>BRKX01000012.1:9597500-14397500 GCA_026008535.1 Perilla frutescens | reverse complement strand
AGTAGCTTTGATAGCCACCTAGGAAAATTGAAGCTACCTGAAGAAATGAGAAAGATGGTGAAAGAAGTGAAGAATTTGGGCCAAGAGGTTGGTAAGATGAAGAAGATAATGAAGATTCTATGTGTTCTACAATTGTTTTTGTTGGTCACAATTTTCTTGAAGATGTAATGCAGCTGTAATTGAAGATGTAATGGAGCTGTAATGTAATGAAATGCTACTGTAATGATCAGAAGCTATAATGCAGCTATAATGCAATGGAATGCCACTATTCCAATCAATGAAATGAATATCTATTTGCACAAATAGGGCAAAACAAAACAAAAACCATTCAAGCTCCAAAAGGCATAAACAGATAATATTCAAGTTCCAATAAGCATAAATAGATACCATTCAAGTTCAACATATCAAAAGGGGTAAATGACTGCTATTTCCTTGGATCAAAAGCCTACTGTCCATAACTACTATTTCAAAAGCTATACTGCTACTATTTCAAAAGCCATAACAGAATACCTCTTCCTTATGCTCATTCAATGCATCAACACGAACCCCTTCCACCTGCTCATTCAAAGCATCAACACAAACCCCTTCCACTTGCTTATTCAAAGCATCAACACAGACCCCTTCCACCTGCTCATTCACAGCATCAATACCTTCCCCTTCCAATGTGGATAAAACATCATCTGCATTCTTCACACTATCTAAATATATGGTGAATTCTCTAGAATTCACGGATGCCACTTTAATCAACATAGCATGTTCATCAGTTTCTAAAGGCAGCATATGTTCTTCCATAACCGAAAAAAAATCTTTCCTACCCATATAACCCAAACCCTCGCATAAACCCTTTAGATATTTCATATTCCATTTTTTCCCATCAATGAAATCAAATACACTGGTTCTCCCACCTATGTACTCGAATTTATCTTCATAGTGCAGCGTCATACCTCCATGCTGCAGCCTCAGTGTGTACCAAAACTCGCAATCCCCGTAATTTGGGTGTGCCGCGGCAATGGATGATTTTCGCCTTATCATCGCGAAATTTGAAGATTCCGACTTTAGATTCTTGATGTTCTCTCTACTGGGCAGTGGGTTTTTGTGAATGCGTGAAAAATCAACGGAATTTGGGCGTGAATTTTGGGGAGTGATTTGATTTGGGGAAAGAATAAAATTAGGGCAAAATACAGATTATGGATGAATTTTCGTGCCTTAAGAATCACGTGCAACTCACGTGGGGGGATCCCGTCTATATTTGATGGACCTGTTAAATAATTGGGACCACAAATAAAAATTTTAATCGACTGAGACCATGTTTGATGTGAAAATTTTTATAAGGACCATTTTCGAAAAAATTAGGGCCATTTTCGGATTCGACCGTGTCCAGTGGGACCAAAAATAAATTTTTCTGGACCATGCCACATTACCTCGGAATTTTTTTTTCTTATTTTTCATATTCATTTTCCTTCCTTCTATTTATCCACATATTTGTTTTCTTTCCTTCTATTTATCCACATATTCTCTTTTCTTCTACATTGCGCTTCTGGAATTAATCACCATTGGATTTTTTCTGTCTCCCAACTTTTTCTTCCCTCTTTTCTGTCTCCCAGCTTTTTCTTCTCTCTTCTATTTCTCCATAGATTTATTAATCTTCTTCTCAATTATTCACCATTACTTTTCCTTCCACATTCTTTTTCTTTTTCTTTCTCAATTGTCTTGAAATGAACAAATGCAGTCACCACTCATGAAAACACAACTAGGCAAATAAATTCCCCAAAACAAATCAAAGAGAAAAGGAAATAATAAGAATGGAAAAAATCCAAACCAATAGTTCATTTCATCAAATTTCCAGCATAAGAAAATTGGATTTATTGATTTCCTCCTCATCTCTGCAGCAAATTCTTCAAATACGAGCAAATGAGTCCAACCCCTTTTCCACACAATAGATATTTTTTTCCTGAATGTAATTGAACTAATTGTACTACTTCAGAAACTTGGACCTTTTCATTTCAAAACGCGAGTTTTCGAATTAAGGATTTATTCAATTTGGGCACAGTTGAACTCTTTTGAAGATACTGTATTCTCTTTACACTGAAATTGAGAATTTCATTGTAGACTTGTAGCATATACATACAAAATCCTATCTAGAATATGATGGTAGAATTAGCAGTGATTAGGTTTCCTTTAAAAAAATTTTGGGGATTTTGGTGCAATTTGTGTTCTGAAAGTGTGCAATTTTCAAAGAGGCTTTCCTCCACATCGACTGCAATTTTGGGGAGTAACAAGCAATCTGATATGCAGAGTTAATTTTGAAAAGAGATTTGAGAAGCTAGTATCCGAGCAACGAATATATCGACGGTGAATATTGAGAAGCATGACGCAGGAAAAGAAGAAATTTCTACTGAAGGAAAAAAAGATGAAAAAAATTAATGAAAAAAGAGAAGGAAGAAAAAGTAGGAGAGATAAAATCATTGATGGAAGAAATTATCTGACAGCGAAAAGAAAAATAGAAAATTATGTGAATAAACAGATCAAACGAAAATAAATACACAAATAATAAAAAAATTACATAAGGTGACGTGGAGTGGGTGCTCATAGGACGCTCAAATTTGATCACTCAGCATAACATCTCTCTCTCTCTCTCTATATATATATATATATAAATAAATTATGTAGAGTATGAGTATAATGATAATCATAACAAATGAATCATCAAATTCTTGGGGAAAAAATATTGTTGTAGCTAGAGGAGAGCATTCGGTCTATTCGGTCTATTTCGATTCAAAAATCATAAAATTGAATAGATCGAATTTGGAAATATTTAGGACCGAACTGAACCGAATTAAAGGGATGACTGAATTGGACCGAATTGAATTTGTTCGGTTCGGTCCGGTCTAATTTTTCTATTTTTTTTATTTTTTATTTTGAATAGCTTGACTAACTATGGAAATAATAGACTAAATAATTAAACAAATATTACAAATATATAACTAACATCATAAATAAATATTTATAACTAATATAAAAAATAAACCAACAAATAACAATACAAATATCCGAAGTATCCAACAAATAATAATTAAAAAATAATAAATTAATAATAAATAAAAAGGCTCGGTCTATTCGGTCTGTTTAGTCTTTTTTCTACAAGACCGGACCGAACCGAGGGATGATTTTTTTTCAAAAAAAGAACTGAACCGGACCGAAAAATTGAAAGAACCGAACCAAATGGACTGAATTAATTCGGTTCAGTTCGATTTTCAATTTCTTCAGTTTTTTCTCACCCCTAGTTGTAGAATTTGCAAATAATAACCAGCTCTTGATGCGATTGTTGTACAATGTATGAACAAAGCGTGCATTTTCTTTAATAGTTTAATAGCTCTTTTTTTTTTGTTATTTATAAAGAAATAATTGAACACTTCAGTCTTTAAATGGGTGTATTGGCTTCATTCATTCACTCATAATGATAAAAAATTGCGTACAGATATCATTTTGTATTTATACTAGTAGTATATTTTGATCGTTTCAAATTGTATGTTGAGCAATGGTGATTTATGTACTGAACTTGTTTATTTAATTTACAAAAATGAGCTGCTAAATTGTCTTAAAATTGAAAATGACGTGAGATCTTTGACGCGCGGTCGTTTCGCGGTCAGAATAATTCTCAAGAGAGAGTTATCCTTATGCCCACAGCAAGGCATAGCAAGCTTATGTGAGTAAGGGTCGATCCTACGAGGAGCTGCGAATTCTATCTTCCAGTGTCACTTTTCCAAAAGGTTTGAGGATTGTTGTAGTCTCCGTACTTGTATTTAAAGACTGTAAACTAAATAACAAAACAAAACAAAACAAGAAAGAAAATATTAGTAGTAACGTATTCCGGATTAGAACTTAGATTTCAAACTTAACAAACACTGGACCGATCATGGGCACGCCGATTACTTATGCAAATCTAATTATCTGGTTAAAGGTACCGGATCTCTCTCAACATACCCAATCTATCATTTCTGTTTAGCTTAGAGGTGATCTCTCATCCCCTAAACCCTAACTTGTTGCCCAACCCCGATCTCTCATATGATTGTAAATAACAAAGCAGCATTATGCCCTAGACAGACCCATATTTACCTAGACAAAGATCTCTCTTATGCCCTCTGTACCCGTGATGTATCCCATCCCTTTTTGACCAACACACAGCTACGATTCATTGACCATTTATAGAGGTAGTGAACACAATTCTAATTAACGAGTGATCAACCATGATTAACTAGCTTAGCCCACTGTATAATGCAATAAAGAAAATAAATACATGACGGAACCAAATTCACACAGTTTATGCCCATAAGCCTCACGGTTTTTACGTGTTCATTAAGTTCTTATCTTCGTTCAATCCGGAATAATGAGTCTAGCCGCTCATGCTAGACTTAGAACAATAATAATAAATAATAGAAACAATAGAGAACATAATATAAACAGAAAACTTACTTATATTAATTGCAAAAGAATCCAACACCAACGCTGGATTTGAAGAACATAAAACAGTAAAATCCTAAGATTCTGCGGGCATAAAGCTTTAGACCTATTGCAGAAAATAAAACTAAAATAAAATATAAAGTGTGTTGCTTGTTCAAGTGTGTAAAAATATCCAGAGCTTCGTAAAAAGAGAGTTATTTGTTTGCTGCCATGAGATCTACTTATATAGGAGTACAAAGAGTAAACTCCCCGACAGGCCAGGGATCTTCAGCCTAACACGCAGCTGTCATGCCCAAAGCTTTCCATATTTGGCAGATTCTTCCCTTATTTAGAAGATTCTGAATCGCAGATTCTGTACTTTCCGTGCCCTAGTTGCACCGACATAGCAACTTTCCTTGTAGAGCCGAGCATCCTTCTGGAAGTGTCAACTTGCCTTCCACGGCTCCTCTTTCTTTCGGCAGCTAAGGTGCATTGCTCCTGCTGTAGCTGGCATTAGTTTTCTTGTGCCCAGTTTTCTTTCCTTCTCCTCCCAATCACTCTGGAGTTGTTGTGGGCACGATCACAAACTTCTCCTTCATCTTTTGCTGGAATGGTGGGCGATTTCTGCCATGCTTGAGAGAGAGCTTTTCGCTGAGAATTTGTTGCCCATCTTAGTATCATTGGCACCCTTGTGCCCTCCAGAAGTGATTCTCCTGCATCCTGCTGCCCCTTGTGCCCATTCTGGCTCTTTCCGACTCAAAAAACAGAAAAAACAAAGGACAAAAAAATGAGAAAAAAACACAAAAATATGAGATAATTTGGACTTATCACACCCACCCACTTTAGTCATACTTTCCCTCAATTATGTGGGTACAACGTGCCCAAAAGAAGAAAAAAACAGAGAACAAAAGGAGGAAAAGACAGACTCAAGACAAAGACACGACAAGTCAAGCATGTAAAAGCAAATCCCTTGCAGGCATAGAGACCTAGGTACCTGATCACACTCAACAACATGTAAACAGTAGAACATATATAATGCCCACTGCAAATCAAAATGACTAAGTTATTGGTTCTCTCATGCTTTCCTCACTCAAGTGTTTTGGCTAAGTGTTTACGCTCATGGAAAGATATAATTGAACCGAGGGTCACCATAGGCTTGGAATCGCTCTTGTTCCTCCACCACTATTAGAATAATGGGCATACCTATGCTAAGGTCTTTAAAGGTTGTAATGGGGCTACGGGTTCAAGGTAGGAAATATTTGGATCTGGCTCAGAATTTAGTTGAATTTTCCCTTTGGTAGACTTCTTTTGACTCTTACTGGCCTTTGCCACCGTGCCCATTTTATTTAGCATATATCCCAGATTTTTTTTATCTTTGTGGGCATTCTGTACTTTTATTTTCTTGGGGCTTCTTTCTCATTTTTTTTCTTTTTATTTTGACCCATTTTCTTTTTTCTTCTTTTTTTTTTCTTTCATTTTCTTTTTTTCTCTTGGCATTTTATGCCTTATAACACACCAGATTTATCCCTCCCTCATGCCCATAGTCTTTTTTGTGGTTTTCAAGAAAGAATATGACCATGGCTTTATTCATTTTCGGCTCAAAAAGGGCTGTAATGGATAATATCAAGGTGGTTTTATTTGGCTTTGTGGGCTCAGAAAGAAAATTTGCCTAAGCATTTCAGTAGCATACCCAACATTCCTTGTGACCTCGGAATAGAGCAAAAGCAAGTTCTAGTTTACCTAAATTCAAAAATGCAGAAATCACACAAGAAAGAATAAACACATGCATTGTGAACTTAGGCTCAAGTCCTCACAAGGTACTCAGTTCATTCATCATATAAGCAGTAGCATGGGCATGCTGAAATGAAAATATAGTAAAATATGCTGCCTTATGATCACAAGACCCTAGACTCCATGCTTTAAAGTTCAAATATTTACACATGCTTGACACTAAAAAAATGCAAAGAAGGCAGAGTAACCCCCACCTACACATTTTGCCTTCAGTAAAGTGGGTGCGAGAAGGTTATCCTACTAACCGCAAACTCAACGAAACATTAGAAGGCCCTCCTACCCACACACTTTGCCTTAAGCAAAGTGGGTCAGTACGGAGGTCATCTAATTACAAAATAGAAAACACAAAAATAACAAAAACAAAGCAACAAAAAACAAAAGGACTCCTAATGCCCATACCTACACATGGAAAATGGGCGACACCTAAACAGACAAAAAAAAATAAAAAATAAAAATCTAACCTAAGGGAAAGAGTACCAGTTTAGGAATCAGAGGGGGTCGGATAATTGAATCCGACGTGCTTGAAATAGGCGAACAAGGCGGTCTCTAATCGGTCTAGTCTAGCTATGATGGTGGTGGCTGCTGGCTCTGGCTGCTGTGCCCTCGGGGGCCTCTTGCTGGGACCTGCATTCAAAGAAAAACTAAGGCTACTCGAAGTTTCAAGCTTCGGTGTGCCAAACACGGGTTTCCCCTCCTCATCGTCAAAAACATCCAACATATGTTTCAAGCAGTTCAAATCAAACAACTCAACATGTTTGCAATACAAATTAGTGGATGAAGGATCAAATAGACGCAGTTTTTCAGCAAGATGGGTAATCAATTGGGCACAGGGGATGCGATTTTTAGAACAGGCCACGGTGTCTTTGAAGTGGGCGATGGCTACAGCTCAAAAGTTTATCCTCTTCTTGTGCACCATGCACCAGAGGACAAACAAATCCTGATTTGTGATGAAGTTGGAGCTATCTTTCCGGCCAAAGAAGTTGTAGGCAAGCACTCGGTGACAAAAGTGAAGGGCATTGCTTTTCAGCATGTATCCCTTGCTAGTTCCAGACTTGAATTTGGAACCATCACCTAACTCAGCCCACTTCTCTTCCACATTCTCATCCGTGGGCACCACAACAACAGCAGACTTATAGTCATTATCATTCAGATCCAACAGCAGAAAGGTTGAAATTTTTACCAAAAATTTTAAAATTGAAAATTTTTGCAGAAGTGCCTCCCTTCCCCATCTTTTCACAGACAGATCATGGAAAAACTTATAGACCAACTTAGGAAAAATCAGACAATCCCATTCAATGAAAAAGGACCAACCAATGTTAGAGAAGAGTTCTCTTACCTCTCGCTCGATGCCCAAGACAGCAAGCGAGGCGAAGTGGATGGTCTTGCTGTGCACGATCTCCCTTGTGGGCAATACACCTTCTCATTTTGGCATGACTTTTCCAGAAGTTGGGCTAACCACCGTTTTGCCCTTCTTTGCAGATGGCTTGGAAGAGGCTTTCCATTTCTCCTTGGCAGACACAGAGGGCGCATCTGTTGTGCCCTCAGTGGCTTCTTTCAAGGATAGAGACTAATCATCCAGACTCTTATGGGCTCGTGACTCCCCACTGCTTTCAGCTTTTTCTTCCTCGGCTTCTTCATCGACTTCCTCATCCTCTAACAGCGTCGGCAACGGCTGCTTCTTTCTCTTCAAGGTCTGCACTTAGCTTTTGCGGCAGCGACCTTCTCCTTCTTTACCTTTTTTAACTTTTCAGTTGCAGAGGGCTCAAGGGTGTGCTCCGGCGTCGACTCAGGAGTCACATCTTGCTGCATGCTGGCCTCCTCTTGGTCGTCAATTTCGTTAGTGGTTTCTTCTATAATTTTCAAAGAAGGATCATCAACCTTCTCAGATTGTCGAGTGGAAACAGGTGAAGATGGTGGCTCGATGGTGGAGAGAGGCTGGATGTTCATGGCGGCAGTGCTTGATGGCTTGGTTGGTGCAGCAATGTCGGTGGTGGTATCCCTTGAATTTTCTGGTGAAGTAGAACGGGTAAACTTTACCTTCTTCTTTGTGGACTTGGCAGTGCGAGTTTTAGGGGCCATGGTGATCGTGGTTATGGCGGTTTGAGAGAGGAAGTTTTTAGAGAGAGAAAGAGGCTGTATTTTTTTTGAAATTTTGGAGTGAAAATAGGCGAGTGAATTTGGGGAGGAAGAGATGAGGGTTAAATACTTGGATTCACCATAGCCACTCAATTTGGGTTGATGTGACAGGCCTATTAGATGACTTTTGGCCTTCTAGGGTTTCCTTGTACGGAATCTTGTGTTGTGCCCACAGGGGCAGAGAGATCCCGAATTTCTCGAAATTGCCTTTGCTGGTGCCCTCCATGCTGGAAGCGTCCAATTTGGCTAGATTCTTTTCTTCCATGAAAAATTCACCTAAATTTGTTTCCTAAAATACTCCAAAAATAAATACAGCCGTAAAATCCAACTCCTAATCTAACATGGCAAAAATAAACACTCAAAAGGAAATAAATAAATTACGAAAAACATAAAAAAGAAAAAAAACAAATAAACCTGGGTTGCCTCCTAGTCAGCGCCCCAGTTATTATCGTGGACACGACGCTCTTCAGCTTCACATGTATATAGGCTCAACGAGCTAGAGCTCGAGAGCCTCTATAGATGAAACCATTGGTTCCTTGAGATGTTTCAGCCGCTGGCCGTTGACCTTGAACGTCTCTCCGGTACTTGAATCAAATAATTCCACTGCTCCATTTGGGCATACAGCCTGGATCTCATATGGTCCTGACCATTTGGACTTGAGTCCTCTTCCTAATAGCTTCAGTCTGGAATTATATAGCAGAACCTTTTGCCCACACTCAAACAGTTTGTGGCGAATGAGTTGGTCATGGGTTCTTTTCATTCTTTCCTTGTAGAGAACAGCGTTGTCATAGGCTTTCACTATCTGATCTATGAACGACAATGGGAAGTGATCCTTTCTTGTGACGGTGTTAAGCTTATGGTAGTCTATATAGACTCTCCATCCAGTTTGTAGCCCTGTGGACACAAGCTCATTTTTCTCATTTTTCACCACCTGGATTCCTGACTTATTGGGCACGACATGAATTGGGCTTAGCCACTTGCTATCTGAAATAGGGTAGATGAACCCCATATCTAGCAACTTGAGTATCTCCTTCAGCACGACTTCCTTCATTGCGGGGTTCAACTTGCGTTGGGCATCCCGCACCGATTTGGCATCATCCTCCAAGAGGATTTTGTGCATGCATACTGCAGGGCTTATGCCCTTGATGTCGGCCAGAGTCCATCCCATTGCTTCTTTGTATATACGTAACAATCTCAATAACCGATTTTCTTCAACAAGATTCAGTCCTTTGCTTATGATAACCAGCAATGTCTCATTCTCCCCAAGATAGGTATACTTTAAGTGGTCAAGAAGATTCTTCAATTCTAGCTTTGGTGCCCTCTGCACCGATGGAAGCATCCTGTCTGTCTGCGTGATTGTGGGCAAATTAAAATCTACCACTCCATGCGGTAATTCTTTCAGAGAGTACAACATCATGATGGCATCTCTGGTATCATTATTTTCATCGAGGGCATCGTAGTCAGTTAACCCAGTTTGCAATGCCCGTTCCAGGGGTTCTTGGTTATTCATGCAACCCAAAATGGCTTGAGATTGGGCATAGCAATGGTTCACATGGTGGACTGACTCCGGATCTTGTGGGTACTTCATGGCTTCATAAATGTTGAACACAACTACTTGGCCATCGAACTCACATATTAGCGTGCACTCATCGACACTGATCTTGGTTCGAGCAGTTTTCATGAAAGGCCTCCCTAACAGTAGAACGGATGTGGACGGTGTCGTGTTGCCCATGTCCAAGACATAGAAATCTGCTGGAAAAATTAATTTCCTCACTTTTACCAAAACATCTTCTATTAGACCTTCGGGATAGACATTTGATCTATCTGCCAACTGGATGGTCACCCTTGTTTCCTTGAGTGGTCCCAGATTCAATTCTTCATAAATCGTCATGGGCATAACGTTTATAGATGCACCGAGATCAAGCATCACCTTTTCAATCTTTTTGCTCCCAATTATGCATGGTATGATAAACATACCAGGATCTTCACACTTCTTTGGCATCTTCTGTAGCACTGCAGAGACATTTTCTCTCATGAAAAGTCTCGCATCATCTTCAAATCGTACTTTCTTGGTACAAAGCTCTTTCAGGAAACGGGCATAATGAGGAACCTGCCTTATTGCATCCAATAGTGGAATATTGATCTCCACTTTTTGGAAAAGCTTGAGAAGGTCCTTCATCTCCCCTTCTTTTCTGTCATGGGCAAGACGTTCAAGAAAGGGAGGCTTCTTCTTTGTTTCTTGCCTTGTGGGCTCAGTAATCTCTTCCTATGTCTGCTCTTCTTCTTTTGTTATGCCTTCAGTGTCTCCTTTTAGTTCAGCTTTAATTGCTGTCTCTTCATTCCTTGTGGTCACAGCGTTCACTTGTTCTCGAGGATTTACCACTTGAGATGGTAATTGTCCATTTCTTTCCTTCAGTTGGGCAAGGTCTTGAGCTAGTTGGGAAATTTGCTTGCTCACATATTGCAGACCAGCCCTTATCTCTTGTTTGAACCTTTCATTCTCTTGCTGTGACTTCACATTTTCCTTAGCCAGGGCATGGACTAGTTCGGCCAGGCTGGGTTCTTCTCGTGCCCTCGGCGGTGGTGGTGGCAAATTTAGTTGGTAGGCATCATTCCTCTTCCATCTGAAGTTCTCATGATCTCTCCATCCTGGGTTGTATGTTTGAGAGTGGGGATCATATCGCATGTTGTTGTTATGCCTACCGAGAGAGTTGACTTTAGCGACGTCCTCCTCTTGCAGTGTTGGGCATTCATCAGTGAAATAGGCCACGCTCTTGCATACTCCATATACTCTTTTCTTTGGTGCCCCAGTATGGTTTATCACTTTCTCCATCTAGTTCAAAATCCTTTCCAATTTGACCTCAAGGTGCGTTGATTTCCCAGCATCTGGAACTGTCCTTGTGCCCTTGGCACTCTCATCTCTATTTTTATCAGCCATTTCTGCCAGGATTCGGAAGGCTTCTGTTGGTAGCTTGTTCAGGATAGATCCTCCACACGAGGCATTGACAATGATCTTGTCATGTGGTCTTAACCCAGACACAAAGTATTGGATCAGATCGTGGTCTGTGATCTGGTGTTGTGGGTATTTCATCAGCATGCTCTAGAATCGACACCAGTAGTCATAGAAACTCTCATTTATGCCTATCTTCAGGCTTCCAATTCTTCGCCTCATCTCCTGGACTCAGGATGCAAGAAAATATTTCTCCAAAAATTTCTACTGCAGTTGTGCCCATATGGTTATACTGCCAGTTGGCAGGGTGTATAACCAGTCTCGTGCCCCGTCATGAAGAGTGAATGGGAATGAGACAAGCCGCACATATTGTTCATTTCCCCCATTCGTAGGTTAAGTTTAACACACCATCTTGAAATCTTGAATATGCCTCTGAGGGTCTTCTCCAGTCATCCCATGGTATTTGGGCAAGATCTGGATGAAACTTGTCTTCAAATCCCAACTTCCAGTAATTGCTGGGAGTGTTATGCCCATGGGACGTAAATTCATGTTAGTCGGAAAGACTAACTGCCTCAACATTCTTCCTTCTTCTTCAGCCATCGGGGCTAACCTCAGTTGTTCATTCCTTTCCAATTGTGCTCTTTCTTGCTCCAGTTCTTTTTCACGAGTAAGTCTTTCTGATGGTTGTACCCTCCGTGCTTCTGCTCTTCTCCTCTTCAGAGTCTTCTCAGGTTCTGGATCATACGAGCAATCTCCTTCAGAGGTATTAGGCATCCACCGGCCAGGCTAACAAGTTGGGAAAATAAAATTTCAAGAACCAGCTCCCCGGCAATGACGCCAATTCTGACACGCGGTCAGAATAATTCTCAAGAGAGAGTTATCCTTATGCCCACAGCAAGGCGTAGCAAGCTTATGTGAGTAAGGGTCAATCCCACGAGATGGATGAGCTCAGGGCACTACTGAGGCAACAACAGCAAGAACCACAGGCTGTAGCACCACCGATTTGTCAGGCTTTGGAGCCTGAAGCCACTGGACACTATAGTGGCCTGAATATGCCGGCCATCGATGCTAACAACTTTGAGCTGAAGTCGGGACTCGTTCTGATGGTGCAACATAATCAGTTTGGGGGTGGAGCACTGGAGGATCCGCATGCGCATCTGGCACAATTTCTTGAAGTCTGCAGGACTGTCAAGATTAATGGAGTTGGAGCAGACACTATTAGGCTCCACCTTTTCTCATTCTCGTTGCGAGATAAGGCAAAGTTATAGTATCAATCTCTAGATGCTGATTCCGTCAATTCATGGCCCGAGCTGTCTAAGCGCTTCTTGGCTAAGTATTGTCCTCCGAGCAAGACACTGAGAATGAAAAATGAGATCACACAGTTTATGCAATTTAACCATGAGCCATTGCATGAAGCATGGGAGAGATTCAGAGACCTCATTCGGAAGTGCCCGAAACATGGGTTCCAGTCTGATCAGCAGATATGTTACTTTTACAATGGACTGATGGAAGCCACATGTGACAAGATAGATGCAGCTGTATGTGGGGCCTTATTGGAGATGTCTGCACAAGAAGCCATAGCATTGTTGGAAAGGATGGCATCGAATAGTGCTCAGTGGTCATCACAGAGAAATTCGGTTCGTCGGGTAGCTGAAATCTCATCGTCCTCTGATGATCTGAAGGAGTTGACAGCTCAAATGTCTACTATGACGAAGGCCATTATGTTGTTAATAAAGAATAGTGCTCTACCATCTGAGGTAACACCGGATCATATAGCTGCAGTTCATGATGGTCCAGCAGACATTAATTACATGCAGAGACGTGGCTACAATAATAACTACCGACAGAACCAAGGCGGTCCGCAGTATAGAAATCGGGATAGGCTCAACTATTCCAAGCCCAACAATTTTCAGCAGGCACCTCCTGGTTTCTCCATCACAAATAGAGTTATCAATGAAGGAAAGAAGCCAGATTTGGAAGACATTCTGGGGTCATTTATGACAGCCACCAAGCAAAGGATGGACATGGAAGCAGCAAAGGTGGACAACCTGACCATTGTATTCAACAAGTTCTCTACCAATACAGGGGCTCAATTAAAATCTATGGAGATTCAGATTGGTCAGTTAGCTAAAATCGTTGGAAGCCAATAGCAGAAAGGCCAGTACCCGAGCAACACAGAGGTAAACCCGAAGGAGCAGTGCAATGCAATACATGTGTGCAATGGCATAGAGGAAGCGGATGAGCAAAAGACTGAAACTATTGCTGAAGAGACTCATGAGCCCAAATATGTGCCCCCGCCTCCATATGTTCCCCCACTACCATTCCCTCAAAGATTGAAGAAGCAAGACAAAGAAGCTCAGTTTTCTCAATTTCTTAAAATCTTCAAGAAATTAACCATAAATATTCCTTTTGTCGAGGCACCATAGAAGATACCGAAGTACACCAAGTTTTTGAAAGATATTTTGGCTAAGAAGAAGAAGATTGGCGAATCGGAGATGGTGCATTTGTCTGAAGAATGCAGTGTTGTTATCCAAAGAAGTACACCTACAAAGTTGAAAGACCCGGGGAGTTTTTCTATCCCGTGTGCTAGTGGAAGCACTAGTTTTGATTGGGTGCTATGTGATTTGGGGGCTAGCATAAACGTGATGCCACTCTCTGTCTACCATCAGCTAGAACTTGGCCCATTGAAGTCAACTTCAATGATACTACAACTGGCAGACCGGACTCTGAGATGTCCAAGTGGTGTAGTTGAAGATGTTTTGGTGAAGGTTGGGAAATTTATTTTCCCAGCTGATTTTGTTGTTTTGGATATGGCCGAGGATCACAAAGTTCCACCTATCTTAGGAAGACCATTTCTGGCCACTGTGGGTGCAGTTATCAATGTGAAAAGGGGGACTCTAGTGCTACGAATTGAAGATGAATCGGAGACTTTCAGTGTCTATCAACCACTCGAAGCTCCAGTCCATGAAGAAGTGAAAGTGATAGAAGTGGTCGAGTCACCGGTAATCGAAGGTAGTTCATCAAGGACGTGCAAAACAGATTAGCCAGTTAAGGTTCCCGACACTTTGAAAACCAAGATCAACAAGCAGCACAGAGAGTATTGGGGGATGGCTGTCTCCATATCCCCTAAGGAGCTGAAGAAGAAAGGATTAGTGTGGCGGTGCATCTTCCACACATCTCCATAGCTGAGCTGCAAGAAAAAGTCGAGCTCGAGACGTTAAATCAAGCGCTTACTGGGAGGCAACCCAGTTTTTGGTTAGTTTTTGTTTTTTTTTTCTCGTTATTTTTACAGTATTTTTAAATGTAATTTTCGTGCAGGGTTTTTGCTTAAAAAAAATTGAGTGGAGTTGTTATGGTGTGCCAAGAATGGGGGTGAATACTCAAAGAGATTAATGCCAATGTAGCTACAACAATGGGGATTGCAGTTCCCCTCGAGTCCGCCTCCGTCATGATTCATATTGAGGTTAGTGATTCAAGGTCTTTCCGTCCATCTTTTCAAACTTATTTCTCTATCGAGAATAAGTTTGGAGGGGGGTGGATGGACATTATGCCTTGAATCCCTGTTCTAAAAGTTTATTTCAATTGCTTTTTGCATTTAGATAGGTCATTTGCATTAGTTTTTAGTTTTTGGTTTAGTGCACGCTTACTGCTTTCGAGTTTGTTACCGGTTGTATGATGGATTTGGTTGGTCTCTTGCTGTGTACTGTGATGTATGATGGTTGCCTATGATGAGTTTTTTATTATTGAAATCAATGTTTGAATTGGGTTTACTTTGAGCTTAATAGATGTAATTGCGATGAATTGCTTGGTTGACTTAAACTGCGACTATCCTGTGAGAATTTGAGCCTAATAATTCCTTTCTTGTGTATGAAAAATTGGTTGCTGTTGAATGTCTAGAACTTGCCTATGTTCTGCTCAAGTTTAACAAAATGTCTGTGGAATTTTGAGATGATTTAAGGCCATCTTTTGTTAGCCCTAATTTGTCCTGTTATTATTGACCAAAACACTTCAAAATACCATTGTGAGACCCGTTGAGCCTTTAGCCGTTTCTTTGATAGCCAATTTAATTCAATCCTGTTTGTTGATATATGTCTTCTCTCTGGGACTCGTTGAGTGGGTATAATAGTTAGGAGGGATGAATTACTTTGGTGGAATTTGGGAAGAAAGAAAAAAAATGACGAAGTGTGGTTGTGAAAAAGGCTTGGAAGATGTTGAAGTTGAAATAAAGATATGGCACTTAGAAAAAAAATAATAATAGAAAAGAGAAAGAAAGACAAAAAAGAAAAAAAAATTGATTGTTTTTGTGCTTTGGATACCGTTGATTTATGGTTTTGGAAAATGAGGAAGAAAGTTAGACAAAGTCTAGCTTTACTAGTTCGATACTGGGGTTGAGTGTTAGTGAGGAATTGTTGAGAGTGATAAACTCGATGAGTCCGATTTAGTCACTTGGCCTATATTTTCCCCACCTTGTCCAAAAGCCTACATTACAACCAAATTAGAAAGTCCTTTTTGATCTTAATTCAACGTTCATTGCATGTAAATGCGAGATTAGATATTGGGCAAGCTTATGGCTAATTCTTCAGTTAATCCAGTTCTGAGTGCTTTTATTTTTATCCTAAACACTTGAGAGTGAGTGATACACGAATCTGGTGAGGTCATAAGTTCAAGGCTAAAGACAAGTTAGTAGTCATGTTGTGCGAGATTATTTTGCTCAGTGTTTACTTGAGTTGGGATAATTGATATTTTTGGTGTCTGAGGCAATGAAACTGTCAAAACATCCCCTCCATGCTTGAGATTAATTCTTTCTTTTTATTGTTCTAGGACGAACAATGGGTAAGTTTGGGGGAGTTGATAAACCCGGGGTTTGCATGCATTTCAGGTGTGTTTTGTGCATATTTTGAGAATCGAATGCATGTGTTTGTGGTTGTTTTGAATGAATTTGTGTTGTTTTGGTATGGTCACGGGTTTATTGAGATTTGGCAGGTAAACCGCCTAGTTTGGAAGTATTTAGAGGTGTACAAGGTTATCGGATGGAAAAGAGTACATGAGTCGAGACCGGGAAGGTGAAAACGGGCCGAAAGAGCATAATTTCGCAGTGCGTAAAATGGCACGGCCCGTGCCGTTGTACAAAGAATGGCCAAACTCTCTGGACAAACGGCACGGACCGTGCCGCAAGTGGCATGGACCGTGCCAAGAGGCATCAGCGAGAGTGTCAAACGGTAAGGACCGTGCCGCATGTTTCCGCAAATTTGGTGTTTTTCCTTATCCGGACTCTGTATTCCTCAGCTATATAAGACTTTGTTTTGTATGAAAATTGTACCACTTTTTACCCTATTACAAAAGCATAAAACAACAGAAAAAGGCAGAGAACCATCAAAGAGCAACTGGATTCGAGATTCAACCCGGCATAAGTTGTTTTTTTAATTTTAGTTTGGTTTTAATATGTTAGTTTTGATTGTTCGATTATTTTCTTTGGATTGTAATTCGAGCATGAGCGGCTAAACACTTAGTGATTCTAGGGTTTGCAACACTTATGGATATTTGATATTTCGATTTATAATATTGTTCCGTTTCTGTATCTGCTTACATTTTCTCGATTGAATTGCCGTGTGAATTTGTTTGGCCACCAAATACACATGTTTTGTTAATTATTTATCACTCGAGAGAGGTTAATTAATTAACGGATTAGGAATATGTAACACGTAATTGCTAGATCGAGGATTGATATTTTATGTGAGAAGAATAAATCTTTTGTTCATTTTGGAGTTAAATGACAAATTGAGATCGAGAGATAAAATTTGGCATTTAATCTACGTTTATATAGTACTTACTCGAGAGAGAGAGAGACTAGACATATCTGTGATTCTTCTGCAGATTTGGAAATAAAAAATGGTTCAGTATGTTAATTGAAGTTGATGAATCCATATGCGAGCATTTCCTGGAATCCTTTTATCTTTATAAGTTCTTTGCTATTTTATTTGCATTTGTATCCTTCTTCGCTTAGTTAATTGTTCATTTGTTTTTATCAGCATACAAAATTGTTTTGTTTATCTATCTAGAGTGGAATAATTTATAATTGGGTATTTAATTGAATTGCATGTCTAGTCCCTGTGGAAACGATATTTGTTCTCACCGTATTTTACTATAATTTGCCTCGTACACTTGTGAGTCGTTTTTAAGTGAAATAAAAGAGCGAACAGGTCCTCCGGATAACGTTATCAAATTCAAGCAACAAGTCCAAGAAGATCAAATTGGTAAATTCACTCTAAAGATTTCAAGAACCGTTTGAAGATCAAATTTCAAAGAGAAGAATCAGAGGATCAAGACATAGATTATACCAAAATCGCACTTTAATAGAAAAAGAAATATACTTGTACACTTTTCGAGCTATTTATTTAAATACATGAAAATTTGTGTTACAAATTTTGACACGCCCGGTGGGACAGTCTCTACCTCTCATCTTTCCTCTTCTCCAAATCTAAAAAATGTCTAAAAACCCAACTGCTTCTGAAGCTGGAATGAAAAGTATTGGGGTGGTTACATGATATATGGCCAAACGGGCATTGGAGGCTTCCAAATTAACTCCTATTGTGAAAGAAGAATCGCACATTGCTGGCATGAAAGAAAAGAATGGACAGCTGATAGACGATTCTACATTGTGGGCAAACTACTCACCCGAAGCACCAATCTTGATGGCAGATGCCTTAACCACAGAAGAACAACTTACGAACCTGACTAAGTTGTTCGAGGAAATGCAAAAGCACATACAAAACCAAGATGCAGAGATCTCAAGACTCTAAAAGGATAAAGGTACAACAAGTCATGTCATCAAAGAAGAAAGAGATGAAGAAGATAAAAATGATGAAGCATCCTCAAAACAACAGACAAGTGAAGAAGAGAAGCCATATACCAAGAATCTGGAAATCTCCTCAGATGGTTTCATCCAAATTGATCAACTCAAGGAGTTTATCGAGGGAACCATCAAAACCAAGTTTGAAGGAAGCTCCAAGTCATCTATGGCTTACTTTAAACCTTACACCAGAGGATTGACAACCTGAAGATGCACCCGAGTTACCAACCTCCCAAATTCCAACAGTTTGATGGAAAAGGCAATCCAAGACAACACATTGTCCACTTCATCGAAACATACAATAATGCTGAAACTTATAATGACTACCTAGTGAGGCAATTTGTTCGTTCACTCAAGAGTAATGCTTTTGACTGATATTTTAGATCTGAAACCAAATATGATTTATAGTTGGGGGCAATTGGAGCATGAATTCCTTAATCGCTTTTATAGTATCAGAAGAACTGTCAGCATGGTAGAGCTCACGGACACGCACCAATTAGATGAGGAGCCTGTGATTGATTACATCAATAAATGGAGGAATCTCTGCCTCAACTGTAGAGATCGACTGTCAGAGACTTCAGCTATAGAAATGTGCAGTCAAGGGATGTAGTGGGGCCTTCAATACATTTTAAAAAGGATTCAACCATGTACATTTAAAGACTTAGCTATAAAAGCCCATGACATGGAGTTGAGTATTGAATCTAGTAAAGTCAAAAGACCACCGATCCCAGAGCCTCGCAAATTCAAAGAAAGACAAGAATTTAAGAAAAGGGAAAACCATTTGATAAAACCCCAAATGAAGAGTCTATGTCAGTGAAAGTAGTGCCTGTGAAGTTCCAAAGAAATGATGCAGACAAAAGTGAAAAGCAGAGAGTTCCTCAAGATAAATAGAGAAGAAAGTTGACCCTGAAAGAAATGCAGCAAATAGAGTACCCATTTTTAGATTCAGATGTTTCTGGAATCTTTGACGATTTGATTAAAGTAAAGCTCATTGAATTGCCAGAGATGAAGCGATCTGAAGAAGTGGGACGGACTGATGACCCAAAATATTGCAAGTATCACCGGTTGGTTAGACATGCTATATAATATTGTTTCATTTTTAAGGATACAGTCATGCAGTTGGTGCGTTAAGGAATGATATCACTTGAAGATGACAAGGCCACAACAAACCACATCTCGTTTGAGTCATGCAATGCGATGAATGACGAGACTACTGATGAAATGAAGGAAGAACTCAACAAATATTCAAGTGAAGATGTCGCTGACTGCACATTTACCATAATGCTCACTAATGAAAATTTGGAGTTTGGTTCTTGTTGGTCCCAGTGCGAGTCTATGTCAGTTTAGAGGAGGGGGTGAATGAACTGACTTTAAAAACTTAAACTGATTGCGGAATGTTTAGGGCCCTGACTCGCTTTAGATATTTTATCTGCGCACTATTCAGTTGAGAGGGAGAGCTTGACTTAGAGCTTAGCTAGTGAGCTGATCAGTTAGGACTGATAGCTTGAGGAGTCAGCTGAGCTTGTCAGTGCAACTTGTGTGCTAAAGTGTGCAGTTAAAGAACATGCAAAGCTTAAAGCAATAAGTACATCACACACAAGACTTATAGAAGTTCGAAGCTTCCTGCTTCTATGTCCTCTCTCCCTTCCGCAGAAGGGCAATCCACTATGCAAGAGTAAAGTTTCTTTATTACAATTACACAGTGAAGAAATTCTGTTGGACCTAAAAGCGGCACCCTTCAAACCGAGCGCGACCTTCTTTCCAACCGTTGCTGTCCCACAAGAATGGACTCGTCAATACACGCTCGTCCTCAGTCAGTTTTAGGGTCGACAGCTCATACTTACCAGTCCCAACTACTCGCTGAGACTTTAGGTGCTATTACCCGTCGTTACACGATTTTAGATCTCGCTCGATCTTCAAGAATGCAATTTTTAACCTATTATCAACCTGGAGTGCTCCTTTAATCTTGAGCTGAGTGGTTGATCTTTGAAGAATTGAACTGAGAAGCTTTGCTTTGGCTGGAATTCTGCATCAGCTAGCCACTTGCTTGAGACTTGAAGCACGCCTTCTTAGTTGTGACTTTTCACACTTAAGAGGTTTAAGCTTTGAGCTGTGGGGAGAGAGAAAGAAGAGCTCAATATCTGCAAGATAGCAAAAGTTAGATTGTTGAAAGTTTTTGTCAAAATTGTGTTTACTCTCTTTTTATAGATGAGTGACATTTTGACCGTTGTGATTGGTGAATCTGTTGAATTCACCGGCGGCAGTTTAATGCCTATAGCCGTTTGAAGCTTTAAATGAACTAGCCATTTGACTTTAATGACTTCTGCTCAAAGATCATCAGGATCTTTCCAAGATTTCCTATTAAGATCTTCATTGACTGCTTGTCAGATAGAGCAGGTATTTCGGCTATCAGTTTTGGACATTCAGCTATCTCGACTTTTAGCTCTGAGATTGTCCAGTTGGTAGTTCCTCAGCTGCCTTAAGCTTCAGTTCTGGAATGGTTCAGTAAAGCTGCCTTGGCAACTTAGCTTTAAAAAGCTTTCAGTTCTGGACTACCAGTCGGCTATTTGTTTGAGCTTTTCTTTCTTTGAACTGATCATAGGTCAGTTTAGTATTGGCTCAAAGATCTTTGAGCTTTCTCCCGGAAAACTGATCTTTGATCAGTTTTAGGATTGGCTGACTAATCTCTGATCAGTTCAGCTTCAGCTTTTTAAGCTGGCTCTGCTCTCATCAGTCTTTCTTGGCTTTCAGCTAGACTGATGGTTACTCATCTGTGGATATCTATCAGTCTCTAAAGTTATCTTCCTCCTCTAGCTTTTTAAGCTTTGAAGAGTTGACTCTGACTGGTCTGACCGAGGCAACCTTTAATCTGGTTGACCATGCTTCAGGACAATTGACTCTCGTTTCAGCTAGACTTTATCTGAAGTCTTACTTGATTATTTCCCCTGATTTCCAGCTTCAAATAACCTGCAGTTTTTCATAAGATCATCAAATATATTTTGACATTTCATCAAAACCATCAGTTGGGTTTTTCAACAATTTTCCCAACAATTTTTCCCTTTTTGATGATGTCAAAACCAGTTGGTTTGATGATGGAAAACTGCATGAGGTTATCTTTCATGAATGAACATCTAAGCTTGTACCAGTATTTGGTATCAAAGCTTATATCAGACCATGTTCCTAAGAACAGTCTTGTATGCTTATAGCTTTAAAAAGCTTATAAGTTTTGACATTCATGAGTATCAAGACTTTGACATAAGTATCAGAGCTTTGAACAAAAATAGATGAGTATCAGAGCTTTAGATAGAAATAACATTTGAGCTTAACAAGTTTTATCTTTCAGGCATCAAGGTTTTTGCTATCAAGAATTGTAGCTTAAGTATCCTTAAGATATTTTAATACTCGTTTGCATAGCTTGAAGAAGCTTTAAATGTTTCAGTTCTAAAATAGCTTAATTCTGATTATCATGCAGATTTTGTTTAATTATTAGAGCACATTGTAAGAATTAAGCTATTCAAAAAGACATATAAGCATGATCAGAATATGTTTGTATTATTAACAAAGAGCATGTTTAGAGACTGATTGAGCAAAGAAGATGAAGAAATTTAAGGAAGAAACAAAGAGAGAATATCAAGAACTGATATTTTAACTTCCTTCTTCAGTTGGAACTATTCATCATTCAGTTTTTTCTTCTTTTGCTCGATTCTCTCTTCTCCCATTTGCAGGAAGAGATGCCCGGTATACTGTGGATACCCCAATCTTGCTGTTGTTCTAGTTGGGCGTTCTCCCAAGTCCAAATTCCATTTTGAGCTTGCCATTGCTCAATTTAGATTTCCCCCTGATGAATAGCTTCTTCCTGAAAGGTAGCTTCCCTCTGAAGCTGTACCTCTCTTTATACTTCTCTTTGGATCTCATCCCAAAGAGTTAGATCACCTTACCATTTTTCATCATGTGTTGTTCCACATGCTTTTCCATCATCAGCATACCCTTCCCCCTTTTGGCATCATTCAAAAAGAGCGAGCTGATGGAAATCATGGTTTGGCAGTGACAACTGTGGCAGAAGAGAGAAAGAAGTGGCCAGCAAGTTGTCAGTGATATGGGGAGCTTGGGGTGCAAACATTGGAGTGGACAGCCATGCACAAAACTCCTCAGTCGGCATCAGTTGGACAAGATCAGATAGAAAGAAGAGATCTTTTCTGGTGGTAGAAACTGATGCGAGTTCGAGAAGTGGCTCATCCTGGAGGGTGAAGAGTGGATCCTCTAGAAGAGGAGTTGTGGATGAATTGAAGGGCTCATGGTTTTGGAGGGGTGCATCATGAGGCACCGAGGTTTGAAACCTCTTAATCATGGAATTCATAATTTCTGGAACTGATGGAGGTATGCTGAGTGGATAGTTCATCCAACTCCGACTCCATTGTTCTTCCTCGATCCAATATGAGTAGCCTCGCTTGTCCACCATGTGCAACATGGTGGAATCATCCACTTGGAATCTCCATAAGTGACACTGGAGATATCTTCAAAGATGCTTGAAGAGAAAAGGGCTGTGATCCCCGATTTGATCAAAATAGCTCTGCAGCTGATGGTCAATGCTTGCATTGAAGCCTTCTTCCAGAAGTTCTGGGGCAGCAATGTAGGGAGGCTTGCTAGTTACAGGTGCAGTTGACTCATCACTGGTAGAAGTGAAAGAGTCACTGTCAGTCGTAGACTGATCTGCATCAGCTGGAGGGTCAGCGTCAAGGAGCGGCTACTTTCCTTTTGCTGAGCTGGAGTCCTCCATCAGCTGAAGTCTCGACTTTCTAGGGCGGCCAATTATTCTACGATGTTTTCTATGGATATAAACTCTAGGAAGGAGATCTCTTTTGGTGAGATTAAATCTACCAGGAACTGCTCCAAGTTGCTCCTCAGGGATGTGACTGAGTCGATTGGCAAATCCTAACTTGGCTTTAAATGTGCCAGAGATTAGATTGATCTCAGCATGTCTCACATGCATGCGAAGCTGAGCCAGTATATAGGATGCCCAATCAGCTTTGCATCCATAATATATGGCAACCATGAGGTGAGCGATGTTGTCATTGAACTGTGCATTTGTGATGTTACTGAGAAAAGTATGCATCACAATGTCCATGATCTAGACTATTGTTGGAGAAAGACTATCTTTCAAATTATATGAAAAGTCTTTATGATTAATATGTGGAAGCTTTCAGCCGTTCCACAGTTCCAACATTGATGGGAGAGCGAGTTCATGCACCTGTTGGTCTTCATTAGGGAGCTGGAACAGATCAGTTAACACATCTTTATCGATGGTGATAACCTTATTATAGATAACAGAGATTATGTTGTGTTGGTCCCGGGTGAGTCGATATCAGTTTAGAGGGGGGATGAATAAACTGATTAAAACTTTTGCTTCAATTGCGGAATAATAAGGGCCGTTGACTCACTTAGAAACTTATCTATGCACAATTCGAATAAGTACCTTGGACAGCTTAAGTGCAGATTGTGTGAGCTTGTGTACAGTTCAAAGATATGTAATTAATCAAAACCATACAACACACAAATAATTTATAGAGGTTCGAAGTCTCAAACTCCTACGTCCTCTCTTCCTTCCGCAGAAGGGAAAATTCACTATATAACTTGAGTTTCTTTACAAATTACACAATGAAGGACAGTTGGCTGAACCTGATAACTGCTCGCTACCTCAGTGGGTCGACGGCTCACACTTGAAGTCCCTAACTGCTTGCTAGGAAGGTAGGTACTATTGACGTCTTTACAAGGTTTTAGATCTCTTTCGATCTTCAAGAGATTAGTCTTAAACATGGGGTATCAATTGATGTGCTTCTTCAATTGAGCTTGATAGTTGATCGTTGTATTGCTGAAACTGAGAAGACTACCATGGCTGGTTGATCAACAGCTGGCTGAATGTTTTGACTCTTTGAATTCTTCTTCTCAGTTGGACTCTCGTAGTTTTTAGCAAATGCTGAACTTGAGCTATGTGGGAGGGAGAAAGAAAGCTCTGCTTGAATGAAGGGTTCAAGAATAAGTATTGCTAAAAGTCTCAGAGGCAAGAGTATTTAAAACTTTGATTCACTCATCTTTTATAGAGGAGTGATTTGATGACCGTTGAGTTCCAATGATCGGTGGCTCTGTTGGTTCATCAATGGTAGATGGTCTTTATTGATCGCTGGAGCTTTTGATTGAAGTAGCTGTTACTTTGCCAATCAATCTCCATTGGATATTTAATTCCAGGATCTCCGTTGAAGCATTTATTCCAAGATTCACCGGTTGAGCAATAACTCCAGGGTTCTCTGGCTGGCAGTTCTGAGCTTTAGTTTTAGTAACTTTGAGTTCTAGTTAGCAGTTCTGAACTTTGTCTGTTCAGTTCAGCTATTACTCAGCTGGCAGTTCTAAGCTTGTATGCTCAGTTTGGCTATTGCTCCAGTTGGCAGTTCTGAGCTTGTCAGCTCAGTTTGGCTATTGCTCCAGTTTGCAGTTCTGAACTTGTCAGCTCAGTTTGGCTATTGCTCCAGTTGACAGTTCTGAGCTTGTCAGCTCTGTTTGGCTATTATTTCAGTTGGTAGTTCTGAGCTTCTTCCTCCAGTTCGGCTATTGCTCCAGTTTGCAGTTCTGAGCTTGTTTGCTCAGTTCGACTAATCATTCTCAAGCTCTCTTGTCAGCTTGACTGATCATAAGCTGGTTGACTTCAGTTTTGACCTTTAGCTGATTTGTCCGTTTACTTCAGTTTGGCCATTAGTTGGATCTTTCCAGTCTTCAGTTTAGTCGATTCTTTTCTCCCTCAGCTGAGCTGACTTAGTTGTCAGTTTGTTTCGACTGGTTCGACTCTTTGAATCCATAGCTGAATTGAGTTCTGACTGGTTAGCGTATCCTCACAGCTGGTAGACCATACTCCAGTTTGGTTGACTTCAGTTCTGAACTTTAGTTCCTCTTTGATGCTCTGGATTGGTCAGCTCAGATCTACAACTTGAATTTTAGTCAGTTTTTCATAAATAGTTTTGACATCTCATCAAAACCTTATCTAGAGTTTTCTTGATAGTTTTTCCTAACAATTTTTCACTTTTTGATGATGTCAAAACCTTGTTAATGATGATGGAAAAACTGCAAATGTTCGTTTGATAGACATGCTGTAGTTTGCTTAGGCAAATTCTTGAAATCAGAGCACGTTAGAGCATGAAATTCAAGTATCAGAGCATTCACAATCCAAGTATCAGAGCATTCAAAGCATACTTTCATTTTAGTCATGCTTTCATTTTGAGTAATTAGTGCATGATTGTCCGAATATCAGAGCAGAGCACAATGCTTGATATTAAAGCAAGTTGAAGCATAAAGTATATTCTTATTAAGGCATGTATCAGAGCATACAGTATGGATCAAATCAGAGCATAAAGTATGGATCAAATCATATCAAATGATCTCTTAAAAGCAAGTTAGAACTACTTCTCTTCTTTGATTGCTTCATCTCTTCCTCCTTGATTCTCCTCTTTCTTGAGCTCCAAATTTTCTCCAAGCTTTCCCCTGAAGCTGAGCTTCCTCCTAATGATGTATTTCTCTTTGGATCTGATCCCAAAGAGTTAAGTTTTCATCATCATACTTTCCATCTTCCCCCTTTTTGGCATCATCCAAAAGATGAGGTGGATCGCACGATGGTATTGATAGGTTTGGCAAGAATGTGAAGGCAGTTGCCAAATTTTCATCATGGATTGAGGGAACTGAAGGAATTGGCATGGGCGAGCAGAACCATGCATAGGCTTCTTCAGTTGTCATGAACTGACCACAATCAGTGGTTTGAGAGAGTTCTTGCTCTCTGAAGTCCATGGAAGCCAAGCTGGTGAAGATCTCATTGGTTGTGGAGATTGGTAGATCTTCGAGGAATGGGGTGCAGGAGGAGTTGGCTGGTTCATTGTCAGAAAGAGAAGCGTCGGCTGGTACACTAAGCTGGATTCTTTTGATCATTGAATCCATTATCTCTGAGAGCGTTGGCGGTGAGCAGAGTGGATGGTTCATCCAATGTCTACTCTATTCTCCTTCGTTGATCCAGAAAAGGGATCCATGAGTGCGGATGATGTGGAACATTGTGGCCTCATCGAGTTGGAATCACCAGATGTGGTACTAGAGGTACTGTTTCAGTTGCTCGAATAAGGAGGGATCGATGCCCTCAATGAGACCGAAGCAGCTTCTTAGCTGACGGTCTAGAACTGCCTCAAACTCAACCTCAATTGAGTTGCGATTGACTAAGGTTAGAGGTTGTGAGCTGGCTGGTATTGTAGACTGATCACTCAGTCTAGAGAGTGGCTCATTCTCAATCATCATCTGCCTTTCTTCTGAGGAGCTGGCGTGGGCGACCACCGGTTGCTTTTCACGACTTGAGTCGGGAGTTCCTGGTTGGCGAGATCTCTTCGGGATTGGATGGCAGTAGATGGTAGGGAGCATGTCCTTTCATTTGATCGGTTCGTCAGTTGGAATGATCTCATCAAACTGGCTTAGAATGATGTGGCTTATACGACTCATAAACCTAACTTTTTCTCAGAATGAGCCAGTTGATGGATCATATTCTGCTCACTCGATAATTAAGAGGATTAGGAAAACTTAGCCGAAGTCAGTTGGGATACAGTTCAACTGATTGGTTTGACGATTCAGCAGTTTGATGATCAGTTTCGTCATATTTCCAGTCGTCGCTGATGAGCTGACTGAGGCTCTAACTGATCTGAACTGATCAGTTCGTTTGGTCAGCTGCTTGACTTGCTTGAGTCAGTTTCCTCTTTTTGAAAGGCCGAGCTTGACTAGTTCCACTGCTTCCTTTGAAGCAGTTTGATTGCTTAGACGTTGATACAGATCCAGTTCTGTTCTTTGGCAGTGCGGGCCTTGCTGTCTTTCTGGCTTGGTGAAACTGCTGAATGACAACTGATGAGTTTTTCATCCTTTGGTTGAGGATTGTGAAGTTCCCTTTGGCGACGATCTGAACTGATCTTTTTTCATAATCAACTGCACGCCTTTTGAGTTGGATGTGAGTAGAGGAGTGACATAGCTCTTGGATAGGAGACTTGGTGATGTGGCAGTATCCTCATCATTACTGTCGCTCTCATCATGCCTTGGATTCTTCTGAGGAGCCACGACTTCAGCATGTGATAAGTGTGGTTTTATCCTCGCTGTGGCATTTGGAGTTCGTCGTGATGGCTCAGCTGACTGACTTGATAAATTATCAAAGTTCAGTTTACAGCAAAGTGATCTAGTTGGGCAGTTGACTGACTGATTTGCAACCACAGCTCCTTAAGGCATGATACTGGTTTTGAATTCAGCTAACAAGGCGGTTGCTGGAATTTTGTTGACAAGCCGGTGATTCATGATGTGCTGGACTTGCACAATGGTTGGAGGGAATGGATTTGATGAACCTATCCATTTAATGCTCCAAGTTTCTTCACATTGCCAGTAGCTCATGCCATGAAAGGCAGTTAGCAAAAAATGAGACTGGATGGACATGGAATGTGTCCAGTTGTACCAATAGAAATACCGGTGGAGTTGTTTGAACAACTCTTGGTCACGTTGTGCAACGAAAGAAAAGTGAGTGAGAAGGAGGTTGGTCACTTCCTTTTGTGCACCTTTGACTGCATATTCACCACTATAGAAAGTGCGATATTTTCTTCAGTCAGCTGGAGAGGAGGGCATATGCTTCTGAAGTAGTCCGCTCTATAGTTTGGATGAGGGATTCCAATGAATAGAATAAGCTCATTTGGATCAGAGCAAACCTGAAAGTCAACTGACGATCCGTTCTTTGATCTTGGAGAATGAACGACATTGGCAGTTGAGTTGCTTGAGGTGTTGTTGCTCGTCCTGGCCTTGGTTCTTCATTTCTTTCTTAGTGACTGAAGATGAGCAGTTCCTTTCTTGGGAAGCCAGTCAGAGATAAGGATCGGTAGTGATTCATCATTTGGAAGTTTAAGCATGTCTTCAATCATCTTGCTCATTCTTAGAACAAGTCCTACCTTGGACTCGAATTTGCTAGATTTCTTTGAGTCAACGGCCTTGATGACTTGATGCTTGAATTGTTGGAAGATAAATTCTACCCAGTTTGTTTGTCGCCCTTCAGCAAGGTGAATCATAACCTTGTATCTCTCTTGGGTGAGTTGACTCAGGCTTCCAATAGCCTCGAACATCATCTTGTTCGTTATATCGAGTAGAACGCCATACTCGGGCTTCAGGTCAGTTTTAGCGGTTGTAAAACTGAATTGCTTGTTGCAGGCTGAAGCATTCCATTCTCTCCAGTATGACTCTGCAGATTCTTTTAGTTCTTGAACTAATGAGCCTTCTTGTGGAAGCTCAAACACTTCTGCAATTGTTCTTTCAGTGATTTGGAGTAGCCGTCCTTGAATCACTGATGATACTGTCTTTCCATCTGCAGACAATTTTGCTTGAAGCAAAAATTTACTCACCAAATTTTGTCTAAAGAACTTTGGTGGTGTTTCCAGGTAGTGAAGAATTCCTGTCTTGTGAAGATTTGACAGAAGGATTGGATTGTTTGATTCATTTAGAATCATTTGAAATTTCTTCCTATCAAGGAATTTGTCTCTCAGAAGTTGCTCTTTGAAGGAATTTAGAGATCTGGATAATTCGGCCATCTTTGGGATTGGCTGAGATTTTGAGGAATTTTAAGAGCTTTGAGAGAGATAGAAAATTTTTGAGAGCAAAGGAGGAGTATTTCTAAGAGGCTTGAAAGAGAGGGCTTTTTATGAGTGTTTGGGCAGGCTCATAGATCTAATGGTTGAAATGGTACTAGCCCCTGGCCTCTTTTGGTCGTTGGCATTTAATGACTTTGAAACGTGTCATTGTTTTGCAACGGTCAAAATATTCAAAAATAAATGCGAAGTTCGACATTTATTTGAAAATAAAAAGATAATCTTTTTATATATCAAAAATAAGTAATGACAAACTGAATTACAAGAAGTAAACTAAAGGCTTTCTAATCAGTTTGAACTTGATCAGCCACTAGTCCTTCTTGTGATCAGTTTTTCTCCTTTTGGCAAGTGGTTCTGTGGCGTCATCTTCCTCATCCTCATCGCTGCTTGATGACTCTGTTTCAGCTGACTGGAGTTTTGGATGAGCTTGCAACCGCTGGATTTACTCTGTGTGCAGTTTAACCTGTTGCTGCAGGCTCTGAATCAAGTCCACATAGTAAGCAGGGAGCTGAACTGTAGAACTACTTGGTTGAGCATTGAACTGAACCGCTCTTGAGTCAGCTTCTTCGCCTACTTCAGTTCCAATCAATTCCTCACATGGAACTGTGTGGGTGAGTTCGTCTTTCTCCATGATGATGGTCTCATCATAACTTGACTCTGATCACTACAAGAAAAATGGTAAAAGACAACGCATTTTTCGCATTGTCTATTTAAAAATCGAGCGTTGTCTACATGCCTGTTGTCTATAAGGGAGTGGTAAAAGACAACATGGAAAGCGCGTTGTCTATGAAGTCATAGACAACGGTCAAGTGGTTAAAGATGACGTGGGAAGCACGTTGTCTATTAAGATATAGACAACAGTTGGGTGGTTAAAGACGACGTTAAAAACATGTTGTCTATTACATCATAGACAACAATCAAATTGTAATAGACGACACTATATTACCGTTGTCTGGTCATTCATAGACGACAATCTCAAAACCGTTGTCTTTTTTGAACTATTTTGATTTTTTTAATTCCAGATTTATATATTATTATTATTATTATTATTATTATTATTATTATTATTATTATTATTATTATTATTATTATTATTATGAACCTGCTTGTATTTCAAATAATAAGAAAAATATAAAACTCTACATATCTAATAAATTAATAATTCATCATGCAACTATTTCAATACATAAACCATAAATATTTCCAAGTAACAAAATAAACAAATATTCTATCAAATTAATTTGTTTAAGTAACAATGTACTAGATTAAAAAGAACAAACTGCACGCAACTCCTCCAAAATTGCATCGATTCCATCTTCATTCTTTAATCGATGATTCTTCAATTGGCTCACTATTTAGCCATCACGCTTCTAGCAAAAATCGACAACTTTCATCAAAACTTCACCAAATGCTGCAATTTAAAAAAAAAAAAAATATATAACAAAATTAATTCATCATAAGCAAATCTTAAGACATTAAAATAAACAAAGTTAAACAATTAATCTTACATGGATATAGTCAGTAACCTATTGTGACTAGATCACAGTCAATATAACAACAAAAAAGGCTTCAACTTGGGATCCAAATGTCTTACTGATCTGCACAAGTATGGAGTACGTTTGCATTTATAACTATAATTTCACACCTTGCTAAAATATAAATATAAATATAAATATAAATATAAATATAAATATATATATATGATTTCACACCAAACAAGGCCAACACAAAGACAATTCCAAAGATGCAGATCCTTGAAGCCTTGAACCCCAACAAAATAAAAATAAAAATTACAATATAAGAATTAATTAAGAATATATATGGCTAGTATGCTCTTTCATATTTCCTCATAATAGAGAAATTGAATTATTATGCCAACAATAGCCACATCATTAAACAATATATTATACTTACAATCCATCCACAATATAATATATGCCAACTAGAGATGTTTACAATTGTGCGTGTCAGTAACAAGTTCCATCAATAGCTATAGTTTACATGATTCTAGGCAGCCATACATTAAAGAATCAGATATCAATTAAATTTCGGCTTTTTTTTGAAACAGAATATACCATTAGAACCAACACCACAAACTGCTCACGACATTTTCTTTTATAAGATAGTAGAAGTAGAAACATATATCATATATCTCAACTATAGCTTCAGCCTTCTCAAACAGATTCTACAAAAGGTACGCTCACAACTACTACTATAATATGACAGATTTAATAGGAAAACAAGTGATTGGTGATAAAACAATAGGAAACCCAATACTTTCTTACAAGAATCAGTAATATTGGAACAATTTTATTTATGGAGAAAGTTATAGAAAAAATTGGTCACGATACTCACAAGATTAGTTTTTATTTCATCCAACTCTCTGAATTTCCAACAGCTTGTCGGCCTCAGCAAGGTTCTAAACAGTGAGAAAGTAAGTAATTAATAATCACACAAATATTCAAATATTTTTAGGAAATATAAGTATGCTTATACATTTTTAGCAGCAACACACTATAAATGAGTGAGAGTTGCTATTAGAGAAAGTGAGAAGGACTGCACAATTGCTCCTGCTACCAATCCACTCCAAAGGCCCTTTCCTTCCAAGTCCAATAAAAATCTCAGTAGTAACGCAATGAGGATGTTGACAATATAGTACATACATATCATCTAAAAGGACGACCTGCAAGCTATCCATGATGATGAAGAGGCAAAGTAAAATAATCGTTTCTTCGACTCCTTTAATAACTTCTTTCTCCCCACTAAATTTGTATCCCAATGCAGAACACAAAAGTAAACCGTAATGTTGGCTATTAAGTACTCTGCAACTAATAAAACTAAAATTGTAGAGAGAGCGACTTGGGCCACCTCTGGCCTCCCTGATCCAAGCTCATTGAGACCAGGGTGCTACAATGTCAATCGTCATGTGTATATTAGCCTTAGAGAATGAAAGTTATTAGAAAGTACATTGAGGATATAAAGGTAGATTGATATATACTCAACAACTAATCCTCCCTTCAGTCCCTGCATAATATTAATATTAATGTTTTGAATAAATTTAAATATTTACATAAAGATATAATTGCTCATATTAATGTAGTAATTGATTCAACCTTAGCAAATAATTCTTCAATCTTACCAACATGAATATAGATGGCCAAACTATAAATACTAGCAGATAGAAAGACTAACACATTCCAATTCCTTGAATTATGTTGATTATATAATTATTAACAACCTGAAAATAAAGAAGCCTTAGACAGAAAATAAAGCAATTATGTAATTTCAAGGTGAAACTACAGAACTAGATATAGCTCTCTCTCTTTCTCTCTCTCACACATACACAGAAAGATGTTTCAGAGGCTTGGCGCTTAGCCATTGCAGATATATTTCAAATGTTTTCTTCAAAATGAACATTTGCAGGATAGTAAAAATTAAGGACAGACAAACATTTTTTTAACAATCCAGAAAGCTGGAGACTGATTAGAGATCGCACCTCATTATAGATTTTCGATAAAGCTATGAAACCATGATATATTCTCATATCTACTTCTACGCGGCAACGACAAAGAGCAGCTGCGGTGAGTAGCAGCAATGACAGCGAGTGGAAGCAGCGTCAAGGGCGAAGGCTGTGATTAGAGATCCATGGAGGCAGGGGCGACGATTGGCAGCAACGGTGAGAATCGATGAGTGGCAGCAGTGGCGAGAAGCAGCGGTGAGTGGCAACAGCGGTAAGGAGAAGGGCGATGTTGTGATTAGGGATTTAGGGAAGTGGTGGCTTCAAGTGGTAGCAGTGGTGGTGCGTCATTTTACACCAAAAATAAATTTCCCGACAGCAGTCGGTATGCCCTTACTGCACGTGTACAGTGATGAGCGAGATCGTCTCCCAAAGGACCGGCGATAATTACTCTATACTTCCAATCTGTAGGACCAAACTTTTAAGGGGTTTTTGTGATTTTAACAAAATAAACGAAATTAAATAAATAACTAGAGAGATGCACAATTGAACAAAATAAACGGATTTAAAATATTATAAGAAATATTCCGGATTCTAATTAACTCCACCCTAGCTTACCTAAACCGATCCTTGACGCAAAGATAAATTCAATTAACACATACAAATCAGTTATAGCTACCGAAGACGCTTACTGACGCAGCCTAATTCCTTCGTAGTTTCTCGATAATTAGGAAGACGCTTCACTAATTATTTCCCTAATCGACTGACAACCGTAAGAGACGCTCTATAGGTTTAATGAGCCGACAACCTTAAATTCTAGAGGAACCCGATTCATAATTAACAGACTCTGACGCAGGACCGTTAAATTAAGATTGTTATTCCCCCTGGTTCTGAAGAACCGTTTCGTCACTAATTAAACTTAAACCACAATTACGGATGGCCGGTTTAATTGGCTACTAATTAATTCCGATCTACTAAATATGTGCACCTATCTAGCAATATCGAAACAATTAACGACTCAAAATACAAGGAATAACAAATGCATGCGAATTAATTGAACGAGATAAACAAATTAGATCTCACAGTTTAGCTAGGCTAGGGCTTCGTTAGTTGTCACCGGAATAAAAAGAACTTAGCTTGATTGCATAATCATAAAATCACGCCGATAATTAACGGAGCAGAACACCATGAAATAATGAAGAAAAAGAAATAAATGTTGCTGGAATGCGTCTCTCTGCTACTGTTCACGTCTATATGGAATTGGATAAATCCTAATCTATGTTAATATCCTTAAATACAATTATTTAATCATGGAAATAGAATCCTAAACCTAATCTAATAAGGAAAGAGATAAATATAGAGTCTAAAAGCTATAAAATATCATCCAATTCGCGTCCAGGCCATGGGCTTTAGTAAATTCCGTATATAAGCCCAAAAACGCACGCTCATGCCCAGTTTTTGAATTATTCGCTTATGTTATCCTGCCGTATGCCCATACGGCATGGCTTTCTGAACTTCCAGTTTCAGCTTTCCTTGCACAGCCTGTTCTCTCACCAAAAGCATGCCACTTTCTCTAACTTTGTGTTAATTACCTGCAAAACTCTCAAGGCACAACATTCTTCCAAAATGACATCATTATACGGCAATCAACACAATTAAATCATACCAAAATGGCCCAAAATATTAAGTAGAATTGGTCCGATCAAATCCTCCCACACTTAAACCATGCTCGTCCTCGAGCATATCTAAATAAAATACAGACTTGAAAACAACACAAGCATCGGCTGCCCTAAACTAAAAATAGTCAGAGTCAGAATTACAGTATAACCAACCACAATCCACTAACGCTTCTCTTGTTTCATGAAATACACACATGCTTTTCATTCAAGTCAAAAATGTGCAACTCAATCCTACCTCACCAAGGTTCACTCAATTTCTCTCAAAAGTAGATAAGGGCAGATTTAAATTCACTCAAATCGTGATTTGATGCCTTCAAACATAGATTTGCCCATATGTCAAAACCACTACCAAGCAAATAAGAACTATGCACAAATCAAAAGGTCTTTTCAATGGGTTGTAATAGGGCTAGGGTGCTTAGGTAGGATAATTTGGATAAGTGGCTTAAAGATGAAAGCATGTAAGTATATCAGAACACATTAATCAAGTTCGGCTGCAACTTCTCAAATATCCCACGAACTCTAAGTTAAATGCTGGTCTTCAAAGCTATACAGGGCAATAAAATTTAACTTCAATCGGGTACAACCCTTTTTTCTTTTTCTTTTTTTTTCTTCTTTTTTTTTTCTGAAGCTTTGCTTCTTTCTCTCTTTTTTTTTCTAGGAGTAGGACATGATTCTTTTCACAAGTTTTCTTCAATTTCCAGCACCAACTATTTTTTCAAGTAACTCATCTCAACACAATCCAATATAACTCACATGCTTTCAAGGGACAAGAGCATGCCAAAAAGGGCTAAGGCTTAATTATTTAGTGGCTATTAATCAAGAAAGAAAGGATTCGGGCACAAATTAGCTCACTAAAGGATAGTGTCGGGTATGGATAATTTATTCAGGCCAAAGCAATGGTTAATCCTACATGCCTTTATCATTTTCATGCAAAAGAAAACTCACAAGTAGTATGATCATGGCAACAAGGCAAATTAGAAATTCAACAATCAAATCCGACACACTCATCAAAAGAATGAAACTGAGCTTTCTACATAATGTTCATGCTCAATAGGCTCAAATCTCACGTTTATAAGCTCATCAAAATTTGATCAAGTTGCACATTTCATCATTCAAGAATACATACGAGCAATAACATAATTCAATCACAAGAGGATCAATCAAACAAACCAAGATAATCCATGCTATAACCTTTCCTCCTTGTATTGTTCAATCTCAAGCAGCCAATACTTAACAAAAAAAAAAGTAAAACAATTTTATTTTCTTTGAAAAGAACCAGACACAAAAATAGCAACTTCCCCCCCACACTTAGACAACACAGTGTCCTCACTGTGTAGGGAAGAGAGTCAACAAAATGGACACAATCATGAACGAAAGAAAATAAAAATAAAGGGAGAGAGACAGGGCAAACTCGCAAGTAAGGGGAGAGACGGCCAGTAAGGGCATACGGATGATGCTCAAGTGCAGTAGCCCAGCTTGGTGTGTAGTGGTCAAACAACTCCATGGGCTCGGCAAGGATAGGGGCGGCGCTGAAGAAAAGACCCTGCATTAGAAGGCTGGACTAGAACGTTTTTTTTTTGAAACAATAAACATAAAATAAAAACAGAAAGCAAATAAATGCTCGGGTTGCCTCCCGAGAAGCACCCTTATTTAACATCCGAGGCTCGACATATGAAAGGCACGATCAATAGACAATTTCAGGAGTAGCAGATCTACCCTGTCAAAAGTAGTCGTCTCCATCCTCACACCTTTATGCTTCCTCAAAAGCTCAACCATCCTTGCTTCTTATCCTTTCAGCTCCAACACTAGGGTCTTCACATGAGCTGGTAAAATTAGTTTCGAATTGGTCGGTAAGGGCATACGGCCCGTCAGATTCCGAATTGGAAATTCACTGGTGGTATACAGCTGCATTATGATATCTCGAATCTCCTCATCTACTTCTATTATTGCAGCGGTTTCAGTCAGCCCACCAAAAGGTACCTTCTTGAATAGCTCGAGGATCTCCTTTTTATCATCCTCCGTTTTGTTTTGAATCAACCTGAAAGGAAAAGAAGCTGCAATCAGAGGGTTAGGAACTTTAGTTTCAGATTTTACCTCAGTAGGGGCAGACTCAGAAGCTGGTTGTTCTTCTTCTGCACTGGATTTGTTTTCAGTTTGTGCAGTATGCCCATACTGCGGGTTCTTTTCCTTCTTAGCCTCCAACTCGGCTAACTCCTCCACACTTCTCAAAGTTACAGTGCAAACGTACGCTCTTGGATTTATTTCAGTTTGAGATAGGAGTTTGCTCTGATTTGCTTGCATCTTGTTCATTTGAGTGGCGAGCTGAGTGATCTGTGTGCCCATACTCCCTAGGGCAGCTTGCGTCTCCTGTTGGAATGCTTTCTGACTTTGTGCCAAACTGTTGACAAGGGCACTGCTCTGCTCTAGACACTTCATAATTTCACTCATGCTGGGCGCAGGCTTGTCAGTATGCCCATACGGGCCACCCTACGACTGCATCCAACTGGAATCAGGATGATCCCTCCAGCCAGGATTATATGTGTATGAGTACGGATCAGAATCCCTCTGTCTTTGGGCATCAAATTGCGCATCACCGTACCCATAGTAGGTTTGCTCGCTTAACGGATCTTGCAAGGTTGGGCGAGCATCAGTAAAGTGGCCATTTTCTGAGCGAACTCCACAGTGGACATTTTGCGTTTGTGCCACAGCTAAACCTCGAACCAAAGAAGTCAGAGCATCAATCTTCTCATTGACACTGAAGCTGTCTGCTCGCTCAATAGGTCGATATCGGTCATCGTCCTCATCCTCATACTGTTGACCTCCAGAAACCATGTCAATGATGAGTTGTTTAGCCTTGGCCAGGGTCTTGTTTGTGAGAGATCCTCCACTCACAACATCAGCAATTTTTCTGTCAAAAGAAGACATACCACGATAAAAGTAATTTGTTAGTAGTTGGTAATCCGTGAACCCGTGGTCTGGGCACTTGCGACATAGCTGCTGGAATCGCTCCCAGTACTCGGCTAAGCTTTCATTCTGCTTCTGTTTGATGCTACTAATCGCCATCCTCAGGTTTGCAGCTCGGGACTCCGGAAAGAATTTGCGTAGGAATTGTTCCTCCAATTCATCCCAAGTAGTGATTGAGCCAGGTGGAAGATCGAATAACCAATCCCTAGCCTTGCCTTGCAGAGTGTGCGAAAAAGTCAGTAGCCTCAGATTATTAGCAGAAAATCCTTGAGGCCGCAAGGTGGAGCAGACTAGGTCAAACTCAGACAAGTGCTTATGCGCACTCTCTCCTGGAAGATCACTGAACTTTGGCAGCACTTGTATGAATCCAGGTCTGATCTCCGAATTATTTGCAATGGTAGGCAACACGATGCAGATGGGCCTGTTACTTCTATGGCGGCCAAGCTCCCTGATAAGAGGCTCAGGTTCAGGTTCACGGTTAAGAACTAACTCCCCCGCGTTGGCCATGTCTTTTTCAAAAATCTGATCACTATCAAGTGTTCCTGAATCAGATACGGAAGCCTCATTAGACTTCCTGGCAGCTCTCCTCAGCTTATGCAAAGTTCTTTCTGGCTCTGGATCGAACTCTAGCTTTTCTTCGTGTGAGGACCGAGTTATCCACTGAAAAAATAAAACCAAAAATAAGAAAAATAACAAACTGAAAATACGAGAGTAATTACTGCTTTAGAACCGGTCCCCGGCAACGGCGCCAAAATTTGGTGCGTCGTTTTACACCAAAAATAAATTTCCCGACAGCAGTCGGTATGCCCTTACTGCACGTGTACAGCGATGAGCGAGATCGTCTCCCAAAGGACCGGCGATAATTACTCTATACTTCCAATCTGTAGGACCAAACTTTCAAGGGGTTTTTGTGATTTTAACAAAATAAACGAAATTAAATAAATAACTAGAGAGATGCACAATTGAACAAAATAAACGGATTTAAAATATTATAAGAAATATTCCAGATTCCAATTAACTCCACCCTAGCTTACCTAAACCGATCCTTGACGCAAAGATAAATTCAATTAACACATACAAATCAGTTATAGCTACCGAAGACGCTTACTGACGCAGCCTAATTCCTCCGTAGTTTCTCGATAATTAGGAAGACGCTTCACTAATTATTTCCCTAATCAACTGACAACCGTAAGAGACGCTCTATAGGTTTAATGAGCCGACAACCTTAAATTCTAGAGGAACCCGATTCATAATTAACAGACTCTGACGCAGGACCATTAAATTAAGATTGTTATTCCCCCTGGTTATGAAGAACCGTTTCGTCACTAATTAAACTTAAACCACAATTACGGATGGCCGGTTTAATTGGCTACTAATTAATTCCGATCTACTAAATATGTGCACCTATCTAGCAATATCGAAACAATTAACGACTCAAAATACAAGGAATAACAAATGCATGCGAATTAATTAAACGAGATAAACAAATTAGATCTCACAGTTTAGCTAGGCTAGGGCTTCGTTAGTTGTCACCGGAATAAGAAGAACTTAGCTTGATTGCATAATCATAAAATCACGCCGATAATTAACGGAGCAGAACACCATGAAATAATGAAGAAAAAGAAATAAATGTCGCTGGAATGCGTCTCTCTGCTACTGTTCACGTCTATATGGAATTGGATAAATCCTAATCTATGTTAATATCCTTAAATACAATTATTTAATCATGGAAATAGAATCCTAAACCTAATCTAATAAGGAAAGAGATAAATATAGAGTCTAAAAGCTGTAAAATAGCATCCAATTCGCGTCCAGGCCATGGGCTTTAGTAAATTCCGCATATAAGCCCAAAAATGCACGCTCAGGCCCAGTTTCTGAATTATTCGCTCATGTTATCCTGCCGTATGCCCATACGGCATGGCTTTCTGAACTTCCAGTTTCAGCTTTCCTTGCACAGCCTGTTCTCTCACCAAAAGCATACCACTTTCTCTAACTTTGTGTTAATTACCTGCAAAACTCTCAAGGCACAACATTCTTCCAAAATGACATCATTATACGGCAATCAACACAATTAAATCATACCAAAATGGCCCAAAATATTAAGTAGAATTGGTCCGATCAAGCGGTGTGAATTTGAGAGTGAGGAGAGAGTGACGACGGAAGCGGAGGTAGAGATGATTAAGGATTTAGAGATCTCACCGAAATCCTTGAAATTCCCAACTCCCAAGTGAAAGGTTTAGAATGACGGTGTTTTGGATTAAAAATTAAAAAAATGCGCTTATAGACAACTTGATCCTTGAGCACGTTCTTTATATTTATATAGACAACACTAATTTTTATTCTCACAATAAAAAAAATTAAAAAAGTAAAAAAAAATATGGCTATAGACAACGCAAATGCGTAGACACGTTGTCTATTGCATAATAGACAACGCGTGTGTCAAAACACGTTGTCTTTCTCATGTTGTCTATAGCCATTATTCTTGTAGTAGATGAAATCTCCGGTGCAGCATCTTGAGCAGCAGCTTGAAGAGCTCTTTGAATTAGATCAAAGTACACAGTTATTGCTAGTGTACCTTGATAGGCAGGTTGATCATTGACTTGAGCTGTTTGTTCAGCTGACTGATCAGACTCAGTTGTCCCTGGAGTTTACTCTTAGGGAGGAGCAGTTTCGGGTTCAGTTGGCTCCTTAAACAATTGAGCCTTTTCAGCTGACTTCTCTGACTCTTCATCACTTGGAAGAACTGGTGGAATAGGAGATTTGAGCATTTCTTCGAACTCCAGATCACTGGCAGTTCGATCATCAACTACTTGCACCTCTGGAGAATCATCAAGGAGATTGATGATGATGTCATCTGGTCGAGGGGATTCTTCGAAAGTTAACTGCCTGGCAACCGATGCTATGACAGTTTGCCTTGAGCTGTAAACTTCCGCAGTTTTAGCACCTTGTTGATTACTCCGGGCTTCTCTGTTGAACAGAGTCTGTCCCTGCTGATGCTGTTGTTGTCTGAGGATGAGCAGTTCCCTAAGCAACTAGTGCTATTGAACTTGGGGATTCTTCCAATGTTGCTGTTCAGCCTCAATTTGTAGATGTGGCAGTTGGATGTTGGCCCAGATGAGCAGATCGTTCATCACTTCCATCAATGTTTGTTATTCTGGGTGAGAGTGGTTCCTTCGAATGGCAAGCATTCTCTTCAGTGTGATAACTGGATTTTGTTCAGGAGTCTCCTGTCCAGCCCATTGCATGCTCCATCTCTCTTCTCTTCTCCAGAAGCTCATCCCATGAAGGGTGGTTAGGAGAAAGTGGGCTTCAGAGTTGAAGCAGTGTCTCCATAGGTACCAGTATACGTACCTTGAGAGAGCTTTATACAGAGCAGTCGTGCCAATCATATCTTCAACAAAGTTTTCAGCAATGAACTTGGTCACTTGTTCATCAGCCCAGCTCTTGATGACTTCAGCTCTTAATAGAGCTCTTATATTCTCTTCAGTCTCTGCCATTGGAGGGCACGCAGTTCTGAAGAAGTCGGCTCTTGTGCCTCGCGGTGGGACTCCCCTAAGAGGCACAATGTCATCTCCTTTAACTGGCGCCATGTCAAACACCTTGATGTTAAAAGGAAGTAGTTTTGGAAGGGGTGGAGGCCCTGATTGCTTCTTCTTCCCTTTTGGTTGAAATGCTGTGGGCTTCTTCTTTGATCTGCTAGTTCCTTTCTTGGCTTGAACTGGCCTGGTAGAGGTCTCTTCTTCAGGTGAATCAATCGTTGATCCACATCGAACTTGTCGCAGAGGCTTGGCTCTGATTGTGGTTCCCAACATTTGGCTTATTGGGACATTGTCTTCAGAGTCAGAGTCCTCTTAATGTATTTCTGTAGTGATCTCTTTGCCTTTTCTTTTAGCAGGCTCCTCTGCTTTCTTTGAGGGGGCATCAGTTTGCCGACTGCTTTTGATGCTTATAGATTTTGAAGCTGGTTGTCTTCTGCCAGTTGAGGGTATAAAATCCAGCTTCTCTATCATCAGCGTGTCAGTTTTTTCTTCCATGAATTCGAGAGTGCTTTCCAGGATGCTGCTTATTCTGCAGGCATAGCACATCTTCTGATGGAACTCAGCTTCTTTCCAATGTTTTTCAACAATATCGACATACTTCTTGATTTGTTCAAAGAAGTACTGAGCCCAGTTTACTCTGACGCTTCTGGTGATTGCTGCACAGGCTTTATATTTGTGCTCTGACATCTCTGAGTGACTCCCAGTTGTGCCAACAATCATTCTAGCTGCAACTGATGCTAGAATTTTGTATTCTTCCTGGAAGTAGGACATAAGTGTACTGCTTTTGTAGGGATCTGCGCAGTTGGCTCTCTTCCAGAGATGGTAGGCCTGTTCTTTGTCAACTTCTACATCTTGTAATATTTTTCCAGAGATGGAAAGTTGGAATATTCTTCCAAGCAGTTCTAGAGTGATTATCAGTTCAACTCCTCGAACTTCAGTTATGATCCTGTCGTCATATCCTTTTGAGTTCAAATAGAAATCAACTACTGCTTTAGGATAGATCTTTGATGGATAGACTTCTGTGAATCTTTTCAATCTTGTTTGCTCTATCTTCGTGATCAATGAGTTGCAGAGTGGAGAGTCTGAGCACTTTTCTCTATATGCGATTTGATCTAGAAACTTATCTCTGTATAGATTCTATTGGAATCTTTGAGAAGATTCACCAGTTCTTTTGAAATTAAACTTTCATCGAACAGTTGGTGTGCTTCTTTCAGCCATGAAGTTTTGTGAGGTTTGACGAATGATTTGGAGAAAAAGAATAATTTGGTTTTTACTGTATTTGGAACTGGATCTTTTACTTTCGTAACTATTTTTGCAAAACAGTTTGAGAAAATGAAGAAAGAGAAGGGCTTTAATTCTTTACTGAGTTTTGGATCGATAAAAATGAGATTAGAATTCAGCCATCCTTTTTATAGGAGGAGATGGGTTTCATCCAACGGTTGTGTCGATTCGTATGCCTAAGTTCAACGGTCAGATTAATTCAATCGACCCGTCGATTGGCCTTTCGATTCTATCCTTTGGGGATAAATGTGGGGGAGAGAGAGAGAGAGAGAGTTCAATGGTAATATTTGAGTGACACGTGTTTTTACCGTTTCCACTATTAAAAATTTTGAACTTATCTTTTCTCTCTAGCTGTTTCTTCTTGGCTTGAAACTGATTACGTCATCAGTTGGCTTTGACTGTAGCTGATGATCTCCATGTTGATCAGTTCCAACTGAGATATTTGCTCATCAGTTCCTCACTTCCTCAACTGCTTGAAATTTTAATTCAGCTGTTTCTCAGTTCAGCTGATCCTTCAGTTCTGCTGCTTTCCTTCAGCTGGTTCTTGAACTGATGTCTCCTTATTGAGTTGAAGCTAGTTCCTTTCATTTCTCCATCAGTTTGATGATTTTGCAGCTGGTATGCTTTCCTTGACTGACTGGATCATCAGTTGAGACCATTTGACTAACTCTGCCTTGCTCCTTGCCGCAGTTTGAGCAAATGAACTGATGATTCAATTGAGCTGATGAGTTAGGCTTATCTACTTTTGTTTACTTTCTTTGCACACCTTCTTGCTTCATTTCAAACTGATAGCTTATGTGTCCAACTGATCAGTTTAACGACCTTTTCAGTTATGAACTACTCATTCGGATGAGTTGAAGCCTTTCAGTTCAGTTTCTCTCTTCAGCTGGAACGGTTTCTTGGCATTTTTCTTCCAGTTGATCGTCTTCATCCTTTGATGCTAGCTCAAGTAGCCCTAGTTGTATGCATAGCTCCATAAACCTTGCCTCAAGTAATGGTTTGGTGAAGATGTCAGCTATCTGCTTCTCTGTGTTAACATATTTGATGCATATGTCCTTCTTCTCGATGTGATCTCTGATGAAGTGATGTCTTATGTCAATGTGCTTAGTTCTTGAATGCAGAACTGGATTATGAGATATTGCAATTACACTATTGTTGTCACAGAATATAGGTACTTCTTCAGTTTCGACTTTGTAGTCCTTCAACTGTTGCTTCATCCAGAGTATCTGAGTATAGCAGCTTCCCACAGCTATATATTCTGCTTCAGTTGTTGATGTGGCAACTGAGTGCTGCTTCTTGATAAACTAGGATATCAGTTTGCTTCCAAAAAACTGACATGTTCCATTGGTGCTTTTTCTGTCGATCTTGCATCCACCAAAGTCTGAATCTGAATAACCAATTAGACTCAAACTTTCATCTCTGGGATACCATAGTCCAAGATTTATGGTTCCTTTAAGATATTTGATAATCCTCTTTGCTGCTTCAAGGTGGTTTTCCTTTGGGTTAGCTTGAAACCGTGCGCATAGACCGACCGAGTAGGAGAACTCTGGTCGGCTAGCTGTTAGATAAAGTAGCGACCCAATGATTCCTCTGTAATATGTTTGGCTAACTGATTCTCCTTCTTCATCAAGGGTTAGCTAAACTGATGTATTCATAGGAATCTTGAGAGTTTTTCCTTTATTAGCTCCAAAATTCTTGACTAGCTCCTTAGTGTACTTGGCCTGGCTGATAAAGATCCCATCTTTCAGCTGCTTTACTTGGAGTCCTAGGAAGAATGTCATTTCTCCTATCATGCTCATCTCAAATTCGCTTTGCATCAGTTGAGCGAATCGTATGCATAGATCTTTGCTTTTTGATCTAAAAATTATGCCATCCACATAAATTTGAACCATTAAGATCTCAGTTGATCATTCTATTCGGAATAGAGTTCGATCAATGACTCCCTTTTGAAACCTATTTTTTAGTAAGAATGTTGTGAGAGTTTCATACCATGCTCTAGGAGCTTGTTTTAGTCCGTAGAGGGCTTTCTTCAGCTTGAAGACTTGATCCCTAATTTCAAATCCTGGCGGTTGCTCGAAATATACATCCTCCTTGAGCATTCCTTGAAGAAAAGCACTCTTGACATCCATTTGGTAGACTGTGAAGTTGAAGTGGGCTGCATAGGCTAGGAACAGTCTGATGGCTTCCAATCTTGCAACTGGTGCAAATGTCTCATCAAAGTTGATCCCTTCACTTTGTGAGTATTGTTTGGCTACCAGTCTTGCCTTGTTCTTTGTGATCACACCTTGTTCATCCAGCTTGTTGTGAAAAACCCATTTTGTACCAATGACCTTCTGAGATTTTAGTCTATCGACAAGAAACCATACGTCATTTCTTGTGAACTAGTTTAGTTCTTCTTGCATGGCCATGATCCAGTCTGCATCTTCTAAGGCTTCTTTGATGTTTGCTGGTTCCGTTTGAGATATGAAGCATGTGAATAATGCATGCTCAGTTGAACTTCTGGTTTGGGCTCGACTTCTTGGATTACCAACTATCTTGTCAGTTGGATGGCTTCGGAGCCATTTGGGCAAGATAGCTTCATCTGGGTCTTTACCTGGTTCTACTGTGGTGACGTCATCAGTCACTCTTTCATCAGTTGGTTCGGCATCTTCATCAGTTCTTCCCTCTATTTCAGTTGTGGGGTTTATGGTCTCAGCACGATTTGTGTCTTCATTGACCATATTGCTCTCAACTGGTTTAGTACCAGTTTCATTTCTTTCTTCTAGTGAAACTTCAAGCCGCTCTGGAACAATGTGATCCACATAGTCCTGCGAGTTCTCAGTTTCACTAGGCAGTACTTGAACTGATGTATCTATTATTTCTTTGTTCCTGTACTCATTAGCAAATTCATCAAATACCACATGACATGTTATTTCCACAACAAGAGTTCGTTTATTGAACACTCTGTAAGCTTGTGCGTGAGGCGAATTATACCCAAGAAATATTCCCTCATCAGCTTTAGCACTGAAGGCTTTCAGTTGAGTCTTGCCATTGTTGTGAATATAACATTTACAGCCAAATACTTTAAAATATGAGACGGAAGGCTTACGACCCTTATACAGCTCATAGGGTGTTTTGTCATGTGTGGCTACGATGGCACTTCGATTTTGAGTATGGCAAGCTGTGTTGACTGCTTCAGCCCAGTAACCTTCAGCTATGTTGGCATCAGCTATCATTGCTCGAGCTGCTTCTTTAAGTGTCCAGTTTCATCGTTCAGCTACACCATTTTGTTGTGGAGTCCTTGCAGCTGAGTGTTCATGAGTGATTTCAAGTTGGTTGAGAAAACTGATCATTTGCTGATTCACAAATTCAGTTCCATTATCGGAGCGAATCCTTTGAACTGATCTCTCTTTTTCAGTTTGTAGCCTTCTGATCAGCACCGTTAGCTTGTCGTAAGTTTCATCTTTGCTCCTCAAGAATTCCACCCACGTATATCTTGAGAAATCATCAACTACTACAAGAGTGAATCTTTTGCCTTTTGGGGTCTTTGGTCTGACTGGACCAAATAGATCCATATGTAGCAGTTGGAGGCAATCAGTTGTTCCTGGTGGATGACTCATATTCTTGAAGGATGACTTCACTTGCTTCCCTTTTTGGCATGGTCCACACACACTTGTTTTCTTATATATCTCCTTGGGAAGCCCCTCAACTAGCTCTTTCTTGGCTAAGTAGTTGATTGTTTTGAAGTTGAGGTGGTTTAGTCGCCGATGCCATAGCCAGCTTGCTTCAGTTGATCTCTTTGAAAGAAAGCAAGCTTCTGAGTAGCCGGTTGACCAATCAACAATATACATGTTGCCTCTCCTCATGCCAGTGAGAAGAATTACTCCAATTGACTTATCTCTTATGTTGCAGGAGTTTTTGGTGAAGTCAACTGAGTAGCCATTGTCGCACAGCTGGCTGATGCTGAGTAGTTTGTGTTTTAGTCCATCCACATGGGAGACTCCATTTACTACAACTTTTTCCTTGACCACGAACCCTTCTCTAATGGTTCGGATTTTGGAGTTGTCTCCAAATGTGACAAGTGGACCTTTGACTTCTTCATAACCGTCGAGATCTTCTCTGTCTCCGGTCATGTGCTTGGAGCACCCGCTATCTAGATACCAGATATCTTTGGTTTTCTTCATAGATAGGATGCTCTTATCCTGCAAAAACAAGGATTAGCATTTAGGGACCCGTTTCATATCGGGTCCTTGTTGATACATCAAGTTCTTTGGAATCCAAACTTGCCAACCTTTTGGCCTTTTATCATTCAGAGATCCAACTGATTTGGATCGCTTGATCAGTTTAGATTTTCTTTCAACTCTTCTATTTTGAGTTGAATCAGTTGAATGGTACCTGCGTTGAAAGTTAGTAGGGTAAAACAATTCAACTAAAATGCTATTATTTTGAGACCTTTGAGCCTTTCGATCAGGCCAATGCCTTGTGTGTTTCCAGTTTATTGGATTGTACCCTTTTGGTTCATTTCTGGAATCCAGGTACTCGTTATAGTGATGGTAGGGTTTAAACGAGTTTATTTGATCTCTCTTATAGATGTTCTGGTTGAACTTCTTGGTAGGATATGCTTGAGATCTAAACTGGTTTTTCTTTCTGAAGTGGGTTGATCTATCAGTTTGCCTTGAGGGCATTCTGTGTTGAGCTGGTGGTCTTTGTTGAACTAAAGGCTTTGAATGAATGGATTGGTTTGAGTGAACTGTTGGTCTTGGCTGGAATTTTGGCTTCAGTTGACCTTGTGTTTTTGGTTGAGAGAACTGACCAAATTGTCTAGGCTGATTTTGAGGGTTTCTCAATATTCCTTTGCCTTTGGTTGGTTCAGCTAGCTGATCATGAGTTGACCTGATGAATCCTTTTAGGATTCCTTTATCACTAGGTTGAGCAATTGCCTTTCCTTTCTCTAAGGCAGTGAACTTGCTATATCCTAGCCCTGTATTGCTGGTTCCAGTTCTCTGATAATTTAATATCTCATCTAGAGTTTGAGATCTCTTTTTGAACTTCAGAGTTACTTTTTCTCTCTCATAGATCTCTTGCTTAAGTTTTTGATTCTCAGCTTCTAGATCGACAGTTCTTAGTTTCAACTTTTCAAATTCCACTAACTGAGACTCAAGATAATTTATTCTTTCATGATCAGTGCTCAGTTTTCTAACTCTATTTCTCAGTTCATCATTTTCATCTTTCAATTCAACATGCAAGCAGGATATTGAAGCTAATTGATCTTCTAGCATCATAAATTTCATATCAAGTTCATTGCTAGAAACAGTTGCTTCATTAATATGATAGAAGGAGGTTTGAGAATCAGCTGTACTAACCTCTTCATCATTGTCAGCCATGAGGCAAAATAGTGCTTCATCATCTGAGTTGTAGCCGTCAGAATCAATTCTAGATGGATAGTCTGAATCGTCTAGCACGACATTCTTATAGTTTGCAACCATTGCTTTCTTTTTGAAGAAGCTCCTCCTCACTTTGGCTTTCTTGTCTTCAGGGAGTTTTGGACATTCATATCTGTAATGTCCTTGTTTGTGGCAGTGAAAACATTCTCCTAGACTTCGATTGCCACCCCTGGACGGTTCAGTTGATTGTTCAGCTGGTTGATGAGTTCTCTCATCTTTTGGGATTTCATCAGCTTGAGGTGGAACTGATTGTTTATCCCGAACTATGTTCAGCTTTTCTAACAACCTGGTAACTGACTGAATTTGATCATTGATGTCTTCAGTCAAGTTTTTCTTCTTTTCGGTTGTTTCTCTTTTTCATTCGGATGAAGATCCGCCTTGATTTTCTCTGGCTGGTGAGCTCCTGGGACGGAAGTTGTTCCTTCCTCGAGTGTCTCTAAACCGGTTCCTTTTACCATAAAAGGCTGCATCTTGAGTTGATGATGTTGATGCTTCCTTCTTCCGGTTTAGGTTGTACTCATGAGCTTTGAGAGAGCCAAACAATTCTCTGGGAGTGATGCTATTTAGATTTCTTGATTCTTTTATAGCTATCACTTTCATGTCCCATTCTTCAGTGAGATTATCCAAAACTTTGGAATTCATCTCAGAATTGGGATAACTTCTCCCGAGATTGGTCATTTCACTGATGATGTCTAGAAATCTGGTTTCAAGGCTTGAGATGGACTCTTCTGGCTGCATTTTGAAGGATTCATATCTGTCGACTGCTAGCTGGAGTTTGTTTTCTTTGATGGCTTCGGATTCCTGGCATAGATCAGCTAGTAAATCCCATATCTTCTTGGTAGTTGTGCAGTTCTTTGTGTCCTTCATTCTGTCCTCATCTAGAGCTTGAAATAGTGCAGCTTGAGCAACGAACTCTAGATTCTTCAACTTCTTCTCTTCACTAGTGAGAAGATTAGTTGGCTTTGGGATCCTTGCTGGTTTATTGATATCAACTATGTGAGCATCATTCTCCATCATGATGATGATTGGACCATCTTCAATAACTTCTCACATATTCTCATGGATCGAGTAGAGATGCGCCTTCATTCGCCTGCTCCAATTATCATAATTCTCAACTGAAAACAAAAGTAGCTGATACAATCCTAGCCAGGGTGCCAATGGTCGAGTTCGAGCATTCGGAGAAGCTGATGTGAGTGGCAGCGCGAGTGATGGTGCGAGTGAACCAGTCACGCCAGAGACGTGTTTGGCTTTGGACTGAGCGCGAGTTACAGCCCGAGTGAGCCGGTCGCGCCCGCGACGTGTCCTGATCTGGGCCTGGCGCGATCTACAGTGCGACCCGGGGCGCGAGTGGGCCCGAGTCGCGCCTATTTAGACTGTTGTGGATTTATCTGATTTCTATTTATTTATTTCCTTTTTAGATTAGGATTTGACTTTTAGGGTTGTTTTATTTGTGTCCACCTATATAAGGGCTTGCATTATAATTCATTAGACAAATTTTTGATATATTAAATTTGAGAATTCTCTCTGGAGATTTTATTGAACCGTGTGTCGTGTTCATCCGACTTATCAAACAGTAGATCACAACTGTTTGTGGCGTCTTCGATTTTCATCCAAGGTTCTTATTTCCAATCATAGCTGGGTTATAGGTTTCATATACCTATAGTTCGTCCGTGTTGAGAAGTTCGGGTCAAGGATTCCGTCTCTGGCAATCTGATACAAGTCCTGGGGGTTGCAGAATCGCATCAGTAGCTTATGGTTTCCCATTGCTGGAAATGTTAGCATAGATAAGTAGATCTGATTCAGTTGATCTGCAGAAACGGTTGATCCTTAGAATCAACCGCTCTGATACCACTTGTTGGTCCCGGGCGAGTCGATATCAGTTTAGAGGGGGGTGAATAAACTGATTAAAACTTTTGCTTCAATTGCGGAATAATAAGGGTCCTTGACTTGCTTAGAAACTTATCTATGCACAATTCGAATAAGTACCTTGGACAGCTTGAGTGCAGATTGTGTGAGCTTGTGTATAGTTCAAAGATATGCAATTAATCAAAACCGTACAACACACAAATGATTTATAGAGGTTCGAAGTCTCAAACTCCTAGGTCATCTCTTCCTTCCGCAGAAGGGAAACTTCACGATATAACTTGAGTTTCTTTACAAATTACATAATGAAAGACAGTTGGCTGAACCTGGTAACTGCTCGCTACCTCAGCAGGTCGATAGCTCACACTTGAAGTCCCTAACTGCTCGCTAGGAAGGTAGGTGTTATTGACGTCTTTACAAGGTTTTAGATCTCTTTCGATCTTCAAGAGGTTAGTCTTGAATAGGGGGTATCAACTGATGTGCTCTTTCAATTGAGCTAGATAATTGATCGTTGTATTGCTGAAACTGAGAAGGCTGCCCTGGCTAGTTGATCAACAGCTGGCTGAATGTTTTGACTCTTTGAATTCTTCTTCTCAGTTGGACTCTCGCAGTTTTTAGCAAATTCTGAACTTGAGCTATGTGGGAGGGAGAAAGAAAGCTCTGCTTGAATGAAGGTTTCAAGAATAAGCATTGCTAAAAGTCTCAGAGGCAAGAGTATTTAAAACTTTGATTCACTCATCTTTTATAGAGGAGTGATTTTATGACCGTTGAGTTCCATTGATCGGTGGCTCTGTTGGTTTATCAATGGCAGATGGTCTTTATTGATCGTTGGAGCTTTTGATTGAAGTAGTTTTTGCTTCGCCAATCGATCTCCATTGGATATTTAATTTTAGGATCTCCATTGAAGCATTTATTCCAAGATTCGCCGGTTGAGCAATAACTCCAGGGTTCTCTGGCTGGCAGTTCTGAGCTTTAGTTTTAGCAACTTTGAGTTCCAGTTGGCAGTTCTGAACTTTGTCTGTTCAGTTCGGCTATTACTCCAGCTGGCAGTTCTAAGCTTGTATGCTCAGTTTGGCTATTGCTCCAGTTGGCAGTTCTGAGCTTGTCAGCTCAGTTTGGCTATTGCTCCAGTTGGCAGTTCTGAGCTTGTCAGCTCAGTTTGGCTATTGCTCCAGTTGACAGTTCTGAGCTTGTCAGCTCTGTTTGGCTATTACTTCAGTTGGTAGTTCTAAGCTTCTTCCTCCAGTTCGGCTATTGCTCCAGTTTGCAGTTCTGAGCTTGTCTGCTCAGTTCGACTAATCATTCTCAAGCTCTCTTGTCAGCTTGACTGATCATAAGCTAGCTAACTTCAGTTCTGACCTTTAGCTGATTTGTCCGTTTACTTTAGTTTGGCCATCAGTTGGATATTTCCAGTCTTCAGTTTAGTCGATTCTTTTCTCCCTCAGCTCAACTGACTTAGCTGTCAGTTTGTTTCGACTGGTTCGACTCTTTGAATCCACAGCTGAATTGAGTTCTGACTGGTTGGTGTATCCTCACAGCTCGTAGATCATACTCCAGTTTGGTTGACTTTAGTTCGGACCTTTAGTTCCTCTTTGATGCTCTGGATTGGTCAGCTCAGATCTACAGCTTGAATTTTAGTCAGTTTTTCATAAATAGTTTTGACATCTCATCAAAACCTTATCTAGAGTTTTCTTGATAGTTTTTCCTAACAATTTCCCACTTTTTGATGATGTCAAAACCTTGTTAATGATGATGGAAAAACTGCAAATGTTCATTTGATAGACATGCTGTAGTTTGCTTAGGCAAATTCTTGAAATCCAAAATTTTATTTTGAATTCATTTGAGTTCCAAGTGATGAAAAACGTATTTAAAGGGTAAATGAATAGTAACTTTTGCGTGCGTTCGTGTTTTGAGAAATTTATGAAATCCTCCTCGTTGATCCGAGTCTAGTTCTGTCAGGCCCCTCTTATGGGAAATGACTCAAGGACTCCGTTGGCGTTCATGGATTTCCATTCTGAGGTCAATCGAACGCTCGGGAGAAAAATCTGTCAGTCTGAGTGAATAGTAAAAAGTAATTCCAAAAAGGGAATTTTTACTCGTCTTTCTTCTGACGGCCCCGTTTTCATCACAAATCAAGTTGGTTCACTAGTATTCGAGCCAACGAGTCTCCCGATATTTTTAGATTTCGTGTCTGAGGTCATTTGGACCTTAACATCTATTAAAGCAGCTTTTAACATACCCGGAGTAACTTTTGCAGTGTTTCCGCACTGGAGTAGCTTCTCAAGTAAGCCAAGCTCCCTTCTATAAATAGAGGGCCACCCCTCACCATTCATTTGCTCATTCTAAACCATTTCACTTTCAAGAGTTGAGAGCTTGAGAGTGCCGAGAGAAAGTCGAGGTTCTATCAAAATAAAAAGCGTTCTTCGTGAGTGTTCTACAAGACGACGAGCGGAGTGGTGTGGAAGGGATGCAGTGAGGGAAGGTGCTAGGGATGCCGTTGGGTCATAACAGGTGGCTCTGCCGCTGTTGCGACTCGACGAGACGTCAAGCTAGCCACATTCCTTCGACGCACCTAACCCTGTCCATTCTTGTTCGTCGGTCTCGATTTCCATTTCTTTTCTATCTTTTAATTCTGCATTTACTTTCCGTTCTTCGTGTTCTTCATGTTCTTCGTTATTACTCATTTACTTTCCACCTAAAGTTATATTTCGATTCTCGTTAAAGTTCCAAGTTAATAGCGTTTCTGTTATATTTCTCGTTGTTATACTCGTTATTATTCCCGTTGTTATTCTTGTCATTAATTCTTGTAATTGGTTTCGTTAAAGTTCCGTTCAAGTTATATTTAAGATTTCATTATTATTTTAAGTGTTCAAGAAGGATTTTCATATTTATTCCATTATAATGCCGATTTCTTTTTAAGTTTAAAGCATGTCCGTTCCTATATTTTATTCAAAGTTCTAAGCCTTGTTTTAAGTTTAAAACGTCGAGAAAAGGGAGAGGCAACCAAGTAACACCTCGACCAACACTTCGATTGAAAGTTTCAGAAGTTCACGAAGGAGCACGGACCGTGCAAAGGCTGCACGGCCTGTGCAAAGCCATCCAGAACTCACGGCATGAGTCTGGAAAGCTAGCACGGACCATGCTAGAGCTTGCATGGACCGTGCTATGCTTGCACGGCCCGTGTCAGAAAGTCTGGGCATTTGGTTCTCGCCCCATTAATTAGCACGGCCTGCGCTATCCTTGCACGGCCCATGCAGTGCTTCTGCCACCCTGTTTTGTCTTTAATCGTGTTCTAAACTTGAGTATTTCAAACCCTCATGTTTTCTAAAAGTTCTAAAGTCGTGCTATCTATGTTTAGGTCCTAGTTAAGGGTATATAAGTTGGGTATTATTTAAATTAATGTTAGTAGTTAGAAATCTTCAAAGGAGGCCGCTAAGTCGATGATTCAACGTTTGTAAGAGGAAGTGAGTCTCATGAGAATTCGGAGAAGGATCATCAGCCTATTGCTTCATCTTCTATCCAGTAGTCGAGGTGGCTAAATTTATACTCATATAAAGTTTGAGCTAATAAGCTCTAGAAGTATATAGGGAAAATGAGATATCCAATAAAATATTTTGCTCTGCCTGATTGATCTCTGTACAAACAAGGAAGAAAAGGGAGATATTATGTTTTAATTGAGTTCTCGATCATGTTTAGGAATGCTAGAATGGTTAAAGTATTGTTTATGCTTAGCATGAGATATTTGGAATTGTCTTTAGTTGCAATTCGTATTTATACGTTCATTTTCTTGTATTTGAATGTTGATGCTTTGTTAAAGCTCGTATAGTTAAGGATTAAGGATTGCCTTGTTAGGGTAGTGTTAAATCCTGTTAGTGCCACCATCATGCACTAAGTATTTGTGTTGTTGAATTGGCGAGATATGTTCGACAAAGTGTGTCTGGGTATGTCCCACGAAGTTTTGTTTTCCGCTGTGCAAGAAAAGAAGAACAGTTGGTGAACTATTCCAGAGTATGTCCCAGACAGAACCAGGGACACTCTATTTATGGCAGTTTCCTTGTTGGAAAGATCTTGCGCCAAACTAGTTTAGAAGGTCAAGATTGTTTCGTTTTACTACCTTGTGGTGTAGATCCGGTGCTGAATTAACCCTCCTACACATGGGAAGTATCTACACACGTTTGGAAGGCCACAAACCACTTACCTAGTTAGCGGAAAGCAAGAGATTGACGCCAAACTAAAGTGAAGCCTATATGAAGACCAAATTGAGGAGCAATCGGTGTCACTGTTATTTTGTTTAGATTCTAGTGTTAGAATCAGTTTGTGGTCATTTTTGTAACTAGTAGTTGTTCATTAAAACATTCAACGTGATAGACTAGTTTTGAGTGTTTACGAGTGAAACACGTGAGGGGATTCTTATTCCGTTTTGTACGCAATCTCGGGAGAGATTGTAAATTGAAATCGTGGGTAGCTAGAGGGAGTCTAGTGTCACGGTTGTGAGGGGATCTTACAACTTTCAACTAGCAAAAGAGTTCATAGAGAAGAACGGGTAGCATAAGGCGGGAGGCTTGTATGTGTAATATCCCTAATACACTCGATGAATGAGTACCAGTCGAATCTTCAAAATTGGGAGCAATCCCCCAGAGTAGGTTGGTTGAACTGAACTGGGTTACCATCTCATACGTTTTTACTGCTTTTTATTTTATGTTCTTGCATCTATTCCACACATATCATAGAACAGTTTTTAAGCAGATAACTAAAATCAGATAAGCATGGATTATTGTTTTTCAATTGGCACCAGAGCGGATTGTCTGTATTCAGGGTTGATCTTGGGATATTAATCCGTGTTCTTGTGTTGTTTTTGCCGAGATGGACTCGATGAAAGAAGGAGCCTCGACGGTGCGACCTCCACTCCTTGATGGCAATAACTATGCCTATTGGAAAGCTCGTATGACAGCTTTTATTCGCTCAATTGATGAGCATGCCTGGAAGATGGTGACTGAAGGGTGGATGCCTCTTACCAAGAGGGATGAAAAAGGCAAAGCAGTGCTGAAGCCAGAAGAAGAGTTTAACGATGCTGATTATTAAATCATGGGGCTGAATGCTAAAGCCATGAACGCCATCTTCTCTGTAGTGGACATGAACGTGTTCAAACTCATCTCCACTTGTGACAAGGCAAAGGATATATGGGAAATCCTTCAAACTACTTTCGAAGAAACGAGCAGTGTTCGTGCATCTCGTATGCAGCTCCTTACTACCAGATTTGAAAACCTTCAAATGGATGAAGGTGAAAAGCTTGCTGATTTCAACGCCAAGATTTGTGACATAGCTAATGAAAGCTTTGCACTTGGTGATGCCATATCTGAGGAGAAACTTGTGCGAAAAGTTTTGCGATCCCGTCCCAAGAGATTCGCATATAAAGTCACGGCGATCGAAGAGGCCAAGGACGTGAGCAAGATGAAGCTACAGGAGCTGATGAGGTCCTTGAGGACTTTTGAAATGGGACTAACAGATGAAGCGATAGTTCAGAAGAAAAGCATAGCCTTTCAAGCCGGCTCCAGTTCTGATGTGCCGAATACTGTCTCTGACAAAAATGATCTGGCTGAGTCAATTGCTTTGCTGACAAAGAATTTCTCTAAATTTATCAAATGTTATGAGAAGTCTCCATAGAATAACTTTGTCAAGAACAAATTCTCCAAACCACGGAGAACGAAAGATGAAGATTCTATTGAAGAAAAACATAAGGAGGCCAAGTGCAGAGAATATGGTGGTCTTGGGCACTTTCAAGCAGAATGTGCGAACACCCTAAAGAAGATGAATAAATCCTACAATTCTAGTCTCAGTGAAAGTGATGATGCAGATGATAGTGGGAGTGATGAAGAATGCGTGAGCAATTATATTGCCTTCATGACACATTCTCTCAATGAATTTGTGCCTACTTATGTCTCTGATAGACAGAATGATAATGTTTTGGAGTCCGGTGATGATGAAGAATTCACTGAAGAGACTGCCATTGAAGCATACAAAAAGTTTCATGAAAGCTAGACAATGGTAGTTAAAGTTAATGAAGGGCTGATGAAAGAGAATGGTGATCTCATTAAAGAGAGAGATAGTATGTCCTTGCGTCTCAATGAACTGCAGAATAATCTTCAACAATCCAGAAACAATTCTTACTCTCAGAATGGTGAACTGCTTCATTTAAAGAAGCTCGTCAAGATGATGAATTCTGGATCATCTCAGCTCGATAACATCCTTTCTAAAGGAAAAATTCCGCAGGACCATACTGGACTTGGATATACTGGTGGAAAGTTCTTTGATCGTTTCTGTCAAGGACAAACATCTAAAATGCATGATGAATATGTTCCAGAACCTGAATTTAAACCAGAGATCAAGCAGCCACAGCCTCAGAAATCTCAGCCTCGAAAGATTGGAGTTGTCTGCCACTACTGTGAAAAGCCTGGTCACATTCGACCATATTGTAGGTACTACATCAATGATCTCAGAAGAATGAGGAGGAAAGGTCGAGCTCAGAATGACCTGAATTTCAGAAGACAAACTGTGCAGAACAGATCCTGGCACAATCACAGGAACTATGTGGTTCACACTGCACTCAATATTCATGCAAAAAGTAGCTGGTACTTTGACAGCGGATGCTCTCGGTATATGACCGGAGATGCTAACATGCTGAGCAACATATAAAAAGATTGCTCATATCAATCTGTTACCTTTGGAGATGGTGTTAAAGGTAGAGTGCAAGGCCGTGGATGCCTAAATGTGCATGGGATGCCCAACCTGGAGGACGTGCTGCTTGTAGAAGGACTAAAGGCTAATCTAATTAGCATCAGTCAACTATGTGACCAAGGTCTCTAGGTGCATTTCACTACAGACAAATGCCTCGTCAAGAACAAAAAAAGTGTTCTGCTGATGGTCGGGGACAGATCACATGACAATTGCTATCTTCTCAACATGAAGGAAACTTGCTTCAGATCTCAACTAAATGAAGCAAACATGTGGCATGAAAATCTTAGCCATATCAGTGATCAAGAATCATCAATTGTTCTTGTTGAAAATGACTGTTCTAGGTTTGAAAAAGTTACTGGAAGTGTGCCAGTTTCTGTGCCTAAAGAAGTGAAGACTGTAATCGAATTGAATCAATATCTGAGAGCAATGATGCTCTTAAAAACCATCCAGTTGTTGATGATCTGGAAAAACCTGCTGCCCAGATTGATGATGAGAGCCTTGATAGTACTATCCATGTTCCTTCATCTGTACTTGGCAGTTCTGAAAACAGAGACCTAACTGAAGTAAGGCCTCAGAAACAAGATAAGTTTGTTATCCAACTCAAAGGTTTTAAAGACCACCACCAACCTGAGTTTGTGTACAAACTGAAAAAGGCACTTTACGGTCTCAAACAAGCTCCACGAGCTTGGTATGTCGATATGGGCCTTGGATCTGTGTCAAACAGAATGGTGGATGAATTTCGAAAGAGTAATTCAGGAGGACATTTCTTCCTTGGAAACAACATGGTCTCTTGGTGTTGTAAGAAACATAATTCCATTTTGTTATCTACTGCCGAAGAAGAATATATTGCGGCTGGAAGTTGGTGTACACAACTTTTATGGATAAAGCAGATACTGGTTGATTATGGTGTGCCACAGTTTGTTCTTGCCATACTCTGTAACAACATGAGAGACATAAATAGTTCAAAGAATTCAGTTCAGCACACTTGGACAAAACACATAGATATTCCCCATCACTTCATTCATGAACTGGTTGAAGATGGATCACTTGTGATCGAGTACATTGGAATAGATGCCCAACTCGTGGATATTTTCACTAAGGCACATGATAATAGAAGATTTGAAACACATACATCCTCATCGGGTCTTTGTGTTCTCTGAACTTCTCCTTTACAAGAAGTATCTCTGTACAGTCTTGGTCAATGATGTATGTACAGAGATTGTAAAATGACCAAGTGTTTTATGGTCTTTGCAAGTGTGTGTCTCCATGTGTGCTTGACAGAAGCAAGCACAGTTTGTAGCAGTTATTTTTTAACTGTAATGGCTAGTGAGCCCTCGAGTTTCTCGCCCAGCTTCTTCTTCCCGAGGGCGTGCAGAGTAGATTTAATAAGGGAAGTGATCCCTAATTTTGAAAGGCTCTTGGAGAAATTTAAAAATCACTTGTGTTCTCCACATCTGTTCCCACTGTCGTCATTCCCAGCAGTGATATTATGTCTGAAGCCCGTAGAAGTCTATGCATCTGTGCCCTGCGATGCTCCTGAAGAGTCTGCTATATCAATTGATGCATTGATTTTTGTTTCTGTGCTAGCGTCTGTCGCTGACGTTATTGCCTCTGTGTATACTCTGGTGGTTATGATCCAAGTTTCTTTGGGAGAAGCCTCACCGAAGGCCTCTGATGTTGATGATCCTACTCTTGCTCGGACTGAATAAGAGAGAATTGAAGTTGATGATATTAAGGAGGATGATATTGCTATTGAGGAAAATGCTTCCTCACCTGATGCTGAATCTGTTCCACCTCTTCTGGAATAAGGAGGGGCGTCTTCCAAGTTCCGTGGTGTGAAGTGCAAGCTTCAATTGCTCAATGAACTAGATGAATCCCCTTATGCCTCTGAGCACCATGTTGATTTTGCTGATGCTAAGCAGAACTCTGATAAAGATGAGATTCATATCTCAATTGCAGACCCGAGCAAAGTCCAAGTCTGCTGATGAAGAATGTTAGAGCTCCGTCCCATTCTGTTGAAGTGGTAGATGATGTGTCTGCGGATGTCTCAGATAGTTCCGCTTCTGAATCTGAATCTTTTGATTCAAGTTAGTTTTTATCTACTTTCCATCAAGGTCTCTCCAATCTGGTGGTTGGTCATTCTCTTGTTTCTGAATGATAGTTGGTTCAGTCTGACGTTGAGAAAACTGGTGTGATGGAATTATTGCATGATTTACATTTGGATAAATCTCCTTATGCTGCTCCTTTGCTTATTGTTGTTGCTACTGGTCATCGTGTTACTCGGAGTCAGTCCGAGTAGATATTGGGCTTGGTCTCTAGACCTCGCCGACCGTTGATGAAGAAGGCTCGAGCTCCTTCTCCCTTTGATGATGATACTAAAAATGTGCCAGAGGATGTGCCTGACAGATTACCCTCTGAGTCACAAGCTTGCAGTGAAGAACTGATGTCCCTACCGGTATTGTTCTTCTCTTGGTGTGTGCCTTTGTTGAGTCTCAATAGACCCAGCAGCCCATTGATTATTCGGAATGCGCTTCAACATACTCTCTTCACAACATGATGTTGTGACCTCGGAAGTTGTTTATGAGCCCGAGGAGCCCTAGCTTGTTATCAGCTATAAGCTTTTTTCTGCTCAGCATACTCGTGATATTCCTGCTAGAGATCCTGATGCCAGCCTTATTGAAGATGTGCCGCCATCTGTGCCTCACAGACCTGCGCCCAGATCCTCTGCCAATGCCGTGTTTTTTTAATAGAATTTTCAGACCTTGGACTGAGAAGTTTAGAACTGCCTAGTCTCGAAAACAGGAGCTTGAGACTTTGATGATGGATCGAAAGGCTCATGCCTTTGGTTTTGCCTCCCCGCTGAATACACCAGGTCCTTTTGGTGTTGACTTTAATTTTGTAGGTGCAAGTGCTACTGCCACGTATCATCCTGTTTCTGCAGCTTCATCGCTTAGATCTGTGTCTGAGACAGATCTCGCTGCTCAACCTTCTCTTAGGGTTTCTGTAGAGCCATCCTCTCCTCCCATGGTGACTGCGGAAACTGTGGATGCTTCGATTGTGGCCGTAATATAGACTGTTAGAGATGCTAATGTCTCTTTGGCGCTCGATGAAGATGATGTCACCGCCTCTGCTGTTGGCGAAGAGCTTACCTCTATTGAGGAATTTATTGCATCTCTTGATGCTCTGAAGATTGTTCAACTTCATCTTGGTGAAGTATCACCTATTGCTGCTGCTGAAACCCTTGTTCAAAGATCAAGGCTACCTCCTCCAAAACTCACGGGTCCAAACGCAAGTTGGAGTTGAGAGATGTTCCAGTCACTCCTCCGGTGTCTGATGATGAGGATGACACACCTATCGCAAATTTGAAATCGAAGGTGTTGGCAAAAGTTGCTGCTAAGAATGGGTCTTCATCAAAACCCTCCAAATCGGTGAAGTCCTCTAGGAAAAAGGCTTTGGCTAAGAAGTATGATGTGGTTCCTGCTCGCCGTGTTACACGGAGTGTGTCTGAGTAGAGGATGGGGTTGATGTTGGGATGTCGTCGCCCGCTGATGAAGCAAGCCAGAGCTCCTTTCCCCTCTGAAGAAGAAGCAGAGGATGACCCTGAGTCTGTTCCAGACATATCAGATTCCGATTCAGAGGACTTTGATTCAAAGAAATCTGCTTATTCTGCTCCACCTTTTATTGCTGCTGTTGTACATAAGTTTTATGCCAACTTGTCTAAGCGCCTGCGTGATGCCTCGTATGAGCATGCCTTCTCTATTTTTGTGCGCTGGAATTGGATTGCTTTCTCACCTGCTGTGATTAATGAGTTTTTGGGACGTGAGAATCTTGTTGCTCCTGCTCCTATTTTTATCTGAATGAGGTTGTGACGGAATTGACTAGAGGAAGTCGGGTTATTTGGCCCCCGGGACGTGTGTTGTTAGCCTCTGACTTAAGCGTGAAGTATTCGATCCTTCACAAGATACCTGTTCGGAATTGGTTGCCCAGTACCCATGATTTTACGGTAGGCAAGCATATGGCCTTGTTGCTCTATTCTGTGGGCACTCGACGAGGGATCAACCTTGGATTGATCATTTTTGAGAATGTGTTTGCTCATGCTGAATCACCTCGTGCCCAGCAACCACCTCTGATCATCAGCCACAAGCTGTTCTCATCCTAGCATGCTCCAGATGTTCCTGCCCGCGATGCTGATAAAAGCTTAAGACCTGTGTCGTCATCTGTCCCAGACAGATCTGCTGCTTCTTTCCCTGTCACATCTGCTTTCTTTGACAGGCATATAAAGTCTCTGGAGCGTGAAGTGGTGTTCCTGAGCAAGTCCATTCGGACATTCCAAACCAGGAAGCAGGAGCTGGAGTCCTTGCTGATTGATCTCCGTGCCAGAGCCCTTGGACTTGCCTCGCCGCTTGAAGTGCCGAGTGCTTCTGCTGTCCCAACTGCTGGTGAACCTGCTATTGCTGATGTTGATGCCGCTGATGTTGATGCTACTGATGCCTCTCCGGTCTGACGGTTGATGTTTGCCGTTTCTGGAAACAATTAAAGGGAAGAAGAATGTTGGTGCAAGAAGGCCGATGTTGGTGAAGGATGGCCTTTGCTACTGCTGTGTTGAGCGTGTGCTCATTTTTTATGCTTTCTGAAGAAACTTTTATTGGGGATGTTGGCTACCCCATGTTTATTTTTGTTGGTCTATACTATTATTTGATCAACTGACAATGTAGTTCTAAACTGCGACTTAATGCTCTGATTGGGTTGAAGACACTCCCAGTTCAGATTCAGGGGGAGTGTGCTTGTAACTGTCTCTGATAGTTTTTAAATATATCACTTTTTTTATATATTGTTGATCTGCGAAGGTTATTCAAGTGTTGTGCAGATCGTAATGATAATTGTCAACCATAAACGCCAAATGGGGAGATTGTTAGTGCCACCATCATGCACTAAGTATTTGTGTTGTTGAATTGGTGAGATATGTTCGCCAAAGTGTGTCTGGGTATGTCCCACGAAGTTTTATTTTCCGCTGTGCAAGAAAAGAAGAACAGTTGGTGAACTGTTCCAGAGTATGTCCCAGACAGAACCAGGGACACTCTATTTATGGCAGTTTCCTTGTTGGAAAGATCTTGCACCAAACCAATTTGTAAGGTCAAGATTGTTTCGTTTTACTGTCTTGTGGTGTAGATCCGGTGCTGAATTAACCCTCCTACACATGGGAAGTATCTACACACGTTTGGAAGGCCACAAACGACTTACCTAGTTGGCGGAAAGCAAAAGATTGACGTCAAACTAAAGTGAAGCCTATATGAAGACCGAATTGAGGAGCAATCGGTGCCAATGTTATTTTGTTTGGATTCTAGTGTTAGAATCAGTTTGTGGTCATTTTTGTAACTAGTAGTTGTTCATTAAAACGTTCAACATGATAGACTAGTTTTGAGTGTTTACGAGTGAAACACGTGAGGGGATTTTTATTCCGTTTTGTTCGCAATCTCAGGAGAGATTGTAAGTTGAAGTCGTGGGTAGCTAGAGGGAGTCTAGTGTCACGGTTGTGAGGGGATCTTACAACTTTCGACTAGTGAAAGAGTTCGTAGAGAAAAACAGGTAGCATAAGGCGGGAGGCTTGTATGTGTAATATCCCTAATACACTCGACGAAGGAGTACCAGTTGAATCTTCAAGATTGGGAGCAATCCCCCCAGAGTAGGTTGGTTGAACCGAACTGGGTTACCATCTCATGCGTTTTTACTACTTTTTATTTTATGTTCTTGTATCTGTTCCACACATATCATAGAACAGTTTTTAAGTAGTTAACTAAAATCGGATAAGCACGGATTATTATTTTTCAAATCCCTTATAGATCAAGATCATGCTATATTAAAGGATTAGCTCCTAGACTTTGCTCTAGGTTTGGTTTTGCTAATAAGGTTAAGGAAGGAAGGAACTTAGCATTTTGCTTAAGCAGGATTGAGCTCAGAGAACTCGTGATCTTTGATCATTAAGTGAGTCACTGCTGGGTTTATCCCTCGTAAACTCGTAAGGATATTTGAGGAAATCCTTCTTGTGTCCTAAGGCATGCCTAAGGGTGCAGTTGGCATCAGGTTTGAGATAGGATGGGCCCAAAAGAAAAGAAAAGGTTTTACGGATATGGAGAGGGCTTTTGCATTTTACTTTCCATATATCGTCAGTTAATTATTGGATATCTTGAGGTTATTAAAGTGTTTTTGTTAAAACCCACTGAGTACAATAGTACTCATGCCCTCTCTTTTTCAAATGTTTTCAGGTTGAGATCCTGAGGATGTTGGTGGCTGTGGATGTGGGTTGGCTGCCAAGATTGTTTTGTTATAGTCTAAGCTTCTTTTGAAATCCCATTATGTGTTCTGCTACTCTGATACACTCTTTTTAATTCCGCTCAAGTTCTATTATGTTTAACGAGATTCTAAGAATATTCCCCAGTCACGATTATCTATATATAAAGATATATATTAAGTTTTATTCCCGCTTCTCGAGTATATTTTCCTTTCACCTATGAAGAGGCTTATTCGCGTTGAGATCTGTTTATTCGCTTTGACTTATGAATGGGTCTATGTTTGTTGGTATCTGATTAGTTAGCCGTTTTATTCCGCTAAAGCATGTTTCCTTTTTAATCAAGTAAATCCGAGTATCATCGTCTATCTTTCAAAAGTATATCTTTATTCGTAAACATTCTTTGTTAATCTCCCGTCTTTATTCGTTAATCCCTTAATAACACCCCGTCCCCATTCATTAATCCCTATCTCGGGATCGGACTGTTACATTGATCTTCACATTCTAGTAGAACTCAGCTACAAGCGAGAGATGCTTCCTCTTGGGCTTAGTTGTCATGAACGATAAGAGCCCGTATGTCTTTAACAAGTGAAAGATCATGCTAGTCTTCTCTAGACCTATTCGAGCCTGAAGATACTCGTGGTCAAGATATTTATCCTTTCTGAGCTTTTGTATGAGAAGCTTGATATTCATCGAGTGAAATGAAAGAGCCATTTTTCGATGACAAAAAATATGAGCTAGAAGAGAGCTTTGGATAAGTAAGAGAAGATAAGGAGAAGGAATGTGTTGAGAGTTCTATTTTTCACTCCAACTTCTCCGCTGCGTATAAAGCAGCAATTTTGCATGCATTAACCATAGCAATCGAGTGCTTCTGGCTGATCAGCTATCTGATTTGATAGAAAGTTAGCTGAGTTAATGATGCATGCATCTCAGTCATCCACTTGGACTATTGTTTTTTGATCAAGTGGCTGAGATCTGAGGATTTTGAAAATCTGGGTAGTTGCCATAAATAGAAAAATATTTGCCAGAAGATTTGCTATTTATATCCTTAAAAAAAATTCATCTCTTTATACTTTAATACTCAGCATAGAGACTTTAATGGCAACTCAGATGAATAGTAAGCTTATTTTGAAGTTGTAACAGTAACTATTCAAAAATAAGCTTGAGGAATAGAGAGTAGAGAAGCTTATCAAGAAGGATTAATCATTCAGCTGATGAGAGGTGGAGGGCTTGCTTGAGGCGTCAGTTTCCTACTGAATTGATGATATGCCTTTTAAACTGATTTGATCAGTTTTGTTGATCAACTACTGATTGACTTTTCGTCAGTTTCCTCTTCTTGAGTGGTCGGACGGGGCTAGCTTCTACGCATTCTCTGGAGCTGTTTGACCTTTTTCTTTTGGAAGCTAAACTGAGGATGTCCTTAAAAGGATCAATTCTAGCTGTAGTCTCAGCTTGCTGAAGTTTCTTAACAGCAACTGCTGAGGTGGTCAGCTCTTTGATTTCTCTGCAAGATGAGCTGGACTGATTTTTTATCAGTTTTCCAGCTCTTGATCAAGACTTGATAAGAGGAGTAACATAGCTTCGGGACAGGAGATCTAGTGATGTGGCAGTATCTTCATTATCATTGGCTTATTTCTGTCCACGATGTTGACTCCTTGACGTCACCACAATATCAGTGTGAGATAGAGCTTGATCTATCTTTTCTGTGGCCCCCACAGCTTGTAGTTAGGGGTGTAAACGAGCCGAGCCGAGCCGAGTACTGCTGAGCTCGAGCTCGGCTCGTTTAAGTATCCGTGAGCTCGAGCTCGGCTCGACAGGAAAAACTCGAGCTCGAGCTCGACTCGGGTTCGGCTCGTTTATTTAAAATTCAAGCCCGAATCCGAACTCGACTCGGGTTCGGCTCGATTGTTTAAAATTTGAGCCCGAACTCGAGCTCGAGCTGGAGCTCGGCTCGTTTATTTATTTGCTAATATTGATATTTTTTTCATTTCTCTAATTTTTTATATATTTTTAAATTTATATTATATGTTTATTAGTTATATAATATATATATTATGTGTATGTATTAGTTATCGAGTGTGTGTCGTAAGATTCACAAATCATGAATCACAACTCATAAGTTATTCCTATTACAATATATTAAGATAATTTATAAATTAATAATTCTATATTATTTAAGAGACTATTAATATTAACTTTTTTAATTATTATTATTCTTAGTTTAGGTTATTTAATGTTAGTCTTAATTTTTGTTAATTTTTTTTATTATTATGTGCATATTAACTAATATACACTATAGTTATATAAACTATGTACTATAATGTAAATAGTATATATAACTAAGAATTTAAGATTAATTATACAACGGTGCTAATTAACTGATAAAAAATAAGAATACTGTTACTCTTGAACTTGATTTCTTAATTTTGATAAAAAAATTTGAGAAATTATTATGTTCCCAATATCATTTATTTCATTTCATTCTTATTTAATGAATTGATATTGATTATTTTGTCAATATTAGTATTAATTTTTGTGAATTTTCTTTTTTTCCTTTTATTATTATATACAGTTTAACTAATATTGATTATATGCTAGAATACTAATTGATGGATGGCAGTATATATGACTCATAGTTTAAGATTAACTATATAACATTGGTGCTAAGAATATTGTTACTCTTGAACATTTAATTAATTTTAATTTTTGTTAATTTTCCTTTTCCATTATTATTTTGTTACTTTCGATAATATTAGTTTAATATCATTGATTACATTTCATGTTTAAATATTTAATGATGAGTATTATTTTGTCAAATTGTTAATATTAATCATATTTTTTTTATTTTTTGTTCCTTTATTACTTTACATGCATTATAAATTTATAATTTATAACTTATATTCTTGTAAGTTATAACTAATAATCTAAGATGGACTATAATCTATATATTATGTACTATATACTGTTGATTTTCCTTTTTCTTTATTTTCTTTTATTACTCATCTACTCTTGTGTTAAACACCATATTTCTTAATTTTGATAATATTAAATTAATATTATTGATTTCATTTCATATTTATTAATTAATGAATTGAGAAATATTATTTTATAAATATCAATCTTAATTTCTCTTATTACTCAGTATTTATTACTGAGCGTTCAATTTCTTAAGTTTGACAATATTAATATAATATCATTTCATATTTCATATTATTATTTAAATATATTATGTGGAATTGTAAATAAGATAACTATATTATATATATATATATATAGTTCATTAGTTTGTATGTTTGTGTATATAATCGTTACTCTTGATCATTGATTTCTTAACTTTAATAATATTAGTTCAATAGTTAATACCATTAAATTTATTTAATTTTTAATGAGAAGTATTAATTTGACAAAAATTACAATATAAATCAATAATATTTTAATAATTACAAAAATAGTATATGTCTCGAGTTCTAAATCGAATAGCTCGCGAGCCCGACTCGAGCTCGGCTCATTTAAGTACTCGTGAGTCAGGCTCGTGAGACAGCTCGCGAGCCCGGCTCGAGCTCGGCTCGTTTAAGTACTCGTGAGCCAAGCTCGCGAGCCAGGCTCGAGTTCGGCTCGTTTAACTACTCGCGAGCCGGCTCATGAGACAGTTCGTGAGACAGCTCGTTAAAAAGCTCGAGAACCTCACGAGCCGAGTTAGCTCGCGAGCTCGACGAGCTAAGCTCGAGCTCGGCTCGAGAAAATGGCAAGCTCGTTTAGCAGGCTCGAGCTCAGCTCGTTTAAGAAACGAGCCAGTCTCGAGCGAGCTTTTTTCAAGCCGATACCCGAGTATCTCGCGAGTAGTTTGGCTCATTTACAGCCCTACTTGTAGTGATGCCTCTTTTGACTGAATTGGATCAAAATTCAGTTTTAGGCAATATTGATCGACTGAATTGTTGATAAACTGCTCTTCAATTGCAACTTCTTGCGATCTCAAGCTGGCTTGAACATCAGCTAGCATTGCCTTAGCTGGAATGTTATTATCAAGTCGATGTTTCATAATCCGCTGGACTTGCACAATAGTTGGAGGAAATGGATTTGAATCCCTAATCCATTTAATGCTCCAAGTCTCTTCACATTACCAAAAGCTCATACCATGAAAGGCAGTTAGCAAGAAGTGTGACTGGATTGACATGGAATGTCTCTAGTTATACCAGTAGAAGTACCGGTGCAGTTATTTGAACAACTGATTGTCTTGCTTGGCAACATATGTGAAGTGAGTGAGAAGGAGATTTGTTACATCCTTCTGTGCACCCTTAACTGCATATTCGCCACTGTAAAAAGTGCGAATATTATCTTCAGTCAGCTGAAGAGGAGAACAAGTTCTCCTGAAGTAGTCAGCTCCATAATTTGGATGAGGAATTCCAATAAATGGAATGAGCTCATCTGGATCAGTGCAGGGCTTGAAGTTAACTGATGATCCATTCTTGGAGTGTAGAGAAGGAACTTCATTGGCAGTTGAGCTGCTTGAAGTTGTATTGCCAGTTTTGGCTTTAGATCTCATCTTCTTCTTGAGTGACTGAAGATGTGTTTTCCCTTTCTTGGGAATCCAGTCGGAGATGAGGACTGGTAGCACGTCATCATTTGGAAGATTCAACATATCTTCCAGGAGTTTGCTCATTCTTAGAACAAGTCCCACTTTGGACTCAAATTTCCCAGTCTTCTTTGAGTCGGCAGCGTTGATGACTTGATGCTTGAATTGGGAGAATATAAATTCTACCCAATTTGCTTCCAATCCTTCAACAAGGTGTATCATTACCTTGTATCTTTCTTGAGTTAATTAACTCAAGCATTCAATGGCGCTGAACAACATTTTGTTCGTGACATCGAGCATAACTCCATACTCGGGCTTCAGATCAGTCTTAGTTGTGGTGAAATTAAATTGCTTGGTGCAAGTTGAAGTGCACCATTCTTTCCAGTATGGTTCAGCTAAATGTTTCAGATCTTGAACCCTGGAACCCTTTCTGGGAAGTTGAAAGATTTCTACAATCTTTCTTTCAATGATATAGAGTTTGTTTCCTTGAATCACTGAGTGTATAACCTTCCCCATCTACAGAGACCTTTGCTTGAAGTAAGAACTCACCGACCAAGTCTTGTCTAAAGAATCTTGGAGAATTTTCAAGGTAGTGCAGAATTCCGGTCTTGTGAAGATTGACCAAAAGAAATGGGTTGTTTGATTCCTTAAGAATCAATTGAAATTTCTGTCTTTTCAGAAATTTATCTCTTATCATTTGCTCTTTAAAGGAAGTAAGAGCTTTGAATGATTCAGCCATTTTTTTTTTAAAAAAAAATTGGCTATCTTGAATTGAAGTATATTTAGAGAGAGAGAGAGAGAATACTCATTTTTGGAAGATGGGTTTTTTTTAGAGAGTATATGAATTGTGATTCTGTAATCTCAAAAAAAAATTGAGCAAGGGGATTTATGAGTGAGAGGAATGACTCATAAATTTGTGTTGATTGAAAGAATTAAATAGCCCCTTGTCGTTTTCCTTTAGCTTTTGATTTTTAGCTTATGACCAACGGTAAAAAATAATAAATACTGACACAAGCATTTATTTGAGCCAAAAGATATTTTTATTAGAAAATTAAGAAATGGATTGATTTACAAGAAGTTGTCCTAAGGCATCTAGTCAACTGACTACATGGGCCTTCAGGTTTTCTTGTGTTCAGGTTTTCTTTTTCTTTAATTTTCTGGAGCTGTTTGGAGTGCTTTCACTTGAAGAGTCCTCTTCTGAATCTTCATTTCCAAAGCAAGCTTCCAGTTTCATGATAGAATCAGAGAGCAGCTTTACCTATTTCTTCATGCACTTGATCGGTGCTTTGATTTGGTTTGATGCTTTTTCTGACCGCTGTCTTTTGCTTTGATGGGCTCGTAGCTGAGTTTCTTCTGTAGTCGGCTGATGCGCTCCAGTCTTATGATCAGTTTTCAGCTGATGCTCTGCAGTCTGTTCTCCTGCAGTTGGCTTTTCAACTGATTCAGACTGAATTGGAGACACATTTCTTTTATCAATTGGACTCTTCCTGGAGTCCCTTCTGCCATCATCCCTTTCTCCTGAGGACTTGTACTTTTCAACAATAAGAAGAACATCATCTGAATCAGAGTTCGATTGAACTTCTGATTCTGCCATCTTGGCTTTCTCTTTCTCTCTTGTTATTGGAGCAGATGGAATCTGCTTTTGCCTAAGTCGTTGTTGTGGCTCTCTGATCATCAGTGGTGTCATTGTTTCTTTTACCACTTTTGGAATGAAATCATCAGAATCTACTGGCTGATGATTTGTTTCCTCCTCCATCAAATTGGGAAGCAGCTTTTCTAGGATGAAGTTGACTTTGTTGATGTAGTACATCTTTTATGGAAAGCACAGTCTATAATTTATCTCTCTTTCCACGATGTCTATAAACCTCTTTAGCTGCTTGAAGAGAAATGATGACCGGTCTATTCCTCTAGTTCCCAGATGGCATTGTAGATTTTATATTTTACTTCAGACATTTCATTGTGGCCTTCGCATGATCATATCATCATCTGTGTGGCCACAACTGCTAGTACCTGAAATTCCTTTTGGAATTTAGACGTCTGATGATTGATTTGGAAGTCTCCTGCTGCAGAATTCATTACCTAATTGTTGAAGCAGAAACGGGCATTTACTGTCGTTTCTTCAAGGTTGTCCCCTTCTTTTGGTAATTCAAAAATGTTTCTCAGGATAGAAGGGGTGATCAGGATTTGAGTACTCCTTACTTCACTGATAATTATCCAAGAGTCTTTCTCACTGAAGGAGTTGAGAAAGAACTCCGCCACGACTTCTGGATATACCTTAGAGGGAGTACTTTCGATGAAGGTTTTTAGTTTCACCGATCTAATCAGATTGAGAATCAATTCACCTATTCTTGAGAAGTTGGTGAATTGTCTGCTGTTGGCTGGGCTCGGTATCTTGTCATGACCCAGATCCTTGCAAAAGACTCCTGAGTCTTCACTGAAAAGTCTGAAGTTTCATGGTTTTCGGTGGAGGTTGGAGGAGAATTAGGCCATTTAGAAATAGATTTTGGGGAGATTTGGGAGGCTGAATAGAATGGGAATTTTGGATGAATTTTGAGAGAGAGAGAGAGAGACTGAGTGCTTGAATTCTTTGGTCAGCTGTGTGGGTGATTTTGGGAAAAAAACAGCTAACCTATATATATAGACTCAAGCGAGCGGTGTATCCAACGGTAAGAAGAATTGAGTTTAAAATCAAAATCGAACAGTTCCGATTAATCCATCAATTTTAATTTTAAATTTATCCATTGAGATTAATGAGGAGAGAGTGAGTGGGTCCAATGGTAATTTTAAGATGACACGTAATTTTACCGTTCTGTAATAAATTCAATTTTGAATTTATCTGATTATAGCTCTCCTCCAGTCTCCACGTAGCATTGAGCTGCTGACGTTATCAGTTCACCTTGTGACTGATGATCTTCTAGGCTTGGAATGATCAGTTCCAGCTAGAGTTTCTTCAGTTGACTCCTTGTTTCGTCAGCTTGAGCTATTTTCTCAGCTTTGCTCAGTCTAAGCTTTTCAACTGCTTCCTTCAGTTGAAGCTTTGCCTTTATCAGTCAGTTCTGGATTCAACTGCTCTTATCAGTTGAACATGACTGGTTGAGAACTGATGTCTTCTGCGATTAGTTTACTCATATTCATCCTTCAGCTTCTATTTAGCCTTCGCCATTTCTTCATAACTGATTTGGTCTCATCAGTTTAAGCTCCAAAGCTTAACTAACTGATGCTATTTTGATTCAGTTCTCATTTTAGCTGGAGTGTTCCTCTTCACTCCTTTTCTTGGCTGATCATCATCCTCTTTTGAAGCTAATTCGAGAAATCCCAGTTGGATGCACAACTCCACAAATCTAGCTTCTAGAAGTGGCTTGGTGAAGATATCAGCTATCTGCTTCTCCATGTTGACATATTTGATGGATATGTCTTTCTTTTCAATGTGATCTCTGATGAAGTGGTGCCTGATATCAATGTGCTTCGTCCTTGAATGCAATATTGTTGGGGTTTTTTCGAATTGAACCACCGCAGGATCTAATTTGATGTTCATTAATCCTAATGTCATGTAGATCATAATTTTATGCAGCACATATATTTTAATCAACTGAGTTCAAATAACATGCATAGCCGATTTAATCGATTCTACTAAAGCGAAAACATAGAAATCGAATAACGACTTACAAATTAAACGACGGGTTGAGGACAAGATTAAAGGTCTAATCTTGTTGTTGTGTATGATGATGATCGGCACCCACCAATGCTATTCCACTCCTTGATCTTATGTTGTATTCCCGGACTGAATCTAGTTTCAGGGTGGGCTGAAATCTACTAGATCGGTATGGATACTGTGGAGATAAAGGAGAACAAAAGAGAACTGAATTGTAACACCTATAATTTCAACCCCCACCTCCCTATTTATAGGGGAGGTGGTCGAAATTATCAAGCCCTAATCATACTGGGCTTGGGTCTCTATCTCCTTTTTCAACTCCAGTCCATTAAAGTCATATTGGGTTACAAAAGGGATCTAGAAGAATATTAAATTGGCCTGCTAATTTATTTAATTTCCAATATCCAATAAACTTAGGATATTATTAAATAAATTAAGTATTATTTTTATTCCACTAAAGAAATAATACTGACCTACCAATTTAATACATATTTCTAAATATGCTTTCTCCTTTAGTCCAGCCATTCTCCGTGTTTAAGATATAATGCCCATTAATTAATTATGTAAGCTTCTGACAGCTATAATTAATTAATATCTTATCCTTGAGTAGTACCACACAAGTTTTACTCATGTACGGAATAAATTCCACCTGCAGGGTTTCAACATGAACTTGTGTTTCCTCAAGAGGACACCATCAACCTGGCACACCAGGACACGGTGCCCCTACATATTGCACGACCCATCATAAGTGTAAATGTTACAACTCAAGATATCGAGATTATTAATCCTATGAAAGAATCTCACCCTTTGATAAATCAAAGCTAAAAACACTACACGTATATGTCCGCCAAAACCCGCTCTAATACCAGTTGTTGGGGTTTTTTCGAATTAAACCACCGCAGGATCTAATTGGATGTTCATTAATCCTAATGTCATGTAGATCATAATTTTATGCAGCATATATGTTTTAATTAACCGAGTTCAAATAAAATGCATAGCCGGTTTAATCGATTCTACTAAAGCGGAAACATAGAAATCGAATAAAGACTTACAAATTAAACGATGGGTTGAGGACAAGATTAAAGGTCTAATCTTGTTGTTGTGTATGATAATGATCGGCGCCCACCAATGCTATTCCACTCCTTGATCTTATGTTGTATTCCCGGACTGAATCTAGTTTCAGGGTAGGCTGAAATCTACTAGATCGGTATGAATACTGTGGAGATAAAGAAGAAAAAAAGAGAGCTGAATTGTAACACACATAATTTAGATCCCCACCTTTCTATTTATAGGGGAGGTGGTCGAAATTATCAAGCCCTAATCATACTGGGCTTGGGTCTTTATCTCCTTTTCCAACTCCAGTCCATTAAAGTCATATTGGGCTACAACAAGGATCTAGAAGAATATTAAATTGGCCTGCTAATTTATTTAATTTCCAATATCCAATAAACTTAGGATATTATTAAATAAATTAAGTATTATTTTTATTCCACTAAAGAAATAATACTGACCTACCAATTTAATACATATTTCTGAATATGCTTTCTCCTTTAGTCCAGTCATTCCCCGTGTTTAAGATACAATGCCCATTAATTAATTGTGTAAGCTTCTGACATCTATAATTAATTAATATCTTATCCTTGAGTAGTACCACACAAGCTTTACTCATGTACGGAATAAATTCCACCTGCAGGGTTTCAACATGAACTTGTGTTTCCTCAAGAGGACACCATCAACCTGGCGCACCAGGGTACGATGCCCCTACATATTGCACAACCCATCATAAGTGTAAATGTTACAACCTAAGATATCGAGATTATTGATCCTATGAAAGAATCTCACCCTTTGAAAAATCAAAGTTGCAAACACTGCACGTATATGTCCGCCAACATATAGGGGTTAAGAACCCGAACTCTGTAGATTCTTATTCTCTCATTTAAGGTCAGAATAAAGAATAGAATCCTAAGTAGATCCTCCTCAATACACTTGACCATGTATTAGAATAATCAGTTAGTCAAGACAAACAAACTATCAGATTATTCTACGGCGTACCGATAGCAGGTTCAGTGCCATCTAGACCGTGAGCCTTTTAATACATTACAAGAAACCAATGATATAATATAACCGTGTGTTTACCCACACCATATCATCTACAATGCAAGTATAGTGAACATGCATGTAAATATAACAATTTAAATGCAAACAGTGACTATAATTGTATTCATTCTATATCATCATAAACCATCATCAATAATGTATACAAAAGACAGGTCTTCTAGTATACAAAACCAACAAATACTGGGTTTTGAAATATTGCAATAGCACTATTGTTATCACAGTAGATTGACACTTCTGCAATCCCCACCTTGTTATCTTTTAGTTGTTGCTTCATCCATATGATTTGAGCACAGCAGCTTCTAGCAGCTACATACTCGACTTTAGTTGTTGACGTGGCAACTGAGTGCTGCTTCTTGCTAAACCAGGATATCAGTTTGTTCCCAAGAAACTGACATGTTCCACTGGTACTTTTTCTGTCGATCTTGCATCCTCCGAAGTCTGAGTCTGAGTAGCCGATAAGACTCAAGCTATCATCTCTGAGATACCATAACCCAAGATTTATGGTTTTTTAAGGTATTTCCTGATCCTCTTTGTTGCTTCAAGATGACTTTTCTTCGGGTTGGCTTGGAACCTTACACACAGTCCGACTGAATAGGAGATGTCTGGTTGCTGGCAGTTAGATAGAGAAGGGATCCAATGATTCCTCTGTAGTGCGTCTGGCTGACTGATTCTCCTTCTTCATCAAGAGTCAGCTGCACTGATGTATTCATTGAAATTTTGAGAGTTTTTCCCTTATCAGTTCCAAACTTCTTGACAAGCTCTTTGGTATATTTAGCTTGACTGATGAAGATTCCTTCTTTCAGCTACTTCACTTGGAGTCCTAGGAAGAATGTCATTTCTCCCATCATGCTCATCTCGAATTCTCTTTGCATCAGTTGAGCGAATTGAGTACAGAGATCTTTACTCTTTGATCTAAATATTATGTCATCCACATAAATTTGGACCATTAAGATCTCCGTTGATCATTCGATTCTGAATAGAGTACGATCGATGACTCCTTTCTGAAACCCATTCTTTAGCAAGAATGTTGTAAGGGTTTCATACCAAGCTCTTTACACCTGCTTCAAGCTATATAGAGCTTTCTTCAGCTTATAGACTCGATCTCCAATTTTGAATCCTAGAGGTTGCTCGACATACACATCCTCCTTGAGCATTCCTTACAAGAATGCACTTTTCATGTCCATTTGATAGACCGTGAAATTGTTGTGAGCTGTATAGGCGAGGAATAATCTGATGGCCTCTAATCTTGCAACTGGTGCGAATGTCTCATCAAAGTCGATTCCTTCACTTTGAGAGTACCCTTTGGCTACCATTCTGGCCTTATTCCTTATGATCACGCCTTGTTCATCCAGTTTATTACGAAAGACCCATTTAGTCCCAATGACTTTTTAGGTTTTCGACCTGTTAACAAGAAACCAAATGTTGTTTCTTGTGAACTAGTTTAGCTCTTCTTGCATCACAATAATCCAGTTTGAATCTTCAAGTGCTTCTTTAATGTTGGTTGGTTCCATCTGCGATATGAAGCATGTGAAGAGTGCATGCTCAGTTGATCCTCTGGTCTGGACTCTGTTTCTTGGATTGCCAACAATTTTGTCGACTGGATGGCTTCGGAGCCATTTGGGTATGGTGGCTTCTGTTGCGTCTTCAGTTGGTTTATCAATTGCTCCTTCAACTGATCCTTCGGCTGCTCTATCAGCTGATTCTTCGGTTGGTCCGTCAGCTGCTGCCTTGGCTCCGGCTTGTTTATCGTCTTCACTGATTCTTCCCCCTGGTTCAATTATGGGGTTTGAGGTTACACCACAATTTGTGTCCTCATTGACCACGTTGTCTTCAACTGGTTTAGAATCAATTTCAATGCCATCTTCTAGTGAAGCTTCAAACTGCTCTGAGATAATGTGATCAACATAGTCCAGCAGGCTTTCACTAGGCAAAGCTTGTGCTGATGTATAATTTTTCTCCTTGTTCCTGTACTCATCAGTAAACTCATCAAATACCACATGACATGTTACTCCCACAATTAGTATTTTCTTGTTGAACACTCTATAAGCTTGTGAATGAGGGACATTATAACTGAGAAAGATCCCCTTATCAGCTTTGGCACTGAAGGCTTTCAGCTGGGATTTGCCATTGTTGTGGATGTAATATTTGCAGCCAAATACCTTAAAGTAAGAGATAGAAGGCTTACGACCCTTGAATAGCTCGTAGGGTGTTTTGTCATGTGTGATGACTGTGGCACTTCTGTTCTGTGTATGACAGGCTGTGTTAACTGCCTCTGCCCAATAGTATTCAGTTATGTTGGCATCTGCTATCATTGCTCTAGCTGCCTCCTTTAGCGTGCGATTTCTCTTTTCAGCTACGCCGTTCTGTTGAGGAGTCCTTGCAGCTGAGTGTTCATGAGTGATTCCCATTTCACTCAAGAAATTGATCATTTACTGATTGACAAACTCAGTTCCATTGTCAAATCTCATCCTTTGAACTGATTTTCCCTTGTCAATCTGCAATCTTCTGATCAACATTGATAGCTTATCAAAAGTCTCATCCTTACTTCTCAGGAACTCCACCCAGGTATATCTTGAGTAGTCATCTACTACTACAAGTGTAAACTTCTTGCCTCTAGGGATTGGTGGCTTCACTGGTCTAAATAGGTCCATATGTAGCAACTGAAGAATGTCAGTTGTTCCTTGAGGATGACTTTTGTTTTTGAATGATGACTTCACTTGCTTTCCTTTCTGGCATGGTCCGCAGACGCCAGTTTTCTTATAGATCTCTTTGGGAAGTCCATCAACTAGCTCTTTTTTAACTAGATAGTTGATAGTTTTGAAGTTGAGATGGTTCAGTTGTCGATGCCACAGCCATCTTGCTTCAGTTGATCCTTTAGAGAGAAAGCAAGCTTCTGAATAGCCAGTTAACCAATTAACAACATACATGTTGCCTTTTCTTACTCCAGTCAAGAGTATGGCTCCAGTTGACTTGTCTTTGATGTCACACGAGCTATTGCTGAAGTCGACTGAGTACCCATTGTCACAAAGCTGGCTGATGCTTAGCAGCTTGTGCTTCAGTCCTTCAACATATAACACGCCATTTATGACAACTTTCCTTTTGACCACGAACCCTTCTCCAATGGTTCGGCTCTTTGAGTTGTCTCCAAAAGTGACTAGTGGTCCATTAACCTCTTTGTAACTATCGAGATCATTCTTATCTCCGGTCATATATTTTGAGTATCCGCTATCCAGATACCAAGTATCTTTGACCTTTTTCTTGGATAGAATGCTCTTTCCCGGCAAAACAAAGATTAGGTTTAGGTACTCACATAATATCAAGTCCTGAGAGGTTAATCAAATATTTGGGAATCCACATTCGCCACACTTTTGGCTTTTCTTGATTAAGAGATCCTTCAGAATTAGATCTCCTGATCAATCTTGGACTCCTTGTAACTCTTCGACTGAGAGTTCGGTCCATTGATCTGTACCTCTGATGAGTGTTAGGATAGAAGACTTCAACTAATATCCTCTCATCTTGTGACTTTGTTGCTCTTTATCTTGGCCAGTTTTTTATAGGCCTTTGACTTTGAGCTTTTTTGCCTTTGAGAGATGGTCATTTTCCAAAACAGTTATGATTGGGATTGACTGTTGGTTGATCCCTTGAGTTCAAGTACTCATGATATTGGGTTGCAAAGTCACTTGGAGTAAATTCTTCCAGAGAGATTGGATTATGCTATCACGCATAGTACAATCTTGTGTGCACATTTCTCTTGGGATTTGAGGAACTCTCAGATTGATGCACAATGGGCCTTTGAGGATAGGCTTGTCTGGAAGAGGTTGTAGCTCTTTGTTGAGCTGATAGCATGTTTTGAACTGATGGCCTTCTCTGATACAAGACTTCAGGTCTCGATTGAGTTGACAACCTGGAGTGAGCTGGAGGCCTTTGTTGAAAGTTTGGCCTTGGACGAGCTTTTGATCTAGCAGTAGATTTATGCTGATTAGCTGATCTATGTTGAACTGGTGGCTTTGACTGAGCACCAAGCCTTTAAAAGACTGACTATCTTTGAGTTGCCCTACTCGACTGATCAGTCTGATTTCTGGGTTGAGCTTGAGGAGTTTCCAAGATTCCCTTGTCTTTGGATTCCTCAACTGGGGAGAATAAGCTGGTCTTGTGAACCCTTTTAGGATTCCAGATTCACAGCTTTGAGCTATTGCCTTGCCCTTCTCGGCGGCAGTGTACTTGCTATATCCCAGCCCTGGACTCCTAGCTTCGATTCTCTGATGACTCAGAATTTCATCCAGAGTCTAGGATTCCTTCTTGAATTTGAGGGTTAATTCCTCTTTTTCAAGAATTTCTAGCTTAAGCTGCTCATTCTCAGCTTCCAATTCAGCATTTCTCAGCTTCAGTTGACTGAGCTTTAAGACTTTTCAGTCTTTCATTTTCAACACTCAGCTCATCAATTCTGCTTCTTAGCTCATCATTCTCACTTTTCAGTTCAATATGCATGCTTGATACATAAGCTAACTGATCTTTTAGGATTCTTAACTATTCATCTAGTTCATTCCTAGAGATCGAAGCTTCATGTATGTGATAAAAAGAGGTTATTGAATCAGACATACTAACCTCTTCTTCCTTGTCAGCCATGAGGTAAAGCAGAGCTTCATCTTTTGAGCTATATCCATTTGAGTCGATTCCAGATGGGTAATCTGAGTCATCAAGGACGGCATTTTCGGAGTTAGCAATCATAGCTTTTCTTTTGAAAAAGCTCCTTCTCACTTTGGCCTTGTTATCTTCGGGAAGCTCGGGACACTCAAATCTATAGTGACCTTGCTTGTGGCAGTGGAAACATTCCTCTATGTTTCGGTTAGCCACCCTGAATTGTTCAGCTGATCGTTCAGCTGGCTGCTGGCTTCTTTCTCCTTCAGCAGCATCGTCAGCTTGGGGTTGAGCTGATTGTTGATCTCTGACCTTCCTTAGCTTTTCCAGCAATCTTGTCATTGATTAGATTTGATCATTTATATCCTCAGTTAGGATCTTTTTTTTGTTGACTGACTCTCTTCTTCGATCAGTCACCGATCCCCCTAGATTCTCTTTGGTAGGTGAGGCTCTTGGTCAGAAGTTGTTTCTTCTGCGGGCTTCTCTGAACCGATTTCTTTTAGCATAGAAAGAAGCATCATGAGAAGAGAAAGTGGATGCTTCTCTCTTTGGGTTCAGGTTATACTCATGAGCATTGAGAGAACCAAACAACTCTCTGGGAGTAATACTATTTAAGTCTCTTGACTCTTTAATAGCAATTACTTTCATATCTCATTCATCTGTGAGATTGTCAAGAACTTTCGAGTTCATCTCACTGTTGGGATAGTTTCTTCCCAGGTTGTTCATCTCGCTTATTATTCCAATAAATCTTGTTTCTAGGCTTGAGATGCTTTCTTTTGATTGTATTTTGAAAGACTCATATTTATCGACTGCAAGCTGGAGCTTGTTTCCTTTGATAGCCTCGGACTCTTTGCACAGATCTGTAAGCAAGTCCCAAATCTCATTCGTTGTTCTGCAGTTCTTTGTGTCTTTCATGCGATCTTCATCTAGAGTTTAGAATAGTGCTGCTTGAGCAACAAACTTTAGATTTTTCAACTTCTTCTCTTCACCCGTGAGAAGATGTGTTGGTTTTGGGATCCTAGCCGGTTGGTTGACGTCTATGATATGGGCTTTATTGTCCATCATAATGATGATTGGACCGTCTTCAATCACCTACCACATATTCTCATGGATAGAACATAGATGAGCTTTCATCCTTCTGCTCCAGTTGTCATAATTCTCAACTGAAAAAAGAGGTAGCTTATGGTTTCCCATAGCTTGAAACATTAGCACATATAAAAGATCTTATTCAAATAATCTGCAGAAATGGTTGATCCTTAGAATCAACCGCTCTAATACCACTTGTTGGTCCCGATGCGAGTCTATATCAGTTTAGAGAGGGGTGAATAAACTGACTTCAAAAACTTGAACTGATTGCGGAATGTTTAGGGCCCTAACTCGCTTTCGATATTTTATCAGTGCACTATTCAGTTGAGAGGGAGAGCTTGACTTAGAGCTTAGTTGGTGAGCTCATCAGTTAGGACTGATAGCTTGAGGTGTCAGCTTAGCTTGTCAGTGTAGCTTGTGTGCTAGAGTGTGCAGTTAAAGAACATGCAAAGCTTAAAGCAATAAGTACAGCACACACAAGACTTATAGAGGTTCGAAGCTTCCTCCTTCTACGTCCTCTCTTTCTTCCACAGAAGGGCAATCCACTATGCAAGAGTAAAGTTTCTTTATTACAATTACACAGTGAAGAAATTTTGTTAGACCTGAAAATGGCACCCTTCAAACTGAGAGCGGCCTCCTTTCCAACTGTTGCTGACTCGGAAGAACGGACCCGTCGATACACGCTCCTCCTCAGCCAGTTTCTGGGTCGACAGCTCACACTTACCAGTCCCAACTGCTCACTAAGACTTTAGGTGCTATTGCTCGTCTTTACACGATTTTAGATCTTGCTCGATCTTCAAGAATGCAGTTTTGAACCTGTTATCAACCTGGAGTGCTCCTTTTATCTTGAGTTGAGTGGTTGATCTTTGAACAACTGAACTGAGAAGCTTTGCTCTTGCTGGAATTCTGCGTCAGCTAGCTACTTGCTTGAGACTTGAAGCACGCCTTCTCAGTTGTGACTTTTCGCACATAAGAGGTTTAAGCTTTGAGCTATGGGGAGAGAGAAAGAAGAGCTCAATATCTAAAAGATAGCAAAAGTTAGATTGGCGAAAGTCTTTGTCAAAATTGTGTTCACTCTCTTTTTATAGATGAGTGACATTTTGACCATTGTGATTGGTGAATCTGTTGAATTCACCGGTGGTAGTTTAATGCCTGTAGCCGTTTGAAGCTTTAAATGAACTAGCCGTTTGACTTTAATGACTTCTACTCAAAGATCATCAGGATCTTTCCAAGATTTCCTGTCAAGATCTTCATTGACTATTTCGGTTATCAGTTTTGGATATTCAGTTGATGGGCTTTCAGCTATCTCAGCTTTCAGCTCTAAGATTGTCCAGTTGGCAGTTCTTCAGCTGCCTTAAGCTTCAGTTCTGGAATGGTCCAGTAAAACTGCCTTGGCAACTTAGCTTTAAAAAGCTTTCAATTCTGGACTACCAGTCGGCTGTTTGTTTAAGCTTTTCTTTCTTTGAACTGATAATAGGTCAGTTCAGTATTAGCTCAAAGCTCTTTGAGCTTTCTCCCGGCAAACTAATTTTTGATCAGTTTTAGGATTGGCTGACTGATCTCTGATCAGTTCAGCTTCAGCTTTTCAAGCTAGCTCTGCTCTCATCAGTCTTTCTTGGCTTTCAGCTAGACTGATGGTTACTCATCTGTGGATGCCTACTAGTCTCCAAAGTTCTCTTCCCCCTCTAACTTTTTAAGCTTTGAAGAGTTGACTCTGACTGGTCTAACCGAGGCAACCTTTAAGCTGGTTGACCATGCTTCAGGACAGCTAACTCTCGTTTCAGCTAGACTTTATCTGAAGTCTTAATTGATCATTTCCCCTGATTTCCAGCTTTAAATAACCTGCAGTTTTTCATAAGATCATCAAATATGTTTTGACATTTCATCAAAACCATCAGTAGGGTTTTTTAACAATTTTCCCAATAGTTCTGACCCACATAACCGTCCCTTGTTCATGAGCGGTTATAGTCATGATCAAAGAGTGAATATAATATTTTTTGATGGAGGGTCTACAGTCAACATCTTGTCTTTGCGCACATTAAAGCAACTAGGGATCTCTACTTATGAACTCTCAAGCAGTTGATTGATGATCTAAGGTTTTAACCATGAAGGACAAATGGCTCTTGCCACAATAAGATTGAAGCTAACAATGGAAGATATAACATCAACAACATTCCTACATGGGATAGATGCAAAAACGTCATACAACATGCTTCTCAGTCGTCCATGGTTGTATAAAAATGGGGTTGTTCCTTCAACATGGCATCAGTGTCTCAAGTACTGTCATGATGGTGTCGTGAAAAAGATAATCGGAGATAATAAACCTTTTCTGGAGTCTGAATCACACTTTGCTTATGCGAAGTATTATCTTCCGAATAAAAAGTTACTGAAAGTTGCAGAAGACACAAATTGTCAAAGAAATGAAGATAATACATCTATGGTTAAAAGAGAATCATTGAAAGGGCTAATAATGCCATTAACAAATATTGATATGAAGAAGCCAACACCGCCACCACTTGACGAATTTGTGAGGCCAAGTCAAGGTAGTGCAACCGAGCATGGAAAAATCTTAGAAAATGAAGTCGGTAAGAACTTCGGTCCAAAAGCCTTCACACTACTTGTAAAAGTTGGGTATGATCCACAAGAAAGTTCTAAGATGCAAGAGTCATCTTCGAAGGTTGATTCATACAAAGCTAGACTCGATCCCACTAAGAAGTTAGTGGCGAAGGCTGAATAGAATACTAAGATAAGATTGGGGTTTATTCCATCAAGTCCCATTCAAATTGTAATTAGAAGAGCTAACATCAATCATATTTCTGAAGAAGAAGCTCTGCAATAGAAGATATAGTCGGAAAAAGTGCAAGAAAGAATACCTGGATGTTTGCATTTGAAAGACTTGGCAAGAAACCTAAGAATGGAAGGAAAGAGGCTTGAGTATCTGTGTTTAAGAGGCTCGGCAACAAAATAAAGGATAGAAGGACGTGCTATCAAAGGGAAAAATTTCCTAAGATTGTCAGCATACAAGAAATGAAGAGTTTGGTTTCATCCTGCAAGAAGAGACAAACCACTTTAACCATATCATGCGGAAGAGAACAGTAAGCTAAAATGTAGACTGTCATCTTTACGCAAACTGCGGATATTGAAGATAATAGAGAGAGTGTGGCATCATCCTACCATGTTGCTAGCAGTGTTCAGAATCCAATACCACACACTATTCCAAATCATGTACGTCAAAAAATTATCCATATGATCATGAATGGCTTCATTGATGAGAATCATGTCATGATACAAACAGTCCGTGTGCGATAAAGAGATGGAAGGATAAGGACATGCATTGATTTCAAAAGTGCTAGAGAAGCCAGTCAAGAAGTTGCATCATCACATCATATCACTCTAAGTGAATGAGATGCTGTCACATAAAAAGATACCGAAGAGGCCAATCCACAATTTAAAGAAGGTGTTAAAGCCACCATTGATGAACTAAAGGAACTCTACACAAATGAAGCTTATCGTCTTACTTCTGAAGATCATGTAAAAGTTGGGTTGATCAATGAGAAGTTCCTAAAGCGCTACCATCCATGAAAAAAAAAAGAAAAAAAGCAAAAAAAGAAAAGAAAAGAAAATGAAAAAAGAAAAAAGCAAAAAAAAAAAAGAAAAGAAAATGAAAAAAAGCAAAAAAAAAGAAAAGAAGAAAAGAAGCAAAAAAAAAACTCCTGACCCGCACGAGTATAAACTGTGTACGGTAACCACCAAAAGAAAATGCATGTGGTTAAAATGCTAATTTACCCCACCAAAGTTAAATATATGTGGTTAAACTGTTATTTATCCCACCAAACGTGTTTTATGTGGTTAAAGTATGAAACATCCACTTTGTCTATAGTGGTTAAAAAATAGTCACTCCTGACCCCGCATGAGTTTAAATTGCGTATGACACCCCCTCTAAAATACAAATCAATCTTTTGAACTATATTTTGACTTGATCTATTTCAAGGGTACGTAGACAGCTTAGATGTTGTCTAAGTTCAGTCATGATTTGTGTTGAATTGTTACAGTTAGAGTGTACATATATCCAAAATAAATGAGGAGCAACACATAGATTTCAAAAAGGCACTAAAACATGTTATTGCATAGATATTCATAATAAAAGGTAACTAAAGGGGTACATGATAAGTAACAAGTGGAACAAGGCCTATAAACCTTTCTGAAATGGATATCCACGCTGCTCAAAGTTGAAATCTTCATTCCGTTGAAATTTTTCAAAGTCAAAGCCTCCATCTGGTTGATGTTGAAACTGAAATTGAATGCTCAAGTAGAGATTATAAACTCCGTGAGGCTGATGCTACAAGGATGAAGATGGCATCTACTTGTTGAGGTTGAAGGCTTCAAGTCAAGGTTGAAATCTTCAGGATAAAGCCGCAAGGTTAAACTTAAAGTTGAAGGCTTCAAGTTGGGGTTCTTCTGGTTGTGGCCGCAATGTTGAAATCTTCATGTTGAAGCCGCAAGGTTGAAATTGAAGTTGAAAGCATCACGTCAAGATTGAAGTCTTCACCTGCAAGGATGAAAATGGAATCTACTTGTAGAGGTTGAAGACTTCAAGTTGAAGTTGAAATCTTCATCAGGTTGGTCTTGCAAAGTTGAAGTTGAAAATATATATTGAGGTAGTTTGATTCAATGTTAGCATCAGCATGTCGAAGTTGAAGTTGAGTTGAAATCAAAGATGGATCATTCTCTAGAGAAATCACATTTTGATCAAAAACAAAATGGATCATTCACTTAGAGAACTCCCTCTTGATTTATAGCCTCTTGGTCGAAATTGAAGATGAGTTGAAATCACAGATGGATCGTTCTCTAGAGAAATCACCTTCCAATCGAAATCAAAATGGATCATTCACTTAAGAGAACTCACCTCTTGATTTGTATCCTCTCGGTCGAAGGTAAAGTCGAGTCGAAATCACATATGGATCGTTATCTAGAGAAGTCACTTTTTAATCAAAATTAAAATGGATCATTCACTTAGATAAGTCACCTCTTGATTTGGAGACCCTCTTTAATAAAGTTAGAATTGTGGGAAAAATATCGGATTTAATGCAAAATCACAAATAATGAGCTGAAAAAAAAGGTGTTGCACGTGCGTTGAAAAAAAAACGAGAAGCACAATTTTGCATAAACGAGCAAGACACAAAAGCAGAGACATAGTATTGCAACAACAAACCTTAAATTCTTAAATTTTCTATCATGAGAAGTTCTTCAATCTTGTCCAGAACTCAGCCAGAAAATCGATGACGTCTTTGCAAGACTGAAAGAAAGAAAGGGGCAAAATTCTTTTTCAAACAATTTGTCAAACACGTGGTGTGCAGAGAAGTAGAAACTGAATTGCAATAATATGGGGGAAAAAGACTCACCGATAAGCAACAAATAACAACAAAAGAAAGAAAACAAGTTGACAGAAGAGGCAGAAGAGGTGTTCTCACTGCTACTATTCCTGCTCTAGCTCCAATTTGTGTGGAAAATATATACAACAACACCCCCATGTATAGGCCCGGTGACCATTGCTCGGTTTGGAATTTTTTTGGCATAAGTAAACGAGTAATTCCAGAATAAAAATCCTTCTATTTGAAGTTTTTTGTGACTTACAGCTGACGCTGAATATTGAAGGATTGAGCTTTCATTTTTTTTAAAGAAGGAAACAATCGAATTTCCTACTTAAAATAAAGCTGCTGGAATGAGCTCATTATCATTAACTTATCATTGTTAGGGTTGTAAATGAACTAGATAGTTCGTGATACACTTGGGTATAGATTCGAAAAAAGCTCGATTGAAACTCGATTATTTAATAAATGAACCGAACTCGAACATTTTTTTGAGCTCGACAAAATAAATGATCCGAACTCAAACCTAAGGGTGTTCGGCTCACTAAGTTCGTGAATAGTTTGGATTTAAATATAAACGAGCCCATTCGTGAACTTGCCCACAAACATGTTTGCGAACTTCTATTAACGAATATGTTTGCGAACCTCTAATTGACCAGGATCGCGAACCTATAATCAAACCTTAATCGAGCTAATGTTAAAAAAAGCTAAAAATATTGATTTTTTATTGTCATCAAGGATGGAACCCTGGTCAAAATAAATTTAAAAGTCACTCACAGCACCCCTAACCACTAGGCCAGATGCCAATTTTATAAGTTTAGAATCCTTTTTATTTTATTTTATAATCTCGATCAATATACATTTATAATTATTTAAGCATAATATATTAATATATATTCTCAACATATTATATATATACACCTAGTATCACTTGATAATTGATAAAAATAATAAATTGTGTTTAATAACTTTATTAGCTCATGTAATATGTTTACTATTATTACCTTATTATTCATGATTCATGAAGTGCAATTATTTGACCAAGATTAAATTTTCTATTAATATGATTCATATTTACTGAGATTTAGTTAGACTTATGATTAAATTTTCTATTATGAAAAAATTTACTAATTTGATTATCAATATATAATCTCAACAAAAATTTATATAAATCAAAGTACAAAACATAATATAAATATATATATTCTCAACACAATATGTATACACACACCTAATATGACTTGATAATTGATAAAAATAATATTTTGTAGCTATGATATAGTTGATAATCAAAGAAAAATTAAACAATGCACCAATATTAAACAATAAATTGTGTAATAACTTTATTAACACATTTAATATGTTTACTACTTATTACTAGCTTTTTAGTTATTGATTCATGAAGTACTATAATTCGACTAAGAATAATGGACTATACAAACTTTACAAAAACTAGTATTGCACCTATGCGATGCACGGTGAGAGTGGGGTACACATATTTAAAATTTTATTAAAATATGATCACAATAAAAGAAATATTATTTCAATTATCGTATTGAAACAAAACTCATGCATAGTATAATTAACGGATGATTAGTTTTATTGAGAAATTTTTCAGTCAATTCACTAACAGCTTCAGCACCCCAGAAAGTACAATTGATACGATGCCCACTTAAACTGATAAAAAAAATAATTGCTTAGAAAAAATTACATTAATAATAGAAGAAAAAAAATGTAAATAATAAATATAATACTCGGTGTCTTGCAATTGGGCATCCACAAGCTTGGTAGGACGTCCGTTACGTTGTATTTCTCGAAGTTCCGAATGCTTTTTAACTTTTCCAATAATATTTGTTATAATAAAAAAATTATATATATTAATAAAATAAAAAAAATGAACAATATAAACTGCAATTTTAATATTAAGTGTAGTTCAATACCAAAAAGAAAACCCTCATCAAACGGACCAACATCATGTAAAGATGTGAAATCTTGAAATTGGAACATGTAGTTTGGAAAACCTTCATCCACGATGGGGATAACTTTCGTATAGGAAGAAGAGATGAATTTAAACAAATGTTGGGTTGTTCTATATTTCATCCTGTTATCTTCTATATCGAAAAATTAAAAAGCGTATAAACCAACTTCCACAAAGTCGATATTCAACCGCTCGAGGTCTGATTTTCTCATAGTACCGTGTATACGATCATGGAGAATCATCTTGAAAGTTGGTTTAGCATGCGATCTTCCATATGGTTGTTGTTCGTACATACGAACAACTCTAAGTTTCAATATCAATTCATATATGGAATGGCCGGTTTCCCTAACCCTCTCAACTAAACTAAAAAACGGAGGCATGAAGTTATGATTTTGAATGGATTAATTTCTTGTAAAATGCAATATATCGATTGATTTGTCGGTTAAACTGCATAGCATGCGTATCTCTTTATAAAATCGTATGAAGAAAAATATTTATGGTATGAATTGAATTTTTGGATGAATTAGATTTGTTCCAATATATATATGCATACTAATCTCTAAAATCTATGTGGATATATAATATAGACGTGTGAAAATAATATGAGGATATATTCATATATATTATATTATACATATCATTAGTAGATTAATAGATATCAGTAGTAGATATTTTAAACGAATTAAAAAGATTAGTTTCATCATATATATGTATATTATTAGTAGATTTTCTAGACGAATATTTAATTAGATTAGTTTCATTGTATGTGCACATTATGTTAATCATCAATCCAATATTAGGTCCAAGATACCATTCTCATTTAATATCTCATATATTAATTCCCAATATAAATAGATATGGTGTGTGTGTGTGTGTGTGTGTGTACTAAGTATCAATCCTAAAAGAATATTATGTGTAGATATGCAATATATTCATCCCTAATACAAATATATGTAGTATATATTGACATATTTAATAGGGTAATATATATAGTATATATTGACATGTTTAATAATATAGTATGTTGCAATATGATTTTCGCATTTTATATATTTATTACCTAGACGAATATTTAATTAGATTAGTTTAAAATAGATATCAGTAGTAGATATCATTAGTAGATTAATAGATATATTTTCGCATTTTATATATTGATTACCTAGATGAATATTTAATATGATATGATTTTCGCATTTTATATATTGATTACCTAATTGTTAATTATTTCGATGTATAATTATTTATATATCACCATTCATATAGTTGATTTAGGCGGGAAAATTTTATATTGCTAGACTACCCTGTTTTTAGATATAATATAGATTGAGATTATCATAAATAAATAAATTATATTTACCAAGATTGAGTTAGACTTATGATTAAATTTACTAATTTGAATATTAATATTTATTCTCAACAAAAAAATTATATAAACCAAAGTACAAAACTTAGTATAAATATATATTAATATATATTATCAATACATTATATATATACACATATATACACATCTAATATCACTCGATAATTGATAAAAATAAATAAATAATAGTTTGTGTTAAGAAAATTGTTGGGAAAATCCCAAATGATGGTTTTGATGAAATGTCAAAACATGTGTGATGATTTAATGAAAAACTGCAGGTTATGAAAAGCTGAAAATCAGGGATAATGACCAAATAAGACTTCAAGCTGAGATGAGAGACAGCTATTTAGAAGCATGGTCAACCAGCTTACAGGTTGCCTTGATCAGACCAATCAGAGTAAACTCTTCAAAGCTTGAGATAAGCTGTAAATGGGGAAGAGAACTTTGGAGACTAGTAGGCATCCATAGATGAGTTAATCATCAGTCTTAGCAAAAAGCCAAGATAGACTGATGAACAGAGTCAGCTTGAAAGCTAAAACTGATCTGATCAGAGATCAGTCAGAGCTGATCCTAAACTGATCAAAGATCAGTTTACTGGTAAAACATCTCTAAATGCATTGAGCCTCCACTTAACTGACCATAGATCAGTTCAGAGAGAAAAGGTAAAAGCTCAATCAGGTAGCCAACTGATAAGTCTAGAAATGGAAGCTTTTAAGCTTAGCTGATGAGTCAACTGAACTAGACTATATCATGATAGAAGCTCAAGGCAGCTGAAGATCTGTTAACAGGATAATCTCAGAGCTGAAAGCCGAGATAGCTGAGAGCCCGTCAGCTGAATGTCCAAGAAATGATAGCCGAATCACCTGCTCCTACTGACAAGCAGTTAATGAAGATCTTAACAGGAAATCTTTAGAAGATCTTGATGATCTTAGAGCAGAGAATATTAAAGTCAAAATGGCTAGTTCATTAAAAGAGTTTCAAACGGCTACAAGCATTAAAATGCCACCGGTGATTTCTAAACATCATCAATCATAACGGTCAAAATTCACTCATCTATTTAAAGAGGGTCAAATCAATTTTGGCCAAGACTTTCGCCAATCTAACTTTGCTATTTTGCAGAATGAGCTATTTCTTTCTCTCTCCCTACAGCTCAAAGCTCAATATTCTCAAAGTGTGAAAAGTCTTAAACTGAGAAGGCGTGTTTCAAGTTCAAAGTAAGCTGCTAAGCTGACGCAGAATTCCAGCAAGAACAAATCTTCTCAGTACAGTTCCTCAAAGATCAACCACTCAGCTCAAGAGAAAGGAGCACTCCAGGTTGATAATAGATTCAAGACTATCTTCTTGAAGATCGGGTGATATCTAAAATCGTGTAAAGACGGACAATAGCACCTAAAGTCTCAGTGAGCAGTTGGGACAGGTAAGTGTGAGCTGTCGACCCAGAAACCGGCTGAGGAGGAGCATGTATCGACAGGTCCATTCTTTTGGGACAACAACAGTTGGAAAGGAGGCCGCGCTCAGGTTGAAGGGTGCCGTTTTCAGGTCCAATAGGAATTATTCACTATGTAATTGTAATAAAGAAACTTTACACTTGCATAGTGGATTGCCCTTGTGCGGAAGGAAGAGAGGACGTAGAAGCAGGAAGCTTCGAACCTCTATAAAGCTCTGTGTGTGTTGTTCTTACTGTTTTTCAGTCTTGCAAGTTCTTTAACTGCACACATTCACACATAGAGACTGAACTGACAAGCTTCAGCCACATCTTCTAGCTATCAGTTGAAAACTGATCAGCTCACCAGCTAAGCCTCTATCAGCTTCTCTCAACTGATCAGTCAGCACAGATAAATCTCAAAAGTGAGTCAGAGCCCTATCTATTCCGCATCTGTTTTTAAAGTTTTTGAAGTCAGTTTATTCACCCTCCCCCCCTTTAAACTGACAAAGGCTCGCACCGGGACCAATAGTTTGTAACTATGATATAGTTGTTAGCCAAAGAAAATTAAACAACATATCAATATTAACTTTATTAACTCAGTTAATATGTTTACTACTTATTATTGGCTTATTATTTATTGATTCATGAAGTACTATAATTCGACCAAAAATAATGGATTATACAAACTTTACAAAAATTAAGATTGCTATAAATAAATAAATTATATTTACCAAGATTGAGTTAGACTTATTATTAAATTTACTAATCTGAATATTAATATATATTCTCAACAAAAAAATTATATAAACCAAAGTACAAAACTTAGTATAAATATATATTAATATATATTCTCAACACATTATATATATATATACACACGCGCATATACACATCTAATATCACTTGAAAATTGATAAAAATAAATAAATAATAGTTTGTAACTATGATATCGTTGTTAGTCAAAGAAAATTAAACATACCCATATTAATTTTATTAACTCAGTTAATATGTTTACTACTTATTACTAGCTTATTTTATTAGTAATGATTCATGAAGTACTATAATTCGATCAAGAATAATGGACTATACAAACTTTACAAAAATTAACATTATCATAAATAAATTAATTACCAATTTACCAAGCCTTATGATTAACAATAAATATAAATAGAATTATAATATAAAAATGAATATAATTATAAAATATTTTTATTATCGTATTATTCAATTAAGGCTAAAGTAACTCCATTTTTTATTTAATTAGTTCTAATAAGTCGTATTAAATTAGAATTCATAATTCATGTGTTAATTTGTACTTTCACTTATAATAAATTTAAATGATTATAAAAATCAAATTATAGAATATTTTCAGCCTCGGATTAATAATTTTAATAATTGATAGTTGGTAAAACTTATGTTTTTTATATTAGATTGATAAAACTCCCAAATAATGATTATATAGATAAGATTAACTATAAATTATGACTTCCAATCATCTAAATATTTAATAGATGTTGATTATTAAAAATTATAAATTTAAAACAAATTAAAAAAAAGAGAGAAAAATTGAAAAACACGTTCCCACAATCCCATTTCCCTCCATCAAAAAAATTAAAATTCCTAATTCTTAAAAGAGAACTCGCTGCGTCGCACCACACTGCACCAGGAAGTTTTGGCTATCAATTTCGTACTCTTGTTTTGAACTTTTAATTATCAAGCTTTTACCGAACTTGTAGCGAACTTTTATCGAACTATTAGTTGAACTTTGGTAACAAATATACAGAAGAATAAGACATAGTGTAGAGGTTGTAGTAGGTTTAGTGTTGCTGTAATGTTGCTGAATTGTATTATTGTATTGGATTGAATTGAATACAGATACAGCCTCTAGTCTCCTTTATATAGCTAAACTAGAATATATAAGGAAATTATCTCTTCCCTAATTACACATGATTTTCTAATCTAATCCCACAATATATGGGATTTTTTTTCTGCTTTCTAACACTCCCCCTCAAGTTAAGTTACCGGATCACCGAAACTTAACTTGCTCAGAACTTCCTTGAAGACCTTGGAGCTGACAACCTTGATTAAAATGTCTGCTAATTGGTTTTCTGATCGAATAAAAGGCAACTCCACAATACCAACTTCTAGCTTCTCCTTGATAAAGTGTCTGTCAATCTCCACATGCTTGGTGCGATCATGCTGCACCGGATTCTCAGAAATGCTTATTGCTGCTTTATTGTCACAAAACAACTGGCATGTTTGGGTAGGACAGTAACCCATTTCTTTCAATAATTTCCGCAGCCATAAAATTTATGTTAACCCACTCTTGATGCCTCTGAATTCTGCCTCGGCACTGGAGAGAGCCACTACCTTTTGTTTCTTGCTCTCCAAGTAACAAGATTTCTACCAACAAAGGTAAAGTATCCACTTGTGGACCGTCTGTCTATCAAATTACTCACCCAATCGGCATCTGTGTACTCCTGAATCCTTGAATGGCCGTATTTCTCAAACAACAATACATGTGCAAAAGTGCCTTTAAGATACCGCACAATCCTAATCGCTGCCTCCAGATGATCAACTTGTGGCCGGTGCATGAATCGACTTACCACCCCAACAGTATACGTAATATCTGGTCTGGTGTGAGATAAATATATGAGCTTTCCCACTAGACGCTGATATCGACCTTGGTCTGTCAATTCCACACTTTCAACTATATGCAAGCCATGATTTACCGCTATGGGTGTATCAGCTAGTTTACAATCTACCATCCCAGTTTCTGCAAGAAGATCTAGTGTGTACTTTTTTTGGCAGATGAAGTTCCTTTAGCTGACCTAAGAACTTCAATGCCGAGGAAATACTTGAGAGCACCCAAATCCTTCATTTCAAATTCAGTGAACAGATTCTCTTTGAGCCTTTTGATTTCTTCAACGTCGCTGCTGGTGATAATCATATCATCGACATAGATGATTAAACATGTAATCAGCTCTCATCTATTCTTCAAGAACAGTGTATGGTCTGAATTGCTTTGACGGAACCCACAGCTCTTCATAGCGGTGATGAACCTCCCAAACCATGCTCTCGGTGACTGCTTGAGACCATATAATGTTTTCTTCAGCTTGCAAACTTCCCCATTTCCAAACTCATCTTGGAAGCCAGGTGGTGTCTCCATGTAAACTTCTTTGTTCAGGTCACCATGTAAGAATGCATTAGTGACATCAAACTGACGAAGTGGCCAGTCTTGATTTGCTGCTATCGAGAGTAAGACCCTTACGGTGTTCATTTTAGCCGCAGGTGAGAACGTCTCTGAGCAGTCTATCCCATAGGTCTGAGTGTACCCCTTTGCCACTAATCAAGCCTTGTATCTTTCAATTGTTCCGTCAAGTTTCCTTTTAATAGTGAAAACCCACCGATATCCAACTGGTCTTTTCCCGGCTGGTAGTTTACACTTCTCTCATATGTTATTTCTTGCCAGTGCTTCCATTTCCTTCTTCATTGCATTCTTCCACTGTTCAGATTCCATAGCCTATTTGGCATTCCTTGGTACACTTTTATCTTCATATAAGGAGGTTTCAAAGGCCTTTGCTGTTTCAGACATATTCCCCCTGACCACATTTGCCATCGAATATCGTGTCTTTCTTATATTCCTCTTCGGGGTATACCGTTTAGGTGGGACCCCTCTGTTACTTCTTAGCGGTAGTACATACTACCCTGTATCCCCATCAACTATTGTAGTCTTCGTTTGCTCACTTATCTCAGGTAACATAGGTGAATCAGAGTGCACATTAGAAATCTTAGTATTATCAACCTCAAAAGTATCACTTATCTCGGGTATCAGAAGCGGTGAAGATGGTGGGACTGTATCACTGAGAGTTGGGGTTTGCATTTCTGTTTCTAAGGTATGCGCAGTGGAACTGTTAACTATCTCTATTGGATCTCTATTCAGGTCTGAATTTGGCATAGAACACCAGCTTAGTGGGTCAGAAATAGAAGTATTGTCCCTCTCCCTCTGACTACTAAGGTGGTGATGGTAAAAGTATTCGGTTTTGAGGAAGTCATAATTTAGTGTGGTGAAGATGCGATCAGATTTGGGATCATAGCAACGATACCTTTTTTGAGTGACCCCGTATCCTACAAACACACATTTGATGGAACAAAGAGATAACTTGGTGCGTTCGTGTTTAGAAATATGGACAAAGACAGAACAACCAAAAACCCGAGGCTGAAGGTTTAATGCGGGGGGAATGTTTGAATGAGTAGAGAGGACATAGAGAGGGGTTTGAAGTTTATGGATTTTGGTAGGTAGGCAGTTGAGGAGGTAGGTAGCAGTGGCTAAGGCTTCAGGCCAAAAATGGATGGGAACCTGAGATTCAAGAAGGAGTGCTCGGGTGATTTCAAGAAGGATTATGCTTTTCTGTTCGGCGACTCCATTTTGCTTGGGAGTATAAGGGCACGTAGTTTGGTGAATTAAGCCTTTGGCGTGAAAGAACTGGGCCATAGAAGTGTTAACAAACTCACCTCCATTGTCGGACCGAAGTGTTTTGATGGTGGATTGGAATTGGGTTTGGATCATGGTATAAAACTAGGCAAATTTAGAAAAAACCTCAGATTTATGTTTTAAGAAGTAAATCCAGGTCATACGTGTGCAATCATCAACAAATATCAAGAAATATCGAAAATCTTGGCCCCCTAAAACAGGTGCAGGACCCTAAACATCTGAATAAACTAAAGTAAATATCGATTCAACCTTAGTATTATTCGGTTTAAAAGTTTGCCGATGATTTTTAGCCAAAACACATGTTTGACAAAACAAATGCTGGGAAAATCTAAGCTAGGGAAAAGAATCTTTAAATAACCCGAAGACGGATGTCCAAGACGTCTATGTCAAAGCCAAGCATCCCGATTTTGAGATCTATGAGCCAGCATCACAGTGCCTTGTTGAGCAATTTCATCGACATAGTACAATCCCCGTCTCTCAGTGCCACGCCCAATAATCTTCCCTGTCCTGATATCCTGTAAGAGATAGAAATGAGGATGCATTAGAACAGTATAATTCAATTCTTTGGTGACATGACTATAGAGAGCAACTTATGGGATAGGGACGGCACATATAAGCAATTTGAAATTTTCAAAGTAGGGGAAATTTCTATTGTCCCTGCACCCTGGACAGGTGTAATGGCACCATTGGTAGTTTGAACATGTGTCTTAAGGGGTATTAAGGATTGTATAATATCAGAGGCCTCAAAAGTCATTGTATCAGTGGCACCACAATCAAAAATCCACTGAGTAATTTTAACATCTTTATTGGCTCGAGCAGTACATGTGGCTGACACAGTTCCATCATTTGTATAATTATAAGGCTGTTCTCGAGACTTAGACGAATCACAATTAAATAGATGGAAGGTGCTTGTACTGAAATTAAAGGGAGATGAAGTAGAAGGGCTCAATTACAAATTGAGCCCTTTACCTATTTGAGGCACGCCTCCTTCATTGCCAGCCCTAGCCGCCCTAGTCGCCTCAGCCTCTCCACTATGAGTTCTCATCGCCTCTTGCTGGAACTCTGCCGCGTTGCTTCCTGGGGTGTCGGCGGCCCCAGAGCCACCCACCATCATGATGGCGCCGGCGACAGTGGCTTTTTCCTTTTGAGCTTTTGGTTTTTTGTGGTTGTCTTCCCACCAATCTGGGAAGCCGACGATCTGGAAACATTGCTCCTTGGTGTGGCATTTCATCCTATGGTGGCTACACACGAGCAGATCCTTATTCTCTCTCTCTGTTTTTGGACTTGGTCCACTGTTGTTGGTCGGATCCGCTTCGGGCTGCGAGGCCTGTGCCGATGCCGATGCCCGATAATGAAAAGGTCTCACCGCCAGGTAGCTTCTCGTTTCACTGTGGCGAAGGCAGCCTCGGCTGAGGGTGGAGGAGTTGTCTTGACAATATCTCGCCGGATACTATCAAATTGATCACTCAAGCCGGCCAAGAATTGGTAGAGCCGACGGGTCTCTGTGAGTTTTCGGTACTGATTTATGCCCTTTTCACAACATGCCATTGGGTCCGGCTGCCTCCGATCAATATTTATCCAGAGCCCTTGTAGCTCATTCCAGAAATCCTCCAAGGTATTTTTCCTTTGTACTATTTTATTAGCTCGAGTTTCTAGATCGTAAATTTGCACGGGATCGGCTCCACTCCCGTAAGTGACGGCTAAGATGTCCCACAGTGCTTTTGAGGTTTGGTGTTGTGCAAAATTATGGACTAATTTGGTTTTCATGTTCTGGATGATCCAAGAGAATACAGTTAGATCACTTTCTTCCAATTAGAAATATTTTGGGTCATCTGTCGCCGGAGGTGAAGGGGTTCCGGTGACGTGGCTTGATTTTTCTCGACTCCCGATTGCGACTCTCATGAGTCGGGACCATAATGGATAGTTTGTACCATCGAGCTTGATTCCCAGCGTGATGTTTTATGTTCCCCTGAACATATTTGCAATTTGTTGGGTTAATTCAGTTTGTTGGGTTAATTTAGTTTGGTTCTTCTCTATTATTTGACTGTTGTTTGTCATTGGAATTGGTTTTGCAGGAATGGATGGTTATGTTTAATCTGTGGCTTGATTGGTTTGAGGAAGAAATGGACGATGATGATAAATTATGAGTCCGGCTTATACCAGAGCAACCTGCTCTGATACCAAGTTAAACTTTGGTATCAAATATACAGAAGAATAAGACATAGTGTAGAGGTTGTAGTAGGTTTAATGTTGTTGTAATGTTGCTGAATTGTATTATTGTATTGGATTGAATTGAATACAGATACAACCTCTAGTCTCCTTTATATAGCTAAACTAGAATATATAAGGAAATTATCTCTTCCCTAATTACACATGATTTTCTAATCTAATCCCACAATATATGGAATTTTTTTTCTGCTTTCTAACACTATTTGTGTAACGAGCTCTCAAGCTTTTAGCGAAATGTTTGTCGAACTTTTATCAAAATCTTTATCGAACTGAGTATCAAACTTTAATCAAACTCTTTATCGAGTCGATCTCGAGTTGAACTCGAATCGAACTCGATCATAGTTTTTTTATTCGAATCGAATTCAAACATGAAATCAAAGCTCGAGTCGAATTCGAATTCAATCTCAATATGAATAAACAAACTCGAATTCGAACTTGAAGATATTCGACTCGATTCAGTTCGTTTACAGCCCTAATATTCACCGTAGCTGAAACTGGTGAAAAGTTTTGTTGATTGAGCTTTAATTAATAGAGTATAAGATATCACGTGGGCATCTCTCTCTCATTCACTTAGTGGATATTAAAACAAAAAAATGTATGTGGGCTCTAACATATCTATGGGTTTGGTCATCAAATCCATATTTTAACAAAACCATGGCCGAAAAATCTTACGCAAGTCCACTTATTAAATCAAGTTCCATTTAATAATAATAAAAAGAAAATGAAGAAATCTTTGATACGAGTATAAACTATATGATAAATTTAAATTCAAAAACTCATTGATATGAGTATAAACTATCTAATAAAGTACAAATTTTAAATTGAAAATACTCCTTGATACGAGTATAAACTATCTGATAAATTTCAAATTTCAAATTTTAATTCAAGAGCTCCTTAATACGGGTATAAACCATCTGATAAATTTAAATTCCAAATTCAAATTCAAGAACTCCTTGATATGAGTATAAACTATCTAATAAAGTACAAATTTTAAATTGAAGAAACTCTTTGATACGAGTATAAACTATCTAATAAATTTTAAATTCAAAAACTCTTTGATATGGGTATAAACTATCTGATAAATTCTAAATTTTAATTCAAGAACTCATTGATACGAGTATAAACTATCTCATAAATTTAAAATTTAAAATTTTAAATTCAAGAACTTCTTGATACGAGTATAAACTATCTCATAAATTTAAAATTCCAAATTTTAATTCAAGAACTCCTTAATACGAGTATAAACTATCTAATAAATTTAAAATCCAAATTCAAGAACTCCTTGATACGAGTATAAACTATCTGATAAATTTAAATTCCAAATTCAAATTCAAGAACTCCTTGATATGAGTATAAACTATCTGATAAAGTCCAAATTTTAAATCGAAGAATTCCTTGATACGAGTATAAACTATCTAATAAATTTTAAATCCAAGGACTCCTTAATATGAGTATAAACTATCTAAGAAATTTCAAATTTTAAATTCAACAACTCTCAAATATGAGTATAAATTATTCACAATTTTAAATCCAAGAACTTCTAGACATGAGATTAAACTATCTAATAAATTTTTGAGACCTGTCCATTTCCATGACAAGTCACCAATGAACAAGTCTCAAGAGGGCATTTATAGACAAATTAAAATTATTGCATATTAGATTATGTCATGTGTAAAATAATGAATTAAATATTTTATTTATATTTTAGGATTAAATTAAATATGATTTCAAGATTAAATAGATATATAATTAATATTTATTACATGGATTTTACTGACTAATAAGAAGCTGACACGTGTCAAATATGCACGGAAAATAAAATATTTAATATGGAGATCTTTCATATTAAGATAAACCAATAGGATTGCGCTATTTAAGCCCTAGGCACATGATCACTCCATCTAGGCCTTAAAAGCCCAACCCTAATTTTTCTAAATTAAATCCTCTTGCAACTATAAATGGGGTCTCCATATCATATGAAAACATACCAGAAATCATAATTGAAGAGCTCAAGAAGTTGGAGGAAAGTTATCTACGAAATTATCTCCAGAATTCAAGGCATTCTAGCGAGATTCAAGGCCTTCTTCGCGGAAAACAACGTGTTCTCCGCCGAAATCATCTCAAATCTAGCGTCTGATCCGGAATTAAGGTTTTCAACCCTCCAGACGGCATTATAAAGTCAAGGTGTTCTAGCGGGATTCAAGTCGTTCTTCGTGGAAGCAATGCGTTCTTCGCCAGAGTCATCTTAAATCCAGCATTCAATCCAGAGGATCAAAGAGAAGAATCAGAGGATTTCACTCTGAAGAAGATCGAAGAGGTAAATTCACTCTGAAGATTTCAAGAACCGTTTGAAGATCAAATTTTGAAGAAAAGAATCAGAAGATCAAGACAGAGATTATACCACAATCGCACTTTAGTAAAAAAAGAAATATACTTGTACACTTTTCGCGCTATTTATTCAAATACGCGAAAATTTGTGTTACACCAATGAGTTAGATCTATAGGAAGAAGGAATAAGATACCCCTTAATGTCAACCTTGTGGTTGAAATCTTTATTGTTTGGGGTATTGATTTTATGGGTTCATTTTCAAGCTCTTTTGAATTTGAATACATCTTGTTAGTTATTGATTATGTGTCTAAGTGGGTTGAGGTTATCCCCACTAGAACTTGTGATGCTAACATGGTCATTAAGTTTGTGCAGGAGCACATATTGATCATGTTTGGATTTCCCCAGGCTATCATCAGTGATGACAAATCGCATTTTCGAAACAAACTCCTTAAAAGATTGATGAAGAAGAATGGTGTCACTTACAAGGTGGCCACTCCATACCATCCCCAGACATCTGGTCAAGTGAAAACAAGTAACAAACAAATTCAGGGGATCCTGAAGAAGACCGTGAACGTGTCTCGAAAATATTGGCCCATCAAACTGCCAGACACCCTATGAGCATATCGAACGGCTTACAAGATCATCCTCGGAATGAGTCCATACCGTCTCGTTTATGGGAAGGCATGCCATCTTCCAGTTAATTATTATTATTATTATTATTATTATTATTATTATTATTATTATTATTATTATTATTATTATTATTATTATTAATCTCTTTTGGGTGTTTTTTTTTTAATTTTTTATTTGCTATTAAAAGCTCCCATTAATTATAGGTCCTTTTGATTACACAATAAGCGGATGAAATCATAAACTACAGTTTGTGAAAAATTAATAATTTTAATCGTGTATAGCATGGAGTGTTGCACAAAATATAACAAAAATTTCATCCGCACCATAAAAAGTATATTAAATAGAAGTAAAAAAATTAAATTTTATATTTCAATTCTATGCTATTTTGTTTTAAATAAATGGGCCCTTTTTATCTATTTTTTGGCCATTAAAAGCTCTTCTGTCCCTTTATTTGCACCATAGTAGTATTAAAATAAAAAAAATAAAAAATTTAAATGGTTGCCATTCAAAATGCCCGTTAATTATATAATAAGTCATTTAATTACATCAAAAGTAGTATTAGAATTAAAAATTTGAAAATTCAAATATTTTCGATGGACATTTTGTTATGCTTTGGTATTTTTTTATAGAAAATCTAAAAAATTAAAGACGTGAATGATTATTAATTGTTATCTATTCATGTTTTGGTGAACGGTGTTTTTTATTTAACAAAATCTAAAAAGTTAAAAATATGAATGTTTACACCATATGTAGTATTAGAATTCTAAGAAATAAAAATTGAAATATTTTCCATTGGCATATTTGTTATGTTTTGTTGATATTTTATATTTAGAAAATCTAAAAAATAAAAAATGTGAATGGTTGTTAATTGTTATCTGTGCATATTTTAGTGATATTTATTTATTGTTTATTTTAAAAAATTATAAAAAGTTAAAAATGTGAATGTTTACACCATAGGTAGTAGTATAATTGAAAAAAATTAAAATATAAATATTTTTTATGGGCATTTTATTAAGTTTTAATGATTTTTTTTGTTATAAATCTAAAAAAATAAAAATTTGAAGGGTTGTTATTTATGAATGTTTTGGTAATTTTTCTTATTTAAAAATTCTAAAAAGTTAAAAATCTGATGTGAGGAATCAAATGAATGTGCGTGCGTGAGTTTGAATCAAATTTAAAAATTTAAAAATATCTATGTAAAGTGTCCATTTTGCTAGACAGAGGAATCAAACCCCGCGTATGCTTGAGATGGAGCACCTCAACCAACAGTGCTACACGATTGGTTGGGTGGATTTTTGGCAAACAATTATTTTTTAATAATTTTTTGACTAATTTATTTTAATGACAATTTTGCTCTTAAAATTTTGCTTTAATATATGTATGGATAGATTATATTTGAAGTTGGGTGCTATGAGGGTAAATTAGTACATTGGCATGTTTAGAATTGCCCTTATGGGAATTAATGAAATTTTTTTAAACCCGAAAATTTCAAAGAAATTTCTCCTAGAGGCTTAAGCCCATCAATTAATGGGCCTTTGGCCCATTATTATTATTTTTCGGTTGATTTTTCGTTGTTAAAATGAAGCACGCAAGCTCCAAGCAGCACCGTCAAATTTAATCTGAACCCTTCATCAGACGCCACGTGGAGGTTCTCCTCCCCCACTAATACCTCTATATATTTAACTTTTCCTCAAACCCAAACCCTCATTCTCGATTTTTTCCTTCAAATCCAACGCCCTGCCGCACAAAGCATCTGCGGAGACTAAGCCAAGCCTTGTCAAACCCTAGATCTCTCTGCAACACCCTCGAAATTTCAAGGTAAATTTTCGGAAGCTGCTTTTCTTCGTATCTTGATTTTCGATTTCGCAATTTTTCGATTTCGTTGTCTGCGAATTGAGTTTTGGTTTGTGCAGATGGTGTCTGATGCGAGTAAGAAGAAGGCGGCTCAGAAGAAGGCTGCGGCAGCCGCTAAGAGAGGAGGCAAGGCCCCCGCATCTTCTAAGGCGGCTGCGGTCGAGAACGGTAGCAAAGTTGATAGTTTGGCCAGCGGTGTCGGAGATCTTCTGATATCTGATCGGACGTGTACTGGAGTTCTCTGCTCCCATCCTTTGTCCAGAGATATTCGGGTGAGCTCCTCGATCCGTTTTCTGTTTAATTTTTAGTCGAAAGTTTCCGTATGTAATACGTTTCTCTAGGAGAATTCATGTGGTTATTGGAAAAAATAGAATTACTGTTTGATGATATAGCTTATTGGTTGACAATACTGTATGTTTTTCTGTATTTGTATTTATGTTTGTGTATAAATACGCTGCTTTCCGCATGTTTCCTGATTCATTTTGCAGATCAGATGAAGTTTGCAATGATGTCAAAAAATATTTTGTTACCTTGTTTGGTGATTCTTGTCTTGTTTTGGGTTTCTTACTTTGCTATATGTCACCGGTTAGTTATTGAATATGACCTTAGATTTGTCACATTAACTTAGTACATGCAACATATCTAGGCTTTGGATGCAACGCCTGAGTGGATTTTAGCCTTCGAGATATAATCTACTTCCTCAGATTGTACCCTTGTGATGCGTTATGGTTTTCTACATGTTTGAAATTATCAGAATGATGGGTCTTCCTCCCTCGTTTTTTCTCTCTCTTTTTTCATCCTTCTAATTTTGCTGGTCTATAGATTATTATGGCAATTTACGGGCTCGCATGTAGTAGACAATTTAGTTTGATTGAGCTGATGCCAAAAAAAGCAAACAATTAGCTGTTCTTTGGCATCATTTTGATCATCTAGTAGTATGGCTTCTCCATTGATTTTTTAAAATCTTCTCTGGAGTAGCGTCTCATGTTTAGTTTATTGTTGCTAGCTTGGTGCACCTAGATGAGCGCCTTGTGTACCCAATAACTTCAACCTTGTAAGGAATGCTCTGTAGTAGGTAGGTAATATTGTGTACAGACTGTCATTTTTTCACTGTGCGAGCATTATTATAATTACAAATTAGTATCTCTCTTACCATCTTCTGAAATTAATTTGATGGATGGTTGTTTATGGTTTCATGCAGATTGAATCTCTTTCCCTAACATTCCACGGCCATGATCTAATTGTTGACTCTGAACTGGAACTCAACTACGGCAGGTATGCTGTGTATCCTGAATCGTATTGTTTTTATTTTATTTTATAATTTAACATGTACTTGATGTTTGATGCCTTCTCTTTGCAGACGTTATGGTTTGCTTGGTTTGAATGGCTGCGGGAAGTCCACTCTTCTTGCTTCTATAGGCTGTCGAGAACTACCAATTCCAGATCACATGGATATTTATCACCTTTCGAGAGAAATTGAAGCTTCTGATATGTCCTCACTTCAGGCAGTCATAAGTTGTGATGAGGAGAGGCTGAAATTGGAGAGAGAAATTGAAATGTTGGCTGGACAGGTATTTCTATGGCTTTGAGCGGTGGTTTTCATGTAAACGTAGCATCTTACAATGTACTTACATGTTTTATATGGTGGTTATAGGATGATGGTGGTGGAGAGCAACTTGAACGCCTTTATGAACGCTTGGAATTGATGGATGCAAACACTGCTGAGAAGCGAGCTGCTGAGATTTTATTTGGTCTTGGCTTTAATAAGCAAATGCAAGAGAAGAAGACACGTGACTTCTCTGGTGGCTGGAGGATGAGAATTGCTTTAGCAAGAGCTCTTTTCATGAACCCAACGATATTGTTACTTGATGAACCAACAAATCATCTTGGTAGGCTTAGTAGATATAGCACAGCTCTTTACATAGCTCTTTATACATTAACATATTTTTTTGTGTTTGATATGAATATTACCTATCTCTATAGACTCATGCTGAAGTATTTGGGATTTTATCTAATTGGCTAGGGGATTTTTATAATTTTAAGTGGCTTGTGGACTTGGATTATTTTTAGGGATGATTTATTGTCATTTTGTGGCCCGTATGAAATTCAAATCTCAATGTTGCTACTTTTTCATGCAGTTCCGCACAGAATATTGGATGATGACTTTTTTCTCATAAAAAAGTTTTCATGATGCCTTTTGCATTTGTGGAATCTTGAGTCATTAATCCATTTACAGATTTGTGTGTCTTTTATATTTTAATCTTAAAATTCACTTTGATGTGGTTACAGACTTGGAGGCTTGCGTTTGGTTAGAGGAGACATTGAAGAAGTTTGAACGAATTCTAGTTGTGGTTTCACATTCCCAGGACTTCCTGAATGGAGTTTGCACCAACATCATCCATATGCAGGACAGGAAGATAAAGATCTACAGTGGAAATTACGACCAGTATGTCCAAACGCGATCTGAACTCGAGGAGAACCAGATGAAGCAATACAAGTGGGAGCAGGAGCAGATATCATCAATGAAGGAATACATTGCACGTTTTGGTCATGGATCTGCTAAGCTTGCTCGTCAGGCCCAGAGTAAGGAAAAAACATTGGCGAAGATGGAGCGGGGTGGTCTTACAGAGAAGGTGGTCAGAGATAAGGTCCTTGTTTTCAGATTCACAGATGTCGGAAAGCTCCCTCCCCCTGTTCTTCAGTTTGTGGAAGTCTCATTCGGCTATACTCCTGATAATCTTATCTACAAGAATATTGATTTTGGTGTAGACCTTGATTCAAGAGTAGCACTGGTTGGTCCTAATGGTGCTGGAAAAAGCACCCTGCTGAAGCTGATGACAGGGGATTTGGTTCCTCAGGACGGCATGGTCCGGCGCCATAACCACTTGAGGATTGCGCAGTTCCATCAGCATTTGACTGAGAAACTTGACATTGAAATGTCAGCTCTAGCGTATATGATGAGAGAGTATCCTGGAATTGAGGAAGAGAAGATGAGAGCAGCAGTAGGAAGGTTTGGGCTTACTGGCAAAGCTCAAGTGATGCCTATGAAAAACTTGTCCGATGGACAAAAAAGCCGTGTGATCTTTGCATGGCTAGCTTGGAGGCAACCACAGATGCTATTGTTGGATGAACCTACTAACCATTTGGATATAGAGACAATCGATTCACTGGCAGAGGCATTAAATGAATGGGATGGTGGCTTGGTTCTTGTGAGCCATGATTTTAGGCTGATAAACCAGGTTGCCAAGGAGATATGGGTGTGTGAAAATCAGGCTGTGACTCGGTGGGGGGGAGACATCATGGACTTCAAGCAGCACTTGAGGGCAAGGGCTGGTTTGTCCGACTGAGAGAGGTAGTGCATCAGTGGCTGGCACAGACAGCTAGTTTTGATGCGCTCAGGCAGAATCGCATTTTCTGTTGGGGTGCTTGCGATGGGGACGAGACTTGGGCTGTATCATTGTGTGCATGTTGCATCGAGTCACTCCGTAGGCGATAGAAGTAAAATGGGTGCTGGCTGCCATATTCCTTCTAATCCGATAATCCCCTGGGTTACTCATGGCCGAGCGGCGGAGGAAAGTAGTCTCCAAGAATACTGTGATCTCTATTTCTATGTTGAATTTTGATGTCTACTGAATCTATCTATCTGTCTCATGGTCGTTTTGGAACCATATTACTATTATGTTAACCTAGTATTTTAATAATCATCATAGAATTATTGAGTTTTAATGCGACGAATGTGTTTTCGTTTGCGTCTTAAAGTTTTGTTGGATATTTATAATGGAATATTTGAGGTTTGCGAATGTGCTTATTTGTTGTTTTGAGTTTCCAGATTTTGTTACTACTTCTAGTCATTTTCCGATCATCGATAATCCTTGAATTTTGCTTTACATGATCCAGGATATGCAGCAGCAGGTAATAGTAGTGTTGATGTTTTCCAGGGTGATGAAATTTGTAGCAATTCTAGCTCTTTGGTATGATTTGAGAATTGCAAATGAAATGACATTTTTAATTTAGAGAAGAAATATGTAATAATTTCATTTATTGTACATATATGTATATGTATACTGGTTCGTCAGAACGACCACTCGATCAAAAGCTGATTAGTTAGTACGCTTGCCACCACATTTTTTGGTCAGTGTTTGGACTTTATAATTAAACTTAGGGGTGGGTCGGTACCAGTGGCGGATGCACGCCGGGGCAGGGGGGCAGCTGCCCCCCCCCCCGCCCAACAGTTTTTTTTAATTTTTTAATATATACAATTAAATTTTTTCTAAAATTAAAACTATGTTTGCCCCCCCTATTTTTATATATTTGTTAGAGGGCTTGGTAGTTGGATTGAAATTTGAAATGAACTGTTATTTATTGGGCTTTTCTAAAATGGGCTTTCAGTAACAATTGGTATTGAAATAGGTAATTTATTTCTTTTTTTTTTCAATTATTTATATAATTATACAATTTGTATTTTATACTTGTATTTGTATATATTTATATAATTGTATTGTATTATTGTGTAGACTATTATTCTGTCTTTGAGAATTGAGATTGTTTAACTTAGTGTTGGAATGTTCGATAATTGAATTAGAATTTTGAAATAGAATCTTTAAGAATTAGGGATTTGAACATGACTATATGAGTTAAGAGGTTATGATCTTTATAGTATGAAATTGATATTATGAATTGTGTTTGAATGTCATTATTTTTTTATCAATATTTTTAATGTAGAATATGGAATGATTTTTTTCAAAAATTAGTGGGATTGCTTCATCCTCCGCTTCTCATGTACCTAGACCTAAGTCACCTAATTCTAATGGATCGGTGGAAAATTAATGACATCGGGTACAAATAAAACTAAACCCATTGATATTATTAGTGATCCGGAGTTGAGAACACCAATTGAGGAATTTGATGTTTTTATTCAAGACTAAGTATGGAGTGAGTATTTGAATAGGGGTTTGTCAACCAGTCGTTCATAAGTATTGAAAAACTAAATCCGATGCCTACAACAGATGTTTTGGAGATGATTGGTATACAATTCCAACTTACTTGAATTTGCGATTTTTTTTATATTATGTTATTAATGTATATTTAAGGTGAGGAATTGCGTGGATTTTTTTTTTTTTTTTTTTTTATTGAAGACTACAATATCGCCCCCCAAATATATATTTCTAGATCCGCCACTGGTCGATACGGTATACTGAAAATTTCACGCCGTACCGTATACCGTACCGAAAATTCGATATCCAAAAAATTCATACCGTTCTCGTACCGAAACTTTCGGCATACCGAATTTCGGTATACGCCATAACAGATATTGATATCGTATCGATATTTTCGGTATACTGTACCGTACCGATATTATACGGTATACCGAACATACCGAACTTTCAAGGTATACCGAACTTTCAAGGTATATCGAAAATACCGAATTTTACATATCGTATCGATCCAAATTCTACAAATAACAACATAAAAATTCATGTCTCAATAATCAAAATACCAACACCAAACAAGTTTGATAGTCCATTTCTTAACGACCAAAATTCAAATATAATATTATTAAATGAAATAACATAGCAACTTGATGTTGAGTAGATCTCGGTAATTTTTAGATATACTTAATATTTGTATATTATAGTATAGAATAATCAAATATAGTCTTGATGATGAGAGTTATTCACTTTAAATGAAACTTATATAATGAGATTTTTTATATAAACAATTCCTGATTATGATTTATTAAAATAAATATTCACTAATTTTTATTAAATTTATTTACTAAAGATTTAATTATTAGTATTACATGATGATTAATTTTTTAGATATAGATATAAATATAATTTTATATAGTTTAAAATTTTTTATACAATATAGTGAAAAATTAATTAATGGACAAATAAAGTTTTGTTTCATCATTCATATACATAGATCTCGGTAATTTTCAGATATACTTAATATTTGTATATTATAGTATAGAAGAATCAAATATAGTCTTGATGATAAGAGTTATTCACTTTAGATGAAACTTATATAATGAGATTTTTCATATAAGCAATTCTTGATTATGATTTATTAAACTAAATATTCATTAATTTGTATTAAATTTATTTACTAAAGATTTAATTATTAGTGATACATGATGATTAATTTTTAGATATAGATATAAATATAATTTTATATAGTTTATAATTTTTTATGCAATAGAGTGAATAATTAATTAATGGACAAATAAAGTTTTACTTCATCATTCATATACATAGATCTCGGTAATTTTTAGATATACTTAATATTTGTATATTATAGTATAAAAGAATCAAATATAATCAAGATTAACATTTAAATTTTCAACGGAAAGTGTCATTTATCTAAGCTTAACTTAATTTTAGATTAGTAAGTTTTGATTCAACTTTTCAATGGAACATCTTATATTATTGCATTGTATTTCAATTTCTAATATATATATATATATATATATATATATTTGATTAAATACTTGAGTTTTTGTATTTTCATCATCATCACAAACATATATAAATTATTTATCATTCATATATACGTACATTAGTCATGTTCAAAAGTCATTATATTAATATTAAAGTTTTTTTTGTATGATAAAATTGTTAAATGTTATATTATTGCATTGTGTATTATTCTTTCTCATTTTGAATCTTTGATATATTTGATTAAATATTTGAGTTATAATTATGAATCCAAATTTTAAATAAATGTTACAATATTGTAGAATCAAATGAATTCAAATATAATTATTTGATTAACTATTTCTTATTTTATTTTATTTTATTTTCCTTATTAATTATTTTATTCATAATTATAATCCACATAAGTTAAGTAGTCCGTTCATATTAGTTTATTATTTTTCAATATGAGTCATATTCAAAAATCAATATATAAATAGCGAAGTGTTTTTCTTATATCTCATATATATTTATTAATTTTCAAATATTGTATTTTTGCTAAATTTTTATAAAAAACTTGCTAAATATTATTTTATTGCATTGTATTTCTTTTTTCTTTCTTTTTTTATATTATAAATCTAAATTTTAAATATATGTTGCAATATTATAATTACAATATTGAATTATAGATGTGATTTTTTTTTAAAAAGACGGTATGTATCGGTATATCGATATACCGTACCGTACTGAGACATCAATATACCGTCTGCATACCGGTATACCTTGGAATTTCGATATATACCGGTATTTCGGTATATACCGAAATACCGGTATATGCCGAAATTCCACGGTATACCGAAATCTCGGTATACCGCTGTATACCGTAATTTTTAAAAGTTCATACCATTACCGTGCTGAAAATTCACGGTACGGTATCATACCGTACCGAAAATCTCGATATACCGAAAAATTCGATATTTTCAGTATTTTTTCAGTACGATAAGTGCGGTATTTTGATATTTCGGTATATTTTCCCACCCCTAATTAAACTTCAACTTTTACTAGTCTTCCAGAATTTTCCAACTATTCCATCTTGGTGAATTTTGACTTTTTATATAAGAGATAGTTACAATTTAATTTTCAATGTCAATCATCAATTTTTTTTAAAAAAATTATAAATTAATTCATAACATTTGAACATTGTAATAGAAATAATTGAACGTTTTAGCAACCACCAAATAATTTCTAACATTTATTATTTTTCACAAAAATCCCGAACATTTCCCTCGTTGAAAGTGAAAATTCTATGAATTATTTTGTAATTATTAAAATCACTTAGTTACTTGACGTTTGTGAAGCTTGATGTACTTTGCCTTTGAAGACTTTCATGTCATAGAATTTTGGGTTCATGACAATAAAATAGCATACACTAACAAAAAAGCGGGTTTTGTTCTCAAAAAAAAAAAAAAACAAAAAAGCGGATTTTAGCGATGGACTTTTCCGTCGCTATAGAGTGAATTTCCGTCGCTATATGACATTAGTGACGGAATAACGACGGATATGGTCTATATTTTTAGACATGTACGTCTATATTTTTATTTCTAAAAATGCAATTATAAAGGATATTTATGCTTCGGTCCTCCTATATTTTATCTATTCTCCTTCAAATTATAACACATATTACGAATTTTTTTCTCCTTGAAGTCGAAACACACGACATAAAATAAAAATAGTTATATATATATATATATATATATATTGGTAATTAAAGTGTATCGTTTTAATTAACATCAAAAGTATTGACATTTATGCACAAAAATAAATTTCGGTTTAAGAGATTCCACTTAACATGAGTTTCTCAACTCATCTCCAAATATGTTGTCGGTTTTAAATGTACTGTATAATTAACAATTAAGAAGTGAAGACTTCAATTAAACTTTAGCACAACCTTCATCAAATACATGGCCAAATATTTTCTTTTTTCTTGAATAATTTGTCCTAGCCTATTAACTTCACATTCCTCATAATTCTATCCTATCCGGTAATTAATTGCAAGTCAAAAACCAAAGTTACTCTATGTCAAGTATTATGAACACCAAATTTCGGTTTGTCCAACCTCTCCGGCCACATCCTTATGTTGGGATAGGGTATGTCAAACTCTTTTATCTATTTCCGTCGCTATATAGCTATAATATTTATTCAATAATTTTCACGTAAATTTTAAAATGTTGCAATTATAACATTTCAGTTTTCAGCTGTAAAATGACGTTTGTATAGTAAACACGGGACAAATTTTGTCGGAAAAAATGGGGAAGTTGTATTATTGCAAAAAATTTTAAAAAAAAATATACCACTGCAATATTTTAGAAATCATATGAACATTGTAAATTTGAATAAAGGTGGTGTTATTAGCAAAAGTTGACTCTTGAATTTTTAAGATCCTTTCACACTATTCTAGAAGGAAAAAAAAAAAAGAATGCTAGGAAAATTAACTCTTACAAAAACAAAAAAAAAAACTTCGTAACTAGCCAAATTTTAAAATTAGCTAGGGATACTCTCACATGTAAAAAAAAAAAAAAAACCCGTAATAGATTTGTAAAAATCTTGAATTTAACAAATCTCAAGGGGTAAACTACTAAAGCTACGTAGCTATGTCTAAAAATAGAGCGTAACTTTCATAATTTAATTACCGGAAAAAAAAAAAAGAAGATCGAAGAAGAAGAAAGAAAGAAAGTTGCAAAATAAACAAATGTTGCATGTCCCAATTCAATTAATTCCCACAACGTACACGTACGCAAATTAGCAGCTCTTAACCATGGTCTTATAACAACTCCAATCGCCACCACCCGCCACCGCGGAGCCCCTCTCCGCCGCCCATTGCTCCTCCAGTATCCTCTCGAGCTCGCTCGGCCGGCAAGGAACCGTGAGCGCTCCGTCGTGATCGAAGCCATATTCCTCCGCCGCTTGCTCCAACAGCCTCAAAAACGACGGACGAGTCAAGAAACTCAGCGGAACAATGAATCTCTTGAGTTCGTCGTCGTCCACGGCGATCACCGCGAAATGCCCCTCCTTGACGTCGTCGGGCACCGTTATTTCTTGGACGCCCGACGACGGCGATTTCTTTCCCGGAGTAAGACTCCTCTGTAGCCTTTTCACTACTACTTTTAGATTTAAAAGGCCACCATTTCTTTTCTTGGCGGTTGCTATTGTTTTTGCCATGTTTTTTAGTTACAAAATATACAAGCTAGGGGACTTTTTTTAAGGAAATTAAATTTGTGTTTGTTTTCAGGAACTTGTAATGCTATTTAGTCTTCACTTTGGGTCTGATATATATATATATATATATATATATATATATATAGTGTTGTGAGAGAAATATATAAAGCAAATTAAAAAAATTTAAAAGTAAACGAAAGAGTAATTATGTACATATATGAAGTATTTTGTCACTTAAGAATCTCAAGAGTTTGATTAAATTTACTAATAATGCTTATTAATTCAGAGAAAAACAAAACCCGTACGTGGGAGCTTAATTTGTCATTTAATTATTTAAGTACAGGTACTTAATATATCATTAAATTAAAATAAAAGCCGAGTTTAGTTGTCGCTACCTAGCGCTATTTCTCATTAAGAAATTTTTTTCACCAAATTGTAAAACCAACTTTCTTAGTTGTCAGAAATTATGGTATTACATTTGTTTTCAGATTCTAAATAATGACATTGACAACATCATTAATCATCAAAATTATGACAATGTGACACATTATGAGACCAGTCTAAAAGAAACACTCTTTTTAGTCAAGCATATTGCACTAGATTTACCAAGTGATCTTCCATTTCAAACCTTATATTCTATACAATATTATTAATTAATTCATCTAATAATATGGATAAGCGATAGAAACAACCGAAGAAGTACGATGTTTGTGTAATTGTAAATATGGGGGAGACAAATTCACGTGATTAAAGTTTGATAAATTCATGAAATGTCACTATTAAGTAGTCAATTCGGGCAGGCCTTGTATCAAACACAAATACTGTTTTAGTTGGCATCAAATAAAAGTGTCGAATTTAGTTGGGAAACTTTCATCATTTTTTTTTTTTTTTTTTTTTTTTTTGTGGTCAAGAATTCATGAGTCCCATGTTACATATTTCTCAACATAATCTCAAACTACCATTCATGTTTTTGGCTGCCTAATTATATCATGATTAGATAGTCTTATATATTGGATAAAATAATTGAAATACGAGATGAAATACATTATAATAAAGATTTCATCCGGTCATCTAAGTTTAGCTGAGTAACGACTTGCCGTAATTAATATAATGCTCTTTTTTCCTCTGGCAATTAACTAACAAACACAGCAAAAAAATAAACTAAATTTTCTTCAATAATCATGAGATTATTGAATAATGACGTGTTAGGAATCACAACATATATATTATATTATATTTTTTTTTTGAAACTTATATATTATATTATATTATATTATATTATATATGCAATAAGGAATTCTTTCCAATGACTTTACAATAGCTAAACCGAATTTGGCATAATTAATATTTTTTCCTAAACACATGCCGTTACTAAAACTATGGAATATTAAATACTTCCTCCAATTCAAATTAATGATCGTTTGAGAATTTTTAACTATATTAAGATCGATGTAATTATTTTGATAAATATATCCCCTCCCTCCCACCTTGTATCAAATCTCATTAAGATATAATCCCTCCGTCCTAATTATTTAGTCTCTATTACTATTTTGGAGTACATGTCCAAATTATATAGTCTGATCATTACTATAATTAATATTATCTTTCATAGTAATGTATAATAAGTACACCCTTGTTAAATTTCTTGAAATTTAAAATTAACCACTTATTTTTTATGAAAGTTATAAATCTTAAATATGATTAATCTTGGAAGTTCAACTTTTATATCTTGTTTTCATAAACATTTTTAATCTACGTGAGTAGAAAATGGACTTTATAAATGGAACTGAGGGAGAATTTTCTTAAAGAATGTGAACTTTGATAGGGTTAAAATTGTGAAAATGTGTAACAACAAATATTTTTAAAACAAGCTAAAAATTCTCAAACGACAATTAATTTGAAGTGAAGTAGCTGTGAAACCAATAGAAAAACACGCATATATATATATATAATTATAGAGATGGACTTTCATGCATCTGCTGCAAATAACACTATTTCAGACGGACCGGCCCACTTCAATTCGGACCAGCCTTAATAAAAAAAAAATCACTAACTGAAGCCCAAGACAAAAAAAAATCTGTAACTCAAGCCCAAGACAAAAAAAAAATTGTAACTCAAGCCCAAAGCATGGTATTTTTTTATCTTACAGTTATATTGGAAAATCACTAATTAGATTTTTGTTACTTTGAGATTTTATCATGTAATTTCATTTATTAAACTTTCATTTATGACAAATCATTTTTTTATTCATTAAAATAAAGATTGCTAATATCTTCAGTGCACTTGTTTCAATATGCATGATGGTACTGTTTTTTATCTCATCGAATACTATTATACTTCATACATGATACTATTATTATGTCTAAAAAATATCTAATTTTTTAAAATTCAAGTTACGAATAATGATGAAGCAACTAATTTACAGCTACATTTGCAGCATATTTAGCTATGAATATTCATACACACTCAGTATTTATTAAACTTGCAATGTATCCAAATTACATGTTAAATGATACTTGATGTATACAAAACTTTCTTCACAGACTTCTTCTTAGCACGACTGCCATCTCCAGAGTCTGATGGGGAGGCATTGCCAAACCTTTTCCGCTTCTTTGATTTACTCACTTCCGCAGAACTAAAATAGAAAATAAAAAATTGAAATGAACATATAACAGGAAAATAAAATCAAAACACAACACGTAACAAATTCAAACACATCAGCAAACTTCATCGTATATACCTAATTTTTGCTTTCCCTTTCACAGCTTTCTTGAACATATGCATTGCTTCATTTGCGGCATTCTCATCAGAACCCTGTGTGTTGGAATCAATTTCCTTCTTCTTCAGCTTTCTCTTCATTGTGAAAATCTGAAATACAACCAAATGATAAAATTAGATACCTGAAACATAACCAACACACATCAGATATGAAATTACAAAAAAAAAAAAAATGAGTCAACAGGTTTTATGTGTATAAGACAGTTACATACTCAGGTGATACTTATATGTGAATAGCATGATACTTAATGGTGTGAAAACTGATACTAATCTCTAACAAAGCAAAACATTCAGAGAAAACACAACAGCAACTAACAGAGATGAAAATAAGGTTTATTTAATTAAGCTAGACATCACTTTTCAAGTTACAAAACTCATTCCACTGATTGTATGTGTACAAAACAGATACATCTTCCTGTGATACTTATATGCGACTAGTATGATACTTAAATGGGTAAAAACTGATACTAATCTCGAACAAAGCAAAACATTCAGAGAAAACAAAACAGCAACTAACAGAGATGAAAATAATGTTTATTCAATTAATCCAGACATCACTTTTCAACTTACAAAATTAATTCCACTGATTGTATAATTACAAAACAGATACATACTCAAGTGATACTTATATGTGACTAGCATGATACTTAAATGGGTAAAAACTGATACTAAAGCACTGCATCGAAAATCAAACAAACAAAAGCAACACATCTTTAAAATGAATATCAGTTTCTTAAAAGAAATCACAAAAAATTGTAAACTAAAAACGAGATTAAAAAAACCTAAAAAGGTGAAGAAACTAATCTGAAATGAAATCGAATTAAAAAAAAACACCAGAGAACTCGATCGAAGTCACAGCGTCGGGTCTTCGCTTCAAACCATCGAAAATAAACAAACAAAAGCAACACATCTTAAAAATGAATATCAGTTGCTTAAAATAAATCACAAAAAATTGTAAACTAAAAACGAGATTAAAAAACCTTAAAAGGTGAAGAAACTAACCTGCAATAAAATCGCATTCAAGAAAAACACCAGAGAACTCGATCGAAGTCGCAGCGTCGGATCTTCGCTTCACACCGGGGTTCACAGTTGTCGGAAAAATTGATTGAAGGAATGACGGTGCCTCTTCGCTTGCAACTAGAGGATATCAGTGCCGGAAAACTCCATTACAATGAAGAGGCGAGAGCTTATGTTCAGGCTAGGGTTTTCGATTGAGAGGAAAAGTGAGAATGGCTGGGCTTCAGAGTGAAATTAGGGTTAGGAGTGAATCAGAATGAGGGAAGGAGCGGGTTTTTTTTTTATATATATATCGGGTCGGATAAAACCCGGATCCAACCCGTCTGAAATAGTGCTATTTCCAGCCGCTGCAGGGAAGTTTTTGCGATAATTATATATATATATATATATATATAGTTTATATACAAGTTAATAGAAAGTACAAAATGATTAGCTCATATGTGACTCATAACTACATTATGATACCGACTTAGTAATATGATTATAACGACATTCAGCATTCTATTTTTGTATTTTATTTTTTGTAATAACATTAGAGATTCGGTTATGTGTCAAATATCAAAATGCACGTGTAAAAGAAAATGTGTGATGGGTGTTTTGTTCCATAGCTCATAAGCATCTAATTAATATATATACGTTTCACGTACATATTAAGATAGTGACAGACGGCCACTAATTGATAACAATTCCTCTCTACACAACACTTAGATACTTGCTTAATTAGTCGGTTTGAGATAATTTAGTTAATCTATGGTGTGAGAGAGTTTAATTTGTAATCACAAAATGATACTAAAACTTGTAAGCGATCCATGTCATTATCATACCATTCACTTTTTAATATAATTTGCAATATTGCACAGAAAAATCTATTGAAAGTAAAAATATATTTAGAAGTTTTAGAATCTTCTCTAGAGAATAATGTATCGATAAAATAGTATATCAAATTCACTACAAAAAAAGTTCATTAGCGACGGAAATTAGCGACGGGACCGACACGGGTCGCCACTAGCGACGGAAATAGCGACGAAAAATTTTACGACGGGGCTAGTGACGGGGTTCTCCGTAGCTAATTCTAGCGACGGGGAATCCCGTAGCTATATTTTAAAATTTTAATATATCATTATTTTTATAAATATAGCGACGGGGTTCCCGTCGCTACAACTTAGCGACGAAAATAGCGACGGGAACCCCGTAGCTATTTTTTTTAATTTTTAATTTTTTTAATTTTTTAAATTTTATTTAATTATTTTTAAAATAATTAAATATGATTTCAATCTATTCTAATACAAATATTCTCCCTATTAAAATCATTTTTATTAATTTATTTTAATTTTTGAAAAAATAATATCGCAATATACATTTATTAATATCACATCTTTAAATTTTTATTATTTCCTTATTAAATACAAATTTATACAAATTACCTTTATTAGTATTCTTATAAATAAACTAATTAGTATATTATTATATATTTAAAAAATGTATTAAGTTTAACATAATATTTATTATAGTTACTACTACAAGATTAATCAATTATACATTAACAAACTAAAATATACTATGAAAATATATACATAATATAGTATATAATGGATTTTAATTTTTAATTATAAACTAAAGTTATTCATTATGTAAGTAAAAATAATTTAATTCACCATGATATATATATATATATATATATATATATATATATAATTTTTAAAATAATTTAATTAAAAATTTCTATAATCTTTCTCCATATTAAATTTATAGTAGAGATATAATTTTTGTATGCATGGATACTTAATAAATATCACCTTAAATTATAGTTCTTATATACAAATATATAATACAATATAATATCAATATTATATATATATATATATATATATTTGTGCACAAATAGATATAAATATATTAATAAGAATATAACATTTTTAATTTATAGAGATAAAGAAAAATAAATTATAAAAAAATCGTATAAGTATATATATATTATTTAAACTATCAATATAACATCAATCGAACTTGCCCCAATGGATAAGTGTTTGGCTCTCCTTCTAGGAATTCACAAGTTCGAATCCTCTTAGGTGCATATTATACACAATTATTCATGAAGGGCTTGGGCGCGACCCTTTCATCGGGTCGGGTCAAGAGCTCATTCATGGGCCGGGCCCCTGGGTCGGGGGCTCATTCGCGGGCCGGGCCGATCAGTAATTTCAAAATTTTAAATTATAATTTTAGCGACGGATCTAGCGACAGGGTACCCCGTCGCTATATAGCGACGGAAACCCCGTCGCTATCCGCCAAATTCGCAGGCTACGGATATCCGTCGTCGCTAAGTCTTGGTGACGGGCGAGCAACCGTCGCGCATGATTAGCGATGAGCAATTTAGCGACGGGGGTTTCCCGTCGCTAAACCCTGTAGCGACGGGATTAGTGACGGGAAATCCCGTCGTCGCTAAATCGGAATTTTTTTGTAGTGATTAAATCTGATTGGCTTTGTCATTCTACTTCGATTTTACAAATTGCATGTGTAACGTTTTGCAAATTTTATTTCCGCAGTATTAATACATGTGTGAAAATTATAATATCAAACTATATACACATCAATGAAGTGTGTAGATAATATAATATATAATATGACTAATAACAAAATATCTCGTGAGATTTCAGTCATGATTGATTTCAATTCCTAATTCAGTCACGATTGATTTCAAGAAAAAACAAAGCCATTATATAATTAGAATTTTGAGGAAAAAAATACTAAAAGAAAATTCATTTTTTATCGAATAACATCAATTCTAACATTTTTCTTTAAAACACAAAATCCAATTCCGAAATTATGACGTCCTAATTAATTTAACTACTCCCTCCATTCCTATATAAATGTCACTTTGAATGAATGCACACAAATTGATAAATTAATTAAATTACTTAATACACTCTTGTGTGAATACGTTAAATGAGTTAAATATAGATGTTTTAATGCATTAAATGAGGACAAATATGTGGAAAATGTGAATTTTCTGTCTCGAATTTGTAGAATGATATTTTTTTAAAATAAAATTAAAATACTAGAGGGAGTATATAATTTCAATTTTCAAAGCTATAAAAGGTTGTTTAAGCCCGACCCACATCTGGCAGCCCATTTAGATATTGGTCTAATGAATTGGATTATATCATATTGAAAAAAATGGGTTTATTGTTAAAAAAAATCATCAACTTCGAATTAATTTGTAATTTATACACTATTTTTAAAATATTGTAATAATAATAATAATAATAATAATAATAATAATAATAATAATAATCAAATATTTTAATTTGTAGTAAATTCGAAACTCCTAAATTTTTTCGACAATCATGATTGTGACGTCGGAATATTTTTTATTTCTTTTCCAGATGTACAGATTGCTATAATTAAAAAAAAAAGTCATGTTCGAAGATGGCTAATTTTTTTTGGCAATTAAGCTAAAGAGATTGGTCCATTTAAAAAAAAAAAAAAAAAAAGAGGACCAATTGAAAAGGCAGGCAGCCGTCATCACAATAAGTTTTGTGCATGCAACATATTTGCGTTTGCCACACCTGTCAATCAATACTGAATTAATGGACCCATAACAATGCCTCTTGCACATGATATTGTTCTTTGTTATTCAGCTCTTTTAGCCTAGAGAGAGAGAGAGAGAGCTAAGAAAATTCTGTTTGAGGTCGCGTCATCATTATAATTAAAATTAATTGACAAAAATGGCGATTCTGAAATGGAAAGTGCACGTTCCTATTATAAGTTGGAGTTTTTTTTTTTTTTTTGAGGAAACAAAATTCAATTAATTAGGAAAAACGTTCTCCCGACAGGATGACATTCAAAATAACACCCGATAATGCGCCGATATAGGAAGAAAAACTAGGATTACTAAGAGCCAATTTAACCAACGAATGAGTCATAACATTAGCCTCTCGTCGAGCCCAACTGAAAATGACTTCATCACAATGTGTAGCTTCCTTTCGAATTTAAGAGAAGGTAATTAAAAATGCAATGTTAATGTTTAAGATGATGGATGGATGTACATATATTCTGAAACACAAAGCTCTAGCCTCTAGTCTAGCTAGGAAATACGTGATGCACTTTTACATGAGCTGGAAATGGAAATATGCAATGAGAAAAAATAGTAATAAACAAAATTGGATACATAGATTCAATAAAAAACATGTAAGATTAGTTTTCTTAAATTCCTAGGTTGACAAATTCACATTGTACACTAGCAGCTACTACTATGGATATTTCTTCTAATCGTCTTCTCAAAAATCAAATCAAAATTAATAAGTCTCTCTTTCACATACACTGATGATTCATTGTAGACCATCTTATATAAATCAAATAACCAAATATAAATCTATATTCAGACGATTAAAAAAAAAAAAAAAAACAGTCGATCGTTGACAAAAGTAACAAAAAATGATACGTTTATGGTGGTTGGTTGTGTGGCTTTATCTGGGATTGTTTGTGTTTTGACTACAACATGAACGACAACGAAAAAAGAGGCTCTTTCTTCTGACAAGAAACTGCAGCAAAACGAAAACAAGAAGGCGATAAACAACTGCCATAATAAACAGTACCAGCAAATTCTCCCACTTGGAGTTGCTCTCCACCGATATATCGTACACGTTTTGGAGAGTCTGGTAACCTGATAACGACCTTACCCCGACTGCGAACGACGTCCCGATATACTCATTCTCCAATAGCCCCTGCACCAAAACACACAACTCATTCATACAACCATCACACTATTAAATTCAAGCAGGAATGACGGACGCAGTCCCGTGTGCACGAGGTCTGACTGAGATTTGGAACGCGCTGCAAATCCCACTCTATCACAATTGCATGAATCACGCCATTTAGTGCTTTCGGATAACAATCCATGTAAGAAGTTTTCTGAAGAGAGTGGCCTCTTAACAACACTTGTAACATAAAAACTTGTGCCGTGTGTCAGACACCAGACAGTACCCATATCCGGTGGTATATTTGTAATTTTGCCGGTATTTGGATCGGGTATGAGCGTTGTCTGTTGGATTTTGACCTGTGTCTGACACAGGACTTTCCCACTTGTAATATAAATTCACTTACTTGGATAGAATACGTATGGAAAGCCACGTATGACATAGGGTACATCCACACTGCCCTCGGCAAAGCACTCCGAATCCTAAAGAACCCGGCCGAAAGCATCATTATCATCTGAAAGACGAACATTAATATTAGTTAGACAGGAGCTAGAAGATTGATTGAGTTGAGAAAATGGTCCAAGTAAAATCTGTGAGAAAAAATTCAAGTGGAATGAAAAATGCAGCTGAGGCGAATGTGGAAGCATGGCATATAGCTGTTGATGAGGTCAACTCCACGTAGTGGGACACAACTTACATGCATAGTTACCAATATCAAGATACTCCAGAATGTGTTGCGGCAAACAGAAGCTACGAGTAGCACCAGCCCCTCGTTAACTAGAAGGCACATGAAGAAATTGAACGCGAAGTACATCAACAGGCTGAAATCATCTCGCAGCCCAATTAGGAAATAGAAGACCAAACTTGATGAGATGGAGAGGAGAAACAGGAATGGAATACTGGAGAGTAATTGGCCGATTAGAAAGACCAATGTCCCAGAGTGCCGGTTTGCCTCTTCACAGATGTATATCTGTGCGAAGCCAAGTTTTTATTGCGTTAAAATGATTGCAGATTAAGGTTGCAAAATATCTTAGGAAAGTACTACAGAAAAGGTGGGGGGGGGGGGGGGCTCGATTACCTTGATTTCTTTGAGCTGTGCAGGGACACCAGCTATACTCAGAAGCGAAGTAAATGATATGAATAAAAATATAGCTCCGACTCTTGTCTGCAATTAGAGAGAGGCACCAAAAATAGTTACTACACATGCCATCCAATATTCGTAAGGGGAAACATCAGTAGTCAGAAGAGGAAGCAAAGATGAATCATATGAAGGAGAATAAAAGAAATAATGCAGGCAAAAATTTGATAACAAATTAATCTCAGCATAGTTTCAATATACGAGTTATTGTGAATCTTTCTGAAAATTTGTTAGGAAACATCAAGCTGCCTGAGAGGAACTATCATATGCTAACCAAAGCACTGTGGCAGATACTATCACACGCATTCACGCATTCCAATTAGATCGAAGAACAGCTTGAACTATTTGCTGGAATATTATAACTTACCCCAACGGATGATAAAGAGTGCCCCAAACCTGAAAATACCGTACCAATACAAAGTGCCAGAAACATGTAGACAATTAAACGGAGCCAATAGTATTTCCACTCCCTTGACATAATCAACATTGATCTCCAAGTCAATATTGCAATTTTGGTGACACAGCTTGCCCTGCCTTTGCTTTTGAGAAGTGGACCTTCCTGCAGATGTAACGAAACACTAATTAGGGGAACAAGTAGTCTGAATGAGAGCACATTAACTATTTGCTCCCTCAGATCAGTAGACGAACACTGAGTATCTCAAAAATTACATTGAAACTTTGTCAAAGTAAGAATTTAAGTTTTCTTGCTTGGTCTCTCCATCTACAAACCATACTTCATACTTCTGTTAATGGATTTTATCTGTGGGTGTAGTTACACACTAGAAAAATCATTAAATTCTACACGTGTCTTTGTGTTATATGTACATATATCAATTATGTCAAATCTCTTACCACTGACGAATTTAATCAGGTTAAGATGCATTTTGATGATATTTCCACATATTGTTGATCAAAGAAAGAAATCATAAATAAATATATAGGAACTTCTTTTTCAGGTCAACGTTTGGGGTGCAGGAAATCCAAATGAAGAAACAAATACAAGCCATTATAGCAAACTGTAGAATTATATCAGATTGAAGATAAAACAGAAATAAGACAATCCTACATGAACGTGTAAACTGTATAATTATATCACAGTTAGAGGCACGGTTGAATAAAGGTCTTCATTTTGTCTGCATCTTTTTATAACTATTGGATACGTAAATGATATTAAAGAGAATTATATGAATATATATATAGTAATTTCTTTTCATTAATGAAGGGACAGAAAATCAACATTGTACACAAAAATGGAAAACCCAGTAAGAACATCAAAAAAAGACAAAAATTGTTGAAGTTTAATATGAGTTCTTACAAAGTAAGAATGTTAACGTTAATAACTTCACCTTCTCAGTGAGCTTCAAAATCATTGTCTCAACAGCAGCAGCATCTGCAGATGATTTATATGTTGCTTCAAGAGTGCGTATAGCTACAGCGGTGTCCATATTAACTGACGAAAGTTCCCCATGGTCATCCTGTTATAACAATAGAGTTGATTATATGCACCGCATAGAGTACGACAATCTGAAAAACTTCCATACACGATCTTTAAATCACCTGTAATAAACTATATGCGTATCTGATAATATAATTTCATGATAATTTATCTATAAGATCATTTGTGCAGTGAAAATCACAAGGAAAATACCTGCCAATTTTTGCACATGGCAATAATCCTATCGAAATCTGTATTTATGGCTCTCAGAAAGTGATCGGAAGGACTTTGCATGATAGGGCAAGGGAAGCCAGCATTTGAGAAATGCTACAGAAACAAGAAGAGTAATTATTTCTCAATCTGAGGCAAAATGAAACATTAAAAAAATTGATACTGCTAAATAAAAGCAGCCAATATATTAAAAATGTTAGGCTATTTGGCTTTATTTCCAACATCAATTTCCAGTTTTCAATATTTACAGTTCAATTTACGAGGTGTACTGGTTTTTGGAAAAAATATAATGATTTTGTTATGTTGAATGATTTCATGTATAGAGTTATAGGTTTGGAAAATGGGAATATGTTTGTTTGATTGTTTTTTTAATTTGAATTTGTGGTTGAGATTAAAAGATAAATATTTGTATGGTTAGAATGAATTGATGAATATTTAAATAATGGGTCCCACTGAAATGATTTATATATGATTGAATAGATTAAATAGGATTGGAAAAAGTGAAAGTGAAAGCTGAAATTGAAAAATGGGTAAAACAATCGTGTTTTTAGTGTTTTGAATAGTAAAAAGTTGGAAATTTCTAATTGGAAATAAAAACAAACCACCCCTTAACTTTTACCAAATCTCATTGACCAGAGAGCAGTATACATATTACTTTTAAAATAACATCCATGTTTGTGGGCAAGGTATCCAATTCTACTTTATTTGGAATTTGTAAATATATTGCAAAGTAATAATTTTTAGAAGATTCAATTCTTCAGATATATTACCTGCAAGCAAGCGAGTGTTTCCCCGAAGAACAATGTGTTTCCATTAGAAAGAAGACAAATTCTATCAAAAAGGCCAAACACTTCTGTGCTGCTCTGGTTAATGGTGAATATTAGAGTGCACCCTGTGCTTGCAAGCTTCTTCAGGGTAACCATCATTAGAAGTGCTGATACACTGAACATGGAAATATATTTGTTAGTAGTTGCAGTTGCAAGCAGAGCAGAGCAGGCCGTTTTTCGAGATGAACAAAGACAGAAGTGTTGCAGGGCCTAGGGGCTTATCATAGGCATTTGACCAAGTGTAGGTTCTTAGTGTTCCTACCTAATCAATACTCATAGTTGGTTCGGACAGGTGGAGAACAGGAAACATAAAAGAAAAGGGAAAATGATAGTATTCATTCTGCTGGATCAATCAATGCAAGAAACCATTTTCTGAAGATATTTTTTCTTTTACATGAAATCACCTGCTCTAGCTAAGGTGCTCAAAAAGTAGCCACTGAGTGGATCGCATGCATCACCTTAAATCATAATAGACATACTCACAAATATCAAGAATGTTTGTTATAGAAGAACTATTAGGCCCTATTTTTTTGTAAATACTTGTGGAGACTTATTTTTACTAAACTTAAACTTTCAAGGCTCCAGCTAATCTAAAATTCTCTCGTTTTACATGTTATCAGGTAAAATAACTGGTATTGGGAATTTGGGATATGTTTTAACCATAAAGAATTTATAGATCTTTAGAAAATTTGGTATCTTGGCTGCATCATTACATTTAATTAAAATGAATGTCTTAGTCTAGGGATATTTAACAAGTGGCAATGTTTTTTACGAATTTCATACCTAGAAAGTACTTTCTCATTTTGTTTCAGGCAAACAAATGACACACATCACAAATGCACAGATAGTGCACCAGCTTCAGGAAGAAAATTGAAAAGAACCTGTCGAGATGATAAAGAGGCTCATCAATAAATAAGATATGTGGTCTCATCACAAGCTCCCTGGCAATCGTGACTCGTCTTCTCTCACCACTGGGAAGACCCTTCATATAACAGTGCCCACCTATGAGCTTATTTGCATAATCCCCCAATGACATGGCAAAGATGGCATCCTCCACCGCACTCCTCTTCTTGGAGAGGAAGCCTGGAAGCTGAAGCAATGCTGAGTAGTAAAGATACTCACGCACAGTCAACGATCCAATAAGTGTGCTTTCTCTTTCAACAAATCCCTAATGCAAAGCAACAAAATTCAAAATCAACCTTCATATCAGACAAAAGTAAAATAAAGAAAGGATCAACGCATTATATATAATGGTTGCTTACTGCAATTACTTTGATTGCCTGCCACCCAGCGAGTTGCTATAAACTATTAAAATCTACACATTATGTATAAAGAAGAAAGGATCAACGCATTATGTATAATGGTTGCTTACTGCAATTACTTTGATTGCCTGCCACCCGGTGAGTTGCTATAAACTATTGATATCCACACATTAATTTTTTCAATATTCAGTTGCATAATTTTTAGCTAAAGCAAACACATTTGTAGCAATTCTTTTCAAACGACAATTTAATAGAATTCTTGCTCGACGTTGTGACACTCATTCAACTTAGCTGTGATTACTTACAATAAAGTGCACTCTGAAGTATGAATATTTCGAGATTGTCATGTGAATGGACACGTCAAGATACCAAACAGTTCACTAAACTAGTATTTGACCACATATTTTATAGGTGAATAGTTTTACATGTATTATATCATTACATTCAGTTGGAACTGATCGAACACTTTTTTCCGGTCTGGAAGTTGGTCTCCCAGTGTGAAACCAGTAGTTCCATAGTCCTAACTCTGATATTCCAAGTGGTGCATCTTAGTATTCATATTCATATATTTTGCATGCGCTTTTTCAGTTCCAAAACAGATATGTGCATTCTTTTCGCTAGTTGGTCATTTAAAGACAAAATGCAACTGTCGGAATTAACTTAAGAACAAAAGGAGTAGAACTTCTGTAACCAAAAAATGGTCGGGATAAGCGATATGCTAAAACTACTAGAAACTATATCACTATAAATTATGGTTTGGAAAGAACTTACATATGCTCCATAAGGCATGCGTGATTTTACACCATTAACAAAGACCTCGCCATAAATTCTAGCTGAATCCGGCAGTTTCCCTGAATTATGGAGAAAAAGACGAATCAAATTTCTTCATTATGATAATTGGTTAGTATGGTTCTCGCAGTAAGGGTAAACGAATAAATAGCATCAAACATACTAACCTGAGAGAGCTCTTAAGAGCGTTGACTTGCCCGATTTGGCGGGGCCCATAATCACTGTCATTGTTCCAGGTAATGCATAGCCATTTGAACTCTTAACAACCTTGTCAGAGTACTTTCTTTTACCCTTTATAGTGACTGTCAAATCCTTCCACGCAATTGAGGCACCTGCGGTCTTTCGTGCAACATTTACACCCTCAGGCAAAGGAGGCGATGGAAGTGAGCCGCTATTGATCTTCGAAAGGGATGGGGATACAGGAGTGGTAGCAGTGTGAATTGAGTCAGCTCCTCCTTCCTCCACCTTAACTTCAATATCTGTATCTTCCCAATCAGGTGAGTCCTCAAATGAAATCGGTTGTCTGAATGCACCTGGTTTTCGTAAGTAGAAGAAATTGCTTGAAGGCACTCTACTTGCAGGGCTACTTGCTGAAGATGAGGAGGACCTATAGTGATCGGATTGAGACTGTATTTCTTCCATCATTCCAAATCCTAATTGCTTTTATAATTCTTCATTTTTCATCTACAAGCCAAACAAACTTAACACATCACCAATAAACTTTCAAGGATCAATCCTTTCAAGAAACTAATATTCAGTCTTTCATCCGACCTCGAGTAACACTAGCTAAGCAGAATATGCCTGAGCATGCAATTAGAGTCAACAATTGCATCAGACAAAACATTGTTTCAAACAGCCGTTATATCAGTAAAAAAAATCAAATTTTAGAGCTACGGCATGACACACATTACAAACAAACAAAGGAAAAAATGGTTCGGTTAAAAGATTCTATGCTCTTTTTTGCTTGAACATTTTTTTTATATATTGAGAACACAAAAAATTGACGAACCTTCGCCTCATAAACTTCTTGGCAGAATAATTCTTGTATCATACAAAATATTTCAGCAACATTGGCACATTTTTCATTTCCATGTATAATTCTCATAAAGCTCGAAACTTTTTCTAATGAAATAAACGAAGTTATCAACTTTATCGAATTTCAGAACTTGGCACCCAATAATAGAAATAGCTCCAACACAAATCACAAACAAACACGACATTTACCATCAATTAAAACTTAAAATAATTTCATACGATACAAGAAATTATTAAACCCACAAACAGAATAGCAGCAGCATTTCTGAGATACCTCAAATGCTCTTGAGGAGGAGAAACCCTGAAATTGCAGCAAATATACGTTGAGAGAGAGAAAGGGAGGTGGAGAGATGAGGTAGAGCGAGTGAATACATAAAGGTTGGATCTGGGTTCTGGGTTTTTGCATATGAGTGAGAACTCCAGTGAGGAAATTATAATGGAGCCAAAGAAAAAAAGAAAAAAATAAAGTCGAGCAAAAAGAGACAAGATGCAGAGAGAAAAAGTATGACTCACACTTGGATCTTTTTTTGAGTAATTATCTATTTTAAAAATGGGTTTGAAATTTTTTGAACTATTTCCATTATTCCATCAAAAAACCGATCGAAAGATTGATGAATCTTTTGACCCTCTTTTGTTCCGGGCATCATGCATTTTGTTTTGTTTTGTTTTGTCCGTTCTTAAAATTTTCGGAGAGATTAGCGTTTGAGGCGATAATTCTATTAAAGTTTAGTGTGTGACTTGGAATCAATTACATTGTTATTCTTCAAATTTTTTATTAGAATTATAGTTTGAATAAAAAATAATGATTTTTAAATAGTTAAACCCACAATTTTAAAACTAAATTTATATCTAATAAAACAGACAAACAGTACAAAAATCCCACGAACACAACATGTTCTGTATGCTATTTTTGTACACTATATGTTATATGCTATTTTAAGTTGTCATAATCATAATCAAACCTCAGTTATGTGTTTCACTTGTACTCTAAATACAGACAGTAGCTCATGGTCCGTATCAGATCATCTTTATATGTTAAGTTGTATTATATTGTGTCTAATTTAACATATTTTAATTGGGAAATGATGAATTCTAAATAAAAATTTAAAATTAAATTAAAACTTAAAAAATGTAGTTTTAATACGCGAGACTTGACAAATAATCTAAAATCATCACGGTCTTACTACTTACCAACATGCATCATATTGAATATTTATATAATATTTCTATCTCGAAAACGCCGATTATTAAAATTATACAATACAAATTTGAGGTGCACTTGCATGCAGCACCTCTTATTTCCAGCAATTTCAGGCGGGCGCGTGGTCCCACGCGGGCGTGCCACGTGGCGCCCACGCGCGGCGGGTGAGGCCCACGCGCCCGTCTCAGGTTGATACTTGTCTTTATCGTACTTGATACTTTTCTTCTTACCACATGGTACTTTTTATTTTACCAAACTCGTGTTTTGCTTTTCTTTGCAAATTCTTGGAATGATGATTGTTTTAGATTAATCTCAACACACAATATAAAAACTGAGAAAAAAATCAGAATTTGAACTAAATAAACTAGTATAAAATAACTATCAGACCCCTTACTTTTTAATTATACAGATGGTACTTTTCGAATGTTTTGTGATACTTTTTAATATGAAGGTTGGTACTCACTTTGGACAATTTTTTTTTTATGTGTTGACCCAGTCAAAACGGATTGATCCGCGTTGACCGGGTCAAAAGCGGGTTTGACCGACCCATCTCATATAGTGTTATTTGCATCATGATGCATGCAAGTGTTTGCCTACAAATGTTTACGACAAGCAATAAAGTTGAAATTCATACTATTTGATTGTGGAATATCTCGTTTTGTGTGATTTTTTTTCTTCCACGGTCCATAATTTAACGTGTATTTTCAAATAAGAGTGGTAACTTGTCTTATCAAATTTTAATTATTTCTTAGTTAATTACTTTTGCTTTTTTGTGGGGCCCGATACAGGCTGAGTGTGTAAATGAAGATTGAGAAAGAATGTGATCAATAGACCCCCAAAAAACGTGGATAATTGCTCACTACTCAATCCAATAAATTCACAAAAGCGAATTGAAGAAGCAAAATGATGAGATGCATTTGTCCATCATATTCTCTAATGTGGGTATCTATGATTGGAGCATGCACCCAAATGGCAGTACACAACGAGGCTAAATTTATGTGGTTGTAAGATGTTTTCTTCTTCTTCTTCTAACACGCACATATACATCTATATATATATATATATATATATATATATAGGGTATGGTTCACATGAGAACCAATCCTCATGTGAGAACTAGAAACTAATCTCAACCACACAATGTTTTAATCTTATTTAAACTTTAAACATCCATAACTTGCTCATTTTTCATTAAATTAACGCAAATTATATATCAAATTAAAGCTCTTTTCGTGCTCTTTCATTTAAGATTCATTGTTCATATGTTTATTCGAGAATATATTTTTTCGTCCATAATAGTGTGATGTTAAACTCATAATAGCAGGACAAAATATTCACGATAACATAGAAGTATACACATAATAGCATGAAAAAATATTCATAAAACACATAAATTTTACTCATAATAGCAGTAGTAGTAGGGATGTCAATTTAGCCCGAAACCGATGGGTTGACCCGAATAGACCGAGAAAAATACAGGGTTAGGGCCGAAAAATTCCGGCCCGAAAAAAAAAATTAACCGAACGGGCCAAACCGGTCGGGTTGGCGGGCCAAACGGGCTGGCCCAGTCGGGCCGCAGGTTGGCCCGTCGGGCTGGCCTGGCAGCCTTCGTTGTTTTCGTCATAACTTTTTCTAGAAAACTCCGATTCACGAACGGTCAGAAGCATTGGAAAGCTAACTCAATTATCTTTCCATCCATATATTATGTATTTATAGATTCCAAGTATGCTAAAAGTTATGAATTTTTAAAGTTACAACTAATAGTAAATGAGTTTTATTCAATGATGCAATTTTTCATTAAATGTTATATTTTCATTTATGACATACATTATTGCATTTATCAATGTTATAACTTATAAGTGCTTAGTATGATGTATAAAACATGTTGTTTATTCGTTTGTTGCTTTTTGAATGTCAAAACCTTTCACTTTAATTTTTTTTATTATTTTATTTTATTTTTGTTAAGAAAATTATCTTTCACTCATTATCCATCTATTATTATATAGACTCGTTATTCATCTATTATTATATAGTATTGATGTTTTAAAATATTAAAATTATATTATTTATCATGTTTTCAATAATTTAATTTTATATACGTTCTAATGTTATCATTTGTTTATTGTATGAGAAAGAATACAAAAATAAATGAAATAAATAATGAAGACTTTAAAAATGAAATGTGAACATGAAGTTGAAAAATCTTCAAATATTATTGTTGAAATAGAAGAAGATTGTATTTCTAATTAGTTCGGAGATTGAACTATAATTAGATTTATGATTTAGTTTGAAATTATTATTTTTGAAAGAACAAATTATGATTGAAAATTATTGTAATTTATCATTTCATATACCGTTGATTTCTTTATTTGATGCACTATGATGTTAATGAAATTTTATATTCTCCGTATTTTTTTTCATTTTATGTTATTTTTCGTGTATTTATTTATTTCAAGAGTAAGAGATGGTGACTATTTTTTAGAATTATCAAAATGTAATTTATACATGTGAAAAAAATTCGTTAGCATGTTGGCCCGACGGGCTAGCCCGAAAACCGAATGGTTAGGGTTAGGGCCAAGAATTTTTTGCCCGAAAAAAATTTTAACCGATTCGGCCCAAACCGAATTGGCCCGAAACCGAAACGGGTTGGCCCGATTGACATCCCTAAGTAGTAGTGTTCATTAATAGTATGACATTATATGTTCATACTAGCATGTATATATGTTCATATTAACATGCACATATATATTCATATTAGCATGTATATATGTTCATAATAGCATGATAGTACTCTTATTTTAGCATACGAAATTTATAAGAATAGACAACGGTTTTAAAGTGTTGTCTATATGATTTTCGAAAATTATGCTCAAATATTACAAGTTTGCCACTCCGCATTTGACCAAAAGTTGACCAAATCTTAGCCATCTAAATCAAAACAATGGATGGATGAGATGAGTTCCTAGTTCCCACATGGGTTATAGATTCTCATTTGATCCATCCTCTATATATATATATAAATATATATATATATATATATATCCGATAATATCGTATTATTGTATAAAGGTATTTTGGTAATTTCTCTTTCATGTCCATGATACATCAACCGTGCAAGTGGTGCTCCTACTTTTCATCTTACTATTAATTGTACAAATAATTTAGTCTTCTTCTATAATAAAAAGTACATAAGCTCATGTCAGATTATCGGGTATTAATCATATTCAAATTCGGTGGGTCGAATTAAATTTCGGATCCAGGTTTATTGGGTTCACTCGATGCTAGAATCAGGTACATTGCATGCCACCGTTCGATTTGTGACGCGTGGCGTGTTATTTAAAAAAAAAAGCTTTATTACTATTGGGAGGTTGGGTTGGAGTTAACCACCTTAGTTAAGATCTAAAGTACAGTCAAATGAGGAAATATTTTTCAATTGTAATGATGACTTGGGCAAAAAGGTGGGAAAAGTGATATCGACTTTCTGAAGTTCTGCATGTCGAGGAAGAATGAGATCAACTTTTGATTGCATGTTATATTAATATATCGGGAAATTGTATCGGCGATGACCTGGTTAATTATAATTTAAAGGTAAAGTACATAGACAAAAGCTTATTATTTCACATATTTAGAGCTTAATTATTTTAATTTATCGGCCTTTGCTTAAAGTCTAAAATCGAATGATAAAAATTATGTGATTTGCTGTGAGTGTATGAGCGAGAGGAGAGAGATGGTTTTATTTTTGCATCATCGAGGCAAGAGATGGATGTATTTTTTCTACAAGACACAACTTTTGGCTTACTTTCTAAGCAAAAGAGAAGGACTTCTTAAAAAAAACTGAAAGATGTGAAGGTTGCCTAGAGCTTAAACCACCGTGTGTTCGTCTGCCGCGCGTTCGCCGGTCACCTTGAACCTTCTGGAGGCATCAGTTTGTAGGATCTTACTTTTTTATATATGTATAGAGGGAGTTCTTTCATTTTACGTTTTTTTGAGGAAATTTAATTTCTTAGTCCTATTATTTTTGTGTCGAAATTTTGTAGATTATTGCGTTGAGCTCTATGGTTGACGGTACAAATGAGTTATGGACGAGAGGCTGAAATTTAAGAGTAAAGGCTCTGGGCAAGGTAAAGTTGAATTGAAAACTGAAGTTCTATATATGCTCTAAGAATTTGATTATTTGAATGATGTTGGAACGATGAATTTGATTAGGGTTTTTTTGTTTTTGATTTGCCAATCGTAATTAGGTTAAATTTTGTCATTAGCATTTGTATCTACATGGAAATTTCTGAAATTATATTCCATTAATGAATATGTTGATTTTTTTTTTTTTTTTTTATGAAATTTTTAATTACTGATTGCGTTGTACTAGGAAGTTGAGTTAGACTAGGATTTTGTTATTTTCTTTTAAATCTGTAATTAAGGGTATATCATCGTTGTTTTGGGAACTTGATTTAGACAAGGGTTTTGTTATTTCCTTGAAAATCTGCAATTAAGGGTATATGATCGTTGGAATGAAAAAGTATATTGCGTTTAATAAATCGTTATTATTAAATATTAAATTAAACATTACATGATTTGGACATTATGCATGCAGGTGCCCTTGTTTCTGTGAGGTGCCATTTAGCATGGCTTGAACAAGTAAATGACTTGTTATCAGCAGATAATATGACTCGAATGTGATAGTCGTGCTTTGGCCATCTTTTCCAGACTGGGGAAATGCAATTCCAGGGGCAACTCTATCATATCCTCGTGAAGAATCATTTGTTGACGGATAATGAGAACCGTCTTCGCTTCCTGTTGCGTGATAGAATTCATGAGTTTGGCCTACTAGAGTTTGACTTAATCACTGAACTAAAATTTAGTGGACATTTCAAATGCATTTAAGAGAGAGTATCGAAGCTGTGGTGGTGAATCTGAGTTATCATTGAAGTTGGCTTATTTGTTTGTTTTATATTATGTAGTGTTGATGAGGAACGAGAATGATAAAAATATTGAAATGCAATTCCTTCATCGGGTGGATTATGTTGAAAAGTTTAATGAGTATCCATAGGGGCATGTCTCTTATGATTACCTGGTTGGAGCTACGTTCTCGCGAAAAAGATGTGATTGAGAACCAGATCAGACAAGGGAAAAGATTGGCTTATGATGCGTTTAGCTTTGTTCTTGCATTGCAAGTGTGGGCATACGAAGTGATCCCCGACTTAGGTCGGTATTGTGCGACTATATTGGAAGGCAATGAATTGTTGTTTCCGAGGATTCTTCGCTGGTCTGCGGAAGGTTTCTACCATTACGATGATCTGATGCGTTTTTTCCTTATGGAGCTAGGCGAACCTCGAGTGAGTTTATAATTACTTATTTACTTCCTACATTGAGCAATTTAAATTTATGTTCATGAGACTTTTTTTTAATCCGATAGGGACTCGTGGGTCCTAGTGAGGAAGAATGGAGGCATCTCCAAATGCTTGGTTTGCAGCAAATGCATTTGTCTCCTCCCAAATTGTTAGAGAAGACAGTGGGTAAGGCGGCCCCGAAGCACAAGGTTGGTGAATTTGACACAGATGGTGAGAAGAACAAGACAAAATCTACAAAATCCTAATTCAATCATCCATAAACCTGAATTAACCTAGAATTTTCAAATGTTAGCCGTCGACTTCAACATCATAAAAAAAAATTGGAGGTGGTGATTCCAAACAGAGAAGGCGACGATCCCAACCATCAAAGGCAACGATTTCCAACCACATACCGCAATTCTCGATGACCGAAGGCGGCTTCCAGTTGCCGATTTGCTGAAAAAAGAGCTTCAATCTCTAGAAACTCATTCTGATTTTTTTCACCCAGATGTCGACGTACTAAATGGTGGAACCCAACCAAGATAATGATTTGCATTTGTGGGATCATATTTGTAGATTTTTTGTGTTTAAATTAAATGTATTTGGATTTGGATATATCGTTTATAATGATTGTATTTTTTTTTTTTTGCTTTGAATCTATTGAATATAATGTGGTGAAAATTCATTCATAAAAGTTATTTTGTGCTATGATTCATTATATTTTTGGAATTCCTTTGTCGTGAATCAAAAAATAATTCATTGTATATTTGCTTTGGTGCTTGTTTAGTAGAATTTCATAACTTAGTATGTAATGATTTTTGTGTTTTTTTTGTTACATTATTTTGGCAGTTATGTTTCATTGCTTCCAATATTTTATTTAATCGCTTCATATGTTTCATTGATTGGTACAACTTAAGAAAACACAAAACTACAACCTCATTTTAGTAGAAAGAACACACATGTTTATTACGAGTGAATTTGTTGATTATAATATTTAATTTGTTGCTTGGATTATTATACCTTAATTTAGTATCTACACAATGTGCCACATGGAGAGGTTTATGGGACAAAGCATGAAAGTTTGGAACAATGGATTGAAAAGTGGGAATGAAGCACAAATGAAATATCTTCAGGTGAAATATTGTGATGCAATACTCACAACGGAGATAAAAATCTACAAGTAGGCTATTTCCATAAAATATATACGTGTGTGTGTGTGTGTGTCAAGTTTTTGCAACAACTTGTAACAACTAGTTAGATATGAATGATTTGTTCAACAACAATTTGTATTTTGGAGGACAGAAACGAATATTGATAGGTTTAAAATAGTAGTGGTTTCGGAAATGCTTAGTATGAATTATTTTAGGGTTTGTTTAGTATATATTCATCGCTTGGTACGTCATTTTTTTTATTGTTGCAATCAATAAATAATTGTTGAATTGTTTGGTCTTTAGGGGATTAATTATTCATATTTCATTGCTAACCTTGTAAAATTTTAATGATTTTGGTTATATAATTTTTTATGTATTATTTCTTATTTTTCTATTGATTATGCTACATAATTTGATTGTATTAATAATGACTTCGTTCATTTGTAAATTATGTTTCATTTCTTTGAATGCTCTGTTTAATTACTTTATATGGTTTGTTGTTTTGTTATAACTCAACGAAGCTAACAACCCAAATCTCATCTGAGTAAAAACACAAAAATGGAAGCATTTACTCTGACCCAAAACTTTAGCACTTCAATATTATTTAGTTTGACATTATGTATACAAAAAAAGTTATTATGCATTCATTGATAACTGTTGGTCCCGTGCGAGTCGATATCAATTTAGAGGGGGGTGAATAAACTGATTAAAGACTTTTACTTCAAATTGCGGAATAATAAGGGCCCTTGACTCGCTTAGTGACTTATCTATGCATAATGTGGTTGAGCTTGTTTGACAGCTTGAGCGCGAATTGTGTGAGCTTGTGTACAGTTCATAAATATGCAAGTAATCAAAACAGTACAACACACAAATGATTTACAGAGGTTCGAAGTCTCAAACTTCTACGTCATCTCTTCCTTCCGCAGAAGGGCAACTTCACTATATAACTTGAGTTTCTTTACAAATTACACAATGAAGGACAGTTGGCTGAACCTGGTAACTATTTGCTACCTCAGCGGGTCGATGGCTCACACTTGAAGTCCTTAGCTGCTAGCTAGGATGGTAGGTGCTATTGACGTCTTTACAAGATTTTAGATCTCTTTCGATCTTCAAGAGGTTAGTATTGAACAAGGGGTATCAACTGATGTGCTCATTCAATTGAGCTGGATAGTTGATCGTTGTATTGCTGAAACTGAGAAGGCTGCCCTGACTGGATTATCAACAGTTGGCTGAGTGTTTTGACTCAGTGAATTCTTCTTCTCAGTTGGACTCTCGCAGTTTTTAGCAAATGCTGAACTTGAGCTATGTGGGAGGGAGAAAGAAAGCTCTGCTTGAATAAATATTGCTATAAGTCTCGGAGGCAAGAGTGTTTAAAACTTTGATTCATTCGTCTTTTATAGAGGAGTGATTTTATGACCGTTGAGTTCCACTGATCGGTGGCTCTGTTGGTTCACCAATGTCAGATGGTCTTTATTGATCGCTGGAGCTTTTGGTGTAACCCGGACAATTTGTACAGGATACGAAAACGCGCGGAACACTTCTAGAATCGAACACATCAACTTGGAAGGATTCAACCCTACTCTAAGACTCAAATATTTCAAAAATAAGCTGACTTGAAGGAATAGAAACTCAAAAACAATGATCGAACGAATCTAGACCTAAATACGATACCTAGACTACGACACAAAAACGGAACACAAATCCAACAAGAAAAGGAGCTGATTTGGGACGAGGATTATAGCTGGAAGATGATGGTATTTGGGACGAGATTTATGGGTTAAGAATGGCTAGGGAAGATAGGATATGATAACGGTTCGAAGGACTTACGGTATAGATGGAAAACACGATGAATTTATGCCGAATGGAACCGAACCCATGATGATCGACACACGATCAGGTCTTGATGGCTTGGGAGGGACACGAACGTTGATGAAGGATGTAGGACGTCATTTGATGAAGGTCGAAGGTGGTAGTGTTGAGAATCGCAACTCGATTAATCCCCGGCATATCTTGTACGATGAAAACGAATCTCTAAGTTGTTCTTCGTAGCGAGTTCACCCTAATTCTTCGTATGAATTAGAACGTTCCCTTGATGTAAGACTCAAAGTTTGCTAGGCTTCAAGAACGATAATTTTCAAGGAAAACAATCAAAAGCTTTAAACGGTTGAGACACAAATTGAATGCAAAAGCAATTTTAATCAATAATATCTAAAATATCAAAGTAACATGGTTCCCCTAATTATAGGGCCTATTATGCACGAAAATAACTAATAAAAAGGCCTAAAAAATCTGATCCAAAAGGATCTCTAACTATACTATAGAAATACCTAAACTAGAATTCTATTCAAGGTAGGAAATTGCCTTAAATACAATTCTAGTCAAACCTATGATATTATGAACGAAAATTACACTTATAAATTAATTAAAAACTGATCTAAACTATAGTCTAAATTAATTAAATAAATACTATAATCTAGATAAAAACCAACCCCTTAATTAAATTAAATCAAGGGCGAAAACAGCTCCATGCACAAATGCACTTCTTCTTGCTCTCTTCTTCAACTCTTCAAGTTATATTCTCCATGGTATGATCTTGATCTTCATTAGTTAATAAATTAACTAAAGTATGGCTGCACTTTGCATCTTCTAATTCCTAAAACTTCTTGCGAATCATCACTTGGAAATAACCTTGTAATTTCTTCGCTCAAAGTCGCGTCATTGGACCTTTGAATTGCAGCTCAGGTTCAAGGCCTTCAATGCCTTGCATGGCTTCATCATTCCCCCCCTGCTGAAGAGAATTCGTCCTCGAATTTGGATCTTCATCTTGATCGAACTCATCTGCAACAAACGGAGATAAATCAGCAACATTGAAAGTTGAAGAACATTTATACTCACCAGGAAGATCAATGCGGTAAGCATTGTCATTTACACGACTTAGAACTGTGAAAGGACCATCTCCATGTGGTGACAACTTGGACTTTCTCAGATTTGGAAACCGTCCGGGACTCAGATGAATCCAAACGCGATCTCCGGGCTGAAATATCACTTGCTTGCGTCGCACATTTCTGGAGTCGGCCGTGTGCTTCCCTTTGTGCTCAATGCGAGCACGCACTCTTTCATGCATCTCCTTAACTTGCTCAGCTCTTCTCAAACCTTTAATTACTTGTTAGATGCTCAACAGGTAAAGGTAACAAATCAGTAGGCGTTAACGGATTAAATCCATAAACAACCTCAAAAGGAGACATATTAGTAGAAGAATGTACCACACGATTATATGCAAATTCAGCGTAAGGTAAACACTCTTCCCAAGACTTCAGATTATTTTTAATTAAAGACCTAAGTAGTGTGCCTAAAGTGCGATTCACAACCTCAGTTTGACCATCGATTTGTGGATGACATGCAGTAGAAAACAACAGCTTAGTCCCTAATTTTCCCCACAAAACTCGCCAAAAGTGTGCTAAAAACTTGGAATCCCTATCACTAACAATAGTTTTAGGAATACCATGTGATCGGACCAATTCTACTTAATATTTTGGGCCATTTTGGTATGATTTATTAGTGTTGATTACCGTATAATGATGCCATTTTGGAAGAATGTTGTGCCTTGAGAGTTTTGCAGGTAATTAACACAAAGTTAGAGAAAGTAGCATGCTTTTGGTAAGAGAACATGCTGTGCAAGGAAAGCTGAAACTGGAAGCTCGGAAAGCCATGCCGTATGGGCATACTGCAGGAAGGACTGGGACGAAAATCTGGAAGTTGGGCCTGTACGCGCGGATTTGGGCTAGAGCACGGGATTTACTAAAGCCCATGGCCTGGATGCGCCTCACAGCTGCTCCACCGCCTCAAGGGTCCATGTTTTGTTAATTACCAAGTTGGGATTAGATTAGGATGTTAATTTCCATGTTGGATACTATTTTAATTAAGGATATTACATATAGATTAGGACTTATCTCTATTTTTATTCATTCAACACGCATGCAAGAACGCAGAGCAGGGAGACGTTTTCTCTGGAGCAGAATATTCATCTTCTTCAATATTTCATGGTGCTCGTTTCTTTAATATTTTTGCTATTCGATTTTAATATGTGTTCAAGCTAAATTCATCTTATTCCTGAAACAACTAACGAAGCCCTAGCCTAGCTAAACTGTGAGATCTAATTGTTCGTTTATCATTTAATTTAATCACATGCATTTGTTACTCTTTGTATTTCGAGTCGTTAATTGTTTCGATATTGCTAGATAGGTGCACATATTTAGTAGATCGGAATTAATTAGTAGTCAATTAAACCGGCCATCCGTAATTGTGGTTTAAGTTTAATTAGTGACGAAACGGTTCTTCAGAACCAGGGAGAATAACAATCTTAATTCACGGTCCTGCGTTAGAGTCTGTTAATTATGAATCAGGTTCCTCTAGAATTTAAGGATGTCGGCTCATTAAACCTATAGAGCGTCTCTTATGGTTGTCAGTCGATTAGAGAAATAATTGGTGAAGCGTCTTCCTGATTATCGAGAAACTACGGAGGAATTAGGCTGCGTCAGTAAGCGTCTTCGGTAGCTATAACTGATTTGTATGTGTTAATTGAATTTATCTTTGTATCGAGGATCGGTTTAGGTGAGCTATGGTGGAGTTAATTGGAATCCGGAATATTTCTTCTAATATTTTAAATCCGTTCGTTTTGTTAAATTGTGCATCTCTCCAGTTATTTATTTAATTTCATTAATTTGGTTAAAATCACAAAACCCCCTTGAAAGTTTGGTCCTACAGATTAGAAGTATAGAGTAATTCTCACCGGTCCTTTGGGAGACGATCTCGCTCATCGCTGTACACGTGCAGTAAGGGCATACCGACTGCTCTCGGAAAATTTATTTTTGGTGTAAAATGACGCACCAAATTTTGGCACCGTTGCCGGGGATCTGTTTTTAAAGCAGTAATTACTCTCGTATTTTCAGTTTGTTATTTTTCTTATTTTTGGTTTTATTTTTCAGTTGATAACTCGATCCTCACACGAAGAAAAGCTAGAGTTCGATCCAGAGCCAGAAAGAACTTTGCATAAGCTGAGGAGAGCTGCCAAGAAGTCTAAGGAGGCTTCCGTATCTGATCCAGGAACACTTGATAGTGATCAGATTTTTGAAAAAGACATGGCCAACATGGGGGAGTTAGTTCTTAACCGCGAACCTGAACGTGAGCCTCTTATCAGGGAGCTCGGCCGCCATAGAATTAACAGGCCCATCTGTATCGTGTTGCCTACCATTGCAGACAATTCAGAGATACGACCTGGTTTCATACAGGTTCTGCCCAAGTTCAGTGACTTGCCTGGTGAAAGTGCACATAAGCACTTGTCCGAATTTGACCTCATCTGCTCCACCCTGTGTCCGCAAGGTTTTACAGCTGATAATCTGAGGTTACTAACTTTCTCTCATACCTTGCAGGGCAGAGCTAGGGATTGGCTATTTGATCTTCCATCTAGGTCGATCACTACTTGGAATGAGCTAGAGGAACAATTCCTGCGCAAATTCTTCCCTGAATCAAGAGCTGCAAACTTAAGGATGGCAATCAGTAACATCAAGCAGAAGCAGAATGAAAGTCTAGCAGCTTACTGGGAAAGATTCCAACAATTGTGCCGCAAGTGCCCAGACCACGGATTCTCTGAATATCAATTACTAACTGGTGTGTCGTTTCCACAAAAAATAAAAGATCCGACAACAGTCGGTTTGCCCAAACTGCACAGTACAGTAGCAAGAAAGATCATTTCCCTAGAGACTGGCGAGAATTACCCTCACTTTTCAACCTGTAAAACCGAACCCTTCAACAGAGAATTTATAGAAATAAATTCAAAGATGGAAACTAACGTAGTGATTAAATAAATATCCAAGCATTCACACAAAAGAGTTATGTATTTAATTGATTAAAAATTATCCGGAATTCAATCACACCACCTTGGCTATTCAACTGATCCTAGATTCAAGAATTAAATTAATTATTCCATGCAAATCGGTTATGGTTATCGAAGACACTTTCCGGCATAACCTAATTCCTATATCTATCGACAATCAAGAAGACACTTCATGAATTGCTTCCCTAATCAACCGACAATCTTGAGAGACACTCTACCGATTTAATGGGTTGATTGCATTAAATTCCTAAGGAACCCGATACAAAATCAATTGACTCTGACACAGGACAATTTAATTAAGCTTACTATTCCCTTGATTATGAAAAATCGTTTTGCTCCAAATTAACTCCTATCACAATTTTGGATGATGGATTTAACTAGCTAGTAATAAATTCAAACCACTAGGTCTTTGCAACTACCTCATAAATTCGAATAAATCACAACTTGCAAAGCGGAGAATAGCAAATACACGAAAATAATTAATTAGAAGAAAGCGTTTAGATATCACAGTTGAATCGAGCCAAAGATTCGTGGATTGATTTCCAGATGAACGACGTCTAGCTTGCTTGCATATTAATCATCAAAAATATCGAAACTATATGAACTGTTGCGTAGGAATTAACTGGAGGAATAATAATAATGATCTGAACGACGTTCTTTTCTTCTCTATCATCTCCCTCTATTCTCTGATATAAAAAAAACTAATAATATAGATACATCCATATCTCCCAAGATAATTTCCTAATTAAAGAGAGTTCAATATGGACATAAAGTCCTAGCCTATCTCTATTAGGTAATAGTCAAAATAGAGGTGATCAAAAGCTGTAGTAAAGCTGGAATCCGCGTCCAGGTCCTGGGCTGGATTAATACTTGTGCAAAACGGGCTGAATTTACTCGCACAGGCCCAGATCCTAACTTCTCGGTCCATCCTTCAGGCGGCTTGCCCAAACGGCCTGCTTCAGAACTTCCTTTCAAACGAACCCTGCTGCAATTCCCAAAACTAGTAGCCTATCTGCCCAATTATAACTATCCACCTGCACAACTTCAAAGCACAACAAAACTTTTCCAAAATAGATGCAAGGTAGATAATTATGCAAAAATAGATATCGAAATTATCCTCAAAAGATAGGTAAAAATCACCCAATCACTAACCAATTACTTCTACCGTGGCATGTCTACCTTTGATAGAAAGATTGTTGATGTCGCTAGCGGAGGATCTCTGACCAATAAGACACTGGCTGAGGCAAAACAACTTATCATCGACATGGTCTCTGGAGGTCAACAATATGAAGAAGAGGACGATGACTGGTATAGACCTGTGAAGGGGATTGAGCGAGTTGAGAGCTCCGGTGTCAATGAAAAGATCGATGCTCTGACTTCTCTGGTTCGAGGTTTAGCTGTGGCACAAACGCAAAATGTCCGCTATGGAGTTTGCTCAGAAAATGGCCACTTTACTGATGCTCGCCCAACTTTGCAAGATCCGTTAACCGAGCAAACCCACTATGGGTACGGTGATGCACAATTTGATGCCCAAAGACAGAGGGATTCTGATTCGTACTCATACACATATAACCATGGCTGGAGGGATCATCCTAATTACAGTTGGATGCAGCCGCAGGGTGGCCCGTATGGGCATACTGACAAGCCTGCGCCCAGCATGAGTGAAATTATGAAGTGTCTAGAGCAGAGCAGTGCCCTTGTCAACAGTTTGGCACAAAGTCAGAAAGCATTCCAGCAGGAGACGCAAGATGCCCTAGGGAGTATGGGCATACAGATCACTCAGCTTGCCACTCAAATGAACAAGATGCAGACGAATCAAGGCAAACTCCCATCCCAAACTGAAAGGAATCCAAGAGCGCATGTTTGCGCTGTCACTTTGAGAAGTGCAGAGGAGTTAGCCGAGTTGGAGGCTAAGAAAAAAGAAAAGAACACGCAGGAAGGGCATACTGCCCAGACTGAAAACAATTTCAGCACAGAAGATGAACAACTTGTTACCGAGTCCGCCCATACTGAGGTAAAAGTTAACACTAAAGTTCCTAACCCTCTGATTGCAGCCCCTTTTCCTTTCAGGTTGGTTCAAAACAAAAATGAGGATGATGAAAAGAAGATCCTCAAACTGTTCAAAAAGGTGGAAATCAACTTGCCTCTCATTGATGCCATCAAGCAAGTTTTCAAGGAAGAAAGGTTGGAACAAGTACTCTTTAGTGGGCTGACTGAAACCGCTGCAATAACAGAAGAAGATAAGGAGATTCGAGATGTCATCATGCAGCTGTACACCACCAGTGAACTTTCAACTCAGCGTCTGACAGGCCGTATGCCCTTACCGACCAATTCGGAACCAATTTTACCAGCTCATGTGAAGACCCCAGTGTTGGAGCTGAAAGGGCAAGAAGCAATGATGGTCGAGCTTTTGAGGAAGCATAAAGGTGTGAGGATGGAGACGATTCCTTTCGACAGGGGTAGATCTGCTATCCCTGAAATTGTCTCATGATCAAGTTCTACTTGTGTCGAGCCTCGGACGTTAAATAAGGGCGCTTCTCGGGAGGCAACCCGAGCTTTTCCTGCTTATTTCGTTTTTCTTATTTCATTTAGTTGCGTATTAGTTTTTGTAAAAAAAAAAACTCTAGTCCAGCTTTTTCGTGCAGGTACCTCTTCTAGCGCTGCCCCTACCCTTGCCAAGCTCATGGAGTTGTTTGACCATTACACATCAAGCTGGGCTACTGCACTTGAGCGTCATCCGTATGCCCTTACTGGCCGTATCTCCCCTTACTTGCGAGTTTGCCCTCTCTCTCTCCCTTTATTTTTATTTTCTTTCGTTCATGATTGTGTCCATTTTGTTGGCTCTCTTCCCTGCACAGTGAGGACACTGTGTTGTCTAAGTGTGGAGTGATTAAGTTGCTATTTTTGTGTCTGGTTTTTTTCTAAATCGAAAAAAAAAACTTTTGTGTTTTGCTTGTTTTTGTTAAGTATTGGCTGTCTGAGATTGAAATGTATAAAGAGAAAGAGTTATAACATGGATTATCTTAGTTTGTTTGATTGATTCTCTTGTGATTGAATTATGATATTGCTCGTATGTATTCTTGAACGATGAAATGTGCAACTTGATCAACTTTTGATGAGCTTAAAAATGTGAGATTTGAGCCTCTTGAGCATGTTATATATATAGAAAGCTCAGTTTTATTCTTTTGCTGAGTGTGTCGGATTTGAATGCTGAATTTCTGATTTGCCTTGTTACCATGATCATACTACTTGTGAGTTTTCTTTTACATGAAAATGATAAAGGCATGTAGGATTAACCATTGCTTTGGCCTGAATAAATTATCTATACCCGACACTATCCTTTAGTGAGCTAATTTGTGCCCGAATCCTTTCTTTCTTGATTAATAGCCATTAAATAATTAAGCCTTAGCCCTTTTTGGCCTGCTCTTGTCCCTTGAAAGCATGTGAGTTATATTGGATTGTGTTGAGATGAGTTACTTGAAACAATAGTTGGTGCTGGAAATTGAAGAAAACTTGTGAAAAGAATCATGTCATACTCCTAGAAAAAAAAAAGAGAGAAAGAAGCAAAGCTTCAGAAAAAAAAAGGAAGAAAAAAAAAGAAAAAGAAAAAAAATGGTCGTATGCCCATACTGCACGTGGAGGAAATAGGGCTGTACCTGATTGAAGTTAAATTTTGTTGCCCTGTATAGCTTTGAAGACCAGCATTTAACTTAGAGTTCGTGGGATATTTGAGAAGTTGCAGCCGAACTTGACTAATGTATTCTGATATACTTACATGCTTTCATCTTTAAGCCACTTATCCAAATTATCCTACCTAAGCACCCTAGCCCTATTACAACCCATTGAAAAGACCTTTTGATTTGTACATAGTTCTTATTTGCTTGGTAGTGGTTTTGACATATGGGCAAATCTATGTTTGAAGACATCAAATCACGACTGGTGTGAATTAAACAAATATGCCCTTATCTACTTTTGAGAGAAATTGAGTGAACCTTGGTGAGGTAGGATTAAGTTGCACGTTTTTTACTTGAATGAAAAGCATGTGTGTATTTCATGAAACAAGAGAAGGGTTAGTGGATTGTGGTTGGTTATGCTGTAATTCTGACTCCGAGTATTTTCAGTTTAGGGCAGCCGATGCTTGTGTTGTTTTCAAGTCTGTATTTTATTTAGATATGCTCGAGGACGAGCATGGTTTAAGTGTGGGGGGATTTGATCGGACCAATTCTACTTAATATTTTGGGCCATTTTGGTATGATTTATTAGTGTTGATTACCGTATAATGATGCCATTTTGGAAGAATGTTGTGCCTTGAGAGTTTTGCAGGTAATTAACACAAAGTTAGAGAAAGTAGCATGCTTTTGGTAAGAGAACATGTTGTGCAAGGAAAGCTGAAACTGGAAGCTCGGAAAGCCATGCCGTATGGGCATACTGCAGGAAGGACTGGGACGAAAATCTGGAAGCTGGGCCTGTACGCGCGGATTTGGGCTAGAGCACGGGATTTACTAAAGCCCATGGCCTGGACGCGCCTCACAGCTGCTCCACCGCCTCAAGAGTCTATCTTTTGTTAATTACCAAGTTGGGATTAGATTAGGATGTTAATTTCCATGTTGGATACTATTTTAATTAAGGATATTACATATAGATTAGGACTTATCTCTATTTTTATTCATTCAACACGCACGCGAGAACGCAGAGCAGGGAGACGTTTTCTCTGGAGCAGAATATTCATCTTCTTCAATATTTCATAGTGCTCATTTCTTTAATATTTTTGTTGTTCGATTTTAATATGTGTTCAAGCTAAATTCATCTTATTCCGGAAACAACTAACGAAGCCCTAGCCTAGCTAAACTGTGAGATCTAATTGTTCGTTTATCATTCAATTTAATCGCATGCATTTGTTATTCTTTGTATTTCGAGTCGTTAATTGTTTCAATATTGCTAGATAGGTACACATATTTAGTAGATCGGAATTAATTAGTTGTCAATTAAACCGGCCATCCGTAATTGTGGTTTAAGTTTAATTAGTGACGAAACTGTTCTTCAGAACCAAGGAGAATAACAATCTTAATTCACGGTCCTGCGTCAGAGTCTGTTAATTATGAATCGGGTTCCTCTAGAATTTAAGGCTGTCAGCTCATTAAACCTATAGAGCGTCTCTTACGGTTGTTAGTCGATTAGGGAAATAATTGGTGAAGCGTCTTCCTGATTATCGAGAAACTACGGAGGAATTAGGCTGCGTCAGTAAGCGTCTTCGGTAGCTATAACTGATTTGTATGTGTTAATTGAATTTATCTCTATATCGAGGATCGGTTTAGGTGAGCTATGGTGGAGTTAATTGGAATCCGGAATATTTCTTCTAATATTTTAAATCCGTTCATTTTGTTAAATTGTACATCTCTCCAGTTATTTATTTAATTTCGTTAATTTGGTTAAAATCACAAAACCCCCTTGAAAGTTTGGTCCTATAGATTAGAAGTATAGAGTAATTCTCACCGGTCCTTTGGGAGACGATCTCGCTCATCGCTGTACACGTGCAGTAAGGGCATACCGACTACTGTCGGGAAATTTATTTTTGGTGTAAAACGACGCACCACCATGCAATCTAACGACATGCACAAAGAACAGGTTTGCAATATGCACAACATCATCAGTTTTTCTACATGCAATGAAATGCGCCATTTTAGAAAAAGATCAACAACCACAAAAACAGAATCCTTACCCGATCTAGACCTAGGTAAACCCAAGATAAAATCCATAGACAAATCAATCCAAGGTGAACTAGGGGCGGGTAGGGGCGTGTATAAACCAAATGGGTGTGAAGTAGACTTAGACTTATGGCAAGTAACACATCTACTACACACATGTTCATCATCCCTTCTCATATGCGGCCAATAAAAATGCTCATGCAGCATGCTTAATGTTTTATTCACACCAAAGTGACCCATTAAACCTCCCGCATGCAATTCTAACACAAGTAGCTCACGCATAGAACAACTAGGAATGCATAACTGTGAACTACGAAATAAAAATCCATCATGCACGAAAAATCCATCAAAAGACTTAGACTTTTGCGAACACTCATCAAAAATCGAAGCAAAGAATGGATCACATGCATACAGACTCTTAATCGACTCAAAACCAAGCATTCTAGCATGCATTAAATTAAGCAACGTGTACCGTCTAGATAGGGCATCGGCTACGACGTTTTCTTCTCCTTTCTTATATTTGATGACGTACGGGAATGACTCGATGAACTCGACCCATCTCGCATGCCTCTTGTTCAGATTTTGCTGCCCTTTCAAATGCTTTAAGCTCTCATGGTCCGTGTGAATTACGAACTCCTTTGGCCACAGATAATGCCGCCACGTCTCCAATGATCTCTTCAATGTGTACAACTCTTTGTCATAGGTAGAATAACGCAGGGCCGCACCATTTAATTTCTCACTGAAGTAGGCAACTGGATGCCGTTCCTGCATCAAAACAGCACCAATACCTATCTCGGAGGCATCACATTCAATCTCAAAAACCTTATCAAAATCAGGTAAACACAAAACATGTGCATGATATAAAAGATGCTTTAAACGTGTAAATGCTTCATGCTGTGCTTTACCCGACTCAAACTTACGATCCTTCTTACTTAACTTAGTAAGAGGCGCGACAATGCTAGAGAAATCACGCACAAAGCGACGATAAAATCCAGCAAGGCCGTGAAAGGATCGAACCTCTATAGCTGACTTGGGCGTTGGCCATTCTTCAATCGCTTTGATTTTAGAACGGTCAACCTCAATGCCACGTACACTCACAACAAAACCAAGAAATACAACCTCATCTAAACAAAAAGAGCATTTAGACAGATTTTCATATAACTTGGTTGATCTCAAAATATCAAAAACACGCCTAAGATGTGCTAGGTGCGCCTGTGCATTGTGACTGTAAATCAGGATATCATCAAAGTACACAACTACAAATTTCCCAATCACATCACGCAAAACATGGTTCATTAATATCATAAAAGTGCTCGGTGCATTAGTGAGACCAAAAGGCATAACTAACCACTCATATAAACCATGCTTAGTCTTAAAAGCTGTTTTCCACTCATCCCATTCATGCATTCTAACTTGAAAATAACCAGAACGCAAATCAATTTTGGAAAAGACTTTAGAACCGGATAATTCATCAAGCATATCATCTAATCTAGGGATATGGAATCGATACTTCACTGTTATTTTGTTGATGGCGCGGCAGTCCATGCATATTCTCCATTCGTTGTTCTTTTTCGGTACTAGAATAACTAGAACTGCGCAGGGGCTCATCGACTCACAAATCTGCTTCTTCTCAAGCAATTCTTTCACTTGTCTATCGATTTCCTTGGTCTCTTCAGGGGACGTCCGGTATGTGGGTCAATTTGGCAAGACGGCACCGGGCTGGAAATCGATCTGGTGCTCGATCCCACGAACTGGAGGTAATCCACTTGGAATCTCTTCGGGGAACACATCCACGAACTCCTCCATAAGTGGCTGCACAACACTAGGCAAAGAAACATCATTAATAGCACTGCTCTTATAAGATAGAAGAACAAAAGGTAAACCTGCTTTTAATGATTTCTCTACGCCTTTCACTGAAATAAACAAGCTGCGGTTTTGATCTTTCTTTGCAGCTGATCCAGACGAATTCCCATGCATAAGAGAATCATTGGAGGACGGTTTATGGGCTGAAGAAGTAGGAGTGGCGGCCTTCTTGGGGGCCTCAGTCGATTGGGTGCCGTTGGCGGCAATCCGGGTTGCGGCGGCGGCCTCTTTTGCTCTCTCAGCTCTAAACCTCTCTTGCATAATTCTCTCATCCTATGCAACGGCTTTAGGGGACAGCGACTTTAGTGTAGTATTCCATCCATCTCTCTTCACGATGTACGTGTTTGCAAAGCCATCATGAACCGCCTGTCTGTCAAACTGCCATGGTCTACCTAACAATATGTGTGCTGCATCCATAGGAATAACATCACAAACAACAGAGTCAGAAAATCGACCAATAGAGAATGAGACACTTACCTGAGCCGTTACTTTGATCTCTCCTCGATCCGTAAGCCACTGCAACTTGTATGGCTTCGGATGTTTGATGGTGGTCAGCGCCAATTTGTCAACTGCATACTGGCTCATGGCGTTGATCACACTCCCACTGTCTATTATCATCGAGCAAGTCTGGTCTTTGATAGTAACACGTGTGAAAAAAATGTTCTCACGTTGATCCGGCTGCTCTTCTTCACGATTGATGCTCAGACTGCGTATAGACACAAGACTAACATGAGGAAGCTCGGGTTCCACTTCATCCGAGTCGATTAGAGGTGTCTCTGGCTCCTTCTTGGTGTCAATTGCGGGCTGGTCCTCGTCCTCACTGGCTGACTTGATCTCATTTTATTCAGTAATGAACAGAACACGCCGGTTCGGACACTGGTTCTAAAAGTGGCCCCAACCTTGGCACTTATGGCACTGGATGTCCCTAGCTCGATTCTGGTTGGCACTAGGTGCTAGATTGGGTGGATTAGGTCGTGTATAGGTTGGTCTGGATGGTGGTGCTGGTGTAGACTCGGGTCTATGACTGGGCTGCGGTGTAGAATGATCGAAACGCCGCTCAGGCGGTCCGGGCTGACCTTGGGTTCGAGTAGGCTCAGTAGAAGGGGTAGAAGATGATGTGGAATTCGTACCTTTGTTCCATGGGGGTCGAACAGGGGCTGAAGTCTGACGGGAACGACGGCAGCCTTCCCTAAGCTGTTTTTCCACAATCGATGCGTACTGCACCATCCTTTCAATGCTGGTGAAATCCTTGAGCTCGACTTCATATGCAATGTCGGGGTTCATTCCTTCAATGTACCGAATGATGGTAGCATTTAAGGACTCCTCTTTCCCGACTCGGTTCAAGGCAGTTTCGAGCTCTTTGTGGTATTCTTCGATCGAGCGGGTGCCTTGTTTAATCCGATTGAGCTTCTTCTCAAGCTCTCTCTCATAGTGGACTGGAATGAAGCATCCATGCAAGAATCCCTTCATCTCTTCCCAGTTATCGATGGGTGGATTTCGATTTCTGCGTCTTCTTTCCTGCTGCATCTCCCACCAAGTGGCTGCGTAGCCTTTAAACTCCAAACATGCTAATTGTACCTTTTTGGTTTCTGTGAAGTCATAGCATGCGAAAATCTTCTCTACCTTACGTTCCCAATCTAGGTAGATATCGGGATTGTGAAGGCCTTCAAACTCCGGAATGCTCATTTTGATGTTGTTCAACAGGCTATCGGGATCTGCACGTCGGGGTGCTTGTCTGTAGGGTAGACGTGGTCGGTCACGCTTCTGATATGGATTATACTCAGCCTCTAGCTCATCTGCATAGTAACCATAGTCTTCTTCAGCATCACGATTATAATGATCGTTAAACTGCACTTGAGGTTGGCGCCGCTGAGCTTGTGGTGCCCTAGCATTCGCCCTGGCTGGCTCGGCTACATGAACTTCTGGCTGACGAGCTGCTTCAGGTTGATTGGCTGCTTCAGGTTGATGGACTGCTTCTTCTGGTTGGACAGGTTGTCCTTGAAATGGTGGTGGTACAGGAATTCGAGCAGCAATAAGCTCGAGCTGTGCCATCATCTTGGCCAACGAACTATCTAGCTTATGCTCCAGTTCTTGATGGTGGTACTGGGCATCCCATGGTTGTGGCATCGATGAAGCCGCGTCTGTGTGAGAACTAGATGAAGCGGGTGCCTTATCATGTGCTTTGTTATACCCGTCTCTGGATTCCATGTGTACCTGCAAACAATGAATAAACGTGAAAGGAAAACAGGGTGTAGGACCTCACAATTCCTCACAATCACTCGTGTTTTCTCTCTGTATTTTTACCCCCCGTGTATGCTCTCAAGTAGGTAGTGGTGCTCGTGTGATAGGTGTATGTATGGTGGTGTTAATCGACTCTTCCGTCGCTTGAGATCGGCTTCTCTCGAACTTCTGGGGGCGATTTCACCTTGAAGCTGATGGAATTTGGCCAAAAAGCCCTTATGTCATAGCAAAGCAGTGGGTTTGGTTCGTCTCGTCGAGACGTTTCCGGAATAGTATGGTGCAGAAAAATCGGAGCTCAAGAGAAATAGTAGGGAGAAGATGGAAAACCGGAAAACCGGATGTGTTAGGGTAAAAGGAAGGAAAGGAAGGAAATGAAGGAAAGAAATGAAGAAAGAAGGAAAGAAAAGGATTTGGATATGTGTACCACTAGTGTGACACAATCTAAATACCTTAATTAGACTAGACTCTAAATGGAAGCTACCAAATTAAAATGCAACTCAAATGGGAATTACCAACTAAAGAACTATACTATAAGGAAAGTTTCCAAACTATAATAAAGCTCACAAGGGAGTTACCAACTATGACTAGAACTAAAAGGAAAGAACTAGAAATAAAATCAAACTCAAAAGGTAATTCAAAAGTCAAATTGGATTTTTCCTCTTTTTTTTTCGGATTTTCTCTTTTTTTTATCCGATTTTTTTTTGTATCCGGTCTCTTTTTTTTTTACCGTAACTTTTTTTTTTCAAACTTTCGGTTTTTTTTAACCGACCTCTTTTTTTTTCAATAAACACTAACTATTACAACTCGATAGATACGTCAACTGACACGTAAGCAATAACTTGACACGTAGGATTGAACCACGACCAACAGAGCTGACGTGGCTCTGATGCCAAATTTATGGTATAACCCGGACAATTTGTACAGGATACGAAAACGCGCGGAAGACTTCTAGAATCGAACACGTTAACTTGGAAGGATTCAACCCTACTCTAAGACTCAAATATTTCAAAAATAAGCTGACTTGAAGGAATAGAAACTCAAAAACAATGATCGAACGAATCTAGACCTAAATACGATACCTAGACTACGACACAAAAACGGAACACAAATCCAACAAGAAAAGGAGCTGATTTGGGACGAGGATTATAGCTGGAAGATGATGGTATTTGGGACGAGATTTATGGGTTAAGAATGGCTAGGGAAGATAGGATATGATAATGGTTCGAAGGACTTACGGTATAGATGGAAAACACGATGAATTTATGCCGAATGGAACCGAACCCTTGATGATCGACACATGATCATGTCTTGATGGCTTGGGAGGGACACGAATGTTGATGAAGGATGTAGGACATCATTTGATGAAGGTCGAAGGTGGTAGTATTGAGAATCGCAACCCGATTAATCTCCGGCGTATCTTGTACGACGAAAATGAATCTCTAAGTTGTTCTTCGTAGCGAGTTCACCCTAATTCTTCGTATGAATTAGAACATTCCCTTGATGTAAGACTCAAAGTTTGCTAGGCTTCAAGAACGATAATTTTTGAGGAAAACAATCAAAAGCTTTAAACGGTTGAGACACAAATTGAATGCAAAAGCAATTTTAATCAATAATGTCTAAAATATCAAAGTAACATGGTTCCCCTATTTATAGGGCCTATTATGCACGAAAATAACTAATAAAAAGGCCTAAAAAATCTGATCCAAAAGGATCTCTAACTATACTATAGAAATACCTAAACTAGAATTCTATTCAAGGTAGGAAATTGCCTTAAATACAATTCTAGTCAAACCTATGATATTATGAACGAAAATTACACTTATAAATTAATTAAAAACTGATCTAAACTATAGTCTAAATTAATTAAATAAATACTATAATCTAGATAAAAATCAACCCCTTAATTAAATTAAATCAAGGGCGAAAACAGCTCCATGCACAAATACACTTCTTCTTGCTCTCTTCTTCAACTCTTCAAGTTATATTCTCCATGGTATGATCTTGACCTTCATTAGTTAATAAATTAACTAAAGTATGGCTGCACTTTGCATCTTCTAATTCCTCAAACTTCTTACGAATCATCACTTGGAAATAACCTTGTAATTTCTTCGCTCGAAGTCGCGTCATTGGATCTTTGAATTGCAGCTCGGGTTCAAGGCCTTCAATGCCTTGCATGGCTTCATCAGCTTTTGATTGAAGTAGTTGTTGCTTTGCCAATCGATCTTCATTGGATATTTAATTCCACAATCTCTGTTGAAGCATTTATTCCAAGATTCGCCGGTTAGGCAATTACTCCAGGGTTCTCTGGCTGGAAGTTCTGAGCCTCAGTTTTAGCAACTTTGAGTTCCAGTTGGCAGTTTTAAACTTGTATGTTCAGTTCGGCTATTACTCCAGCTGACAGTTCTAAGCTTGTCTGTTTAGTTTGGTTGTAACTCTAGTTGGCAGTTCTGAGCTTGTCTGCTCAGTTCGGCTATTGCTCCAGTTTGCAGTTCTGAGCTTGTCTGCTCAGTTCGACTAATCATTCTCAAGCTCTCTTGTCAGCTTGACTATTCACAAGCTGTTGACTAGCTTGTCAGTTTGACTATTTTCTTTTGAGCTTTCTTGTCAGCTTGACTAGTCACAAGTTAGCTGACTCCAGTTCTGACCTTTAGCTGGTTTGTCTGTTCACTTTAGTTTGGCCATCAGTTGGATACTTCCAGTCTTTCAGTTTAAATTGATCTCATATCAGTTTCTTCAGTCTAGTCGATTCATTTTTCCCTCAGCTCAGCTGACTTAGCTGTCAGTTTGTTTCGACTGATTCGTCTCTTCGAATCCTCAGTTGAATTGAGTTCTGACTGGTTGGCGTATCCTTCCAGCTGGTAGACCATACTCCAGTTTGGTTGACTTCAGCTTTAATTGAGTTCCTCTTTGATGCTCTGGATTGGTCAGCTCAGATCTACAGCTTGAATTTTAGTCAGTTTTTCATAAATAGTTTTGACATCTCATAAAAACCTTATCTAGAGGTTCCTTGATAGTTTTTCCTAACAATTTCCCCCTTTTTGATGATGTCAAAACCTTATCAATGATGATGGAAAAATTGCAAATGTTCGTTTGATAGACATGCTGTAGTTTGCTTAGGTAAATTCTTGAAATCAGAGCACGTTAGAGCATGAAATTCAAGTATCAAAGCATTCAAAATCCAAGTATCAGAGCATTCAAGGTATACTTTCATTTTGGGCATGCTTTCATTTTATTAGAGCATGATTATCTAAATATCAGAGCAAAGCTTATATGCATGGTTATCAGAGTATCAACGAATGTTTATAAGCATGATCAAGACTTGATATGAAGTTTAAACATGATATTTGAATAATTGAAGTATGTATCAAAGCATATTATATCATTTTTCGATTCTCAATAGTAGTTAAAACTACTAATTTACTTTCTTAGCTGCTCCTTCTCTTCCTGCTTGATTTTCCTTTTTCTTGGACTCCTTGTGTTCTCCAAGCTTCCCCCTGAAGCTGAGCTTCCCCCTAATGATGTATTTCTCTTTGGATCTGATCCCAAAGAGTTAAGTTTTCATCATCATACTTTCCATCTTCCCCCTTTTTAGCATCATCCAAAAGCTGGGGTGGATCGCATGATGGTATTGATAGGTTTGGCAAGAAGGTGAGGCAGTTGCCAAATTGTCATCATGGACTGAGGGAACTGAAGGAATGGGCATGGGTGAGGAGAACCATGCATAGGCCTCTTTAGTTGTCATTAATTGACCACGATCAGTGGTTAGAGAGACTTATTGCTCTCTGAAGGCCATGGAGGCCAAGCTGGTGAAGATCTCATTGGGTGATGCGATTAGTAGATCTTCGAGGAATTGGGTGCAGGAGGAGTTGGCTGGTTCGTTGTCGGGAAGAGGATCGTCGGCTAGTATACTGAGCTGGATTCGTTTGATCATCGAATCCATTATCTTCGATAGCGTTGGCGGTGAGCAGAGTGGATGATTCATCTAATGTCTACTCCATTTTCTTTCATTGATCCAGAAGAGGGATCCACGAGTGCGGATGAGGTGGAACATTGTGGCCTCATCTAGTTGGAATCGCCAGATGTAGTACTGGAGGTACCGTTTTAGTTGCTCGAATAAGGAGGGATCGGTGCCCTCAATGAGACTGAAGCAGCTTCTTAGCTAATGGTCTAGAACTACCTCAAACTCAACCTCAATTGAGTCGTGATGGACTAAGGTTAGAGGTTATGAGCTGGCTGGTATTGTAGACTGATCACTCAGTCTAGAGAGATACTCATTCTCAATCATCAGCTGCCTTTCTTCTGAGGAGCTGGCATAGGCGACTACCGGTTGCTTTCCATGACTTGAGTCGGGAGTTCCTGGTTGGCGGGATCTCTTCAGAATCGGATGACAGTAGATGGTCGGGAGCATGTCCCTTCATCTGATCGGTTCGCCAGTTGGAATAATCTCATCAAATTGGCTTAGAATGATGGTGCACGTGAGGATGTTTCCAAAGATCCCACAACGTATATTTGCACGGTAGTTCCAGTTCTATCATGTCTGGGCCTTCGCAGGGGAGGAGAAGTGTAGACATCATTGTATCTTTTATCACCGTGATTACTTTATTCTGGACGGTGGAGATGATGTTGTTGCCGGAAATGGTTGCGTTGTGGTAGAACTCCGCAACATGAGAAGGTATATTCTTGACTGGCATGATTATCAAGAATGGCAGCAATCCAGTTTCTTCCAATGGCCGATAAATTCTTTGAAAGTTGTCTGGGCTGAGACGTGCATTAAGAAACTCTAGATTAAGAGTCTTATCTTTCTTCAGCTTCTTTATAAGAAATTTGACATTTACCATCTGAAATGAAGGCTTTATTTCTGCAAAGAGATGGTGTTGTTAGATATGCAAGTGTGTTGAGAGAGAGAGTTTGCAGGTGATCAAAGTAAGGATGAGAGAGAATTTACAGATGATCGGAGCCTTCATCTCCTTGCATAAATATATTCAGCTTTGCATGCATTGATCGAGGACACTCGATTGCTTCTCTTAGTTGATTAGCTGTCCGATTTGATAGATGATTAGCTAAATTAATGATGCATGCATCCCAGCCATTCGATTATGAAGTAGCTTTATGATCATGTGGCTGAGAGGAAGCAATTTTTGAAAATGGGGTAGTTGCCATTAATAATAAAATATTTTCTGCAGATTTTGCTATTTATATCTCATTAGAAAAATATATTTCCGTTTTCTTCTTTAAAGAGATTACTTAATATCAATACAGAGATATTAATGGCAACTTGTGAGAAAGAACCCTATTTTCAAATTGTAGCCGTTGAATATAATATAAGAAATTTTATAATCACAATGGTAACAATTTAAATATGATAAGCTTGAGGATTAAGGAAAACTTATCCGGAGTCAGTTGGGATACAGTCCAATTGATTGGCTTGATGATTCAGCGGTTGGATGATCAATTTCGTCATGATTCTCAGTTGCCGCTGATGAGCTAACTGAAGCTCTAACTGATCTGAACTGATCAGTTCATTTGGTCAGCTGCTTTACTTTCTTGAGTCAGTTTCCTCTTTTTGAAAGGCCGAGCTGGACTAGTTCCACTGCTTCCTTTCGAGCAGTTTGATCACTTTGACGTTGATACAGATCCAGTTCTGTTCTTTGGCAGTGCGGGCCTTGCTGTCTTCCGTGCTTGGTGAAACTGCTGAATGGCAACTGATGAGTTTTTCATTCTTTGGTTGAGGGATTGTGAAGTTCCCTTTGGCAACGATCTGAACCAATCTTTTTTCATAATCAACTGCACGCCTTTTGAGTTGGATGTGAGTAGGGGAGTGGCGTAGCTCTTGGATAGGAGACTTGGTGATGTGGCAGTATCCTCATCATCACTGTTGCTCTCATCATGCCTTAGATTCTTCTGAGGAGCCACAACTTCAGTATGTGATAGATATGGTTTTATCCTCTCTGTGGCAGTTGGAGTTCGTTGTGGTGGCTCAGCTGACTGACTTGATAAATTATCAAAGTTCAGTTTTCGGCAAAGCGAGCCAGTTGGGCAGTTGACTGATTGATTTACAATCACAGCTCCTTGAGGCATGATGCTTGTCTTGAATTCAGCTAACAAGGCGGTTGCTGGAATTTTGTTGACAAGCCGGTCATTCATGATGTGCTAGACTTGTACAATGGTTGGAGGGAATGGATTTGACGATCCTATCCATTTAATGCTCCAAGTTTCTTCACGTTGCCAGTAGCTCATGCCATGAAAGACAGTTAGCAGAAAATGAGACTGGATGGACATGGAATGTCTCCAGTTATACTAATAGAAATATCGGTGGAGTTGTTTGAACAACTCTTGGTCACTTTGTGCAACAAAAGTAAAGTGTGTGAGAAGGAGATTAGTCACTTCCTTTTGTGCGCTTTTGACTGTATATTCACCACTATAGAAAGTGTGAATATTTTCTTCAGTCAGCTGGAGAAGAGGGCTTGTGCTTCTGAAATAGTCCGCTCCATAGTTTGGATGAGGGATTCTAATGAATGGAATAAGCTCATCTGGATCAGAGCAAATCTGGAAGTCAACTGGCGATCCGTTCTTTGATTTTGGAGAATGAACGGCGTTGGCAGTTGAGTTGCTCGAAGTGTTGTTGCTTGTCTTTGCCTTGACTTTTCTTTTCTTTCTTAGTGACTGAAGATGGGCAGTTCCCTTCTTAGGAATCCAATCAGAGATGAGAACTGGTAGTGCTTCATCACTTGGGAGCTTCAGCAGGTCTTCAAGCATTTTGCTCATTCTTAGAACAAGTCCTACCTTGGACTCAAATTTACCAGATTTCTTTGAGTCAGAGGCCTTGATGACTTGATGCTTGAATTGCTGGAAAACAAATTCTGCCCAGTTTGTTTGTCGCCCTTCAACAAGGTGAATCATGACTTTGTATCTCTCTTGGGTAAGTTGACTCAGGCTTCCAATGGCCCCGAACATCATCTTGTTCGTTATATCGAGTAGGACGTCATACTCGGGCTTCAAATAAGTTTTAGCTGTCGTAATACTGAATTGCTTGTTGCAGGTGGAAGCTTTCCATTCTCTCCAGTATAATTCTACAGATTCCTTTAGTTCTTGAACGGATAAACCTTCTTGTGGAAGCTCGAACACTTCTGCAATTGTTCTTTCAGTGATGTGGAGTAGTCGTCCTTGAATCACTGATGATACTGTCTTTCCATCTGCAGACAATTTTGCTTGAAGTAAAAATTCACTCACCAAATTTTGTCTAAAGAACTTTGGTGGTGTTTCCAGGTAGTGAAGAATTCCTATCTTGTGAAGTTTGACAAACGGATTGGATTGTTCGATTCATTTAGAATCATTTGAAATTTCTTCCTATCAAGGAATTTGTCTCTCATAAGTTGCTCTTTGAAGAAATTTAGAGATCTGGATAATTCGGCCATCTTTGGGATTGGCTGAGATTTTGAGGAATTTCAAGAGCTTTGAGAGAGAGAGAGAGAATTTTTGAGAGCGAAGGAGGAGTATTTCTAAGAGGCTTGAAAGAGAGGGCTTTTTATGAGTGTTTGGGCAGGCTCATAGATCTAATGGTTGGAATGAGACTAGCCTCTGGCCTCGTTTGGTCGTTGGCACTTAATGACTTTGAGACGTGTCATTGTTTTGCAACAGTCAAAATATTTAAATAAATGCGAAGTTCGACATTTATTTGAAAATAAAAAGATAATCTTTTTATATATCAAGAAGTAGACTAAGGGCTTTCTAATCAGTTTGAACTTGATCAGCCACTAGTCCTTCTTGTGATCAGTTTTCCTCCTCTTGGCAAGCGGTTCTGTGATGTCACCTTCCTCATCTTCATCACTGCTTGATGACTTAGTTTCAGCTGACTGGAGTCTTGGATGAGCTTGCAACCGCTGGATTTGCTCCGTGTGCAGTTTAACATGTTGCTGCAGGTTGTGGATCAGTTCCACATAGTGAGCAGGGAGCTGAACTGTAGAACTGCTTGGTTGAGCATTGAACTGAACTGCTCTTGAGTCAGCTTCTTCACCTGCTTCAGTTCCAATCAGTTCCTCACAAGGAACTGTGTGGGTCAGTTCGTCTTTCTCCATGATGATGGTCTCATCATAACTTGACTCTGATGAAATCTCCGGTGCAGCAGATTGAAGAGCTCTTTGAATTGGATCAAAGTACACAGTTATTGCTAGTGTACCTTGATAGGCAGGTTGATCATTGACTTGAGCTGTCTGTTTAGCTGGCTGATCAGACTCAGCTGTCCCTGGATCAGCTGAAGGAATAGATGAGGTGGCTCCTTTATCAGCAGTTGGCTCTTGTGAAGGAGCGGTTTCAGGTTCAATTGGCTCCTCAAACAATCGAGCCTTTTCAGCTGACTTCTCTGACTCTTCATCACTTGGAAGAAATGGTGGAATAGGAGATTTGAGCATTTCTTCAAACTCCAGATCACTGGCAGTTCGCTCATCAACTGCTTGCACATCTAGAGAATCATCAAGGAGATTGATGATGATGTTATCTGGTCGAGGAGATTTTTCGAAAGTTAACTGCCTAGCAACAGATGCTATGACAGTTTGTCTTGAGCTGTAAACTTCCGCAGTTTCAGCACCTTGTTGACTGCTCTGGGCTTCTCTGTTGAACAGAGTATGTCCCTGCTGATGATGTTGTTGTCTGAGGATGAGCAGTTCCCTAAGCAACCAATGCTGTTGAACTTGGAGATTCTTCCAATGTTGCTGTTCAGCCTCAGTTTGTAGAGATGGCAGTCGGATATTGGCCCAGATGAGCAGATCGTTCATCACGTTCATCAATGTTTGCTGTTCTGGGTGAGGGTGGTTCCTTCGAATGACAAGCATTCTCTTTAGTGTGATTATTGGATTTTGTTCAGGAGTCTCCTGTCCAGCCCATTGCATGCTCCATCTCTCTTCTCTTCTCCAGAAGCTCATCCCATGAAGGGTGGTTAGGAGAAAGTGGGCTTCAGAGTTGAAGCAGTGTCTCTATAGGTACCAATATACGTACCTTGAGAGAGCTTTATACAGAGCAGCCGTGCCAATCACATCTTCAACAAAGTTTTCAGCAATGAACTTGGTCACTTGTTCATCAACCCAGCTCTTGATGACTTCAACTTTTGATAAAGCTCTTATATTCTCTTCAGTCTCTGCCATCGGGGGGCACGCAGTTCTGAAGAAGTCAGCTCCTGTGTCCCGTGGTAGAACTCCCCTGAGAGGCACAATGTCATCTCCTTTAACTGGTGCCATATCAAACACCTTGATATTAAAAGGAGGTAGTTTTGGAGGGGGTGGAGGCCCTGATTGCTTCTTCTTCCCTTTTGGTTGAGGTACTGCGGGCTTCTTCTTTGATCTGCCAGTTCCTTCCTTCGCTTGAACTGGCCTGGTAGAGGTCTCTTCTTCAGGTAAATCAACCGTTGATCCATATCGAACTTGTCGCAGAGGCTTGGCTCTGATTGTGGTTCCCAACATTTTGATTATTGGGACATTGTCTTCTGAGTCAGAGTCCTCTTGATGTATCTCTGTAGCGATCTCTTTGTCTCTTCTCTTAGCAGATTTCTCTTCTTTCTTTGAGGGAGCATCAGTTTGGCGACTACTTTTGATGCTTATGGACTTTGAAGCTGGTTGTCTTCTGCCAGTTGAGGGTATGAAATCCAGCTTATCAATCATCAACATATCAGTTTCTTTTACCATGGAGTTAAGTGTGCTCTCCAGTATGTTGTTGATCCTGCAGGCATAGCACATCTTCTGATGGAACTTAGTTTCTTTCCAATGTTTTTCAACAACATCGACATACTTCTTGATTTGTTCAAAGAAGTACTGAGCCCAGTTTACTCTGACGCTTCTGGTGATTGCTTTATAGGCTTTATATTTGTGCTCTGACATCTCTGAGTGACTCCCAGTTGTGCCAACAATCATTCTAGCTGCAACTGATGCTAGAATTCGGTATTCTTCCTGGAAGCAGGACATGAGTGTACTGCTTTTGTAGGGATCTTCGCAGTTCGCTCTCTTCCAGAGATGGTAGGCCTGTTCTTGATCCATTTCCATGTCTTGCAATCTTATCCCATCAGTGGGTAGTTAAAATATCCTTCCGAGCAATTCTGAAGTTATTATCAGTTCAACTCCACGAACTTCAGTTATGATCCTGTCGTCGTATCCTTTTGAGTTCAAATAGAACTCAATTACTGCTTCAGGATAGATCTTTGATGGATAGACTTTAGTGAATTGCTTTAGTCCTGACTTATCGATCTTTGAGATCAATGAGTTGCAGAGTGGAGAATCCGAGCATTTTTCTCTGTATGCGATTTGATCTAGGAACTTATCTCTGTATAGATTCACTTGGAATTTTTTTGAGGATTCATCAGTTCTTCTGAAGTTGAACTTTCGTTGAACAGTTGGTGTGCTTCTTTCAGCCATGGAGTTTTTAGTGAGGATTGACGAATAATTTGGAAAAAAAGAATAGATTTGTTTTGACTGTATTTGGAGCTGGATCTTTAACTTCCGTAACTATTTTTGCAGAACAGTTTGAGAGAACGAAGAAAGAGAAAGGCTTTAATTCTTTACTGAGTTTTGGATCGGTAAAAGTGAAATTAGAATTCAGCCATTCTTTTTATAGGAGGAGATGGGGTTCATCCAACGGTTGTGTCGATTCGTATGCCCAAGTTCAACGGTCAGATCAACCCGTCGATTAGCCTTTCAATTCTATCCATTGGGGATAAATGAGGGGAGAGAGAGAGTTCAACACTAATATTTGAGTGACACGTGTTTTTACCATTCCCACTATTGAAAGTTTTGAACTTCTCTGTTTCTCTCTTGTGGCTTCCTCTTGGCTTGAACCTGATTACGTCATCAGTTGGCTTTGATGATCTCCATGTTGATCAGTTCCAACTGAGATATTTTCTCATCAGTTCCTTACTTTCTCAACTGCTTGAACTTTTAATTCAGCTGTTTCTCATTTCAGCTGATCTTTCAGTTCTGCTACTTTCCTTTAGCTGGTTCTTGAACTGATGTCTCCTTATTGAGTTGAACTCAGTTCCTTTCATTTCTCCATCAGTTTGATAATTTTGCAGCTGGTATGTTTTGCTTGACTAACAGGATCATCAGTTGAGACCATTTGACCAACTCTACCTTGTTTCTTTCCTTAGGTTGAGCAAATGAACTGATGATTCAGTTGAGCTGATGAGTTAGGCTTATCAACTTCTGTTTACTTTCTTTGCACAGCTTCTTGCTTCATTTCAAACTGATAGCTTATGTGTCCAATTGATCAGTTTAACGACTTTTTCAGTTATGAACTACTCATTCTCATGAGTTGAAGTCTTTCGGTTCAGTTCTTCTCTTCAGCTGGAAAGGTTTCTTGGCCTTTTTCATCCAGTTGACCATCTTCATCATTTGATGCTAGCTCAAGTAGCCCTAGTTGTATGCATAGCTCCATAAACCTTACCTCAAGCAATGGTTTGGTGAAGATGTCAGCTATCTGTTTCTCCGTGTTGACATATTTGATGCATATGTCCTTCTTCTCGATGTGATCTCTGATGAAGTGATGTCTTATGTCAATGTGCTTAGTTCTTGAATGCAGAACTGGATTCTAAGATATTGTAATTGCACTATTGTTATCACAGAATATAGGTGCTTCTTCAGTTTCGACTTTGTAGTCTTTCAACTGTTGCTTCATCCAGAGTATCTAAGCACAACAGCTTCCCGCAACTACAGTTTGAGTGCTGCTTCTTGCGAAACCAGGATATCAGTTTGCTTCCAAGAAACTGACATGTTCCACTGGTGCTTTTTCTATCGATCTTGCATCCACCAAAGTCTGAATCTGAGTAACCAATTAGACTCAAACTGTCATCTCTGGGATACCATAGTCCAAGATTTATGGTTCCTTTGAGGTATTTGATAATCCTCTTTGCTGCTTCAAGATGGCTTTTCTTTGGGTTGGCTTGAAACCGTGCGTATAGACCGACTGAATAGGAGATGTCTGGTCGGCTAGCTGTTAGATAAAGTAGCGACCCAATGATTCCTCTATAATATGTTTGGCTAACTGGTTCTCCTTCTTCATCAAGAGTTAGCTGAACTGATGTATTCATAGGAATCTTGAGAGTTTTTCCTTTATTAACTCCAAACTTCTTAACTAGCTCCTTAGTGTACTTAGCCTGGTTGATAAAGATCCCATCTTTCAGCTGCTTCACTTGGAGTCCTAGGAAGAATGTCATTTCTCCCATCATGCTCATCTCAAATTCACTTTGCATCAGTTGAGCGAATCGTATGCATAGATCTTTGCTTTTTGATACAAAAATTATGTCATCCACATAAATTTGAACCATTAAGATTTCAGTTGATCGTTCTATTCGGAATAGAGTTCGATCAATGACTCCCTTTTGAAACCCATTTTTCAGCAAGAATGTTGTGAGAGTTTCATACCATGCTCTAGGAGCTTGTTTCAGTCCGTAGAGGGCTTTCTTCAGCTTGAAGACTTGATCCCCAATTTCAAAGCCTGGCGGTTGCTCGACATACACATCCTCCTTGAGCATTCCTTGAAGAAAAACACTCTTGACATCCATTTGGTAGACTGTGAAGTTGAAGTGGGCTGCATAGGCTAGGAACAGTCTGATGGCTTCCAATCTTGTAATTGGTGTGAATGTCTCATCAAAGTCGATCCCTTCACTTTGTGAGTATCATTTGGCTACTAGTCTTGCCTTGTTCCTTGTGATCACACCTTGTTCGTCCAGTTTGTTGTGAAAAACCCATTTTGTACCAATGACCTTCTGAGATTTTGGTCTATCGATAAGAAACCATACGTCATTTCTTGTGAACTGATTCAGTTCTTCTTGCATGGCCATGATCCAGTCTGAATCTTCTAAGGCTTCTTTGACGTTTGCTGGTTCTGTTTGAGATATGAAGCATGTGAATAATGCATGCTCAGTTAAACTTCTGGTTTGAACTCGACTTCTTGGATCACCAACTATCTTGTCAGTTGGATGGCTTCGGAGCCATTTGGGCAAGATAGCTTCAGCTGGTTCTACTGTGGTGACGTCATCAGTCACCCTTTCATCAGTTGGTTCCGCATCTTCCTCAGTTCTTCCCCATGTTTCAGTTGTGGGGTTTATGGTCTCAGCACGATTTGTGTCTTCATTGACCAGATTGTTCTCAACTGGTTTAGTACCAGTTTTATCGCCTTCTTCTAGTGAAACCTCAAGCCACTCTGGAACAATGTGATCCACATAGTCCTGCGAGTTCTTAGTTTCACTAGGTAGTACTTGAACTGATGTGTCTATTATTTCTTTGTTCCTGTACTCATTAGCAAATTCATTAAATACCACATGACATGTTATTTCCACAACAAGAGTTCATTTATTGAACACTCTGTAAGCTTGTGCGTGAGGTGAATTATACCCAAGGAATATTCCCTTATCTGCTTTAGCACTGAAAGCTTTCAGCTGAGTCTTGCCATTGTTGTGAATATAACATTTACAGCCAAATATTTTAAAGTATGAGATGGAAGGCTTACGACCCTTATACAGTTCATAAGGTGTTTTGTCATGTGCGATGATGATGGCACTTCAATTTTGAGTGTGGCAGGCTGTGTTTACTACTTCAGCCCAATAACCTTCAGCTATGTTGGCATCAGCTATCATTGCTCAAGCTGCTTCTTTAAGTTTCCGGTTTAGCCGTTCAGCTACACCGTTTTGTTGTGGAGTTCTTGTAGTTGAGTGTTCATGAGTGATTCCAAGTTGGCTGAGAAAACTGATCATTTATTGATTCACAAATTCAGTTCCATTGTCGGAGCGGATCCTTAACTGATCTCTCCTTTTCAGTTTGTAGCCTTCTAATCAGCGCCGTTAGCTTGTCATAAGTTTCATCTTTGCTCCTCAAGAATTCCACCCACGTATATCTTGAGAAATCATCAACTACTACAAGAGTGAATCTTTTGCCTTTTGGGGTCTGTGGTCTGACTGGACCAAACAGATCCATATGTAGCAGTTGGAGGTAATCAGTTGTTCCTGGTGGATGACTTCTATTCTTGAAGGATGACTTCACTTGCTTCCCTTTTTGGCATGGTCCACACACCTGTTTTCTTATATATCTCCTTGGGAAGCCCCTCAACTAGCTCTTTCTTGGCTAGGTAGTTGATTGTTTTGAGATTAAGGTGGTTCAGTCGTCGATGCCACAGCCAGCTTGCTTTAGTTGATCCCTTTGAAAGAAAGCAAGCTTCTGAGTAGCCAGTTGACCAGTCAACAATATACATGTTGCCTCTCCTTATGCCAGTAAGAATAATTACTCCAGTTGACTTGTCTCTGATGTTGCAGGAGTTTTTGGTGAAGTCAACTGAATGGCCATTGTCGCACAGCTGGCTGATGCTGAGCAATTTGTGTTTTAGTCCATCCACATGGGAGACTCCATTTACTACAACTTTTTCCTTGACCACGAACCCTTCTCCAATGGTTCGGCTTTTGGAGTTGTCTCCAAATGTGACAAGTGGACCTTTGACTTCTTTATAACCGTCGAGATCTTCTCTGTCTCTGGTCATGTTCTTGGAGCACCCGCTATCTAGATACCAGATATCTTTGATTTTCTTCATAGATAGAATGCTCTTATCATGCAAAAACAAGGATTAGCATTTAGGGACCCGTTTCATATCGGGTCCTTGTTGATACATTAAGCTTTTTGGAATCCAAACTTGCTAAACTTTCGGTTTTTTATCATTCAGAGATACAACTGATTTGGATCGCCTGATCAGTTTAGATTTTCTTTCAACTCTTCTATTTTGAGTTGAATCAGTTGAATGGTACCTGCGTTGAGAGTTAGTTGGATAAAAAAATTCAACTAAAATGCTTTGGTCTTGAGACCTTTGAGCTCTTTGACCAGGCCAGTGCCTTGTATGTTTCCAGTTTACTGGATTAAACCCTTTTGGTTCATTTCTGGAATCCAGGTACTCGTTATAGTGATGGTAGGGTTCAAACGAGTTTCTTTGATCTCTCCTATAGGTGTTTTGATTGAACTTCTTGGTAGGATAGGCTTGAGATCTAAACTGGTTTTTCTTTCTAAAGTGGACTAATCTATCAGTTTACCTTGGAGACATTCTATGTTGAGCTGGTGGTCCATGTTGAGCTGAAGGCTTTGAATGAATAGATTGGTTTGAGTGAACTGATGGTCTTGGCTGGAATTTTGGCTTCAGTTGACTTGGTGTTTTTGGTTGGGAGAACTGACTGAATTGTCTAGGCTGACTTTGAGGATTTCTCAATATTCCTTTGCCCTTAGTTGGCTCAGCTAGCTGATCATGAGTTGATCTGGTGAATCCTTTTAGGTTTCCTTTATCACTGGATTGAGCAACTGCCTTTCCTTTCTCTAAGGTAGTGAACTTGCTATAGCCTAGTCCTGTGCTACTGGTTCCAGTTCTCTGATGATTTAATATCTCATCTAGAGTTTGAGATCCCTTTTTCAACTTAAGAGTTAATTTTTCTCTCTCATGGATCTCTTGCTTAAGTTTTTGATTCTCAGCTTCTAAGTCAATAGTTCTTAGTTTCAACTTTTCAAATTCCAAAAATTGAGACTCAAGATAATTCATTCTTTCATGATCAATGCTCAGTTTTCTAACTCTATTTTTCAGTTCATCATTTTCATCTTTCAGTTCAACATGCAAGCAGGATATTGAATCTAATTGATTTTCTAGCATTATAAGTTTCATATCAAGTTCATTGCTAGAAATAGTTGCTTCATTAATATGATAGAAGGAGGTTTGAGAATCAGTTGTACTAACCTCTTCATCATTGTCAGCCATGAGGCAAAATAGTGCTTCATCATCTGAGCTGTAGCCGTCAGAATCAATTCCAGATGGATAGTCAGAATCGTCTAGCATGGCATTCTCGTAGTTTGCAACCATTGCTTTCCTTTTGAAGAAGCTCTTCCTCACTTTGGCTTTCTTGTCTTCAGGGAGTTCTGGACATTCATATCTGTAATGTCCTTGTTTGTGACAGTGAAAACATTCTCCTAGATTTTGATTGCCACCCCTGAACGGTTTAGCTGATCGTTCAGCTGGTTGATGAGTTCTCTCATCTTTTGGGATCTCATCAGTTTGAGGTGGAACTGATTGTTTATCCCGGACTCTCTTCAGTTTTTCTAACAACTTAGTAACTGAATGAATTTGATCATTGATGTCTTCAGTCAAGTTTTCCTTCTTTTCGGTTGTTTCTCTTTTTCATTCGGATGAAGATCCACCTTGATTTTCTCTGGCTGGTAAGCTCCTGGGCCGGAAGTTGTTCCTTCCTCGAGTGTCTCTAAACCTGTTCCTTTCACCATAAAAGGCTGCATCTTGAGCTGATGATGTTGATGTTTCCTTCTTCCGGTTTAGACTGTACTCATGAGCTTTGAGAGAACCAAACAGTTCTCTGGGAGTGATGTTGTTGAGATTTCTTGATTCTTTTGTAGCTATCACTTTCATATCCCATTCTTCGGTGAGATTGTCCAATATTTTGGAATTCATCTCAGAATTGGGATAACTTCTCCCTAGGTTGGTCATCTCACTGATGATGCCTAGAAATCTGGTTTCAAGGCTTGAGATGGGCTCTTCTGGCTGCATTTTGAAGGATTCATATATGTCGACTGCTAGCTGGAGCTTGTTTCCTTTGATGGCTTCGGATTCTTGGCATAGATCAGCTAGAAAATCCCATATCTCTTTGGCAGTTGTGCAGTTCTTTGTGTCCTTCATTCTGTCCTCATCTAGAGTTTGAAATAGTGCAGCTTGAGCAACGAACTCTAGATTCTTCAGCTTCTTCTCTTCACTGGTGAGAAAATTAGTTGGCTTTGGGATCCTTGCTGGTTGATTGATATCAACTATGTGAGCATCATTGTCCATCATGATGATGATTGGACTATCTTCAATAACTTCCCACATATTCTCATAGATCGAGCAGAGATACGTCTTCATTCTCCTGCTCTAATTATCATAATTTTCAACTGAAAACAAAGGTAGCTTATGGTTTCTCATAGCTGGAAATGTTAGCACAGATAAGTAGATCTGATTCAGTTGATCTGCAAAAATGGTCGATCCTTAGAATCAACCGCTCTGATACCACTTGTTGGTCCCGGGTGAGTCGATATCAGTTTAGAGGGGAAAGGGGGTGAATAAACTGATTAAAAACTTTTACTTCAAATTGCGGAATAATAAAGGCCCTTAACTCGCTTAGTGACTTATCTATGCACAATGTGGTTGAGCTTGTTTGACAGCTTGAGTGCGGATTGTATGCGCTTGTGTACAGTTCATAAATATGCAAGTAATCAAAATAGTACAACACACAAATGATTTATAGAGGTTCGAAGTCTCAAACTTCTACGTCCTCTCTTCCTTCCGCAGAAGGGAAACTTCACTATATAACTTGAGTTTCTTTACAAATTACACAATAAAGGACAGTTGGCTGAACCTGGTAACTGCTCGCTACCTCAACGGGTCGACGGCTTACACTTGAAGTCCCTAATTGCTCGCTAGGAAGGTAGGTGCTATTGACGTCTTTACAAGATTTTAGATCTCTTTCGATCTTCAAGAGGTTAGTCTTGAACAAGGGGTATCAACTGATGTGCTCCTTCAATTGAGCTAGATAGTTGATCGTTGTATTGCTGAAACTAAGAAGGCTGCCTTGGCTGGATTATAAACAGCTGGCTGAGTGTTTTGACTCTGTGAATTCTTCTTCTCAGTTGGACTCTCGCAGTTTTTAGCAAATGCTGAACTTGAGCTATGTGGGAGGGAGAAAGAAAGCTCTGCTTGAATAAATATTGCTATAAGTCTCGGAGGCAAGAGTGTTTAAAACTTTGATTCACTCGTCTTTTATAGAGGAGTGATTTTATAACCGTTGAGTTCTATTGATCGGTGGCTCTGTTGGTTCACCAATGGCAGATGGTCTTTATTGATCGCTGGAGCTTTTGATTGAAGTAGCCGTTTCTTTGCCAATCGATCTTCATTGGATATTTAATTCCAGGATCTCCGTTGAAGCATTTATTCCAAGATTCACCGGTTGGGCAATAACTCCAGGGTTCTCTGGCTGGCAGTTCTGAGCCTCAGTTTTAGCAACTTTGAGTTCCAGTTGGCAGTTTTGAACTTGTCTGTTCAGTTCGGCTATTACTCCAGCTGGCAGTTCTAAGCTTGTCTGTTCAGTTTGGTTGTAACTCCAGTTGGCAGTTCTGAGCTTGTCTGCTCAGTTCGGCTATTGCTCCAGTTTGCAGTTATGAGCTTGTCTGCTCAGTTCGACTAATCATTCTCAAGCTCTCTTGTCAACTTGACTATTCACAAGCTGTTGACTAGCTTGTCAGTTTGACTGCTTTCTCTTGAGCTTTCTTGTCAGCTTGACTAGTCACAAGCTGGCTGACTCCAGTTCTGACCTTTAGCTGGTTTGTCTGTTCACTTCAGTTTGGCCATCAGTTGGATACTTCCAGTCTTTCAGTTTAAACTGATCTCTTATCAGTTTCTTCAGTCTAGTCGATTCTTTTCTCCCTTAGCTCAGCTGACTTAGCTGTCAGTTTGTTTCGACTGGTTCGTCTCTTCGAATCCTCAGTTGAATTAAGTTCTGACTGGTTGGCGTATCCTCCCAGCTGGTAGACCATACTCCAGTTTGGTTGACTTCAGCTTTAATTGAGTTCCTCTTTGATGCTCTGGATTGGTCAGCTCAGATCTACAGCTTTAATTTTAGTCAGTTTTTCATAAATATTTTTGACATCTCATCAAAACCTTATCTAGAGGTTCCCTGATAGTTTTTCCTAACAATAACCATATGTACTTACTAATCCATAATTTAATTGTTTTTTATCTCATTAAAAATGTTCGATTAATATGACCCAATTTTGCTATAATAGTAATTATTTATTTCTAATTTCGCAATATTTCATTGCCACATTATGATCGATCCATTGTTACATTAGCACCGATTCATTGCTAATTTTAATTCAATTGCTTTAGATATCAAAAAATGTGTTTCTTTATTATTTATTGCTACATTATCACTAGTTCATTGCTTAAAAGATGAGTGAATAAAATAATTAGTTGATATATACCACAAAAATATTTTTATGCTAAACAATGAAATACAAATCCATAATCTAATCATTTTCAATCTCATCATAATTGTAGCACTTCAGTGCTACATTAGTAACAATTTACTGCTACATTCATATTGTTTTCATTGCTACATTAATATTGTTTCATTGCACAAACAACATTGCTTATTTACAAAAAAATCAGTGCTTGTATATAGTACATTATATTTGCATAGTATTTGACTTTAAAAAGAAGCTTGTATCATTTTCTAATGGTTTCACAATGATGAACAAATAAAAATAAATAAACAAACAAATGAATTAATGAATTATGAATACAACCAACTAATATCGAAAAATAGATATTTTGTATTATCTCTACGTTTAATTAATCACACGATAATTGTTTCTATTTCACCATCACAATGCTTACATATAAAATACAACATTACTTATTTTAAATAACATGTTACCCTACTTTAGAAGAAAATCGTGTCATTCTCAAATGATTTCACGATGATCAACATGTCAACAACAAGCAAATCAAATGAATCTACTAATTCCAAATACATCCAAATAAATACAGTATCTACTTTGAATTAAAATATAATAAAATTTGTATTAACCATTTTTGATGTAGCCTTCATCGTAATTATGAACTTGGTCGAAAAATTGAAATCAATGGAGAACAACAATTTTGATCAATTTGATGACTTCGACAAATGACAGATCAAAGTGAGTATTTCGAGAATTTCGATCAATTTGATGAAGAGTAGAACAACAATTTATGTATAACCACTTCTACGGATTGAATAAATAATTTGATAAGCAACAAAACATGAACTGATATTTCAATAAATTTGTTGAATGAATTGATAATTCATCGGTGAGAATGGCTAGGAATTGATTGCATCAAAATATGGAATGAAATCTCTAAAACCATTCCATCAAGATATGGTAATAATTTGTTGAATGTGGGTATGGTAATATTTTTAATAAAAGTCGATCATGCTCTTAGTAATGAAAAAGGAAAAAAATGTGGTGACCATAAATATCATCTCAACCTTTAATTTCAACACATCTAAGGGCTAAGATTAGTTCCTAGTTCTCACACCAAGCTCTAGTACCCATTTGAACCAAATCCTATATATATTATGTTTTAATGTTGTTCTTATTCTTACATTCCACGACAAAATTATATATATAAAAAAACACTGAATGCACATAGTGGCAAATCTAAAATTTTAAAATTGGGGGTACGATATATAATTACAAAAATATATAAATAAATATTTTTTAAATTTTAAAATCTCTAATTCAAATTATCATTCTTAATTTAAAATTTCTAAGTCCGAACTTCAGTTCAAAATCAAATCTCTTTCATGTTTGTAAAATTCAAACCATATGCACATAAACTCAAATTTTTAATTCAAACACAACCCCCCTTAGTTTAATTAAAATTTCAATTAGCAAAAAAAAATGTAAGCAACACTAAATATAATTACATAAATTTGAAATCTAATTAATAATATACATACAATTAAAAAATCAAGAATGAAAGAAAAGGATAAAAATTTGTATGAGACCGTCTAACGGGTCTCTTGTATTAGACGGGTCAAATAGGATCCAAATCCGCCCAAAAAAACTCATCCAAACCCGCAAAACAGTCAGGCACGTGGGATCCACGTGCCCGCCCACTCGCGGCCACGCATGTATCACTAGATATAAAGTAAAGTATTACTATGTATGAAGTAAGTATCACTAATTATATGTCGAAATATCACTTAGTATAAATTGAAGTATTATCAACTATGAAATATTTTCAATACTAGGAAGAAAGTAAATGAATTATTTATGCATAAATCATAATGTGGGATTTTAATTTAATTGATTCATTTATTTTTTTTTTTGGGATATGTTTGTTGATTATTCAGACATCACGCATCACTATGACGAAGTAAAATATCACTAGTTATGTGTCGAAGTATCACTTAATATGAATTGAAGTATCATCAACTATTAAATATTTTTCACATGGTAAGAAAAAAATGAATTATTTTCTACATAAATCATATAATGTGGACTTTTAATTTAATTGATTCATTTTTTTTAATTTATGTTTGTTGCTGCTTCAGACAACAAGTATCACTATGTGTGAAGTAAATTATCACTAGTAGAAGCGAAGTAGCATTACCTATGAAGCATCAGACAACCCTCATTTTCTTTTTCTTTTTTTCAATTTTTATTTTTATTTTTTCAATTTTTTTAAATCTTCATTTTATAAGGAGCCTAGTACGATGCGCACGCGTTAGCATCGGACGAATGCATTGAGCGAGACACCAGATATAAAAATTAAATTAATTCAATTCAATTTTAGGGTTCACTAATTTCATTTTAGGATATATATATTTATTTTTAAAAAATTAAATATATATTTATAAAAAAATAAAAAAGTGAAAAAAAAAACTAAAAAAGGAAAAAGAGGATGGAAAGGGAAAAGGGGAGGGGAATACTTAAAAAGAACAAAGAAAGAAAAAAGAGAGGGGGGCCACCTAATGGGTCAAATAGAGATCCGTCTAATATAAGAGACCCGTTAGACGGTCTCACACAAGTGTGCCTCGAAGAAAGAATAACATCAACCAATTGAGAGTGTTGTTTATGCACTTCTCAGTTTAAAATATTGATGTATTTCTGAAATTGTTATGGGTTGTATTTTAATTATGCATGTCTTGTTCCTATATTTTTATATATGTATGACTGTATGAGATTTAAAGAGAAGTAAAATGGGGAGTCACAAATTAATGGTTGATTAGTTATTGTTAATATTATTAAGGGTATATATGCTTCACCACCCCTTTCTTGCAATAACATTATTCATCACGTGTCACTTAAAGTATCCAATCACTACTTTTTTTTCATCTTTACGACCTTAGTTAATATTCTCCAATAATGAAATAGATAATTATACATACATACATACATACATTATGTATATATATTAAAAAAATTAAAAAAAAATTGAGGGTACAAGTGTACTCCTTATTCCAATGTGGATTCGCCACTGAATGCACATGTATATTTACTGAATTGGTGTTTGGTCACTATTGAGATTTCCAAATCTAAACATTGATAGTCGATCAAATTTTATCCCATTCTGTATCTATACAAATAAATCGAATTAGACTAATTTGTGAAAGGTTTTACATTCGTGGAGCCCAAAATTATGTCTTTTAATGGTTGTTGTGCACCCAATGATGCACACATATAATCCATTTATATATTTTTCCTCTTTTTTTGGTTGTAGAAGGGAGAAATCTGAGTCTTTTACATAAGGGTTGTGAAGTCAAACTCAATAGCTAGATTAAAAAAAAAAATAACAAGATTTTAGGACCAAATATGGAACATAGTTATAATTTGATGATTTTTGTAACATCTGCGTTTATATCTGCATCTCTATACAATACAATAAAATTTAGCAGAAATATAAAGTTATCTTTGACATAAAAATCCCACATCTGAATTTGAAATTGGGTTAGGATAATAGGCCCCATAGTGGACTTTTTGTAACGGCTCATGACCAAGTTACCCCAAATCCAGCTCATTCCCGTGCTGGGCCAACCAAGCCCATAACATTTTTTGCATATCACGTCGTTTAATAGGAAATATTTCCAAATAGGCAGTGCTGCCAGTGCCCGAAAATATTTATATTTAATCAAAATGCAAATTTAGCAGAAAGTAAAAATAAATGTCGCATCACACTTGCTTAATATCTCATTAATGTAATCATATGAATCCTAAAAAAACATTATATAAATTCTTATTTTAGACGATTTTTTAAAAAAAGCATTACTCGTTTGGTCGACATCGAATCTTCTATACGTATAGATGGTGGTACATAGTCGAGAATCCAAGTAAAAAGAAGGAAAATTTTCCAAGATTCGAGACATATATTAGCAAAACACACACATGAACATGACAAGCACAATGCACAAGTTGGTTAGTCCATATACCAATTTATAATATGATATTAGAGGATCAATCCAGTTTTTTTATTGGGTGCCTCTGATATCGTTGTAATTTTTGGCATAATTCTACTTTGCGCGAGTTAAATATCCCACTAGAGTTGTCAAATGGCCAGGTCAACCCATGCCCAGTCCACAAACATCACGTACTAAGTGGGTTAGGCTTATCCTGGCGAAATGGGCTAATTTGGATCTTTATTTGAAACCAGCCCAAGGCCAGGCCACCGAAGGCGCAGTCTCTAAGCGACTCCAAGCCACAAATTCTAATTACAACCTCCATTTTTCTCTTTATAGTCCCATAAATTAATAAAATATAAAATATTAATTAAATAGACTGTTTTGCCCTTTAACCCTTTATTACTTTAAAACCTAATAAATACAAATAGCCCCTTCTAAAGAAATAAAAACCGACCAGAAAAAAAATAAATAAATAATAATCCAACATGTCCCCCCTTTCTAACCTAAAAAAAAAATATTAAAATCAATTATTTTGCATTCTTGAAATTCTTGGAAGGTGTATATCGTTCGATGAGTTTCATCCCCATTATTTAGTTTTTCTAATTTATTTAACTTTGAAAATTTTGGTATGATTATTCCAATAAATTTATTAACACAAAATCTTTAGTGTGAAGCTTGAATCAAATCGGAGCGAATTGTCCCATTGTTATAAAATTTTTGTGTTGTGATAATGGAAATCCATATTTTTTAAAAATATTTGTTTACCCCCATTCCCCTCTGAGTAGAGCAATGGAAAAAGATAATTAAAAAGTTGTTCAAACCTTCAATACAGATTGGACTATCGCTGGCTGTTTACAAACTTTGAACAGTTCTCCCATGAATGACTTGTAAAAATTCCTACTGCAATTGATTCTTGAAGGATTAATCTCAAAGTCCACCTAAAGAAAATTTGAAAGATTATGAATGAGATTTGAAGAATAATACTTTGTGAAAATGCATAACATTACTTATTTTGATAATTTATGTATTGCCCTTCTTTTACTATGCCCTTTAACGATGTTTTATGAAAAAAATGACGAGTGGGGATGTACCTAGATGTAGATCTAAGTTTTTTTTTATTATTATTTAATCTGTTATAATTTTATGTATTGGGGGGGGGGGGGTGTATTTAGTTGGGATTTTGAGGAAAAAGATAAAAATTTAAAATTGAAAATAAAGTGGGCTGTGAGGGTAAAAAAGAACATTTAAATAATAATTTTAATTTATTTAATCTTGAGGGCTGTCAAAAGTAAAATAGGGGCTATATTTAGAATAACCCATCTAATTAATTTAACTTATTCACCCCATGCCCTTCTTAATTTAACTTATTAATTTCTTTGTCATAAATAAAAACTGAAACTACATGCTATAATTTCGAACTTTAATACGTACCATATGATCATATTACTCATTTCATGTTGTGATATAAATCACAAATAAATTCATTGAGTAAAATTATAAAAATTGTAGTTAAATTCACTGAGTAAAATTATATAAGTTACTGTCATGGTAACGTCAAGATTTTTGTGATGATTTAAATCTAAGATGGCAAATGAAAATCCCAGCCAATTTCATTAGTGTTAAGGGGCCCGAATAGTTTACCACGTGGTTTGGAGAGAGTGAAGCCAATATAGATAGATATTAGATAGATATGATGGTGAACTATTTGACAAGCTAGGCTAGGCAGTCTGCTCCAAGCATCCTAGCTAGCTCTTAATTCTTTGATGGAGAAATTCTATGACGCGTGCAGTGTGCCCCTCTCATATAATATAATATTTTTTTTAAATAATGAGTCCACTTATTTTTTATTATGTGTGAGAGGGACACACTATGTGCACACACATTATAGAATTTCATTTTTTTGAGGATTGAGCTTCACTCTGTTGCTATGCAGGTTTGACTATATGTATATATATATATATATATGGATTTAATTAATTAGCATCTAAATGCCATTTAATTGGAAATCACACAATGAGAGCTAGTTTTTCAATTATACTCGCATTGGACGGTATTATTGTCGGAATTAGATTGAATAACTTTTGTACGTAACACAATTCCATAAGTTTCCTTTTTGTTGGAAAGAAAGTCAAACAAAAAGAAGTCAAGATTGAGACCGAGAATTTAGGGATTTATATTGATTTGTTTCCTTTTATTGTACAAACAAATACTCTTTAAAAGATGGCTGTAATGAGTCTATGGGATATACAATACAATTACTTCTTTTTTCTATCATCTAAATCTCTTCTAATGGCGTCTGTACCATTCAACATGGTATCAGAGCAGGCGATCAAACTGGAGACTCAGAACGAATTTCATCATCGTCTCTAAACCCTTCTCAACCAAATAGCCAAAGTTCATCAAATCTGCATCGAAACAACACAACACGATGTCAGAAACTAGTGAAACCACAGACAATCAAACCATCCTAAATGAGTTAACCCTTCAACTTGCGACCCTGCTATGAAATAGCCTAGGTCTGCAACAAACCCAAAATACAGAATCCTTGAACATTGGGTTCAAACTTAGCGGTGACAACTATCCTTTATGGTCTATTCTGATGAAAAAGGCCATCGGAGGAAGAGGCAAATCATCGTATATCACTGGAGACCCTGCTCCGCCTTCTACAACTGACCCAGCCTACAAAAGATGGGAGCAAGATGATCAGTGCGTCTTCACATGGCTAGTACAGAACATCGAATCAAACCTCGTTAGCACTATCTCGAAACATCCAACATCCAAGGATGTTTGGGATAGCCTAGCCCTCACATATGGGAGCGGGACAGATTCACTGCAAGTCTTCGATTTGCATCGAAGAGCAAATACCATAAAACAGGGGGAAGGAACATTAGAAGAAATTTGGGCAAAAATGCAAGAAATATGGATATCCATTGACAGAAAAGAGCCAAACCCTATGGAATGCCCCAAAGATATTGAAACTTACAATCGAATTATTCACACTCAGAAAGTATATCAATTTCTCATGGCTCTTAGTGACAAGTACGAACCTGTTAAAAAGGAAATCTTGAAGAAAGACCCGTTGCCCTCAGTCGAGACGGCTTACGCTATGGTGCACCAGGAGACTGCCAGGGACCTAATCTTTCAGCCGGTAGTCTTCGAAGATAGTCGGGACACATCATCGGACATAGGGTTCGGCTTAGCGGCGCGGGACAGAGTGCAGAAAGGGTACAAAGGCAAAGGGGCTCGGCAGACCGAGGAGGACCGAAGCAAAATGGTGTGTTCTCACCGTGGTATGAAAAAACACACGAAGGAGTCGTGTTTTCAGTTGGTGGGTTACCTGGACTGGTGGGATGACACCAAGAGAACGAAACTGCCGAATCACGCTCGCAATCGAGGAGGGAGCATCGCCGCAACAATGACCGCCGACCGGGCTACCAACGCCGAGGTTAGCACCGGGACGGGCAACTTCGGGGCAGCATGGCGTGAGGCGAGATCAGAAGGCAACATTGTAGAGGCAAATGCAAGAGCAGCCGCGACTAGGGCATGTGAAGGTAATGAGGCCGAGAAGAAAGAATATCTTGGGCCTTCAATTAAGCCCAATTATACTTGGACATTTTTTGGAAAAAATAATAGTAAAAAAAATGCCCAATTGCCCTCAAATTGTGGAAAATCCGAAAAGACCCCTATACTTTGTACTAAAAAATTTCAGGTTCTTGACGATGTCTCTATTGCGTGTACTGTTCCGGATTTAATTACCGGGAACACTGGACAGTGGATCTTTGACTGTGGGGCCACGGATACCATGACTTTTGACATTTCTGATATTGTCTGACCTACAGTTCCATAAAAATCTCATGTACAGACCGCAAATGGAGAACTTGCACCGGTTAAAGGAGTTGGCACTATTAATCTATCTCCCACACTTCAGCTGTCAAATTGTCTATTTGTTCCAACATTGTCACACAAACTCCTGTCCATAAATCACGTTACCCGAGAATTGAACTGTACACTGCTAATGCAACCTCATTTCTGTTTGTTACAGGATATCAGGACGGGGGAGATTATTGGATGTGGCACTGAACGACGTGGACTATACTATGTGGATGAGATAGCTCCAAAAGGTGTTGCGATGCTGACTCACGGACCTGGTAACCGGGAGGCTTGGCTTTGGCATCGTCGGTTAGGGCACCCATCTATCAGTTACCTAAAGTTGATGTTTCCTAGTCTTGTTACTTCTCGAAACATGCATTGTGATACTTGTTTTTTGGCCAAAAGCCATCGACAGTCTTTTAAATTTAATAATACTCGAGTTCAATCTCTCTTTTCTTTAGTTCACTCTGATATTTGGGGTCTTGCACCTGTTATTGGGGGTTCTGGGTTAAATACTTTTTATTGTTTATTGATGACTGTTCTCGAATGACCTGGATTTATTTTTTAAAACACAAGTCAGAAGTCTTTGACAAATTTACCCACTTTTTTGCTCTAGTCAAAACTCAGTTCCAAAAGTCTATTCAGGTTCTTCGTTCTGACAATGGGGGGGGGGGGGGGAATATGTTAATTCTCAAATGACACAGTTCTGCACTACATAAGGAATTGTTCATCAAACCACTTGTCCTTACACCCCTGAACAAAATGGTGTTACAGAACGGAAAAACAGAATCCTTCTTGAAATGGCCAGAGCTATGTTGCTCGAATCTGGAACCCTTACCATTTTTTGGCCAGAAGTACTTGCCACTTCAGTCTACCTTATAAATCGGCTCCCTACTAAAGCGTTAAACCTCCAAACACCTCTCCAAGCCCTGTCCACCCAAGCTCAAATCCCTATGGCCCTTACCCTCAAACCGAGAGTCTTTGGCTGCTCAGTTTTCGTTCATCTCCCTAAAACTAACCATCACAAATTCTCTCCTTGTGCGGTTAAGTGTGTCTTCATTGGCTACGGTGTTCATCAGAAAGGATACCGATGCTACGATCCCAAATCTCGTCATATGTTCACTACTATGAACTGTGATTTTCTGGAAAATGAGTATTTTTTCCACCATCTTACGAGTCAGGGGGAGAGTATGGGAACTAGTGACTCTTTAAGCTGGTTGACGATGCCAGACTCTGTGCCTATACCGGAAACTGGTCCAACAGATGAGGTTAATAATACCGCGGAGATATCCTCAGATACAGTTCAATCCACTGTCGTTGGTGACCATGCTTCTGAGACATTCCCCCGACTGACACCTGAGGTACGAGCTTCTAATGACATTAGTAACTCTAGTTCTTTCTTGGAAGATAATACTACTGATAATGGGGAGAATGTTGTAAGGAAAGAGACAGGTACTGAAGATGTCCTTGATAGTGAATGCTTGGAGAATAGTGCAGATACTGAAAGGTACGTATTACCACCAAGAAGCAACAGGGGGGTCCCACCCAAGAGATATTCTCCTAAAATGTCTAGACGAAAGTCTCGATATGTTATTGGAGAATGTACTACAAGTTATCTTGCTGAGTCAGCCCGAGCTTTCGAGGCTGCACTTCTGAGAGAAGAAGATGTTCCGTCATCAGTCGAAGAGGCTATGGAATATGAACATTGGAGAGAAGCAATGAAAAAAGAAATTGATGCATTGGCAAGAAATCAAACTTGGGAGAAATGCAAGCTGCCAAAAGGGAAGAAGCCCGTTGGATGCTGATGGGTCTTCACCATCAAACGACGGCCAGATGGTACAATTGAGAGATACAAAGCAAGACTGGTAGCGAAAGGCTATACTCAGACATATGTGATTGATTATTTCGAGACGTTTTCTCCAGTTGCAAAGATGAACACTATAAGAGTGTTGTTGTCTATTGCAGCTAGTCGAGATTGGCCTCTACATCAGTTCGATATAACCAATGCCTTCCTTCACGGAGAATTAAAAAAAGAAGTGTATATGGAAGCACCTCCAGGTTTTTCAGAGGAATTTGAACAGAGTGAAGGATGTCGGCTGAGAAAAACACTGTATGGCCTAAAACAGTAACCTAGAGCTTGGTTTGGAAGGTTTACAGATGCCATGATAAAATACGGATACAAACAGAGTAATTCTGATCATACTCTGTTTTTGAAGCAAAGAGAGAACAAGGTAACGTGCCTAATCATCTATGTGGATGATATGATCATCACAGGAGATGACACTGAAGAAATCTTGAGATTGAGAAAGAACTTGTTCCAGGAATTCGAAATGAAAGATTTGGGGAATCTGAAGTACTTTCTTGGAATCGAAGTGCTAAGATCACATAAAGGCATATTCCTGTGACAGAAAAAATACATTTTGGATTTATTGGCTGAGACTGGTTTACTTGACTGCAAACCAGCTGATACACCAATTGCCGTTAACCATGGACTGCAGATTCTTGAAGGGGCCGCGTTAACTGATCGAGGAAGATACCAACGTCTAGTTGGGAAACTGATTTATTTATCCCACACTAGACCTGACATTGTCTATGCGGTAGGGGTTGTCAGTCAATTCATGCACAAACCTCAATTAGAACATATGGAAGCCGTTCTACGAATTGTTCGCTATCTTAAGGGAACTGTTGGCTATGGTGTTCTGCTTAAGAAAAATAGACATCTGGAAGTTCATGGTTACACAGATGCAGATTGGGCAGGGAATCTTGTGGACAGAAGATCTACATGGGGATATTTTACATTTGTTGGAGGAAATCTTGTCACGTGGAGAAGTAAGAAGCAGAAGGTTGTGGCCTTATCAAGTGCTGGCCTTATCAAGTGCTGAGGCAGAATTCCGAGGAATCAAAAGTGGGCTCACAGAGATCTTGTGGCTAAGAAAACTGTTGACCGAGATTGGCTTCCCTCCATCACAGAAGAGTCAGTTGTTCTGTGATAATAAGGCTGCGATCAGCATTTCAGAAAATTCGGTTCAACACGACAGGACTAAACATGTTGAAGTAGACCGACATTTTATCAAAGAGAAAATCGAGAGTGGCATTATTGAATTACCATTTGTGCGGTCTGAGGATCAATTGGCAGATATCCTGACAAAAGCTGTGAATTCCAAAAGTTTTGCTGAAGTTCTTCACAAGTTAAGTATTGGAGACCTCACTACTTAACTTGAGGGGGAGTGTTGGAAAGAAAATCAAACAAAAAGAAGTCAAGATTGAGACCGAGAATTTAGGGATTTATATTGATTTGTTTCCTTTTATTGTACAAACAAATACTCTTTAAAAGAGGACTGTAATGAGTCTATGGGATATACAATACAATTACTTCTTTTTTCTATCATCTAAATCTCTTCTAATGGCGTCTGTACCATTCAACACTTTAAGTGCTAAAGATAAGGGAAGGTGAATAGTTGAGAGTTGTAGTTGATATATAAATTTTCCTTTTCTAAAATGTGATTGAATTTGGTAGTAATTTTATGCATTAGTGGTAGGGTGTGATTTGGTTTGGACAGTAGGAGTACGTCGTCTCTGAATTTTTATGATCGCCTCTCGATCATTTTAGTATTTATTACGGTATGAAGTTTTCTTGTAAGAAAAGTGGAAACCCACCCTGAAGAATTAGGCGGAAGGCACGTGTTTCCCATTTACTTTCATTAATTTAAAGAAATGAATATTTATTTTATCATTTATTTATAAGTTGTTATTGATAATAAATATACAAGGCAACTTTGTTGGATACACGCACACTTCCCGCCGTGTTTGAATTCGATGTTGCCGATTTGAATGTCAATTAATACAACGTAACACTCTCTGCTGCTAGCTGTTACATGCACGTAACATGTATGTGAAAACTTTTATTGTACATAAATATATGAACCACCACCACCCTGCTGCAGCAATATTAATTTTGTAAACTAGTTATTTGGATGCGCGCGCATAATTCATAATTTATAATTTAAATAAATATATTGATCAAATAAAAATACGATCGAGAGATCATACAAAATAAATTAAATATGGTACGATCCATATATAGTAATAACGAATTGAATCTATACTCGGATGGGATGTGGAGCAATTTTTTTGCCCCACCATATGACAAAAAGGTCAAATATGAAAAAACACATGCATTCAATAGGCCCCCCCCTCTCGATCGATGGAATTGAAATTAAAATAAAGCTACTGATTTTGATCGATATATATCATTAATCTCATTTATCTTTCATAAATTAATTGATCATGAAACTCAACATACAAGAACTCACTTAAACTTGTAGCAGCCACCCAAAAGAGAAAAAGAAGAAGAAAAAAACTTCTATATATACATACATAGTTTCCAAGGCGAAAACTAATTAACCAGAATAAAAAAAAAGGGGCACAAAATAAATAAATACATAGAATTGAAATGAAATAACGCATGCTTCATTAATTCCCCTTAGCTAGAATTCGTTCAAAACTGGCTTCGGGCAACATAGTAAAACGTACACAATTAAATATGGCGGCTAGCTAGGGCTTGGTAGGCGGCGGCTGGCTGCCGGAACCGCACCTCGAGGAGGAGCCAAAGGTGTGGTAATTGACGTAACGGCTGGGGGCGGAGGAGCGGCGGGAGCCTTTAGGCATGCAGTTCTTTACCTCGTGGCGGTGAAAGGTTCCTTGATTGTGGTTCATTAATGGAGTCATCACCGCATACGCTCCGTTTCGCGACGCCAACGCCGTTGATGGAGCGCTTTCCACAGCTGGATAGTGCCTCGCCACTGTAGGAGAGGAGAGGAGGAGAAGAATCAATGCCGCCATCGCTATGCAGATAATGTTGTTCCTAGACATGATTAATTTAATTTGGTGATCGATCAGTTGAAGAAGTTGATGAGAGAGAGTGATCTAGAGAGAGAATGGAAGCGATGTTTATTGAGAAGTGAGATGAAAAGGGGTTGCTTAAATAGGCCTGCGAGCGATAGCATGGATGACTGCGTCTATAACTTGCTGTGTGTTATGTATAGGTATACGTCTTTCTCACAGTACACCTCGACGTACTGCGTGCTAGGTTACATATTTCATCATCATCATTATTATTAATATTATTATTTTCCGATTTAATTAATAAATGCTAGCTATATATATATATATATATATATATATATATATATATATATATAGTACTTATCTACTACTCAATAATAGTGATAATTTGATTGTGCTGGGGGTGGGGGTTTCCAAAATTCAATAAATGCATATCAGCATATGCATTGATATCTAATTTTTGAGGAGCTGAGCTAACTAGGTGCGCCATCGACTAACATCACATGCATATATGTTGAATCCAATCCCTCATAGACATAATATTGAGGCGATTTTGGACCATATATATATATACAGTCATATTTGTAGCTAGATTTGTGAATTGTGAGAAAGATCGAATTGAAGAAGAATTTGTATAATATTTGTGTTCACATTAATCTATGCAATATATATATATATATATCATGAAAATATTGAAATTTTATTTTTAATTAGGCACAAGAATATTGGTGAAATTAAAACTTGAAAAAAAAAATCATGTTTCCATTAATTCCATACATATAGTGTATATATATAGGAAATAATATTGTATTAATTACCAATTAATTTAATGAATATAATTGACGACATGTACGTATATATGAGAAGGTGAGGATGCTCGTGAATTTCTGTCAAAGCAGTAAATTCAAATATATAATTTCCATGGGGTGGGGGACATGCTCTATATACAGTAGTTATTTGCATTAAATTTATTCCAAGAAATGCATTTATAATACTTAGCTTAATTGGTGAGATATATATTTTAATTTGTAGATTGCCAGGCTGCAGGCCCTCTTAATTTCTCTCTGTCTTAAGTCTTAACTTCATCATCATTTTTGAGTTTCCCAGATTTCATCATAATCTATCTCTCTTGCCTTTTTAACATATCTGCTTAATTCTCTTTATTGTCTCTACCAACCTTCTTCCATGTTTATTTTGTGCCACCACCACACTAGACATATGCCACCCTATTCTTCCTATACTATATACCTACTCCCTGTATCTTTTTTTTTCTTTTTCTTTTTTGGATATAACGAAATAGACTCACTATTCACACACGAGAGATGGATTAATTTAATATAAAAATTAATTAATGCAATCCTTCATTAATAAGGAATTTTCTTAATTGGCACTAAAACTAAATTAGATTTAAGTTTCATTCCGATTAATTAACTTCACTAACCTTTACTATTGAGTAGTGTTTTTAAAAAGCAAAATCCATGTTCTAATTAATATTGTAAGTTGTACATGTAACTAAAAAATAGAAGGTATTATGTAGATAAAGATGATTTCCATAATAAGAAGTCAAGGTGAATATTTTAATTTCATTAAATCCTTATATTAAATACAACGCCATTTACAATATTGAGATTGAGTGCAATTTAATTATCAGTTAAGTAGTATCTTTCAACGCGACTCTAGCTAACACCAATATTTGCAGATATCCATCACATTTAATGGAAATCTATATAGTCGGTTAGACTAGGCCCAATATTTAACCATTTCATTTAAATGCTCATAAAAAACAAGTCGCCCTTTCAAAAATCACGTAAATTATTTTTTTGTACAATCATATTAAGAAATTCTTTCAATTCAAAGAAAACGCAGTACACCAATTTTTTTGTCCTACCCCTATTTCCACACTAGTATTAGCGTTTAAGATTTTGAGATTTTGAAGTGATAAATTATGTAACATGCAGGTAAGAGGTTCTTCTTAGGTCTAAAATTACTAATACAGTAATATGTTAAAAAAAATACTGGAAAAATATTGTCATTAAAAAATTAAAAATTGTGGTAACATTTTATATATTACACATACTAGGGGCATGCTTGCAAATAAACATAAATATCGTAAAAGCCCACGAAAAAGAAAATATGATTTAGATTTCATCTCGTAATTTCTGTCATAAATGAAACGGCGCCGAAGTTGCAGATTACAAATTTACAATCACCGGTTGTTTTTTTCAATTACGGTAAGTTGAGAAGCAGACAAAATTTGTGGGAGCTTTAATTTATCATTTTCTATAAATGCACTTCATTTTTGGGTGAAGGCCGTTAATTTTATTTGATGTGTGGTTGATTTACTAATGTTTTGTAGAACTGCAGATTGGTGTGGTAGATTTAGTGGTTGAATGGCATAAAAATTGAATCTTTTTGCATTTACTTTGGTAATAATTCGATGGGTATTTTTTTAATCATTCAGTAAGAAATCGGGCAACTGTAGTTAATGTGAAGAAATATAGGGTGTAATGAGACATGTTAGTCATTTATAGATATTTATAGAGTTTGGTTGCATTTTCTTGATGGGTTTTTATGTAGCCATAAGTGTGAATTGAATTCTTGAATTATAGCTATGTTACAGAATGAAAGAAACTAGTTGTTTATTTAGTTGGGGAGTGTTTGTTAGGGTTCATAATTATTGGAGTGGATATAAAGTAGACAGCAGAATTGGTGAGCTTAAATTTGGGGGTTGGTTTTAAATTTTAGGAGCTGAGTTAAATCTTTCATGATTTTGGTTTGTTAGTTGATGTTTGTAGTGCAGAAAGAGCAATGTTGGTGGAAACATAAGTGATAAGTTCACCTATTCATTTCGAAGGTGGTGGCATTTGTGGAAGTTGGTTGTTTTTTGGGACTTTGTTTAGTCATAAAAAGCATGATATTTTGTGATCTTTTATGCTTGTGCATTAAGATATATACTGACAGAGAACTTGTGCTGAATATTAATGTAACTAATTGGTTAGAATTTTGATGTTTTGGAGATTGCAAACTTGCTTAAATTAAGATGTTGGGATTAAGTTTGAAAATAGTTAGAAAATTACGTATTCTCGCAGCTAGCTAGTACAATTATTATGAACTTGTGATATCGAACTAAATTAAGAATCACAAGATGCAGGTGCTTGCCTATTTAGGATCATAGATATTGAGAGGATTTTAAGGAAATCTTTTGCTCGTAGTCAATAAATACCTTGGGGAGAGAGGGTTATATCTCTAGTTGCTGTGAGTCTTTCTGCATAGTTAAGATGTATGTATAAAGATGGAGATAAGATGTTTATGGTTATGAGATTTAACCAGCTTCTATTTTTTTTAGTAAGAAGCAAAATATTTCTGTATCTTGTGAAATGCATGTCGCCATTATTGAAGAAGTTGATACAGTACCCGAGTCTTTTTGTTGATCCGAATATATCCTAGCTAGTGCTTTGATGATGGATATATTAAGAACATGCCAACCTTGTATTCTTTCTCATTCTTGTCGAATGAGTTATCTCAAATTTGGAATAATATATATATATATAGTAAGCCAAGTGTTTTATTGGTTCTCGTTCCACCTGTAGTGACCTGAACTTTTTATAAAATTTGCTACATTTTATTTCCAAAAATGATTTTTATAATACATGTCATATTATTTTGTTATGTTCCTATAAGTCGCTCCTGAATTATTATTATTATTATTATTATTATTATTATTATTATTATTATTATTATTATTTGATGGAGTTAACTCTCATTATTCATTTTTTTTATAATTTTTCTTCGTAGCCCAAAATTTAGCCAAGTAATATATATTTCATTCATTTTGGTAGCCAATATTTGATTTAATTTGAGCCCAAATGACTGTGTAAATTTTCCAGCCCAATTGTTTATGTCAAGCCCAATACTATAGTTACTCTATTGCACAAAGAAGCTGATCATCTTCTTCTTCACTTCTTTACGTGAGAAAAACGAACAACCACAGGGTTCAATAGTTGCCCACGATCTATCGTTTCAATTTTGGATTGAATGGAGAAATCATTCCAGAATTTTCCTATTGAATTCTATCTCTTAAAAATCCACCCTTTCAACTCCGAATCTCTAGCTATAAAAGGAGACCCAATTGCTCAACTCAAATCATCAATCTCAATTCAAACATTCCATTCTAAACCATTTCTTTTCCTACAGCAATAGAGCTTCCTTCCGAGGTATATACATACATACATACATATATATATATATATATATATGTTTGAGTTCTTACTTTTGCATTCTATTAAGGGAGTTGAGGCGGTGTTGATGATTTCTTAGCGGTATCTTCGTCATTGGTGGTGGGAGAGATAAGAGGGAAAAATGGGGGAATAGGTTGTCGGGGTTGTGGATCTTGAGTGGTGGTTGTCATGATGCAAAAAGAGGGAAGAGAGTGAGTTTTATTATTATTTCTATTTACCTGGGAAGAGTCTGCCGAGAGAGAGAAAGAGTTTGAGGAAAGAGCAATGTTCATTTTTTTTGTTGTTGCTGATGCCGAGAGTGAGGGGATAAAATGGGGGGTTTGGTGAGTCAAAATAGGAAATTGTTGTAGTTGGGTGTAGCGATCTCAACTACAAATAACGGATTGTAATTTAATTTCTCTTGCTATAATATTGAATAGGAGAAGAGAGACGAGAGTTGTATAGAAAGAGAGAAGAGAGAGAGAGAGAATTGGAGAGAGATTTGGATTAAACTTTTCTTGCCTTTCATTTAAGCTACCTTGTGAGTTTATATAGTACTCATAGTGGTCCCCTACAAGAAGAAACCCTAATGAAATTATCATAGACTAAAGCACAAAATAACATAAATCTAATTTGATAAAGTTTCCTTTAGCCACTGTTTTGGGCCATAACAGCGCTGAGGCCCAATTCGACTTGAACTGCTTCTCCGCTAGGCCCATTCTCTGAGCTCGGAACCGCTTCTACAGTTGATTCATGCCCGCTTTGACCAATCCGTTTCAGCCCTTCATTTTCCCTCTTTTGATCGACTAACCCTAGTTTATCCAAGATCGAGTCTTTAGCCAAAAATCTTGCCTTTCCTTCCATATTGCTTGAATCCTCGCCTTCAATCATGACAATACCCCCGGAGAAGACGATTCTCGTCCCTGAGAATCGAAGGTAGGAAACCCACGGCGGAGTATAGAGTCGTCCTCCCAGGATGAAAGAATTAGGGCGGAGTCCATCCAAAGGACACAGGTCTGAGGAATTGAACGGCCATGGAGCTGAAGATTCCGATGGGAGAGAGCCTGCGCAAGGGTGTGACGGTGAAGTTCCCATCATCATCTGTAGCGGGGAGATCCGCCAAAGGTGTGTGCTTCTTCCCAATATACTTTTTTAACAGTGATACATGAAAAACTGGGTAGATCTTAGATGTTGGGGGAAGATCCAGTTTGTAGGCTACCTTGCCTATCTTCTCCGGAATTGAATAGGGCATGTAGAACTTAGATGATAGTTTTAGATTCCACCTTAGAGCCACTGAAGTTTGTCTGAAAGGTTGGAGCTTGAGGTAGACTAAATCCCCTACCTCAAAGCTTCGATCTTGCCGCAATCTATCGGCGAACCATTTCATACGAGTCTTTAGATTGTCTTTGAGAACCTGAATCATCTGTTGTCTGCTTGCTAGGAAGTCAGTAACATCCTGGTTACCAGAGTCCAGTTAGGATGAGACTGATAGCATAGGGGGTGGAACTCCATACAAAGTCTGGTATGGGGTACACTTGAGACTGGTATGATAGTTAGTATTATACCAGTACTCAGCAAGGGTAAGCCACTGCCTTGGGTTTGCACTAACCATGCACCTGAGGTAGTTCTCAAGACACTGATTTAGCCTCTTTGTCTGCCCATCAGATTGAGGGTGGTAGGCAAAGGACATATCCAATTTTATCCCCATTAGTTTGAAGAGTTCTTTCCAGAAAGAGCTTGTGAAAACTGGATCTCTATCAGTAACAATGCTTACTGGTTGCCCATGCAATTTGTAGACACTGTCTAGGAACAACTTAGCCACAGACTCTGCTGAGTAGGGGTGGGAAAGTGGTATAAAATGTCCAAACTTGGTAAATCTATCAACCACTACCAATATGACATTTTTACCCCCGGATTCGGGTAGACCCTCTATGAAGTCCATGGATATGTGATTCCAAGATCTCTGAGGAATGGGAAGTGGCTGTAGCAAGCCAGGGTATAGCCCATGGTCTGCCTTATTCCTTTGACAAACCTCACAGCCTTGTACCCATTTGATCACTTCTGCCTTCATGTTAGGCCAGTAGAAAGCTCCCTTGAGCCTCATATAAGTACCAGTAGTGCCTGAATGTCCCCCATAGGATGAATCATGTAGAGCAGTAAGGATATCAGTCTTTAGCTCAGGTGAATCACCAATTCCCAGTCTGCCCTTGTACCTCACTAGTCCCTCTGCAACTTGAAAATCTGGGTAAGAGTCCTTATCAATGAGTTTAGCATTTAGGATTTTTAAAAAGAATGCATCCTTCTTGTAGCTTTGAGTAACCTTAAGGACCCAATTAGGCACTGCAGTAGTAATGGCTACACATTCAGCCTCATCTTTTCCCCTTCTAGATAAAGCATTTGCAACCTTGTTCTCATTACCCCTCTTGTATTGAATTTCATAGTTGAAGCCTAACAGCTTAGTGATCCATTTCTGCTGCAAAGGATTCATGATTTTCTGATCCATAAGATATTTCAGAGCTTGTTGATCTGCCTTGATAATGAACTTGTGACCCTGTAGGTACACCCTCCACTTTTGAATAGCCATTAAAACAGCTAGGAACTCCTTCTCATAAATAGATAGGGATTGATTCCTTGGACAGAGTGTTTTGCCAAGGTAGGCAATAGGCCTGCCTTCTTGCATGAGTACAACCCCAATACTTGATCTATTGGCATCAGTCTCCAGTAGGAAGGGTTTACTGAAATCAGGTAAGGCTAGGACTGGAGCAATAGTTATAGCCACCTTAAGCTTTTGGAAAGCCCTTTCTGCTTCAATGTTCCAATGGAAATTATCCTTTCTTAACAAATCAGTCAGGGGCTTGCTGATTTGGCCATAACCCTTGATAAATTTCCTGTAGTACCCTGTAAGGCCTAAAAACCCTCTAAGCTGCTTGATGGTTTTAGGCAGGGGTCACTTGACCATGCAGTCCACCTTGTGAGGGTTTGTAGAGACTCCTTCCTTGGTGATGATATGGCCAAGGTATTCTACCTTAGTGCTGCCAAAACTACACTTGCTCCTTTTGGCATACAGTTTGTAGTCCCTCAACAGCTGTAGAACTGCCCTTAGGTGTTTCAGACGGTCTTCCCAAGTCTTGCTGTAGACTAGGATATCATCAAAAAAATACTAGAACAAATTTCCTCAAAAACTCCTTGAAGGTTTGGTTCATAAGGGATTGAAAAGTAGCTGGAGCATTACTTAACCCAAAGGGCATGACCACAAACTCAAAGTGGCCATGGTGTGTGCTAAAAGCTGTTAGGTACCTGTCCTCTGGCTTAACCAAGATCTGGAAATATCCTGATCTTAGATCAATTTTTGAAAAATACTGAGCCCCATGTAACTCATCAAGTAACTCATCTATGACTGGTATATGATATTCATGTTTTACTGTAAGAGAGTTAAGATACCTATAGTCCACACACATTCTCCATGATTGGTCCTTTTTCTTCACTAATATGACTGGTGAAGCAAAAGGACTCCTGCTATGTTGAATAAGACCTGACTCCAGAAGCTCCTTAACAATCTTTTCAATCTCATTTTTGTGGCTGTGAGAGGTTCTGTAGGGATGCTGATGTCTAGGAGTGCTGTTAGGTTGTAAGGTGATACTGTGTTCAACTCCCCTGATAGGTGGGAGTTCTGTGGGCTCTTCAAAAACATCACCATATTCCTCCAGAAGGTCTGTCATATTAGGCACCTCACCAGTGTCTAAGGCTTGCAACCTGACTAGGTAGATCTCTTCAATCTCCTTTCTGCAGCTGGAGTGAACCATTTTGTAGAGTGCAGGACCTGCAATTAGCTGGCAGTCCACCTGGGACTTGGCTGCTTGTAGCTTAACCTTCTCCTTTCCCCTAGTGACTGTGAAGGTCATGTTCTTGTAGTCTAATTCTATGGGAGTGCAGGATTTGAGCCAATCCCCCCTAGAATTAGGTCATATCCTTCAGTTTGTAAGACTCTTGGAGAGTAAACAAACTGATTCCCTTGCACATTCCAGCTGAAACCAGTGGTCTGGGCTTGGCTGATCAGCTTCTGCCCATTAGCTATTCTGACCAGAATAGGTGGTACTTGCTCCAGTACACATCCAAGCTTGTTGGTTGTGGCCTCTTGTATGAAGCTCAGTGTACTGCCTGTCAATTAGGATGTGTAACTCATGCTCCCCTACTCTTCCAATCACCCTCAAGGTAGTAATCCCTTCTGAACCAGCTATGGCATTAACTGACATTTGTGCTTCTTCCATGTAAGGCCCCCCTGTATCAGGTGGAATTAATTCCTCATCTAGCACCTTACTAGATTGCAGAGATGTTAATTCTTCATCTTCCTCACTCATTATCATGTAGTGGATTTTGTTCTTACATCTGTGTCCCACCACATAAGGTTCGTCACAATTATAGCATAGGCCTTTTTCTCTTCTAACAGCCATTTCAGCAGAAGTCAAGAGTTTGGTTGATGGCTTCAAAGTTGGAGTGAAAGGCTTAGGGGTACTGCCAGGGTTTGTGTCTGCCTTTCTGTAGTTGTTACCCTGTCCTTGTTGGAATCTCACAGTACCTTTTAGCTTCTTTGCAATAGCTTCAACAGTGTATAACTGACTCCTGCCCAGCTCAATGACCTGCTGTAGGGTTGCTGGCTTAAACAAGTTAATGGTAGCCTGTAGATCTTCACTTAGCCCACTTATAAAGCTAGCCACAAAGTAATGTTCAGAATATTCAACAGGATTGAACATTAGCATACAGGCTCTTAGCTCTTCAAACTTCTCAACATACTCATCATAAGACCCTTGTAGCTTCAGTTTATTAAATTCCATAATAATTTTGGTTTCCTTCAATTCTTCAAACCTAGCTGACACCACCTCTAGAAATTCTTCTAAAGAAAAATCCTTAAATTTGTGGCTATAATTTTGGAACCACTGGTCTGCCTTCCCTTCAAAATGAAGGGCAGCTAGTACCATCTTTTGTAAATCTTGGACATTATTAACCAACTGAAAATACTGGTTACATTTTAACATCCAAGAACGGGGTTAAGTACCATCAAACCTGGGAAAATCTATCTTGGGGATGGGGTGAATAACCTGAGACTGATTGTGATCCCCCACAGCCCTAGATCCATAAGTTGTAGAGTATTGAGCTGGTGATCCACTGTCAACCACCATATGCCTAGGTAGAGCTCCCAAAATAGATGGTTCCTCTTGGATTCCTTTAGCCTTGCTGAGATTAGTCAACTGCATCTGAATGGTATTGAGTGTTTGATTGAGTGAATCATACTTAGAATTCACTTCCTTTAGCTGATCTTGCATCTCAGTGGCGATTTCCCCCAGTTTCTCTTGCATTTTCAATTCAGCAGCTTCTCTTTTAAATGATTATGTTAGCCATACTTGATCTAATCTTTTCTGGGCTTCTTGCAGATCCTTCAAACGAGTTCCATCCGTCATCCTCAAGATCGTGGCTCTGGATACCACTTGTAGCGATCTCAACTACAAATAACGGATTGTAATTTAATTTCTCTTGCTATAATATTGAATAGGAGAAGAGAGACGAGAGTTGTATAGAAGGAGAGAAGAGAGAGAGAATTGGAGAGAGATTTGGATTAAACTTTTCTTGCCTTTCATTTAAGCTACCTTATGAGTTTATATAGTACTCATAGTGGTCCCCTACAAGAAGAAACCCTAATGAAATTATCATAGACTAAAGTACAAAATAACATAAATCTAATTTGATAAAGTTTCCTTTAGCCACTGTTTTGGGCCATAACAGCGTTGAGGCCCAATTCGACTTGAACTGCTTCTCCGCTAGGCCCATTCTCTGAGCCCAGAATCGCTTCTACAGTTGATTCATGCCCGTTTTGACCAACCCATTTCAGCCCTTCATTTCTCCTCTTTTGATCGACTAACCCTAGTTTATCCAAGATCGAGTCTTTAGCCAAAAACCTTGCCTTTCCTTCCATATTGCTTGAATCCTCGCCTTCAATCATGACATTGGGCTAGTATTATTAAATTGGTTGTACTTGGGCTAATGTTAATATTATAGTTAAAATGGGCCGAGAGTGGTTGGGGTTTTGGGCCACATTGTACATTTATTTAATTATTCATTTATCTATTTTATCAAATTTTATGTTAATGTTTATATATTTAATTTATTAATAAGCAGCAGGTGGACTTAACTAACACCGTATTTTCCAAAGTCAAGGTTAAGGTGGGGACTCCAACGTGAAACTAAGAGCTCATTTATCCTTATTATATGTTACAATCATTATACAGGCGAGTTTACAGACTGAATGATCATAACCTACGAGTTTGGTTTTATGTTATGATCCTTACTTACGGACGGGTTTGGTGTTATGTTATGATCCTTACCTACGGGTTTGGTGTTATGCTGAGCGATACTATGGCTTGTGTTAAATGTTTATTTCTTATAATTTGGATAAATGCAAGAATCCCACTGAGTTAATAACACTCACCTTAAAACTATTATATTTTTCAAGTTAATGATTTACTCGGATGATGTGCATGGTGACGTGTGATGATGGTTTCATTAAAAAGTTTTTATTATTCAGTTTTCGTTGTATTAAAGTTGAATATTTTATATTTTAATAAAGACAATGTCCCTTTTTTTATTTTTATTGTTTTATTTTATAAAAATTTGGGCGTGACACCACCAATCCTTGTTGAATGAATTTTTATTTACCTGGAATAGTAGCAATTGGTGTGACAAAGGTGGACATGATCCCATGACTTCTCTCAACCTTTATTTGCATTGCAAAATACGACTGTCATTGAATCAAAATATGGGGCAAATGATAGTATTATTGATGAATTGCTGCAAAATTTGATATTTGTCATCCATTTTTGCATTCTAAAATTTGTATTTTTTTTTTGGGTCTATCGATTTGAACATGAAGAATCTGTGCCTATTAATTGTTTGGCTAGAAGATTGTTGTTTGTTTAATAGAGTAGTATTTCACCTGCGTGTTGCGCGGTAACTGCTGACCGATATTATTTTATTTAATCTACAATTTTCTGTCACACCCAATATCCATCTTATGTTTGAATTTTTTTTATTATAATTATTTATTTTATAAATAATATTTATAAAATAAATATTATGTTAAAATTGTTAGGGACACACTTTCTAAATTATGTTAATTTTTTTTTATTACGGGGACACACTTTCTAAACTATGTTAAAACTGTTATGTTATTGTTGACTCGTTATCTCTTCTTACAATTTTTTTGCGAGTTGCAATCGGGGGTATTGTAATTGAAATGATGTTGCATGTGTTAAATGAATAGATAAGATCATCCGGTCCACATTATTTATTTTAATGTTGTGTTCCATTATTAAATTTAATATTTTAAAAATATTTTTGCAAAAATTAAATTATTAAAATATAATAAATCATAACTAATATTTATTACTAAAAATAAAATGTTATAAAATTATATACTCTAATTTTAGAATAATAAACCCTGTTAATCAAATATATTAAGTAAAAAATGAAAATTAATTATTACAAAAGAACTATAAACCCTAAATAATAATTATAAAAATAAACTAACCAAAAGAGATTGAAGTTGAAGAAAACAAAAATCTAATAAAAATGAAAATAGGATACCAAATGAGATTAAAAAAAAGTTGAATAGAGTATTTCATTTGATTAATTGAATGATTACCTTCTGCAACTCCTTGTCAATTTCTATTTTCGAAATCCTATTTTTTCATTTTCACTATTCATATTGCAAAAGTGCAACATAAAAAACCGATAGATGAGCCATTGTCTGATAAAAATACATAAGATGTTTCCCACTCTCAAAGATGTTTAAACTTGTACTTGCACATGATCACTTTATATTTTATGTGGTTGAACAAATTTAAAATGTATTTAAAAATATAAATAAGCTATTATTGAAATACTTGATTATATAATGACAAAAACTATGCCCACATAAAATTATATAGAAAGATGACCTAAAATATTATTTTTCTTTATAAATTATGCAATATTTATTCATAGTCAACGTTTACATGAGATTCATAGTTACTAATATATAATATTCATATATTAAATCTACTGCAACAAATAATTGGTAATGTTTGTTCTTAACCATTTTCTTAGATTGTAAAACAGACCAAAAAAAGATCATAATATTTAAATTTAAAGCAATAATTAATTGAGAGATTCTATTTGCACCATAAAAATTACTTTTTGCACCACAAAATAAATTAATTTAAAAATAATCAATTATGAAATTACTTGGATACCCTTACTAAAAAGTTTGATAAATTAAAAAAACAAAATAAATAAGAGAGGGCTTTTATTGTCTGCATCATCGGCATCCGATTTTCGCATGAGTTTATCAGCGACGTCGGCCGGAGTTATATCCGTCTCCTGCAACAGCTACCTAATCACGGCAAAAAATTCATGCGAATCGATGTCTAAGTAATTCTTCACCAATATCTTAAACGCTTCGAATCCACAGTAAGAAAGCTCTATGTGTTCATCCATTCTACCTCTCTGAATCAGAGCTTTATCCAATTTCTCGACATGATTCGTCGTGAAAACGATGATTCTTTCCGTCAGGCAAGCCGACCACAACCCATCAATGGTGTTTAAAAGCCCAGAAAGCGTCACCTTGCTCCCTTTTTCTCCTCCTTCTTCATCTTTTCCTTCACCGGATAATCCTTCCCTTCCTTCTTATCATCGTCGCGATCGCCGCCGTCGTCCCTTCCCCTCTGCGCAGTCATGTCGAGCGAGCAATCGATGTCCTCACTCATGATAATGGACTTGCTGGTGGTGTTGATGAGCAGTTTCCTCAGCTCGGTGTAGTTTTTAATGGCGGTCAGCTCTATATCATACACGTTGTATTTCAACAGATTCACCATGGCGGTGACCATCATCGATTTCCCGGTCCCCGGCGGACCGAGGAGGAGATACCCCCGTTTCCATGCCTTCCCCGCCTTCTTGTAATAATCCTGCGATTTCGAGAAATAGAGCAAGTCGTCGATGATTTCCTCCTTCCGGCGAGGGTGTCGAAGGTGGCGGGGTGCTCGAACACCAACTCGCTCTAGTGGCTGCGGCGGCGGAAGCCGCCGCCTTCGCCGTCGCTGTTGGTGCAGACAGGCGGAGAAGAGGGAAGAAGACGGAGGGCACTGGAGAAGATGAAGTCTTCTTTATTTTTCATCTTCTTCTTCTTCATCTTTTTTCTTTTATTCTTTTTCTTCATCTTCTTTATTTTGTTGGAAAATAGGATTTAATAAATTGAGTTTTGACTCATTTTATCTGATTTTTCATGACCGGGATATTTAATTTTGGAGGAATTAAATACCATACGATTGTTCTATGTTGTGAGTAGATAATCGTAGTATTTTTATTTGCTCAAATCCGATTTTCGATGAGTGAGAAATAAATGGTTGAAGTTGGTCACACGATTGGGCATTTATGGTGTGTGGGATGATGTGTTTAAGACACATTAAATAATCCCACACTGATTTCTTAATCAAGTTAAGAAGTGTATTTAAGTGTATTAACACTTAAGTGAAGTAATTAAGTGCACAAGGATGTGGGCCATGAGCCCACACACGCACACACGCGCGCGCCCACCAGTGCCCGTGCCCGAGCCCGGTGCCCCGTGCCCGGTGCCCATGCTCGGCTCGTCTCGTCCTCATCCTCGGACTTAGATCTTGGCAATTGGACTTTGGGTGGACTTTGGGCGTACGTGGGCTTCCAGGGCTTAGTCGTACCAGTTTTACGGTACAGAAACGGTCGGGTCGTGGAGCGGGTTGGCGGATCGGCTATCCGGGTCTATAACGGCTGTGGACCGGGTCGTGGGTGCACATGGTGCCTGTCCAGCTTTGAAGGGGTGTAACTCCCATGAGTTAAGAGCCTTCAAATCAGTAACTGCCATCTGGAACTGGTGGAGTTAGTGGGCTGGACAGTAACCGAAAGTAACTCCTGTCGGGAGTCAAAGTCTGCAGCTGACTTGGACACGTGTTGGGATCCGAGCTGACATGGGACACCTGTCGGGATCTGCAGAAGGTAACTCCGGGAGGGCTTAATGGCAGAGCTGTAACTCCAGGGGGTTACAACACCTGGTTTGAATGCCCTCAAACCCTAGCTGTCCCCTGTAGTGGAGATGTGCCTATAAATAGGACATCCTGCATGGTTCAACATACTACATTCTGCATAAACGATCATATCTTCATATTGTTGCATACGAGTTCCTTCGAGTCATAGCTTCCAGTTCTCGACATTACCTAGTTCGCCGGAGCCTTGCCGGACTTGTAGTGCTACTGCCGGAAGGACGAAGTCGTTTCATCTTTGAGAGACAACCGCCAAACCGTGAGCACTAGCCGGGGCGTATTTGTCTTGCGGAGAGAGGACTCTTCGACTCGGCTTGCCGGAATCTGCACATTGGTTCCAATCTATATTTACTTGTTCATTTCCAGTTTATTGTAATTGTTATCTTCTACTCCTTCTTTGCTTGTACTTCAGTTAAACGATTCCAGTCAAAGTGTAAATAAATTACAATAATCGCAAGACAAATATACTTGACTAAGAAAACAATCAATCAACTACCTTTGCTGGAATGGCGTCATCCTCCAACACCGTTGCTCCAAGGACCATTCCCCATGGCCAAGCTGAGAAGCCAGAGAAGTTCTCCGGATTGGACTTCAAGAGGTGGTAGCAGAAGATGCTCTTCTACCTCACTACATTGGGCGTTGCCGGTTACACCAAAGAAGACGCTCCAGAGGTCGAAGAGAACGAGTCGGACGTCAACAAACGGACTGCTTACGACCAGTGGATAAATGGAGATTTTTTGTGTAAAAATTACATTTTAAATGGCTTAGTAGATAGTCTTTATTCAGTATACGGAAATGTAACTAGTGCTAGGGAATTATGGGATGCACTAGAAAAAAAGTACAAAACGGAGGATGCCGGAACTAAGAAGTTCATCGTGGCAAAGTTCCTCGATTTCAAAATGGTGGACTCCCGGTCAGTGATGGATTAAGTGCAAGAGCTTTAGCTCATTGTGCACGACGTTCATGCTGAAGGGATGGTCCTTCCCGACTCTTTCACCGTTGCTGCGGTGATTGAGAAGTTGCCACCGTGTTGGAAGGACTTCAAGAGCTATCTCAAACACAAACGAAAGGAGATGACTCTTGAAGACCTTGTGGTTAAGCTTCGAATTGAAGCCGATAACCGAAAGGCGGATCTGAGACCACGAGTCCCGATCGAGGCCAAGGCTAATTTGATGGAACGTGGTGGACCATCAAATAGCAACAAGAGGAAGCGTCCGGGTTAAATTGACAAAGGGAAGAAGCGAATGACGAAGTTCAACGACAATTGCTTCAATTGTGATAAGCCGGGGCACATGTCCAAACATTGCACGACTCCAAAGAAGAAGCGTACTAACTATGGTGCGCATCTGGCAGAACATAACAACAAAGGCAAAGGCAAGGCCCGTCAAGATGATTGGGATGACGATGATTTGACTGCCGTTGTGTTCGAAGCCAATCACGTGGACAATCCGAGAGAATGGTTCGTCGACACCGGGGCTACTTATCACGTTTGCTCGGACAAGAGCTCGTTTGCTACCTACAAAGCTGTTAAAGGTAGAAAGTTGCACATGGGGAACCAAGCCTCGTCTGAAGTGGTTGGTGTGGGCAACGTGGTTTTGAAGCTGACTTAAGTCCAAGAGCTGACGTTGAAGGATGTGCTGCATGTTCCGGACATCCGCAAGAATCTGGTTTCGGGCTCACTGTTAGTCAATCATGGTTTTAGACTCTAGTGTTTGAGTCTGAAAAATTTATTTTGAGCAAGTACGGAAGGTTCCTTGGTCGGGGCTATCTCGCCAATGGGCTTTTCGAAATGAATGTAATGGCTATGCGCCGTGTTGCAAAAAAAAATGCTAATAAAGTTGATTCTTCTGTTTACTTGCTTGTTGAGTGCTCGGATTTATGGCATTGTAGATTAGGACACGTTAATCTAAATGCTATAAAATGTTTAGTAAATTTAGATTTGCTAAAAGTGAACCAATTTAATACACAAACCAAATGTGAAGTTTGTGTCGAAGCTAAATTAGCTAAGTTACCATTTCAATCGATTGAACGAAGCACTAAACCTCTAGAACTAATTCACACAGACGTGTATGACTTAAAGTTTGTACAAACTAGAGGCGGGAAAAAGTATTTTATTACTTTTATTGACGATTGCACAAAGTATTGTTATCTTTATCTTTTAAGAAGTAAAGATAAGGCGATTGAAGCTTTTAAGAACTTCAAAAATGAAGCCGAAAATCAACTAAGCTGTCAAATTAAAGCAATTCGAAGTGATAGAGGTGGAGAATATGTTGCCCCGTTTGAAGAGTTATGCGCAGAGGCGGGTATAATTCATCAAACTATGGCTTCCTATTCACCACAATCTAATGGTGTTGCTGAACGCAAAAATCGAACTCTTAAAGAGATGATGAATGCTTTGTTGATTAGTTCGGGATTACCAAAGAACTTGTGGGGGAGAAGCTGTGTTGACAGCCAACTATATCCTGAACAAAACTCCACTTAAGGGTAAGGATGTGTCGCCCTACGAGTTGTGGAAAGGACGCACACCGTCTTATAAATACCTCAAAGTGTGGGGGTGTTTGGCTAAGGTTGAAGTGCCACTTCCTAAACAAGTTAGAATCGGCCCTAAAACGGTTGATTGTATCTTTGTTGGGTATGCACTTAACAGTAGTGCATATCGCTTTCTTATTCATAAATCAGAGATTCCCGAGTTGATTGAAGGAACGATGATGGAGTCGAGGAATGCTCTATTCTTTGAGAATGTCTATCCTTGTAAATATAAGGATAGGGCAGAAGGTAGTTCTGAGAAATGAACTTCTGAAGCTGCTACTAGTTCTGATCCTGTGGATGAAGAACTCAGACGTAGCAAGCGAGCTAAGACAGCTAAGAATTTTGGTCCAGATTTCATCACCTATATACTAGATGATGAGCCAAAGTCTTTGAAAGAAGCTCTATCTAGTCCAGATGCTGTGTTCTGGAAAGAAGCTATCAATAGTGAAATTGATTCCATCATGCAAAATCACACTTGGGAGTTGACAGATCTCTCAAGTGGGTGTAAGCTGTTAGGATGCAAATGGATCCTAAAACGAAAATATAAGGCAGATGGTTCTGTTGAAAAGTATAAAGCTCGTTTGGTCGCCAAATGCTTTAGACAAAAAGAAGGGTATGATTTCTTCGATACCTACTCACCAGTAACAAGGATTACATCTATTCGGGTGCTTTTAGCGATTATTGCTTTGCATAATCTTGAAATTCATCAGATGGATGTAAAGACCGCGTTTCTGAATGGTGAGCTGGAGGATGAAATATACATGGAACAACCTAAAGGGTTTGTTGCACCAGGGCAAGAACGAAAGGTGTGTAAATTTGTTAGATCGTTGTACGGTCTGAAACAAGCACCTATTCAGTGGCACCTGAAGTTTGATAACGTGATGTTATCAAATGGTTTCAAAATCAATGAGTGTGATAAATATGTGTGTATAAAGAGCAGTTTTAATGGCTATGTCATAGTCTGTCTTTATATAGATGACATGTTAATCATGGGCAGTAGCCAACAAGTGATTGTTGAAACGAAACAAATGTTGAAACGAAATTTCGACATGAAAGATATGGGCTTAGCCGATGTGATTCTAGGAATCAAGATAGTACGGACAAGTGGTGGAATTGTCTTAACACAATCTCATTATGTAGAGAAAGTGCTTAAGAAATTCAACGCTTTTGATAGTCCGTCAGCTAGGACCCCGTTGGAACTCAATGTACACTTGAGCAAAAATCGGGGAGAACCGGTAGCTCAAGAAGAGTATGCAAGGGTCATTGGGAGTTTGATGTACATCACTAACTGCACTAGACCTGATCTTGCATGTTCTGTGAATAAGTTGAGTCGGTACATGAGCAATCCAAACAAAGAACATTGGAAAGCTCTAGTACGAGTTCTAAGATACTTGAAGTATACTTTGAACTTCGGGCTGCATTATACAAGGATTCCTCCTGTACTTGAAGGGTACAGTGATGCGAATTGGATATCAGACACGAAGGATTCATTCTCGACTAGTGGATTTGTTTTGACTATCGGTGGTGGAGCAGTGTCGTGGAAATCCACGAAACAGACTTATATAGCCCGCTCTACCATGGAATCTGAGTTTATCGCTTTGGATAAAGCGTGTGAAGAAACAGAATGGCTTCACAACTTTCTAGAAGACATTCCATGTTGGAAAAAACCAGTGTCGTCAGTGATGATTCATTGTGATAGTCAAGCGGCTATCGGAAGGGCACACAATGCTATGTACAATGGTAAGTCTCGACACATACGTCGGAGACATAATACTGTGAGGCATATGATCTCAAGTGGGATTGTCTCAGTTGACTATGTGAAGTCAATAGATAATCTAGCGGATTCGCTAACCAAAGGGTTAAACCGAGATCAAATGGCTAAGTTGCTAGAGGGAATGGGTTTAAAATCCACACTCTAAGAATGCTTGTAGTGGTAACCTAACCATGATAACTAGAGATCTCAAGAACTTGGTTCAATGGGAAAACTAAGCTACAAACGTTCATTTTGGTAGCACTTGGAAACTTATAAGTGAACCGTTCCTGTGAGCAAACCAAGTGCACACCTGTCAATGTGGTGAGGATAAGTCCTATGACTTTTAATGATTCTTAAACCTAATGAGGTTGAGTATGGCAGGATACTCGGAAGAGGAGATCACCTATATAAGTGAGAAGTGGGGGCCGCTTCTAAGAGATACTTATGAATTCAAAAAGGTTGTCCATGGCCTGAAAAAGACACAAACGTGAGAACAGATAATGTTTGAGACATAGCTGTTTTCAATACTATTGTCTCGGTATACACTAAGGATGTATAGTTCAAGGCATCATGTCCACTAAACAGCCGGTATACTAGATAGTGTTGGAATATGGAAGGTTCAAAGTCACAAGCTACCTATCCTGTTGCAGTTGTGTTTCTAGAGAACTGAGCTGCTTGTCTGCATACATGCATGCACTATTTCCACTCATGTGGGGGATTGTTGGAAAATAGGATTTAATAAATTGAGTTTTGACTCATTTTATCCAATTTTTCGTGACCGGGATATTTAATTTTGGAAGAATTAAATACCATACGATTGTTCTATATTGTGAGTAGATAATCGTAGTATTTTTATTTGCTCAAATCCGATTTTCGGTGAGTGAGAAATAAATGGTTGAAGTTGGTCACACGATTGAGCATTTATGGTGTGTGGGATGATGTGTTTAAGACACATTAAATAATCCCACATTGATTTCTTAATCAAGTTAAGAAGTGTATTTAAGTGTATTAACACTTAAGTGAAGTAATTAAGTGCACAAGGATGTGGGTCATGAGCCCACACGCGCACACACGCGCGCGCCCGCCCGTGCCCGAGCCTGTGCCCGAGCATGAGCCCGTGCCAGGTGCCCGGTGCCCGTACCCGTGCCCGTGCTCGGCTCATCTCGTCCTCGGACTTGGACTTTGGGTGGACTTTGGGCGTAGGTGGGCTTCTGGGGCTTAGCCGTACCAGTTTTACGGTACAGAAATGGTCGGGTCGTGGAGCAGGTCGGCGGATCGGCTATCCGGGTCGTGGGTGCACATGGTGTCTGTCCAGCTTTGAAGATGTGTAACTCCCATGAGTTAAGAGCCTTCAAATCAGTAACTGCCACCTGGAGCTGGTGGAGCCTTCAAGTAACTACCATCTGGAGCTGGTAGAGTTAGTGGGCTGGACAGTAACCGAAAGTAACTCCTGTCGGGAGTCAAAGTCTGTAGCTGACTTGGACACGTGTTGGGATCCGAGCCGACATGGGACACCTGTCGGGATCTGCAGAAGGTAACTCCTGGAGGGCTTAATGGCAGAACTGTAACTCTAGGGGGTTACAACACCTGGTTTGAATGCCCTCAAACCCTAGCTGTCCCCTGTAGTGGAGATGTGCCTATAAATAGGACATCCTGCATGGTTCAACATGTTACATTCTGCATAAACGATCACATCTTCATATTGTTGCATACGAGTTCCTTCGAGTCATAGCTTCTAGTTCTCGACATTACCTAGTTCGTCGGAGCCTTGCCGGACTTGTGGTACTACTGCCGGAAGGACGAAGTCGTTTCATCTTTGAGAGACAACCGCCAAATCGTGAGCACTAACCGGGGCGTATTTGTCTTGCGGAGAGAGGACTTTTCGACTCGGCTTGCCGGAATCTGCACATCGGTTCCAATCTATATTTACTTGTTCATTTCCAGTTTATTGTAATTGTTATCTTCTACTCCTTCTTTGCTTGTACTTCAGTTAAACGATTCCAGTCAAAGTGTAAACAAATTACAACATATTTTTCATCTGTTATCAGCATTTCTTTTAGCCAGCAAACGAAGCTCTCCAGCTGCTGCTCTCTATTGATCGGAATTGCCGTTTGCAAGTTTTTGCAGCAAGACGTTGATAGCAGCACGATCACAGTCTGTTTGTCTTTTTTTTTTTTTTTAAATATCTTTGGTAAAATTTAGTTTTTTTTTAAGTAAATCAAATACATTTATTGAAGGGTATTATAGTAAATTTACATGGTGCAAAGAGTAAAAATAGTGGTGCATTGAGTAAGTGTAGTGCAAAAAGTAAATTTGGTGGTGCAAATAGAAACTCCCTAATTAATTATACATTACTTAAACGGATGATTTTATTGGGCCTGATTATTTGAAGCCCCAATATAATTAATTTAAGTGAATAGACTTGGCTATTATTAGCAAGCCCGGCTAGGATTTGCTCACTCAGTTCACTACCAAACATCGACTACTCCCAAAAATTATAGACTTAAACTCTTCTTTTACCATAAAAATTTATGAATTAGCTTGTAGTCTTCACTTCCTTCTATTTTGGTTGAGAATGGCTTAAATTTTACCAAAAAAAAAGCCCGCTTGATCAGTGAAGCCAGAAATAAATAGATTTTTATTTTCGTTTTGTTCTTCCGCCTTCAAGCACAAAAATAAAATAGTTCCAAAATGATGCATTGCCTCTGAATTTGAAGATGAAGAACTTATTCATGGACCTTCCATCCATCCGAGACTGAAGAAAAACAGAGGTATATAGGTGACTTGTTTCAATGATTTAAAAGTTTTTCAATTTGTCATTTTCTTTTCAATTTTCTTTGACTCTTTACCCTCAATTTCATTTTCAGTATTCTTTCATATGCGCTTTGTTAAGTACCCTGCATAGATCTACGAATAATATTGATTTTTTTGTTGTATTTTGTCTTGTTTGGGTGTTTGAAAATGATTCTAACTTTTTTTTCCCTTCAACATGCAATGCTTTAACCAATGAAAAGATCATTATCCATGAAAAAGAATATCATCGAAATTTCTTCTCAAGATCTCTAAGGCGTAAAGGTATACAAAAATATGTGAAAATCCATATCTGAGATTTAAACTGCATCAGTATTTGATTTATGCGTGCCTAGCAAATGTCCATACAATATAAAAGTATTTTTATCAAACATACAATATAAATTACTTTTAGCAAAACTCAACACCATATTTGTTTAAAATAATAATAATTTTCTAAAAAATCATACTTAAAATCTTATAAAACCAATTGGTATTAGAAATTTGTATGTTCTTTTAAGCGTAGCGTTTTTAACAAAATATAAACATATTTATTTGTTCATATTTATGATTCAAATCTTCGTGTTTAATATGTTGTTATAAGTTTTGGTTTAATTTAATTAATTTGAATTAAAATGTAAATGCTAATATCTTATATTTAATATAAGAATTCGATCGTCCCGGTGGGGATGGCCTAGTGGTGGAGTGAGGTTGCTCGGAGGCCAAAGGTCACGGGTTCGAACCTCCTCAATACCACAGGTCGAGTGTGTAAGTAAAAAAAAAAAAATATAAGAATTCGATCATGAAAAATATAGAATTAGACATTATAAAGTATATAAAATTATAAATATATTTGGTATGTAATAGAAATACAATCTATGTGAAAACTTTCTTAATTTTTCTGTATTGATTATCTGTTAACTTCTATCGTGAATTGGTCGATTTATTCCCAACTTTTATTTGTTTCAGGAACCCGGGAAAATCAACCTGTAGAACAATTAATGTAGAGCTTCATAGAAATATGGATATGCCACTCTGCAATTAATGTAGACCAATTTTTATTTTTATTTTTTTGCAATTTTTTGTTTACTGTTTGAAGCCCCTTTGATTACATGATAAACAAATGGAATCATAAGTTACTGTGGAAAATTAATAATTTTAATTGTGTAGCGGTGAGTGTTGTATAAAATGTAGCAGAGAATTTCATCCGCACCCTAAAAAGGTATATTAACTAGAATTAAAGAAAATTAAATTTTACATTATTTTGTTTTAAATGATGAAGTGGCCTCTTTAATTTATCTCTTTTTTTGCCTATTAAAAACTGTTGGGCTCTTGGCCCTTTGTTTACTGCACGACTATTATTAGAATTAAAAAAAAAATTAAATTTTAAATGGTTGCCATTCAAAATGCCCGCTAATTATATAATAAGTCATTTGATTACACCAAAAGTAGTATTAAAAAAAATGAGAATTTAAATATTTTTCATGGGTATAGTTTGTTATATTTTATATTTAGAAAATCTACAAAATAAAAAATGTAAATGGTTGTTAATTGTTATCTATGCAAGTTTTGGTGATATTTATTTATTTAAAAAAATTGAAAATTAAATATATGAATGTTTACAACATAGGTAGTAGTATAATTAAAAGGCCATTTTATTATGTTTTTAATGATATTTTTCCTTTAGAAAATCTAAAAAATTAAAGATGTTAATGCTTGTTAATTGTTATTTATGAATGTTTTTGTGATATTTTTTTTATTAAAAATCTAAAATTTTAAAATTGCGAATGAGCGCAAATAAAAAAAAAATGAAAGCCGTTCAAGATCGAACAATAATGCTTGCACTCCCAATGAAGATCATCAACCAATGTCTTTACAGACCTGCGTGCGTTTATTTTCGGTAAACAATTCTTTTTTAACTGATTTATTTTTAAGGCACTTTTATACTTGTAATTTTACTTTAATATATGTATAGATTAAGATTGGGATAGGCTTTAACCGGAAGGGTCGCTTAAATTATTGACGGACCGCAGCCCGCACGCCCACCAATTTTTTTTTATTTGGTAACCTTTTCAATTTGCAGGCCCAATTCCAACCCACAACACACTCGTGCTCAACTCAAATGGTCTTTTTTATCCTCTCTCATTTTTTTTTTCTTTCTTTCTCTTAGATATCTACACTGGCTACTCATAAATACATTCTTAGGCGCTCGAACTCAAAGCTTTAATTTGACGTATGTATTTTTTTTTTCGCCCTTGTATAATAGCCTGCAAGTCAGGTCTGGCAGGCTCACACTTAGTGGTGGCAAACCACACAGAGGATGTTAATTAATCACACTTAGCAAGCCAGGTCTGGCAGGCTCACACCTAGTGGTGTTGGTGGTGGGATTCGAACTTGAGACCTTTGGCAACACCACTCCACCACTAGACCATCCCTAAGGGGACAAAGCGTTGACATATTTGATTCGTGATTTAAAAGTTCCAGGGATGATCAAATCAAAAGATACACCGATTACTATTCCTCGTTAGACTTGATGCCACCTTTTGTGACAAATCACGCTGAGTAGAAATCCAACTATTCAACGTACATATCTACATCCATAACAGTACTCTTCAGCATTAATGTGATGCATATTAAAGATTTATCTCTTTTTTATTATGAAAACTTCAAATTTAAGACGTAATTAATTAAATTATTGATCATGATTTCAGCAATAGCTAGCATGCCGGACAATAGAGATCTAGCTAGGATAGCATTAAATTAATTAAGTTGATTATAAAAACCTCACACCAATGAATAAATTTTCAAAGTATGGTCATTAATGACTTCGCTCAAACCCTAGTCATTATCTACCCTGTGATTAACGTTGTAATTATGATCGATCGATCAGACAAGAAGGAGCGATAAGCATGAGAAAGTCAAAGCGTCGAAAGTGGAAATTAGACAAATGCATGTGCATTTGATCAAGATTGGCAATATAATTAATTAATTAATTAGTTTAGGGTACATGAATCACGTCATAAGTACGGATGTCAATTGAAAGGTTATCACAGTAGTTGGACTCGTGGACAGATAACGTGCATCACTTATATCTTATTGCATCTTCTTCTGATAAGCATAACATGTTTGCCATTTCAATTTCCAATAAATTTAACTACCACTTGCAATTATACATATATATATATATATATATATATGTATGTACATATGTCATTGTTGAATCATGCATCAAATTAACATGGCTGGCATTGAGACCCACAAGCGGGCAGCTAGCTCAGCTTTTGTGTGCAATATTCATGGATAAATGCACTGAAATATTTGTTATATATCCTCTAACATTTGCTTATGATTAATGAAAAAAAGTAAAGATTCAAATATTTTAATTTATTTTTGGGCTTGGATTTGAAAACATCGAATTTAATTAGTCTAAGATTTTATCATGCACTGCAGTCTAAAAGTATATATATAAATTAAGGAGGATACATAACATCCATTCAGAGCGTGTAAAGCTGTAACGGTGGGTCTCGTTGTCTTGAATTCAAAACGTTTCCCTTTTATATATGGGTCTTCACTGTTAGGGTGTCCCTAATGAAGGGATGGGGAGCACGTACATGAGATTAGTAAGACACTTGCAAGAGCTTTTTTACCTTGACAATCCGAGGGATAAAGCCAAATTAATGGTGCACCGCCATTGATGCTGTAGTTGAAGCTAGAACAAAATTTGTGTATATATATTATCTCTTACATATGTAGAGAAATTTGGTTCAACATTTCAACTTATTATCAATAGTTTACTTAATTAGTTGGTGATGCCTTATCTCTAGCTAGCTTTACATGAACAGTTGATAAGCAGCCCTTATTTTTTAAGTATAATACATATTGGCTTATTCATCGATCTCAGTTCATGCACCTTAATGTGTGTGTGTGTCGATGTGTGTAGGTTACAACAGATTATTCACATGCTAAGATCGTAATTAAAATATAAATGGACCGGTATATGTATATATACATATATATGGTTGTAAATAAACTGAAATAAGATAATCATATATATACTATTGTTTAATGTGGAAAATATCGGGAAAAAAAAACTAGCTAGCTATAGCTAGTTCAAATTCATGAACAATACTCCCCCGTCAGAAAATATCGGGAAAAAAAAAAACTAGCTAGCTATAGCTAGTTCAAATTCATGAACAATACTCCCCCGTCCCAATTATATCGTCCATTTACTAGTCGCACGTAGATTAAAAATATTTATGAAAACAAGAGATTAAAGCTAAGTTTCTAATGATACTCTTATTTAATATTTATGACTTTCAAAATTTAAGTGGTTAGTATTTTAATTTTCAAGAATTAATAAGGATGTATTTGTACATTATTATGAAAATAAAAGCTACTTTTAGAAATGAGACTATATAATTGGGACACCTCAACATAATAATAAAGACTATATAATCGGGACGAACGACATATATTATTAGAAAATTGTGTTTGAATTTGTCTAATTATCAACAAATTAAATAGTAATGGAGAGCAATCACAAGTCGAGCTTAAGTGTTTGGATCTTTTCACTATACGAGCTTGATGAGCCAAGACAAAGATATAATTAAAAGAAATATATATATATATATATATATATATGTTCACATTATTTGTATTTGTTTAAACATTTATTTATGTATTTTAATTTTATTTGAGAGGAAATTTAAAGTAACCAAAGTGAAATTGGAAAATTCTTTTCTAACCAACAATTGCAGAATATTCTTTTTCTCACCAAACAAATATGTAAAAATCTAATTTACTTTTAAGAAGTGTTTGAAAAAATTCAAATTTACACTGCACACAGAATACTGCTACGGCCATATACACTCACAGACAACCTTAATTTTATCATTTTTTGTGACATGTTCATTTCAACGTATCACTATTAATTTTTTTTTAATTTTTTTAAATAATAAATGATAATCTAAAAATAATAAATTGAAAAAAATGATGTAAAAATATATGACACGTTCAGTTACACTTTAAAACTTTTTTATTTATTTTGTTTTTTTATTTTAATGCTGAAATTTTTAAAAAAAAAAATGGGGCTAGACCGTGTGCTACACGTCGGCTTCCAATGCATACTACACGGACCAACGTGTAGTACACGGTCCAACCCCAAGCTAGAGGATGGCATACTCCTCTTGGTAATGGCATACTACACGTTGGCTTCTATGTTAATGGCATACTACACGTTGATAATTACTAGAAGTATTGCAATATTCGGTTATGAGCTTTTCCTATCCTATTATCTCTATTCAATGTGTAGTATACGGTCTAGCCCCATCTTTTTTTTTTTGCAGTAATATTCAATTCAATCAAAATTCAATTCAAATAGGAATTAAGCAAAAATTCAACCATTCACCACCAAAATACATGTATTCATCCATCAAATAAATTGCCGTGTAGTAGGCTTCAATTTGAATTGAATTATGTAGATGGGATAAAATCTTCTAGTGCACTTTTCATGTCCCACTATTGTGTACCACTATGACATTTAATATTTAAAAAATATTTATTATAGTATTACAAATCATAATCATCATTTATTGTTAAAAATTTAAATGTTTAAAAATTATATATCCTACTTTTGAAATAATCAACCATATTAATCAATTATATTAACTAAAAAATAAGAAATAAATATTAAAAAATAAATACAAACCCTAATTGGGTGGAATGAACCCTAGATAATAATTATAAAATTAAACTAAGCTATAAACAAATTGAAATTGAAGAAAAAATTGATGAAAAAAGAATAAAAATCAAAATGTGACACCAAATGAGATAGAGAAAAGTGGGATAGATGTAGCGGCTGCGGGTTACCCTCGACATAAAAAAAAAAGTGGGATAGATGATTTCATTTGTTATGTAGAGTTGTTGATCACGTGTAGGCCTCAATTTGCGTGTAATATTTTGAATTGTTTTGAATTATTACTCAAATTTTAACCGATCACATAATTTATCAAGAGTATTATTAGTACCAAAAAAAATATTTAATTAGAAAAGAATATTCTGTAATCTATGATTAGAAAAAAAAATTATAAATTAAAATTGGCAGCAAACATGTATTCGCACATTTTATTTTCTGACCCAAGGGATTCTTTATGTATAATAACATGAGCATAAGCAGGCTGGCCAATTGAAAAAGAAGAAAAGTCAAATCTGATGAAGTTGAGAAGAAATTTCGCCAATATTTATGGGTTGATCGCAGCATTAATTAATATGAAGGGTTGACAACAACCTACGTATTTTTTTATTATTAATTTTTGAGTCGGAACGTACGTATTGTTAAGTACGAGTTAGGTATTATAACTTTTATTGTTTAAAAAAAAAGTATTATAATTTTTATTACCGTTGCCGTTACGTCTCGTCCCCCAACGTAACCAATCCCAGAGAAAGAATCTGACTCGCGCAATGTATTTGTTCGACGCTAATGTGTGAGTTCATACATTACGCACGATAATTAATTTTTTCGAAATGAATATATACCTTAAAATGAAATTATCGAACCTAAAATTAAAGTGATTTTTTTTTATTCGGCAATTCGTTAAATGTACACGTTCGACATTAACACGTGAACTCGTGCACTGCGCTCGATAATAAATTTATTCAAATTAAATATAAGCCCTAATTGTGATTAATAAACTCTAAAATAACATAAACCCTAAAAAACCTTACAAAATAAAAATATGTAAATAAATTCTAAAAACATGAAAATTTCTGAAAAAATACTAAACCTAAAACAAACTCTAACCTATCAACCTCTAAGCTCTAAATATTAATTGTGATGAAATAAATAATAATTTGGATTAAATTATAAAAGACAAGTACCAAGTCTGATATTTTTAAGGCTATGAGTGATACTTTTAGTGTTATGAAAAATACTTTTTGATGTTATGGGTAATAGTTTTTCTAAGAAGTTTTTTTTTTTTACGAGTAGGGTGGGGTCAGGGCTAGTCAGGTTGACCTGCGCGGCCCACCCACATGACAGTCTGATTTTAATTATTTTTTAAAGTCTGATAAGATACTTTGCCTTATTGTTGTAAAAAAAGGCGAAAGATGAGACTGAGTGGTGTCTGTTCCACCGCTCAATTCATTGTATTTTGTCACACCAGATCCCTTGTAACATTTTCTATAGCATCTCCTGTGCCCAAACTTTCTTTGTTTATTTTAATTAATTTGTTTTATTTTTAATTTATTCTGAATTAATTTAAACGTATTGTTGTTTATATTATTTCAGGTCAAATATTTGATAGAAGATCTTATAGGTAGCATGAACTTTAATTATTTTGACTGACTATATAGAATTATAATTTATTGAAAGTGATCATATAATAAGAATGTAATTTATATGATTTATGAAGTCTAAAAAGACAAAATAATGAACTTAATAGTAAGAGATATGGAAGACATTAAGATTAATTATACATTACGACTACACGAACAACGTAACACAATTAACAACAAGCTAAGCTGCTTAGCGCTCCTCATGGTTGTGATGTACATGTATATCATATACACAACCAATCACCATATACAACGCTATGCATTAACAACGTTTTGATTAAACTGACATATATATATATATATATATATATATATATATATATAGTGTCAATATGGCTTTGAATACACGACACAAGGTCTATATTGACAATATAAGCATATATAGTTGGTAGATGAAACACTATCTGAAAGACTGAAATAGAGATTCTCTGTATATTGCTAAACATGAACCGGGGTGGAGTTGTGACCGGGCGGGGTTACAGCCCCGACAATCTCCGACTTGTTTCCCCGCTCCGACCGGCTGTTCTCGGCGAACTTGAGGCTGCCGCCGTGCAAGCCCCTTTCTCTCTCTTCCTTGTTCCACTCAGAAGAATAGTAACTCTCTTCCGAGTGGTCACCGCTCTTGGACGGCGGAAGAAACATGCTTCCCCACTGCGGAAAGTGGACGAACGCAACCGGAATAGTGCAGGCGATGGCCATGACCCCCATGTAGGTGAGGCCATTTCCGGTGGAAAATCTTGTGGTGGAGAAGAATAGGAGTTGTGTTAACCCACCGCCGAAGTTTCCTCCGGCACCCGTGAGGCCGGAGATTAGGCCTAATGATCGTCTGGAAACGAAAGGGATGATGCCGTAGGTGGCGCCGCAGGCAGCTTGGGCGCCGATGGAGAAGAGGATCATGGATGCAATGGCCATAGAAAGTGAGTTGGCGCGGCCCAGCCAAATGCAGAACACACCTCCTAGGGTTTGGACTGTCCATAGGGTCCAAAGCCTTCCCCTCATGCCGAATTTCCTCGCTGACAAGTCGGAGGCGTAGCCTCCCAAAGGCCGCGCCACAAAGTTCGCCATGCCGAAGGTGGCGGCTATTATTCCGGCAGTGTGGAGTTTGAGATTGAACCTAGTTAATTAAACAAATTCATTCATTCGATCATTAGGGGTCTAATCTAATTAAACGAAGTGAAATATATATATATACATATATAGCTAGTGCCTGCAACCAACCTGTCGTAGAAATATTCTGCAATAACATTGTTAATGCATAGCTCGACTCCCATGGAAAAGCCATATAGGAGGAAAAAAATCCATGTCCTGTAATTTGTGACTGCGTACTTGAGTATCTACGTATACACATTAATTATTAGTATAATTAAAATTGTATCTTGATTTTAATAATTCATATATAATTAATTAATCTGGATATATTTATATACCTTAGAGAAGTTGTCCTTGGGTACATCACCTCTCTTCTGGAGAGTGGTAAGGTTCCCATCAGGCAAGTCCTGCCCTAACGCCAACACCATAACTCCGACAATAATATGCAGCCATCCGGGGATCAAGAACCCAATCCGCCACGCTGTGAACGGCGTTGCTCCAGAAATCTTGATGACATGAAATAGGAATGGCATGAGGAGCTGCGTCACACCGCCTCCCATGTCTCCCCAGCCTCCGGCGACGCCGTTGACGGTTCCGATGATGGAGCTGTTGAACATGACGCTGGTCCAGTACTGGCACGACACGAAGGTGGCCAGCGAGAACCCGATCAAGAACCTGACCGCGATGTAGCCCTGCGCCGACGACACGAAGGCCGTGGAGAACACGACCGGCGCCGTGAGGAGGTTGACGAAGGCGCAGCCGTAGCGAGGGCCGATGAGGTCGCAGACGAGTCCCATGACGAGGCGGGAGAAGATGCTGCCGGAGACGGAGGCGACGCCGGCATTGCCGATGTCAGAGCGGGTGAGGTAGAGATTGTCGCGGATGATGGGGACTAAGGGAGCGGCGGCGAAGGTGGAAACGAAGCAAGTGAAGAAGGAGATCCAGGCTAAGTGGAAGGAACGCATGTGAGGCTGTGCGAAGGAGCATATTTTTAGGGTTTTTGCTTTATGTTCCGAATCGACGGGCAAACAGAATTTAATCGGCGGCGGCGGCGGAATATTAATAATATCGGCCATTGTGACTTGGTATGAAGAATAGAGATAAAAGAGAGAAAGGTGGTGTGCTATAAAATGGAGAAGATGGAGTGGTATTTATAGTGTTTTTAGTGGTGCCATGTTGATATAATTAATCTAATTCAGGAGAGAGAATATATTTCCCAACTTGTGGGTAAAAGGACATATATATCAATTATGTTTCATTTTTATTTTTACCATCATGCACTAGCTAGCTAGTCACTTTTTTGGTTTTATAAGTAGGAATATTACTTTTAGCGTTTTTTTATAGGTAAAAAGATATTATAAAGTAATAACGTATTTTAATTAATACATATTGGATAAGTGACACAAGTTCAAAGGGGTAACAACTCCAGGAATGAATCCTTAGAATAAGAATGTGGTAATTTCCTACTGCATACAATAAAAAAAAGATGAGGTAAGTAATTCGAGTAAACAAAATCTCTACTATCAATGACAGATAGAGACCAACTCTCATTATCTAGGATAGGTGGAGTATGATTTATGAAGTTCACAATGGAACAGGGACATTCCCCTGACCGGCTACAACACAAACTCTCAAAGGGGGTATAAAATGATCCTGATCATTTTTGTAGCTAAATGAACTCGCCATGCTAACAACCTCACAACATGGTATGAGGAGATGGTCTATGTCACCGGTGCATGTCGTATGTACGGGTTTTACTTGTTTTTTTTTTATTAATTTATAAACTATATATGTCAGTAATTTATATTTCTTTTTTTTGTTCTCCAAATAAAATTACAGCATATATGTTCCTTATAAGTATTGGATATATGTTTGTGTGTGTAATTGCACGTACCTACGTTAAATCGACGGTTCAAGCAAAATTAAAAATTAAAATTCTTAATTTTAGATGGACTTCACTTAATTAAGTCGTGAGCCGTTTAGATCAAGCAACAAACACACATATATTTTCCCGTGACCGATTTCTTTTGACACGTGATACGCCAGCATTCAGTCCGCAAATTATATCTGGCAATTTTGAGAGGTAACAATTTAAGAATTCATACAATATATATTCGATTTGGAAATATTTTATTAAAATTGTAACTGCATCAAATATTCTGATTTTAATTCAGTTTAGTATTAAAGTTTCAACATATAATTATCTTAATTTTGAAGGTTCTTTATCTTTTTTTCTTATTCTTAAACTAATGTGTTTAATTTCCAATAAGCGTTATAAATGATATATATAATTGTAGGTAGATTTTCCAATGTTTTAAAAAGAAAAAAAAATAGTAAATGGTCAAGATGTAATGCTTCATCCTGACGTACGACATGTTAAAAGTCAACAGTAGGTGTGCTTCAACGATGTCAAAAAATAAAAATAGTAAATAAAATAAATAAAGAGCCCCTTATTTTTTATTACTAAATTAATTAATCTTAAACCATATATAAGGTATCGAGGATGTTGATATTCCATAGAGAATCACTTGATGTACGTTTTGAAAATGGGATCGGAGTTTGTTAAGCTACCGCGCGTGCATCTTATATGTTATATCCATCACAAATTAATTTTAAATATTAGCTTTCAACATTGAAATAAAAGAAAAGGTTTTAGGACTTCACAAATTAGCAAGCAACTATATACACATATAGTATGTATAAAAATAACTATATAAATATATAAATAAATATGTTTCCTACTAACTGATAGATAGCTAGGGTGTTTGTAATTCAGTTTGAAATGAAATAAAACTTGAACAAATTAAATCACAGTAATTTTTTTTTTTTTTTTTTTTTTTTTTGTTGTCGTAGGTAACCCACAGCCGCTACCGAGGTGCACACTGGGTAAACCCCGCCCCTGTGTAATAGCCTGCAAACCACATAAGGGAGGTAAACCACACTTGGCAAGCCAGGTGTGACAGACTCACACCTAGTGGTGTTGGTGGGATTCGAACTTGAGACCTTTGGCCTCAAGATATCACCACTCCACCACTAGGCCATCCCCAAGGGGACAAATCACAGTAATTTTATCTTTAATTAATCACACCGAACTTTAAAAATTGTGTTTTGAACTTGATGGTTAATTAAGTCGAGTCTGAATGAGCTTTGATAGAGGTCTAACTCGACTATATATAATTTGATACTTTTATACTTGTTTTATAATTTTTTACATATTGAATGACCTTCGAGCCGATTTTTAATTTTAATTTTTTGTAATAATGGTAACCCGTAACTGCAACTCGAGAGTGCGTACATGATAAATCTTTCTCGTGTGGAAAGTGAAACCACACTAAGAATTACTTTCAATATAATTTTTTGAGGAAACTTTGAAATTTAATTGATATATATATGTTTATTGAACCGAATTATATATTCATTCTAGTCCATCCATTATCAATTGATGAATGGCTAGGATTTCAATTGAGGATTCTGTATTAATTAAATGAGATATTAGCCGTTAGAATTTGTAAGGTTTCAAAGGGATATAATTGTAAAAATCTCATAATACAATTGTGGAAAGATATTATTACCAATAATAAGATGGATGCGTTATGATTAATATTAAATGCATAAATATTATATGAAAATTGTATCATATTTAATGGTGAATTCCAAATCGAAAGGTACATAATTATTTTTTTTCCTGTAGATGAATATGCATATTGTATTTATTATGTGCACACATGAAAAATAAACGATATTCCATTAAGCATAAAACTAATATGCATTAAGCAACAAAATTATATTAATTAAGCAATAAGATACTGTATATATGCATAGAAATATGACACATTAAATAATGGACGGGACATGTTCGTCTTGAGTAATTCAACTAATGTATGTAAATATACGTGGTTTTATTTTGACACAAGCAATAGAGTTTGATAATGGTTATACATGTAGTGTTTAATGAATAGCATTTTGTTGCTTAATATAAAGAAATATATTGCATATAATTATTAAGCATCATATTAATATTTAATGAGCAGAGAAGTAATAAGAATTTAGATTTCGTTTAGTAAAAAGAAAGTAATATTTAGCAAGGTTTTGACTCTGGTGAGAAATATTTGTTGATATGAGAAATGAGAAAATATTTTTCTTATTATAATTTACCGCTTAATTGGTATAATTTTCTTACACAATTATTTTATCCCACTTGTGCAATGAAATTATAGCAATTAAGCGATAAAGTATTTAAGCAATAAGATTATGACAATAAGCAATAAAATACAATACAATAAGCATTTTTCTTATTTTTCACATCAAGATATAAATTAAGTTGTTAATGGATTTTAATTTTACAACATATTAATACACATTAGTCGACAAATAACAAACTAATATGTAGTAAATTTATATTTTTCATTGTATTTGTATAAATTCAGTAGGTAATATTTTAGATAAGCGAAATTTGCAACATAATTAAGCAGTAAATTAAAATACGTTAGCGTATGAATATTTTTTAGTGGTATTAAGCAGAAAATGTTGAACAAGTAAATAATTATTTGATATGAATTTAGCAAAATGTTGAAGCCGTTTTTTATAGATATATACAAATTGATTTATCCCAAACCTACCAAATACAAATGACATTTATATATGGCAATGGACGTTTATCACGTAATTCATCAAATAAAATTACAAAAATGGCCTCACTATTATCAAATAATATGTAAAATTGAATAACAAGACCATTTAATTTAGAATATTAAAATCAATCTCCATCATTAATCTTGTCAGAGCCAACGGTCAATAATTATTCTTATTTCTCATCCCAATTAACTTTTCTCATCAGAACCAAAACCTATATATATATTCTAATAATAATACATTATTTGTTTGATTCAAGAGCCTTACAATTTTCGTGCAGTGCGCGCGTTTAGATTTATTCACACACACACACACACACACACACACACACACAGTGACATTAATTAAGTATGGTATAAATTTGTCATTTTATAGAATTTCATTTCATAATTGAAATATGAGTTGAATTTTGAACTATGGACTATGGTATTACTAGTTTGTTTAAATATTATTACCATTCCAAACTTTTGCTCTATAATATGAAACCCTATATTTTTTTTACCACATATTATATGCATATATAAAAGGAAAGAAATCAGAAAGAGATAGAACCACACTAGCTAGGCAAGTATCTCTCTTTATTTTGTTTTATATTTTTTTTATTTTTCTGATAGAAAAAAGATTATTTTTCGGAGTAACTTATTATTTGAGTGCCAACCAAGAAGAAAATGTGAATTTGCCTCCCAAAAAATAAAAATAAAAATAAAATAGAGAGAATGCTTCATTTAGTGAGCTGCGACCTAATTTAATTTCTTCTTCATCTGATTAAAATTATAGGCTGGTTGATGTTTAAGTTATATGCATCATGCATGTTTATCCTTGGTTGTAAACTTGTAATCGAGGATGAGATGGTGCATGGATATATATATTTACTTTCTTCTTGTCTTTTTTTTTATTAAAAATAAATTGATTTTCCTTTTATTTTCTAAAATTGATAATGTTGCACTTTATATATATATATATATATATATATATATATATATATATATATATCAGTACGTACAGTTCCATTACATCAGTGTAAGTTTTGTATATTATTTTATTTTTAACACGTCTTGGACACACCTTCATCAGGAGTGTTGACCAAAATCAAGGAGTAAATGAAAATTAAATCAATAAATTTTTTGGCATTTATGGAGCCGTCACATAAAAATAAAATTATACTATACATAAGAGCAAGTTGCTTAATATAAGCTGAAGTCAACGAATGTACGGCCAATACGGTCCGTACATTGGCTTTTTCATCGTTAAACAACTATTAACACATCTTTCTGTTTGAAGAAATAAATAACAGCGACTATTAATTAATTAAAAACTTTGGGCGCACATTTCTTGCATCCTAATTTTTTTAATAATGAATTGAAACAAGTTGAATCATTTGTTTATTTTCGTGCATTGGAATTCTAGATCAGGCCCTGATAGCTAGTTAGATATGCGGGTGTAGGAAATAAAATTACTCGTTTTATTTGGTTAATTAATTGGTTCTTAATGTCAATAGAAAGTGACACCATTTCAGTTTTGTATTTTTTAATAAATCTCTTACTTTAACTTTGTACCAAGCTAAGATGGTAACATTTTACACATGGATCTTCATCCTCGGTTCCCAAATTGATCTAGTTAAAACTACTCCGAATCAATTTGAGAAATTGATCGAGTCAAGCTCAAGCTCGAACTTCTCGAGTAACTTTCAAGCTCGAGCTCGAGCTCCAGCTCAACAATGCTAGGTTCGATAGGCTCACGAGCCTTATCGAGCTTTAATGTATTTACACTTGTACCATTACTAGTTTAAATATTTATACAAATACCATAATTAATTTGATTTTTTTTTTATAATTTTTTAATAATAAAAATAAGTAATATATATATATATATATATATATATATATATATATATATATATATATTATTATCAACTAACAATTGAATCGAATCAAGTCGAGCTCAAATATGCTACTAGTCGACTCAACCCAGCCCGATTGCACCTATACACCCTTCCCTTAATAATTGAGTGTTCTATTATATACTTTATTCTAAAAAGGAGTTATTCTATACCTCTCTCTCTCTCTCTCTCTCTCTCTCTCTCTCAAGGGAAGTCGAATAAAGGATCGGTCCAGCCCTTCAGCGCAAATCAGACGATATTCAAATTTCTGCGTAAATCAGACAATATTGAATAAACTATTTAAACACTGTAAGCATTTCTATACTTGACATTGAATTTCTAAAGAACGCATAAATTTTCACCACAGCTGCCTGAGAGAAGATAAATTTTAAAGCTAAATAAATCATGTTTGGCTGCTAGCTCCAACTACTGCTCAAATTAAGACATAAAAAAGGGCAGAGAAGCAGAGATGAGGTTTATGATCATGAAAAACCAGCCGCTGCCGCATCATCTTCTTGGAACAGGTTTGTAAAGCACAACAGTGACATATTTTGAACGGAAACGATGAGTAACTCCGAGCGCGACCACTGACCGAGGAGCTTCTCTATTCTCTATGTAAAGATGGTTTAGTGTGACGTTCTGTGGTGATGGGAGGAGGGATGCACAAGGATCACCGGTGGTCGGTTGATTCAACAAAGTATGCTGCAGGTGGGGAGGTAGTGATGGTGGTTCTCGACCCTCGTCTTCGTTTCCAGGGTAGACATTATTGTAACTTGCTTCGGGTGAATTGGGAACATCGAATCCAACTACACTCACTCGATCCTGCAAAGCAGTATTATTTTACGAGGAAGATGGTAAAATGCACACGACTAATCGGGACAAGTTTCTTCACTTACTTGGTCTGCACCGTATTGGTGGTTCATTGCTGCTGGAGCCAAGGAGCCTGAAAATAATGTAAATTATCATCTGTGAGCATTTCTGCAATTATTCAGCTGCAAAAATACAACTGACGGCCGGTGTTCTTTATCAATCATCAAATCTGGCAAATTGAGCACCATCCATCCACAGTAACTGACATGCCATATTAACTATATCCCGCGAATTAAAAAAATTCTTATCCACCATACAAGTAGACTGTAATTTAGAAAAGCAAGTCACAGAAGATGCAAAGAACATCATCAGAAAATCTATGTTGAGGTCCCCATCTCATCTAGCTAGATGGTTAGCAGTGTCATAATCCTATTCACCTATAATGACCTTCCAAAGAGAGTAGTTGCTCAGGAAAGACGGAATTGATAAGTCATGGTGCTGTCCCAATTCTATTTCTCATTAACCAAAAAATTGATACAAATAATTGAAACATCTAAAAAGAATTTTTCTCCCCAGACCATTCAATATATTCTTGAGGGTATAGAAGTAGACCTCAGAAGAGAGTTCACGCTCAATATAATGATTAAATTGATTGAAGTAAATCAAATTTGGAAAGAAGGCAGTACTAAATTCAGGAGTCAGCAGGGGTTAATTCTGTTAGCCTCTTCCAACTCCATAGGTATCATCTTCAATACCCAACGGAACATGGAAGGCTTGAGCTCTTCCGAAAATAGCGAGAAATAAAATGAATGATCATTTCTAACTTGATGGGCAGGTGACTTATTGTGCACTTCTTCCCGTCCTGAGAATGCTAGTCACTACACCCAGTAAGGCTAGTAAGCCAGCCTCATAAAAAAATGGGCTTAGAACCTCTCAACCTCGAAGCTTCTTCACTTCGGAGTTGGACATTTTGAGAGCTGCAAGGTAGAGACCTAAGGAATTCATTTTCAACAACTAACTATGTCTCTTGGCCAAGACAACGTCCTAGGCGTAAGGGAGTTCAAGCGAGGAGCTCACAGCAGCTAAATCATGATCTGCGGATGAGGTCATGCCCATGAGTAAGTGGAAGATGACAAATAGAAAACTTCATCGTCTCTGATGCACAGTTTTCATGCAGCTAAAAAGGAGGTGGAAACTTTCCAATCAATTCAGATCACTCGATTACCATAAAGACACATGACAATGCACATTACAATTTAAATGTGAATAATTTGTATTCACTAATTATGGCCCACATGGTAACATCAAAATCTAGTAACTGACAAAATCACTGTCATGAACTAGCATTCATAGTCATGGGAGCATTGCTATATAGGTAACAAGAATCTAAAAGGTATATGCAAGAAGTATTTTGTATTGCCATTCGACGATCACCATACTCTCAACTTGATGTTATTTTCCATGCAGAGCATCAACGATATATAATATACAATCCTATGTTGTGATTGTTTCCAAACTAGACAGCTCAATTGATACAAAACTAATGGAACACCCATAGCTAATTACTGTAAAAATAACCCAATATTACGACTTGATGACCATCAGATATCTTAGCATGTGCTAATAACTAAAAACTTAATAAGAAAAAAAGCATTGACAAGTCAAGTCCCCAACTCTACCTAAATTTATTTTGCAAGAATATTAAATTAAAAATACTGCCACTGCGAAAGAACACTAAAAACCTAATCTAAATGCATCATCGGCAAAGCTAAAATTTTTGCCATACATTCAGTAGAGAAAAAAAAAATAAAAAAATCAACTCACTATTCACTTGCTGCAGACAATTGGAATAAATAACACTAAATTCAGATAATCACCACAAAAAGTGATGCCCGAAAATTCCCAAATGTTAAGAGTAGACAAAAACAAAAACAAACCTAATCGAATTTAAGCTCCGCCCAGTAATTCTTCTCTTCAAGTCTCAATGCAGAAAGGATAAAAATCAAACCTTCAAATGAATCCAAAAACCAAAAAGTTCATCTGAAAAACAAAAATGGAAAAATTATTATCATGCAATAGAAAAAAAAAATCCATCACATATTCGACAAATTAGACACGCCCAGTAAGCGGAAATTCCCACAAATCAATATATTTAAGAAAGAGGCAAGATAAAAACGCAAAAATAAAGATGAAAAGGGAGAAAAATTTATAATCCAATTCAGTCCCCGGAATTCAGCTGAAAAGCACAACGAAATAAACCACCCCGCCCCCCCCCCCCCCCAAAAAAAAAAAAAGAAAAAGAAAAAAAAAACAACAAAGAGGAACGATTCAAAATCGAACTGTTTTACCTTAATAATGGTAGAGGCAAAAGAGCGGCAGAAGAAAAGGAAAAACCACAATAATTCACGTCAAATTACAAAAAGAGAGAAGATACACAAAAAAATAAAACATTTTCTTCATCTGTGAATTGCTTAAGAAAAAAAGGGGGAAAAGGTGATTACCTAGTAGAATCCGCCAATGGATTCTTAAGGAATCATGTCTCTGTGCTCGTCTGTCTTTGTGCGTGTCTGTGTGTGAGAGAGAGAATAATTTACATACTCGGGAGAATAATTTCCATATTTGTAGGAGCAGAAAATAATGTCCATAGTGTAAATATATTGGGCCAAGCTGGACTGTCACCCAAATAAAATAGGCCTTTTTTTAACTATCTTAACCGTTTTATTTTAGACAGAGAGTTGCATTCACTGGTCGTAAATAAGGGTCAACTAAATTCATGACCCAACCAACTTTAACATGGTTCAACCCATAAAAAATTCGTCAAAATCAGTATCAATTATAACATTAAAAAGTATCATTTAAAATTTAAAAAGTATCACATGTATTCTAAAAAGTAATAAGTTTGACTATACTAGTTTATTTAGTAAAAATTGTAATTTTTCATTCCAATTAATGTTTAGAGTTTAGGAATTTATGATTTTTTTTAAGGTTCACGATTTTTAAGTGGAGTTTTTTTTAGTATTTTTTGGATTTTATTTTGTGTTTTTTAGATTTTCTTTTAAGTTTTATTAATCTAAATTATGGATTATATTTAAGTTGGAAAAATTAATTATCGAGTTCAATGCACGAGCTCACGCGTTAGCATCGGGCATTACATTGAGTCTTCGGATTTAAAAAAAAATCGAATTAATTCATTTTTATTTTTGGTTAATTAATTCCATTTTAGGGTATATATTTATTTCAAAATTAGATTTTTATTTTTCAATTTCCGTTTATATTTATTTTGAAAAATTAAATTAATTATCGAGTGCAGTGTACGAACTCACGCATTAGCGTCGAGTCACGAGTGAGTGCATTACGCGAGTCACCGAATTTCAAAAAAATTAAATTAATTCAGTTTTATTTTAGTGTTCACTAATTCCATTTTATGATTTATATTTATTTCAAGATTAGATTTTTAATTTTCAGTTATTTTTCAATTATTATTTATATTTGTTTCAAAAAAATTAAATTAATTGTCGAGGGCAATGTACGAGTCACCAGATTTTAAAAAAAATAAATTAATTCACTTTTATTTTAGGGTTTATTAATTTCATTTTAGTGTATAAATTTATATTTATTTCAACCAAATTAATCAATTCACTTTAATTTTAAGGTTCACTAATTTTATTTAAGTGTATAAAATTTTTGGGAAAAAAGCAAAAAAAAAAAACAAATAATCAAAAAAAATCCGAAATTAGCCTAGAAAAAAAGGACATGTGCGTGAAGCCAACGCCCGCCACATATAATCGGATATATGGGCTTGTGCATGGAAGTCATGCTCTTTATTTTATTGTTTTTGATAAAAACTTTAATTAGATAGAACGGGTCGTATAGGATTATGGGGTAGTTTGGTTTGGGTGATAAACCAAGTTTAGGTTGGATTGATAATTTTATCCGGACTTATCACTTGTTTGGTTCGAATTATTGGAGTTTGGTATTGATGATGAATCCGGGTTCCAATCACTTATTTGAGTGATTACTCATCACCCCAATTTTGGGATGATTGTTTTCATCAACCGAACACTTGTAAAATTACCCATATATCTTCATCTCAAATAAAAAAATAAAATTTTTATTGGATGACAAATAAAAATAATTACAATTTTAATAATTATTATGAGAATATTGGTATATAAATATAATATTAATGTGGATACTAACATGTAATTAAAAGATGATTTTTGAAGAAGAAACTATTTTAATTAATTATCTTTATGCAACCATTATTTTCCATGTTTGGTAAATTATTTTTGTGCATCGATTATTTTCAATTTCATGATTTCAAGTATTTTTAAATAAAAATATAACTTTAATAATTATAAATGAATATCTTATATTACGGGTAATTTAAGTATTTTCCAACATTTTAATTCTAGTCATTCAATCCAAACATAATACTCATATTCTAAATCATTAAAAATTGCAATTAAGCAACCCAAACACAAAATTATTTTTATTCAAACAGTACAATCATACTTTATCCTATCAATCTTATATATTTCATCAACTGAATCAAGCGGGGCATGTATGGATTAAACTTGCCCAAAATTCACCTAAAAATAAGCGCTGCATGTTGCGCATGTGTTAGGTAGTAATTTTTTAAATTTTAATCTCCATTAGAATTTATAGTTACTTCGAAAAAATAATTAAGAGCGCAACGCACGAGTTGTCGTTATAATAATAAGGGTGGGACAATGCCACCGAACCAAAAGAGTTTTTTTTTTTTTACATTATATATGTATGTTTGATCATTTGTTTATGAGTCGACAAATTAATATATCCGCTTAATAATGTAGCATGCACCTGATATTTCTTATTACATTTTATGTGTTACATTCGGTATTACTTTTTAAAATTATGTGTTTTTTTGTATATTTTTTTTAATTATATTTTTTATGATTTAGTTTAATTTTAAATTTTTTTAGGGTTCACCCTACCAATTAGAGTTTATAATTATTTTTTTAGTATTTAATTTTTAATTTTACATTAATAATTCATTATTTTGGTTGATTGACTCAAAACTAAATTTTATAACTTTTTTAATCTATGTTTTTGTTGATAAGTGTTGACTATGATTATTTATATTAGAATTGATTTTTATTTTATAATAAATATTATTAAAATCATAAATTCTACATTGAAACACATAGAAGTGTAACGGAAAATTTGAACCCCAATAATAGCACTGATATGCGATTATGTTTCCAATATTTATTATTACAGTTATCAATAAACTTGATGAACTGGCAAACATGTGATAAATACTTAAACACGAGTGGTATTGTTATGTTATCAACTAGTATATCTCTCATACGATGTATGAAAAATTGGTCACACATTTTAAGTTTAAAGTTTAATAATAGTTGAAATAGTGTTGGTTGTAATAGTATTAATATATAGAAGGAAATAATTATTAGTTTATCAAATGATAGTTTTACAATATGTATAACATTATATTTGTAATTTTTCAAATATATTCATAAACATGTTTAAAATATTTTTTTATGTTTTTAAACTTAATCAATTGAAGATTTATATACACTTATTGCATATAACACGCACCACAAAGTAATGTTATTTTTCGATAGACAAAATTGAATAATTATTTTGTTTTATATATTTAACATATTAAATATATTTTTAAGCTACAAATGTCTACAAATCCTCCACCTATGCATACAAAAATAAAATAAAAAATGTTACAAATCTCAAACTTTGAAGTAAAAATAATAATAAATAAGATTGTAAAAAAATGTTAAAAGATAATGATTGTAATCTAAATTGTCATGAAAAATGCCAAAAAAAAAAGAAGAAGAAAATTTACACCAGCAAATGTTACTACTATTGTCTATTAACTCATAATTATTGTCTATTATTCAAAAATGGTTGTCTAAAATATAATTATTAAATTGTGAGATAGACAACGGTTTATATCAAAATCGTTGTCTATCACAAGATCTTGCCTTAATATATGTATAGATAAATAGATAAATAGATAGATAGATAGATTGTTAAAACAAATAGATAACAATTATTAATAAATATGATATTAGTTTTTAATTATTAGAATTTATAAAATTAACACAATTACTATAAAGTATGAATAAATCAATATTATCTTCAAAGCCATAAAAATAATGATGTTAATATATATACATATATATATATATGTACGTATGTATGTATATTAATAAAATGTAATGAGAGAAACTTCAAATGGTTGAAATATTTTAGGAATTTTAAAGATTGATGTTAGTAATTAAACAAGTATCATCATCATCATCATCATCATCATCATCATCATCATCCTATCAGTTTTTTTTTTTGGTGATTTTTTTTTTCAATTTTTTTAGCTGCTATTAAAAGCTCCCATTAATTATAAGCCATTTTAATTACACGATAAGCAGCAGATGGAATCATAAGCCATAGTTTTTGGAAAATTAAATTTTAATTGTGCAGTGTGGAGTGTTCCACATAATGTAGCAAATAATTTCATCCATACCATAATATGTATATTAATTAGAATTAAAAAAAAATACATTATTTTATTTTAAACGAATTGACTTCTTTTATATCTTTTTTTTTTGTTTCCACTAAAAGCTCTTGTCTCGTTGTTTACACCATGCGTAGTATTAGAATTGAAAAAAACAAGAAAATTTAAATGGTTGTGGTACGCTATTTTTTAACAAATAATCAACTGCAAGTGCACGTTGCTATTGTAAATAGTCGTAAGCAAGAGTATCGTATCCACAAGGACTGAAACTCGAATAAATCACAAAACTAAAACACAAATATCTTATCAATATCTAGACTCTAAATTCAAAGTATGAGAATAATAATAAACTATAAAATAAAACAATGACATAAAATGCAATAATTAAAGCTAGCACTTAATAAATAATAGAAATAGGGGATTCCAGGGATAATACGCGTATAACAAACTTCCAATTGCTTTATTGCTTATTTAACCTCTTTAATTCATTAAAGGTAGAAAATCACTGATACGTTATCAGATTGTTCATAGAATACATGTCATACCATAGACATAATAATCATGCACTTCACTGTGGTCGATTCTTCACACACATTATTACTCATAACCACGTTCATTGGACTTAAATTACTATGCAACACTTGTTCACTTGATCGGTCCTTCCAAGCATCACATAAAATGATTCATCAATTTTATCCCACTAATTAATCAGTCACGACTATAATTTTCTAATTAATTAGCTTGCATACACATGTTGTGGCCATCAGCATACATATGCGAAATTGAAACTAGGCAATCAAATGCCCAATAACGAACGGAAAACATAATTCAATAAATTAAATCATTCAATCCATAATAGTTGTAAACCCTAGAATCCCTAAAGTAGTTTAACTAGACAAATAAAATGAAATAAAACAGAGTTTGAAACATCATAAAACAAATGTAGATGACACAGGTAATCCTCTATAGCATCTAATCGTCTTATACGATGAACTCTCTCTCCAACACCGTTGGAATCCTCCTCTCCAATGGTTCGATGTTCTCCCCGAGTGTAGATGGTACTGAAAGCCTCATCCATCTTCTTGGGGTGTGTGGAAATGTATCAATAGTGTAAAAGGTATATTGAGAGTGTTTCCAAGTGTGTGTGGCATCCTCTCTCTGTATTTCTCGAGTTGTCTTGTGTAAATTAGGTCTGAAACCCTAATTATAGATGAAAAACTCATCAATCCGTGAAGCCTCACACTTGGGTCGAGTGAAAAAACTGGTTCGACCCAGATGATCGATTTTACACAGGGTCGACCCAGGTGAAAAATGTCAGGTCAATCGAGGCCTTTATAAATTGTTCATAGGTAGGTCAACCGAGACTTTTTGGGTCGACCCAACCCCTTTTCGAACTGGACTTCGGATTTCAACAGACTTTATCCAATAAGATTTAATTAAGTCATTAATTAAGCCCAAAACCTAATTAAATCACTCTTAGCTCTCCACAACTTTAATTGATCATTTTTAACTATTTATTCAACAAATTCGTCACTTTAACTGCAAAACTCATAAAAAAATCAAAAACACCATTTGGTATTTTATTTCACTAAAAAACTACTTGCAAGTGCACGAGTTAAATGTAGTAAAATTGTAGTAAGCAATGTCATATCCATAGAGACTGGTTGCGTAATGCAGCTAAGTACCCAATTCTTTTGTCCTACTTTATCTAGAGAACCGATTTAATTGTTGATTTTAATTAACTAAATACTGCAAAAGAAAATAAATAGATCAAACACGAGAAAAATGGATAAACAGATAAAAGACGGAACCTAGGGTGTTTCTATTAACTGGATTTTTCGATTTTTAGATAATCTATTAAACCAATTTAATTCTAAATCTTGTAAGAGAATCACAAATATAATTACAACCTCTCTCTCAAGCAAGCTATAATAGTAGATTAGACTCTAATTCTTATCTCTCGATCTTGAATTATTATCTAACTCCAGACAAAATCTCAGATCCACTCTCCTTACGATACCTATCAATCTCTCGATCTAGCAGACTCATGTTATACAATCCTAATCCGTTAATCTATTAATCTCTCTCGAGTGAATAAAAAATTAACTACACAAGTATAAATACTAATCAATTTATTCACACCAGACAACAATAAACAAGGATACATAAACAAGAAATAGAAAGAAACAATATATTGCATCAAATCAGAAAATCCGATAACATCCACAACCCTAGGATCTCAAATAATTTAGATACTCATGTTATATTCAAAATTCAAAGGAAATAAATAAACAAAAACATTCAACATGATAGTTCTAATTGAATAAAGCATAAAATAAACTTAGTCTATGATGCACTTCTTCAATCTCTCTGTAGTTTCTACCCTGTCTTCTCCACAATGTCTCTACTCTCTTTATAGGGTGAAAAACTCCTGATTTTTCGAGGGGATAGTCCAAGCCCAAGATAGAAACGAATTGGATCAAAAAGGAAATTCACGGAAAAAGCCATAAAATAGCATGGTCCGTGCAAGTCTATCACGGACTGTGCAGCACAAAATAGCACTAACCATGACTGGTCTCTCTGTGATGTTAGCACAGGTCGTGCAATGCCTAGCATGGTCTGTGCTAACTCACTGCACTCCCGATGTGCGTGTTCCTGACACTTTCTCATCCCGATTGAGCCCTAACTTGAACTATCAAGGCTAGCAGTTGGATTTTATCAACTCTATGAGTTTTTAGTCCAAATTCCTGTAGAATCAAACCAAAAACTAATTTTGTACAAACAAGTGAAATTCGAGCAATAACATGGATTAAAGCACACAGTATATACTCAAAATCATTCCAAAATCGACTCTAGATAGATGCAAAAACCCAGTTTATCAACTTTCCCAAACTTAGAGACATGTTCGTCCTCGAACATCTGGGAAACATGAAAGAAATGAAGTGTGGATCATAGAACATGCAATGCTTCCAAGAATAAATTGAATTTTTGCCCAATCAAGTATATAAATAAAAACCACAGTGCACAAAGATAAACTCACATAAATCATGCCTTTAAAATAGTGAACCTCTCAAGGTGTGTATTTTCTCTCTTCACACAAGTGTTTAAAAATGACGTGTTTACACTTAAAAATCAATTCAATGCATATAATCCATCATAGGCTTGCACTCAATCTCATCTCTCCACTACAATAACGTGTGCTTCAAAGTAAGAATTAAAAAAGAACTTTTCATTGGTTGTAATGTAGGCTTCGACTAAGGTGGAAAATTTTTGGCTAAGCGACTAAGTTAAATGAACTATGACACTCTCCAAATAATTACAATTCCTCAGTAGGATCCTTTTGAATCCTATTCCAACCCTTTCACTCAATTTCTAACCCCATTAGACTCTTTGAGTCTTATTTGATTTCCTAGGTATAATTTTTAATTTCCATGCTCACTTTTTTTTTCTTTTTCTTATTTTTTTTCTTCTTCATCACTTCTTTGAAGTGATCAATGTGAGCATCTAAATTCATATCAATTTTTCGGGCAACACAACCTCTACATCAACCCCAACTACCCATCATTCCACAATTTTTTAACTATCATTTCTCCACAAATTTTCAATGAATAGGTAACTCAAAGAAATAGGCTTTAAGGCTCAATGTGGCTGACTAAGGATAATTATTTTATCAGGACAAGTGTATGGGTAAAATTAGCTAACAAGAATGGCCTTAAATCATTTTCAACTATCAGCATACAACACGTAGTCTCGAGAGAAATATGAAGACAAGTTCTAGAGATCACACACAAGATTGATAATCACACCAGAAACAAACAAGACTAACAAGTCTTGAGCTTAAAATCTCTCATGCTCAATCACAATCCAAAGGTATAAATTCTAAAAATCTATTAAAGCACAAAGTAATTCATCATCACATACTCAATTAGCAATTTTTCAAATGAACACAATCTCATCATCAGCTAGTTAAGTTTCCATGTCTTCATACTTTCACATTACACAAACATTCTTTAATATCTTAATGCAGACCATTTTCAAATAGACAGAGAAATCTAGAAATATATTCCAAAGCAACATCAACTACTAAAACAAAAACAACCAAACAAAAGAAAGCAAACCTAAAAAACATAAATAAAATAAAAAGATTCAGGATACTACCACACCAATCCCTCCCCCATACTTATTGACACGCCAGGAGAATAAGTTTGTAGGGAAAAGAAGTGGAGTATCCTGAAGGAAACAAACTCACTGAAGCGGAGGCTGAGAAAACTGGAGGTCCCACTGCTGCATTATCTGCATCATAGCAGCCATATTTGTATTGATGGAATTCACATCGCCTCTTATCTCACGCACATCAGTCTTAATGGAGGCTACTCGACCCTTCAAAGCCTCCATTCGATCCTCAGGACTCAAATAACGCCGTCTGCACCTCCAAGACTGAGAGCTACTAGGCTGAGTCTTGATCGTGGGAGCACTCGAGCTGGCTCCAACTGTACTGCCGTCTTCATCCTGTTGTTGCTTATCTGTCTCCTCCTACTCAAGCAGCTGCCCAATGTGTGTATGGAAAGGTTGGATAGATAGGTAGTCAACAATGACCCGCAGATGGGCTGGAGTGATCATCCGCCAGTTCTGGCGGTCATGCCAGCCAGACACGTGGGTGAGGGCACGGTTCGGCAGTGGGAAGTACCCTCGCAGCTTCTGGGTGAAATAACAGCGTTGTGCCTGATCCACCTTCATGAAGTCCATATTCATCAGGACTTCGTAGTTCAGCATAGAATTTCCCAACAGCTTCTCTCAATCAGTATAATCGACTCCACAATAGTCAGCCAGTGGAGTGATCATGCCACCACACATCAAGATGCCTCCATACTTCGTAGAGGTCCTGTTGTGATAGAATAGGATTATTGAGCAGAAAACAAACAGAAAATGTAAAAAAGACACAGATTTACGTGGTTCACCAATTTGGCTACGTCCACGGGCAAAGAGGAGAACATATTTTATTATGCAGCTAGGTTATAGATTACAGATCTCAAAGACCATATATATAGCACTGAGATAAAACACCAAAATTGGGCTTAAAGCCCAAAACCAGCTCAGCGAAGCGGTAGATTCAAGACATATCAACAAATCTCCACCTTAACTTGAATCTTCCTTGTAGATGCATCATTACAATACTAGATGAATAGACTCCTCCTTTCTGCCTCAGATTTATCCTCATTGGGCAACTAACAGCTTGTGATGTTTAGCAAGTCCAAACAGTGTCGAAACTTGCTATGTGGGACCAACTTGATGAACATGTTAGCAGGATTTTCAATAGTACCTACTTTCATCACCTAGATTCTCTGCTCATTTTTGAGAAAATGATACCTCACATCAATATGCTTGGTTCTCTCATGATGGACCTGATCCTTGGTCAAACAGATTGTACTCAAACTGTCACAAAACACAGTAACTTGATCATGATGTAGACCAAGATCACCTACAAGCCCTTTCAACCAAATTCACTCTTTAGCAGCTTCTGTTAGTGCCATATACTCTGCTTCAGTTGTAGACAGAGTAACTGTAGCCTACAAAGTTGCCTTCCAACTAACAATAGCACCACCAAGAGTGAAGACATAACCAATCATAGATCTTCTACTATCAACATCTCCAGCATAGTCAAATCAGAATAACTAGCCACAGAACCGTGAGCATCACCTCCATATATGAGACCAATATCAGACGTACTTCTGAGATAATGGAAAATCCTATTCACAGCTTGCCAATGCTCCTTTCCAGGTCGTCCCATGAACCTGCTAATAACACTAACAACATGTGCAAGATTTGGTCTAGTGCAGACCATAGCGTGCATCAAACTCCCTACTGTATTAAAGTATGGGACTTGAGACATGTACTCCTGCTCAGCTACAGATTTTAGTGCATAATCAGCGGATAAATGAATATTTACAGCACTTGGAGTATCAATAGGCTTGGTGGTAGACATGCCAAATCTAGACAAGATCTTCTGAATGTAACTCTTTTGTGATAAGAAAAGCTTCTTCTTTTCTCTTTCCCTATATATCTCCATGTCCAGAATTTTCTTAGCAGCACTGAGCAGATCCTTCAACTTCAAAATATCAGACTTGGACTTCGCAGCTATAAGCATATCGTCCACATACAGGATGAGATAGATCATGGAATCATCATCAGCTTTGTTGTGATACACACAACAATCATACGGACTCCTATTGTATCCTAACTGGATCATGTAACTATCAAACCTCTTATACCACTGCCTTGGAGACTGATTTAGCCTATATAAGGACCTCTTCAACTTGCAAACATAATCTTCCTCTCCTAGAACCTGGAACCCCTCTGGCTGAGTCATGTAGATATCGTCTTCGAGCATTCCATGTAGAAAAGCTGTCTTCACATCCAGTTGCTCAAGTTCTAAATCCTGATGTGCAACCATTGTTAGTAATACTCTGATGGAAGTGTGTCTGACTATTGGTGAGAATATCTCATTATAGTCGACTCCCTCCTTCTATGTGAACCCTCTTGCAACTAGTTGAGCTTTGTATCTCACACCCTCACCAGGTGTGGTTTCTTCCTTCTTCTTGAATATCTATTTGCAAGTAATAATCTTTCTCCCCTCAGGCTATTTGACCAGCTCCCAAGTCAAATTCTTGGCAAGTGATTCTATCTCTTCTCCTATTGCAGTGAGCCATTGGGCCGACTCACTATTTGAAACAGCTCTCTGTATGCAGATGGTTCATTTGCAGATGGTTCTTCCTCTTCCACCTCGTCAGTAACTTATAATGCATAAGTCACCATATTCTCAAAATCATACCTCACAAGAGGCTTCACGCATGTTCTCCTAGCTCTATCAATAGCTATGCTTGTCTGGCGAGCTTCTGGATGAACATCTGAACTTGTAATTTCAGTAGTAGTATGTTGATTTTCTCCACCTTGGAGTTGTGATTTACTCTCATCGAGAGTGGCTTGCAGCTCCACCTGTTTATCAACACTACTATAATTTTCTGCACCAATGGACTTCACAGCGGGGTTAAGCATAGAATTCTCATCAAAAAACACATTCCTGCTGAGTATAACTCTATTCTCTGAAGGTGACCAGATTCTATATCCCTTAACTCCATCCCCGAAACCAACAAATATACCCTTCTTAGCTCTTGGCTCTAATTTACCCTCACTAACATGATAGTAAACAGTACAACAAAAAACCTTCAACAGTGAATAATCTGTAGGTTTATTAGACCATACATAGTAAGGTGTCTTGCAATCAATGCCAGTGTGAGGACCACGGTTAATCAGATAGCATGCCGTATTTACGGTTTCTGTCCAGAACTTTCTAGCCAAACCAGCATTCGAGAGCATGTATCTCGCTCCCTCCAGCAATGTCTGATTTATGCACTCTGCCACACCATTATGTTGCTGTGTATATCGAATAGTGTGGTGTCGAGCAATTCTTTCATCCTTAGAGAACTCGTTGAACTCAGACGAACAGAACTCTAGGCCATTATCAGTTCACAGTCGCTTGATCTTCTTCCTATTCTGATTTTCTACCAATGCCTTCCACTGCTTGAACCTCCTGAAAGCTTCACTTTTGTGTTTCATCATAATTACCCAAGTCATCTTTGAGTAGTCATCAATCATAGACACAAAAAATCTATGGCCTCCAATAGAATCAACACGTGATGGACCCCAACAATCCATATGAATGTAGTCAAGAGTCCCCTTGGTCTGATGAACTACCTTCTTTGGAAACTTGCTGCGATGAAGCTTCCCAAACACACAATGTTCGCAAAATTCAAGACTCTGCACTTTATGCCCAGAAAGAAGATCCCGCTTTGCCAAATTCTGCATCCATCTTTCTCCTATATGACCGAGCCTCATATGCCACAACCTGGTCATATTCATGGTCTGAACTTCGGATGATGCAACATCAGTAGAACCTGTCACAGTGAAACCTCACAGATAATATAAGGTACCACGTTTCAAGCCTGTCAGAACCACCTTTGAACCTTGACAAACATACATAACTCCACCTTCACCTTTGAAACTGAAACCCTTGCTGTCAAGGAGACTCAATGATATCAGCTTCTTCGTCATCTGTGGAACATGCCTAACTTCATTCAAGGTCCAGAATACCCAATCATGTGTCTGTATCCTGACTGAGCCAATTCCAACCATCTTGCAGACAGCACTGTTGGCCATGGAAACATTTTCTCCATCTATCTGCTCAAAGGTTGAGAAGAACTCCCTGTTAGGACAAATGTAGTATGATGTCCTTGAATCAAGAACCCACACATCATTACGATGTGACTATCCAGCTGCAACCAAAGCCATATCTTTTTTAGAATTCGTATCAGTTTCTACCACAGCTGCAGAACCGCCGACACTCTCTTTCTTCTCCTGCTTCCTCTTCTTCTTAGGACAATCATTCTTCTAGTGCCCTGGTTCTTTACAGTAATTGCAGATGTCTTTGGGGTTAGGACCGTTTGAACCTTTATGGTTCGGTTTCCTAGTTTTCTTCCCAGATTTTTTTTGTCCCTGACCCACAAACAGCCTCGATGCCTGATTTTTATGGCTGAGCCAGTTGTCTATTGACGGTTTTCTCTACTTTGGAGGGCAGATCGAACATCTTCCAGAGATAAAGTATCTTTTCCAGTAATAAACGATTCAACAAAATTCTCATACGATTCAGGCAAAGATACTAACAGAATTAAAGCAGTGTCCTTATCTTCTACTTTAACATCAATATTACGTAAATCTAGCAAAATTTTGTTTAATTTGTCTAAATGATCCCGAAGGGGTGTACCTTCCTGCATGTATAAACGGAACAGACGTTACTTCAGAAGTAACTTGTTGGTTAGAGACTTCGTCATGTAGAGACTCTCTAACTTCTTCCAGAGACCATCGACAGTTTCCTGATCAGAAACCTCGATGATAACATTGTCGAACAAATATAGCATGATAGTCGAGTGAGTCTTTTCTTCTTGGGTATTCTACTCTTCTTCATCTATATCCTTAGATTTTGGTTGTCCTAATAGCAGCATCCATAAACCCTACTGCTTCAGCAGAGATCGTATCTTGATTTTCCATAAGCCAAAACTATTTCTCCCAGTGAATTTGTCAACCTTTACATTGAAAACAGACATTTTTGATCGACTCAAAAAACCCTAGCAGTGCGGAAATAACCTGATTGAAATGACTAGGCTATTGATACCAATTTGTTGTGACAGAATAGGATTATTGAGCAGAAGACAAACAGAAAATGTAAAGAAGACACAGATTTACGTGGTTCACCAATTTGGCTACGTCCACGGGCAGAGAAGAAAATAGATTTTATTATGCGGCTAAGTTACAGATTACAAATCTCAAAGACCATATATATAGCACTGAGATAAAATACCAAAATTGGGCTTAAATGATATGATCCCGGTATGATGATCAACACCGAGAGAAAACGCATGGAAGACTTATAGAATCGAAACGCACTTCAACTAAAGAAGGATTCAACCACTAAGAACTATAGCACAATAACACACTAAACAACAAATATTAGACTCAAACGAACTGAATTGACTCGATTATGTTGCTGGACTAGACTTGACTATTTAGACCACTTAAGACACTTAGAATTATGACCAACAACTAAACAAAACACAAATCCAAAATAAACACAAATACGTAAAATAGGGCAAATTGTTTATATGTGTTATTTAGGGCGAATTGAGCATGTATGGTTATGGTCGAATTATGGAGATGAATTATGACTGGATTGTGATTGATGGGTGAAGATGATACGTACGGAAGATGAATATGGATGTTGGTGATTGATGGTGATGAAATAAAAAGGATAGAAGAAATATACTTACTCGAACCCCGTCTTGTGGTGAAGACGAATTGCGATATCTTGTATACTCCGGATTGGTAGCACTTCCCCTAGATCTCGATGGAACTAAAAAGAGTTTGCAATAGGACTTTAGATTTTCTAGGATCACGAGACAATTGAAAATAAACTTCAAAATATTAATTAACGTCTAAAGAAAATAAAATACATGGATCCCTTATTTATACATAAGGGGAGCATGAAAATTCTACCTAAAAATAATAAAAAAATCTTGTCCAAATTGGACTAGAAGAATTGCCTAAACTAGAATTCTAAACTAAATAGGAACGAAAATTAACATAAAAAAATAAATAAAATCTGATCTAAAACTATAGTCTAAAATAATTAAATAAATACTATAGTCTATATAGAAATCAACTCCTAATTAAAATAATCCGACACGCAGTCGGTACGCCATACTGCTGGCTCTTTGAACTTTCATCTTCAACTTTTCATCATGTATTGTTCTTCAAATCTTGATCTCCAATCTTTAATCTTGAACAACACGGGAATCCTCGAACCTTTCAATAGCATTCTTGGATTTGATTTGTTGATGTTTATCGTGCTCGTATCATTCATCTCCTCTTGAAAAGAATTTGTCCTCAAATTCGAATCTCCGAGATCAAAGACTATCACGAACAGATCATCAATCTCTTTTTGCACAAGTTGCGTAGGACACAACTTTTTGATCATTAACGTGCACATCCCACTTGTGTCGGACGACTGAAACTTCAATTTCATATGATACATGAACATAAGAACCACGAACAAGTCTGATGGCACATCAATATCATGTAGCACAACTTTGGCTACCTGTAAGATTAAAACATTTAAAGTACATGGTTGATAAAAACTGTTAGAAATCAGCGGCTTCTCCATGCTTGGATGATCAAACTTCTTATGATCTTTAATCACTTCCAAGTTGATCTCATTCTGCACCTCTTTTTTTTCTTCACTCAAAGGTTGATCCGCTTCTAATGTAGATTCTTCATGAACTGAATCCTCTAGATTGAGCTCTTCATCAACCGTCTCTTCTTCTACAGTGATTTCACAAGTACCAACATCGATCAATTCTTCAACAGGTGCTTCAACTACAATGGGTACCTTGACATCGATCTCCATTTTTTCTTCCTCAACTTCAGCAACTATCTCCTCAGATGTGGCGTCGGTTAATGGATGTTCTAACTCATCTTCATAGGGTTTGACTCAGTACGACAATCGAAGGCTGAACTGGTAATGGTGTAGACTGTGTAACAATGGCCAGCTGAATGGGTGAAGTAGACTGTGCAGGTGGTGTCGGTGTAGCAACGAGAGGCCGAATTATTGGTAGGAACGGTGCATATATGGGTCTTGCAACAGGAGGCCTACAGCTGGACTGGGAAGTGGTTTGTGTGTACCGCTATGCGTACTAATCCACTAACTTAACCATTAAATCCATCTTGTCAAATATTGACTGTGTACGAGTTTCCATGCTTTCGGACAATGCTTCACAAGGCTCCTGCAAAACAGAAACAAAAGAAAATAAAGAACAGACCTCACAACCTCACGATCACTCGTATTTTCTCTCTAAATTTTACCCCTCGTGTATGTCTCTCAAGTATTTAGTGGTGCTCGTGTGATAGGCGTGTATATGGTGGTAATGGTCGAAGCTTTTGTTGCTTAAGATCGGCTCCTCTCGGTCTTCGGGTAGCAATTTCACCTTGAAGATGATGGAATTTGGCCAAAAGTACACTTATATAACAGCATAGCTGTGCTTTTTGTTCGGGACGTCGTTCCGCTTTCGGAATGGTATTATGAAGAAAAATCGGTGTTCGGGAACAAAATTGGCAAGGAAAATATGAAAACCGGATGTATTAGGGTGAGCTACAAGTTTTTCAAATCCTATAGGGTAGTGTCGTGTATCTTGAACTAGAAGGAAGGGATGCGATGTATTTTGAAGTTCCAATTGGTGTAGGAGAATCCAAAAATAAATCCTAAGGTTGGAAGAAAAGGATAAGAAAAGAAAAGGAAACAAAGAATGGAAAAGGAAAGAGGTTATTTGGATGTGTGTTCCACTAGTGTGACATAATCTAAATACCTCAATTAGACTAGACTCTAGATGGAAAGAACCAAAAATAAATTACAACTCAATTGGAAACTACCAAAAATAAAATACTACTTAGAAGGAAAGAACTAAAAATAAAACAAGACTCACAAGGTAACTACCAACTATGAACTAGTACTAAAAGGAAAGTACCAAAAATAAAATAGAACTCAAAAGGTAAATCAAGAATCAAATTGGATTTTTTTTTTATCATTTTTTTAACTTTCGGTCTCTCTCTTCTCTTTTTTTTTTTACTGAAAACTCTATCTTTTTTTTATTCGATTTTTTTTCAATAAATGATACGAATTACAACTCGATGACTCAAAACAAATAAAAAAAAGATAAACGAATTAAAACAAAAGACTAGACCCGGTATTAAACCACGAACAACTATTGCCGTTGTGGCTCTGATACCACATGATGTGCCCAAAACCAGCTCAGTGAAGCGGTAGATTCAAGACATATCAACAGGTCCGGTGCAGATGCTCAGCAATGTGAGCCCCTAGATCAAAATGCTCCCATCTCAGCAGACACCATAGAAAATACAACTCACGAGCTTGGATGCTTCCTCCATCATAATGGGCGAATGCGGCATTAGCAAATGCCCTCTGCATAAATCAGAAGATAGGGTTCCGTAGTGATGAACCCTTGTCAACTTTCGGATCAAAGTCTCAGGTCGGCTCCTCATCATGGGCCTGTGTCAGCTGGCGCCAAAATGAAATGCGGTCGTAGTCCTCATGCTCCTCATAATCACCTCCGGAGTTGCAATAGATGGCATTCAACTCCTCAGCTGAGAGAGCAAACTGGCGATTGTCAGCTGAAATATGATCGGAACCAATGAGATGGGATTTTGGTTCTTTTTAATCTTCATGGAGCTCAAAAACTCCAACATCATCCGCCTGTATAATGGCCATCTCTTAGAAAAGATACGGGTTAGACCCCCGCGCTCACACAGTGCCCAGAAGTCATCATGCAGTCCCAGAGCTCGCAGGCAGTCACTATCGGGGTATCTAGAAGGGATATAATCGAGCTAGACAAGGATGTCCTATTTCACTCGGAAGGCGGGGTCAGTGAAGACTATCCCGAAATTCTGTGGGTCATTGGGGTCATGGCCCTAGAGACCCCATCTTCTTCTAGCAGCCAAAATACCTGCAAACTTGGCACGTGAGTGTGGGAATCAAAACAACAACCTCAACAAGCAAATCAATCTCTACTCCCGAAGCACTTTAGACCAAATGCACTCAATATTCATGCTCTATATATCCCACACATTTCCACAATGCTAACTTAGCACACCAACCAAATTAAACCGACAAAATTGCAATTAAATCCTAGTTGGCCCCTCTAAAATGGAATTAACTACAACAAAACAAAGAATTTCTCCAACAAAACCAAAGGAAAAGTAATGCCAAACAACAAGACACAATTATCCCTCACAATGCGCTTATAACTATCAATCATACTAAAGAAAATGGCACCCAAAGCAAGTAAACCACTAGGTGCGTCCAAAGTACAAATTAACATGTAGTTTTCATCGCATTTAGCAACAAAATTCACAAATGAGGCTCTAAGTTTCCCTAGATCAAAATCACTACACCAAATCACCCTAGCTTCTTGCTCATGCCTAATAACCTTAATACACAACAATGAAAGCACCCTTGAGCCCAAAATTCGACCATAGAGACATAAAGTTCACGCCCACTAACTGTTTGACAAAAGTCCACAACCAAAATTCAAAAAATTTCAAGCAAAATGGGGTACCAATTCACTTACCCATCATCCACAATCATCAACAATCATCTTCCAATGAGTATTGGAGTAAGAACACATACCTTAGACGAAGTTGGAGTGAAAATTTCAAGTATAAGAAAGTATAAGCGCAAATCCCTAAATGTGTGTGAAGAATTTGCAAATCTCTTGCCAAATCGTGCTCAATAATGTGTGTGTGTGTGTGTGTGTGATTTCATGATGGAATTTGATGATAGAGATGAGAAATTAAGAGCTTGATGAGCAACATTGATGAAAATCGAACTAGGGTTTTCCTTGAGAGAGGGGTGTGAGCGTGTGAAATAAGAAAAGGGGGAAAAGAAACCTTAAATTGCGAACTAGGCTGATTTCACGTGCTATGTAAACTAGCACGGGCCGTGCTAGACCTTCTGTATCTCGACAATTTTTGATGTACATAGCACGGTCTGTGCAATACCTAGCACGGTCCATGTTAATTATTTTTTGCAATTCCCTATCTGTTTCATGCAAGGCTAGCACGAACCATGTTAATTTTTCTCTTTTTTTTTTACCTACACAAAAAATTAGAGAAAAAAATAGCACAAACGAAATAAAAACACAAAACAAAAATAAATTACCACAATATTGGATTGCCTCCTAATCAACGCTTGATTTATTGTCTTGAGCTCGACATCTTCTTGAAAATGGCTAAGGAGAATTTGGTGAAGCCCGACGCTACACTAATCCTAGTCTCATCAACTCCTTTGGGGATATTGGAACGGCTCGTCCCCAATGCTCTCCATTCTTTTTCTTAGCTTTTGTTTTCTTTTCTTCTTGAGCTTTGAGCAGCCTCTTCAGATTAACGGGAGCATGAGGTCCATCAATTTTTTCATATACATCCACCAATTCAGCCATCTTCACTTTCTCATGTGCCGAATTCTCAAGGGATCGATAGAAACTGAAAATTTCACTTTCATCATCTACCATAACACCAATGTCCCTTTATCTATATTAAAAACAGCTCCATGAGTGGTAAGAAATGGTCTTCTAAGAATGAGAGAAAATTTGCAATCTTTCTCCATGTCCAACACAATAAAGTTGGCTGGAAAAAGGAATTTCCCAACCTTCACCAGAACATCTTCAACTATTCCCCGTGGACATCTTAAAGTTCGATTGGCTAACTGCAGAGTCAATGAAGTTAATTTTAACTGACCAAGCCCTAGTTGGTGATAAACAGAGAGTGGTATCAAATTGATGTAGCTCCCAAATCACACAACACCCAACTAAAGCTAGAACTTCCAATAGTGCACAGGATAGAAAAGCTTCCAAGATCCTTCAACTTCATCGGCACTTGTCTCTATATCACAGCATTGCACTCTTCAGACAAGTTCACCCTTTCCCTTTCTCCAATCTTCCTCTTCTTAGCCTAAGTTTCTTTCATGAATTTGGCATACTTCAGCATCTTCTCAAGCACCTCAACAATTAGGATACTAATAGATAGCTTCTTGAAAATCTCGAGAAACTTTGCAAATTAGTTCTTCGTGTCTTGCTTCTTCAGTCTTTGGGAAAAAGGTAAATGAGGAACATATGCAGACGAAGGCACATATTTATGTTCAAGAGTCTTTTCAACAGCAATTGCAGCTTCTTTTTTACTCTTTTCATTTGTGCCGCTGCATACTTGGATTGCGTTGCATTGCTCCTTCGGGTTTACCTCTGTGTTGCTCGGGTATTGGCCTTTTTGCTATTGGCTTCCAGTCATCTTAGCCAGCTGACCAATTGAAATCTCCATGGACTTTAGTTGAGCCCTCGTGTTGGCAGTGAACTTGTTGAAGGCTATTGTTAGATTATCCACCTTTGCAGCTTCAACTTCCATCCTTTGCTTGGTGGTAATCAAAAAGGACCCCATAATATTCTCCAAATCCAGCTTTGGAGATTCATTAATGACTCCATTGGTGGTGGAGAACCCGATAGACGGCTGCTGAAAGTTATTGGGATTTTCGTAACTCAGCTTATCATGAGTCTTCTGTCCAAACTGATTGTATGGATTCCCTCTTTGATTTGGTCAGTAACTGTTGTTGTAACCTCGACCTTGCATGTAGTTGACATCGGCCACATCATCTTGAACTGCAGCTGCTTTCTCCAGTGTATTCTCCACTGGGGCCAAATTATTCTTTGTCAGCAAAGTAATGGCTTTGGCCATAGTCGACATTTGAGCTGTCAACTCCTTCAGATTATCAGAAGACGAAATCTCAGCCACTCTCCTAACTGAGTTCCTCTGAGATGGCCACTGAGCACTGTTTGTGACCATTCTCTCCAATAAATCCATGGCCTCATCCACGGACATCTCCAGAAGAGCTCCTCCTGCAGCTACATCTATTCTGTCTCGAGTATTCTCCATCAAACCATTATAAAAATAACACACCTATTGATCTGTTTTGAACCCATCTCTTGGGAACTTCTTGATGAGCTCTTGAAACCTTTCCCACACTTCATACAAAGCTTCTTGATCAAACTGCTAGAACTGGATGATCTCGTTCTTCATCCTTAAAGTCTTACTTGGTGGACAATATTTGGATAAGAAATTTCTTGCATAACTCCTCCCAAGTCCTAGCTGTGTATACCACAACTTCACTTTATCTCGCAGTGAGAATGAGAATAAGTGAAGGCGAATAACATCAACTCCTACTCTATTTATCTTTATGGTCCCACAAACTTTAAGGAACTGTTCCAGATGCACATGTGGGTCTTCTAATGCTCCACCATCAAATTAGTTCTGTTGAACCATTAAAATTAGAGCCAGCTTAAGCTCAAAATTATTTGCTTCAAGAGCCGGCATCCTCAATCCTCCATAATATCCAGTTACTTCAGGCTCCAAAGCTTTCCGAATTGGTGGTGGGACAACAGGTGGTTCTCGCTGTTGTTGTTGCTACAGTAAAGTCCTTAGCGCTTCCATCACTCAGCGCGTAGCAGCCATCTCTTCTTTCCTTGTGGCTGCCATCTTCTCAGCTCTGATTCTCTCTGCGTTCCTATGTCTTACAGAAGCCTCAATCTTAGGATCTATTAGTACTAAGTCCGTTGTACCTCTAGACCTTAAATTCATATACTATCTTCCAATCACCAGATAAAAATCAAAACGCAACAGAGAGAATTAAAATAAATAGAGAAAAATAAACATACTTAAAATTAAACTAAATTACACTCTAAATTAAAACTCAATAATTAAATCAAATATTAGCTATCAATCACGCCAGTCTCCGGCAATGACGCCAAAAACTTGTTCGTTATTTTATTTCACTAAAAATACTACTCGTAAGTGCACGAGGTAAATGTAGCAAAATTGTAGTCAGCAAGGTTGTATCCACAGAGACTATCTACATAATGCAGCTAAGTACCCAATTATTTTATCCTAATTTATCTAGAGAACCAATTTAACTGTTGATTTTAATTAACTAAATACTGCAAAAGAAAATAAATAGATCAAACACAAGAAAGATGGATAAACAAATAAAAGATGGATCCTAGGGTGTTTCTATTAACTGGATTTCCCGATTTTCACATAATCTATTAAACCAATTTAATTCTAAATCTTGTAGGAGAATCACAAATGTAATTATAACCTCTCTCTCGAGCAAGATATAACAGTAGATTAGACTTTAATTCTTATCTTTCGATCTCGAATTATTATCTAACTCTAGACAAAATCTCAGATCTATTCTCCTCACGATACCTACCAATCTCTCGATTTAGCAGATTCATGTTATGCAATCATAATCCATTAATCTATTAATCTCTCTCAAGTGAATAATAAATTAACTACACAAGTGTAAAGGCTGATCAATTCATTCACACCGGACAACAATAAACAATTATGCATAAACAAGAAATAGAAATGAACAATATATTACTTCAAATCAGAAAATCCGATAACATCCACAACCCTAAGATCTCAAATAATTTAGCTACTCATGTTATATTTAAAATCCAAAGGAAATAAATAAACAAAATCATTCAACATGATAGTTCTAATTGAATAAAGCATAAAATAAACTTAGTCTATGATGCGCTTCTTCAATCTCTTTGTAATCTCTGCTCCGTCTTTTTCACGATGTCTCTGGTCTCTCTATAGGGTGAAAAACTCCTAATTTTTCGAGCAAAAAGAACCCTTAAATAGTCAGGGGATGGTCCAAGCCCAAGATAGAAATGAACTAAGCCAAAAAGGTAATTTGCAGAAAAGACCGTAAAGTAGCACGGTCCATGCAAGTCTAGCATGGATCGTGCTGCACAAAATAGCATGGGATGTGCTAGGTTAGTACAGATCATGCAGTCCTTTTGTAACATACTGGTCTCTCTGTGATGTTAGCACAGGCCGTACAATGTCTAGCACGGTCTATGCTAACTCACTGCACTCCCGATGTGCGTCTTTCCGGTACTTTCTCATCCTGATTGAGCCCCAACTCGAACCATCAAGGCTAGGAGCTGGATTTCATCAACTCAATGTAGAATCAAACTAAAAACCAATCTCGTCCTAACAAGTGAAATCCGAGCAATAACATAGAATAAAGCACACAGTATATACTTAAAATCATTCCAAAATCGACTCTTGTTAGATGAAAAACCCAGTTTATCAAATACCAAATGATAGGAATTAAAGCATAAAAGCTAGTAAATCACACAATTTCTCAAGATAAAATATATCAGAATATGTCCAAAAGTTGTGTAAAATACACAACTGTCAGGTTGTCATTTAAAACGTTTGTTAATTATCTAATAAGTCATTTGCTTATACCAAAAGTAGGATTAGAATTTTACAAAGTTGAAAATTCAAATAATTTCGATGGACATCTTGTTATGTTTTTGTGATTTTTTTAGAAAATCTAAAAAATTGAAAATGCAAATGGTTTAATTGTTATCTATTAATATTTTGGTGATTTTTTTTATTTAATAAATTCTAAAAAGTTAAAAATATGAATGTTTACACCATAAGTAGTAGTATTAGAATTTTTAAAAAAATTAAATATTTTCCATCGTTATATTTTATTTTGCTTTGTTGATATTTTATATTTAGAAGATCCAAAAATTTAAAGATGCGAATGGTTGTTAAATGTTAGTCATATTTTGGTGATATTTTTCATTAAAAAAAATCTAAAAAGTTTAAAATATGAATGTTTACACCATAAATAGTAGTATAATTAAAATTTTAAAAATATAAATTTTTTATATGGGCATTTTATTAAGTTTTAATGATATTTTTTTTAGAAAATCTAAAAAATTAAAGATGTGAATGGTTACCTTAAAATACACAAACTTTGGGGTCATTTTGATTTTTCATACATTTTAAAAAATGTAGTTTCAATAACATGAACTTAACATCTGTTTGATTTGTCACACGATTTCAATTTCTAGTAAATTGTATCTGACGTGGCTACCAGAGGAGTCCACGTGTACATCTACGTGGAGAACATGTGTATATATAAATTCCAACTAATTAATTATTAATTATTTTTCTTCAAAATGACGTCATTTTATTTTTGATGAGATAAGATTATATTCCCAGTTTTGGAATCGTGATTATGGATTGTATAGAACACCACACATCTACCTCACGATAAGAAATCTGTGAAAATCTTTGAAGCTTTTGAAGATAATCAGTCTTTTAAAGATCAAGAAGTTGTATCCATTTTATTGATTTCACCAACATCATATGCATCTTTCCCAACATTTGAAGTTCTTTTATCGGTCGCTGTGGTCCCCTACTCAAAGTGTGAGAAAGTGGCGGTGGTCTTCTCCTAAAGTAATGGGTAATATGTAGGGTCTTTGGGACTTTTTTATTCACTCTTCTTACTATAGATTTCAAAATTTCATAAAACTAGGGTTAATTTTTGAATTTTTTTTCTGCAGTGATACATTCTCTCTATACATACATTATGGTGGTAATTTTATTATGCTTGGGGCTGAAAGATTGTATTCCAGAGGTAAAATGTTAGGAAAACATGGTTTAGATTTAGATAAGTTTGGGTATCTAGACGTAGATGATGAAGTGGAGAAATTGGGATTTGTATCTCGGGATTGTTTAGCATACAAAGTCCCATAAACAATGGTGTACAAGGTATTACATGATGATAAAGATGTGATGCAGATGCTTTTACATCTTTCTAAGAAGTGTAGAATACTTAGTGTATATGTTGATAATGGCAAGAAGGCTGGGGAGAAGGGTGAAATTTTGACTACAAATGTTGGTGAAGATGGTGCAGGAGAGATAAGTAATCTGACTAGAAGTATTGCAAGTGAAAAATCCGTTGGAGGTGATGGTGATGCAAGTGAGAAATCCGTTGAAGGAGATGGTGATGTAAGTCTGTTAGAGATGACGAAGAGACACTTGAGAAATATGTTAAAGATGATTATGAACCTGTAAGTGAGGATTATGCATATTGTTTTTTTATGAGGAAGATGATAAATACATGACATCTATAGAGGATAGTGAGGATAGACTGAGTGATAAGGATTTGGCTTCAGATGATGAGATACAAACAAGACATAATGTGAATAAGAAAAAGATAGACAACCAAGTGAATCAAGTGAATACAGAGTCTGAAATTGGAAGTGAAACACAAATTCATGGATATATTTCAGATTAGGATAATTCTAATGGTGATGTGAATTTTGATTCCACTGGTGATGAAGTAGAGCCCAGTCAGAAGAGAGAGAAAATGATAAATTATGATCCCAGATGTGATCATAAGTCCCTTAAATTGTATATTGGTATGAGATTTGAGGATAGTCTTCAGTGCAGAGAGGCACTTAGAAATATTAGTATTGAGAATGGATATCCTATTCACTTTAGGAGGGTCAGTAAGCATCAATGTGAGGCAATTTGTATGGCACATTGTACTTGGAGATGTTATGCCAACCATATTAAAAGAGATGGCACATTTTCTATTAAGCTCATTAATGGTAAGCACACTTGTCCTAAGGGAATACACAACAAACATGCCACTTCAAATTGGATTTGCAAAAAATACTTGAATGCATTTAGATTGAAACCTAATATGACAACTAAAAAGTTGGAAGCTAACATAATGGAAAAATACGCATGCTAAGTGACAAAATGGAGATGCTACAATAGTATATGGAAAGATCGTGATGAATTGGAAGGGTCAGTTACAAAGCATTATGCCAAAATTAGGTATTATATTGGTGAGTTAGTGAAGCAAGACAAAGATAGAAGATTCGATTTGCTTTTGGGTGATGAATCTGTCTTTAAAGGCCTGTGCATAGGATTTAGTGCATTAAAAAAAGGCTTTACAATGGGGTGCAGGCCTTTTCTTGGATTAGATGGGTGTTTTATGAAAACTCATTTAGGTAGAATGTTAATGTGTGCCATTGGGAGAGATGGAAACAATCAGATGTTTCCAGTTGCGTGGGTTGTTGTTGAAGTGGAAAATCAAGCTTGATGGACTTGGTTTTTAAGAATTCTTTTTGAAGAATTGGGTATCACAGATGGGTTTGGATTCACCCTCATGAGTGATCAACAAAAGGTGAAGAAACACAATGATTTTTTTTATTTTACTCCATCTGAATCCTTACATTTTAGCTCTAATGAATGTTTTGCTTGAAACTTGTAGGGCCTCCTAAATGCAGTCAGAGAATTGGTTCCTTTTGCAGAGCATAATTGTGCAAGACACATCTACTGTAACTGGAAGAAACAATACAAAGGGTTAACTTTGAAGAATATTTTTTGGAGAATATGTCAAAGCACGAGAAAATTGCAAAAATGGTCCCACAGAGCATGTCCCCATTTCGTTTTGGTCGCAAACAAACTAATTTGGTCCCATTGGACCACGATATGCTAAAATGATCCTAACGTCACGTTTTTTCGTTAAGTTTACATACAATTTTAGTCCCAAACGAAATGCAATTTTAGTCCCATACAGAATATTAGGAATAACAGTGAACTGGAGGGAATTCTTGTAAATTGGAGGGAAAATTCAACTGTTTTAAACCAAAAATATCCAACATTTGGAGGGAATTTATGCCATATACCTACCTATATATATATATATATACCTATACACCAATTCCAAAATTACAAGAATTCAAGCCACAAAAAATACAAGAATATTGTACTCATTACCAACACAATGTCTACTACATCTTCAAGCAAAGAAAACAACAACAAATTTTTTTTAATGTGTGATTGTCAAAAGCCGGTGCGTGCATATATTTCCAATCGTGCACATAGCAAAGGTAGGTTTTTTTATACGTGTCCTGATTCACTATACGGGGGTTGTAAGTTTTTCAGATGGGTTGATGAGTGTCTATCTCAAGACAACTCAGGGAAGTCCCATAGCTTAAAGGTGAAGATGTCAACTGAAGACATTGCTAAAGATATGAAGACAATGGTTGAATGTATAATGCAAATGGCTGGAGATATGAAGAAAATGGCTGCCGATGTGGCAACCATTAGAAAGTGGGGTAAAATGATGTTTCTGGTGTTAATGTTTTATGCAGTGGCTGTTTTCTTCAAATGAATACAGTGGCTATTTCCCTAGAAGCTTATCCTAGTCTAATATGTAAGATGTAAGATGTATGAATCATATTATTGCAATATGTATGCCAATGAGCACATTTTCCCAACCCAAGCAACCACAAACTGAGATCAGCCAGCAACAATTATCAACCAACAAAACAGTAGCTTCACATTTTTAGAGCAACAACAATTATCAACCCCAAACTGAATAGCATTACTACAATTATCAACTAATAAAATAGTAGCTTCACATTTTCAGAGCAACAATGATCAACCCCAAACTGAGTTCAGCCAACAACAATTATCAAACAACAAAAAATGCAATAATAAGACTGACATGATTTCACCATGATGGCAGCGTAATTATTAAAAAAACATGAAGCTAAAAACAGATGGTAATTGTTCAAAAACATCAAATTAAACCAAAAACCCAAAACACCAAACGAAGCCTGAAATCTTATTTGTTCTTCTTCTTCTTCTTTGATGCATCTCTCAAGCTTGAAACATGCACAAATTTTTTGCCTCCTTTGTTGACCACTCTCATGGAATCTAGTTCTTGAGGTTGATTTGTAGCAACTGAAGAATCCCCTATGAATTTTTGGCTATGAAAACCAGCAGAAGGTTGCATTACAGGAGGCTGCCTAGCAAAAGATTGAACAACATTAATTGAACTTGAAATGGTGTAAGCTGTTAACTTCTCTTGGGCAGGACCATCATTTACAGTGTTGTTAGCAACCTCAGGTCTCTTCCTTGCCTAATTAAAAAACATGAAAATATGTGCAATTGATTAAATTCATTAAACTGAAAATATGTGCAATTGAAATATGTCTAAATTTTGTGTTGTCCTCATGAGCTCTGATTTTCAAAAGTTAACTGTAACGCCCCAAACTACTCCGTTTGGCCACGTCACTCAACAAATAATTCATTTACAAGCATTTGCGTTCTCTTAATAAATTGAGCGGAAGCTAAGGTCAAATTGTATTATGAGGCATAACATCATAATTCCGAATATAAATTTTTCTTTCACAATTATAACATGCAACCTATCGAATCTACCATGTCGCACAACATAGAATTTAATGGAAGCATAGAATAAACCCATCCACATCATTCATACAATCATCTAACCTATCGGGCTCATAGGTCTTAGACAACCCGCCCGTCTAGCACCCTGAATTAAAAAACATAGCATAGGAATTCAACGACCTATATTTACAAAACATAGGCTCCTAGGTCAATCGATCCACCTTTAAAACATTGACATGTTACATCAAGTTCAATACAATCACAACCACAAAAATCGGGCTAATCCCATTCCCAATAATCGTTAATCATGAGATAAATAGAACGATCAATAGAATTATAATAATATACGTATCCAAAGGCATGTAAAAGTAAACATAATCTTGTGGGGCTTCTCTTATGTTCATAACGCACCTACTCGGGCCTCGACTCCTCAACCTGAAATTCATTGAATGAATGGGGTGAGTATTTAACAACATACTCAGTGGGGAACACTGTAAACAGTTTAGCTAATTGCACAAGTGAAAATATGACATATGGACTTTTCTTTTCTTTGTGGAGACTAGTCTCAACCCCGTAGGGTCCAAACATCATGATGCCCCCGTTAATGAACATCTTTGGCCCTGTAGGGATGCCCGCAGACATACTACCCCCAAGGGAGGACATTAACAGTTCTATTATCGATCCCGTAGGACCTCTTTGTCGATCCCGAAGGACCTCTGTTTGCCCCGAAGGGTCTCATTCTTTTCTCTTGGTCCGAAGACCCTTTATACTCATACAATCAAAGCACAACAATAACTATAACTTTACACGTGTTCATAGTTTAGAGTTACCCCACCTTACGAGACGCTTTCACAATTTCTCAACCTTTGAAATACTTCTTGGCCGTGCACAAGTCGTCCTCCTCGAACCCCAATACGTCACATAGCACCTTTTAATTCTCTTTTCATTTTAGATGTCGAGTTATTCAATTAAATCATATTTTGACCAAACACATGTTATACTTTGCTTTAAGGATTTCATACATCTTCATATACATAATCATGGATATACCAACTCATAATATGATTTTGGACTCAAAATACACATCAAAACTCTTTGAAGCATTTAATCAAACACATTACGTGCACACATTTAAACCACATGATCAAGACTCAATTTAAATCCTTTAAACCCAACATTTCATATACCAACACCATCATCCTAGGGTTCTAACATACATGAAAATTAACCCAAAACAATCCTCACAACACCTCCAAACAATTATTAGCATATCAAGGAAAGATTAGGGCAAAAATCCAAACCCTAGCAATAATGAACCATAGGAATTTGATATAACTTCACATATAGCTTCAAGGAGGTAAATAAACCATATGTTTGAGATATCAAAGCATGGGGATCATTAGAATCGAAAAACCCTAATTTTTGGGATTTAAACCCTAAATCCAAATCAACAAGAATGGAGCTAAATCATCAAGAGGGAAGTGGTATTAGATTACCTTAGATGATGGGTGATGATGGTAGAATTCACTCCAAAAGATGAAGAGTTTCTTGAGAGAGTTGAGAGAAAAATCGCCCAAATGGAAGAGAAATGAGGAGGAAATGAATAAGTGTTGTATTTAAAGGTAGGAATCCGGACAGAAAAGTCGTCCCAGCCCGCGCGACCGCGCAGACCCCCGCGACCGCACACCTCAGCTCTCGGCCAACGCTCCCCGCGAGCGCGCAGCCCTGCGCCGGCGTGCGCCTCTCACCCGCCCTGCGGGCGCGCACGGCCCCGCGGGCGCGCGGAATGCCAAAATCATCCCTCAAACTTAAATCGACTCCCGGACATTTTCAACTCCATTTAACTTTAAATTTTTCAAAACACTTTTAATACACACCGAAAAAGCAGGGGGCGTTGCCCCCTAGCCCCCATCGGGGCGCTTTGCCCCCTGAACCCCCCCAGCGAGACCCCCCATCCGGCTCAGCGTTGGGGTGCTCAAGGTATGGGAATCATAAAATTAAATGCAATTACGTTCATTCATTACCATATAACTCGACACTTTAGTATTTAAAAATTCAAACTGTATTATACACTCAGTATAATATCACCGTGCTCTGACGTATCGGCTCGAGTGGAACAACCTGCATAAAACAACGGCATAATACAAATATAATCACATGATTAATATTTGATCGGACCAATTCTACTTAATATTTTGGGTCATTTTGGTATGATTTAATTGTGTTGATTGCCGTATAATGATGTCATTTTGAAAGAATGTTGTGCCTTGAGAGTTTTGCAGGTAATTAACACAAAGTTAGAGAAAGTGGCATGCTTTTGGTGAGAGAACAGGCTGTGCAAGGAAAGCTGAAACTGGAAGTTCAGAAAGCCATGCCATATGGGCATACGGCAGGATAACATGAGCGAATAATTCAGAAACTGGGCCTGAGCGTGCGTTTTTGGGCTTATATGCGGAATTTACTAAAGCCCATGGCCTTGACGCGAATTAGATGCTATTTTACAGCTTTTAGACTCTATATTTATCTCTTTCCTTATTAGATTAGGTTTAGGATTCTATTTCCATGATTAAATAATTGTATTTAAGGATATTAACATAGATTAGGATTTATCCAATTCCATATAGACGCAAGAACGCAGAGCAGGGAGACGTTTTCTCTGGAGCAGAATATTCATCTTCTTCGATATTTCATGGTGCTCGTTTCTTTAATATTTTTGCTGTTCGATTTTAATATGTGTTCAAGCTAAATTCATCTTATTCCGGAAACAACTAACGAAGCCCTAGCCTAGCTAAACTGTGAGATCTAATTGTTCGTTTATCATTCAATTTAATCGCATGCATTTGTTATTCTTTGTATTTCGAGTCGTTAATTGTTTCGATATTGCTAGATAGGTGCACATATTTAGTAGATCGGAATTAATTAGTAGTCAATTAAACCGGCCATCCGTAATTGTGGTTTAAGTTTAATTAGTGACGAAACGGTTCTTCAGAACCAGGGAGAATAACAATCTTAATTCACGGTCATGCGTCAGAGTCTGTTAATTATGAATCAGGTTTCTCTAGAATTTAAGGCTGTCAGCTCATTAAACCTATAGAGCGTCTCTTACGGTTGTCAGTCGATTAGGGAAATAATTGGTGAAGCGTCTTCCTGATTATCAAGAAACTACGGAGGAATTAGGCTGCGTCAGTAAGCGTCTTCGGTAGCTATAACTGATTTGTATGTGTTAATTGAATTTATCTTTGCATCAAGGATCGGTTTAGGTAAGCTAGGGTGGAGTTAATTGGAATCCGGAATATTTCTTATAATATTTTAAATCCGTTTATTTTGTTCAATTGTGCATCTCTCTAGTTATTTATTTAATTTTATTTATTTTGTTAAAATCACAAAAACCCCTTGAAAGTTTGGTCCTACAGATTGGAAGTATAGAGTAATTCTCGCCGGTCCTTTGGGAGACGATCTCACTCATCGTTGTACACGTGCAGTAAGGGTATACCGACTGCTGTCGGGAAATTTATTTTTGGTGTAAAATGACGCACCAAATTTTGGCGCCGTTGCCGGGGATCGGTTCTAAAGCAGTAATTATTCTTATATTTTCATTTTGTATTTTTTTTTCTTTATTTTCTTTTGTTCGAGGGAAACATGGCCAACAATGGGAATCAAGCTCTCGCCAATGCCAACGAACCTGCGCCTCTTATGAGGGAGCTCGGCCGCCATAGAAGTAACAGGCCTATCGGTATCGTACTACCCCCCATTGCAAACAACTCGGAGATCAGACCCGGATTCATACAAGTGCTACCAAGGTTCAGTGATCTGCCTGAAGAGAGTGCACATAAACACTTAGCCGAATTTGATCTAGTCTGCTCTACTCTTCGCCCTCAAGGTTTTTCTTCTGATAACTTGAGATTACTAACTTTTTCTCACACTTTGCAAGGTAGGGCTAGAGATTGGCTATTTGATCTTCCATCGGGTTCGATTACCACCTGGAATGAATTGGAGGAACAATTCCTACGCAAATTCTTTCCGGAGTCCCGAGCTGCAAACCTGAGGATGGCGATTAGTAGCATCAAACAGAAGCAGAATGAAATCTTATCCGAGTACTGGGAGCGATTCCAGCAGCTGTGTCGCAAGTGCCCAGACCACGGGTTCACGGATTACCAACTGCTAACAAATTACTTTTACCGTGGTATGTCTTCTTTTGACAGGAAAATTGTTGATGCTGCGAGTGGAGGATCTCTCACAAACAAGACCCTGGACGAGGCTAAACAACTTATCATTGACATGGTCTCTGGAGGTCAACAATATGAAGAAGAGGACGATGACTGGTATAGACCTGTGAAGGGGATTGAGCGAGTTGAGAACTCTGGTGTCAATGAAAAGATCGATGTTCTGACTTCTCTGGTTCGAAGTTTAGCTGTGGCACAAACACAAAATGTCCGCTGTGGAGTTGGCTCAGAAAATGGCCACTTTACTGATGCTTTCCCAACTTTGCAAGATCCATTAACTGAGCAAACCTACTATGGGTACGGTGATGCTTAATTTGATACCCAAAGACAGAGGGATTCTGATCCGTACTCATACACATATAATCCTGGCTGGAGGGATCATCCTGATTCCAGTTGGATGCAGCCGCAGGGTGGCCCGTATGGGCATACTGACATGCCTGCGCCTAGCATGAGTGAAATTATGAAGTGTCTAGAGCAGAGCAGTGCCCTTGTCAATAGTTTGGCACAAAGTCAGAAAGTATTCCAACAGGAGACGCAAGCTGCCCTAGGGAGTATGGGCACACAGATCACTCAGCTCGCCACTCAAATGAACAAGATGCAAGCAAATCAGAGCAAACTCCTATCTCAAACTGAAATAAATCCAAGAGCGTACGTTTGCACTGTAACTTTGAGAAGTGTGGAGGAGTTAGCCGAGTTGGAGGCTAAGAAGGAAAAGAACCCGCAGTATGGGCATACTGCACAAACTGAAAACAAATCCAGTGCAGAAGAAGAACAACCAGCTTCTGAGTCTGCCCCTACTGAGGTAAAATCTGAAACTAAAGTTCCTAACCCTCTGATTGCAGCTTCTTTTCCTTTCAGGTTGATTCGAAACAAAACGGAGGATGATAAAAAGGAGATCCTCGAGCTATTCAAGAAGGTACCTTTTGGTGGGCTGACTGAAACCGCTGCAATAACAGAAGTAGATGAGGAGATTCGAGATATCATAATGCAGCTGTATACCACCAGTGAATTTCTAATTCGGAATCTGATGGGCCGTATGCCCTTACCGACCAATTCGAAACCAATTTTACCAGCTCATGTGAAGACCCCAGTGTTGGAGCTGAAAGGGCAAGAAGCAAGGATGGTTGAGCTTTTGAGGAAGCATAAAGGTGTGAGGATGGAGACGACTACTTTTGACAGGGGTAGATCTGCTACTCCTGAAATTGTCTATTGATCGTGTCTTTCATATGTCGAGCCTCGAACGTTAAATAAGGGTGCTTCTCGGGAGGCAACCCGAGCATTTATTTACTTTCTGTTTTTATTTTATGTTTATTGTTTCAAAAAAAAAACGTTCTAGTCCAGCCTTCTAGTGCAGGGTCTTTTCTTCAGCGTCGCCCCTACCCTTGCCGAGCTCATGGAGTTGTTTGACCATTACACATCAAGCTGGGCTACTGCACTTGAGCGTCATCCGTATGCCCTTACTGGCCGTCTCTCCCCTTATTTGTGAGTTTGCCCTCTCTCTCTCCCTTTATTTTTATTTTCTTTCGTTCATGATTGTGTCCATTTTGTTGACTCTCTTCCCTGAACAGTGAGGACACTGTGTTGTCTAAGTGTGGGGAGGAAGTTGCTATTTTTGTGTCTGGTTCTTTTCGAAGAAAAAAAAATTGTTTTACTTGTTTTTTTTTTGTTAAGTATTGGCTGCTTGAGATTGAACAATACAAGGAGGACGGGTTATAGCATGGATTGTCTAGGTTTGTTTGATTGACTCTCTTGTGATTGAATTGTGCTATTGCTTGTATGTATTCTTGAATGATGAAATGTGCAACTTTATCAACTTTTGATGAGCTTATAAACGTGAGATTTGAGCCTATTGAGCATGAACATTATGTAGAAAGCTCAGTTTCATTCTTTTGATGAGTATGTCGGATTTGAATGCTGAATTTCTGATTTGCCTTGTTACCATGATCATACTACTTATGAGTTTTCTTTTGCATGAAAATGATAAAGGCATGTAGGATTAACCATTGCTTTGGCCTGAATAAATTATCCATCCCCGACACTATCCTTTAGTGAGCTAATTTGTGCCTGAATCCTTTCTTTCTAGATTAATAGCCACTAAATAATTAAGCCTTAGCCCTTTTTGGCCTGCTCTTGTCCCTTGAAAGCATGTGAGTTATATTGGATTGTGTTGAGATGAGTTACTTGAAAGAATAGTTGGTGCTGAAAATTGAAGAAAACTTGTGAAAAGAATCATGTCCTACTCCTAGAAAAAAAAAAGAGAAAGAAGCAAAGCTTCAGAAAAAAAAAAGAAGAAAAAAAAGAAAAAGAAAAAAAAATGGTTTGTATGCCCATACTGAACGTGGAGGAAATAGGGTTGTACCCGATTGAAGTTAAATTTTGTTGCCCTGTATAGCTTTGAAGACCAGCATTTAACTTAGAGTTCGTGGGATATTTGAGAAGTTGCAGCCGAACTTGATTAATGTGTTCTGATATACTTACATGCTTTCATCTTTAAGCCACTTATCCAAATTATCCTACCTAAGTACCCTAGCCCCATTACAACCCATTGAAAAGACCTTTTGATTTGTGCATAGTTCTTATTTGCTTCGTAGTGGTTTTGACATATGGGCAAATCTATGTTTGAAGGCATCAAATCACGATTTGAGTGAATTTAAATCTGCCCTTATCTACTTTGAGAGAAATTGAGTGAACCTTGGTGAGGTAGGATTGAGTTGCACGTTTTTTACTTGAATAAAAAGCATGTGTGTATTTCATGAAACAAGAGAAGGGTTAGTGGATTGTGGTTGGTTATGTTGTAATTCTGACTCCGAGTATTTTTAGTTTAGGGCAGCCGATGCTTGTGTTGTTTTCAAGTCTGTATTTTATTTAGATATGCTCGAGGACGAGCATGGTTTAAGTGTGGGAGGATTTGATCGGACCAATTCTACTTAATATTTTGGGCCATTTTGGTATGATTTAATTGTGTTGATTGCCGTATAATGATGTCATTTTGGAAAAATGTTGTGCCTTGAGAGTTTTGCAGGTAATTAACACAAAGTTAGAGAAAGTGGCATGCTTTTGGTGAGAGAACAGGCTGTGCAAGGAAAGCTGAAACTGGAAGTTCAGAAAGTCATGCCGTATGGGCATACGGCAGGATAACATGAGCGAATAATTCAGAAACTGGGCCTGAGCGTGCGTTTTTGGGATTATATGCGGAATTTACTAAAGCCCATGGCCTGGACGCGAATTAGATGCTATTTTACAGCTTTTAGACTCTATATTTATCTCTTTCCTTATTAGATTAGGTTTAGGATTCTATTTCCATGATTAAATAATTGTATTTAAGGATATTAACATAGATTAGGATTTATCCAATTCCATATAGACGCAAGAACGCAGAGCAAGGAGACGTTTTCTCTGGAGCAGAATATTCATCTTCTTCGATATTTCATGGTGCTCGTTTCTTTAATATTTTTGTTGTTCGATTTTAATATGTGTTCAAGCTAAATTCATCTTATTCCGGAAACAACTAACGAAGCCCTAGCCTAGCTAAACTGTGAGATCTAATTGTTCGTTTATCATTCAATTTAATCGCATGCATTTGTTATTCTTTGTATTTCGAGTCGTTAATTGTTTCGATATTGCTAGATAGGTGCACATATTTAGTAGATCGGAATTAATTAGTAATCAATTAAACCGGCCATCCGTAATTGTGGTTTAAGTTTAATTAGTGACGAAACGGTTCTTCAGAACCAGGGAGAATAACAATCTTAATTCACGGTCCTGCGTCAGAGTCTGTTAATTATGAATCAGGTTCCTCTAGAATTTAAGGTTGTCGGCTCATTAAACCTATAGAGCGTCTCTTACGGTTGTCAGTCGATTAGGGAAATCATTGGTGAAGCGTCTTCCTGATTATCAAGAAACTACGGAGGAATTAGGCTGCGTCAGTAAGCATCTTCGGTAGCTATAACTGATTTGTATGTGTTAATTGAATTTATCTTTGCGTCAAGGATCGGTTTAGGTAAGCTAGGGTGGAGTTAATTGGAATCCGGAATATTTCTTATAATATTTTAAATCCGTTTATTTTGTTCAATTGTGCATCTCTCTAGTTATTTATTTAATTTCATTTATTTTGTTAAAATCACAAAAACCCCTTGAAAGTTTGGTCCTGCAGATTGGAAGTATAGAGTAATTCTCGCCGGTCCTTTGGGAGACGATCTCGCTCATCGCTGTACACGTGCAGTAAGGGCATACCGACTGCTGTCGGGAAATTTATTTTTGGTGTAAAACGACGCACCAATATTCAAACAATATTAATTCAAAACCATTTTTCCAATATTATAATTCATAATTTAGAAAAAGGATCGGGGTATCATATTAACAAACTAGTAATGCCACAAAATCGAGATTCTAAAGGCGATGAAGATAATAATAGTAACAACAACAGTAAAAGGAGGCATCTTTAACAACATGATCACATCTGAAGCCCAAAACACCAATTAAACGCCACATTTGCTCATTATATTATGGAATCGGAGAAAGGGGTAATTGGAAGACAAAATAACAAGGAAAAAATAAAAATTCTTTTGATGCACTAATCTGCAACTAGCACAGGACAATGCAATATAACTAGTGAATCGAGTATTGTATCCATAAAGACTGAATATTTGATTAAACTAAGTACTAAGCTAACAATTTTCTATTATCCAGATTACCAATTTCCAAGTTTCCTAAATCTAGACACGAAATTAAACAGTGACAATTAAAGAAAATAAATAGGACCAAAAAGACACAATTAATTGCAATAAAATAACTAAACGAAATCAATCAATTAACAAGATATTAATCCTAGGGAATGCACATTACATGTATCAGCTATGCATTAATCCAATCCTAACAATCCCCAATTTAATCTGATTAAAGGTGAAGAATCAGAAATATAACTACCTATCTCCGCCAGGTCTTAAGGTAGCAGTAGATTAATAAAATACCTATCACTTTCATCTCTAGGTAAATTATTAACTCCCTAAGTCATCAGATAATTCTCCTACAGATTCCGTAGAACGTGTATCAAACTGTTCAATTAATCCCACTAATTAATTATCTCCATCAGGTTTCAAATTAATTAGCTATCATACATAAATTATGGCCACTAATCTATGCATGAGATATAAGCACAAGAACATTTGAACACAATAATCGGACGAGAAAAATAACAAGATTAAATTAAACACACAGCTTCAACACAAATTGCAAACCCTAGAATTAATAAATAAACTACTCACTCATAATTAACGCAACGGAAATAACGAAAATAATAATCATCCTATGTATAAACAAAAATTGCAAAAGATTAAAAGAACCGGAATGTCGTTTCGTTGAATAAAACTTGAATTCTTCAATTGCAAAATCCACAGTTGTATCTCGAATGGAATAAAAGAATAAAAACCTATAACAATGAGAAAAGTGTGTGTTTTCATCCAAAACAATCCTATTTATACTAGGTATCGAAAATCCGGCCCAAAAGGTGAGTTCGTGGGCCGAAAACAGGTCCGGGGGCAAAACCCGCCGAAACCGCCGACCGACAAGTAACAACCCGCCGTCCGGCGGCTCCAGCCCACCGACTGGTGGCTCGCCCGGTAGATGTCTCTGGACTGATCCGCCGACCCATCGTGAAGTGGCCGCCGGTGACCGCCGAGCTATGGCTCGGTCGGTGGTCACCTGTACCTCTCCACCATTTCACTCCGTTCTCGCTCGTTTCTCATCCGATTAACCCGATTCAAGTTGCATTGTGACCCTCTCTTGATTCTCTATCTTTCTAGCATCATCACTCCTTGAATTGGATCTCGAATAATTCTATTTTTCAGCTCAAACTTCAACCAGAAACGACAAAACATAAATGTGCACACGAAAAACCAAAACTAGTATAAAACCTCAACAAACACATGCATTCATCTTCAAATATGATCTGTAAAACTACTCAAATACATGCAAAAGCCATGTTTATCATCTTTCACTAAACCAAGTAACAGAAACCCAAAATCGAACAAGAAACTCAACCCAAGAAATCATAATCATTCAGAAAATTAACTAAAAAGGAAAACACACATACACACACACACACAAACACATACTATTTACTTTCACACAATACCTTTTGGTACTGAGATAATTTGTGAGCAACCCACTCAAGAAAAGCCGGCTCTGATTTAGACCCATTTCTCAAATCCATCTCAGACTTCAAATTAATCTCCGGTGAATCATCAACGCCTTTGTGGAAAAGAAAATCGGAGTTATTGACATTGAGACTGTAAGAAATTGAGTTAAATCAGCACGGGACAGGCGAAAATGAAATCGGAGAAGAAAATAAAGAAGGTCCGAGTCTTTAGGGTGAGTCTGGTTGAGTGAGTTGTGGAAGAAAAGGGGAATTAAGGCAGTGTTGAGAAGGAATGGAATTGCAAGATGCGACAAATTCCGCAGCAAGTGCTCTTGCAATTTTCTCCAACTTCCGCAGCAAGCTTTGGGGATTTTCAGGTGAATTTAGTGTATTTCTCTGGGGTCAGAAGGTAGAAGACGATAGTTTTTTTTTGTGGGAAAATAGAAGAGGATAGTTAGTTGTGTTAATTTGGGGATTTTCTGAAATTAGGGTTTCTACAAGTCATGTGCGCCTCACGTGTCAACTCTTCGTCAGCTGTTAACTAGCCCGTCAAAATACGTGTGACCAAATTTGCATATGACTATCTTATGGGGTCATTTTGGCTTAAAAAATAAAAAAGGACCAAATTAGCTTTGTTTGGGACCAAAATGAAATGGGGACATGCTCTGTGGGACCATTTTTGCAATTTTCTCGTCGAAGCACATATGTGGAAGCATATAAAGCTACACTAGAGGACTTAAAGATAGAAAATCAACAAGCATATGAAGATTTTCTTCAAAGGGAGCCACAGAGATTTTGTAATTAAGGCTTTCATTTTTACTTCAAGTAAATGTGATAGCATTGATAATAACATGAGTGAGACCTTCAATCGGTATATAGTTAATGCTAGATCCAAACATGTGATTGATCTTCTATTTATTAAGTTGTGTCATTAATCTTCTATTTATTAGTTTATGTCATATGTTTCAAAGATGAGTTATAATCAGCTTTCATGTACATGTATATATGATCTCATGACAGAGGATTTCTTCAACATCTCATTTTCAGTAGCAAGAAGTTGATCTTGCATATTATTATGAAAATGATGTCATCTTCTATTTAGCAATCTCATCAATGTAGCTGAAAATTCATACCAGAAAGACAAGTAAGCAGAAACCTTCCAAGAAAACACAATGTACTAAGATTCCTCCTTTATATAGCTTGACCCATAATTCATCAATAACTTTATAACTAAGCATCGTACAACTAAAACATGATAAAAACTATAACCAAATTAAGAAGAGAGAGAGAGAGAGAGAGAGAGAGAGAGAGAGAGAGAGAGAGAGAGAGAGTTTCCAAGTCAGTAGCAAGGTGGTAATGACATTTGTGTAGCAGTATTCATTTTTCCTCATAATCAAATCCTTGGATGCCCTGTCTACATTTTTCCAAAACATATACACAGTAGTGTTAAGATTTCTAAATTAAAAAATAATAAAAATGAAAAGGTATTTCCATTAATGAAATTAGAACAATAGATTTGAGAATAATTGGGTTTGATTCAATAATGTAAATAAATTAATCCATCTCATCCAATCCACAACCGAAAAAGACATATGGAATTGCACTGATGTATATCTAATACGATCCTGCTTCAGGATTATATCAGACAACACCACTTACTTCAAGACGTATCAACTCGTATTTTAATAAACACGAAAGCTCCACAATTTTGAGAGAAAAAGCAAAAAAGATATATTGAATTTCTCTGTTCAAAAATATAAAACCTTAGAGGTATTTATAGGGCCACAACTGAAAAAAAAAACCTATTCGACTAAGGAAAATAAAACAGCAAATCCTATTAATTAAAGGAAAGCAAAACTAATAAACTAATAAGAAAATAATTATAAAAGAAACTAAATTAATACCAAATTAATCCCTAAACCTTGCGGGGATCACCCTAGTACGGACAAGTTTCCTTTTGGCAATGGATTCTTCATTATCCGGTTCAGCTTCTCTAATATGCCCACAAACTCCCGATGTATCATTCCTTCCATCTGGAAAAAGCACCTTGTCCTCAAGGTGAAAATCAGGGTAAAGAGTAGCCATCTCACTTGCTAGCTCCCAAGTCGATTCCTCGGATGGGGAACCTTGCCATTGAACTAACACCATAAGCTCTGGCTTACCATGAAGTAGAACTGTCTTAACGCTACGGACGGCAGCAGGAAGAGATACTGGTTTTCCATCTACATCTTCTAGTGGCAGCTCTGAAATAGCAATATCAGTCGTTCCACGAAAGAGACGTAATAAGGACACATGGAAAACAGGATGAATTTTAGACCCCTTTGGAAGCTCAATGTGATATGCTACTGTTCCTAAGCGCTCAACAATCGGAAAAGGCCCATAATATTTCTTTACTAGCTTGTTGTAACTTCGACGCGTGACTGACATCTGACGATACGGTTGTAGCTTCACTAACAACAAATCACCAACTTGGAATTCAACTTCTCTACGCTTTCTGTTAGCTTGCTGTTGCATTCGATGTTGAGCTTGTAATAAATTTTGTTTAAGTTCTCGCAACACCTCATCTCGCAGCACCAGTTGCTCATCCAATGCTTGGATTTTTGTGGTTCCCTTTTGATAAGCTAACACTGAAAAAGGTGGGCGTCCATACAAGGCTTGATAAGGAGACATGAGTAAACCGCTGTGATAACTTGTATTGTAACTGTACTCAGCCTAACATAAAAATTCGCCCCAAATTTTCAGCTTATCAGAAGCATAAGCACACAAATATTGCCCCAATCCGCAATTCACAACCTCCGTTTGTCCATCCATCTATGGGTGATAAGCGCTGCTATGCAATAATTTAGTCCCACTGAGCTCAAATAATTCCGACCAAAAATGGCTAAGAAAAACAGAGTCTCAATCTGAAACTATTGTCTTTGGAAAACCATGCAATTTCACCACCATTTCAACAAACACACCAGCAACTTTTTCTACTGTAAACTGAGTAGGGAGGGCTGCAAAATGGGCATATTTAGACAAACGGTCTACCACGACAAAAATGACAGTGTTACCACAAAAATTTGGAAGGCCGGTGATGAAATCTATGGAAATAACTTCCCGCACATAAGCCGGAATCGGGAAAGGTTGTATTAAACCTGCAGGTGGCTGTGTTGAAACTTTAATTTGTTGACAAATCGCACATTCGGCCACAAAATTCTCCACATCCTTGCGTAAACCAGACCAATAGAAATTTGCGGCTACCCTCATCAAAATTTTCTTATTGCCTCCATGACCAACCATGGGAGAGGAATGACACTCCTGCAAGATCCACTCGTGAAGTTGTGAAGTGGAACTGATATATAGACGGTCTTTATAAAATAATAACCCTTCACGCACATCATATTCAGGAGTTAATTCTTGTATTTTAAATTTCTCATGCAATTGAACTAACTCGTCCAACTTCTGATTTTCTACTCTCAATTTCTCCACAAACGTGTTGACTGAAAATGAAGTTACCAGAACCATTAATTCAGAATTTTCTACTTTATCCTCCTCCTGTCGCGATAAAGTGTCAACAACCTTATTCGCCTGCCCATTTTGTACTCAATTGAAAAATCATATCCAAGTAACTTTCTAACGTGGTTTTGCTGTTCAGGAGTGAGAATCGTTTGTTGTAATAACTCCTTAATACTCCTTTGGTCAGTTCTGATAATAAAAGTATGACCCAGGAGATATTGTCTCCATTTCTGCACCGCTTCTGTTATAGCATATAGCTCTTTGTTATACGTAGATGAACTACACATTCATTGGCCCATTTTCTTGCTGAAAAAAGCTACAGGTCTCTCATCTTGCATGAGAACGACACCAAATCCTGATCCACTAGCATCAGATTCAATTATAAATGTTAATTCAAAATTAGGAAGTCGCAAGACCGGTGCTCGAGTCATTTCTAGCTTCAATTCTTCAAAGGCCATATTTGCAGCCTCATTCCACTTAAATTCTTCTTTTCTTAAAAGGTCGGTCAAAGGTGCAGCAATGCTCGCATATCTCTCCACAAAATGCCGATAATACCCTGTGAGACCTAAAAAACCACGAAGTTGCTTGACCATTTTGGGAACAGGCTATTATGTCATAGCTGATATCTTCTATGGGTCAGGATGTAGCCCCTGCGAATCAACAATGTGGCCTAAATATTCGATAGCAAGTTGGCAAAATGTGCACTTAGAGAGTTTGATCAAGAAGCTATTCTCAGCCAGACATTGTAAAACTTGTCTCTAATGCTCTGCATGTACCTCTTCCGTCTCACTATAGATTAAAATATCATCAAAGAAAACGACTACAAATTTTCACAGAGAGGGAGTTAAAGTGTAATTCATGAGCGCCTGGAAACTTGACGGAGCATTAGTAAGCCCAAATGGCATGACCAAAAACTCATAATGCCCTTAATGAGTTCTAAAGGCAGTTTTGTGTATATCACTATCATGAAGGCGAATTTGATGATAACCGGCTCGAAGATCCAATTTTGTAAAATACCTAACCTTACCAAGTTCATCAAATAACTCATCAATAGTGGGAATTGGAAATTTATCTTTGACTGTGGTGGCATTTAAAGCTCTATAATCCACACAGAAATGATAAGTTCCATCCTTTTTTCTTACCAATAACACAGATGATGAAAATGGACTTTGACTAGACTGAATAATACCTTGATCTAGCATCTCTTTAACAAGCCTTTCAATCTTTCATTTTTGAAAAAGTGGGTAGCGATAGGATCGCACATTCACTGGCTTGCTTTGCAGAATTAAGTGTATTATATGATCGAAGTGTCGACGGGGAGGGAGACCTCGCGGAACTTGAAAAACTTCTTCGAACTCACACAAAATCCGTGAAATGGCTTTAGGAAACCGCTAGAGAAATTGTCCTCTTTCCTCTGATGCCTCGAAATTGGATGATTCATATTCATGCTGCCAAGTCAACTCATACATTTCCTGCACTTCTTCATGATCAACCATTGCTTATAGTTGACTGAAAGTTACCTTTCGAGTTTCTAGATTCTCATCTCCTTGTAACTTCACTTTCTTCTTATTCCATTTGAACTCCATTGACATGTTCCTGTAATTATGACTAACCTGGCCGAGGTCTTGTAGCCAAGGAACTCCCAAGATAAAATCAGGTCCTTATATTGACAGAACAAACAAATCCACACTAAATTCAACTCCTTGTTGTCCTAATTTCACTTGCGAACAATAGCATTGACAAGGCATTGAATCTCCATTCCCAATATAAACTCGAAATGGTGATATTGTTTCAGTCTTAATTCCTAGTTTTTCAGCGACTCTCGGTTGTATGAAGTTATGGGTGCTACCGATATCAATCAATGCGTGCATTGAACTATTTTCAGCCCTTCCCCACATCCTCAAGGATCGTGGATTTCCAGCTCCTGATAATGAGTTGAGACTTGAGATATCCCCGAGAATTACTTCATCACTTGGGCTATCTATCTCAATTTCATCACTTTTTTCTTCCTCGCCCACTAAAAGCATCATTCTACTACCACGCCTATGATTTATACTCCACTTTTGATCACAGTTAAAACACATTCCCTTAGCTCATTTTTCTCACATCTCTGCAGGGGTCATCCGCGGAATAAGGGTTCCCAAATGATCTGCTCTTGTAATTTGCCCCATTGTTGTGTTAGGGGTTGTCCGTTCCATTGTCATGGAGTTTTGTCCGACAGCAGGGGCCGTCTGATAAATGTTGATCTGTACCTTCCTATTGGCCGATGATCATTCTGGCGGTCTTTATTGCGAGACTCAAATAACCTTGCTCAATTGAAAGCCTCGTCTAGAGTTGTCGGTTTTGAAATTTTAAGTTCTCATTGCATCTCATTCTGCAGTCCAGCAATAAATATTGAAAGTAAGGCGAGATCTGTCAGATCAATTACTTTGTTCATCAAGCTTTCAAATTCAGATTGATATTCTGCCATTGTCCCTTTCTGCAACAATTTGGCCAATTGTCCCGTGTAATCTCTATCTGATTCAAAAAATTTGTCCAGGTTGATAGTATTTTTTTGTCTTTAACCCCCAATACCAATCAGATGCTTGCCCCTCCATATTGAATGTTGCGATTCTCAGTCTCTGTTCGTCGGGTGTCTCATGAAAATCAAAATATTCTTGAACCCGAAAAATCCATCCTTGGGGGTCCGTCCCATCAAACCGAGGCAATTCCAGTTTCATGGTATGTGCTCTGTAGTTGTTTCCTAAATTTCCTCCCCCGTTGTACATATTTCCTTGATTTTGCACTACTTGGGTACCGGAATTTCCTCTCATCCCTCTAGTAACAAGGTCACGAAGGGTAATTTTTATCTCCTCAATAGAATTAGCCACTCCTTGATACTTCTGATTTTGCGTAATAGTTTGTTTATAGAATTGCTCTTGCAACTACGACACGACCTCCATCAATTCATCACTATCTCCCACGATTACAGATTTCTCAGCCATTCGATCATCTTGCTCTCAATGATTGTGATGAGATTTTCTTGCTTCAAGATCAATCGCACCAAGATAGTTTGAATACGTTCAAAGAGAGCTTCTCTCAATGAAAGTACCAATAATAGAATCCTGCTTCAGGATTGTATCAAACGACATGACTTGCTTCAAGACGTATCAACTCGTATTTTAATAAACACGAAAAATCTACAATTTTGCAAGAAAAAGAAAAAAAGATATATTGAATTCCTCTGTTCAAAAATATAAAACCCTAGAGGTATTTATAGGGCCACAACTGAAAAAAAAAACCTATTCGACTAAGGAAAATAAAACATCAAATCCTATTAATTAAAGGAAAGCAAAACTAATAAACTAATAAGAAAATAATTATAAAAGAAACTAAATTAATACCAAATTAATCCCTAAACCTTGCGGGGATCACCCTAGTACGGACAGGTTTCCTTTTGGCAATGGATTCTTTATTATCCGGTTCGGCTTCTCTAATATGCCCACGAACTCCTGACGTATCAATATCCCTCCATCAGTAAGAAAAAAAAACTATTACTCATATATAATACATATAAAGAAAAAATCTACAATCCTTGATGACCCTTTATCTACTCTGGCCTTTTCTTGAATGGGTAATGAATGATCCCATATTCATACAATCATGTACAGATTTCACCACTTTTTCTAATTTCAAATCATGGAGGATAGGAAAAAACTTATGTCCAGATTTCAAACAATAATTCTTCTACCACCTGCTCTCATCTTTGTACCTCTCCCGAGGCTTTCACCAGATGTATCTCTAGTTACAGTGAATGAACCACCAGCTTGCCACTCCCAGACACTGTTCATCATCGTTGTGACAATCACCTTCTCAGCAACCAAGTAGAAACCAACACCAAATTGCCCTAAGCTAGCCGATCTTGATGATGTTCCAAAAGAAATTGACATTTCATTTCGGTGAACTGAATTGAGAATTCAATCAAGGATTTTCAGAAATCTCGTTTGGATGAATTAGCCCTAATTGAAGAGCAGATTGTGGAGCAGCTTATGAATTTAATGAAAACGACGTCGTTTAAGTATATGCAAAATGACGTCGTTTTAACTAGTCGGACAACAAGTAAACGTGGATACCTCCGACGGCCATATCAGAAACAATTCGCCGGAAATTGAAAATCGTGTGAAAAATCAAACAGATGTTAAGTTCATATTATTGAAACTACATTTTTTAAAATGTGTGAAAAACCAAAATGACCCCAAAGTTTGCGTATTTTAAGGCAATTATTCTAAATATAATATGTATACTTTTTTACTACTACTATACAATTTTCAGTTTAAATTGTCATTAAATACACACATCAATATGAATATTAAGTGTAATTGTGAAATGTCTAATTGTATTCCAATTTTCTAAGTACCCTCACATTTTTTTCTATTATAAATATTAAAAAATACTTTGTTTAAAAAATTCTAATAAAAAATGATAAACAAAGAAAATTGAAAAAAATAAATAAAGAAAAGGAAAGACGAAAAAAGAAAAACAAATCAAGAAAAAAAGGAAACAAAAAGGAAAAAGGAAGAACCAAAAGGAAAAAGGAAAAAAAAAAAAGGGACGCAAGGTTTTGAGCTTTGGGCCTCACACTCACATTTAAGATGAAGTATATATTTTTCTCCATCACATCAAAAATTTCAATTGCGTTTAAACTATATGATTCAACATGAAGTCATGTTTAATTTGATTTCATCATTTTCGGTCTCGAAAAATCTATGAAATGGAGGATTATATCTATTTATTTTATTGTTTTGGTTGGTTGGCTAGCAATATTAGTATCTACTCCATAAATTATTACTCTCTCTGTTTCACAATAAATGTCATTCTAAGCACTTTAATTTTGTTTCATAAAAAGTGTCATTCTACATAATCGAGGTAAAAATTTCATATTTTTATCATATTTACTCTCATTTAATGCATTCAAACAATCAATTTTAACTCATTTAATCTATTCAGATAAGAGTGTATAAGGTAATTTGATTATCCAATTAATATCTTTATTAATGTGTGCATTCATTCAGAATGACAGTTATTCAGAGACAGAGGGAGTAGTAATTTTTTTTTGTTGCATTAAAACATACTTCCTCTGTTTCACAATAAGTGTCATTCTAGCACTTTAATTTTGTTTCACAAAAATTGTGATTCTACATAATCGGGATAAAAATTTCACATTTTTCTCATATTTACCCTCATTTAATGCATTCAAATAACCATATTTAACTCATTTAATGTATTCACATAAGGATATATAAGATAATTTAATTATCTAATTAATATTTTTATTAATATGTGTGCATTCATCATCTAGAAGGATACTTGTTCAAAAACGGTGGGATTATAATTTTTCTAGTTGCATTAAATGATATAGTAGTTGCGAACAGATGAAACAGTACTATTTATGTTTCCCAGGCCTACGGATTTGAGGAAGGCCCAATTTTATTGGTCACATATTTAAGCAAGGCAAAGGTCTAAGAGCAACTTCAATGCTAAGCATCTATTTGGTGCAGATTCTGCACCAAATAGGTGCAGTTTCAGCATCAAATTTTTTTACAGTTCTAATACTCAGCTCTAAATTTTACACCAAATAAAAATATTCTCTTAAAGATTTCATTTTATTTTATAATTGAAATATGAATATGCTTAATAATTTATTATTTTTTTAAATGATTGATTGTCCAAACTTAATAACTTTTAATTATATACTTTCAAAAAAAATATGCTATTAAAAAATTATGTACTATTAAAAAAATTATAACATATAATGTGCTTGGAATAATAAAAGTACTTTAAATGATCATCAAACGCTCACAATTAGTGAAAATATTACAAGACTACAACACTTATGAAAATACATATAGTTTGGCCTCAATACTCAAAATTAGTATATTTTTCCCACATATATTTCACTAATGCATTTCGAAGCGCAATATGAGCATCTTTGTTCTTAATTTTTCTATATTGAGCCAAAAATTCATTGAACCGAATATTATCATTTGCTGGCTCCTCAACAATTGGAGTCGATATTTCATCTCGTTCCTCAAATGGAGCACTTATATCACGCTCATCTTCAATGATCATGTTGTGCATAATAATGCATGCTGACATTATATCATGTAATATGTCTTTATCTAAGATGATCTAGAAATGATTTGTAATGTGTTTTTTTCAAGTAGTTTTAGTTAATTGTAGTGTGTTTTTAAGTTAATTTTTAGTAATTTGTAATATGTGGGACTTCATTCTATCCATTATGTTTAATTAATTGTGCTTTTATTGAAATTATTTATTTATTTAGATGATTTATAATTTAAATTAAATGAATATATAATTTATAAATTAAATTTATTAAATAATCTATTTAAGTGAATATATAATTTATAAATTAAATTAAATGTATTACACAATCTATTTAATAATGATTTTTAAATAATAAAATAACGCATTAAATGATGTGGGACCCATCAGCACCAATTTGGTGTTGTCCCAAATTTGGGGCAGGATTTGGTGCTGCACCAACTTAGTGCAGGATTTGGTGCAGCATTGGAGTGAGTTTAAGCACCAAATTGGTGATTTGGTGTTAGCATTGAAGTTGCTCTAATGACATAAAAAACTATTTTAAGTGAAAATATTTGCATAAAATACAAAATTTTCCTTATTCTTTTTTTTTTTCTTTCTTCGATCAATCGCCATCATATCTATCCATTTTTACTTATGATCATTTGATCCTTCATTTGACAAAATTATTAAATTGTTGAGCAAAAGCATACCTGGACTCATAATTATAATAAAAAGAAATTAACTTCAATTATGTAGCTATATATCCCATTTGGCAAACAATAAATTAAAGAAGAAAAACAAAACAAACCTAAATTAAAGTAGTTTAAAGTTCAAACCATAAATATAGAAAGAAAGTGGATAAGAAAGAAGAAAATCCTTCATTCATCGAATCAAGATCGAGTGGAAGCAAAATTTATTATTATTTTTAAAGCAAAACAATGGATGATTATTTATTTATTGTAAAACAAACAGATAAATATATATTTCAAAAAAAAAATATTGTGGATCTAAAAACCTCAACGTTGAGCTTGGATTATAGTTCTTGTTTCTTGGACCATTGTTTTAACTTGTTTAACAACTTAATATTGAACGATAAGAAAATAATAAGAGACAATTTTTATAGGGCGGGTGAAATATTATTCTAAAAAAAATATATAAATATAACATGTACTAGTTCTAAGAATTAGATGTAACAAAATACATGCCCAAAAAAAGGGAGCGAAATTACACGAGTCCTTAAAAAACCCTTTTATCTCCCTTAATATTTAATAGCCAAAATGGAATTCCATACTAATACCTATCTACCTTAAATTTTCTATAAATAGCTACTTTAGACCCTTTAAAAAAAAATGAATGGAAACAACTTTTTGAGATATAAATAGACCACCTAAGAGTCCTAAATATAATCAACTTACAAGAAATTAAATTAAATATATCCCATTGGGCAGCGCGGAATGGATTAACCTTAATTATATTAATCAATCTAGGGGAAGTGGATTAAGGAATATTAATGGTACACCTTTTAATGTTAAAAGTGGGTTCATGAGCCTAATAAATTAAGATTTTGAAATGGCTTATGACCTCAGAAATCCAATTATAATTGTCTCCTCGCCATCTTTAGTACTACCATGTTTGTTTTCTTGTATTATTTCAAGATAGCTTTACACATATTATTACTTTTATTTTCTTGAATGTGCATTTATCTTAATTAATTAGCACGTACGTACAATTTAAGTGTGTGTGTGGGTGGGGTGGGGGGTGGGGGTGTACGTATCATGTATATATGGATCGGATCGAATAGTAAGTACTAAGGTTTAAAATATTAAAATATTGTAGTGTAAATTGTGATTTTTTTTAAATGGCATCCATCACCATTTTAAAAAGGATTAATTGCCTTAAAATACACAAACTTTAAAGGTGTTTGTTTTTTTATACGTTTTAAAAAATGTAATTTTAATAACATGAATTTAATACATGTTTGATTTTTCACACAATTTTTAAATCGCGATCAATTTCCATCAACCGGTCATAGTGATGATAGAATGAGAATTTTATTTGAAGAATTAGGAATCCTAAATGGGTTAGAATTCACACTAATCAGTGATCGGCAAAAGGTAAAAGCAAAAGGTAAAGACAATTCTTCCATACTCCAATTTATTTTTTACATTATATGTCTAATTAATATTTTAATTGAAATTTGGAGGGACTTTTGTTTGAAGAAAATCCTTCCATCCTCCGACAACCACATCGGATTAAATTGATCAGAATTTGAAAATTATGTGAAAAATCAAACAGGCATTAAGTTCATGTTGTTAAAACTACATTTTTAAAAATATGTAAAAAACCAAAACACCCTTAAAGTTGGTGTATTTCAAGGTAATTAACCCTTTTAAAAATGGAGATGTTTTAGAATAAATTAAGAATTGTTTGCATGAATAACATGTTTTGAACCATGACTCAGATTTTAATCAATTTATGATTAATGTTATACTCCCTCCATTTCATAATATTTGTTGTTTTATGATTTTAATCTAGAATTAATAATTAATTTTTTAGATTAAAATATTCATTCTTTATATATCAAATAAAATCTTATTCCCTTATATTTTTCTAAAAAATTGACAAAATTTTATCTCTCCATATGTTTGTAGGGTTAAACTTAAGAGAAAGGATGTGAAAATATCTAAAAGAACAAATATTTTGACACAAAATAAAACTTCTAAAACAACAATTACAATGAAACGGAGGGAGTATAAGAAAGCATTGGTCTTAATTGATTAGATAATAAACTAACAATTTAATTGTTCCACGACGGATTAATGAGAAATTAATCTCAGATACATATAATAATAATTAACAATTTGGATGACATACGACACAAATACAATCGAGGTAATCCCGTAACAAATAAACCTATTAAGTTTTGGGTTATCATTATAAATACCATATAAAAATAATAAAAATGGGTATTAATATGCATGCAGCATGATTCTTATGTCGGGAGAATTTTGCAGTACATATTAATTTAAGCCAAGCACGAATTTACGAACACGTGTAGGGATGATAATGGACAACGGGTTCTATAGGTACCCGTAAAAATTACTCATGATGAGTAGGGTAATTATCCAGTTAACGGAGACGGACATGGGTACGGTTAATTACCTGCATTTTTTTTTACGGATATGAGTCATTAGTACCCAACCCGTCTCATACCCATATGTGTGTGCGTATGTATCCATATATACAATTTTATATATAAGTATATTCATAGAATTTATTATTATTATTATTATTATTATTATTATAAATATGAAAATACTAAATTACGTTTGATTTTATTTTGTATATATTATATTTTAATTTGTTTCCTAATTTGTACTTTGTATAAGATATTATATATACATATATATAAGTTGAAAATAAAGTAATAGTATATTTGTATATGACTTAATTTGCAGACATTCTACATTCATTACAGTACATAATTATAGTTATAAGTCATTGAAGATGATTTATTTAGTAGTTTATTTTTTCTACAAGTTAGTTTTTTTTTAATTGCAAGCACATAATACAAGAAAAAAAAGTAAATTAATTGATTTTATGTTATTGGTTCACATATGTGTCTTTCTTTATTTTGTTATTCATAGTATATTGTTATGTTCGTTTTAGTTATTTATCTAATATCATTTTTATGAGAACTTGGAATTGTGTATTAATCAAAATTTTATTATAATTTTAGTTTTAATTATTTTTTTAAATTTATAATTTTTTTGTAGTTAGTTAAATTGCGGGTAACATGCACGTTATATATGGACAGTTAGGTACCCAGAGGGTATGGAGATGCCGAGACGGGTATAACAATTGCTATCTACACGGGTACAGGAATGAATACGGATATTTTTTTAAAACGCGAGTGTGGAAATAGGTACCATAGTGGCATAGTACCTTACTCATACTCTACCCATTATCTCTAAACACGCGAACTTGGTAGCTATTTGAATCGAAATCGATTTATCATTTGGAAAAAAAAGGTCATTTAATTCCTTTTTTAGGTTAAAAGAAAATATAAATTTATTTTCAAACTCATAAGTCATAACCGATACGCCGTAAAGTAACACCTCTATCGCTATTTAGAATTGTGAAATCAAATCAAACCAAAAAAGCAGGCATGAAAAGAAATCAGATTTATCTTACAATTCTTTCTCTCTTTTTTTCCCTTTTTTTTTAAATTATAAAGGGGAAAACGATGTATGGCACTCTTGTTCATTTTATTTTTTTTTGAAAGAGGCACTCTTGTTCATTGAACGACACATCAATGACTGTTTCTCTCAATATAGCAATTATTACAACTATGAATATAATATTTATGTTTGCGCCAAAAGAAAAAAAAAGTTTCCACAATGCGCATACACACACACCATCCGTTGTCTCAAATATATGGTCAATTGTTTTATTTTGAGGCGTATTAATCACATAGTACATTGCTTTAAAATACACTGAATGTTAGTTTTCATATTAGAAATTAACATGGTATATTAAGGTATTGTAAATCTCAAACTTTATTAATTAATGTTGAATTTGGCAACAACTTAAACAGCAGCAACAAGAAGCAGTGCAACAGCAGAGACATGCATGCAGACATACGTACCAAATGCGAGTAGGAGATTATCCACGTGGCAGGCTTGTGCATGAAAGGTGCTAAGGACCACACCAGCTTACCTGCTCACCGTTGGATCAACATAGATGCGGATCAAGTTAGATAGCCGTTGATTTCATTGCTTAGATAGTAAGCTACTCATGTTGTATAAATAAAGAGAAAACCGCTTTTGACTTTTCAGAAACTGATTTTGAATGTGAAATTAATATGAAGCTCGTTATTAGATTTTTCTCTCTTTTCTACATGGTATCTAGAGCAAGGTTTTGCTGATTTTGCAATCATTTTGCATTTTTATGATCGAGCATTCCGATTGAATCATTACGGTTGAATTGATTCCAAGCATGACGAAGAAAAACCAGCACTTCTCGTGGAGGACAGCTCGAGAGGAAGAGTTAGGATTTACTATAAACACAAATCCTACCTTGCAAGCTGAATCAAGCGGCACAAAAGAGGATTGAAGATCTATTTCATAGACTGGTGACAACACAATTCCTTCGCAGCATGCACGCATTAATGGTGGAACTCAAGTAGATCTCTCCTTTGGATACGCCAGAGCTGATATCAATAGCAATCGATTGCTTGCGAATGATGACCTTTACATTAATCTGAGTGAGCATCCTAGTATGTTCCTCACAGCTGATCTTTTTTATGCTAAAAACTTTCACAATTGGTGTTGTGCAGTGAAGAGAGGCCTATTATCTAGAAATAAACTGAATTTAATTGATGGAAATTTATCCAAACCTGTCTTAGGTTCCATTGAGTATATGCAATGGATAAAAGTAGACTACTTAGTGTTTAATCGGATAAGTAATTTAATGGCTCTGGAGGGGAATCAAACTTGGGATATAGTTCATTTTCCAAAGGGAAAACATGTCATTGGATCTAAATGGGTATACAAAGTGAAGCTCAAATCAGATGGTACAGTAGAAAGGTTTAAGGTCAGACTTGTTGCAAAAGGTTATAATCAAGAGTATGGAATTGACTACAGTGAGGTATTTTCTCTTATGGCAAAATGGGTTACGGTGAGAATTTTCTTTGCCCTGGCAGCTCAACACTCTTGGTTTATTCATCAAGTAAATGTTAATAATGATTTTCTGCATGGAACACTCACTGATGAATTTTATATGACAATACCTCAGGGTTATCAAAAGGGCCATAATGGAAAGGTTTGCTAACTGAAAAAGAGCCTATATGGCTTGAAGCAAGCCTCAAGAGAGTGGACTCAAGAATTTTGTAAGCATCTCTTCTCTTTACGTTTCACACAATCAGAGAATGACAATTGCATGTTTACAAAAGGATATGGTTCTACATTTATAGCTTTGTTAGTGTATATTGATAATATATTGTTACTGGGACCCTCCATAGCTGTCATTGCTGAGGTTAAGCATTCTTTACATCTGACATTCACTATAAAGGATCTAGAAGAAGCTACATATTTCTTAGGAATGGAAATACCTAGATCCAATTCATGAATATATATGTGTCAAAGAAAATATATACTGGATCCACTCACATTAGCTGGCTTGTTAGAAAGCAAGCCATCACAGACACCATTTCCACCAGGTTTAACTTTATCACAACATAAAGGAGAATGTTTATCACAACCAGACTCTTATAGGAGAACCATAGGAAAGCTGTTATACCTAAATCTAACAAGACCAGATATCTCTTTTGTTGTTCAACAATTAAGTCAGTTTGTTAATTGTCCTACAAAGCTATATTGGGATGCTACAATATATGTACTCAGATACTTGAAAGGAACTCCATCTCTGGGATTGCTTTATAAATCTTCTGCACATTTTAGTCCTCAATCTTATTATGATGCAAACTGAGAAACGTGTAATGATTCTAGGAAATCTCATAATGGATATTGTGTTTCACTTGGTGAATGCTTATTGTCATGGAGATGTAAGAAATAATCCACAGTGTCTTTATCTACTGCAGAGGCTAAAAATAGGAGTCTAAGCTTCACAGTGAGAGAGCTTTTATGGATTTCCTATATGCTTCAAGATCTTCGAGTTCCAATTACTTTACTTATTGCAGTCTACTGTGATAACAAAGCAGCCATACAGATTACTAAGAATCAGATTTTCCATGAAAGAACAAAACATTTGGATATAGACTGTCATTTTGCCAGGATACATTTCAAAAAATGGTTTCATTACACCAATGTATGTTCCTACAAAGCTTCAAATTGCAGACATTTTTACCAAATCCCTTGCAGGCCCTCAATTCAAGATGTCGATGTCCAGACTTTCACTAAGTGATCTCCACAGAGCTGAGTCTGAGGGGGATGTTGAATTTGGTAATAACTTAAACAGCAGCAATAAGAAGCAGTGCAATAGCAGAGACATGGATGCAGACGTACCAAATGCGAGTAGAAGATTATCCATGTGGCAGACTTGTGCATGAAAGGTGCTAAGGACCACACCAACTTACCCGCTCACCGTTGGATCAACATAGATGCAGATCAAGCTAGATAGCCGTCGATTTCATTGCTTAGATAGCAAGCTACTCATGTTGTATAAATAAAGAGAAACCCATTTTTCGAAAACTGATTTTGAATGTGAAATTAATATGAAGCTCGTTATCAGATTTTTCTCTCTTTTCTACAATTAATAGTACTCCTAACATATATGAGGGTTTAATTGAATAACTTGTTTCTAAAACAATTCTTAATTTATGTGATATGCTAAAGTGGAACGTAATATTGTAAAACACTTGAAAATTTATGCATCGGGAGACGATTGAGCTAGGTTTAAGGAGAGGGAGAGAGAAAGGGACAAGGGAGGGGTATGAGGAGAGAGAAAGGGACGAGACCGGAGGACGGGAGGAAGAGAGCAAGGGATTAGGGTATTTAATTATTTATTTTTAATTAATTTGTTGTGCAGCGTGAAAAGAAAAAAAAATGTAAAGTGTATGACAACACTCATGTAACATAGATTTAAAATAATATCATAATTATTATGATGTCGATGACATAGAATTGGGGTACAGGGTCAGCACCAGATCATAAGTCATGTTATTGGGAAATTCTACCTTGGTGGTTGGGGTACTACTCCAACCACTAATACACCATTTAAAAAATAATAAAATTGTATAGATGAATAATAAAAAATTATTATAATATATTAGTAATTAGAATAGTACCCCAACCGAAAGGGTAGAATTTCCCCTTATTATTTGGAAAATAAAAGTATCATAAGCAATAATGATGCACAATGAAAAACATGTACAAATTAATTAAATTCTGACATCAAATTAAGTCTTACTTTCTCAATCACCAGTCATGTCTGCTTAATTGCTTCCTTATAATTACCAAATATATCTATGGCTGGCTGGCAATGCCATTCATGAAGTTTTAAACTATTTTAACTGATGATTGGTAATTAATACTATTTCCGTCCATTTATATATGCTCATCGAATTTTTCATTATGATTAAAAAAAATTGAAAAATATAATTAAATAAGTAAACTTTCTAACATGCCATATTTATTTCTTTGACAATGAATTAATATGCTTAATGCAAGCATATTAAATAGAGGTATATATTAGTAAATGAGCTAAATATATGCTCCATTCGTTTCACTTTCATTGTTGTTTTATTTTTTTTATCTAGAATTAATAATTAATTTTATGGACTAATATACTCATCCCTTTAACAGCTGTGTATTTTACACATTTTTTTATATGAATTGATGATCTTTATTTTAACAAGTTATGTATTTTATATAAATTTTGTGTTTATATTGTTATCATTTGGAGTTTTTGACGTGTTTGCTAACTTTGCAGTAATAGTTGTGCTTTTGTTGCATATTTGAATCAAAACAGTTAAATACGAGCATGAAGAGTTGAAGGAGGATTTAATTAGGCTCACGGGCTTAATTAAATACTCAATTAAAGCCTAATAGACTAGATTAAATAATCAAAACCCGAAGAAACCTGAAGTCCGGTACGAAATACGCTTGGTTCGACCTAAAAGTGTCGGTTGATCCAAGCCAGTACAAATTACAAAGGGCTGAATCGACCCAACCCATTTCACCTAGGTTGACCTTGTGCAAAATCAGGTCTCTGGGTCGACCCAAACATGTCAGTTGACCCATGTGCTCGAGCCCCCGGGAATGTGATTTTTCATCTCCAATTCAGGATTTTAAACTGACATATAAAAGCCTTCATTTTGATACATGATAAATGACACCTCATATGTGAGAAATACACTAGAGAACACCCGAGAAAGAAGAGAGAAAAGAAGAGGAAGACGAGGGCTTGCCATCTACTCAAAAGGAGGCGACAAGGTTGCTAGAGACGGAGTGCTGCTGCATAAGAGATAAGACAACTGGATTTCCCCGTGTTATTCAGTTTTATTATTTATTTTATCATGAATTCCTACACTCTAGTTTTGTTTATTTATTTAATTATGTCTGGCTAAATTCATAGCTAGATTTTAGGAATTTAATATTATGAATTTTATAATATTATTTAATTATTTTCTTCATGCTATCTCCTGAGCTTGATTTCTATGATCTTATTTATATATTGTACGGATGCTTGATCACCATTTATGCATGTTAGTCGATTAATTTGATGTACTCACCGGAGAATGTTTAATTGATAGAAAGATAGAAATCGAGTTATGGGTGCTTGAAAGAACCGACCCAATCAAGAAGTATTACATAAGGTTAAATAAATCTTCGTGTGCTAGATTGAGAGTGATGACATGTGTGAAGAACTGACCAAGGGAAGTGCATGCTCAATATATATATATGTTATGGTATATACCTTAAAAAACAGTCTGATAACAAACTAGTGATTCCCTACCATTGATAGATTAAAGACTAGAGTCGGGTTGCAAGAATTAATGAATATTAATAAATAAAATAATAATCCAATTCCCTAAAGCCTAGGTTTTCCCTATTAATAGTTAAGTATTTTTATTCTGCTATTTTATTTATGTTATTTTATTTTTCCTTCTACCTGCATAATTAGTGTTTAAATAATGATTAGGTGCTTATGTTTGAGAACATGAAAATTATAGTCTCTGTGGATACGATACTCTTGCTCACTTGTGTATTACAATAACACCGTGCACTTACGGTCACTTATTTGTTAATAAATAGCGTGTCACCCTTATATATAACATAAAATCTTATTCACTTATATTTTCTTAAAAAAGACAATATTTTCTCTCTATATATATTTTTAGGATTTGGGATAAGGTTAAAATTGGAGGAGAGAGTATGAAAATATATAAAACAATAAACATTTTAACACAAAATAAAAAACTAAAATAACATTCAAAACGAAATGGAGGGAGTATAAGAACTGGCATATATATTGGGATATCCAGGGGAAAAAAATTATATGTATGAATTGGAGGGAGTATTAATTTAATTTTAAAGGTTTAATAAATATCTCCCTTTCTCTCTGCTCTATTGGATTTTTTGTACTTTATCGTATGGAAAAAAATATACAATATTTGCAAAAATCTTATTTTTCAAATGCAATAAATACTGATCATGTCTCAGTTGTGAATCTGTGATTACTATGGCCTACATTTTTATGGGAGTTTTTCTTTCACATTAATATAATATTGCAAATTCTTCTATGCACTTGGTGCATAGGCCTAACCCATCAGACGCCTAGTCGTCCATCTCTCTCTCGATTTCTCTTATTTTTTTACCCGTTCATGATTTTAGTAAACCATAGCCTCCAGCCGTCTCTCTCTTTTAATCTCTCTTCAATTTTTCCAATTTCATCATCCCCAACATCATTGATTCATCACTTCACCGTCGGAGATTCAATCTTTTCTCGATCCGTCATGTTTCAGTCTATCCAGTCAGGTAATTGGTAATTTTATTCATGCTTTTATTGAAATCGTGTTCAGTTTTTGTAAGAAATTAGTTGCTAGGGTTTTGTGATTTTTTTCCATTTTATTTGTGTTTTTTATATTTTTTTTCCTGTATTTGTTCGTAGATGTTCATTTATGTGTTTTGATGTAAAATTATATTATTATTGTTAAGTATTTTGTTGAGTATCATTTTTATTTTTATTGTTTAAATCATAAACGATGTTTGTATCACTGCTTTAGTCAGATATATGTTAGGAAATATATTCAATATGAATATCTCTTTATGTATGTATACCAGTGAAATTGAAAATAAGTATATAATTATAGTTGATTTTGTATCTGATGTGGTTTTTATGTTGTTTTTTATGTTTTCTATTTGCATTCACTATTCAGAGATGTTAATTATCATTTAAATATGAGTAATATGAATTATTATTTGTTTAGATTTCAGTTTATATGGGCAGTATGAATTATTATGTTAAGTATCAGTTAATATGCGTACGAGTAACACTTGAAGTAGTAACATGTATAACATTTTTAGTGGTGTGTTTATGTTTATAATGGTTCAGTCATTTTTCATATTTTGTTTGGGTTCTTTTTTATGTTTTTGTATTCATTTAATGTCTAGATATGTTAATTGAAATGTTTGATTATAAATTATTATTGTAAGTATCATTTAGGATGCTCAGGAGTACTACTTGAAGTAGAAATATGTATCACATTGTTCATAATTTTTGTCTCTTATATATTTTTTACATGGTATGTTTATATCTTTAGGATTCAGTCATTTTTCATATTTTATTTGGTTTTTATTTTCATTAATTGTCCAGATATGCTCATTTCAATGTTTGCTTTAACATTATATGAGTAATTTGAAGTATTATGTTTTAATATATTTACCTGTGTTATGACTTATGTGCATTTTTCCTCGCATATATTTACCTGTGTTATGACTTATGTGTATTTTTCCTTGCATAGCGTGATAAATTTGTTGTTTACCTCGATAAGATTTAATATCCAAAAGCCTCAGAGTTGAGGTCATATAAGTTGGTGAATGTAGAGTTACGTTTAAATTGAATAAGCAAACTGGTGGGCATGACTATGGCGTATATGTGATGAGTCACATGTAGAGATTTGATGGGAAGGCTTATTCATGCCCAACTCAGAAAATGTTTGAATTGTTATATATATATATATATATATATATATATATATATATATATATATATTCTTTTCAATTTTATTTTCCTTATTTTTTCTAACTGATTTGTAACTTTATTTCTCGTTTTGCAGCTTTATGGTCGAAAGAAGCTATGAGCACTATATTGTGCCCATATTGCTCTTTCAAGCACAAATGACTTGAGATTTGAAGTCCATAAATTAGTCATTGGATTCATGAATAGAAGGAAGAAATGACTGACATTGTGAATTTATATTTGAATATTTGGAATGTTGTGATTTCTTTTGGATATTTGATAGAGTTGAGAAACGGTTGGTGTGTTTTCTTGTGGTATATGGTGAATTATATGTTAGGTTTTCAATATGTCACTATTCTGCTTAAACATGAAATTTTTGTCTTGGAGATGATTTTATGGGACAAATTCTTTGGTTTTGTGTTGTTTTTGTAATTATGAATTGATTGAGGTTATTGAATAATGAATGAAATGGTGGTTTGTATCATTAAATTTTAAATTTTATATCATTTCAGATGTGATTTTATGGAATAAATTTCTTATGAAATAATCACTGTCTTTATTAGTGAACAACACTCATTGATTCAGAATTGGCAGCAATTATGCTCATTCAAGAACATCCATAACCCGCATTTAAAGAAACACGGATTTATTTTCATAAATAATGTTAGTATCATTTATTAAACTATAAAGTATCACATGTTCAAAAAAAAGTAACACTTGTGTCTAAAAAAATATTATTTATTCGACCTAAAAGTATCAAATAACATGCAAAAACGTATCATATAAGAAAAAATAAATGTATTTTCAGCCACTTGAATGTCATTGAAATGGCATATTCTCCCCAATGTATAGGTATTATTTATATACTAAAAACTAAAAAAAATGATAAATGAATGTCTAAGAAATGGAATTACATCATAATAGTATTCCAAAATCATAAAATTCCAATATAATAAATTCCATCAATATTTTTTTCCAATACAAGTCTTAAAATATCCTAAAATATATTTAAAAAATGAAGAATCTTCAATCCAAGAATTTACAAATGGAATTGAAGATGTGAGTCAGATAAATAAAAAATATATCATATATTAAGGATAAAAGTATCAATTATATTGAAAACATGTGCCAACCTAATATTCGTGTAAAACAAATGAGGGTTGGGGATCAATTTTGCTCGTGAGCATTCAAACTCATAATTTTCACTGGTGAGAGAATTACTCAAAAGAAAGGCCAGCGCAGAGCGCAGAAACAACAGCAAACATTGCACACTCCACCAATCTTAAAGTCTTCTAATAAACCTCATCGTATTCTGTTAGTGCCATTGTGTTGCACTGAGTTTGTTTTGGCGTGATATGTTCAACAATGTATCCGAGGGTATGTTCCTGAAGTTAAGTGTTGATTCCGCTGTGCAAACTGATACTGTTTCTCAGCTGATTCCAGCTGCTCCTACCGCTGATGCTGTTTCTCAGGCTGCTTCTGCAGCTGATGATGTTGGTGTGCCTCCCACCTAAGCCTTATCATTTATGGAAGCTACTAAGGGGGAGAAGAAGTACGAAGGGCGAGAAGAAGTGAAGGGAAGAAAGTCGTGAAGGAAAAAGAAGAAGACTGCGAAGACAGAGGGGGTGTTCGCAGATTGTGTGAAGTTTATGAACTTCTTTGAAGTCAAGAATGCAAGACAATGTCCGTGATGTGGTGAAACTCCCAGCATCGTTTCAGGGGGAGTTCCAGTAACTGTGCCAGACAGTTTTCTTTTATATATCGTCTTTTCATATATTTGATCTGCAAGTTTATTCATGATTTGTGCAGCTCATTGATTATTGTCTACCATAAACGCCAAATGGGGGGATTGTTAGTGCAATTGTACTGCACTAAGTTTGTTTTGGCGTGATATGTTCGACAATGTATTTGAGGGTATGTTCCTGAAGTTAAGTGTGCAAACATGAAGAACAGTTGGCGAACTATTCCCTCTGATGTTCCAAACATACCCCGAAACAGTATTATTTATGGCAATTTCCATGTTAAGTTGATCTTGTGCGGACGAGTTTAGAAAGTCAAGATCTGATCGTTTAACTATCTTTTTAGAGTAGATGGCGTGCTGAAATAGACCCTCAATATCATGGAAGACATCTACACTAACATGGAAAGAATCACAAACCCTAAATCACTTACCTTGTTGATGAAGATTGGCGATCAAGTCAACAAAGGAAACGTGAATTATAAGAAGGCCAATTACTTCAACAATCGATGGTTCACCCCCAACAATATTTAATTCTCTAAATTGAGTGTTTAAGAGTCGTTAGTTTGTGATTCTTTGTAATAGCTAGAAGTTGTTCCATAAACTGTTTAACGTGATAGTCTAGCGTTGGGTGTTTTTGAGTGAAACACGTGAGGGGTTTTGTTTATCCTTTTTGTAGGCAATCTCGGGAGAGATTGTAAGTTGAAGTCGTGGGTAGCTAGAGGGAGTCTAGTGTCACAGTTGTGAGGGGATCTCACATCTTTCGTTCAACGAAAGAGTTCATGAAGAAGAACGGGCGGCATAATGAGAGAGTCTTGTATGTGTAATTTCCTCAATACACTTCATGAAGGAGTAGTGGACGAATCTTCAAGTTTGGGCGAAGTCCCCCCAGAGTAGGTCGGTTGACCAAACTGGGTTATCAATCACGTGCGTTCTTTTACTGCTTTTATTTATTGTTCTTGCCTTTGTTCCTGCCATATTCAAGAACACTTGCATGCAGTAACCATAAACACATAAGTGCACGGATTACGATTTTTCATATTCAGCTAGGCATTCCTCAAAGTTTTCAATTTCATCGCCTTCTTTATTTTTGTTGATCGAAAATGGAGTAGCCGCATTGATCTTTGAATTCCTGACATACTTGGTAGAAGAGTAGAAAGGTCCGACCACGGCTGGTGAAAGCTTAAAACTTTGTTCACGAGAGTTGAGGAAAAAAAAATGGGACTTCGACGACAGGAGGCTGAGCTGGCAACGGAGGCGGTGGCTTCACTTTCGACGGCAATGATTGGAGATGAAATCATGAGCTGCGGGTGCGCGTTCTTTCCCTTCAAGTTTCCTCCTTTTTTTGTTTTTTTTATATATTAAGGTTGTCTGCTGATTGGACTGGCTCCTGATAGACTGATTCATTTGTTGGGCCGGTCCATCAGTCTTGTACACAGGAGACCAACCCAGGTAATATTTTATTACGTAAATTCTTTCTTAAAGGAATTCTTCAAATAAAATGACTAAATGAGTAATAAACGCATAATTAATTAAAAAAATATAATATATATATATATATATATATATATTAAACTTGTTGGAATTTTCAGTTTTTTCGCGTAGTAATTAATAAAATAATTAAAAATGGTCATTTTTAATTAGACACTACTTTTTCGATTTTTTTTTTTTTGAAAAACAAAACAGGGAAAAAGATGGTAGAATCTTAGTCAAAAGTCCCATGATCAATTGAGAGAGCAACCAATATGTCAACAGTTTTTCCGTCATCAAATGATGAAACTAAAACAGCAATAGCCATATACATATATATATATATATATATATATATATATATATATATAAATGAGTATCAGTGTTTCATGTGAGAACTAGGAACCATACTTATTTAGTAGAATTTTGTAGCTTATTTTATTGTATTTTAGTGCTAATTTTTTTTTCAAAAGATTATAGTTTATCTTATTGTATTTTAGTGATAGTGTTAAAAACTCTAAAATACAATAAGATAAGCTATAAAATCGTATTAAATAAGCATAGCTCCTAGTTCTCACATGAAACACTAGTACTCATTTGAATCTATTGTAGATGAATCATATCCATTAATTTGTTAAGATCAATGCAGTCGGGATCTAATTCTATTCCAATTTCGTATTTCATCTTGTATTCCAACCATTGGATTCATGCCATGTGTATTTAATTTTTTTTAGTGGATAATTATTTAATTTTGTAAATACACATACCACGAATCCAATGTTGGAATATAAGATGAAACACGAAATTGTAATAGAGAATTTTGTCTGAGATCAATGGCCATTATTAGAAAAATACTACTCCTTCCGTCCCGATTATATAGTCTATTTTTTACTTGCACACAGTTTAAAAATATTTACGAAAATAGGATATAAAAGCTAAACTTCCAATATTAGCATTGTTTAATGAAAATTAAAACTTATACAATAATTATAGCTCAACTTTAATGTATATTTTTTAAACAAAAAAAATATACAATTAATGATATATATCAACACTTACAATATTTAAATGTCTAAAAGAATTTATACAACTGGAACTCAAAAGTTTTTTCTCCAATAGTCACACCTATGTGTAGCATTCATCCGTTGGTTGCTCATTCACATCCATCAACACCATGTTTCTTGTCTTTTGAAATCGAAATTGGAATTTTCACTTTTAATATTACATGTGCTTAATAAATTTTAGTATTACATTTAAAAACCATCCATGGAAGATGGAGGCAAATATACATACATACATACATACATGCATGCATGCATATATATATATATATATATATATATATATATTATGATATGCATGTAGAATGGATATCAATAGAATTTTTTCAAATTCAATTTAGGCTAAGAATAACAGCGACCACAACAGTGTGGTCGCTTCCACGTGGAAAAAAAAAAATCTGAAAAGCACCCTCCACTAGGTCGACCACCCCCCAATTTCAACCACATGGGGTCTCATCTCAACCATTACTTTGGACAATAGGATGGAGACACATGTCTCCATCCTATTGGCCAATTAATTTTATTTTGAAATATATATAAAATGGATATATTTTTTATATGAAATATAATAAAAATAAATAAAAATATACTAAAATTCATATTTTTTTATTCTTTATAAATAGACATCAATTTTGCTATATTTCAACACATTTTAAAATTATCTATTTTTTTCTCTAATTTTCTATATATCCAAATAATAAATTTTTATTTCATGTAATTTTAGGAAATACCATTCAATTTTGTAATTTATATTATTAATTTAGTTTGGAATATTTTCATTTTCTTGTTATGATTATAAATTTTTATATTATTTTTATTATAAGTAATATTTTAATTTAAAAAAATAAAATAAAATAATTATATATAATGGTGTGGTTGGGTGGTCATGGATAAAACATGTAAAATAGATGTGGTTGGGTTGGATAAATATTGATGATATGAAAGAGAGAGAAATTGATTAAATATTGAAGTGATTGGGTTGTTGAAGTGGTTGCTGATATTGGTAGTCTTATAATATGCAAATTATGTTAGTTAATTTCAATTAAGTTTTCTCTCCCCCTCTCTCTCTCCCTCCTTTTGAAAAAACAACATTTATGATTTGTAACTTTCAAAAACTTAATTGCTCAATTTTTTTTTAATTTTCAAAACATAACCATGTTATAATTGTACATTACTATTAAAAATAACACTACTTATGGTAATGATTAAATAATTGGGACATCTCAAAATAGAAATGGGGACTATATAATCGGGATGGAGGGAATATTATTTTCATTGTAAATTCACTTAGGAGGTGATGGTATGATAGAATGGTATTATATATGAATGGAATGAACTCATGAATGGAATGAGGGTCTGAATGGAATGACGATTCTTATGATTGGTATGTCTACAGAATGAAATATTATTTTTTTTTTATCTTATATAATGAATATTTTATGTAATTACAAATCTTCTTATAATTGATTATGGTATGATAGAATGGTATTATATATGAATGGAATGAACTTAGGAATGTAATGAGGGTCTGAATGGAATAACGATTCTTATGATTGGTATGTCTACAGAATGAAATATTATTTTTTTTATCTTATATAATGAATATCTTATGTAATTTCAAATCTTCTTATAATTGATTAAATTGTATGTAGTATCTAATAAATATTAAGGCATGCTTTAATTTATTTTTTATATTTCTAAATGCCAATTTTATTTTTTAGTATATGATTTTTTCTAATTGTTTTAGAAAATTATAATTTATTTATTTTATTGAAAAACTTTATTCTAAAATATATTTAATTAATAAATATACAATAATTTTGTATAAGTTAATAAAAATATTTTTACTTCATAGAAAAATACTTTAACATTTCAATTTTTCATTTGAATATATTAAATTATATCAAATACATAAATATTTTATTTTGTATTATAACATATTTTTATGTTATATTTATTTCGGCATCACTTTCATTTTTCTTCAACAAAATTATAAAAGCTATAAAAATTTGATTTTAACACATATTTTTAAATTATATTTTGAAAATAAATAATAATAATAATAATAAATTATTTAATTTGATTTTTGATTTATTTTTCTAAATATGATAAAATAATATTATAAGACATGATTATGTATAAATATATCATATATAAATTTTTTTGGTCATTAAGAATAGCTAAACCCACGGAGGTGGGTGGAATGACTATTCCCCTTCTTTTGGGAATAGGGATTCCATCGGGAATGGTGATTCCCGATTTTGAACGATACCAATCACCGGAATGAAAATGGACATAGGAATGACCATTGTATTTCATTCCATTCCACCGCACCAATCACGTCTTTAAGGTCAAATATATCAAATCACTATTTTTTGCTTTCTATGACTATGAGCATCTTCAATGTGAAAATATATATATATATATATATATATATATTAAGAAATCACAAATTAAGCATTTTGAAATGTAAAATAGCACAATAATATATTATGTCATTCTTCTCTCCAAATTAAATTACAAGCATTATAAATGTGAATTTTTTTTTACGAAATAACAATTTAAACATTATGAAACGTAAAATAACATAAATAAGTTAATTATAAAGGATCGGAGTAATTAAAATAAAATTGATCATAACTATCAATTTAACAAATCTATATGATTTATCCACAAATTACACACTAGGCTAATGTTTATATATAGAGGTTGTTTATAATAGGGACTGGGCTTGGTGTGGGTGGGGGGCGTGAGAACGGTCGGGCTTGTTTACTGTAGCATCAAAATACAGTAAGAAAAATATTATATAAAATTATAGTAAATTAATAAATACTGTCTTCGTGTTCCTACACGAAACACTAATTCTCATTTGAACCAAATCATACATACATACATATATATATATATGAGTGAGTTAAAATAGGAATCAATCCTCTCGTAGAAACCTAAGAACCAATCAAGTTCACACATCTTGATGACATGGAGGATAAAAAGAAAGTGACATAATTGTAAATACAATAAATTTAAAAAACAAGAATATTTCCAAATATTTTTGTAAATAGTGATGCCATCATATTTATAAAAATTCTTAAATTTTTTTAACAATCATAACATGTTCGTTTTAAATCCAATTGACGAGAATAATATATCAAATGAAACTTTTTTATGCCCATTTAAGATACATATTGCATATGTTTGTTCGAACAAAAATTGATAAAAAATACAAAAACTCATTTTTCATGCATATACAAGTTGTAACAGTCAGACATTGCTAACACGGTACCATATCATTGCTAATATCATGTATTTATGTTGCTAATATGAAACATGTTAATTTATACAAGATATCTGACATCGAATACACAAGTGATATCATATGAAAATAATTAAAGCATGAACTATATATAGTTGAAAATTTAGTCTAATCTATTTTAAAAAAAAAATTTAAAAAATATTAACCGTTGAGAAAGTACGATTTGATTGAAGGATGTTAATTAATTATGAAAACTATAAAAAATAACAACACTTGCAAATCATATTAGCAAATCGTTATTCACATATTAGCAAGTTATTGTTTACATATTAGCAAATCAATATTCACATGCCGTACATATTAGCAATATATATTAATAACATATTAGGAATAATATGTATGTATAATGTTACAACATACTACACAATATTATTTTAATTGTGGAATGTCATATAAACATTGTTTAACACGTATCAATTAATTATCAATACAATCTCATCATGTTATAATATGAGTTTCTCATGTTAGTAATATAAATAAAGGTTAAGGGTCACGTAACCCCCTCGACTATTCTACAAGGCTCACATTTCTCTCTCTTTGAATATTGGATCCATTAACCCCCTCAACTTTCTAAAATGACTCATGTTGCCCCTTCTATGGATAGAAAAGAAACACACACTAACACGCATTTTTCTCTCATACTAAAATTTTTTCACATACTTTTACACACAATTTTACAATTAACCAAAATTACTACAAATTAATAAATTATGGTTAATACTCAATAAAATAAGTAATACCCACAAATTTAATAAAAAAAATTAACACATAATAATAATACAATATGAAAAATTCAATATTTATAATACACACACACACATACATATATATATGTCGAAATAATTTATAAAATTATTTTGAATTTTAAAATTCGATAATTCAATGATGAATTCTACAATAGAGATCAAGTCTTCGTTTATGATTTAATGTTTTTGAAAGGGAGCAAGATTTATGAATTTTAGATTCGCTTCGATTTTCATCTTCAAAAGTCATTATATAGTGATATTAATTGAATTGTGAATTCATTTTACTATTGAAAATGGAATCGAACACTTTGTAAATTTGAAATATGCAAATGATATTTTTTAGATTAAATAAATTTATAAATTATCTCAATATATATATTATAAATATTGATTTTTTCATATTATTATTATTATTATTATTATTATTATTATGTGTTAATTAATTTATTAATAAATTTGTGGGTATTTATTATTTTATTAAATATTAATCATAATTTATTAATTTATTACAATTTTGGTTAATTGTAAAATTGTGTAAATATATGTAAAAAAATCTTAATGTGTGAGAAAAATATGTGTTAGTATGTGGTTGTTAATGGTGTTAACTTTTTCATCCACAGAAGGGGTAAAATGAGTCATTTTAGAAAGTCAATGAGCTAAATGGACTAAATAGTCAAATAAGGAACAATGTGAGCTTTGAATAATAATCAAGGGGGCTATGTGACCTTTAGCCCTATATATAATTAATCAATGTTATCAACATATATCTTTCATGTTAGCTTATCAATACATATACATGGAAAGACTACAGTTTTAAAAGCGTTGTTTATTTAATTCTGAAAATTGAATCCAAAATCCGAAAAGTATAACATAATTTTTTAAATTATGAAAATAACCTTCCTTCATTAAGATTCTATAATATTACAAATTTTCCATCTTACTTTAACTAAAATATTGAGTAAATTATGACTCTTAAATATAATCAAATCTAAAATTTAAATTGGTTTCTAAGTTCATACGTTAAAATAAATAAACTTGGACAAAGTTTAGATACTTATACAAATTTGAGGGGACGTTAGAATAGCTACCTAAGTTTAGATACTTTATATATGTATATATATGTGTGTATGAAGCCGTCTCATCAAATTCATCAATTTTTTTTTCGATGAAATTGCAATCAGCTTAAGTAGCTATTCTGACGTCCCGTCAAATTTGTACGAGTATCTAAACTTTGTCCACAAATTTATAATAATTTCCTATTATTTTCTAAAAATAATGAAGTCATATTTTATGCAAAACTAAGATATTAAATCATGAGTGAATTTTTGTGAAATCATTTTAGGTTAAAGTTGGTAAAATGAGAATCAGGATTCGGATCCAAACATATTCAAACATCAACAAACTTACAAATATTGTGCTACTTAATATGAGTTTAGATTTAGATTTTGAATCGTCTCACGAAATTTGACATGTAAGACGGTCTCACAAAAATTTATGTCTTAAATCAATGTATTTGAATCGATTTACATGCACACCGATAGCGACTATCATTTCAGCCCATATTTTCATTAATAAATTCTCACAATTTTGTGTGGAATTTTTTATGTTTTTTTTATTTTTTTTTATTTTTTTACAGCAGTTGGGAGAAAGGGGCAGAGCGACGAGTTTTGAAATTGGAGACGTATGAAATATCTATGGACTATGTTTGTTTGATAGGTGAATTTCTGACGAGTTAATTCATCATGTTTGCCACCATATTCGGAAGTTCAATAAGAAAAATTAACAAAATTAAAAATTTATTTTATTTTTTTTGTTACGTGAAGATGACGTGGCGTGCATGAGTCTATATGCCCCACATTTTTGTTAATTCGTCCGTCTTCTCCGGCAAGGTCTCGTGCGTATGCATGTGAACTAGCTAGTATTCCCTTCCGCCACCGTCTCTTAATTAAATATTATTTTACTTTAATTAACAAATAAATTATATTTATTTTATATTAATTATACGCGTTTACCTAATTATAAAGTTTTTCTGAAATTTCATTTTGAGAATACCTTCACAGCGGCCTCCTATATATATTTTTTGAGTTTGCAATCGAACAATAATACATCCGCGAGTACCTAGCTCCTTCTTTAATATTTGATGACTCGACTTAATTGTCACAAAAAAATAAAAAAACTTATTTGTCACAAATTTCTAAAATTAATGAAAATCAAATTAAATACGCCCCAAATTTACTAGAACTCATGTTTCTGTGACTCGTGTTTAATGAACCCTCAAAGTAAATGGGGGGTGCTTTTGTTTTTCTAAATTGTTTTTGTTTGTCTTAACATCTAATTTAATTAAGGGTGTATTATATCTTCAAATGTAACATTATTGATGCAAATAAAAATTTAATATTTAATAATTAAAACAAATTATAAAAAAAATCAAGTTTTTTAAAGCCCAATTAATTCATGAAAGGAAGTACAATGGTCGAATTAAAAGAAAAGCAACAGATCGATTCAGTCTTTCTCGATAATTTAATACGAAATGCTGACTCATCAGTCATCATCATATGATGTCCCAATCACTATAATATTTAAAATATAGAATGCCATAAATACAAAAGTGTAATTACCTTAACTTAATTGCAAAAACTTGCATTCATCATGATGGAAATAACATTACATAAGACGGGTCAGTCAAACCCGCTTTTGACCCGATCAACGCGGGTTAACCCGCTTTGACTGGATCAACCCTAAAAAAAAAAACTGTCCAGAGTGAGTACCAACCTTTCTATTAAAAAGTATCACAAAACATTCGAAAAGTACCATCTGTATCATTAAGGGGTCTGCTAGTTATTTTATACTAGTTTATTTAGTTCAAATTCTGATTTTTTTTCAGTTTTTATATTGTATGTGTTGAGATTAATCTAAAACAATCATCATTCCAAGAATTTGCAAAGGAAAGCAAAACACGAGTTCGGTAAAATAAAAAGTACCATGTGGTAAGAAGAAAAGTATCAAGTACGATAAAGACAGGTATCAGTCTGAGACGGACGTGTGGGCCTCACGCGCCGCGCGTGGGCACCACGCGCCCGCCTGAAATAGCCGAAAATAACAGTTGTTGCATGCAAGTGCACCTCTAACTTAATTATAGTGTTTGGTCTATAATTTCTAGAGAATTGAAAACCGAGAAGAGTTTGTAATAGTGAAAATATGTTTTTGTTTTAGGGTTTGGAGAGAGAGAGCGAGAGAGAGAGTTTTGAATGTAGATGACATTATAAAGTTGTTTGGATTTTTATGAATGTTGTAGAATTGAAATAATTATTTATAAATCCTATAAACAAACAAATTTTGGAACTAAAAGTTTCAAATTAATGCGCGTATTCTAAAATTCTCAAACAAACGAGCTCACAATATCTCAATTATACTACTATGTGAGCTTACAAGTATCTACATTCATTGTATGTGTGTGTGTAGATATATTAAAAGCACAAAATTAAAGAAAAAACATCATTTTGCAATAAATAAAAGGAATAAAGGATATTCCGATCCAAGCTTTCTAAGTTCTAATACTGTATCAAACGTTTCTTCTTGGGGAAGTGATTATTTTAATTTTATACTTTTAAAAAAAAAAAAATCATTTTAGCCTTCTCTTTTTTTCTTCCTCATTGAAGACTTGGAGTAGTTTCTCCTCTTGTTGAAGTAGTCTTATTCTATTTTTTCTGAGGGAAAGTTTTTTCTCATCTTTCTAGTGAAAAATCTGTCACGTCCGATGTATTTAAAGATTATGTTTCTCAAAACTTAATTTATTGGACTATATATTCTCGTATATATTTTTCATTAATTATAATACCTTTATATTTAAGGAGTTTAAATAATTGGCCATCCTTTCTTTCAGAAGTAATTAACAATCACTTTACTAAGCAAAATTTGAAAAAATAAAATTGCAGCCAATTAATTTGATTCATATTTAGCATTCGAAAACTATTATTATTATTATTATTATTATTATTATTATTATTATTATTATTATTATTATTATTATTATTATTATTATTATTATGTTTTACTTCCCTGTAAATTTGTCGATTTTTCCTCCTTCTAGGAAGCATATTATATTGTATGCACCAAAAAGTTCATTTTTTTTATCTGAAAAAAATAAAATAAAATAAAATAAAACAATTAGCTCAATTATTTGTTTAATAATTGATTGGGGAAAAAGAAAAGTAAAAGGGGGGGTGTGGGTTGCCCCATGAAATGGAGAGATAATTCTGAAGAGGCCACATCAGATTGTACGGAAATGGGGCCTCTCTTCTTCAGGTGAATGCTTTGTTGTTGAGAATCTAACCCACCTAATTATTATTTTTAATAATAATTCCCCTCTCAGATTCCACACTTATTGCTTCTTCTTTTTACAAAAATTATTATATAATTAATAATTAAAAAATTAAATATAATCCTTGAACTTTGGGGTTTTTTAGCATAAATTTCACCACGTTTAATTATTTATAATTTAATATCCAATATTTTATGATTTTAATATTTTTATCATGGAGTTCAATATATCGATTGTCAAAGTTAAATTTTTAGGGGTGAAAATCAAACTCTATGATTAGATTTATTTCAATCTTGAAAGGTTGGGTATGTAATTTGGTCTCTTAAGTCTTACAAAGAATACCAGTATATAGTTTAAATTATTTTATTTGGATCAATTAAGTAATTAAGGATGTGCATCATTGACCGAGATAACAGATTAGGAATTGTCCATTCGATTAGTGATTTAGTGTTCTCCTTCTCAACTAAAAAAAGGGAATTCAAAATTTTATGCAAAGGTTATAAGGGGGAAAATTATTAATTAATAGTGTATGTATTTTTTAATAGAACAAATTGGAGCAATTATTTATTTCCAGGTGCTTTGAGGTGAGCCTATCTGGATAATGCAGATGATATATAGATTAAAAAATTTCTCTCTCTCTAGCTCTCTCTCTCTCTCTCTCTCTCTCTCTCTCTCTCTCTCTCTCTCTCTCTCTCTCTCTCTCAAATCATATATATATAATTGAACTGCTGCTTCTTTCAGCTTTTGGCTTCAAGAGTTACGTTGTAAATCGATCTTTGAATGTCTAAAAGATGTTCCTCAAGCTCAAAGCACATTTATAATATTCGATTTTGTGGCTGGTGTAAATCAAGATTCAATTAATTTTAAGGCAGATCATAATTATTACTATTACAGATTAAGTAGCCCCTTTTTCCCAAAATACACTATATATACACACACACCCTATATACAGGGCCGATTCTAATGATTTAGTGGCCTGAATCGAGGTGAAAAATGAGGTCCTATTTTTCATCTTATAATATATTTAAATTTAAGATTATAAATTAAAAAAAACTATTTTTAATCTTATAATATATTTAGATATGGGATTACAATTAAATAAAAGGGTGATTCTTTTTGTGGCATGTACGCAGTGACCCTTTTAATATAGATTTAGATTTAGGATTTTAAAAAAAACTGGTAACAATTTAAATTTACGATTTAAAAAGAAAAAATTGATAAAAATGCGGCCTTTTAATATAGATTTAGTTTTAAGATTAAAAAACATTGGTAAAAATTTTGGATTTAGGATTTGAAAAGAAAAAAAAAACTAGTAGTAAAAAGGAAAAAAAAAAGCTTGTAAAAATTTAGATTCAATGTTTAGGATTTAAAAAAAATAGTTAATTTGGTGAAGCTTATGAAGAGATAGAAAAAAGAAAGAGATGGAAAGATAAAACAGGGCCTGATTAAAACAATAAAAAAACAAAAAAAAAAGAAGAAGAAAGAGATGGAAAGAAAAACAAAAAGAAAGAAGGAAAGAAAAACAAGGAAGAAGAAATAGAGAAAAAAAAAAAACATGAATGAGATTCAATCACTTGCCCTTTTTTTAACTATTACGAATAGCTCTAACCGCTGGGGAAAATACACATTAGATGTAAGATTATAACTATATATTTATATATAATATTATGAAAAAAATTGTGACCCCTAATTTTCTCGTAATTTTTGAGATTTGAGGCAACCGACTCACTTGCCTCATGCAAGGAGCGGCCCTGCCTATATATATGTGATATATCTAGTATCTAGATTAAGTATAAGAGTGACTATGGTAGACTATCCTCAATATTAATAAATTTCATTGGAATGGGTTTTAAAAAAAAAATCATTGGAATGTAGAAAGTTCAAAAAATTAATTGAGGAAGTTATTTTTGATGTATGTGTGATATAAATATCTAACCCATCTTGAGAGAACTAATGATGGATCGACAAAAGTATTTAATTCAAGGAAAAAAAAAAGATCATATTAATTTTTTCTCCAAGAATTAGAATTGTATAGGTGCAAGAATTGGAAATTGAATCTCATATATTGAAAGAGAATTGGAAGCGTATGAGATAACTAGTGTACATATCATATGTGTTGCAATAAATTATACGGAATGCATATAATCATAGTGGAGTATTTAAGACTTCTATACAATAGCCTACTTACCACATAAAATAGGCAAGTCTGAGAAACAAAATGATGTACAAATTAAAGTTGCCATCTGACTATATTTATTTTCCCTTTTATATATTTTTTATAATGATATAATGTACATGTGGCAATTCATATGGTATTATGATCACATTATCGATAATACATGTATTCAATATAAGTTTGCGATCATCAATATTCTTGAGTATAATGGCCGCATCTCATTTTACACATATTTGCATATTAATTTATGTAAAAGTGTGTGGAAAGGAAATGCATGATAAATTAAAAGAGAAACTTATTGATAGTTGAGGGTGAATATTTCAGTATAATCGAATTTCCTGATCCACTAATATTTATTGGGTTCGAGTGATTTATATTATATTGTATATATTTTTAGAATTGTATAATAAATGAACTCGTTGCTCACGTAATATTATACATTATTTTGATCGATGACGACATCATGGTTAATTAATAAAGTAAGTTCAAAATACATTATAGATTACAAATATTAATATTACATGCCTTTAGTTCTTTGACACTCAAGTAGTGGAGATTGATCATACATAAAATCAGGGTCATCTTATATATTTAATGACTCTTGTGCTAATTATAAAATTTGGGACCATAATATTAGAAAAGGGTTAATTATAATTAGATAGTTAAGCTTTGATAAGATTTACAATTTAGATACAAATTTCAAAAATTTGAATTTAAAACAAAAACTTGCATTGTTTTACCTTAAACAATTAAATGTAAAGAAAATTAAAATATTGCATATTCTTCATTTAGACATAAATGACGTGGTTTTGCGATGAGATAGAAAATATTTCCATATCATTATGAAACGGCATGATTTTTGTGGCACATCAATTTCTGTTTGTCGGGGAAAAAAATTGGGGGTGTCTATTTTGTAAAAAAAAATGTAAGTTTATGTTTTGATTGCAAACTTTTGAAGTATGTATCTAAATTGCAAATCATGTCAATGTTTGTGTATTTAATTATAATTAACCCTAAAAAACACTATATTTTAATTTTAGTAATAAATTTCAAAACATTGGCATTTACAATTGTATTTTGACAAAAAAAAAAAATTAAATTGCTTTATTTAACTAATATGAGAGAGAAGGTATATATTTTTATTAATATTAAAAACATACGTTGACTTAAAAATAAAAATTGAGCCCTTTTAAATTTAGGGGCTCTATGCAAGATCCCACCTTGCACACCCTATTCATCGACAGTGCATGAAATGAAGAGATTTCAAGTTCGAGATCCACCGCACTCATTTCCAATTAAAATAAAAATAAAATATTAAAATAAAATTGTAAACTAAATGATTGCAAGACAGTGGAAGAGCTAAGTTAATAAGCTGTCATTAATTGCCTTATATTTTTCTCATCCCAGAAGTAAATTAGCTGGAATTTCCCGAAGAATCACATGTCTCTCTGTGTCACACACACACATAATTCTTTTTTTTTTCGGTTAAAGATTCGCCAAATTAAATAAAATATGTTTGAGTTCAAATGAGAAAATAATTGTGAATGAGACTGAAATTCAATTCAACCTAAATTACATGCTCAGAAATGCCTTTTCCTTTACTTTATTAAAAAGGAAAAGACAAATGGAGTCCCCCCCCACCCACCAAAACATTTTTTTTCTTAGTTTCCTTACCTCTAATTATATGTCAATTACAAAATCATATTACAAGATTTATTATATGAAACTGAATTATTAATCTGGTTAAATAATATGTAGTCATTTCTCATTTCAGTATACACAAAATTAATATAAAACCGTCTCACTGAAAATAGGACGAAATAAAAATATATATATATATATATAAAAGAAGAAGAAGAAGAAGAAGAAGAAATGATTTGTATAAACGGGTGAAGAGGAACACTTGTGTGAGACTATTTAATGGATTTTTTATTTTACGTTAGACAGATCTCTATTTGACCCATGATGTGTTCTCTTCTCTCTTTTTTTTTTTTCGCGGTCCCCCTTCCCCTATCCATCCTCTTTTTCTTTTTCTTTTTTAGTTTTTTTTTTCACTTTTTAAATTTTTTTCATTTTTTATAAATATACATTTTTTTTATTTAATTTAATTTTTTGAAATAAATATATACATAAAATGAAATTAGTGAACCTAAAATTGAATTGAATTCATTTAATTTTGTTATCCAGCATCTCACTCAATGCATTTGCCCGACGTTAACGAGTTGGCTCATGCAATGGACTCAATATAAAATGAATATTTTTAAAAAAATTGAAAAAAATAAAAATAAAACGAAAAAAATTAAAAAAATTAAAAAAATTGGAAAAAAAGAAAGGGGGGGGGGCTATCAGACGCTTCATAGGTAATGATATTTCGCTTCATTGCTAGTGATATTTTACTTCATACATGGTAGTACTTGTTGTCTGTAGCATCAACAAACATATTCCAAAAAAAAAACATAAATTAATCAACTAAATTAAAAGTCCACGTACATTATAATTTATATAGAAAATAATTCGTTTATTTTTTTCTTAGCATGTGAAAATACTTCATAGTTGATGATACTTCAATTCATATTAAATGATACTTCGATACATAATTAGCGATACTTTACTTCATACTCCATCCGTTTTGTTTTGATTGTTGTTTTAACTTTTTTATTTTGTTTCAAAATGCTTGTTGTTTTATATATTACCCTCTTTCCCAATTTTAACCATATCCCCAACCCTAAAAATATATGGACAGAGAAAATGTTGTCTTTTTTTAAGAAAATATAAGTGATGAATAAGAATTTATATCATATATATGAGAGATGTATATATTAGTCCATAAATTAATTATTAATTCTAGATAAAAAAAACTAAAACAACAATCAAAATGAAACAGAAGGAGTATATAGTGATACGTGATGTCTGGAGAATCAACAAACATATTAAAAAAAGAAGAAGATAAATGAATCAACTAAATTAAAATCCCATATTATAATTTATGCAGAAAATAATTCATATATTTTCTTTTTAGCATGTGAAAATACTTCATAGTTGATGATACTTTAATTCATATTAAGTGATATTTCGTCATATAATTATTGATATTTTATTTTATACCTGGTGATATGCGCGTGGCCACGCGTAGCGGGTGCGTGGAGCCCACACGCATGATTATTTTTACGGGTTTAAACGGGTTTGGATCAGATTTTTGGACCGATTTGAATCCTATTTGACCCGTCAAAAGCAAAAGACACGTTAAGCGATCACATGCAAATTTTTATAATTGATGAAACGCATACCACTAGTCCCGTAATGATGGATTGACGCTTCTCTTCCTTGTAAGTAGCTAGAGGTAGCTGCAAATTTAATCCTAAAAAAATTGACTACCATATACAGTTTAAATTATTTTTGTCCTAATTTCAATTATTTCTGATGCATAAAAAAAATTAAAACTTGGGATTTAAAATGAGTGGTTGCAATTATCGTGACATATATATATATATATATATATATATATATATATATATACGCAAAAACTTGTATGCAGTAAGATGTAAATAACATTATGTGAGACGGGTCGGATCCGGATTTATCCGACCCGTCATATATATAAAAAAAAAACCGTTCCTTCATTCTAACCCTAGCTTTCGCTATTCTGATCTTAACGCAACCTTTCTCAATTTTCTTCTCTTTTCATTCTCCATCGCAAAACCCTACCATTCCCATTCTCAACTTCCCTCGAGTTTTCCGGCATCTGTAATTGCAAGCGAAGGGCTCCGTCATTCTTTCGATCGATTTTTCCGACAATCGCGAGGCCTGCTTTGAGTCGAAGTCCCGACGTTTTCACTTGATCGAGTTCTCTCTTCAGTTTATTGAAGACGATTTCGTGTCAAGTTAGTTTCAGTTTACAATTTTTCGTGCTAGGTTAGTTTACAATTTTTCAGTTTAAAATTGACTTCATTGAGTTCTCCGTCATTCTCTGTTGAGTTTATTGATGACGATTTCAGTTTATAATTTTTTTGTGCATTTTTTTAAGCATCTGATGTATATCATGTGAAAGATGTGTTGCTTTTGTTTGTTTCATTGTCGATGCAGTGTTTTTTCCCCTCTTGTGTATTTTTGGCTGCTGTTTGTTTGATATACGTTTTTGTTTGTGAATGTTCTCAGATTTGTTATTCAGATATCATACTTAGGTTATTCAGATTTAGATTATTCAGATTTGTTTCAAACTCGATTTGTGGAGTCATTGCTAGATAATTGATATGCATGTTTGTTATTTGTTATAGTGGTTATTTGCTGTATCGGTTTTCTTTGTATGTCTTATTCCACAATTCTGCGTGAGTTCATTATAGTCTAACCATATCATATATTTTGTATCAGTTTTAAAACTGTTAAGTATCATTTTATTCACATATATGTATCAATTTAGTGTGTATCTGTCTTATAGATGAATTATGTTTATTTTTTCTCTGAAGTGTATGGGTATCAATTTATACATGCATAAGTATCAGTTTATTCATGTATAAGTACTCTTTCATGCATGAAAGAAGTATCAAAATTTTTATGAAAATTTGAGCTGCCTAGGTATGAATTTATACATGCATATGTATGATAAGTTTATGAGAGAACTGGGATGTTTTGTTAAAAAATAATGAGGTAATTTATTTTGTGAACTCCTACCTTTATGTGATTTCAGTGGTACTTTTTATGCATTTAGTTAGTACTTTATGTTGCAGATTGTGAATTATGTTTCATTTTTCTTTGAATTTTTTATTGCAGTGGAAATGATTATGTATTTAAATCCCGGCCCTCTTCAATCTATTCTATTATCAGTTCACTGAAGGAGGAGCAGCGAAAGACAGTAAAAGATATTGGTTTTGGGGGGTTGCTTTTTTCTTTCAAGATTTTGCATGTGTTCATTGGTCAAATGTGCACTGATTTGTTCAGCATTTTAAGCCAGACACTCATTTTCTTTTATGCTTCATGTGTTTTTTTTTGCTTATTGAAATGTTTGAACTTTCTTTTTGCAGTCGTCTGGTAGAAGAAAGTTACGGGCATTGTATTGTGCTCGGATTTTACTTTCAGGCACGAACGACTTGAGTTTTGAAGTTCACCAATCTGTGCTGGACTTCATGAATAAGAAGAATAAATGATGATATTTGTGATTGAATGATGTTTTTTTGGTGGGATGTTGTGGGATGACAAATACATTGATCTTATGGTTAAACTTGATCTTTGATTTGTAGTGTTGTTGGTGTTTGGCAGAAAGAGGAAATATTTTATTTTTTGTAATAGCTTGATGATACAGTTTGTTGGATATGTTAGGAGGCTTTCTGAAATTACGAATAGATGGGATGTCTGGAATGTTTTAAGCATGATGTTATTATATATTTTGTCCATGTTTTTTTATCATTAGAAAATGAGCTTTGTTTATGCTACAGTTTACTGTATTTTTTTTGCTCATATTATGTTAAGCATATAAAAAGTATCACCTAATGTGAAATGAGGTACCAATGAACATGTAACTTTGTTCGCACTATATGCTCAACAAAAAATTATCGTGTGTTTCAGAAATATTTTTGCTTTAACTTTAGTTGTAAATTAGTTATTTAATGATCATTCATAACCTGATTTTAAAGAAATCTGGTTCTTGTTTAGATATAATAATAGTATAACGTACAGAGCATAAACGTATCACGCGATAAATGAAAGAGTATCATTTTATCTTTTTTGTAATCTTTTTATGTTGTATGTGTTTTTTTAAAGAATTAAACGAAACTATCATAAATGAATGATCACCAAATCCTTGTACGTGGAAAAAAAATCTCAACAGTAAAAATCTAATCGAAGCAAAAAATGAGTTTGATACAATAAAAAGTACCATGTGGTAAGAAAAAAGTACCAAGTATGATAAAAAACATGTATCAACCTAAAATTAATCTAAAACAATCGAGAGTTGGAAGTTTTGGATCCAAACTCATCCAACTGAATTGAAATATCTAATTAAAGTAAAAAATCAATATGATACTATAAAAAAGTACCATTTGGTAAGAAAAAAGAGTATTAACAATGATAAAAAATCTAATTAAAGAAAAACATGAGTTGATACAAAAAAACGTACCATGTGGTATGAAAAAAAGTATCAAGTTCGATAAAGACAGATATCAACTTTAGATTAATCTAAAACAATCATGATTCCAAGAATTTCAAAGCAAAGCAAAATATGTCTGATACAAAAAAAGTACCATGTGGGAAGAAAAAAAGTACCAAGTATGATAAAAACAGGTATCAACCTAAAATTAATCTAAAACAATCGAGGGTTGGGAAGAAATGGCAGAGATCAAGAAGATGCAAGCCCTGATCAAGAAATACCAACTTAAGGGTCAGGTAAGATGGATAGCAGCTCAAACTGACAGATACCGCTACATTGCAGACACAAAGGGGGCTTTCGTGCAGCCTGCATTGTACGAAGCCTTCGGCCTGATAGTGATCGAAGCCATGAACTGCGGGCTGCCCACATTTGCAACCAATCAATGAGGGCCAGCAGAGATCATAGTTGATGAGGTCTCAGGCTTCCACATTGATCCCAACAACGGTGATGAGTCGAGCAGCAAAATAGCTGATTTTTTCGAGAAATGCAAAACGGATAGCAGATATTAGAACAGAATGTCTCAAGGTGGCCTCAAACGAATATATGAATGGTACTCCAAGTCCAAGCCACTCTCATTCAGACATTTTGACGAACACATTGTGATCATAACTATTTCTAATTTATTATCTGCCACAATTGCATCAAAAATACAAAAAATTCAGATTGAGTACTAAACAAATTTTCGTATATTAAGTTTTAAAATAAAAATTAAGATTTATTTACTCTTCTCCTTTTCAACAATATAATCTTCATGCTCATCCGCAGAATTTTCATCTATGGTTATAGCTTGTTCATCCATTTTTTTATCCTAACCTTTAATCCAAAAGGAAAAATAAAAAATCAGATTTTCAACTCAAATTTTATAAAAGTAACTCCAATGATGTTATCATAATTGATTTTACCTCGATTTGGATGAATTCAGATCCAATTCAGATATTGAGATGAAATTTTGATCGAGTTTAGCTTCGTGATTCCTTAATGGTGGCGTTGACTCATTTTTTACTGTGGCCGCAAACCCTAACCGACGGAAATGATGTGATATTTGAAGTCGATGCGAAGGTTGTCGGCGGTGATGATGCGAAGGTTCACGGCGGCGACGACGGCCTCCGTGATCGCGATGGATGAGGCATGACGGATGCTGGCCAATGTTCAGCTTTGGGTATATTTTTCTGTATTGGGCTTGAGTTACAAAGTTTTTTTTTTAGATTAGGGCTGAGTCTGAATTCTATTGGGTTAGATCCAAATTGTATTAGTCCGGCCCATCTGAAATACCATATATCAGACCTGCTGCATGCAAGTCCACCCCATATATATATATATATATATATATATATATATATATATATATATACTCAAGCATATGGAAACTTAAAATCTTCATCAGATCTTACTTTTTAGAGAATTGCCAATTTAATTTAATTAGGACCCGAAAGATAAATAATACATCAATTCACGACATGAAAAACCACTAGCATGTATTTCTAAGGGAGAGAGACCTAGTTACGAATATCAATCTCCCATTCCCCGACTCAAAATAATAATAATAAAAAATCAGGACATGAAAAATGAAAACTATCAATCTAAGACTTCAAATTCATGTATTTTGAAATATTTTTTTTCTTTATAAATTATTTTGAAAAAAAAAATATATTTGTTAAATGTAACAAATAATTAATAAATGATTTTTTGTTGAACATTAATTAAAAATAAAAAAGAATTAAAATGCTTGATTTTTGGATTCCTAAATAAATAGTTTTAACTTTCCAATCTTGAATTGATAGTTTTCATCTCTTAGATTTTGTATTGTTAAATAACCCGTCTCTCAGGTTCTGCTTTTAAAAAAAGTTCACTACATAAGACGACAGACGTTCACAAATCACAATACTTAATTAGGGAAAAACTTAATTAGCTAGGGAAAAAGATGAATATCGATCTCCAAAATTTTTACACCATTCTATTAATTTGAGGCAAATAATTTCCTATATATTATTCATAATCGTATACCTCACATGCATGTATTAACGCAAATTATATTATTAGATATAGCATTAAAAATAAACACAACCTAAATTGAAAATGTCTTAGTATAAAGTCGAACATAATTAATTTATAACAGTGAACTCATATCGAGCCTTATTATCATTTTAACCACTTTTTTTTTCTTTCTTTTTTGTGGTTGTAGTGGGTTCATATATAATTTTAGTTTGGTCCACAACCTTAGGTTATGGGCATGGATCGATGAAAATGAATCATGGTAGTAGTTAATATATGTACTAGGGCGGGGTGTGTGTGTGTGTGTGTGTGTGTGTGTGTGTGTGTGAGAGAGAGAGAGAGAGAGAGAGACTAGGGTTTGGGAAAATTAGATGGAGACATTTACTAGACTCACACACAATTAGTATCAGTCCAATTAATGCAATTTTAAAACCACGACATAAACGGGTGTGTGTACGTATATGTGTGTATGTGTGTATATATATATAACACCAAGAAACACCTTCGATCTCCACAGTGTGAGGTTTCTTTTCAGCTCTCTCTTCCTCACGCTGACATACATATATAGTTCAATATTGCTTAGCCAGTTTAGACATATATGGGCGCTGCCTATTTAACATTTGTTTTTCGTTTTTCGTTTTTCATGTACGTATGCGTGTGTGTGAGAAATCTTGAATTCTTGAGCGTGTACGCGTAGTTTCTCTTTCAAAGATGCTAATTCTACTAGTCAATATCAGAATATCGTGTCTAGCTTAGTTTTTTTTAGTCCATCTCTGTTAATATATATATGGTGGATTTTAATTTGAGGAGATTCACCGCCAAGAGATAAGGTTAATTGATGGTGAAATTTGAGCGTCTATTCTTTTAATTTGATGATCTGGAGAATCCGATGTGGTAGCTACTTTAATTTCTCGATTTTTTTTGTTATTGGTGGAAATGAAAAATGGAATAGGGTTAATGTTTTTGTTTTGTTATAGTTATACATATGGTGAAAATAAGTTTCCAGAGAGGAGATTCTTGTTTGGTACTGCCATCACCAAATCATTTATTTATATTTCAATCCAACCCCCATTCCTAACTAGTAAGCCACATATATTAGCCTCCTCTCTCTCTCTCTCTCTCTCTCATAGTTTGATTCCCAGATGAACATAAGTTTCGTCTTTCCGCGTGTTGTGTTGTGTGCGTCTCTCTATCTCTCTCTCTCTCTCTCTCTCTCTCTCACACACACCTTTCGATATTTTTGAAGAATTAATCTTATCGATCTTGGGTTGATTGATTGGAGCTAGATTGTTTGCGTGGATCTGTAGATACAGACACACATATATATAGAGTCGTTGTTTTCTGGTGTAGCATCATCAAGATTCACAAGGCAAAAGGATGGTGGTATGCAGATTATATATATATATAACAAGCTAATTCCCTTCTCTCTCTCTCTCTCCACCAAAAACTTTAGGTGATGAGAATCTTGATGATGCTGCATCGGCAATAAACGACTATCGCCGGTAAAAGCTTCCTTGTTATGCGATAAACAAGCTGGCACAAAACTCTTTGTCCGTACACATCAACCGTGGGCTTTTCTTCTTCTACCTCTAGTCTTTTTTCCTTTTTAATTCTGTTGCACTGAGTATATATTTCACTATATATATATGCAATTTTTTTTTAAATTATTTTAATTACTGGGTATTATTTCTTCTTTTTTTTAACTTGCGTCTGTCCAGTGAAAGCCGACACAAATGACTAGTGAGGGAACTTGACAGATATTGAAATAGATCTGTGATTTTTCTCCTCTGCAGAAAGGAAGATTTTGATACAAAAATTGGGGTTTCCTCATAAATTCACACTTTAAACCTAACAAAATTTACAGTGAAGAAAGAGTAAGGGGTAATTTAATTTCTCTTACACCTCTCAGCTCCATGGTTATTAATTATTTGTTTCTTGATTCACTGATCAAATTTCTCACTTTCAGCAAACCAATTAATTAAATGAAATCTCCACACGAGAGATGTGTATCTCGGCGACGACGACGGCACTGGAAGTATGTACGTAAGATCAGCTGTAGACAAATTAATAATCTGATAAGGGACCAGAAGTCGAGAACTTGGAGGTGAGAAAATAAATTGTTTGATTTTATTTTATATAATTTTTTGTAATAGGAAAATATGGATTTTAGTATGCAGCAACTCAATATAGCTCATAGGAATATAATTTGTTTTGTTTTTTTTTAATGTTTCCTTGTCTTGATTGGAAGAGATTCAAAGCATGGTTGATTATTTTATGGGATAGTCTTCCAAGTGGTATGGTTTTACTCTATTCAAAACTCAAATATATGTTTGAAAAATTAAAATTATACTGTCCTAGGTGGTCAGCAGCTTGCGATGCTCTGGTTAATTGGATTAATCTTGATCACGATTTGGATAATTTAATCAAAATCTGCTGTTTGATTAGGTGGACCTACTCCTTTTAAACATCTTTCAACTTTGCAATTGGCACAATATCTAGTACTAGATCTTCCTATCCTCAATGTAATACAATTAACCAATATATATTCTCGAGATCTCCGAAACTATTATATATTTAATTAGTTTAACATTATTCAATCTTTTCATTTCATTAGTACTTATTTATACACCATTAAGGCTGCTGCTTCTAATTAATTAGGATCAATTTCACGATGATGATCTAAGATCATTTTATGGTACAGATATAATTAGCGTTCTTGTCCCTTTATAGGTCTCTTGTTGAATGATATATATCGCGATTTAGCATATATATTACCTTAATTTTCTTCTCCTAACTAAGATATATATATATATATATATATATGCACCCTAACTTCCCTTCATTAGTTATCATCTTCTATTTCAAACCTCGGAAATTAAAATAGGTCCCTATTCTGCACGGTAAGATAAGTTTCCCTTGATCAAAAGAACCTACATATCATCTTCTATTTCAATCCTCGGTAAATAGGTTCTTAGTCTGCATAAAAAAAACGCCCTATTAATATTAACATGAGATGTACGTACCAGCAAGGCTTCTTCTTTTCCTGATCCTAATCAGACTTTAGGGGTCATTTCAGTAGATGAATGGTGGGGGGATGGTGTTTCCTTTCTCAATAATTCAATAGCGCACAAGCTTTCATGCATTTAATTTTCCTATAATACACAAAAAATATTCAACTCCGATCCGCATTCGAATGTGATTAAATTCTTCACAGCATATGATTTATTTTCAAACCATCAAATAATTAAAACTAACCAATCAATATTTTCAAGCTTGATTATATTATGAGGCATCATATCTTTTCTTCTTACATGTGATGATAATTAAATAACTCTTTATTATTATTATTATTATTATTATTATTATTATTATTATTATTATTATTGTTATTGTTGTTGAATATTGTTGGAGATGAGTAGTCGGTGAAATTGAAGGTAGGCTTGGTTGCTTTTGTTACAGCTCTTGCACTAGTCCTCCGACAAGCCCCTTTTAGCGCGGAGAAGTGGTATGAAATGTTGGGCCACAAACAGCTAAACGAGAGATGTTTATTATAATTTTATTTTTTTTCATTTCACATTTACACCCCTCTTTCAATTGTAATGACTCGTCGCTATGAAATTTCGTTATCACATCAGCTATACGTGAATTTGTACGTCCCCACTTGCAATGCTACCTTTTCAATGAGATGTTGAAATTTGAGTCAGTCGTATGTACATATGAACGATATCTAATTTCTCTGCAATTTATACTCTCATTTTCTCTCCATATATATATATAGATAGATAGATACAGTACGAGTTTTCCATAGTTTCTGGCGACCATTTTTTACTTACAGTTTCCAACTTTGTGGATTTTGCGCTAACATACAGTTCTACACTGATGATATCAATGACAAGAGTTCGTAACATAATTACCGTTGATATATATTGAAACGAGTTTCACAAAGTAAATGAATTAATATAACGTGCATTCATACTATTGTTCACGAGTCACATCATTTCATCATATCCAAATTCTCACTCACCGATTTGAATTGGGAACAAGGTCGCATCACCTTGAACGAAAAATTGTCTGGTTAGGAGGAAAGTAAAATCTTAATTAATTAATTCTAACTTCATACACCTAAGATTAACCAACAACTCATCAAAACACAAGGATTCTGCTCTGTGTACGACGTTTTGAATGATATGAAATGTTTCTATTGCATTGGTACAAGAGACAACCCCACAATCATAAACGTTTATGGCTAAAACTAGGCCTCGTACACTTTGTTCGCAGATATAATGGACTGCTCCTCACAAACATAATAATGGAAACGAGAAAAGCTTAACAAAAAAAGTGCACGGTAACACTCATTTTAATTTCCACCCTCTGTAACTCAACATACACCATCTCTATCTCGATCGCAACCTTCATCAATCATCCAAATATACTTTTACAGGTGCTATTTACATAAAAACAAGTTATATGGTGGCGGACAAAATATTTACAAAACAAGGTAAAACTTCCAGTCATTTTTGAGATGTCGGTGCATGCATTGCCTGGCTCACAATGCTAAAGTTAAAGAAACAAGGGTATAGTACCTGCAGACTGGCTCTCTTGATTAAAAGGAGTGGTCCAAGAACATAGGCTATACGAACGCGTAAATAAAGCGTTGGCATGCAAGTATAGGACCATATTTGGCCATCAACAACAGATCTTGTTGTACAAACCAAATCAACGTGAAGAGACAAAAGAGCACCACTTCCACACAGGCCTTACTTGCCCCTCTTCATACATACTAACACAACAAGTCTACAGACAAACACAAATAGTAAATGAATGTTAGCCTCTTCAACACATAGCTCAAAGGTTCGATACTGCAAATCACATAGAGCTACATATATTGACATTATAACAAACTAAAAAATTTCATCTTCTATTAATGTTCTCATCATGTCCCATCAAACATCTCTACATACAATTCTTCAAAAAAAAAAAAAATCTTCTATAATATATGTTCAGCAGCTAAATGAATGAGACTGGACTCATTATCCCAAGTACGTCTAAATCTATTTATTGCATTATTAAATATAACTAGTGTATCACCTGTTGCATCAAAATATGCAAACTCGCATTGATTCCACATCTTCAAACTTTATATTCCATTTCTTTCCTTTTTCCTCAAAAGAACGTAAATGCGCCATTATCTTTGTACTATCAAGAGAGGGGAAAAAAATCATCTTCATGGAATCAATTAGTCATACTGAGCATTCACAAACATCTAATCTACAACCTATTAAGTTTCTTGAGCACATGGTGCAAACTACAAACTAGAAACATTTTTTGTGATAATCTAGGCCTTTTATTTATGCTTTTCTACCAGTATTGGAGAGAACAATGCAGAGATAGTAACAAACATATCAACAATAAATATGGGACCTCCCTGAAAAAATAGATCAACAGAATTTAACTTGCTCCGGCTACCCAACATGGAATCTAAAACAGCATTTTGGCTCCTCATGGAAATCCAGGTATACTCCCCAAGGAAGGAGCAGATTTACCGGAACAAAAGTCTGCCCAAGGTAGTAGCTCTATACAGGAGAAGGATGTATAGCTTGATAAATTTACCAGGTTACTCCAAGCCACTGAAGGGTGAAAGAACTTAGAACAGTGAAACACACTTCAAGTTTCATCGAGAAAAGATCAAACATCGGACCTGCATGACCATAACCCCATGAGTGCTTCTTCACTGGATTGGATCATTTACAAGTGATCCATGCTTCACAAAAGAAGGAATGCTCAACGAACGTCTTGTTAATTTACAACTGCCAGGTGGAGCTCTCATCTCGGTTTTGTCTTTAGAAGGCGATGAAAAAGGGCACAATAGAGAATCCAACAGAGGTTCATGTTTCATTCTCAAGAAAAGGTCAAGATTTTGTTGATATTTGTCTCCATGAAAGCCTTTTTTATTTGATAGATCTCCTGAGACAGAAAACTTAGCTTTAAGCATCGGTATAAAGAACTCTTCGTCATCATCAGACATGCAACCATTGTGAGGAGTGTCCTGCATGGCAAGATCATCATACTCCTCATCCGATTTGGTTGATTCTTCATCCACAGAGCCTTCCAGCTGAAAAATGACTTAAAATGGGAGTTTAATTACTCATTCGAACAATCAGTAGTACATAAAGAGCTCCTAACAACGATGAGTCTTAATGCATAAATAGCAGGGGGATTGCACAAACAAGCACTAAACCAAACAATTTACCTCCTCACGGCCAAACAAAAAACTTATCAATTAGATTCAAAGTTTGAAACGACATCCATGAGGTAACTGTCAACTAAATAATCCTCATATCTCATTACCTCTTCTTGGAGATTTTTCCCTCCATCGCTAAGATCCTCATCACTGTCCATTTCAGGTGAAACATCAGCCTCTTCATCACTCCCATGCACAGAAGATTCTTCCTTGAGCTGAAACGAGGTCATGTCATTTAATACCAATCTACTACAATACTTTCAGTTTCATGTTAATAGAAAGAGATAATCTTGCTGAAGATGAAGGCAATATATTATTGTGTTGCCTGTATAAAATGTTCACAAGATTGAAGTTGCATACAATGGCTTGGACAGTCTCTTGTAGTTCCAAAATAATTCAACCCCTGGATCATATTTATTAATCTTCCTAAGATAAAATATAAAATTTATAAACATGATACTGACAGGATTTAGTATTTGAACTGCTCGTATTTGTCACAAGTTAAAAGCTGTAAATAATTAAAAAGGTTGAAGATATCAGTTAAGAGTAATAGTATCTCATTATATTCCCAAGTTAAAGTGAGAGTCCTTTAGAGATTATGCTATCTAAAATATGGAACTCTTGTTTTTCCACCTTCACATACGCAAACATACTTCATTTATAGATCTTAAGAGTAGATTGGTCTGGTCTACAATTAATTGCAACTGTGATAAGTAAAGGTTCTTCATAATTAATGGTCACACATGTAATTCAAATCAGGAAATTGTGTTTCGCCTATAGAAAAGTTGTTGGCAATTCATTAAATATTACAAGGATCCGTGGTAATTGAAAGGTGAAAAGTGACGAGAGTCAAGGGCCTGATATATTGACAGTTGAGTCCGGGGAAAGTCTTGTCATAGCTGCAAATTATGCTTTACCTAAAGAGTCGATACAGCCAAAACGGTCAATATATTTTCTTGAGGATAGCTGAAGGTTTCAATTTGTTTAACCCTCTTATATATTCAAATTTCAGCCATACAAGTTAACCATGCCAATGATACAACAAAATTTACCTCCTTCGCAGGACCTCTTGGTGAGCTACAGCAGGATGAAACGCATCGACTACCATTATCAGTCCAATCATCCACACTGCTGGCACGACTTGTTCCTCCATCACTGGGCCATGCACTAATCCCAAAGTGGCCAAATTGCAGGTTGACAGGTTCTGATTTACCTATCTGCAATGGCCCATACATAGGTGTTCCAATTCCATTTCTTGGTGGATGGCCCCAAATGGTCTTGCCACCATCATATATCATGTCAACAGGCCATGCCTTCGCCACCGAACCATCATTATTCAAAAGTGCCATCAACTGTCTACTTGAACCTTTCCTTTGAATCATCTGAAACATTCCTTTGGAGCTCAAAGAATTGGCAGCACACTGATTCCTATACTCCTCATCAACTGCTGAAATGGTGTTCGTCAATGGATCATAAAGCTGCTCTCCTACCTCACGCCTTCTTAGGCAGCTGAAAACTGTTGCATGAATGACCGCTACACTTTTATCAACATTGGTGTTGTTTACTTTTGGCACCAAAAGCTTATCTGCTTGGTTGCAGAGATATTCTTGGATGGTTCTGATATTTCGTATGTATTTAACATACTTGTTTTTAGCAGGATCCAGTGTCATGTACTTGGCACGAACAGCAAATCGTTCCAAATGCTTCTCCTCATTTGAAATATAAACCATGAATGGTATAATTGAAGGGTGTTTCTTCATAAGCCCCATCTGCGCATGAAATAGTGAAGTTGTGACAGAATCCAAACCAAATTTGATTCAATGTTTTCATGACTAAGCAATCATAAATAATAGCATAATCATAGCTTGAATAATTACCACAAAGTTGAGACTTAAGTGAACACCCTCCACCACTACTGAGTCTTTCCTTTTTTCCCACCCGGTAATCAACCTATCAAGGCTGTCAATTACCATCTCACTTTGAGCTTTAAATCCTTCTACCGCCATCAACTTTTGACTAATCAAATCACTGGCGGTACTGTTCTCCTCAGGTTTCCTGGTCAGTACGTTACTAAATGAATGCCTACCCGGTGAGGCAGCAGAAATGTGAGCTGATTTCTTTGCTTTTCTCTTGGCCTTGGCTTGTGCAACAGCTAATGGATCCAAATATTCCCCAGCATGATAGGTCGAGGCCCACAGTAAGGGATTTTCCTTTTCATCAACAAAACTTCTCATCATATGCCGAATTGAATCAGTAGATACAATAGTTGTAATGCCCAACCTGCTACCCTGCAATGATAACAAACAGATTCAACACATCGCCAGCTCATAAAGTAGTAAGAACATACTTCACTACAGCCTTTTGAAGTACCCCAGCAATATGGGTAAATCTTTCCACTCATGGGAAGAGACGCATCAATTTGCTTAAGAAAATTGATTTTTAATCTAGTAGCCATTAGTTTCTAAATGTCAGCAGATCAAATGTCAAAGCTGGAATGAAAAGTAATGTTTCTAAAAGGCCACGGGCACCGAAAACCTGAATCTCAAATAAAAATATGTAAACCTTGACATCATATTTCACAGATTACATTTAATTTATTTGGAAAAACTCAACTATTCTGGTCAAAACCAAAGAGATTAGATATTATGACATGAAAGTTAAGCCAAGCATGCAAACAGAAAATAATGATATCTTCAATTCAAGACTATGATAAGTAACTTTGACAGCATAAATGTAAAACACTTTCTGAAGCCCAATTCTCAATAGTGAAAGATGGCAGCAGAATAAAATATGAACGAATCAGATCATGGCAACAGAAAACCAACCAGCAAGGCAGATAATGTAGATTTTCCACAGCCACTCGTGCCACAGAGTAATACTGTTACAGACTCCTTTCTTTCTCGAACTCTAAAAGCCCAAGAATAGAGTCAGAAAAGTTCATAAAAGGTATTAAAATAATTATACTTCAAACATTGTAATATAGCACAACTAGTAACTGATCGACCACAACTATCATTTTTTTTCAGAAATCTGTTGAAAGGACAATCCAACTCTGTCCCTGAATAAGCATATATTCCAAGGGTTGTTCTGACCAAATTACACAAATTAGATTTAAGTTGGCATCAAAAATCAGGGTAAAAGGAGTAGTGCTGACTTTAGGTTTCAATCAATAACTTCCTAAACTCGGATAAGCACCAAGCAGATAAGCTTATAACCATATTTAATAAGCTAACAAGTAACAACAGGTTACTACAAGAGAAGAATGTAAAATACATCAATCAGGCCCCCTTTTCAATTTCCAGTAACAAGTTAAGATTTATCAGGATGAAGAATCTTTATGTTGATATCACTAGAAAAGGTGGCTGCTAAGGCTTTCCCCCCTTTCAAGTTGAGAACAATCACAATGTCTGGAAAAAGTAATAATTATATATCATAGTTGATGAGTCCCCTATTTGGACACTCTCCTTTAGTTGATCAAAGAAACAATTGAATGGAAATGCTAAAAAGAGCACTTGCTCATGCATATCATGAATGAGTAAGTCAAGCAACGCATCAGGACCTTGCAGCTGGGCTATGAGAAATCTAATGGATATATCAGAGCAATTCTCGAAGCTATTCCTATCAAGGAAGCTACTTATGCATTGTTCTGTGATGCGTATTGGAGGGGAAGATACGCTTTAAAGATAATTAGTTGCTAACTGTGGTCATTATACAGACATTTATTGGTTAATTAAGCAACTTAAGTTGACACTACAAGAGAGGAATATCACGAAATCCTCATCCATGTGACTAATTAGAGAGTACAAAAATAAGCTTTTCCAGAACTTCTAGTGTTCACAACGGACCCGACATAGTTCAACATGGACTCTGAATGCACCTGTACCTGCAAGCAATTACCAAATCAGCCCTCTGATTTGGCCCAACATACTTGTATTCGGAGAGCGCTTCACAAACAACATCGAGAAAAAACTTTCTTCTAACAACAGTAGTGGTGCGCCTTTTGTACAATTCAAATGGCTCCGTTTTACTCTTATCTTCTTCTAAAACTAAATTATCAACATCTGCTCTGTCCAAGCAGGCATCAACATGGCTTTCTGTGTCCCTGTTTTGACATGCTTTGACATCTTGCTGTGAGGGCCCAACAAACAGGGAAACACCCCTCTCCAGAGCACTTTCCCGCCTTATCACCTCAAATACCCTTTGGCTGATCTGTAGAAAATATGTAAGCTTTTAGCGCAACAACAGAAAGGTGTTGCTGATAAAGGTTCCAGATACAAGCCAGATCAAACCAAAAAGAAAAAGAAAGAGGAAACTTATAGACCCCCTAAAACCACATGCAAGATGCTCAAGTGCAATCACTAACAACATAAGATCCAGATGCAGGTTCTGTTATAAGAAAAAACACATGTACGTGTTTGAATACGTTAGATGCCATTTCATATATTGATTCGGAAATCAAAGTCATTCTATTAGCACATGTCATATGGCTTTGATTGGACCAAATTTTGAATATTGTAAGTTATAAATTGAAAATCAAATCAGTAATGATGCCAATGACTATAAGGAAATCTTGATCAGAATAAGAGCCTATCAGATCCAAGTAGCAGTATCGATAGCATAAACATATTCCAAAATTTACATAATTTTTTTACTATCCTCGAAAGAAGAATATCAGGCAAATCTATATTCCTTTTCCTTAAATCTCATGAACTAAAATAGATATTAAAAAAAAGAGGGCACGTCAACTAATATGAATAACATGAACAAAAATCACGATCCTATAATAAGAACAAGAGATCTTTCTCGATAATCCCCTTGCTCCTCATTCTTTGAGAATCAGAAATTACTTATCTCCTTCTTTCCTTAGATATCAGACTCGTAATTTCTTTTCTCAATCTGATTATCCATTTCACACACATACACACACACAAATGCAACGGCCAGGCTGCCTCTTCACCATACACGTAGACGCATATTCTATTCATCATCTAAGCCATGCATGCATATTGCATATACAACAACAGCTCAGGGAACCTACAAAACCGACAAAATCAGAAGAAAAAAGGAGGCGACCTTAAATGAATGGCGAGGCTTGCAGCCAATGAGCTGCAGAGTACTCTGGAGAACAGAGCGCGAGTACCGGAACGACGCCGTCTCCTTCCCATCCGCCGCAGCGGCGGCGTCATCCTCCTCCACCACTACGTACAGCAGCTTCGTGGTCAGTCCCTCCGGCACCGACATCCTCCAACCCTATTCCACCCCCATGCACGCAGCAACACGCACAAAAATGCCTGAAAATTAAACCAACACAAAATCGAGACCGCAGAAATTACGAAATCGACCGCGATTGCGGCAATGCAGGTGGAGAGATGCAGAAATCACACCTGAAATAGAGGAAGCGAGGCGAGATTCACAGTAGGTGGAGTGAGAAATTGATGAGGAAAACATGTAGAGCGAGAGGAGAAGGAAAAGGAGGCGGTTTCCGAGGCGATCTGACCATTTGTACTGCGACCTGCTTCCACGCATCATAACTTGTGTGCTTCCACGAGTCAATATAACCGATACGTAAGCTTTTCTGAATTGACGGATTTGGGCCTCCTCTTTTCACGAATTACTAGGGATAGAGGTGGACGCGGAAGGGTAGTATTGGGATGTGGGGGAAAATAGGTTGAAAGGTACTTGTTTGTTTTTCAATGGCTTCTCCTTCAAAATAATAATAATATATACGAAGCTGGTAGGCGTGTAATAAATTATTTCATTCTATAGAGTATTTATTAAAAACCTTATTGTTTATAACATATTTAAATTAATTGATTAACGTCGAGCAGAATCGAATGTAAACTTCAAATCATTATCCAAGTAGTTCGATTTATTATCTCGAATGTAAACCATTGAACATAAAATATTTTTTAACATCAATTACTCTACTGCATTATAATACATATAAGATTGTCTAAAGTATCATTTCTATTTGCTAATTTATTTATTATCTTTTCATTCTTAAAATTTGTAATATATTATGTATGTTTTCGATATATACGTAGACTTGTAATCTATTCCGCAGTTAAATAAAATAATTATTAAAATTTATGCTTATAATCTATTTCGCGATTAGATAAAGCAACCATTAATATCATTTACACCCATGACTGAGTAAATTAATTATTGTTGAAGTTCCTAATTGTGCAGATGCTTCCCATGCAGACACTGCGCTTCCACATCAGCAGCTATAACTTTTCTTTACTTATTTGCAGGACCATTTTAGCATCCATGCATGAGAGTTTTGGGATAGCATGTTGTGATCTCAACCGTCCACACAAGCGTGCGCGGATCAACTAAGGCAGCCGTCGGATCCGCTAGATATTTTCCTCCTAAGTTTTCATGATGTATATAAATAAGAAAACACAAAAGCTTGTAACTAACTTTTGTGATATTTTGTGAGCAAGCTATTCTGCTGCGGAAACTCTTTAATTGAAATTTTCTATGTAAATTTTAGAAATAAATGAATCATGAATTCTATCATACAATCTCCTTCTAATTTCTTCATGGTACCAGAGCCATAATTTTCTGGTTCTGATCGATTTACCGATAGATTTGTGATTCACCGATTGTGAATCATCTATTGCTCAGAATTTGAGTAATTTCACCGATTGATTTTTTTACTTTGAAATTTGTTGATTGGTGTTCGACAAAATGCCAAAGCAAAACCGAAGAATGCATTGGAACAAAATTGTGCTTGAAGAAAGAGGATTTACTGTGGCGAATGATGATGGCAAGGAACATGCAGAGAGCAGTCACCGATCAAACGCCTTTGCAAACACTGATACAGTGGCAAGAAAATTTGGATCGCGCGATGATAATCAACGAGAAGTGACTGCCTACCGAGCTCAAAGTAATGATGTTTTGCATGTTCATCCTAACGACCATCCAGGTATGGTTCTTACTACAGATCTCCTAACGGGAAAAAACTTCCATAGCTGGTCAAGAGCAATTAAACGAGGATTAATTGCTAAAAATAAACTAGATTTTATTGATGGAAGTCTGTTAGAGCCTGATGAAAATTCGGTCGATTATAAACAATGGTTACGTGTGGATTATTTGGTATTTTCGTGGATAGTGAACTCTATTTCAAAAGAATTAGGGAGAGGTCTTCAACATATTGAGACTTCTAAAGACCTTTGGGATGAATTAAATAGGAGATTCGGGAGATCTAATGGACCAAGGATCTATAAACTTCGCAGGGAATTGGCCACTTATGCGCAGGGAAATCAATCAGTGTTGATGTACTATCATAGCTTGCAAAGTCTGTGGGATGAGATAAATCTGTTGGTTCCTTGTCATGTGTGCTCATGTGGAGCTGCTGAGATTAATAAGAGAAATGAGGAAAATGAACGTTTGATGCAATTTTTGATGGGTCTAAATGACTCATTTGAAGCAATAAGAAATCAGATTCTCATACTTGATCCATTACCCTCGGTTAGCAATGCTTATGGGATGGTGTTACAAGTAGAAGATCAGAAGGAAGTCTCTACTTGCTATACTGATATAGGAGATCAAAATGCTTTATATTCAAATCAAAAGGATAATACAGGGAGATATGAAGGATATAAGCGAAGGTTAACCAAAGAGGAGAAGCAGAAGTTAAAGTGTAGTCACTGCAGTGGTAAAGGTCATGAGAATAATGATTGCTTTGAATTGGTAGGGATTCCAGATTGGTACAAACGTTTCAAAAATGACAAGAGTAGGAATAATAGAGCAAACTGTGTTGATAATGATGATACAATGAGTTCCAGAGATGATGTGGCAAGCCACATGGGAGAACACCCTACTGAAATGAACAAGATCATTCATGAAGAAGTAAGCAAGTACCTTGGAAATTACTTTAAGAACTCAGGTACAAGGATTGGAAGTGCTCCTAATGCTGCCATAAACTTGGTAGATACAGAACTCATGAAGCAAGAAAGAGATGATACTGAAATAAGTCACTATGCATTTGGTTTATCACAAGATACTTTGCAAACAGAATGGATTGTGGATTCTGGTGCAAGCATACACATGTGCCGCAACTTAGCACTTATGAATTCTTTAAGAAAGTTACCTGAACCTCAGAAAATTTTCTTGCCAGATGGCTCAAACTTATCAGCTCATTACTGTAGGGAAGTACAGCTAAATGATGACATTGTGCTGAAAAATGTGCTGTTTGCACCAGCCTTTACTTATAACTTGATTTCAGTAGGACAGATGGCTAAGGATTTACAAGGAAAGGTTCTTTTTCTGCCATCACATTGTCTCATACAAAACCAAACAAATGATCATATCCTGGGAATTGGAAAATTGAAAGGAAGATTGTATGTTTTTAAACACATAACTGCAGAAAAGGTTTGTTCTACGCAAACCACCAGAGATTTGTCTATGCAACAGTGGCATGAATATCTTGGGCATCCTTCACTTGGAAGTATGAGGCATATACCTCAGCTTAAAAGGTCTTATCCAGACACAGGGTTTGATGATTTTCAGTCTTGTGAGATCTGCAATATGGCAAAGCACCAGAGGCAGCCTTTTCCCTTACTGCAGAGAAGGAGTGTTGTTCCTTTTGAATTAATCCATGGAGATTTGTGGAGCCCCTATAAAGAAGATAGCATCACACACACTGCATATATACTAACATTGGTTGAGGATCATTCTAGGTCTACTTGGACCTATATGCTTCACTCCAAAGCACAGGTATTCACAGTGTTGAGGAGTTTTATAGCTATGGTGGAAACTCAATTTGGTTCCAAGGTGAAGAAATTTAGATCTGACAATGGCACAGAATTTGTTAATACAGTTGTTACTAATCTGTTTTAGGAAAAAGGGATATTACATCAGAAATCATGTGTTTACAGCCCACAACAGAATGGGGTTGTAGAAAGAAAGCATAAGCACCTGTTACAGGTGGCTAGGGCTCTTATGTTCCAGAGCAAACTCCCTAGTAAGTTCTGGCCATACTCTATCCTTCATGCCACATGGTTGATAAACAGAACTCCATCAGCTATTCTTAATTGGAGCTCCCCTTATGAGATATTATTTCAAAAGTCCCCAGACATGGAACTTATTCAACCTTTTGGTTGTCTAAGCTATGCTGCTAATGTTTTACCTTCAAAAACTAAATTTGACTCTAGGTGTTATAAGTGTATATTTTTGGGTTTTGCAGTTAACAGAAAGGAGTATATTCTTTATAATCTGGATGATTGCAAAATTCTTATTTCAAGGGATGTCAAGTTTGTGCCTACTTCTTACCCTTTGCAATGTTCTGAAGTCACACCTGTACTCCCTTTTCCTAGTTTTGATAGTTCTGTTTCATGTATTCCTTCAGGATCAACTCCTGTTAGTTCCACTAGAATTGTATCTGCACCCACTTCTTCACCTTTAGTTCAGAATTTGCCACTTGTTCTTGCTGTTAGAAGGAGTCAGAACAATTAATCCTCCCTCATATTTAAAGGATTATATTTGTTCAGTTTCACATTCTAGTCTTCCTTCTGAATAATTCTCTCTTACTCCTCTCACTTTTCCCTTTGTCTCATCTTCCTCTTTTACTCCTACATACTACTCTTTCCTGCTCAATGTGGATTCTTTGACTGAACCATCTTCATATAAAGAAGCTAGCAAGTATGTTGAGTGGACCAATGCTATGGAACAAGAACTCCTTGCGTTGGAATCTAACAATACATGGCAGCTTACTACTCTACTCCCTGGGAAATAGGCCATTGGCTCTAAATGGGTCTATAAAGTTAAACTGAACACTGATGGTACTGTGGAAAGATTCAAAGCTAAGCTTGTGGCTAAAGGATATAAACAAGAGTATGGGTTAGACTATCAAGAGGTTTTCTCTCCAGTTGCTAAACTAGTGACTGTGAGATTATTGATTGCTCTTGCCACTACATACTCTTGGCCTCTCCATCAAATTGATGTTAATAATGCTTTTCTACATGGGCATTTAAGTGATGATATTTATATGCTTCCTCCACAGGGCTATCACAAGGCTCTTCCAAATCAAGTGTGCAAACTTGTCAAGAGTTTGTATGGACTGAAACAGGGAGTGAAACATAGAATTCTGTAAGCTTCTCTTGTCCCTTGGGTTTACACAGTCTCTAGATGATAATTGCCTATTTCTTAAAGGGAGTGGGGATCAGTTTATGGCTTTGCTTGTATACGTTGATGACATTCTTCTTACTGGTCCTTCTCTTGACTCCATCTTTGCTGTGAAATCGGCTCTTCATTCTGCATTCACCATTAAAGATTTAGGTGCTGCTAGATATTTTTTTGGGGTTGAGATTGCTAGAGGGAGTGATGGTACTTACTTAAGCCAACGCAAGTATATACTTGACTTGTTGGAATCTGCTGGCCTCTTGGGATGCAAACCAGCTTCCACACCTTTTTCTCCTGGCTTACATCTTGATTGTTCTTCTCCTCTTTTGAGTGATCCAGACAAATACCGTCGGTTAGTAGGGAAATTGCTTTATTTAAATCTCACTCGTCCTGACCTGTCATATGCTGTCCAACAACTCAATCAATATGTTTCTTCTCCCTCTCATGCACATTGGGAGGCTTCTCTTCATGTGCTCAGATACCTCAAAGGTTGCCCATCCCTGGGGTTATTTTTTGGTGTAAATTTTAGAAATAAATGAATCATGAATTCTATCGTACAATCTCCTTCCAATTTCTTCAATTATGCAAATAACTAACAAGTGTAACCGATTAAGGGTTTATTTACTTTGAGAAATTAGAATTGTGTGGATATGTAATTTAGTGGATAAAAAGTGGGTATGATTTATATTCTCTATATAAACACTTGAATTTATGTTTACTTTAATTAATATTAAAATGATAGATAATCCAAGACTCATCATAAATGAATTTTAAATGTGTATATGAAAGATATGTATTCCACCTATGTAGGTGGGATATGAGTTCTCACAGATTAAAAATTATCTTAAAATTTATATCAACCAAAGTAAATGATGAATATAACTAAAGATGGATATGATAAAATTAGTCAACACATCATTTGTTTACTTTGATTACTCCAAACTAAATTAATTACAAGCCATATGGATTGTTCATCATTTTAAAATTAATTAAATAAACATAGAACATAATTTAATAAATTCATCAATCCACCATTATCCATAAAAAATAAATAATTTAAATACGTAATCATTTAGAGAGACACACAAGTAGTAAAAACTAATGATGAAAATATCGTTATCGCACCATATATCGTAACTTTAATTTTACGAATATATTGCCGAATATATTGATATCGCAAAAAATTGAAAAAAATGACGGAAACTATATTAAAATCTTGGAAATTTAGCAAGAAATTTTAGGAAACTATAACATATTATTATGCACATATTCTACTCAAAATTTTGATAAAATTGTATTTTGAAAGCAAACATATGAATAATACATTATATAAATACCGTATAAGATAATACATTTGACAAAATAATACATAATACAATATAAAATAACTAAATAAACATTATAAAGTACAATTAATACCAAAATGATGATCTATGAGGTTCAAATATGGTATATGGAATGACATCTTGTTCAAACAATATTGGTACTAACTCATCACATTAGAGTAATTCTATATATAATTTTTTGATTTGTTCTAATAGCTTCGCCACGATTGGATAATATCCATTGACCCAATTATTTTGTTAATGTACATTTTGATCTCCATACATATTTTTATAATATTTGCACAGCCAAATCTCTAACTGTAGGTGATCAATGACCATACATAACCCACCACTCAACTGCCGTTACCAAACACCAATAAATATACAATGCATATTTATTCATTGAAGACATGATTTTAAATTATTTAAACAAGCTCTATTTAAAAATATTAAGTAAAAGACTTATATGAGACCATAGTAGATTAAGAAGCAATTGCAGGACGATCAGCAAATCCTTTTCTCTGGTCACGAAAAAATAAAGCCGGTGCATCTCACCTTTCTTTCTAAGACATCCATTGGTTTCCCAAACTTCTTTCTTTTATAGTTTTTTTTAAATGTGATTTGAAGTGTGAGTGTCTTTGTAAAGTAAAGAATATTACAACCCAAATAATTATGTTGAAGACCTAAAAAAGACCATAAAAATATATAGTATTAAATAAAAATTAAAATATATTATGAAAATATAAAAAAATCACGATATATTGTGATATATTGCGATTTTTTGCAATTTATAACAATATATTACGATATTTCGCCGATATCCGAGAAAAAAGATATTCTCCCCCATATCCGTATCGTAATGTCAAAATCCTTGATATTTCAATTCCTGGTAATAACCCATTTAAATTGCCGAAGGTAGTGCAGTTTTTACATTATTTTATAATTTGCAATTTCGCAACAATTTTACGTTACAACACTACACAATACAATGCGATTTTCAAAATTGTTTTTATGTTGGGCACAGTAGAGTAACAACATCAACAATTCCTGGTTTCTCTCTCTCTCTCATCCTACAACTACAAACGCAATTGTCTTACACTGAATAACTGCCAACAGGTGCCTCACCACCAGCTGCTGCTGCTGGGGCTGCTCTCGGCTTGGGCTTCTCCACCACGATGGCTTGTGTGGTGAGCACCATTCCGGCAACCGAGGCCGCATTTTGCAACGCGCATCGGGTCACCTTAGCTGGGTCAATCACCCCGGCTTCCAACAAGTTTTCATACGTATCAGTCATGGCATTGTAACCAAACTCCCATTCGCTAGCCTTCAATTTCTCAACCACCACCTCTCCTTCAACGCCAGCATTTTTTGCTATCAGAGATGCCGGTGCTACTAGCGCCTGTGCCCATAATAATCTAGTTCAGCATCAAAAGCTCAAGGAAATATTACTATCATGGCTGCAAATGATGCATGCTCTAATCATGATGGGGATAACAACATTCTTTACCTTTTGGACGATATCAGCGCCCAGGCGCTCGTCTGGATCTTCGATCTTCTCCTTTATCGTAGGTACATGTGATGAGAGATGCACTAATGCAGCACCACCACCGGGCACAATGCCTTCCTCAATAGCAGCAAAAGTTGCATTCTTCGCATCCTCTATGCGTAGTTTCCTGTCCTCAAGCTCCGTTTCTGTTGCTGCGCCTACTTTGATGACTGCAACTCCTCCCGACAGCTTAGCAATTCTCTCAGCAAGTTTCTGAGTGTCATAAACTGAATCAGTCTCAGATAACTCCCTTTTGAGTTGAGCAATCCTTGCCTGCAGCTCGTCCTTCGATGCAGCATCAGCTATTATTGTTGTGGAATCTTTGCTGATTGTTATTTTTCTTGCTGTCCCCAACTGGTCCACATCAGTCTTCTCCACAAACAAACCCAAATCAGTTGCTTGATACTCAGCTCCTGCATGAAAGTTCCATAAAAGCCCGTTTATTCAACCAATATGGCATGATAAAGGCAAAACTTGAACCAGAAAAGGAGCATTGAGTGGAAGTGCTTGAAAAAAAAAATTCTTACCCGTCATAATGGCAATATCTTGAAGAAGAGCCTTCCTTCTTTCTCCAAAACCTGGTGCTTTGATAGCTGCCACATTCACAATGCCTCGGAGCTTGTTTACAACAAGAGTTGCCAAAGCCTCTCCTGTGATATCTTCTGCAACAATAAGTAAAGGTGCTCTTATCTGTGTGGTCTTCTCTAGCAGGGGAATGATATCCTTGATTGCAGTAATCTTCTGGTCCGTGACCAGTACTTTGGCATTCTCAAACTCGACAAGCAGCTTCTCAGGGTTGGTGACAAATTGTGGGGATATATATCCTCTATCGATCTGTGAGACGAAGACAGACAAAATTTAGCCTATCTCCAACATTAAACTATTTGCATATGGATCATGAGGAAGATATATGATAGGGGAGCAAATATATGGAGAAAAAAAAAATTGAATGCGCACAGACCTCCATTCCTTCTTCCACATCAACAGTGGTCTCAAAGGAAGATGATGACTCGATGGATAAGACACCATCAGGTCCAACCTTGTCAACTGCATCAGCAATCATTAATCCAATGCTCTCATCATTGCCAGCGGAGATTGTGGCAACAGCTGCAGTTTTGATTTTTTATATAACAATAAGTAGGGTGCTGAAGAATTAGCATTTCACTGGTTACATAATGGACCTGGACCTAATGAATTATCATACCTTTGATATCATCCCGACCCTTGATGGGTCTAGCTCTTTTTTCGAGCTCAATAACCAAACCAACAACAGTTTTATCAATTCCCCTCTTCAATGAAACTGGGTTAGCACCCGAGGTAACACTCAGGAGGCCGAGTTTGATAATTTCACGAGCAAGAACTGACGCTGTAGTGGTGCCATCACCAGCAGAATCATTTGTCTTGCTGGCAACCTGCACAGAAAATTCAAAGTTTCAATAGCAAACAACACCAACAATACTGCACAAGAAATCAATGGCAGCTAATCTTATCAGAAACCAACCTCTCTGATCAATGCAGCGCCAGCATTTTCCATCGGATCAGGCAACTCTATGGCCCTCGCGATAGTCACCCCATCATTGACAACCTTTGGGGACCCAAACTCATCCAACACAACATTCCGCCCTGCAAAAACATATGCAAAATGAATACACCAACGAGACATAGCAACCCATGTCTTTACATTGCAAAAAGGCCATCACCTTCACACAACCATATCCACAAAAAAACCAATAATTCTCTAAGCAAAACAAGTGATCTACATTATCCATAAGATTACTGCCCTCTTCATACAAGAACAACATAAACTCATCAACTAATTGACTTGCACGACATTGACTTAAAATTGAAACATGCACAACTCTCCTACGACATGAAAGAAAGCATAAATAACTTATGCAACAGTAAAAACTACAGTTTCAAATTCTTGCATATCAACACCATTTTCACCAACACATCATCATTCAGCAAAATTGGCTAAAATCGCAAGAAAAGTAAAGATTGAGCAAAAATTACCCCTGGGACCGAGAGTGAGACCGACGGCGTCGGCGAGCTTATCGATGCCGGCCTGCATGGCAGACCTCGATTTCTGGTCGAATGCAATATCCTTAGCATTAGCCCTCACCAAAAATCGATTCTTGCCCTGCTTCTGCCCGAATTTCTGCCCCTGCTGCAATTGGCTCGCTCTACTATTCTTCAATCGCCACTGAAATAAAATTAACAAAAAAAAAATCACTTCAGAAAACAAGAACCAAGAAAAGGTGAAGAGGTGAAAACGGTGAAGAAAGGGAAGGTAAAGATACATTTTTTGAAGGAGAAGGAAGAATGGAGGCGGAAGTGATAGCGTTGGCGGAAGCCATTTGTGCGAGGAAGAGTGAGAATTGAAGATGGGTTTTTGCAGGAGTTGAGAGTTGTGGATAAGGCGATGAGGCTAAGTAGAGACTTCTACTACAGAGTGCGGAGAGTGGGTGTTGTTCTAGAAGATTCATCTTTGGTTCGAGAAATTGGCTGCCCATTTCCCACTTCGGGTCGGGCTGAGGCCCAGCTTTTTTTTTTTGTCTGCACATAATTCACCCTTTTCACTTCATTCAATCAGATTCAACAAGAGTAGAGGGAAGTTGAAAGAGGAGGAAAATTGCAACCATTTTTCGATTTTACTTGACAGTAATCTCTCTCTCTCTCTCTCTCTCTCTCTCTCTCTCAAGCAGCATTTATTAATCATATCAAATCCTTTTCTTTACCCCATTCAAGTTAGTTAGTAGCAAGGATGAAAATCATCCTATCGCATCTTATATCACAATTTTAATTTTACGGATATATTACCGAATATATCGATATCGTATATCGATATCGCAGAAAATTGAAAAAAATGACGGAAACTATATTAAAATCTTCAAAATTTAGCAAGAAATTTTAAGAACTATTATATCATACTATTATGCATATATTCTACTCAAAATTTGGATAGAATTGTATTTTGAAAACAAATATATGAATTATACATTATATAAATACTGTCTGAGATAATATATTTGACAAAATAATACATAATACAATATAAAATAACTAAATAAACATTATAAAGTACAATTAATATCAAAATGAGAATCTATGAGGTTCAAATATAGTAGATAAAATGTTATCTTGTTCCAAACCTCTAACTGTAGATGATGAATGACCATACATAATCCACTACTCAACTGTCATTACCAAACACCAATAAATATACAGTGCATATTTATTCATTGAAGACATGATCTTAAATTATTTAAACAAGCACTATTTGAAAATATTGAGTAAAGACTTACATGAGACCATAGTAGATCGAGAAGCAATTGTAGCATGATCAATAAATTTTTTCGCCCGTCACAAAAATATGTAAGCTTCACATTTAGTACAAGTATATAACTAATATGATAAGATGATATCTTATCTTAAAACGAAAATATGATAACTACCATTGAAAAATTATGTCACCTCATTTTCAAATTGAGCTACATTATTAGAGTTCGGGTCCAACTTGTTAAAAACTTCATGAACTGCTTTAATTAATTCTGAATCATCACCAACTCCTAGTTGATATTAGAATCATGGTTCAAGTAATAAGCTGAAAATTTATAAAAGATTATTAGATACTTAGAGTGTCATGGATATAATATAAATGTGCAAACAATTCATATAAATGTAAAAAAGTATTTACTTGCTGCATGTAATGGATGAGAAAGTGTGAGTGTTTTTGTAAAGCAAAGAATACTGCAACTCAAATAATTACGTTGAAGACCTAAAAAAGACCACAAAAATATATAATATTAAATAAAAATAAAAATATATTATAGAAATATAAAAAAATCACGATGTATTGCGATATATCGTGATATATAATGATATATTGCGATATATTTCAATATATCGTATATTTCGCCGATACTTGGAAAAAAGCTATTCTCCCCCATATCCGTATCGCAATGTCAAAATCCGCGATATTTTGCGATATTTCAATCCTTGATTATTAGTGCCCCAACACCATAAGTCCACAACGGCTGATGTGGTACAATTTTTACCGTGCATGCCAGTACAGTAAATTTTTCCAAATTGTACTGTATGTAAATATGAAATAAATTCTCTTTTACGAGCATGAATTTTTTACGGGTTAAGGCCCAAATAGGCCCCTGAATTTAGTTGGGGGACCAATTAGGCCCTCCAACTTTTTTTGGTCTCAATTTAGGCCCTGAACTTTTAGTTTTGGCTCAATCAAACCCTTCCATCAAGCCCCTCACAAATGGACGTTAGTTGTCACACAAAACGATGTCATTTTATACAAAATAACGTCGTTTTCTGTTTGTCTAAAAAAATTAAACCCGCACCATCCAAAAGAAACCTGACCATGTGCCTAAATCAAGATCTAATCAATGACGGATCAGCTGGTAGAGACGCCTTCCATGCAGAAACAAAATCCGACCGCTCCTCCACCGCCAAAACATCGCCTTCTGAATTCAGCTCACCCATTTTTGATGTCATTAACTCTCGCAGAACTTGTAGAGGTCAAAAAATCTCTATAATTAATCGTTCTTCGAGTTCAGGCTCCGGCGATCTACAAGACAAAGAAAACACGTGAAGCCGAAGGACCGTCGGGGGGTTGACGATCGAACAGACTCCGACGCTCAAGTCAGAATCGAATTAATTAATGATCAAAATGATTAAATTGCAGAATTATAAGAGTCATATTGCAAGAGAGAGGGGTCGAGCTTCGCTGTTATGGCGCCTTATGCGTAGCTTGTTTTTTGGAGCTGCGTGGTGAGTGATGAATGTTTATAATTTTATCGATATCGTGAGTGTTTCCAGTGTACTGTGCGTATAATTGCCCGCCCCATTATAAAGAGTGTAGATATATATATGTAGAGGAGGGTTTAACCAATTTTCACTTTTTAAGGGATCATTTCTATCTCTTTTAGGGTTTTGACGGGGTTTCACTTATCTTCAACGGATATTTTTGACTTGGTCTTCTCCTTAAATCCGTTCAATCGTGGACTTTCGCTTCTAGACCTCTGGACTTCAAGAATTAAGGTATCGATCTCGAGGCATGGACCTCGAGAGGTGGACTTCGAGGCATGGACCTCGTGATACTTTGTCATGAGGCGTCGATCCTATCTGGTTCTTTAATCCTTTTAAATAGGCGTGGGCCTAGTTTTTGGGCCTATGCAGAAATATGGCATCTATAGTTAGCTCATCATTACTTGATTCTTGTATTTCAAGGATCGAGTAATGAATTTCGGAGTTATTTCGACTTATCTCCATGTTTTAGATTCCGCATTCTCGTTTGGATTCAAACTGATGCCTGAAGACGAATCCACAAAAGGACTTTAAGCTTTTGAAATGAAATCTCATTTCGCGAGCTTAAGGTAGGTCCGAGGAAGCTCACGAATTTATTTGAATAGACCTTGTGAAGCTCTAAACCTGAAGAAGGCAGGTCCTGGAGGAGCTTAAGAGGTCGTGAGAGCAAACCTCGTGAAGCTCCAGACCTAAAGGCAGGTCCTGGGAGAGCTGAAGAGGTCGTGAGAGCAGACCTCGTGAAGCTCCAGACCTGAAGGCAGGTCCTGGAGGAGCTTAAGAGGTCGTGAGAGCAAACCTCGTGGAGCTCCAGACCTGAAGGCAGGTCCTAGGGGAGCTAAAGAGGTCGTGAGAGCAGACCTCGTGGAGCTCCAGACCTGAAGGCAAGTCCTGGGGGAGCTTAAGAGGTCGTGAGAGCAGACCTCGTGGAGCTCCAGACCTGAAGGCAGGTCCTAGAGGAGCTGAAGAGGTCGTGAGAGCAGACCTCGTGGAGCTCCAGGCCTTGGGTACGGATCTCACTTTTCCCATTCCCTAGGTTAACCCCTGTCGTTGGGTCAAGACACATGGGCTGAGATCGTGTTGTCTCCCCTCCCCATGTTTCAAATATCAAGGGGGAACAGTCCCCTCTCCCTTTTTTCTTCCGGAATATGAAAAGTTTTTCCTAATTTCAAACAGTTTTTTTTAGATAAGCCTTATCAAATCTTCAGAAAAATTTCTCTCCATCTTTTCCGCTAACCGTCTCCGCTTTTCTCGCGCCCAGGACTATTCAGAGGCTTTACGAGAAGTCTGTCGGCTACTTGTTTCACCATCCTTCAGGTTACCACTTACCTCCTCTTTTTCATTTTTACGTCATGAACAAATCATCTTGAAATCTTGCATGTAGAATTTCTGGAATGCTTGAGATATTTTGTTAGAATCGTAGTGAATCATTTGAAATTTCTGGGTATATCCCATTTCTAGGCTACGTTTATAGGGTTTCTGTGGTTATTTTAGAGTTTGCTAATTTTTCCGACAGGTTTTTTCCGGTGGAATTAGGGGTTTTAGGAGAATCTGCGGTAGTTTCTAGTTTCACTAGGGTTTAGGTTTCTGGGAAATATTGCTGAGTTCTGGGTAATTCCATCTATTTTCTGGACTTTTGGAATTTTTTTAGAGGGTGACAGTTGTTTTTGGGGTCCGAATTTTTAGGTGAGTATAGGATTTTCTTGGTCGGTTCTTGCTTAGTTTGTTCGAACGTCTTTAAATCGACGATGGGTGCGAGTGATGACTCAAATGCAGAAGAAGTAAGGAGTTATGATGGAGATGAAGAAGGGGCTTCTTCGAGGTCAGGACAATCCAACAATTCCGATTCTCCTGTGATTATTAGGGTTACTAAGAAAGCTAAGGACAAGAGGCCGTCGGTGGTTGTCCCCCGCTCAATTGGTCGAGTGGTGATAAGAAAAAGATGAGCCCCAGTGGATACAGTTAATTTATCAAAGGTTCATGGAGTTCAGATCCAAGAGGTCCGACCTGCAGGATAAAGGTTTCGGGCGGCGGACATCGCTCCGAAGATGAGTGATGAAATTTTGAAGAAATTAACCTCTCCACCGGCCTCGGGAGTTGGATTCAAAGTCTATTCACCCGGGCCTCTCGACAGGGAACACCAGTCACCAATAGGGCTTACTGCCTTCTATACTCTAGTTGCCGATAAGGGGGTCAGACTGCCTCTACATCCTTTCTTTGCTAAGATCACGGGCTTCTACAACATTGCCCCTGCTCAGATTACGCCGGTGGGCTGGTTCCACATGCTTAGAATATATTATCTGTGGTCAAAGCTCAGCTTCCCTGAACCTACCGTTGGCGAGTGACATGAAACGTACAGGCTGATAGTCAATGTTGGACAATTGGGCTTTTATTATTTTACCAAATGGATAGGGGAGCGACCCTCTCTGATATCGACCCTGCCATCTTCTTCGGGTGAATGAAAGCCCAGATTTGTCTTTATCCCGGCACAGACCTCGGAGGGCGCGATCTCTCCTGCTGACTTTTGAGAAGCTCGTGGGTCCTTGAGCCGAGTCCTTTACTTTCTATTTTAGTTCTAAGCCTAATGATCTTACTTGTTTTATGCAGGTTTTCATCCACGAGGTGAGCCTACCGAGGACGAGGCCGCTCATATTGCAGAGGCATTCTTTGTGTCTTCTGAGTTGCGAGAATTCGAGATAGTTCGAGCCGGCCGAACTCTCTATGATATGAGGAAGTTAAAAATCAAGCCATCAGATGTTAAGGCCAAGGCTCTGGCTTCCACCAAGATCGGGGCCTCTTCTTTTTCAGGGTCGAAGAGATATAGGGATGTAAGCCCTCTTCCCACACCTCCACCGAAGAAGTTGAAGGATGATGCTCCTATACTTGCCCTTTCTGCAATGCCTCCTCCTTCGATGGTGGACGACTTGGAAGCTCCCCAATTTTCTAAGAAGGCCCTCGCCTCTTCGAGCTCCAGATCTGTCTCCCTAAAACCCTTCATTACGAACATACAAAAGCTCGTTGCTGGCCTGGGTGCCCCTGAGGTGTTTGAGAAAGATAGCCTCGAATAGCAGGTCTTCCTTTCCTTCGATCAGATGGCCAAGATAATACTTTCTCCTTAATACTTCCATTAAATACTCATGTTTTCAAACTTGAGGTTCTGATTCTTTCTCGTTTATTCAATATAGGTGTTATTTAGCGAGTTCTACCTCCACCAGCGCCTTACAAGTCACGAGGAGGGACTTTAGACGAGGGTCTTCGAGCTGGCCGAAGAGCTGGAAAACGTGGCTGAGGAGAGGAAAGAAATGGCTGACAGGGAGTCAGCTATTCTGGTGGAGAGGGATGCGGCCAGGGCCAAAGCCGCGGGTGCCAAAGCCTTACTAAACAAGAGCCTTGAGGCTCAGGTTAGGGCAAAGACTGAGAAGAGCGGACTTCAGACCTCGTTAGCCCTTGCGGAGGCCAGGATTAGGGATCTAGAGGCCTCCTTGGATTTGAATGTCATACTGGAATCTGCGGATTTCATCCCATTCAAGGAGGCTTTCTACCAAGAAGGCGGGGCGGCGGTCATAGAGGCTATCAAATAAAAGATGCCAGACCTCGACCTATCCTTTCTCAAAGATGAGGAGGAGGTCGAGGCATACAAGGATGGCCATGCTGCCGAGGTCGTGGTAGAGGTTGATGCCGAGGTTGCGAAGGAGATGGAGGTCTGTAGGGAGGGCGCCGAGCCCGTTAATGATGATGCTAAGGCCGGGGATGAGGCCTAAATTTGATCTGCTTAAGAACAATTTTTTTTTTTATCATGCTTTTCGAATAAACAATTATCTGTATATTTTTTTGATTTGCCTTTCCTGAAGGCAAATTGTGTCGGATACTTGGCTTTTTGCCGACTTTTATTTTGATGTTATGATCTTTTCGTTCTATATGTGCCCATATTAAGTGTTTTGCTTAACCTTGATGCCTTTGATATGAAGTGAACTGCAAGTGTTGGCACGTATGCATAGAATAGAAGTTAGATAAAATAAATAACAACAAACTGGAGCATACCTTTCGGGGTCGTAGCTGAGCTTCGAGACTCGTTCTTATATTTTGAATTCATGGATTTGAGTGTCGGGATCTTTTCAGTTTAGCTTCAAGAGTCAAGTTTATTCTCGATGTTGAGTTCGAGATTCTCATAGTTAGAGCCCTGTCGACCCCAAGGGGGACTAGGATCCCTGTGCTTGGGGTTCTGTTAGTTACTCCGACGTTCAAGTCAGTAAACAAACATTAAATAACAAGAATTTTGAAAGATAAATAAAGGATAGATACATTACTCTTCGTTCATGAGGCCGACTTCGGGGTTGGAACTTCATTAACTTTTGTGGGTCGGGACCTCTGTGCTTGGGGTTCTGTTAGCTATTCCGATGCTCAAGTCAGTAAACAAATCTTAAAAAGGAATAACAATAAAATGAGAAATGACATTAAGAGTTCTAGAAATGATACTGTTTTAAGTGCAATGCATTCCAACTGTTGGCTATGGGTCGACCTTCCTTAGTTTGGAGTTTGTAAGCTCCATTCCCGATGAACTTTTCGATCTGATATGGGCCCTCCCAATTCGGTGCCAATTTTCCAGCCCCACTTTCCTTCATATTCTGAAACACTTTTCTGAGTACCCAATCTCCGATTTGGAATGTTCGAAGCCTCATGTTTTTGTTGAAATGTCTGCTTATCATATATTGGTATGCTGCTATTTTCATTGTTGCTCGATCTCAGAGTTCGTCGAGATCTTCCACCTCGGGTTCTTCGTAGTTGTAATTTTCAGTACTGGTTGAAGATGATCCGACCTCGATTTGGTTGACCTCCATAGCTCCTTTGTGTTTGAAGGTGGAGACGTAACATTCTCGAGCTATTATTTATTTGCCTCAGACTTCGCGAACTCCCCAGGGTATAGGGAATTTCATGAACTGGTGATAGGTTGATGGCACCGCTCGGAGTTCGTGGATCCAAGGTCTCCCTATTATGATATTGTAGGCTGAGAGAGCATCGATTACTTGGAATTTGGTGAAGATGTTCATTCCCTCGATATAGGTGGGAAGTGTGATTTCACTCATTGTGGCTTTGTGCTCTCCGCTGAAACCGATAAGGGTGGTTGACCTTTTAATGATTTCGGCTTCTCTCACTTGCATGCCTTTCAATGTACTTAAAAAGATTACGTTAGAAAAACTCCCGTTATCTATAAGAACACGCTTAATCAAATAATTATAAATTAATAAGGAAATGACTAATGCATCGTGGTGAGGATGTGAGAGATTGGAAGCTTCTATGTTGGTGAAATCGAGGGTGACGAGGTCGTCTAGTTTAGCATGTCAGGGGATGATTCCGTTATACTTTATCGAATGACAATGTCTCTTTGCCGAGGACTGTGAAATTCTGCTCACTTCTGAACCTCATGTTATACAGTTCAAAGTGCGATCGATCCTCGGGGGTTTGGGTAGCTGTGTTTCCTTTTGATTTTCCCTTCGTGACCAGGTTTCTTTCTCTTTCGGGGTCAGGAGATCGGTAAAATATCCTCATTTTAGGAGCTCTGTGACTTCGAGCCTCAAGGTGATGCATTTATCTATCTTATGCCCATGATCATTGTGGAACTTGCAAAATTTACTCCTATCGCGTTCATTATCTGGGCTTTCATCTTTGCGGGCCATTTCACATTCTGTCCGAGTCCCTTGAGGGCTAGGACTACTTCAGATGGCGATATGCAGAGGCTATACTCTGGGAATCTTCTGTGGATTTGAGGTTCTTGACCTCGCCTGCTTCTCGAGTCGAATCGTGGATTTCGTGGATACGGATCCGCTCTGAATCTATCTGTCCTGTTACTTCTTTGCTCTTTTCTTGGATGCTCACTCCTGGTACGAGATCTGGATGAGTTCGCTTCATCTTCTTCCCATTTGATTTGAGCCCAAACTTTAGCAAGCACGTCTTCCATTATTTTGCAGGGATATTTGGTTAACTCCTTGTAGAGGTCAGAGTCTCTCTTAAGGCCTTTTCTGAAGGCCAAGATTGCGGTATCGATGTTGCAGTTGGGGATCGATACCTTTTCTCTGTTAAATCTTCCGACGAAGCTTCGTAGAGGCTCTTCCATCCTTTGCACGACCATGTAGAGGTTGTCAGTGCATTTTTCAATCTTGTGGCTACTGGCGAACTGTTCGATGAAGCGGTTGTTAAGCTGGGTGAACGACAAGATCATTCCGTTGGGTAGGTTGATGAACCATTGGAGTACTGAGCTGACGAGGTTAGATCCGAAGCCTTTACACATGCTGGCTTCTCGGACATGACGGGGTATCGTGGTGGTGAACATTCTTTGTTTATATTGGGCGACATGGTCGTCGCGCTCAGATGTGCCATCAAACAGCTTCATGCTTGGAAATGTGAACTTTGAGGGCATTTCTACGAGGCTGATCTCGTCGGTGAATGGAGAATCTGCAAAGCTTATTGGTGCAGACTTCCTAATAGGAGCAGAGACTCCCGGAATTCGGGTTAAGATGTCTTCCAATCGCTGGATCTTCTTCTCGACCTCAGATTCCAATCCAGGTTCATAATCTTTGAATCCAGGAGGGGGTCCTAAGGGAAAGTCTTCTTTTTCCTTGCCCTTTAACACGGGTTCTTTGCTTGTACCTGCATTGAGATGGTTAGTTAACTCATGTGTTGAGTTCAGAAGTACCTGCTCTCGGAGTTCATTTGACATGTAAGTTCGTGAGAGCGGGGACAGTTGAGTTCGTGTAGATCTGTTCGGGAAAAGGTTTGGTTGCGAAATAGCTTCGACTCTAGCCTTTAAGGCCGAGTTTTCAGTTCGGATCGCCGCGAGTTCGACTGTGGTGGTATCTAATTGACGCAGAAGCCGTGAGACATCGCCATTGCCTTCAGGTGAAGGGGTCGCAGTTGCTCTGCCTTTTCAGGCTTCTTGTGGAACGATCATTGCATTCTTTCGGCTGTTGTTCGTCATCTTGAAGTGATCGATCGGAGCCCCACGGTGGGCGCCAAACTGTAGAGGTCAAAAATTCTCTACAATTAATCATTCTTCCAGTTCGGGCTCTGGCGATCTACAAGATAAAGAAAACACGTAAAGCCGAAGAACCATCGGGGGGTTGACAATCGAACGGACTCCGACGCTCAAGTCAGAATCGAATTAATTAATGATCAAAGCGATTAAATTACGGAATTATAAGAGTTATATTGCAAGAGAGAGGGGTCGAACTTCACTGTTATGGCGCTTTATGCGTAGCTTATTTTTTGGAGCTGCGTGGTGAGTGATGAATGCTTATGATTTTATCGATATCGTGAGTGTTTCCAGTGTACTGTGCGTATAATTGACTGCCCCGTTATGAAGAGTGTAGATATATATATATATATATATATGTAGAGGAGGGTTTAACCAATTTCCGCTTTTTAAGAGATCCTTTCTATCCCTTTTAGGATTTTGACGGGGTCTCACTTATCTTCAACATATATTTTTGACTTGGTCTTCTCCTTGAGTCCGTTCGATCGTGGACTCTCGCTTCTAGACCTCTGGACTTTGAGAATTAAGGTATCGACCTCGAGGCATGGACCTCGAGAGGTGGACTTCGAGGCATGGACCTCACGATACTTTGTCATGAGGCGTCGATCCTATCTGGTTCTTTAATCCTTTTAAATAGGTGTGGGCCTAGTTTTTAGGCCTATGCGGAAATATGGCCTCTACAGAACTGAAATCAATCAAAAGGGAAGAAATCTCAGTTCTCCATCTCTTTTATCATCATCGCGCACTCCTCAAACTGATGCGGCTTCATAAAAACTGAAAATGAATTCTCATTGCGTTGTCGTCACATGAAACCGCAGAGAATTCTATAAGCAGAGAGAGAGAGAGAGAGGGGGAGAGGGGTTTAGAAATTGGGGGTTGCCAATTTGCGTGGACATATATGGCAAAAATTGAAGCTTTTATTCTTTTCCTTATATTTTCAAGAATTATTCGGGAAAAAAAATCGAAAGAGAGAGAGAGAAGAGAGAGAATTCCGGAAATGAAGATGATAAATCATATTATATTCGTATTCATCTTCCTCCAAATTTCTCCCTAATCTTTTCAGTTATTTGCAGAGAGATCACCAAAACCAAAACAAAACCGGGTCGGGTTTCTTTTGGGTGGTGTGGGTTTAATTTTTTTAGACAAACATAAAACGACGTCGTTTTGTGTGACAACTAACGTCCGTTTGTGAGGTGCTTGACGGAAGGGCTTGATTGAGCCCAAATTAAAAATTCAGGGGCTCAATTGAGACAAAAAAAATTAAAGAGCCTAATTGGTCCCCAAAATAAGTTCATGCGCCTATTTAGGCCTTAACCAAATTTTTTACATTCACAATCATAGGAGTTCTAAGTGAAACCTTTTCGCATATTGGCCACTTTCATATTTTACTTTAATTAATGGGGTATTTTTTAACTAACCCCCCAACCCCAACCCTCACCCCAAATCAAGTAGTAATAATAATAAAAAAATAAAAAAAATAAAAGATGAGTGGTTAAGGTAAACCAGATCTAGTGGGGTGTGATTTTTACGAAATGGGATAACTGTTGCAAATCATGTTGCATTCTCTGTTGCAACTCTTTAATATTTTTTTTAAATTTTTTTTATTTTTTTTAATTTATTTTAATTTAAATTTTTTATTTATGATTCATCCTTCCCCAATTAGAATATATTTAAAAAAATAGTTATGTAAGACCAACTATGTAATACAAATGGCAACAGGGATCTGCTTTGGATTTTTACTATTATGAAATAATGTATAATTTGAACTGTCTTTCACTGAATAGCTAATATATAAAATCGTGATAAACCCGGAATTCTACCGCACTACCTCACTGGTATAAATATTACTCTCAAGCTTAACCAAAAAAAAAAATGATTTAACTCAACGATTAATTATATCAACTATTCAATCAGAATGACATAAATTGTCTCAATGATGATTCTATATTCTTTTATACCAAATGTTGGTATAAGCTAATGACATATTGAAATGTCGAAAATTTTCAAAATTCAAGAATTAAAAATGAATATATCTATCAACAAATATAAATGATAATTTAGATATGTTCTTTCATATATCATGTTACTTGAAAGGTTTTTCAGAAGATGATACCTTACAGTTGTTGTGTTATAAAATATTTTATGTACAGATATATCGATAAAATTAATTTAAAAATAACAATATACAAACCGTGGATTAGAGTTGAGTTTATAATCGTGATTTGAGTTTGTTCATAAATCGGATGTGCAAATATTAAAATATAGTGAAGTGTTAAATTGGTGTTGGTGTTGATATAAAAGAAAGCTGAGAATAATTGTTCAAAATGGAGATATCTTGTGTTCACTTATAACTAAGTAGCGGCTACAGATATCTAAAAAAACAAATCGAACCAGTCGTAGCTGAAATGTTAGATATATTCCTGATAGAGAAAATTCCATCTCTGCAAGTCCATACACTGATTCAGATCTCTAATAAAACTGCATCAATTAAATACAAAGACTCTCATCAACAAGGAAATGGAGAGACAATTTTCAGTGTTCCGAGATTTATTTCATTCGGAAAGAATCAGATCATCTTGTTGCCCTTGGTAGGAAACATTTGATAGTAGAGTTGCAGGTTGTTGATGGCATCCGAGCTCTTGTCGTTCGCCTGCAGACGAGCACATTCAGGATCGCGCATGTAATAATCAAGAAATGCCCGAGTCGATATCTAAATTAGTTACCATTGCATTAGTTATAGTCATCTGGTAATTCGACATGTTCGTGTTGAGCACCCTGCCACCTCTTCTTCTTCTTTGTCCGAAATGTAGGGCAATCTGCAAAATGTAGAATGAATTTGGAAACACTTCATTTTGGGAGAAATTCTCTTAATATAGAAGGTTCTTACAAGAAATCAAAATTACAGCTAGGGAATGGTAATACAATATGATCAATCTTCAAAGGTTGGAATTTCTTGTAATCTGCTAGCTCTAACATGTAGCGTTCTCTTAAAGAAATTCGAATTGAGTATGAAATGTGTGGTTACCTCCTGCAGGATATATCGAGTTGTAATGAACCTCGGCCCAGAAGCTCAAAAAAATAACTGCACAAGACACAGCATAGATTTGCAAAGCGTTACGTGAGAAAAAGGGCAAAAAAACATCCTAGTACAGAGAGCATCCATTTACCTCGTTCGGACTTTTGAATGCTAGGAAGAATCTCAATGTAGCAGGTGTCCTTAAATGATGTAATGACAAATATTTTGATACCATACTGCAGGAAATGAAGAACGGCAATCAGTCTACGAACGAGACACTTGATTAATGAACCAAGTTGAAACAATCCAAGAAACTGAAGAACCAAGGAATCGAGACCTTGTTTTCTGTAATATCAGATCTATATCTGTACTATATTACATTATTACCATATGATGAATAAAATAAAGCTCATAATTTTCCTTCATATACAATTCTACAGCAATTTGACGACTCAGTCACAATGTAGAAATAGTCCATTATTAGACAGACAGAAAAGAATCACCAAGTTAAATGACAGAAGGTGCTATGAAAAACATACAGAATCCGCAGCAGCTTGCAAGGTGACATGATCTCCCCACTCTCCGTTCCTATTGGTCATTCACATATTGTCGGAAGTCAGTCATATAGGCACAAAAGGAGTCATCAATAAATGAAGTGCAGAGATATACTTGGACATCTTTGTCAGATAAGGTTCGTAACCCATGGGTACATATCCCTCGTAGATCTCCGGGCAAGACCTAAGCTAGAATGTGGCGGATGAAACATCAGTTTGAGAAGATCAATCTGAAGTTTTAAGATAGGAAAGATGTACAGACAAGATAATCCAAACCTGATTTACAATCTGCTGTCGGACAAATTTGTGATGCTCAGGAGTACGATAAAATTGGTCTGACAGAGCTCGAAACTGAAAATAAAAAACCTAAGCTCTAGTTAATCATATATGGTAACTTAATGAGGTCACCCATAATTTGTAAGCTCAAAAGGGTGTTAGAGATCTGATATGGATGGAGCACCAATGATAGTAGAAAATGTCACAGAGGATTGTATGACCGTGCAGAAATAGGTAAACTCAAAACTAACCTGGCAGTTACCATCACCTTGAACCTTAAATTCTACAAGCTCGTAAACCTGTAATCTACAAAAGGTAACATTACCCGAGTTGATGGTTGCAATGGAAATGAGACAACTATGATTAGCATTGCACATGAGAGATATAGACATCATTTCTTTTTTTACCAAATTAGCAAACAATCTATTGCAAAGAAGAAATCAACCACCCTGAGGCAGCTATCAAGAAAGCAATCTTATGAATCACCCACCAAACTTAAGAGGGGTATTTGAAGTGTATAAGAGATGGCAATATTCGTAAGTTACAAACATCTCTGATATTATCTTTACTTCCTTCCATCCGAGGATAGCTGAGGAAATAAAGATATGCTATTTATGAAGAAATTGTCTACCCAAAAACTGCAATGGGGAACAGTTATATTATGCCTGTTTTGGGAGAATATCTTGCACAGAGAAATATCTGATGTCTGAATCTGACCAACTACTCAGCGAAACATATTACTTTCTTCTACATCAAAAGTTCGTATAAAAAGGTAAATGTTTGGTACCTGTCCAGAAGCCTTTGATGATCTAAAGTTGCTTCATCGACTGAGGGTATCTCACCGTTAATTTTTGGAATATGCTGCAGAAATTAGGCCAAGGGTGAAATGAAAAATTAATGCTGTCTTGTTCTTTGCAGTTAAGCATGCAGAGTGTTTAAACATATTCAACTACAGTTCATGTAGAACTTGACTTATAAAAAAATTAAAATTCAAATCCTGGAGCATCTCTACAAAACAATAAAATACATATATTAGTATGTGTGTATATCTCACTTCAATCATAATCTACAAAATCACTACTCATACTTACGTAGTCAGAAAAGGTTTACATAATTCACATAAGAAGTCATTTTTTTGCAATACTCAATCAAACAACCTACGGGGAATGCCTCATTGCAGACAAAGAAATCTATACAAGCAACTGAAACAGTTAAACAGCTTGGTGTGACAGAAGAGAAACCAGGGAAGAAGTTTTTATCTAAAGTTCTGACTTCTGACAATGATAGTGGCATACCAACCAAACATTGGCTATTAGTGATGACTTCATTATACAGCATGCCCAATCAAGTGAAATATATGACATTAATATGTCTGTGCCTGTGTAGGACCATAAGCTAAATCAGATGACTCAGAAGGCAAAACATTCGAAGTGCAATCAGCATCCACAAAAAGATAGCATATGTTGCCTTTCTGCTACTGCTATACGATTCAAGTACTCAGACAGAAGCTACACTTACGGGAATGGGAACCATCTGGTTCAATCTTTTGCCTACTTCACCATCAAAAGCATGCTCATCCATTAGTTCTAGTGAATTTGACCACTCTTCTTCACAGTACGAACTATCTCCTGGGCTAGAACATGAAGCAGAAAGTCCCAAATCAGTTTCTTCTTCATGATGAGTGTCATTTCCTACAAATCAAAGAGAAATGAATGTTCAACACGGATGGTAAGATTGGATAAGGCGAAAAATCTGTTCAGAGATCAGTATACCATCAACAACATAGCTGTAGTTTCCCAATGAATGCGGAAACCAGTCCTGCGAACAAAATGAAGTTTGGTGCTCCATGCCATCTTGGAAAGACTTGATTGGTTCAGTTACTGAAAGTTGTGATAGTTCTTCATGAAGGCTGTTTACATTAAAATTGTGGTCTCCTGCATAACTGCAGTCTGTATCATACTGATACGCTTTTAAGTAATGCCCTGAATAGCAGTCGGCATTATGTTGATTGATGGAACCACAATATCCACTATAAGAATACGGGTCGCCCTCAAAAAGCTGAAGTCCCCAACGAATAACATCAGGATCTTGCTCGTACGTGATCATGGTTAACAGACAATATCTTAATCACAGTATTCCAAGATCCAGACAACCGAGCAGAATATCTGCTCAGTGAACAGGAGAATCAAGACTAGTAAGATGAGTGAACTTTTACTCTACAGATAGAATACAACACATTCGTCCAAATAGCCTAAAGCGTCACAATTTTCTTGGTAACACAAGCAAAGAAACGGGATATACAGATGCTATATATATAATATCGGTGAAATGTACACAACATATCAGACAGAATCCCTCTCAGCATACTGCATATTAGTCTTTGCCCTGAATCAATCGTGAATTTCTCTTGTATTTTGAACCCCCAAATAATGCTGCGACAAATCAATATTTACCTTATCCTCATAGACAAGACAAAGAATTCAACTTAGACGATCATCAAGTCCTAGAAGTACAACTAACCAGCACTGCTGCCTCTCTGCATACTTAGGCAAACAAAAAAATCTCCCATAATTTATCAGAATTGGACCCCTTTCAAAAAGAAAAAAAAAAGGAAAAAAAAAAAAGAACAGATCAACTAAAAAGCTCAACACTAGTACATGTAACTTACTTAAAATAAAAATCCCATCTCCCATCTCAACAGACAACAAGATCAATGAGAAACGAAGTAATGTAGGAATGATCAATGCCATAGATTGGAAGTAGCAGACATTGTTCAAAGACATAAACTTTAAGCTAGACATGAATCCAACATTTTTCAAGAATTGTGCAACAAGCAGCTCACATTGAATTCTCAAATCCTTGCAAGCATGATTCCTTTTCATCCACTTATACACACATCGCGCTTCCGAGACGCCACAGGAGGAGAGCCCAAGAAATGAGAGAAAAGGAACAAATAATGAGTATTTATGGTGTAGAAATAATGGGATTGATTCGGACGAGTGAGAAAATGTCGTGAATTTCGGGGGGTGGGGTGGGGTGTCATGTCACGAGGTGAATTGAATTACTGTCTGGAGAGAGAGAGAGAGAGAGAGAGAGAGAGAGGACAATGGAATTGGAATCTCAGTTTGGGGTCTCAATTCCCAGAGTATTCAGAAGGTGTTGTTCTCAAACTGACGGCGATTCCTTTACGTTTGTCCGTTTCTCCGTTTTCTTGTCTTTTTCTTTTTCTCCATTTATGCTGCGGTACGGGAACACCTTATTTTTCCATTTTTATATTTTCATAATAGTTACTTATTTATTAAATCCAACATTCATACAAGTATATAACCTAACAAATAAATTTTGGTATCCTAATTTTAACGTGGCTTAATATATAACAATTTTTTTTTATTCCGACAAACATCGTTGGTTATCAATATGCAATATTTAAAATTTTGTGATAAAAATACTGATCATATGGTGTCCTAGTAGATAGCAGCATGGTGTCCTAGTAGATAGTTTGGGGAGCCTATCAATCAACCTCTAGATCTTAGAGAAAGTGTTTAATTCTCTATTTAGATTTCATTTTAATTCCATTCTATTGTTGCTTTCAATTTTTAGTTTTACTGTCTAGCACACAACATTATTATAAAAAAAAAATTGTCTTATTCAAGGGGGAAATAATATTATGATGGGTGGATACAATACAATTGGTATGCGATCATATTTTAGTTAAGAAATTTAAATATTTAAATAAATTCCAGTTGGATATGTAATTGAAAAAAAGTTAGAATGAGAGAGAAGGGAATCTGAGGTAGGGTCAAATGACAACATGAAAAGTGCCGAAGCGGCGTCCGTTCATTATTTTGTCGGAGTTTGACATAACGTTGGCTGTGGTTCAACTGGATACTATGACGTCACCATGACGACTAACACTAGTCTAGTCTAGTCTCTATACTTTTTCAGAACAACTTTTCTAACTTTTATTGAAATCAAAACGGTTTGCTGTTGTTTATTTTCATACAGTAAAAAAATATGAATATAATCATTTTAAATTTCTATTAAAACCTTTCCGCTCATATAATATATCATTCGTACCAACCACAAACTCAAAATGAACCCCCCTCATAAATATAAAGAAATGCGTGGCTTTATTTTTACAGATGAACTCAATTTTACCTAATTCTTGTCTTGTTTAATTTCACCGTCCAGTCCATTTCACATTTTAAGAATTGCAAGAAAATAAGCATTTTGTGTCTTACTTCTTAACACTTGTTAGTTATACTTCTTTTACCAAACTCTTTAATTAGTCTTAAAATAAAGAGCATTTAATTGTGTCTTTACTTTTGGCTATTTGTAGAAGATTATTAAAGACCTGTCACAATCCAAATATATGTAAATTTATTTATCACAAAACCATGCATGTGAATGATGTTACCCTCTTTAATTTGATAAACCATGATACATGCAGCATGCTCATTAAATCGCATTAAACATGCATGATTGCGTCAACTACATAAATAAATTCACCTTCTAAATATAGTAAGTTGATTATTTAGCATCTACTACCAGCGGGAAGAAATAGATGAAGAAGATTTAGATACTCACTCGAGGACATATCCCTACTACAATGAAATACGAGATATAATACAGATAACGAAGAGTAGACATTGCTATTATTCCGTTAGCAAAAGCCTAAACGAAGGAAGACATTCGATGATGATCCATCCAATGTGAAATAGATGATAAATATAATCATACTAGATGTACTTTTCTGATCACATGCTATATACAAGTGAGATAAACAAAATCTACCTTTTGAAAAGGGGCTTCATCTCCAAACCATACCCCCCATATATTTGAGAGCTGGGACACCCCTTATTTCTACCTCAATTAGGGGTGACTGGATTAGCGTCAATTTTGCCAGCTCTCGACGTGTTTGATCCTATAGCAAATCAAACAAGACTCAGGTGTCATTTTTAGTTCAAATTACTTTTATTTCATGACCAGTACAATCTACTGTTCTTACAAATATGAAATTTCTTGCCACTAAACGTTTCAAAATGCTAATGACTTGATCTAAACCAGTATTGTAACTTGTATGCAAGAATGTAATTCCGAGAATTTTACTGAGATGGATACTGTACCAATATAAAATTTTGGATTCAGATTTTCACCTTCTCATCGAGCAAAACTTGCAGTCAGATGTGGATGGAGGTAGCAATTGATTCACGACTAGTCTTTTCACTGGAATATTCTCTTTCCCCAGGGATGCACATAGTCTTGATGATTCACTGAGTGCCATCACCTACACGAAATTACACCAAGAGGTAGTCAGTGCAGCAGTTCAAAAGTGTTAAAAATATACTGAAGAAGCACAAACCCACTAAATATACCAATTTAGATCCTTATTAACATCAATAATATGATTGGCCCTTCCTACACGACTTTTTTATAATGCGAAACACCATTTTTTTTCATATGTTTATAGAATACCTTTTTTTTATCGAGACCAATTGGATACAGGAATAGTTACTAGAGCAGAAAATAAAGCTCCCTACCAATTCTATAGGCTAAAACAAATACTCTTAAGACTGGGAAGACAAGTTGACAAAGAAAATGCCATCATTCTAGCTGATATTACTTTTTGTTAGTTCTAGTTAAATCATAGATGTAACTGGGTCAAAAAACTAAGATTCATGGAGTTTATGAGTAAAGTGCTGTCTATGTGGGTTTATTACAGTGGGGATTGTTACGATCACAAACTCTGTGGTCTCCGGGTCACGGAAAAGATCTCGCACTTTTGACATGCTTTCCTTTAGTTGCTCTAACTTGTCAGTCTGCAGAAATTGAGAAAAGAACAAATACAGCACCCGTAAGCAATAGATCGAAAATAGGGGAATTAGATCTATGCTAACCCTTTCTGAATAAGTAAGCTGTTAAATAATAAAAGACCTATAAAGAGAAAATAAAATAAAATAAAGGATCTGCTTACACCATCTTGTTGTGGTTCTCCTTTTCCAAAAGCAGATATAATAGCTGCTTTTGCTGAAGCTAGCTTCTTCGTGATCTGCATTCAGCCGTATGTGAATGGTACTAGATTAAATGCTTAAGATATGAGAATAATAAAATAACATTTCGTTAATTTTATGGATATCTAAATCACTAACTGAAGGAAGGGGGAGAGGGGCAAAGAAGTTGAGCATATTGATAACTACACAATGGCATGGAGAAGCTCAATGAGATGTCTAGATCTATTGAGACATTTGGGTTGAACTTTTTCAGCATAAATTATGAGTTGCATCATGTGTTGGAATGGCATCTTTCTTATTTCTCTTCATATGAAGAGTAAGGGTCTTGACAGCAAGAGAAGTGCAAAACAAGAACTTTGCAACTGTCTCTGCGTTTGAGGCTTCCTATATTTGGGTGAACATGGGAAATATTTTGCGGAACCACGTGACATCTATCAATTTGCGGATGATAATGTCAGCTAGCAAAATGAAATCTCAGGTGCTATTGCCTCCATGTACCCAGAATATATTATGTCAAAGAAAGAACTCCATTTCACTAAACTCCAGGACTTGCAAGTGCATAAGCGTAAAAACGAACTCACCTTCATCATCTTGCTTATAGATGCATCCATGAAATCTGGCAACGACAGCAGTCGAAGTGTGTGACCCTACAAAAATTACTTTAGCATTGCTTCTATTAACTGTCAGCCAAGAAACAAAGAATAATCCCTTACCGTGGGAGCTGTATCAAACACTATACGCCTGAATTTACTATACTCTTGTGACCCCAAGAATTGCATGACATGCAAAGATAACATAATAAAAATTAGCATCAATTCAGAAACTTTTTAACAATAGTAATTTATTTTACGAGCCTTGGAAATTGCAATAGCTTCATCTAGACCAGGAGAAGGAGTGTCCAGCAGCTCTTCAAGTTTGAGCTCTCCCACCTGCTCACGAAAGAAGCAAGTATGACTCAAGCAAATCTAGATGCAAGTTATTTGGATATTGATCATAGAATAAATGGTACATAATTTTTCTAGTTCATCAAAGCCTGCAACATTAAGTATAGATATTTGAGATTTTACTTGTTTTAGTATAACTACATGCTAAATCAGCCAAAGAGTAAGATATTACTCATCACATGGCTCCACGGAACCTGAAGCAACTGTTGCAAGCAAATTCATTTATCCATGGAGTAAGAAAATTTAGGAAATCTTATCTTTTATGAAGCCTAACCATGAGCACCCTAAATCAGCAGCTACTTTACCTCTGCACAAAGTGACACTAGAGGCTAATTTGCTAAAAAAGTGCTAGTGTTTTATCAGTTTCATCTTTGAATTTCTTCTTTTCTTATATGTCTATAATCATCCATATGCAGCAACAAATTCCATAACTCAAATCAATCAATAAACCATGAGAAGTCGCACATGCCAGCAATTCCCTGAAAATCTGGGGAACCCAATAAATATATGGAACTAAGGGCAATGTAAGAAATGCATTGGCAAGTAATACCTCCTCACCTGGTCAGCCAACCCCCTAAGTCCCATACTGTCCACGAAGCTTCTAACATCTCCTCCACCATGTTGCTTTGTGGATCGCAATTCTTCCCTTGCCTTTACAGGGTTTAACTTTCGTAGAACAAATAAACGCGTACAAAAAAGTAAACATTTAGATTGAAAAAGAGATTTACATCAAATAAATAAATGGATACCTCAATTGCATATAATGGAGCATCCACACCTTGTACAGGAGCAAGCATCCCTCCAGCCAAATCCTAGAGAATACGGGCTGAATAAATGGCATTGCCTCCTTGGATATTAAATCAAGTTTTCAAGCATATGCACGAAAACGAGACATTACTTGATCAAAAGAATCACTTAATGAATGAGCAGGATCTGTAGACACCACAATAGTGGGGTAACCATGATTTGCTAATTTTACAGCAAGAGATGCTGCACAACTTGTTTTCCCCACACCTCCTTTACCACCTAGCATGTAAAACTTCCTCTGTGATCCAGACACCATCCCTCAAATTCAGCAATTTTTTCCATGGCGGTGACCACAGATCGTGCTGCAATGACAATATTACCAGAGAATTTAAAAAAAATATATATATACCTCCATTAAAACATTACTTTCAGAACACTTTGTAGAATTGGAGTGCATGTAACATATTAACTTTAGCCATCAATAGAGGTTAAAGACAATGTATGTTTTAACTTTTTAGAATGTTTTTTCGTCCCCCTCAATTATTTCACCTATAATACAAGAAAATACCAAAGTCATCAGTCTTCACATATCTTCTGCCTAAAAAGCTATCATTTTTCACCTAGAATACAAGAAAATGTGCTATACAAGCTATCATTTTCCATTTGTTTCAAGACTGCAGATAACTCAGCCTAAATTCTTAAGAAAAAAAGATTACAGTACAAGAAAATGAATGAAACTCATAGAATATAACCATATGAAACAAGGGGAAAAGGCAATTATCTTCCTAAAATCACAACTTGTTAATATAGAAACAGAGAAGCAAAACTACACTCAACGAACAAGCAAGAAAACCAAACATTCAACTCAAATACTCCAAAACCCAGCAAGAAAACAATATGAAAAATAGATCCAAAATACAATATCAAACTCGAGCGTGTGAAAGGGTGTATAAGTGCGTGCGTAGGGGTCTGTGTGTGTTAATGAGAGCAACTTGCACCTTGGGATGATGGGCCGAGTGGATTTGAAAGTATATGAGCTGAGGCGAAGTTTTGCACAGTTCTGTCAAGTTTAGCAGAGGAATATTTGTGAAGAAGTGATTTCGACGTGTGATTGAAACGAGAAGCCATAGCCATTTTCCGTTTCTCCAAATTCTTTGACTGCGAAAACGAAAAATCGACAACTGCCCAAGTTGTAACAAAGGTGGTGGACGACAGGGCTTCGTTTTGGAATGTCGAATTCAATCAACTCATGAATTTATCTATTTTTTTTTTCTTCTAAAATAAATAAATTTATGTATTCGAAACAAACGCCTAGAGTCTAGTCTAGACTATAAAATAAAGTAAAGTATTATTTAAATCTAAAATAGTCTAAATGTCTATTTTATTTGGCCCACTAACAGGCCCAAGCCCATTAATGGCTTGGATCTTTTGCCATAAAAAGAAGAATGTATCGTGATGGAGCATAATTAATGAAAATGAAAAAAATAAAGCAACCCATAAGATTTGATACTATAAAAGGTTAAGATATTTCTGAACATGGTTATAATTTCAAATTTAAATTAAAAAACCCATTAAGGGATGTGCGACATAGTTTTGGCAGATGCTAAAATGTATATAAATAAATATCCTAACAAAACCACCATAATTTTCATGATAAAAATTGAGTTGAAATTTGTACAATGCATAGAAATATGGACGAGATTCTATATTACAAATGGCGTGGACTACAGATTTCCGAAGGTATAATTTCATCAGAAATTGAATTTTCCACCACTGCCAGGTATTTGTGGTCCTCCTTCAGTTCTTCATTTTTTTAAAGGAAAAAATAAAATAATAAATTATTTAAACTGTGATTGTGTTTATTAATTTTTAAGTTCATTTCATTCACTAGCGTAGATATAATATTGCACTCTTATTTATTAAAACGCGATGAAAACTCCTCTCTTTTTTTTTTATCTGATACGATTCTTGGACAAAAAAAAAGGGACATGGATTCATGTCTTGTTTTAAGTGATTTTTTGTTCAACTCTTAACAATGAATAGTATAGTAATTATGATTGTTTATTTTAACATAATTTTTTTTATAATAAACATTAATATAATAATAAATTTAATGGTGAGACACAAAAATTGAACATGGAAAGTGGACTAAATTATCTCATCTTGTCAAATTCCTAGCATTATTGACAATATTGACAATGTACACATGTTAAATTACATTATATTAAAAATCAATAGTAATTTTAAGCACATTTTAAATTTAGAGCTCCGATGATAAAACAATATAATTGTAAGAAATTGTTGTATAGCTAATTCCAATAAAATTGTGTCATTTGTGGCCACACCAGATTCTTTGTGACATTTTCTACGACAGCTTATGTGTCGAACTTTTTTATATAATTTATTATAATTTAATTTAATTTAAAATTTTTATTTAGAATTCATTGTTTCTCAAATAAAGTATATTAAAAAAAACTAGTCATGACAGATGGAATGTAACAATAATACGGTTGGGCAAAGAGGATTCGATCTGATTCGATCCGATTTGTGGCCTAATCAGTGAAACGAGCAAACTGTATGTAAAGATTAAGATTGAATCACGCTATTCGAAGCGCTACCACCATAAGTAAATATTTATAAAAAATAATCATGATCAGTTAATTAGTCAAATGAAGTAACATCTTCAAACCTAAGATATATAAACGTCGAACTATGTCTGTGTTTTTCATCACTTCGCTTTAAAGATAGTACTCCCATCCCATTTAACATATAAAGTATAATATTCACATAATCTAAATCTAAACACAAAAATTCAAGAATCCAAATACAAAACCAACCACAACAAAATCTTGTTTTATACCATGTTAATCATATTCATTTTTCAACAGAATGTTACCATAATTAACCCTCAATCATTATATATATAATATGATCAGTATGACCAACTACTTTATAGTATGTACAAACTCTCAATCAATGAATTTACATTTACAAATTCTTGAAAAAATAAAATAAAAAAAATACCAAAACAACAAGTGCAAGCTACGGCATTAGGCCATGCCCCACCTGCAACAGAAAGAGTTAGTTCAAAATGAGAGAGAATTTGAAAGCTCCTTTTCATCTTCTTCTTCATCTTCTTCTTCTTCTTTAACTTCCCTCTCAGACTCTTATACTTCACCAACTACATCAATCTACACCAACAACTTTTGCTGCTTCAATCACAAGCCACACTACCACCATCTCACAGACCTTCTGCCCTTTTCCCGTTGTCGTCGAGCTTGTAAAATAAAGCCTTTCTCTTGTTCTCATGCTTATCCAAGGAGTTGGGACCGATTGAAGAACCTCTGCTTTGCTTATCCTCCTGTCATGGCCACCCACGACGATTCTTCACTCGGCGTTCCATTGGAATTTGTAAGTTTTCTTTTCTTTTTTTTATATATATGTGGAGTTGGAAATGATAGTTGAACGTACGTGATTAATTATGCGTATGCACATTAAGTACATGCATAATATTAGATGTGGTGATGATATTATTTTTGTTTTCAAACAACTTGACTTGCTCTGTTTCAGAAAAGGAAGCAGCAGAAGAAAGAGGAACTGGAAAGAGAGGTGAGAATCATAAATATTGATAATTAATTTGTTGCATCAGTTGATCCAATTATTGAATTTGAAATGCAAAAAAATAAAAGGTTTCTGAGCTGAAGAAAATGCTGGCTCATGAACAGAAGGTGCACGAATATCTGGAACGAATCCATGATCGAAAAGATGATGGTTGGGCTATTAGTATTCCGAAATTTCTTCCACCAAAAGTGAGTTGTGTGTTGAGTTTGGTACGTAGTTTGATTAAAAAGATTAGTGAAAATGTGTACTGAGGTAGGTAGGTAAATGAAAATGCAACAGATGAAGGAGATAATGAGCGAGCTAGCAATGGTGGAGAAGGAGATAAGACGTCTGGAGAGGCAGATAAATGTGCTTGGTGATGAAGTGAAACGTGAGAAGGAAGGGAACATAGATAGGAAGCAGAGACGGCCTCCTCCTAATGACACAAAAGCCCTGCATTTCATCACCAAGCCCATCAAAGGAGACTATCATTTAACCAAACAAAACAACTTTCATCAACCTGCACCCCTACTTAAGCACCCGTCTCCACTCAGAGACCCAAGGCATCCAACCCCAAGGACAAGGGTATGTATATATGTATTTGCAGACTGCACTATGAATACAACATATAAATTAATTCTGTCTGTCAATAGGATCGGAATAGGTATCGGGGTCGAAATCTGGATGAATATCCAAGTAGTAAAGTAGTAATGTCAAGTCCATTGCATAGAGAAGAAGAGAGCATGGCAATGGCAATGGCAATGGAGAGATGGGGAGCTAACAAGCTATCGGAGAACATAATGAAGTGCCTGATGTTGATATACGTGAGGCTGCTCCGAACATCTAGAGTGATAGAGATGGAGAAGTCAGGATCATCCATAGCTCGCTCCACAAACTTCTCTCTCAGCTTCAGGGCCGCCGACACAACAACAACAGCATCAACAACAACAACAACAACAACTATGGACTCCAAACCTCAGCAAGATCCTTATGGCATCTTTCATTCAGAGGTTTCAATATCCAGAGACATTGGCCCTTACAAGAACTTGGTTAGATTCACATCAACCTCCATCCACTTCAAATGCATCCAAAACTCAACCTCACTCCCTCTTTTTCACAAACTCAAGTCAGTACTCACTCTACTCCACTAAATTCAATCATATCATCAACTATACAATATAATTTCAATCTAATTTCTTAATAATATATAGGATGCTTATGGATGGCCTTCAGAAGGTGGATTTGAGATTCTTCACTCATCAACAGAAGCTCGCCTTTTGGATCAACATGTACAATGCTTGTATTATGCATGTAAACAAACATTAATTTTTATATATATTTTTTAATTTAATTTCTTGCCTAGAATATATTACCTAGCTATATTTGGATTTTATTTTTTTGATTCAGGGATATCTGCAATATGGAGTTCCATCTGTTCTTAACAATGACACATTGGTCGCACTAATCAACAAGGTACGTAATGATGAACTTTGATTACTAATTTTTAATTTCATCATATACTGTATCGTAGAAATTAAAAAAAAAAAAAAAAAAAAAAAACCTGCACCTCCAATATATATATCTGCAGACAACTCTCAACATAGCTGGAAACACAATCAACGCTCGAGCAATCGAGCATTTCATTTTAAGAAAACCTGAAGATTCACTAATCAAAGAGGTAATTTGTTAACGACTAATTAAATCTGTCTCAAAACTATATATATATATATATATATATATATATATATATATAAAATAAAAAAAATCTCAAAACATTTAATTTGCTGTCAACACGTACAGATTCTTGGGAAAGACATGATCGTGGGCGAGCTGTACGGACTCGAAACGCCCGATCCCAACACCATCTTCGCCTTGTGTTGCGGCACGCGCTCTTCTCCGGCAGTAAGCAACTCCATCATCAAAAACTACGTTAATTAATTTAATTTCTACGAACAATTAATGTTTTGTAGATATGCATGGATATCGGAGATATAATTAATATATTAATTATACATATTAGACATTTTTAATTATTAAATGATATATGTTGTTATATATCATTCTAATTCCGAGGGCGTGCAGGTAAAGATATATACGGCTGAGGGGGTGACGGCGGAGCTAGAGCGATCGAAGCTCGAATACCTGCAGGCGGCAATAATGGTGACCGGCGCGAAGAAGATCGGGATTCCTCAACTTCTGCTAACGAACATGAGCGATTTCGCCGCCGACAAGGAATCTTTGCTGGAGTGGATTTGCCACCAGCTGCCGACGTCGGGATCGTTGAGGAAATCGATCGTTGATTGCTTCAGGGGAGTTCATGGCGGGAAGGGAGGAGCATCTGCACTTGTTGACAAGATCCCTTATGACTTTGACTTTCAGTATTTGTTACCCATATGAATATGAATATGATCAATCATCAATTTCATATATATATATATATATATATATATATATATATATATATATATATATATATATATATATATATATATATATATATATATGTATGAATAGGTTCAAATGAGTACTAGGTATTCACAAGAGAACTACTAATCATGTTTATTAAGTACAATTTTATAGTATTTTAGTGATATATATATTTTTTTAAAAATATAGCTTATCTTGTTGTATTTTAGACTAGCACTAAAATACAACAAGATAAGTTACAAAATCAAATTAAATAAGCATGGTTCTTAGTTCTCACACGAATACCTAGTACCCATTATAACCAACCCCTATATATATATATATATATAGGGGAGGGGTTAGGTGAAAATCAAGTGTGAGAACTGAAACCACATCTCACACCACACAATCCTCAAAAATCAAAGGCCCAGATTTGATGAAGAAGACAGTGGCAATTCTGTAATATTTGAAAAAAATTTCGCGCGAGGTATTAACGTAATTTAGTAATTCTTATAAAAATGGCGGAGGATTTGATAACAGATCGTCGTGCTAACGAAATATTATCATCATGCTAATGAAGCATTATAGTTATACTAATTAAAGTTTTTCAAATATTGTTAGCGGAAAATATATTCTAAAAATTAATTATAAACCTAATTTGATTTAATAAACTCTAATTAAATGGAAAAAAAATCATAATTGGATGAAATAAATATTGATCGGGCGTGGTAAACCCTAAATGAGTTGGAACAAATCATAATAATAATATATTTGTGCTACGTTAGAATTATTGTTTTGCTTCGTCAATATTGTGAATACACTACGTTAGCATATGATAATACTCTGTCAACATATGTTATAAACCATATATAATTGGATGAGATAAACCGTAATAATCAATTAGGAACTATAAACGAAAAATTAAATTAAAAAAAAATCATAATTAGATGGAATAAATCATAATTGATGAAATAAACCATAATTGAGATTGAATAAACCCTAATAAATTTGTACTACACTAGCATTATAATAATTATTTGTTAGCACAATAAATACATTATGTTAGCATACGATAAATGTTTCGTTAGCATATGTTATCATATGTTATCATAATGCTGATGAAGAATTATTATATGCTAACGAAAACATTTACAATCTGAGCACGCATAAAAAATTGTCTTTTTTATTTTTTGTTCATATTTTTTCATCTAAACACAACCTTTCGACATCTTAAATAAAAGAGCACGAAGAGAGCTTTAATTTGATTTTTTTTTGTGCATTGGATTAAAAACGAGCAAGTTATGGTCGTTTAAAGTTTTTAAGATTTTTTTTAAATTGCTGACATCATCATTTTTAATGGGTTTGGACAAAAATAATCATCCTTCCTTTATTTTTTGCCTTATTATTTACGAAACTATCACCATCTTTATATTAAATAGGAACTATTTACAGTTGTTAGATCTATTAAATTTAATGGTGCAGATTTAGATTGAGATTTAATATATCTTTTTAGTTATAATTTTTTTTTAATTAGATATGGATATCATAGTGGTTTGATAATTCAATCCCACAATAATAGGTCAAGTCATATCTACATTTATTTTTATTTCCTTATTTCTCCCTCCCACTACAACGTGATTTTATGTTTTATTTTGTAGATTTTTTTTTATCTGTTTTATCTTTGTTACGATTTTTATCGGAGTTCTTCATCACAATTTTTATCATCCACCAACACTGCTTATATTTGTTTTATCTTTTATGATTCATTTACTATATATTATTGTTGTTTTTTGTATTTTTTTTGTTGTGCTAAAAATAATGAATTATTTTTTGTGTTCGAATTTAATTAATTAATTTTTCTTATTTGTTGAGTGTTACAATCGAATCATTTAGAAATTGTCATCATATATTATTTGTTTTAAAATAAAAGGTTACACATTGTGCAATGAAATGGTATTTGAGAAGTAATAAAATGTCACAATAGAAGCAAATGAACTATTTATGATTGTAAAAAAAATCTCTAATCCATAAGGGATATCGATATGAATTTAGCAATAATTTAGTGTTTTGCAATCAATGTATTGATTCTAATTAAGCAATTATTAGATATCCCATCATTATAATTTTTAAAAAAATTTATGGGTAAGCGATGATTTTCTTATAAATAAGTAACACACAACACTTAACAAAACATCAATTGTCATCATATATACTATTTTTAAAAAATTGAATTGTTACACATCATGCAATGAAATGGTATTTGAGAAGCAATAAAATGTTACAAAACAAGCAATGAATTATTTCTGGTTGAAATTTAAAAAATTATAATATTATAATCGTTGAAATGGTACATAATAATAAATATGATTGTTAATAACATATATTGCAACATTATATAAAATGCAATCAAATTTCTTAGTTTTGATCAATGCATACCATGAGTTTTTGAATGTTCTTACTAACAATGAGGAATTTGTTGCTTATGATATTAAATTTTGTAGCTTAGAATGTTTAAATTTGGTGTTATGTCGGTTTCGTAATTTAGACGGTGATCTGCAGTTGCTCAATAATGGTTGATGACTATGAGAGAGAAAGATAGAGGACGTGAGAGAGAGGGGCAGAGAGAGAGAGAGAAAATAGGATATGAAGATTTATTTGGATATTTCCATATCATTATAGATATAAAATTACATTAATATTATTTTGTTTATAATTTATCTATTAAATTGATATTATGGCATCTTTCCAAATTTTAATCTCAACCATTCATCCGGATGAAATTCTCTGCTACACTCTGTGCAACACTTGGAGCTACACAATTCAATTTATTAATTTTTCTTCAATTTTTTAATTTAATTTCAATTTATTATGCTTTAGTTTAATTTTACACTTATTGTTTAGGGTTCATCCTACCAAATTAGGGCATATAATTAATTTTTCAATATTAAATTTCATTTTCTAATTAATAATTGATTATTTCATAAAAAAATTATATACCCTAATTGGGTAGGATGAACCCTAATTAATAATTATAAAATTAAACTAAAGCACAATAAATTAAAATTGAATTAAAAACTCGAAGAAAAATTAATAAATTGAATTGTGTAGCACCAAGTGTTGCACAAATTGTAGCAGAGGATTTCATCCGCCATTCATCCATACAAATTGAAAGACTAAGATTTGTTTCTAGTTCTCACAGAGATGATAGTCCTCATTATAATCTATCCCTATATATATATATATATATATATAATAGAGTTCAGATAGGAACACAATATCTGTGTAGGAAATAGGAATAAATATTAGCCATAGAATTTGATTTTTTTGAGGGTCAAGATTCGTTTTTAATAGAGAGGATTGGATTGCAATTTTTCATTAACTTAATTAGTGAAGGGTTATACTTGTAATTGACATTTTTATGTACATATCCAATCCCACGATTTTAGGAATTTACCATAATCCTTTATTTTCCCATAATTTTTTATTTTCGATTAAGGATGTTTTTAATTAAGCGGACGGTTTTTTCCCCTTAGTTTTCACGCTGATTTATTGTTTAATAAACATGTACTGTATTTATCAGACGGTTATTGGGAAGTTCAAAGAATTCATTAAAGTCTCAAATATTCTCTAAATTCATCAAATTTCATTGCTTCGTTGTATTTGTTCGGTGTGTGCGATATACACAATCTGAAGATTTCAATATTCATGGAAAATACAGGTATTTAAACGTGTATGATTAATGTTGTTAATTTTCTTTTGTGAGTAGTTCAAATTTTGTCACAAAAAATTACGTGTGTATATGGTGGACTGGTTTAGTGTTCATTAAAAAAATGAAAAAATTATGTTTTAACGTTGTTTGAGAGTACGGAGATTAGTGATGTGTGCTGTAATTTGAGTTATTGTGAAAAACATACATGAAATCATGGTTTTTATTGTATGCAGTTAGGGTTTATAATGTTGCATATTTTGCAGGTAATGTATAATTGTTGCTATCTACTTTGTAGAATATGCTATCTAATGTAGAATGATTGCTAATCAAGACAATACAATAATGCATTGATTATAGTGTGTTTAATTTTGTTAATTTAAATATGAATGCAAGTTAATTTCATATATCAGATTTGTAAGGATGGGCGATAGTTTTTTTTGAGTCAGATTTAATTAGTTCTACTTGGGTTTGGTATACGCATTTATAGCAGGTTTCTTTATTTTTTTATGGATGTGGTTGACGACACACATATGTTCAGTTCGGTGAATTCTTATTGCTAAATATGGAGTACGACTTGCTAACCAATACATAAATTTTTGCTAATTTTAAGCTGGATATAGGGAAACAATATATGTTACATGTTTATGATGTTTGTTTGTCATTATTTATTTATATAGTATCACGAAGTTTAAATTTTAAAAATGGCTGACAGTATTTTTCCTACAGAAAATAATGCCAGTGGTGATTTTATACCCCAGTGTCAAACATCGTTGAAACTGTTTGTTGGACAGAAGTTTAAAAGTGTAGAGGACGGTATTATTTTTTACAGGAACTATGGTGCAGCTGCTGGGTTTCATATTCGCCGTGGTATGGCTAGAAAGTCAAAAGATGGCACTATTTTATGGAGGTATGTGTTATGTAGTCGTGAAGGGGAAAAAATGCGGTTGCGGATTTGGTTGTGGATGGTGTTAAGCAGAAACGACGCAGAGTATCGAAGAGAGTCAATTGTATGGCTCGAATTACTTTAAAACTGTGTGGTCGAGATGGATATGTCATTGATGGCTTTAGGGAGGGTCATACACACCCGTTGGTAACTGAGGAGTTCAAAAAATATTTGAAGGTGAACAGAAGATTGGGTGTTGTTCACCAAAATTTTATCCTTGATTGTGTACGTGCAAATGTGGGACCGATGAAATGTTTTCGAATCTCTAAAGAAGCTGTTGGCGGATACTCGAATGTTGGTACAACGGGGGATGATTTCAAAAACTTTTCACATGATTTGCGAGCCTATATATCTGGATGTGATGCTCAAATCGTGCTGAATAAGATGTTTTTGAAGAAGGAGTCTTGTTCGTCATTTTTTTTGAATATTTGGTTGATAAAGATGATAATTTGACAACTATATTCTGGGCTGATCCTACTGCGAGACGGAATTACACTATATTTGGCGACGTTGTTTCATTTGACTCTACCTACAAAACAAACAGGTGTGCAAATTTTGTTTTGTTAGTTGTTAGGGTTGTCTTTAATAATCTTTTGTAGTAGACGTGTTTATTATTTAACTGTATTGATTTATGATGAGTAATATGTTTAGTGATTAATTATGTTTAGCATATTTTCTATGTTCATGTATTCATAATTTCTTTCGGGAAATCATGTTAGCATTACGAGCTGGTATGCTGGTTCATAATATATGATGCATGTTAGCATATTTTGTTTTAGTTGTTAGCAATATTTTATGTTTATTTTAGCTTTCAAATATGTCCGAAAATATATACAACCACTCATTCAATTTTTTTGTAACGCCAGGTACGAAATGATATTCGCCCCATTCACTGATAAGGATAATCATGGGAGAATTGTGACGTTTGGTGCTGCATTAATGTCGGCTGAAAATCACGAGTCATATGAATGGGTATTTCAAAAGTTCAAAGATTGTATGCGACGTCAGTCTAGTATGATTATTACAGATCAAGATCCTGCGATGAAGATAGCAATGCATGTTTTTCCTAATACCAGACATCGTCTTTGTATGTGGCATATAATGATAAAGGTACCAGAGAGGCTCCCCGCACATTTGAAGAAGGATGAGTCTTTTAAAAAGAGATTCAATGCCTTAGTTTGGTCTGATTTGATTGAACCTGATGTGTTTGATGATAAATGGAATGATATCATTATGGAGTATGGGCTTGAGGAGGAGAGTTGGTTTCGATCGATGTTTGCCATAAGGCAATATTGGATTCCTGCGTACTTTAGGGATCATCCGATGAGTGGAATATGTAGAACTACTTCTATATCAGAGAGTATGAATAGTTTCTTCAACAACTATCTCAATTATGGTGCTAATCTTGTCGAGTTTATGATGCATTTTGAGAGTGCAATTGATGCTTAGTGGAACGCATATAACATTCAAAATAGCATAGATCATTCAACTCTGCCCAAAACTAATACTCCTTGGAAATTTGAGCATCATGCTGCTACTATATACACCACTAAGATATTTATGAAGGTTCAAGAGGAGATTGAGAGAGCGTGTTATAATTGCAATGTTATGAGTATTCAACTGGGGGAATTGTCTAATATTTATGGTGTTGATGATGGTGGCGATAAAATATTTGTTGTATCATATGACAAGATTGAAGATACGGCAATATGTGACTGTAAGAAGTTTGTAAGGGAAGGATTACTGTGTTGTCATATTTTTGTTTTATTCAAGCAGTTTAAGTGGGATGAGATACCTAAAAAGTATGTCGTGTCACGATGGACTAGAGCAGCTCACTTAAATCCTTTGGATGGTGTTGGGGATCTATTGTTGGAATGGGTGGTTAATTCGAATGATTGCAAAAATATGACAAACCATATGATATCTGATTTCTATGCATGTGTAGCGGCAGTTGAAGGCGACATGGACAAGATGCATATTTTAATGAGAGGTATGGAAGAACTAAAAGATGTGTTGGTTTCTGGCGATGCACAAGCTAAATCCGATTCTTTGTCAAAGAGCAAGCTGTTTGAGATGTTCTATGGTTGTTCCCGATCGGATGAAGTAGTTGTTAATCCACCAATACATGTAAAGACTAAAGGTAGCGGGAGTCATATACCGTCTCGTGTGGAGAAGTCAATCAGACTAGAAAATAAGCCACTGAGATTGTGTAGCAATTGCCAAGAAAAAGGACGTCATGATGCGAGGAACTGTCCCCAACCGAAGCGGTCTTGATTTATCCGTATTTTTCTAGTTCTTATCACAAATGTTATGTTACATTTTAAATAGGAAGTACATTTATTTATTATTGGTTGAACAACCTGATGGATGCAATTTTGTCTTCTATTATTATTTTTCTACACAATGTACTTTTATGTTTGTAAAGAGGCTTTATTATTTGCTGTTTGTAAGCATATTTACTATGGATATGCTATATCCAAAGTATAATTTGCTAAGCTTGATATATTTATTGCTATTTCACTGATTTTTCACGCATCAACTGTTGTGGGGTATTATCGTTAGCATGTGAGTATGATAACAATCGTAATTTTGCTCGGATTTTTTAATATATTGTTTGCTAACCACAACATAAGTATATTGTATTCCATTTTTTTTCCAATTACCCCACATACAATCAACCTTACAAAAATATTAATTAATATGTCTTACACTATTTGTAATAAGAACGCCACACAAATGCTTTTAACGAAATAGAATTTGCTAACGTGATCGATATTTATTGCTAATCCAAATGTTTTCACGCGACAATTTTCACAGGATCTCATTTGTGACAATGTGACTATATGAACTGGCCGAATTTTGCTAATGTATGATGTATACTTTGCTATTGGATACATACTTATTTGCTATTTTCAATATTTCTTAAGAAGTTTTAAATTTCGATACGCTGCAAGGTAAGTGTTTTACATGTCATTTAGATGATATGAAACGTATTTTTGTTTGATACGTATTGCAATGATGCTTGCAAGTTCATTCCATATCTCCCAAATCCCTTGACGAATAAATGTATCACAATTATTAAAGTTTTAACATAATCAATAATGAATCTCCTAATTATCATTATGGAAAAACTCAAAATGAAAGCAGGACACTATCTTACGACAAAATTTAATTATGAAGTCTAATTTACATTCCGCGTAATAATGGCTTCAACATTTGGGTGACCATCGACGCACAACATTCTACAGTGTAGGTTTGCCCCTTTGATAACGCGTTGCTTGTGAATATTACTGTCTGACGAAAGTATGGCACCACAGTATTTAGCTCTGAGGAACTTCATTTATTTTATATTGCTCTTGGTGAGTCCGGAGTCCCAATTTCTGATCCCTCCTCCTTTATATGTTTCCATGTGTCTCATCACGTATATCCCACAATTGATCTTATTAGTCATATTCCTCCATGCCATTCTCAACCCGTCAATTTTTTTACATCGCTTTTCTATTACTTCAGCCTTTGTTGTTTGGCCAATATTTTTCAAAAATGCTACAAAATAGTCAAGCTGTATAGCGCAAGTCAGTAGCAAATTTAACGTTCAAGTAAATCGGCAAACTTATGTTAAAATCTCTTACCAATATATGTGGCGACACGTTGCAGTTACCAGCCTTTTCAATCAAACAACATGTCACCAGCACAAGAAACTGTCTCCTAAACCATAACCCACCATCCGCTTCTTTTATCATATCTTCAGCAACATGCGTTGCTCGTATTCTCTTACAATGTTTGTCTTCAAAACGTCCTAGCCAAACACTTAACAAACTTGCTTTTGCGTTTCTTGCCTTCTTGACGATTGGTCGAGGCCCCTTCGGAAATCCAAATATCAAATGAACATCATTTTCATTCACATGGACTCGCCGGTCCCCTTCAAACACAATCTCCCCACGCTTCACATCAAAGTTGTCAAGGATCCAGTATGCAATCTTCGGGGGGACATCACTGATGTCCAAATGTAGCAAATCTCCAAACCCCATTTCGCGAACACTCTGCCTTTGTGTGTCATTCATCCGTTTAATTGCATCTGCCAACGCGCCGGGGCTTGTTCGGTTTTTCAGATTTGAATACTCAGACCTTCGCTTTTTTATTGTGGCATTAGAAGCAACACCTACTGCTGATGTTCCAGCATCTTCAACGTTTGTTGGATGCGCATCGTTCGCCCTTTTCGTGCGTATATCTCGAGCAATGTCACTAGATTCGGGTGCACTTCTTTTGCCAGCCACTGCACATAAAAGCCAACAAATTAATTAGCTCACTAAAAGCATAATATATGCTTACTAAATTCATATTATTAGCTAACTAACAACATAAAAAAACACCACAAATACTCAGACTCATAACCACATAAGTATAATCACAGATTAGTATGCTAGCAAAAATCACAAAATAAAAAAAAAAAACACATTATTTGATATCACCACATATTATTACGATATCAAAAATCCCAACAGCTATACGCACAATCAAAATTGCTAACTATAATATATAAAAAAGCTATTACTTGCATATTTTCTGGCTGATAAATGTGTTTAACTATTATATCCTTTTTTTGATTCTTCCTCGCGCCATCATCACCTGTGTTGCTCTCCCCTACACTCAAATGATGCCAAACAGATTTTCACAAAACAACAATATACAAAATAATCTAAACACAATAGGACCCAACTTGAAATGTGATTATTAGCTACAAATGTTTAAGGAAGGGAAAAAAAGTACAACAAAATATATCAGTTATATCAAATTTGGTAACCATACATACAATGCTATCAGCAATATCAAATTTGCTAACTATACATACAATGCTATCAATTATATCAAATTTGCTAACTATATAATATAAAAATGCTATTTGTACTATTAACTTTGCTAACTATAACATGCTACTAGCTCCAACAAATTTCACATTATTTGCTAATAACACTGATTAAATACTTTAAAATAATATAGCAAAAATCAATTACTTGCATATTTTTTTGCTCATCAATATTACATTGATGACAAAACTGCTTACATTAAACTACTCATATTATACCCACATTATTGCTATCACTATCATGCAAATATGCTTCATATTCCATTTTTCGCCTAATGTAGTTATTAGATACGAGTTTGAACAATGTGTTTACCTCTTATATCCGTTTTTTGAGTCTTCCTCGCGCCCTTATCACCTGTGTTGCTCCCCCCTACATAAACATACAATCACATGATGCCAAACAGGATTTAAGAAAATAAGAATATACAAAATAAGCTACACACGATACGACCCAACTTGAAATGTGGTTATTAGCCACAAATGATTCATGAAGGAAGAAACGGGCAAAAATTGCTATTAGCTATATCAAAATTGCTAACGACACATACAATGCAATCAATTATATCAAATTTACTAACTCTACATACAATGCTATCAATTATATCAAATTTGCTAACTATATAATATAAAAATGCTATTTGTACTATTAAAATAGCTAACTATAACATGCTACTAGTTTCAACAAATTTCACATTATTTGCTAATAACACTAGTTAAATACTTTCAAATAATATTTTTTGATAGCACTAACATGCAAATATGCTTCATATTCCATTTTTCAACTAATATAGTTATTAGATACGAGTTTGAACAATTTCTTTACCTGTTATATCCTTTTTTTGAGTATTCCTCCCGCCATTATCACCTGTGTTGCTCCCCCCTACATAAACATACACCCACATGATGCCAAACAGGATTTAAGAAAACAAGAAGATACAAAATAAGCTAAACACGATACAACCCAGACTTGAAATGTGATTATTAGCCACAAATGATTCATGAAGGAAAAATACGGGTAAAAATTACTATCAGCTATAACAAATTTGCTAACTATACATACAATGAAATCAGTTATATCATATTTTGCTAACTATATACTATGAAAATGCTATATGTACTATTAAAATTGCTATCTATAACATGCTGCTAGTTCCAACGAATTTCACATTATTTGCTAATAAAATAAATGAAAGTTCAAAACACTATCAAATTTACTTTACTGCATGTGCGTGCCGCAAAAATCAAATTGACAAAACAGTTATCACGCACAAATTATACGCGGTCCCCCCCGATATAATTGTTCAATTTCATTCCATTTTCACCCACACACGTGTGCATATTCATCATAATATTCAAACCAAACCCTCAACGATTAGCACTATAACTGAATCATAGTTTAAAAACACATTGGGGTGAAAATATTCATGTTATTCAAGTATGTTCACACGGCTAAAACAAAAAATTCATAAAAAAATATAGAACAAAACTTCATCTGCAAAAACAAAAAAAAAAACAAAAAAAAATGCGAAGAAATAAACACCACGTTAACATTAGACACAAACAGACGCAAGAAAACCTGGTTTCCTCCTCGTCGCACGGCCACCGGACATCCTCACGTTGATGTCAAAGTCGCCGACCGTCGTCTACTTCTGGGCTTAGTTTCACGGGAGAATATTGTCGCCGTTTCTAGGTTTTGTCAAAAACCTAGATTTCTTGCTTCCAAACTGAAATTATTTCGAAATCTAAATGAATCTCATAGATTCGGGGTGATCCGCGCTTGTGATTAGCTTGATTTACGGGAAAAAATTTTCGCCCATTTTTACCCTCTTCACACGGCTGTAATGAACCAAAAGTAAAAAATTTGCTATTTACCCCCTAGAATATTTATTGAATCTGAACTGTTGATTTTGTTGTGATTTATGGTTTAATTTTTATTCCTATTTCCTACATAGGGTGGTGGTAAACACTTTAACCCACCCCTATATATATACACACACACTAAAGAGTGTTAATTTGTTTTGTTTTCGATGATCAGTATGCACTATTGACGTATTGATTAGAGATTTATATTAGTGTACATTAACCGCGTTAGAATACGAAATGAAATACTACAATATTTATTTATTGGAGAATCTTGTATCAATTTACATGAGGATTTTTTTTTTTTGTACAGCGACATTTGTCTCATACTTCTTTACATTATTTCATGTTTTATGTATATTTTTAGTAGCTATAAAAGGGAAATGCCGACATATTGTGATCTGGAATCGATTAATTAATATAAGTAAAATTCTTATAGAAAGGGAATCTAATTTAAAATTGTTTACTTGCTTCCAAACGTGTGAGCACTGAGCAGAAATACGCGACCAAGAAACGGACGTATCATAGTTTGATTCAATTTTATTATCTTTTTATTTATTGTAATTTTGTGCATAATGATTAATTACACTTTAAGGGCACGTTTGGTTCGTCGGATTAGCTAGGATAAGAAAAATAATTCCGAGTTATCCTTCGTTTGGTTTGTGTGATGAGGCCCGATATTGATTGCAAGCCCGGTGCCTTATCATGCATTTGTAGGATAAATAATCATCCCAAAATTGGGATGATTATTAATCATCCATTTTGTCCATTGTATAAAATTACTATATTGTCCATATCCTTTTATTTCTATTTCTATTTTGTTTTTGTTTTTTGTTTAATGTTTGTGCTAATATAGCAAAAAATCTTGATTACACGAAGGCAAATTAGATTATTTACCAATTATGCTCCTTTGGAAATCCTAATAGCATTTTTATAAATAAATCATTAAAGTAAGCTTTTATTAGAAATTGACTAAACAATTACGGCAACTATTTGTGAAGGAGTTTGATTTATCATTATGCGATACCTAAAAGTTTGCCCGTTAAAGTTTCATTTCTTATAATAAATTCAAGATTAAAAAAATACTATTAGGTATGAAATAATATAATTTTATAAGCATTAAAAATAAATAAATTTATATATCTACACAAGGATTTAAATTCTCACAAGGTGAATAACATAAAACAAGATAAAATAAAAAGAAAAAAGAAAACCAAAATTATTAATAAATATTTTAGAATTTTATTAAATACAGTTAAAAATAATTACAACTTCAAAATTATTTATGAAATACTTATATGAAGGGCAATTTAGGTATTCTTCTACATTTTAATCATAATCATTCAATCCAAACATAATATTGGCAATTTATCCAAATAGATAAAATCTCAATCAATCAATTCAAACAAATGATTATTAATCAATGAACAGTGCAATCCTACTTTATCTTATCAATCTTATTTATCCCATCAGTCAAACCAAACGGGGCCTAAGAGGATGTGAGTGGATAATAGGGTTTTTTTTTTTTTTTCTGAAAATCTTTATGGTTTAAAATTTATATGCCGACGTGCTAAAATTTTCAGTGATAATTAAAAGTTAGAATAATTTTAATTTAAATTAGAAGACCGCTATTTGATGAATCAAAAGAATTAGGTTATTTTATGAGTTAATTATGATGAAATTGAATAACATTATGTTAGTGTTCCACTAAATTTAATTGCCACTAAACTGAAAACATGGGATGGAAAAGTGTGCAATATCAATAACTCTAATTTTTTACTTATTCAAAACGATCTGTCGTAGAAATTAGATTGCCTCTTAGTTGTTGAATGTCTGAAAATGAATCATCAAACACAGCATGAGAAAATTGGACGATGCTTTGCAGTTGGATGCCTAATTATAGACAAAGAAGAAAAAGAAAAAGAAAGAGGCAAGTGGTCAGTCAAAGTTCAAACTAAGCTTAATATTTATTGTCTCCTTCCAACTCCTGTCTTTATCTCATTTTATATATACTAATATAATAAGCATCTAAACTTCCGTTTACTAATTACTTCTCCAATTTCAGTTGTAATCAAAATCCACCCACTTTTTACATAAATCTTGAAATCGAATATTTTCTGGTTGCAGCCATTTTGTTTTATAAAAAAAAAACGGAGTATTAGCATACCAAATAAAACTTATTCCGCATTCTCTCATTTCTTCTTGAATTATTCAAATAGTCAAAATATAAAAAACCCCCAATGACTCTATTCAATTTTCGTAAAATCGTCGAATTCAGTGATTGAACTCTGTTATGTGCAGAACGAAAATGGCGGTCAAAGCTTCAGACCCGGCCCGAAGCCCGACTTTAGGCCCTAGAACTCCGCGAAGATCTTCATCCAAATCAGAGGCGGACAAACCCTCAACTTCTTCGTCATCGTCGTCGTCGAAACCGCCGCAAACCAATCCCTCCACTCCATTCCGCGGCGGCGGCGGCTACTCCTCTTCCTCCTCCTCCTCCGTCGCCGGAACCGGCGCTGGCACATCTTCCTCCTACCTCCTCGACAGCTCCGTCGCCACCGCCTCCCTATCCAGCCGTGCCTCCCTCTCTAGCCTCCGGGACAATCTCCCAGAAAGCACCAAAGTCTACGATTTCTCCGAAATCCGCGCCGCCACAAACAATTTCCTCGCCAAGCGGCACTCCTCCACCTCCTCGTCGTCGCAGTCGTGGCGGTGCGTGCTCAGCGGTAAAGACGTCGTCGTTTTCCAGCGGAAGCTCCGCAAATCTATGACGAACTCCGCCGTCATGCAGAAACTGTCGGTGATCAGTAAAGGACATTTCACCAGCATCGTCAAACTCCTCGGAATCTCCATCTCCGGCGAGCACATTTTCCTCGTCTACGAATTCGTGCAGGGATCGGACCTAGGGTTATGCCTCCGCAACAAAATCAACCCCGATTTCACGGTGCTGTCGACGTGGACGTCGCGGATGCAGATCGCGACGGACGTGGCGCACGGCCTCGATTACATCCACAACACCGCCGGATTGAGCGTCGACATGGTGCACAAGCATGTCAAGAGCAGCGGCATTATCGTCACGGAGCCGTCGTTCAACGCGAAGATCTGCCACTTCGGCGCGGCGGAGCTCTGCGGCGAGACCGGGGAGGTGGGGAAGCAGGCCGCCGCCTCCGGAGAAAGGCAATTCGAGGGGGTTAGGGGGTACATGTCGCCGGAATTCAAGGCGACGGGGGTGGCGACGCAGAAGTCCGACGTGTACGCTTTCGGAGTCGTGATTCTCGAGCTGATGACGGGGCAGGAGCCGCTGAGGCACAAGCTCGACCGGAGCAGCGGAACTCATCGGTTGATTTCGGTAATTGAGACGGCAAGGGAGGCGGTGGATGGCGGCGGCGAGGAGGGGGAGGAGGCGGTGGAGGGGAGGTTGAGGAGGTGGATAGATAGGAGGCTGCGGGATTCGTTCCCGGTGGAAGTTGCGGAGAGGTTGACACGTGTAGCATTGCAATGTGTGCAGGAGGACCCGGATAAGCGACCCGAAATGAAATGGGTCGCAGGTAAGATTTCGAAGCTTTATTTAGCGTCTCGGAATTGGTCCGAAAGACTTCGGGTTCCAACCGAAATTTCAGTCTCCTTGGCTCCTAGATAGCTCTTCATTTTTTATTTTTCCAACTATTTTTCAAATCATAATCCCATTTTTTTAGGAGGTTATATCCATTCCAATTTTTATTATTTTGTATGCTGTTTGTTAAGTGCATACCGATAGTACGTTTTTCCAAAGCAGTTATTAAATCCAATAAGGGATGATTGCACTTCCACCCCACAACACTGCTAATTATTAATCCTAATTATTAAATAAAGATAAATTGAGAAGTTAAAGTTTACTTTTCCAAATTGAGGGGAAAAAGAAAATGTTTTAGGGATGATTGCACTTCCACCCCACAACACTGCTCGATGGAGAATAAATGTTTCAGGGATGATTGCACTTTCTATTACATTTCCTGTTCCAAGCCTTCATTTAAAAAAATATATATTTTTTAAATTTTAATTTATTATGATTTTATTTAATTAAAATTTTCCTTTAGGGTTCATCCATCCCCAATTAAGGTATATTAATATTTTTTTTAAAAAAACTCTAATTATGCAACACTAAATGGAATAGGAATTGCAACAGAGGATCTGATCCGAGAATAAATAGTGTAAAAGAAGGGGGGAAAAAATCCGGTTAGGAGGGGCGGGTTCCCGTAGATGTAAATTTTGTTACATTTTAAATTCAGTCCAGTCTAATTAATATAGATACAATGGATAAACACATGCTGTGGAAAGAAAAGGCAATTTGGAAATTGTTCAATCCGGGTTCACATTTGATTTAAATCAATGGCGGCTATTGAAGATATAAATACGCAGACAAAATACAACTGGATATTAGATAGTAGTTTGCAGGTACACGCAAAACCATCACTCATCAAATTAATGGATTTAGATATTTTCTTTACTTATGTCATTAACTGTAGTTATAGAGAATAATAACATCATTGAATTCAAATATTATATATACTTGCAAATGTTACTCGTAACTTTAAAGATTATATTGTTTGTATATTTCAAGCAAAATCAATTGAAGCTCGATAGCGATAGTACGTTTTTCCAAAGCAGGCTCTTGGAATAGAACTCATCGAAATCTAGTGAAAGTCAAAAGGGTTCAATTTACCAACCAACCAACTACCGGCCCACCCCTATTTGAGTTAAGTCGATCTCAGTTTTCAAAATTCACATTTATCATTAATATAAGGTCAAAGTCATAAGCTTCAAAAGCGAAAGCCAAAGTCAAAACCCAAAAGTTTTTTAATGGCATTAAAGAGGGAGATGATCTTCAACGCCAGTAGCCTTGACAAAGCCCACAAGAATTTATGAATACTTCCGACTTCAAATCTAACAGTCAAATTAACCATTAACATAAAATGTGTGGCAACATACTGACGTTAAATTACAGCATACATATATGTATATGTGTATTTAACCAAGTATAGACTATATAGCATCTACGAAGCCGTAAAAAAAACGTCATACAATTCTCAAGCAATGACGATAATACTCAAACTAACCAGTTGACAAAATTCAGAACAAAAATAAATAGATGTCCGATCGACAGTTGCATAGATCAGAGTGTCATCTTCAGATCATTTGTTGATGAAGATCGGCAGCCTGCTGAGCTAATTCAACAACCATAGCCTCATCAAAGAATTTATTAATGCTAACATCTTCCGACATTCCCTGAGAAAAACCAATATGAATGATGATACAGTCACCTATTTTTAATAAAAATATAAGATCTGCAAAATTTTCATTTACTCAAATCACATTAAAATAAATCAATACAGCAGTCAATCATATTCACAAGCATTCAAGAACCAAGATGATGCATCCCCAACTGACATGAAGTTCCTGAGTAGAGAAAGAGCTGTCATAGTGTATCATACCTTACGGCGCCTCGTCTTCACCATGAATTCACGAGCCAAATGTTGGATTGGAGCTGGCTCCAATGGGCGTAGCACTATACTTTTATCCAGTGGATCTCCAGGGACAATCGCCCAGTGATCAAATACTGATAAGCAAAATGCCTGCCCTTGAGTATGATACCTCAAGTCCGTCTCAAAACCAAATGACTCTATTACAGGTAAAAATGCCTACAAATATATAAAGGGAAGTAACGTTAAAAAGAAATATAATACCATTAAGATAATTAGTGGAAAAACGACAGCCATACCTTAACAATGTAAGCTGGGGTCCCCGGCTGTGGAACGTCTGCAGTGACATGACCACGCCTACGCGATAGAACCGTATATATTGCCGAAACACAGTCTATCGGAGTTTGTATCTGATAACAATATCCATGAAGTTTCAGTGACAGAAAAAGCTGTGACAGACATTAGTAATCTGGAAACAGGATTTGTCTATCATCGGCCATTCCAAAAAAACCAAGCACCTCAGCAAAATATGTATCTATCATATATGCATAGATACTTCTTTGATTGTGTTTGTAAATCCCTTAATTGTTCTACACCTGAGAGATTGGCAAGTGTACAAAAGCAACCAAATAATTTTTATTTTATTTTTTTGAGTTGGGGGGATGGAGATTTGGGGATTGAACCTCAGTTGCTCACCTCTATAAAAGGTGAGCGATACCACTAACTAAGCTATAAGGCTAGTGGTAGCAACCAAATAAGATATCATGAGTATAATTTAGGTTGCTGCAACACAACAAAGGAATGAAGGATCAGGAAAATATTACCTCCACATAGTACACTGGTTCCATGAGCCTGGGCGTAGCCATAAGGAAAGCTGAATAAGCCACACGTCGAGCAGTTGGAATGATCTGACCAGATTGCCGGTTCAATGGCTCAGGAGCAATTTTGGCATCCACTATTTTAAATTTAACATTTCTGATTGGCTCGTCACATAGAGGGCCTTCTCGAGCCCCCCATTGAAACCTGTTCAAAGTGCATTAGTGCAACAAGAAGGCAGATACAAATTACAAAAGAAAAGCAGGACTCAGAAAAACATACCCTTGCACAATAGAATCTTTAACAGCATTAAGCAAACTCTTATCAACTTCACTAGACAGTGTATCATCCAACAAAATATTAGGACCCTGATGATGTAGATAAATGTCACGACTTGACTTGATGAATAAAAATTTGAATAGGATCAGCTCAATCAAGTAATTTACAGACCAGGAAAAATAAAGTCACAAATGGTGATATTACCAAGAAGAGATGATTGGCTAAAACATGAGTTACTCATTCAACTTACCTGCTTCTCAGGACCAAATGCCCAAATAGACCGTGCAGCTAACAAATCCCAGTCATACTTTGTCTGGAAAAAGTCGCCAAGCTTCTTCCTTGGCCAGTCAATGCTTACAATACCGTTTTCAATGTCTTCAGCAAGTCCTCTCTCCAGTGGCTCCGCAATCTAGAAATTCAGACGCAATGACTAAGTGCAACTTCCAGATACTGATTTTCTATGTTATATTAAATGCTTACCATCGTAATTTTATTTTTCTTGTTCGGAGTTTCAGCAAAGCACTTCATCGAAGAGGATTCCACAACTGTTTCACAGAATGAGACAACAGGATCTGCCACCTATTTGGCATGGTGAGGAAAGATCAGAACAAAAACCAGCACCATTAAGAAACTTCAAACTCTTTAACAGTATCGTGTTTGCAAATGTGAAAAGCGAGATATACAAACCTTTACTTCCACTTCTGAATAAAGCTCCCTGAGGTCCTTCATTATAGAATCCAAGTACAATTCACCAGTACCCAAAATAGTATGCTCCCCAGATTCTTCAACCTTTGTGATAGCTAAAGGGTAGCTCTTGCTGATCTTCCTAAGACCCTCCACCATTTTAGGCAGCTCACTGGGATTCAATGGCTCAGTAGCAGTTTTCACCACAGGAAGAGTGTTGAACTGGAGGGGCCTGAATATGTGCACATCTTCATTATACTCCAGGTTGCAAAGTGTGGCAGTCTTCATAATGGAAGCATCCACACCTTCTATTAGAACCCAAGAACCAGGAGGGGCTTTGCTAATGGGAATCCTATAACGAGCTTGGTATACCCATAATTTCGTCACTTCTTTCACTGTCATGTCCTCTTCATCCTCTGGAGAATACCCTTCTCCCAATACACGTACTGTCTGGCCCGTCATAATTTCCCCACTGTAGACCCTACCAAATGCATCAAAGACGCTGCAATCTGATTTAGGATACAGTTTTGTTACATTAACCATTAGAGGACCTGATGCATCACAATTCTCCATGGCCTCGTAAATCGGGGAATCCTTAGGACCAGTATAGATGTGCTCAACCTTCCGAGGTGCAGCATCTTTAGCAGATGGTATGTGTTGGACCAACATGTCTGTAAAGCCAGTGGCACTACCAAAAACAGAGCTACATGCCAATCTTAACAAAGGCCTAACATTTAAACGATAAGCCGCATTACTCAAAGTCACACCTAGTTCAGCAAGTGTTGCCTCCACGCTCTTCTTATGTTCTCCAATCACTTGGCTATACAATTTATAGAGAGGTTCAAGCACAAACTGGACAAATGATCGTTCTGCTCCACTTGCTGGTGGTTTCTTCTTAAAACTTCTGGTATCAGAATCGAAGTAATAATCACCCCAAAGGCGAGATGCAAACTTATTAGCATCAAATGGAACACCATGGAGCTTAACATATAGCTTAGCAAATGACTGCAAGGTAAATGACCATCCTGCACTGGCACTTGCGAAACAAACATTTCCAAGAGCGGGATCAATAACTTGAACATTTCCAGCAGTTGAAGAAACGGCTGTAATGTGGTTGTTGATGACTTCAATTGTGTGCCTTAGTTTGTGGTAGGCATCCTTTGGAGGCAACTTGAGCTCAGTTATTAACCTGTCAACCTGAGAATATAAAAGTAAGACATATCAAAGAAAGAACCTCTCGCACAACAAATATTCAATGAAAATCATAAACAGTAACAAGTCTCATAAATCACCACTGGGTCTGAGATATCACCTTGTTTATGACGACAACAATGGGGATGCGATCCTGGATTGCATGGCGTATTGCCCTTTCTGTGTTTACCTATTAACAGAGGGGAAGCTAAATACATATAGGCAGAGGCCAGTATTACGATGTTCGAAACCTAACGGGAGAAAACAACCAGCAAGAAATAAGATAGACTTACCATAACTCCTTCTGCAGCATCAACAACTAACACTGCACCATCAGCAAGCCTCAAAGCAGCTGTCATCTCATCAGAAAAATTAACATGACCAGGTGTATCCATAATGTTGCAAAGATATGATTTGGAATTGCTATCCTCCAGAACAAGTGACATAGGCACTGCCTTGATGGATATCCTCCTCTCCTGCTCATCTATCCTCGTATCAGTATACCTCATATGTTTCTCACTGTTCTGATCAAAGGTTGATATGTGATGAGTCTGCTCGACCAACATGTCCATGAAAGTCGTCTTCCCACAGATGACGTGGCCAACTAAAGCAACATTCCTCACCAACATAGGGTTTGACATGAGGCCCAAAAGGAACTGTGTTGATACATAGGTAGATGAATCCTTAACCCCCAACTCAAATTTAAGATTTTTCACAGGCTTAATAATAGGCTGTTCAAGTGGCTGCTCGTCTTCATCCATAACTAAAGTCTCGACTTCTTCACCATAGACCTCCTCAGCAGTTGGGTAGTATTTTTTGTCCTCAGCCAGGACAATTTGGCCCTCCATATCAACATCTTCAGTGGCTGTTAGCCACCCATTTGGTTTTCCAGGCCCACGCTCGTCATCAGACACGGCCTCCTCATCCTCCGTCCTGTCAGGCAGTTCCTCATCATCATCCTCCCTATCACTCTCCTGATCGGACTCAATTTCAGGTCCAATATAGTTGCCAAACTCATCGTACAGACTATCATCCATAGCTCTATAAAACTGCACAAATTAATTCTAATTATCAGTCAATTCTAGCAAGTTCCACTACAAGGAAATCAGAAAGCGATTTTCATATGCAAGTAAAAAATAAACAACTCAATCCACAGTAATCAGAAACCCCACCCCTGCAAAGGATTTTTGTAGCATTTAGAAACCTAAGCTTCGTCGTACCAAATACTATCAATACCACCCGGACTCTGCAGCATTACAAAATCATTTCCGCAGAATCTCTCTAAAAATAGTGCCTGTGATTAGTCTATAACTAACCCTAGATTTAGGTAGAAACGTAGTGCCTGCAATGGTGCTTATAACGGTGAAAAATATACAATAGGAGACGAATACCTGTTGAGTAGATGGAAGGTATTACCAGCTGCAGCGCGGCGGAGATATGGTGGCTGAGAATGTGGAGGGTGGAATTACGGCGGTTCTAGGTTTCGCCTGGGAAGGGAGCCGGGGGTTTAGAATGGGGTTTGCTCGAAGCGTGCCGAATTCAATTTGGGGATTTTGATTTTCTTTGCGTTTGTATGCAAATATGCCGCCATTTTCTTATTTCTTTATTATTATTAAAAAAAATACATTTGCTCCTTCAAAAACATAAATTAATAAATTAATAATACACTTTGTTGGTGAAAACTATTGGATTTTATTTTATCAAGAAAAATTAATATTTTATTGTATTATATTAAATATGTGGTGATCTTTGTTTTTATTGCATTTTAGTCTCGAATATATATATATATAACAATTTTTTTATGTCGTGTAATTCACTCATTAAAAATATTCATCACTTCTAAATAATTTTATCTTGTATTTTTTTTACTTTGGGTAAATTACAATTTAATCTATAAATTTGTAACAGAACTCACGAAATCAATAAATAAAAATTAGTTGGAGGAAAGTAAATAAAAGTTTTTTTAAGTTTTGGGGCTAGATGCAACACCATTGTGAAGGCCCATATAAATGTGGCCTTTTATTCTGTGCTAAAAATGTATGGGAAATTCTAAATACAGCCCCATTTTACTTTTTATAACCCCCTTAATTTTATAAAATATTAATGATAATTTAATAGACTTTTTTGCCCTTTATTTAAAACCCCAACAAAAATATCATAGCCCGCAACCCTAAATTTAAACTTAAAATTCCCAAAATCCCAAAAAAAAAGAAGAAACAATTTAATTGCTTTCACTCTCCAAAATAAATCAAAGGATGTAAGACTATTTTTTTTTTTTCTGTAGAACAAGTAATTATTTGAGCTTATAATTTTAGTCATTCGTGTGGTACAATTTTTTTACTTGGTCAAAATTTCGACATTAATGAAATTAATTTCAAGAGATCAAATATTTAAACATTAACAACTAACTAAAGCGAACTGCAAACTACCACTCTTTTCCCTCGAAAAAGAGAAAAATGGTGAAGTTAGTTTCTAAAAAAAAATTCAAATATGTGCAAAACTATGTTGATCATATGGTGAAGCTATGAAAAATAATTATCCATGGTTCCTTTAATTCAATAAAGAAAAACTATGTTCAAAAATAAAAGAAAAAATGAACAAGATGAACAGCGGGGCTAAGGCAGAGAATTAAAAAGAAAAAAATTGTCACTGGCTAGCCATCCCCATCTTCCTTACCCTTTCTTGCTATGAATTATTTTTGAAAGCCTCTCTTTGTGGCACATGTTGAAGAAGAAACTGTATTGTTGTATGGTGTGGGTTTTTTTTTTCCTTCCTATTATCGGTTGAACCAGGGCCGGTCCTGAGGGTGAGCAGGGTGGGCCACCGCTCAGGGCCCCCACTTTTATGGGGGCCACATTTTTTAAAATATATATATATATATATATATATATTTATTTATAATTTTATATATAAATAGATAATTTAAAAAAATTATAAAGTTAAAATGGTTGTCTTTTTTACATTCTACTCTGTCGACTTTGAAATCTCATAGGGTTTCAGTGATTAGATCCATCATTTATTTTTTTTCTATGTAAATTTAGTGTGATAAAATATTTATTGAGATTTTGTGTTGATTTAATCTCAATTTTGTAATTGAATAATTAATCAACTATCTGTAATCTATACAAAGATCCTGTACAAGAATTGCACCTTTAAAGACTCAATTTTGAAATTTTATTAAAACTATTTAATGGAAAAAAAAAATCGATTGTTATATTTAGGGGTTTTATTCCTCAATTTTGAGTTCACCAAAATCTCAATTTTAGAGCTTTTAACATAAAATATTACAATAAAAATTTTGAATTATTTTTCTTAATATTATCAATATCTTTTTTCACGATTATTTAATTAATGAAAGTATTTTTTTTTACTTACAAAATTCACGAATGAGATTTTGTAAATATTGATTGTACTTTTTCAAAATTTAAGGTGATTGGAATAAAATGAAAAAAACTTTAAGATGCTCGTGAAAAAAAAAAAATTCAGGGTCCTTTTTTTTATTTCGCTCTGGGCCTCCGAATTGTCAGGGCCGGCCCTGGGTTGAACAAGAATAGATGTTGCTATATGGCAAGGGGTTTTTTTTCTATTAGAGTTTCAAGTTTTAAAAAAGGGGCTACAAGGGGAAAATAGAAAATTTAATTTAAATTTTTTATTTTTTTTATAAAGGGGGCTACAAAGAGAAAAATGGGGGTTGTGTTTAGAATTTCCCAAAATGTATAAGCTTTTCGAGATCAAAACATATATATTTTGATATGTTCATTGTCGTAATGTTTTTTTGTATACCTTGCGTTAACTGAAATCATTAAGAAGAAACAAAATGCACTGAATGAAATATGTACAAAACGTGTTCGTGAAATTCAACTAGCTACATTTGGTCATTAGCTTACTCATAATGTGGTCATCGAATGGGGGATGAAAACAAATCTAGTTGTTTCTTCGTTTTTCTTTTCTTTTCTTCTTCTTCTTCTTGTTTTGAAATACCTACTTATCATCAAGTGTCCGTCTCATCACACACAATAATGCAATATGCATTTGTAAGGTAAAATTGAATTCAGCATCTCCCACGTCATTTTTTTTATTTTTATTTTTGCATAAATAAAAGCAATGATGCTGAAAGAAAGGGGGGGAAATGTAAGGGGGGCAAACATTAGATAATAGGAAAATTCCTATTTCTAGTCCTCATACGAAATTCAATCAAGACCGTATACATATATTCTCTTTCAAATGGACCCTACTTTTTGTTGAAAGCTTTTTTAGCAGTCAATAATCAATCACATGAATGGTCTGTATGAATCATGTGAATAGGAATCATATACTTTCTCATTTATTTTCTTTTGTTCAGGAAAAGAACAAATTTTTCTTGTCTAGAATGGAAGAGTTCTGCTTCCTATTATATATAGATTAGAATTCTTCCTTTTTTGTGTGTGAGGTTGGAGGGGGGGGGGATTTTATTTTTAAGTGCCTCTAAAGTTTTGAGAGTAAAATCTACGCGATCAGGTACAGATAAACATGTGAATTATACCATGAATTCATATAAAAATTGAATAGTTTTGGGTGGCTCGATCAGCACCCTCAACCACCCTACGTACGTGAAATGTGTAAATAATTAAAATATCCGTCAATTTTATTATTATATTTATTAGTAATTCTCGTTAATTAAACATGAAAAATTGACATTGCAAATTGGAGGCTTATCTATATCTATATCTATATCTATATCTATATATTATCTAAAAGTAAGATAGTCGCTTAAAATAGAAATCATAAGTTTTTCCGCCCAAAGTATATTACCAAATATATAAATAGTTAATATAAAATAAAAATAAATTATTAGAAAATATTTTTTTAATAATATATCTAATAATTTCCATAAATAACATGCAATCAATTATGAGTAATTATTTTCCTAACTCGATAAAAATCAATTAATTATAGAAAAATTAACGTTCCTAACGAAATTTGTTGTTGATTACATAAAATATATAATAATACATATAACATACAACATTTTATTTTAACATCTATATGTACATATATAGTATTAGGTAGGATTTGGTTAATTAATAATAAATTAAAACATAATCTTAATTTGAAACTTAATCGATTTTATATAATTGTATTTCACAATCTTTATCTTTATAATATATATTAAATAATGCAATGTTTCATGCATCAACAGAAAAATATGTTGCTTTTTCCCATCAATTTGACATTTTTCTGTTTTAGAAATTAATTATATAATATTAAAACATCTCACTATTTAATTTAATATTAAATTATTCATTCAATTTTGTAGCTATTATAATTTACATAAAACCAATATCATAAAATCCAGCTAAAATTTTCCTTAAATTGTTTTATGATTACCCTAATTATACGGATAAATATATTTTGTAAAAATAAAAAATATAACTCTAAAGCTAGAAAGATATTTGAGAATTTGTAAGGTATGGAATCGTAGCGGATAAATATTTCTTAAATATTCTATAATTGATTTAAATATATATATATATATAAGGTCAGTTGCAAAAAAAAAAACAACTTAAATAATGTCACTAAAATTTATGGTTAAAATGCATGGAGATATTACATTAATAGATTTACCATAATTAAAATATTAATTCGTACAATTTAAATCTATTAACATTACCCCCAACAAATAAATTCGTGTAATATATAAAAGCACAATACGGATATATTAAGGTTAACTTAAGGAAATAGTTGGGCGGATTATAAGTTAAAACTATGTATATGAGAGTGTGTGTGTAATTATCAAATCAATACATGTATAAAAATGGAATATATTGATATCGATATATGTTATATGAGTACCATAATTACTTATATATATATATATATATCAATTAACTAATTAATTTGATTGATTAACAATTGTTTAGGGTAAATAACTTTATATTATAAGAACACATTCAATATATTATCTACTCTCTATAATATGATTGATTTGTGTGTGATTAATTTGCTATAAATAAATAAATTAAACATGTACAAAATCATATGATTGATATGCATGATTTTTACCTATGATTTTGTATTCTATTGATGTTATAAATATGAGGTGTAGAAAATTTGTTTACATGAATTTGATTTTGGATTGACAAATTATTTTATTGCGGGCACCTATATATTATTTTATTTATTAGTTGGTTCAAGTTTATTTCAATGGTAAATGTGAAAATGGTTGTAGTTTTGATAATTTTGATATAATATTACAATCCATTGTTTTTTTTCTAATGTTAAAATTAACTTGCATTTATGATTAGCAATATTAATTATCTAAAAATATAATGTTTAAACACATACATTCTTATGTATATTTATTTTATTAACAAATAATATTTAATATTTAAAAATTGAATATTTATATGTATTTTTGTTAAGCTTTTATGTTCCTATTATGTAGATAATGTATTTTTGCACAATATTCCACCACAATTGTATATATTTGATTTGATATCATTAACTATAGAAATATATTTTATTATATATACTCCCTCCTATTCTAAATATAAGACGTTTAGAGTTGTTGCACACGTTTTAATAAATAATTTTTTACCCAATTTAACTTTCATTATCTTAATTATAATTAACATTTGATAGCAATTCTAGGCATTTAAAGAATTAAAGAATGAGGAGCCATTAGTCTCGAAAGTGAGTAAATTCATAAGCTAAATTAATTGAATTTACATTAATTTATGTGTTCATTAATTTGGGGGGGGGGGGGGGGTTAAAATTGACATGATTTTCTAGAAAGACTTATATTTTGCAAATAGTTAAAAGAGACCAAAAAAGACTTATATTTTGTATAGAAGGGAGTAATAGATTTGATTTCGTAGGGTAAATAATTTGTTAATGTAATTGATTTATGATGATAACTATTTCAATGTAGTTTGTTAGGGAATATGCAGTGCACGAAAAATTCAACAAATAAATGAATTACATTCTTATTTATATTTGTATTATAGTCATGTATGTAGTAAAATTCGTATCTCTACATTCTACCCAAATATATAATTTTGAGAACTAATGAAAATATCATGTTTCTTTATTGCCAAAAGAATTTGATGATTAATATATCTATATTTTTTAGAACAACATATCTTAGATTTTTCTTATAAAAATAAAATAAAATACAATAATACTTTTTTTGTACTTGGGAGAAATGGGGGAGCGGCAGGATACGAATACAATACGTCTCATTTTTATACATGGATTTCCATCTGAGACGTCTCCGGTCTCTAGCCAAAATGGCCCCTTTTACACATTGGTCTTCATCGTTTGAGAATTCTCAAGGTTTCCACTCGAAAGTCTTCTTTTTTACACTTGACTTGGTGTCTCCACAATCCAATAAAAACTTAGCTTAATTATTTTTATTATATTTCTTTCATAATTATAATTTCTAAAAATATAATAATAATTGTGCATATTTCATCCGTGCATCGCACGGCGGGTCATTCTAGTTATATTTAAAAATAGGATAGTCGTCATTAATAGTAATACTCATTTTTCCCGCCCAAATAACCCTTCTTAATCCGGAAAATCTAATAAAAATAAAAAATATAATATCACATATTATCAATATAATAAATACATATATGTAATATTATATAAGGAAATAATGAAGACATGCAAATCATCCTGACGCAAACCAAATTAATTGTTATTATAACTATCTTGATATTGATTATAGCATTTAAGGTAATTTATGTAAAAATACCATCAACTATATATGTTATATATATATATGTGTGTGTGTGTGTGTGATTAATTATGGAATGTTGAAACTATATATGCTAATGTGTATGTCCGCGTACATGGGGTGATAAGAATAGTGGAAATATAATTAGTATATATACAAATGATTTAAAAAAAAGGACACATATGTACTACACCCCCATATATATAGGGGTGTGTTATATAAAAATAATCCCTTGTGTGAGAAATGAGAACACATCTCACACCACATATTCATAAAAAATCAAAGGTTCAGATTTGATGAAAAAGGCTATGACAATTCTGTAATATCTGAAAAGTTTTTCGCGTGGGGGTATTAACGTAATTTGGTAATTCTTATAAAAATCGCGGAGAATTTGATAACAGATCGTTATGCTAACGAAGTATTATCATCATGCTAACGAAGCATTATAGGTATGCTAATTAAAGTTTTCAAATATTGTTAGCGAAAAAAATATTCTAAAAATTAATTATAAACCTAATTTGATTTAATAAACCCTAATTAAATGGAAAAAATCATAATTAGATGAAATAAACCTAATTAGATGAAATAAACATTGATTGGATGTGGTAAACCCTAAATGAGTTGTAACAAAGCATAATAATAATATATTTGTACTACGTTAGCATTATGGTTTTGCTTCGTCAGCATTGCAAATACACTATGTTAGCATATGACAATACTCTGTCAACATACGTTATAAACCATAATTGGATGGGATAAATCATAATAATCAATTAAGAACTATAAATAAAAAATTAAATTTTAAAAAAATAATAATAATTAGGTAGAATAAACCATAATCGAGATTAAATAAACCATAATTGAGATTTAATAAACCCTAATAAATTTATATTACGCTAGCATTATGATAATTCTTTGTTAGCACAGCGAATACAATATGTTAGCATATGACAAATGCTTCATTATCATATGTTATCATAATGCTGACGAAGAATTATTATATGCTAACGAAAGCATTTACAACCTGGGCACGCGTAAAAAAATTTCTTTTTTATTTTTCGTTCATAATTTTTCATCTAAACATATCATTTCGACATCTTAAATGAAAGAGCATGAAGAGAGCTTTAATTTGATATATTTTTTGTGTGCATTGGATTAAAAACGAGCAAGTTATGGTCGATTAAAGTTTTTAAGATTTTTTTTAATTGCTGACATCATCATTTTTAATGGGTTTGGACGAAAATAGCCCTCCTTCCTTTATTTTTTGCCCTATTATTTACGAAATTGCCACCTTAAATATCAACCATTGGATCATTAAATTAGATGGTATAAGATGGATTCTCATTTCTCACACAAACAAAATGTTCTCATATGATCTATATCCTATATATATATATAATATTGTCCTATAATTATGTTTAGCATATCTATACATATATATAATATATAATATTCTATAAGATAAAATCGATTCTATATTTACATTACCCATAAGAATTTTATCTATAAATAACTACTCAATCTAGCTATGATTATGTACATTATAAATAGTGATTGACATTGTTAAATTAATCGGTATAGTGATTGAGATTGACATTCTTTTTCTATTATTCAAATAATATTAACTATCTGCATCTTTTGGTTTGTTTGTATTATTATCTTATTAAGTTTTACTTATATTTTTATTTCAGATATTCATGGGTTGTGAAAGTTTAAATAATTCAAACTTATATATAGACGTAGATATGTCAAGCTTTGAATGGATGATACAAAACCAGGTTTGTTCTTTAATTTGATATAGTTGGTTGAGTCAGTTTTAATATTTTCATTTTCGGCCTTAATTCTATAGCTCTTATTTCACTGTGCATTAAATATTGTTATATCTCATACAATATGAAATTGATTACAAATTGTTGTCAGGGTTATATTTAGTCCATTGTAAAAAAGAAAAAAATTTAAATTTCATGAACATCTAATTAATAATCTTAAGTAGTCTTACAGTCCCGGTGGGAATGGCCTAGTGGTGGAGTGAGGTTGCTCGGATGCCAAAGGTCACAGGTTCGAACCTCCTCAATACCACATATCGGGTGTGTGAGTAAAAAAAAAGTAGTCTTACAAATCTAGAATATATATTGTTTAAGTTAGTTGTTAATCTTTTACGCATTTAAATTATTTAGTTGAATGTTTTTTTTTCAATTTGTAATTATATAAGATTGAAGTTACCTATGTCATGGCTTGATGTAAAACTTATTTGTATGTTACATGTTTAATATTTAACATGATTCAACAAATATGCAAACAAAATGCATTATTTAATAATTAAATTTGAACATAATTTTTTTTTGCTCATCTACTATACTGAAGTAGAAACAATAGCATCTATTGAAATCTAATTTTATTTTGTATTGGGAAAGTTCTTATTGATTTGTTCATTTGTTGCAATTCGGTAGTGCATTTCTTCCTTGGATGTTAGATTACCTTGACTGTAAAGATTCAATGTGCAATAGTTGTGTGTTAAAGTAATTAAACATTATTTTGTAATTGAATGGACCCCATTTTTTACTTTGTAAATATTAGTTTTTCTATTTTCTTATTATTCATTTTTTTATGACATTGTGTTTTGTTTGGTATACAAGATTTTATTTTGTAATTTTTACTTATGATTAATTATTCGTCTTCTTTTTTTAACTATTTAATTATTGGTATTGTGATTGTCTTGGAAGTAATTTTGAATAATTGTAAATTAAATGCTTTTTGTGGGGTCACGATTTTCATTCTTTTTCGAATTAATTTGATGCCTATACAATGGTCGATAGACTTAGCAAATTGTGTATATTAGAATATTGTCTATGTTAGAAGATCTATATATATTTAGGATATTGGAATTTATTAGATATTCAATTTACAATAATATTAAAATCTTATTAAAATAAGATAATATTAAAATAAAATATTATAAAATACGCTAATCTACATTTCCATGTGTTAGAATTACTCAATCTATCATCTAATATATAATAACAATTCCGTATTTTCCATATATTAGAATCAATCATCATTTTCCATAAGTAAATATTCTTAACCTAAACATAATTTTTTTAATATTTTTAAAAAGTTATTAAGTACCTTCAAATTTATTTTAATGTTTTCCCTGCATTTCACAATTGAAATAAATACATCTTTATGTGAAATGTTTGCTTCATTGAACAAATAAAACATTTTGAAGCATTTCATTGGTGAATTTAACGAAATTCATTTTATATTTTTATATAAAATTCTTAATTATTTTATTTAGTATAAAGTAATAAATTATCTTTGTTTATTTTTTGTGTTATTTTTTATGGTATTACATAGCAATTATTCATTTCAGATAGATAATTTTGCTTATTGATATTGTTTCGTGAAGTGGTTTATGGCTCTGAAATCCTAATATATTGAGTTCCACGTATATGCGTGACTTCATGCCTAATTTTTAGAATTTGATTGTTAGGCATTCAAATTATGATAAATCATGTTGAAAATGAACAACTTTTTAGTAGCAGATTTATAATGTAATGAACTTCAAATCTACGAGAGCATGTATTTAAATATTTCTATACTACCTTATTTGATCAAAAAAATTATGTATTCAACACATTTCAATTTTTTTAATATTTTTCTTTAATAGTTAGATATAAATGTATATTTTCCATACCATACACAAAAAATTGTCAATGTTTAATTTCACACTACTATAGACTAATATTTTACAACAATACAATTTAATAAATTCATACTCATGTACGTAAAATGATATGATGTCGAAGATTGATTGAGATTGAGATATTTTCTACAAATAAAAGTGATGATGACGAATTATTAATCAAATTGTAGAAGCGTGCTTCTCAAGCCGTGACAACTATCCCTCGATGATGTCCTTTCCATTTCACACAGTCCGGAGGAGTGACAATAACAATTTTTAAAACGTATTTTACCGTGTTGTATCCTTTTGTTCTTAATTTTTTTTATCATTGTGCCTAAAATTATAAATAATATTAATTATGTTTGTAATAGATTTCGGGTGAACTGATTACGTTGTTCATTTTGTTCGACATAATGAATGGAAACTATAAATTAATTTATTTACAGATATGAGTCGTTTGTTGATAAAATAATGACCAAACTTGAATATAACATTATATTCTTAATTATACATTTTATGATTGTTTCTATTAATTATTAAATTATGATTTAATTATTTTATTCGTACAAACTATTTATTGTAAGTTATTTATATATCTCTCTCACTGTGCATCGCACGGGTGTAATACTAATTTGTATCATGTATAGTTAGTCAAACAAATTGATACCACGGTTATACAACTCACATTTTAGAGTTTCAAATTCTTCGTTCATTTTTAATTTAAGAATGATTAAATACAAGTAAGTTGAAGAATAAAGACCATGTATCATTATTCAAAAATTATAAAGATAGTATTATCCATCGAGAATTACCTAAACAATAGAGTTTCTTATGTAAAATGAAAGAATCTTGAATTCGAGACACACAACTTTATTCCCCAAATACAAATACAAATAATAATGAAGAACATAATTAATTTAAATGTGCTCTACTTACTTCGTAGCTGCAATTTCTTGTTCCATAAAATAAAATAAAATAAATCCAAAGTAAATATCCACAACTGAACAATTTTATTTAAAATGACTAATCTTATAAATACCAGGTATATGTATGTCGGCCTAACACTTAAAAGAGACGGGCAAGAGAGACAGAGAGAGAGGTTGTTGATTCAACTCCCACCACCCAAAAATTTTCTCTCAAAAAATATTTTGGGTCACTATAAATTTACCCACCACCGTTGAACCTGGTAATATTGTTACGGGTTGGACCCGGGTTAGACTTAAGTAGATCCGAGCCATTCTTTAAACCCAGCCCATTCAAAACTATAAGATTTTCCTTTTAATTATATATATGCTTAAGGTTCTTTAATTTAAATTAATATTTCTCATGTGCGATGTATAAATTTAAATAATTTAAATTAATATTTCTCATGTATGCTAATTCGTAATGAATTGATATCAATCATATGAACGCAATAAAATAAGTAATTATCAGCTACTTAAGAATATTGAAAGAAAACTAGCCACGCACAAAGGAAAAATAAAGATTAAATTCGTTTTCTTCTCGTCGTGCAGTTGAAGATGGTCGTGTTGGGAATCGAGCAAGGGTTTTTGATGATCGGGGAGGTCGACACACTTATGAAAATTCTCATTTTCACCCCACCGATCAGAATGTTCTTGTACAACAACTGTTGATTGCTTCTAATGGTTCTATTGCTCTTGGTAATGATGGAAAAAGAGAGACAAATGGACGCTATTGTTGCGGCTAGTATGAATATTCCTCATAGTGTTGATATTTCTTCTCCTCTTATCACTAATTGATTTGTTTCATAATGTCATTGCAACTTTTGATGTGGAATGCACGTGGTTTGGGCTCCAAAGCTAAGTGTGGGTATTTATGTAATTTGATTCGCATGCATATGTTCTCTATTTTGGTTATTATTGAGTCTAAGGTTGGTTTTTATTCTGATTTTTTTAGTTGTCGTTTTGGATTGAGTTTGGTGGCACATAATATTTCTAATCATATTTCGATTTTTGTGTGCATGGGTTTGATGTGGTGGTGGAGTTTGATTTTGCTCAGTTGTTACATGTGCGGGTGGAGGCATCTTTATTGAGCAAGCCGATTTTTTTGTCACTTGTCTATGGGCGGTATGCTCGTGATGACAAATTGGAGCAGTGGAATCAGATGAGAGATATTGTTGTTGATATTGAAGGTCGGCCTTGGCTCGTGGAATGGTGATTTTAATATTTTTTTTTACTAAGGATGAGGTGACGAACAAATTATCTGATAGGCACACAGAGATGATGGATTTTGAGGATATTATTTCTGATTGTTAGCTTGTGGATCCGGGATTTAAGGGTGCTTGGTTTACTTGGGAGAGAGAGGCTGGATAGAGTGCTTATGGGTGAGTTTTAGACTTCTATTTTTGTTGTGACTAGGGTTACTCATCTTTCGAGACATTCTTCCGATCATGCTCATTTGCTTGTTTTGTGTCAGTTTCTGGCTGAGATTCTTAAATTTGCATTCAGATTTCAAAATATGTGGGTTCAACATCATACTTTTCGAGATATTATGATTGAGGAGTGGGCTGATTCTACTAGTTTTGGCGACATGATGAACCTGCAATTCAAATTGAAGCAGATTAGGAAGCGACTGAGGTAGTGGAATTGGGATATTTTTGGTGATATGTTTGATCAGGTTAGACAGACTGATATTGTGGTTGCTACTGCTTAAAGTGTGTATGATTCTTCTCCTTCTCCCGAGGCTCGTGCTGAGCTTATTCATAGTGTGGCTGAATATATGCTGAGGACGAGAATGGATGAGGATTTTTAGAAGTAGAAGACGGTGGTCAGATGGGCTACTGAGGGTGAGAGTAATTCCAAATTCTTTCAGGGATGGGTGAAGCAGAGGAGGTACAAGTCTATTGAGGGTGAGAGAAATTCCAAATTCTTTCCGGATCAAAAGGTACCAATTATGATCTACCCCTTGATCTTAGGTTCATGCACTACCTACTAACATAAAAAGGATAAATGAACAATACAATAAAAAAACAAAAACAAACCAACAAAACCAACTATCTTTACACTTTAAATCAAAAATCAATAATTAAAATAAATAATAGCTTCAATTTAAGCTAATCCCCGACAACGGCGCCAAAAACTTATTCGGTATTTTATTTAACTAAAAACCATTTTGCAAGTGTACAGGGTAGTCTATAGTAACTATGGTGAGCAAGGTCGTATCCTCGGAGACTAGCAAAGTAATATCCACTAGTTATTTTATTCAATTACCAAATGTTATCTAGAGAAATTGAATTGAAATATTTATATACGAAATATCAAATCAAATATAAATAAACACACAAAAATCAATTTAAACTGTTAATCTAAGATGAAATAAGATTCTAGGATTTGCAATACATTTGGATAGCTCTTGAATAAATATATTAACCCAATTTAATTCTATAAATTATAAGACAATCTCTAAATTACCTAGCATTCTCCTCTTGGATGAACTCTAAGTGTAGATTAGGTTTCAATTTCATTCTCTCGATGCCAAATTAACTCATAACTCCTATTACTCGTTGGATTGAACGAAACCTCACCAATTTATCAATCTCTCACTTTGTTAAATTGTATGTTACACATGTCCAATCCGCTAATTATCCATCCTTTATCAAGTGATCAATAATTAACTACACAATTGCATTCTGCCATTATTATACACTAAAGTTTGTTTTGGCGAGATATGTTCGACAATGTGTACTTGGGTATGTCCCTGAAGATAAATGATCCATTGTGCAATCAATAAAGAATAGTTGGTAAACTGTTCGCTCTGATATTCCCGACATACCTAGGACAGTCTAATTATGATAGTTTCCATGTTTGAAAGATCTTGCGCCTATCCAATTTGGGAGGTAAAGATACGTTCATTTGACTGCCTTGTGGTGTAGAGACCTAATGAAAATAATCCTACTTCTCAAGGAAAGTATCTACACATGTTTGGGAAGATCACAAACCATTATTCACTTACCATATTACCGGCGATTGAAGACCGACATCAAACTAAAGAGTGTAGCTATAAGAAGACCGATTCATTACAGCAATCAGTGTCGACTTAATTAGATTCTCTTATCATATTATTTGAGAGTCATTTAGTTTGTGATTTATATAATAGCTAGAAGTTGTTCCCTAAACTGTTCAACATGATAGTCTAGCTTTTGAGTGTTTTTGAGTGAAACACGTGAGGGGTTTTATTAATCCATTTTGTACGCATTCTTAGGAGAGATTGAAAGTTGAAGTCGCGGGTAGCTAGAGGGTGTCTAGTGTCATGGTTGTGAGGGGATCTCACAGCTTTCGTTCAGTGAAAGAGTTCATGAAGAAGAATGGGCGACATAAGGAGGGAGTCCTGTATGTGTAAGTTCCTAAATACACTTTATGAAGGAGTAGTGAACGAATCTTCAAGTTTGGGCGAAGTCCCCCTAGAGTAGGTTGATTAACCGAACTGGGTTACCAATCTCGTGCGTTCTTTACTGCTTTTTATTTATTGTTCTTACATATGTTCCCAATATATCGAAGAACACTTGTATACAGTACACATAAAACACACCTTGCATGAATTATAGTTTTTCAATTGGCACCAGAGCGGGACACCAATTTTATAGGTGTGATCTTGGGTTTATTAATCTGTGTTTTGTGTTTATTTACCGAGATGGACACGATGAAAGAAGGAGCATCGACAATACGACCCCCGCTCCTTGATAGCAATAATTATGCTTACTGGAAGACCAGAATGACTGCATTCATTCACTCAATTGATAAATGTGCTTGGAAGATGGTGACGGATGGCTAGAAACCTCCCACAAAGACATATGAAAAAGGGAAAACTGTTATGAAGTTGGAGGAAGAGTGGGATAATGATGACTACCAGATTATGGGGCTGAATGCAAAAGCTATGAATGTCATTTTCTTGGCCGTTAACATGAATGTCTTCAAACTGATCTCCACGTGTGACAAAGTGAAGGATGCTTGGGACATACTGCAGACCACCTACGAAGGAACAAACAGTGTTCGTGCCTCACGAATGCAGTTACTCACCACCAGATTCGAGAATCTTCAGATAGATGAAGCTGAAAAACTTGCAGAGTTCAATGCCAAAATTTGTGACATTGTAAATGAAAGCTTTGCTCTTGGAGATGCCATTTCTGAAAAAAAACTTGTTCGTAAAATTCTTCGTTCTCTGTCCAAAAGATTCACCTACAAAGTCACGGTCATTGAAGAAGCCAAAGACGTGAGTAAGATGAAGCTGCAAGAGCTAATGGGGTCCTTGCAAACCTTTGAAATGGGCTTGATCGAAGAAAAAACTGTGCAAAAGAAAATCATTGCTTTTCAGGCAGGTTCCAGTACTAATGTTCCCAACAATGTTCCTGACAAAACTGACCTAGCAGAATCTATTGCTATGTTGTCTAAAAACTTCTATAAGTTTGCTAAACACTATAAGAAGTCCTCTCAGAATAATCCTGGCAAGAACAGGTTCTCCAAACCTCGAAGAACTAAGGAAGAAGATCCAAATAAAGACAAGCATAAGGAAGTCAAGCGTAGAGAATGCAATGGTTTTGGTCATTACCAAGCTGAATGTGCTAACACTCTAAAAAAAGAACAAATCTTACTGTTCTACCCTAAGTGAAAGTAATGATCCTAATGATAGTGGAAGTGATGAAGAATGTGTAAGCAATCATATTGCTTTCATGACACATTCTGTCAAGGAGTTTATGCATGTATCTGTTCCTAACAACGATGCTGAAAAGACTTCCGAATGCAGTGACTATGAAGAATTCACTGAGGAATCAACTATGGAGGTGTATAAAAAGCTACATTCTATTTGGATCATGGTGGTTAAATTCAATGAAGACCTACTTAAAAAAAACACCGACCTCACTAAAGAGTGAGATGATCTCTCCATCAGATTAAATAAGTTGGAAGATGAATTGTCACTGTCCAGGAACAGTTCTCAAGCATAGAATGGTGAACTTCGGCACTTGAAGAAACTTGTTAAAATGATGAACTCTGGATCATCTCAACTGAATGAAATTCTCTCCAAAGGAAAAATCCCTCGGGATCATACTGGGCTTGGATATAATGGTGGTCAGACCTATAACAGATTCTGTCACGGATAGACATCTGGAACAAAAGATTCAATAGTTCCAGAATCAAAAGTTGAATCAAAGAACAAGCAGCATTGAAAGAAGTCATCTCAAAAGACACGTATTGTGTGTCATTACTGTGAAAAACCCAGTCACATTCGACCGCATTGCAGAAACTACATCAACAATCTATGAAGAATGAGAAGAAGAGGGGTGTCTCAATTATATCAGTTCTCCAGAGGAAACAACAGCTGGAACAGATCGAGGAACAACCACATAAACTATGTGGTTCATACTGCTCTCAATATTCATACAAATAGCAGTTGATATTTCGACAACAGATGCTCGCGTCACATGACCGGAGATGCAAGCATTTTAAACAATATTCAAAAGGATTGTTCATATCAATCTGTCACCTTAGGAGACGGTGTCAAAGGAAGAGTGATTGGACGTGGCCAGTTGAACGTTCAGGGAATGCCCAACTTGGAAGATGTGCTGTTTATGGAGGGACTAAAAGCTAATCTAATTAGCATAAGTCAGTTGTGCAACCAAGGTCTCTTTGTACATTTTACAAGAGATAAGTGTCCGGTTAAGGATAAAGAAAATGTTTTCATAATGGACGGGAACAGATCGCGAGACAATTATTATCTTCTCAACATAAAGAAAACCTGTTTCAGATCTCAGCTCGGTGAAGCAAATCTATGGCATGAAAAGCTTGGCCATATCAGTTATCGAAATCTTCAGAGACTTATAAAAACTGAAGCTGTGATTGGTGTTCTAAGTTTAAAATATTGATCGAGGAAAGGTGTGCGGTCCATACCAAGTTGGAAAACAAATCCATACCAAGATCACTACTTCAAATGCCTTAGAATTGTTGCAGATGGACTTGATGGGGCCTGTTCAAACCGAAAGTATTGGGCGGAAGAAATTTATCTTTGTTTGTGTAGATGACTACACCAGATTTACATGAGTTGAATTCCTAAGAGACAAGGCAGAGACTTTCGAGACCTTCAAAAAATTGAGTCTCAAGCTTGAAGTGGAGAAATGAACAAACGTGGTGAGAATAAGAAGTGATCATGGTCGTGAGTTTGAGAATGTGTTCTTCAAACTGTTCTGTTAAGAAAAAGGCATTGGTCAAGATTTTTCTGCACAAAAAACACCGCAATAAAATGGTGTTGTTGAGAGAAAAAATCGGACTCTTCAAGAAATGAGTAGAGTCATGATGAAGGCAAAATTTGTTCCTAATAACCTTTGGGCCGAGGCAGTGAACACGACTTGCCATGTTATCAATTGGGTTTATTTCAGACCCAAGACAAGAATTACTCCCTATTAGCTGTGGAAAGGGAAGAAGCCAAACGTAAAGTACTTTCACATCTTTGGAAGTACTTGTTACATCTTGAGAGATAGAGAATATCTTGGCAAATTTGATGCTAAAGGAGATGAATGCATTTTTCTTGGATACTCAAGAAATAGTCATGCCTACCGTGTTTACAATAAAAGAACCAAAATTGTCATGGAATTAATTAATATTTTTGTTGATGATCTAGAAAAAACTACTGCCCAGATTGATGATGAAAGCTTTGATGTTACTATCCATGTTCATGTATCTATGCCTGACAGTTATGAAAATAGTGATCTGACTCAATCAAGACCTGAGAAACAAAATGTCTACAAACCATCAAAAGGAGTCCAGAAGAATTATTCTGTATTAGATATCATTGGTGAAATGAGTGAAGGGGTCCGAATAAGAGGAGTTCGCAAGAACTATCGTGAACTAATTGCCAATGTGTGTTACATATCCACCATCAAGCCTAAGAATGTTAAAGAGGCCTTGAAGGATGATCGATGGATCCATGCCATGTAAGAAAAACTCTTGCAATTTGAAAGAAATGAGGTGTGGATCTTGTTCCATGACCCAAAGATGCTAATGTGATAGGCACAAGGTAGATCTTCAAAAATAAGACCGATGGGGAGGGAAACATAACCAGGAACAAGACAAGATTGGTTGTCCAAGGATATTCACAAGTTGAGAGAATTGATTTTGATGAAACGTTTGCCCCCGTTACTCATCTTGAATCAGTCCGATTACTTCTTACCATGGCAGCTTGGATAAAGTTTAAGTTATATCAAATGGACGTGAAAAGTGTCTTGTTAAATGGGTACTTATCTGGAGATGTTTTTGTTAGCCAACCCAAAAGCTTTGAAGACCCTCACCATTATGAGTTCATGTACAAACTGAAAAAGGCACTATACGGTCTTAAACAAGCTCCATGAGCTTGGTATGAATGTCTAACCAAGTTTCTTCTTGAGAAAGGCTATGTTCGTGGAGGAGCTGATAGAACACTCTTTGTTAAAAGAGAAAAATTTGATGTGATCATCGTTCAGATTTATGTTGATGATATTGTCTTTGGATCTGTTTCAAACAGAATGGTGGATGAGTTTATCAAGTACACGACATTAGAATTCGAAATAAGTTTAGTAGGTGAGCCAAACATCTGCTATAGTGTTGAAGTCTACGCATGATACCAATTTGATCCCAAAGAAATCCATCTGAAGGCTGTCAAAAACTTAATCAAGTATATAAAAGGTACTGCTGAGTTGGGACTATGGTTTTCCTATGATACAAACCCTAGTTTGGTAGGGTTTTGTGATGCTGATTGGGCTGGATGTACAGAAGATCGAAAGAGTACTTCAGGGGATGTTTCTTCCTTGGAAACAACATGGTTTCATGGTTAAGTAAGAAACAGAATTCAATCCCACTCTCTACTGCAGAAGCAAAATATATTGCAGCTGGAAGCTGTTGTACTCAACTCTTAAGGAAAAGTAGATGTTGCTTAACTATGGTGTACCTCAGTCTATGCTTACCATATTCTGTGACAATATGAGTGCTATAAATATTTCGAAGAATCTAGTTCAGCACTCTCGAACAAAGCACGTAGATATTCATCACCACTTCATTTATGAACTGATTAAAGATAGATCACTTGTGATTGAGTATTTAGAACAGATGCCCAACTTGCTAATATTTTCACTAAGGCACTTGATGGCGGAAGGTTTGAAACACTTAGATCTTCCTTGGGTCTTTGTGTTCTCTAAACTTCTCCTTTGAGAGAAGTATCTCTGTACAATCTTGGTCAGTGATGTATGTATGACGCGCGGTCGTTTCGCGGTCCTAATAATTCTCAAGAGAGAGCTATCCTTATACTCACAACAAGACGTAGCAAGCTTTATGTGAGTAAGGGTCGATCCCATGAGGAGCTGCGAATTCTATCTTCAGTGTCACCTTTTCAAATGAGTTGAGGATTGTTGTGGTTTCTGTACTTGTTTTTAAATACTGTAAAATAAAATAACAAAACAAAACAAAACAAGAAAGGAAAATATTAGAAGTAACGTATTCCGGATTAGAACTTAGATTCGAACTTAACAAACATTTGATCCATCATGGGCACGCTGATTACTTATGCAAACCTAATTATCTGGTTAAAGGTACCGGATCTCTCTCAACGTACCCAATCTATCCTTTCTGTTTAGCTTAGAGGTGATCTCTCGTCGCCTAAACCCTAACTTGTTACCCAACCCCGATCTCTCATATGATTGTAAGCAACAAAGCAGCATTATGATCTAGATAGACCCAGATTTACCTAGACAAAGATCTCTCTTATGCCCTCAGTACCCGCGATGCATCTCATCCCTTTATGACCAACACACAGCTACGATTCATTGACCATTTATAGAGATAGTGAACACAATTCTAATTAATGAGTGATCAGCCACGATTAACTAGCTTAGCCCACTGTATAATGCAACAAAGAAAACGACTACACGACGGAACCAGATTCACACAGTTTATGCCCATAAGCCTCACGGTTCTTACATGTTCATTAAGTTCTTATCTTCGTTCAATCCGGAATAATGAGTCTAGCCGCTCATGCTAGACTTAGAACAATAATAAAAAGTAAAAGAAATAAAACAAAACATAATATAAATGAAAAAACTTACTTATATTAATTACCAAAAGAATCCAACAGCAACGCTGGATTGGAAAGACATAAAACAGTAATCCTAAGTGTCTGCGGGCGTAAGGCCCGAGACCTTTTGCAGAAAAGTAAAATTAAACTAAATAAATTGTTTGGTGCTATGGTACGTGAATTCTATTTTTTTTTCTACCATCAAATCTACTTATATAGGAGTACAAAGACACTAGGTAAACTCCCCGACAGGCCGGGGATCTTCAGCCCAACACGCAGCCGCCATGCCCACAGCTTTCCATATCTGGTAGATTCTTCCCTTATTTAGAAGATTCTGAGTCGCAGATTCTGTACTTGCCATGCCCTAGTTGCGCTGACATAGCAACTTTTCTTGTAGAGCCGAGCATCCTTCTGGAAGCGTCAACTTGCCTTCCGCGGCTCTTCTTTCCTTTGGCGGCTGGGGTGCAATGCTCCTGCTGTAGCTGGCATTAGTTTCCCTTGTGCCCAGTCTCCTCTTCTTCTCCTCTCAATCACTCTGGGGTGGTTGTGGGCACGATCACAAACTTCTCCTTCAGCTTTTGCTGGAATGGTGGGCGATTTCCGCTAGGCTCGAGAGAGAGCTTTCCGCTGAGAAGTTGTTGTCCATCTTGGTATCATTGGCACCATTGTGCCCTCCAGAAGTGATTCTCCTACCTCTTGCTGCCCCTTGTGCCCATTCTGGCTCTTTCCGACTAAAAAAATAGAAAAACAAAGGACAAAAAAAATGAGAAAAAGACACAAAAAAATGAGAGAATTTGGACTTGTCACACCCACCCACTTTAGTCATACTTTCCCTTAAGTATGTGGGTACAACGTGTCCCTTTGGTTGTAATGCAAAAATGCAGAAATCACACAAGAAAGAAGTAGCACATGCATCGTGAATTCAGGCTCAATTCCTCACAAGGTACTTAGTTTATTCATCATATAAGCAGTAGCATGGGCATGCTGAAATGAGAATACAGTAAAATATGCTGCCTTATGGTCACAAGACCCTAGACTCCATACTTTTAAGTTCAAATATTTACACATGCTTGACACTTAAAAAAAACGCAAAGAAGGCAAAGTAACCCCCACCCACACACTTTGCCGGCAAAGTGGGTGCGAGAAGGTTATCCTACGAACCGCAAACTCAACGAAACATTAAATGGCCACCCCTACCAAAACACTTTGCCTTGGACAAAGGGGTCGATACGGAGGTCATTTAAATAAAACAAAAATTAAAAAAAAAAGACACAAACACAAAACAAAAACAGAAACACAGAAAAACAATGACTTCCTAGTGCCCACACCCACACACTTTGCGTTGAGCAAAGTGTGAGAATGGGACGACATCTATACATAAAAACAAAACATAAAAAAAAACAAAGACCCTAAACTACAGGAATGAATACCAGTTCATGCATCAGAGGGGGTCAGATAATTGAATCCAACGTGCTTGAAATAGGCGAACAGAGCGGTCTCCAATCGGTACGGGGGTCATTTAAATAAAACAAAAATTAAAAAAAAAACACAAACGCAAAACAAAAACAGAAACAGAAACACAAAAAAACAATGACTTCCTAGTGCCCACACCCACACACTTTGCGTTGAGCAAAGTGTGAGAATGGGACAAAATCTATACATAAAAACAAAACACAAAAAAAAAACAAAGACCCTAAACTATAGGAATGAATACCAGTCCATGCATCAGAGGGGGTCAGATAATTGAATCCAACGTGCTTGAAGTAGGCGAACAGAGCGGTCTCCAATCGGTCTAGTCTGGCTATGATGGTGGTGGCTGCTGGCTCTTGCTGCTGTGCCCTCGGGGGCCTCTTGCTTGGTCCTGTATTCAAAGGAAAACTAAGGCTACTAGAAGTTTCTAGCTTCGGTATGCCAAACACGGGTTTCCCCCCTTCATCGTCAAAAACATCCAACATTCGTTTCAAGCAGTTTAAATCAAACAACTCAACATGCTTGCAATACAGATTTGTGGATGAAAGATCAAATAGACACATTTTTTCAGCAAGATAGGTAATTAGTTGGGCACAGGAGATACGATTCTTAGAATGGGCCACAGTGTCCTTGAAGTGGGCGATGACCACAGCTCCAAAGTTTATCCTCTTCTTGTGCACCATGCACCAGAGGACAAACAACTCCTAATTGGTAATGGAGTTAGAGCTATCTTTCCGGCCAAAAAAGTTGTAAGCGAGCACTAGGTGACAAAAGCGAAGGGCACTGCTTTTCAGCATGTAACCCTTGCTGGTTCCAGACTTGAATTTGGAACCGTCACCTAACTCAGCCCACTTCTCCTCCACATTCTCATCCGTGGGCACCACAACAACAGCAGACTTATAATCATCATCATTCAGATCCAAAAACGAAACAATTCCCAGATCCATGCTCAATTCATCAGCAGAAAGATTGAAATTTTTACCAAAAATTTTGAACTTGAAAATTTTTACAGAAATACCTCCCTTCCCCATACTCTTCATAGACAGATCATGAAAAAACTCATAGACCAACTTAGAAAAAATCAAACAGTCCCATTTAATGAAAAATGACCACCCAATGTTAGAGAAGAGTTCTCTTACCTCTCGCTCGATGCCCAAGACAGCAAGCGAGGCGAAGTGGATGGTCTTGCTATGCACGATCTCCCTTGTCGGCAAGACCCCTTCTCCTTTTGGCATGACTTTTCCAGAGGTTGGGCTAACCATAGTTTTGCCCTTCTTCCAAGACGGTGTGGCAGCAGCTTTCCCTTTTCCTTTGGCAGATTGGTGCGTCGTCTTTCACCAAAAATAAATGTCCCGACAATCAGTCGGTAAGCCCTTACTGCAGAGTACAGCGGTGAGCAGGATCGTCTCCCAAGAGACCGGCGAGAATTATTCCTTATTTCCAATCTGTATATCCAAACTTCAAATGGGGGTTTTGAGACTTTTAAACTGAATTTAACGAAAGCAATAATAAAATCAAATTAAATAAATAAGTATGCGGAGAACAAATTCTAACAGTTATTAAAGAGATATCCCAGATTCCAACTAACTCCACTCTAGCTCAATTAACCGATCCTTGATGCAAAGATTAATTCAATCAACTCATGCAAACCAGTTATAGTCGCCGAAGACACTTACTGACATGACCTAATTTCTCCATAATTTCTCGATAACCAGGAAGACACTTCACCAATTATTTCCCTAATCGACTAACAACCGTAAGAGACACTCTATAGGTTTAATGAGTCGACAGCATTTAATCCTAGAGAAACCCGATTCAAATCCAACTGATTCTGACACAGGACAATCGAGACTTGAATGTTATTCCCCTAGCTCTGAAGAACCGTTTTACCACTAATTAAACTTAAACCATAATTACGGATGGCCGGTTTAATTGGCTGCTAATTAATTTCGTATTACTAAATATTTGCAACTACCTAGCAACACCGAAACAATTAAACGACACGAAAATTAAGAACAATAGATGCATGCATTCGATCAAACGATAAAGTAATTAGATCTCACGATTTATTCGGCTAGAGCTTCGTTAAGTTGTCACCCGAGATATGATTGAACTTTAGCTGGAGCTCATAATTAAACTTGATCGCATAAAATTATCGAGAGCTTGGAACACGATGAATTGGAAAAGAAAAATATGAAAACTAAATAGAATCGCGTCTCTGGTCTCGCGTGTGTCTGTTCTGGATTCGTCTCTCCTCTTAATTGATAATCCTCTTAGCTACTTCAAGGTGACTTTTCTTTCGGTTGGCTTGAAACCGTGCGCATAGACCGACTGAATAAGAGATGTCTGGCCAGCTAGTTGTTAAGTAAAGTAGCGACCCAATGATTCCTCTGTAATATGTTTGGCTAACTGATTCTTCTTTTTCGTCGAGAGTTAGCTGAACTGATGTGTTCATAGGAATCTTGAGAATTTTTCCTTTGCTTACTCCAAATTTCTTGACTAGTTCTTTGGTGTACTTCGTCTGGCTGATAAAGATCCCATCTTTCAGCTGCTTTATTTGGAGTCTAAGGAAGAATGTCATTTCATCCATCATGCTCATCTCAAATTCTCTTTGCATCAGTTGAGCGAATCGGGTGCATAGATCTTTGTTTTTTGATCCAAAAATTCTTTCATCCACATAAATTTAAACCATTAAGATCTCAGTTGATCGTTCTATTCGGAATAAAGTTCGATCAATGACTCTCTTTTAAAACCCATTTTTCAGTAAGAATGTTGTGAGAGTTTCACACCACGCTCTGGGAGCTTGTTTGAGTCCGTAGAGGGCTTTCTTCAGTTTGTAGACTTAATCACCAATTTCAAAGCCTGGTTGTTGCTCGACATACACGTCCTTCTTGAGCATTCCTTGAAGAAAAGCACTCTTGATATCCATTTGGTAGACTGTGAAATTGAAGTGAGCTGCATAGGCTAGGAACAGCCTGATGGCTTCCAATCTTGCAACTTGTGCGAATGTCTCATCAAAGTCAATCCCTTCACTTTGTGAGTATCCTTTGGCTACCAGTCTAGCCTTGTTCCTTGTGATCACTCCTTGTTCATCCAGTTTGTTGCAAAAAACCCATTTTGTACCAATGACCTTCTGGGTTTTTGATCTATCAACAAGAAACCATACGTCATTCCTTGTGAACTGATTCAGTTCTTCTTGCATGGCCATGATCCAGTCTGAATCTTCTGAGGCTTCTTTGATGTTTGCTGGTTCAGTTTGAGATATGAAGCATGTGAATAATGCATGCTCAGTTGAACTTCTGGTTTGGACTCGACTTATTGGATCTCCAACTATCTTATCAATTGGATGGCTTCGGAGCCATTTGGGTAAGATAGCTTCAGCTGGCTCTTCTGTGGTGACATCATCAGTCGCCCTTTCATCAGTTGGTTCGGCATTTTCATCAGTTCTTCCCCATATTTCAGTTGTGGGGTTTATGGTCTCAGCACGATTTGTGTCTTCATTGACCATATTGTTCTCAACTGGTTTAGTACCAGTTTCATTACCTTCTTCTAGTGAAACTTCAAGCCATTCTGGAACAATATGATCCACATAGTCCTGCGAGTTCTCAGTTTCACTAGGTAGTTCTTGAACTGATGTGTTTATTCTTTCTTTGTTCTTGTACTCATTAGCAAATTCATCAAATACCACATGACATGTTATTTCCAGAACAAGAGTTCATTTATTGAACACTCTGTAAGCTTGTGCATGAGGAGAGTTATACCCAAGAAATATTCTCTCATCAGCTTTAGCACTAAAAGCTTTCAATTGAGTCTTGCTATTGTTGTGAATATAACATTTACAGCCAAATATTTTAAAATATGACATAGAAGGCTTACGACCCTTATACAACTCATAGGGTATTTTGTCATGGGCTGCTACAATAGCACTTCGATTTTGAGTATGGCAAGATGTGTTGACTGCTTCAGCCCAGTATCCTTTAGCTATGTTGGCATCAGCTATCATTGCTCGAGCTGCTTCTTTGAGTGTCCGGTTACACCGTTCGACTACACCATTTTGTTGTGGAGTTTTTGCAGCTGAGTGTTCATGTGTGATTTCAAGCTGGCTGAGAAAGCTGATCATTTGTTGATTCACAAATTCAGTTCCACTATTGGAGCGAATCCTTTGAACTGATCTTTCCTTTTCAGTTTGTAGCCTTCTGATCAGCGCCGTTAGCTTGTCATAAGTTTCATCTTTGCTCCTCAAGAATTCCACCCATGTGTATCTTGAGAAATCATCAACTACTACGAGAGTGAATCTTTTACCTTTTGGAGTTTGTGGTCTAACTGGACCAAACAAATCCATATGTGGCAGTTGGAGGCAATCAGTTGTTCCTGGTGGATGACTCTTGTTCTTGAATGATGATTTTACCTGCTTTCCTTTCTGGCATGGTCCACATACACCTATTTTCTTGTATACTTCCTTGGGAAGCCCCTCAACTAACTCTTTCTTGGCTAGGTAGTTGATTATTTTGAAGTTGAGGTGGTTCAGTCGTCGATGCCATAGCCAGCTTGCTTCAGTTGATCCTTTTGAGAGAAAGCAAGCTTCTGAGTAGCCGGTTGAACAGTCAACAATATACATGTTGCCTCTTCTTATGCCAGTGAGAAGAATTATTCCAGTTGACTTGTCTCTTATGTTGCAGAAGTTTTTGGTGAATTCAACTAAGTAGCCATTGTCGCACAACTGGCTGATGCTGAGTAGTTTGTGCTTCAGTTCATCCACGTGGGAGACTCCATTTACTACTACTTTTCCCTTGACTGCGAACCCTTCTCCAATGGTTCGACTATTGGAGTTGTCTCCAAATGTGACAAGTGGACCTTTGACTTTTTCATAACCGTCGAGATCTTCTTTGTCTCCGGTCAAGTACTTGGAGCACCCGCTATCTAGATACCAAATGTCTTTGGCTTTCTTCATAGATAGGATGCTCTTGTCCTGTAAAAATAAGGATTAGTATTTAGGGACCCGTTTCATATCGGGTCCTTGTTGATACATTAAGTTCTCTGGAATCCAAACTTGCCAAACTTTTGGCTTCTTATCATTCAGAGATCCAACTGACTTGGATCACCTGATCAGTTTAGATTTTCTCTGAACTCTTCTATTCTGATTTGAATCAGTTGAGTGATATCTGCGTTGAGAGTTAGTTGGATAAAACAATTCAACTAAAACTCTTTGGTCTTGAGACCTTTGAGTTCTGTGATCAGACCAGTGTTTTGTATGTTTCCAGTTTATTGGAATGAACTTTTTTGGCTCATTTCTGGAATCTAGGTACTCATTATAATGATGGTAGGGTTCAAACAAGTTTCTTTGATCTCTTCTATAGGTGTTCTGATTGAACTTCTTGGTAGGATAGGCTTGAGATCCAAACTGATTTTTCTTTCTAAAGAGGGCTGGTCTATCAGTTTGTCTTGGGGGCATTCTTTGTTGAGATGGTGGTCTTTGTTGAACTAGAGGCTTTGAACGAGTGAATTGACTTGAGTGAACTGATGGTCTTGGCTGGAAATTGGGCTTCAGTTGGCCTGGTGTTTTTGTTTGGTAGAACTGACCAAATTGTCTAGGCTGAGTTTGAGGATTTTTCAATATTCCTTTTCCTTTGGTTGACTCAGCTAGCTGATCATGAGATCTAGTGAATCCTTTTAGGATTCCTTTGTCACTGGGTTGGGCAACTGCTTTTCCTTTCTCTAGGGCAGTGAACTTGCTATATCCTAGCCCTGAGCTGCTAGTTCCAGTTCTTTAATGATTTAATATCTCATCTAAAGTTTGAGATCCATTTTTGAACTTCAGAGTTACTTTTTCTTTTTCATGGATCTCTTGCTTGAGTTTTTTATTTTCAGTTTCTAGATCAGCAGTTCTCAATTTGAATTTCTCAAATTCTATAAGCTGAGACTCAAGATAATTCAATCTTTCATGATCAATGCTCAGTTTCCTAACCTTATTTCTCAGTTCATCATTTTCATCTTTCAGTTCAACATGCAGGCAGGATATTGAAGCTAATTGGTCTTCTAGCATCATAAGTTTCATATCAAGTTCATTACTAGAGACAGTTGCTTCATTTATATGATAAAAAGAGGTTTGAGAATCAGCTGTACTAACCTCTTCATCATTGTCAGCCATGAGGCAGAATAGCGCTTCATCGTCTGAGTTGTAGCCGTCAGAATCAATTCCAGATGGATAGTCCGAATCGTCTAGCACGGCATTCTCAAGGTTTGCAACCATTGCTTTCCTTTTGAAGAAGCTTCTACTCACCTTGGCTTTCTTGTCTTCAGGGAGTTCTGGACATTCAAATCTATAATGTCCTTGTTTGTGGCAGTGAAAGCATTCTCCAAGATTTCGGTTGCCTCCCCTAAATAGTTCAGCTGGTTGATGAGTTCTCTTATCTTTTGGGATTTCATCAGTTTGAGGTGGAACTGATTATTTATCCCGAACTCTCTTCAACTTTTCTAGCAACCTGGTAACTGATTGGATTTGATCATTGATGTCATCAGTTAGATTTTCCTTCTTTTCAGTTGCTTCTCTTTTTCGTTCAATTGAAGATCCGCCTTGATGTTCTTTGGCTGGTGAGCTCCTAGGTCGGAAGTTGTTCCTTCCTCGAGTGTCTCTAAACTGGTTCCTTTCACTGTAGAAAGCTGCATCTTGAGCTGACGATGTTGTTGTTTCCTTTTTTCGATTTAGACTGTACTCATGAGCTTTGAGAGAACCAAATAGTTCCCTTGGAGTGATGCTATTTAGATTTCTTGATTCCTTTGTAGCTATCACTTTCATATCCCATTCTTCAGTAAGATTATCCAATATCTTGGAATTCATCTCAGAATTGGGATAACTTCTCCCGAGGTTGTTCATCTCACTGATGATGCCCAGAAATTTGGTTTCAAGGCTTGAGATGGACTCCTCTGGCTGCATTTTGAAGGATTCATATCTGTCGACTGCCAGTTGGAGCTTGTTTCCTTTGATGGCTTCGGACTCTTTACATAGATCTGCTAGTAGGTCTCATATCTCCTTGGCAGTTGTGCAGTTCTTTGTGTCTTTCATCCTGTCTTCATCTAGAGTTTGGAATAATGCGGCTTGAGCCACGAACTCTAGATTTGTAGCTTTTTCTCTTCACTGGTGAGAAGATTAGTTGGCTTTGGAATCCTTACCGGTTGATTGATATCAACTATGTGAGCATCATTGTCCATCATGATGATGATTGGACCATTTTTGATGACTTCTCACATATTCTCATGAATTGAGCAGATATGAGTCTTCATTCTCCTGCTCCAGTTATCATAATTCTCAACTGAAAACAAAGGTAGCTTATGGTTTCCCATAGCTAAAATGTTAGCACAGATAAGTAGATCTGATTCAGTTGATCTTTAGAAACGGCTGATCCTTAGAATCAACCACTCTGATACCACTTGTTGGTCCCGGACGAGTCGATATCAGTTTAGAGGGGGGCTGAATAAACTGATTGAAACTTTTTACTTCAAATGCGGAATAATAGGGCCCTTTGACTCGCTTAGTAAAACTTATCTATGCACAAACTTATTGATCAGTTAAGACAGTTTGAGTGTGGCTTGTGTGATATTGTGTGCAGTTCAAGGATATGCAATAACTAAAATAGTACAGCACACAAGCGATTTATAGAGGTTCGAAGTCTCAATCTTCTTGATACGGTCCTAGTCGGGGTACCAATGGCCGAGTTCGAGCATTCGGAGAAGCTGACGCGAGTGGCAGCATGAGTGTCGGCGCGAGTGAACCAGTCGCGCCAGAGACGTGTCTGGCTTTGGACTGAGCGCGAGTTACTGCGCGAGTGGTGGTGCGAGTGAACCGGTCGCGCCCACGACGTGTCTTGATACGGGCCTGACGCGAGCTACAGCGCGACCCGAGGCGCGAGTGGGCCCGAGTCGCGCCTATTTGGACCGTTGCGGATTTATCCGTTTTTTATTTAATTATTCTCTTTTAGATTAGGATTTGACTTTTAGGGTTGTTTTATTTTTTTCCACCTATATAAAGGCTTGCATTATATTTCATTAGACAGTTTTTGATATATTAAATTTGAGAATTCTCTCTGGAGATTTTATTGAACCGTGTGTCGTGTTCATCCGACTTATCAAACGGTAGATCACAACTGTTTGTGGCGTCTTCGATTTTCATCCAAAGTTCTTATTTCCAATCATAGCTGGGTTGTAGGTTTCATATACCTATAGTTCGTCCGTGTTGTGAAGTTCGGGTCAAGGATTCCATCTCTGGCAATCTGATACAAGTCCTGGGGTTGTAAAATCGCATCAAGTGGTATCAAAGCTTCGATTTTGTATCAGGTTCCATCTATTCGTAATTTTAATTCTTTTATTAGATTTGATTTTGTCCTGTAATTCCTCGCCTTTAAAAAAAAAAGAGAACAGAAAAAAAAATCTGAGTAAAAAGGCGGGAAAATTTTCTTCATTTTTATTACGTTTTATTTGGTTGTCTGGGTTCTCAAGAGCTTATATATCATCCGTAGAAAAGTCAAAAAAAATTTCGCGAAATTTCAAAAAAATTTGAATTTCTGATAGTGAATTTTGGGCAATTTTGTCGTGTTGATATACTTTGTTTGGGAAGCTATATTTTGGTGCTTGGAGTATATTGAGCATTGTTGGTGGTAGTGGTTATAAAAAAAAAGACGAAAAAAAAAAGTCCAAAACTGTAGGAACAGGGGGTGATGTAGACAAGGAACTTGATCCTAAAAACATGATGGAGGCCATACAACAACAACTGGGGAAGTTATTTAAGACCGAGATGGCTGCATTGACAAAAAGACTTGACAACATGGAAGCTTCAATACAAGAGCAGACTGACCGTGGTGATAAAGGAGGAGGTCGAGGAGCTCGAATGGAGGCTAGACGATATCCGCATGTAGAGAGGGAGAGAAAGAAGTACTATGAAACTGAGTCTGAAGACTATGATGAAGACGATCGATACTTGGCAAGTGGGGGATGGAGAAATAGGAGAAAGCATAATCGGACGGATGATCATCTTGGCAATATCAAGATGAACATTCCTTTCTTTCAGGGGAAGAATGATCAAGCCCTATACTTGGAATGGGAGCAGAGAGTCGAGATGATATTCGACTGCCATGAATATTCCGAATTGAAGAAGGTCCAGTTAGCAACTGTTGAGTTCTCTGATTATGCTATCGTGTGGTGGGATCAGTTGAGAGCCACTAGGTGGCGTAATGGAGAGTGGCCAATAGAGTATTGGGAGGACATGAAGGTAATTATGAGGCGACGTTTTGTGCCTAGCTATTATTATTGGGAGCTGTACAACAAGTTGCAAAGCTTAAGGCAAGGTGATGAGTATTTTAAAGAGATGGAGATATCAATGATCCGAGCAAATGTGGAGGAAGATATGGAGGCCACAATGGCTCGTTTTCTAGCCGGTCTACATAGAGAGATCCGAGAAGTAGTGGAGCTGCAGCACTATGTGGAGTTGGAAGAGATGGTACACATGGGCATCAAGGTAGAAGACCAAATTAAGAGAAGGGGCAGCTACAGCCGATCAAATTCCTCAACTTGGAAATCAAATCCAAACACTGGTAATTCATCCTGGAAGTCGAACCAAGGGAGTAAGAAAGATTGGAGGCTACCGACTAAGCCAAATGTTGAAGCACCCACCAATGAATCCAGTTCCAGAAATCGGGATATCAAGTGCTTCAAATGTCAAGGGAGAGGGCACATAGCCAATCAGTGTCCGAATCAAAGGGTGATGTTGCTGCGGGATAATGGAGAAATTGTGACTGATGAGGAAGAAGTTGATCCTGAGATGCCGGTATTGGAGGAAGAAAGTGGTGAAGAGTATGTGGCCCCACCAGCACTCAAGTTGGTCACGAGAAAGTCACTGAGTCTGCACACCAAATGTGTGGAGGAAGAGCAGCGGGAGAATCTGTTTCATACTAGATGCTACATCCATGATAAGGTATGTAGTGTGGTAATAGATGGTGGAAGTTGTACCAATGTGGCTAGTGTGGTTTTGGTGATGAAGTTAGGTCTACCTGTCCTAAAGCATCCGAAGCCATATAAGTTACAGTGGTTGAATGACAGTGGGGAAACCAAGGTGAACAAGCTAGTGAGGGTGCCATTCCGGATTGGGAAATATGAAGATGAGGTATTGTGTGATGTGGTACCAATGCAGGCGGGGCATTTATTATTGGGACATCTATGGCAGTATGATAGACGTGTGGAGCATGATGGTTTCTCAAACAAATATTCCTTTGTGCACGAGCAGCGGACAGTGACACTTGTTCCTTTGACACCATCTCAAGTATTTGAGGTTCAAAAAGCACTACAAAAAGAGACGGACCAAATGAAGATGAAAGGGGAACAGTCGAAGAGAGAAAGGAGTGGACGGAATTTCATACATCATTCCTGTTTTACCCGACCACGCCAATTCCAAGGGAATCAAGAGGTCGAGCTGCATAATAATCTTACACATCCTATTTTCTGTAATATTGTGTCCTTACAGGTTGACAAGGGAGTTTTCCTTGAGTTGTCACTAAAGGAATTGCTGGAACTTTCAAAACAATCAAAGATACCGATGGCGGATGTATGGTCGAGAAAGGTGAAATGGCAAGCTCGTGTTGATGAAGATCTGGATTTGAGGGCAAATCTCTTTCAAGAGAAGGGGAATGATACGATCCTAGTCGGGGTACCAATGGCCGAGTTCGAGCATTCGAAGAAACTAACATGAGTGGCAGCACGAGTGTCGGTGCGAGTGAACCAGTCGCGCCAGAGACGTGTCTGGCTTTGGACTGAGCGCGAGTTACAGTGCGAGTGGTGGCACGAGTGAACCGGTTGCGCCTGCGACGTGTCCTAATCTGGGCCTGGCACGAGCTACAGCGCGACCCGGGGCGCGAGTGGGCCCGAGTCGCGCCTATTTGGACCGTTGCAGATTTATCCGTTTTTTATTTAATTATTCTCTTTTAGAATAGGATTTGACTTTTAGGGTTGTTTTATTTTTGCCCACCTATATAAGGGCTTGCATTATATTTCATTAGACAGTTTTTGATATATTAAATTTGAGAATTCTCTCTGGAGATTTTATTGAACCATGTGTCGTGTTCATCCGACTTATCAAACGGTAGATCACAACTATTTGTGGCGTCTTCGATTTTCATCCAAGGTTCTTATTTCCAATCATAGCTGGGTTGTAGGTTTCATATACCTATAGTTCATCCGTGTTGTGAAGTTCGGGTCGAGGATTCCGTCTCTGGCAATCTGATACAAGTCCTGAGGTTGCAGGATCGCATCACTTCTACGTCCTCTCTTCCTTCCGCAGAAGGGCAACTTCACTATATAACTTGAGTTTCTTTACAAATTATACAATGAAGGACAGTTGGCTAAACCTGGTAACTGCTCGCTACCTCAGTGGGTCGACAGCTCACACTTGAAGTCCCTAACTGCTCGCTAGGAAGGTAGGTACTATTGTCATCTTTACAAGGTTTTAGATCTCTTTCGATCTTCAAGAGGTTAGTCTTGAACAGATGGTATCAATTGATGTGCTCCTTCAATTGAGCTGGGTAGTTGATCGTTGTATAGCTGAAACTGAGAAGGCTGCCCTGGCTGGATTGTCAATAGCTGGCTGGTTATCTTAACTCTGTGAATTTCTTCTTCTCAGTTGAACTCTCGCAGTTTCTATCAAATGCCGAACTTGAGCTTGAGTGGGAGGGAGAAAGAAAAGCTCTTGCTTGTATATGCGAAAGTTGTGAAGGCGAAGGATTCTTTTCGGCTTACTTGGTTATTTTTTTAAACACTGATTCATTCGTCTTTTATAGAGGAGTGATTTTATGACCGTTGAGTTCCATTGTCCATTGATCGGTGGCTCTGTTAGCTCATTAATGGAAGATGGTCTTTAATGATCGCTTGGAGCTTTTGGTTGAAGTAGCCGTTACTCTGTCAATCGATCTTCATTGGATATTTAATTCCAGGATCTTTGTTGAAGCATTTGCTCCAACATTCGGCAGTTTGAGCAATCAACTCCAGGGTTCTCTGGCTTCAGCTTTCTTGGCAGTTTTATGTTCCAGTTGGCAGTTCTGGTCTTGTCAGCTCAGTTTTGTTATTGCTCCAGTTGGCAGTTCTGAGCTTCTCAGCTGAGTTTGACTATTGCTTCAGTTGGCAGTTTTGAGCTCGTCAGTGGAGCTTGTCAGCTGAGTTTGGCTATTGCTCTAGTTGGCAGTTCTGAGTCTGTCAGCTGAGTTTGGCTATTGCTCCAGTTGGCAGTTCTGAGCTCGTCAGCTGAGTTTGGCTATTGCTCCAGTTGGCAGTTCTGAGCTTGTTTCTCCAGTTCGACTGATCTCAAGATCTTAGCTATCTTGTCAGCTTGACTAATTTCACTTGAGCTTTCTTATCAGCTTGACTAATTACAAGCTGGCTGACTACAGTTCTGGCCTTCAGCTGATCTGTCTTGTTTACTTCAGTTTGGTCATTAGTTGGATACTTCCAGTCTTCAGTCTAAACTGATCTCTTATCAGTTCCTTTAGTTGACTCTTTTCTCTCTCGGCCTAGCTGACTTAGTTGTCAGTTTGTTTCGACTGATTCGACTTCTTGACTTCTCAGTTGAGTTGACTTCTGACCGGATGACGTATCCTTCAGCTTGCAGACCATACTCTTGATTGGTTGACTTTGACTTTGCTTGAGTTCCCTTTTGATGCCCTGGATTGGTTAGCTCCGATCTACAACTTGAATTTGAGTTAGTTTTTCATAAATAATTTTGACATCTCATCAAAACCTAATCTAGGGGTTCCTTGATAGTTTTTCCTAACATGGGCAAATCTATGTTTGAAGGCATCAAATCACGACTTGTGTGAATTAAACAAATCTGCCCTTATCTACTTTTGAGAGAAATTAAGTAAACATTGGTGAGGCAAGATTGAGTTGCACGTTTTTTACTTGAATGAAACGCGTGTGTTTATTTCATGAAACAAGAGAAGGGTTAGTGGATTGTGGTTGGTTATGCTGTAATTCTGACTCCGGGTATTTTCAGTTTAGGGCAGCCGATGCTTGTTTTGTTTTCAAGTCTGTCTTTTGTTTAGATATGCTCAAGGACGAGCATTGTCTAAGTGTGGGGGGGTTTGATTGGGGTATTTTTACCTACTTATTTTGGGCCTTTTTTATGTGATTTCTCAGTGTTAGTTACCTTATAATTATGCCTTTGTGGAAAAAAGTGTGTTTTGTGAGTGATTGCAGGTAATTAACACAAATGTGAAGGAATTGGCCGAGTTTTGTGGAGATTTATGCAGTGAAGATGATTGAAGGAAATCTGGCGAGTTTATATGCCATGCCGTATGGGCATACTGACCAGAAGAAGTGCAAAGATAGCAGTTTCTGGGCCTGTGCGCGCGAATTTGGGTTGGAGCACGAGTTTTTACACAGCTGATGGGCTTAGACGCGAGTTTCTAGTGTTTTACAACCCTTGGACTCTTTATTTTTTCTCTTTCCTAGTTTGATTAGATCTAGGATTCTATTTCCTTAATTAAACTATTGTATTTAAGGATAATATAGATAGACTAGGATTTATCCATCCATACTTGCGCCAGAGCAGAGACGTATTTCTCTGCAGCTTATTTTGTTCTTCTTTTTCGTTCTTTTCATCGTTATTGTTCAGAATATTTTGTAGTTTGAATTCGATTATGAATTCAAGCTAGACTCACTTTTATTCCGGTGAAGATTAACGAAGCCCTGGCGTAAGTATACTGTGAGATCTAATTGTTCTTTTTATTTTGATTAATTGCATGTATCTGTTGTTCTCGGTAATTCGAGTCGTTAATTATTTCGATATTGCTAGATAGGTGCACATATTTAATAGATCGGAATTAATTAGTAGCCAATTAAATCGGCCATCTGTAATTGTGGTTTAAGTTTAATAAGTGGTAAAACGGTTCTTCAGAACCAGGGGAATAACAGTCTTAATTCAACGGTCCTGTGTCAGAGTCTATTAGTTGTGAATCGGGTTTCTCTAGTGCTCAAAGCTGTCAGCTCATTAAACCTATAGAGCGTCTCTTACGGTTGTCAGTCGATTAGGGAAATAATTGGTGAAGCGTCTTCCTGATTATCGAGAAACTACGGAGAAATTAGGCTGCGTCAGAAGCGTCTTCGGTGGCTATAACTAATTTGCATAAATTAATTGAAATTATCTTTGTATCGAGGATCGGTATGATTAAGCTAGGGTGGAGTTAATTGGAAACCAGAATACTCTTTATAATATGTTATTCGTTAATCTCTGTTTATTTGTTTATTTTCATACTTACTTTACAACAACAGATTTCGCTTGGAAAGTTTGGTTTCTGCGGATTGGAAGTTTAGGGTAATTCTCGCCGGTCCTTTGGGAGACGATCTCGCTCATCGCTGTACTGTGCAGTAAGGGCATACCGACTACTGTCGGAAAATTTATTTTTAGTGTAAAACGACGCACCAACTTGTTTTGCCCAAATCTGGAGTTGGTTCCAGATTTTAATCTAGTTTATTTTCCTTTTATCATGAGTTGTTTTTGCTTTATTTATTAGTATGTTATCTGGCTAAGTATCCAGTGTTCAAGTTTAATGTGTTGAAAGGATAAAGGTGATGCGTATGCATGAGGCTAATCGGGCTTAATTTATCTTGAGTTGATTCCCAACTTCAATCTGGGAAGAACGATAACATGGCAATGGCGAGGCTATGTGGCTGGCAACTCGTAGTTAAACCATTGTTATTGTAAATCAGGGTAGAAGTAAGGGTGACCGAACCCTAATGAGTCATTAAGTGATAAAATTAGTTAACGAAGCCTATAGACAACGAAGTCTGGAGATTGGAATATAGGTGGATATGGGCACAATGCCAAAGTGGTCCTATATATTAGCGTTGGGTTCCTCCGTTTCAATGTTGCTATCCTTGCAAACCCTTTGCATGACTCTCTTCATTGGGTCTTGGGTAGTTAGGGACTAAGAGTCGTTAACCGTATCGCTCTTAGCATACACAGTAAGAAGGAATTGAGGGGGTCTGAGACGGCCTTATCTGCTCCCTATAACCAAACGGTCTTATCGAGGTACTTATGTGTTTGTGCATGGGATTGAATGCATCTACCAAAACTGAATTTATATTTGACTTGAATATTTATTTTATATTTATTTTTGTTTTGTTATTTAATTGTTAGTTTAGTTTGAAGTGTGCAGGGACGGATTAGTGACAGTAATCCATACAAATCCCGAAAGGTTACTGAAAAGATAGAAAGGTTAATCACTCCCCGTGGGATGATATCTGCCTTCGGGCTCTATACTAGCCTCTGAGGGTAAATTAAAGCATATGTCGGGTTTTACCCACAGGTGTGATTTTGCACGCTAAACGACGGCGTGCCAAATGCACTCAAAACTTGATTTTCTATCTTCTTAGATACTTATCAAGCCCAATTTCATCTCATACAAATTTTGGCATTAAACCCCTTCAAAATGAGAAAAAACGTGACATGGTACAAAATATGAGAAACTATGTGCAATTCTATCATTTTATGCATGTAATGCACATCAACTCCCATCCAAATGAACCTCAAAATGCATGGAAACTATGAAAATCACGAGTTTATCAGTTACCACTCTCGTGCGTAATTTACTACTTTCTTTTATTATGTTCTTGTTTTTGTTCCTGTGATTTTTCAAGAACATATGTATGTAGTAATCTAAAACATATAAGTACACAGATTATTTAATTTCATGTTAGAAACCGCTCCACCAAAGACATACTTTTGAATTATTTTGGCAGAAAATTTTATTTTTTACTAGCATTTTTAAATTACAATTTTACCCTCGTGATTTTGCCATAATATATTTATAGATAGATAGATAAATTCACGTAGACAATTTTCTCCCTGAAAAACTAAACTCATTATTAAAAAATAAACTCCATTTTTCATATGTAACAAAAACTCGATGTAGTTACCCACTTAAAAATAATTAGTTCCCCATAATCACACAAGCAAATTATTACTATTGACCCCAAAAATTCAGTTGGCGTTCTTGTAATATACAGTCACCACCACATGTGGGATTTTTTCTTAATAAACTATATTTTTTTTAGATGGTCAACTTTATGTTGATGGTTCATGGGTAAGATTTGAAGATCTTAATGAGTGATAAAGACAACATTAATAGTTCATGTGCAATAAACATAGTGTATATAGAAGTTTTTCAGAACCTTTAATACTTTCAAATATTTTTAAGTTTTAATATTTATTTATAGTTTACTTTGGAACCATAGCTAATTTAGTTTTATTCAAGTTGCATTTTGATGGCGATGAGATTGTGAATGTTGCGATATTCACGCCAAATTAGTTATCTTATTATAGTTGGTTTATTTTCATCCATATTAGTTTTCTTTTAGATTAAGGCTTTTAATTATTTAGGGGTTTAAATATTAATTAGGGTTTTATTAGTATAAATAGGGAATTAGCTTTAATATTTTTCGTGGGTGATTTTGAATTAAAATTTAAGAGTTTCTCTTTATTGTTCAATATAAGTTTAAGTTTTTGAGGGTTTTTGAATTGTATCTGTGTGTTCTTGTTCGAGTTATAGATTCCGTCTGGATTACCTTTTTCATTAATTTTTTTTTTATGCAAGGTGCAAATTGACACTTCAATTCATGTTTTATATCATTTATATTTTACAATTTGCATGAGTTTGAATTCTATTGATAATTGAAGTACTATTTTTTTATTGTGAATTTGTGATCATATTTTGATAAAAACTTAAATATACGGATCTCATCATGTATTGCAAAGATGTAATACTAGTGTTAATAAAATAAAAACAATATGAAATATAATTTAGTAATATACAATCTAACGTACGTAGAGAAATCTAAAATTCCAAATATATATTTTTATATCCTGAACTTTACTCCGATTTGCAAAATGTCATGACTGAGGTTAAAAAATGTAATGTAAATAAATAAATAAATTGTTAATGCTCTGCTTGCACTAAGATGTTTATCAAGTGCTATAATTTGCACTTGCAGTAGTGTTTGGTTGTCATTAGGGGTGGAACGGTAAGATATATCTTACTTTTTTCACCATACCTTTACCTTACCTTACTTGTACGGTATGAAGAAAATCCATACCGTTACCTTACCTTAACATTCGGTAGACTTTCCAACGGTATACCTTAAGTTCGGTGTGAAAAAATGGCATACATTTACCATACCTTTATTTCGGTATACCTTACTGACGCTGGTATACCTTACCAATATCGGTATATCTTATATGTCGGTATATCTTACCGACATCGGTATACCTTATCCTACTATCTTACGATATATCTCATATATTTATTATATATATGAAACACCCCTAATAACGATCAAAATTCAACAAAATAAAATAAATCTTCATGCCACGATATTTAAATTCCAATAAAACAAAACATATACTTAGAAATTGTAAGAATTATTTACTAAGTATTAATTAAGAACATATTTAGAATTACTATACATTAAGTATAACATAAGATTAATTATAAGTGTTTGGTATTATAAATTTACTAGATATTTATAAATGTATAACATATTTACTAAGTATTATACATCAATCATGTTTTTATAATTAATATAAATTGTATAAAATATTATAAACTTACTATATATTACAAATTTTAAATCATTTACTTAGAAATCATGAGAATTATTTACTAAGTATTAATTAAGAACACATTTAGTTATCATTACTATGCATTAAGTATAACATAATGTTAATTATAAGTGCTAGATATTATAAATTTAATATATATTTATATATATATATCATATTTACTAAATATTATATATATATCAAGTTCAAGTAGCTATAATTCACACACACGTACATATATTTATATAATATCACAAATATACCGGTATACCGTTATAACGATACATACCGCACCAAATGTATATACTGGTACAACCGTATATACCTAAAAAATTTGGTATACCGTCAGTATTGGTATACGCCGGTATATCTCAGTTTTTAAAATTCTATACCGTTACCTTCCTGAAAAATCTCAGTACGGTATCATACCTTACCGAAAATACCGGTATACCTTAAAGTTCTGTATTCTAATATTTTTTTCGGTACAGTATGACGGTATGTTTTCCCAGCCCTAGTTGTCATTTATCTTTATGACATCAACACTAAGTATTTGAATTTTCTAAAAACTAAACTTGTTCTGGACAACATTCGCAAAGATGAGCAAAACATGATATGAACTTCTGAAGACAGCTCAAGCATGAAGAAAAGACTAAGCTGAAGATGAAGACAATTGTGCATCAAGACACAACTAAGATTGTTCAACACATCGAGTATTATCAGCTAGCTTAAATGATAGCAAAAAGTCAGTTTATGAACATACAATGACATTCTGTTGTACTACCTGAAGTGAAGGTTCAAGATTAACAATATTCAAAGCAAAGTTCGTGAACATTTGCATGAACATCTTCTGTCCAGATTATTCTTCAAAGATCATTGGAGTTGTTCGAGGTTTGCCAACCAAGAAAAAATTCAAGATTATTCTAGAAGATGTCTTAATGAGCTTTGAAGAGCACGTGATTGAAGATAAGACAGAATTCTAGAGATGGAAGAGTTTTAACAAGGTAAGTACGTGGATCAAGGTTTAATTAAGAAAGTTTTCTTATTAGATTCAGAGTAGGATTAGGACTTCTAATTTCCTTGTTAATGCTATACATTGATCTATAAATATACTAAGATTAGAACTTGTTTGAAACATCGAAAAAAGAGAAACTGCACAGATTATTGCAAGAGCTCATTCTAAGCCACATAAGTTTCGGTCAAGTATTTAGACTAGGTTTAAGTGTTCTAGTCTTCGTGTATTGAAACACTTTTCATACACTATCAATAGGTTTCTCGGGGGTATTGAAACACTTTTCATATACTATCAATAGGTTTCTCGGGAGAAAATACCAGTGAGAACTAGATAGAGATAATCTAGGTTGTGAGCGGATCTCACGATTCAATTCATCGAAAGAGAGTATACGGGTAGAACGAGTATCGAGTGAGGAAGGTCAGCTATGTGTAATATCCTAAGTAAACGTTGCATCAAAGCAGTAAATTATTTTCCACAGGCCTGACAAGTCCGCCTAACGTAGATCAGTTGATCGAACAGGGCTACCAACTCTTTCGTGTGCTTTACTTTCCGCGATTTCAATTAAGTTCTTAATAATGTTCTTGTACTTTATTCTGAACTTTATCTTCAATGTTCAAGCACATTACTGAGAACGTTTGTAGAACAGATATTTCACATAAGTGTGTGTAATTTCATAAATCTTTCCACAGTTCTTACAAAAAAGTCCTCTAATTTAATTTTCGGTGTCAGATTGCTGACAAAGCACGATCGAATCTATCGTTTAAGATGATATGTAAAATCATATTTCACGTCTAACTTTAAATTAATTTTTCGTATCATTTACACGTTAGATTCCGAAGTGTCTTGTCTGAAAATTGGTTTATATGATATTTTTGCAGAGAATGTGGAAAATTTGGGTTTTTTTTTTTAAATATGTTAAAATTGGGGATATTTTTTCAAAATAAACTGAGCTCATGACATAAATATATAATTGATCAATCTAAAATTGTATTTATCACGGTCACCCTAGTTATGTATGTGTGTGTTTATATGCGCAATTTGGGAAATGTTTGGGCTAATTATTGTGATTATACAAAAATAGCATGTGCTTGAAAATACTAAAAATATGGAAAGTGAATGTGGGTGGGTGGATGTTGGGAGGTTAGGGCACCTAAAGGTAGGGTTTCGGGTTGTGACGCTAAAAGTGTGACGTCGTCCGATTAGAACTTCGTCATGCATGACCATAATACAGTTGTTAATGCATCAAATCCTTTGTTTGTTTGTTTTTTTTAAATTAACTTCTAAGTTAATTACATTTTACTGCCCAACTTTTGAATTCCTCAGCATGTACCGAAAAAATGATCCAGTGCTAAATTTGCTAAATTATGCAAATATTGGATATTATATAATTTTCGAAACTTTTGAATTTCTCAGCACATATCGAAAAAATGATCGCATGCTAAATTTGTTAAATTATGACAATATTGGATACAAATGTATAATTTTCGAAACGATGTGACAAAAGTGTAAGCAACCTCAAATATTGTTAGGTATTAAATTTTAATTTTTTATTTTTTGTTCAGTTTTTCTTGAACATTTGTTTGTATTGCAATAAGTCCTTGAGCTTATTTGTGTTTTATTGAGTTGTCGAATTTCTAATTTACTATTTTTAAGACATCCCACAACATTTTTAGCATAATATAGTGTATTATATTCCACGGATTAATGTTTTTAAAATGAATATAAAAATCCAAAATTTATTAGAGGTTATAATAGCTATTAGCGTGTGATCGAATCGTACTTCATGCTAAAGATTGTTAAAAAAAAACTTCATATTGATATTAGGTTATCAATGTTGCAAAAATAAAAATTCGAGTGTTCGATGATGTTTTATCATATAAATTTGAATGCTTAATTAATAGAACAAAATCTAATGTTAAATTTGTGAATGCATATTTTCCCATTAGTTGCGCATTTCTCATTCGTTTATTACAATATAATTCGAGCAGGGCATAGTTTGGACAATTTTCTTCCTTCCTTTCTTTTTGAGAAAATTAAAGTCTTGACCAATTTAATATTACCTTTTCCTTAAAAATGTGGTATGGTCCGTATGGATCACATTAAATTTTTTATTGCACTCTCTGAGTTACATTCCGTGTTACATTTTTAGATACGAGTTTTTCTTATATTTTTTTCTCTTTTTTTTGTGATTTAGTTTAATTTTATAATTGTTTCTTAGGGTTCACCCCTCCCAATTAGAGTTTATAATTATTTTTTAATATTTAATTTTCAATTAGTAATTCTTTTTTTTTCAAAATTATGTTTTATAAATTTTTAATTCAATTTTTTATTGATAAATTATGACTAAGATTATTTATGTTATAATTAATTTTTATTTTATAATAAATATTATTAAAATCATAATATTGATAGTAAAACACGAAAAAGTGCAATAAGAAATTCCAACCTTGTATAGACGTATTGACAAATATTTTTTTAAACTCGTATGTATATGATATATATTCTTTCCTCCGTTTCGTACTATTTCATATTTTAATTATTTTCAAAAAAAGTTAATAGATTAATATTTAAATGTGATAAATATATAATATTTTTCTCTTTCCGCCTATATCAAACTATAAACATATAATATTTTAAATAAAATTAAAAATCTAAAATATTAAATAATATGAAAGGAAAGGTGTACTAATTTTGACACCGAATTTAAAGGCCGAATACTTAACTTTATAAAAAAATAAAAATGAATGGTACGTCTAATGCCTTAATTAGGCCTTAGCTATCAAGCAATTCACAACGTCATCACTTCTTGCTTTGAGAAGAGACGTGACATCAATAAATATAAATCGGCATCAATAAATATAGAGTGAGTGAACCTTTGAATTTAATTAAATTGATAGTAAAAAGGAACTACATTAATATATTTAAAGCTTTTTTGGTTGTCTGAGCAACAGTGACTGAAAGCTGGTAAGTGGTAAACCCAATTTTGACTACGGACAGTGAAAAATTATCCGATTTGACTGATGTAGGCGTACCACATTATTATTCATTTCATTTTTATTTATTGGAATATACATTAGATTATTTATTTTATTTTAAGGGCATAGGCCTATAGGTATAGGTTTGGGGTTTATGAAGGTTATTTTTTGTTTTCGCTAATAATTTGGGGCAATCCGGGGGAATTTTTCACTTTCTTTTCAAACCTTTCACCTTTCAATTCCTTTGATAATTACATCAACCTGAGTTGTCGATTTTTGATATGATATATTTATTCGCTTCATATTTTATTAATATATGATGTATGTTAGCTTATATTATTATTATTATTATTATTATTATTATTATTATTATTATTATTATTATTATTATTTCAAGCGTATAGGTTATTACATGTTATATTTTTTAAATATACTTCGTAATGCTTATAATTTTATGATGATAATCAATTATGTAACGTTTTATATTGGGAGTAAAATCCTCTATTCCATATTTCATGTCTTATTATTATGTTCCACTATTAAATTTAATATTTTAAAAATATTTATTGCAAAGCAAAATTTATTATATATAGCATAACCAATCCTAATTAACAGTTATAGCTAAAAATTGAGATTTTAAAAAATTATACACCCTAATTTTGAAATAATCAATTATATTAATTAAAAATTTAAAAATAAATATAAGCCCTAATTTTGTCGAATGAATCATAAATAATAATTATAATTATAATTATAAAATTAAATTAAACCAAGATAAATTAAAATTGAAGAAAAAAAAGGATAAAAACCTAACAAAAATCAAAATAGGATACGAAGTGGGGGATAGAAAAAGCGTGATTTTCATTTGCTTTTTAACATATATTTTGTGTACTTTGCTAAAATGTCCCAGATAAAATTATTAAAACAATAATATATTAATATATATTAAATCAATTCATTATTTCCATGCTATTTATGTTTTATTCGTGCTGGTTTAACAAGTATGCACCCATGCTACTTCCACTTTTCGGTGTCCAAATAGATTTGAAAAAGTTGATTTAAAAGATATTAGAATGTTAATTTATTTTGTATTGGAACATTTAAAAAAAGGGGGAAAATATTGGCTAAAAAGTGATACTATCCCATTTAGGATGTACGAGACGTTGCCTTTGAGGTTTAAGGGTTTAAAGATCAAATTATTGCATGAATGTTTATAAATAAAATAAAATATAGAAACTCACGGGTACTTAATTAAGAAAAGAAAAGAAAAAAAAAGGCATGTAACTTTTTTGTTGAAAAAACAAATTGCAGGGATAAGTACTTTTTATTACACTTTGATATCTACATGTTGATTTATTTTTAAAAAATAATTGACTTTTTAAAATTAATAAATTAGTACCTATTTTTTCAGTAAATTTATAAATCTAACATTTGATCAGTTTTACTGGTCAAAATTTGCGCGATTATATTTTAAGATTTCATGATTTTCCAAAAAAATAATGCAAATGTTGGATTTGTAATAAAAAAAAAGTGTTATTTTGTTAAATTTTTTTAGTTAAGGGACAAAAGACAGTGATTTAGGATAACGCAGCAGAATCAAGGCAGCCCTTGGATCGAGATCCGACGGTTTGCAATTTTATCAGTTTTGAAACTGTACTTGCGTTTTGATTTCCTAAACTGACAAAAGGAATTATCAACTCTCAGTTGAACTGTCTCTCCTCTCCTAACCCAATATTCATTTTTACTCATAATCTCATTATTAGCTTATTAACATTTATTTTTAAATTCTAAATGTTTTTATGATATATTTTAACATAAGGCTCACTTGAAAAAACAAAACATGTTTATATTTCAAATGTCCTTCAAACTTTGATTTTGAAGAAATATTGTCCTTCAAAGTTTGAAGGCTACTTACATCTTATTCTTACTAATTATTTCTTATATTTCCAAATCCAACTTTACTTTTTTATATTTTTCAAAAAATCCAGCATTTCTTTTGCTTGAAATTATCAAATATAATTCGAAATCAACTATTTCTTAATTCGGATAAAGGATAATTAGATATATAATCTATACTCCAATACAAAATAATAAATATCGTCAAACTGCAAAGTTGGACGCGTGTATACTAAATAAAGTTCCACATATCATTAGAATTGATACAATTGATTAATTACTATATTATTGAATACAATAATAAATATTTGAATATTGTATATTTCACATATAAAAAACTATCAAGAACACTAATTTTTTTATTAGTAAATCTGAAGAAGTTAGTGTGCATGAAATACGTTATACATATAGTATGCATTTAAATTTATTAATACATGAACATAATGCTTAAAAGAGAGAAACATATTGGTTAATTTGTTTAAAAATCACCAATTATATATGAATTTTGATTTTCAATGCGAAATTTAAAATGTTGGCCTACTACTAAAAGTTACATTTTTTGCAATTACAATATCAATTCAAAGATACATAAAAATTATGTAAAATATTTAACGATCGAACAATTCTTAAGTAGAAATTGAAATGATAAATTTGTGGGCGTTAGTGTATATTCATCACTTGTACACATGGGTGCCACATTAATTTTAATTGGTCATAATTCAAACTCAAGTTATAATTGTAAATAAATATTAATTTGTGTAGTAGGGATAACATTTTAAAATTTATGTTAAACATCATAATTCATTTATAATTCATTATATTTAAAATCAATTAATCTAAAACATGATAAGTGCAGCGTCACCAAAATCTACTATCTATTTGGCGTAGGTATAGAAGGGGAGCTTCCCAATTGTATTTTATTTTTTGTTTGAAATGTAATTTCCAACTATTTGAGTTTTGTTAAAATTGAGTAATTAATAAGCGAGGATTGGATCTTTTCTGCTCTAAGTAACAGTCTGAAAAAAATTTCTTTTCAAATTAAACATTAATGACGTGGTCCTAATTAATTAAGTGTTCACCGTAAAATAATACGACTCTTATTTCTTCGCAACAAAATAATACTTACGGTGAAGACATGCTATGTTTAAGAGTATTATTTTGAGCAAAAGAGTAGAATATAAGTAAATTCTGTTTTTGAGCAAACAAATAAACGCAAATGCCTTTTTTAAATTGGAAAATTGATTGAAAGTTGATGTGATTTAAGTGTTAAGAAGAGAGAGAGAGGGGGTGTGATGGGAAAAGGACAGGCTGTAAATCTAGAGAGAGAGAGAGAGAGAAATGATGGCGTCACCTGGTGGTGACGCTGACCGCCCACTCTCTGCTCGAAGATCTTTTGGTTCACTGCAGTCACCATATCAACAATTACCCATGAAAAAGCTGCTTCTCTTCTTACTGTACGGCAAAAACTACCAGTTCCAATTTACGATAAAACTTTTTTCGCATATTAATTCGCCCAATCTCATCCGTCCGATTAGTTAGTCAAATTTTTGGTTTGCCTCAACATCCTGCCGTTGCTGCTCGAACCCTTGTTTGCCAGGGAGCTTGCTTATCACACCAGATCACTTACTCCATTTCCTATTATATTTCATGTTCCAAACCTTTATTTTTAAAAATAATAATATTTTTTAATTTATTATGATTTTATTTAATAAATCTTTTTTATTTAGGATTCATCCATCTCCAATTAGAATATATATTTTTTAAAAAAATTAAAAATAAAATGTAGTTATGCAACACCAAATAGAACATGAATGGAAACTGAGGAACTGATCTGTTTCCTTATTAGCCTTAATTTGTAATTATCATTTAAATTTCCGATATATCATCGGAAATATTATACTGAAAATAAAATAATGGAAAATATGTACAATTTGAATCGGTAAATAATTATAAAAATTTAAATTCAAATTGAAACTCATTAAAAAAAGGCAAAATACTGTTTCGATCCCCTGTACTTTTTTTTTAATTGGGTCCTCCTATTTTATTTGGTTAAAATGAAATTCTTGTACTATCAATGAGGTTGAAATGAGATCTCTGTAATATCAATTTGGATAAAATCAAATCCTCGGAGGAAATAATTTTATCCACATTGATAGTAGATGGATTTTTTTTTTATTTTAACCAAATTGATATTACAGGGACTCAATTTGAAAATTGAAAAAAAAATCATTTTTTAAAAATAAACAAACAATTGAAAAAATAATTAAATAAAAATAGTAATAAATTTAAATTTAATTTTTTAAGTAAAAAAAATAAATATTAATAAAATATAAATTTAATTAAATTTTTTGGAACCATTGTAATTTTATTTTTTATTTATTATTTTTGAAAAATATAAAAAAATAGTATAATATTTTTATTCATTTTTAAAAAAAAATTAAAAAAAAATAAAAAATTGCAAAGAAATAAATAAATATTTTTTTATAAAATGTTGTAATTTTATTTTCAAAAAATTAAATTAAAAAATTCAATTAAATAAAAATCAGAATTTTAAAACTGTTGTTTGGATACTTTTTCAAAAAATAATAATCAAAATTTTAAAACTATTGTTTGGATACTTTTTCAAAAAATAATAATCAAAATAAAAAATGAAAATAGAGTGGTTTTAAAAAAAATAATTTTTTGAATAATTTTTTTTCTTAAAAAATTCATTATGTATTTAGTTTTAATTTTTATTTAATTATTTTTTCCATTTGTACTTTTATTTTCGAATTGGGTCCATGTACTATTAATTCGGTTAAAATCAAGTCCATGTGCTATCAATTCGGATAAAATTAAGTCCTTCGGGAACTTAATTTTATCCAAATTGATACCACATGAATCTCATTTTAACCAAATGAAATTGAGAGAATTTTAAAAAAATTTAAAAGTACAGGGACCTAAAATAGTGTTTTGCCTTAAAACAAATCAAATATACTTTTTAAATAAAGCATTAAAATATGATTTATGACACCCCAATATTAAGCTTACTTACAAAATCAAAGCTCATGACTATGTCCGACATGTGTTAACCATTTATATGGTATTATATATCACATTTTGAAAGTTGTGTGGTATGTAATAGGGAAGTGGTGTGATATATAATCCTATATATAATTATTAAAACTTTCAGACTAAAATAATGTTGCAGATATTAATTAAAATCTTGTTATAAAATATTACATAATATATGATAACTAATTAAATTACATTTTAAGAATTAAAATTTTATATGAATTTTAATACAGCTAACCAAACAATATATTATTAATACATATATTTTTTAATACACCAAGACAAACATAATATTAATATCTTATATGATGAAAGATATTCAATCAAACATATATAACATTATATCATATTGTCTAACAAACAAGTTGTAGGAGTACTATTGGTTATAATATAATATCTAATTATAAATCACAGAAGCATTTTATGTAAAGACCAGCATGTCTCCCGTGCGTTGTACGGAATCATTTTAAATATAAATAATATAATATTAATAATTTTAAAATTTTTAATTCATTAAATAATAACATGAAAGAACCGTCAAATGATTACATGAAAGAACCATCAAAACCATCAATATTAACTTCATCATTCATTTTTTATAAACATTAATTTCTCATTTGATTTTTATATATAAATATATATATATATATATATATATATATATATTAAGTTGGTGTTATTAAGGATCCTCCTAAAATTCTTAATATGTATCCCATTTTTTATTAGAATTAATATCTCATTTAATTTTTATATACATTTTTTTTTATTTAGGGGAAGGTTACGGTGGTCTCGACCTTGAGAAATTTTCATTTTAAATAGGATATCGTTTGTTTGAATATATAGTTGACTTATATTTATCACACAAATTATATTATAAATGTGTGTATTAATAGTTCATTTTATTCAAATTTATTATACATGATTTTTTTTATTCACACACTCGACCTGTGGTATTGAGGAAATTCGAACTCGTGACATTTGGTCTCAAAGCATCCTCACTTCACCACTAGGCCATCCCCACGGGACTATTATATATTGTTATTTTGAAGGGTTAATTATATCTTAAATCATAACTTTCTACCAATTTTTTTTATACATGACTTTTAAATCTTATAACTAACACAAAAAATTTACATATATTTGGAATCATAATATTGACTTGTTGGATGCATTAAAACTGAATTGAACGATGTAGTTTTCACATATGTACTTAGCACATTAAATGTTGACGTTTAGTGACATATACATGGATTATACATGTCATGTATACTTGTGTAATGTTTAATGTTACATTAATTTTAATCATCGGAATAGTCACTAATGTATTAATTGTCAAAATATATAAAGTTTGTTATTAATTAAAAGTTATGTCTAAAATCAAAACATGAAAAGTTGTGATTTTAGGTACAATTAACCCTCATTTTTTTTCTTTATGCAAATTTATTTTTAATCATTTATATTATTTTATAAATAATCATTATAATCAACATTGAAAGAAATGTTCTTTTACCACAAAAATAATATCCTAAAATGAGTAATATACTACGTATATGAACTATTTATACTAAAATCATAAATCAATTAATACTATGTGTGTATCATTTAGTTATTGGATATTTTACTAAGTAACGAAAAAAAAAAGAATATGCTAAATATTAAACAATTAATTATTGAGTTCATGTTAGTATGAGAAATAAAATATTTTTAATATTGAATAATATATACAAAATAAATCAACTTTCTTTTACATAATTACAATAGAATTAAGATAAGTCCAATACAAATATTCAATATTTAAAATAAATATTTCTTATTTAATTAAAAAATTAAAAATTATCTTTTTTTATTGACATTACACAAAAAAGCACAAAATAAAAAAACTGTACATTTCAAATGATCTACAATAAAAAAAAAAGTGGTCGAGTACATGAATTTCAAGAAAAAAAAATTATATAAAATTGGGACAACTTCATGAGAAGTTATGTAGTTACTTTGATCATCAATGAATATAGGTTTCATCTTTTTTTTTCCTCCGGTGATTCTTCCACCTATATCCTTAATATTTAATTTCAAAACAATTTCACGATTTCTATATTGACCAACACCTTAATCGACAATGAAATCAACTACGAGCTCTTTGTTTGAAAAATCTACAACCGAATCAATCATACGACAGTGCTAGCTCTAGGCGTCCAAGATATAAAAATATGGGAAATATTCTCATCACATATTTTCAAAAGAAAGCTTTGAATATTAAAAGAATATCTACTACACCACTATTTATAAAAGGGTGATATCAATTAAAATGTTCTCAAACCAATTAAATTAGACACTAAATCAAATTAATTTCATGATTTAATTTGCCACGATTAATTCCATTGTTTAATGCTATGAAAATATGACACAATTGATTATATGTATATATTCAAAGTAGAATTAATTAAATGAAATTTATATAATATGAATATTTCCGTTTTTCAATTGCATAATTAATGGTATAATTATAGTAACTATGGTAATTAATTGATTTACAATATAAATATTAATGTGATAATTAAATATATGCAATCATTTATCATTCTTATCTGTATATGCATCAATATTTGTATTCATATAAAAATATATTAATGTATATCACATTATTTGCATAAACTAATTAAGTTACTTGAATATTAGTTTACATATAATATAATTATATTTCTATTACTGAAATGTGCTTTTTGACAAGAAATTATGAGTTTTATTATTTCAGGAATCATTGTGTTTATATAATATTTATATATATAAACAAAATTTAAAATATATTATAATCAATATTATATAGAAACCAAAAAAAAATTGATATATAGTGTTTTAGTGTATATAATATTATGATATATATACACTATAACTTTTAGAACTTCACATTATATAAATTATGATTTTCTACAAAAAAAATTATGATTGCATTTATAAGAGTGACATTTATAATTAACTAATTGATACATTAACTTTATAATTAACTACTTAATATTTTTTTATGAAATTAATTTTATAATTTTGATAAGTAGGATAGTTTTGGCGGGAAAATAAAATCTTAAACTATTCTACTTTTAGATATAATATGATTATGTGAAGTTGTTTTTATCCGATTTGTAATATGCGCACGTGTTTATATATATAAGTCTACAAAATGTAAGTAATTTTGATGTAATGTATGTGAGTAACATTAAATCCTCGTGGCTGATTAGGCAAAATTGCGCAAAAAAATTCATTATAATATATTTCAGTTTAGAATTTTTTTTTAATATTTATGTTTAAGACAAAAAACGATTTCAGCTCAAACTCACCACTTAGATTTTTCAATCCCAACTTGTGTATGCCAACTGTGTGGACTGTGGACACTCACATCAATAAATTTTTTATATTTTTTTCAGAAACCTTTTATTTCATCTCGATTAGGGGTTCATTAATCTCAATTATTGTTCATATTTAATTCAAAAAAATCATCGAACGCAATCACTATAAAAAGTTGGTTTTTAGAGACAAGATTATTAGTTACAACAAATGTCATCACTAATACTAGATTTTTAGTAACGACATGTCGTTTCTAGTCATCACATGTCATTTCTAATAAAATTTTTGTGATGACATAGTTGTCGCTTAAAAATATTTTTTGCAATGACAACATGTTGTCGCAAATAGAGCGTTCCTAAAAGTTCGTCTCAAATAAATTAAAACTTATTTTAAGCGACAACATTGTCGTCACAAAAAATGGAAAAATTCTATGCTACCCTCAGGTATTACCCGAAGTGTCACAATAGATATTTTGTAGTGTCACAATAGATCTATTGTGACATTTTCAAGCGTCACAATAGATCTATTGTGACACTTAATTCTATGTTCGGGGTAGCATAGAATTAGACCAAAAAATGTCATTAGAAATGACATGTAATTATTAGAGAGACGACATGTCATTACCTAAATCTATTAATAGTGACGACATTTGTCGTCGCTAATAATATTGTCGCTAAAGACCCTTTTTTTGGTAGTAAATGCATGAGTCCTTGTATTAGCGTCAGAAAAATGCACTGCGCGAATAAATAAATTAAAAAATTGAATTAGTTTATTTTAATTTTAGAATTCACTAATTTCATTTTAATGCGTATATTTATTTATTTAAAAAAAATAAAATAAACTAACGCAGTGTACGAGCCTAGTCTTTAACAATTGAGTGAGATCATCCCACATGATCACGGTCCGTGTTTTAACTTTTAATTATATGCTAGTCGAATAGACTGAAAATGGTCCAACAAAATGTTGCGGAAGATGAAAATATTTAATAACGACCTATTAAAACGAAAATAAAATAAAATTGAACTTTGTGGCTTGTTAAGTGAATATCTAAATATCTTACGAAGGTTAATTATTGTGAGGAATGACAAATTCTTTAATTGCGTTGCATGAATGTGCCTAGACTCGGTAATTTTGCACTGACGTGGTTGTGCGACAGTCACATAACTCAAAGGGACCATGCAAATATGAAATATGCAATGATATATATATATATATATATATATATATATTTGATATGCACAGGAACCACAATCGCTATCGAGATGCACATTAAATTTAATATGGCAAGTCCACACTTAGTGATATCGATAGTGAGATTCGATCTTAAGACATCTGATCTCATGATAATATCGCTCCACCACTAAGTTATCCCTTTCATATTTAAATAGTATATGTGATATTATCACAATGTTAAATGATGGGCATATTTAACTATCGGTAGGGGAAGATCTGCTATAATCAATATTTGGTCTTTCTATGTGAAGTTTGAGGGTAAGTCCATGCCATAACCAATGCATGTTTGTCACAATAGATTTAATGTGACATTTCTAAGTGTCACAACCTAATGTTTATCACAATAGACCTAATCTCACATGAAATTATGTGTAAAAGAAAATGGGCATGCGGATCATAAAGAGAGTCCTACTTTTTTCTGTATAGTCGGATCAAGTTTTATTCATACTACATCCAATGCATGTGCATATCATCTCCGTTATCCAATCCGCCAAAATGGTACAGTTTTCTCCAAGTCCAATTATTCACGTACACCAAATATGACACACACACAAAATCTCTAAAATATTTTATTTTATTTCACGAATGAGGTAGATAGAGTCCATTCTCCTCAATTAGAGTTGCCCGAAATACAACAGTTACACAATCTACAAGGCGCGCGTCTTAATTGGTGTAGTGGAATTATAAAAGTTTAAGGATTGAGAGATCACATGTTTAAATTATGGTGTACACATACATATATATGTATAAGATTGTGTTACATTACACACCATGATAATGATAGGATGATAGCAGAAACCCATGCAACAGAAGTTCCATTAATTAAATAGCCCCCACTAGTAAAAACTGTGTGAATAATTAAGGATGGCATTTTCGTAGTTAATTAAGCAATTAAGGGGCGTATCCAAACAGCCCCTCTGGCCCCTTTCCAATCGACAATTATTAAATTGGAGTAGGCCCCGTTTGGAGAAGTTGGGGAGCACGAATTTTTCAATCTTGATTTTCTTCAAGATCCATCCATGTCAATTTGATAGATTTCTGGCCAATTCAAACAGTCCCAATATATTCGCCGTCAAATCTAACGGGGAACCGTCGTTAATTCCCCCTTCCCATTCTATTTCTAAACGAATATTTAGTACTTACTAATCAAGTTATTAATTAACAGTGTCACTAAATAGTAATAATAATACTCCTAATTTTGTCTGATTATCAATATTATTAAACCGACAAAGTACATTACAAGTCAAATTTGGATCTTAATATCGTAATCTAATACGAATTGAGTATCGAGTAATTTGGTTACGCTTCCCAAGCCTAGTTATTTATTTGAAAGTAGAAGGTGAGGAAGGAGAGGAAAAGGTTAGTTGTATAATGGGTTAAAGCCAAACGGCAATAATAAGCTGAGCAGCAATCATTGTCCTACACTTCTACTCATACAGCTAGCTCTGCTCCCTTCCGCTCCTACCCCACAAAACTCAAAACTGGAATCTTTGCCGGAAAATCCATCGGAAAATCACATGTGCCCTTTTTCTTCTCAAAGATTTTTGATTGATGAGGTAATAATATATAAGCTCGAATTTCCTATTATGCCAAACCCTTTTTTCAGCTTCTCTCTTTGAGGTTTTTTGCTCTCTACATGGAGTTATATATACATGAACTAATCATATATGTATATTTTTTTTTATATGCTTTTGTTTTCTGGTATTGCTGCTGATTTGATAATGAAGTTGCATGCAGATTCAAGAATTTGCTACTTTTGTTTCTTTTGTTTAAGATATTTTCCCAGCAAGAAAAGCGAGAGATTTTTTGCCGTTTGTCGGTTTGATTTTTATGCGAGTGATCGATCAGTGTTTGATTTCATGAATCTGGGGTTGAGAAGTTGCTATAAATCCACCATAACAGCTGTTGAGATATTTTGTTGAGTGAAGAATCTTAAGAACGATCTTGAAATCTAGGGTTTTTGGAGGTGTACGTGAAGTTTTTTATCTTTATATACCATACCGGTTCAGGTACAGTGTATAATCCGATGATTTCGTTTTCTTCATTCAATTTTTTTGCTGCTTTGGGATGAAGATATTGCTTGGGGTTTTCTTTCTTTTATTTATTTATTTTTGTTTTATTTTTTGTAATTAAATTGTTGAGCCATATGATTAAACAGTGAATTCCAAGTCCATTCACTGTATGCCTGTCTGAGAAGCATAACTCTGAGTCCTTAACTAAATGCTATCTCTCTCTCTAGATCTGTCTACTCTTTTCTCTTTCTTGCTAGAGACTCGGATTTTCTATAGTTTTCCTGTGATCTTTTGTCCACATTTCACTTGTCCTAGATTACTTTTCCTCGAGTTATCAATATTAACACGGGAGTTGATCAATAAGTGAATTTCATCTCTCTCTCTCTCTCTCTCTCTCTAGAATTTCACAGTGGTTGTTCATGTGAACTTGTTTTCATTATAAGCTTTATTTATGGTTGAATTCTGCACATGAGCTGAATGGGATGATGTTACTGCATGCAGGCATGAAAAGAGCTTCAATTCTTCTAGGAAATGTGGTTTGCAATTAGGTAGCATGACCTAAATTAGAGTGCAAATTGTTGATGGATATGAGAAATTTTAGGCCTGAACTCCACATCGCGCAGCAAAGCCGTCGAGACAAGTTGAGAATTCAGCAAGATATAAGCCCCTCCCATCACCATCTGGGAGTTTATGTCAACAATTTGGGGCAAATTCCACCTCATCACGGTGCTCCTCTAAGCTATGAATCTCGAACGGGAAACATATGCTACGATCCCTCCGAGTTGTGCTCGGAGATGATCAATTTCAATCAAGAACCCGAAAAACGTGCGGGAGAGGAGGCCGCTTCTTCATTTCACCATTTCTCTAGAGATCATAATTCGACGACGTCGTTCAACCCCACTGTGACTAGTGACCCACAATACTTTAGCACATGGAAAAGCATTGGCTCACAATCCAGCAGCGATTGGTTTGTCGGAGAGGGGGTGTCCAATTCCTCTATGAAACTCATCAATACTAATCCTATCTCAGCATTAGATGTTAAGCCAGCTTATCTAGGAGGGTATCAAGAGCTGAACAATTCGTCTGCTGAAATGAATATTGTGCCTTCTTCACTCTACCAGAATGCATTGCAAGAACTCGTTACCTCGTCCAATGTCCGATCATTCGGCCTCGAATTCGCATCTCTTAGGCAGAAGAGTGATCAAGCTACCGGCCATGGACCTTGGGTTGTTGGTGGGAGTGAGCTTCTGCTTCTTCCAGCCTATGCTGATCAAATGCGCCTCAAGACTCATTCTGATTTGATAGCTAGCAGGCCAGTTGATGGCTGCACTCAATGGAGTGGCGGCGGCGAGCTTGATTTCTCCGCTGCTAAGACCACTGATAGAGATCTTAGAATGGTGGCAAATGATAATTCCAACACTCAGGCACTCTCATTGTCCTTATCTTCGGTTCCATCGCCTAAGGTCCATGAAACTCAGATTGCCGATAAAGATTTTCAGACAAGAGATGTTTGTGGCACTAATAATGTTCAAGATTCAACTACTTGGAAGCCCGAGTTGCTGTCTTCCTCTTCCAATCCAAGTTTGTCAACTAGTTGTAGAATTGTAGGGACCCAACAGCAAGGATTGACTCATCGGAACCCCGGCCCGTTGGGGCCGTTCACCGGCTACGCAACCATTCTCCGAAGTTCCAAGTTCTTAAGGCCAGCACAGCAGCTATTGGAAGAGCTCTGCTGGATTGCTAGGCCTAAAGATATTGAAGTTTGTGATGTTCCTGATAAGATTTTGGAGGATGTTAGGGTTTTTAGTGAAGCTGCAGTTACTAATGCTGAACCTGCCATGAAAGGCACAGCGGGTGTGTCATCGTCGTTTGTGTTCGATGGTTCGAGCGATAAGAGCCAGGATCCCGGGCTGGACGTTTATCGGCCGGAGAATCTTCAGAAGAAAGCAAAGCTCTTGTTTATGCAGGATGAGGTTGGTAATACTCGTAGGGCCTTTTCTCTTTTGAGTTGCAGGCTTTGAAGTTATGATATATGATATGGTGGAAAAAGTTTTATTAGCATTGCTTGTGCATGTGATCTCTTCAGAATTATTGTGGCAATGTTTTCTTCTCTCTAATTAGTCATTATTGCATATTGTTAGGTGTATAATTAAGAACTCACGGCTTAAAACTGACAAGGATCATGGATATGATTTATTAGTTCGATAATTGTCGCTTGCAAAAGTGAAAACCAACTTTTAATTTGGTTCACAATTAATCTCATATATTTTGGAGATAATATGGGGCTCAACACATAATAAAAGACAATTACTTAGCTTGTGCCTTGTGGTTTTCATTTTTTTTAGTACTCTCTCATCCAAACCTTCATTAGAGATTTCCCTTAAATCTAAAATAGTTTAAGGACTTTTACATTTAAAATGTTCCCAATTCTCGTTCTTTCATGTTTGTTCGAGCGCTTGTTATTTCTGCAATAAAGTTTTGTTACTTCTTGTATGTTGGATAGTTCACATGACAAAGTACGCGCTTCATATTATTAAGTATATATTTTGCCTAAGTACATATTAAATTATAGTCATGAGCATGTAATTGTACAATGCTTTTTTTACTTCATGTTTGTTTATTTTGTTAAGTGAGACACACTTTGATCTTTTATACCTGTGATGGTTAATTTCCCCCATTTAACCTGAGTAATATTTGACTTGAAGAATTATAGATTAAATGGTTGATTTTATTTGCCTTTGCTATAGTTGAAATCGAACCATGTTAATTATTAGCTCTATTTTTCCTATCAGCTACATCTATTCTTCATCTCTCTCATCTCTCTAGAGCTAATGATTTTGGGAGACCATAGTAAGTTAGGTAAACTTGACAATGGACGAGGCAGAAAAATCCTTATGCATGCAGAAGAATATGTGGGGCATACCATGAATTTTTTTCTCAAGCTGTGACATGTGACTTGTCTGTGTAAAAATCTATAAACTTTTGCCTATGATGAGACATTTAGTTGTCTTGTCTTCTCTCCCACCACCTTCAAATAGTATGTTAATTAATTAGGTAAAAGTGTTGCTGTTAAGCTTTAATAAATAAAGAGCTTTATTTGGTGATTATTTTCCGTCTTTACTTTTTTTTTTTGTTTTTGCAATTAGCTGGCAAATCTTTGTCGAACACGTAGTTTTGGCCGGTTGTACATGTTTGTGGTTGATCAAAATATGCTTTTTTTCCCCCCTCAATTGGAATTTAGTAAGGTCGCCTGTTAATTAGATTAATGTTCTCTTTCATTATCCATATAATTAATTATTGGCATTTTATACAGGTTTGCAAGAGGTATAAACAATATCACCAGCAGATGCAAATGGTGGTTTCTTCATTTGAATCAGTAGCAGGTCTGAGTGCTGCCACGCCGTATGTCTCGTTAGCCCTAAAGATGATCTCGAAGCATTTCCGGAGTTTGAAGAACGCGATAACAGACCAACTCAAAAGCATAAAAAATGCGCTGGGAGAAGAATTATCGTCCCCGTCTGCAGGCACAAGTGGTAGCAAAGGCGATGCTAATGTTTCAATGTTGAAATTTTTTGACCAAAGCTTTCAAAAGCAGAAAGGGGCAGGCAATAATCTTGGCATTCTTGAAGGCCAGCATATCTGGAGGCCCCAGAGAGGCCTACCAGAACGTGCCGTCTCTATCTTGAGAGCATGGCTCTTCGATCATTTTCTTCATCCGTAAGACACACACACACACTCTTTCTCTCTCTCTTTAGCTCTCTCTCATGCATTCTCACACTTTTATCTACATCATACTTGTATTAAATTGAGTGTATTTTCATGTGAAGGTATCCTACAGACACTGACAAGCATATGTTGGCCACACAAACTGGCCTAACTAGAAACCAGGTATTTGTGTGTTTGTTGTCTTGTGATGGAGTTAATTGTGTACGAATACATATGGTACGACGTTTAAGATGGTCTAGGTCTTGTTGATTAGTTTGAGATGCATATCTAAACACGCGTTGTTTCTAACAGCACGAGTGATTTTGCTGCAAAATTCAGGTATCCAACTGGTTTATCAATGCACGTGTTCGTGTATGGAAGCCGATGGTGGAAGAGATACACATGCTGGAAACGAAAGGAGGAATGCAGGGTGATGCAGCGCCAGATAATTGTGGGAAGACGAGTAATGGGAAAACTGCGGTTCAAGGTTGTGATCAAACCGATGGTAGCAGCAGCCAATCTATGAACAAGTTCAGAATGGACAAGCAAGTGGAATGCTGCTCAAGTGTTGGTCATTCGGAGCAGGAGGCGGTGGAGAGGTCGAATGCAAGCATATGGAATCAAGATAAACGATCAAGAATCGAGTATCAAGTTCCGTCGAGCGTTGATGGATCGTTGATGGGGTTGGTGCCTAATGCTCACAGGAGTGGCATCGAGATGGGGGGGATGAGCTCGGTGTCGCTGACGTTGGGGCTGCGGCAGAGCGCGGAGAATGCTCAACGGCCTCCGATGCAGCAACAAGAGCGTCATCTGAGGCCACATTTTGGAGGTCAGATCATTAGAGACTTTGTTGGCTGATGAATTTGATGTAGGATTAGGCTCTGCAAATGGAAATGTGGGGTGTTGGAGAAATTAAGGTAGAAATAAAAACAGAAAAAAAAGGTGGGAAACAACCTTAGGAAAATGAAAATTTGAAAAAGGAAATACCTGATAATTCTCCAGAAATGTAAGATAAAAATTGAACATTTGTTAAGGGTCAATGTAGTGGCACTGTTTTGTACAATTTACCGTTCCTTGCGGCTTATATATTGCGGGATTTTGTCATATTGTTGTCGTTCATTTTTTTTCTTGAAAATTGAACAATCAAGAAGTTAGATATAACTACTCCCTAATAAAAAATAAATAAACATTGAGACGACCAATTTTGGACTATTCATCCCCCTTCCCGTTCAAACTTTGCCACTTGAAATTTATGAAAATTGTTGTACCTCTATGATGCTCATTTCGATTCTTTATAAATGTTGTTTTAAATTTCTAATTTAGAATTAATATTTAATTTTCTGAACTAATATACCTATGTCCCATCTCTCATATATTACATAAAATTCTATTCGGTTGTATTCTCCTAAAAAAAGACAATGAACTATTATAAATGAAATAAATTATTATAGGTAAGTTAGAATCAATAGATCTTGCAGTGTTTGAGATAGAGTTAAATTGGGAGAGAGTATGAAAATATACTCCTTCCATTTCGTTTTGATTATTGTTTTAGTTTTTTTTTTTTGTGTCAAAATGTTTCTTATTTTTATATATTTTCACACTCCCTACTCCAATTTTAACTCTATACCAAATCCTAAAAATATATGAAGAGATAAAATGATGTCTTATTTTAAGGAAAATATAAGTGAATAAGATTTTATGTTATATATAAATTAAGGATGAATATATTAATCCATAAAATTAATTGTTAATTTTAGATAAAAAAACTAAAACAACAATCAAAACGAAATGGAAGGAGCATTAAAAACAACAAATATTTTGATACAAAATAAAAAAACTAAGGGTCACTCTCCTGTGCAGAAGACTGATGGGCCGGCCCATCAGACGGGTTGGCTCATTAGCCTAGAGGAAGCCCAATCTACCAAAATTCAGCCCAAATAAAAAAAAGAAAAATAAAAAGACAAGAAAAGAAGAGGGTGAACGCAGCTCACGAATTCCGCTACCATCGCCATCGCCCACGTCGCCGCCATCACCACCGCACCCGAAGCTCGTCGTTCATTGACAAAACGGCGGCATCATCATCGACGTATTCACAGCCAAAACATGAGATTCAAATCAAACAAGTCTGATTTCGATTCATTTTTTTTTATACCAATCTGCCAAGAGAAGATTACCTCATCAGATTGAGAAATGGAGAGTTGGATATTTGATTGAGAAGAGAGGCTCTCGATTGGATGCCAAGGTGAGTTTTTTTTATTATTATGTGATTTTGTTTAATCTTAGTTAGCACATCGTCCCTCCAAATACATTTGTGTTGCCATTTTGGCAAAATTCTTGATTCTTCTCAAGATTTTCCTAAATGGATTTCATCATAACTCTGACTAAAAAAAAGGTCATGCACTTTACAGGCTTGCACCCACTTCAATTTTGGAGAGATGTGTTTGTACTCACCAATTAGCTATTTTGATTGGTTTCTATCGATCTACGAATTACCTCTATCATAACAAGAAAGAGTGCAAACCTACCCTGCTGATTAGTTCTTCATCCACATTGAATCAAATTTTGTTGTATTGTGATTCGAATGTCAATTTTCTTCAACTTTATTTGTTTTGCAACAGGGAGGCAAGAATCGGGCTGTTCGATTAGTTGCAGTTTCTTATTTATCGCGTGCGGCAAAGATAGAAGAGGTTAATGTTCCTTCCACATTGGATTTGCAAGTGAAAATTAATCAATCAATCACTAGTGTAATGTTTGTTGTTGTGATTGATCAATCTTATTGAGCTTGTTTTGATCGATTGTGATGAAACAAGCAGGGGTGCCTAGGTTGTTATTTGAAGGGAAAACAATCCAAAGAATAGAGATTTTGGTGTTAATTATCCTTAATTGGAGGATTAAAACTTACATACCATTCAACTTCATAGACTACTATCCTAGGAAAATGAATGAGGGTGAATTCTTGACAATTCCTGCTATTAGTCGATCCATTCGGATAATCTTGAACACGATAAAAGGTTTTGATATGTTTACATAAACATCCGCAACAAATAAACTATTGAATCTAAAAGAAAATAGCAATTGTTTTGATTGAATATAATGCTTGGTTTGAAATAGAATGCTGCAGGTATTGAATTCTTGGAATTCAAACCATCTGAAATAGCTACAACTATGACATTGTATGTTTCAGGTGAAATGCAAGCAATGGACATTGATAAGACATTGTCTTGTTTGATAGGAGTAGAGAAGATAGGTGTTCATTTTGGCCACCCACCCCCACCAAATAAAAACTTTGATCGAGTTTTATGTGATCATTACAAGGGAGAGAGGTTAAGTGCCTAGAACTTATTCGAATCTCGTTATCCATTAGAAGGACAACTACTACTACTGCCTCGATTCCTTACAGCCCGAATGAGGTATTGGATGCAGCATGATTGAGCTATAAAAGTGAAGACACGGATGTGTCCACATCATCCATAAGTGTACTCGATCTTGCAAAAGCAGCAACCAAGGGAAGGAAAAAAAGAATTAAGAGGCAACTTGAGAAAGGCCAAAAGAAGAAGAGTAATAGTGCAGCAAATTCAACTTAGTTGAATGAATTTTGCTCCAAAACTCACAACCCTCGTTTGTTTTATATGGATATCAGGTTGATACCTGTCTTTAAAATAATTGATACTTTTATGCTAAATGAATGATACCTTTTCTATTTATTTGACTCATATCTTAAATTCCCTTGTAGATTCTTGAATTGGAAATTTCTCATTTTTTAAATTTATGTTGGGATGTTTTAAGAGTTGTATGTATTTGGACCAAAATGGTGATGGCAATTTATTATGTTCGAAATTTATGATTTTGGAATACTATTATGATGTAATTTCATTTCTTAGACATTCATTTATGAAATTTATTTTTTTCTTTAAATTTTTCCAATATGGAAATAAACATATATACTCATTGGGTGGAACATGATACGTTCTTATGATTCTTAAACTGAAATTACATTTGTTTCTTAAATGATACGTTTTTGTATCTCAATTGATACCTTTAGGCAGAATAAATGATACTTTTCCACAACCTAATGTTACTTTTTTTTGAACATATGATCCTTTATAACTTAACAAATGATACTAACATTATTTCCTGAAAACAAATCTATTTTCCTTAAATGCAGGTTATGGACATTATTGAATGGACATAATTCAAGCTAATTCTGAAGCAATCACTATTGTTCAGTAATAAAAATGGTGTCTAATTTATATAAAATTTATTCCATAAATAACATCTTAAATGATACAAAATTTTAAATACAATGATACTAACCACCATTCCATTAATTCCAATTCAATAATCCCGATCCATTCACCATTGCAAAAACAACATATAAACCAATCACATAATTTAGCTCATACAATCATCTCCAAAGACAAACAAGTTCATGTTTAAAACATAACCAAATCCCAACATATAACAAATCCACAGCCACCAAATGAAAACACACAAACAGTTGTTCAAGTGTATCAAATATCTAAACATCAAGTCACAACATCTCAACTATCCAAATATAAATACACAATTCTCAATCAAATCTTCATTCTATTTATGAATCCAACGACCGACTTATGGACTTTAAATCTCAAGTCGTTTGTGCCTGCAAGAGCGATACGAACACAATATAGTCTTCAAAGCTTCATTCGATCACAAGACTGCAAATCGAGAACAAAGTTAGAAACATGCAAATGATAACTACATACACAACATTACAATAACATCAAAAAGTTAGGAGTGAGCAAACAAAGGCCCAAAATCGACCCGCCCGATCGAACTGATAGGTTTCGGTCGGTGCGGGTCGGTAGTGTCTAGACGTCGGTTGGTGGTTGGTGGTTTAGGGGGGAACCGCTGGCCGTCGGTGCGGTGGTTAGTGGTGTGCCCGAAAACCGACGGCCACACCGAACTGCCCGTTTAAAAATATAAGAAATATAATTTAATTTTTAATTTTATTATCCTTAATATAATATTACCCTAAAATGAAATCCCAAATTTCAGAGAATTGAAGCCCAGCCCTAATTTGCTCGCCTCTCACTCTCAGTCCATCTCATCACTCGCCTCTCAGACTCACTCACTGTCGCTCGCCGCTCGCAGGTCTCATCATCTCTCACTCTCCGACACTCATCACCGGCGCTCACCAATCACCTGTCACCCGCCGTCTCCAACGCCCAGACATCCTCATATCTGAGATTGCACGACCGCACGAGCACGACGCCGTCTCTTCCGCCGGCCACTTCTCACGAGCACAACGCGTCGACGCCACAAGTCATTGGTCAGTAATCTTTTTTCAACTCACGATACACGAGCTCGGCGCTATAGTACTGCACCTTTTTTTTAGATTTTTTGAATGGGTATTTTTTGGGGGATTTTTTGAATGAGAATGTAATCATATATCCATGAAACCTTGAAGATTATGTTATTGTTGGACTATTAAACTGTTGCAAGCATGAAGTATCTGTATAATTGTATTAGTGTATTTTATTCTTCATGTGAAATTTGGAGGACTATTAAAAACATGCTCTGATTATTCTTGATTCAGTGTAGTCCAAAGTGTATAGATTTCAACTTTAGTGCATAACTACTGTTTTTCTAAATTATTATTATGATTATTTCCTTTTCCTATGGAACTTGTTGTTGTAAGATTAGCTGATACAAGTTGCAATAACTATGATTGCACAGAAGATTAACATTAACAATGGCAACTTACATTTTACTCCTGCAATGCTATTTGACAACCATTTTAACCCATAATTTTGCTCAATGTTTTGGCATTTGGCAAAGTAGTTCTTAGCCAGTAACTACTCAAATCTGCCAATTTGAGAGCTATTGTTCTTGAGGTAAAGAATGGAATGAACAAAGTCAACATTCCATGAGGGGGTATATCTTTTTAAACACACACAGAGCTGTTCAACTTACCTGTTCAAATTTGAAAAGTAGTTAGGGAGTTGATTTTGGAGGAGTGATTGTATGAGGATCTGTTACAGCTTTTATTTGTGTTTGTTTTCATATTTATTCGCAATTTTACATATACTTTCAGTTTTAATATTAATCAAATTAGCTCATTGTAATATTTTTTCTTTTTTGCATTCTTGTAAATGTCGGAAGAAGGAAACACACCGACCCCGGTGGTGGAAGAATCCATAAACAACAATACGTCGACTAGTAATCCTACTCCAAACCCCGATGCTACTTGTAGTGCCCCGTAAATTTATCTAATTATTTGCGAGCATGAAATTAATTGTTTAAATCCTATAAGTCGCGCCTATAGTAAAAAGTAAAGTATGTGGATCATGCATGTTTGTAAATGCGTTCCGTTTATTTTTATTATTTTAAAAAGAAAAATGTTGAAGTAATATTTTATTTTAAATAAATTCATTTCAAATTTTTTTTCTTATTTTGAAACCCATAACAACCTATATCCATTTAAGTGGCCCATAATCTATTTTTCAGCCCACACCATAGGCCCAATTTAGAGCTTTGATTCGAGACTCTCATTGGGAGGGGAAGGTTGACTTTGAGATTTGTTACCAGTTTGTTTCTCACTATTTCTGCTCAGAATCTTAGAATTTGGAAATAGAACATTTTGGGAGATTTCTTACATATATATGTCTAGGCCTTGAAACCCTAATCTCCCTAGTATAAATAGAGAATATCTTTCGCTATTCTCCTCACACCAAAACAAAGAACAATATAACAGAAAAGATTTTCCGTCCTCTCGTAGCTGGTGTTCGAAGGTATGACATTCTGACTTGAGTTATACCTTCTGTAATTGTTTGAAGCTCTGCACTCCCCTCTGTTTCTCTTTATATTCGTTCTGAAGAAGACAACCCCTCGTTAAGCATGCACTCCCAATAAGTTATTTTTTTCAGTAGTGGGGCCTAGGTCATTATTCAACTTTTCCCTAAGCTTTTCTCGTATGTGTATATATGTATATATATGGATATGTGTGTATTTGATGTGAACTTCACTTTATTACTTTGCATGTGGTCCATAGCATTTGTACCTACTTTTTATCTCTTCTATACGTTGCTTTTGTTGAATTCCAACTTCCAAGATGTGTAAATATATATATGTATGTATGTATGTATGTATACACATGTACAAAATATATATATATATATATATATATATAGATGTAATGGTCAAATGCCTTGGTAGGGTCCTAGCCATTAATTAATGGGTTCTATTTTCAAGGAAAAAAATGATCTTTTGATTTATACATATGTATGTATATATATTGGTTATATGCTTGTGCATGTACTGTTGTTTGGCTTAAGGCATGGTTAATTTAGTTGAAGTTTAATTAAGTTTTATATAAATCCATGAGCATGTGTTTTAAAGAATAAAATTCGTGAAGTGTGCATTTTACACATTGATGTTATACACGTTTTGAATTAATAAATATTATTTATAGGCAAGGCGCTTCAGGAGATAAACAATTAATTTCCAAATCAAGTCAAGGTTAAGGTGGGGTTTATGTGAAGATTATGATGTTATCCTCTCTATATGTTTATACAGGAGTTATGTGAAATACAGAGTCCTCCGGACTATAAAGTACCGAGTCTTCGAGACTATAAAGTATGGAGTCCTTAGGACTATAAAGTACCGAGCCTAAGGGCTGAATCAGATATGTAGATCACAGATTTTGGTTCACGAACCAAAAACTTTTATCGCTTCACATATTTACTTTTAAATTTATAGTTTGGATAACGGTCATTTCCCCACTGAGTTTAAAAGAACTCACCCCAATCTTTTAACCCCTTTCAGGAAATGGCTCGGGCGATGTGTGACGGGCAAGATGCGGTGGCGGTGGTCGCTTAGTGTTTTAAATAATAAATTCGAGAATAAATTTTGAGACATTATTACCTTTTGTTTATTTATGTTTCCGCTTTTATGATTAAAACTCTGATGTTTTATTTATTTCGATGACATTATTGGGATCCCGATTTTTTGAGAATAATGAATAAAGTTTGGTAACGTTTTTTTAAATTTATGAGTATAATAATTTTTGGGAAGTTACAGTTTGGTATCAGAGAGACACATTTCTGCATAAAAAAAAAGAAAATATATATATATATATATATATATTTCTTTATCTAAGGAATAAGATTCGACCATCATCGCATCCGCGACATCGTCTCGAGAAGAGGTAAAAGTAAATTGATTATTTATGCATAATTATGTGAGTTGTATGTTATATTATTTTATAGCAGCAAGTTTTGTTATAGATGGTGAGAACAAAGAAAATGGTAAGGATGAGCATGGAGGGTTAAGCCCCATGGCGTGTATTAGATAGTAGAGAAGAAGATCTCAAGGATCACTTGATTGGCAAGTTTTTCCATCTGACTTGGGATGACACGGCCCCAGAGATGCAATTGCTAAAGATACAACACCTTTGGAGAAAGATGGAGCAAGCTGGGTGCGCCGTGAATCCAGCTGATGCGGTCAAGAAAGTTCATAGAATGATCACCTCTCCCGTTATCGAGTTTTTCACCTCGGAGGCTAGAAAGGACCTTACCATGGTGATACAGACAAGACAGGCAGTACACCACAGCAGCTAAAGAAGTCAAAATAATCATCGAGGAGCAGACCTTGGAAGTCGACCTTTTCATCTTGAAGATGAATGATTTCGACGTAATCCTCGGAATGGATTGGTTGAGCCAGAACTTCGCAGTGATCAAGTGCCGGGATCAAGAGGTGTCTTTCCAGCAACCGGAAGAGAAACAATTCTCTTTCAAAGGATCGAAGAAGAGCAGATCACCCAACATAATTTTGGCAATGAAGGCGGTCAAAATGTTGAGAAGAAAGAACTGTCAAGCTTTTCTGGTGAACGTGACAAGCACAACGGATCGGGAAAGGAACTTAGAGGATATTCCCATAGTGAATGAATATCCTGATGTGTTTTCGGAGGACATTGTTGAATTGTCACCAGACCGACAGGTGGAATTTTCAATCGACGTAGTTCCAGGTGCAGCGCCTGTTTTCAAGACACCTTATCAGATGGTGCCGAAGGAGTTAGAAGAATTGAAGGTCCAAATCCAGGAATTGCTAGATAAAGGATATATTCATCCTAGCGTGTCACCATGGGGTGCACCAGTATTGTTCGTGAAAAAGAAGGATGGAAGCATGAGGATGTGTATCGACTACTGTGAGTTGAACAAGCTCACCATTAAGAATAAGTACCCGTTGCCGAGGATCGATGATCTTTTTGATCAACTGAAAGGAGCGGGAGTGTTCTCAAAAATCGATTTGAGATCAGGATACCACCAGCTAAAATTCAAGGAAGGAGACATACCTAAGACGGTGTTCCAAACCAGATACGGACATTACAAATTCACCGTAATGCCCTTCGGACTCACCAACGCACCGGCAGTGTTCATGGACCTCATGAACAAGGTTTTCCATCACTACCTAGACCAGGTTGTCATCGTATTCATTGATGACATCCTGGTGTACTCCAGAGACAAGAAGCAGCACGAGGAGCATCTGAGAATTATTCTGGAAACCTTGCGGAGAGAGAAGCTTTACGCCAAATTTAGCAAAAGTGAGTTTTAGCTTGATCGTGTGGTGTTCCTTGGGCATGTGGTGACAGCGCAAGGAATAGAGGTAGATCCAACAAAAGTGGAAACTGTGACCAATTGGGACATACCAAAGAATGCTAGCGACATAAGGAGCTTTTTGGGTCTTGCAGGATATTACCGCCGTTTCATCGAAGGCTTCTCAAAGATAGCAGACCCATTGACCCAATTAACAAGAAAGAGGGATAAATTCGAATGGAGTGAAAGGTGTGAAGAAAGATTCCAGATTTAAAGCAGAAACTCACAACGGCACCGGTGTTAGTTATTCCAGAAGGCAGTGAAGGATTCGTGATTTATTGTGACGCTTCCAAGTAGGGACTCGGGTGTATATTAATGCAGCACGGAAATGTGGTAGCCTATGCTTTAAGGAAATTGAGGATACATGAGCTCAACTACCCTACTCACGACCTGGAGTTAGTAGCGGTAGTCCATGCCTTAAAGATCTGGCGACATTATTTGTATGGAGGAAAATGTGAGATATACTCAGACCACAAGAGTTTGAAATACCTTTTCATGCAGAAAAAGTTGAACATGAGGCAAAGAAGATGGCTCGAGTTGGTCAAGGATTATGATTGCACCATCCACTATCATTCGGGGAAAGACAATGTCGTAGCAGATGCCCGGAGCAGGAAAGGAGTACCCACGACTCAACTTGTGCAAGAATTCTCAAACTTAAAGATTGATGTAGTTTCGCCAACATGAAGCACGGAAGCAATCTTGGCAACCATCACACTACAACCATTGCTAAGAGACCAAATCAAGGAGGCTCAGGGGAATGACAAGTTCCTGTGCAAGATCAAAGAAAAAGTTGTCAAAGGTAACATCCAGAATTTTGCAATCGCAGACGACGAGGCGTTGGTCTATGAAGGGAGAATTTGTGTACCCAAGGATAGTAAGATAAGGGAAAAGATACTGAAGGAGGCACACAATACGCATTATTCTATCAATCCTGGAGGAACAAAAATGTACCAGGACCTGAAGAAACACTTTTGGTGGAGAAACATGAAGAGATCCATTGACGACTATGTGAAAAGATGTATGACTTGCCAGCAAGTGAAAGCCGAACACCAGAGACCAACCGGACTGCTTCAACCCCTTGAGATTCCAGAATGGAAATGGGAGAACATTTCTATGGACTTCGTGGTGGGACTATCAAAGACGATCAAAGGAATCATGCCATTTGGGTAATCGTGGATAGACTTACCAAATCCGCTCACTTTCTTCCAATTAAGATGACGTTCAGCATGGATCGTTTGACTCAACTTTATGTTGACAATATTGTGAGGCTGCATGGAGTACCAGTGACCATAATGTCTGATCGAGACACAAGATTCACATCAAACTTTTGGAGGAGCTTGCAGGAAGAAATTGGGACAAAGCTGAGCTTTAGCCCCGCCTATCATTCTCAAATGGACGGTCAATCAGAGAGAACCATTCAAATCCTGGAGGACATGCTTCGAGCATGTGTCATGGATTTTAACGAGAACTGGGAGAAGCATCTACCATTGGTGGAGTTCGCATACAATAACAGCTATCAAGCAACCATTGTGATGGCTCTATACGAAGCTTTGTATGGAAGAAAGTGCCGATCACCTCTCCACTGGGATAAAGTCGGTGAAAAGAGAATTTTGGGCCCAGAGATAGTCGAGAAGACGGTGGAGGCTATCAACAAGTTATGAGAACGTATCAAAATAGCTCAAGACTGACAAAAGTCTTATGCCGATCTCAAAAGGAGAGATTTCCACTTCGAGGTTGGGGACAAAGTGTTTCTGAAACTATCTCCAATGAAAGGTGTGGGTCACATCGGGAAAAGAGGAAAATTGAGGCCTAGGTATGTCGGGCCGTTCGAAATTCTAGAAAGAGTTGGGAAGCTTGCATATAGACTGGCGTTACCTCCAAGTTTAACATCCATCCACGATGTCTTTCACGTTTCTTTCCTTAGAAGATATATTCACGACCCAGCCAACATCGTGAATCACGGTGAACTAGGACTTAGCAAAGATCTGTCTTACGAGGAGTATCCAATAGCTATTTTGGATAAGAAAGTGCATGTGCTAAGAAATAAGGAAATCTCGCTAGTGAAGATCCAGTGGAGTCGGCATGATGAAAAAGAGGCTACCTGGGAAAATGAAGAGGATATTAGGTCTAGATATCTGAATTTTTTGGGCGCAGGTAAATAATTTCGAGGATGAAATTTTTTTTGGTAGGGGAAGATGTAGTGCCCCGTAAATTTATCTAATTATTTGCGAGCATGAAATTAATTGTTAAAGTCCTATAAGTCGCACTTATAGTAAAAAGTAACGTATGTGGATCATGCATGTTTGTAAATGCGTTCCGTTTATTTTCATTATTTTAAAAAGGAAAATGTTGAACTAATATTTTATTTTAAATAAATTAATTTCAGATTTTTTTCTTATTTTGAAACCCATAACAGCCTATATCCATTTAAGTGGCCCAGAATCTATTTTTCAGCCCGCACCATAGGCCCAATTTAGAGCTCTGATTCGAGACTCTCCATGGGGAGGGGAAGGTTGACTTTGAGATTTGTTACCAGTTTGTTTCTCACTATTTTTGCTCAAAATCTCAGAATTTGGAAATAGAACATTTTGGGAGATTTCTTACATATATATGTCGAGGCGTTGAAACCTTAATCTCCCTAGTATAAATAGAGACTATCTTTCGCTATTCCCCTCACACCAAAATAAAGAACAATATAAAAGAAAAGATTTCTCGTCCTCTCGTAGCTGGTGTTCGAAGGTATGACATTCTGACTTGAGTTATACCTTCTGTAATTGTTTGAAGCTCTGCACTCCCCTCTGTTTCTCTTCATATTCGTTCTGAAGAAGACAACCCCCTCGTTAAGCATGCATTCCCAATAAGTTATTTTTTTCAGTAGTGGGGCCTAGGTCATTATTCAACTTCTCCCTAAGCTTTTCTCGTATGTGTATATATGTATATATATGGATATGTGTGTACTTGATGTGAAATTCACTTTATTACTTTGGATATGGGCCATAGCATTTGCACCTACTTTTTATCTCTTCTACACGTTGCTTTTGTTGAATTCCAACTTCCAAGATGTGTAAATATATATATATATATATATATGTATGTATACACATGTACGAAATGTATATATATAGATGTAATGGTCAAATGCCTTGGTGGGGTCCTAGCCATTAATTAATGGATTCTATTTTCAAGGAAAAAATGATCTTTTGATTTATACATATGTATGTATATATATTGGTTATATGCTTGTGTGTGTATTGTTGTTTGGCTTAAGGCATGATTAATTTAGTTGAAGTTTAATTAAGTTTTATATAAATCCGTGAGCATATGTTTTAAAGAATAAAATTCGTGAAGTGTGCATTTTACACATTGATGTTATACATGTTTTGAATTAATAAATATTATTTATAGGCAAGGCACGTCAGGAGATAAATAATTAATTTCCAAATCAAGTCAAGGTTAAGGTGGGGTTTATGTGAAGATTATGATGTTATCCTCTCTATATGTTTATACAGGAGTTATGTGAAATACAGAGTCCTCCGGACTATAAAGTACCGAGTCTTCGAGACTATAAAGTACGGAGTCCTTGGGACTATAAAGTACCGAGCCTAAGGGCTGAATCAAATATGCAGATCACATATTTTAGTTCACGAACCAAAGACTTTTATCGCATCACATATTTACTTTTAAATTTATAGTTTGGATAAAGGTCATTTCCCCACCGAGTTTAAAAGAACTCACCCCAATCTTTTACCCCCTTTCAGGAAATGGCTCGGGCGATGTGTGACGGGCAAGATGCGGTGGCGGTGGTCGCTTAGTGTTTTAAATAATAAATTTGAGAATAAATTTTGAGATGTTATTACCTTTTATTTATTTATGTTTCCGCTTTTATGATTAAAACTCTGATGTTTTATTTATTTCGATGATATTATTGAGATCCCGATTTTATAGGAATAATGAATAAAGTTTGGTGACGTTTCTTTAAATTTATGAGTATAATAATTTTTGGGGCGTTACACTGCTGGTGGGAGTGGAAGAGTAACTAAGCAACCTAAGCTCAGTTCCAAAGTGTGAGATCACTTTACCAAATTCACTGATAAAGAAGATGGTGAATTGAAAGGCAAGTGCAATTATTGTCCCAAAACTTATCCGTGTGCTTCAAAAAGGTATGACATGTCTACCTTAACGAATCACATGCTTAATTGCATTCATAATCCCGCCAATGTTGATTCCAAACAAGCACAGTTGTCTTTAAAGGCTCGTGAGGGTGGGGGTAGTCTCACTATTCATAAATTTGATCATGCTCATTGTAGGAAAAAAGTTCAAATGATAGTGAAGGATGGACTCGTATTTAAGCATATTGAGGAGGAAGGGTTTATTGAATTTTTTAAAGCTTTACAACCTAAGTTCAAGATTCCATCAAGATGGACCGTGTCTAGAGATATACATCAACTGTATTTAGATAAAAGAGCTAGACTTCAAGAGTTTTTCAAAACATCTGGGTTGATTGTATGCATTACTACTGATACATGGACTTCTGTGCAAAAAATTAACTATATGTGCATCACTACTCATTATATTGATAAAGATTGGACTTTGCAAAAGAAGATTATTAATTTTTGCGTTGTTGATGGTCATAAGGGTGATGAAATGAGTAGACAAATTGAATCTTGTTTGCATGAATGGGGGATTGCACGAGTCTTTTCAATTACAGTTGATAATGTAGCTACAAATGAGGTGTGTGTGAACTTTTTGAAAGAGAGATTAACATCTAATGGGCGTGATGTTGTGAAATGGGAGAACCTTCATATGAGGTGCACTGCTCATGTGGTGAATTTGATTGTTGGTGATGGATTGAAGGTGATAAATCAATCCATCAAGAAGGTTCGTCAAGCTATTAGATATGTGAGACACTCTCCTGCAAGACTGAAAAGATTTAGAGAGTGTTGTGTTGATGAGGGCATAAAGTGTAAGTCTTTGTTGTGTTTAGATGTGCTAACCAGATGGAACTCAACATATCTAATATTGAGTGTTGCGCTTAAATTTGAAAAGGCATTTGAGCGATTTGAGGGTGTAGATCCTTTTTTTAGAGTTGATTTGTCTGATGTGGGGTTGCCAACACCTGCAGATTGGAAAGTTATTAAGACAATGATTGAGATTTTGGTTGTCTTCTATGAGCTCACACTTAGGGTTTCTAGCCAATTGTATGTCACATCTCATTTGCTTTATCATGAGATTGATACAATTGGTAATATGTTGAGAGAATGGGTAGAAAGCCCAAATCCGGCTATCAAAGATATGGCTGTGAAGATGCAAGCCAAATATAACAAATATTAGGGGGGAGGGAACCTACAAAGATGAACAAACTTATTTACTTGGTTGTGGTTATAGATCCTCGATATAAGTTTGCATTCATTAACTACTACTTTAGAGAGGAGTTCGGAGATGAAGAAGGTTTGAAGTTGGCATTTGATGTAAAGAGTGTGTTACAAAAGTTTGTATGAGCATTATCAATCTCTACATCGCCCTAAAGCTCAAACTCAAAGTGTAGTAAATCATGAGCAAGATGTGGTGTCTTCTTCTCATCCTACAAACAAAGTCAAGTATACAAGAAGTGATAGATACAAGAGAAGCTTTCTCGATGGAGATGATGAATTGAAAGATGATTTGGATATCTACCTTAATGAAAAGCCTCTGAAGAATGAGAAAGACGATTTTGATATATTGAAGTGGTGGGATACGTACCAATGTAGGTTTCTCATTCTTTCGCATCTAGCTCGAGATATTTTGGCCGTGCCTATCTCCACAGTTCCTTCAGAATCTGCCTTTAGCACTGGAGGTAGAGTGCTTGATGCTTTTAGGAGTTTTCTAAGTCCTACACTTGTGGAATCTCTTATATGCGGTCAAGATTGGTTCAAGCGTTCAAAACAATAGACAACCGTTGAAGAAGATTTGGCTAGTGTTGAAAAGCATGAAGAAGGTTTTTAAAAAAATTAATTTACTTCTCTTTTCGTAATTTAATTTTTTGAATCTTGATTTATATTAATTTATTGATATTAATTGATTTTTTTTCTTGAAAGGTGTAATGCGAAAGGAGGGTGATGACAATTGACACATGATTGGAAGTTGGAGAATGGAGACTGGAGATGGGAGTTTGAAGACTTTGGAGTTTGGAGACTTTGAATATTGTTTTTTGACTTTTATCTAGTATTATTATTGCAAGTTTGGAACTCTTTGAAGTTTGAATTTGTATTTTGAAGACTCAAAGTTTGCGATCTTAGTCTCTTTGCTGTAATGAGTGAAACAATGGTGAAACTCAAGACCTTTCTGATTAATGGTCGTTGCTGATTGTGATTTTGAGCAGATTGTGAAACAATTGTACTTTCACTATTTTGAGCAGATTGTGAACAGTAGTGTTTGAATGATGAGCTGATTTTTGAGCACATTGCTGATTGTGGTTTTATCATTCTTTTAAGCAGAATTGTAATGGAGAGATACAAATGAGCAGATTTTTTGAGCAGATTTTGTGGTTTTGCCATTCTTAATTCTTTTGAAATTTAAGTTGACAAAAACAGAAAAAACTTGATAAAATTCGACTAATAAGTAATAAGTTTGTTAAGCTATTTTATGATCTGCAGCAATAATTTTAATTAGTATTCTTTTATATTTGTTGTAGCAGAAATTTAAAATGAAGGAGCACTAGTCCCTACCCTACCAAAAGAAACACATGCACACACAAAATATAAAATTAAATTAATAGTCCATATTTTAAATATGAGTAGCAACCATGCATAAGATTCAAAAATACTCATTATTGCCGTCTTTTAATAATTAAACAACAACTCACTACTCATAGTCATATATATAGATTCATCCAATAAATTGGTAAGTGATGGGTGGGTTGTATTTATCTAAAAAAGTCTGCATTCACAAGAAAAAAAATTAGAATTTTTTTTTTAAAAAATTGGGTAACCGACCGAACCGCCCGAAAACCGTCGGTCGGTGATCGATGCGGTGGTCGATCACCATCGGGTCAGTGGTCGGCCGATTTCTACATGGACGGTCGGTTGGGTCGGTGGTGGGATGGTCGGTCGGTTTTTCACCAACCCGCCCATTTGCTCACCCTTACAAAAAGTATAAAAAAATATGCACTTCACAAAAATATATTGCCTCTCAACTTGTCCTTTGACTTTCTTCCCAGAAGACGATCGAGCTTCTTCGAATGGCTGCTCTCTTCACCAAGAGAAGGATCAGTAGAATATTTTTTTCCTCTTTTTGCACTTTTTCGCCTTCGCAAACCTAAAGAAAAAACAAAACAGAAAAATCATTCACTTCCTATAAAGAAACATGAATTAAAATCAAAATAGAAAATAAAACGAAATCATAAAATACATTTCCATATACCTGATTGAAGATTTCCCTTCAAAAACTTTCTTAAACTTCTTATTCACCTCAACATCAAACTGGTCATCCATCTCTGATGCAGCACGAGAAGTAGCCTCATCAAACATTTTTCGGATGACATTCACACTCTTGGACTCCTTCTGCTTCTTGGTCAGCTTCTTCTTCATTGCAGAAAACTTGATATAGAAATCAATGAAACATCATATTAAAAACCATGAACTAAGAAACCATATATATTACATATATACTGTACATTAAATAAATCAAACATAACACTCTGCTATTATCATTTCTTCATAAACAATTAATAACCTAAAATTCTCACTAAACTCATAATTTTACCAACATAATATATGGACATAAATATTCATCTAAAAATCAAAGATCTAAAAAGGGGAAAAACTACAAACAACCAAACATAAAAAATCACATACATACATAAACCATTTTTCAGAAACAAACACAATTAATATTTGATATTATTATGCATAACAATTGCTACTAGTCAGCATACAGAGAGATACTACACTACACACAAATAATATATAAGCATATAGACCAATATCAGTAACTAAACAATTGGATTTTAACCCTTACAGAACATATTAACTAGTACTAACCAACATGAAAATTAATACTCAACTCACACATGCACACATGATGTGTGAAATTTTAGTTTTAAACTCGAATCAACTCGCAAGTGAACAAGCAAATGTAGCACAGGGTGAAACGAGGTCGAATCCACAGGAAAAAAGGAAATTAAATAAGCACGTACTATGACATCGGCTCCTATTTGTTATCTAGACGACGGAAAGGATAATTGCTTGATTTAAAACTGTTAGGAAAAACTATCAAAGAACTTCTAGATTATGTTTTGATGAGATGTCAAAATTATTTATGAAAAACTGACTAAAATTCAAGTTGTAGATCTGAGCTGATCGATCCAGAGCATCAAAAATGAACTCAAGTAAAGTCAAAGTCAACCAATCAGGAGTATGGTTTGCAAACTGAAGGATACGTCATCCAGTCAGAAGTCAACTCAACTGAGGAGTCAAAAAGTCGAATCAGTCGAAACAAACTGACACCTAAGTCAGCTGAGCTGAGGGAGAAAAAAGTCGACTAAGACTGAAGGAACTGATAAGAGATTAGTTTAGACTAAAGACTGGAAGTATCCAATTGATGGCCAAACTGAAGTAAACAAGATAGATCAGCTAAAGGCCAGAACTGAAGTCAGCCAGCTTATGATTAGTCAAGCTGACAAGAAAGCTCAAGAGAAATCAGTCAAGCTGACAAGCTAGCCAAGAACTTGGGATCAGTCGAACTGGAGAAACAAGCTCAAAACTGCCAACTGGAGCAATGGCCAAACTGAGCTGACAAGCTCAAAACTGCCAACTGAAGCAACGACCAAACTGAGCTGACAAGCTCAAAACTGCCAACTGGAGCAATGGCCAAACTGAACAGACAAGTTCAGAACTGCTAACTGGAACTCAAAACTGCTAGAAAAATTGAAGCCAGAGAACCCTGAAGTTATTGCTCAAACCGGTGAATCTTGGAATAAATGCTTCAACGAAGATCCTGGAATTAAATATCCAATGAAGATCGATTGGCAAAGTAACGGCTACTTCAACCAAAAGCTCTAGCGATCAATAAAGACCATTTGCCATTGATGAGCCAACAGAGCCACCGATCAATGGAACTCAACGGTCATAAAATCACTCCTCTATAAAAGACGAGTGAAACAAAGTTTTAAACAACTCTTCGCCTCTACAACTTTCGCATATACATTCTTGAAATATTCAAGCAAGAGCTTTTCTTTCTCTCTCCCACTTAAGCTCAAGTTCAGCATTTGATAAAAACTGCGAGAGTCCAACTGAGAAGAAGAATTAATAGAGTCAAGATATTCAGCCAGCTGTTGACGATCCAGCCAGGGCAGCCTTCTCAATTTCAGCTATACAACGATCAACTACCCAGCTCAATTGAAGGAGCACATCAGTTGATACCCCCTGTTCAAGACTAACCTCTTGAAGATCGAAAGAGATCTAAAACCTTGTAAAGATGACAATAGCACCTACCTTCCTAGCGAGCAGTTAGGTACTTTAAGTGTGAGTCGTCGACCCGCTGAGGTAGCGAGTAGTTACCAGGTTCAGCCAACTGTCCTTCATTGTGTAATTTGTAAAGAAACTCAAGTTATATAGTGAAGTTTCCCTTCTGCGGAAGGAAGAGAGGACGTAGAAGTTTGAGACTTTGAACCTCTATAAATCACTTGTGTGCTGTATTGTTTTGACTATTGTATATCTTTAAATTGTACACAAGTTCACACAATCTGCACCAAGCAGTCATAACTGATCAACCAGTTTATGCATAGATAAGTTTCTCTAGCGAGTCAAAGGGCCCTATTATTCCACATTTAAAGTAAAAAGTTTTCAATCAGTTTAATCACCCCCTCTAAACTGATATCGACTCCCCTGGGACTAACAAGTGGTATCAGAGTGGTTGATTCTAAGGATCAGCTGTTTCTGCAGATCAACTGAATCAGATCTACTTATCTGTGCTAACATTCCAGCTATGGGAAACCATAAGCTACCTTTGTTTTCAGTTGAGAATTATGATAACTAGAGCAGGAAAATGAAGGCGCATCTCTGCTCAATTCATGAGAATATGTGGGAAGTCATTGAAGATGGTCCAATCATCATCATGATGGACAATGATGCTCATATAGTTGATATCAATCAACTGGTAAGGATTCTAAAGCCAACTAATCTTCTCACTAGTGAAGAGAAGAAGTTAAAGAATCTAGAGTTTGTTGCTCAAGCTGTATTATTTCAAACTCTAGATGAAGACAGAATGAAGGACACAAAAAACTGCACAACTGCCAAGGAGATATGTGACCTACTAGCAGACCTATGCAAAGAGTCCGAAGCCATCAAAGGAAACAAGCTCCAACTGGCAGTCGACATATATGAATCCTTCAAAATGCAGCCAGAAGAGTTCATCTCAAGCCTTGAAACCAGATTTCTAGGCATCATCAGTGAGATGAACAACCTAGGGAGAAGTTATCCCAATTCCGAGATAAATTCCAAAATATTAGATAATCTCACTGAAGAATGGGACATGAAAGTGTTAGCTACAAAAGAATAAAAAAAATCTCAACAGCATCACTCCAAGGGAACTGTTTGGATCTCTCAAAGCTCATGAGTACAGTCTAAACCGAAAGAAGGAAGCATCAACGTCGTTAGCTCAAGATGCAACTTTCTATGGTGAAAGGAACCGGTTTAGAGACACTCGGGAAAGGAACAACTTCCGACCTAGGAGCTCATCAGCTATAGAAAATCAAGGCGCATCTTCATCTGAACGAAAAAGAGAAACAACTGAAAAGAAGGAGAACCTAACTGAAGACATCAATGATCAAATCCAATCAGTTACCAGGTTGCTAGAGAAGTTGAAGAGAGTTCGGGATAAACAATCAGTTCCACCTCAAACTGATGAAATCCCAAAAGATGAGAGAACTCAACAACCAGCTGAACGGTCAACTGAACCATTCAGGGGTGGCAACCAAAATCAAGGAGAGTGTTTTCACTGCCACAAACAAGAACATTACAGATATGAATGTCTAGAACTCTGTGAAGATAAGAAAGCCAAAGTGAGGAGAAGCTTCTTCAAAAGAAAAGCAATGGTTGCAAATTATGAGAATGCCGTGCTAGACGATTTAGACTATCCATCTGGAATTGATTCTGACGGCTACAGCTTAGACGATGAAGCGCTATTCTGCCTCATGACTGACAATGATGAAGAGGTTAGCACAGCTAATTGTCAAACCTCTTTCTATCATATTAATGAAGCAACTATTTCTAGCAATGAACTTGACATGATACTTATGATGCTAGAAGATCAATTAGTTTCAATATCTTGCTTGTATGTTGAACTGAAAGATGAAAATGATGAACTGAGAAATAAATTTAGAAAACTGAGCACTGATCATGAAAGATTGAATTATCTTGAGTCTCAGTTTATAGAATTTGAGAAATTGAAATTGAGAACTGCTGATCTAGAGGCTAAAAATAAAAAACTCAAGCAAGAGATCCATGAGAGAGAAAAAGTAACTCTGAAGTTCAAAAAGGGATCTCAAACTTTAGATGAGATATTAAATCATCAAAGAACTGGAACTAGTACCTCAGGGCTAGGATATAGCAAGTTCACTGCCTTAGAGAAAGAAAAAGCGGTTGCTCAACCCAGTGATAAAGGAATTCTAAAAGGATTCACTAGATCTCATGATCAGCTAGCTGAGCCAACCAAAGGCAAAAGAATATTGAAAAATCCTCAAACACAGCCCAGACAATTTGGTCAGTTCTGCCAAACAAAAACACCAGGCTAACTGAAGCCCAAATTCCAGCCAAGACCATCAGTTCAATCAAATCCATCCACTCGTTCAAAGCCTCCAGTTCAACAAAGACCACCAGCTCAACAAAGAATGTCCCCAAGACAAACTGATAGATCAGCCCTCTTTAGAAAGAAAAATCAGTTTAGATCTCAAGCCAATCCTACCAAGAAGTTCAATTAGAACACCTATAGGAGAGATCAAAGAAACTCGTTTGAATCCTACCATCACTATAATGAGTACCTGGATTCCAGAAATGAACCAAAAAGGTTCAATCCAATGAACTAGAAACATACAAAGCATTGGTCTGATCATAGAACTTAAAGGTCTCAAGACCAAAGCATTTTAGTTGAATTGTTTTATCCAACTAACTCTCAACGCATGTATCACTCAACTGATTCAAATTAGAATAGAAGAGTTGAGAGAAAATCTAAACTGATCAGGCGATCCAAGTCAGTTGGATCTCTGAATGATAAAAAGCCAAAGTTTGGCAAGTTTGGATTCCAAAGAACTTGATGTATCAACAAGGACCCGATATGAAACGGGTCCCTAAATGCTAATCCTTGTTTTTACAGGACAAGAGCATCCTATCTATGAAGAAAGCCAAAGACATTTGGTATCTAGATAGCGGGTGCTCCAAGCACATGACCGGAGATAGAGAAGATCTCGACAGTTATAAAAAAGTCAAAGGTCCACTTGTCACATTTGGAGACAACTCCAAAAGTTGAACCATTGGAGAAGGGTTCGTGGTCAAGGGAAAAGTTGTAGTAAATGGAGTCTCCCACGTGGATGGACTAAAACACAAACTACTCAGCATTAGTCAGCTGTGCGATAATGGCTACTCAGTTGACTTCACTAAAGACTCCTGCAACATAAGAGACAAGTCAACTGGAGTAATTCTTCTCACTGGCATAAGAAGAGGCAACATGTACATTGTTGACTGGTTAACCGGCTACTCAGAAGCTTGCTTTCTTTTAAAAGGATCAACTAAGACAAGCTGGCTATGGCATCGACGACTGAACCACCTCAACTTCAAAACAATCAACTACCTAGCCAAGAAAGAGCTAGTTGAGGGGCTTCCCAAGGAGATATATAAGAAAATAGGTGTATGTGGACCATGCCAAAAAGGGAAGCAAGTGAACTCATCCTTAAAGAATAGGAGTCATCCACCAGGAACAACTGATTGCCTCCAACTGCTACATATGGATTTGTTTGGTCAAGTTAGACCACAAATCCCAAAAGGCAAAAGATTCACTCTGGTAGTAGTTGATGATTTCTCAAGATATACGTGGGTGGAATTCTTGAGGAGCAAAGATGAAACTTATAACAAGCTGGAAGAACTAATGAAAATGCCGAACCAACTGATGTAAGGGCAACTGATGACGTCACTACAGAAGAACCAACTGAAGCTATCTTGCCCAAATGGCTCCGAAGCCATCCAACTGACAAGATAGTTGGTGACCTAAGAAGTCGAGTTCAAACCAGAATTTCAACTGAGCATGCATTGTTCACATGCTTCATATCTCAAACTGAACCGGCAAACGTCAAAGAAGCCTTAGAAGATTCAGACTGGGTCATGGCCATGTAAGAAGAACTGAATCAGTTCACAAGAAATGACGTATGGTTTCTTGTTGATAGACCAAAAACCTAGAAGGTCATTGGTACAAAATGGGTTTTTCGCAACAAACTGGATGAATAAGGAGAGATCACAAGGAACAAGGCTAGACTGGTAGCCAAAGGATACTCACAATGTGAAGGGATTGACTTTGATGAGACATTTGCACCAGTTGCAAGATTGGAAGCCATCAGACTGTCCCTAGCCTATGCAGCTCACTTCAATTTCACAGTCTACCAAATGGATGTCAAGAGTGCTTTTCTTCAAGGAATGCTCAAGGAGGACATGTATGTCGAGCAACCGCCAGGCTTTGAAATTGGTGATCAAGTCTTCAAACTGAAAAAAGCCCTCTACAGACTGAAACAAGCTCATAGAGCGTGGTATGAAACTCTCATAACATTTTTGCTGAAAAATGGGTTTCAAAAGGGAGTCATCGATCGAACTCTATTCCGAATAGAACGATCAACTGAGATCTTAATGGTTCAAATTTATGTTGATGACATAATTTTTGGATAAAAAAGCAAAGATCTATACACCCGATTCGCTCAACTGATGCAAAATGAATTTGAGATGAGCATGATGGGAGAAATGACATTCTTCCTAGGACTCTAAGTGAAGCAACTGAAAGATGGAATCTTTATCAGCCAGGCCAAGTACACTAAAGAGCTAGTCAAGAAGTTTGGCGTTAGTAAAGGAAAAACTCTCAAGATTCCTATGAATACATCAGTTCAACTAACTCTCGATGAAGAAGGTGAATCAGTTAGCCAAACGTATTATAGAGGAATCATTGGGTCGCTACTTTACTTAACAGCTAGCCGGCCAGACATCTCTTATTCAGTCGGTCTATGCGCACAGTTTCAAGCTAACCCAAAGAAAAGTCATCTTGAAGCAGCAAAGAGGATTATCAAATATCTCAAAGGAACAATAAGTCTTGGGTTATGGTATCCCAGAGATGACAGTTTGAGTCTAATTGGGTATTCAGATTCAGACTTTGGTAGATGCAAGATCGACAGAAAAAACACTAGTGGAACATGTCAGTTTCTGGGAAGCAAACTGATATCCTGGTTTAGCAAGAAGCAGCACTCAGTTGCCACGTCAACAACTGAAGCAGAATATGTAGCTGTTGGAAGCTGCTGTGCTCAGATACTCTGGATGAAGCAACAGTTGAAGGACTACAAAGTCAAAACTGAAGAAGTACCTATCTACTGTGACAATAATAGTGCAACTGCAATATCTCAAAATCCAGTTCTACATTCAAGAACCAAGCACATTGACATAAGACATCACTTCATCAGAGATCACATCGAGAAGAAAGACATATGCATCAAATATGTCAACACTGAGAAGCAGATAGCTGACATCTTCACCAAACCATTGCCTGAAGCAAGGTTTATGGAGCTATGCATACAATTGAGATTACTTGAGCTAGCATCAAAAGATGAAGATGATCAATTGGAAGAAAAAGGCCAAGAATCCATTCCAGCTGAAGAAAGGAACTGAACCAAAAGGCTTCAAACTCCTTATGAGCAGTTCATAACCCAAAAAAAAGGGTCATTGAACTGATCAGTTGGACACATAAGCCATCAGTTTGAAATAAAGCAGGAAGCTGTGGAAAGAAAGTAAACTGGAGTTGATCAGTTTACCCCATCAGCTCAACTAAATCATCAGTTCATTTGCTCAAACTGATGATCCAGTCAGCTATGCAGAACATACCAGCTGCAAATTGATCAAACTGATGAAGAAATTATAGGAACTGGAATCAACTCAAAAGGAGATGTCAGTTCAAGAACCAGCTGATGGAAAAACAACTGAACTGAAAGACAACTGAATGAAGGTCCAAGCAGTCAATACGAGTCAGGAACTGATAAGACGACATCTTAGTTGAAGCTGATCAACAGAAAAGATCATCAGCTACAGTCGAAGCTAACTGATGACGTAATCAGTTTCAAGCCAAGGAGAAACTGCTAGAGAGAAAATGATAAGTTCAAAAATTTCAATAGTGGAAACGGTAAAAACACGTGTCACTCAAATGTTACTGTTGAACTTTCTCTCTCTTCCCTCATTTATCCCCAATGGATAGAAATGAAAGGCCAATCGACGGGTTGATTGAATTAATCTGACCATTGAACTTAGGTATACGAAACGTCTCAACCGTTGGATAAGCCTTATCTCAATATATAAATAAGGCGGCTGAATACACGAGATAAACTTCTCACTTTTACTGCCGACTTATATATCTCTCTCTCATTATCTGAGCCAAAGCAAAAATCCTCAGCCCTTAAGATCAATTCATCAACTTTACGAATTAAGATTTCATCAAAGCATTATGGCTCAAAATCTAACTCGCAGAAGATTTAATTTCCGTCAGTCTGGAGAAGACTCTAAAGCCTATTGTGAAAAGCTCGACAGAGACAAGTTTTTCAACCCAGCTGGATTCCTTTAAGCCTACAAAGCTTCTCCTCTAAGTGGAATGATCATAGAAAAGCTTTCTCAGGCCAAGCTGAAGACGTTTCTGGAGGTATTTCCAGAACGCATTTACCCAGAACCGGTTGCTGAATTTTTCTTAAATTCAAACGGCTCTTCAAATCCCAAAGAGATCAGATCTGAAGTGAAAGGACATGAGATCATCATGACAACTGAATCACTAAACAACATGTTCGATCTACCCAGCAATGGACTCAAGCTGGAAGAAGTTCAAATCAATTTCCAAGAAGCTTATGATTTCTGGAAAAAGGAATGCGAAGCTCAACCTTATAAAAGCAATCACCTCATCTCAAAGTTTCAAGATGAATATCAGGTGCTTGCTGCCATCGCCTCAAAAATTATGGTTGGGACAACTGGCAGTCAATCTGAAATGTTAGAAACAAAATACAAGATTTGCGCCGCCATCAACAACCGAATGGAGATCAACTGGGCACAATATTTCTTTGATCAATTGAAGAGATATGTTGACATCATTGAGAGAGGCTGGGATGACAAGAAATCCCCCCAGAGAATTGGATACATCAGTCGAGTGAGCATTATTCTGGAGAAACATTTTTCCTGGATGACTAAGGAAACAGAGTTCAAAACTATAGTGAGCAATGACTTTATTTCAAAGCCACTCAAAATTGTGGAAATTGATCCTGACCAAACTGACCAGCCAAGAAGAAAGAAGCCTGCAGCTGAAGGCAAGGGAAAGAAGCAAGTTACTGATGACTCTGATGATAACATCCCTATAGCCTAGAGATTCAATCAACACAGCTCACTTGCCATCAGAGCTGACATCATTGGACAATCAGCTAGACGAGCAGCTGTCAGATCAGCTCCAAAGAAGAGGCAAGCTGGTCCAACACAAAGGAGAAAGATCCTGCTTCCTCAATCTAAGAAGAGAAAGGAATCAAGTCCTATGCCAGATCCAACAGTTCCACCAAATCTAACTATTGAGGATATGGCTCCGTGCGAGAATCCAGAACATATAATCCCTGCAAGAGGGATTCCTCACAATAGAGCTGGAGCAGATTACTTCCAAATGACGTGCCCACCAATGGCTCAAGTTGAAGGAAATATAAGAGCCTACTCACAAGGAGAGTCCGTGAGGAAATGGGCTGATGAAACCACACAAAAACATATGGCTCAACACTATGCCCAGGAATTAACTGGCTATGAGGAGCTCTTCCACACCCTGACGAGGTACATCTACTGGTTTTTGTGGAGACATGTATATCCGTCAGAGCCTTTCCTCTCATTACTCGCATTCCATGGAATGAGCTTCTGGAGGCGAGAAGAAGAATGGAGCCTATGGTGAATGGACAGTGAGAATGCCAGTATCACTAAGGGCAAACATCTCATGAGGCAGCTACAACTGAGGAAAAAATGCTCAAATCCATCTGAAGGATCAATGAAAGATGTGTTTGATGAACTGTGCAAGCTTTAAGGCTTAAAACTGCCAGTCATCACTACAAAAAGGGAACGAGAAAGATGGACACACACCCATGTTCAACACAAATGGCTATTCAATGAGTTATTGAAGAAATCACAAAGCCATCAGTCTGGACAGCCATCAACTGCAGTGAAAAATCAAACATACAACCCAGTGGATGATATCATTGATGAGGTGATAATAGAACTTCACTCTGAGAAATCTCCTCACGAAGCTGAAGTTGAAATCAACATTATTCCTGAAGAGTCGGAAGAATTAGCTGAGAAGACTCATCAGTTTGAGAAGGCAGCCGAGCCTCAGACAGCTCCCTCACAAGATCCAACTGCTGAGAAAGGAATCACCTCATCTACTCCTCTAGCTGATCCAGAGCAAGCTCATACTAACAAGGCAGCTGATCAGTCAGGTCAAAGAGATGGTCAACTTGCCTACCAAATCATTATGGAGACAGACGAGATACCCCACACAGTTCCTTGCGAGGAACTAATTGGAACTGAAGCAGGAGAAGAAGCTGACTCAAGAGCAGTTCAGTTCGATGCTCAACCAAGCAGTTCAATAATCCAGCTCCCTCCTTATTATGAAGAACTGATCCACACACTGCAGCAACAGGTTAAACTGCACACTGAGCAGATCAAGCAATTGCAAGCTTATCCAAGACTCAAGTTAGCTGAAACTGAGTCATCAAGCAGCGATGAGGATGAAGAAGATGACATCACCGAACCGCTTGCCAAAAGGAGGAAAACTGATCACAAGAAGGACTAAGTGGCTGATCAAGTTAAGACTGATTAGAAATCCCTAAGCTTACTTCTTGTTAATCAATTTTTAATTATTTATTTATATATATATAAAAAGATTATCCTTTTGTTTTCAAAAATGTCAAACTTCACATTTATTTTTGAAAATTTTGACCGTTGCAAGATAATGACACGTATCAAAATCATTAAATGCCAACGACCAAAAGAGGCCACCTCTTTCAAGCCTCTCAAAAAGCCTCCTCATACAATATCAAAACTCTCTCTCTCTCTCTCTCTCAAAAATCTTAAAATTCCCACAAAGAGCAACTTATGAGAGACAAATTCCTTGATAGGAAGAAATTCCAATTGATTCTAGATGAATCAAACAACCCACTTCTTCTATCAAATCTTCACAAGACAGAAATTCTTTACTACATGGAAACACCACCAAAGTTCTTTAGACAAAATTTGATGAGTGAATTTTTGCTTCAAGCAAAATTATCTGCAGATGGAACGACAGTGTCATCAGTGATTCAAGGACGGCCACTTCAAATCACTGAAAGAACAATTGTAGAAGTGTTCCAACTCCCACAGGAAGGTTCATCCATTCAAGATCTAAAGGAATCTGTAGAGTCATACTGGAGAGAATGGAAAACTTCCACCTGTAACAAGCAATTCAGTTTTACAATAGCTAAAACTGATCTGAAGCCCGAGTATGGTGTTCTACTTGACATAACGAACAAAATGTGGTTCAGGGCCATTGGAAGCCTGAGTCAACTCACCCAAGAGAGATACAAGGTTATGATTCACCTTGCTGAAGGGCGACAAACAAACTGGGCAGAATTCGTCTTTCAACAATTCAAGCATCAAGTCATCAAGGCCTCTGACTCAAAGAAATCTGGCAAATTTGAGTCCAAGATAAGACTTGTTCTAAGAATGAGTAAAATGCTTGAAGACCTGCTGAAACTTCCAAGTGATGAAACACTACCAGTTCTTATCTCTGACTGGATTCCCAAGAAAGGAACTGCCCATCTTCAGTCACTAAGGAAAAAAAGAAAAGCCAAGGCCAAGACAAGCAACCACTCTTCGAGCAACTCAACTGCCAACGTCATTCATTCTCCAAAATCAAAGAACGGATCACCAGTTGATTTCCAGGTTTGCTCTGATCCAGATGAGCTTATTCCATTCATTGGAATCCCTTATCCAAACTATGGAGCGGACTACTTCAGAAGCACTCGCCCTCCTCTCCAGCTGATTGAAGAAAATATTCGCACTTTCTACAGTGGTGAATATGCAGTCAAAGGTGCACATAAGGAAGTGACCAATCTCCTTCTCACTCACTTTGCTTTTGCTGCACAACGTGACCAAGAGCTGTTTAAACAACTCCATCGGTATTTCTACTGGTATAACTGGAGACATTCTATGTCTATCCAGTCTCACTTCTTGCTAACTGCCTTTCATAGCATGAGCTACTGGCAACGTGAAGAAACTTGGAGCATTAAATGAATAGGATCGTCAAATCCATTTCCTCCAACTATTTTGCAAGTCCAGCACATCATGAATCACCGGCTTGTCAACAAGATTCCAGCTACCGCCTTATTAGCAGAATTCAAGACCAGCTTCATGCCTCAAGCAGTTGGGATTGCAAGTCAATCAGTCAACTGCCAAACTGGCTCGCTTTGTCGAAAACTGAACTTTGATAATCTATCAAGTCAGTCAGTTGAGCCATCACGACAAACTCCAACTGCCACCAAAAGGATAGAACCACATCTATCACAAACTGAAGCTGTGGCTACTCAGAAGAATCCAAGGCGTGCTGACGAGAGCAATAGTGATGATGAAGACACTGCCACATCACCAAGCCTTCTATCCAAGAGCTATGTCACTCCACTGCTCACATCTAGCTCAAAAGGCATGCAATTGCCTATGAAAAATGATCAGTTTCGATCATCACCAAAGGGAACTTCACAATCCCTTAGTCAAAGGATGAAAAACTCGTCAGTTGCCATCCAGCTTCACCTTCACCAAGCTAGGAGGATAGCAAGGCCTGAATTACCAAAGAACAAAACTACCTCCAACGGAAGCAGTGCAGCCAGTCCAGCTAGGCCCTTCAAGAAGTGGAAACTGTCTACTGAAAGCTAAGCAACTGATCAAGCCAACGGATCAATTCAGTTCAGTTGCAGCTTCAACTTCAGCCAACTTTTCAGCGACAATTGAGAACCAAGACTCAACTGATCATCCAACCACTGAGCATTCAATCAGTTGGACTGTATCCCAACTGAATCCGGATAAGTTTTTTTTTATTTTTCAAAGTTTATCATAGTTACATTGTTACCGTTGAGATTATGAAATATTCTATATTATATTCAACGACTCCAATTTGAAAAATAGGGCTCTATCTCACCAGTTGCCATTAATATCCTGCATTGATAGTACATTACCTCTTCAAAGACAAAAAGAAAATATAATTTTCTAATGAGATATAAATAGCAAGATCTGTAGAAAATATTTTGCTATTTATGGCAACTACCCTATTTTCAAAAATGCTTCTCCTCAGTCACACGATCATAAAGTTACCTCACGATCAAATGATCGAACGGATGGGATGCATGTATCATTAATTCAGCTAATCATCCATCAGATCGGACAGCTGATCAGCTAAGAGAAGCACTCAAGTGTCCTCGATCAATGCATGCTATGCTTAATATATATTTATACAAGGAGATGGAGACTTCGATCATCTGCAAACTCAATCTCCTCCTTGCTTTGATTACTTGCAAACTCTCTTTTCACACTTGCATATCTAGCAACACCATCTGTTTGCAGAAATGAAGCCTTCATTTCAGATGGTAGATGCTAATCTTCTTATTAAGAAGCTGGAAAAAGATAAGACTCTTAATCTAGAGTAACTTAACGCACGTCTCGGCTCCGACAACTTTCAAAGAATTTATAGGCCATTCGAGGCAACTGGCTTGCTGCCATTTTTGACAATCGTGCCACTCAAGAATATACCTTCCCATGTTGCGGAGTTCTACTACAACGCAACTATCTCCGATGACAACATCATCTCTACCGTCCAGAGCAAAGTGATCACAGTGACAAAAGAGATGATGATGTCTACCCTTCACCTTCCCGGCGACGGCCCAGACGTAATGGACCTGGAACCGCCGTGCAAATATGCATTGTGGGGTATTTAGAAGCATTCTCACGTACACCATCATGACTGTTCACACAGGCTAAAGGAGAGCATGCCTAGCGAGATCATCCAACTCTTGGACATCACCGGTCATATCTTACATGGCAACTTTGAGACGGTCCAGTTCTTCGAGCTCAAAGCACATCTCACGGCCGCTCTATCTTTCGGTTGTAAAGCCGACTGGGCCTCTTTCATTCTTGCTCAACTGTGAGCAAATGTAGAGTGAGTGGAATATGATCCCTCCACTGGCTCATTCCGAGAAAAAATTGGGTTTATGAGTCGCATAAGCCACATCATTCAAAACCAGTTTGATGAGATCATTCCAACTGGCGAACCAATCAAATGAAGGGACATGCTCCCTACCATCTACTGCAATCCAATCTCGAAGAGATCCCGCCAACCAGGAACTCCCGACTCAAGTCGTGGAAAGCAACCGGTGGTCGCCCATGCCAGCTACTCAGAAGAATGGCAGCTGATGATTGAAAATGAGCCCCTATCTAGACTGAGTGATTAGTCTACAATACCAGCCACCTCACAACCTCTACCCTTAGTCCATCGCGACTCACTTGAGGTTGAGTTTGAGGCAGTTCTAGACCATCAGCTGAGAAGCTGCTTCGGTCTCATTGAGGGCACCGACCCCTCTCTATTTGAGCAACTAAGACGGTACCTCTAGTACCATATATGGCAATTCCAACTGGATGAGACAACAATGTTTCACCTGATCCGCACCCGTGGATCCACCTTCTGGACCAACGAAGGAACATGGAGTAGAAATTGGATGAATCATCCACTCTCCTCGCCACCAATGCTCTCAGAGATAATGGATTCGATGATCAAGCGGATACAGCTAAGTATACCAGCCGATGCTCCTCTCCCCGATAATGAACCGGCCAACTCCTCCAGTACACCATTTCTTGGAGATCTACCGATCGCTTCAACTGATGAGATCTTCACAAACTTGGCCTCGATGAACTTCAGAGAGCAAGAAGTCTCTCTCACCTCTGATCAAGGTTAGTTCATGACAACTGAAGATGCCTATGCATGGCTCTCCTCACCCATGCCAATTCTTTCAGTTCCCTCCCTCCATGATGACAATTTGGCAACTGCCTTCACATTCTTGCCAAACTTGTCAATACCATTATGCGATCTACCCCAGCTTTTGGATGATGCCAAAAAGGAGAAAGATGGATAGTATGATGATGGATGCTTAACTTTTTGGGATCAAATTCAAAGAGAAATTCATCATGAGGGGGAAGATCAGCTTCAGGAGGAAGCATGGAGAACACAAGAAGACTTTGAAAGAGGAGAAACGAGAAGACTTCAGGGCGAAGCATGGAGAACACAAGAAGACTTCGAAAGAGGAGAAACGAGTAGAAAAAAAAGGAGCAGTTTCAGGGAGTAAATCAGTAGCTTTAACTACTCTTGAAAATTGAAAGCCTGGATATAATATGCTTTAAGTAAAGATATAATACATACGGTAATTATTCAAATATCATGTCTCAAATCAAGTCTTGATTATGATTATAATATTCTAATACTTGAATGAAAGCATCCCGAGCTTGAATGCTCTGATACTTGAATGAAAGCATGCCCAAAATGAAAGAATGCTCTGAAACTTAAAGTCTAAATGCTCTAATACTTGAATTTCATGCATATCTTGAATGCTTTGATACTTGAATGAATATCATGAATCAAATTTGCTCTAATTTCAAGAATCTTCTTAAGAAAATTATAGTAGGTATATCAAATGTACATTTGCAGTTTTTCCATCATCATCGACAAAGTTTTGACATCATCAAAAATGGGGAAATTGTTAGGAAAAACTATCAAGGAACTTCTAGATTAGGTTTTGATGAGATGTCAAAATTATTTATGAAAAACTGACTAAAATTCAAGTTATAGATCTGAGCTGGTCGATCCAGAGCATCAAAAAGAAAATCAAGTAAAGTCAAAGTCAACCAATCAGGAGTATGGTCTGCAAACTGAAGGATACGTCATCCAGTCAGAAGTCAACTCAACTGAGGAGTCAAAAAGTCGAATCAGTCGAAACAAACTGACAACTAAGTCAGCTGAGCTGAGGGAGAAAAGAGTCGACTAAGACTGAAGGAACTGATAAGAGATCAGTTTAGACTAAAGACTGGAAGTATTCAACTGATGGCCAAACTGAAGTAAACAAGACAGATCAGCTAAAGGCCAGAACTGAAGTAAGCCAGCTTATGATTAGTCAAGCTGACAAGAAAGCTCAAGAGAAATCAGTTAAGCTGACAAGCTATCCAAGAACATGGGATCAGTCGAACTGGAGAAACAAGCTCAAAACTGCCAACTGGAGCAATGGCCAAACTGAGCTGACAAACTCAAAACTGCCAACTGAAGCAATGGCCAAACTGAGCTGACAAGCTCAAAACTGCCAACTGGAGTAATGGCCGAACTGAACAGACAAGTTCAGAACTGCTAACTGGAACTCAAAACTGCTAGAAAAATTGAAGCCAGAGAACCCTGGAGTTATTGCTCAAACCGGCGAATCTTGGAATAAATGCTTCAACGAAGATCCTGGAATTAAATATCCAATGAAGATCAATTGGCAAAGTAACGACTACTTCAACCAAAAGCTCCAACGATCAATAAAGACCATTTGCCATTAATGAGCCAACAGAGCCACCGATCAATGGAACTCAACGGTCATGAAATCACTCCTCTATAAAAGACGAGTGAATCAAAGTTTTAAACAACTCTTCGCCTCCACAACTTTCGCATATATATTCTTGAAATATTCAAGCAAGAGTTTTTCTTTCTCTCTCTCTCACTTAAGCTCAAGTTCAGCATTTGATAAAAACTGCGAGAGTCCAACTGAGAAGAAGAATTCAAAGAGTCAAGATATTCAGCCAGCTATTGACGATCCAGCCAGGGCAGCCTTCTCAGTTTCAGCTATACAACGATCAACTACCCAGCTCAATTGAAGGAGCACATCAGTTGATACCCCCTGTTCAAGACTAACCTCTTGAAGATCGAAAGAGATCTAAAACCTTGTAAAGATGACAATAGCACCTACCTTCCTAGCGAGCAGTTAGGGAATTCAAGTGTGAGCCGTCGACCCGCTGAGATAGCGAGCAGTTACCAGGTTCAGCCAACTGTCCTTCATTGTGTAATTTGTAAAGAAACTCAAGTTATATAGTGAAGTTGCCCTTCTGCGGAAGGAAGAGAGGACGTAGAATGTTGAGACTCCGAACCTCTATACATCACTTGTGTGTTGTATTGTTTTGACTATTGCATATCTTTAAACTGTACACAAGTTCACACAATCTGCACCAAGCAATCATAACTGATCAACTAGTTTATGCATAGATAAGTTTCTCTAGCGAGTCAAAGGGCCCTATTATTCCGCATTTAAAGTAAAAAGTTTTCAATCAATTTATTCACCCCACCCCCTCTAAACTGATATCGACTCGCCCGGGACCAACAAAAACTAACTAAACAATAAAGCAAAGTAAATAATTATAATTAATAAATAAATTGGGCAATTAAAGAAAGGAACACTCTCGATGTTGGTTTTATTGGATTAATTAACACAAAATCTAATTATAATGGATGCTTAATTTCCAATTCAAGATTACCAAGGCGATCTCAAATTTATTCTATATCTCCTCTCGAAGCATATAGAATATGGGGCACATGCATAGGATTATTATCTCCAATTAATACCTAAGTGTGCTTACCAAGAGCACCAATGATCTATGCCTCAACAACTATCTCAAACCTCTCGATTTTGTTGATAATTGCTCTTTGAATTCTAGGATCCTATGTTGAAGCTCATCTCTCGAATTTTGAATCAACATACATAATCATGCTAATTATTTATCAATTAGTTCTCACCAATCAACAATACATAACTCTCATACATAAAAAGAATCCAAAGCATAATCAAGAACCATTAAACATCCAAACTAAACATCATTTATATCTCATAATCCAAATAAAACCAACACCCAAGAGTATCAAAGATTTAGCTTCTCATAATTATATGGGTAACCAAAATCTCTACAAGAAGGAACATGATTTTAACAAAATTAAAGAATAAAAGAACCCGGATGGATGTTTTAGCCTTCAAATCTTGCTTCAAGTTTGTTCTTCTTGCCCAATCTTCAATTCCCCTTTCCTCTCTTCTTCTCCAAGTATTTCTCTCTCTAAAAGTGGCTAAGGGTGGAATGGAATGCCCTAATTTCTAATTGGGTTTAGTTTATATTGTGGAGGAATGAAAGAATTAAAAGAAAATCAAAAATGGGAAAAAAAGATGAAAAAATCAGGAATTTAGTGCACGGGGCGCGACTTCGGAGGTCGCGCCTTCTTCTTCTGGCGCGGGTCGCGCCCCGTAACTGACTTTTAGGGCCTCTGTGTCGACATCCACTCGCGCCGCTACTGTGCGCGGTTCGCGCCGCGCGTTGAGCTGGTCGGGTCGCTCCAAACGGCGCGAGTGAGCCGCTCGGGTCGCGCCTCCGCCCCTGCTCTGACACCTCTCACGGTTTTGCTTCGTTCTCTCTCGTTTCTTATCCGATTGAGGTGATTCAACTTGCAGTGTACTCAAAATTCGATCCTCTATCTTCCGAATGAATTGATTTCCTCAAAATGTCTTTTATTTATCCTCCATTTTTCTGTAAAACTCAAATAAGAAACAAAACTTCCAAACCGGGAGGTTAAAAGCGCAATTTGGGTTAAAACACATATAAAACTATTCAATTCACTTCATTTAAACCTCAAAATGTTATCTCAAAACACCACTCATCAACTCCTCCAAACTTAAATGATTGTTTGTCCCCAAACAATGAAGAAAAGATAATAAGGTTTAAATGATGAAATGCGGATAAAAGGATGTAAATTGCTTTAGAGATTCAAAACACATATTTGTACATTCAAGCATGATATTCAAAGATCGACAAGCCTTGACAAATTATACAATGCATGGACAAAAGAACTTGTAACCTCTCTATGATATAAGATCACTCATCACTCAAGTGTTTAGGCTATAAGTGTATACACTCAAAATCAAGTCATACGAGAAGCCTACCATAGGCTTGTAATATATCTATTCTCTCCACCACCTATGTGTGCTTTCAAACAAGAATCATTAAGGGCTTTTTCAAGGTTGTAATGAAGGCTCTTTGGTAAGGTGGGGATTGTTTGACTAAGTAATTCAATTAAGAATTAATCCTCAATAACCCAAATTTCCATACTAACCAAGTAGACCTACACAAGCACTCTTCCACCTTCCAAGCTTCACAAAATCTCAAAGTTTAGAAATTTATCATGAAAAATAATATTACTCCCATTTCTTGCTTTTTCTTTTCAATGATAAAAAATGTGAACACATCATTTTGTTTTCTTTTCTTTTTTTTTTCAACTTTTCTCTCTCTTTTTTCTTTCAAGGTGTTCATTTCAAAAAAAAAATTCTCGTCAGAGCTAAGAAGGGTTATTTGGTATTTTCATCTCCAAATACTCTAAAATGCACTTTTCATTTCAAGCACTCCAAACTTCATACAAATATCAATATTCATCACTACTCATTCCCAACCCAAGGCAAAATAATAAATGCAGTCTCATAGCTCAAAGGGCTAACAAGGGATTATAGTATGGAAGTGGTAAGATTTGGATAGAGTAGGCTAGACAAAAGATGGCCTTAAATCCGTTTCGAGTCATCAAACACACTATTGCAATCTCGAGTTAGACACAATGCAAGTTCTAGAGACAATTCAAGTATGCATGATTACCACACAAGAAAGGAAAAGATTGTAAAAATAAAGCAATCTTTGGCTCAAAATCTCACGTGGGCTCAACCAAGATCAAAAGGTAATACATTTAATAATTTATCAAGGCAAATATCAACAAATCATGACATGCTTTCATGTCATTTTTCCAAATAAAACCATCTCAGCATAAGCAACATAACAACCCAATCCACACTTCAACCATTTTCAACCACAAGTCTCCATAAGATCAACAACCAAATCAAAAACCACTGGTTATTGAAAGCAAGTAAACGTGCAAACAAACTAAAAATTTTAAAATTTTACCAAAATTTTAATGTAAACTACATGCAATGCAAAATAAAAAACAAACAAAAAGGAGTCCAAAATAACCACACTTCTCCCTCCCCAAACTTATTCGGAACAAAGTACCAATAAGTTTGAAAAAGAAGGAGTGGTTTATTTTGGACGGACTTACAACCGTCAAGGCGGGTTTGGTGGCACTTGACACCACCTTAGAGCTCCTTTTTTTATTTCTTTGAGGTTTACAAGTCAAATCCGGATCAAAGATCCTATAATACTCTTTGGGTATCTCCTCTTCTTTCCTTGCTTTCGTGTTCTCAATTCGTGGCTTTTTCTCTTGGACCATCTTGAATTCTTCAATGCTCTTAAACTCATCATCGTTTATGGCTTCTCTCCTCATGGAAATGGGAAACACAGCTCTTGACTCATGCACTCGAAGGATAAGCTCACCTTTCTCCATATCTATCAATGCTCTCCCGGTGCTCAAAAATGGCCTCCCCAATATAAGAGGCACATTTGTGTCCTCTTCCATATCAAGTACCAAGAAATCAATTGGGAAGATAAATTTATCCACCTTTACTAGCACATATTCTAAGATTCCTTTTGGATAGGTAAAAGTGCGATCCGCCATTTGTAAGCAAATACTCGTTGGCTTGAGCTTCCCAATGTTGAGTTTCTTGAAGAAAGAAAGGGGCATGAGATTAATACTTGCACCAAGATCACACAAGGCATTCCCAAAGAACTTCTCCCCAATACCACAAGGGACGATGAAACTCCCCGGATCCTTGAGCTATGGTGGCAACTTCCTTTGAATAATTGCACTAAATTCCTCCGTGAGGCTCACAATCTCATGATCCTTTAACTTCTTCTTATTTGATAGTATTTCTTTGAAAGACTTGGCATAATTTGGCGTCATTTCCAAAACTTCCACAAGTGGGGTACTGATGTGAATTTTTCGAAACACCTCCAAAAATTTGGTAAATTGTTCCATCATGGTATCTTTCTTTAATCTTTGAGGGTAAGGTATGACAATAGGAACGGGAGATAGGAGTGCCGATGGCGGCTTACTTGAAGCATCCTTAACCATTTCCTTTGCTTCTCCTTTTTCATCATCTTTTTCACTTTGGGAATTTTCACATTCAACTTCCAAAAATTCATCACATGGCGTTTTTAACTCATAAAAAGTTTTCAAACTCATCACGGATATAGCTTTGCATTGCTTCGGGCTTTGTTACGGCCGTTTCCCCACTACAACCTCCAATCTATCCATTCTCTTCTCAATCACATCCATTCTTGTTCCAATGGTATCCACCCGTGCTCCAATCATGTCCATCTTACTTTCAAGCTTCTCAAAGTGAACTTGGGACTCTTCCATATATGTCTCCATTTTATCCATAAATGCTATCAAAAGATTATCCATCTTGGGATTATTTTCATCATCAACCATGGCATTAGTTATGACAAAGTTGGGTGGAGATTGACAAGCACCATTAGGATTACCATAAGGAACATTTAAATAATGTTGTCGGACTCCTTGATTGTAATGAGTTTCTCTTTGAAAACTTTAGTTTGGGCGGCCATTGTTGCCCCATTGCTCGACATATTTCATTGCTTCAACTCCTTGGATTTGTTCATTCTTTGAGCTCAATGATGAATGGGTGATGGCTTCAATCTTTTTATTGAGAATTGTCATTTGGGCCGCCAAGATTGACAAAGGTTCGGCTTCGGATATAGGAGTCACCTTCTTCAAGTGTGACACTTGTTGACTCTCCGCGGGCCATTGATAGGAATTTGTGGCCATGTCCTCGATAACTTTCATGGCATCATCGGGCCCTTTTCCTAACAATGAGCCACCCGATGCGGCATCTAATAGTCTCTTCATGTCTTGATTGATTCCATTGTAAAATATGCACACTTGGTGATCGATACCAAACCCATGAGTAGGGCACTTCCTCAACATTTCACGAAACCGTTCCCATGCATTATTAAAACTCTCATCATCCCATTGGCGAAATTGTGTGATCTTACCTTTCAACTTCAACATCAAACTTGGAGGGAAGAATTTATGTTGAAATTTTGAAATCAACTCAGCCCATGTTTCAATAGATCCGACTCTCAAACCTTGATACCATGTTCGTGCTTTTTCTTTAAGAGAAAATCGAAAAAGTTGAAAGCATATTGTGTCATCCGGAACTCCATTGAACTTCACAATCCCACACACTTGTAGAAATTGATCAATGTGCTCATTTGGATCTTCATCGACTCCTCCACCAAATTGATTTTGTTGTATCATTGAGATTAATTCGGGCTTCAATTCAAAGTTATCGGCTTCAATTCTTGGCCCATTCATCACTCTTTCATTTATAGTGGGTTGGAACATGTTTCTAATGGGTGGTTGTTCCACTTGAACCCGAACATCTCATTGCTCATTCAACCTTTGTTGCATCTCCTCAAATTATCGTTGTAAATGACGAACAATACCTTCATTTTCATCTCCCATGACTATTTTTCTTTTCTCAATCTTCCTTTATCAACAAGAAATAATAACTTCACGTTCAAGAGGTGCTCTCATAAACGGTGTGATCATGCACCACCTTCAAATCACCAATAATAAAAGGTGAAAAAATAAAAATAAAGGAAATAATGCCTAGATTAACAATAACAACCTTATGACAATAGCACAAATTTAAAACACTAATTCCCCGGCAACGGCGCCAAAAACTTGATGTGTGAAATTTTAGTTTTAAAACTCGAATCAACTCGCAAGTGAACAAGCAAATATAGCACAGGATGAAACAAGGTCGAATCCACAGGGAAAAAGGAAATTAAATAAGCACGTACTATGACATCGGCTCTTATTTGTTATCTAGACGACGGAAAGGATAATTGCTTGATTTAAAACTAACTAAACAATAAAGCAAAGTAAATAATTATAATTAACAAATAAATTGGGCAATTAAAGAAAGGAACACTCTCGGTGTTGGTTTTATTGGATTAATTAACACAAAATCTAATTATAATGGATGCTTAATTTCCAATTCAAGATTACCAAGGCGATCTCAAATTTATTCTATATCTCCTCTTGAAGCATATAGAATATGGGGCACATGCATAGGATTATTGTCTCCAATTAATACCTAAGTGTGCTTACCAAGAGCACCAATGATCTATGCCTCAACAACTATCTCAAACCTCTCGATTTTGTTGATAATTGATCTTTGAATTCTAAGATCCTATGTTGAAGTTCATCTCTCGAATTTTGAATCAACATACACAATCATGCTAATTAATTATCAATTAGTTCTCACCAATCAACAATACATAACTCCCATACACAACAAGAATCCAAAGCATAATCAAGAACCATTAAACATCCAAAATAAACATCATTTATATCTCATAATCCAAATAAAACCAACACCCAAGAGTATCAAAGATTTAGCTTCTCATAATTATATGGGTAACCAAAATCTCTACAAGAAGGAACATGATTTTAACAAAATTAAAGAACAAAAGAACCCGGATGGATGTTTTGGCCTTCAAATCTTGCTTCAACTTTGTTCTTCTTGCCCAATCTTCAATTCCCCTTCTTCTCTCTTCTTCTCCAAGTATTTCTCTCTCTAAAAGTGGCTAAGGGTGGAATGGAATGCCCTAATTTTGAATTGGGGTTAGTTTATATTGTGGAGGAATAAAAGAATTAAAAGAAAAACAAAAATGGGAAAAAAAGATGAAAAAATCGGGAATTTAGTGGATGGGGCGCGACCACGGAGGTTGCGCCTTCTTCTTCTGGCACGGGTCGCGCCCCGTAACTGACTTTTAGGGCCTCTGTGTCGACGTCCACTCGCGCCGCTACTGTGCGCGGGTCGCACCGCGCGTTGAGCTGGTCGGGTCGCGCCAAACGGCGCTAGTGAGCACTCGGGTCGCACCGTTTGGCGAAAGTGAGCCGCTCGGGTCGCGTTTCCGCCTCTGCTCCAACACCTCTCACGGTTTTGCTTCGTTCTCTTTCGTTTCTTATCCGATTGAGGTGATTCAACTTGCAGTGTACTCCCAATTCGATCCTCTATCTTCCCAATGAATTGATTTCCTCAAAATGTCTTTTATTTATCCTCCATTTTTCTGTAAAATTCAAATAAGAAACAAAACTTCCAAACCGGGAGGTTAAAAGCGCAATTTGGGTTAAAACACATGTAAAACTATTCAATTCACTTCATTTAAACCTCAAAATGTTATGTCAAAATACCACTCATCAAGACATAAAAGCATCACAATATGCAACACTATACTTAAAATCTGATATGTACAAACATATTAAATGGTACCATTGAGTTTCTAATGTGATACTCAATAGGCACAAGTGAAAATGCACACACATATAAACATAAAACAAAATCTGACCTAGAGTCTGATACTTATAAAGATCTTATTTGGTACTAATCAACATGAAAATTGATACTCTATACACAAATGCACAAAAAGTCAAACAATGATAGAGGCAAAACAAGCCAGACTAAATACTAAAAACATAAACATACCATCTAAAAATAACATATAAGAGGGAAAAAATTATGAACAATGTGATACCTGTTTCTATTTCAAGTGGTACTAATAAGCATGTTGAATGATACTTAACATGATAATTCATATTACTTGTATAAAATTTCAAATTAACTAGTCAAATCAACATCTATGGATAGTTGATAAAAAAAAAAACAAAAAACCACATAAAAACAAATCAGATACAAAATTAAACATCAATTTGATACTTATTTTCAATTCTACTGGTACACATAAAGAAGTATTCATATTCACTATATTTCCTACCATACAACTCACTAAAACACATATAGAAAAATCATTTATGATTTCAACAATACCAAAACTAAATATGAGAACTAACTAAACCATTAAGACATAAAAACATATCACTTGAAAAATTTGATACCTGTTTTCACATCAATTCATACTGATTATCATGTTAACTGATACTTAATATAATAAAAACAGATACTTCTTTTCATTTAAAAATTAAAAACAACTAAAAATCCACATTACCCACATTTGACAAATATTTCACATATCCGAACATTTAAATAATACAAAAAATAGGAAAACCACATAAAACACAATTCAGATACGCCTAATACAGAAGAAAAATAGAAAAAACACAAATAAAATGGGAAAAAAATACAAACCTTATCAACTAATTTGTTATAGAATCCAAACACAATCTCAACAAAAAAATTAAGAACAAAAACTTGTTACCTAACTGAGTAGACCCGAACCCAACAAATCGAGAGACGAAGAGAGATGGGTTAAAAGAAGGTTGAATCTTTGCCAGCGAAGTGATGAATCAGCACGTACTTTAACGATCGATGAAATTGAAAAAATGAAAAAGAGATCGATAGATAGAAAGGGAGGTGGCTGGAGTGAAAGAGAGAGATCGATCGATTGATGAATCGTTTGTGACGAAGTGCAGAATCGGCACGACAAAGGTTTTGTCCAAAATGAAGAGAGATCGAAAGAGAGAAAGAGAAATCGAGAGAGAAGGGGGCTAGGGTTTGGTCCAGAATGAATAGGGCAAAAATGGACGAGATGGGCAAAAGTGGACGAGATGGGGCAAAAAAATATTTATATGCCGGATCGTGGGTTCGGGCCTGATCAGAACGGGTCAGCCGTCTAATGGGCCGACTCATGCATAAGGTGTACATGAGTTTTTGCGAAAAGCTAAAGCAACAATTATAAAGAAACAGAGAGAATATATAATAAAGCCACCACATCGACAAATAAAAAATATTGATTTTCCTCACTATAATATTTTCAGATCTAGAATTAAATTTGGATATAATCTACATATATGAACTATATAATCTAATATACATATATAAAATATTTAATATATTCTTAAATTAGTTAATAATTTACCTTAATTAAGCGCACTAATTAATACAAGGAGATAATGTATTGTATTTCATTCCAATAAATGAACCATATAAAATATAATAATTTAGTGTGTATACTTACTTTATTTGATGCCCGAAAATGTGTTATAAATCAAGCAATATAACTTTCCAAAATTAAAGAAAATAATATTCATTTTTCTATTCTAAAAATTAAATTTATACTTAGGTCCAACGTTAATTTAATATAAGATCATTATTAATTATAACTGAAAAATATTTTACATCAATTTATACTCTAAAAAATTGATCTCTTATCAATGAAGCATACTGTAACTTTCTAAATTGAAAAAATAATTACGTACACAAATGTGAGATTTTTGAGATTTTGATTTTTTTTTTTTCAAACGATTGCATGTTATGAAATATCACATATAAATAGCTCTTGCAATGGGGATTTTTAATATTTCAAATTCTGAAATAAATTAAAATAATATTTTGAGTATATTTCTGAAATCATTTGAACATAATTTTTTTGTCTGTTACGATTTTTCCATACGCACTAATATTGAAACATGATGTGCGTTATTTGTTAGTGAATTTTTTTTTACAGATAATGACCTTGCATGAGAATGTGATGTATAAGTTTTCATATGATATGTTTCCATTTCTGAGTATTTTTCTCTAATTTATGGTTTTATTTTGTAGATTTGAAAGGAAAAAAAAAAACATAATCCATTAATTGTTTGAAGCAGTGAAATTCTGAGCAAAGAATATCTGTGAAAGAATAGAATCTTCATGTCGGAGGCCGCAATGCCAGAAGAATATTGTAATTGTGAATAATGTAGTGTTTTAGGAGTAGATGATATGAAAAAATAAAATAAAATAAATATGGGTTCAACTGTCAACTTGTAGAGTTGTCATAGTTAGGACGAAGAAATCAAGAGAGAAAAAGGGTTCTGTATTAATTTTCTTGTGTATTACAAACGAGATCATCAATCATTCTTATTGAGAGACTATTACAATCATAAGGAAATAAATATTCTATTCAAGGGTGGATCAATTATATCCCAATTTATTTGTTTGATTGATCCTTTCCTTCTGACACTCCCCCTCAAGTTGAGTGACAGGATCACCGACACTTAACTTGACAAGAACTTCAGAAAAATTGGAAGCATTCACAGCTTTAGTCAAGATGTCGGCAAGCTGTTGTTCTGACTGAACAAAAGGTAATTCTACAATTCCTCCTTCGATCTTCTCTTTGATAAAATGTCGATCCACTTCCACATGTTTGGTTCTATCATGTTGAACCGGATTTTCGGATATGCTAATTGCCGCCTTATTGTCACAGTATAACTGACATTTTTGTTTCGGAGGAAAACCAATCTCTGTCAACGGTTTTCGTAACCAGAGAACTTCAGTGATTCCACTCTTGATCCCACGAAACTCAGCTTCAGCGCTAGACAAGGCAACAACCTTTTGTTTCTTACTCCTCCATGTGACAAGGTTTCCTCCTACAAAGGTGAAATATCCTCCAGTGGATCGCCTATCTATCAAACTTCCTGCCCAATCAGCATCTGTATAACCATGGATCTCCAGATGTCCATGTTTTCCAAGTAACACTCCATATCCGAGAGTTCCCTTAAGATATCAAACAATTCTCAGAGCTGCCTCCATATGTTCTTTTTGAGGATGATGCATGAACTGGCTCATAACTCCAACAGCGTATGCAATATCTGGTCGAGTGTGAGATAAATAGATTAACCTCCCCACCAGACGCTGATATGTACCGTGATCAACCAATTCTGTGCCCTTTATAATCTATAGTCCATGATTTTGGACTATTGGTGTGACTGCCGGTTTACAGTCAAGCAATCCTGTTTCAGCCAAGAGATCCAGAACGTACTTTCTTTGACGTAGAAAAATGCCTTTTCCTGATCTCAACACTTCAACTCCAAGAAAGTACTTCAGGTCTCCTAGATCCTTCATCTCAAATCTTGAAACAACTTTTGTTTTAGCTGGGTAATTTCTTCAGTATCATTCCCAGTGATGATCATATCATCCACATAAATAATCAAGCAGGTTACCCGGTTATTTATTTTTCGCAGAAAAAGAGTATGGTCAGAATTGCTCTGTTTGTATCCGTACTTCAACATAGCCTCAGTGAACCTCCCAAACCAGGCTCTTGGAGACTGTTTGAGTCCATACAGTGCTTTCATCAGTCGACATCCTTCATTTCTTCCAAACTCTTCAGAGAAACCAGGAGGAGCTTCTATATACACTTTCTTTTTCAATTCTCCATGTAGAAAAGCATTAGTTACGTCGAACTGATATAGAGGCCAATCAAGGTTGGCTGCAATAGACAGCAGAACTCTCACGGTATTCATCTTAGCAACCGGGGAGAAAGTTTCAGAGTAATCAACTCCATATGTTTGGGTATAGCCTTTTTCCACTAGCCGAGCCTTATATCTCTCGATTTTACCATCAGGTTGCCGTTTGATGGTAAAGATCCATCTACACCCAACATGTTTCTTATCTCTTGGTAACTGACACTTTTCCCAAGTGTTGTTTCTAGCTAATGCATCCATCTCTTTCTTCATAGCCTCCCTCCATTGGATATGTTCCATAGCTTCTTCAACAGACTGTGGAATCTCCTCTCCTCTTACGAGAACACATTCGTGACTCTTTGCGGTTTCAGTCAGATTGTCTTTAGTGAAATCTCCGATAGAATACTTTGTCTTTCTTCCAGTATACTCTGGAGAATATCGCTTCGGAGGAACCTCTCTTGTACTCCTAGGTGGCAGCACGTATCTGTCTGTTTCTGTATCTGCCACTGTAGGAGCAACATCAGTAGTAGGAGTTTGTTCTTCATTTTCACTGTCTTGATTGTTTATCCTGTCATTATTGTCAGTCTCGAGAACAGAGGGAGGATCACGAGTTTCATGATAAGTTACCTCAGGCATCATGAGAGGGGAAGAATTTTCGGCATTGACATCAAGCTCAGTGGACTGTATTGCAGCAGATAGTATCTCAGCGGTGCTGTTAACTTTGTCTGGTGGACCAGCTTCCGGAACAGAACTTGACATTGGCATAGATAACCAGCTTAAGGAGTCATTCCCTCCCTATTTCTCCTCCTGACGACTAAGATGGTGGTAAAAATACTCTGTTTCGAGGAAGTCACAGTTCATGGTGGTGAACATGTGACGAGTTTTGGGATCATAGCACCGATACCCTTTTTGATTAAGACCACAGCCGACAAACACACATTTAATAGCACACAGAGATAATTTGTGCCCTTTTTGTTTAGGGATGTGAACAAAGACTGAACAACCGAAGATGCGTGGTTTAAGAGTAAGGGGGGCAGGGATTTGAGACTGGGTAGACAGACACTGTAAAGGGGTTTTAAGGTTCAGGGCTTTGGTGGGAAGACGGTTTAACAGATATACAGAGGCAGCCAAGACTTCTGGCCAAAACTGTGTGGGAGCTTGAGATTCGATTAACATAGCACGGGTCATTTCCAACAGAATCCTGTTTTTTCGTTCTGCTATACCATTTTGTTCAGGGGTATGAGGACAATATGTTTGATGGATCATGCCAGTGGTGTTACAGAATTGTGTCATACGGTTATTAACATACTCCCCCCTATTATCAGAACGTAGGACTTGTATATTTTTCTGAAATTGAGTTTGGAATAAGGCATAAAAATGAGTAAACTTATCAAAAACCTCAGATTTGTGTTTCAGAAAATAAATTCAGGTCATACGGGAAAAATCATCCACAAATATAAGAAAATACTGAAAACCGGATCCCCCAATAACAGGTGCAGGTCCCCACACATCAGAATGAACCATCGAAAAAATATTATTAACCCTAGTACTATTAAGTTTATATGACTGTCTATGACTCTTAGCCAGAAAACATGTCTCACAATACATATCTGGAGGAATCACTAGATTAGAAAAAAGCAGTTTTAAATAACCCGTAGAGGGATGACCTAACCGACGATGCCAAAGCCAAGCTGTCCGATCGCCAGATCCGTGAGTCAGCATCACAGCACCTTGTTGAGCTATTTCGTCCACATAGTATAGTCCACCACGCTCAGTGCCACACCCAATAATCTCCCCCGTCCTGATATCCTGTAAAGACAGAAGTGAGGCTGCATTAAGGGGGTGCAATTGAGTTCACTGGTGACATGACTAATAGAGAGTAGTTTATGTGACAACGATGGAACAAAAAGGCAATTTGACAATTTTAAAGTAGGAGAGAGAGCAATAGTTCCGGTTCCTTTCATCAGGGCTAATTCCCTGTTAGCTGTTTGTATATGTGTCCTCCGGGAAGGTGCAGACTGTACAAAATCCATTTTGTCAAAGGACATATTGTCGGTTGCACCACAGTCAAAAATCCACTGTGTATTTTTATTTGTGTCGACACTAGGGGCAGTACAGGCAGTAGAGAGATGTGTTAAGATCTGAAATCTATTATTCAAGTGTATAGGGGTTAGATTGCAATTTTCTTTATTTTTCTTCTCACCAGAATAAAGGGCCGATCCTGTTTCATTCAATTCACCTTTACCTTCTCCAGATGAAACCCTAGCCTCGCCCCTCGCTGCTGAACTTCCGTCAATCATGCTGCCGCCCCTCTCTGCTGAGCTCCCATCTGCCATGCCACCACCGGAGTTGCCCGTACCGACGCTGGTAGCCCGGTCGGAGGCGTGAGCGACGGTAGCAATCCCGCCTCTGTTTTTGGCCGGAAGCTTGGTTTTCTTGGTTTCATCCCACCATTCGGGGTACCCTACTAACTAAAAACATGACTCCTTTCTATGTTTCTTCATCCCGTAATGAGTGCAAATAAGATGGGTTTTCTCTTCTCGCGGTCGATTTCCCTTTTGAGCAGATCTATTCTGGTCTTTAGCCATAAGGCCGACTCCGATGCCTGATGATGTATCTTCTCCGTCAATGACTACAGGCCAGAGAATCCGGTCCCTGGCAGTCTCACGTCGAACCATTCCATAGGCAAATTCTACTAAGGGCAGGGGTTCCTTTTTGAGAAGATCCTTCTTCACAGGTTCGTACACATTGCTTAAAGCTGTGAGAAATTAGAATAATCTCTGTTGTTGAATAATTTTGTTGTATCGATCGATGTCTTTTGAACATTCCATGGGATTTGGCTCTTTTCGATCAATCGACATCCATATATCCTGAAATTTTGCCCAGAGTTCTTCTAATGTTGAATCTCCTTGTTTCATGGTATTTGCTTTTTCTGTGGAGATCGAACACTTGTAGGGAATCGGTTCTACTCCCGTATGTGAGAGCTAAGCCTTCCCAGATGACTTTGGCTGTAGGATGCTTGGATATACCATTGATTAAGTGGGGTTCAACATTCTGTACAAGCCAAGTAAAAACGCATTGATCTTCTTGTTCCCACCTTTGATAGGTTGGATCAGATGATGTCGGTGGGTCGCCGGTGAGGTAAACCGCTTTTCCTCGGCCTCAAATCACTTTTTTCATTAAAATAGCCCATAAAGGATAATTGTCCCCGTTGAGCTTGAATCCTATTGATAGAGATTCAGTGTTTTGGTTTTGTGGGGATTGCAATCCGAGGCTATTTTTGAGAAGATTTGCGAGTTGGATGGTAAAATCATCTGGAGTGTTGGTGGTAGGATTTTCATTCGTTGTGTGATTCTCGATTGGTTCTGTCATGGTGACTTTGTTTTGTTGGTGACAGGTCTTGGTCGAGAGGTTTGAAGAAAGGCTCAGAGACGATGATGAAACGAATTCTGAGTCTCCTGCTTTGATACCATGTCAACTTGTAGAGTTGTCATAGTTAGGACGAACAAATCAAGAGAAAAAAAAGGGTTCTGTATTAATTTTCTTGTGTATTACAAACGAGATCATCAATCCTTCTTATTGAGAGACTATTACAATTATAAGGAAATAAATATTCTATTCTAGGGTGGATCAATTAGATACCAATTTATTTGTTTGATTGATCATTTTCTTCTGACATCAACTCCAACTCCGGATTGCTAAAGGTTGTTATAATTGCAGATGAATGAATTTTCTCTGACCATTGTTGAAAAATGAGTGAAAAATAGGTGTAAGTATATCTAGGATGAAGAACTAAACCATTAAATTTGGTTCGATTTTTATAAAATTAGAATATATAAAGAGATTTTTCACAATCTCTTTCATATGTACAACTTCATATTTTGTACAATCTCAAAATTGTGCACAATGAATTTATACAATTTCAAAACTTTGCGTCTCACATTGGTTAGATTATGGAGCTTCACTGATTTTATCGGCATCACAAAAATGGAGGTGCATTTGCATGTAGCACCTCTTATTTCTAGCAATTTCAGGCGGGCGCGTGGCCCCACGCGGGCGCGCCACGTGGCGCCCATGCGTCCGTCTTTTTTTTTTGCAATTTTTTAATTTTTTTTATACCTGTTTTTATCATACTTGATACCTTTTTTCTTACCACATGGTACTTTTTATTGTAGTTGGAATGATGATAGTATTAATCTCAGGTTGATACTTGTCTTTATCATACTTGATACTTTTCTTCTTACCACATGGTACTTTTTATTTTACCGAACTCGTGTTTTGCTTTTCTTTGCAAATTCTTGGAATGATGATTGTTTTAGATTAATATCAACACATATAATATAAAAACTGAGAAAAAAAAATCAGAATTTGAACTAAATAAACTAGTATAAAATAACTAGCAGACCCCTTACTTTTTAATGATACAGATGGTACTTTTCGAATGTTTTGTGATACTTTTTAATAGGAAGATTGGTACTCATTTTGGACAGTTTTTTTTATGGGTTGACCCAGTCAAAGCGGGTTGACTCGCGTTGACCGGATCATAGCGCGGGTTGACCCGCGTTGACCGGGTCAAAAGCGGGTTTGACCGACCCGTCTTATATAGTGTTATTTGCATCATGATGCATGCAAGTGTTTGCCTAAAAATGTAGCTAGCCACATATGTATTACTTATGGCCCTTTGATTGTAATATTTTACTAAAGCGGTAGTATTTATTTTATTTTATTTTATTTATTATTATTATTATTATTATTATTATTATTATTATTATTATTATAGGATGATTTTTTTATTGTTGAACTTTGGTTGTTCAAGATAATGGGTGAGGTTTTTTTTAGATTATTCAGTTATATAGAAATTGTGCATGTTGGGATATTTGAAATAGAATTTAAAGTTATTATGAAATCAATTATATACATGCATACATTTATAAATATTTTACATACATTAGCATTAAGATATAAATATTTTTGACAAATATACCAATTCCAATAAAACTATATTAAGACATATTTTGCATACATCTCTCTCTCTCTGCACACACACACATACATATATATATATATATATATATATATTAATAGTAAGAGATTTTGTAGATATTTGATAGGGTTAAAACTGAAAGAGAATGCGTGAAAATTTATAAAATGATAAATTATTATTTACCAACTATAAACCTAAAATGACAAATAAAAAAATTACGAAGGAATGATTAGTTAAACTAAAACAAATTGAAAATATTTTGTTTTGTTGTCGCGGGACGGGACTAAGGGTGGTAGGACCATGGTCCCCTAACCATTTTTTCATTGAAAAGCAAAATAAAATAAAATGGTATGATGGATTATTGGTGAAGAACAGTGCGGCTCTCTAATTTTTTTTTTCGTTCCGCCCATCTATTTTGTTGTAACGTATATTATGTACACTACCAAAAAATTGCGTTTTAGCAATGAAAAATCTCAAAAAGTCATCGTTAAATCATTTTAGAGACGGATTAATGATGGATCATGTTAGTCGTTAAAAATCTCGTCGTTAGTCATTTTAACGACAGAATTAATGCCTAAAAAAAATTAGTGGCGGATTTAACGACGGATTTTTTCGTCACTAAATAATCGCAAAATTCAGTCGTCGGAAAATTTAAAAAGTCAAAATTAATGACAAATTAATGATAGAAAAATTTTATCGCTAAAAAAAAAGGTGCACGTTCGTCCCACGCACCAGATATTATTCTGGCATTTGCTGCTCGCGGGATTTGAACCCATGACCTCTCGGAAATGCGGAGCTTTATCCTTTGCAGTTGAACCAAATAGGCTAATGTATATTGAAGTTTATATTCAGATACACACACATACGAAATTGTTATCCTTCATTTATTTAAATATTTATTATAATCTTTTTTAATGCTGTAAATTAAAATATAATTATATTAAATTATTTATTTAATATTTGATTATTTGAATTAATTTTTTCAAATATTATATATGAAGAATTAATAATATTTATAAAAACAAAATAAAAGTGATAAAAATTATAAAAATGAAATATTATGAAATAAATGTTTTAATTTAATTATATTTACAAAAATATTATAATATGATATAAATATTATAAAATATTAAAAATAAAAAAAATCAGAAAAAATTAAATGAATAAAATAAATTAAAAATATTAATTTTAAATTCATCATTTATTCTTAATTGGGAAATAAAAAAATGAAAAAAAATTAAAAAAAATAAGAATTAAATTTATAGACGAAATTTTACGTCGCTACTCCTTCGCTAAATTTTTTTAAAATAAAAAATAAAAAATAAATAAAATTTTAGTGACAGAAAAATCTGTCGTTAAATTTAAAAAAAATAAAATTTTAAATTTTAAATTCAATGTTTAACGACGGATTTTTCCGTTATTAGGTTAGAGATGAAAGAATCTATTGTTAAAAGTCTCAATCGAAATCCGTCATTAATTTATCGATATTTTAGCGACGAAATAAAATTCGTTGCTACATTGCATTTTTCTTGTAATGATATATACATATGCCTTCTATTTTTTTTTAATTTTTTAATATATTTAGTTGATGTTAAAATCGAATGTCATGCTAAATTCATAATTAATTCACTTTCTATTTGTGCGTCGCACGGGCACTCTACCAATTTCGCAATATAGTAATAACACCTTGTCTGAATTTTTATGGGTAAATAAGTCATTTAAATTTTAGCTGTTTGATGAAATAATGGTGAAACTGATGAACTTCGTATGCAAATTGGATAAATAATCCTGTAGTTCAAATACATCTTAGTCCAAATAAAACCACAAAAAATTGAAAAAAAAAATTCATGTTATGCGCGAGCAAGATTTTCTAATTTGACCATCCAAGTTAATGTTGAAAAATTGGATTTGTTAAATTGAGTTTTACTCATTTTATCCAATTTTTTGTGACCGGGTTATTTAATTTTGGAGGAATTAAATACCGTAAAATTGTTCTATAATTTTAGTAGATAATCATAGCATTTTTATTTGCTCAAATCCGATTTTCGGTGAGTAAGAAATAAGTGGTTGAAGTTGGTCACACGATTGGGCATTTATGGTGTGTGGGATAATGGGCTGCCCCCACTGGTTTCTAGGGACTCCTTAATCTCCAGTTCAAGCTTAACCGAGTTAAGAAACACTTGAAGTGGTGGAATAAGAATGTCTTTGGAAACATCTTTGACAAGCTCAGAGCGGCAGAGGAAACGGTCGTTGTCTGCCAGGCCGTCTATGACTCCTACCCCACCCCTGAGCATCGTGCCCAGCTTCATCGATCCACAGCCGAGTACACCCTCCGAGCCAAAATAGAGGAGGATTTCTGGTGCCAGAAGGCAACCATCCGTTGGGTTGCTGAAGGCGAGTGCAACACCCGTTTTTTCCAAGGATGGGTGAAGCAGAAGCGCTGCAAGACCAGGATCCATTCGATACAGGCTGGTGATCAGTTGCTAGACTCAGAGGATGAGATTCGAGAGTCTGTTGTGTCCTTTTTTCATTCCCTTCTCTCCTTTGATTCTGGTGATCTCGATCCTCCTATTCTGGATGATATCCAGACCCTTCCTGAGTCTGTTAACAGGGAACAACTATGTGTTGCTCCCTCTGTCGATGAGATTCGAGCTGCTGTCTTTGGGATTTGGAAGGATAGTGTAGTGGCGGCTGACGGCTTCTCTTCCCTATTTTTCCAGTCTTGTTGGGACATTGTTGTTCCAGATGTAATGGCGGCTGTTCTCGATTTCTTTTATGGGCCCCCTCTCCCTCATAGTTTTACCGCCACTAACATCATCCTTCTCCCCAAGTGGCCCCACCCCCAGTCTTGGGCTGATTTTCACCCCATCAGTCTCTGCAATGTGACTAACAAGATCATATCCAAGATTCTTACCGTACGCCTTGCTCATTTACTCCCTCTGCTCCTTATGCCAAATCAGAGTGGGTTTGTTCAGGGTAGGCTTATCAGTGATAATATCTTGTTAGCACAAGAGCTAATTCATGATCTTTCCAAGGCTCGCTCCACCCCGGATGTTGCTCTCAAGCTTGACATAGCAAAGGCCTATGATAGGGTACGGTGGCCTTTTCTCTTTGCCGTCCTTCATAGGATGGGCTTTCCGGACAGGTGGATCGGCTTCATCCATATATGCGTGCAGAACTGCTGGTTTTCTGTGCTCATCAACGGATCTCCTGCTGGGTTCTTCCACTCTTCTCGTGGCCTTCGCCAGGGAGACCCCCTCTCGCCATCCCTCTTTGTCCTTGCTATTGACTACCTGTCTAGAGGTGTAGATAAGCTTATCAAGTCCCATCCTGATATGATTTATCGCACCTCCAAGTAGGGGTTTCCCGTGTCTCACTTGGCCTATGCAGATGATATTCTTATCTTTACTCAGGCTAAGTCGGATTCTTTGTCCCGTCTTATGGGTTTCCTCACCCATTATTCCGCTATTTTGGGTCAGCAAATTAATGCCAGGAAGAGTAGCTTCATCATTCATTCGAAGCATGCTCGGGCCTGACAGTCCTCGATTGAGGAGGTTACAGGTTTCTCCCCTGCCTCCCTCCCTATCTTCTACCTTGGTATTCCCCTCTATAAGGGGTGCACCAAGAAGAAGATCTTCTTCGATCTTCGTCAGAAGATCAGTGCGATGATCCATGGCTGGTCGCACCGTTACCTCTCTTTTGGCGGCCATCTCGCTCTTATTAAGAGCACGCTGGCTGCCATTCCTCTCCATTACATTCAGGTCATGAGACCCCCCAAATGCATTCTCCAGCAGTTAGAGAAGCTCATGGCTCATTTCTTCTGGGGGTCGAATGACGAGGCCCAAAAAGCCCATTGGATCAATTGGAAGCAGATCTGTCTTCCGACTGCTGAGGGCGACTTGGGCATTCGTAGCCTATCGGATATTTATGATGCTTTCAGCTTCAAGATCTGGTGGAGATTCCATTCTCAGAACTCCCTCTGGGCTCGATTCACCATGAAGAAGTATTGTAGTGGTTTCTTCTCAGGTCGTGTGCCTGTTTCCCCTCATGACAGTCGCATTTGGTACCGCCTTCAGACTGAAGGCATTCGTGCCCAGCAGCATATCTCTTGGTCTGTCGGGACGGGTGATGTTGGTTTCTGGGATGATGTGTGGTTCGGGGCTACTTCCCTTTATTTGATGTGTCCTACTGTGCCTCGACTTGATCATGCACCTCTGGGCTTTTATTTGCTATATGATTCTTGGAATTTAGATGAGTTGCATGCATTGTGTGAGTTTTATGATTTGCCTACTGAGTTTGAGGATTCCCTGAGGTCCGCACCGATCCTGTGGGGCGAGAGGGATGCCCCGAGATGGAATTTGACCCCTCATGGTGAGTTTTCTTTGACTTCTTCGTGGGAGTATATCAGGCATCGAGCGCTGAGGCGGGCCCTCCTGGATGATTTCTGGAGCGATTGTCTGACCCCTTCCATGTCTATTTTCCTTTGGCGTCGTATTTTGATCGTATCTCAGTCGACGCCAAGCTTCTGGCTAGAGAGATCCCTCTAGTTTCTCGTTGTTTATGTTGTTCAGTTCCCAGTACTGAGTCTGTTCATCACCTTTTCCTCCAAGGGGAATCTGTACATGCGGTTTGGATGCACTTTTCTTCATGGTTTCACATCCAACCACCGCACTTCACAGATATTTCACATGCACTTAGTTACTGGAGGCACCTTATTCCACGAGCCATACACCGAAATATTTGCTTTCTGATCCCTTGCCTGATTTTATGGTTTACTTGGACTGAGAGGAACGACTGCAATCATAGAGGTCGTCCATTTCGGTCTTCTCATATTATTTTTTCAGGTTACTCGATATTTACACCAGCTTGTGCTCAGTGGAAAGCTTCTGCCTCCTCAGTGGGCCGGTTGCTATCCACAGATTCATTTCATGCCGATTGTCGAGACTGTCAGGCGTCCCCTCAGGTCCCGTGCAGTCATTTGGCAGCCCTCTTCAGACCGAGGGTGAAGCTGAACTCCGATGGCTTATTTGATTGTACACAGCATACTGCAGTGGGTGGCGGGCTACTTAGAGATCATCGTGGTGAGCTAATCACCTCTTATTGTCTCCCATTGCAGGCCAGTTCCAGTTCGAGGCGGAGGTCCGGTCTCTTCTCCAGGGGCTCCTCCTCCTTCCTCAGATGGCTTCCCATGTTTGGATCGAGCTCGACGCAGCGGTTGTGGTCACAGTCATCACATCTGATGCTCGGGGTTCGGGATAGCTTAGGAAAGTCTTCTCCAAACTACGGCTTATCCTTCAAGACCGCCACGTTCGAGTCACACATATCCATAGGGAGGGCAATCGCTCTATTGATTTCCTTGCCATACTTGGTCATGAGGTCGACAACTTGCATATTTTTGATGCTCAGACGGTCCCAGGACCCTTTCTTCCTTGGTTAGGATGGACCAGTTGGATTATCCTAACTTTAGGTTCCGGTGTTGACTCCTTTATTTGTTTATTGTACTTATTTTCTTATGTTCAGGTTCTGTATTTTTTTGTTGTTTTCCTCCTTAGGATCTCCTTCGGAGTCTCTAGCTTTAGTTTCATGCTTAGCTTATTTTGTCCCTGTCATAGGTTTATCCTTTACATGTTGTTTTACTTATGTATTTTGGTGGGGGAGTCACTTTTGGGCTCCCTCCACCCAGACGATGATGTAGATCCAGTTTGTTGATATATACAGGTGGGGAATCTGCCTCAATCCCCCACCCATTAGGGTGTTCTTCTAAAAAAAAGTGTAATAATTAAGTGCACAAGGATGTGGGCCATGAACCCACACGCGCACACACGCGCGCGCCCGTCCGTGCCCGTGCTCATCTCGTCCTCATCCTCGGACTTAGATCTTGGCAATTGGACTTTGGGTAGACTTTGGGCGTACGTGGGCTTCCGGAGCTTAGCCGTACCAATGTTACGGTACAGAAACGGTCAGGTCATGGAGCGGGTCGGCGGGTTGATTATACAGAAACGGTCGGGTCGTGGAGCGGGTCGGCGGATCGGTTGTTTGGATCGCCGGGTCGTGGGTGCACTTAGTGGTGCATGTCCAGCATTGAATGCCTTCAAACTCTAGCTGTCCCCTGCAGTGGATATGTGCCTATAAATAGGACATCTATGCATTCTGCACAAGCTACAAACATATTGCTGCATACAAGTTCCCTTCGAGTCTCAGCTTATGTAACACCCTGAAAATTATACATTTGGAATCTATTTAAGTATTTTATTTAAGTAATATATATTGAAAATTTATACCTGTAATATGAAAAAGATATACATGAAAGGGTTCAATGTAACACCCAGATCACAAAAAAAAAAAAAAAAACTTATTCGAAATTATGAACCCAATATTATTAATGTATTTTAAATCGGACCCTTACAATTTATTTCAGCTCATGATTTTAATTATTTTGAGATACATGTACGTAACTATAAAGTATAAACTCGTATTTAATTATACAGTCTTAGTCTTATATATATATATATATATATATATATATATATATATATATATATATAGGGGATGGTTCAAATGTTAACCTTCATTCCATGTAGAAACTAGGATCCATTAATAACCACTCATCTCATTAATATGAATGGTTAAGATTGAATCTCTGATTTAGGGGTTTAGTTACAATTTTTTTTTTTTTCACATTCTTGTAGATTTTATAAGGGTAAAATTGTACAAGAAAGATCTCCACATTTATGGCATGAATCCTAATATATTTAGATAAAATCCGTATAGAATTAATATGGAGAAAAATTGTAACCATGATGTAACGTGTTTTCTGAATTTTATAACAATGATATTATGGAATGTTTGCAAGAAAAAATAAAGAAAGAAAGAGGCTTCTAGTTGTACGTACATGAATCTTTGTATTATCGGCCACCGTTTTATATATATATATATATATATATATATATATATATATATATAGCAAATATAATGTGCAATATTAGTTTATTATGTAAATCATGTTAGCAAGTTAGCAACATGAATTGCTAAATTATTTAAAATTTTTGGGGTGCTAAAATTTGAAGGTTTTTTTTACTATTAAAGATGTTTAAATTTCATCACACGTGTATAAATAAAATATATTGCTATTATAAACAGATACATTTGCTAATATAAATAAAATATATTGCTATTATAAGCAGATATATTTGCTAATATAAACAAATATTGCTATTATTAACAAATACATTGGCTAGTATAAACAAAATATATTGCTATTATTGAATGTGTCGTTTTCTAATTAACCCTCCCACCCACCCTATTATTAACAAATACATTGGCTAGTATAAACAAAATATATTGCTATTATTAACAAATACATTTGCTAATATAAACAAAATATATTGCTATTGTTGAATGTGTCGTTTTCTAATTAACCCTCCCACCCACCCTCCAAAAAAGGAATTAATTAATTTTAAATACTTATTTGAATGATGAATCGTCCATTTCATAACCAAAAAAAAAAAAAAATATTGATTGTAGTAATAAAATCGGTGTCTATTGTAGTGCTCAAGCATATTATTGTGTGTTCAATACAAAAGTCCGCATTTTTATTTGTTTCTTCAAGCGATCTGCATTTTTTTTTACAGAGATAGATGCGATTTGTTATGTATTATAATAAAGTAAATAATCAATTATATATTTAAAGATATATATTCCATAAAATGTGGGATTTGATATTCCATATAAATTAAATTACTTCTATGCCCTTAACTTATATAACTCTTAATTAATTGTATATTTAACTCCATTAAATTTAGATTAATCTTGACCATGAAAACTAAATAGATGTATGGCTGTAATTGGATCCTAGTTTCTACATGGAATGATGGTTAACATTTGAACCAATACCTATATATATATATATATATATATATATATATATATATATATATATATATATGCTATAATAAAGAAAGAAAGTATCAAACAAAGAGACATATATCTTGAAAATGGGATTGAGTTCCATTAATTAAAAATTATTCTATATTTATGGCACCTAGCCACCTTATCACCTTGGGAGCTTACACGTATTAGGATTTGTTTATATGTATATCTATTAGGATTTGTCTATATATATATAGGGGCAGACTTGTGTGAGACCGTCTAACGGGTTCCTTACGTTAGACGGATCTCTACCCGATCCGGATAAATTTTAAATATAAAACAATAAAGAAAAAAAGGTAAAAATAGATATGCTTCTCCAGCGCCGCTTCTCTTCTCTTTCTCTCCTCCTCTGTGCAGCCGCCACTTCTCTTTCTCTCTTCCTCTGTGCGGTCTTTGCGATCTTTCTACCTCACGCAATTTGGCATCCCTCATAACGCAAGTCTCGACCTTCGCCGATCAACTCGATGATAATTAGAAATTTATTTCTCTTTTTCAGATTTGGATGGGGGATTACGAGCAACAATGGTCGATGCTACGATTTCTGGGTTGATTTCAATGAATTTATGTCTCGCTGCCGCGAGCCCAAGGACTGCAGACTCCTCCAAGAAGATTATTTCGAGTGTTTCCACCACTGTAAAGAGGTATGCACATTTTAAATTTTCTATTTTATTTTGTCTGTAGAATCTTCCATTTGAACATTTCACTCTCTCGCTCTCTACCTCAATTCTATAACTTCAATCAGGGGTGCTCTAAGGTAACAAATTATTCAATACATAATCTAGAATTAATTTGTATGTTTTTAGTTTGTTGAAATTGAATTGCGAGAGTTGTGAATCCATCAAATGCATTTGTCGTAATTATGTTGTTGAAGTTGAAGAATGGGGATTTTGGGTTTTGATTATTTATCTTCCGCAATGTTTCCGTGTTGTTGAACAATTAGTCCCACTAAAAAACACATGGATCGCGACTTGAAGAAGAAGGGGAATAGGAAGAAAAAGTCATTTGCTAATCATCAAATTAAACACTTATTTCTCTGATTTTTCCATCTAGTAATTTTAATTATGCTTTTGTTTTGCTTTGTTCCATAGCACATATATAGGTCTGTTCAGAGTTGTATTATTTTAATATTTTTCACTTTTACCAGGGATGGTTTTCTTTCATCTGGATTCAAGCTAAAGCTCTGAAGTCTGGAGGAGGATTAACAGTAGAAGCTCTAAAGCGCCTATGCTTAGTTTTTTTTTTCTTTTTTTGAAAAATTTGATAGCTAATCTGGTAGTGGGAATACTTTTTGGTTTGACCATGTGTTTGTTAGGTTAGGTTTTCTTATAATCAAGTTCTGAATGTTATATATCTGCAATGTTCTGGATTTCAATTCATCAGAACTTTGTAGTGTTAGACTCTTAGTTTTCCGTCATACAGTAAATTAGTGATACTTTATTTATAATTAGTGTTACTTATTTTTGTAATTAGTGATAGTTTATTTTGTAATCAATAATATTTGTCTCTATGATAATGAAATAATTTTTTTTACTCAAGAATGAGATTTTATTGTATTCATAGACCCGATTCTCATGTTTTAAACTGACTCTTTTCTTTCTAATTAGTGATATTTTTTTTATAATTATTGATACTTTCTTTTGTAATTAGTGATACTTTTTTCCATAGTAATAAAACTCTGATGATACTTCACCCATAAATAATGATACTCACATGTCAGTTAATGATACTTCATCCATAAATAATAATACTCACATGTAAGTTAATGATATTTCACCCATAAATAATGATACTAAATAATGATACTCTACTCATAGTTAATAACATTTATCTATTGTGGATTTGATAATTAATGTATAATCATCAATAATATCATATTATACTCCACTTCCGAGTTAATGATACTTCATCCATAATTAATGATACTTCACAGACAGTTAATGATACTCACTAGATATATATCTAATGATATTTCAATTAATAGTTAATGATATTTTGCCAAATTTATATATAATATCTAATGATACTTAACTTAATAGTTAATGTATTTCGCCAAATTTATATCTAATGATACTTCGCTTCATAGTTAATGATACTTCACTTCACTGTTAGTGATACTTTTCACATAGTGATACTTTACTTTATACCTAGTGATACTTTACTTATACCTAGTGATACTCCAGTAGCTGCGCGTGGGAGCGCGGGTAAAGACACGGGTCTGCGCGCGAAATTGGGATTGGGGCGGGTTTTGGACGGGTTTGGGATGGGTTTGGATTTTATTTGACCCGTCTAATGTAAGCGACCCGTTAGACGGTCTCATACAAGTTTTTGTCATATATATATATTTATCACCAATAGACTACAGGAGGAGTTTGGTAAAAAAAAAAAACGATGAAGCTTCTCTCCTCAACCACCGTCGACAATTACCATTCGATCATCTTTTTCGACTACCAAATCATAACCAAAAATTATACCATAATCTTCTTCTCTGAGTTTAGATCACAGCTGCACAAGAGATCATTCTATTTGGTGCCAAGAAAGAGAAGAACAAAGAGAAAGACAGTCAAGAGCTGTTGCCCCGCCACCATGTGTCGCAACCAACTTGCGTTACGATTTCCCGCCGATCTGACCGTCGGATTTTCCCCGTATCTATACCGTTGGAAACCTTAGTCAGTAGGCTACATTTATCTAGTTTTGGATTGTTGATATGTCCTCATTTGAATCGCTATTAATACGTCGAAAGTTGACGCAACGTTGCTGCTGCATGAGAACAAGTTGTTGTCGCTACTTTGGCTGCGTTGCTCCATTCTTTTCTGGGGTCAAAATCCATCATATTTATGACGGATAGAAACATCTCTCTACAAGCTATTCATATAAGGTTTTATATTTTATCTCCAACGCTATTTGGTATATCGTTTTTGTATCGAAAGTTGTCGGAAACCACATTCTAATACCGGAGTGAGTTGCTACTGCTGCTGCGGCTTGGACAGCCCGCTTCTAGCCTTCAGAAAGTCTAAATCTATTAACTTATACATGGTTAGAAGTCTCTCCTTACGAGTTACTCATATATGGTTTCAGATTCTAGCTTCAACCTTGTTTGGCCTATCATTTTTATGTTGAAAGTTGCCGAAAAATCATCTTTTAAAATCAGCATGTGTTATTTTAATTACTATCAGCGATGTGGTGTGGTGGAGCTGTTGTGAGATAGGTGGATATAATTAGGCGTGTTAATTGATAATGGTTGGGAATAGGTGAATTATCATATTATAAAAATCTAGGTGAGTTTTGCGATGATGTTTGATTGATGAGTGTGATGCGGAGGGGCTACTGGTGACATGAAGTCGCCGGAAAGGAGTTATATATTATCGAGTAGCGTCTCTTTAGAGACGGTGAAGGGTGGTTGCTGCAGAAAATGTTTGGTTATGGAGTTTAAAAGGAGTGTTGGGTTATACATAGATATAGGTAAAATTATTGCACAAAATGGTATTATTACATCATTTGGTTTAGTCCCAAATGCTTCAGTATAATCCAGTTCCCATATCAAGAGTTCTAAAATTTTAATTGGGTCCCTGAAGTAATAAGATTAAATGAAAATATTCAGAGATTGCAATTAAGTCTTAATTGAAGTTAGGAAGAATTAATTATGTTTGAGCCCAAATAAATTTCTAAAAATTGCCATTTGTTTTCAAATGTTAAAAATAAAGATGTGGGAATTTAATTTAGATCAATTGACCTATAGCTACGTTTACTTTAATTGCTATAGTTGAATTGAATATCAAATAGGGATACCGAAATGTATTTAAACATTAGTCATGATTTTCACCGCTTCATTTTCATATTGGTTCAAAAGATCTTACACCTCAAGTAAACTTTTATTTATGCCCATAGAAGCTATAACTATCATTTATTGACTGAGATCGTGAGGTCATAAGTCTAGGGTTATTTTCTTTTATAGGTCGAGAAAAGGTCAACGGACTTGAGCTTCCCGACTTGAAATAAATACGAGCATCCCTAAGATTTAAGGTGGGTTATAACTAAACTCATCTTGAATTATTTACGTATTAGTGTCGTTATTTATGTGAATTAATTATTTAAACTCAAGTTTATAAATGTTTTATATTTGTTTTTAAATATTTTATATGTCTCATTTGTATGTTCTCTGAAATGTTACTATTTATGTGAATTAAAAATGCAAGTTTAAAGTATATAAATGATTATGCTATTCATTTTCGTGAATCGATGTGCTATGATGCAAATGTGAATTGCAATGTCATTTGCCTACAGTTCAATTGTGGTTTCATACCACCCTATTGATATGTGATCACCCTACAGTTTACGATTAGTATTCAAGGTCGAAAGGGCTAAGATACGAACCGTACCTACAGTTGTGGTTAATTCCACCCTATAGTTGTGGTCAATATCACCCTACAGTTATGTGGTCACATTCTACGCAGGCCTATGTGGCATATGTCTCAAGTGCATGCAATTCACTTTGCTACGTGTTAAGCTATAATATTAGGTAAAATGTGTGCATTTCACCTGTTTTACAAATGTTATATTCACTGAGTGTTTTCTGGCGCTCAAACCCGAATATTTTCAAATGATTTCAGGTGATGGAGTTTAAGGCTGGTTGAAGGACGATGATGGTTGGAGTTGGACTATTTGTTGTTTAAATTAGTTGTTTGGTCAAACTTAAGTGAAGTTAATATGTTAAGTTTTTAAATTCTTAAAACTGCTTCCGCTACACATTATTTTCTAAATGGTTGCGCTCAGGTGCACTTAAGATTCCACTTAACTCTTTTATAAGTTAGAAGTGCACTTAATTTTATTGTTAAAGTACGCTAAATTCCTTTAGAATTTGAATTAAGATATTTTGAGATCAAGTTATTTTCAAAATATTTCCAATAGAGACTTTTGAAACATTTCTTTTAGCAAGCTGGTGTTTTGATAATCCTTTTGAGAATTGACATGCTGATTTGATATAACAGGTTAAAACACATTTGTAAGCATTTAAGTCAGGTAGATGTGTTGGTGGTTTTTTTTAGTCGGAATGTAGCTCGTTCTTTTGGAAAGAAATATTGTAAATTTTTTATTTATTTATTTAGGAAAAATTAATTTAAAATTTATTAAATGACGAACTCTTCCCATTTCGAAATCAGGGCGTCACAGCTTAGTTCGCCGGACTTGTGGTGCTACTGCCGGAAGGACGAAAGCCGTTTCATCTTTGAGAGATAATTCGTCAGACCGTGAGCACTAGCCGGAATGTATTTTGTCTTGCGGAGAGAGGTCCCCTCAACTCGGCTTGCCGGAATCTGCATTCGGGTTTCAGTTTATTTACATTATTTCATTTCAGTTTATTGTAATCCTTCCACTCTTCTACTCCTTCTGTTTCTCTCTTGTACTTCAGTTGTAACGAATTCCAGAAGTGTAACATGTTTCAATAACAATTAACACATTTTGTTAGAAAATAATATTATTAAATATTACTCCCTCCGTCCCGTTTGCAAGGTCCACTTTCTATTAAAATAGATAGTAAATAATAAAAAGATGGATCTTGCTATTAAGACGGAGGGAGTAAATTACTTACAATCAAGATAAAGGTGGGACCAATAAAAATAATATTAAAAAAGCTCAAACAATCAGCCACATCCCCCGCCCGGGCCGAAGTATAATTAAATAAAATAAAATTACTAGTATCGACTTTCGATTTATTTTGAAGTTTTTCATTCTCATTGATGGTCGCAAGCGATTCTCGCGGGGATGAGAAATATTTCGTATTCGATCTCGTGTATTCGGTTGTATTATTAATTTAATAAAATATGTTATAAAAAATAGACATTAAGTATAACATAATCGATTTAGTGAATAATTATCCACAAAAATTAAGCTTTTAAAAATTATAAATCATATTTATAAAATAATCAAATATAATAATAAATCATTCATTAAAAAATTAAAAATTAAATAAAAAAAATAAATATAAATCCTAATTGAGTAGAACTAACCATAGTTAATAATTTTAAAATTAAACTAATGTACAATAAATTAAAATTAATAAAAATAAAAAATAAAAAATATGATAGTGAAATACAAAATTTGGAATAGAGAATCACATCTGATGATGGAGATAACTTATACTCCCTCCACTTTGAAATGTTTGTTGTTTTACGGTTTTTTTTTTTGTTTCAAAATGTTTGTCGTTTTTTATAATTTGACACTCTCTTTCTCAATTTTAACCATTTCAAATCCTACAAGATTTCTTGATTATAACAAAATGGAGAGAGAAAATGTTGGTATTTTTTAGGAAAATATAGATGAATTATATTTTATAGCATATATGAGGGATGTGTATATTTATCCACAAAATTAATTGTTAATTCTAGATAAAAAAAAATCTAAAACAACAAACATTTCGAAACAGAGGGAGTATTAGTTAATTGTCTTATTCAATTTTGGCATGGCCGTATATCCACTACACGTTTACATTAGTGATAAATGAAAATCAAAGGTGAGACAACGTAAAAATCCCACATCTCTTGCCTCTTGGGTTTGGAAGTACCTGGCACTATCCCAAAATATGGGTTTATACTTAATATTTTTTGCATAGTCCAATTTTCTCATTTTGATAAACATATATTGTATCTATTCCATTCATATATATTTGTTTTAGTTTTTTGGATATTTCAATATATAGGCTGTTTTTTTATATTTATTTAGTTCACTTATTAATACACTCATGTTCAATATGTTTACATTAAATATTAATTTATCGTTAAAAAAAATAAATACGAGAATATTAGGAAGTTTATTTATTTAATTACCTTTTCTAATATTTTTCTTAATCACAGTCAAGAATCCAATCGGCATGTATGAATGAGATAGAGGGAGTATATTCTAATACAATTACACCACCGAGATTTTAATTTTCACCTTTGAGTCTTCTATTATGTGATAACTATTTATTAAAAATTAGAAACAATCAAATACAATCAATCATAATAATTTAATGACTAAAAGTAAATATTATAGATAAGAATACATCCTAATAATAAAACAATCAACTCTAGATAACATTTATTTTAGCTTAAAATAAAAATAAATATAATAAAATAATCGATCCTAATTTAACAAGAAACACAATAGATTAAAATATTATTTCCAAGGGTTAATTTTTTTAGTTCCAGTATAGAAATTGAAATTGAGATCTATCTATCTATCTATATATTAAAGCAAAATTGCATAGATAAATTATCATTAATTTTAGTTAAAAGTTTATTTAAATTAATATACTTTCGCTGAAATTTTTTATAAGTTTAGTAGTGGTTGAGTTGTCTAGTGTGATGTTCAAACTTAGATCCTAGGATCGAATCATGTCTATTACCACCCTTTTGTTTTATTTTTCAAATTTTTCCATTCCATTTTTTTTCCTTTCTAATATTTTTTCCTTGACAAAAACTTGTATGAGACCGTCTAACGGGTCGCTTATGTTAGACGAGTCAAATAAAACTCAAACCCGCCCAAAACCCGCCCCAAAATTCATTTTTGCGTACATGCGCGTGTCTTACACATGCCCCCACGCGCAGTCACTGGAGTATCACTAGGTATAAAGTAAGGTATCACTATGTGTGAAGTATCACTAACTGTGAAGTGAAGTATCATTAACTATGAAGCGAAGTATCATTAGATATAATAAAATTGAGAATCGGATCTATGAATATAATAAAAACTCATTCTTGAGTAAACAAATTTATTTCATTATCATAGAGAAAAATATTATTGATTACAAAATAAAGTATCACTAATTACAAAAGAAAGTAACAATAATTACAAATAAAAGTATCACTAAAAATCTCAGATTCTATAAATTAATAATTAAGGATCCAACAAATTGCTAAATTGCAAAAAAAAAAAATCAAGCAATAATATAAAGAATGGAGTCAGTAGATTCAATCCGAGCGCCACCTTTCGAACCAAAGTGCCCCATCACGGCTGCCCAATCTCTGGAGGAGGCTGCGGCGGCGGCGCCGTCATGCATCCCGCTGGTGGCCGGAATCCTCGTGCCCGGCGGGAAGGTGGTAGTACATCCGGGCAGTTTGGGGGCAGTGAGAGTGAAATCTGCAAGCAATCCTCACACCAACATCCAATAGCTCCAAGTACTTTTCCATCTCTCTCTCTCTCTCTTGATTTTTGCCCTAATTTTTTCTCCCTCTCTAAAGAATTTAGCAAGGAAAATTGAAAGAAGAAGAAAAGGGAAAAATTTGCGGAAAAAGGGTTTTTGTTCCTAGAAATCAAAAAATGTCCCAACCCATGAAATCCGAAAAAAATTATGTTGATAAAAATTGAATGAAAAATCTATCAAATTAGATCTCGAACATACGAGGTGATTCATGTAGTGATCTGTGTCGAATTAGGTGGTGTTGATGGTGTCAAGCGTGGCAAATCTGGAAGCAATGTTGGGCGGCAGCGATGATGCGGAAGAAGATTGATCGGGAGAATAGAAGCTCTGCGAGAGAAGAGCAGTTGTGTTAGGTTTTCTTTTCTTTTTTTTTTATTTGCTTTTTATAATTTAATGAATCCGGGTCGGGTACAGATCCGTCTAACGTAAGAGACCCGTTAGACGGTCTCACATAAGTGATTTTTTGAAGAAAATGTGTGATAAGCTAGTACAAATGTGTTCTTGGCCAATAATTTGGGTTTTAGTGATGGGGCTTATGAAGATTATATTTGAGATTGTGGATTTTAGGTATTGAATATTAGATTTGGGTTATTTTTGTTCTCTATTTTCTCCTCTCTTTTTTTCTTTTGTTTTTTTTTCTCGTCGTCTATGGATTGTTTTTTAGTATTTTTTTTATTTCCTTTTGTCTTTTCTGTTTTTTTTTCTTGTATGATTGTTTTTTATTTATGTTTGTTCCATTTTATATTATTTAAAGTGGGGGTTGTATTTTAGTTTGTTAGGGTTTTAAGATAATGGCGGTTGTGAGGACGAAAAGATTTAAAAAATATATTTATACTTTTATTAATTTGGAGGATTGTGAAGAGAATCACTGGTCAGATTATTCAAAATAAATAAATAATAGCTATATATATACTTTATTTAGTTTTTTTTTTTACTCACACACCCGACCTGATGGTATTATACTCAAGATTTTTTTAATACACACATAAATCATAGCTAAATTCTCTAGAGTTTACGTGTACTTGAATCGAATCGAGGATTCGAAACTACCAAACTAGGAATAAGATTTGTGTCAATCCACCAAAATAACCAAAAGAAAAGAAAAAGTCTGGACTCTTAGGAATTTTCTAGTAATGTAGTGGTGTTAGCTTGAGGCTAAATGTTTAAAGTTCGAATCACACCACCAATAATCCAATATCACTAGGTGCGACCGTGCGAACTAGCCTGTCACACCTGGTTTTCTACCCCTGCGTAGTTTACACAGAAGTGGGGGTTCATCCAATGCGCTCAGGTTTTCCAAGTGTTGTTTACCTTTTCTGTGTTGAGTGTTGTCGCACCTGGTTTTCCACCCATGTGTAGTTTACACAGAAGTGAGAGTTGATTCAGTGTGCACCTTGTTAGCGGATATGGGTTACTAAAACAAAGAAAAAAAGAAAAAAAAATCCAAATTGATAAAGCTATTTTGAGAACATGAAAGTACATCATTAATCATATTTCTAATTAATGGTAGATACGAATCCTTTCTCCATATCTTTTAGCTAGTGCAAAATGCAATATAATCTAATAAGCATTAAATTAATTATTCTCGATTCACATACTTATATATCTAATCAATTAATATCATCAGTGTTGAGATAATCTTTTCCCAACAATCAGTTCGATCAAGAAATATCATGCATGTTTCTCAAAAAAATAAAAAATATCATGCATGCATAAAAGAGTTACGTGCACAGATCGCTACATGCTTTGGTTTTGTGCATGCCTCTCAATTCTCGTGCACCATTCAAATGAGAGAGAGAGAGAGAGAGCGTAAGCCATATGTATTTAACAAAAGCAAATGGCATGCCAATATCTACTTTATTACATAGCTCTTGATCGATCATCATGCGATTACATAGATTAGTACATGCAATATATAGTTATATACTATACACACAGTCACACACACTACACACAGCAATATATATATAATGATCAGTTTCTGGCGGGAGATCTTCCGCCTTGCCTGTTGAAATCAGGTATGGAGTAAGCATGGTGGTTATCGTCCAAACCACTTTCAACTTCATCATCCTCGGCCGCCAGCTTACGCTGCTCCGCCGCCACTCTCCTGCCTTCCGCCGTGCAAGAGCTCATCATCATCACTACCACCATAACTAATAAAACCACCCTCATCTTCCCCATCTTTTCCCACGTACCCTGCACACACACACACACACACACACATATATATATATATAATTATTTATTTATTTTCAATTAGTTTCGAGATTCACACGCACATCCCATTTCTTGTAATTTAAACATAATAAAATCAATGTGTATCGATCGACTTACTTCAGATTTCTTGCGTTGAAGAGAGATATATCGATCTGATGAACGCGCGATCGATTGTTGAAATTAGGGTTGGTGTTAATGGATATATATATAGTAGGGAATGTGACTAGATTTGTTGATGGGGGGTCTCCACCAAATGAGGCAAGATCAAGTGGTGGTGCCCATGGGGATTAATTACACCATTTTATTAGAAAATCAATCTCATTCATTAATCAACCAAATGGAGTAATTAATTATGCACATCGTGATCCCATTTATAATCCCACTAAATAAATTTAATCCAAAAGTAAAAAAAGCACCAGTAAAAACCCTGCTATTTTCTCTTCTTCTTCTTCTTTTTTTTTTTTAACGTGAATGCTATTAATTAAGTGTAATAAAGATCATCCATTCTTTTTAATTCTTATGTATATATGGAATAGTATAATTAAATAACTTTTTGAGCACCGACTCAAGTAAATACATACATAAGAACTTATGAGGGTTATTATTGATGAAATGAAATACGTACTATATACTAAGTCATGTGATGTTACCAAATTATATTGAATCAAACAACACGAGCAGTAGAACAATTATCATTAACTCATTATTGTTGGCTTTTAAATACTAATTGCCAATTAATGAACTATAAACCATGCAATTAAAACGTCATTAATTACATGCATAATTTTGGGAGCATTACTTATAGTGGAACCTCCAGGAATTCTCCACAAATTAATGTTGACACTATTTGAATCATTTACTCCAACTTGTTGATTAACCATAATTGCTCTATGTGTTCTAATAGTTTTGATATGGATTGGCGCATTAATTACACCCTCAGTTTCATAATATTTAATATTTTAGTCTTTAATAATGTCTCAATTTTTTTTTATGTGTTTTAGATCTTTCACTCACTTTCTTCCAATTTTACCCCTATCAAAACAATATTAAAATTTATTAGAAAAATATAACTTAATAATATTTGATATAATTGGAGAGAGAGAGAGAGAGAGAGAGAGAGAGAGAGAGAGAGAGAAGATATCATATTAATCTGTAACATTTTTTTACTTCTTAATTTTCCGTCATGAATATACAAAAATAAAAATTTGACGTTTAACGATAGAATTTTCCATTGCTAAGTTAGAGATGGAAATGTTCATCATTAATTCATCGTTAAATGTCTCAATCTTAATTCGTCATTAAGTTGTTGGTAATCTAGCGACGAAATATAATCTGTAGCTAAGTCCAGCATTAAAATGCATTTTTCTTGTAAAGATCAAATATTATGAAATGGAGTATATATTAATCAATGAGTAAATTACATTTTTGGTCCCGTAAGAATAGAGTCCAAACACTTTTAGTCCTAAATGTTCAATTTTGATCTCAACTTTAATTTTTCGACACTTTTGGTCCCACAGTTTATATTTCAACATTTTTTGTCCAGAAAACTAACGAACTATGCTTAACATTCGTTAAGTACTTATTTTAGAGCCAAAAAAATATCTATTCTTTTTATCTTCGTTGCATCGCTAATTAAGGGTGAAAAATAGAAGGAATGTAGTGAAAATTTCAATCCCAAATGGTACTGTTTTGACTCCAAAATTGGTAGTGGATGTTAAGTATAGTCCGTTAGTTTTTAGGATTAAAAGTGTTGAAGTATAAACTGTGGGATCAAAATTACCGAAAAAATTAGCTTGAGACTAAAATTATACATTTTGGGACTAAAAGTATTTGGACAATCACTACAAAAAAATCACGGTATAGCGACGGACTATTCCATCATTAAATCCCTGAATTCTGTCACTAAAATCGACTAACGATGGATTAACGACGGAACAGGTCTGTTGTTAAACGTGTGGTCAACAATAGATTTAACGACTGATCTATTCGGTCATTAGTTACTAATAACGGATCTAAAGACGGATTAGTCCGTCGTTAAATCGGTCCTCATTTTTGTCGCGTACACTTTCTAATGACGGACCGGTCCCTCGTTACATCTGTCATTAGTATCTAACGACTGAATAGATTCGTCGTTAAAAAGGTTAGCTATTTAATTTTTATTTTCCTTTTAGCGACGGATTGGTTTGTCATTAGTTTTTTTTTTTGAATTGTTGATTTTATTAATTTGAAGACATTTAAAATCAAATGAAATAGATACAAATTATTATATAAATATTTAGTTTGAATAAGATATTAAACATATAAAAGTAGTTATTCAAAATTATACATAATCAAACATAACAATTTTAGAACCATAGATAATCAAACCTTTTTTTTTTAAATCATACATAATCAATCATAAATAATAATATCCTACATGTCTGGAAGAGGCTGAAATGATGACCCATCGACATCCCCGAATCGATGATGCATCTTCTGCATCTGCTGGAGGAGAGTAAGCTGCTGATCCATCATCTCCTAGTGCTTCTGCTTCCAAGTCTGCTCTCGCTGCTGAAAACGCTCCTCCTGTGCCTGCAGCTTCGCCTGTAACTCTTGGATGGCAGCCTGAGAGTCATAGTACTGGGAGCCCACTGAATCAACACTGCTACTCCTCTGACTACGTCCAATGTGGGCAGCAGCTCGATTACATAGCCCAAAGACGCGGCTCTTCTCCATGCCCACAACATCGATATAGATCGATGTCGTGTCCGGCGGCATCTCAGATGAGTCGGAGGCAGCTGAGTCCTCTACTCAATCGCCTCACGTACCTCGCCCTATATTTATTAAATAATTAAATAAAAGTATATATGTCAATCTGAAAATATATAAGCAATTAATTAACATATAATTTGAATACACTTACAATGATGCATCGTGATTAACATATTTTCCTGTCGACTCATTTCTTTTGAGTTTTGGTCTATGGCAGTATTTATTCAACTCTTCTCTGAATTTTCTAGTATCTTTTATCTTCCTTTGTATATTCAACACAGTATTGAACAGATTGTCAAACACATTTTTCTCTATGTGCATGACATCCAAGTTATGTCGAATCAGAAGGGAACTCCAGTATGGCAGATTCCAAAAGATACTTTTCATCTTCCACCTGCAACCTTTGGATAATGTCACATTATCGTTCAACTCGATGACTTTTTTAAGGCCCAATGCCTCTATATCAGCCAAAATATCTTTGCATGTTCTTGCTTCAGGAGATAGTGCGGTGACAACCTTGTTCTTTGTGAATGCTCTTCTATTTCTTTAAAATGGATGAACAACATCCAAGAACTTTCGATGGTTGTCGAACTAAGATTGCTTACCACCACATACTAGAGTAAATGCATATGTAGCTTCCATACAATGTGGACAAGCAAGTTTTCCAGCAGTACTCCATCCGGATAACATTGAATACGCTGGAAAATCACTAATTGTCCAGAGCAGTACGGCTCGCATCTGAAAGTTCTGTTTCATTAAGATATCATAGGTAGCACACCTACTTCCCACAAGTTGATCAATTCCGATATTAGTAGTTGTAAAAATACATCCAACTTCTCTTTCGGATTGCGTGGACCTGGTATGAGTATTGTTAGAAACATGAATTATTTTTTCATGCACATCCACGGAGGAAGATTGTATGACATAATAATAATGAGCCAAGAAGAATATTGTTGGCCTGATTGGCTGAATGGTTGGAAACTATCCATTGAAAGACACAAATGGACATTTCAAATTTCCGAAGTGAAATTAGGGAAAGAAGTGTTCAGATGCTTCCATGCAGGAGAGTCGGCTAGATATCGCATCACCCCGTCATCAATTGATGATGCATATCAATGCATACCTCTGCAATCGAAGCGTAAGTGGAAAGTAGTACATTTTTTTGTGAGCCACTTTTATATTTTGTCTCTTCACCGCACGCTGATTGACTTGCTTGAATCGAGATTGACCACAAATTTTGCATTCTACCAATTAAGTATGATCACCTGCCCAGTAGATCATGCAGTTGTTGATGCAACAATCAATCTTCTCAATGGGTAACCCCATCCCATGAAGTAATTTTTTCGTATTGTAGAAGTTCGAGGTGACCTGATTGTTTTCTGGAACATTCTCCTACATTAGCTGTGTTATCTGATCAAAACACTTCTATGACGTGTTGTTCTCAGACTTGATGGCCATCAGATATGCCACCAGTGATAATTGAGAGTGTTGCTCACAACCGGGCCACAATTCTTTATCTACAGTCTTCAACATGTCGTAAAAGCGTTGTGCATCAAGATTCGAGATCTCTTCATCATCATCCATGGCGTTTATGTTGTATTTGTGGACCGGCAACATCGTCACCATTGAATGATATGAAGCTACACATTCATCATCGATGATATCCCGTTCAATACGTGCGGGTCTGTTAATTTTCCCTTGAAATGTCCAAGTATCGTAATTCCAAACGAATCCATATATGTTTCGCCTATACGGTTCTTGAAATGGAATATTTTTACATTTACGACATGGACAGTTAATTTTTTATCCCTATCCATGAAAGCAGGTTGGTTACAGGCAAACTCGATAAAGGATTCAAGTCCATTCAGAAAGTCTGGATTTAAAGCACCATTATCAAGATATCACTGGTACATCCATTGCCGATCTAGACTCATATTGTAGCACCGAATCTATAAAATTTTGTCGTTAGGAATAAATAAAAGTTCTCCCAAATAAGTAAGTTATTTAGTAAAAATTTGGGCAGCAACTATGTAAAAATCATAGTCCCAAGTTCTCGATTATACGCTAATTGATCTATGTTTATTTAATCAAATTCTACCAACCAAAACCAACAAAAATGAACAATACCAACAACACCAACAATTCATATTTACACTCTAGATGGATCCAAGGGCCCTCGTCCCATACAAATTTAAAATTCATTATTTTTATAAAATTCAAAAATTAAAACTAAAGTAGAAGAAATTGAAATTGAAGAAAAACTAATAAAGTACATGTTTGGAAATTATTTATCTATTACTAAGTACTATTGTCAAATTGTCTTGTTTTTTATAAGATCCCCATTATATTTGCCTAAAAATATTCTTTTAAATACTTAATTTAAGGACAGTGATAGTATTATTATATGGTAAAGTTATGTTTTTATTCATGATTTGGTCTAACTAATCTTAACAATCTTACATTTGTGTCTTTGTATCAACTGTTTTTTTTTTTGGCTATGAGCTAATGACTTGGGTCATTTTTTATTTAGTACCCAGATTTGAATTGTAAACTTAAAAAAAAATTAGTTAGAGTATTTATTTGTAAACTTAAAAATATTCTTTTAAATACTTAATTTAAGGACAGTGCTAGTATTATTATATGTTAAAGTTGTGTGTGTTTTTTTTTTTCATGATATGGTCTAACTAATTTTAACAATCTTACACTTATGTCTTTGTATCAACTTTTTTTTTTGTGTGTGGCTATGATAGGCTTGACTTCCATCAAAATTAAAGTATGAAACTAGTGTTTGTGAGCATCAAAACTTACATGAAATTATCCATATGAAACCATATGAGATTCATAATTTCCATGCATGCAATAATTCTAGAGTAAAATTTGTATAAAAAATTAATAAGTGGGAATCATCTTGATCATGTATATATATATATATATATTTGTAAACGGCAACTACAGATTCTCATAGTCACCAAAAAAAAAAAAAAAAATAGCACACAAGTTTCACTTGTCATCATAAATCTGCTACATCATTATCTATTCAAATAAACAACAATCTAATAATTATAAAATGCATGTGTGAGACAAAATCTGAGTTGGAAAAAAATTAAAAAAAATGTGTGAAAAGTGAATTTGTGTAAACTGACCTTTCAGGCGTGTGGTCGGCGGCGTTGTGAGTTCCCGGCGGCAGAGAGAGACAGTTAGAGAGAGAGAGAGAGAGTTACCTGCAAAGCTATGCCGACATTGAGGCGATAGCGAGACGGCGGAGGCGTGTTGTGCAATGGGGAGAGGGGAGAGAGAGAGAGAGGGAGAGATGGAGATGGTGTCTGAAATCGTGTCGGTTGGCCAAACAAAACTGGGGGCAACGGCTAGGGTTCGCGATCAGAAATTGGAGGAAATGAAAGTGAAGCCCCAATTCTGTTTTGATATCAGAAACTTAACGACGGAATGAGACGGAAATAACCTGCTGTTAGGTTTTTTGAAATTAAATAATTAAAAAGTAAAATACTAACAACGGCAACAATCTATCATTAAATTTAATCTAATTTAATAAATTGAAAAATTGAATACTAATGACGGAAACAATCGTCGTTAGTTTTTTTGGAATTGAATAATTAAAAAAATAAAATACTAACAACGGAAACAATTCGTCGTTAAATTTAATCTGATTTAATAAATTAAAAAATTGAATATTAACGACGAAAATAATCTGTCGTTAGATTTTTCAGGAATTAAATAACTAAAAATTAAAATAATAAAGACGGAACAATCCGTCATTAAATTTAATCTGATTTAATAAATTTAAAAATTGAATATTAACGACGAAAATAATTCGTCGTTAAATTTTTTGGGAATTAAATAATTAAAAAGTAAAATACTAACGACGGGCTAAATCTGTGATTAACATTAACGACGGTCATTCCGTCTCTATTCCGTCGTTAATCTTATGCGCGAAACATTCCCGCACTTTTAAATGTCTGAAAAGTGTAGCGACGGACAGTCCATCGCTAAGCAGTCGCAAGTAACGACGAAAATTGTTTCGTCGTTATATCGTGAATTTTTTGTAGTGAATATTCGTACGGAACCAAAACTGTAATTACTCATTAATCAATTGTAGTGTATTAATTAATTTACATGACTATATATGGTTTCTATGATTTTCGGTGAGTAGCCTGATTTTGATTCATGTTGGAATTAATATCGATCATTAATAGTCCCGGTGGGAATGTTTTAGTGGTGGAGTGAGGTTGCTTGGAGACCAAAGGTCACATGTTTGAATATCCTCAAAATCACAGATCGGATGTGTGAGTGAAAAAACAAATATCGATCATCAATACGTTTACATATACATTTTTTTTTTCTAAAAGACGATTTGGCAAAACTTATAAGCATTTTAAAATATCTTGTAATTAGATGTTCCCTCGTGAACACCCAATCGATAGAGATCTAATCCCTATGTAAAAAGGGAATGAATGAGATCCTCAATCTAGTCCAGTAAATATTATGTGTCCTTCTTAGTGCTCCACTATGAATTTTATAGTTCTTGTTTTTCATTTCTTTTCTTTAATTTTTATCTCTTGTGGTGTAGTTTAATTTTAAAATTATTAATTAATTAGAATTTTATTCTACACATTGAGGATTTTAATTATTTTTCGTACTTATTTTTCATTTTTAGTTAATAATTGTTTATTAGGACTGATTATTCCATAACTAGAGTATATTTTTTAAAAATTCAAATACCGATCAATAAATGTTAATTATTATTGATTATATTATAATAATATCTATTTTATAATAAACATTATGAAAATAATGGATTTGATATTGAACACAAGATTAGTTGAATATAAATTATGGGTACTAGAGGATCTCATCCTAAAAGAGAGAGATCTTAGGTTCAAGAATTCATGTACCGTTCGCTAGCCTGATCCCCAGCTTAAAAAATAAAAATAAAAATCTTGTAAGACGTTTAACCTAATATAAATTATAAGATGCTTAGTTTGTTTACATGGTGTCTCTAAAAAAAGAGAAAAAAAAAAAAAAAGAAGCAGATGTCTGGACTTAGTAGCTTAATTATAAGTTATTTTTAGAAAAGTATAAGAGGCTCCTAACTTTTTCATTAAAAAATGATTTATATATATATATATATAGTTTTAGTAATTTATAAATATAAATTTGTGATTAATAACTTCAAATTAAAAGACTCAATTATCCAAACACTTCATCTTTTTTTTTAATGTTATCAATTCTAAGAAAGTTATAAGACGCATAAGCTTATATATATATATATATATATATATATATATATTTAATTTTACAAGATATATATGCATGTGTGTACAAAAAGGTGTTCATAATTTTTTTTTTTTTTTCAAAAGGGTGTACAACATATTCTATTCGAACTATTGAATTGTTGTAAATATTTTGAATTTTTGCAACTGTCTATTGAAAAGAAATATGTACTAATGATTGACAGAGAAGATATAATTTTGTTGTAAAAAATTAAAATAAAAGATCTGATCATCTGCCATATCATATATTTACATGCACGAGTACATAAGATCTCCCGTGTATTAGACTATTAGTGTGTGTGTGTGTGTAGATATAGCTTATAAAAGCACCTTAATTATTTATTCTTTCTAATATTTATTTATTTATTTATTTATTTTTCTTAAGCAACTTATTTCTAATTACACACATATTGATATTGTACTCTCTCTCTCTCTCTCTCTCTCTCTCTCTCTCTCTCAATTGAATCAGAGAGTTCAGGCGGGATCACAGGAACCCCTGCTGACGGGATCACAGGAACCCCTGCTGAAGTCCGCCATGGAACAAGCATGGTGGTTTTCCAAGCTACTCTCAACTCCGGCATCGTCTACTATATTCTGCGGCTTCGTCGCGTGCTTCTTTTCCACCGCCGCGAGTATCCTGCCCTCCGCCGTGCAAGAACTCATCATCAACAGCACCGCAACCAAAATAGCAACCGCCCTCATATTAGCCATCTCTTACCTTCATAAATATATATATATATATATATATATATATTAAAATGAAAATGAAAATGCAAGAGTTTGATCAAGATTAATTTGGCATCGAGATTTTGACTCACCCTAGATTTGTTGATCGTTACGAGCTAGGTTTTGCTGTCTGGAGATCGTGATAAGTCATGTTAATACATATGGATGTGTGGTGCATATATAGTTGGAAAATATAATGTGATCATGAGATTTAACTTGTTAATGGGGTCTCCTCCATCTCCACCAAACGAGGCAAGATTAAGTGGGGGTTCCCATTCCCATACATTATATATAATATATATAAGATTAATTAATCTCATTTATCAACAAATTAAATGATGGAGCTTGGGAAATTATTAGCCTATTCTGGAAGAACATATATATGAACATCATGACCCCATTAATCCCACTCCACATATTTATTACAAAAGTCAACGGATCATACACAAAACACCTTTTTTTTCGATTAGATCCTCCATGCCAATTGGTGTTTCATTTCCTGTGCCACAACTGATTTATTAATATATCATATTAAATAAAAATTCAAAATTAAATTAAATCATAATGAATTGAAAAAAAAAAAAAGGCTTGGTCCATGTTATGCACGTGACAAAGAATGTTAGAGGGGATCTAAAATTTTATTTTTTGACCTCATAATAACATTTTAAGGGTATTTTAGTCATTTTACATTTTTCATCCCAATTTTTTAATATGAAAAAAGTCACATATATCTTCTCATCGAGGAAAATTCTACCATATATGTTGGGGTATTACCACAACAACTAATACACTATTTTAAAATTATAAAACTTATGTATCATAGATAATAAAATATTATGAAAATGTAATAGTTATTTGGGTAATACCCAAACATGTAGAGTAGAATTTCCCTATGATCGGTCAAAGCCAACATATGAAAACTAAAATGCTGTAAAAATATCAAAATATTTAGGATTCTCACTTCAAACTTTTTTTTTGGTTGCAATTTTAGATTTTTTTGTAATCTTTTTTTCATTGAGTTTGTCTCGAAGACTGTTTTAAGTGTATTTTTAATATTTAATTTAGGGTTGATTCAAACTCTCATTGATTAAAAAGAGAAAGATTTAGAATTTTAATTAAAAAAAATCGATTTTAACTTCTTACATAGGATTTATTTTTAAATGTGTTATGCATAATATGTTCATTTATATACTACTATTAATTAGTTGGGTCTTATCCTGATTAAAATTTACAGTTCCATCACTACGTGTGTATACAGATCGACATACAGTGCCTTCACTTTGTAAAATGCACGCATTGTTAATTTGTTATACATAACATACAGAATGAATGATTATCACTCAAATAATAATAATATAATATAACATCCGGTCATATATATATGAAGTTTAATTAAAATAAAATAGCAGAAGCAAAATTGTGAATTGAACCTGAATACTTGATGCATCAAATCAAATGATCCAAGCCGTGGTTATTAATTTTTGTTGTTATTTAATTGCTAATTAATTAGTGGACTATAAACCATGCAAATTGTAACGAGATGCATAATTTGAGAGCATTATTGACAGTAATTAGACGTCTAGGAATATAATTCACCACAAATATATATGATAGAGTATATAGCTACTATTTCTGTCATTTTCGGCCACTTGTTGCCTTACTACTAATTGATCTATTTAGTGCGCTATTCTAATTTAATATTAACATTATTATTGATTCCCTCAAAATGTAAGTTGTTAACATTCTTTTTTATTAGCAGTAGATATTTATTTTGATTTCTCGCGGTTGGTACAATCAATTCATGCCGTCGAATTCTCTATTTTAATTTAGTGTTAATATGAAAAAATAACTATCATTACTTAGCAAATAATGTAAATAGCTATTTTTTAAAAATATAATGTTTCTAACCTTTTAGGATGAGAATATACATCTATACCCTTAGTAATAATAAATAATTTTTAACATTAATTATTTCCTAGTATATTAACATAAAAAATTATGGACGATGATTTCGGAATCTATCTTTTGTACCCTAAAAAAAATATATCTTTCACCGTCGTTCTACGTCAAATTCTCCAAAGTCATACTACCGGGTTTTTGTTGCCGTCTTCTGTTGTTGTAGTTGTCGTCTCATGTCACTGATGTTGCTGGTGACAAAAATTACAAGATTCAATCGCAGTCTCTGTCAAGGTTTAAACGCCTTCATCGCTGAACAATTATGAACGATGATTCCAAATAATCTCATCCTCATAATGAATACACGAGTGCACGAGTGCAACAACACGAGTAGTCCAAGTCGTGTTCTCGTGCATTAATTCAATAATGATTTAATACACGAATATACAACTAGTTCAATACGGCAATTCAAAAATAACTCATACACGAAAACACGATTAGGATCGTTCATATACACGTGCAGCAGTTGATCATTAAACTGATACACGACTGCATGAGTATGCCTATTCATGTACTCGTGCACTAGTAAAAAAATGTATAGATACATGAGTGTATGAATTTGCTAATTCGTGTCCTCGTGCAACAATTTTTAAAAATGAGATATTGCACGAGTTCACAAATAAATTGTTGCACGAATAAACTTCAATACTCATGTACCGAAAGAAATTGATTCGTGCACTAAAAGATATTCAATTTTTTTTCCACTCATTCTAAAGAAAGATTTAAAAAACTTAAATATCTAGATCGATAAAAAGAGTACAGATCCATAAATATCACATACCTTATTGCCGCAAAAAACAACACGCACGATGTGAATAAAAAATTAAAAAGTCTCAAATTCGCAAAGAATCTCTAACTTTTGATATTGCAACAGATAATTTATTGTTGAAACGGGGATTAGAGAGAGAGGAAGAATCATGATAATCTTCAAAAAGCATAACTTTATGATCTTCACCGATGGTAGTTTTGTTTCAATTAATAAAACATAGATTGAAAAATGAGAGAGACGAGAGAACGACATTTGCAGAGGAAAGAGAGAGAAAATCAGATCTTTTTCCTAATAGTATTGATATATGAATATATAGATATACATAAATAATAAATCTTAATAAATATGGAATTAAGGGTATCATAGTACTTTTTTTATGTTAATGGTTAAAAATATTATTTTTTTAAAAAATGACTATTTACATTATTTACTAAGTAATAATGGCTATTTAAAAATTTTCCTCTTAAATTTATATATTATTTTTCAATTTCGTGTTTTTTTAGCAGTAACCCTCAATTAAATGTACCGTCACTACCACAAAAACGCTCATACTCTACGGCTAAAACTCGTAGTCTTAAGAGATCTTTGACCGTAGAGAAAAGTGGTGTAGAGATAGAGTACCCGCCTACTCTACGGTTTATAACCGTAGTCTTAAGAACCAATCGACTACGGTTATGACAGCGTAGTCGTAAGACCAAAAATACCGTAGAGACAAGACAATAAAGACTACAGATTACACTTTGACCGTAGACATATCATCCCATTTGGACCTGAAAACTGTAGTAAAAGGTACCTTAAGACTACGGTTCTGTTTTACACCGTAGTATTTTTCGATTTCTTAATACTACAGTTTATTAACCGTAGTGATTGTTTTTTTAAGTCTACGGTTTGTTTTGTAATGTCTACGGTTTTTTTATACTGTCTACGGTTGTAAGTTTGTAATGTCTACGATTTTTTTGTTATCTCTACAGTTAATTTATCTGCAGTTCATACATTTGCAAAAAAATAAAATAAAATTACAATAAATTAAATTCTTAAAAATTCAGATCAAAGCCCAATACAGATTCAATATTCAATACAACATCCAATATCAAATACAACATCCATAATATTCAATAGAACATCATTAATATCCAATAAAATCCATCCATCATCAATATCCAAAATGTGTAATCTAAACTCCCAAATATTCAATATTCAAAATATAAAAGATAGCAACCTGCTCACTTTGATTCCAAATGCCAACATCCTATATTTGTTCCAACGCAAAATCCACCCGCTCAAAACGAACTTCATCGATCTCTATTTGAGAATATGTTCGATTGTGAAACTATACAATAACAATAATAATCACAATACTTATTTATACTTTTGTGTAGAAAATAATAATGATAAATACAGATAGATAACAAACTTACATGAGATTTCAGAGATATGGAACTGTTAATTGCAATCTAATCAATGATTTGTTTCATGTAACACATCACAAAAAACCCGCATTGCTTGGAATCGGGTTGAATTAGACCCTGGTCAGAAAAACTAAGAAGTGAGCAGGCTAGTTCAATTTAATCTGCACTCTGTAATCAAAAGCAACTTGTAAAGCCAAATGAGGTCATAGACCAATAATTAATCTTAGAATATCATGAAACAATTTCATGAACAGCCGCACACAAATCTGTCATAGCATTATGTTTCAAGTGGTTGCTGACTTGTTGTTCCAGCAGCGATATTACCACTGCTCAAGAAATCTTAATGCATCCTAGATAGTTGAAGTTTGATTATATTTTGATGTATTATGTATAAGAAAAAAACTTATCATGTTTTGCACAGCTATGCCAGTACAAGCATCTGCTTAAATTATGAATAGGAGAAGAGCAATTCGGCAATCTAAAAGGTTAATTTCTAATGTCATCTAACATACACAGAAACAAAATCTACGCAAAAGAACCTTGTTATAGCCGATAAGTTACCTTGATAAGGCCAGCTAAACAGTGTACATCAGTCCCTTCTGGAACCACACCTCTGTTCAGTTGGTCCCTAACAAACTCCTCCTGGCTGTTTGCCGCATTTATTTTGAAAATGCCTTCAGCCTGCAAACAAAATTGTGACCTCTGTGAGAGTCCGACAATTCAACAATAAAAATAAAGCAATCACCAAAATTTTTAGCCTGAAGCCAATAGTTATAATATTTTTGGGCATATCAAGGTAAACAATAATGCACCTGAAGGCCACCTTGATAGTACAAATGCATTTGCATAATCAGGAGGATAGTAGGAATACTATTGTCTCGGGGATCAAAAGACAGCTGCATTGATTCTGTAGAGACCCAAAAAACAGTCGTACTGCTCGTGGATACCCAGAGCAGCAGCCTAATGAGAAAGGATTGCAATAAATAATAATCTTAATAAAAGTTGACATAACAAAGTATACTGAATTACATAAATTATGACATGATTGCTGGGATCTAGAATCCTAACCAAAATACTTCAGCTGATAAAAAAGTAATGATAAATTATGTTAATGAATGCTATGATCTAGAACTTCATTTAACTATGATATAAAATTATGCATTGTGACCAACTAAAAAAGAACACCACAGATGATCATATTCGCCTAGCCAACATACCCAAGAAAAATCACTTAGCGTAACAGAAAACTAGAACCAAGTACCAAGGATGGTAATATCAATGATGCCATGAGTATATGGTACATGAAAGCACAGTGACTCGGCATATAAAACACCCAAAAACAGATAAAACTTTGGCACGTATAGATCATTACAGATGCTTATCACATGTGTATCACAAACATTCTTCTGTAACTTAGGCAATACAATTTTAGATTTCAGATTATTGTATAAACAAACAAAAACAGTAAACAAAATTTTAACGAGAGGCGGATGAAGAACAGAAAAAGTAATGACTAAATAAAAACCTGAGGTGAAATAGGTTTGTTCGAAATCACAGATTCCAGATTGGACACTCGCGTATCCAACGAATTAAACTTTTCTGTCAGCTGCACATACATTAACAATCAAAAGTTTCAGAAATATATACACGCATATACGTAAATCAAAACTAGTTTGAAAAATCGATAAAAATTATCTAATACTAAATTTGAGTGTAAAATTTGACCAGCGAAGCAATGGAGCTGAGATCTGTCCAGAGATCCTTGAACACGAACTGCGCAATTGCTCCAGATGTAGAGGCAAAACCTAGACTGAACCACTACAACCTCGTTCCATTATATAGAAAAGGAAAGAAAGGATTGCAGGTTTAATATTCAAATTCCAAAAAAGCCCTAAATTACACACACAGACGCCAAAAATCAAAAAAATGGAAAAGTAATGAAATTCAGAAGATTAAGAAACGCAAATTCGATTTCTTGAGTTAAAAATTGTAGTGTGAATGCTCTAATACCTGAAATTCTTGTACTTGCTTTTGCTGCTCAGCTTGCAATCTGCCAATTGAGCTCAGAAAATCACCCATAGCCGACTCTATGCGCTCATTCAGTGCTTCAGTCACTGCCTTCCACGAACTTGAGTGCCTTATTCTCACCTGTTGTCTATGCGCCGCTGAGAAGGACGACCACTTTGAGAGGCTTCTTTTCTGGCAATGACTGGGTGGCGGAGAGGGAAGCAATTCGGCGGAGGGGTTTAGAGTGATATGAGTGGACGAGGTTTGGGAGAGGATAGAGAGAGAAAGCGGCAGAGAAGGAAGCAATTCGACGGAGGGGTTTAGGTGCGAAGGAGAATGGCGGGAGTTTGACAAAATTAGGGATTTGATGTTTTTTACCCAAATTTTTAAGTCTTAATTTGATTTTATTTTTATTTTTAAAAATACATATATTACTACGAATTTAATAAAACTGTAGATATTGTATTTAAATTTTATATTTGATTTATTTTTTTATTTATAAATATTATTACTACAGTTATGTGTCAAAACCGTAGACATTGGGATCTGTTGAAATCTCTACGGATAATATTCAATCTGTAGTCTTAATAATTCGCATATGCCAATAGACTACAGTTTTTATCCCACCGTAGTTATAGGAAGAAAATCGACGCTCATACTCTACAGAAAACTATGTTACTATAGTCGTGACAAAAAAAAAAGCGCTCATACTCTACGGAAATCAAAAAAACCGTAGTAATTGAGTACCTTACTACGATTTTTTTGACGAACCGTAATCTTAATTGTGTAGAGTATGAGCGTTTTTGTGGTAGTGCGTATTTTAATTAAATAGTTCTTTTATAGTGAATTGTTTCCGGCGCGCACTAATTAATAAGAGATCTTTTGTTCTAAAATGACGTACGTACATCGCAACTCCCATTCTAACCGTGAGATTGTTCTATATGTACTTCAAAACTTCCATATATAATTGCTCGTTAAAATAACTAGCAAAAAATAAGGATTCAGAGTATATATAACAATAATCTCACGGATTGAATAGAAAATGGATTATTATTATTATTATTATTATTATTGATGTCAATCTCTGAAGATGTCAATCTCTCACTCTATATATATGTAATCTCGTTTAAGCGACGCTAATATATGCTTTTTTGGGGGTTGGAAAATATGGGCTGGTATTATGAGAGGCTGATATGAGATTATTTACTTTATGGGCTTTATCTAAAGAAACATATTGGGAAATTCTAAACACAACCCCCATTTTTCTATTTGTAGTCCCCTTTATAAAAAAATTAAAAAATTTAAATTAAATTTTCTATTTTACCCTTGTAGCCCCTTTTTTAAAACTTGAAACTCTAATAGAAAAAAAACCCCTTGCCATATAGCAACATCTATTCTTGTTCAACCCAGGGCCGGCCCTGACAATTCGGAGGCCCAGAGCGAAATAAAAAAAAGGACCCTGAATTTTTTTTTTTCACGAGCATCTTAAAGTTTTTTTCATTTTATTTCAATCACCTTAAATTTTGAAAAAGTACAATCAATATTTACAAAATCTCATTCGTGAATTTTGTAAGTAAAAAAAAATACTTTCATTAATTAAATAATCGTGAAAAAAGATATTGATAATATTAAGAAAAATAATTCAAAATTTTTATTGTAATATTTTATGTTAAAAGCTCTAAAATTGAGATTTTGGTGAACTCAAAATTGAGGAATAAAACCCCTAAATATAACAATCGATTTTTTTTTCCATTAAATAGTTTTAATAAAATTTCAAAATTGAGTCTTTAAAGGTGCAATTCTTGTACAGGATCTTTGTATAGATTACAGATAGTTGATTAATTATTCAATTACAAAATTGAGATTAAATCAACACAAAATCTCAATAAATATTTTATCACACTAAATTTACATAGAAAAAAAATAAATGATGGATCTAATCACTGAAACCCTATGAGATTTCAAAGTTGACAGAGTAGAATGTAAAAAAGACAACCATTTTAACTTTATAATTTTTTTAAATTATCTATTTATATATAAAATTATAAATAAATATATATATATATATTTTAAAAAATGTGGCCCCCATAAAAGTGGGGGCCCTGAGCGGTGGCCCACCCTGCTCACCCTCAGGACCGGCCCTGGTTCAACCGATAATAGGAAGGAAAAAAAAAAACCCACACCATACAACAATACAGTTTCTTCTTCAACATGTGCCACAAAGAGAGAGGCTTTCAAAAATAATTCATAGCAAGAAAGGGTAAGGAAGATGGGGATGGCTAGCCAGTGACAATTTTTTTCTTTTTAATTCTCTGCTTTAGCCCCGCTGTTCATCTTGTTCATTTTTTCTTTTATTTTTGAACATAGTTTTTCTTTATTGAATTAAAGGAACCATGGATAATTATTTTTCATAGCTTCACCATATGATCAACATAGTTTTGCACATATTTGAATTTTTTTTTAGAAACTAACTTCACCATTTTTCTCTTTTTCGAGGGAAAAGAGTGGTAGTTTGCAGTTCGCTTTAGTTAGTTGTTAATGTTTAAATATTTGATCTCTTGAAATTAATTTCATTAATGTCGAAATTTTGACCAAGTAAAAAAATTGTACCGCAGGAATGACTAAAATTATAAGCTCAAATAATTACTTGTTCTACAGAAAAAAAAAAAAAAAATAGTCTTACATCCTTTGATTTATTTTGGAGAGTGAAAGCAATTAAATTGTTTCTTCTTTTTTTTTTGGATTTTGGGAATTTTAAGTTTAAATTTAGGGTTGCGGGCTATGATATTTTTGTTGGGGTTTTAAATAAAGGGCAAAAAAGTCTATTAAATTATCATTAATATTTTATAAGATTAAGGGGGTTATAAAAAGTAAAATGGGGGCTGTATTTAGAATTTCCCAAACATATTAATCATCTGTTACGTTCAATGGGTGAAAGCAAGAAGGCCTATTGTTTCAATTCCAACTGGTATTTAAAAATTAATTATTGCCGGAATTTTATGTTGTTAATCCGTCGCCAAACTGTCTCAAATTTAATCCATCACTATTTAATTTAGAGATGCATCGTTAGGCTTATCCATGTTTTAATTTTGTTACACTGTTGCATATTGTTCTTCAAATTAACTTTTCTTATTAATTAATATAAATATTTCCTAAATTTTGACATGTCTTTTTCCTTATTCTTAATTTTAATGCCGTATGTTAAGAATGGCAACTAAAATATTGCCACAATGTACATGAGACTTTATATCAGACAAAAAAAAAAACATCACATAATATTAAAAAGTATTACTTCATATACTAATAAATATCACGTTTATTTTACTAAAAAATACCGCTAAAAATAAAAGGACGTTGATATTTTTTTAATTATTATAACATTTTTTAGATTGAAGAAAGAATGACTTCTAACACTAACATATATTATTTCTAATACTGAAAATTATCATAAATTCTAAAATTCTTGTCTGACCGGAGCACTCCGATACAATATAATAGTAATATCTATGTGTATGCCAATATTACAGTATGACAATTTAAAGCTGTGAAAAGGGTCTGCCCGATCAACCTGACCCGAACCTGATGTCCGACAACACCTTATTTTGACACGTGCATCGCGGTACACATCATTAAGTTCGAATCGATGAAACGTGACATACATAATTAAATTAAGCCTAGTCTAGCTGGTATATATATATATATATATATATATATATATATATAGGATGGGATCTGGTGAGAACCAGTTCCTAGGTGGGAACTGGGAACCAATCATATCCATCCATTCGAAAATATGGATGGTCCAGATTAAACAAATAAAGTGGAGGGGGGCGGTGGCAATTTTGTAATTAAAATGAAAACTTTAAATTCACGCGTTTCATTAGAGTAAAATTAGAAGAAAAAAAAAAGTGACATCATCATGTTTTGAAAAAATTCTTAAAAACTTTAAATGATCATAATTTATTCGTTTTTAATCGGATTTACGCAAATCTTATATCAAATTAAAGCTCTTTTCATACTCTTTCATTTAAGATCCATATTGCATATGTTTATTTGAAAAAAATAGGTGAAAAATATAAAAAATCATTTTTAGGCATAATTTCCGCATAGAGCAACCCCAGATTTATATTAGCATGTTGTATACAACATTTTAGCATGAACTATATAACATTTTAGCATATTGTGTAATACATTTTAGCGGGTGATATTATGAATATATTTCTAACAGTTTTATATAAACACCTACACCTATATAGATATTACAAAATGAAAAATACGAGTTGATGATAAAAAAGAAAAAAGAATGAGAAAGTGAAGCAACGAAGGAGATGACTGATAACTAAGAAAGAAAATGCGTAAATATTTCCCGAAACGAGATAAAGTTTATTAGAGCAAAATATGTGCTGCAATTCTAAGTGCAGACAGTAACATACAAATTTAGCCTCCTACTTCGCTCATTTTAGCCTCATTCATTTATCATTTTAGCATGTGTTCATAAACAAAATATGGAACGGTGATTTCGTTGGAATGAAACACAATACACCCAATTTGGGGACAGTGAACCCTAATGAGAATCTCATAATTACTAATTGGGATCAGATGAGCCCTAATTGGAACGTAATAAACCTTAATTGGGAACGGTGAACCCAAGTGGAAAATGTCACATCAAATTTAGCCTCCCACTTCGCTCATTTTAGCATGTTCTGATAAACAAAATATGGAACGGTGATTTCATTGGAATGAAACGCAATACACCCCATTTGGGGACAGTGAACCCTAATGGGAATCTGATAATTACTAATTGGGATCAGACGAGTCCTAATTGAAACGTAATAAACCCTAATTAGGAACGGTGAACCATAGTGGAAAATGTCACATCAAATTTAGCCTCCTACTTCGCTCATTTTAGCCTCATTCATTTCTCATTTTAGCATGTTCTGATAAACAAATATTGAACGGTGATTTCATTGGAATGAAACGCAATACACCCTATTTGAGGACAGTGAACCCTAATGGGAATCTGATAATTACTAATTGGAACGTAATAAACCCTAATTGGGAATGGTGAACCCTAGTGGAAAATGTCACACCAAATTTAGCCTCCTACTTCGCTCATTTTAGCCTGATTCATTTCTCATTTTAGCATGTTCTGATAAACAAAATATGTAATGAGAATCTGACAACGTATATATAACCTCATGCTTCCGTTATTTTAGCATTATATTTTAAACGGTATTATGATTAATAAAACTTAATAGTAATATAATTACCGCAAAGGAAATGTCATAAACACTTTTATTAAAAATCATATATATTCTTAAAAATGAATGTGTTGAAAATAATTCACAAGCATGATAAAACATGATATTAAACTATGTCCAATCGCTATAATAACATCAAGCTGGACAATTCCTAGCATCATGATCTGACAACTTGTAGCAATTGCTGCACATTCTGAGTGGTTTGTTCTTCTTTCTCTTCCTTACCTCCTTCTTAGATACCAAACGACTGTCGCTACCTTTTATTTTAACTGGAATAGGTGGATGAACAATAACTTCAGAAGGGGCACGTAAACCGTAGAATTGCTCAAACATCATTATCTTGTTATGTGAAGTAGAACCCTCCATATCACCATGTGACTAATCTTACTACGATCACTTGAAACAGAAGAAGCTGAGACATTAAAATCAAACAATTATAAACTGAACAAGGTAAAATATAATAATACAATCACATCAAGAGATGTTCAGACACATAAATTGATTTTTAGCATTAGGTATATACCATTCTAGCATCATGCAACATACATTTTAGCACCAAAGTATTCTAATATTTACATGGTGTCTGTAACATTGTGTAGCCGAGTCACAAGAACACACACACACACACAAAAGAAAAAAATAAAAAAAAGCAAAGCATGGTTTGTATGACATGTTTCACAGAATGTAGTAGAAATAACATTAAACCAGCATGTTACGATGCTAAAACATATGTGACGACGGGCTAAAATGAATACATTAACATGCTAAAACATATGTGACGACAGGCTAAAACGAATACATTAACATGCTAAAATAAAAAAAAAACAGATCAAATTAATGCATAGTCTGTATATTCTCGTACTAAACCCTAGGATTCCTAACAATTAAAAAACAACTGATACATCACAAAACTGAACGAAACAGATCAAATTAGTCAAACATAAAAACGTAAATATAAAACCGTAATGAACTCCAATAGAACGAACTGTAAAATCAATGCAGATATAACGAATTGCGAAATTAATCAACATTAAAATTTCAAAACTAAATTAAACAATGCAAAATTAAGACCATACCTGGAGTCTCCATCGAATCACAGATATAGAAACTTCACGACAAATAGATAATTACAGAAATAAAAGGATGTTGAGAAATAAAAAACGCGATCCAAACGCAGATTAGGAACGATGAAGAAGTAGAAGACGAACTAAATGAGAGAGAGAGAGAGAGGAGAAGAGAAGGGAATGATAATTAAATACGGGAAAAAAAATCTGAAGATGGAAAGTTTAATTACTGAATTACTATATTACCCCTCCGTCCAGAAAGTTGCCTAAAATTACAACAATGCCACCGCCCCATCACTTAAATATGTTTTAATCTGGGCCGTCCAGATTTACTTAAACAAGGACTAGGATTGGTTCCTAGTTCCTACCTAGGGGGAGGGTTCTCATTTGATCCTCCACATATATATATATATATATATATATATATATATATATATACCAGTTGATCCATCCTCTATATATATATATATAGAGGATGGATCAAATGAGAACCCATACCCCATGTGGGAACTAGGAACTCATCTCATCCATCCATTGTTTTGATTTAGATGGCTAAGATTTGGTCAACTTTTGGTCAAAGGCGGAGTGGCAAACTTGTAATATTTGAGCATAATTTTCGGAAATCATATAGACAACACTTTAAAATCGTTGTCTATTCTTATAAATTTCGTATGCTAAAATGAGAGTACTATCATGCTATTATGAACATATATACATGCTAATATGAATATATATATGTATGCTAGTATGAACATATATACATGCTAGTATGAACATATAATGTCTTACTATTAACGACACTACTACTGTTATTATGAGTAAAATTTATGTGTTTTATGAATATTTTTTCATGCTGCTATGAATATTTTTTCATGCTATTATGTGTATACTTCTATATTATCGTGAATATTTTGTCATGCTATTATGAGTTTAACATCACGCTATTATGGACGAAAAAATATATTCTCGAATAAACATATGAACAATGGATCTTAAATGAAAGAGCACGAAAAGAGCTTTAATTTGATATATAATTTGCGTTAATCTAATGAAAAATGAGCAAGTTATGGATGTTTAAAGTTTAAATAAGATTAAAACATTGTGTGGTTGAGATTAGTTCCTAGTTCTCACATGGGGATTGGTTCTCATGTGAACCATACCCTATATATATATATATATATATATATATATATATATATCATTTAAGATCCATTGTTCATATGTTTATTCGAGAATATATTTTTTCGTCCATAATAGCGTGATGTTAAACTCATAATAGCATGACAAAATATTCACGATAACATAGAAGTATACACATAATAGCATGAAAAAATATTCATAACAACATGAAAAAATATTCATAAAACACATAAATTTTACTCATAATAGCAGTAGTAGTGTTCGTTAATAGTAAGACATTATATGTTCATACTAGCATGTATATATGTTAATATTAGCATGCATATATATATTCATATTAGCATGTATATATGTTCATAATAGCATGATAGTACTCTCATTTTAGCATACGAAATTTATAAGAATAGACAACGGTTTTAAAGTGTTGTTTATATGATTTCTGAAAATTATGCTCAAATATTACAAGTTTGCCACTCCGCCTTTGACCAAAAGTTGACCAAATCTTAGCCATCTAAATCAAAACAATGGATGGATGAGATAAGTTCCTAATTTCCACATGGGATATAGGTTCTCATTTGATCCATCCTCTATATATATATATATATATATATATATATATATATATATATATATATATATTAAGTCTAGCTGATATTGGTTAAATGGAGCAGCCGGGCCCCCACCGGACTACGTACAGTTCTGCATCGAAGCCAAATTTTGTTCTTAAAATTATATTAATGCTGTCAACCTTTTACCAATCTTCGTGGAGAATGTAGAACTCTCGAATTGATTTTCCCAATAATACTTTGAAATCTCATATGACTAAAGTGCCTTTTTACATTAATTAAAAGTCCATTAGTCACTTTAATTTCAAAACAAGGACGTAATCTTTGAATTTCAATATATTTTTTGCCTTTTCTGAGAGAGTATTTAAAACTATTTCAATTGACCATCATGTTTTGCTTTTCAATGGCAAATGATGTCGAATCCTGCCGCCACCTGATAATACAATTCAATTTGTTTTTTTTTTCTTTTGCGTTTCATTTTACTAGCTACCCAGAAATATAATATCATATGATGGTTGAAAAATAATTAATACACATGCAAGAATATATTAATATATAATTATGCACAATCCACTAAAATAAATCGAACTAAATTTATTAATATATTTATTATATTGCTGTAGAGTTAATTGCCTTAAAAATCATGAACTTTGAGCTTAGTTGTAAATTTAACACGAACTTTAAAAGTATGCAATTAAAACACCAACTTTCAATATGTGTGTTATTCAACATCCCCATATTTTTATAAAATAAATTGACCTCCAATCCAACATATAATTGGGGCCACTTTGATGTCATTAGCAAAATTTGATGGTCGAGTCATGGCGGGTTCGAAGAGACGATCAAATTGTATGTTGGATTGGAGATCAATTTATTTTATAAAAAAATGGGGATGTTGAATAACATACAAATTTAAAGTTGGTGTTTTAATTGCCTACTTTTAAAGTTCATGTTAAATTTGCAACTAAGCTCAAAGTTCATGATTTTTAAGGCAATTAACCCTATTGCTATATGTACTGTATATAGTTTACCGACACTAAATTAAATGAAAACGTACGCATTGCTTCCCTCTTTGATTTCCAGTGAAAATAATAACAACACATAATTTTTTTAATACACATCCTGTAAAATTATCAATGCATTCATATAGCATAGAGCAAGAGATTTAATATTGGAAGCTTTTTTTGAATAAGCAGCTCATGTTCTGAGCAAAAGAAAACCAGATCTATGAGAGTGTGTTCTGCTATTTATACAAATGAATAGCTTGAGCACTAAGTAAATGAAATCTACGGTGATCAAGCTCGATCCGTGTAACATGGCGATCAACAGTGGTTGTGAGCTGAGGGAGTGGTCTGATAAACCCATAGTTTTCATGTCTTTTGAGGGTCATTTAGATGGTAGTTGATGAGCATTGTCTGCATTAGTTGAGAAGTTGCGCATAGTTTTTCATATTTTGTGCAGTGTCACGTGTTTGCTCATTTTGAAGGGATTTGATGTCATTTACTTTATGAGACTCAATTGATCTTGAAAAGTACCTAAAAAGATAGAGAATCGAGTGAGGAATGCGCTACAACTTGAATCGGCCCAATCGGACAAGAAACGAGCGAGAACGGAACAAAACGGCGGAGCGTATCGGGAGGCATGCAAGGTTGCACAGACCGTGCTCCAGACAGCACGGACCGTGCCATGCGACAACATACTGAAAACTCGTGGTACCGATGGCACGGCCCGTGCTGCGCACGACACGGACCGTGCCCCGCGCCAAAGGTTCAACAACGTGTTTTGTGAGGTGGCACGGACCGTGCTACACACGGCATGGCTCGTGCCGCTTGTTTCGGAAAATTGGAGTTCGTTCCTTGTTGGACTCTGTATTCCTCATCTATAAAAGACTCTGTTTTGGACGATTTTTGTACAACTTTTTACCCTATTAAAGAGCAAAGAAAGCAGAGAAAAGACAGAGAATGACAGAGAGCACTTGAGATTGAAGATTCAACTCGGCATAAGTTGCATTTACAATTTCTAGTTTATATTTATCATGTTAGCTTTAATTATCACTTTAATTTCTATAGATTGTAATTTGATGATGAGAGGCTAACACTTAGAGATTTTAGGGTTTGAACACAAATATGGATTCTTGTGATTTCAGTTAATATTATTGTTCCTTTTCTTTATCTGCTTATGCTTTCTTATTTTAATTGTCCTGTGAATTTGTTTGGCCATCAAATGCACATGTGTAGTTAATTGATTATCATTCGAGAGGGGTTAATTAGTTGACGGATTATGAATGCATAACATGAGCTCGCTAGATCGAGAGATTAGTGTGTTATCGTGAGGAGAATAAATCTTAGGATCATTTAGGAGTTAAACAACAAATTGAGATCGAGAGATGATTTTTGGTGTTTAATCTACTAATGAGTGTGGTTTTTGCATCATTTATTGAGCTTCAAATGATGTATTTTGATGAGTTAAATGTGTGTTTCCATTCTCTTTTGCCTTTTAACCTTCCGGTTTGGAAGTTTTGTTTCTTGTTTGAGTTTTATAGGAAATGGTGGATGAATAAATGAATTTTTGAGTGATTCAATACCATGGGAAGATAGAGGATCGAATTGGGAGCACGCTGCAAGTTGAATAATCTCAATCGGACAAGAAACGAGAGAGAACGAAGCAAAACCGTGAGAGGTGTCGGAGCAGGGACGGAGGCGCGACGCGAGCAGCTCACTCGCGCCAAATGGCGCGACCCGACCAGCTTAACGCGTGGCCCGAACCGTGCACAGGGGCGGCGAGAGTGGACGTCTATACAGAGGCCTTAAAAGTCAGTTACGGGGCGCGAACCGCGCCAAACGAAGGAGGCGCGACCACGGCATGTTTTTTCCTGATTTTTTATCCTTTTTTACCCATTTTTGATTTTCTTTAATTTCATTTATTACCCCACACTATATAAAACCCCTCCATGGGAGAAATTGAAGGGTGGAACAACACACACAACACAAACCAAACAAAAATCCCCAAATTTCCCCAACACCAAAACCCTTCTTCCCTCTCTCATTTTCACATCTCACCCATTAAATCCCTCACCCTAGCTAGGATTTCCACCTAGCTAGGGTGAATAAGGAGCTAGAACTTGAACATGGAGCAAAGAGGAGAAGAGTTGAACCAAGGAGGAGTCGAGACCCAACTTCTAGGTTGTTTCAAGTTCTTTTCCTTGTTTTTATTTTGATTTTATTTGAGATGATTTAGTCCTTGCATTTGTATGATGTTAGGCTATATTATTTTGTATTTTGGGATTAAGAATATTTGGGTATTTATGCATTTATTTTTCTATTGATTGTTTATGGCCGTATTTCATTTCTTGTGCTTATGCTATGTATGGGTGTTGGTTAATTGATCACTAATTGACATGCTTTTATCTATTGATTCATAAATTGAGAGATGAGTATCAATAGACGAACCCTAGGCATAAGACACATTTGTCAATAAATTCGAGAGAATTAAGGCTTAGTGTGAGGGCTTGAAATCTTTAGAGCTTTTGGTAAGTACATATATAGGATTCGATCGGAGACAGTGAACCTAGCATGTACCCTACAACTTGAGTGTCTCATGAGAGAGCTTAGGATGCATTAGAGATTGCCCTAGTGAAATTTAACACCAAAATAGACGTTTGATAGTCTCATTAGTGCAAAGTACCCAAAGAAATCAATCCCGAGAGTACCTCTGCCTTCATGTTTTCTTCTCCATTTATTTTTTTCCATTTATTTATTGTTTTCCCTAGTTTAGATTAGTTAATTTCTCTTTTTATTCATCGTCTAGATAATGATTGAGATCCGATGTCATAGTACACACAATTAGATCTAATTTAGTCTATGTGGATACGACACTTGCTCACCACTGTCTACACAGCCCCGTCCTCTTGCGGGTTGTGCTAAATTTTGGCCGATCAAATTTTTGGCGCCGTTGCCAGGGACTAAATTATTTAGTTATGTTATTATGATAAGGATTACATTGTTAATCTAGACATTATTTTTTTAGGTATTGTTTTTGATTTTTTGTTTGTTTGGTTTTATTTTTGAAGGTTGAGTAAGCACGTGGAGTGAGAGGACAAAATGTCGAAGGAATTCGGACGCGGACGTCTTGTGTCATCATGCCTTCCCTAATCATTTGTGAGCTCATCTAAGATGAACCACTTTCATTCAAACTTATTCTCACCTAGTGTCGAATAAGTTTGGGGGAAGGAAGTGTGGTTTTCTTGGATCTCCCCTTTCTTTTTATTATTTGTTTTATGTGTTGCATTGCATGTAGGTTGCATTAGTTTGGTTTTATTTTTTATTTTCATCTTGTTTGTTTATTTGCACGTTTAAATGCTTTAAATAACCGGAAGTTTTTGGGATCTTGAGTGTTGAGAAATCGTTGAGATTGTATGAGATTTGGATTGATGGCTTGCTTATGATGAATTAATTTTCATGGATTATTTTGAAAATTTTGGGTATGATTGTGATTTTTTGAAATAGACCTTTGATGGATTTTTCAATTTTTTTTGTGTCTTTGGAATTTGTTGAGCTTGTGAGATTGGGGCCTAAGACTTGGTCTTATTTTATTCTAGTGTGTTTATCATTCATGCATGCTTTCTCTAGAACTTGCTTTTATGTCTTTCTTGAGACCGTGTTGGTGTGCTTTAAAATTAGAAAATGATTAAAGGTCATCCTTGTTAGCCAATTGTTCACCCAAATTTCTCATGATCACCAACAAATTCTTTCCCTAGTAGCCACTTTGAGCTTTGAAGCCTTTTTCTTTGTTTGAGCCTTATTAAATTATTGGATGAAAACTTGTGGAGAAGGGAACAAATGGAGAATTATTGAATGAGTGGGGGGATGTTTTGGTTTAAAGGAAAATCATTTTTCTCGAGAAAATTTGTGAAAAAAATTGAAAGAAAAACAAAAGAAAAATGAAGAGAGAAGTGAATGAAAAGATCAAAAGCTTAATTGAAGACAAAAAAAGATGCAAAAATTTGTTGTTGTGGTTGTTAAGGTTGGAAGGAAACTCAAATGAGTTTTACTGAGAAACACAAAAGAAAATTGGGAAGTGAGGCATCATATGTAGTAAGTTGGGATCCAATGTTCCAAACATATTAGTCACTTAGCCAAATTTTCCCACTTTAACCAAAAAGCTTACATTACAACCTCTCAAAGACCTTTATGATTTTCTTTTCAACCACACATGTTTGTGGTGGAGAGATTAGACTAATTGCAAGCATATGGTAGATTGCATGTCTTGAAATGATTGTAAATGCATACACATCCCATTCTAAACACTTGTGTGTTTGAGAAAACAAAATACCTAGAGAGATGACAACTTTCTAAGGCATTATATTTTTGAATCCATCTTTGGTCAGTTGAAGTATTGAATTTCATACTCAATCAAAAAAAATTAAATCTCTGAGGCATGAGCCATCTTTACAGATTTCATCATTTCAACATTTTCTCTTCTCTTCATTGTTTGGGGACAAACAATATTTTAAGTTTGGGGGAGTTGATGAGTGTGGTTTTTGCATCATTTATTGAGCTTCAAATGATGTATTTTGATAAGTTAAATGTGTGTTTTCATCCCCTTTTGCCTTTTAACCTCCCGGTTTGGAAGTTTTGTTTCTTGTTTGAGTTTTATAGGAAATAGTGGATGAATAAATAAATTTTTGAGTGATTCAATGCCATGCGAAGATAGAGGATTGAATTGGGAGCACGCTGCAAGTTGAATAACCTCAATCGGATAAGAAACGAGAGAGAACGAAGCAAAACCGTGAGAGGTGTCGGAGCAGAGACGGAGGATCGACACGAGCGCGACGCGAGCAGATCACTCACGCCAAATGGTGCGACCCGAGTGCTCACTCAGGCCATTTGGCGTGACCCGACCAGCTCAACGCGTGGCGCGACCCGTGCACAGGGGCAGCGCAAGTGGACATCTATACAGAAGCCTTAAAAGTCAGTTACAGGGTGCGACCCGCGCCAAAAGAAGGAGGCGCGACCTCCGTGGTCGCACCCGTGTATGTTTTTTCCTGATTTTTTATCCTTTTTTACCCATTTTTGATTTTCTTTAATTTCATTTATTCCCCCACTCTATATAAAACCCCTCCATGGGCGAAATTGAAGGGTGGAACAACATACACAACACTAACCAAGCAAAAATCCCCAAATTTCCCCAACACCAAAACCCTTCTTCCCTCTCTTATTTTCACATCTCACTCATCAAATCCCTTACCCTAGATAGGATTTCCACCTAGCTAAGATGAATAAGGAGCTAGAATTTGAAGATGCAGCAAAGAGGAGAAGAGTTGAACCAAGGAGGAGTCGAGACCCAACTTCCGGGTTGTTTCAAGTTCTTTTCCTTGTTTTTATTTTGATTTTATTTGAGATGATTTAGTCCTTGTATTTGTATGATGTTAGGCTAGATTATTTTGTATTTTGGGATTAAGAATATTTGGGTATTTATACATTTATTTTTCTATTGATTGTTTATGGCCCTATTTCATTTCTTGTGCTTATGCTATGTATGAGTGTTGGTTAATTGATCACTAATTGACATAATTTTATCTATTGATTCATAAATCGAGAGATGAGTCTCAATATATGAACCCTAGGCACAAGACACCTTTGTCAATAAATTCGAGAGAATTAAGGCTTAGTGTGAGGGCTTGAAATCCTTAGAACTTTTGGTAAGTACATGTATAGGATTCGATCGAAGACGGTGAACTTAGCATGTACCCTACAACTTAAGTGTCTAATGAGAGAGCTTAGGATGCATTAGAGATTGCCCTAGTGAAATTTGACACCAAGATAGACGTTCGATAGTCTCATTAGTGCTAAGTACCCAAAGAAATCAATCCCGAGAGTACCTCTGCGTTCATGTTTTCTTCTCCATTTATTTTTTCCCGTTTATTTATTGCTTTCCCTAGCTTAGATTAGTTAATTTCCCTTTTTATTCATCGTCTAGATAATGATTGAGATCCGATGTCATAGTACACACAATTAGATCTAATTTAGTCTCTGTGGATACGACACTTGCTCACCACTGTCTACACAGCCCCGTCCTCTTGCGAGTTGTGCTAAATTTTGACCGATCATCTACTTCTAGAACTTACTCGAGAAAGAGGGGTTAGATAATTTAGTGATTCTCCTACGGATTTAGGAATTAAATTTGGTTTAATTAGTTAATTGAATTCACAGAATCCATATGCGTGTAGATCCTAGAATCCATTTTTCTCCCTGAAGTTCCCGTCTGATTCTTGTGTTCTTGTTATTTATTATTTATTTCTTAGTTTTATTTGGTTTAAAAATCCAACCTTTTGATTCGATCATCTAGATAAAGAAGGATAATTAAAATTGAGTACTTAGTTAGGTTACAAAGCTAGTCTCCATGGATACGATATATGTTCTTACCCATATTTTACTGCAAATTACCTCGTACACTTTCGAGTCATTTTTAAGTGAAATAAAAGAGCGAACATGGTCTTGCATGCAAGCTGATACCGTGCGTACACGTGGCAAAACCGAGCTGGAGCATTCCCATGCGAATATAGCATACATCAGCAACCATACAACACCATGCACTCGTGGATTTCTTCAAACCCCCGCAGCCTCAACCCGATGCAAGTCACCGAGGTGGAGGTTGGAGAGAAGAAACCTAAAACGAGGCCCAGCTAAAGATTTAGTAAAAAGATCTGCCAATTGAGAATCAGTGCGAACATGAAGAGGCATAATAAGACCATTTCTAAACTAGAAACGAGTAAAGTGACAATCAATGTCCAAGTGTTTCGTTCGTTCATGATAGACTTGATTTTGTATTATTTGGATTGCAGCCTTACTATCAGAATGGATAGCAATAGAGAGAAAGACAGAAACACCAAAATCTTGCATCATGTAGGTAAGTTAAAGCACTTCCCTAGTGGTGAAACTAAGACATCTATATTCAGCATCCACGGTAGACAAAGAGACTGTTTCTTACTTCTTACAGCGCCAAGATACCAAACAATGACCCAAAAAAATGCAATAACCTGAAAGAGATTTGCGAATATCTCTACAAGTACCCCAATCAGCATCACAATGCATGATGAAGTGAAAACTAGGGGAGGAAGAATAATAGAGACCAAGGGAAGGACTTCATTTGAGATATTTGAGTACATGAAGGGCAGCATTCCAATGGTTCTTGGTCGGAGAAGGGACATATTGACTAAGTTGTTGCACAGGAAAGGTAATATCTGGTCTAGTAAGACCTAAATATAATAATTTCCCAATAATCCTTCAGTAAGAGTCAGGCTGAGATAAGGGCTCTCCAAATTGTTGCAAAACAATGCCTAGGGGCAAGGGTGTAGGAGCTGACTTCCCTCCCAATAACCCTACTGTCTCCAACAAGTCAAGAATATATTTTCTCTGACTAATATAGGTGGCTGAATCAGTTCTGGTAATTTCCAAGCCTAAGAAGAATTGGGCTTCATCTAAGTCCTTAATGGTGAATTTCTTATGCAAAGATACCTTAATCTCATCTATTAAGAACAAAAAAGGCCCCATCAATAATATGTAATCAACATAAACAAGAAGAGCCACAAAAGAAGATCCAGCTCCTTTTAGGAATAAACAATGATCATTACCTGACTGAGTGAATCCAATAGAGAAAAGATATTTGCAGAGTTCTTGGTTCCATTCTCTGAAAGCTTGTTTGAGCCCATAGAGGCTCTTGACAAGTCTGCAGACATTCCCTGGTGCCCTCTTAGCATACCCCTATGGGATATCCATATAAATCTCATCAGGAAAATATCCATGTAGGAAAGCATTATTAATATCTACTTGATGAAGGCTCCAGCTAAACTGTGTCGTCAAAGCAAAAAAAATAACCTCACAGTGACCATCTTTGCTACAGATGAGAAAACTTCATGGTAGTCAATACCTAATTCCTGATTGTAGCCTTTAGCTACAAGCCTAGCCTTGTATCTCTCAATAGTGCCATCTGCCTTGAACTTGATCTTATAGACCCATTTTGAACCAATAGCATGCTTACCAGCAGGCAGAGGAACAATATCCCAAGTGTGATTATCCTCAAGAGCAGTTAATTTCTTCTTCATGGCTTCAACCCAATCAGGATTCTGACAAGACTCTCCATAACTAGTAGGTTCCTATAATGTTTGCACATTCATAAGAAAGACAGTACAAGCAGGAGTAAGTGTTGGTGAGATCTGGTAAGGAAAAGTATGTGAAGTAAGATGAGGAGAGGCAAATGTTGACTGTACTGGAGTATGAGTAGCACATACATAGTCTTTGAGGTAGGATGGTTGTTTGATAATCTTGGTACTCCTTCGAAGTACTGGAAGAGGTTCTTTTATAGTTGAAGAAGGAATAGCAAATTTATTGGAATCAGAAGACTGAGTATCTAAAGAATTAGAGACACTCAAGGGTGAATTTATCACATGATTAGCTAGACAATCTGTCATAGCTGTGTCTAAATCAGGTTTTTCAGGAAGAAGAATAAGATCAGTATTGTCTGCAGAACTATGGAAAATCAATACTGGTAAATGAGAAAGCTGCAAAGGAAATAAATGTGGAAAAAATTCTACATCTCTTCTAATGCAGATCTGCAGCTTAGTCAAGTTGTACAATACAAAACCTTTGTGCTGAGAAGCAAATCCCAGAAAGATGCACTGATAGCTTCTAGTAGTAAACTTAGTTTTTAAAGGAGAAATGTTAGATTTATATACCAAGCATCCAAATGGTTTAAGGACCTCTAGGTCAGGTGGCTTCCCATAGAGCACCTCATAGGGAGATAACCAATCTAGTACAATGGAAAGGTAACATGTTGATGATCCAAGTGGCATGCAAAATAGAGTATGGCCAAAAACATGATGGAAGCTTGCTCTGAAACATCAAAGACCTGGCTACCTAGAGTAGGTGTTTGTGCTTTCTCTCTACTACCTCATTCTGTTTGGGTGAGTAGGGACAGGATCTTTGGTGTTGAATCCCAAACTCCTGAAATAATGAAGCAATATGTTGATTAACAAATTTTGTCCCATTATCAGTTCTAATGATTCTGATAGACTGATTATATTATGTCTTCACCATGATGATGAAGCTTCTGATGATATTGCATGCCTGACTCTTGGCCTTAAAAAGATAAGTCCATGTTGCTCTTGAATGATCCTCCACTATTGTGAGAAAGTATGATGTGTCTACCATATTGTCTTCTTGATAAGGACCCCATACATCCATATGGACTAATCTAAACAACACCATATGGCGCATATGAAGTAGAGAAAAATGAGTGCGCTGTTGCTTTCCTTGATGACAGACATCACATGATCTAAGTATCTCTTCATCTTCTGGTCTAATTATATTCTTGAATTGAACATATGTTGCATGGTAGCTATAGAAGGATGCCCCAAAAGTTGATGCTCAGACATCATTGTGGAGTCAGTAAGAACTGAGTTCACTGCTCCATCAGACAAAGTATTTTGTGGAAAAATATACAGATATCCTTTTAGTTTACAAATTCTAACCACAACATCATCTGCTCTCCTCTGCACCAGACAATTTGAAGCCAGGAATTGAACCTTTCCATCTAAATCCTTTGCAAGTTGTCCCACTGACAGCAAGTTATAAGTAAAATATGGTGCAAAAGGTACATTTTGCAATTCCATTTTCTTGTTGATTCTAGCATTCCCAGCAAGGAATACCTAGACACTGCTCTCATTTGGTAAGAAAATTTGTAAAGGATGGTTCAGCTTATTCAAATCAGTCAGTAAACCAACATGACAATACATGTGATTACTTGCCCTTGAGTCTACAATCCATTCTTCTTTTGTGATGTCTACAGACACTGCAAAAGCATAATGTCCTTTGAACTCAATTAGTGATGATCTCAAATAGACTTCTGCCAAATTAGCTAGGTTCTTATTGTCTTCTGTTGTGTGAGTGTCTTCTTGTTGTCCTTTATTGAAGTAAAAGGACAACTGTTTAGCTAGCTTTGACTGAATAAGTCTACTCATTCCATGAATAACATCATCAGTAAGCTCTTCTTTAGTTCTTTTCCTTACAATCTCGGAGTCTGCTTTGCTCTCATCTCTTTTACTCTTTGCAGCATGAGCTCTGCCCTTTCCTTTGTCAGCTTTGAATTTCCTGTACCAGTCAGGAATCCCTACCAAGTCAAAACAGTCTGCCTTCAAATGTCCAGTCCCTCCACAATGCTCACATTTGAGTCTTGCCTTCTCTTCTTTACTGAGTATTTTCCTAAAGGTATCTCCCTTAAAGCCCCCCCCCCCCTGAGTGTTATACATGGCACTATAATCAGTGCTCTCTGTGAATTGGTTTGTGACATTTATATGCTCTTCTACTTACAAGACCATCGCATAAGCTTGACTTACTATTGACAGATGATTTAAGATTAATATTTCTTATCTAATTATCTCATAACAATAATTAAGGCCCATTAAAAATTTCATTATATGCTCTTCTTTAACCTCTAGTTTAGCATCTTCAAAGGCTCACATGTACAGATTCTAGAGAATTTGGGTAAGGTTAGATCATCCTAAAGTCTATTCAAGTTGTTAAAATATACCATGACAGTCTGTTGATGTTGAGCATAAGTAGTTATCTCTCTTTTAAGCTTATACAACATTGGTCCATTCTTTTTGCCAAACCTCTTATGCAACTCTTCCCATAATTGTTTGGAAGTATCTAGATTCTGAAATCCTCGAGCAATTTACTTAGTCATTGAATTGCATATCCAATTAAAAATTAGGTAATCAACCTTGAGCCATTGCATATAATCAATAGAATCTTTCCTAGGCGCATGCATACTACCATCAATCAATGCCAATTTATTCCTAGACAACAATCCTCTTTTAATCGCTTTACACCAATTATGGAAATTCTTCCCATCAAATAGATCAACGGTGAGAAACATACCGGGATTCTCGCTCGGTGCGATGTAGATTTCATCGTTCGTAAGAATTCGATTGGCAGTGACTTCATTCCGAGTGTAACCAACCTGAAATCTTGCATCTCTCCCAGTTGTATCAGCAACAGTCAGTTATTGGTTGGAAGCAGAGCCTGAGTGTGGTATATTTCATTGAGAGTGAGCTGCTCCGCTGCTTTCTTCACGGTCAATTGGGGATGTAGTTGCTACAAACCCTAACTCCTCCTCTCGAGCCTGCCTCCATGAAAAGGTTTGATTCTTCTTTGTCATTGTTGATCTAATCAATCAACGTAATCGAAGAACACGTGTTACAGATCTACCAACTATGGCTCTGGATACCATGTAAAATTATCAATGCATTCATACAGAATAGAACAAGAGTTTTAATATTCGAAGCTTTTTTTGAATAAGCAGCTCATGTTCTGAGCAAAAGAAAACCAGATCTATGAGAGCGTTTTCTGCTATTTATACAAATGAATAGCTTGAGCACTAAGTAAATGAAATCTATGGTGATCAAGCTCGATCTGTGTGACATGGCGATCAACGGAAGTTGTAAGCTGAGAGAGTGGTCCTGCATGCAAGCTGATACCGTGTGTACACGTGGCAAAATCGAGTTGGAGCATTCCCATGCGGATATAGCATGCATCAGCAACCATGCAACGCCATATACTCGTGGATTTCTTCACATTCACACTCTCTCTTCCAATTTTAACCTTACAAATATATGCTGAGGTCGAGAAAATTTTGTCAACTTTTTGAGAAAATATAAGTGATCATATTTTATGCAATATAAAAGAGAGGGATATATTAGTCCAAAAGATTAATTGTTAATTCTAAATTTAAATCCTAAAACAACAAACATATAGAAACGGAACTAGGGAGTGTATGGTTCGACCTAAGTCCACATACAAAGATAGTTCATTATTATTATTTTTTTTGATGAAAAACAGACTACAAAGGGTCTAGAGATTCGAATTGAGTTATGAATTTGGATCATCATATAAATTCAAGTTGATTAACGCACTACCAAAAAAATGGTCTTTAGTGACAATATTATTAGCACTAATAATAGATTTAAGTAACGATATGTCGTCTCTAATAATTACATGTCATTTCTAATGACATTTTTTGTGATGACAATGTTGCCACTTAAAATAATTTTTAATTTATTTGGGACGAACTTTTAGGGATACTCATGTCGTCGCAAAAAATATTTTTAAACAACAACAATGTCATCACAAAAATTTTATTAGAGATGACATGTGATAATTAGAAACGACATGTCATTACTAAAAATCTAGTATTAATGACGACATTTGTCATCGTTAATAATCTTGTCTCTAAAGATCAATTTTTGTTGTAGTGACGGTAGCTACATAAGAATTATAGATTTAATTTCCATAAATGATCAATATCATGTCGATCACAAAACAAAACCAAACCGCTCAAGTAACTTTCTCTCTCAAGTAAAAATAAAATAAAATAAAAGAAGCATGGCCACGACCAAAAACAAGAAAGGAAAAATTCTCTAGAAACTGTCAAGAATTTTTAAAATTATATATATATAAAACAATTACCTGTTGAATGAATGTTAATTTAGTGCGTCAAGATATATATTCTACTTAAATCATTGATTAGTGTTATGTATAGTAATTATTACGTTTACAATACGCCATGTAATTTTTTATTTTTATTTTTTTGAAAACCAAACCGAATATTGATATAAATTACTCAACAAAATCTTCCGATCCTCTGCGGGGTTTTGAGACCACTTTGTAAAATTACTACACCAAATGACCTTAATTAGAACTAGACGATACCCAGAAAAGATCTAAAGCATGATCGACATATGATTAAAACTAAGGACCAACTAATCTCCGTCATTTCATTCCCAATTAACACTTCAAACAAAAAATCAGGCCTTCCAAAATTTCAAGAATTTCAGCTCCCAATACTCTTTGTAGTTAATGATGGCAATATCAAACTAGGCTCAACCAACCCAACAAGGGCATACATTAAGTATTCCTATAAATTAAATTTGCCTTTCTATATATCATGATAAACCATCACATAAAGAAAAAAAAAACAAGGAGGATGATAATTCTTTACTTGATGTAAATACACAAACACACTTCCCATATAGATAAAATCCGCAAAATGGGTCAATATCCGGTTCAAACTATTATTCATTTATATATTTATAATTCTGATTGTGTTTCGTTGTTTGAGTTTGAATCTTGACTATCTTGTTATAAGAATTTTGAACTACAAGACAACACGACACTCTCTCCCTTTTTTTTTTTTTTTTGTCGAAGGTAACCCGCAGCCGCTACCGAGGTGCGCACTGGGTAAACCCCGCCCCTATGTAATAGCCTGCAAACCACACAGAGGAGGTAAACCACACTTAGCAAGTCAGGTGTAACAGGCTCACACCTAGTGGTATTGGTGGGATTCGAACTTGAGACCTTTGGCCTCAAGATATCACCAGTCCACCACTAGGCCATCCCCAAGGGGACCACTCTCTCCCTATTTATATTAGAAAAAAATTGTGCAAGACCGTTTTACTAGTAAAAATAAACTCATATTCAATAATACATTTGTAATTTTGATTGTATTTAGATCATGTTTTGACCCATCTTACGTATTTTTTATTGGTAAAACAATCTCATATAAACCTCTCCAGCATATTGTATTATAAAAATTCGAAGCGCATGTTGCCATAGTGATTAGGGTGATGAAGATCCAAGCTACATGCATATATATAATCTTATTCTAAAATAATTGTTATATATATATATATATATATATATATATATATATATATATATATATATATAGGATATGGATCATATGAGAACACATGGTTGGTGTGAGAAATGAGAACACATCTCACACCATTCAATTTAATGATCCAATGGTTGAGATTTAAGGTGGCAATTTCGTAAATAATAGGGCAAAAAATAAGGAAGGAGGGCTATTTTCGTCCAAATCCATTAAAATTGATGATGTCAGCAATTAAAAAAAATTCTTAAAAACTTTAATCGACCATAACTTCCTCGTTTTTAATCCTATGCACACAAAAAATATATCAAATTAAAGCTCTCTTCATGCTCTTTCATTTAAGATGTCGAAAGGCTATGTTTGGATGAAAAAATACGAACGAAAAAAAAAAAAAAAAAAATTTACGCGTGCCCAGGTTGTAAATGCTTTCGTTAGCATATAATAATTCTTCGTCAGCATTATGATAACATATGAACGTATGCTAATGAAGCATTTGTCATATGCTAACATAATATATTCGATGTGCTAACAAAGAATTATCATAATGCTAACATAGTATAAATTTATTAGGGTTTATTAAATCTCAATTATGGTTTATTTAATCTCGATTATGGTTTATTCCATCTAATTATAATTATTCTTTTGAAATTTAATTTTTTGTTTATAGTTCTTAATTGATTATTATGGTTTATCCTATCCAATTATAATTTATAACGTATGTTGATAGAGTATTGACATATGCTAACATAGTGTATTCGCAATGCTGACGAACCAAAACTATAATGCTAATGTAGTACAAATATATTATTATTATGATTTCTTTCAACTCATTTAGGGTTTACCACATCCAATCAATGTTTATTTCATCTAATTAGGTTTATTTCATCCAATTATGATTTTTTCCATTTAATTAGGGTTTATTAAATCGAATTAGGTTTATAATTAATTTTTAGAATATTTTTTTCGTCAACAATATTTGAAAACTTTAATTAGCATAACTATAATGCTTCGTTAGCATTATGATAATACTTCGTTAGCATAACGGTCTGTTATCAAATCCTCCGCGATTTTTATAAGAATTACCAAATTACAGTAATACCCCCGCGCGAAAAACTTTTCAAATATTACAAAATTACCACCGCCTTTTTCATTAAATCTGGACCTTTGATTTTTGATGGATGTATGATGTGAGATGTGTTCTCATTTCTCACACAAGGGATTATTTTTATATAACTCCACCCCTGTATATATATATATATATATATATATATATATATATATATATATATATATAACCAATAAAAAAAACACAGGGCCAGGTTAAAGTCGTGAATAAAACCAAATATTCTATTATTGCAGCCTACAAATTGAAAAGCGTGCTTTCACACGTTGACAACTCCCACCTACCTTCATTTGTTTCTGAATATATGGTGAAGCATATAATAAAACAATCATATAATCTAATTAATAAAAATATGTGTGAGACAATTTTACGGATCAAAATTTATATAATGAATAAATATCTAAATTCAATCTCATATATGATGCATTTTTAATTTTATTAAATCTCACGCAAGACTCGTTCAATCAAATTAATTAACTAAACTCGAGCCAACCTCTAATAAGAAATATACCCAAATGGTATTGATTTCCTCCCAAACGGTGGAATCTAGATCGACCACACCAATTTCAAAAATCTGTCGAACCAAAAAATTTAAATAATCCATAACGATCCAAATTTATGTACCGAGCCGAAAATAATTTATTACCTTATAAAAGTAAGAATTTCTGTACTTGAGATTCGTAGATTAAAATAAAAATAAAAATTGATGAGCACCAGAAAATCCTGACATGTCATTTTCCTCACTGTTTTATTTTGATTCTTTTCGAAGAATTTTAATTAATTTTCCTGTCAATGTCCAAACATGCGTTCAATTATGATCCCTCATATTGAAATTTATTGCATCAAAGTCCAATCAAAATCAACTACTTCTATTGGGCATTCACATTAATTAAGTATTTCGACTGTTAGGTATTTTATTTACGTTGATTGGTTCTATATAAACAGCTCCCACTCCGTTACCATTTAATTAATTAGCCCTCCTCCAACAATTACACCCACTCCATTAATGTTCAAATTTAATCGAGAAATAATATAATTAGAAAAAAAAAAAAAGCTGGCTGCAGCAATGAAGAACTTTGCGAAAGGAGTTTCTGAAATTCATCTTATTTTTCTTCTTTTTGTAGTCTCCTTTTCAGTTTTAGCAAGAGCTCAAGAAGTTGGTAGGTTCAACTGTTTTCATCTTCATCTCGTGTTTTATTAATTTGTAAAAATATATATGTATTCCATATACATATATATATATATATAGTAAATTAATGATGACATGATTAGTATATATACGTACGAATGATGATGATGATTATACTATATATACACTATATTGCATGTTTAATTTTAAAACTCACGCGCATGTTAAGATATCTAGTAATAGATTGATGAAGCGATATATGATTATTAATTGTTGCAGATGATGAAAGAGAGTTCAGTTACGATGAAAAGAGCGAGATCGGGCCGGCGCGGTGGGGAGAAATCCGGCCCGAATGGAAGGATTGTAATTATGGGGGAATGCAATCTCCCATTGATTTGCTGAATCAAAGGGTTCAAATAGTTTCCCATTTGGGCAAACTACACAGAAACTACAAACCTGCTAATGCTACTCTTATCAACAGAGGCCATGATATGATGGTAATTAATTAAATATATTTATTTATTTAATAAAATTTATATATTTGATTTGGTCATGTATTTGTGATCATTGTACGTACGTATGTATTTGAGATGGACAAATGATGTTGGGCATATAAAGATAAATGGAACCCTATTTCACCTCAGGCAATGCCATTGGCACTCACCTTCTGAGCACACTATCGATGGAAGAAAGTAATTGTTTTTTTTTTTAACTCAATTTATTTTACTTTAAAATTTGGATATTATAAGTGACGAATTGAAATAATATCTGTAAAACTAAAATAACAGGTTCGACATGGAAGTTCATTTGGTCCATGAGAGCAGCGATAATCGTATTGCTGTGATCGGAATCATGTACAAAATTGGACGTCCCGATTCTTTCTTATCGATGGTAACCACACACACATACATATATACATATGGAAATTAAGTTTCAATATTTTTATATATATCTCTAATTTATTTCCCATTTTTCCTTCATATTTTTATTTTAGATGAAACCGGATTTAGAAGCACTGGTTGATAGGCGCGATGTAGAAAAAGCTATCGGTATCGTAAATCCTGACTTTATGAAATTTGGGAGTAGAAAATATTATAGATACATTGGTTCACTTACAGTCCCTCCTTGTACTCAAAATATCGTCTGGACAATTGTGAGAAAGGTATTATAATAAAAATAAAAATAAAAATAAAAATATCTGCATATATATATAGTTTTCAAAATTTATGATCGATTATGGCTAATAAAATATATATGTTATCTAATTGGTCGCATATTTAATCAATATTAGGTGAGGACTGTGACAAGAGAACAAGTCCAATTGATTCGCGATGCTGTACACGATGTAAGTTAGTTTTCATACATTAACAATTAAATTTTTATTTTTATTTTAATTTGATAATTATATATATGTATGTACAGGCATCGGAAGTAAATTCTAGACCTATCCAACCTACACATGGGCGTTCCATAGAGCTCTACAGACCAAATGATCGTCAGAATTAAAATTGGTTATGCAATTTGCATGTTTAATTAATTAATTAAAATTATGTAAATTTTTTGAGTATATTTTATTTCACCTATATTTTGTGTTCTTAACCATGTATTTTGTACTCGCATGGTCGATTTGAGTTGTTGTATGTTTTAGTTATAGTCATATATATTTCAATAAACAAACAAATTTTATCATCATTATCTTTTTTCATCCCCGGATCGATATGATATTGAACTATTAAGAACATAAACGAAAGAGTATCACTATAATATTGAAGGATCGATACACTGATGAAAAATATACAATTAATTTTGTAGTAACGAGATAAATTATAATCTGTAGCTAATGTGTATGATTAAATTAAATGTGTTTTATGTAAATCTCGTTCATGTATGAAAATTAATAGCCAGCATGGGTCGAACGACAAACCCTATTAGAAATCAAAGATGTAGCCTCCACGACCCAAAACAACTTCACTAGTTGTTGATTCTCATCTTACATCAGATAACATGTCATTCGTAACTGACACTTAAACAGAAAACAACTACACCAACAAATATGAATTAGTCGATGCTTTTCTTTTCTCAAAAAAAAAAAAAAAAAAAAATATTTATGACAAAATTAAAACTTATATGATGGTCTAAGGAGTCACAATTTGTTAGACAGATCAAACCAGCCCAAAACCCACCCAAAATAGCACATGCCCGCTCCAGAACAGCTAGTGCGTTCCCTTTTTCTCCGTTTTTTTTTTCAATTTTTTTCAATTTTTAATTTTAATTTTTTCGAAAAGCTTTTATTTCACCCCAATTAATTATTGAGCGTAGTGCATGAGTCAATGCGTTAGTGACAGACGAATGTTGGGCTCGTGCACCGCGCTAGCAGCCGGATATAATAATTAAATTAATTTAATTTAATTTTAGGGTTCACTAAATCCATTTTAGGATATATATTTATTTCAAAAATTAATTATCAAGCACAACACACGGGCCCATACGTTAGAGTCGGATGAGTGCACTACTCAAAATGCAGGATAAAAAAAATTAAATCAATTCACTAAAATTTCAGATTTCACTAATTCTATTTTAGAGTATATATTTATTTTTAAAAATTAATTATTGAGCATAGTGCACGAGCCCACGTATTAGCATCGGGTGAGTGCACTGTATGTGACACCGAATAAAATAAAAAAATAAAAAGAGAGCATTGAAAATATTAAAATTGAAAAGAAAAAAAAGGGCAAATTTCATATTACCCCTCTGTGTTTTTCCGAAAAAAAAAAAAAAAAACCCGTGTTAATTAAATAGTTTAAAAACCCCCTCTGTTATGTATTGTTCATAAAAAAAACCCCATTTTAAAAAAGTGAATTACTTTTACTAAAAAAGAGTGTATGATTCTTATTTTTACAATTTTTGTTATAGATAAATATATTTTATATCATTTAAAAAATTTAGTATTTGGTTATACTTCTAATTTTTAGCTATTTTTGATAATTTCCTATGTTACGTATTTTTTTACATATAAATATATTTTATATTATTTAAAAATTATAGCATTTCGTCAAACTACTATTTTAATAAATTAATTAAATTTAAAAAATAATATAAAAATTGTAAAAATAAGAATCATATACTCTTTTTTAGCAAATGTAATTCACTTTCTCAAAAAAGAGGGCTTTTTGATGAATTATACATAACAGAGTGGAGTTTTAGACTATTTTTTTTAACACAGAGGATTTTTTTTTTTTTTCGACAAAACACAAGGGAGGGAAATAATATGAAATTTGCCCAAATTTTTTTATCGGGATGAGGTCATGAGCTAAATTAAAGTTCGAATGTGAAAGCACAATAATTTGTTATTTGATCAATTGAATATTTATAGTGCGTCGTCAAGTTACACATGTATCGTTTATTTGTACATTTGTACATATTCAAAACAAAAACAAGTATTAATTCTTAAAAAATAAATTAGCCTTTCTATCATAAATCATCACATAATTTATTTATTTTTAAGAAAGGAAGATCAGTACACACACACCATATGTATGTGTATACTATATTAGAAAAATTAATTAGAAGCACAGCCATAATGATAAGTGTGATGACTAAGAATCCATTCCATATGCATACATTCAAATTCAAAAATAAATAAATATTTAAAGAGAAGCAGGTAAAATTTGTTTCAAAACCAACTATATATTCTATTATTACAGATATAGTCTATAACATATGAAAAGCATGCCTTTTAATTTCTAGTTTCTTCCTTGGTCAAAAAAAAAAAAAAATCTAGTTTCTTCCTTCGACGACGTCTCCTAACAACCTTCATTTCTTTCTAGCATATAATTAATAAACGAAAGATTTGTTTCAATGAAATATTTTGATCGATTAAACTTGACACAGTCACCCAACCTATAATAAGAGATTAAATATTAGTCGATCGCAGCAATCTCAGAAACCTTTCAAACTAAAAATCAAATTAGTAAAAAATCCACTACAATCCAAATGTATTAATTTAAACAACTTCTAAAAAAAGTATTTAAATAGGCCGAAGTAATTAGTATTACTTATAAAATTAAAAGATTTCTGTATAGACCCAATTACAGTTTCATAAACTCTAGCAAAAAGTCAAAAACACCGGGGTCATTTTCCATGGGATCAAATTTCCAGTTTGACACGGGGTCGTTTCAAGATCATCTAGTCGGCTCGATCATTTTCTCATATGCCCACACTGCTTCCTTTTTGTATGGATCTTACTGAAGAAGTTCCTGAGTGCCCTTTAAAGCTTTGATTTCATAGAAATATCTAGGCAAAATGCATCTTTCGCCAAATTCGACTCTTGTCATGCCCAATTCACCTTCCTGGTTCTTTTCTAACATAAAAGACACTAAAAATGACATTTAGAGAGACTAAAATGTCCAGAAAAACATGGAATAAATGGAATAAATGGACTGATCACTGTTACACTTCTATTTGTTTCATCCCGTGTTTCACTATAAAATTTATGATTTTAATAATATTTATTATAAAATAAAAATAAATTCTCACATAAATAACCATAGTCAACATTTATCAACAAAAAAAAATGAATTAAAAAATTATAAAATTTGATTTCGAATTAATCAACCATAATAATGAATTACTAATTAAAAATTAAAAATTTAATACTAAAAAATAATTATAGTCCATAATTACGTGGGATGAACCTTAAAAAAATCTTAAAATTAAATTAAATCACAGTAAAATATAATTAAAGAAAAAATATATAAAAAATATATAATTTGAAAGTGTAACACAAAGAGTATAATAGAAAATCTCAAGTGATTTTCCATAGTACTGTCAATACAAGAAAAATGCAAATTAGCAAGGAAATTAGTGATAGATGCTTTTCAAGATGATTCGTCAGAGATGGATATTTGCGTCTGTAGTTTCGATCACTGTCCCCACATCAATTTCAATTCCCTCCATCTAGGTCTCGACTCTCTACTTCCTATATATATATATATATATATCCGTCGGAATTTAGCCTCCTTCATCACGGTCAAGTTTTTTTTTTTTCAAAACTAATGATATATATCGCGCGCTTAATTTAAAAAAAAAAAAATAGTTAATCCTGTATTGTAATTGAAATGTTTTAAAATTCGGGTCAAAACATACTATAACAGTTATACGTACGAACCAAACACATACATAAACTATGGTGTAATTGAAACGATTCAAAAGCTATACATGTCTACAACCAAAAATGGTGTAAATGTCATGATTCAACGGCAATTACTCACCCATATTTTATATATGTTTTGGTTCTATATATATAAACATGCAGGTCCCATTCCGTTCCTGCCGTATATATATATAACTACAACAACTTCATTATTCAAATTGCAATCCCAAATTAATTAATCAAGAAATATTAGGAAAAGGCTGACAGCAGCAATGAAATTTGCGAAAACAATTCACGCATTCTTGCTTATTTTTCTTATTCTTGCAGTCTTCTTTGCAGCTTTGGCAATAGCTCATCGGAAAATTGGTAAATAATTAGTTCAACCATCTCATTTATTTTATGGAAATAAAGCTATGTATGTTGTTGTGTTCACATAAATTCAGTTGCCTAATTAAGTAGTTATATATATATCTATATAACACAAATATATTCTCATGAGTTACGTTTCTCGATCTGTATATCTCCAATTTCATTTATAAATTAATTAATTAAACATTTATGTATTTAGAGTAATGACATCATCAATATACATACACAGATGATGAATTCAGTTACGTTGAAAACAGCAAGATCGGGCCGTCGCACTGGGGCGAAATCCGGCCCGAATGGAGGGCCTGTGATTCGGGGAGAATGCAGTCTCCCATTGATCTGCTGCACCAAAGGGTTAAAAAAGTTTCATATGTGGGCAGACTACACAGAAATTACAAACCTGCTAATGCTACTCTTATCAACAGAGAACATGCCATAATGGTGCATACAGTACCTACCTATTTATAGACTAATTAATAATTAATTTCATCATCAAATTTTTATTTACATATATATATATATATATATATATAGCTAAGAATCATTATTATTATTATTATTTATTTGATTTGGAGTGTTTGTAGTTAAGATGGAGAAATGATGCTGGGCATATAAAGATAAATGGAACCCCATTTCACCTTAGGCAATGCCATTGGCATTCACCTTCCGAACACACTCTCGATGGAAAAAAGTAATTTATTTTTTACTCTATATATATCTTATAACTAATAATTTGATATATAATAATTTCTAAAATTAAAAATCAGGTTCGACATGGAAATTCATTTGGTCCACGAGAGCGACAACAAACGTACTGTTGTGATTGGAATCATGTACAAAATTGGACACCCAGACTCTTTTTTATCCATGGTAATTATTAATTAACACATTATTAATTTATTTCACGTACATATGTATCTCTAATTTCTTTCTTTATTCTTCTTCAAATTTTAGTTAAAAAATGATTTGGAGACACTGGCTAATACGCGAGGAGTAAAAAAAGGTGTTGGTATTATTGATCCTGATTTCATAAAGTTTGGGAGTAGAAAGTATTATAGGTACATTGGCTCACTCACAACCCCTCCTTGCACTCAAAATATCATCTGGACTATCGTAACGAAGGTACGTATGCTGTCAAAAAAATATGTATGTATATATATATATCCTAATTTAATTTCAAATTTTATAATTAATCGGTCACAAAATTATCAATCAATTAGGTGAGGACCGTGACAAGAGAACAAATCCATTTGATCCGTGAGGCTGTACACGATGTTAGTTCATTAATTTTCATGCAATAATTAATAATTATTATACTTTAATTTAGTTTTAATTTGTTTTGTTTTATTCAATTTTATTATTTGCATTTTGATAATTTATTTATACAGTCATCGAAAGTAAATGCGAGGCCGATCCAACCTATAGATGGGCGTTCCATAGAGCTCTACGTACCAAACGATCCCGATAATTGATATTGTTTATATATGCTTAATTTAATTTTCTGATCGATTAATATTATGGACATTTGTTTTTGGTAATTAATATTTATTTTTAGTGTTATTCATGTAATTTGTACTCACATGGACATGGTCGATTGGAGGTGTGTTCTGATCATTGTTTATTTGATCATCTTAATCTTAATCTTATCTTAATATATATATATATATAGAGGGTAGGGTTCACATGAGAACCATTCTCCATGTGGGAATTAGGAACTAATCTCAACCACACAATGCTTTAATCTCATTGGTCCAGATTTAAATAAAAAGGTGGTGGCATAATGATAAATATGAGAAAGTCAAACTTACCCCCAGTCAAAGCTGACATCAGCATCCTGACACAAAATTTATTTAAACTTTAAACATTCATAACTTGCTCATTTTTTATTAAATTAACGCAAATTATATATCAAAGTAAAGCTTTTTTCGTGCTTTTTCATTTAAGATCCATTGTTCATATGTTTATTCAAAAATATATTTTTTCGTCCATAATAGCGTGATGTTAAACTCAGAATAGCATGACAAAATATTCACGATAACATGAAAGTATACACATAATAGCATGAAAAAATATTCATAACAACATGAAAAAGTATTCATAAAACACATAAATTTTACTCATAATAGCAGTAGTAGTGTTCGTTAATAGTAGGACATTAAATGTTCATACTAACATGTATATATATTCATATTAGCATGTATATGTGTTCATAATAGCATGATAGTACTCTCATTTTAGCATAGCGAAATTTATAAGAATAGACAACGGTTTTAAAGTGTTGTCTATATGATTTCTGAAAATTATGCTCAAATATTACAAGTTTGTCATTCCGCCTTTGACCAAAAATTGACCAAATCTTAGCCATCTAAATCAAAGCAATGGATGAATGAGATGAGTTCCTAGTTCTCACATGGGGGCTGGGTTCTCATTTGATCCATTCCATATATATATATATATATATATATATATATATATATATATATATATATATATTTATAGGATATAGATCAAATAGGGATAGGGCATTGGTGTGAAAAGTAGGGACAATTTCCAGCCTTTGGATCTGATGAGGTGGACGATTAGATTTAATTCCAGGATTTGATTTTTTAATTTCTAAAGTTACGTTTTTTTTTTTGGTTTTTTTTGTAAAGTAAGGGTAATGTTGTATTTTTGTTATTAATATGTAGATTTCCATATCTTTGGAAATAATAACCTTCCATATCTCACGAAATCGTCTGTATACAAATCACAATTGCTTCCCTATGTTCTTTCGATAACTGAAAAAACCCTAGAAATTTTGAGGAGGCGGCGACGATTATGAAAGAACCGACTGCGACATCGTGAACGGTGGGGACGATTCCGACGACGGTGATGAATGCGGATTGAATTCGCAAGAAGGGGCAGAATTTTTAATATCCGTCATCGGTGGGAGCGTTCGACGAGGTGAAAAGAGATGGGAAGGAAAAAATCGGGTACGTTTTTTGGGATAAATCCATGTTTAGGATGAATTTGCTGGAAAAAATTCAAATAGGATAGAAATTTTGAATGCTTGCGACATCTTCAATAAATCAATTTAATACAGAGATTACACCAAATAAATCCGAAAATATCCAAAAATACCACCTCATGTCCATCTATAAACAAATTTCATCATATCCTATCAATTTTTGCATCCAGCATATTTTGAGATAATTGAGTATGTATAGATGTACAACAAAGATAAAAACCTGGAGATCAGTAATGTAGAAGAAAGAACTATGCTGCTAGGATTTTGATTTTATTTATTTTTTAGTTGATTGTAGATGAGTATAGATTATTTGATTGTACCAATTTTTATTTTATTTATTTTCATGCATTGACTAACAAAGTGCGTATTGAGTTTAATATTTTATTTCATCCATTTGCAATTATTTAAATTTGACATTTTTATGATGTATGTGACATCTATCCACAGTATGCAAAGTTATAAATGAAATGACTATTTTGTATTTTAGATTTGTACGTGTCTTGACATTTATAAAATGTTTAAATTTAATTAGCTTCAACATGTATAATATTCTAGGAAAAAATGGGATAATGAATAATAATATTAAAATAATAACATTACAATTCGAGTTTACCAATATCCCCAAACAATAATGTGTAAAATTGATGTATATTTTAATATGTTTATTTTTTTTATTTCATTTTGAATGTTTCAATGAAATTAGATATGGTTTAATTTGTAGTTCTATCATTATTTTAGGCGATCTTTCACAAAAATCAAACAATATTCTTTCTATTAAAAAAATTGAAGAAATAAATTAGGGGAGAGGCAAGAGATGAATAAAACTTGTGGACTTGTGGTTACTTAAAGTACACTTATTTTAATGTAGTTTGCAGACTTTATATTTAGAAAAACTACGAAAGATAATACTAGGGTGTTACCTTCAATGAAAAATATTAGTTAGATGGTGTGAAATGCCAAAAATTTATTTTATGGTGCATCATGCAAAGTACTTATAATTCGAGAGTGCAAGTCAATTACCCTTTTGAATTCATAAATATGTTAAAAGTGTGTGATAAAGTTAAACGTCCTTCAAATTTATATATTTGAGATATGCATTCAATTAATTAAATTAATATATAATAAATTAATATATTTGCAGCATAAATTAATCAATGCAATAGAACCTGCATATGCCCATTTTATCTTCTAACTTTCATCCTAACAAAAATGAATTTGCTAATTTTATACAAGCTTAATGTCAATGATTGTTATATATAAGTGCACTAAGAGTCACATTTAAATTACATTTTCCTACTACTAATGTTTTGTGCTCCCAAATATAGTATGTGGAAGAAATAATGAACTAACTATTTTCTTTCTTGTTTACGTGTGCAACCCTGTAGATTTCTTCAATTTGGAAGTTCTTACATTTCGAAACAACAAAGAATTCATTATATTGAACGGTGTGTATAAATCCTAAATATTTGGTACACTTATATAACAAAATTTCCTATGTATATGTGTTTGAGAGTAGAAGAAGGAGCAAGCTACGATAATAATTACCCGAGATTTCTTGGAAGATCGAATCAGTTTTTTGGGTGAATCTTCTGTTAATAATTTGATTTGACCTATCTTTATTTATGAAATTTAAAGTGACAAAAAATATATAAATATAGATTATGATATATCATAAAATTCTGAGGTTTTCAGTAAATATATCTTGTAGGAGTTGGAATATGTGCAATTTTTTGTACTATTTTATATGTCTATTTTAGGTTTTAAATTGTTCTTCAGCTATCTTGAATTGGGCTGAGATTCTATTTTTTTTTTTGAATGTTGAATCTTATATAGTATATTGACCTACATAACAATTCTTTTTTTTTTTTTTACATTCTTTTATATGTCTAAGATAATTTAATATATTCCAAATGTAGATAAGTATCGAATATATACGATCAATAATGATGGATTTTTTTTTTTGTTGAGAATCAATCCATCCTTTTAATTTTAGTAGAACTATTTTTTTATATTGGTTTTGTAGGTGGCGAAATTTTACAATATTATATATAATATTTTTATTGATTTTAATATATTTATTTAGTTTTGGAATCATATCAAATCCAAAATTAGATAAAATATTTAAATAATAAAGATATTATTATATGATAAACATCAAGTTCTTTGGAAACAAGTAAATATCTTTCAAGATATATATCAATTTCCAATAGCCAATGAGATAGTGTTACATCAGCTCTAGATCTCTCTTCCCACAACTATAAATAGGGGCCTCCATATCAGTTGAAAATCACACCAGAAGTCATTTGAAGAGTTCAAGAATTTGAGAACTTCCATAAGTGAAATTCTCAAAGATATTCAAGGCGTTCTTGTGACATTCAAAGGCGTTCTTCACCAAATTCATCCCGAAGACGGCGTTTGATCCACAAGCAAGACCATTTGAAGAGTTCAAGAATTTGAGAACTTCCATAAGTGAAATTCTCTCAGATATTCAAGGCGTTCTTGTGACATTCAAAGACATTCTTCACCAAATTCATCCCGAAGACGACGTTTGATCTATAAGCAAGGCAGTCAAAGGCGTTCTTTATCAAATTCATTCCAAAATTAGCGTTTGATCCGGAAACAAGGCGTCGGCCCTCCGAGTTAACGTTATCAAGACTAAAGATCAAGTCAAAGAAGATCGAGGATACAAATCTTCCCCGAGAACTTTAAAGGCCAAATCCAAACAACAAGTCCAAGAAAATCAGAGAGACAAATTTACTCTGAAGATTTTAAAGACCGTTTGAAAATCAAGTTTTGAAGAGAAGAATCAGAGGAAAAATAGAGATTGAATTCATAAATTTATATTTTTGATCCGAAATTATTTTATTGTACACTGTTTTGTGTTTTACTAAATTAAATACAAAAATCTGTGTTACAGGTATATTAAAAATTTTGGATATTTTTCCGTCAAATTTTCGCGCCTATTGATATTTCATAAAATATATTAATAAACTATTCATTTAAGAATTTAAAATATAAACTAGAAAAATCTCGCATTTCATTAATATATTGAAAAATAGATGACAAGATGTTATTGACATCAAAAGATGCTTAATATATATAATTTTATGTTTTGAATTCCAGGCACAATTATCAAGTGATGATCTATTTTGTAATAGTCCAAAAGTTATGCGTAAATTACGTCATTCATAAGATTGAAGATATATTGGAAGGTGATGATGAATTAACATAACAATATTAGTTGCAAATGCGCAAAAAAAATCTTGAAGAAGAATGAATGGGTGGGCGCCAAAAATGGGAGAGAAAAAATCAAAGAATGACAAAGTTTAAAAATTAGAAGATATTTTTTGGGTTTAATTTTTCATATTTGGATATAATTTCATTATTGGATTAATTGATTTAAATATTTTTTTAAAATTTATTAGGTCCATTGAAATTTATTTTGATGTTTTCCATGCATCTTGCTATTGAAATAACTATATTTTTATGTTAAATATTTGGCCCATTGAATAAATAAAATATTTTTTTACGCATTTTATTGATAAATTTAACATAACTATTTTATGTTGGTATGTAAATTATTAATCATTTTATTTAGCATAAAGTAATTAATTATTTTTATGCCTTTTTATGTTATCATATAACAACGATTCATTTCAATTATATACGAGACTTAAAGCCTAATTTTTAGAATTTTGATTGTTGGGCAGTCAAATTATGCTAAATCATGTAGAAATGAACATTTTTTTAGTTATCAGAGTTATATTATAAATTTATAATGAGTTTCAAATTTGTGAAAGCACACATTTAAATAAATATATGCTACCTTATTTTATTCAATAAATTATTTACACAATAAATTTTTAATTCTTTAATGTTTTTTAATATTTAGATATCATATATATATATATATATATATATATATATATATATATATATTACATATCATAAATAAAAAATGATAAATGTTTAATTTCACATTACGTATAGACTGACGTTGTACAATAATATAATTTAATATATTTATACCCGTATGTAAGAAGACGTAAAATGATATAATGTTAAAGATGGAGTTTAAAGGTGTTATCTATGAATAAAAGAGATATGATGAAATATTAATCAAATCGTGGAGGTGTTGTTCAAGCTGTCAAAACTCTCCCATGATTATGTTCTATTCACTTCACGTAGTTTGGAGGCATGACAAAGACATGTATATAATATAATAATATTCTTAAATGTGTTTTATAGACGTGTCTTTTTTTTTTCTTAATTTTTTTCATTATGTCTAAAATTATAAAAGATTCCAATTATGTTGTAATAGATTTCGGGTGGATTAATTATGTCATTTATTTTATTGGACACGATGAATGAAAAATTATTAATGGATATGAGTTGTCTGCCAATAAAATAGCGAATGGAATTAAATATAACGATATATATTCCGCATACATTTTATAATTATTTCTACTAGTTATTTAATTATAATTTAATTATTTTATCAATTTATAAAAATTATTTATATATTTCTTACCGTGCATCGCACGGGATGTAATACTAGTATCATTATATAAATATCATGTTATAGTTAATAACGTCAATCGCTTCGATTAGAGTTGTGCGCGTGTGTTCTGATTATTGTTCATTTCACCATTATATATGTCATGTCTTATTTTAATAAATAAGAAAATTACGAAATTAAAAGATATTATTGGTGAAAGTATATAAAGGAGATAAAATATTACTTTGGAACAATTAATATATATATATATATATATATATATATATATATATATATATATATATATATATATATAGGGTATGGTTCACATGAGAACCAATCCCTATGTGAAAACTAGGAACTAATCTCAACCACACAATGTTTTAATTTTATTTAAACTTCAAACATCCATAACTTGCTCATTTTTCATTAGATTAACGCAAATTATATATCAAATTAAAGCTCTTTCGTGCTCTTTCATTTAAGATCCATTGTTCATATGTTTATTCGAGAATATATTTTTTCGTCCATAATAGCGTAATGTTAAACTCATAATAGCATGACAAAATATTCACGATAACATAGAAGTATACACATAATAGCATGAAAAAATATTCATAGCAGCATGAAAAAATATTCATAAAACACAAATTTTATTCATAATAACAGTAGTAGTGTCGTTAATAGTAAGACATTATATGTTCATACTAGCATGTATATATGTTCATACTAGCATGCATATATATATATTCATATTAGCATGTATATATGTTCATAATAGCATGATAGTACTCTCATTTTAGCATACGAAATTTATAAGAATAGACAACGGTTTTAAAGTGTTGTCTATATGATTTCCGAAAATTATGCTCAAATATTACAAGTTTGCCACTCCGCCTTTGACCAAAAATTGACCAAATCTTAGCCATCTAAATCAAAACAATGGATGAATGAGATGAGTTCCTAGTTTCCACATAGAGTATGAGTTCTCATTTGATCCATCCTCTATATATATATAGTAAAAGACGAAAAATACCAAATGCTTGGCAGTCAAAGATGTAGGCCTCTAGGACAGTAAACAACTACACTATTTGATCTCTTACAAAACATAATATGCCCCTTCCCTTTTAATAAGATAGTTTTTTTTAGATGGCTCGATATATAAACATGTTTCTATATATATTTAATTAATTTATATTCCTATTTAATATATTTACATTAAATAATAATTCATTGTCAAAGAAATAAATAGAGACATATTAAAAAAAATTAATTGTCTTTCTCATTTTTTTCTTAATCCTTGTGAAAATATCAATCATCGTAGCTATATATCTTAATGGATGGAGGAAGTATGTCATTTGTAAATTGTAACTAACAGTTAACAACTAAATAAATCATAAGTATTAGTTGTCCCACCAAAATCTTTTAAGTCGATATTTGAACACTCTCGATTAATGGTTAGAATATTTGAAAAATAATCATTACTATATATAATATGTCTCACGTAACAGACGTAACGAACACATACTAGCTGTAATATGATGCTAAATAAATAAAAATCCAATCCATATGCGTACAGATCAAATTCAAAAATAAATAAACAAATAAAGAGGGGCAGGCAAATTTTGTTTCAAACCTAATTAACTATTCAATTATCACAACAGATACAACCTATATATAAAAAGCGTGCCTTAATTTCTTCCTTTGACGCTCATCACATGTCCACGTCTCCTAACAAACTTCGTTTATTTCTAAATAAAGAAGCATATAATAAAACCAAATATTTGTTAGAATAAAATAATTTGATTGAGCTTGTGCCAACCTATATTAAGAAATATTAAATATTAATTTCTTCCTAAACTATCTTGGAATCTGGATCAATCGCAGCAATCTCAGAAACCTTTCAAACTAAAAAATTATGTACAAATTGCATCATGTTATCTATATTTTGGATAGCTTTTAAAAAATAACCCAACTCAAAACTAATATCAAAAGAATACTCAATTTAAAAAAGAATGAAATGGCAAATAAATAAATGACATGAAAGATTAAAAAAATGAAATTTTACGTCTTCTTACCCAATATTATATTCCTAAAAACTCTTTACCGATCGACCACGACTGACTCAAACCCCAACTGACACGGCGGGACTCGACGACTCGATCCATGGCCGAACAGACCCGATGCATCCCAACTCCATAAACCTTAAACCCCTAAATTCTAAACATTAATTGGAATGGAATAAACTATAATTTAAATTAAAAATACCCATATAAGACAAGTAGCGGGCCTGTTACTTTTGGACTTTTGAGTGATACTTTTTAGTGTAACGAGTGATACTATTTATGGCGAGTTTTTTTTTTTTTTTTCCAGAGCGGAACAGGTCGGGTTGACTCACACGTTGACCCGCGTCCCCAGTCACCTGACTGTCTGATTTTATCTATTTTGAGTTTTCAAAGTTTGACAATAGACTTTGTGTAATTGAATAAAATGTGTCCAACATCGAAATCAATTGCATGAAATGCTAGCTCTCGTATTTTTTTATTTTTTTGAAATATGGAAAGATTTCATTTTCCCAAAAATTTACCCAAAATACCCTTAAGAAATAATGAAAATGCAAGACAATCCTAAAGTGAAGGGGTATTTTGGACAAAATATTGAAAAAAAAGCAAGGGTGTCTGACACAATTTAGAAAACAAGAGCGATTTCCCTGAATGTATGTAATAAACATAAACATATAATATGGTTGCAGTTAAACTGGACAAATGATGCTGGGCATATCAAGATAAATGGAACCATGTTTCATCTTAAGCAATGTCATTGGCACTCTCCTTCCGAACACACTCTCGATGGAACCAAGTAATTTATAATTTATTTTTTTCATTCAATTTCGATCTTATAAACACCTACTTTCCTCAATTCAGTCAATTTTATTCAATAATAATTTCTAATATTCAAAATCTGCAGGTTCGACTTGGAAATTCATTTGGTTCACGTCAGCCACGATAATCGTACTGCTGTCATCGGAATTATGTATAAAATTGGACACCCCGACTCTTCCTTATCTATGGTATATATATATCTTGCTTTCAATTTGTATTTGTGGAAACGTTATCTATATATATATATATATATATATATATATCTAAATTATTTATTCTTCTTTGCGAATTTTAGTTGACACGCGATTTTGAAGCACTTGCTGAAACGAGACAAGTGGAAAAATATATTGGCATAATTGATCCCAATTTCATTAAGTTTGGGAGTAAAAAGTATTATAGGTACACAGGTTCACTTACAACCCCTCCTTGTACTCAAAATATCATCTGGACAATTGAAAGAAAGGTATGCCAAAAATAAAATCCTAATTTTCAACACACACACACACACACACACACACACACACACACATATATATATATGGCGCTAATAAAAAATTTAAATTTTGTAATCGGTTATTAACCAATAATTAGGTGAGGACTGTGACAAAAGAACAAATCCAATTGATCCGCGAGGCTGTACACGATGTAAGTTAATTTAATTTCATACAATAATTAATAATTGTTATACTTTAATTTAGTTTTATTTAATTTTATTTGCATTTTGATAATTTATACAGTCATCGGAAGTAAATGCGAGGCCAATCCAACCTATAGATGGGCGTTCCATAGAGCTGTACAGACCACACGTTCGTGAGAATTGAAATTGGTTATGATTTGCATAAATTAATATTTTGGACATTAATTAATTTATTTTTAGAATTGTGGTTGCTTAATTAGTATTCTTCACTATGTGTGTTTTTTGTACTCTCATTGTTCGACTTGAGCTCCGTTCTCATTAACTTGACCGATATATATATTTTAATATATAAGAAAACAATTTAATTAGCATTTATTTTTAGAGATTTAACATAAGCGAAAGGATATCATATATTACTAAATGTCGAAAATGAAGGTTATTATTGGTGAAATAATATAAATAATTAAGATGAAATATTGTTTTTAAAAAAAAATAGTAAAAGATGAAAAAAAATACCAAATGCTGGCAGTCAACGATGTGGGCCTCCACGACAGTAAAGAACTACACTACTTGATTCTCTCACAAAACATAATATGCCATTTGTAACTAATTTACACACAGTTAACAACTACAAAGATCATAGATTAATCGCCGAGTCAACTTTTTTTAGTCATTTAAATTTTTAAAAAATATATATATTAGCCACTAACTTTTAAAAATATTTATTATAGTAATTTTAAATTAAAATATTTTTAATTTTAAAAAAATTGAAAAACAAAAATAAGAAAAGAAAAAAAGAAATTAAAAAACAAAAATAAGAATTAAATTAAACCAACTTGTCTTCTTCTTCTTCACGACCTCGTCTCCACTCCACCCTTTTGGCCTTTTTTCCCATTCTCTCCAACTCCGACCAGCCCCTCCGGCACGTCCGACTATTCTCTTCATCGCCCCCTCCCCCTTCTTCCTTCACCACGTCCAACCACTCTCTCTTCGGGCAAGACGGAGTTCTTGTCAGAGTTTGACAACCTGCAAGGGTGCTGCAAAATGAACAACCAATTGCAGACGATGAGGAAGAGAGCCGTTTCCGGCAACAGTGCAGCTGCACGCAAGAGCTGTGCACTCAAGGGAAAGGAATGCCATAAATTGGTTTGTGTGCGTCGCCGAAAAAAATGGATAAAATGATGGAGTGTATTATGTTGCCGGATACTTGATCTATTTTTTTGGAAGGCCACGTGAAAGGAGGGAGATTGAAGGAGAGGGATTTATTGCAAATGCATAAAAATAGAAAGATACAAAAATTGTTAATTAAGCCTTGCAAACAGATGAGAATATGAGATGAATGGGAAGACGAGAGGAGGGCCAGTGAAAACAACAAAGGAGAGTGGGTTCTATTTTTCTGAAATTCAAATACATAAAATAAAATGATTTAAAAAAAAAATTTAGGAGTACTTTAGTAAATGTGGACAAAGTAAATAATTTTGAAAAATACTGGGTAAAATATATATATTTTTTTTTTTTTGATTGGTTAATTTGCCATATTGACTCTTAATCGCCCCACCACAGTTTTTAATTAAGGTCGCTATTTGAGCACTCACGAATAATGACTAGAATATCGAAGGAAATAAAAACATTAATTACTACTTTATAATATTTTACCCATGGAGCTGACAAAGATAGGTGTAATACGATGCTTCTTATACATTATACTTGCACTGCTGCTGCACAATTAATTTTCTCTAAAAAAAATAGAATTTTCTCTACATAAAGTCAATGCAGAAGAGAAGAAATATTATTTTGGAACAATATAATCAAATAATAAATGAGGATCGAAAAATATGAAATGCGTATAGTTGATTTTGTAATTTCATAAGATAAGGGGACATTTCAATTTGTAACTGACAGATAACAGAAAACAAGTACAACTGAATTAATGCAAACAATCAACAACATATATATGTATATAGAAATAGAAATATAGAATCAGAATGAACATATATAAATATTGAACAGGAAATGTAGCATTGGGAAAATAAATCCGTTGGAATCACAAGATTGTAGCAAGAATCTTGAGCACATCTTCCATAGAAGGCCTATGCATGGGATCGTGTTGGACGCAGGATCCAGCCAAAACTGCTAAACACAATGCCTCTGCTAATGGATAATCATCCTTCAAACTAGGATCCACAAAATTCCTCAACTGATCAAAGCAGCCCCCTTCAGGAGTTCCTGTTCCTCCCAAAAATGTCATCGACTCTCTCTCTACACCTTCCTTCCCCGATATCAGCTCCAACAACACCTCCCCGAATGCAAAGATCTCTACTTTCTCTGCATTAACAAGACATGCCTCCGAGTCCGAGCCACTTAAACATCTGGTTCCATAAACTGCGATCTTAGCCCTCCAAGCCGTGTTCAAGAACACCCTTCTGCTGTTTAGGCTCAACTGAGTAGTGTATGCAGGGGAAACAGAGTAGTGCAGATAATGTAGCCCCGTTGCGACATCGAAGGCTATTTGAGTCCTTCTATGCCAGTTCAGCGCACCGCAGGAGATTGATAAGCAGTCCCTCAAGCTCCCGTTGCTAGGGAACTCGAACACCAGATATGACGAAGATTTCTCCTCGCCATAACACACTCCTTTCAGCTTCACGATGTTCACATGATTCATCCTCGAATGAACATCTATCAACTGTCGACTCCCCTCCAATCTCATCTGCTTCATCTCGATCATCATCACCTCCTCACCATTCTTCATCACCCCCTTGTACATGCTGCTGCTCATCTTAGCCTCCTCACTGAAGCTCTTCGTCGCCATTCTCAGCTCTTCCACGCTGTAATTGCCCAATGAGTACTTGATTCCCACCAGCAAGTCAGGAGACAGGCAAGAATTTGTGGAGCTTCTCGTTGGCGTCGAACATGAGCTAAACCTACGCATCGTCGACGATTGAATTAATCTTTGATCTTCACACTTCTTCAACGCCTTCATATACAAACCACAAGACATCAACAGAGCAAGAATCAAACAAAATCCAACAACCGATCCTACAATGTACAGTTTCTTCACTTGTGAGATTTTAGGCCGTCTCTCAAATGGTCTCGTCGGAAGAAACTGAGGCGCCGGAGGGTCCGAATTCGGAATGCTGAAATTTATAAAAGGCTCGTCTCTCACCGGTACTAAAACGGTTGTCGTCGGAAACACCGTCGGCGCGAACGGATTCAGACTGTTAAACTTCCAAATCTCCTCCACCGAAACATTAAATTTCTTACCAACTTTTGTCGTGCTGTCGCGTTCGATCAAAGGGTATGTAATCAGATATTTCAAACCGTCATCTTTGAAATCATCCAAGCAAGCGCATTTCAGCGGCACTCGAAGAACGGAGCCAGCACGAACAGCGTTACTGTTACCCGGGACACGATTCTCCTCTTCCAACGTAACGGATTTCACCAGACCTTCAAAGATATTACAAGCAATTTCTGACAGTGTTGAATTGTGAGTGGCTGTGTAATTAAAGAGGGATTGGTAGAAGTTGTCGGCGGAGCAAGAACAGGTGATCGGGACAAGAACTTCGTGTCCCGATTCAAGAACCTGCGACGAAGCGGAAACGTTGGTGTTGATCGAGAGTAAGGTGTCGGGATCAGTTTGGAACAAGCTTGAGATGGCTGAGATCGTTGAGAAGCGATGGTTGGCTCTGTAAGCGAAGAACGTTCGACATGAAGTTGCGGTGGAGGTGCAGGTGTATCTCGTGCTGCCGGAGGAACATGGTGTTGGATCGTACGAGTACTTCTGGCACTGGCAGCACCTCCATTGCCATTGAAGCAACAAAAGTAGGATCGAAATCATCATCGTACCACAAAATGGAGACAGACGACCATTGTATATATGAATATGAATATGACTATGACTATGATCGATGCAGAGATTGGAATTGCTACATGCTGTTTTCATTTTCATTTAATTTGTTTCGATATAATTATTATCAACATACATTCCTATACATATATGTTAATTTATTTTTTGTTATTAATTAAAGATGTAGTATTACGCAGATTAATTCCACAATTGTGATGAAATTTGAGGGTTACATCAATGGCCGGCTGATCCTACACTTGTATAAAGTTTTAGTGCATGTGGATTCAAATGCTTCCTCTTGTAGTTTTGCCTTGCCGAACCTTTCAACTAGTACTTCAATTCTACTAAATATAAAATAATATATATTATTTTATTTTATTTTTGTATTTAGGAGAAATTTACACTTGATGATCATTTTAACGTATTTAATTTTTTTAAAATATAATAAAATGAAACTTTAGGACCTTTGACCTTCATTTAATTCTTCAATTTCATTAAAATTGTATCCATGTAAGTTGTGTCTATTAAAATTGAATTATATATTAGACTTTCATTCTCATCGAAATCATATCTTTAAATCAAATGCTACATCAACCAAAGAACAAGGATTCAATTCTAATGTAAAGGATCAAGACTCCATTTCTTAAATAAACAAAAAACGTAGGAATCCATCAATCTTCAATCCAAACGTTGGAACTCGACTTTTACAAATAGAACTAGTATTACATCCCGTGCGATGCACGGTGAAAAATATATAAATAATTTATATTAAATAGTTTGTATAAATAAAATAATTATATTATAGTTAAATAATTAATATAAATAATTATAAAATGTACAAAGAATATAACGGCACATTCAGTTTAATTTCCTATTTTATCGGCAGACAACTCATATTCATGAATAAATTTACACTTTTCATTCATTTTGTCCAATAAAACAAATAACATAATTGGTTTGCCTGAAATCCATTACAAACAAAATTGAAATCCCTTATTTTAGGTACAATTCGAAAAATTAAGAAGAAAATGACAAAATATCGTAAAACACATTTAAGATAATAATTACATATTTGTCCTCCCTTTAGATTGTGTAAAGTAGATATATAGGACATCATCAAGGGAGAGTTGTCACAACTTGAGCAACACTTCCATAATTTGATTAATGTTTCATCATCACCTTTTATATTTGTAGAGAACATATCAAACTACATCTTCGATGTCATATCATTTTATGTCTCTTTACACGAATTGAATGTATTAAATTATATTATTGTAAAATGTTGGTCTATATGTAGTGTGAAATTAAACATTGATCATTTTTTATATATGATATATAAAATATACATATGATATCTAACTATATATTAAGACAAAAGGCAAAACGTTGTTTTGGATCTTTGTATTTTATTTGGTTAAAATGGGATCCCTCTACTTTATTTGGTTAAATGGAGGTCACTATACTTTCAATTTGGTTGAAATAAGGTCATTGTACTGTCAATTTAATTTAAATCAAGTAAGGTAGAATATAAATTTTCAAATACATCAAAGAATTTGAAATGCGTTGTATAAATAGTTTATTTGATCAAATAAGGTAGCATATAAATTTTCAAAAAAAATTATTCATTTTCAGCATTATTTAGCATAATTTGATTGCCTAAAAATCAAAATTCTAAAAGTTAGATCCGAAATCTAGGAGTTGAGAGACATAAACCACTTTACGAAATCATATCAATATGTGAAATTATTTGTTTGAAATAAATCATTGTTATATGATAACATAAAAAAATATAAAAAATGATTAATTACTTTCTGAATAAAATAATTAAAAATTTTCTATACTAACATAAAATTAATCACGTAAATTTCACCAATAAAATAAATAAAAAAACCTTATTTGTTCAATGAGTCAAACATTTAACACGAAATATAGTCATTTTTAAAGCGACACACATTGAACACATTAAAATAGATTTGAATGTACCTAAAAAAATTTAAAAATATTAAAATATAATACAATAATGAAATTGTATCTGAATATGAAAAATTCAACCCAAAAATATCTTCTATTTTTTAGGGTTTGTCATTCTTTGATTTTCCTCTCCCATTTTCACGCCATTACCGAATCGTTCTTCTTCAAAAATATTCTTCATCATAATTTTTTATGGGCCATTTTTAAGTAATGTTAATATGTTAATTTCATCTTCATCTTCCAGTCTATCTTCAATCTTATGAAGAACAAACATTAAGCATAAATTTTGTATTCTTTTTACACAATTTGTTTCTATTACCTACTATATTGCACAAAGTATTCATATAAATGGTGTGAACTATTATAAAATAGATCATCACTTGGTAATTGTACATGAAATTGACAAAGTAAATAATATATATTAAGCATCTTGTAATGTCAAAATAGAATCTGGTCGTGTATTTTCAAATATATCAATGAAGGGTGATCTTGTTAGTTTATATTTTAAATTCGTAAATGAATTGTTTAATTGTAATACCCCGTAAATTAATTACTGCTTAATTGCAGTTAAGTGTGTGATTACTGTACAAACACAGTAATTTCCAGTCAGATTAGGGTCGAAAGTATCCGTTAAGTTCATTGAATTCAAGGTCAATTAATTCCCATAGGTGGGTTAATTATTATTTCTGTTAGGGTTTATTCCCTTTTCAGTATGGAAAGCCGAAATCGTAATTTTAGATAAATTTGATTTCTATTCTTTTAAATTTACGGTGTATGTTTATCGTGAATTAGATATTCCGATAAATATTTTTAGGATTGGGAGAATCAGATAATCTCCAGTCATTTAGTGTTTAAATTTAGATAATTTAAACAGAGTGATTTAAAAGCAGAGAGAATTAGATATTCTCTAGTTCGGATGTTTTAATTATTGAGGATTTAAAACCAGTATTTTAAAGCAGTGTTTTAAAAATCAATAATTTCAAATAAATTATTGTTTTAAAGTAAGTGAATTATTTTAGCAATATCGATTTAGTTCGGGATTTTTCTGGAAACGGAAAATATCACGATAATCGAACAATCGGTATTTAAACTGGGTAGTTTGTTGAGTCAACCCAAGGCATGACTCCCCTCACCTCTCCCCATTCCCTCTCACGTCGCCTTGTCCCCCCTAAAATAGAAATAGATATATGTATGGTATTGAATAGAATACATATGGAGAGAGAGAGAGAGAGAGAGAGAGAGAGAGAGAGAGAGAGCAACCCTCATTTCTTCTTCATCCTCTTCCATTCAATTTTTTTTTCAACATTTTCGAGAGAGAGAGAAGGAGGAAATAGCAGCTCATCATCCTTCATTCCTTCCATCCCATCTTCTTTCATTTTCTATACAAAAGTTGAGAGAGAGAAAAGGGCAAAGCAACCCTCATTTCATCATCTTCTCCATTTCTTCTGCTCCACACCATCTTCTTGCTTCCATTTTCTTTGATCGAGAGAGAGAGTGAGAGAAGCAAGAAGTTGTAGCCATGGTTGAGAAGAGCTCAAACTTGTTCCAGCCGTTCTTCACCGTTTCGTTTACGGCGTCGTCGTTGGAAGCTTCATTTCCATCGTTCCATCTTCTTCCAAGTTCTTCCAACATTTCTCCATTGTTGTCTTGAGAGGTATTTCGAAAACTATGGTTTTGTAGTTATGTTTTTAGTTTTCGGCATCGATATATGTATTTGGTTTGTGTTTTAAAGCATGCTTTCCGGATTTAAACTCAAGAAGTTGCCGTTTGAATTCTTGGTTTTCAAATGATGTTTGATGGTAGAAATGAGGTAGTTTATGTTGCAAAGCTTGTTGAGATGTTTATATAGCATGTTGTGTGTCTTTAGTGTTCAAAGCATGTAGATGATTATGTGTTTTGAGAGGTGTGATGAAGTTGTGTTGAAAATGGCTCGACTCTCGGCCTCAGTCCCGCGCGAGCGCGGGGACAAGCGCGAGCGCGCACAGTCCGCGCGAGCGCGGGGATGCGCGCGAGCGCGCACAGGTCGCGGCGCCCGCGCAATTCGCTCTCGGCAGACTTGCCACCTTTCGGTTAAACGAGCATAACTCCCTCGTTTTATATCGGATTGAGACACCGTAAATTTTGCCGGAAACTAAACTTAAGTGGCTTTCTAATGGTATAGGTCTCATTCTCTAATTCGTTCTGAGTAAATTATGAAAAATCGGCAAAGTTGGGTCATGTTTCGGTTTTCATGAAGTCATGGCAGTTCTGCCACCTTTCAGTAAAACGGGTATATCCATTTCATTTGTTATCATCTTAAGCCACTGTAAATTTTTAAAAATTATAGACTTCCGTGGCTTTCTAATGGTATATAGCTCAGTCCGTAACTCTTCCTAAATCGATCGTGAAAAATCTTCAAAGTCAGGTCACGAGTTTGTTTTCGGAAATTCTGGCAATTCTGCCATCTTCTAGTAAAACTATCATAACTTTTTCGTTAGTTATCATCTTGAATCACTGTAAATTTAGCCGTAAACTAGACTTCTGTGGCTTTCCATTGGTATATGGTAAAATCCCTACACCTTAGTGATTCAAAACAGAGAATTTTTTTTCAAAGATAGACGTTATGTGGAACGTTGTTTAGTCAACGAACTTCGTGATGACTTTGTTCCTAGAATCTAATTGTGATTATGTTAAGGTATTTTTGATACCTTAAATGATGATGATGTATGCCTTAATATGTTGAATAGCTAGGGTTGAGAATAACCCTTAAGCTAAGATAAAATTTAGAACGGATACTAGACCCTGATAGGCCTTCGTGTCATGTTGAGTCCTGTCAGTTTTAGGATCAACATGCTAAGTATATTTTTATATATTGAAGGCTAGCAGATCCGCAAGGGATAAGGCCTGTGAAGAATTAGCAGCTGCCGTTTTAAAACATCGGTGAAAGGTGGGCTTTCTTTTCAACGGACTCTTAGTCCAAATAATGATTTGAGTTTTTACTCACCAGCAGTTAATTATTTCTGATGCAAATAAATGATTGTCATGCATAAAATATTTATTTTGTATGATATCCTTATCCGTATTTAGTTAGCTCGCAAGGGGCTTTCTAACTCTTAAATCGATCGAGCCTCGTGCTAACTTAGCGTGTTAACCGAGGTTAGTGTACACTTGGGTCGGTGATATTAGGAAGAGGGAAAGGCTGAGCGGAGCTATTCCTGACTAAGACATCGACGATGCTAAACGTCCTTGGAAAAGGCTGAGCGGAGCTATTCCTCGGAGTTTAGTTCAGATATGTATTCGTGGAAAAGGCTGAGCGGAGCTATTCCTCGATGTGTGCGGAAAAGGCTGAGCGGAGCTATTCCTTGGCACACCAGTTGGGATATGGATGATCATACAACAGAAAGACACGCGCAATGACAAGAAAATGATTTAGTAAAACATAGGGCCTTTTCAGATAAAACCCCTATGTGTTTACTCGGATGCATGGCAATAAAACCAGTTTTAAGAAATGTTCATAATATCAGATATATTATGATATTGTTGGCAATGTGTTCACTGAGTATACTTGTACTCAGTCCTGGATGTTTGTTTTTAAATGTGCAGGTTGAGTGTTGATGGTGCAGGGTGAAGTGCTGAGAAAGAAAGTTATTTTGTACAGGACTCAGAATATTTTCTGTATTTGTTATAATATATTGCTTCCGCTAATTAAGTTTAATCGAGTCAAGTCTTCAATATGTCTTGAACTCGCTGATACCTTTTTGTTATTCTAAGGTATCTATATTTATTCAGTTATATTTTGAGAAATAAAAGTCAGTTCAGAACTTGAGTTCACTGCAAATATCGTTCCTGGAATACAGTTTTTCATTCCTTTATTTAAATATTTTCGGCTCGCGCCTTGATCCATCCTTCATTGGGATCGAGTCGTGCCAGTCACACTTCATATTATCAGATATTAATTTGGGATCGTGACATTAATAATATTTTATGAAAGATCTATTGATAGGTGAAAATTTGATGGCAAAATATCCAAAATTTTTAATATACTAATATAAAAAACAATACATTGATTCTACTAAAATTAGAAATTAAAAATGATTGGTTCTTAAAAAATAAAAAAAGTCATGCATCATTGTCCATCCTATAAATCTGATACACACACACTATATTTGAAATACATTAAATTATCTCAAACATATAAAAGAAAAAAAAAAATAAAGAATGCAATGTAGCTGAACATATAATATAATATTCAACGTTTGAAAAATAAATTACAATCTTCACCCAATATATTCAATAATGTAATAGTCAAATAACAATTTAAAATATAAAATACACCACTTACAGTTCAAAAAAATTGCACATATTTCAATTCTTGAAAAATATTTTTGCTGAAAACATTTGAATTCTAATGTTGTCTTCATTCTATGATATATGATAATTTATATTCATCTATTTTTTTCAATTCAAAATTTTATAAATTAATTAAGATAAGTCAAATCTAATTATTGAAAGAAGATTCATCTGAAACCCATTCGACCCTCCAAGAAATCTCAGGTAATTATTATCGTAGTATGCTCATTCTTTTTCTTTCAAGTATGTATACATATGAAAATTTGTCATTGAAGTGTACCGTATATTTAAGATTTATATAAACCTTTCCATACAATTAATGACTTCATTTTTGTTCAAAATGTAGGAACATCCAAATCAGAGCAATCTTTGGGGGCAGCACATATGCAATCAAACTATGTTTATTTGCAAAAATCAATACGTGTATCATATTTTTGTGGATTTTATAAAATAAATGAAAAATAAATCTTTTAAGTTATTAATCCATACAACCCTAAAAAATTATATTATTTTTTACATTTTTTTCTTTTCTACAAAAGTTTTTTTTCTTTTTTGTATATATACCATTAAAACCTATTTTTAATTGTTTACACAAATCTATATGTATAGGTTTGATAGGGAGTTCAAAAGTTAAGGATATATACAAAAATTAGGCAGGAAAAACTAAAGTTTCTATTAAAAGCACTTATTTGATGTTAATGTAATATATGCTAAGATTAAGATTAAGAATAAGATGTTACTTGGATATTATTTACATATGAGATATTTGTCTTTATATTATATCTTAATAATTAAATGATATTATAATTTATATATAAATGATTTGTCTCATTCAAAAATTTAAATAAATTTTATTCAAAAAAATTTAGATTTGTAATTTAATATTAAACTGATAAATCAAATACTATACTCGATCTCAACTCAAAGACCACGAAAGGGGTGTGAGTTTCAGTATTGTTCATTAGAATTTATAGTTTGTTCTAGACTTCTAGTAGAACAATACTCGTTATATTTCGATATGTGATAATTGTATTTTCAATTTGGGAAAGTTAGAAGAGTGGGGAAAATATGTTTAATATTAAACTAATAAAATCATATATTTACATTTGATTGAAAGACTGATAAATTTGTGAGAATTCACAACATTTAAATTGTAAACATCTTATATTCAGATTGCCAATAAATAAAACAACAAAAAAAGTGATTGAAAATCTATTAAAAACACTTGAGCCTCTTTCACCTTCATTGCACGCAATTGATTCTTGTACGATTTTTTTAATCTCAACTCCCGCTGCAATTATTCTCTAAAAATTAGTTTATTTATCATGATTCCTAGCAATTCATGAACGCAATGACAATCTTGATTCCATGTGCAAGTACATGGCTGAAGCCATGCATATTTCTTCTCTCACCGATTCTGCAAGCTAGGCTGCACGAATTAGAAAACAACATTAAGTTTCATGAAACATAATTCAAATGACAACTTTAAATACATTTTAAAGAGAAATAAAATTGAGATCAATTACACTACAAATAATTTTTCTCTAATTAGTTGGTGTGGAAATGCCTGTTTCCACAAACTATTTATAGGCTTGAGACTATAATATAGAATGATACAATTGTAATAATTATTGTAATTTGAATATTACTAATCGGCTAATCAATATTCAATTTGTCAATGTGATTCATGGTATATAAATTATAAGGTAAATATTCACGTGATTAAGGTGATTGATGGTATATTTGTAGGTTTAATGGATTGATAACTAATTGGGGTAAATCCATACATAATTAATTTAGAGATGGTTAGGTGGATTATTAGATAATATTATATTATAGAATGATCGATATAGTTACCATAAGTCCATAATTATTGTAACTTAAATATTGCTAATATGCTAATCATTGCTATTATTCCGTTTCTCAATTAAGTTGTGATTGATGATATAAAACTTATAATGTAAACACTCAAGTTAATTAAGGTAAATTCATACATAATTAAGAAATGGTTTGATGGATTGTAGGCTAATTAAGAATGAATAATATTATTATTTATTTATTAAACTGAATATTGGATGAATAGTTTATTTCTTAAACGTTAACTAACAATTAAACCAATAATTCAATATTGAGTTATACGAATATTATATATTATATTATATTTTTTATTTTTAATGACTATAATAGGAAATGTCATTTAGGCAGGAAATATATTGATTACCGTTTTTTTATTCCGTCATAAGTTTGTATTGATTCTTGATTACCAAATTTTTGTTATTCCCTAGTAAGTTGACATGTTATATATTAATGATTAATGATTATCCTTAATTTCCGTTTTTTTATTGTTCTTCCATTTTTTTTTTCATTTTCCATTTTTTTATTATTTTAATAAGTAAGATAGTTTTGGCGGGAAAGAAAAGCCTAGACTATCCTACTTTTAGATATAGTAGGATTACGATCGAATAAAATTCAAGTCCCTATAGTAGTACTGTTATGATCTATTTTTACAAACAAATAGAATAAAAAGCTTAGCAAAAAGAAAAAGAAATTGAAAATAGAAGAATCTAGATACGTGACACACGGTCATTTTGTTTGCAAAATTACACCTTTAGACAAATCCCTGTACCTCAGAGGCTAGTATAGCGCCCAAAAACAGATATCGTCCCACGAGGAGTGATTAACATTTCTATCTTGTTGGTAACTTTTTGGGGTTTTGTAGAATAACTATCACTAATTCTTCCCTTAACTATTCGAAACTAAACAAACAATAAATAACAAAAGGCACAGATAATCAATATAAAATAAATGTTCAAGTCAAATGTAAATTAAGTTTTGGTAGATGCATGCAATCCCGAGCACAACTAAGTAGGTACCTTGATTTGATCGGTTAGTTATAGAAAGCAGTTACTGATGTGAGATTTACTTCTCATGCTTGTTTTACATTTATGCTCGTGTCATGCTTACAAGTATAAAAGCATATTTGTAGAAAGGATAAAATGAGGTCGGTCCACAGGAAATGGGATATTAGAATAGATAACACAAGTACCACAACTATAGACTACTAGATTATCTAGACTATGAATAAGCAAGAGTTGAGTTCAATCCAACAATACCAAAACATAAATTACTTTAAACAAGAAATCAAATTATAACAAATGCAAGATATCAAGGCTTAAGGGAAACAATTTAAGACAACAATTAAAAGACGAGACTCTAGGACATGGATACACAATGCTTCTCTTAAACACACAACAAGGGTTATCACTACAATCATGCTTTGTTCACCGATAGGAAGACCACATAATTTCATAAGAGCATCTCTAGAATATCTCTTAAGTGTGTATGTGATAATGATGATTATCTCTAATACATTCCAAGATCACAACTACCAAAAGCACAAAGGGTTTAAGTTTCCTTCCACATATTCGACATTCGACTAAGAAGACAAATACATAGATTCAATCCATACATGCTTATGATCACAAGATTGACTAGATGCATGTGATTCAAACATTTGATGTTAAATGAATGCCACTTCAAACAACATCATACAAGAACTAGCAAAGATTAAAATCTTGACAAAACACACCCATAGATTAAACCCTAGTCAAGAACAAGATTCACATTGTTTTCTCCACATCCTATATCCCTAAGGCTCTAGCCACCTATATTTACATCCAAGGCAAGAACAAAGAAGGAAATAACAAAACCCATCCTAAATACAAGTTTAAGAGAGTGGAGGAGAAGATAAAACCAATGTTGACCACTCCTCTTCAATCCCATGGCTTGAATCTTTAAGATGGATGGATGCTTCTTCCTCTTCTTCTTCCTCCTTCTTGTTCTTCAAAAATATGCTAAGAGACTTGTGTGTTTTCGAGTGTGAGAGTTGTCTTAAACCCTCCAAAAGATGGGGATATAAAGACCAATAATTGAGTGCCAAAAGTCAAAAAGTGGATTTGTCTGTCTTGAGCGCGACCCCGAGAAACTCGCGCCTAGGGGTTGAGTTTGGAACAAAGGAAATCACGTTTCTGAAGTGGCTGAAACTTGGGCCAATGGGTCACGTCTGAGGATCGCTCTGCAGAAGGGGCGAGGCGCGACCCCCTGACAAGTCCAAATTCTCTCGTGTTTTTGTGTCTTTTTCTTGTTCTTTTGTCCTTTATTTTTTCTGTTTTTTGAGTCAGAAAGAGTCAGAATGGGCACAAGGGATAGTAGAAGACAGGAGAATCATGTCTGGAGGGCACAAGGGTACCAATGATACTAAGATGGGTAACAACTTCTCAGCGAAAAGCTCTCTCTCGAGCCTGGCGGAAATCGCCCACCATTCCAGCAAAAGCCTACGGAGAAGTTTGTGATCGTGCCCACAACAACCCCAGAGTGATTAAGAGGAGAAGGAGAGGAGACTGGGCACAAGAGAAACTAATGCCAGCTACATCAGGAGCAATGCACCCTAGCCGCCGAAGGAAAGAGGAGTCGCGGAAGGAAAGTTGACGCTTCCAGAAGGATGCTCGGCTCTACAAGGAAACTTGCTATGTCGGTGCAACTAGGGCACGGCAAGTACAGAATCTGCAATTCAGAATTTTCTAAATAAGGGAAGAATCTGCCAGATATGGAAAGTCTTGGGCATGGTGGCTGCGTGTTGGGCTGAAGATCCCCGGCCTGTCGGGGAGTTTACCTAGTGTCTTTGTACTCCTATATATATGTCTTTCATGGCAGAGGCCGAACACACAATTACACAAGATACAATTTTATTTTTATTTTAGTTTTATTTACTTTTCTGCAATAGGTCTCGGGCCTTATACTCGCAGACACTTAGGATTTACTGTTTTATGTTCTTCAATCCAGCGTTGGAGTTGGATTTATTTTGCAGTTTAATATAAGTATGTTTTTCGTTTATATTATGTTTTATTTTATTTCTTTTATTTATTATTATTGTTCTAATTCTAGCATGAGCGGCTAGACTCGTTATTCCGGATTGAACAAAGATAAGAACTTAATGAACACGTAAGAACCGTGAGGCTTATGAGCATAAACTGTGTGAATCTGGTTCCGTCATGTAGTCATTTTCTTTGTTGCATTATACAGTGGATTAAGCTAGTTAATCGTGGCTGATCACTCGTTAATTAGAATTGTGTTCACTACCTCTATAAATGGTCAATGAATCGTAGCTGTGTGTTGGTCATAAAGGGATGGGATGCATCACGGATACTGAGGGCATAAGAGAGATCTTTGTCTAGGTAAATCAGGGTCTGTCTAGATCATAATGCTGCTTTGTTGTTTACAATCATATGAGAGATCGGGGTTGGACAACAAGTTAGGGTTTAGGGGACGAGAGATCACCTCTAGGCTAAACTGAAAGGATAGATTGGGTAGATTGGGTACGTTGAGAGAGATCCAGTACCTTGAACCAGATAATTAGATTTGCATAAGTAATCAGCGTGCCCATGATCGATCAAGTATTTGTTAAGTTCGACATCTGAGTTCTAATCCAGAATATGTTACTACTAATATTTTCCTTTCCTGTTTTGTTATTTTATTTACCAGTCTTTAAATACAAGTACGGAGACCACAACAATCCTCAAACATTTTGGAAAAGTGACACTGGAAGATAGAATTCATAGCTCCTCGTGGGATTGACCCTTACTCACATAAGCTTGCTATACCTTGCTGTGGGCATAAGGATAACTCTCTCTTGAGAATTATTCTGACCGCGAAACGACCGCGCGTCAGAATTGGCACCGTTGCCGAGGAGCTGGTTCTTGAAATTCTACTTTCCCAACTTGTTAGCCTGGCCGTTGGATACCCAATACCTCCACAGAAGATTGCTCGTACGATCCAGAACCTGAGAAGACTCTGAAGAGGAGGAGAGCAGAAGCACGGAGGGCACAACAAGCAGAAAGACTAGCTCGTGAAAGAGAACTGGAGCAAGAAAGAGCACAATTGGAAAGGAACAAACAACTGAGGTTAGCCCCGATGGCTGAAGAAGAAAGAATAACATTGAGGCAGTTAGTCTTTTCGACTAACATGAATTTATGACCCATGGGCATAACACTCCCAGCGATTACTGGAAGCTGGGAGTTGAAGGCATGTTTCATCCAGATCTTGCCCAAATACCATGGGATGACTGGAGAAGACCCTCAGAGGCATATTCAAGATTTCAAGATGGTGTGTAAAACTCAACCTACGGATGGGAGAAAGGAATAATATGTGCGGCTTGTCTCATTCCCGTTCTCTTTTCATGACGGGGCATAAGACTGGTTATACACCCTGTCAACTGGCAGTATAACCACATGGGCACAACTGTAGCAAAAATTCCTGGAGAAATATTTTCCTGCATCCCGAGTCCAGGAGATGAGGTGAAGAATTGGAAGTCTGAAGATGGGCATGAATGAGAGTTTTTATGACTACTGGTGTCGATTCCAGAGCATGTTGATAAAATGCCCACAATACCAGATCATAGATCACGATCTGATCTAATACTTTGTGTCTGGGTTGAGACCACATGACAAGATCATTGTCAATGCTTCATGTGGAGGATCTATCCTGAACAAGCTACCAACTGAAGCCTTCCGAATTCTAGCTGAAATGGTTGATGAAAATAGAGATGAAAGTGCTGAGGGCACAAGGACAGTTCCAGACACTGGAAAATCAACGCACCTTGAGGTCAAACTGGAAAGGATTTTGGACCAGATGGAGAAAGTGATGAACCATACTGGGCATCAAAGAAAAGAGTGTGTGGAGTGTGCAAGAGCGTGGCCCATTTCACTGATGAATGCCCAACACTGCAAGAGGAGGACGTCGCTGAAGTCAACTCTCTCGGTGGGCATAACAACAACAACAGGCGATATGATCCTCACTCTCAAACATACAATCCTAGATGGAGGGATCATGAAAATTTCAGATGGAAGATGAATGATGCCCACTAACCAGATTTGCCACCACCACCACCGAGGGCACGCGAAGAACCCAGCCTGGCCGAACTAGTCCATGCCATGGCCAAAGAAAATGTGAAGTCACAGCAGGAGAATGAAAGGTTCAAATAAGAGACACGGGCTGGTCTACAATATGTGAGCAAGCAAATTTCTCAACTAGCTCAAGACCTTGCTCAACTGAAGGACAGAAACGGATAATTACCATCCCAATTGGTAAATCCTCGAGAGCAAGTGAACGCTATGACCACAAAGAGTGAAAAAGAAGTGATGAAAGTTGAACTAAAAGGAGACACTGAAGGCATAACGAAAGAAGAAGAGCAGGCACAAGAAGAGGTTGCTGAGCCCATAAGGCAAGAAACAAAGAAAAAGCCTCAATTTCCTCATTATGCCTATTTCCTAAAAAAGCTGTGTACCAAGAAGGTGTGATTTGAAGATGATGCGAGACTTTTCATGGGAGAATATGTCTCAGCAGTGCTACAGAAGATGCCAAAAAAGTATGAAGATCCTGGCATGTTTGTCATACCATGCATAATTGGGAGCAAGGAGATTGAAAATGTGATGCTTGATCTCGGTGCATCTATAAACGTCATGCCCATGACGATTCATGAAGAATTGAATCTGGGACCACTCAAGGAAATAAGGGTGATCATCCAGTTGGCAGATAGATCAAATGTCTACCCCGAAGGTCTAATAGAAGATGTCTTGGTGAAGGTGGAGGAATTAATTTACCCAGCAGATTTCTATGTCTTGGACATGGGCAACATGACACCGTCTACATCCGTTCTACTGTTAGGGAGGCCTTTCATGAAAACTGCTCACACCAAGATCAATGTCGATGAGGGCACGCTGACATGTGAGTTCGATGACCAGGTTGTGGTGTTCAACATTTATGAAGCCATGAAATACCCACGAGATCCGGAGTCAGTCTACTTTATGAACCATTGCTATGCCCAATCACAAGCCATTCTGGGTCACATGAATAACCAAGAACCTCTGAATGGGCATTGCAAGCTGGGTTTACTGACTATGATGCCCTCGATGAAGATGAGGATACCAAGGATGCTATCATGATGTTGTACTCCCTGGAAGAATTACCGCATGGAGTGGTGGATTTCAAAATGCCCACAATGACTCAGGCAGACAGGATGCTTCCATCGGTGCAGAGGACACCAAAGCTAGAATTGAAGAATCTCCCTGACCACTTAAAGTATGCCTATCTTGGGGAGAATGAGACACTGCCGGTTATCATAAGTAAATGACTGAACCTTGTTGAAGAAAATTGGCTATTGAGATTGCTATACATTTACAAAGAAGCAATGGGATGGACTTTAGCTGATATCAAGGGCATAAGCCCTGTAGTATGCATGCACAGAATTCTCCTGAAGGACGATGCCAAACCGGTGCGGGATGCCCAACGCAAACTAAACCCCGCAATGAAGGAAGTCGTACTAAAAGAGATACTCAAGTTACTAGATATGGGGATCATCTATCCCATTTCAGACAGCAAGTGGGTGAGCCCGATTCATGTTGTGCCCAAGAAGTCAGGGATCCAGGTGGTGAAAAATGAGAAAAATGAGATTGTACCCACAAGGCTACAAACTGGATGGAAAGTCTATATAGACTACCGGAAGCTCAACACCGTCACAAGGAAGGATCACTTCCCGTTGCCGTTCATAGACCAGATGCTGATGAGATTGGCTGGAAAAAAATTCTTTTGTTTCCTTGATGGATATTCAGGCTATATGCAAATTGTAGTGGATCAAGAAGACCAGGAGAAGACTACCTTCACGTGCCCATTCAACACATTTGCTTACCGGAGGATGCCTTTTGGGCTCTGCAATGCCCCGGGAACTTTTCAATGATGCATGATGAGTATTTTCTCAGATCTTTTGGAGAATTGCATCAAAGTATTCATGGATGACTTTACAGTCTACGGAAATTCATTTGATGTATACCTCGAAAACCTTGAAAAGGTGCTAAAAGATGTGTGGATAAGTGCTTGGTGCTACACTATGAAAAGTGCCATTTTATGGTTCGTGAGGGGATTATTCTTGGGCACATCGTTTCAGAGAGAGGCATAGAGGTGGATAAAGCCAAGGTGGACATCATCGAAAAGCTACCCTACCTCACTACGGTGAAGCAAGTTCATGGTTTTCTTGGGCACGCTGGGTTCTACCGGTGATTCATCAAAGATTTTACAAAGATTGCTCAACCAATCACGCATCTTTTGCAAAATGATGTGCCATTTGTCTTCGACGATGCATGCAAGGAAGCCTTCAACACTCTGAAGAGGAGGTTGGTCATGACACCCATCATTCAACCTCCAGACTGGGCATGCCCTTTGAAATAATGTGTGATGCCAGTGGATACGCTGTGGACGCAGTGCTTGGATAAAAGCGGGGTAAAGAATGCCATGTGATTTACTACGCTTCCAAGACATTGAATCATGCCCAAGCCAACTACACTACAACTGAAAAAGAATTGCTGGCAGTAGTCTTTGCCTTTGAAAATTTTTGATCCTATTTGCTCGGGGCTGAGAGTGTTGTTTATACCGACCACTCTGCATTGAAGCACCTACTTGTAAAAAAGGAATTGAAACCGAGGCTCATCCGGTGGATACTACTACTGTAAGAATTTGATTGAGAGATCAAAGACAAAAGTGGAGCTCAAAACCAGGTGGCCTATCATCTGAGTAGAGTACTTAATGAGGAGAAGGATGTGGTGCCCATCAAGGAGGCTTTTCCAGATGAGTATATGTTCAATGTCAAGGGCACAACACCTTGGTACGCTGACTTAGTCAATTTCATGATCTCTGGAGAATTGTTGACCAGACTCTCGACCTACTAAAGGAACAAAATCAGAAGTGGGAGTCGATATTATGTATGGGACGAGCCCATACTATGGAGAAGGTGCGCAGACCAAATCATCAGACGCTGCGTGCCCACAGAAGAAGCTAAGGGCATTCTAGATCACTGCCATTCCGAAGCATGTGGAGGGCACTTCGGTGCAAAAGGAACTGCAAAAAAGATCCTTGATTGCGGGTTCTTTTGGCCATCACTTCACAAAGATGCTTATGAGGTATACCGACGATGCTCACGCTGCCAGATGACTGGAAACATCTCCAAACGTAATGAAATGCCCATGGTGCCTATCATGCCAGTAAAAGTCTTTGACATTTGGGGGATTGATTTTAGTCTAAATGGATAAAAGTAGACAAAAGTAAATAGTAATTGGGGAAAAAACAACAACTTTTAAAAATAGGTAGTTTGTTAGGCAATTTGTACTATATTAGACTTGGTCCCCACACCCAATGATTGGTACATTGTACTTTTGGCAGGCATTAAATGCACTTAACAGCCGAAACCCTAATTCTAAAAATGAAACCCTAACAACCTCGATTATATTTAGTAAGCCTCGATTAATTTTTAGCCGCGATTATTTACTCAAAATTGCCTCGATTGAAATTACAATATTCAATTAATTCATAGCCTCGATTAATTTTCTAAGTTGAGCCTCGATTATGATGATTTAAGAAGAATTGATGATTTAAATATCAATTCTTCTTAAATCGATGAAGCATCGATTAAGTATGTATTAATCGATGCTTCCTCGATTAATTTTTAATAAGCATAGATTAAGAAAAAACTATCCTCAATTTCTTTTTTAACATTGCCTCGATTAGATATTTAAATTTCATTGATTATTTTTAAAATCAAATATCGACAATAGCAAATAAGAAAAGGGAAAAAGCAACAAGTTTTAAAAGTAGGAACGATTACTTTTCTAACTATGAACGATTAATATCTAACCATTCTTGATTAATGTTATTAATCGTCGATCATGCAATTTTATCGAGACCTTCATTTAAAAGAATCGAGGCAATGTTCCCTGCAATTAATCATGATTTTTTAGTGAATGCATTTATTTCTTGTGTAAGGTAGGTACTGAGTTTCAATAAATAAAAAGAAAAGGTTGTTGGCTTCATTAAATGAAAAGAAGGGGAAGGTAGGACCGAATTAATGAAAAGAAGGGGATGTTGTACCGAATTAAATACATTATAATGTTTTATAACGAGGTAGGTGAAATTTTTGAATAAATAGATGTAGAATCCGGAGCTCATTCACACTACAATACAAATCTCATTCACAAAAATCATACAAGTTTTTATTCATACTACACTACAAATCGACGAAGAATAGCAAAAGTTGGAGAAATTTTTTCGAGCAAGGGGGCGAAAGAAAAGATTTTTCTGGAGAAAAAAATAGTGCACGGAAATTTTCATCAATTTTCAAAGGTACGTTTTGTACTCCATTTTTTTGAACTTATTTTACAAATATTTATTATTTTGATTATATATTGCATGTGTTGTTAGATTTACTTTGAAAATAGGTGACATAGAGAGATACGCCCTTTTTTTGGAATTGGTTGTTACTGTTTAATTTAGGTTAATTGTTGTTGGTTTTGAATTTAGTCGATGTTTATGTGATTTTGAGGGTTGTATAATGTTAAACTTTGCACAATCGATGCTGTTATAGAAGCATTTAGGCTGTGAAAAAATATTCGATGCCTTCATTGATATAATCGATGCTGTAGAATATAATCGATTAGTGCCTTGATTGATTATTTGATATTAATTGTGGTTTATTTGTTGTTAATTGTGGATTATTTGTTGTTAATCGATGACTAGCTTTCTATCGAGGAGCATAAAAATAATCGAGGCCTTCCTCGATAATTATAATAATAATCAAGGCCTTTCTCGATTAAATTACAAAAACGAAAACTAATCGAGGCCTTCCTTGATTAATTTGAAAAATAAAAACTAATCGATTAGTTAAAAAAATTAATCGAGTTACTAATCGATTAATTTTAGAAACAAAAACTAAATCGAGTCACTAATCGATAAATTAAAAAAAATTAATCGAGGCACTAATTTATTAATTAAGAAAAATTAATAGTTTTAAAAAAAACTAATCGATTAGTAGTTTAATAAAAAACAAACTAATCGATTAATAGTTTTGAAAAAAACTAATTGATTAGTACTTTAATTAAAAACAAACTAATCGATTAATGATTTTAAAAAAAAAACTAATCGATTAGTACTTTAATTAAAAACAAACTAATCGATTAATAATTTAAAAAAAAACTAATCGATTAATAGTTTAATTAAAACTAATCGATTAATAATTTAATTAAAACTAATCGATTAATAATTAAAAAAAACTAATCGATTAATATTTAAAAAAACTAATCGATTAGTTTTAAAATAAAGCTAATAGCCTAATCGATGCGGTTTTTAGAATTAATCGAGGAGATTTTATTAATTGAGGTTAATTTAAAGTTAATAGAGGCTTGGGGTTTATAGGGTTTTAGGGTTTACGGCTTTAGGGTTTAGTGTTTTATAGGGTTTAGGGTTTAATAGGGTTTAGGGTTAAATTGTGATCTCATGTAGCATTGTTTATAAATTGCAGATGGTTAGACGCCGCATTATTGTACGATACAGTGGACGATGAGAGAGATCAGAATATGTAGATGGGGACGAGCAACTCGTGACGATGTCATCCGATAAGTTGTGTTTTAGCTCACTGGTGAGGGAGGTTCACAAGTTGTTGCGGACTGACCCGAACAGGATCGAGTATGAATTATTTTACCTCACCAGCACCAATACTGGCAGACGGATCAGAGCATCTTTGCAAGATGATGGAGATTTCCTCGATTTGCTTCACGAGCAGACTACTGAGATGGTTGTGTACGTGATTTCAAGACAGTTGGAAGGTTCTGGAGCCGGACCATCTATGAGGGACGACTATGTTCCCTACTTTTCACATGCAGAGACGCATGGTCCTACTGCAGAAGAAGAGAGAGAAGGAGAAGAAGATGCAGAAGGAGAAGAAGAGGGAGAAGAAGAAGAAGAACAAGAACAAGAAGATGTGAATGATAGAACGAGGTTGGTGGAGTCACTGTTGACAGAATTCAGTGGCTGGCTTCGTTCTTTTTGCTGATCGTACAGATATATTGTTGTGCTTGATGGGAGTCGTCCCACCATCTACCACTGGTGTTCCGTTTAGATCTGACAGGCCTTCGAGCAATTGGGTGGTTCCCCTTGCTGACTGGGACTTTGCGGGCCCACTATCTTAGGATGAGAGACCAGCACCAGACTCAGATACACTGCACCAGGGAGCTATTTTTCGGACGAAGGATGATCTTGCCCTGGCGGTCGGTATCTATCACATGCAGAATCGAGTGGAGTATGGTGTGTATCGCTCAAATAGGTTACGATTGGGCTATGTTTGCAAGCATGGCGGTGATCGCCCGTTCAAGTGCTTTGCCGTTGCTGATGGGCATATGTGGAGAATATACAAGTTCAACGGCACTCACACATGCCATCTTGATATGGGTCAAATTGCTCCGCGACAGGTACCTGCACGAGTGCTCGGAAAATACTTTGCTCGTAGATTGATGGACGAGCGGGTTGTTCTGAAGCCGAAGGAGATGATGACGGAGCTTGTGCGTGAGTTTGGCATCCATATCGACTACAGCTTCGCTCTCCGCATGAGGAACATTTCCATTCAGATGGTATATGGAGACTTTGACAAGTCCTACGCACAGTTGCCCGCTTTCCTTCACACTCTGCAATTGATGAATCCAGGGACTGTAGTAGACATGGAGATCACGAGTGATGGTCGGTTCAAGCATTCATTCCTTGCTCTCGGTGCGTGTGTCAATGCATTTATCTAGTATGCTCATCCAGTGCTTGTGATCGATGGGACCCACCTAAAGGGAAAGAACAAGGGTGTTTTCTTTGTCGCTGTGACGAAGGACGGCAACGAACAGATCTTACCTGTTGCAGTTGGGCTCGGACCGATAGAGAACGACGAATCTTGGATATGGTTCCTGGCCCACTTGCACATGGCTCTGGGTGACATAGATGATCTTCTCATCGTTTCGGATCAGCATCAGAGCATTAAAAATGCTCTGGGTGACATAGATGATCTTCTCATCGTTTCGGATTAGTTTGTTTTTAATTAAACTACTAATCGATTAGTTTTTTTTTTAAATTATTAATCCATTAGTTTGTTTTTAATTATACTATTAATCGATTAGTTTTTTTTTAAAACTATTAATCGATTAGTTTTTTTTAAATTATTAATCGATTAGTTTTGTTTAAAATTTCCTTTTAAATTAATCGATTATTTTTCCTTTTGAACTAATCGATTACTTGCTCGATTGGTTTTTTTTTTACTTAATCGATTAGTGCCACAATTAATTTTTTAATTAATCGATTAGTGCCTTGATTAATTTTTTTAAATTAATAGATTAGTACATCGACTAATTTTTTTTAATTAATCGATTAGTGACTCGATTTAGTTTTTGTTTTTAAAATTAATCGATTAGTTTTTGTTTTTAAAATTAATCGATTAGTGACTTGATTAATTTTTTTTAATTAATCGATTAGTTTTTGTTTTTAAAATTAATCGAGGAAGGCCTCTATTAGTTTCTTTTTAAATTAATCGAGGAAGACCTCGATTAGTATTAAATTAATTGAGAAAGGCGTCAATTAGTTTTTATTTTTTAAAATTAATCGAGGCTAGTATTAAATTAATTAGTGTTTTTTTTAAATTATTCGAGGCAATTAGTATTAAATTAATCGAGCAATTACTTTTTTTTTTAAATTTATCGAGGCTTCCTCGATTAGAATTGAATTAAGCCTCAATTGTTTTTTTATTAGGACTCGATTAGTATTAAATTAGGTTTTTTAAACTTTCTCGATTAGTAGTAAATTAACAAAATACAAGCCTCGATTAACAAAATACAAGCCTCGATTAGCATAACAAGTCAAGATTAACATACAAATCCATTATTAACATAACAAGCCTAGTTCTAAAGCCATAACTCAACCACAACCATTGCAAACATAAAATGCATCGATTAGTTTAACAAAGTTCATCGATTATTTATCTGTGTTCATCGATTAAATTAAAAAGCATCCATTAGTTTAACAAAGTTCATCATTTAATTATTTGTGTTCATCCACTAATTATTTGAGCTCATCGACTAATTAATTGGGTACATCAATTAATTATTCTAATCATCGACTAATTAATTCGTCTTCATCGATTGATTTTTTTAACCTGTATCTATTGATTAACATGCATCGATTGATTTTTTAAGCTACATCGATTGATTTTTTAAGCTGGATCGATTGATTAAGATGCATCGATTGAAATTTAAACATCTAACCATAAAAACAATAACACAATTAACATCTAGTTTCTAATTAACATCGATGAACATCTAACAATAAAACAATTAACATCGATGAACATCTAACAATAAAACAATTAACATCTAGTTTCTAATTAACATCACATAATAAAATCGATAAACATATAACAATTTTCATACGATCAACATAAACATGCCAAAAAATGTAAGCATGGGATCGAAAATTACTTGAGAAGAAGACGCGGGCGGTTGTCCTTCTCCTCCTTTCATTTTCCGGCGACAAAGTTCCAAGAGAGACAGCGGCGGCGTGCGGTTGTTCCGAGATCCACATATGTTTTGCTTCAAATGGTTTTGCTTCAAATGGTTTTTTTCCTTCTATTATCGCTGAAGAGAGAGAGAAAATGGATTGCTTTTTTCTTTAAAATTATCGCACAAGAGAGAGAGAGAGGGAGAAGGGTGCGTGACTGGGTGCTTGCTTCAAAATAACCGAAGAAGAGAGAGAGAAGGGAGGGTTGGTGCTTTTAATTCAATACATTATCGCAGAAGAGAGAGAGAGGGGTTGTTGGGAGATATTAAATTCAAACCCTAGTTATTAATATTCATTCCCATGTGTAAGGCTTTTCTGAAAAAAAAAGGTACAAAAAACAGATTTGGTGGGCCCGGGACAAAAAATATTGTACAGTGTTTGTACTATTGTCGATGAAACTACTACAATTTAAACCTTGTCTCTTTTTCTCAATTTTAATTTCTTTTTGTCGATATATCCACTGCACCCTTGATTTTATGAGACCCCTAACCAAATCCAATGGACATCAATACATAGTTCTGGTTGTGGAGTATGTATCAAAGTGGGTGGAAGCAAAAGCAACTACCATAAATGATGCTCGTGTGGTCAAAAAGTTCCTAAAGTCTAATATATTCAGCAGATTTGGTGTGCCCAATGCACTAATAAGTGATCAAGGATCCCACTTCTGCAACATGATCATCAAGAATTTGCTCAAAGAATATGGAGTGAGACATAAGGTAACTACTGCATATCACCCACAAGCGAATGGACAAGCCGAGGTTTCAAACCGCGAAGTCAAGTCCATACTTCAAAAGGTCGTGAACCCCAATAGCAAGAATTGGAGTTTCAAGCTGGATGATGCCTTGTGGGCATATCGCACTGCCTACAAAACACCCATTAGGATGTCTCCGTTCTGCCTAATCTATGGGAAGAATTGTCATCTTCCAGTTGAGATTGAACACAAGGCCTTTTGGGCAATTCAGAAGCTGAACATGAAGCTTGATAGAGCAGGGATCGAAAGAAAGCTCCAGCTGCAAGAATTGGAAGAAATGAGGCTGGAAGCCTATGCAAATGCTGCTCTCTACAAGGAAAGAATGAAAAGAACCCACGACCAACTCATTCGCCACAAACTATTTGAGCGTGGGCAAAAGGTTCTGCTATATAATTCCAAACTGAAACTATTAGAAGGAGGACTCAAGTCCAAATGGTCAAGACCTTATGAGATCCAGACCGTGTGCCCAAATGGAGCAGTGGAATTATTTGATTCAAGTACTGGAGAGACGTTCAAGGTCAATGGCCAGCGGTTAAAGCATCTCAAGGAACTAATGGTTTCATCTATAGAGGCTCTCAAGCTCCAGCTCGTTGAGCCTATGTATATGTAAACCTAAGGAGCGTCGTGCCCATGACAATAACTGGGGCGCTGACTGGGAGGCAACCCAGGTTTATTTATTTTTTTATTTCCTTTTATTATTTTTCGTATTTTATTTATTTCATTTTGAGTGTTTATTTTTTGCCATGTTAGTCTAGGAGTTAGATTTTACGGCTGTATTTTGTTTTTGGAGTATTTTAGGAAACAAACTCAGGTGAATTTTTCATGGAAGGAAAAAATCTAGCCAATTTGGATGCTTCCAGCATGGAGGGCACCAGCAAAGGTAATTCCGGGAAATTCGGGATCTCTCTGCCCCCGTGGGCACAGCACAAGATTCCGTATAAGGAAACCCTAGAAGCCCAAAAGTCATGTGACGGGTTTGTCACATCAATTCAAATTGAGTGTCTAGGGTGAATCCAAGTATTTAACCCTCATCTCTTCCTCCCAAATTCACTCGCCTATTTTCACTCCAAAAATTTCAAAAAATTACAGCCTCTTCTCTCTCTCTCTGAAAACACCCTTTCTCAACCGCCATAACCACGATCACCATGGCCTCCAAAACTCGCGTTGCCAAGTCCACAAAGAAGAAGGTGGAGTTCACTCCTTCTACTTCACCGGAAAATTCTAGGGAGACCACTACCGACGCTGCTGCACTAACCAAGCCGTCGAGCACTGCCGCCATGAACATTCAACCTCTCGCCACTGTCGAACCACCGCCTTCACTTGTTTCTACCCGTGAGTCCGAGAAGGTTGACGAGCCTTCTTTGAAAATTATGGAGGAAATCGCTGACGAGATCGATGACCAAGAGGAGGCTAGCATGCAGCAAGATGTGACTCCTGAGCCCTCTGCAACTGAAAAATTGAAGAAGGTGAAGAAGGAGAAGGTTGCCGCCGTGAAAGCTAAGTCACAGACCTTGAAGAGGAAGAACCAGCCGTCGCCGACACTATCGGAGGATGAGAAAGCCGATGAGGAGGCCGATGAAGAAAAAGCTGAAAGCAGTGGAGAGTCACGAGCCCATAAGAGTCAGGATGACCAGTCTCTTTCTCTGAAGGAAGCTGCCGAGGGCACAACAGATGCCCCCTCTGTGTCTGCCAAGGGAAAAGGGAAAGCTTCTGCTAAGCCGTCTGCAAAGAAGGGCAAAACTGTAGTTAGCCCAACTTCTAGAAAAGTCATGCCAAAAGGGGAGGGCGTTTTGCCCACAAGGGAAATCGTGCATAGCAAGACCATCCACTTCGCCTCGCTTGCTGTATTGGGCATCGAGCGAGAGGTAAGAGAACTCTTCTCTAACATTGGCTGGTATTTCTTTATTCAATGGGACTTTTTGATTTTTCCTAAGTTCGTCTATGAGTTTTTCCATGATCTGTCTGTGAAAAGTATGGGGAAGGGAGGCACTTCTGCAAAAATTTTCAAGTTTAAAATTTTTGGTAAAAATTTCAATCTTTCTGCTGATGAATTGAACATAGGTCTGGGAGTTGTTTCGATTTTGGATCTGAATGATGATGAATATAAGTCTGCTGTGGTTGTGTTGCCCACGAATGAGAATGTGAAGGAGAAGTGGGCCGAGTTAGATGACGGTTCCAAATTCAAGTCTGGGACCAGCAAGGGATACATGCTGAAAAGCAATGCCCTTCGCTTTTATCACCGAGTGCTCGCCTACAACTTCTTTGGCCGGAAAGATAGCTCCAACTCCATCACCAATCAGGAGTTGTTTGTCCTCTGGTGCATGGTGCACAAGAAGAGGATAAACTTTGGAGCTGTTGCCATCGCCCACTTCAAGGACACTGTGGCCCATTCTAAGAATCGCATCTCCTGTGCCCAACTGATTACCCATCTTACTGAAAAACTATATCTATTTGATCCTTCATCCACTAATCTGTATTGCAAGCATGTTGAGTTATTTGATTTGAACTGCTTGAAATGTATTTTGGATGTTTTTGACGATGAGGAGGGAAAACCCGTGTTTGGCATACCGAAGCTAGAAACTTCGAATAGCCTTAGTTTTTCTTTGAATGCAGGTCCTAGCAAGAGGCCCCTGAGGGCACAGCAGCAAGAGCCAGCAGCCACTACCATTATAGCCAGACTAGACCGATTGGAAACCGCCATGTTCGCTTACTTCAAGCACGTCAGATTCAATTATCCGACCCCTTCTGATGTCTAAACTGGTACTCTTTCCTTTAGGTTAGGTTTTTGTTTTTTGTTTTGTTTTGTGTTTGTTTAGGTGTCACCCATTTCTCACACTTTACTTAAGGCAAAGTGTGTGGGTGTGGGCATTAGGAGTCTTTTGTTTTTATGTCTTTGTTGTTTTTATTATTTTTGTGTTTTTTGTTTTGTAATAAGACGACCTCCGTACTGACCCACTTTGCTTAAGGCAAAGTGTATGGGTAGGGGGGCCCTCTAATGTTTCATTGAGTTTGCGGTTAGTAGGATAACTTTCTCGCACCCACTTTGCCGAAGGCAAAGTGTGTGGGTGGAGGTTACTCTGCCTTCTTTGCGTTTTTTTTATGTGTCAAGCATTTGTAAATATTTGAACTTAAAAGCATGGAGTCTAGGGTCTTGTGACCATAAGGAAGCATATTTTACTGTATTGTCATTTCAGCATGCCCATGCTACTGCTTATATGATGAATGAACTAAGTACCTTGTGAGGATTTGAGCCTGAATTCACAATGCATGTGCTACTTCTTTCTTGTGTGATTTCTGCATTTTTGAATTTAGGTAAACTAGAACTTGCTTTTGCTCTATTCTGAGGTCACAAGGAATTTTGTATATGCTACTGAAATGCTTAGGCAAATTTTCTTTCTGAGCCCACAAAGCCAAATAAAACCACCTTGATATTATCCCTTGCAGCCCTTTTTGAGCCGAAAATGAATAAAGCCTTGGTCATATTCTTTCTTGAAAACCACAAAAAAAGACCATGGGCATGAGGGGAGGATAAATCTGGTGTGTTACAAGGCATAAAATGACAAGAAAGAAAAAGAAAAATAAGAAAAAAAGGGGGTCAAAATGAGTCTCCCGAAGGGAAAATTCGATTAAAAACTGAGCCAGATCCAAATATTTCCTACCTTAAACCCGAAGCCCCATTATAACCTTAAAGACCTTAACATTGGTATGCCTATTATACCAACAGTGGTGGAGGAACAAGAGCAATTGCAAGTCTATAATGACCATCAGTTCAATTATGTCTTTCCTTGAGCGTAAACACTTAGCCAAACACTTGAGTGAGGAAACCATGAAAGAACCAATAACTTAGTCATTTTAATTTGCAGTGGGCATTATGTATGTTTTTACTATTTATATGCTGTTGAGTGTGATCGGGTCTAACAGCCCGGTCCCGAGATAGGGATTAACGAATGGGGACGGGGTGTTATTAAGGGATTTAACGAGTAAAGTCAGAAGATTAACGAAGAAGTTTAAGAATAAAGGTACGCTTTGAAGATAGTTGATGATACTCGGGTTTACTTGATTAAGAAGGAAACATGCCTTAGCGGAATAAAACGGCTAACTAATTAGATACCAACAAGCATAGGCTCTTTTATAGGCGAAATGAAAGCATACTCGAAAAGCGGAAATAAACTTAATATGCGTCTTATATATATGTAATCGTCTGGAAATATTCTTAGAATCTCGAATAATCATAATAGAACCTTGAACGGAATTTAGAAAGAGTTAATCAGAGTAGCAGAACACATAATGGGATTTCAAAGAAATTTATATAATAGCAAAACAATCTTGGCAGCCAACCCACATCCACAGCCACCATCATCCTCGGCATCTCAACCTGAAAACATTTGAAAAAGAGGGCGTGAGCACTAATGTACTCAGTGGGTTTTTAATGAAAGCTTCTTTAATAACTTGAGAAATATCCAACAATGAACTGGCGGTATATGGAGAGCAAAACGCAAAAGCCCTCTCCATATCCGCAAAACCTTTTCTTTACTTTTGGGCCCAACCTTGGCTCAAACCTGACGTCAACTGTACCCTTAGGCATGCCATGGGATAGAAGAGGGGTTACCTCAAATATCCAAACGAGTTTGCGAGGGAATTAACCCAGTAGTGACTCCCTCTAAAAATTGTGAGCTCAATTTCTGCTTAGGTGAAATGCTAAGTTCCTTTCTTCCTTCATCTTGCTAGTAAAACCAATCTTAGAGCAACGTCTAAGGGCTATTTCTTTAGTAAAGCATAATCCTGGCCTATAAGGGATTTAACGCTACCCTAACAAGGCAAACCTTTATTCTTAACTTACGAGCCTTAACACAGTATAAACATTCAATACAAGGAGATGAACGTAAATGAATACGAATTCCAACTAAAGACTATTCTAAACATCACATGCCAAGCATAACAATACTTTAATATTTCTAGCATTTCTAAACATGCTCAAGAGCTTAATTAGAACATAATATCTTTCTTTCCTTCCTTCCTTGTACAGAGATCGATCAGGCAGAGCAAAAATGCTTTATTGGATATTTCATTTGCCCTATATGCTTCTAGAGCTTATTAGCTCAAACTTTAGATGAGTATAAATTTACCCACCTCGATTACTGGACAGAAGATGAAGCAACGAGCTGAAGATCCTTCTTCGATTTCCTATGAGGCTCACTTCCTCCTACAAAAGTCGAATCATCGACTTAGCGACCTCCTTTGAAGAAATTGACTATCTAAAGCGAGAAATAATGACATTTTATTCAAAGATTAAAATCTAAGATTTATTTACAGATTGCACGACTTTACGACTTTATAAATTTCGAGAAGAATTTATTTAAAGAACATCTCGACTTGATTTCCCAATTTTTTTTGACAAAGAATAACTTGAATGGATTACTCGAAATAAATTGAGAATATCTTGATTGCTTCTCTAAAATTTAACTTGAAAATAACTTGGAAATAACACGACTTGAAAAACTCGAAAAGATGGAAGAATCAGCGTCGGATGACATGGGGGGGCATCGCGCGCCAGCGGTACCCCGCGCGCCCGCGCACCCTCCGCGCCCGCGGGGTTCTGGGCCGAGGGGGATGCCGCGCGGCCGCGCACCCCCCCGCGGTCGCGGAACCTGGTTTCTCTCTCTTCCTGGGCGATCTTCAACTGGGTTCTTTGTGTTCGTTGATTCTTTCGACGAACACAAAGAACACTTAACCCGAAATTTCTTAAAAACAACGTACTTGAATTTATCATGCAACAACATGCCTTAACTTAAAAAGAATTTTGGCATTATAATGGCATAAACACGATAATCCTCTTTAAATATTTAGAATAACGACGAAATCTTTAAATATAGCTCGAACGGAATTTAAACGGAATAAACGAGGCTAATCTCAAGAATAATAATGATAGGAATAACATGAGAAATATAACGTAACGTTATTAACTTGGAACTTCAATAAAAACTGAAATATAACTTAGACGGAAGGTAAACGAGCAATAATGAAAAACGCGAAGAACGGAAAATAAATGCGGAATTTAAAGACGGAAAAAGAAATAGAGATCGAGACCGACGGACAAGAATGGACAGGGTTAGGTGCGTCGAAGGAAGGTGGCTAGTTCGGCGTCTCGTCGAGTTGCAACGGTGGCAGAGCCGCCCGCTACAACCTAACGGCGCCCCTAGCACCTTCCTTCACCGCATCCCTTCCACGCCACTCCGCTCGTCGTCTTGCAGAACACTCACGAAGAACGTTTTTTACTTCGACAGAACTTTCTCGGCTCTCACAAGCTTTCCCACTCTCTAGAAATGAGGAATGGGTGAAATTGGTGTGGAAAAAGTGAAAGAGGTGATGCTTTATTTATAGGAAAAGCTTTGGCTTCCAAGGGAAGCCACTTCAGTGCAAGAATACTGCAAAAGTTACCCCGGGTTCGGTTAAAAGCTGCTTTATTCGATGTCGAGGTCCAAATGATCTCAGACACGAAATCTAAAAATACCGAGAGACTCGTTGGCTCGAATACTAGTGAACCAACTTGATTCGTGAAAAAGATGGGGTCGTCTGAAGAAAGACGAGCAAAGATTCCCTTTTTGGAATTACTTTTTACTATTCACTCAGACTGATAGATTTTGCTCCCGAGCGTTCGATTGACCTCAGAATGGTAATCCGTGAACGCCAATGGAATCCTTGGGTCATTTCCCATAAGAGCAGCTTGACAGAACTATACTCGGATCAACGAGGAGAATTTCATAAATTTCTCAAAGCACAAACGCACACAAAAGTTACTATTCATTCTTCCTTTAAATACGTTTTTCATCACCGGGAACTCCATTGACTTCAGAATTAAAATTCGAAAACACCGGCATACTCCTTGAGTTAAAACCTTTCTAACGAGACCACGAATGGCCATAAAAGAATTAAGATCAAATTTTCCGAAAAGATGATTTTCACGAAAACTGACCCTTAAAGTCGTGACTGACATCTGACCTTAATTAACCTTAATTAATTTTCTTCCTTAACTTCTTAATTATCATTAAGAATCCTCTAAACCTTAATCGAAATTCTGGGGTGTTACATCAGGTACCTAGATCTCTATGCCCGCAAGGGATTTGCTTTTACATGCTTGATTTGTCGTGTCTTTGTCTTGAGTCTGTCTTTTTCTCTTTGTTTTCTTTTTTTTTTCTTTTGTGCACGTTGTACCCACATAATTGAGGGAAAGTATGAATAAAGTGGGTGAGTGTGACAAGTCCAAATTCTCTCGTATTTTTGTGTCTTTTTCTCGTTCTTTTGTCCTTTATTTTTTCTGTTTTTTGAGTCGGAAAGAGCCAAAATGGGCACAAGGGATAGCAGGAGGTAGGAGAATCACGTCTAGAGGGCACAAGGGTGCCAATGATACTAAAATGGGAAACAATTTCTCAGCGGAAAGCTCTCTCTCGAGCCTGACAGAAATCGCCCACCATTCCAGCAAAAGCTGAAGGAGAAGATTGTGATCGTGCCCACAACAACCCCAGAGTGATTAAGAGGAGAAGGAGAGGAGACTAGACACAAGGAAAACTAATGCCAGCTATAGTAGAAGCAATGCACCCTAGCCGCCGAAGGAAAGAGGAGTTGCGGAAGGAAAGTTGACGCTTCCAGAAGGATGCTCGGCTCTACAAGGAAAGTTGCTATGTCGGCGCAACTAGGGCACGGCAAGTACAGAATCTGTGATTCAGAATCTTCTAAATAAGGGAAGAATCTGCCAGATATGGAAAGTCTTGGGCATGGCGGCTGCGTGTTGGGCTGAAGATCCCTGGCCTGTCGGGGAGTTTACCTAGTGTCTTTATACTCCTATATATATGTCTTTCATGGCAGAGTCCGAACACACAATTCCACAAGATACAATTTTATTTTTATTTTAGTTTTATTTACTTTTCTGCAATAGGTCTCGGGCCTTATGCCCGCAGACACTTAGGATTTACTGTTTTATGTTCTTCAATCCAGCATTGGAGTTGGATTTATTTTGCAGTTTAATATAAGTAAGTTTTTCATTTATATTATGTTTTATTTTATTTCTTTTATTTGTTATTATTGTTCTAATTCTAGCATGAGCGGCTAGACTCGTTATTCCGGATTAAACAAAGATAAGAACTTAATGAACACGTAAGAACCGTGAGGCTTATGGACATAAACTGTGTGAATTTGGTTCCGTCGTGTAGTCATTTTCTTTGTTGCATTATACAGTGGGCTAAGCTAGTTAATCGTGGCTGATCACTCGTTAATTAGAATTGTGTTCACTACCTCTATAAATGGTCAATGAATCGTAGCTGTGTTAGTCATAAAGGGATGGGATACATCACGGGTACTGAGGGCATAAGAGAGATCTTTGTCTAGGTAAATCTGGGTCTGTCTAGATCATAATGCTGCTTTGTTGTTTACAATCATATGAGAGATCGGGGTTGGGCAACAAGTTACGGTTTAGGGGACAAGAGATCACCTCTAGGCTAAACTGAAAGGATAGATTGGGTACGTTGAGAGAGATCCGGTACCTTGAACCAAATAATTAGATTTGCATAAGTAATCAGCGTGTCCATGATCAGTCAAGTGTTTTTTAAGTTCGACATCTGAGTTCTAATCCGGAATACGTTACTATTAATATTTTCATTTCCTGTTTTGTTTTGTTTTGTTATCTGTAACGCCCTGATCCCGGGAGAAGGGTAGGGGACCGGTACGCTACTTGGGGGAAAGGAAAAGGGGTTGTTGAACAGAAGCAATCAAAGAAATATGGTTAGTGACCCAAAAATTTAGATAGCATAACCTCTATAAATGGATCAATCCATGCTTTTAAAGCGTATGAAATGACTCAAACCAGATACCATGACTCTTAGAATGAACCCAAGAAAGCAAACTTTAATGTAAATAATAACAGTTCAAAGTAATTAAATGCCAGACTTTTGCCTGTCAGGAACGGAAAGTAAACGGGATTCGGAGAACCAAACACTCCGTAACAAATAAGAAAATGGGATTCGGATAACCGAATACTCCATAATAGTAAATAAAATGGGATTCGGAGAACCAAACACTCCATAACAGTAAAGAAAATGGGATTCGGAGAACCGAACACTCCATAATAGTAAATAAAATGGGATTCGGAGAATCAAACACTCCATAATAATAATCAGAGTAAGCGGACAAGAACGCAGTGCATTTATTCAGATTCAAAAGGTAACCATGTTCTCAGTTAGACTCCATACATGAAAGAAACATATACATCAAAAGATAGCCCTTCAGCCTTAGCACCACCGTCTACCATCCCGCAGCTCATCCTGAAAATATTTGAAAAAATTTGGGCGTGAGTACTAATGCACTCAGTAGGTACCTTTGAGAAAAACTTCACAATCATTTTATAAAACAGAATATCCAATCATATTTTAAGCATATCATGGAAAGCTTTTAAACCAGAAAATTTGTGAATTCCATGTATACTAAATCATTTTAGTTCCATCATTGCACGCCACTCTCCCCTAGAACGCTTACGGTGAGTCGGTTCGTGTACACAACCCGGCTGCTTATGGTTGGACACTGCCCTGTTTGCTTGGGGCTCGATATCGTGAACCATTGTAATTTCGTCCCCAAAAAAACAGTAGTAAGACTTATATGAGTCAGGAGAGCACATCAAATACAGTCATGAATTGGATATTCAATCACATTCATTTTATAAATATCAGGGCTTAATAACCCGAAATATATTTTTATATAATAAAAACCCATCTGGTAATCTGATCTGGATAGCTAGATCTAGATTCTGATTCTGGTCTCAACTAGAAGTCTCCTTCTTCTGTGCCTACAAGATTATCCGGTAACTTAGTTGCGATGAAAGACTACTATTAGGTCAAAATCTAACCTTTCTTAGCTATGAAGTAAATTTTATAATATCTACTATCTTAATACGCAGCACCCGTGTCATCAAAATATTTTGACTCTTAAGGGAACTTTACTCAGGGCATTTTTATAAAGAAAAACCCTTTAGGAAGTTTCGGCATACGAGGTGGTCAAACTCGTATCCTAAAATTAATTTGGTACAAATAAATTCATACCGCAAGATCCACCTACTGGAAAAATATGAAACTTTAAATAAAAATACTATATTTTAAGACAGGACAACTTTTGAGACTAAAAATACGATAAGGCTATCCACGAAGGATAGATCTGAAAAAGACTACAATTTAAAATTCGGACACCCAAAATATACCCGAAATTAAAAAATGACAACATGAAAAATGTATACAAATATACATAGAATATAAAACCCTAAAGGCACATTTTGATACGGCGACCCGAAAGAATTTGCCGGTTTAAGGCGACTATGAAACGGTGGTATGGAAATATTATGTTGATGTTGGACATGGTGATGTTGGTGTTAGCGTGAGGTAGTGTAATTGATGGGAACTTGGTGATGATTAGTAATGATGAATTGGTGATGGACGGTGGTAGTGGTGATTGAATGGGGCGGCGATGGTTGGTGGAGGAACGGTGGTGATTGGTTTGATTGATGGTGGCGTGAAGGTGTGTTGATGATTAGTGGTGGTGGGGTGGTGTTTGGGGGGTGGTTGCCATAGAGATTGGCGGTGGTGATGTTATTTGGCGGCGGTCATGACAATTTTCATCATGATCGTCCGTCAAATCATCTTTTCAATCACGTATTCGTGATCTACGTATTGACACCTTTAAAATGACTATTTCAAAATTGAAATAGAAAATTAGAGACGTACCTTCTCTAGAAGTTGCTCGGCGTTTTGATTTTGAAAAAGAATGAAAAATGAAACCTTAAGTTCCTATTTATAGAGGAAAAATAAATAGGATAATAACGAATAAAAGAAAGAGGATAATGATGGAAAAAAGGATAGGATAATTACGAATAAGATAATATTTTGAAAAAGAAATTGGATAATGACGGATATGCCTTTTTCTATTCAAAGTTGTGCCAAGAGTTTATTTGAACTCGAAATTGAAAAATTCAAAGTTTGGCACAATCCTTGAAACTTTTTCTATCAACCCGAGAAAAATATCAGATCATATTTTTAAAGCATTTTTTGACCAAATTAAATTTTAACAGATTTCCCTGGCTGCGATTTCCTTTATTTGAATCTTTTAAGGACCCAACTTATTTACTAACTTACCAGAGGGTAACATAATTTGAATAAAACCTTCTAAAATATTATGGGGTATTACAGTTATTTTATTTTACAGTCTTTAAATACAAGTACGGAGACCACAACAATCCTCAAACCTTTTGGAAAAGTGACACTGGAAGATAGAATTCGCAGCTCCTTGTGGGATCGACCCTTACTCATATAAGCATGATACGCCTTGCTGTGGGCATAAGGATAACTCTCTCTTGAGAATTATTCTGACCGCGAAACGACCTGTGTCACCCCCATTGTGATCGCGCCCGGAGTGCTCTACGGAGCGCCGACTCCTAGGATCGTGCCTGGGGGTCGCACCCAGAGTGCTGCGGAGCGCCCCCTCCCAGGGTCGCGCCTGGAGGTCACATTCGGCGCACGTCTCCGGCAGCTTCCACTGTTTTACTTCATTCTTGCTTGTTTCTTGGCTGATTAACCCGATTCAACTTGCAGCGCGCTCCTTATTCAATTCTCTGTCTTTTCATGGTCTTAAATCCCTCAAATTTGCATTAATTTATCCTCCATTACCTGTAAAACTCAAATAATAAACAAAAGTTCCAAACTGGGAGGTTAAACGCCCAATTTGGGTTAAAACACATACAACACTTAGCAAATCACTTCATTTAAACCTCAAATTATTGTGCAAAACACCACTCATCAATTACGGACGACTAACTCCCCAATATTTTCTTACTGTTTACTCCAAGAGTGACACGGGTGGCAACCCTTAGTCTCTAACTACCCGAGCACCAAAGAAAAGAGTCATACAGAGGTGTTACAAGGGCAGCATCATTAAATTGGAGAGACCCAACACTAGAACATGAACACATCATCGGTGTGCCTACAAGATCTATCCATACTTTATTCTCCAAGATTCGGCTCTTGTTTCATCATTTAGTGGCTCATCAGGACACAAGCATCCTTACTTTCACTTGACTTACACAAATAATAGCTTAATTAAGAGTGGCTAACAACCTAATAATGTTATTATCCATGTCAATGTTCTACCCAAAATGAAGTTTGGAACCATTTCAAGGTAAATTCAGAACACTAACCCTCATGCATATTATCTACCTTAACATATTCATATTTAACTCGAACACTGGATACTTAGCCAGAAAACATATTAATAAACAAAGCAAAAGTAAATAAACAACTCATGACAAAAGAAAAATATACTAAATTAAGGACTGGATCCAACTCCAGTTTGGGCAAAAACAAGTACTTGCATCAGCTGAGGGTAAACCGCCAACTGCTGTGCAGAATATCCAGAACTTAAATGCGGAAAGTTAAACTGTATCTTACGGTAAGAGAAATAAAAGGTGAGAGTGATTAGCTGTCTATGGAAATGAAACTAGCAAGTATTTATAATTGTTTTGAATAGCCACAACCCAGCCTAGGCCAGCCCACGTAGGAGTGTGAATTAGTTTGAAGAAGTCCACTTCACCATCAACGGGAATGCTTCATAGATTGTAGGGATATGCTCTACTTCCTTCTCTTCCCTCATCTCCTCTATCCACGTTTTCTCTCTCCACTTCGAACTGACCTCCCTAGACTGGAAAACTGTTGCACACATGGATCCACGTCATATGAGTAGAGGTTATTGCTGAACTTCCGTACTTAATTCACAACAGACTGTCAAAGCTTCAGCATTTGATCCTCTTCATGCCCTCGATCGAGTCATCCTCTTAGTTATGTCTATAATGGGTCCAATCGTGCTTCATCTCTCCCATGTTGTACTTTATCCCTAACAAGACTCTATATAAAGCTAAAAGTACTAAAACAAGTAAAAAGACATAGTAAAAAGACACGAAATTGAGTTTGTATCACACCCACACACTTGAACTCTACTTGTCCTCAAGTATAATTGTAATTCATAACTCAAAAAGACAAATTACAGACTCAATTGAAAAGAAAAGACATAACAAGCATGTAAGTAGTAGTCTAATAATGGGCATAACGAGGTCTAGACATGATAACGGTGTTTGGAATTAAAAATGCACATGATCACAATAGATAAATGATAAGTGAGATTCACTCTGCTCACTTTCTCTATATATATGAAGGGACCTGTTTACGCTCAAAATTCCAATAATCAAAACAGACCGTAGTGTTTGCATAAGATCTAAGGTAACCAACAAAAATTAATAACAAGCATGCTCATCAAAATGTCTTGATTAGGTTATAATGGGGCATAAGGTGCAAAGATAGGAAGAATTTGGACATAGCTTCAGTTAAGCAGATATGAGCATATTCAGGATCGACACCCGTTGTGCTCTGATTCAAGCAGAAAAATATGCATAATAGATGTTATCAATAACAGACAAAGCATCTATTTTCTTGATTTTTGGTACGTCGTTTTTCACTAAAAATAATCTGACACACAGTCAGTATGCCCACACTACCCAGAATAGTGGTAAGCAAGATCATCTCCCAAAGGACCGGTGAGAATTATCCAACACTTTAATCTGCAAGTAACCAAATCTTCCAACAAATATCTTGATTATAATATAAAAATAAAAATAAAAATAAAAAAAATTGAACAGAAAGTAGATTTCTTCACAGATTAAAAGGTATTCCGGGTTCCAATTAATTCCACCATAGCTTAATTATTCCGATCATTGACGTAATGATAACCTCAATTAATGAATGCAAACCAGTTATAGCTACCGAAGACACTTCTGACGCGACCTAATTTCTCCTTAGCTTCTCGATAATAAGGAAGATACTTCACTAATTATTTTCCTAATCGACTGACAACCGTAAGAGATACTCTATAGATTTAATGAGTCGACAGCTTTAGGAATTAAAGAAATCCGATTCAAAACCAATAGACTCTGACACAGGACTATCGAATTAAGACTGTTCTTCCCTCGATTCTGAAGAATCGTTGTACCACTAATTAAACCTAAACCACAATTATGGATGGTCGATTTAATTCGCTACTAATTAATCCTGGATTACTAAATATTTGCAACTACCTAGCAAAACTGAAACAATTAACAACTTTAAACACAGAGAATCACAAATGCATTCATATAATTAAAGTGTAAGAACAAATTAGATCTCACAAAATAAATACGTCAGGGATTCATTAATCTTCACCGGAATAAAACACGCTTAGCTTGAATTCATAATTGGATTTGCACTTCAAAAATTAATTGAAAAGAAGAACGATGAAGAGAGGAATGAAATTGAATTGAATCGTAAAAAATCCGCAGAGAATCATTTCTCTCATTTCTAGCGTCTGGAATAATCTTTACTGCAATGGATAGAGTCCTACTCTATCTAAAAGTCTTTTTATACAAATCCTTAATTAATTAATTAATTAAAAAGCATCATAATCCTAATCCAACTAGGAAAATAATAAAAACAGAGTCCAACAGTAATAAAAGAGGCCAGAATTTTCATCCAGCCTAATAATTGGTGCAGATCCACTATCTCCAGCCCAATATATCGCATAATCCATCAGTCAGTATGCCCATACTAACTGCTTTCCAGACTCTTCAGATTTTCTTCAATCAAATTGCGTCTGAACCCTCCAAAACAATGTCATTATCTCCACTTCCATGTCAACCACCTGAAATTAACCACAAGACACAAATTCTTCCACAACTTGACCATAGGGTGAGTAACACTGTAAAAATATACAAAAAAGACCCAAAATATATACGAAATAACAACCTAATCAAACCCCCCCACACTTAGACAATGCTCGTCCTCGAGCAATACTAAACAAAAGACAGACTCAAAAAGAACTCAAAGATGACAAGACAATCATTGGCAACCTTTAATGGAAAACAATCAAAGTCGGATGCAAGATACAATCATCCACAGACCACAAACCGATCTCTTATTTCATAAAGATGTACACATGCTCTTCATTCAAGTCAAAAACATGCAAAACCAATCCTTCATTACCAAGATTGGCTCAAGTTCTCTAAAAAAAACAATAAGGACAGAATTTAATTCACACAAATCGTAACTTGATGCTTTCAAACATAAATCTGCCCATATGTCAAAATCTCTACCATGCAAATGAGATCTATACACAAATCAAAAGGTCTTTTTGCACGAGTTGTAACGGGGCTAGGGTGCATAGGTAGGATAAAAATGATGAAATGACTCAAATAATTGAAAACATGTAAGCATATCAAATACATTCACCAAGTTCGTCTGCAACTTCCCAAATAAATCAACAAAACTAAATTGAGTCCTGGTTTCCAATAATACAGGGCAACAAAATAAATGATATCAATTAAGCATAGCCCTTTTTATTCCATGCTCATTCTATTCCTTTTTTTTCATCTCTTTTTTTTTTCTTTTACTCCTTTTTTCTTTTCTTTTTCATAATTTTCTTTTGGAATAGAACAGAGACATAAACACATTCTTCAACTCTCCAACACCAATATCTTCAAGCAGACTTTAAACTCATTTGAACATAAAAACACACTTACATATTTTCAAGGGACAAAAGCAGGCCAAAAGGCTAAGGCTTAATTATTTAGTGGCTATTTATAATAAAAAAATGGATTAGGCACAACGGGCTCACTAATGGACAAGTAAGGGTATGGATAATTTTTTAAGCCAAAGCAATGGGTAATCCTAAATGCCTTAATCATTTTCATGCAAAGAAACTCAAAAGTGGTGTGACTATGGCAACTGTACAAATCAGTAATCCAACATTCAAGTATGATACACTCAGCAAGAAAATAAATTGAGCTTTCTTATATATAATACTCATCAGGCTCAATCACAATTTAGAAAGCTTCAAAAATTTGATTATATTTTGCATATTTTCTCATTCAAGAATACATACAAGCATGTGCACATTTTAATCACAAGAGACAAACCATCCACTCAAGACCAATCCCATATCATACTCTTTCTTATCATGCAATCCATCTCAAGTAAGCCAATGATTTGACAGACCAAAACAACATAAAAATGTTTTTTTTATATACTAAATAGAAAAGGCAAAAACTACTCCCCCCCCACACTTAAACATCACAGTGTCCTCACTGTGCAAAAGAGGAGAGCGAGCCAAAAGAAAAATAGAAAAACACATAAAAAAACTATACAAAGGGAAGAAAATACAAACTATGCGGTTACTTAGAAGATGACCGGGAGAAGTTGTTGATGGCTTGTTCAATAGCAGCAAGTCGATCACTGAGGTCATCTAGCTTGCTCTCGATCCGGCGAGATGAGAACATGCTGGCCCTTCTGCTAAGAGAAAGAGATTAGGGCTCGATAAATCTGATTAGGGAGTTTTATTATTATTTTTTTTTTGAAATAAAAGAAAAAAACAAACTCAAATAAATGCTCGGGTTGCCTCCCGAGAAGCACCCTTATTTAATATCTGAGGCTCGACACAATCAGAACTCGATCATGTGATAAATTCAAGGGTGGCCAGATCTACCCCTTCGAGAGTAGTCGTCTCCATCCCCGCACTTTTATGCTTCTTAAAAAGCTCGACCAACCTTACTTCTTACTCTTTGCAAAGAGCATTGCTCATGATGACAGGAAGCATGTCTTGTTCTCCCAGAGAAACATATTTTAGATGCTCTGAAAGCACCTTTAGTTTCAACATTGGAGGTTTCATAAAAGATGGCAAAATCGGCTCTGAGTTGGTTGATATGGACATACTGCTTGACAGATGCCGAGTGGGAAACTCATTGGTAGAATATAGCTTCAAAAATATTAAATGTAATGATATCACCATCAAATTCAAAGCTAAGCATGCCCTTATCAACATCAATTTTTGTTCTTGCAGTTTTCATGAATGGTCTTCCTAAAAGAATCAGAGATCTATGTGCAGAGAAGGAATCATCCATGTCAACTATGTAAAAATCCACAGGAAAAATCAAGTCATTAACTTTAACAAGAACATCTTCAACCACACCTTGAGGATATATATTAGACCTATCGGCTAATTGAATGACAACACGAGTTTCTTTCAAAGGCCCTAATTACAATTCCTTATACATAGACAGAGGCATAATATTGATAGATGTGCCTAAATCTAGCATGACTTTCTCAACCTTCTTACTGCCAATAATGCAAGGAATAGTAAACATACCAGGATCCCTATATTTTTGTGGTAATTTTCTTTCAATGACAGCAGAAACATTTTTCCTAACCTTAATCCTAGCATCTTTCCTATACCGCATCTTTTTAGCACAGAGTTCTTTTAGAAATTTTGCGTACCTGGGAACTTGCTTGATGGCATCAATCAAAGGCAAATTAATTTCTATCTTCTTGAACAACTCGAGGATCTCCTTTTCATCATCCTCCTTCTTATTTTGAATCAACCTGGAAGGAAAAGGAGCTGCAATCAGCGATTGAGAATTAGAAATTTTTGGTTCCCAACTTACCTTAGGTGGAAGAGATTTGTTAGGTTGTTTTTTCTCTGCAATGGATTCCTTCTTTTGCACTTCAACATGTTCTTTTGTCTCTGTTTCTTTCTTCTTAGTCTCCAATTTAACTAACTTTTTCGCACTTCTCAAAGTGACAGCGCAAATAAGCCCTTTTGGATTCATTTTAGTTTGGGATGGGAGTTTGCCCTGATTCGCTTGTAGCTTGTTCAACTGAGTGGCGAGTTGGGTGATTTGAGTGCCCATACTCCCCAAGGCAGCTTGCGTCTCCTGCTGGAAAGCTTTCTGACTCTGCCCCAGACTATTAACAAGTGCACTGTTCTGCTCCAAACACTTCATGATATCATTCATGCTTGGCGCAGTACGATCGGTATGGGCATACTGACCACCATGCGGCTGTCTCTAAGGTAAAACTCCAGGTGCCTTTTGATCGAACTGCCTCCAGCCAAATTTTGGATGGTCCCTCCAACCTGGGTTGTACGTATTTGGGTACGGATCATAATTCCTCCGTCAAAGGGCATCTTGTTGTGCATCTCCGGATCCATAACATGCATGTTCAGTTGATGGATCTTGCAATGTAGGACAAGAATCAGTAAAGTGCCCATTTTCTGAACACACTCCACAGCGGACATTTTGCGTCTGTGCTACAGCTAGACCTCGAACCAGAGAAGTCAGAGCATCGATCTTTTCATCCTCATATTGCTGACCTCTAGAAACTATGTTGATGATGAGCTGCTTCGCCTCTACTAGAGTCTTATTAGTTAGCGATCCTCCACTAGCAGCATCGACTATTTTCCTGTCAAAAGTTGACATACCACGATAAAAATAGTTAGTGAGCAACTGAAATTCAGAGAAACCGTGGTCTAGACATTTGCGGCACAACTGTTGGAATCTTTCCTAGTAGTCGGCTAGACTTTTATTATGCTTCTGCTTGATGCTGCTGATCGTCATTTTCAAATTTGCAGCTCTGGAGTCCTGAAAGAACTTGCGCAAGAATTGTTCTTCCAACTCATTCCAGGTGGTAATCGAACCAGATAGAAGATCAAATAGCCAATCTCTAGTTTTGCCCTACAAAGTATGAGAAAAAGTCAGTAATCTCAAATTATCAGAAGAAAAACCTTGAGGGCGTAAAGTAGAGCAAACTAAATCAAATTCGGCTAAGTGCTTATGTGCACTTTCTCCAGGTAAATCGCCGAACTTGGGTAGAACTTGAATAAAGCCAGGCCTTATTTCAGAATTCTGAGCAATATTAGGCAGAACGATGCAAATTGGTCGATTGTTTGTATGCTGACCAAACTCCTTGATCTGTAGTTCCTGCTCAGGTGCTTGATTGTGAGCCATATCTTCTCCGAACAATTGATCAATATCAAAACGTTCTGGTTCAGATGTTGAAGTTCCTTTAGACTCTTTTGCAATCTTCCTCAACCTTCGTAAAGTCTTCTCCGGTTCTGGATTGAATTCTAGACTTTCTTTTTGTGAAGATCGAGTCATGCACTGGAAAAATAAAACAAAATAAAAAGAAATGGAAAACTGAAAATATTAGAATAATTACTACTTAAAAACCGATCCCCGGCAACAGTGCCAAAATTTGGTGCGTCATTTTTCATCAAAAATAATCCGACACGCAGTCAGTATGCCCACACTACCCAGAATAGTGGTAAGTAAGATCGTCTCCCAAAGGACCGGCGAGAATTATCCAACACTTTAGTCTGCAAGTAACCAAATCTTCCAACAAATATCTTGATTATAATGTAAAAATAAAAATAAAAAACAATTGAACAGAAAGTTGATTTCTTCACAGATTAAAAGGTATTCCGGCTTCTAATTAACTCCACCCTAGCTTTATTCCGATCATTGATGCAATGATAACCTCAATTAATGAATTTAAACCAGTTATAGCCACCGAAGACACTTCTAACGTGGCCTAATTTCTCCTTAGTTTCTCGATAATTAGGAAGACACTTCACTAATTATTTTCCTAATCGGCTGACAACCGTAAGAGACACTCTATAGATTTAATGAGTCGACACCTTTAGGAACTAGAGAAACCCGATTCAAAACCAACAGACTCTGACATAGGACTATCGAATTAAGACTGTTCTTCCCTCAATTCTGAAGAATCATTGTACCATTAATTAAACCTAAACCACAATTACGGATGGCCGATTTAATTAGATACTAATTAATCCTGGATTACTAAATATTTGCAACTAGTTACCTAGCAAAACCGAAATAATTAACAACTTTAAACACAGAGAATCACAGATGCATTCATATAATTAAAGTGTAAGAACAAATTAGATCTCACAGAATAAATATGTCAGAGATTCGTTAATCTTCACCGGAATAGAACACGCTTAGCTTGAATTCATAATTGGATTTGCACTTCAGAAATTAATTGAAAAGAAGAACAATGAAGAAAGGAATGAAATTGAATTGAATCGTAAAAAATATGCAGAGAATCGTTTCTCTCGTTTCTGGCGTCTGGAATAATCTCTACTGCAATGGATAGAGTCCTACTCTATCTAGAAGTCTTTTTATACAAATCCTTAATTAATTAATTAAAAAGCATCCTGATCCTAATCCAACTAGGAAAATAATAAAAACAGAGTCCAACAGTAATAAAAGAGACCAAAATTTTCATCCAACCCAATAATTGGTGCAGATCCACTATCTCCAGCCAATATATCGCATAATCCATCAGTCAGTATGCCCATACTGACTACTTTCCAGACTCTTCAGCTTTTCTTCAATCAAATTACGTCCAAACCCTCCAAAAAAATGACATTATCTCCACTTCCATGTCAACCACCTGAAATTAACCACAAGACACAAATTCTTCCACAAAACTTGACCATAGGGTGAGTAACACTGCAAAAATATACAAAAAATGACCCAAAATATATACGAAATAACAACCTAATCAATTTTACTAGTGGATAAGATATCACATAAATTTTTCATTTCTTTGTCTTATTCCTTTTCTACTAATCTTTCTTTCTTTCTTTTCTTATTTGGACAGGGTAACAGTTTTTCCCTGTTCGGCGTCGTGCTCTTATTTTAACCTTTATTATGCTGTCATTTTCAAGCCAAGTATATATTCCAGACACCATATTCAGAATACTCTTTAAAGAGTGATTTTAAATAAAATGACTAGAAAACAAATCAATCAGGCTCAATCATGGCAAAAAATGGAAATATTTATATAAAGTCTCTGCCAAACAATGAAGAGAATTGTCTTAATCATCTAAGCATGCTTGAAATTAGTGGTCTGTTTCACAGAAAGCAAGGGCAAACACAGGTCTAATTATGGTTAAGGAATCTTAATCTCACAAAAGAAAAAATAGCAGATGAACAGCAATCTCAAAACTCGCAGGTTTTTCCTTATCCCTATCTATCATTCTCATATGCAGGTTTAACTTAAAAAACCAATCAATCACATCAGACCATGCTATGCTCGTAATTAGTTCTAACCTAGCATGTTTGTGACACAACAACAGACAAGGGAAAATTCACCCACACATTTGCTTGACAGTGTGCCTTTGAGGGCACAGTCAATGTGCAAATGGTGTTTGCCCGCAACCAAACAAAATTAAAATAAAAGATAATATTTATCATCAGACATATGTACATCTTAAACAAGACACAAACAACTAAAAACTAAAAATCCTAAACTACTAACATATAGGGGCAAAGTATTCAGGGGGGACGGGTATTCTAACTCGTATATTTTCAGCAGTTTCCTTAGAGCTCTTTCCATTCTGTCAACTTTCTTGCTCAATTCCTATATGCCCTCAGCCAAGGTGTTGTCTTCTTTAGGCGCTTCGTCAGTCCTGTCAAAAGTAGAAGTGCTTGGATTTGACTCCGACAAGAGAAAATACGGGAGGTTATCTCTGCCAACTTTCACCAACTTCCATCGCTTCAAGCGATTCAGGTCGAAGTATACAATCACATCAAAGAGTTCAAAAGGAGAGGAAAAGAGAGAGGTTCCACTTACACTTTTGAAGACATGGGAGATGAATGGACCCATGGAGATGTAGAGAGTGGTCTTGCTGATGATGTTCATTTTCCACTACTGTGCCACAGTGTGGCCAAAGTTCACATTTGTACCCTTCACCATGCACCAAAGTATGAATAGCTCCTGCTGGGTCACCTGTCCTGTGCCGTCTTTGAGGGGATAAATGTTGTAGGTAATCCAGCGGTGGCAAATCTATAGTACAATATCCTTGATCTCTCTGCTCTTGCTCATCTCGAATTTAAACTACCTAATTCCACCAATCTCCTCCCAATGCCTCTAGATTTCCTTTGTTCACTTCTTCAGGGCTAAGGTCGTAGCCTCCTTATACAATTTCTTCTGAAGATCAGACACTCCCAATATGCCTAGATATAGGTTCAGCTCTGTGATTGACATGCTATAGTTGACACTCTTCACCTCGAATTTTATCACACCGATTGTGTTCAACAGGTACCCCTTCATAGGCTTAAAGTTATAGGATGCGAGAAATTCACACACAAGGTCCTTGTAAGCCTTGTTCCTCCATTGCAGGGCCTCTGCCCATCCTATATTTTTGAAGTATTGAAATACTTCATCCTTTAAGCCTAAAGCGATGAGGGTGTCGTCACCGAGGGCATAGAGGTCATAAATTCATAATCTTTTTTAAGTGAGGCCAAAAAGATCCCCAATTGAGAGGTGTGGGTATTTATACCCACCACTAAGAAAACCCTAATTATTAATTAGTTTAGGAAATAAATTATATTTTGATCAATTGGACTCCTAATTTGGCGATATCAAGTTCCATGAGTTCGTAACGATGAGTACTATCATTTAGTGTGTTCACTCAACTCGTTTCGATAAGAAAAGGTGCCGAAAATAATTAAAATTGATCATAGGCTAGGAAGCCCACTAATTGGGCCTTACACAAAGGGCTAAAATATCTAGCTTTGGGACTATGAATAAAATAAATAAAATAGGACTTGGCCCAATAATGAGAATTGGGGTGTTACAAATCTATCCCTTAAAATAATTTCATCCTGAAATTCAAGTACCTGATAAGAATAGGTTCAGGTATTGCCTCTTGATCTCTTCTTCAATTTCTCATGTGGCATCATCCACTCCATGCCTACTCCACTGCACTTTCATTAACATTGTTTCTTTATTTCACAACTTCTGAACTATGAGTGTAATGAGCCGAGCCGAGCCGAGTACTACCGAGCTCGACCTTGGCTCGTTTAAGTATTCGTGAACTCGAGCTCGAGCTCGGCTCGTTTATTTAAAATTTGAGCCCGAACCCGAGCTCAGCTCGATTATTTAAAATTCCAGCCCGAACTTGAGTCCGGCTCGAGCTTGGCTCGTTTATTTATTTGTCAATATAGAAATTTTTTCGTTCCTATGATTTTTTATATATTTTTAAATTTATACTATATGTCTATTAGTTATATATATAATATTATGTGTGTGTATTAGTTATCGAGTGTGTGTTGTAAGATTCATAAATCATGAATCAAAACTCATAAGTCATATCCTATTATAATATATTAAGATAATTTATAGATTAATAATTCTATATTATTTAAGAGACTATCTATTCTTAAATTTTTAATTATTATTCTTAGTTTAGCTTATTTAATGTTAGTCTTAATTTTTGTTAATTTTTTTTATTGTTATGTGTATGTTAACTAATATAAACTATAGTTATATAAACTATGTACTATAAAGCAAATAGTATATATAACTATGAATTTAATATAAACTATAGTTATATAAACTATGTACTATAATGCAAATAGTATATATAACTAAGAATTATTATGTTTCCAATATCATTTATTTCATTTCATTCTTATTTAATGAATTGAGATTGATTATTTTGTCAATATTAGTATTTTTTTTGTTAATTTTCTTTTTTTCTTTTATTGCTATGTACAGTTTAACTAATATTGACTATATACTAGAATATTAATTGATGGATGATAGTATATATGACTCGGAGTTTAAGATTAACTATATAACATTGGTGCTAAGAATATTACTACTCTTGAACATTTAATTAATTTTAATTTTTGTTAATTTTCCTTTTCCATTATTATTTTGATAATATTAGTTTAATATCACTGATTACATTTCATGTATTAATATTTAATGATGAGTATTATTTTGTCAAATTGTTAATATTAATCATAATTTTTTTAATTTATTTTTTTCTTTTTTACTTTACACGCATTATAAATTTATAACTTATAACTTATATTCTTGTAAGTTTTAACTAATAATCTAAGATGGACTATAATCTTTATATTATATAATATATATTGTTGATTCTCTTTTTTCTTTATTTTCTTTTATGAGTCATCTACTCTTGTGTTAAACACCATATTTCTTAATTTCGATAATATTAAATTAATATTATTGATTTCATTTCATATTTATTATTTAATGAATTGAGAAATATTATTTTGTAAATATCAGTCTTAATTTCTCTTATTACTTAGTATTTATTATTGAGCGTTTAATTTCTTAAGTTCGACCATATTAATATAATATCATTTCATATTTCATATTATTTATCATACTAATATAATGTGTAGAATTGTAAATAAGATAACTATATTATATATATATATATAGTTCATTAGTTTGTATGTTTGTGTATATAATCGTTACTCTTGATCATTGATTTCTTAACTTTAATAATATTAGTTCAATAGTTAATATCATCAATTTCGTTTTATTTTTAATGAGAAGTATTAACTTGACAAAAGTTACAATATAAATAAATAATATTTTAAAAATTATAAAAATAGTATGTGTCTGGAGATTTAAATCGAACAGCTCGTGAGCCCGGCTGGAGCTCGGCTCGTTTAAGTACTCGCGAGTCAGGCTCGTGAGCCCAACTCAAGCTCGGCTCATTTAATTACTCATGAGCCAAGCTCGTGAGACAGCTCATGAGCCAAGCTCGTGAGACAGCTCACGAGCCAGGCTCAAGCTCAGCTCGTTTAATTACTTACGAGTCGGCTCGTAAGACAGCTCGTTAAAAAGCTCGAGAATCTCATGAGTCAAGTTAGCTCGCAAGCTCGATGAGCCAAGCTCGAGCTCAGCTCGAGAAAATGACGAGCTCGTTTAGAAGGCTCGAACTCGGATCATTTAACAAATGAGCCAATCTCGAGTGAGCTTTTTTGAGCCGATACCCGGGTATCTCGCGAGTAGTTTGGCTCATTTACAACCCTATTCTGAACTTTGCCATCGAGAATAGCTATTGGAGTTTCTTGGTAAGAGAGGTCAAGATCTACCTCCACATCGTCATCGTGAATGGTGTGGCTTGGATCAAAAACATATTTACGCAATATTGACACGTGAAAGACATCATGCACTCCTCCGACTTTTGGTGGCAAGGCAAGCCTGTAAACGACCTCCCCTACCCACTCAAGAATTTCATAAGGCCCAATGAAATAAGATCTCAACTTTCCCATTTTTCCAAAATAGATTATTTCCTTGATTGGGGATATCTTAAGAAATGTTAATCCCAGGTGAGTCAAAATCAGTTTAGAGGGGGGTGAATAGACTGATTCAAAAACTTCAAACTTTGACAGTTGAGATGATTTCAGTTAATTTGTAAGTACATCTTGTGTGATCTTTGTGTGTAGTTAAAGATATGCAAGTTTGAAATAGAAAGTACAACACATGATCAGTTTTCTAGAGGTTCGAAGCTGAAACTTCTACGTCCTCTCTTCCTTCCTTGAGAAGGGCAATTCACTAAGTAATGGTAAAGTTTCTTTATTACAATTACAAAGTGAAGATAGGTTAAACCTGGAAACGGAAACTCTCGCAGAGTCACAGTCACCTTTTCAATTGTTGCTGTCCCGAAAATGGTAGTTCTTGTAGAGCCATGGTCTCCTCAGCCGATTTCGATGACTCACACTTGTAGTCCCCAACTACTCACTGGAGAGGTAGGTGTTATTACCGTCTTTATAAGGTTTTAGATCTCTTTCGATCTTTCAAGAGGTTAGTCTTAAAAAGGGATTATCAACTGATGTGTTAGTGCCATCATTATGCACTAAGTTTGTTTTGGCGAGATATGTTCGACAATGTGTTTGTGGGTATGTTCCTGAAGTTAAAGTACTGATTCCGCTGTTCAAGTAATGAAGAACAGTTGGCGAACTGTTCCCTCTTATGTTCCCGACATACCCAGAAACAGTTTAATCATGGCAGTTTCCATGTTTGAAAGATCTTGCGCCGATCCAGTTTGAGAGGTCAAGATACGATCATTTGACTACCTTGTGGTATAGATACCATGCTAAAAATAACCATACTACTAAAAAAAAAACATCTACACACGTTTGGGAAGATCACAAACCATTATTCACTTACCATATTGCCGGCGATTGAAGATCGACGTCAATCTAAGGAGTGAAGCCATAAGAAGACCAATTCATTGCAGCAATCAGTGTCAACTTAATTAAGTTCGCCCCCAATATATTAAATTCTCTATATTGAGTGTTTGAGAGTTATTGGTTTGTGATTTCTTGTAATAGCTAGAAGTTGTTCCCTAAACTATTCAACGTGATAGTCTAGCTTTTAAGTATTTTGAGTGAAACACGTGAGGGGTTTTATTAATCCATTTTGTACGCAATCTCAATAGACATTGTAAGTTGAAGTCGTGGGTAGCTAGAGTCCTGTATGTGTAAGTTCCTCAATACACTTTATGAAAGATTAGTGAATGAATCTTCAAGTTAGGGCGAAGTCCTCCTAGAGTAGATTGATTAACCGAACTGGGTTACCAATATCGTGCGTTATTTACTACTTTTTATTTGTTGTTCTTACATCTGTTCCCAACACATCTAAGAACACTTGTGTACAGTACATACTTTTCACACATTGCGCGGATTAATTTATTTCATGATGTGCTCCTTAAGTTAAGTTGAGTAGTTGATCGTTAAATATCTTGAACTGAGAATATTGTTCTTAGCTGGACTTTCAACAGCTAGCAGATGCTTGGATCTTTTAATTCTTCTTCTTAGTTGAATCTTTCACAGTTGGAATAAAGTTGTAAACTTGAGTTGTGAGAGAGAGAAAGAAAGCTCAGTTGTGAGTATGTACAAAAGAATAATATAGAAAGAGTTGGGAGGTTAGAAGTTAAAATTCCTCTGAGATCATATTCACTTCATCTTTATATAGAGAAGTGTTCTTGTGACCATCGAGTTCCATTGATCAATGGCTCGGTTGATTCTTCAATGGTATTTGATCTTCATAGCCGTTGAGTTTCATTGATCGATGGCTCTATTTGTTCTTTAATGGTTTTTGATCTTCAGAGTCGTTGAGTTTTTAAAGTAGACGTTGCTCTAACATTTGATCTCTGATGTGCATTAATTTCAGGATCTTTGTTGAGCAGTCACTGCAATAATTCTAAGATCTCCTATGAGCATTAACTGCGTTATTCTCCAGTTGGCAGCTCTGAGTTTCCAGTTGGCAGTTCTGAGTTAGCAGTTCTGAACTTGAGCTTGGCTGCTAGGTTTTGGCTAAATTTTCAGTTGGTTTTCTCTCTAAGTTTTCTTTGCCAGTTCAACTGATTACAAACTATTGACTCAATTTTGTCAGTTTGACTGATTACAAACTGTTGATCAAGTTATCAGTTTGATTGGTCTTGATCTGAGCTTTGATCGGCTTGTCTTGAGCTATTAGCCAGTTATCTTCAATTCTGGCCATCAGCAGTTGGTCTGTCTTAATGCTTTAGTTCAGCTGATGTCAACTCTGGCCATCAGTTGGATACTTCCAACTTCTAGTTAAACTGACTTGCTGTCAGTTTCTTCAGTCAGGTTGATCTCACTTCCAGTTCAACTAACCCGGACGTCAGTTTGATTATAGCTTGTTCGGCTTTTTGAGCTTAACCCTCAGTTGAGTTATTTTCTGACTGGTTAACTTCCAGCTAGGTTAACCATGCTCTAGTTCAGTTGACTCTAGCTTCAACTGAGTTCTTTTAGAACTTCTGTTTGGTCAGCTTTATATTTCCAGCTTGGATCTCCTTCAGTTTTTCAGAAAATGTTTTGACATTTCATCAAAACCTCATCTAGGGATTCATGATAGTGTTTCCTAACAAGAAATACTTTATCCCCTACCTTAAAGTGCAAATCTCTACGACATCTGTGTGCATATGACCTTTGTCTATCCTGAGCTTCTTTAATTTTTGCTCTTATTTTGTTAGTAGCTTTCTCTGTAGCTTGCACCAAATCTGGACCCAAAATCTTTCATTCTTCGACTTCATCCCAATAGAGCGGTGATCTACACTATGACCGTACAATGTCTCGTAAGGTACAATCCTGATAGATGCCTGATAACTATTATTGTATGCAAATTCCACTAATGGTAAGTTGTAATGCCCCGGTCCCAAGAATTAGGACGGGAATATTATGAAAAAAATTGAAGGAAAAAGGCTGCATAATCTAAAATCTAAGGGGTCCTCTGTAATGTCTCGGTCTCGAAAGAAAAATAAATGAGGGTCGGGGTGTCACTAAAAAAGGAAATACTATTTAGAATAATTAAATGAAATGGTTTTAGAACAAGAATATGTTATATTCTCCAAAAATTTGGGCAGCATAACCTCTGTAACTGGAACAAAACCACTTCTTTCAATGTATCAATGAAGTCAAAAGATTCAATTAGGTCAAAAGAATGCATATTCATAGGTCAATCAAACTTAAGCAGAATCCAACAATTAATAAATAGGATTCTGACTCCTCAAATAAACAAGACATCTTCATAGGTTACAACAACTAAGACTCATCAATAGGTCAAAGGCAAATTAACTATTTTATGTCCCATTCATAGGACATAAGCAATTAATCAACTTTAAGACCCATTCATAGGTCAACTAGTAAATAAACAGAATCCAAGACTCAACCAAATATGACCAACTCATAGGTCGAAAACTATAAAGAAACATGCTTAGATTTATGAAAAAGAAATGAGACTTTATTTATCATGATTCAAATAAAGAATACAATTCAGATAAGCCCAATAATAAAATATAGCATGTAATCATACTATGGGGCAACTGTATCAGAGTTTAAGTGGAAAACAATGGAGTAATATTGTATCACATAACAACATACTCATGAGCAATAATTTAGTCTGAACGAGATAGCAAGGCATGATCATCCCACAATAGTACATCGAGGCATCACCTCCAGCATCTCAACCTATGAAAAACATTTTGAAAAGATTTTGGGCGTGAGTACTAAAGCACTCAGTGGGTTAAACTTTTAACTCAATCTTTAATAAAAATTGTAATAGAATATCCAAAATATAAATACAGATAATGGAAAGCAAAACACGAAAGCCCTTCTCATTTCTGCAAACCTTTACTTCTCTTTGGTACTATGTAGCTTCTTATGTCGTCTATTGCACTTTATGACATGTCGTTGATAGGAAAATGAAGGGGTTACCTCGCTAATCCGGGAAAAGTGTACCAAGAGTTACCTAGCATTGACCATGAGTATACTAGGGGTTACCTAGCATTGAATCCTTATAGTGATGCCCAGATTACATGCATATGCAGGGGTTACCTCACAGTGACACCTTTAGTGATTAACATCACAACTGCAAAAATCACAGTTCCTACCCATCCTCAATTCTATGTTCTCTATGAGGCGCATAATATGACATAAGCTCAAAAGCTAAGCCATCTTCTTAATATAGCAACTATGCTAACATTTAATTCATCTAGCAAACTTAGTTCAATTATGCTTCATATTCCTTAAATGGAAACCATTCTATAACTTGAGTTTAATTCTAAAAGCACAAGATAAAAATTATAACTCATTATACACAAGTATAATCAATACACAATAAACAAGGCTTTTAGACTATACATATAAACAATAACCTTAACCTATATACTATGAACTTTAAACTCCAACTTTAACTTTTAAACCACAAGTTATTACTAGATGCCCTAGGGATGGGCCGAATGCAAAAACCTCAACTCTGCTTTAGATTTTACAAATTACAACACAAACACATGCACAAGAAGGTTCATCTAGACAAAGGTTAGACAGCTAACAAAACCATTGTCTTTCATGACAGTCTGCTCTTACAAAAGATAATACATTAATCGCTTTGAAGAAAATAATTAAATATCCACTTATATTTGGGAGCAACGTTTATATTAGTAAATCTGCTCAGCAGGATAGATTCCAGCCTTCGACAAATCCACCACTAGTCGCTGAAGAGACACACCTATTGATGAAAAAACTAAGTCATTAGAATCTTCTGGACTGACATTTTCTTTATTTGGACAAAGAGGGTCAAACTAGACTAGAAAGAAACTCTTGAACATTAATAGAGCTAGGACATACCATGAAGGCAGAATGGTTGTTGTTACAAGAATCCATTGCACCCTCTACAACTAAATATCCCCTTCAATAGCTCCCTGATCTGCCAATTTCCCATAAAGCTATGTGTAAGTCATATGGAGGCCATATGCATGATAGTGTTGCTTCTGACTCTAAAACTAAAGCGAGACTCAGTGGATCAGTAATAGGTGTCGGATAGTGTTTCCGTGTTTTAGCAGAAAAAAAGGAGGGTGATCTAATATAAATTAACATTATAACTATGTTCGCTTTAAAAATGTTAATGGTGGAATAATTGATCCAGATAAAATTAACATAAATAAGTAGAATTTTTTAACTTAAAAACCTATAACCCCCTAAAATCTATTTTATTTAATTATGTCGAAGCATAATTTAGATTCGTTTATTGTGATAAATCAGAATCTATATTCTCAATAATTATGATAAAGCATAATCTATGTTCTCAATAGTTATGACAAAGCATAATCTATGTTCTCAATAATTATGACAAAGCATAATCTATGTTCTCAATAATTATACAACAATATAATACTATTACTCTAGCAAAGACTTGAGTAGATAATTCCTCAAATATTTTATTTGGATATTCTAACTATGACTATCATCATATTTATGTGTTAATAACTCAAATATAGATATGTTTTGCAAATAAACTCACCTCAATTAGATCAACTCAAGTGATCAAACTTCTCGATTTTCATCCATCAGCTCCTCTGACTAGCTCAACAAACCCTATAAGGTCAAACCTTAATTTAGGACTGCTACTCTAATTTTCAGAATTCGACTTTAATTTAATTGAAGCTTTCATTTACTTTAATTATATTCCAACTAAGAATGCGCGACTCTAGGGACCTCGTATAACTTCCACATAGAAGGGAATAAATCCCAAAATATTATTTATGATTTAATGGGATCAAAAGATTTGACAGAGGTCACTTTCCGTAACTTGCAATTATACTCAATTTTTCTCAGCTAACCTCGATTGTACTTTCCACATGTCCAAAAATTATGAAAATAATCACGCATGATCCCAAATATATCTTTATTAAAGTATGCAATTTTCGAAATTTTCTGAAATCACATGCTTTAATTATAAAAATAACCGCGTGATTAAAATAATCGACTTCAATCAAAACTTATCGGAAAATTTTGAAACTTGACAGTCCTATAGAATATAATATTTTGAGCAAATTTCTAGTTCAAACTTTTTCGATTTGATGACCCAAAACGGGCAAAAATCAAAACTGATCGGCGTCCCTTTATTTTTTACGTTTTCCGGAGTTTTCACCGGTTTTTGGCCACCAGACGATGACGCACTCAATATGCGAAATGAAGTAATATTTAAAATACACAACATATTAAAATTTCAACTATAAAGGACAAGAAATAGACCGAAACGAGATGTCCGAAGCGGCGGCAGTGATCTCCGGCCAATGGCGGCAGCAGCAGCTCTCCGGTAGCCTTCCGGCATTCGGCAACTGTTCCCGCAGCAGCACCCACCAACAATACTTGACCTGGACCCGCATGCGTGATTTACTCGGTACAGGCCTAAGTTTTCATTCGTTAACACGAACTTAGAGAGAGAGAGAGGGGGAGAGAATGAGCAAGAAATGAGAGCTCTTCCCCCTCCCTATTTATAGAAAAAGCTAAGGCAGGGCGGATATAACCTTTTAGGATATAAAATACTGATAAAACGTTTTCAGATTCAATTAAAGTTACTTTATTCAACGGTAAGGTTCAAATGACCTCTGATACAAAATTCAAAAATACCGTGAGACTCGTTGGCATGAGTACTATTGGACCAACCCATCGTGGAAAAATGAGGAGGTCGTTTGAAGAAAACTGAAAAATGATTTACTTTTTGAAACGAAAGTCCACTATTCTGCCCTTTTTACTGAAAACGCTCTCTAGCGTTTGATTGATCTCTGATTGAAAATTCAAAACACGAATGGATTCCTTGGGCGATTTTCTATGGAGATAAATTGTCAAAATAAGACTCGGATCAATACACAAGATTTCATAAAGATTCGAAAATTACGTCTTTACGGAAAAATACTATTCACAGGCTTTCTCTTTACGATTTTCAATTTCGTGACTCCTGAGAGGTCAGATTAAAATTCTAAAAATACCAGCAACTTTCTTTAGGTTGTTAAGTTTCAGAAAATACCAATATTGACTATCTTTTGGTGGCAATCGCAAAATCTCATAATCAATTTTCATATAAAAGACACAAAAAGTCGCGACTTACATCTGTTTTACTTTATTTTAGCTCCAATTCTTTTCTTTAGTCTTCTAAATAAATTTAAAAAACTCTCTGAAATTCTGGGATGTTACATAAGTAGTCCTCCCAGCTCCCACCATGATCTAAAACTATGGTTCTTAGCATATCTTCAAGCGTTTGTATGATCCTTTTAGATTGGCCAATTGTTTGATGATGGAAAGCAATGCTGAATTTCAGTCTAGTTCTCATGGCATCTTGTAAGCTTCTCCAAAAATTTGAGGTGAAACATGTATCTTGATCTGAAGTGATAGAAACTGGGACCCTATACAAACGAACAATCTCCTTGATGTATATTTGAGCTAGCTCTTCTAGTTTCAACTTATGTCGTATTCACAAGAAATGTGCTGATTTGTTCAGTCGATCGACAATGACCCAGATTTTTTAGTTACTGTGCACTGTTTTTGGTAACCTGATGATGAAATCCATTGTAATGTGTTCCCATTTCTAGTCGGGGAGTTCAAGCAAGTTTAAAAGTCCAGCTGGTCGCTGGTGAACTGCTTTCACCAAACCAAGCAATGTCTTACAAATGTTGTGATATCTCTCTTCATGCCCTTTGTTAGGAAAAACTATCAAGGGTTTTTCTGACAAGGGGTTTTGATGAGATGTCAAAATATGCAAAGAGCTTTGAAAAATTGAAAGGATATCAAGCAGAAAACTAAGAATGATCATATAAAAAAATCGAGCTATCAAAGCCAAAAGAAATGATCAATCTAAGTGAGAGAAAGAAAAGAGAGAAAAGAAAAATGGGAGAAAAGAAAAGAGAAAAGAGAGAAACCAACCAAGAGCTGAGAAAAGAAAAGAGAGAGAAAAGAATAGAGAGAAAAAGAAAAATATCCAGCCACAAAGGGCTATGAGAAAGAAACTGTAGCTTGCTAGATCAGTTAGCAAGATAAAACTGAAAGTTGTAGGTACCATCAAGAGAAGTACCAAATGCCATCAATCTACAGTTGAGAACTGAAGGATATGCTAGTTCAAAGACCCTTCCCAGCTGAAGAAGAATACCAATACCAGCTGAAGCTACCAGTTCAAGGCACCAGTTCAGAAGTGTCCAACACCAGCTGAAGAAGAGTTCCAGCTGAAGGAAAGTTCCAGCTAAAGGAGAATACCAGCTGAAGAAGAAATCAAGTCAGAACTGAAGGATATGCCAGTTCAAAGACCATTCCCGACTGAAGAAATACCAGTTGAAGAACATATCAATCTGAATTGATGAACATGCCAGTTCATGATAATATCAACTGATGAAGTCCACTAGCCGAAGAGAGGACAATACCAACTGAAGGATAATACCAGCTGAAGACCACATCAGTTTGCGCTTAAGGAAATACTAGCTCAAGAAGTCCCAGCTGAAGATTGAAGTTCTGGATGAAGAAGCACCAGTTCGAAGGATACCAGCTGAAGACGCATCAGTTTTGAAGTCTAACTGATGAAGCGCCAGCAACCAAACTGAAGACCAGTCCAAGGAAGTTCCAGCTGAAGGGATACAAATCCAAAATGCTAGCTGAAGAACACTGGTTCAAACTACCAGCTGAAACAAATCAAACTGGAGCTCAGAGGCATCAAGCCCAAGTCCAGAACCGCCAGCTGAAGATGATCTTAACTGAAGCTTTCTAAACTACCAAGAGAAGCGCAGAAATGACAGACGAGGAACTGAAGATTCCAACTGCCAGACAAAGCTCAGAACTGAAGATCAAGATAGAAACTGTAACTGAAATTCAAATTTCAGATAAGCCAAAGAAGATCTTAAAGTTAATGCAACCGAGATCTTGGAACAAAAGCTCGTCAGAAGAGCAAAGGCTACTCAACGGCTATCTTTAAATGAAAGCCCCTCAACAGTTTTATAATTTATGATCACACGGTGATCATCAACGATCACTAGCCACTCATATATAAAAGGCGAGCAACCCAAAAGGTGATCCGAGACTTTTGACTTGAGAACTTTTGACGTCGCTATCAGTGAAGACGTTTGCCAAAGCACTAAAGCTTCACGCTCAAAAACTCAGAAGAAGCAAAAGTCCAACTGAAGAGAAGAAGCCATATCGCTTATCAAGCTAGCTGTTGAAGATTTCCAGTCAGAGCAACTCTCTCAGTTCAAAGCTCTACAAAGATCAACTACCCAGCTCAAGCCACAAACGCGCAAAGGAGCACATCAGTTGATAACAGTTTCAAGACTACTTTCTTGAAGATCAAGCGAGATCTAAAATCGTGTAAAGACAGAAAATCGCACCTAAAGTCTCAGCGAGCAGTTTTGAAGTCCAACTGATGAAGTGCCAGCAACCGAATTGAAGACCAGTCCAAGGAAGTTCTAACTGAATGGATACAAATCCAGAATGCCAGCTGAAGAATACTGGTTCAAACTACCAGCTGAAGCAAATCAAACTGGAGCTCAGAGGCATCAAGCCCAAGTCCATAACCACCAGCTGAAGATGATCTTAACTGAAGCTTTCCAAACTACCAAGAGAAGCGCAGAACTGACAGACGAGGAACTGAAGATTGCAACTGCCGGAAAAAGCTCAGAACTGAACACCAAGACAGAAGCCATAACTGAAATTCAAATTTCAGATAAGCCAAAGAAGATCTTTAATTTAATGCAACTGAGATCTTGGAACAAAAGCTCGTCAGAAGAGCAAAGGCTACTCAACAGCTATCTTTAAATGAAAGCCCCTCAACGGCTTTATCATTTATGATCACACAGTGATCATCAACAGTCACCAGCCACTCATCTGTAAAAGGTGCGCAACCCAGAAGGTGATCCGAGACTTTTGACTTGAGAACTTTTAACGTCGCTAAGACTTTCAGCGAAGACGTTCGCTAAAGCACTAAAGCCTCACGCTCAAAAACTCAGAAGAAGTAAAATTCCAACTGAAGAGAATGAGCTAGATCGCTCATCAAGCTAGCTGTTGAAGATTTCCAGCTAGATCAAATCTCTCAGTTCAAAGCTCTACAAAGATCAACTACCCAGCTGAAGCCACAGACGCGCAAAGGAGCACATCAGTTGATAATAGTTTCAAGACTGCTTTCTTGAAGATCGAGCGAGATCTAAAATTGTGTAAAGACAAGCAATAGGACCTAAAGTTTCAGAGAGCAGTTGAGATCGGTAAGTGTGAGTTGTCGATCAGAAACTGGCTGAGGAGGCTGCTATTGTTGGATCGCCGCTTCCGGAATAGCACCAGTTGGAAAGGAATTCGTGACTCGTAAAGTCACCGTCAGCCAGGTCCAACACATGTCTTCACTGTGTAACTGTAATAAAGGAACTTTACACTTGCATAGTGAATGGCCCTTCTGCGGAAGGAAGAGAGGACGTAGAAGTTGAGCTTCGAACCTCTATAAACTGCTTGTGTGCTCTGCTTTACTTTTCAGTTTCAGTTGTATGTTTTGAACTGCACACCTTAAGCACACACAGTACTCCGAGCTAGCAGATCATCTTAACTGATATCTTAAGAGCACGAATAACTCAGCGAGTCAAAACGGGCCCTGAATATTCCGCATCTATTGTTCAGTTTTTGGATCAGCTTATTCACCCTCCCTCTAAACTGATTCTGACTCGCTCCGAGACCAACAAGTGGTATCAGAGCGGTTAATTCTAAAGATCAGCCGTTTCTACAGATCAACTGAATCAAATCTTGTTATTTGTGTTAATTTGTCAGCTATGGAAAACCATAAGCTACCTATCTTTTCAGTTAGAAGTATGATAACTGGAGCAGAAGAATGAAGGCGCATCTCTACTCAATCCACAAGAATAAGTGGGAAGTTATCGAGGAAGGTCCAATAACGATTATGATGGACAATGAAGCCCACTGTTTCGTCATTTTTTATTTGTTTTTCTTGTTATTGATGTGTTTGTAATGTTTATCTTTTAGTTTATTTTTATTAGTTTATATAGTATGTTTGCGTGTTTCTGTGTTGTTGGTGTTCCAAAAAGCTTTGCAGGGTACATGGAGAAAATGGAACGTAAGTGGAGCAAAATTATGTAAAAATAGACTAGATTGAAGAACTAGAAAAATGCAACTGTGGCTATTGAATAGCCGGGTCATCAGCCGGCAGCCTTCTCACTGAGCCGTGCCGTAATCCCAGCCATGGCTGCTTATGTGCCTTTTTTATTTAAGAATTCCTACCCAGCTGCGGCTGACTTACAACTGTGGCTGGACGGCGCGATTTTTAGCGTTTATGATGATATTTTGTAGAGTTTTTAAGGGGAAAAAGACACATAATTTTGGGGGACTTTGGAGAGAGACTTTCAGAGAGAGATTGGACGAAAAATTCTCATTCACAAACTCTTGGAGAGAATTATTTTACAAGATTTCAATTCCAATTATCTTGGAGAATCGTAAACTTGAGGATTGGTTCTTGTAATTTGTGAGATCTCTTCTACTTTCTCTTATTTGTGTATTTAGTGAATGATGATTTCTTGTTTGATTTTTATGGATAAATTATCTTTAATTATGAACTAAATTCATAATCTAGGGTGAGGGAATTCGAATCGGGTTATTATATGTATAAATTGTGATTATGCTTGTTCTTAATCAATTGATTTATATGTGATTTGACAACTGGCCATTGTTAAATTGTGTTAGCAACGAAGGAGATCGAGAGAAGAATTTGTTGCATGTTTGTGGTTGATCAAGATTAAATCTTACCGGAGATGAGTGATTTAATAATTTAACAATCTAAACAAACGAATCAATATAGGGGTAATCATCGAATGTGAGAGCTAGAGTTTATCCATCTATATTAATTTGGTTGTTTGTGAATTGTTGATAGAGCATGAGCAATTTATTTACTAATTGATTTACCCGATGAGATGAACCTATACCCTAGACTCTCTAAAGTCTTGATTCATCATTGTTCTCAATCGTGGTTATTTCTTGTTACTTGTTATTTATTTATTGTTTCATCTAGTTTATTCATCAACTCAAACATTGGATTTAGAATGTTTAGGAATTTTATTTATTGTTATTTTGTAACATAAAAATTGTTGCCCTGTTAAGCCTTCCTTGAGAATACGACTTGGGAAAACTTATCACATTACAAGGATCTCATTCTCTTGCGAGCAACCTAAGTGTGCTTTTGGTTGAAACACCCACATTACTGATGCCAACTAACCAGCAAGGATCCTGAAGCCAACTCATCTTCTCACGAGTGAAGAGAAGAAGTTGAAGAACCTAGAGTTCATGGCCCAAGCCGTGTTGTTCCAAACTCTAGATGAAGATCATATGAAGGACATAAAGAGCTACAGAACTGCCAAGGAGATATGGGACTTACTTGCAGATCTATGCAAAGAGTCCGAGGCCATCAAAGAAAACAAGCTTCAACTGGCGGTGAACAGAAATGAGTCCTTCAAGATACACTCAGATAAAACCATCTACAGCCTTGAAACAAGATTTCTAGGCATCATCAGTGAGATGAACAATCTGGGAAGAACATATCCCAATAGTGAGATGAACTCCAAAATTTTGGACAATCTCATAGAGGAATGAGATATGAAGGTGATTACTATAAAAGAGTCAAGAGACTTAAACAGCATCACTCCAAGAGAACTCTTCAGTTCTCTTAAAGCTCATGAGTATAGCCTAAACCAAAAAATAGAGGTATCCACATCATCATCAGCCCATAATACAACCTTCTACGATGAAAGAAATCGGTTTAGAGAAACTCGAGGATGAAATATCTTCCGGCCAAGAAGTTCTCAAGCTAGAGAACAACCAAGAGGCTCAACTGATCAAAGGAGAGAAGCAGCGGAGAAGAAGGAGAGCCTGACTGAAGATATTAATGATCAGATCCAGTCAGTTCTAAGCTACTCAAGAAGCTCAAAAAGATCAGAGATCAACCATCAATTATGCTTCAAACTGATGAGGAGCCCAGAGACAAGAGAAACCAACCGCCTACTGAATAACCCAGGGCAGCCAACAGAAGCATAGGAGAATGCTTCCATTGCCACAAGCAAGGACACTACAGATATGAGTGTCCAGAGCTCCCTGAAGATAAGAAGGCCAAAGTAAAGAGAAGATTTTTCAAAAGAAAAGCTATGATGGCCAACACAGAAAATGTCGTGCTCGATGACTCAGATTATCCATCGGGAATCGACTCCTACGGCTACAGCTCTGAAGATGAGGCACTGTTATGCTTCATGGCTGATAATGAAGAAGAGGTTAGCACAAGTGATTTCTTAATCTCTTTTTATCACATTCATGAAACTTCCATTTCTAGTAATGAGCTAAATGAACAATTAAGAATGATAGAAGATCAGTTGTCTGCAATATCATGCATGCATCTGCAACTGAAGGAAGAAAATGATGACCTAAGAGATGAGGTCAAAAGACTGAGGAGTGATCATGATAGAACTAAATCACTTGAGGCTCAGTCAGTTGAATGTGAGAAGTTGAAGCTCGAAGTTTATGAGCTAAGAGCTGAGAACGAGAGGCTCAGGTAGGAGATCCACGAAAGAGATGAGATATCTCTCAAATTCAGAAAGGGATCTCAAACTCTGATGAGATTCTAAGCCATCAAAGAGTTGAAACTGGTAGTCCAGGGTTAGGATACAATAGGTACACTGCTGCTGAAAAAGGAAAGGCAGTTGCTCAAACCAGTCAAGAAGGAACCCTTCCTGGTTTTGTCAGACCTGCACCAACCCAACTAGTTGAAGAGACCGAAGGCAATGGAACATAGAACGTCCTTACAGATCAGCCGAAGCGGTCTAGCCAATCTTTCCAACTAAAAGGCCCATTTCAGCCATCAGTTCAGCTGAAGAAGCCATCTCAAAGAAGGCCACAAGGTCGAAATAGACAGTCCGCCTATCAGCAGAGGCCACCAGCTTAGCAAAGGCATCCGGCTTACTAGTTCATCAGAGCTCAGGCAAGACCTCTAGCTCATCAGAGATAGTTAGTTCGACAAAGTCACCAGTCTTTCCAAGGCCCAAAGCTCAGAACAGGCCTATAGTGGACAGAACTGACCGGCCAACTGGAGTAAATAGAAATACTCAGTCTGGACCGTAGTCTTATCGAGATAGGGCATCAGTTCAGTTCAGAACTGCACCTCCAGCCTATCTCTACCAACATCTAGCAAGTCAACCCAAAAAAGATGTTGACTTAAGAAGGAATGTGCATACAAAGCTGTATCGAGCACGCCAACACGTTCTGATTCCTCTGGAGAAATTCACTCCCTCCAACTTTGCAACTCAGTATAATGAGTACTTGGATTCAAGGAATGAACCAAGAACAAGCTCCAACAACAACTGGTTTGCAAACTGGCCATACAGCAAGAGCGATAGAGCTCATAAAGTTGAAAGGAATTGGCCACAGAAAAGAGCTTAACAAGCTCAAGATCAGAGAGTTATGATCGAAGTGTTTTATCCCACTAACTTTCGATGCAGGTACAAGTCAAATGACTTAGCTCAGAGGAGGAGAGCTGAAAAGAGAGTGAAACTGATCAGACGATCAATGTCTGAAAACTCTCTACCTACTAATAAGCCAAAAGTTTGGCAAATCTGGATCCCTAAATACCTTATTAGCAAATAAGGACCTGATATCATATGGGTTCCTAAAAACTAATCGACTCTCTTACAGGAAAAGAGCATTCTATCAAAGAAGAGCGCCAAGGAGGTTTGATACCTAGATAGTGGGTGTTCAAAACACATGACGGGAGACAGAGAGGATCTAGAAGGATACAAGGAGGTGAAAGGACCATTAGTCACATTCGGAGGCAACTCCAGAAGCCGAACTATTGGAGAAGGGTTCGTGGTTAAAGGAAAGGTGGTAGTCAATGGAGTCTCCCACGTGGAAGGACTGGAGCACAAACTACTCAGCATCAGTCAATTATGTGACAATGGATATACCGTTGATTTCAGTCGAAGCTCATGTGACATCAAAGATAAGTCAACTGGAGCAATCCTCCTAACTGGTGTAAGGAGAGGCAACATGTATGTTGTTGACTAGTCAACTAGATATGGAGAAGCTTGCTTTCTCTCAAAAGGCTCAACAGAAGCAAGCTGGCTATGGCATCGATGACTCAATCACCTAACCTTCAAAACCATCAATCATCTAGCCAAGAAGGAGCTAGTAGATGGGCTTCTTAAGGAGATTTTCAAGAAAACTAGCGTCTGCGAACCATGCCAAAAAGGGAAGTGACGTGCGGTCGTTTCGCGGTCAGAATAATTCTTAAGAGAGAGTTATCCTTATGCCCATAGCAAGGCATAGCAAGCTTATGTGAGTAAGGATCGATCCCATGAGGAGCTGCAAATTCTATCTTCCAGTGTCACTTTTCCAAAAGATTTGAGGATTGTTGTGGTCTCCGTACTTGTATTTAAAGACTGTAAAATAAAATAACAAAACAAAACAAAACAGGAAAGGAAAATATTAGTAGTAGCGTATTCCGGATTAGAACTCAGATGTTGAACTTAATAAATACTTGAATGATCATGTGCACGCTGATTACTTATGCGAATCTAATTATCTAGTTAAAGGTACCGGATCTCTCTCAACATACCCAATCTATCATTTTAGTTTAGACTAGAGGTGATCTCTCGTCCCCTAAACCCTAACTTGTTGCCCAACCCTGTTCTCTCATATGATTGTAAACAACAAAGCAGCATTATGATCTAGACAGACCCAGATTTACCTAGAGAAAGATCTCTCTTATGCCTTCAGTACCGGTAATGCATCCCATTCCTTTATGACCAACACACAGCTACGATTCATTGACCATTTATAAAGGTAGTGAACACAATTCTAATTAATGAATGATCAGCCACGATTAACTAGCTTAGCCCACTATATAATGCAACAAAGAAAATGACTACACGACGAAACAAGATTCACACAGTTTATGCCTATAAGCCTCACAGTTCTTACGTGTTCATTAAGTTCTTATCTTTGTTCAATCCGGAATAAGGAGTATAGCCGTTCATGCTAGAATTAGAACAATAATAATAAATAAAAGAAATAAAACAAAACATAATATAAACGAAAAACTTACTTATATTAAACTGCAAAATAAATCCAACTCCAACGCTGGATTGAAGAACATAAAATAGTAAATCCTAAGTGTCTGCGGGCATAAGGCCCGAGACCTATTGCAGAAAAGTAAAATAAAACTAAATAAAATTATTTGGTGCTATGGTATGTGAATTCTTGTTTGTTTTCTGCCATCAAATCTACTTATATAGGAGTACAAAGACACTAGGTAAACTCCCCGACAGGTCAGGGATCTTCAGCCCAACACACAGCCGCCATGCCTAAGACTTGTCACCTCTGGCTGATTCTTCCCTTATTTAGAAGATTCTGAGTCGCAAATTCTGTACTTGTCGTGCCCTAATTGCATCGACATAGAAACTTTCCTTATAGAGCCGAGCATCCTTCTGGAAGTGTCAACTTGCCTTCTGTGGCTTCTCTTTCCTTCGGCGGCTAGGGTGCATTACTTCTGCTGTAGCTGGCATTAGTTTCCCTTGTGCCCAATCTCCTCTCCTTCTCCTCTTAATGACTCTGGGGTTGTTGTGGACACGATCACAAACTTCTCCTTCAGCTTTTACTGGAATGGTGGGCGATTTCCACCAGGCTCGAGAGAGAGTTTTCCGCTGAGAAGTTGCCCATCTTAATATCATTGCAACCCTTGTGCCCTCCAAACATGATTCTCCTGCCTCATGTTATCCCTTGTACCCATTCTGGCTCTTTCTGACTCAAAAAATAGAAAAAACAAAGGACAAAAGAATGAGAAAAAGACACAAAAACACGAGAGAATTTGGACTTGTCAGAAGCAAGTGAAGTCGTCATTCAAGAATAGAAGTTATCCCCCACGGACAACTGCTCCCCTCCAACTACTACATATGGATCTATTTGGGCCAGTCAGACCACCAACGCCCAAAGGAAAAAGATTCACTCTCGTAGTAACTGATGACTTCTCAAGATACACAAGGGTAGAGTTTCTCAGAAGCAAGGATGAAATCTACACCAAGCTATCAACGATGATCAGGAGGCTACAAATTGAAAGAGAAAGATCAGTTTAGCACATTCATTCAAACAATAGAACTGAATTCGTCAACCAGAAGATCATCAGTTTTCTCAATGAACTAAGAATAACTCACGAGCACTCAGCTACTAGGATTCCACAGCAAAATGGCATAGCTGAAAGGAGGAATCGCACACTCAAAGAAGCAGCTCGAGCAATGATAGCTGATGCTAACATAGCAGAAGGATATTGGGCCGAGGCAGTCAATACTGTGTGCCACACTCAAAACAGAAGTGCCATCGTCAGTGCACATGACAAGACACCCTATGAGCTCTATAAGGGTTGTAAGCTATCTATCTCATACTTCAAAGTATTTAGCTACAAATGTTATATTCACAGCAAAAGTAAAAGTCAACTAAAGACTTTCAGTGCCAAAGCTGATTAGGAAATATTTCTTGGTTACAATTCTCCACACGCTCAAGCTTATAGAGTGTTCAACAAATGAACACTAGTTGTGGAAATAACTTGTCATGTTGTTTTTTATGAGTTTGCCAATGAGTACAGGAGTAAAGAGGTACTCAATCTATCAGTTCAATTGCTAACTAGCAAAACTAATAACTCACATGACTACATGAACTATATAGTTCCAGAAAAGTTTGAAGTTGGTCTAGAAGATAAAGAAAATGTATCCAGCACCAGACCAGCTGAGAGTACAGCTGAGGAAAATCAAGCCAATGAAGAAACTAATCGTGCTGAAACCTTCAACCCCACAACTAAAGCAAGGAGAAGAACTGATGAAGATGAAGAGCAAACTGGAGATAAGACATTAGAGAATGTCAATGCAGAGGATCCAACTGAAAATCCAACTGAGGATAGCCTTCCCAAATGGCTCAGGAGTCACCCAGCTGATAAGATTGTTGGAGATCCAAGAAGTCGAGTTCAGACCAAAAGTTTAACAGAGCATGCTCTCTTCACATGCTTTCTATCTCAAACTGAACTGGCAAACATCAATAAAGCTCTTAAAGATACATATTGGATAATCGCCATGCAAGAAGAGCTGAACAAGTGGGTTTTTCGCAACAAACTGGATGAACAAGGCGTCATCACAAGGAACAAAGCAAGACTGGTAGCCAAGGGATACTCTCAAAAGTGAAGGGATCGACTTTGATGAGACATTTGCACCAGTTACAAGATTAGAAGCTATCAGATTGTTCCTTACCTATTTGGCTCACAACAATTTCACAGTCTATCAAATGGACGTGAAAAGTGCTTTTCTACAATGGATGTTTAAGGAGGACGTATATGTCGATCAACACCTAGATTTGAGATTGGAGACCAAGTTTTCAAGCTAAAAAAAGCACTTTATGGGTTGAAGTAAGCGCCCAGAGCCTGGTATGAAACCCTCACAACATTCTTGCTCAAGAATGGGTTTCAAAAAAGAGTCATTGATCACACTCTATTCAGAATAGAGCGATTATCAGAGATCTTAATGGTTCAAATTTATGTGGATGACATAATATCTGGTTAAAAGAGTAAGAATCTATGTACTTATTTCGCACAACTGATGCAAAGCGAATTTGAGATGTGCATGATGGGAGAAATAAGCTTCTTCCTAGGACTCCAAGTGAAGCAGCTCCAAGATGGGATATTCATCAGTCAAGCCAAGCATACAAAGGAGCTCGTCAAGAAGTTTGAAAATGATAAGGGAAAAACTATCAAGATCCCCATGAGTACATTAGTTCAACTGACTCTCGATGAAGAAGGAGAATCAGTTAGCTAAACTCAATACAGAGGCATCATTAGTTCACTTCTCTACTTAACTGCTAGTCGACCAGACATTTCATATTCAGTCGGCTTATGTGCGCGCTTCCATGCTAACCCAAAGAAGAGTCATCTAGAAGTAGCAAAGAGGATTATCAAATACCTCAGAGGAACCATAAATCTTGGATTATGGTAGCCCACAGATGACAGCTTGAGTCAAACTGGCTATTCAGACTCAGACTTCGGTGGATGCAAGATTGATCAGAAGAATACTAATGGAACATGTCAGTTTTTTGGTCACAAACTGATATCCTGGTTCAGCAAGAAGCAGCACTCAGTTGCAACATCGACAACTGAGGCAGAGTATGTAGCTGTTGGAAGCTGTTGTGCACAGATACTCTGGATAAAGCAGCAGTTAAGGGAAGCTGTTGTGCACAGATACTCTGGATAACTCAGCGAGTCAAAACGAGCCCTGAATATTCCGCATCCATTGTTCAGTTTTTGGATCAGTTTATTTACCCCCCCTCTAAACTGATTCTGACTCACCTCGGGACCAACACCCTTCCACCAGAAAGTCTCTCTCAAGTTTCAATACATTTTTGTTCCTTCAAGATGAGCAGTGTATGGTGTGCAATGGGCTTCTATAAACATATCTTGTTTTAGATCATCATTTTGCGGTACACAAAGTCTATTTCTATACATGAGTGTTTGATCACCTGCTACAGCAAATCCTTGATTGTCCTCGGTGTTAACCTTTTCCTATATTTTCTCAAGGAATTTATCTTTTCGTTGAACTTCAATAATACGAGTTCGAAGACTAGGTTTCACAACAAGGGTTGTGATGCGAGCCTCCATGTTATTTGGCGGAACTACCACTTCTAAATTTATTTTTGAAAATTCTCTAATCAGGTGTTCTTGCTGAGTTAAAAGACAATTCATTGTTGACCTACTCTTTCTGCTCAAAGCATCTATTAGGACATTTGCCTTCCCAGGTATAACGCCTCAGTCCTGGAAGATTAGTGATAAGGGACAAGTGCGCTACTGGGGGAAGGGGTTGTTGCATAAAGATAATTAATTGAAATAGCTTTGGGACAAGAATAGGTCATATTTCTCAAAAATTTGGGCAGCATAACCTCTGTAACTATATAGAACCACGCACTAAGGTGTTCAGAAAGAATTTGAATCAATGACCAATCATCAAAGGGAACTTATCCCGCCAACAATTATAAAGGAACATTATAGAAAAATGCTGAAATTGTAACATGCTTCATACAATTGAACACAAGCTATATCAAAGTAAATAGAACAAGCACGGAGCACAACTCAAGTAACATTGTTTGCAAGCACTTAATTGATTTAGAGTATCTAAGATTTCTGAACAACACAAAAAGAGCAAATATATAACAAAAAGTCAGCCCTTGCCTCAGCTCCATCATCTTCCAGCCTACCTCTCAATCTGAAAATATTTTAGAAAAGATTTGGACTGAGTACTAGCGTACCCAGTAGGCAGGTTTTGATAAACAGTTCACAAACATTTTATAAATATGAATATCATATCCACACAAGTATAACAATGGAAAGGTTTCAAATTGCAAAAGCATTCCATGTATACAAAGCTTCTTTTCACCTTACTTGCAAGCTCTATCTCAACTGTTCCTTCTTATAGTGTCTTAACTTATATGCATGTCCTCCAGCCCAGCTATCTAATAAAGGATAGTGTATACGGTCCCAAAGCTTTAAGGATCCGAACTCGAGTCCAGTTAAGCACTCAATGTTTTCGTAGGATACTGGCGAATGCGAATAATGAGCTAAATCATTTTGATACAGATATTCATGCTTTACAGTTGATAAATAGTTGAGCTTAATAGCTGAACATAATTTGAGAAAGATATAGCCCACCTTAATGGTCTTGATAATCAACAATCGACGAGTAGCGCAGAAAATCTCTAAATTGTACTTGCTGCTCTTTGGCCTACAAATTATCGAGATTCTAACCTTGAGAACCTATTTTGGTTATTATCTAATAGCTAAAAAGATATAAATATATAAATAAACATAAATACGATCGACCAAGGTTTTTCCGTCATCTTTCGACATAAATACAATCGACCAAACGATGTCAAAATTAGAGTACGATACTATAAACGTAAGGATTGTAGGGAGAGGTTTCTAACCATGCAAAGAATGATGTATTTTAGTCACCAAAAAAGCCATAGAAGGAGCGTCGAAGTAGCAGCAACTGCGAGCTTCCATATTTGACAGCAGTTTTGCATCAACTTCTGACTTAAAAACAGAGAATCAAACGAGGTTTGATCACCAATTCAAGACTTCATATGCATAGCTTGTTAGAAGAGGTTTGAAACGGTATAAAGATTAGATGAATCCGATGGTCGGATCAGCGTAAAATCGCACCGCAAGTGGGCTACGGCACAAGGCGGCGGGATAGCAGCTCTTGGCGGTTTCTTGATTTCATTTCCAGCTTTTTGATCATGTATTCGAATAAAATCTTTTACAGATACAATCTATTTGACGAGAGGAATGCTATGCTATTAATCTCATAATTCTTGACAAAGATTTGAAGGTGGAAAATTACGAATCGATTAAGGCTGCCGATGAAGAAGAGGTAGTGAAGCAAGCTTGAAATTTTTCCTTTTTCCCTTTTCTTTTTCGATACCTCTTTTATTTTGGTGAAAGTATATATGGTTCAATAGCTATATAAATATGATGAGTCATATGGGTAATACGTGTCGGCCTTAAATAAAATCAAAAAAATAATAAACTTGCTAGCCGATGAGTATGCGATAGAGAAGCTTATGAAGGCTGAGCTTAGATTACTTTCCCTTCAAGATTTAATTATTCTTTTATTCATAGCTCTATCTCTAAACAAATTTGTCTCCTCTAAAGATGTACACACATAGGTCCGCAAGTGTCGACACGTATACACATGCTCTATCAAATATAATCAAATTGCTAAAGGTTCATTGGTTACATCTATTCATTTTCTAAAATCATTTAGTATAGTTATATAATTTCTATGGTATCCTCCAAGTGGCTCCACAAGTGGATACATATATGCATTTTCTAATTAATACGAGAATGACTTTGAGTTGCATTTAAATTTTAACTATCATGATTAACTTAATATGAACTTAATTAACTTAGTAAGAAATAAATTGGGTACAATTTGTTTAATAAAATAAATCCCCTAAAGGTCAAATAAAATTAAATGTAAACAATTTCTGATCTCAATATAATTTTCTAGACGTTTTTTTTTCACGGGCATAAATTTTCTTTATTAATTACCTAAATAAAATTCTTAAATAAATTCTAAATGTACAATTTTTGGGGTGTTACACCAGGTGATAAAGAATGGTGCAATCATAGTCTTTCACAAGCTCTAACCATCTTCTTTGTCTCATGTGGAGTTCTTTCTGTTCGAAGAAGTATTTTAAACTCTTATGATCCGTATAGATCTCACACTTCCCCCATAAAGATAGTGTCTCCAGATTTTTAATGCATGGACAACAGCTACAAGTTCCAGATCACGAGTAGGGTAATTTACTTCATGAGGTTTTAATTTTCTAAATGCATAAGATATAACCTGTTGGTCCTGGTCAAGTCGTGTTCAATTTAGAGGGGATGAATAAACTGAATTCAAAATCTTGAAAATTAATGCGGAAAATTATAAAGGCCCTTTGACTCGTTTGACTTTAGCAGCTTGTATATTTTCAGTTTGTTTGAGATAGATGCGAGTTGTGTGATCTTGTATGAAACTTTAAGAGATAACCATTTTAATAAATGAAATCAATACAACACACGATCAATTTTATAGAGGTTCGAAGCCTTAAAATTTCTCGTCCTCTCTTCCTTTCACAGAAGGGATAAATCCACTATATAATCTGAGTTCACTTTACAAATTATACAATGAATAGAAATTAGTTTAACCTGGTAACAACAAGGTTGCAAAACTCACTAGGCGCTAGTCGGGTGGGTTACCTAGGCAGGGCCTAGACGGGATCTAGATGGAAACTAGGCGGTTTTAATTTTTAATTATTTATTTATTTTTAACCTATTGATTTTACAATTTATATATATGTTCATAAAACATAACATTTCAAATAAAATATTCAAAATTAAAATCAACTAAAATTACAAAATCAACAGCCTATATATACTTTTATTAAGCATGCTTTTTATAACTGAATTGAACATATTCAAGTATAACTTAATTAAACATAAACATACTGCATAACTTAATTAGAATTTATAATATTCAGTATTAATTCAATAGTGGAACTCTTTCCCCAAAGTAAAAGATATAATAATAAATTGTAGTTGCAAAAATTAAGTAAACACTAGAAACAATAGAAATTAATTGAAATCAACCAAACTTCATTCCCGTAAAATAAATCAATGACAGTACAAAAACATATCAGAAAGTTGAAACACATGAGTTAACATGAAGCCACGATTCTGATGTGTGATGGAGTACTGCCATGAACCCCTTTTCTACTGCTGTCAGCCAACCTCAAACGATCGGCTTGGCGACGGTGGCAAAGTGGAAGACGAGTGGCGATGACTTCCTAATGAAGTGACTGGTCTGAGCTTGTTAGGTTTGCCATCATTTTTTTTTTTTTGAAATATCAGATTTATTGTTTGGAATATCAGAAATCTTTGGTTTTGGGTTAATCAACAGATTACAGCATAAAAAAAATTGGAAGTGGCGTCTAGCAAAACCTAATAGGCATCTAGCAAGATCGAATAAGCGCCGCCTAGTCCGACTAATCGGTGCCTATGCATCCAACCGCCCAGCACCTCCGATTTCCATCTTTTCACCACGACTCCAGGCTGTCGAGCGCCTAAGCGATGCCTAGGCGGCCGTCTGGAGTGAATTTTACAACCATGGGTAACAATGAGTTTCTTTACAGTGTTACCTCAGCTAGGTCGACGGCTCACACTTGCAGTCTTCAACAGTTAGCTATTGCGGCGGCAGTTACTTTAGCGGCGGCTCACACTTAGTTGAAGAGTTAGGTGCTATTGTTGTCTTTTCAAGATTTTAGATCTCTTTCGATCTTCAAGATGGTTGGTCTTGAACTGGGATTGTCAACTGGTTGTGCTCCTTAAATTGAGCAGTTGTTGATGCATTTCAGATCTTTTACTAAGAAGAGCTTCATCTTGACTTAAACAGCAGACTGAGGATAATTGTTGCTTTTCGATTTCTTCTCTTCTCAAGTTGACTTTTGCGGCTGTATATATCACTTTAGCTGAGCTTTTAATCTATTGTAAATGAGTAGATGTTGAATAGAGAGAACTCAGTATTCTTAGCAAGGATTTCAGGCAAAACCCTCTTTCAAATTCTATCTCACTCGTCTTTTATAGAGGAGTGTATTATGACCGTTAGTGGTGGCAGGTCTCTTGAGTGATCAGAGGCTTGTTGGTGCATATAGCCGTTAACATGGTTGTTGTAGTCGTTACTCTACGGTTGACTCTTTGGGATGCATTAACTTCGTCGATTATGCAGTCGGTGGCCTTAGATTTGGGCCTAGTTGTTTAGTTCAGTTAATGCCTCAGTTTAGCTTCTGAGAGTCATTTTTCTCTTTATTGCTTAAATGGTTTTTCAACTAAACTGATTTTGGCCATCGATTGGGTTGACTTGGATATCAGTCCGACTGTCTTGACTTTTAGTTTAGCCATCAATTGGGTTGTCTTGACCAGCGGTTTGGTTGACTTGGTATCAGTTCAATTGTCTAAGCCTTCAGTTCGGTTGACTTAGCCTTTAGTTGGATTGTCTAGGCCTTCAGTTCGGTTGACTTAGTCTTCAGTTGGATTGTCTAAGCCTTCAATTTTTCTTAAGTGTTTTGATATTTCATCAAAACTTTATTAAGACTTCTTTTGATTGTTTTTCCTAACATAACATTCATATTTTGCATCAGTACACATCATATGCCTTGCAAAGACGCGTCAGTATAAACAACGAACCCCTCTGCTCCATCTGGAATTGTCAACACATGAGCAGTTACCAATCTCCTCTTGAGTTCTTGAAAGCTTTCTTCACAATCTCGTGTCCAGTTGAATTTCACCCATTTCTTCAATAGTTGCGTCATGTGTTTTTGCAATCTTGGAAAATCCTTCAATAAATCGTCTATAATAGTCTGCTAAGCCTAAAAAGCTGCGAATTTCACCTACGTTAGTAGGAGACTTCCAATTACTCACGGCTTCTACTTTGGATGGATCTACCTTGATCCATTGAGCTGGGACTATGTGCCCTAGAAAGATAACTTTATCCAACCAGAATTCACATTTGCTGAACTTGGCATAAAACTTCTCTTTCTTCAGTGTCTCCAACACTACTTTTAGGTGTTCCTCATGTTGTTTCTTGTCTCTAGAGTAGATAAGAACATCATCAATGAATACTAATACAAACTTATCTAAATATGGATGAAAAACTCTATTCATCAGATCCATGAACACCGCTGGTGCATTACTTAAACCAAATGGCATTACAACAAATTCGTAATGGCCATAACGTGTCCGAAAAGCAATCTTTGGTATGTCCTCCTTGATTTTCAATTGATGGTAGTCTGATCTCAAATCAATTTTGGAGAAGACTCTTGCATCATTTAGTTGATCGAACAGGTCATCGATTCGGGATAATGGGTATTTGTTCTTGATTGTCAGTTTATTTTGCTTCCTATAGTCGATGCACATACGCAATGATCCATCCTTCTTCTTGATGAACAACACTGGTGCTCCCCATGGAAAAACACTAGGCCTTATAAACCCATTATCTAACACTACTCTGTTGCAAGGTTACACAGGCTATTACATGAATATATCCCATCACTCGATCCCTTTCCTACCTACTACAACTCCTTTCGATGAACTCAAATTGTGAGATCTCCTCACAACCTAGACTTCCTCTACTTTTCACATGAAATCTCTCCCGAGACTCCTTTAAGTGTGTATGAAAGAATCTCAAACACAAACTAGACACACAATGATCATAAGGATCAAATCTAGTCTAAACCGTATACTAAATGCTTCAAACTCGAAGTCTTTATAGACTCTCTAAATCTTGTGTATACGAAAAATCCTCAATGTCTAACTAGTCTGATTCTCAAGCTATTTATACGATCAATGTATAGCCTAAATCAGGTAATCAAAAAGTCCTAAACTGAATCAAACTCTAAAAGAAAACATTTACAGTTTGATTCAGACTACTCTAGCTTAGAAGTGTTTCTTGAATAGAATTCACCTCCTTCCATTTTGATCTATATCTTGAACATGGTATTTTCTATTCTAAAATGTCCATCTTTAATAGGAAACTTCAACTCCTTGAAAATAGTTTGGCATGTCTCTTAGAAATTTTCTGGACAACCATATACATGATCATGTTCATAACATAATCAAGTACATTCTTCGATCTTCAATCAGATTAGCAGTGGAATGTTCTTTATCATGTCCAGAACATGGTCTTCAAAATTTGAAAAACCAAAACATTTGTGCTTCTTGATTTGCCATGAAGATCATGACAATTCTAAAAATACTTAATGATAAACGATGGCACTAACAGAATAATTCTTCCCATTCAAACAAATATTAATTAACTGCAACGAGTCATCCCTCTCGGTCATCATCCTTACAATTCCAAGGTAAATATTACGAACCCAACACAACAAACACAAATGCAGAAGAATCGCAGCAAATTAGGGCACGAATAGAATTAAAATATTTCTAATGAATTCAGAAAAAAAAAACCATAGATTGCGAGTTCACCTGAAAACTAGAAGATCGTCGTGAACCGCAAAAAATTCAAGTTGGGTAGAGCCTCAAACCCCGAGCAAAGGGCAGCGCTGCCCTGTGCAACCCGCAAGCCAACTCATTGCGAAGTTGGATCCGCGAAGTCATGTATCAAATAAAACCTGCTCTAATAGCATAAAAATTAAGAAAGAATCATAGAATAACACATGAATCCAAAAAAGAAGAAAGAATGCATTTCAAAAGATGTGCTCAATGGAGGCTTACAAAGTGAAGTGCAAAAAGTGAGAAGCACAAGCCCTAGGCTAACATACTTAAGAGATACATTAGGGCAACAAGTAAAATACTAAACTACCCTTAATAATAAAACAAAAATACACACTTATATTTCCAACTTTACTTCATGCATAGTGATTCTTTGCTTTATACCTAGTGATATGCGCGTGGAGCTCATGCGCATATTATTTTAGTGAATTTGGGCGTGTTTGGATGAATTTGGGTCCTATTTGACCCGTCTAATACAAGAGACTCATTAGATGGTCTCATATAAATTTTTGTAACACACATATATACACATGTACGCACACTCGGCGTGAAAAGATCATTTAGGTTATATTAAACTCATGAGTCTGGAATATATGTAATAAATGAAGTTCGAATTTGATTTGATAATAAATAATTTAAATTTACTCAACTCGGTTCAACTCTAACCAACCTAAAAACTTGTAAATATATTTTGAAATAAAAAAGAAACTAGTTCAAATCATTTATGTTTTTATGTACACTAAAAATGAAAGATAAAATACTATAGTAAAAATCTGAAAATATGAATCCTATAATCTACGTTTACTGTGGTAAAATAAAAAGGTTGGCATTATATACCTGAAAATGAAAACAATGCAAGTGAAGAGAGAGAGAGAATGAAAACAAAATTTTTATTATAAATAGAATAAAATAAAATAAAAAAACCTAAAAACTGTAGGTGTTATAGAGGATATATCCTTTAGTAAAAAGTGTTCGGGTGGGGATGACCTAGTGGTGGAGTGAGATTATTTGGAGACCAAAGGTCACGAGTTCGAATCTCCTCAATACCCAGGTCGAGTGTGTGAGCATAAATATATATATATATATATATATATATATATATATATATATATATATATATATATCCTTTAGTAAAAAGTATCCCACATCAAATCGGCACGAGAAAGTGTTATATGTATTCAGGTGTGAAAATTAAGATAGTAAGTTATCGAAAATATTTAATAATGTTAAATCAATTTGGAAGAGATTAGGGAAGATTGTGAGGACTCTACCTTACTTAATTGGTGGAGTTTTTATGTTATGTTTTATTTGGAAAATAAGGAGTAACTTTACAATTGTACCCTTGTACGAAATATGAAAACTTTATGGGGGTAAGAAAAAAGTCTTGCCCCGCAAGACTCACAAATATGGCAACGTTTGCGGTGGCATTCCAGCAGTCCACTCTGCAGCTGCCTCAGTTTTCCCTCTCCTCTCTCTCTCTCTTTCTCTTTCTCTTTCTCTCTCTCTCCATTATTCAAATTTTGGTTTATTTCTCTTGTTAATGCCACTCAAAACGCCTAATTTGTTGGGAAACCTAATACATACCAAAGGGCTTTCCATGATCATTTCTCGGCAATTTCCACTCTTCTTTTCTGTAAGGCGCTTTTTCTCTTTTTTTGCTCATTCATCTTCTCCACTTTCAGTTACTTATCGCTACTTGATTCTATCATGCATTACGCCGTTGATGATTTTTGTACTGAGCATGACCTTTTTCTGTCGTATATTTCTTCGAACATCGCATGTTTTGTGTTTCCGGGAGTTGTATTAACGGATTCTTTGCTATATTTGAACAAAAGTTGAAAGTTGTTGTCAGCGGATTGTTGTAGCCGACTTAACCCCTTTGTGGAGAACACACACACACACACTGTCTCTAGTAAAAAAATTCTGGGTGGTTTTGGTGAGGTTTTTCAATGAGTGCAGTTTTCCAACTGTCATTGACGACGCGATACTGAGCTTTAAGTTTAAGGAACAACTTTTTTTTTTTGTGATTTTCAGTTATCTTTAAATTTCTTTAAGATTGTGTTTAGTTTTGCGATTTTACTGATAAAGAAAATCGATTTTATTTTTCCTAATAATAGTATGCTGCGGTTTTGTTAATTACCTTTCTCATCGAAATCTAAGATCCCGAGGAAGATTCCACCTCTGGTATAATGTTTTGTGCAAATCTTAGATACTTTGTTCCTTATCTACATATGAGTATAGTTAATGACAATGTTGCAAAAAGAGTTTCCAATAAGACAATTCGTGGTTGTGGTTGCAGGTTTGCAGCTGATGAGAATGGTTACTGGTTTCTGATCTGATACAAAATTTAAGGGTAAGGGCTGATTACGTGTTAAGGAAAGTGATTTTTTGAAATGATTTGTTAAGTAAGAAACTAATATCTGAGGTGCAGGAAACCCGGCTACAGCATCATCGGAAAGACAATCCTGAAAGTATGTTGAAGTCCAAGACTAGGATACCATCTTCACCTCCTCTTATGAATAGGAAATCCGAAAGTACTCAGAAATGTAATGCACCAAGCATTCCAAGGAGGTGTGTGATTAGTAGGGGAAATTTGTCCTCAAGTTCTTCCGGTTCCAAGCAATGTGCGGGGATTGATAAGTCTGAGTCGAATATAAATAAGGAGAAAACGAGGAAGAAGGAAAAGTACATAACACAGGTGACTATGGAAGCTGAAAAGGCTGAAGTTCACCCAGAGTCTATTGCTTTGCAGACAAAGAAAATGACTGGTCACAGTTTCAAGTCTCGACTGAAACGAAAGTGCGAAAAGGAAATTGTACCAGGTAGAACAATTTCTACATTGACCTGCTTATTCCCGCACTTCATCAGGACACTTCTGCTTAACAGATTAGAATTATACCGTTGTATGTGATATATTGTATCATTGGATAACACTTTTATGTTTATTCTTGGTTGGCAAAGGGCATGTGGTTTCTTCTAATGATAAATGACCAATAATTAGATTGCATGCCTGGGGAGACATGTGATGATTCATGATAGAGCGATTCACCTCTAAATCTAATGCAATGTTTCTTTCTTATCTTTCTGTAACTGTTAGTGGGCACTCGAACGTTTGGATAAACTATCTCATGTCTGTAATGATAATAACAGAGGATTTGGCTCTGGGAAAATCTGAAAAGCATATGAATTGTCGAGGTATAGAAGAACGTGTGCACTCAGCTTCTTCAAAAAAGAAGCGGCGCCTGAAGAAGAAGTATTTGCAGTGTTCTCCAGACAAAGTTGATTCGAGCATAGATCTTCTGTTAGCTGAAGAAGACATTGATATAGAAGATCGCATCCCTTTACAGCAGAAACAATCACTCGAGATTAAAGGTGCTGGGAATTCAACTTGTGAAGAGCATTATGAAGGCCACACCACTTTACATCAGAAACCAGCCCTGGAGAATAAAAGTTGTGGGAGTGATGATTCATGCAATGTGCTAATTGACCTCCAGAGAAAGTGTGGCAAGCGGATGAAGAAGCTCATCCAGAAACAGAAGGGGCAAATTCAGGCATTTCATCAAGGTTGGGAGGACAGTATATCAAAAGTAGAGACGGATCGCCAGTTGGAGGCAGCCTTTATTCGTTGTGTATATGGACTGAACGATCCAGAAAAAATGCAGAGACTCAAGATCTTGGATGATAAGTTTGCGAAGAAAATGGAAGAGAACAAGGTCCTAAAGGAGAAGCAACTTCTAGATCTTGAGGAAGAGCATTTGGCTGCTAGAAATGAGGAGAGCCGAAAGTCAGCTACCTGGATGTCCATTGCAAAAGCCCGCATCTCTGGAAAACTAACGAGTTGCTGTAACACACGGTCATTTGGTTCACAACATGAAAAAGTTTCTGGATGCTCTGAGTCAAGAACACGTATCCTAGGTACTGAGGATGCAGTGACCTTTACAGGGAAGCATGGAGCAGATACTAAGTCAAGTAGAACTGTGCAGGGGAAGCAAGTTGTACAATCCAACAATTCTGATTGTGCAACAGCTGAGGAAGTAGGAAGTAATGCTCCTAATGGAAATCCAAGTAATTCAATAAATAGTCGTCAGAAAAATGAAGATGGAATAACTTTCTCGGATATATCAATTCCAGCTGTTGTTGAGCAGCAGATTAATCAACCAAAGCATTTGGGTACTGGGGAAAGTATATGTGCCAACATATCTGCTTCTGGAGAAAGAGTTCCTGGTGAAATGCAATCACTTGAGCTGCACGGAAACATTCCAGCAGAGTTGGAAGATGTGGATAATGCTAACCCTGTGGATTTGAGTAGTAATACTCTTAGTGAAGGGTTAGGTGAAGAGGATGCAATTGATTTACCTGATGCTGAGCAGCTTACTCAACCAAAGCATTTTGATAGTGGGGAAAGAATCTTTGCAAACCCTCCTGATTCTGGAGAAAAGGTTCCTGGTGAAAGGCAATCACTTGAGCTGCATGGAGACATTCCAGCAGAGCTGCCTGAAACTGTTGCTAATGAAATTGTGGATAATGCTAACCTTGTGGACTTGATTACTAATACTCCTATTGAAGGGCTTTGTGAAGGGGATGCAATTGACTTACCTGATGCTGATCAACTTATTCAACCAAAGCATTTTGGTAGTGGGCAAAGAATCTTTGCAAACCTACCTGATTCTGGAGAAAGAGATCCTGGTGAAATCCAACAACCCCTTGAGCTGCATAAAGACATTCCTGCAGAGTTGGCTGAAACTGTTACTCGTGAAATTGTGGATGATGCTAACACAGCGGAATTGAGTACCAATACATCTATTAAAGGGATTTGGTGAAGGAGATGCAATTTATTTGCCTGATGCTTTGCTGAACAAGAGAAATGAAACTGATGGGACCACCATTGATGATCTAGATTTGGCTGGACAAGTATTGAAAACTTCGGAGCAAACAAAAGCTTCCCCACATCCTTGTCTCCTGTTGCCACTGCGAGTATGCGCCTCTCTGTATGCTACTTCATATGACTTATATTTCCCTTCTTTTATCCTTATATTAGAAGAGCTTGAATTTAGTGTTGCTTAATAACTAGGAGTTCTATTATCTGCAAGTGTAATTAGCCTTGAACGTGTGATTCAATAAATAGTTTCTGAAACATGATTTTTTTAGAATCTATTGTATGTGTGTATGTGTGTGTGTGCATTATATACATGTAACACATATCCCCACCCGGCCACCCCTGCCCCTTCCCCCTTTTCTCTAATGCCAAATTCATGTGAAAGTGATGGACTATCCACCCCTTCTCATTCCCTTTGTCTTCTGAGTAGCGTGTATGATAGCTTGTTTCACATATTCATGAGAAGTTTGTATATAATGCTACAGAAATGACAATAAAGTTTGTGATGGCAGGTACAAGAAGTTCAAGATCTGGTGTCTGCTAAAATGCAAGACTACAGAGTACAGGTTGTAGGAAAGGTAAACTCTCCTCCCCCTGAGGTTGTTGTTTCAGAACATGTTGATACGGCAACACATTTGCTGTTGAATATTGAACCGCGAGACCTGGAGAAGCTTCCAATAGAAACTCAAAGTTCATCAAGAACTGAAGTTGCTTCCACAAAGACCATTGACACTCTAATAGCCGAGCAGTCCTCTATAAAACTGCAAGACCAAGATGCATCAGTTGTTAAAGATCAAGTTACTTTGCAGATAGAAGTTTCAGACTCTCAGAGAGTTGACACTGTAGCCCCTATTGCTGCTTCAGAAATTGGTGGTACAGCAAAAACTTCGCAGTCAAACATTGAACTACAAGACCAAGTTGAGCCTGCAATAGAAACTCAAAGTACGTCAAGGATTGAAGTTGCACCCTCAGAGAATACGAACAATACAACACCTGTGCAGTCCAGTACTGAACTGCAAGATGAAGATGCATTAATTGCTGAAAATCAGGTTGGTTTGGAGATTGAAGTTTCAAACTCAGGACTAGCTGACAACACAACCCCTGTGCAAGTGCAATCCCATGTTGATGCTCCAGCAATTGAAAACTGTGAGCAGCTGCGTCTCATGCCTATTGATACATCTCCCAGCTGTAACCAGTTGCCATTTGTGGAACTTGGAAGTCAAATTCATAATCCGGGAAGAAATACCTCTGGAGCTGCTGAGACTGAAATGCATTCACATGAATCTACTTCTCAATTAAGGGAATATGTGGAACCACAGAGCAATTATCATGATGTGGGACCTGAAAGTCAATCTTCCCATGAAACAAGTGTTGAGATATCTACCTCTTTCCAGAATAATGTAACTACAGAAGGCATAGCGAGTACAACGGAAATTCCACATCAAGATATTCTACAGCTGGGTGATGTAATCCATATTCCTGGTCAAGAAGCTGCTGCATGGAATCCTCCATCTATGTTTGCTGAATCACTTCAAAAAGAATTGGAAAGGATTTGCAAAGAAACTGAGCAATTGCAGAAAATTCATGAAGACACAGTCAGTGTCTGAATTTCTAATTGATAATATTTGATCTGTAGGTTTTTTGGCATTCTATGTAACAGATCCTTCTCTCTTAACAGGTGTCATTGCTGAAATCTGAATGTGCAAAGGAGATGCGTGAAATACAAAATAAATATGAGCTCAAGCTTCAGGATGCTCAAGCACAACTTATACTGAAGAAGAATGGACTTAACCAGAATCAGAACAAAATTTTGATGAATAAGTTATTGGCCGATGCTTGCAGTTATAATTGCCTCTGGTCTACTTGGCCCCCCATACTGCTGCAAAGTATATTATTTACTGGTTTTGAAGCATTTTCACTTGTACTGAGTCATTTGAAATTCTTCTCTGAAATGCATTGTGTTTTCTTAGTCAAGAATATCTGCACCTGAAATTATGAATTGGAATGCTAAATATCCCTGAGACCCACATGATAATGTTTTTAAGCTACTGACTGAAGGTGGCGATTTTTCATTCCTTACTCTTTACACCTCTTGCAAAGCGAGTTACCAAATACTTTCGAAAATTCATATAAACATTTGCATATTCTTAATTTCTATTTGCTATCATATGATTCATATTACAGTTTTTAGAGATCATTGTTGATATTTAGTTATCCTCTGCATTCTGGTTGGGCCGAATTAATTCTATCAGGGAACACTGCTTGAGCTGGCGTCTTCTTGTCTTAGTTGAAAATGGTTTCTTATGCTTTAAGTACAAATGTCAGCACAGAGTGGGAGGAAAAACCCCGCATGTGGTCTCCTTTGGTTACAAGTAAAAGTGTGAAATTTGTGGTAGCATCATTTATGGTTAGGCCAGATACTACGATAGCTTATTTTGCATTTGATAGTGTGTCCTATCTTACATACATGTATGAATAATGCACTTGTAAATGTAAGTGCTGGAATAATGGTGGTTTTTGTTGCAGGTTCTCCATCCAGTCACATGCAGTATCATCAACATGTTGTCACACCTGTTGGGGCTACTGCTCTCCCACCTGCTCCCAACCAGCAGATTGTGAGCCTATTTGGGCAAACCATGCAGCAAATATCAGTACCTCACTTTACGGGATTTGGCCCTGCCACTAGTCAGTGTTTCCCAGCTCGACCTGTACAATCTTCTCCACATGCAGCGGCTATCTCCTCCATTGGCATCAATGGAGCTATCTCAAGACCCCAAGTCAATGATGCAACTAGTTATCCACGTTTTGGAGGGGGGGATATATATTCTTCAGCAGCTTCCCATTTACGAGCCTCTATACCTGCTGCATCATCGTCATCCATTGCTGCTGCCTCTATGTTGTCAGCCTTACGAAATCTCCAGCAACAGCAACAGCAACAGTGGCTATCAAGCTCTCAGAATCCTCAACGTCTCGGTTGGCAACCTGCTCTGTCGCATGCATCATCCCTATCAGCGCTGGAGTTGCTAATGGACATGGAGCATCATCCACAGCAACCCGGTAATCATACTTCAATGAATTCGAGTTTCGGGTCGTTGCGACAATCATGCTTGGATACACCAGGTAATGTACAGGGTAACCAGAGGTTTTGTGCTGCAGCAAGTAATGCCATTTGCTTATCTGATGATGAGTGACCTTCTACCATCATTTTTTGAGAAGCCTTACTGTGATATATCCTCTAATACTAACCACCAATATTATCACACACTGCTAAAGTTGTATAGTGATGCAAAATCTTCGTATCATCGATTTTTGTACGAATGATATGAATCTATGATGATGGATAGCAATATTCACACAATCAAAAAGGGGGGGGGGGGGGGGAAGAAAAAGATATTTCCTTCCTTATTTTAGTTTGTGTTGCCTTGGCTCTTTGAGTGTGTTCCTGTTTTGAGATATACTCAAATTAACAGCATGATACCAATTGGGCTGGGCCGATGTGTCCATATAATGTGTATCAACGTATCAACACATAATTAAAGCCCTCATTTCTCTATGGGGACGATTTTTATATCATTTAATTTAATTATAGAAATTAATTTGTTTTGGCTGATTGTCATATGGGCTACTCAGTTTCTTGGTGGTGTGAAATGATGACTTTTTTAGGCAGCTTAAGTGGTAAGAAATGATCATGATATTATATTTTGAAATGTCTAAGCTAATTGAATTCAAACATAGTAATTTAAGTTGAGTGTTGTTCACTCTTGCTTTTCTGTTTCCTACAACAATTAAGTGGCTCATTTTTCACTCAACACACGCCACACCAAAAAATATAGAAAATTAAAGGACAATTTCTTGGATTTTTTCCTTTTTAAGGAAACAATTTATTGAATTTAATGCGAAGCAGTTGCGGTCACTTTGCAATGCCGAATTGGGACTCGATCTCTTCTTTTCATTGCCCAAATCTGATGTCTTCTTTGACTAGTTTTCATTTATACTTTTTCAATTTTTAGTTTTCTTGGATGTACTTTTCAATGGAAAAATTAAATAAAAATCATAATGACAACTGATTAAGATTAATCACTACTGTTTTGTTTTTTTAAATAATAATAATTGAATAGCACAATGCAGGCCTTTATTGTTTGTTTTCCCTCAACTAAGAAAATTTTGGTGGTAGAAGACTCTCTGGAATTTTACACAAAAAAAGATTGTATCCGTTGGTTGAAAATCCGTTAAACGTAGTAAGACCCGAATGCTAACATATATTCAATGTCATATTTGTTAATGATATGATGTATCTCCAAATCTTGACATGTCTAACAAATTTTGATCGGTCTCACACAAAATTTTCTCTCATTTTTTTATAAAAAAAATGAAGTGCAAACCACTTTGACCCAAATATATAGTATTTCTGTATTTAACATCTTTTTAAAATATTTACTAATATTTTCCTATCTGTCCTTAAATTCTGAAATGTAAAACACTTCGCATTCAAGCATTACGTTATACAGAAATCAATATTCAAGGAATTAATTTTTTCACAACACAATTGTACGTTAATGTGTTCAAAAAGCCACGTTAAGAAATTAATCACAAAAAGAAGAAAAGGATTTATTGAGTATCTAAAATTAATTGGAGATAGTTTTGTTGTAAGTCTACATCACTCCTTTAACTGGAGCAAAAGATAAGACAATGACCAAAAACAAAATAGTAAGTTCCACTCAACAATTCTAAGCTTACAAGCATTTTCCCGATTTGTGACAATTCCTTCGTTACACGACTTTATTAAACTCTACCACGTAATTTCTCAATTTATCATGTAAAATCATATTTTATTTTATCAGTGCGCGACATGATTAGTATATTAGTATTAAAATCGTTTGTATATGAGAGAAGATCAAGAAGATTAAAATGGCAATTTTCGGGGTTAAATTTTATTCACCAGCTGAAAAATGTTAAATTGGCGGGTTAAAATCTCTGATAGTTGTCAGTTGTCAGCAACAGATTTCGTATGCTTCAAATTGATATTTGCAATAAAACAAAGTTAGATGAAAAAATGTAAACCCGATCGTGATCCGATGGCAGGGCAGCACATAATTAATTTCCTATATTGTTTATCGCATGTCAATTTGACTATATATGTTAATTTAATTTAATTTTGAATTTTTGGGGAAGTCCACTTGTAAATATAGAAATCAATCACTATTGACAACTGCCTAAGCACATAGCATTTTGACTTTGGGTTTTCATTTTTCAAGAATGGAGCAATGATTTTGGGCACTATGTATGACAGCTTTGATAAAAAAAAATTGAAAGCTTCAACTGCAAAATTTCATTAATTTGTTAGGTGTTGGAGCATTGAAAACACTCATTTAAATTTCTCAAATTCCAAGAATTTCACAGCTAAGGCACATTAAATATGAATACACCCACTAACTAGTAACTATGGGAGGCTATAGGCTATAGCTAAAGCCATACCCCCACTATTATAGTCTATATACTTTTGTGCCCTTAAATCTTAATATATCCCACTAAACCATTACCAACTAAGCCCATCACAAGCCCCTACTCACCACCTTAATTTTATTATTACAATTTCATATTACTATTTATTATACCATTCATTCCATTTGCAGATACTACCAAAAAAATATATAATTTTTTCCGTGTTTTATATCAAATTAAATTTTACGTGATGAGCTAGATATAGAATATGTAGTCGCAATGTGTTCTAAATAAACTATATTAATTAAAAAAAAATCGTCACGGATTTTACTTAAGCTTGCTTACTTCGCTCATTAGGTTGTTTCAAAGGATTTGATAATATATATATATATATATATATATATTAATGGGTACTTGTGCTTCATATGAGAAGAACCAATTAGATATGTTGATCTTTAATTTTTGGACAGTCAAGATCTACACCCGAGTTTAAATTATGGGTGACATTTTTGTAATATTAGGGGTATTTTAATGAACTGGTGGTATTTTTATAATATTTAATGCTTTAGCATTATTATGATAGGTTTTAGTATTGTTATAATTAGTTTTAGCATTATTGAAAAAAATATTAGTTTTAACATTAACGTGATTAGTTGTCTTATTTAATCTGCAGATTATGTTGGTAACACTTTGGAGATTTCTCCTGGGTTGTCTGAATTTTATATACCCGATTGATGAGCATGTGATTATCTGCAATGATGGATATTTATTAAATATCTCATTGTCTTTATCATCTTGATGAGTGGAGGCATTTTTAGCTTTTGTTCTCTTTGTACTTTCATATGTTGCAACTCTTTAACATCCATAAATTTTTATATAATACTGTTAAGTAAACAAAATAACAAGGCTAAAAATATAATTAAATGATAAAAATAAAAGTAGGGAATAATAGTGTCAATGATGAATTGATGATGCTAAAGTGGTAGATGATGATGCTAATTCTAGTGAATAATAATGCAAAATATGTCATGGCTTGGGTTTATAATGTTCATGTTAACTTTTTCGGGCATATATGTTTTCTAATGCTAAGAATGACAGTGACAATGCTAACATTTGATATGATAATGTCAATTCAACAAACTGTAACAACGTTTATTCATGGTTGGTTTATAAACACAACAAATTGTACAGATAAATCATACATTGCTAACAGTGGTAGATTTTATACGTCTCTACAAGTTTCTCGATGTTAACAAAAATAAAATGAGACTACTAAATCATCATGAGACAATGCAAACATGAAGTGGATAATATTAATAATTTAACAAAATTGTAATAGCTGATAAATTGGGTTTTTGCACCTATTTAGAGTCTGTTTTGGGGATGATTTTGATTATCTATTATGTGTTTTAATCCATGTTTTTCTCGAATTTCACTTGTTTGGTCGAGAGATAGGTTTGTGGTATGATTCTACAAGAATTTGGACTAAAAATTATTAGAATTGATGAAATCCAGCTCCAAGACTTGATGGTTCGAGTAGAAGCTCAATCGAGATGAGAAAATGCAGGGAACACCCACATCGGGAGTGCAAATAGTGAGCACGGACCGTGCTTGGCATTGCACGGCCTGTGCTAAAGTCACAAATCGAGGCAGCTACAGAAGGACTGCACGACCCGTGTTAGCCTTGCACGGTCCGTGCTACTTTGTACTGCACGATCCGTGCTAGCATTGCACGGATCGTGCTAATTTACGGCATTTTCTGCGGATTTCCTTTTTGACCCTGTTCGTTTCCATCTCGGGCTTGGACCACTTTCCAATCATTTAAGGGTTTCTCTTGCACGAAAATTCAACAACTTTTACCCTATAGAGAGAGCAGAGTACACCGTGGAGAAGACATAGAAGACACCACAGAGAGATTGAAGAAGCACATCATAGACTAAATTTTATTTTATGCTTTATTCGATCAGGATTATTATGTTGAATATTTGTTCGTATTTATCTTCTTTGGATTTTAAATACACTATGAGTAGCTAAACTCATAGATCATAGGGTTGTTGATGTTTATGGATTTATGATTTGAAGTAATTTATTGTTCCGTTCTATTTCTTGTTTATGCATCCTTGATTACTGTTGTCTTTTGTGAATGAATTAATCAGCATTTACATTTGTGTAGTTAATTTATTATTCACTCGAGAGAGGTTAATAGATTAACGAATTAAGATTGCATAACATGAGTCTGCTAGATCGAGAGATGATAGGTGTCGTGAGGAGAATAAGTCTGAGATTTTATCTGGAGTTAGATAATAATTCGAGATCGAGAGATAAGAATTAGAGTCTAGTCTAGTCTACTATTATAGCTTACTCGAGAGAGAGGTTGTAATTACTCTAGTGATTCTCCTACAAGATTTAGAATTAAATTGGTTGAATAATTATCTAAAAATCGAAAAATCCATTTAACAGCAACACCCTAGAATCCGTCTTTTTATCTGTTTATCCAGTTTTCTCGTGCTTGACTTATTTGTTTAATTTGCAGTATTTAGTTAATTAAAATCAACATTTACTTTGGTTTTGTAGATAAAGTGAAACAGTAGAATTGGGTACTTAGTCGGGTTGCATAACCAGTCTCTGTGGATACGATATCTATTCTCACAATTGTTTTGCTACAATTTTTCTCATACATTTGCGAGTCGTTTTTGGAGTGAAATAAAAGAGCGAACAATAGCGTTGTTCATGTTTGCTTTATTATGTTCCTGACAAGTTTTCATACTAATGCTAACGAGGCTTATGTTAATGCTAAAATTAGAAATGACAATGCTAAAACTGTAAACGATAATGCTAATTTCACAAAATGTGCAAATAAATCATATACTGCCAATAGTCTTAGGTTTTACATATTCCTACAAGTTTCCCGACGTCAACAAGATGAAATAAAACTGTTAAATCACCATGAAACAATGCTAACAGGGGGTGCACGATATTGATAATTCAAGAATACTGTAATAGCATTGTTCGTGTTTGTTTTATAGTGTTCCTAGTAAGCTTGCATGTTAATGCTAACAAGAGTTATGATCTAGTTAACTTATAATTGACACATCCGTTATGGAAGTTGGCCTATTACCAACGCGCATGTCAACTACTTCACATACAAACTAGTTATGGAGATCACCAATAAATCTATAATTTAAAGATTAAATCTCATTTTACATTTAGTTTAAACTAGTGAACTTGTAATTCAATACATCCGATATGGAGGAAGACGCTAAAATCTACGCGCGTGTAATGCTATGAATAAATGAAATAAAATTCTTAAAATTAAATCTTATTATCCACTTAGTCATTTAATACAAGATTTTTAAGGCATCCACGACGTGCTTAAAAAAAAATTAAATCATCCATAGCATGCTAGACAAATAAAAAACATAATCACGAAAAATAATGAAATATTCCAACTATCATAGCACCTATTTTTCCTGTTTGGCCTCTACAGCCATGTAGATATTTCAAAGACGTTTGATTTGAGTAGCTGTGGGTCCCATGATTCATCCTGAGTCAAAAGTTATGGCCTCTGCAAGGAAAACGACAGAAACAGTTTTTGGCAAAAAACTGCTCTCGGGAATTTCCAAAAATTACAACTTTTGAGTGATTTCCTTCCTTGTTTAGGACTCCTAATTGCCATCTGCTTTGTACCTCTTCCATATGGACGAAAATCCTCCTCCATAACAAGATTACAATAAAAACAAATCTACAACTAGATCTAAACTATGGATACAACTCAAAACAACAAACTAGATATAATTTTGACACAAAATTAAATCTAATCTATCCATGAATTTTATCATCAAGTAAAAACTTGATCAAACCAATCAAAAACTAACCATGCACCATAAAATTTGAAAAATTAAACATACATGCGCACTATGATAATTGGAATAATTATCCTGCAAAATCAAGTTATGAAATTCTATATACTCAACCACAAAGCAGGTAAATTTTTAAAAAATTCGCACGAGAATTCAATCACCACACAAAGTTAAAATTCAGCTCTGATACCAATTGATGGAACTGAGGATCCTTTGGATTTGTGTTGATTAAATAAAATATTTTGATCAAAACGATCCACATCCCATTACATGCTAAAATTGAATCTAAATCTCATGCGCAACGGAAAATTGAGATTATCAATTACCTTGCAATCAGAGAGATACCATTGAGAAGATACAAATATAAAATATACAACTCATTCATTCTTCATGTTATCCACTCCATAATCTTCTGTTGTATGATCCAACCTCGATCCAGACAAATCCACTTCATGATCTTCTATTGTATGACCCAACCTCGATCCAGACGTCGTGTGGGCGACGATCATCTATATCTTGTAGAATCTTGGAGATGAAGAACCCTTCCATATATAATAGATGAAAATTCCTTAGGTTATTGAGGACCTAAATTTCAAAATTAATGTGTAGGGAGGCTATGGTTTTTCGTTTTCTTTCATAAGGTATATATAGGGCTACAATAGGTATCTATAAGAAAACTAGGGTTGAGCCTCCAACAGGCCTTAAGTTCTCATGTCTAGCCCAAACATAACTTAAGCTCATTAAAATTAATTCAATCAACTAAATAATTAATATTGCACTACCACCCTAATTTCATATTTATGGATATGGCTTCTTCAACTCAATTAATTCCCCATGATATGATATCGAATGTCCATTAATTAAATTGAGTATACTGCCAACTCAATTTAATTAATTATTTATCCATGAGTTGTACCACTCAACATTTATTATCATCTTGGATTAAAAATAATTCACTTGCAAGATTTAACATGATAATCCTTTTTGAGCTCCTCAGAAGACATCATCAACTCAGCGTACCGAGACATGGTTTCATTCTATAATTAGTAACTCATCATATATAGAAATGTCACTACCTAATCTATCAATCTTATTGATTCTTTAATTAGAATCTCACCCATTGATATGTCAAAGTAATGTATATTAAAATATACATGTCTACTATTATACAAGGATTAATAATTATGAGTATCTGAGATTTATATTCTTATGTGATGTCAGTCCATAAGAATTATCTCGTAGTGATCCAGTTCAATACACTACAAAAGTGCACTAGTGTGATTCTATAGTCAAGATAGACTAATTCCAAATCACACTACAACTATAACTGATGGTTCGTCTAATTCCATTTGAGTTGTGAACTCTTCTCATGCTTTATAAGGAACCAATAATATGATCTTCTGTGTGCATTCCACACCTCATATTATTTACAATATTAAGTACATGACGATTTGCATTATTTATTATATAAAATAAATATAAAATATGTGAACGTTATTTTCATTCATAATTAAGAGAAATAATTATATACATAAAAGACATGTTTTTAGTATAAAATCCCAACAGTTCGTTCAAGATTATAGTTTATATGTTTCAACAAGTGATGAGATATTTTTCCTACTAAGAATTTTAATACCCAACTTAACTTGCAAGTATACAAGCAGATTGTAATACAAGAAAAATCGGGGTTGAATCCACAGGGAATTTAGATAATCCAAGGCATGCAAGCACCATATTCATATCGTTTTACAAGTCAAGCATCACAAAATCATAGGTTGAATTTGATTTTTTTCTTTTACTCTACGCGTGGAAATTAACAAATCGCGGAAATAAATTAAAATAAACTCAAACAATCACAAATCCACTAAAAGAGGTAACAAATGATTGGGAAAAGAAATCCTAGGGTAATATTCATCAACACGAACGGTGGGTTTCAAGATTAAAAAGCAAATTAATTCCACTCAAGATTAATTCCAACCAAGAGTAATCCTAGACTCTCTCGAGTTTCTAAGATATAGTTGAGCAAAAGGGAATTCTCCTATCTCTAGGACTAAACTCCAATTTTCTCAAATTCAAGCACAATTAATCAACCAAAAATCCACCTAGGCATAAATTCTCATTTAATACCTAATGGGTCCCATAAATCAACTCCTAATGCTAATTAGTCTTTCTCAAAACATAATCAACATAAAATCCAACTCAAGGAGACCAACCTTAGTTAGATAAATTCAAACCATTGATCCATGAAAATACAAAGAGAGGGAATCAACATGTTTTTCTATCCATTCACCCAACCATTTAATGTCAAATCATATCACCCTAAGACTACAAAATTTAGCTAGACATATCCAAACATGAAACTAAACAAAAATGAATAAAGAAGAAAGAAATCACAATCATAGATAAGAGTAAACCCGAAAAGGGACGAAACAATCTTCAAACTTCACTTTTTTTGCTTCCAAAATCTTCACAACTTCCACACTTGTATTCCAAAACTTTCTCTCTAAGACTAAATTTCTAAATTTGGGGGCTAGTAATTCAAGTGTTGCCCTAGTTTGAATGAGGGTGGGTATTTATACCCCTACAAATCCACAAAATAAAAATAAAACGAAAATGAAATGAAAATGCCAAAATTCAGAACGGAACAGGGGGGCGTGACACGGGCTCGGTCGCACCCCGGTCGGGCCGCGCCGTTTAACACACTTTCGTGGCCTCTACATGGATGCACACTCGCACCGCTCCTGCACCCGGATCGCGCCGACTTCGGTCTTTTGAGTCCCGACTCGATCAGTTTGGCCCTGAAATTGCACGACAGTGTTTAAAAACACTTATTATAAAATAAAACGAAAAAGAAGCATTAGAACAATCAAAATATATGAAAAAATCAATAAAACGAATATGTTATGCTCGGAAATACGGGTGAAAATCCCGTTTGTCAACAAGTATTGTAATGCTAAGAAAACAAAAAGAAACTTCTAAATCATCATGAAAGAATGTTAAATTTTTTTTTTGAACAAAAAAAAATTGCAATAAAATATGAGAAAAAAATTAAACGAAATATCACCTTGATTTTTCATTTTTTTCTGATTTCAAGATTTAATCTTTCACTGTTGTTTATCTTCGTTAAAAAGAGTTGGAAACTCTATGGAATTGTTGTTGTTGTTGCTTTTAGTCTTTCTCATTAATTTTTCACATAGATTTGTGTGGGTAAGCTTTTGTGAGTAATAACGGTGATTGAAATATCTGCAAAGTCTGATTCTTCAAATCTTTTTTAAAAAATTTTGATTTTGCCCCTACTAATTTTTGCGGGCTGTTGCTTTGTTTCTTATTATGGAATTATCATCGTTTTTTGTTAATATGAATATATATATATATATATATATGCACACAAATGTTCGTATATTGTAAGGATTTTGTACGTGTGTAGAAATGTAGAACCAAACATAATATTGAATAAAGAAAATGGTGATTTCAAATGATATTGGGGTTCATTAATTAAATTTACCAATTCTAGCCTTCTCTAATCTCTCTCTCTCTCTCTCTCTCTCTCTCTGTTTTTTTTTGCTTTTTTATTTTTTTTTGCACCCGCATCTATGTAGTTATAATTAAATTAAATTCAAATAAGACTTGGCAAATTTCTGGAAGGGGGTACGGGACAAGTCAAATTGCAATTTCTAAATAATATATCAGAAAATTAAAATTAGACCCTTCAAAATTATGGCTGATGGCATATTCGTGCAAAATAATAATCCTATTCAAATTTCAAAGTTGACAAAATCCATTGATAAGGAAAGATATTCGTGAAAATAAAAATAAGTTGGACTACTACTCATTATTGATAGCATCAATGGAAAAGAAAATGAATACCTTTAGCCATATCTGTCTGGACAGTTAAAATATTTTGTATATATAGTCTGATATTCAATTTTTGTTATCATATTTTAATTCTATAATTAATTTATTAGTGCAAATTACATATATAATTGCGTTTAACGATATGAAGTAAAGTACCAAAGTATGATACAACAAATATCGGGAGAATCTTGGTTATGCTATCTCAATTTCATTTTTATTTTGTTTATGGATCTTGAATTATACTATTAATATTGTTATCTTTGGAGTGTTAAAAACCAGACATGAATAACAAAAGAGTTTCTTTAATTATCTTTGAAAATTATTCCTTCTAGTTCTAGTTCTTAAATTGGGTAGACCAACTTTTTTTTAATTATAAAATATTATTTCCTCAAAAATAATTAATAGTAATCAATAAAATTAAAACATTCGAAACTAAATTTATGGTACTCAAGCTCGACGTCAACAGTTAATTTAATATGACTTATTAAACAATGACCCTAGTAGTGGAGTGGTGATATCTTGAGGCCAAAGCTCTCAAGTTCGAATCCCACCAACACCACTAGGTGTGAGCCTGTCACACCTGGCTTACCAAGTGTGGTTTACCTCCCCTGTGTGGTTTGCAGACTATTACACAGGGACGGGATTTACCCAGTACGCACCTTGGTAGCGGCTGCGGGTTACCTTCGACAATAAAAAAAAAAAAAAAAAAAAGAAAGTATAATGACCAAATTTAATAAGTTGAGAAGCTATATATTATTTTACCCTTTAAGTAATTAGTGGCTCAACTTGTGGCATTTGGTAAATAACGCGACCGCCATTTATTGAATGGAGGTGGCTCACCACATCCATAAATTCAACTCATTAGTTATCCGTGACAATATTCATTATTTTGATTTTGGCCCCTTTGCTTGTAATATTAGATGGGGACGTCCATTATTCACGTACATTCTATTTTTTTATTATGACATAAAATTCACCGACTATACAAACCACGACTTGATTTATTTATTATATTTTAGTGTTAAATTTTGTACGTGTTTTATTTTATCGATACACATCTTACGTGAGTTTATATTGTTATTCAATACATAAGCATAGTGTTAATACACTTCACATGCATTGATGATAATAAAATATAAAATATAACACTAGTGTAACAGAAAATACCATATTCTCCAAATGAATAGATCATTATGAAATTGGTTAATTTGTTTGAGATTTACGTAGAAATTGGATAAAATCTTCTAGTCCACTTTTCATGCCCCACTATTGTGTCCCACTATAAATTTAATATTCTAAAAATGTTTATTACAAAAATAAATTTTATTATAGTATTACAAATCATAATCAACATTTATTACTAAAAATTAAAAAATTTAAAAATTATATACCCTACTGTTGGAATAATCAACCATATTAATCAATTACATTAACTAAAAAATAAGAAATAAATATTAAAAAAATAAATATAAATCTTAATTGGGTGGAATAAATCCTAAATAATAATTATAAAATTAAACTAAGCCATAACAAATTGAAATTGAAGAAAAAATTAATGAAAATCGAATAAAAATTAAAATGGATAGAGAAAAGTGGGATAGAGGATTCTTTTTTTCTTTTTACTCACACACCCGACCTGTAGTATTAAGGAGATTCAAACCCGTGACCTTTGTCTTCAAGCAACCTCACTCCAGTATTAAGTCATCCCCATCGGGACAGAGGATTCTATTTGTGTAGAAATTAGAATCCGAATCTGATAATTCGTTACGTGCGCTATATTTGGTTATAAAAGAATTTCGAATCCTTCTCCAAAAACGAAAGCTTCTAAGGCAGTCCGACTATTACAATTTAAATTAAGCGGTTCCAACATATTAACAATATATTTAATTGGATTTGTTCCAACATTACGTTTATTTAAAAAAAATAAATAAATTATGTGGATCATATATAGTGAAATTTGATCGTTACACCTCACATGTACTCTTTTTTTTTGGATGTGGAGGGTAACCCGCAGCCGCTACCGTGGTGCGCACTGGGTAAACTCCGCCCCTGTGTGATAGCCTGCAAACCTACACAGGGGAGGTAAACCACACTTTGCAAGCCAGGTGTGACAGGCTCACACCTAGTGGTGTTGGTGGTGGGTCGAACTTGAGACCTTTGGCTTCAAGAAACACCACTCCACCACTAAGTCATCCCCAAGGGGACTCCTCACATGTACTATTAATTTCTATATTCGTGGGAAAGTGCATTATTTGTGTTTGTGTTTGTATTTGTGTTTGTGTTTGTATTCGATCAACAAGACTCAAAATCTATACATATGTTAAAGCAAAATCGTAGGGGTAAATTTGTAATAAAAATAAATCAGTCAAAACATATTTTAAATAAAAGAATTTGTAGAAATTTAGTCAAGCGCCCTTGGCTGAGTTGGTTGAGGTGTGTTGTTGCATCTGCAAGCATGCAGGTTTAATTCCTCATTTTACAGCAAATAGTGAACACAAGCGCATTTTTATATTTTCAATTTTTCAATTTAATTCCTCCCAGCCGCATGTCTCATTCAGTTTTTAACTTTTTAGATTTTTAAAATAAAAAAATATCACCAAAATATTCATGAATAATAATTAACAACCATTCACATTTTTTATTTTTTATATTATCTAAATAAAAAAATCATTAAAATTTAATAAAATGTCCATCGATAATATTTATATTTATATTTTTTTAAATTATATTATTACTTATGGTGTAAGCAATCAAATTTTTAACTTTTTAGAAATTTTTAAATAAAAAACAATCTCCAAAACATGCATCGATAACCATTAACAACCATTCACATTTTTAACTATTTAGATTTACTAAATATAAAATATCATCAAAACATAACAAAATATGTCCATGAAAAATATTGAAATTTTTATTTTTTAAATTCTAATACTATTTATGGTGTAAACGTTCATGTTTTTAACTTTTTAATTTTTGTTAAACAAAAAATACCGATCACCAAAACATGAACAAATAACAATCAACAACCATTCATATATTTAATTTTTTAGATTTTCTTAAAAAACCACCAAAACAAAAGAAAATGCCCATCGAAAATATTTGAAATTTCAATTTTTTAATTCTAATACTAATTTTGGTGCAATCAAAAGACTTATTATATAATTAACGGGTATTTTGAATTGCAGCCATTTCAATTTTTTATTTTTTCAATACTAATGCTACTTATGGTGTAAATAAAGGCACGAGAGCTTTTAATGAAAAAAAAAAGATATAATAGGCCGATTCATTTAAAACAAAATAATGTAGAATTAAAATTTATTTTTTATGGTGTGAATGAAATTATCTGCTACATTTTGGGTAACTCTCCACGTTACACAATTAAAATTATTAATTTTCCACACACTGTAGCTTATGATTCTATTCGCTTATCACATAATCAATTTATAATTAATGGGAGCTTTTAATGACAAACAAAAAATTAAAAACAATATGGGTTTTAATTGTTGACGTTAATCTTTCAAATTCATTAAATATTTCAGTTAATTGAATTTTCTCTCATTACATTTTATTAATATACTTTAACATCATTATTTTAAGGGTTTGTAGATAATATTGATTTATTTTATAATTTATAATAATTGTATTAATTTTATAAATTTGATTAATTAAAAAACAAATTAATATCATATTTATTGATAATTATTATCTATTTATTTTAACAATTAGAAAGTAAATCATGTCAAGAAGTTATACACATATCATATAACAATAAATATTATTATTATTTTTGTTGTTGTTATAATATGGTATGAAATCTATTTATTTAAATTTATGTGTGGCCGCATAAAATACATTTAATATGTTAAATATATAAAACAAAGAAATTATTCACTTTTGTCTATAGAAAAATAACATTACTCTGTGGTATGTGCTCATACGCAATAAGTATATATAAATCTCCAATTGATTCAATTTAAAAATATAAAAAAACTTTCTAAACGTGTTTATGAATATATTTGAAAAATTACAAATATAATGTTATATATATTGTAAATTATCAATAGATAAAATTATAATTATTTTTTTTATTATATATTAATACTATTACCACCAACATTTCAACTATCATCAAACTTTAAACTTAAAATATGTAGATCGATTTCCGTACATCGTACGGGAGATATACTAGTTTTAATAATGTCAAATACGTGAAATTCGTTCTTCCATACCCGAGTATATATTGAAACGACTGTGTTCGATCACTAATCGATCGATGGTGTAGTTTAAATGGATAACAATTACATTTTTATATAATTAAGTTTTATCTAAAGCTTTTGCGGGGGTATTTATAATAATAGTTCTATGCTTGCAAACTATAAATTTGAAAAAGAAAAAAAAAACTATATATTTGAAGGATGATTTTCTTCATTTTCCGTATATATTTATTTCATCAAACTTAGCAACAATGGCGTGGAAGGATAAGCCATATATTGGTCACCAAAATGCATGAGTCAAAAATACAATTCCCAAATGGTGGGTAATGTTGTAATACCGTATGCCGTAACCCACAACTTTGCCCACAAATTACACGGATATTTATATAGGGGTGGTTTTCGGTGCACCAACCCCTCCCATGGGGCAGCCATCAGGCAGGCGCGTGGCCCCACGCGCGTGCCCACACGCATGTCTTTTTTTTTTTTTTTTTTTTTTTTCTGGCCTTTATTTCTATTTTTTTTTCGATTTTCTTTGTTTTTTTTTTAATTTTTCCTAACAAAATTTATACCATAAAATTAAATTAGTGAAGCCTAAAATTAAAGCTAATTGATATAGTTTGTTTGAAATAAATATAAATTTATACCCTAAAATGAAATTAATAAATCCTAAAAAAATAAAATTAAACCCTAAAACCACCCCCCAAAAAACCCTAAAAACACAAAATAAAATCCTAAAAAATACAATAAAAAACCCTAAAAACGCCCCCTTAAAAACACAAAATAAACCCCTAAAAACACCCCCCAAAAAACCCTAAAAACACAAAATAAAACCCCAAAAAATACAATAAAAAACCCTAAAAAACACAAAATAAACCTCTAAAAACACCCCCAAAAAAACCCTAAAAACACAAAATAAAACCCTAAAAAATACAATAAAAAAACCCTAAAAACACCCCCCCTAAAAGCACAAAATAAACCCCTAAAAACACCCCCAAAATCCTAAAACATACAAAATAAACCCCTAAAAACACCCCAAAATAAGTAGCAGAGATCTTACTTTTTAATGATATAGGTGATACTTTTAGAATTTTGAATGATACCTTTTAATGTTACTGTTGGCACTGCTTTTACAGAAATTTTTTTTATGGGTTGATCCGCGTTGACCCGGGTCAAAGCGGGTTGACCCGCGAATTTGACCCACCCGTCTAAAATAAGGCTTATGTGCACCACATGCATTAAAAATTTTGCCATTTATATATAGTTATATACACACACTTATATAGTTATAATGTTATATATATACAAGAATGTTAACCTATACATTTACCGTGTACTTCCTTGAGTATATGGGCGAATGTAAGGGGCCTGCACCTTCCCCCAAACTATTTTTTGAAATAGTTTGTTTGTTTGTTTGTTTTTTTTTTTTTTTTTTTTTTTTTTGTCAGTCGGATGCCAACCCATTACTGACAATCGAGAATAATTTTTTTATATACAGTAAAGTGATGCTTCCAAAGTTCAAACATTTCCTTCTAGATCTGCCACTAGACCTAAAATATTTTAAAAAATTTTAAATAATGATTAATGTGACGTCAGATACACTAGATGCTCACGAGATGCCCACAATAGGTGTATAGGCTAAGAACTCGAATAAATCTAGCTTCTAGTTCCTTCACATTAGTATTTACAAATAGTTTACATGTTATCATGATACACAATAAAAATAACAAAATATAAAAAAGACCCATGTTTTCTCCTAAAATTAAAATATAATTACTCATAGAGCCAAATCAGTTTTGATTTCAAATGTATTATTAATTGATCATAGATAATTTTCATACACCATTAAGTATCTAATTTGATACTACTAAGATTTTTTTACTGAAATAGTTAACAGGTAATATATATATATATATATATATATATATATATATATAAATGGTTCTTTTGTAACCACTCCCCTAGTGTGTAACTTGTGGACTCATCATATTCGTTAGATATGTTAGATGGATGGTTTGGATCATTTTTAATTTACTTATTTTTTATATTTATTTTATATAGAAAAGGGCATAGTTGACCTATAAACTCATTAACTTCTTTTAATATCTATGAATTAAATTCCTTAATTAATGTTTTTCCATAATGCAATAATCGGTTATTTTATTTGATTTATTAAAATCAAAATACTTGATTTAATAATAGTTGTACATTATGCTACAAATTTATTCACGTTTGTGATATGGATTGTTTTGATTAATTATTAATTTATTTGTTAGTTATGCATGTACATATGATTTTTTTTTTCAATATATGATGCTAGTTTATGGACATGTAATGCTTTTTTTATATATATATTTTTGTGTGGATGTTATTAAAAATGTGAAAATAAAAATATGACGTGTCAAGTAGTCTCACAATTACATTAGGTCAAAATTTTATTATGTGGTTTGAACATTAGACTACTAGATTACAAACATTTTGAATAACAAAAGAAGCACCTCAATATAGCATAGTATGACAATAATCATACATAAAAGCATTACAAAATAACAAAATAAGCATTTTGAATAACAAAAGAAATACATTGATATGATGTAGCATAGTACAACAATAATCATGCATGAAAGCATTACAAAATCACAAAATAAGCATTTTGCATAACAAAATAAGCATCTTGATATAACATATAGTACAATAATAATCATACATAAAAGCATTACAATATAACAAAATAAGCATTTTGAAGTCTAAAAATAACATAACAATTTATATTGATAATAACTTAGTTTTTATATAAAAAAATAAAAAAAGCATTAACCAAGAAAATAATAACATCATATATAATTAAAAATTGTAACTTAAAAATAATATGATTAATATTCCAACAATCAAAGACAAAACAAACTTGAATGATGCTCTTAATAAAAAAATTTGATGCATGTAGATTTAGAAAAATCCCATTGATACCAATATGAAGATTTAGAAATTGAAAAAAATATATATTTATTATATCAATTATCATATTTCATGTGTGAGCAATTGTGAGTAGTGGTGGATTTAATTAATAAATATACTAGAATTCTTCTGCAATTAACTTCTAAACACAATTATACACAATTACCCTTAAGTGCATCCACAATTCAAAAAAAAGATTCATTATTATTTCCTCTAACAAATTAATAATAGCCACCCATCTTGATAGATTAATGGACATGATTGATCTACAATTTATACGCCAGGGCTATGTTTACATGCTAACCCTCCCCTGCGCAAATTAAAAGCGGCACGGCAACTCCTTTAATGCAATCAAAATTAGGGTTTTGGTTGATGATTCCTCCACAATCACAATTATTTCTTACCTAACAATTTGGTTTGGCGTCATTTTTGAATTAGTTGATTTGGTTAAAATTTCTAACAATGTAATATCGAAATAGACTTGCTGTGAAATGTGGAATATTAAAAAATATGTTTCTTGAAAAAGAATTGAAAATTTCAGCAAAAAACCAGCTCTCTGTTTAAATAAGGACAAAAAACATTTTGATGATGGGTCTAAGACAAGATGATCAAATTATCCTCTAATTGATAAAAAATACCAAAAATTAATGTAATTTCAAGATGTCAGTATCAGCAGATTGTTACTAGAGTCATTGACTAAATGATCCCCATAACATATATGAATATAATATATTGAAGCGAGTATTAAGTAAATATGAAGATGATGACTTATCCTAATTCTAAATGTCCACTGATTTAGTAATTGACGTAAGAATGCTGCTTAATTATATAATTTCCGTTTGAAATTAGCTAACAACCTATATTTATCGGATCCTACTAAATCAAAATATATTTCGAAATTTGGAATACACTCACCATTTATCGAGTTACTATAAGAAAACTTACCAAATTCACCCGCTCAAAATAAAAAAGTAAAAATTGAATTGGTATTTTTTTTTAGAAACACCAAATATATTACGTACAAACATAAAAATGCATAACAAAACACAATCTGGATTCTGGAACAGTAAAATAAGAGTTGTTTATTAGTTTCATATATAGATATATATTGAGTTTGGAAAGTGAAATTAGGAATGGATTCCACCTCATTTACAAAATGATGTCATTCTTTGTAAATGAAAAACACCATTTTATATTAATTTTCAAATTTCTCCTACAAAAAGACCTAGTGTTATACTAATTTGGAATATACACCGGCCGGTGTGCTATCTCATCATTCCGGGATTAAATTTTTGGACCCACCACAAATTTGTTAAAAGTTGAAGTTGATGAGTAATTTTTAAAAGTTGACAAATATTAGGACAATATCCTACATTAACCCTTGAATTTTATACAATAATTCAATTTTTTTACTTTCATGAAGTTCTTGTTGGATGTCGCTTTTCCGGTTCCAAAATTTGACCAAAATGATAAGCTTGTCAGCAAAGAATGATTTGACCATGGACGTCGATTGATTCTTAAAGTAATTTAGTAAAGTCCAAATTTTAAAATATTTTTATAATCTTATTTAAGTATTACCCCCGCAGCTTAATTGTACTACTAATCCACGAATATTAGGTAAGGCTCAAGGCAATTCAACTGCAGCAAACAATGAACCCCCCCCCCCCCCCCAAAAAAAAAAAAAAAAAAAAAAAAAACACTACTAAACTTCGATTTTGACCTGAGAGCTGCAACAAACCGACAACAAACAAATTACCCAAGTTACAATCATGATGGTAGCCTTTTTCAAAGGGTACAAATGGGATTTCAACACTTCAATTTATGAATATTCATGAATTGTATCGTTGCTGGAATTCTTATCGCATAATAATGTTTTGTTTCATTCAGTTTATTCAACCATTCATATATTGTGCAATAGTGAGGTGATCTTGAAACGCAAAAATAAAAGTATAAAACAATTTATAGTAGATAATTAAATAATCGACTTTAACATTTCATGTTTAAGTATGTTTTTTCCCCCACAAAATTCAACAATAAATAGTTGAAAATATTATCTCATATGAATTCATTTATATATTTTTATAATACATTTTTAGCGGATTCTTATACACTAATATATTAAATAAATATTGGTGCAAATAGAAAATTTATAATCATATTTGATGTCAATTACCATCTACAGCTAAAAATCGGTTATCAATCATCAAATAGACAAATTAAACAACGCAGTGACGCACAACATGAGATAAAATCTTATTCCATATAATAGAAAATTCACAATCAAATTGAAGTAATTCAAAAATTGCAAGCAATTAGCATCCCAAATTCCCAAAAAGCCCAACACAAAGGTCAAAATTCCTCCAATCCCAACAATTTTTTAATACACACCACAATCCCGCTATTTCCAGTTTTGCCCCTAACCCCTCACTCCCCGATAATAATTGTATTATTACGGTTATGCACACATCACACTATATAAATATAGATTTGTCGAAACGTAAAGCCATTGGTTACCGTGTTCAAACCCAACCCAAAAACCGGAGAGAGAGAGAGAGAAAAAAGCGCACACAATAAACAACCAAGCACAAAATTTGACTCGGAAATCATTCAACCACATGGAGATCTGTTTTCTGCATAAATTGTTGCCCATTTTGCAATTTCTATCGTTTCCGGAAGAGAAAAAATCCATACATGCGTGCATGCTTGTTTGATAACTCCCGCTCTTTATTTCTGTATCTATATGTGTAATTATCGGTTTTGAGCGGTTGCGGAAAAATGGGCGGGAGCAAATGGACGAAAGCGAAGATGGCGCTAGGGTTGAAGTTGAATTCATGTCTCTACGTTCCGAGAACGGTTGAGGATTCTCCGATGGCGGCGCCTGCCGCGAGGTCGTCTGAAGCCTCCTCATTGTTGTCGACGCCGCCGCGGGACTCGGATCACCGGGTGCAAATGCCCACCACGCCGACGCCGTCTTCATCCGGCCTCCGTTTGCCTAAGCAATCCTCCAAATCTTCGAAGGTTAAAAACGGAAATTCCATTTTTTTTTTTGGTTTGACAAATTTGGATTTTTAGTTTTTGTTTCTCTTCATGCATGAGCATCCATCAGTTATGTCCATCCGTTTCTGGTGTCTGTTGTTTGAATCTTAAATGGGTTCTTATTATATTTTCGCTGAATTTTGCTGGATTTTTGAAGTGAAAAGATTAAGCTTTTGTTTGTACTAATTGTGTTGCGATATATTAGTTCTTTAAATATTTAATTTCACATGAATTTTGAAGTGCGATTTTCATGAACACTTAGTTTATCGGGATTCAGCTTTACAATAGTTATAATATTCGTTTCATTTTCCAACACTCTTTTTCCTTATCTCAAGAAATTTTCTTCAAAAATACAGAACAAAATTTAGTGGTTGTATTCTGATGGGGTCGTTGGCTGAATTTGTTTAAAGGGTGTTCCTATCACGTGGGGTAGAGGAATAGGGCTTGATGATGATAATGGAGCTAAATAAGTCTACAGATACATACATATGAACTGTCAGAAAATTGGGCCTGTGATGTAATGTAGTTTTCAATTTCTACATAGGTCAGATATAGATAAAGTAGTGGGTGGAGGCCCCTCAATACGTAGTCCGATTCCTCTGTCGCAAATGATGTGTTAAATTTTATTATAATTTCAAGTTAAATTTCAATACATGTCTCGTGTATATAGTATTCTCATGTGCTACTAGCGAGAATAAAAGGTGAAATACTATTTTGTGCAAACGATCTCGTGTGCTTTTGAAGACCCCAATCAGCTGATTCTGGCCTTATTGTAAAAAGCCTAAAAGGGAAGCAACAGTGAAATCTTTCCTTTCATTCTGCCCTTCTCTCTGAGGGGAAAACAAAGTGCTTTTCTTGGTCAGCAACTTAACTGTTACACACACATGACTTATACACATTTGCCCATTTCTCACCCCTTTTTATAAAAATATAATCTTCAACTTGACCATTGATTGAGAGCTTTCATGCAACAAAATTTCATCAAAGTAAGGCCAAAGGGTTGTAAAGTGAATGACAATCTTATTGTGACTAATGATTTCTGCTTCTTTTGATACATATTTTGCTTTAGATAATTTCTTACAATTTTTAATGCCTTGAAAGCTTCATTAGTAGTTCCAGGAGCCTGCATATTGCCCTTTATTATATTATAAAAGTTAATGACTTTGGGTTTTATTAAGTCTTACTTTACTGGTTTCTGCTACATTGCTCTATTTTGGATATCCATGATTGACTTTATTGATTGGCTGACCATCTCTTCTAAAATTTTATGGCCGCGTTTACTGAATTTTTTCTTGTATCTTGGATCTTCAAGAATCTTAAATATGTATATCTTAATTTAAGATAATATATTATCTGTTATTTCTAATGGAGTAATGGTGCACCATGCTATGTATATTTGATGGAAAACTTTGTGTACTTGATTCTGAAATTGTATTTTTATGAATGGAACTCTTCTTTCACTTGATTGAGTTGATTTTTTTTTTGCCTTGATGAGATCTTTAAAAATATCGAATTTCTGTGCATTGAATATGTGCAAGCCTTGAGTTGGCACGATTTACAATGTTAAATCACATACATCTGGTGGAGAGGTAGTGTTGATAGATTCTTTATTCATGATTAATTTATGCTATATTCGTTACGGGGTTAATTAACTATTATGTCAATTTGCTAATTAAATTGAATTCTGTTTAGTTGTGAAAGAGAGCAACTTCAAATCAACCTCTTTGGTGTGTGGCAGTACTGCGTTAGAAGATGCTCCTAAGTCCTAACATATTCCCCTTAATTTCTTTATATTTGATCAGCATGATTAGTTTCGTAGCCAGATTTATTATAGTTATGCAGTTTGCTTATGTGCAGACTCTCTGCCAGCATTTGTATTCTGAATTTCTTCTCCTCATTTTTGCAGAAGATTTGTGCAATATGCTTGGGAACCATGAAGCCTGGACATGGCCATGCCATCTTCACTGCAGACTGCTCACACTCATTCCATTTTCATTGTATTGCATCTAATGTGAAGCATGGAAGGCAAAGTTGTCCTGTTTGCCGCGCAAAATGGAAGGAGGTCCCATTCCAAAGTCCTGCTGATAAATCCCATGGGAGAGAGAGGATAAACAATGTGCCCTGGCATCAGGATGATTCCTTGCTGCAATTTGTGAGACGGATCCCTTCTCCACGAGTGGACATTAATCGGAATGTTTCTTCACTGTTTCATGCTGTAGAACCCGATGTCTTTGATGACGATGATGAAATTTCTAGTGACTTACCCAGTGACACCACCAATACATCATCTAGTACGCCCATTGATGATGACCATTCTACCAGAGCAGTTGAAGTTAAATCGTATCCTGAAGTTTCTGCTGTTCCAAAATCAAAATCCCATGATAACTTTTCTATTCTCATTCATCTGAAAGCTCCAACTGCGGCAGCACTACAGTATTCTGAGACTGATGGAGCTCCATCTTCTCGAGCTCCAGTTGATCTTGTCACAGTGCTTGATGTCAGTGGCAGCATGGCTGGCACCAAGCTCGCTCTGCTTAAACGAGCAATGGGGTTTGTGATTCAAAACTTAGGTCCTTCTGACAGGCTGTGTGTTATCGTCTTCTCTTCAACAGCACGCCGTCTCTTTCCTCTCCGTAGGATGACTCACACTGGAAAGCACGAAGCACTGCAAGCTGTCAATTCTCTGAGCTCAAATGGAGGGACAAACATTGCTGATGGCCTCAGGAAGGGTGCCAAGGTGATGACTGAGCGCAAGTGTAAAAATCCTGTCAGCAGCATTATACTGTTATCCGACGGGCAAGACACATACACCACTAGCAGTCCTACTGGTGGCAACTCCCACTCTGATCATCAGTCGTTACTCCCTGCCTCCATGCACCGAAATAGTGCCTCGGGTTTTCATATTCCTGTGCATGCATTCGGATTTGGTGCAGATCATGATGCAGTAGCAATGCATTCAATCTCTGAAACTTCTGGTGGAACATTTTCTTTTATAGAGGCTGAGAACGTGATTCAGGATGCCTTTGCACAGTGCATCGGGGGGCTTCTAAGCGTCGTTGTGCAGGAACTAAAACTGGAAGTTGATTGCATTGGTGCTATGGTGCAACTCACCTCGATAAAATCTGGAAGCTACAAGAACACTTTGGCATCTGATAAAAGAAAAGGCAGCATTGAGGTTGGAGATCTATATGCCGAAGAGGAAAGGGATTTCCTAGTAACAACTGATATCCCCATCACTCAATCCGGCGATGAGATGCCACTCATAAAAGTGAAATGCGTGTACAAGCACCCCGTTTCCAAGAATCTAGTGACGCTAGATTCCGTGGAAGATGTCAAAATCCAACGGCCTGTTTCTGTTGGACCAGTGGTGGTGTCAATGGAAGTGGACAAGCAACGCAACAGACTCCGATCTGCGGAAGCAATGGTAGGAGCTAGAGCTGCTGCAGAGCAGGGTGATCTAACTTGTGCTGTCTCCGTCCTAGAAAACTGCCGTAAACAGCTATCAGAAACGGTGTCAGCTCGAGCAGGAGACAGATTATGCGTTGCATTGGATGCTGAGTTGAAGGAAATGCAAGAAAGAATGGCAAACAGGCACACTTATGAAACATCAGGAAGAGCCTATGTCTTATCCGGACTGAGCTCACATTCATGGCAGAGGGCGACAGCACGAGGCGACTCCACTGACAGTTGGAGCGTTGTCGGGGCATACCAGACGCCGTCTATGGTTGACATGGTGAACTTATCGCAGACCATGGTGATAGGTAGTCCGTCGCCTCAACTGACAATTAGGCCAACAAGATCTTTCCCTGCAAGGCCGCATCCGAGGTGATGCTTGTTTTTGGTCTCTGTCAAAGCTATCAAGATTCTATCTCAACGCCTCTTTAAATTTGTTATTCATTCTTACATTCTGATATATCTTTGTTGGCTTGAAAATTTTGGGTTGGGGGCTTGTAATGTAATAAAAAGGACAAGGAGAAAAGGATTGTGATCCTAGTGGGGGTATATTGGCTTCAAGTGTACATGCAATATGGTTTTGGGAGCATGTTGGGTATAGTTTCTTTCTGTCATTTATTTCATAGTGTTGGGATTTTTAGTCGTATGCATGATATTATTCGCTTTGAACTTGTGATGAATATATGTCACATTAGTGAAATATTGTTTACATATATATATATATATATATATATATATGGGTTGGTTATTCTAAGGATAAGTCTTGGTGTAAAAATTAGGGATAAATCTGATCCCTACAATTATATTAGATGGATGGATGAGATTAGAAGGATTTTAAATGGTAATAACCGAATTTTTAATTATTATTTAAACATGGAGGCTATTTCTGTAAAATCAATATCCCATAAATTCTGGAATCAGTATAGTGAGATATAAGGAAGCCACGAAATCGTCTGTATACAAATCACAATTGCTTCCCTAGGTTCTTCCGATAACTGAAAAAGCCTTAGAAATTTTAAGGAGGCGGCGACGATTACGAAAGAACCGACTGCGACATCGTGAACGGCGGGGACGATTCCGGCAACGGTGATGATTGCGGATTGAATTTGCAAGAAGGGGGCGGAATTTTCAATCTCCGTCATCGGTGGGAGCGTTCGACGAGGCTAAAAGAGATGGGAAGGAAAAAATCGGGTACATTTTTTGGGGTAAATCCATGTTTAGGATGAATTTGCTGGAAAAAAATCAAATAGGATAGAAATTTTGAATGCTTGCGACATCTTCAATAAATCAATTTAATACAGAGATTTTATAGAGATTTGATAATTGGGGCGATTGTGCTTAGACATCAGGGGTTGATGCTGTTTATTCGTAATCGATAAATTCTTTAGTTTTCGTAGACAAAAATGAAACGAAAAGGATAATCGTGAATGCCGATTTAGTGAATTCCTGATTTCATAGATTCGTGGGTTTGATTATAAATTGCAATAATGCTATTAAAATTGTGTTTAATTTGTGGTTTTATTGGGGATTAATTTGTGTTATAATTATTTTGACTTAATATGATGTTGTACATATAATTTGAATTCATTTTGTTGTTGCTTATGATAACAAGAACAACAGATTAAGCATGTATGATGAATTGTAGCTGTGCATAGTTATAAATATTTGTGTATGTTTTATTATGAATTTGAAGTTTGAATGCTACTTAAGAACTATTTTCGGTTCACATGTACAATGTTTTCGGTTCACAGGTACTTAGTTAGATTTGCGTTTTGTGCCGAATTATATTATATATGCTACTGAAGCATTACTACGATGCTATTTAAATTTATCTGTTATGATTGTTGGTGATGGTTGATGCTACTGAGTGATAGTGGTGGTGTTCATCGCTAAACAAGATTTCTAATGCTATTTATGACCCTATTTGATGATACTTTAGAATATATTTGCTAAATATGGTTCAATATATTTGCTAAATAAGGTTCAACTTCTTAAAATGGCGTGTGCATTGGTGCTGCGAATTATGTTTGTTGATGCTATATATACAGTAGTTTGTTGATTTGCATGATTCCCAATATAATGTCTTCTAAATTGTTAAAGAGCAAATGAATACAAGTTTTGTTTAAATAAAAACATTGTCGTGTCTTTTAACAAACAGTGTTCGCTGACTACCTATACACAGAGGGTATGAAGACGAAGTCATTAATGGTTAGACGCGCATGCATAGCAAGGCTAGAGATGACTTGGCGCGATACAGAGAACAACAACGATTGCGGCGTATACACTATGCGGCACATGGAGACTTATATGGAGCAATCTGTCAATGCTTGGAAGTGCAATCTAGAGAAAGGGAATGTCTGGCAAATGAATGTGCTGCTCATCAAATATTGTGGCAGTATTCTCTCGTCGGTTTGAACGAACATGCCGCCTCAGTTGAAAGAAGCGCGAAGTCGGCTTTTGCATCCATCTCTAAGAAAAAATATCCCACTGTGAATGATGTTCTGAGTGGAGACATGTGAATGTTCCACATGGAAAAACTGTTTCAATGGTTTTTGTTAAACGTTGGTTTTTGAACTATTCATACATAGTTGGTTTGTTTATTGCTTATGTGTTGATTGATCAGATTGGTTGAGTTCTCGTGTATTATCTACTTGGAACCTTGTTGGGACTACGGATTTATACTTAATTCTCTCGTTTACTTCATATTGTTCTTATTTTACATGACTCGTACGTTTTATAATAATAATTAGGATCAATAACATTTAAGTTGAATTAACTTCTAACTGGGATCATTTCGTTTTATGCTACATATTGGTCTTTTACCATAAAAGAAGAAAAAGTAATACGAATATATAAAACATCGAATAACATGTTAAATTATGTAACTGTGTGATGTTTAACAAATCGATGCTACTAACACTCCAAAATAATGCTACATAGTCTGCAATGTAATACTTCACACTAAATATCTCAAAAGTGTTTAAATTCTGTTACTATACTATATATGGAATACCGATGCTACTAACACTTCCAAATAATGCTTCATACTCTTCAATATAATGCTTCACACTAAATATATTCATACATGTTTAAATTACGTTACTGTGAAATATATGAAACGCTGATGCTACTAACAATTCACAATAATGCTTCATACACTTCAATATAATGAAATATTCATGCGCACAAAATTATATAAATGCTACCGTTGATGCTATGTATGCATTAACTAAATGCTTCGTAATATTGATATACAAAATAAAATAATTATAATAAACCGTTGATACTGTACAAAAACAAAAAATAAATACCCAAACCGTGACATCTATAACAACACAATTTAAAAAAAAAAAAAAACAAAAATAAAAACAACTCTAAACTAAAAATGAAACATGTGTAACAAAAGTAAACCTAAATCATTTTTTTCCTGGACAATTCCTCGAATCATGATGGCCTTTTTCACCACAAGCCCTACATTTTCCTCATTGGCTTGCTCATCTTTTCCACATTCACAGAAAATCTGCTTGACAAATGGCTTCATTGAAATATTACACTGTGGAATATATACCTTTGACGTTCCACCAGGCGACATTTCGACAACACCTTGACTGGGGTGAATCAGGCCTGAGAAAAAAACCGTACAACTATTTAATGTTACTACTCGTATTTTTCAATGCTTTCAATGACATAAAAACATGCTACAATAACACTAATATGAATTAACAAAACCACTAAAAAATAAAAGGGAACGCGAACTAGTTATAATCCTGCAATATAAAATGCTGTAAACACAAAATATATCATGCTTCATACCAAATTCATAAATGCTACATCCCACCACTAAAAAATAAATACACTCTGCACGTAGAAGATACTACTATTGAACAATCTATCAATCAATTTCAAGCATATGGAATAAAGAATTGATATGAAATCAGGAATTCACTAAATCGGCATTAACGATTACCCTTTTCGTTTCATTTTTGTCTACAAAAACTAAAGAATTTATCGATTACGAATCAGCAGCATCAACCCTTGATGTCCAAGTACAATCCCTCAATTATCAAATCTCTGTATTAAATTGATTTATTGAAGATGTCGCAAGCATTCAAAATTTCTATCATATTTGAATTTTTTCCAGCAAATTCATCCTAAACATGGATTTATCCCAAAAAACGTACCCGATTTTTTCCTTCCCATTTCTTTTCGCCTCGTCGAACGCTCCCACCGATGACGGAGATTAAAAATTCCGCCCCTTCTTGCGAATTCAATCCGCATTCATCACCGTCGCCGGAATCGTCCCCGCCGTTCACGATGTCGCAGTCGGTTCTTTCGTAATCGTCGCTGCCTCCTCAAAATTTCTAGGGTTTTTTCAGTTATCGGAAGAACATAGGGAAACAATTGTGATTTGTATACAGACGATTTCGTGAGATATGGACGGTTATTATTTCCAAAGATATGGAAATCTACATATTAATAACAAAAATACAACATTACCCTTACTTTACAAAAAAAAAACAAAAAAAAAGCGTAACTTCAGAAATTAAAAAATCAAATCCTGGAATTAAATCTAACCGTCCACCTTATCAGATCCAAAGGCTGGAAATTGTCCCTACTTTTCACACCAAGGCCCTATCCCTATTTGATCTATATCCTATATATATATATATAACTCATTGTCCACGATAGTCCATTTTCTTGTTTTGCACACGATGTTAAGGTTAAAATGCCTAAATCGCTCCTTTTAAGTTTTAACACAATTTATTTTAATTACCTATGAATTGATGAACTTGGATTTTATTACTTGATTAAAATTATGAACATGAAATATAACTTATCATGAAAATGACAATGGAGCCCGACAATGAGTTTATAAAGATTCGAACTACGTATCACCTACAAAGTATGATTTGTAATCAAAATTTTGTTTATACACGTGCCTAGACACATTCATGAACTTACATTTTGCAAGCAAATAAAAGATTACATTAATTTATATATTCATTACTTTTTTATAAAGTAAACAAACTTGAAAAATAAAAGCGGTAAAGAAGGCTACAGCAAGAATTATAATTAAGTAAAATTCAAATTTTTAAATTTCTTTACATATTTTCAGCATTTTTGGCATTGTAGATATTTTCAATATTAACCAAAGTGCTTGAATAAAATTATATCATTCATTATATTATTTATAGATTTGGAAATATGAACGATCTACTTGTGATATTCTTTTACGCATAGGGAGAAAATTCTTACTCGAATTAAAAGGGCCAAAATGCATATCCTGGAATATAAATTATATTAAAAGAAGAAATCATCTTATTGTTCAAAATAAATTAAAAATTATAGTTCCCAAATCCTAATAAAGAAGCATAAATGAAAAATAAATGGGCACTACCCAAACAAAATAGCAGATGAAATCCGAAGCTCGAGCACAAGCGGAATCGCTTTCATCGACGAGCCAATAAATGCACCTAGTGGGGGTGGGGCCACACTGGTCCCGCAGTCGGACCACTTTTCTAACCCCATCAAATGAGGAAACTCCACGTGTCCTGTTCTCGACAGATCAAGAGTTAGCACAGCAGATCTACTCGATAGTCACCGTCAGATTGGATTTCATGACCCGCTCCACCAATTCAAATTCCAAAATGATGGAGCGGTGTATTGCGCTTCGAGCACTTTAAGATTTCAATGAAATCTTGAGGCTCGAGAAATCTGAAACACCACGTGGCAGGAATGAACTTTCTTTATTCTGCATAGACATCTGTGCTCACTCACGCTATACTATAACCCCCTTCAGCGTTACATCTCTCTCTCTCTCTCTCTCTCTCTCTCTCTCCAGATACAGGATATACACACCAACACACACATTCATCTAAGTATACGTAGCTGGTGAGTAATTGTAATATACGGTGGTCGGTGGACTATTTCGAGTGATTCCTGACCTTGAGAAGCTGTGATTTTCTGTTTCTAATTCTCTGCAGTTTATGAGATTGGAGCTGCGACTTTTTGTTTTTTTTCTCAATGTGAGAGTGATGCAAAAAGCTTAAGATTATTTAGCGGAATTGCGTGCTGTTATTGCATTCATGCGTATATGTGCAGCTGCTGTGGAGAGAGAGAATTCTACTTGAGTGCAACTCCAAATTTGTTGGTCAAATTTCCGTTGAACAGGTATCTTAGCTCCTAATTGTTTACGTGTTGTTAAGATTAGCTTACAACTTGATGTTGACCTGCCTCTCCAATTTGGAAATAAAAAGCTACAATTTGAAATCAAAATCAATTCTGTAGCTTTTTGTGTGTGTGTGTGTGTGTTTTAATTGGAGATCGAGATTGTTGGAATTATACAAACCATAATTTTCTGTATTTTACTGAATATGGTTCATCATTACGTAAAACAAAATAATGCTAGTCTTCAAATTTGAAATAGCAGTAATGGAACAGGAAAAGGAGGGTACACGCCACGCGCGTGAGGGTAAAGAAAAGAGAATGTGTTTCCTGCTCTTTTGGAATTGAAGTACTGAAATCCTAATTTCTTGATTAAGGAAAAAAGAAAAAAATGTGAACTCTTCATTAGAACTTGATTTCTCCTATTAGAGGTGAGGTTATGTTTTGGATTATTATCATTCTCTGTTTTCATCATTGTTTAAGGGCTGCCAAATGAAAATTAAGATTTTTAATTCTACCGACATGAGAGGTCAAGGTGGTGGGACTGATTCAATAGATAAACAATACATGTCTTTTTCCAGCACATCATTATTCCAAAAAGATAAAAAAAATATATAAATAATTTGTGTACTGTATAGCTAGTAGACTCTTAACCTTTCTGAATATGTCTTGGAAGCAAAGTCTTTCCTAACCGTTGGCATGTATATACGTGCATTGGACCATTCATATAATTTGAATTTTACGTTGATGATATTATTACTCAATATAGAATCCAATATTATCTTATCTAAACCAAGATCAACAGAGACAAATTAGTGTACTTTCATCTGTTGATACACAGTATATGTATATTTTTTTTTCCGGTTTTAGTCCAGTATGATTGCTGAGGGGTCTCTGTCAGTTTGAGAGGAGGTTGCTTTCACCGAGTTTGGTTGATGGGCCACATTATAAATTTTTATACAAGATTTTTATTTTTTTATCTTGATTTATTTCTGGCCAAATCCATGTCTTTTTTTTTTTTGTGCATTTTTCTTTCATCTAATTGTTTGTTGAGATGTCTTTCTATATATGAACAATCTTGGATATAATACTTTGCAGGTCTGCCATTGGCTTTCACCTCGACTTATCACGTGTGAAGTCTGAAATATCATGTGGTAAGAATGACCCTTCTTTCGATTCAAATACCTTTCAAGCATTCTTCTCAGATTAAGACATTGGATCATTTGATTAACATCAATATTGTATGAGAGTAATGCGATGTAATATGTCAAGTGACTTCCTGGTTATGCTTTCTTTTCATTTTGAGTCAACCAGTTTAGATACTTCAAGATAGCCTTTTTTTATTTGTCAAAGCTGCAATTAAGTTTATTAGGTTTGTTTCATTATCTTAGATTGTACATAACATGATTTTTTTATAAAAATTATTATATGATGATTTCTGTTATATGCACTTCCGCTGTGTTGGAAATTTTTGCACATTTCTGCTAAAAATAATTGAATATAAGAGAACATTACTTTATTTTAGTTCAGTTTTAGAGAGACCAAATAATTCTAGAAATTGTTGCTGAAGAAGTAATAGATTTGTTGGCCAACCGTGTATAAGAAAAAAGCAATATCCATTCTATACCAAACTTTTTGGTCTCTTGTGATTTGGTTGTTCTATTTTCCATTTCCTTTCAAAGGCATTACATCATCAGTACATTCATCAATCATCCTTAAGTGTCAAAGACTTTTGAGTGAGCAATTTTCCAAACAGTCTTGACACTCAAAATAGTCAAGAGCTCTTAGTCCCAGATTTCTTCAGCAGGTGTTTGTTAATTTTGGAGTTATGTTTCATAGAGGGTAATGAAAGTTTCATTTCCATGGTACATATTGGATTCTCTAAGGTAAAATGTCATGCATCAACATCTTTTCTATAAAAGCTCTTTGTGTGTGTATGTTGTGGACTTCTTTTTTCCTCGGTTTGTCTTCTTGTATTTGGGGCAGGACATCTTTGGGGGGGTTGTCATTTGAAAAGGAACTATGGTTTGATATGAGCTTGCTACAGTATGGACAACTTTTTATCTTAGGCAGTTATCATCTTGCTCAATGAATCTATCCATATATCTTATTGTGACAAATGTTGCCTCGTGTATTCGTAGACATTGTTCAACACGAACAAGTTCAAGTTTTGGTGGCTTAAAGAGATGAGCTAAATGGATATACACCAAACACAATTTCAAAGCTCTGATTGAGAGTGTACCGAATGCAAGTAAGTCTTGTTTCTCGTTTTAAATTAATATTAAAAAATACTGTGTAAAGTGTTCTTTCGACTGATTTTTGTATTAGCACATTCTCAAGGCTTTTAGTCACTGCTTGAAGGGTGCATGGTAATTCATATTATCTCCCTCACCACTATTACTCTACACTTTGTGACTCATTTTCTGACATTTATGTTACCTACACAAATCATTTTTTTTTTTACCTTCGTCACAGTTAATTGGAACTCTTCATTCTGAATTTGGTAAATATTTTGTTGGTTTTTATTATTTATGCTTCAATTTTCAGTTTTATTGCTGTTTCTGAACACATGGGGCATCAAGTGGAAATTGCACTTCTTTGTTTCATTAATGTGGTCTGGATTCAGCACACTCTTTCGGGTAAGAACACCCATGTCCTAGAGTCTATATCTACGCACACTTATTTCTATGTAGGCAATCAAAATTTAGGAAACTTAGGCAGACTCTTCCAATTTAATGTGATGTATATATGTGCAGCAGCATTATATGGAAGCAATAACACATCTTCATTTTCCTGATCTTTTCTAGCAATGAGGCAATATTAAAGTGCCTTACTAGCTGTGTATAGCAGCAAACTTACTGTCTTTGACATTTCCCAGATGGGCTCGGAACAAATTCTGAAACAAACAAGTGGACGTGCACATGTTCTACTGTGCGTGAACAAGCCTTCAACTTTGTCTTGGCAAACTGCTCTTCTTCCTGTGACTGCAGCCCTGGTAGCACAGTTTCTCTTAATATTTATCTCTTTCCATAATTGGCTACCTTGTACTAGTCCCTCGGATTTTTTTTTCTCATTTTGATAGTCCATTGTGTAGGAGAAAGGGACTCACACATTACCACAATGGAATATGTTATTTGGAGAATTAACTGCCAACGATGATAGAAACGGTCCATTTGTTAGTTGATATTTTCAAGTAGATATTTTGGAAATTGAATAAACTAATTTAAATTTATGCCATGCATTTGTCGTGGTCAATGCCTAATATTTATTGGAGAATGTATTTCTATAACCCGAAAACAAAGGACCAAAATGTTTAATGTAAAGAAAAGATGCATAATTTTCTCTCTTGATAATCACTGTCTATTTATCAAAGTCCATTGTTCTGTTTAACATGCAGCTACAGAAGGATCAGATGAAACTAGATGGACATGCATATGCAATACTGGTGGGTTGCCTAGGTTAGTAGGTGAAGAAAATGGCAGCAGCTGTTTTTCAGCATGCAATTGTAACGCTGGTTAGTCTTCAAAGCTTAATGATATGAGTAATAGCAACTTGTTTGACCACGAACCATCTTCTGAATGAATGGGAATGTAATTTTCACATCAGTAAGAGAAGCCTTCTTTACTATCTATTCTGCCAGTCCGTGAAAAATTTACCTTGGCCAATTACACTAACATTATGCAATTACTTGATATACGAGAATCTTGAGTGATCACTTACATACTCGGGCATGTTGTCTTTACAGGCACTTTATCCGATTTAGAGCCTTCAAAGAAGAGGATTCCAGTCAAAGTTGTTTTCGTAGTTCTCTTACTCTGTCTCATACTTACGGTTATTGCATTGGTTGCTATAATGTTGTGGCATGCCTATTGGAAGGATAAGCATCCAGTTCAATGGGCTTCATCTCCATCAGACAGGTTAACAAGTTGTAGTGCTGTAAACTTGATGAGTCATGGTTCTTCTCCTATGCCAATATACAAAGGATATTTAGATTCCTCCGTCAAACCTTTTATGGGTAAATATCCATGTCTACAATTTCTGGACTATATTTTATGGTTCTCATAATTCTTTTCAAGAGCTAAATTATTCAACTGAAGCAGGTCTTGTGATTGATTTTTAACATCTCTGTATATCTTGCCTTGTCTTCTCTTGGCTAAAGGATGCATTCCCCAGACTTCAATCCTGTTCAGAAGGAGAACAAAAGCAATACATGGAACAATAAGACAGTTTTCATATTCCGAGCTGGAAAGTGCAACAAACAGATTTTCTGATACTAATTTGGTTGGAGTTGGAGGAAGCAGCCATGTCTACCGTGGTATTCTTAGAGATGGTAGAACTGTTGCAGTTAAGAGAATGAAAACTGAAGGTGGTCCAGATGCAGAACACATTTTCCTGACTGAGGTACTAAACTAATATATTGTTCGTCAGTCAAAACATTTTTAATATTTAGCAAATGAAAAGATGTCAGATACGATACTTCTCTGTGTGCAGATAAAATTGATTTCAAGACTTCACCATTGTCATGTGGTTCCTTTGCTTGGATACTGCTTGGAACACCAAGGGAAGAATGCTGAGAGGTTACTGGTATTCGAGTATATTCCTAATGGTAATCTCAGGGAACGTCTTGATGGGGGTCTGGACCAATGTTTGGATTGGAATACTCGAGTTGCAATAGCTCTTGGAGCTGCACGTGGTTTGGAGTATCTCCATGATGCTGCTGCACCTAGAATATTGCACAGGGATGTCAAATCCACTAACATTCTTTTAGATGAAAAGTGGAGAGCCAAGGTAGGGAATATTCTTCAGCAGTAGCAAAACCGCATGAAAGTTATGAATAAAAACTATAGTTTATTGCTTTTTAGATATTAGGTTTTTTTGAAGTTTTACCTTGTATCATGTTGTGGAGCATACTAATGTATGAACGGTTAATTTGCTGCCTATATTGTTTTCAGCTTATTATATGGGAATTTTCAATGTTTGTCTCTGCAGATTACTGATCTTGGCATGGCTAAACACCTTCACAGTGATGGCATTCTAAGCTGCTCCAGTTCTCCAGATAGAATGCAAGGGACCTTTGGTTACTTTGCACCAGAGTATACAATTGTAGGACGGGCTTCTTTAATGTCGGATGTTTTCAGTTTTGGTGTAGTTCTTCTTGAACTGATCACTGGTCGAAAGCCCATCCATAAGTCATCTAACAAAGGGGCAGAAAGTCTAGTAATATGGGTATGAAAGTTAGCTTTTTATGTATTGGACCGAAAACTTTACCGGGTGGTTTTTCTGCTCATACTTATGTTAGGAAACTAATTTTGATCCCGTTACAGGCAACACCTCGTCTGCATGACAGTAATAGAGTGATTCAGGAGTTGCCTGACCCCTGCCTCGAAGGTAAATTTGAAGAAGAAGAGATGCAGGTAGTGGCCTACTTAGCAAAGGAGTGTCTACTGTTGGATCCTGATTCTCGACCAACCATGAGGGAAGTGGTCCAGATTCTTTCAACCATTGCTCCCGACAGATCTAAAAGGAATAATTTCCCAATGCGTACATTTCAGGTATCTACATTATGCATGGCTGACCAACTCTTGATGCTCATCATACGCTGCCCTATAAAAATGACATTTTAATTTGTCAGTATGGAATGAGGAGTGAAAATCCAGAGACGTGTGATGGAGAGCTTTACGATAGCTCCTCCTCCTCAACTGAAGAGATCAAGCAAATCACATCTGAAATGCCTGCTCGATGCTTGTCACCAACACATTCATGCAGCGATTTCTGCATCATCAAGAACGACAAAGAAGCAGATGATCCATCATCTGACGTTGAGAAGCTGATGCTCCTCACTTCAAGAAAACGAAGCTGGCGCTTACGAGATGACGAGGCCGTGGATTTAACAGAACCACGGTTGGAGTCGTTCTGTCTACCAAACGTTGATTCCCATGTAGTCAAGATCACTTAGACAGGTACGTCAACTAAACATATCTGCAGCTGCTGCCGGCATGCCTACTGATATCATGTTCGGCCGGAAAAAGGAAAAAAAAAAGTAAAAAAGTTGTAAATATGTTAGAACAACACATTGACCTTTGTTCTTTGGTTCGTTTAGCGTTGAGTCGAGGTTAGAGGTTCGAATCCTATATCTTGCTTCTACAGTTGGCTGGGGTCTCGAGTTTGAATCCAACCTCCTCCCGGCGTTGTAGCAAGATTAAAGTTAAAAAAGAAAAAAGGTAAAAAAAGGAATGAGTTGAAGTGGGAGCAGAGTAGTAGCTCATGGAATGTATTCATTTATAGGGATGAGGAGTCTAGTACTTGTCACTATTTTTTTTTTTTAATTTTCCATACGTACATTATCACATTAGTAATTTAAATTATACATTAGTTTATTTCAATTTAAACTCAATTTATCTGATAATTGCATGCCTGAATTGTTCGTTGGATTTTGAAATAGAACATTCCTAAGTCCTAATGGATGGCATTTGTTACCCAATATCTTTATTTACTCAAATAATTCACTCTTTTTTTATGAATGTTATAAATACAAAAATGGAAAACTAATCCGCTAATATTCGCTCTAAATTAATCCTGATACTTCAAAGTTGGAGGACATCTTTCTTAAATTTACGAATATAGTATAAACAAAAAAATTCAATAACTAATGATCAACAATAATAAATTAATTCATAAGGATGAGAGACTAGAATAAGATATTTGAAATATGAACATAAATATGATTGCACTAGCCACGTTGGATGTGTCATGCTGAAAATTGTGTCTGGTTCAAAATAATGATCAAAATTAAGCCCGGGAGCACAATTGGGATAAGGATCACGATCGTGAATTACAATCATGCTCCTAACACATTCGAAATACATTTCGAAACATGTCTAAAATACTGAAAATCGATCAAAATCACATAGAACAAGAAGGTACCAATGTAAAATGAATATTTCTAGAATGGGAGGCTCTCCTATAAGACCGTCTAACGAATCCCTTATCTTAAACGGAGCTTATTTGACCCAGGAAAATGGTTCTTTTTTTTCTTTTTTTCACTGGTGCCCTTCCCCCTCCATTTTTTCCTTTACTTTTTTATTTTCCTTTTCAATAGTTTCCTTCCCCTTTTTTCTTTTCTTTTCAATTTTTTTTTTCATTTTTTCATTTTTTTACAAATATACATTTTATTTCTTTATTCGACATCTCATGCAGTGCACTTGTCAGATACTAACGCGTGGGCTTGTGCAATGCGCTAATTAATTATTTTTTTTGAAATAATGTAACCTTGAAATGGAATTAGTAAACCTTGAAATTGAATTAGTGAACCTTGAAATTAAATTGAATTTCTTTATTTTTTTCACCAGCTTGCGTAATGCACTCACCTGACATTAATGCGTGGGCTAGTGCACTGCATTCGATAATTATATTTTTTAAAATAAGTATATACCCTAAAATGGAATTAGTAACCCTAAAATTAAATTGAATTAATTTATTTTTTTATCTGAAAACTAATGTGTGAGCTCATGCACTATGCTCGATAATTAATTCGGGTGACATAAAATAATTTTGAAGAAAACTAAAAAAAATTGAAAAAGATAAGAAAAATAGCGAAAAAAAAGGGAGGAGGATGGTGGCCAGATTTCTGGGCTGCAAACGGGCCTCTGTTTATTTTTTATTATTTGCTGGGCCGAATGGGCGGGTTTGATCGATTTAACCCGTCTAGACGCATGGCATCATATGATATAAGTTTTTGTCATCCAGTAATAATATAATAAAGTGAGTAATGTCAATATTTGGAAGTTTAATTTTTCATTCTTAATTTATTAAAAAATAAAAATAAAAATTGAGTGGAAAAATAGTGGGGAGGGTCCCATCTCAAAACCTCGCACAACAACAAAGCCCTCCAACACGAACATACACACACACACAGAAAAGAGATTGTTAGAGAAGAGCAATGGCCGGAAAATCAAGCGCTGCTGCGGCGACATATTCGCCGTCTCTCACCGGTCAGAGGAAGAAGAGGCCTCCGATCCAAACCGACTCCGAATGGGTCCGACCCGATGGTCGCGGCCTCCACCAGTGCCGCCCTGCATGTACGTATCGATATTTGGTAGAGCCGTTCCTTTCTTTGCATATCAATCTGCCAGTCTCATCGCATAAACCTTCTATACCCTCTTAAGATTGTTATTTTTTAGATTGAGTATTTTCTTTTCCTTTTCCTTTTTTTTTTGGGGGGGGGGGGGGTGATATAATTGTTGAATGGGTTGGATATCTGCTTTGGAATACATCTGCGGTGATATTGAGATTTTCAGTTATTGAATAACATATGCTGAATTGTGGGGGTGATAAATTTTACTATGAAATTGTGTTCTTCATGGTAGAATGTTTTGCTGCCCCGTTTGATTACTTGTTACTGCTGCATAATGTTATTTCTTCATGTGATTGTGTTACGGTCATATTTCTTATTTTTCGTAATGCTTTAATTTTCCTAGTATTTGGTTTTGTTTTATTAGAGGTTGATGCAAAAACATAAAGATTCTGATATGGATAAAGAATGCAGTTCTGAGTTTTAGTTTTGGTATTTGAAAGGGTTTAAATTCTCACATGACATCTTTATTCAAATGAGTTTTTTTTGTTGATTTTTTTCCTTCTAATTTGACTGGACTGTGGGAAAATGAAGGGCCTGTCTAAAATGAAAATCACATTTCAGAAGTTGAACACAAACTTTACCTTTAATTTTGGGCAATTTGGCTTATACTTCTTAGCAATTTATTTTTCCTTCTTTTCCCATTAAGAAGCAGTTTAACCTGACCTTGTTTGTTTTATCGTTGGTTTTTTTTGGTGAGATGTGAAGTATTTTTGTGCATGCAGTTCTTATTTCTTTCATTCTGGTTGCTTGCCACATTTAGCTGGGATTCTTATAATGCATATAAGTTTCTTTATTAGCCTCATTTTCTTTTGAAGGCTTAAATATATGCCCAAACTCCCACCGGGCAGTAACATGTACTTTTCCCTGGAAATAGACATTTTCGTGAAGGCGTCATCCGTTTTATTGGAATGAAGAAGTAGATTATGAATACCACTGCTTATATTGACAAATCATGAGCATGGTATTATTAATTCATCATATATGTGTTACGTGGGATGAACCTGAGACTACAGAGATTAAATGCCTATAACATGATTGTATTGAGCAGCCAAAAAAGTTAAGCCTGATAAAATCATGGGATGAATTATTACACTTTCAGTGTTGTTTATGCTTCATTATGTCTTTTAAATATCTATTGAGTATGCCATTTGTAGTGACTTATTGGCAATCTTTGGTGTTTGGAATCCTGCAGTTTTAAAGACTGGGGCAGTGAATTCTGCCTCAGGGTCTGCTTATGCAGAGTTCGGAAACACCAAGGTCATTGTATCTGTGTAAGTACCTGCTTAATCTGATAGAAGGCACTTCAACAATTATTGGAGTGGAATCTTATGTTCTCAATAATATTCACCAGCCTTCCCATTTTCCACCCATCTTTGTTTGCATGTCTTTTGCTGCTTAAGTATGGTTGGGATTGTTCAGTTGGAAGGATGAGAAAAGGTTTTATCATTAAAAATAGGAAAGTTTTGCGATAGATGTAGAGTTTTGTAGATTGTTGATAAAGCCCCCCTTAAATCAGTTTTCTAAAAGTGAGTTGGCATGGGTATCTTGAATATACTAGATAAGGCGTTACAGACTTTCCCTTTCCAAATTCCTTCAAGATATTTTCTGATATTGTGGAGCGTACTGAAATGTTGAATTTGGTTTCTTCATTCAGCTTTGGTCCCAGGGAAAGTAAGAAAGCTATGATGTATAGTAATGCTGGGCGGTTGAATTGTAATGTCAGTTATACGACTTTTGCTTCTCCTGTTCGTGGTCAGGTTAATCATCTTCTTTTTCTGTGATGGTGTTCTATCTTTCCTCTTTTCCTCTTCACACTCCATAGTTCTATCTACGTATCTCACACTTATGCTAGTTGCTTTCCAGACTCCAGAAGCTAAGGATCTTTCGTCAATGCTCCACAAAGCGCTGGAGGGTGCCATTATACTGAAATCTTTCCCTAAGACTACTGTTGATGTTTTTGCTTTGGTATTGGAATCTGGAGGAGGTAAGTACGACTTCAAGCTTCTTTTAGGAAAAATTCTTAGTTATTCATTTTATACTGAGGGATCAAAGATCAAAGTATTTCCTTTGGTAGTCACTGTTATGACATTTTCAGATTAATCCTTGCCTTGCTCACAACAACCATATATTATTCACTTCAGGTGATCTTCCAGTAATTACAACATGTGCCAGTCTTGCTCTTGCAGATGCCGGCATCATGTTGTACGACATGGTTGCCTCTGTTTCTGTGGTACGAATCACATGCTTGCAATGTAGCTTTTCTTTCCTTATATTTCTGTGCGGCCAATTCCTTCACATCTTCTCCCTATTCTTATCTGAATCTAGTTCACAGACAACTAACTTTAGTTGTAGAAACATCCCTGCATAGATTCTGAAGTATAATCTCCATCCCTCTGGTGATTCTGATTGTAGCTTTCTTCACTTGATATTAGTTTTGAGATTTGTGTGGTATTATACTCTTCAATCATCCTATTTTACCATTTTATATGCTCATCCACAGTCATGCATCGGGAAGAATCTTCTCATCGACCCTGTATCAGAAGAAGAAAGCTATCAAGATGGGAGTCTTATGATTACTTGCATGCCATCACGTAATGAGGTCACACAGATGAATGTTACAGGAGAGTGGTCAACAACAAAGATAAATGAGGTAGGATTTTGATCTTTGTTTGCTCAAACTTCTTCAGCTATCATCGCTACATGCTATTTCTACAATTCTTCCATCTTATAGAAATGAAAGCTGTAGCAAGAAGCTACAATGGTCCTAAATCGAACACTAGGAAGCTAAGTGATATCGTTTGCAGGGAATGCAGTTATGTCTTGATGCTTGTTCCAAGCTAGGGAAGATCATGAGATCATGTCTCAAAGAAGCTGCTTCTGGTCCGCAGGATTAAGCAGCCTTCCCCATCGTACAGAAATATAAAAAAAAAAAAATCATCTTTAACATCAATTTTGCTCGGTTAGTTTGCTGCTTTTTTGTGGGTTCCTTTTTTGGTAAGAAAATATTGACCTCTATCTCCCACATCCTAGTCTTTTTCAAAAATTTGAATATTGAAGGTCTTGTTCTTTTCCTTTGACAAAGTCGGATGGAATTTGTCAATGGTTGATTTGCTGATGCACATAGATGATGATGATGATGATGATGATGATGATGATGATCCTATTCCTAATTTTTTGCAGGCCATATATACTAATTTATCTGAAGCCCTCAGCTTTTCTATTGATTATTCGATTATGATTACATATTTTATTGATTCCGCATTTCATAATTTTTCTCATCTTTGGTCAATATAATATAATGAGAGAGAGAGAGAGAGAGAGAGAGAGAGAGAGAGCTGCATTAAATTCATGACGGTGGAAGCATATTCCGTGTTGTCCGTTAGGGAGCAAGGCTTTTAAATGGGGGTCATCTGTAGCTGGGCCCAAGGCCCAGCTATGGTTGCCGGATCAAATCCACTTTATATTACAAATAAACTTAATATATATATATATATATATATATATATATATATATATATAGGGTTTATATATATAGGAGTGGGTTATAATGGGTACTAATTCTTATTGTGGGAACTAGGAACGACGCTTATTATATATATATATATATATATATATATATATTTGACGCTTTAATCAATTTATATTGGTGCAAGTTATATAGTTGTCTCTATATTTTGTTCTAATGATAAACTAATTTTAGTTTTAACAGGACATTTATGTTATAATATGCTTGTCTTTGACAGCAACTTATAATACTAATATTATATTACAAATAAACATGTCTAAACTCATGTTACGCTACTTGTCTAATAAAATTAAAAGAAAAACCTTTATTTTTTTTATTTTTTGTTTTACGCTAAACATATATTCAACTGAAATATTTAAACAAAAAAGCAAGTTATACCTAGTCATCGAGATTTCGCCATCATGGTTCTTGAAAAAAGAAAAAATCTTGAGGGATACTTGAATTTTCTATTTACTATTATTTCGTTAGAATACTTCACTATACTTAAAATAAAAGATGGTGAATTTCACAGACCATTTTGTAATAGTATGTTAAGTTGGAGTAGACTAATAATTATGGAATGGGATGAAAATGAATAAACTATTATTTTGATGAGGAAACATGGAGGCATAAAATGATCAGTTACAAACCCACTAAAAGTTGACATAAGCCACCAACGATATACCAACTTCTAATGTAACTTTGGCTAAATGCCAATTTGGCAAAACACAGTTCTACTTGAAATTTCCAACTTCTAGAAGACTATTAATTTCATATATATATCATATATATATATATATATATAAATTATGTTTTCATGCTCCAAATATTTGGTTTATTTGTGCATCTCACGTAAACTAAAAATGTATCATCTAATAAAACTTCTTATATTATTTATATTTAGTGATACTTGAGATTTACAATAATTTAATATAAGATGTTAATTTTTAAGAACACAAACAATATATTTTCAAATTTCTATAAAATCGCTGTTAAATTTAAAATGTATTGTATGGTCTTGATGCTGTTAAACGCCGCCCTTCTTTTACGGGGAAAGAAAATCTTAAATTAAAACAAACATACACGTGGCAAGACACCATAGGTGGGAAGTCCAATACAGTCAACTCCTCGGATCTTTACAAAAATGAATTAAAAATATTTACTATAACTGGACATTAATAAAAACAAAACCTCCCTGCCTCCACCCCATTCTGAAACTTCTCTAGTCTGGACATATATGTGTGATTGTGTGAATCTCTCTCTCTCTCTCTCTCTCTCTCTCTCAGTCACACACACACACACACACACATATATATGATAATCAACACACATCCATCCACTTACACACATCGTATGGATACACTTAATATATACATTGTCATAAATTTCATTCATTAATTATTTCATTTTTCCATATTCATGCTGTCATATCCTTCACAAGAAAAAATAACTGATGAACTTATGGGGTGGCAAGAACAAGGAGATATGGAGACTATTGTAATCACCCCTCCAATTTAACATCGATTTTTTTTTTTTTTGTTTATTTTCTTCTTTCTGAATGGAAGAAGCACAACGACAGAGAGATGAGCGCCGGCATGCCTAATCAATTCTTTTGTAAGTTTCCCTTTTTATTTCTAGAATGTTTTTGCTTGTTTTCTGGGATTACTGGCAGCAAATCAAGTTTTCATTTCTACTCATCCTATGGTGTCATGTTTGTGCTGTCTAATTCGATCAAAATCTTATTTTTTGGGAGTGTTTTCATTTTTGTTCAATTCTCAGTTCATTGATATGAAATTCTCATTCTTATGCAACTGTTGATGGGTTTGACTGGGTTTTAGCTCAAGCCAGCATTAAATTTTTGAGAAGTTTGACATTGTAGTATAAAGGGGTTTTAGAATTGACAATAATGATTAGGAAATTCAGAGCTTTAGTCACATGTTTGACCTGACTTCATGTCTGAAAAGAAGAGAAACAAGAGGTTGAAGATTGGTTTCATTTTGTTCACATGATTTATTCTGAATGAGAGTTTACAGCTGTTCTCTTTTCCATACTGGTGGGTATGAATTCATAGTCCATCTCTTTCTGCCAGCTTTAGGCCGGCCTTTAACGAAGTTCTTGCTGTTGGATGCCCTATAAATCAAAGTATCTATCCATAACAACAACGAGTTTGTGTGATCAAGTGCCATGGCTTATAGTAATTCAAGATCTGTGAGGTGTGTCGTACGTCTTACATTTTTCCCCTTTGTATATGATCAAATAAATGTTTTAGTGATTAATGTTCATAGCAGATGAGGTTTAGTGATATATGATGATGTTGCAGATTTCGTGATGAGGTTGAATTCGGGAAGCTCCATATGTCCAATGGTGAGAACTTGATTAAGGTGCAGTACAAGATAGATGGAACACGAGAAAAGTTGGGTGATAAGAGTGGGAAATCATTGAAAGCAAAAGTGTTGTCTCGGGTGTTTTCTGAGGATTATGAAAGAGTGAAGAAAAGGATTCTAGATCCTCGAGGGCCTACAATTCGTAGATGGAACAAGATTTTCTTAGTATCTTGTTTAGTGTCTTTGTTTGTGGACCCTCTATTCTTTTACTTGCCCGTGGTGAGGGAAAGTTTTTGCATTGACATTGGATTCACTCTTGAAGTTGTCCTCACAATCATAAGATCAATAGCAGATGTGTTCTACACGATTCAGATATATATAAGGTTTCGTACTGCATATGTAGCTCCTTCCTCTCGCGTGTTTGGCAGAGGAGAGCTTGTAATAGATTCTACAAAAATAGCTTCAAGGTACCTCCGGAAATACTTCTGGCTTGATGTCATTTGCGCCCTTCCTCTTCCTCAGGTATATATATTTATATATATCTCTAGTTCTACTTGTCTTAATTAATTAATTAATTAATTAATTATGTGTGCATGCTACTAGGTACTGATTTGGGGTGTTATTCCTAGCCTGAGAGGATCAACAATGACCAACACCAAAAATGTGCTTAGGTTCATTATCATATTCCAGTACATTCCAAGACTTTTTCTTATATTTCCTCTCTCCTCACAAATTGTCAAGGCTACCGGTGTTGTCACAGAAACAGCATGGGCTGGAGCTGCGTATAATCTCATGCTATACATGTTGGCAAGCCATGTAAGTATCTAAGTAGAGTTGAGAGTTGTAACTTAATTCGCTTGTACGTTTACTTATCTTTACCATGCACTGCACCTGCAGATTTTAGGTGCTTCTTGGTATCTACTGTCGATTGAGAGGCAAGAAGCCTGCTGGAGGCATGCCTGTGATCTCGAAAAGTCGTCGTGTGTGTACAAATACTTTGACTGTCGTAGAGTTATGGAGATGGGAAGAAAGGCCTGGTTCTTGTCGAGCAATGTCACAAACCAGTGCAATCCTGATAATGGATATCCTTTTGGCATCTATGGAGATGCTGTTTCTGCCCAGGTCACTTCAGCTCAATTCTTCAATAAGTACTTCTACTGCCTCTGGTGGGGGTTGAAGAATCTGAGGTATATATATAACATTTCTCTTCCTTCCTTCCTTCCTTCCTTCCTTCCATGTTGAGCTATATATATTAATTGTACGTGCAGTTCTCTGGGGCAAAATCTTGGTACAAGCACCTATGTTGGAGAGATAAGCTTCGCCATCATTATGGCAACTCTTGGTCTGGTTCTGTTCGCCTTGCTTATTGGTAATATGCAAGTAAGTCCGATGATGATGATGATGATGATTTAATTCTAGTTTTGTTGATCTCTAGTTAACAATTAATACATGCATGCAGACTTACCTTCAATCCACAACAGTAAGATTAGAAGAATGGAGAATAAGACGAAGAGATACGGAACAGTGGATGCATCACAGGCAGCTGCCGCAAGAGTTGAGGCAGTCTGTGCGCAACTATGATCAATACAAATGGGCTGCCACCAGAGGCGTGGACGAGGAGTCTCTGCTGAAGGGCCTCCCTCTAGATCTCCGACGAGACATCAAACGCCACCTCTGTTATGATCTGGTGCGAAGGGTCCCCTTGTTCGATCAAATGGATGACCGGATGTTGGATGCTATATGCGAGAGGCTTAAACCCGCATTATCCACTCAAGGAACCTGCCTAGTCCGAGAGGGAGACCCTGTCAACGAGATGCTCTTCATTATACGGGGTAACCTCGACTCCTACACCACCAATGGCGGTCGCACCGGCTTCTTCAACTCCTGCCGCATTGGTCCCGGTCACTTCTGCGGCGAGGAGCTTCTCACCTGGGCCCTCGACCCGCGTCCCAGCGTCATCCTCCCCTCCTCCACCCGCACCGTCAAGGCCATATCAGAGGTCGAAGCCTTTGCTCTCAGAGCTCAAGACCTCAAATTTGTGGCCGGACAGTTTCGAAGGCTCCACAGCAAGCAACTCAGGCACAAGTTCAGATTCTACTCGCACCAATGGAGAGCGTGGGCCGCCTGCTTCGTGCAGGCCGCGTGGCGAAGGTACAAGAAGCGGAGGAGCGCCGCCGACCTCCGGGCCTTGGAGACCCTCCAGGCAGAGGCAGTGGAGAAACAACTGCATGCTTATGCACCCACTAGGAGGGCTCTGCATCTTAACCATGCTGACTCCGCCTCGTTGCAGAAGCCCACCGAGCCCGATTTTTCGACCGTCGACGAGGACTCGCTTTGATCAACATACACAGTTTCAATACTCTACAATGTAAACTTCAAAATTCTAATTGTACGTTGTTGGTAAGTCGAATATTTGACACTATAATTCTTTTTTTTTTTTTTTTTTTTGCACAATATCAAAAAGTAATTGATGATCTTCTCAGGGATAGATGCACAATAGTTAGTTTAGGATCTTGTTTGCATTGTTGCCGAGTTAATCAGAATTAATTTATAGACATTGAAATTATATTTTATGTCTCATGTTGGGCTGCCATGAGATTTAAAATGCCCTCTTCGAACCATACAAATAATACCCTTATTTGTTGAATGTAAAATCAATACATAATAAAAATAGTATAATCATATTGTCTAAATCTCTAATGCATATCATAGATAAAAAAAAAAAAAAAAAAAAGTGTCTCTCTAAACTATCTATAATGTTCAATGTCATGAAATATGTCACATATATTCAAAATCGTCCAACTCATGAGTTTACTATAATTTTCAAACAATCTTGAAATACATGAAAAAATTTACTGCGAATAATATTTTTTTTAAAGATACTTATTCTAGCATTTTTTTTAAAGCAAACTCGCTTATAAATTTTTCACAATCAATATTTTTTAGCAAATCGTGTTCGTGAATATCAAAGCAAGTCTATTCAATCTTTGTTGTAAATGATATTGTAATGCATTTGAAACAACTCTTGACTAATGCGTTTGAAACAACTCTTGACCATCAAGATCACTAAACTCTCCGTGCTTTAGAATATTATCAATATTTTCAAAACTTACTTTTAAAGTAGCATGTATATTCACTTTATTAGAAGGAAAAAATCCAAATTTTTTTTCATATGAAATAAATTGATCAAATCTTTTTTTTAATAATCTAATTAGATGATTTACTATAAAGATGAAATAATTGATTGTGAAAGAGTTTGAAGCCTACCACTATTTTAATTTTTATGAACATAAAAGGTTAAACTTAGAGGTGCGACGGTAAGATATACCTTACTTTTTTCAATATACCTTTACCTTACCTTGTACGGTATAGAGAAAATTCATACTGTTACCTTACCTTAACATTCGGTATACCTTCCTACGGTACACCTTAATTTCGGTATGAAACAAATGGCATACTTTTACCATACCTTTATTTCGGTATAGCAATATTAGTATATCGTACCATACAATCTTACTGTATATCTCATATATTTACTAAAAATATGAAACACTTCTAATAACAATCAAAATTTAACAAAATAAAATAAATCTTTTCATGCCACGATAATTAAACTCTAATAAAAGAAAATATATCTAATAATTCAAATCTAACACTACAATGCAATGGTTAAAATATTATAAATTTTAAATCGTTAACTTAGAAATCATAAAAATTATTTACTAAGAATTAAATAAGAATATATTTATTATTACTTTGTATTAAATATAACATATGATTATATGTATTAGATATCATAAATTTACTAAATAATGTAATAAATAATAAATTAGATAGGATATCATAAATTTACTAAATATATATATATATATATATAATTATATATATGTATGTATGTATAATATTAATACTTATACTAAGTATTACATATTTACATAACAATCATCTTTTGTTCTCTTTCACACGTATATGTTATTTTTTTTTTAATTATTGGAGGTTAAGGGATAAAATTGTCTTATCATATTATTTTTTTTTTTATTAGTTGAGGCTGTAAAGAGAAATACGGAGGCTTGTTTAGAATTTCCTAAAAAAAAAAGAACTCATGTTTGAGCAACCTACGATGGTCCGGCCCAATGTGTAGCATTTCAAAACGAAATTAATTTTGTGGGGCATCGGACCAAGTTTGAGCTTACAAGTTAGTTCAGGACATAGCAGCAATTCAGAGCTGAAAAATGTTTCAAAAAGGTTCCCCAAATATTTGTAAAAATTCCAACCTGAACACACACACACACACACACACACATTAGGTTCCATCACATATAACTATATAAGAGCTGTCAAAATAAGAGAAACCCGATCCGGCCCAAATATTTATGCCTTAAGCCCGAGGCCCAATCCAACTTGTAGGTGAGCTTGGATTAGCATTTTGGTGCCACCCCGACCTCAAATTTCGCAATGGCTCAATGGGCTCAAGTTGGATCATTCTTACTCGACCCTTTTAACACCACTACATATAAATAATATCTTAGATTCAATTCCATCTTTTTTAAAGGGGAAAAAACGCTTTTACAGTTTTATTTTACCTAATATTACAATATTTTACAAACTAAGTTATATATTAATAGGGAGTTGCTATCTGCATTACAGTTTTTACTCTTTGCACTTCACTCACTTTTTTACGCTTCAAATTTTACCTTGTGCACTACACTCTATTACTTATTTGCCCTCATTACAAAAATTAATTTAATTTAGTAATAAAAAATAAAACAAATAAGAAAAAGGAAAAAAATGAAATTGAACGAAGAAGACGACTTCTTCTCTACAACTCATTCTTCTCTAGCCATTGCCTTCTGCCCTCACCTTCTTCCGGCGCCGTCGACAACCACCGCCTAGACGACTCAACTCGACAACAATCACTCAACCTAGTTCCAACCTTGACCACTCAAATTGGAGAGGAAGGTAAAATTGGATTGACAAAATTTGCGCACTCCGCCTTTCTTCTCCGGCGAGTCCACCTCTCGCCATCTTAGGCCGCCACCATACTCCTTTCTTGATATTTCTTCTCCCTCTCGATTTGTGTGATGTGAAAGCCCTCAATTTTTTTTTTAATTTGACAAATCTTGGGAAAAAAAGCAGGACTCAACTCCTTGATGGCGATTATGTCTTCTCGTCGGAGAAAGTGGTGGCAGCGGCGGCGGTCGAGGGGAGGGAAGCCGTCTGCCGTCTCGCCGAAGAAGAAGATCTGCGTCTTTCTTTTTCTTTTTCCTTTTTTTTTTAATTTTGTTTTTGTTGTAAATATATCTAATAAATATATATGATATGAGTGATGACCAAGTTACTAACTCTAAAACCCTATCCATTGTACTATTGTATATAGAGGCATTTGGTCCTCATATTGAATACATACAATTGATATTCTCTCTCGTCTCTCTCTAGTTTACAACACGTTATCAGCACGAGTCTCTAGCCAATTAAGTACAAATTAATATCAGAGGTATGCCATAGGAAAGAATCGTATTTTTCCTGCAAGGTAATTTCCAAATCAAAATTATGAAATTAAGTTTGATGTGAATTATATTATGATTATTTGATTCGAAATATTTTATGAATTGCATAATTGACTGCCTCTTGTTTGATTAGTAATAAAGGATTTATTTGAAGACCAAATACTATTGCGTCTCATGAAAAAAGAAACGTGGGGAAATATTTAAGGGTATTGTCATTGTTTGATTCTTGCGGAAGAATCATTTGAAGTTTTATAAGTTCAAGATTAATTATGAATTTAGGTTTATTAATTGTTTCAGATTTGATTTAAAAAAAATAATTAATTACCTTCTATCATGCTTATGCGTATGTGATTGCCGTAAATGCCCATAAGTTGGTTGTTATTGATTTCGTATATATAAAATATAATAATCAGTCTTTTCCGATTTAATCTTGAAAAATTAAATATTGATGCTATTCGAGTAGCACAAGTAATATTCATGAAGAATATTACATTCAAGATCATAAATTGATACTATTAAAGTAGCACAATTAATATTCCTGAAGAATATTACATGCTCTAAAGAGCAAATAAATTAAACATGTGGATAATATATCCTTAATTATTTGTGCAGAATTGCACGAATGACAAACATCATTGAAGGCTCCGGAAGAGCTTGTATCATTTTACCAAATGATATTAAATTAGATATTAAAAATGTCCTGTATTCTAGTAAGTCCAAAAGAAACTTACTAAGTTTCAAGGATATCCGCTATAATAGATACCACATCGAGACTATATCAGAAGGTGGAAAATAATATCTCTACATAAATTCTTTTGTATGCGGCTATAATCGAACAAAAGAAAAATTATTAACACTACCTTCTGAGATGTATTACACATTCATAAAGGCAATTGAGACAAACCATGTCATGAATCCGAAGTTCAATGACACAAAATACTCCCCAATGCAAATTATTTTTGGTCGAGAACCAGATGTTTCTCACTTACGAACTTTTGGTTGTGCAGTTCAAGTCCCAATTGCACCCCCACAATGAACAAAAATGGGTCCCCAACAAAGGCTTGGGATATATGTTGGATTTGATTCACCTTCGATTATAAGGTATATTGAACCTTTAATGGGTGATTTATTTATTGCACGTTTTGCAGATTGTCATTTTGATGAAATGACATTTCCAACATTAGGTGGAACAAATCTACATCCAGAAAAGCACAAGGAAATATCTTGAAATGAGAAAAGCTTGTCACATTTTGATTCTCGAACTAATCAATGTGAACAAGAAGTTGAAGAGATTATTCATTTGCAATATATTGCAAACCAACTTCCTGATGCTTTTGTAGATACAAGAAAAGTTGACACAATCTGAAGGACAAATAGCTTTGGCAGCAAATGAGTCTAAAATTCGTCAAAAACGTGGTCGACCAGTTGGTTCCAAAGATTCTGTGCCTAGGAAAAGAAAGGGGCAAGATGGAAACCAAACAATGACGAAAATGATTAATCAATCAAATGAAAGTGATGTAATTCCTGAAGAATTACAAGTATCTGAAAATCATGAGATCTCAATAAATTATTTATCTTCCAATCAGATACTGGAGAGATAACATATCATTGTGGATGATATATTCGCCTTTCATATAGCTCGTCAAATTTTAAATGAGGATCCTTAACCAAAATCTGTTACAGAATATAAACAGAGAAATGATTGGTCAATGTGGAAAAGAGCTATAGAAAGGGAATTAAATTCCTGTGATAACCGGAAAGTATTTGGACCTATAGTCCTAACTCCGGAATCTGAAATCCCTTGTTGGATACAGATGGATATTCGTTAGAAAGAGAAACGAGAAAAATGAAGTTACGAGATATAGAGCAAGACTCGTAGCGCAAGGTTTCTCTCAAAGACCAGGAATTGATTATGAGGAAACATACTCTCCAGTAATGGATGTGATTACTTTCAGATTTCTGATTAGTCTGACTGTGTCACAAAGGCTTGCTATGCGCCTTATAGATGTAGTAACTGTCTATCTATATGGGTCATTAGATAATGACATATATATGAAAATCCCTGAAGGATTTAAAATACCTGAAGCATTAAAGTCAAAACCCAAAAGCATGTTTTCGATTAAACTGCAAAAATCATTGTACGGGCTGAAACAGTCTGGCATACGTGGTATAATAGATTGAACGAGTATTTGTTGAAAGAAGGATACAAGAATGATGATATCTGCCCTTGTGTTTTCATAATGAACACCGAAAGTGAATTTGCAATTATAGCAGTTTATGTCGATGATTTGAATTTAATTGGGACTCCTGAAGAGCTCAATAAAATTGCTGAATATTTGAAGAAAGAATTTGAGATGAAAGATTTTGGAAAGACAAAATTTTGTCTTGGTTTACAAATTGAACGTGTCCGAGGAGGAACGTTTATTCACCAATTCACATATACAGGAAAAGTGTTAAAACGCTTTTACATGGATAATGCACATCCATTAGCATCACCAATGGTCGTTAGATCTCTTGATATGAAAAAAGATCCATTCCAACCTATTGAAGATGGTGAAACGATACTTGGTCCTGAAGTACCATATCTAAGTGCAATTGGAGCATTGACTTATCTAGCTAATTATACTAGACCAGATATAACTTTTTCTGTAAATCTTCTCGCAAGATATAGCGCTGCACCCACTTTGAGACATTGGAATGGTGTTAAGCACATTCTACGTTATCTGAAGGGTACCATAGACCTTGGATTATATTATTCGGAAAATTCTGATTCTTCTCTGGTATGGTATTCGGATGCAAGATTTTTATCCGATCCACATCAAGCCAAGTCACAAACTGGCTATGTTTGCACATGTGGTGGAACTGCTATATCATGGAAGTCTGTGAAGCAAACCTTGACTGCAACATCCTCAAATCATTCTGAAATCATTGCAATCCATGAAACTAGTCGAGAGTGTATATGGTTGAGAAATATGACAAGTCACATCCAAGAGTCGTGCGGATTAGCTTCATCAAAGATCAATCCAACTGTTTTGTATGAAGACAATGTTGCTTGCATCGCGCAACTCAAGGAAGGATACATCAAAGGTGCTAAGACGAAGCACATTTCTCCCAAGTTATTCTACACACACGATCTCCAAAAGAGTGGCGATATCAACGTTCAACAAATTCGCTCAAGTGACAATTTGGCGGACTTATTCACAAAGGCATTACCAACATCAACATTCAGAAAGTTGGTACACAAGATCGGCATGCACCAACTCAAAGATCTACAATGATCTCAAGATCAGGGGGAGCAGTTGTACTCTTTTTCCTTCGACTAGATTTTTTCCCACTGGATTTTTCTAGCAAGGTTTTAATGAGGCAACATTTGTTTTAGAGATTGGTCACTCAAGGGGGAGTGTTGTAAATATATCTAATAGATATATATATGATATGAATGATGACCAAGTTACTAACTCTAAAACCCTATCCCTTGTACTATTATATATAGAGGCATTTGGTCCTCATATTGAATACATACAATTGATATTCTCTCTCGTTTCTCCCTAGTTTACAACAGTTTTTCAATTTTTATTTAATTTTTTGAATTTTGTAACAAGGATGTTTAAGTAATTTTATAATTAAATATTTTTGAATTAATTTTTTTTATGGTGCAAAGAGTAAATTTTATAGTGTAAATAGAATCTCCCATATTAATATCGTATTAATTATTATACATTTTTTTAAAACCTCATATTATACATGTAATACAGTTGACTTCAACTTTAGCTACCTCGAGTAGCTTTGAATGACACTGTCCAAATCTAACACTTTTAGTTGTCCACCCCAATCAAAACCCTAAATTCCTCATTCCCTCTTATCCACTTGAAATGAGCTAGCTAATTGTAGTGAGTGACCGCGACAACTCTAACTTCTCCTTCAAATGCTTTTTGACCGTTCAATTTGTCTTAGAAGAGTCTACCACCCAAAGTCAATTCATTCACACACACACTACACTACATGTATTAAATGACATCATAAATATATTTTTGGTACTCATTGATATTCTTATATATGAGACAAAAACATCATTTGTAACGAAATATTCCAACTGGATGATATAATAGAAGACTCCACCTCTCGAATCCAAATTAACCAAAAAAAAAACCATAGAAAACACACCTTAAGAATATGTTGTGAAAATATGACTTTATGAGGATGTGAAATATTGAACTTCATAAGAAAAAGAAGACCAGTACATGTTTGTGTCCTTTGTGACAAGCTTAGTTTTGGTGATCAAATTAAATTATATATATGGCATTGACTTATTATAGGTGGGGGCCAGTCCAATGGCTAGTAAACTTCTTCCACTCCTTTGATGCGCAGATTCAGATTTAATTGGATATAGATTTAACACGCTTTTTCTAAATTTCGCACGACAACAGATCTAGGCATACACGGTTTTTTTTTTCCGTCGACACACGATTATACCTCATATTAAAAATTAAATGAAGCTATTGTAATATTAATTATCCTTAATTATTTATAATTTAATTAAAAATTTCATGATATCTTTATATATATAAAAGTAAGAAGTTATACCTTTAATAGAAACTTAAATTTTCCCGCCAAAACCACTTACTACATTTAGTAAGTTTATTTTATATAGCAATTTAATTTGATTTAATTTAATTTAATTGTATATTGATTAATTAATCATTAATCGCACATTAACATCATATCATATTTAATTGTTAATTTATAATTTCATACATAATACCAACTTATGATTATATTTATTAATTAATCATCAATAATAATAATAATAATTTGTACTATATTTGGTTATATAACTTATTCAATTTAAAAAAATTAAAATTATACCATTATCGGGTCACAATTTGCCCATGCCATAAACATTGATCTATAATATATATATATATATTGTATATCTATATTCATATATATATATATATATATATCAATGATTTCATCTAGGAGAAAAATTATAAATTTAATTAATATGAATTAATGCAAATTATATTTAATCATGCAATCACCATTTAATTAGGACCATTTTTATGACTAATTATTTTATACTACTCATTTGTAATTGCCAAATGATCGTGAATTCTAGATTACATTAGATTTAATTATGGCAATCATTGGCTAATGGTAATATACTTATTTAATTATGATGATTAAATTTTATTATAGTAATCACCACAAAATATATATACATATATTAGGTGGATTTTAATATAAGAGAAGACAATAAGAACTAATTTAATTTTAAATTTATCTTAATTTGGTGCACTAATAGTCTAATACTATGATTTAGCATATTCTCACATCAATTCAATAATCCCATCAAATTCGTCAACTATTTATTAATTAATTTTAAGATTTACCTTAATTAAGTATCAATACACTTAATCCCCTCAAATCAAACCCCTAAAATCCGTATTAGTCAATGAATACATTAATGAATTAATTAAAATTTCTCATTATATATAATGTTGGGGGAGTCCATTTTCTATCACTTCCCCCATCAATTTTTATTTTATTGAGAAATGCATTCATTTGTTTTTGTACTTTTAAATATCATAGTTCTATTCTATTTTTTTACTTGCAGATTTGTGAATCTCTAATTGTCATCTTTCTTACTTGCAGATTTGTGAAGTATTCACTCCATTCCGTTATAGTAGCCATGGTTCAAAAATTAAGAAAAATCGATTGATTTAAAGAGAAGGAGGAATCATGACACATGATGGAGAAAAGAATTATGTTTTTTTTTATAGTTGTTGCAATGAGTTAAAAAAGAAGATACATCGACAAATGAAGTACTTCTTGGTAATCGTAAAAAAAAAGAGCAATGGCCAAAAGGAGAGAAGAAAAAAAATTTGAAGAAGAGTCGGGCCGCACTTTTTCTTTTTATTCTTTTGTAAAATAATATTGTTGATTTCACAAATTTATTTTGTTATTGGGATGAAAAAAATATATAGAATTTTGTGGGCTTTATTTTACTAAATACTTCTTTTTTTCTTTATGATGGACCACAATTTGTTTTTTTAATCATTAGTATTAAATTGTTATTTTATTATAATGTATAAATATTCCTATTAATGTTGTAAAATATTGGCGAGTTTTCATCAATGGGACTATAGAAAGAAAATAATTGTGATCAAGCAAGATAATACTTAGATTATGTGTATTGGTTATTATTGTTTTTTTTTTTTAATTTATGTTGGGTATTTTAGTTGCATATATATTTACTGCATGATTGAATTGATATTTTATTTTAATTTATAATTATTTGAAATTGTCCTTGATAATTATTTCTTTATAAATCTAAAATAATGCATGGTCTTGAGGATTGTAATTTTTTAATCAAATTAAACCAAAAAATAGATAACTTGCGTCATTAAATATTATTCATCAATTATATACTAAAATGAGATAATTAAGTAGTTTTCTTTAGCATTGGAAAATTATGAAACAAATACAACTTGATATTTCGCATTGTATTCCTAAAGATATTGATTGTAACTATCCAATTTAATTAGTATAATATTAACTCTATTTTAATTTAAAGATTTTAATTCTATAAGTCAATTGAATATATTAAAACTAAAAATATTTTTAAATTAAAAAATGTAAATGTTTTTATGTTTGGAATTTCAATTATATGAAATATATTAAAAACTAATTACTCTCATAAATTTTAATTTCTCAAACTAAAGTTGTCACAAATTCAAGAACCCCACTAATTTTTTTTTTATTTTAAATGAACAAATTATAAATTTTTAACGAAATAAATTAAAAAGTTTGAATAAATATACATAAATTTGTCATTTTAAATATCGTAAATATATTTTAATCAATTAAGTCTTTAATTTTTTAACATTTTAAACTAATTTTATACCACATCAATGAAGTGACCAATTAAGTAGTTTTCTTTAGCATTTCAAAATTATGAAACAAATACAACTTGATATTTCGCATTGTACATATTCCTAAAGATATTGATTGTAACTATCCAATTTAATTAGTATAATATTAACTCTATTTTAATTTAAAAATTTTAATTCTATAAGTCAATATATTAAAACTAAAAATATTTTTAAATTTAAAAATTTAAATGTTTTTATGTTTGGAATTTCAATTATATGAAATATATTAAAAATAAATTACTCTCATAAATTTTAATTTCTCAAACTAAAGTTGTCACAAATTCAAGAACCCCACTAATTTTTTTTTTATTTTAAATGAACAAATTATAAATTTTTAACGAAATAAATTAAAAAGTTTGAATAAATATATTTAAAGTCTTGAAATTAAATATACATAAATTTTTCATTTTAAATATCGTAAATATATTTTAATCAATTAAGTCTTTAATTTTTTAACATTTTAAACTAATTTTATACCACATCAATGAAGCGACCAATTATTTTTATAGATAAAAAAATATAAATTGTAGGGCTCAATAATGTAATTATAACGCGTTTCTCAGTCTTTCAATTGAGATCAAATATAAGTATGTGATTCTATTCCTTTAACATTAAATTAAAATTTTAAAGAAAATCAATTTGCATTAGGAAGATATGCAACTTGAAGCGTATGGCTTAATAGGAAGCATCATCAAACTAAGTCATAATTTTAGAAAAGTCTATTTAAATATTTAGATTTTTTTATCAAATATATTAAAAATTCAAATAAATTTACTTGAACTCCAAAATTTAGGTATACATTAAAGATCTAAAATTTAAATATATTAATATTTTTAAAACTCTCCCACAATGATGTCCTATTCATTTCACACAGTCCGGAAGCATGATGGAGATGTATATATTTTAATAATTCTCTTAAATGTGTTTTACATGTGTCTTTTTCTTTTTAATTTTTCTCATTGTACCTAAAATTACAAAGGATTCAAATTATATTGAAATGGATTTCGGGCGAACCAATTATGTCATTTGTTTTATTGGGCATAATGAATGAAAATTTATTAATGAATATGGGTTGTCTGCCAATAAAATAATGAACAGAATTGAATCACACGTTATATATTTTATATACATTTTATAATTCTTTCTTTTAATTATTTAACTGTAATTTAATTATTTTATTAATTTGTAAAACTTATTTATTATAAAAATTATTTATATATCTCTCACCGTGCATCGCACGGGATGTAATACTAGTGTTTACTATAAAGGAAAAGTAAATTGATTAATTTTTATTTTATTTTATTACTGAAAAGTGAAAATACAATAGTGTGCAATTGAAAGGCAAAAGGCCTATATTGCGTTTTGGGCCAAAGATTCCACTGTGGATAGGCCTGGCCCATTACAGTCTTGTTTTGTTTTATTATTATTATATCATCACCTCAAGTCAACTTTTGATATTAAAAATTGAAGATAAGAATGAAGTTAATCATCCCTTCTTAGAGTTATATGAAACTTTGCTTTTTAAAAATACACAATATCCGAGTATGTGATAAAAAAAAATTACTGTGGACCTCTCTCCATAAGACAAAATACGCCGTCGAGAACTAGGAAGCTGAGACTCAAAGGAAACTTGTAAGCAATAATATGTTTGTAGTTTGTGCCGAATGTAGCATTTGGAGCATGTAGGAATGTCCTATTTATAGGCACACCATGTCAGCTCGGATCCCATTTATAGGCACACCATGTCAGCTCGGATCCCAACACGTGTCCAAGGGAGTTACACATCGGCGATCCAGACTTGTAAGCAATAATATGTTTGTAGTTTGTGTCGAATGTAGCATTTGGAGCATGTAGGGATGTCCTATTTATAGGCATACCATGTCAGCTCGGATCCCAACACGTGTCCAAGGGAGTTACACATCGGCGATCCAGACAGCCGATCAGCCGAACCGTCGAACCGCTTCACGACCCGACCAGAAATGACCCGATCGTTTCTGTACCGTAAAACTGGTACGGCTAAGCTCCGGAAGGAAGCCCACGTACGCCCAAAGTCCAAGTCCGAGGACGAGACGGACACGGGCACGAACGAGTGCGCGCGTGTGGGCTCATGGCTCACATTCTTGTGCACTTAATTATTACACTTAAGTGTTAATACACTTAAATACACTTTTTAACTTGGTTAAGAAATCAATGTGGGATCATTTAATGTGTCTTAAACATATTATCCACACACCATAAATGCCCAATCGTGTGACCAACTTCAACCACTTATTTCCCACTCACTGAAAATCGGATTTGAGCAAATAAAAATACTACGATTATCTACTAAAATCATAGAACAATCGTACGGTATTTAATTCCTCCAAAATTAAATAATCCGGTCACAAAAAATCGGATAAAATGAGTAAAACTCAATTTAACAAATTCAATTTTCCAACAATTACAAGGTACGACAAAATTGCAATATTTGCTTACTCTGCTTATAACATTAATATCCTTAAAAAGCTAGAAATACTAGTACTAGAACACAAATAAAATAGCTCCAACATTGTCATTTGTCTAAACTGGTTTTTTTCATCATATAATGATACCCTATCTTCTTAATAATTTGCATTAAACAAGAAAAGCACTTAAAGTCAAATATCTCTAGTTCAAATTACACTAACATCTTATAAATTTTGTATGTAAATATCGTCTAAATTTTCAAATATGATTTGTTTCTATGTATATTTTACAAGCATTTGCATAGAAGCGAAATTTAACAAATACTCACTCTCTGATAACAGTTGCGGATTACCCTCATCACAAGAAAAAGGTAATAAAATAACATTCTCATCACTCGAGGCATAATTCTTGTAGCCTATGTACATATAACAGCATTAGTTGTCAATATATACTGACATTTTAACTACTCTTTGTGTTATAATTAAACTTATAACACTATTGTTATCATAATTTCTTTTTCCTCCTAGCGCCCTTAAAAAGATCAAGTCAAACTCAATGACAATTGGAGATTGTAAATAAAACAAAAAAGAAAGTCAAAATATAATATGCCGAGTATGTATAGATCAGACGAACATGATTATACATCAATTACAAATGTATGTAATAACATTAATGTTTGTCAACTTCAGTTAATTATTCCAGGTTTACTTATACAAGTACTAAATTTTGTCGTCGACATAATTCCCAAATTGGAAAACATAAAGAAGCTTTTTTTCTTCATCCACACCAGAAAACCGATATTATAAGGACTTTAGATGCTAAATTTGTGCCTAAAATTCTCACAAGTTGCCAATTTTATTTTTTTGTCATTCAATAGACGAAAAGTCTAGTTAATTTAATAATGCGACAAGAGTTAATTTTATTTCCATGTAGAAGAATCCAAACCATGTGAAGATGCCTCGAGAAGTTATATATATAAGTGTATTGTATTTTGGTATTACTCCACAATTAAACAACCCAGCCACCCCCAATCACAGCCCTAATTCTTAACGCTGACCAAGTGTTCAACAGATCACAACTAATTAAAAAGAAAAAAAAAAACATATTAATTCCTAGTTAATGACTTATTTTTTTCCCATAGAGTTATTTCAATTGTTAGCGACGTGCAAGTGGTAGACTTAAGTAACTGAACGTGTAGGCGTTGTTGTTGTTGTTCAATTACATTTATATATATGAATATTGCAATAGTTCATTCGTGCATTCAAACACCCCCAATGGGAATTAATTTGGGCAAAATTTTGTTATTCAATTACTTTATATATTATATGAATATTGCAACATTTTATTCGTGCATTCAAACACCCCCACGGGGAATTAATTCGGGGAAAATTTTGGGTGAATTTGAATTGGATTTATCAATCTGCTACCTAATCGGACATGGTGGAATTTGAAATCGATGGATTTATTTATAATTTAGAAAAAAAATAAAAATCGAAGGATCAATAACTTTAAGATTATAAAGAACTTGTTTCAGAGTAGTTTTATGGTTTTAATTTGTTTGAAAATATGCGTGTTTATTTATGTATTTCGATAATGAAAGTGCCAAGTACTGCACATGATGCATATTAAAATGAAAATTTATGCACGCTAATTCTATTTGCATTTATAAATTCATCTCGTTCAATAGAGACAAATGAAGATCACCATTTTATTACTCGAATGATTTCGTAATTGGGCCTTTTCTTAATTAACGTAATTGGGATTAATGTGGGTTTGGACGGGTAAACCTTAAATATTAATTACCCATTAATTTTATCCACATTCAATATTGTCTTCTCTCTAGTTATATATAATATACCTTTAATTAGTCATGTATAACAACGTGATGACACACTAGAAAAACTCGATGATCAAGAGTTAATGTAATGATAACTAATTTGATGATCTAATACAAACAAATTTTATTTAGAATATATAATTAAAATTAATTCTAGGTCAAGTTTGGATTGCCAGTTTTGTTTAATTTTCTGAGTGCGTTTGGCACTTTTGGACGAACTTAATTAATGTGTGTACGTAAATTGAACTACGTTGACTTGTTCACAAAAATTAAAAGAATTTTTTAGCTTTTGACCTTCACAAAATTTAATAAATTTGTCAGATAATTAATTATAATGTTAGATTTTGATTACAGTAATTATCGTAATAATGATAAGAATTTTTGCACCGTCGTCGGTGCACGTGAATGAGATCCAATCTGCATGCCATCATGTGACCATTTACTCTTCTCTTCTCTTCTCTAAATTGATTGATAATCAGACTAAATTAAATGTCAAATTTTCCTTCAGAATTTATTTTATTTATTAATTATTTTTGCGATCGTTTCGAGAATTTTGTTTTAGTTTTTCTTGAAAATAATATTGGTTGACAATGATATAACAGAATGCGTAGATAGTGAAAATACGTTCGAATATGCGTATGAAAGATATTGGACTATATATATATATATATATATAGTTTTAGAGATATTTTCGTAGATGCATGCTTTATCAACGTTCCCTAGCTTCATGTGGTGGAAGTCAAATTAAAGTTCACATTCGTCGGCTCTCTCTTGTTACCAATTAAGTTCTAAAAGAATCAATTAATTAAAGATGTGATCTCATTGTTGTTATATAGCGATCAATTAATGAAGTTTTGAATATTGTTAATTTTGTAAATCGTCAGAGTACAATATAATATAAAAATGATAAATATAAGAAATATAAAAGGTAAATATATTTTCATTTTTTGGAACGTAATGCAAGATTTTTTTTGGGTGGAAATAACATTTTATTATTATATTTACAATTAAATGAATACCTTATTTACTTTATTCTATTTCAATATGGAAGGCCAAGATAACCAAATGAAATCCTCTATCCCACTTTTCTCTATTCCATTTGGTGTCCCACTTTAATTTTTATTCTATTTTCATCAATTTTTTTCTTCAATTTCAATTTGTTATGACTAAGTTAAATTTTATAATTATTATTTAGGGTTTATTCCACCCAATTAGGGTTTATATTTATTTTTTAATATTTATTTCTTATTTTTTAGTTAATATAATTGATTAATATGGTTAATTATTCCAAAAGTAGGATATATAATTTTTTAAAATTTTAATTTTTAGCAATAAATGTTGATTATGATTTGTAATACTATAATAAAATTTATTTTTGTAACAAACATTTTAAAAATATTAAATTTTATAGCGGGACATGAAAAGTGGACTAGAGGATTTTATCCCCGAGATAAGAGATGTCGAAAACCAATTAATTTGGGAATGTGAAGTCTCTCTCCTTTCCTTTTCTTTTTTGGATTGATAAAGAAAATTTGAAGTCAAACCTCCTTAGAAAGAATGGATGAAAGAAAGTTGACAATTATTATCTGCACGTGAATCTAACCCCCCCCCCCCCCCCACCAAAAGGGTAAGAAAATATATAAATAAAATATTGAAGATGAAAAAATAAAAATAAAACATAGCATTTAGGTTACGGTTAACACGCCCCTGTAGACATAATTTCTTAATTAATTAAAACACCCCCTACTATATTGCCATAATTTTATTTTATTTATCAGACCAAAAGCATTTTTTTGTGGCGTAAATATTTAGTCGCACTAGCTAGCTATTTCACTAAACATTGTAATATTGAGATTGAATTGTAGAGTTTAAGATGTTATAAGTTAAATCAATATGTATAATCGTCCCCTTGGGGAGGCATAATGATGGAGCGTTATTATCTTAGACTAAATGTCTCAAGTTCGAATTTCATTTTACCTCTCCTGTATGTGGCTATTTCCAAGTGTGGTTCTCTTGTGTGGTTTGCAGACTATTTTCAAGTGTGGTTTATCTCTCATATGGCTATTTCCAAGTATGATTTACTTCTCCTGTGTGACTATTTTCAAGTGTGGTTCTCTTGTGTGGTTTGCAGGTTGTTTTTAAGTGTGGTTTATCTCTTTTATGACTATTCTAAGTATGATTTACCTCTCCTGTGTGGATTTTCAAGTGTGTGGTTTATTCCAAATGTAGTTAGTTCTCTATGTAGTTTGTAGGCTATTTCCAAATGTGGTTTATCTCCTCATGTGGTTTGGAGGCTATTACACAGGTGCGGAGTTTATTCAATGCACACCTCGGTAGCAGCTGCGAGTTACCATCGCCATAAAAAAGAAATGATCCAATATGAGTTTATTCTTCCAAATGTAATTTATCTCTTCTGTGTAATTTGCAGACTATTGCACATGGATATAATTTACTCAGTACGCACCTCGTTAGTAGCCGTGGGTTATTCTCGACATAAAAGAAAAATCAATATGGCTAATCAAAGGCAATGATTTCTGTTGATATATATATGGTGTGTTGTAGGTGGGATATTAATTAATAATTACTTTAATTAAGTTCCAAAGCATATATGTAATTCCACATAAGCGCTTCGTCATCCATCTAGTATACACTGTAGTCGTTCACACAATACACGCGCGTGCCTACACATATATATAGTATTCATAATTCACATCTAACAATATTTAAGGAAACACTAGCTCAATTAAGTTACATTATGTAAGCTACGCCACGTATAAAATTAGAGTCTTGTAATTTAGTGAAATCTCTTAATTTTTTATATAAACTTTTAGATATTGAATGCCACTACTTATAGATGTGAAAAGAGTATATATCGTCCTCTTGGGGATGACCTAGTGGTGGAGTGGTGTCTTACACCTACACAGGGGCGGGGTTTACCCAGTGCGCACCACGGTAGCGGCTGCGGGTTACCCTCGACATCAAAAAAAAAAAAAGAGTATATATCAATTTAAAAGACGTTGGTAGAATACAAACACATAACATTTTAGTCATAAATTAACTTAATTAATCATTCACCCTATTTTTTTTTCTCATAAAAATTAAAACATTATTTTGTTATCAAAAGGACATAACTACATTGTTTGACCCTTAATTCCACCTAATCTGAGTTTGCCCAAATCAATTGATGTTCAAATTGTTCTCTTCTTTCTATTATTTTTAATTTCCTCGTCTAGAAGTTTCATAGATTATATTGATCCATTCTCTTTTTTCTTAATTTAATTTATTTTATTTTATTTCTATGATTCTGGAAGCCCGAATTAATTTATGCAATAAACAATTGTAGGGATTTGTTTGTATATGAAGAATTTGTTATTGAAGAATGAATCCTGATTAATTGTTCTGGAAAAAAAGGAGAGATTTTGTCTAACAATAATACAATTCGATCTTGAGGGAAGTGGTGAAGATTTGAGAGAGAGAGAGAGAGAGAGGATGACTAAGTGTATTTAAATTAATCTAGGGTGCATGCATTAATCATGTAATCTCTTTTTCCAAGAGAGATATAAATCTTTGTTTTGAAGCTCAAGTGATGAAGATGAATAGTATTTTTCCTACTTTAAATTGCTTCCCAAATGAGACATAAATGGCAAATATATTTTTTAAATATAACATGATAATATGATATATATGTAATTTGTAACTAAGTCCCATTAGCATTTTTTCTTCATCAAATTCGTAAACTTTGGAATGACGAAACATTTTTTTTTCATGAGCCAAGTGAACACCGAACACCGCCCGAGTTAATCTTTTCTATCATTATCTTTCTCTAAGTAATTATTAGTGATGATTTGATTTGATGCGGGCCCCAAAATAAATAATTAAATAAATAAACGACACTTATATAATCGCTAAATATTTACTTTTTCACAGACAAACTTTTAACTAACTCGACTTGAATTTATTTCTATAATAAGTAGACGATGATGACACGCGCATTAGTTATTCCTTACATGCATATAATCCCATCTCTATCTTGACTCATATCACTAAAAGAATCTCACAAAAACCAATTTTAAAATCTTGTTCAACGTTGCAGTTGAAACTCCATCTAATTTAACATATACAGGCATCACATACATTTCAGTTCATCACATTAAATTATTTCGAATTCACCTAATTATATATTATTTCAAATTCACCTAATTATTATTTCAAATTTCCTTCTTCTCCTACCCTGCTCCAAGAAATTAAAAATGGTCACACTCCATAAAAACTGATTAAAAATTAAAATAAGCTGAAGAATCGAACACGGTACAGCTTCCATCTTCTTTCCTTCAAGAAAGAGCCACACAACATTGAATCATCCACAAATGCAAGCAAAATCAGTCCAAATAAACAGATTCAAACTTTTTTCTTTGCTTTTTTTTTTCGAAAATGTTTGGCAAAAAGCCATTAACAAAGATTGCTGCAATATGCATTCAACCACCTAGTACTAGTACATTACAAAACAGCTAGCCAAAAAAGTCAACCCCTCAAGCCCACTATTTTCTTGCTATATATGTGTGTGTGTGTGTATATATATATAAGTTTCGTCGAAAGCAATCTTCATTCATACATTCAAATAATCTGATCATCTTCGCCTACGTGGCTTATGGTTTCCATAATTAAGCTACATGTTCTGAGCTTTTTTTGGAGCTTAATTTGTTGAGGAAGAAAAGGGTTCGACGTCGATCGCTCCCTCCTTAATTTTCTTGATTCTTACTTTATTCTTTTGTTTTGATCAAGGTACCGATGATTCTCTGCAGTTTTCAAGGCTCTTTTTTTTTTTGTACGTAGTTTAAAGTTTAAACTACACGTTCTTTTATTTTTAACGTAATATTTGTGAGCGAGTTTGAAAAAAGTTTGTGTTTTTTAATTGCTTTCCTATTTTGGAGTTTGTGAAATATGTGAGAGGCTTTGAGTTTGCCTCAAGGAAAACATTTTGGACTAGTTTTAAATTAAATGCTCGATTCATATCGTAAATATAGGAAATATTTGATATTTTGGAGCGCCAAAATTGCAGGGGGACGACCCCTTTTCGCGGCGAAGGTGCAGGCTTTTCTCATTGTTGTAATGTTTTTTGTATGTGAAGAAAGTGTGGGAAACTCGTTCACTTTGATTAGTTTTTATTTTTCTAGAGGCTAACCCCATGTGACCTTTGCTGCATTTTCCATGGTGTTCTTCATCACACTTTATTAACCCCCGCCACTGCCCCCGCTCTCTCTCTCTCTCTCTCTCTCTATATATATATATATATATATATATTAATCAATGCATCGCTGATCAAAGTTCTCAACACTTGAAACTCCATTTTCTAGTTGAATTGATTCATTTTTGAGGTCCGAACAATCGATTCTGTTTTTCTTTTGGTGGTAATGATCATGTATATATGTCTATTAATAATGTTTGTTTGCATGCATATTGCAGGTTTGTAGGTAAATAAGATGAAAATATCAAGAAACATGAGAAGTGGGGAGTATTTGGAAGGAATGCTGAGTGATTACATGGGGGGGAAGGCTAAGTTGAAGGGGCAAAAAGGCTCTTCATCTCGTCTTGTAACAATCTTGACATGCTTGCAGTTTGCCTTCGCAGTCTATGCCACGTTCCTGCTGTACTTCATGAGCCCTTCTGTTGATCTGAGGGGGAAGCCAGACTTCTCGTGGGCCACTCGTATTGCACACCAATGGAAGCAGCTGATGGTCACGCCTCACGTCGTGAGCCACTACCAAGAGGCGAATGCCCTCATCCAATCTGAGATCATCGCTCCACCAATTAGTCCATCCCAAGTGTGTGAGCACGAGAAGATAGATTTTGTGCAGAAGAAGTCTAGTGATGGGGTGATGATCAAGTTCAAGAGAGAGTTGTATCAACAAGTGTTGGATTTTCAGAGAAAGAGTGTTGGGACTGAAACACTTTCTGAGCTGATGAGGATGAAATCTAGGTGGGATTTGCATGGCCCTAACATACCTAAAGTGACTGTGATCTTGAACCATTTCAAACGTAAGACGCTCTGCGCCCAGATCGATTCTCTGCTGCATCAAACTCTTCCATTTCATCATGTTTGGGTGCTCTCATTTGGGAGTCCTAATGAGCAGTCTTTGAAGAGGATTGTTGACAGTTACAACAATTCAAGAATCAGTTTCATTAGCTCGAGCTATGATTTCAAATACTATGGCAGATTTCAAATGGCTTTGCAGACAGAAGCAGACCTTGTTTACATTGTTGATGATGACATGATTCCAGGAAAGAAAATGCTGCAGATTCTGTCGCATGTGGCAGGAACAGAGAAATACAAGAATTCTGTTCTTGGTAGTATTGGGAGGATCTTGCCTTTTCGACAGAAGGATTTCACATTTCCTAGCTACAGAAAGTTTCGATCCAAGGAGGCTGGCCTATATCTACCCGATCCTGCTTATGATATCACTCTTGACAGAGTTGTGCAGGTTGATTTCCTCTCTAGCTCCTGGTTCCTCTCTGCTGAGCTTGTGAAGACGCTGTTTATTGAGACTCCCTTCACTTTCATGACTGGTGAAGATCTCCACTTGAGGTATGTATATCATTGTTACTTGGTATCTAGTTTGTTTGTTTGATTGATTGGTTGGTTTGTGGAATGAAATATGATTCGATTAATGCAGTTATCAACTTCAGAAGTATAGAAATGCTGGTTCATTTGTGCTGCCTGTGGATCCAAATGATAAAGAAACATGGGGTGATAGTGAGCACAGGCTAGCTTATGTCTCTGAGACTACTGTGATTTTCAAGGATATTGTTCAAGTTCGTGATGATCAATGGTGGAAAGCCCTCTCGACGGGCTACATAACACAGTGGGCAGCTATGTACCCTCAGAAGATAGATGCCCTCTTCTATGCTCACTCTATTGATGAAGTCAAGGCGCTCGCCCCTCTACTCGAGAAATTTAGGACTACTGTGGGAAAGAAGGCCTACATTGTTGTCTCAGGGGGGAGTTTCTGCCCCTGTGAGGATGCTGCTGCTGCATTGAAATGGCCTAAAGCAGTGTGTAGAGAGAGAAGATTCAAGATTTTTGATCTTGGAGTTGGTTCTCTCTCTAGCCTTTCAAACTCTGAGGTGCCTGTTTTGCAAGGTGTGTATGCTAGCATGAAAGGGCTGATCAAGATCCACAACCCGAGCGTTGTGATCACGGTCTCAGACATTGATACAAACGTGAAGAAGGCATTGAAGATGGCGACGGAGTCTAGCGCGAATAATGCTACTACTACATTGGTGCTTCTGCCTAGAGCCTCAGTGACAAAGGCTCTCTGGATGGCTGATCTTCGCCCCACAACTTTGCCTAGTAAGATCTCTCTCTCCTCGTCTGTTTTGGATAAACCCCGTTCCTGTGTTCTAGTTTTGTCTATACTTACTACTGCATTCCACAGATTGGAACAAGATGAGGCTGACAATAAGCATCATCACACAAAACCGAGCCACTTCTCTTGATAGGCTGCTCAAGTCCATCAGCAATGCCTACTTGTTAGGAGATGAGGTAGCGATCACATTCAACATGGACAGCAAAGTAGATGAGGCAACCTTAAAACTAGTGAACGGGTTCGCCTGGCCACACGGGCCTAAGGTACTACGCAGAAGGATCATACAAGGAGGTCTAATACGGGCTGTGAGTGAGAGCTGGTACCCCTCCACAGACGACGAGTTTGGGCTATTACTAGAGGATGACATAGAAGTGTCACCCTACTTCTACATGTGGATCAAGTATGCCCTTCTGGCCTACCACTACGATCCACAGGTATCTCTCCCGGAGCTCTCATCCATCTCCTTATACACGCCACGTCTAGTGGAAGTAGTGAAAGAAAGACCCAAATGGAACGCGACAGACTACTTCAAAAGAATCCATCCAAACACACCTTACCTCCACCAGCTCCCCTGCAGCTGGGGGGCAGTGTTCCTCCCCAAACAATGGAGGGAGTTCTATGTGTACATGAACACGAGATTCACCGAGGATGCAAAGGCTAACCCTGTCCAAATCCCAAAATCAAGAACCAATGGGTGGCAAGCCTCATGGAAGAAGTTTCTGATAGACATGATGTATCTAAGAGGGTATGTGAGCCTATACCCCAACTTCCCCAACCAAGCTAGCTTCTCGACTAACCATATGGAGCCCGGTGCTCATATCAGCGCCAAAGACAACGTTGTTAAGCATGACAAGACTGATTTTGAGGTGCCTTTGATGAAGCAAGATTTTAGGACATTGCTGCCTAATGGGAAACTGCCTCCTGCTTCGAAGTTGCCTAGTTTGAACCTCTTCAATCAAGCATTGTCTTTGAAAGGTTTGAAGGCTGCAGGGGCAAAGCTGGGACAGGATGTCTTAGAATGCAATGCAGCTCAGATAGTTATGGTCAATCATCAAACAGGACTGCCTTCACATTGTGCAACATTCTAGCTCATCATTCATATTCATATATATTAATCTTTCTTTCTTAGTTTTCTTTTAGGTTTGTTTCATTGATCAAATTTGTTTCTTGTAGCAATCAATACACATTGTAAAACATTGTGGGAAAGGGAAAGAAATATGAAGATCACAAAACGGTTCATCTTGGATTTGGGATTTCCCCATTTTAAAACAAATATACTGCATGAGATTGTGGCTTTGCAATTGTAAAATAAACCTCTGATAAGTGTGATGCAATTGAATGTAAATAAATTGCAAATTTGATTGATTTGTGAGAATGTTGGTCTGACTTCGTTGAGTCCATCAACTTATTCAATTGGGCCTTAATATATTTGTCCACCTTCTTTCTTAGTTTTCTTTAAAATTATTAATTTTTATTTTTTTTAGAATAAATTATGTCTATCTTTCTTTGTTTTTCTTTTTCTTTTCTTAAATGGGAGAAGGGGAGTTGTGGCTCATGAACCCAATATATAGCCTATATCTTTTTTGTAAAAATCTTCATTATGTGGGTGTTCTCGAATAGATTATAAGAATATATATTAATATATTTAAGGTTCATTATTATTACTTAGTGTTATTTTTATTGGTTTGTTATATTTATTTAAAATTTAGTAATCTGATAAATAGTCTATTACATTTTTATTAAAATAAAAGACAAATATATTTTGATACACATTTGGATAAGGGCCAAACTGGAAAACATCCAAGCGGTGGTAGACTGGTAGTGCATCGAGTTTAGCAAAATTCAAGTTCGTCACACTCGGAAATATAAGTCCAAATAGGTCGACCCATTTCAATCGAAATTTTATTGAACTTATATTCGAAAGTCTTAATATTATATTGTATGAAAAATGAAATTTCAGGTCAATTTAACGACCTTCACGCGAACAAAAATAAAACAACATTCCTTCTCTTATTTATTATTATTTTTTAATATAAAATTAACAATTAATTTTATGAACTAACGTACACATCCCTCATATATGACATAAAATCTTATTCACTTATATTTTTCTAAAATAATATTTGAGTTAGGGTTAAAATTGGGAGATAGAGTGTAAAAATATATAAAACAACAAATATTTTGACACAAAATAAAAAAGTTCAAATAACAATCAAAACGAAACGAGGGAGTATTACTTTAACTAAATACTTTTTTTGCACTCTATCTTTTTCCATTATTATTTTTCCTGCACCTATGCGTAGAATTAATGATGCATTTTATTGCAATTGACTAGTTCTTTCCAAATTATGATGGATAATTTAATGTTACACTTTTTCACTCAAAAATAAAATAAAATTAATGTTACGATTTGATGATGTCAAGAATCGTAAGGACATCCCACGGTAGGTGTAAGTCAACATTTGACGGCAAGTTTCCTAAATCATATGATTGAGGTGTTTAATTTGTGCAATTTTTAGTTAATGTAATGAAATCCTACTTGAAGTCGATACCTATTTATATAATCATTAGATTTTGGATATTTATGTTGGCCGTAAGAAAAGTTTTTCAAACTATAATTATTCGTAGGTTTTTTTTCCCCGAATTTAAGCATATGATCATAAACATTGAACTCGAGCGTTATTTTCAATTTCAATTTATATCAATATTCTATCATTAAACATCTCCTATAGAACACTAATAATGGGTTCAGTCGTGTTCTTTTTAGTAATTACATTATTAAATCTTCTATCTCTAACTTAAAAATATTGATATGAAAAAAAAAAAAAAAAAAAAAGTCCTTCAGACGGCCCCTTAAAAGAAGTGTAATTGCACCGAAAGATTTATGAATGATGTAAATACGATATATTTGAATAGCTCGATATCTAAAAATTGAAATTTGATATTAAATTTGTGATTTGGTGCAATTAAAGCAACATGAATAGATTCGATAGAATTCCCAATATTTTTCATTCTCAAGTGTGGATCAAGTGTCAACTGTTTTTCCCAAATCATAATAAAGAATAGTTTAGTTATCCAATATATTTCCAATTATTAAACGTATTCCACTGTACCCCGTAGATTACAGTGGTCTATGTAATATTGTAATTGGGGATTAGGATAAAAATTTAGGAAGAAAAGAAGGCTTAATTAATTAGTTTTCAAATAAAAAATGATGCAAAAAATGTGGCATCGCGTGGATTGATGATAGCCGTAGCTCATCTAAAAAGGTAAAATGCATGTCTGATCGATGCTCTTTTTCCGTTGCACTTGCCCATCGCTAATATCGACACATCAACCTACATCGCTTATATTTTTTCAATTTTTTTTTTTGTGGTTCCAAAAGTTGAATGTCAAAGTTACATATTCCCCACCTTTAAATATTCCGTCTCCAAAACTATATATTCGTTCCATTACAGATACAACCACTCCTTCCTACATATTTTTACATGTGCGTCCATCTCTAATTTACACATAAATTATTGAAAATTTGTTACGTATATTTTGAAAAAAATTTAACTGTCTATTCAAATTGAATTGCAATAAATTAATTAATATTAAAAATGCAAATTTGTCAATTTCATTTTTGAAATATATATATATATTTTAAATAGAGACTTTCAAGTTTCATCTAATGAGCTAGTTACAGATTAGTACGTACATGAATCAGTTTGTTGAGTTTTTATATAGTTTGATTTAAATATTTTCTAATTTCAATGATTTTATTGTAATTTTTTATTTGATGTGTACGTATAGATTTTTCCTTTTTCTTTTTTAACTATCCGTGTTTTGAGGATAGCTTGACTTAATGCGTAAGGTATTAGATTTCCATAATAGTATTACGGAAATTAAAGATTTAATTTGGGGAATAATAATATTACTAAAATGAAATATTTTGAATTTTAAACAGTAATACACTAATACCATTTCGTATTGAAATTTCATGTTACACTTTTTGTGTTACACTCCGTGTTACACTTTCAAATTACTTATTTTTCTTGTATTTTTTTCGTCAATTTTTTTTTATTTAGTTCTATTTTATGATTGTTTTTAAGGTTCACCCCACCCAATCAGGATTTATAATTATTTTTTAATATTCAATTTTCGATTTCTAATTAATAATTCTTCATTTTTAAAAATTTATGTTTTATAATTTTTTAATTCATTTTTTTTATTGATAAATGTTGACCATGATTATTTATGTTATAATTAATTTTTATTTTATAATAAATATTATTAAAACCATACATTTGATAATGAAACACGGAGTGAAACACAAAAAAATTCAACCCATTTGTGTAGTTTTTATAATCAACCCTAAAATAAGTATTTACTTATATTCATCGGAAAATATTCAGGTGGGTCAACTGGAAATCGAATAATTTTGTTAGGTTGTGCAATTTAACCATAACCTTCTAATTTTAGTAATTTTATTTAATAATTTTTATTTTTTGCAAATCGAAATCTGCTATTAATTACTCATCTTAATCCATGTAGTCGTCCAAAAATTGGTGCCTTCATAATAATAATAATAATAATAATAATAGCAGCAGCAGTAGTAGGAGCAGCAACAGTCGTAGTCGTAGTAGCAGATGAGTAGGAGTAGCAGTACCAGTAGCAGTGGTCGTATCAGTCATAGTAGTTGTAGTAATCGTAGTAGTAGTAGTAGTAGTAGTAGTAGTAGTAGTAGTCATAATAATAGTAGTCGTAGTAGTAGTAGTCATAATAATAGTAGTCGTAGTAGTGATGGTGGTAGTCGTAGTGGCCGGTAGTAGTAATAGTAGTCGTAGTCGTAGTCGAAGTCGTAGTGGCAGTGGCAGTGGTAGTGGTAGTGGTAGTAGTCATCGTCATCGTGGTAGTGGTAGTGATAGTCATCGTAGTAGTAGTAATAGTCGTAGTAGCAGCAGCAATAGTAGTATAGTAGCAGTAGTAGTGGTAATCGTAGTCAGTGGCGGAGCTAGAAATATTGCTTAGGGGGGCGCAAATTCATAATGTAAAAATTTCATAAATAAAACGATACAAAATAAAACTAATTGATGCGAAGAATTTACTCTCTTGCTTGTTTTACATTTATGCTCGAGTCATGCTTACAAGTATAAAAACATATTTGTAGATAGGAATCATAGGATGAAACGAGATCGGTTCACAGAGAATGAGATATTAAAATAGATAACACAAGTACCACAACTATAGATGCACGGATTATCTAGACTTGAATTAAGTAAGAGTTGATTTTCATCCACAGTACCAAAACATAAACTTAAAAGATCAAATACCAAACAACAACACAATCAAATATAATATAATGCAAGAAATCAAGACAACAAAGGGAAAGATTTGAGATAACAAGATAATGCAAGACTCTAGGACATGGATACACAATGCTACTCTTGAACATACAACAAGGGTATTCTCAACAATCAACTTCGTTCACCGATAGGAAGACCACGAATATAGTAAGAGCATCTTTCGAATATCACTTGAATTGTGTATGTGATAAGGATGATTATCTCTAATACATTCCAAGATCACACATACCAAAGGCTCAAAGGGGTTAAGTTTCCTTCCACATATTCGACATTCGACTAAGAAGACAAATACATAGATTCAATTCAAACATGCTTATGATCACAAAATGGGCAAGATACAAGTCATTCATACATTTGATGTTAAATGAATCCCACTTCAAACAACACCATTCAAGAACTAGCATGGATTAAAACCTTGACAAAGCATAACCATAGATAAAACCCTAGTCAAGAACAAGATTCACATTTTGATTCACATCCTAGAGCCCTAAGGCTCTAGCCAACCATATTTACAATAATATCAAGAATAAAGAGGAAAATACCAAAACCCATCCTAAATACAAGAGTAAGAGAGTGAAAGAGAAGATAAAACCCAATGTTGAATCCTCTTCTTCAATCCTTTAGCTTGAATCTTCAAGATGAATGGATGTTTCTTCCTCCTCTACTTGATCTTCAAAAATCCCCAAGTATGATGTGTTTCTTGCCTAAAATCGAGTGGGGGAAGCTGGCCTTTGAAATCCCCAAAAGTTATATTTATAGTGGACCAATAATTGGATGCCAAAAGTTAAAAAGTAATTTCGTCTGCCCGGAACTCGACCCCAGGAGATCGCGTTTGGGGGTCGAGTTTGGATCAAAGGAAAACACGTCCCTGAAGGCTCTGCAACACGGGCTTTTGGTCGCATTTGAGGGTCGAGTTTCGGCCTTCAGTCGAAACTCGACCCAAGGGGTCGCGTTTGACACTCGCGTTTCGGCCAAAGGATTTCGGCTCTCTGAAGGCTCTGCAACATGGGCTCTGGGTCGAGTTTGAAGGCCTCTGAAACTCGACCCCTAGGAGGTCACGTTCGAAGCGAGTCTCCGGTAGCTTCTACGGTTTTGCTTCGTTCTCGCTCGTTTCTTGGCTGATTGACCCGATTCAACTTGCAGCGCGCTCCTTATTCGATTCTCTATCTATGTATGGTCTTGAATCCCTCAAATTTGCATTAATTTATCCTCCATTTCCTGAAAAACTCTAACAACAAACTAAACTTCTAAACCAGGAGATTAAACGCTCAATTTGGGTTAAAATACATACAAGAATCTTCAAATCACTTCATTTAAACCTCAAATTATTATGTAAAATCACCAATCATCAACTTGACTTTGTTTTGCATTGATTACCCCAAAAACTCCCTGTATTGGCCACATTAATTAAAACTTAAGATAAAAACAATATTTACATTATTCACACGATATATGCATTATAACCTAGTGCAAATGCACTCAAAAGTGAGTGCAATTGAGTGCAATTTATGCACTCATCACTAATACAAGTCTAATATTCTTAAAATTACATCTGAAAATAAAAAGCTAAACACGACAATCTCATAATATTTCTCTTCTATTCTTCAAATTCTAAAAAGCTAAACACGGCAACATCTTAAAATTACATCGACATCAACAAATCAATTCTTACAAACTTGATCCCCAGACCAATCATTTTAAACTTTTCCCAATTAAAATTCATCGCATTGATTACCCGATAGAATTGTAACCGTACAACTAGAGAATAAGACGAGAAAAAAAGTATCTTCTAACTTTATTTTCCCTACCAAATATATGAGTAGTAAATCCCAGAAAAATCTATGCAACATCTGATCATTCAAGTAAACTAGGAAAACAATACAATACAACATTCTGATGAATTAACAAGAAACAACATAAGGCCATCTTCTTGTGCCCTTAGCAGAACTCTTTATGGTGCAAACACTGCTAATTTTGTCTGAATAAGGGAAAACAAATCTCTTATAAAACTAGTCATCTGGTAACACACTAAATTCAGCAAGAGAAGGCCAAACTTTAATGAGATTCCTACTTCTAAACATAAAACGAACCAAGAATCTCAAAATTATCTAAAATCTGCAAACTATACATTCAACTTGTAATTTGTAAATGTATACAACTGTGACAACAAATCAAACAACAAAAATGTATAATAGGTTCTACAATTAAATCAATTCAACAAAAAACAAATTATAAATGTCAATGTAAAGAATATTACCTTAAAAATTTCAAAATTTTGATTTTTGTAACCTCCGCTACAAAGCTTCAATGAACCCTAAAGTTTAAACATCAACACTAGGATGAAAGAATTGAAGAAGAAAATGGGAGAGGAGATTGGAATCGAGATTCATGTATTTTGGAAAATTGGGGATGCACTTATCGGCTGGAAATTGAATTGGTATTTTTTGGAAAATTGGGGATAAAATTGCTACAGGCCGTGAGTTAGCTTGGAGAGAAGAGTAAGTTTTTGAACTTCTTTAATACTACATTAAATATTACTACTATACTAATTTTTTAAAAAAAATTCCAGGGGAGTCTAGTGCCCCCTGGTCGTAGTGGTAGTAGTAGTCGTATAGTAATAGTAGTAGTCGTAGTCGTAGTTATAGTGATAGTGATAGTCGTAGTAGCAATCATAGTGATAGTGATAGTGATAATAGTAGTGGCGATGGTGGCAGCAAAATAGTGTGAATCTGGTGGTGGTAATTTATTCATTTATTCAAGCATAAGATATAAACTTGAAAAAAAAAAAGACATTGTTTTATATTTACAATATATCGACTTCTCAAATTCTTAAAAAGTGGGCGGCATCCATGGAATTTGTTTTTGTTAAGAAATTAAGTCCATTATTGTTGACTTTATATATTTAAGTTAAGGTTACGGTTGACTAACATGAAATACATAGTTATTTACTATGATAATTAGGAATGATAACGGGTAATGGATCATATAGGTACCCATAAAAATTATCCACAATATGTAGAGTAATTACCCACTAAATGAGTACAGACACATGCATGGGTAATTACCCATAATTTTTGACAGGACGGGTGCGGGTACGTGTACCTTAGTACCCAACCCGCCCCATACCCATACATACATATATTATTATTATTATTATTATTATTATTATTATTATTATTATTATTATTATTATTATTGGTATTTAATTGTATTGTAATATGGTGTTTTTTGGAATATTTCATAGCATTGTTGTGTTTTGCGTTTTTCATGAATGGTTTTTGTATTATATTTTTATCAAACTATAATTTAGTTTTAATTAATATTTTTTAAATCTTATTTTGTAATTATTTACCACAAATAATGATTACTGAATTAAATATTAAATAAATAGTTATGGTCAATAAATTTATATGTTTATATCTTTTTAAAGAAAATATGACCTATGTTATTATCTGAAAAATATTTATTTGGGAATAAAATGATAATTGAATACGAGTAAAATTTGGAGTACATGAAATATTAAATTGTAACTTATGTTATTTATTTCTATTTAGCAAACTTGATAAATACATGCTTATAAAAAATCATATATTGCATATATAAAAAAGTATACAACAAAAAAAATGCTAATATAAGATATTTGAATAATTAGAGAAAAATATCATTAACTTTGTCAAAACAGTTAGATACTACTGATTTTGTAAATTATATTTTCACATTCAATATATTTTTCATGTATTTAAAATATACACATAATATATATGTGTGTGTGTGTGTGGATTTTTTATTTGAACTTATAAATATATTTTAAAATTCATTAAATATCATAAAACTTTTCTCGTATATCACATATGAGAAGTCTACTTATTTAAAATACTGATAATGGGTACGAGAGTATGGGTACTTAATACCCAGATGGTATGAGAACGGGTATAAGAATTGCTACCCATACGGATATGGGGACGGGTACAAATAATTTTTTTAAAATACAGGTACTGTAGTACCCTACCCATTGTCATCCACCCATCCCTAATGATAACGCATTTGAAAATAACTATTACAAGGTGGATTAATAATTTTAGGAAGTCGATATTGAATATTTGGTTGAAATAATGGAAATATAGTCGTAACAATTAACAAAATTGGATTTACTAAGTTGAGTCAGGCAGTAAAATATACTCTCTCTTTCATTTGAAATTTTAGTGTCTAAATTTTATTCTAAATTATTTTATGTTTTAGAACTTTTAAAGGCTCTTCCTCCCACTTTTACCCTTATAAAATCCTGTAAATTAGGCATGTAGATTACAATGAGAGAGAAACTAAGACATATTGGAAAAAAAATAATTTAATAGATAGAGAGGGTATATTTATCATAATTTTTATTTTTTAATTTCTCTTGTAAGAGTTAAAATATCAAATAATATGAAATTGAAAGAGTATATTAGACGGTTAAATAAAAGAGTTTTGAGTATAAAAAACCTTTAACCTTTGAACTAGTTTTTCAAATCATGCTGTGCGAATAGATCGAGTCACGGATTGAAATTTCCTGTTACACTCCTTGTGTTACACTTTCAAGGTATGAGTTTTTCTTGTATTTTTTTCTTCAATTTTATTTTTTTGTGATTTAGTTTAATTTTACTATTATTTTTAGGGTTCACCCCACCCAATTAGGGTTTATAATTATTTTTTAATATTTAATTTTCAATTTCTAATTAATAATTCATTATTATAGTTTATTTTTTAAAAATTATGTTTTATAATTTTTTAATTCATTTTTTTTTGTTGATAAATATTGACTATGATTATTCATGTTATAATTAATTTTTATTTTATAATAAGTATTATTAAAATCATAAATTTGATAATGAAACACGAAGTGAAATACAAGAAAGTGTAACAGGAAATTTAAACCCTCGGGTCACCTTATACCTAAACTCTCTATACTATATAATGTTTTAATTTTTGTATATATATATTTTGTTCTATAATAATAATAATAATAATAATAATAATAATAATAATAGTTTACATTAAAAAAAACACTATAAGTGTACATATAATTGAATCGAGGCTGGTTAAATTAAATGTATATCACTAGCTAGAAACAACAGCATGTGAGCAAAAAATAAGCATGTGATCATCATCATACCCTGTTCGGATTAAGTTTTATTTAAAAAGTCCAATAATCTCATTTTCATTATTTTGCTCATAATTTGAAAATATTTATTAATTAGCTCGAAGATTAGCATAATTAAATCATATAAATATTAACTCGCGAATTAGTCTGCCAATTTTCTGGATGACAGGTTGTTGCATAAAAATGGACAGATCAATTTTGATGCCACCATGTGATGAATATTTAATTTTACTCTATTATGCACTATGTCTTTCCAAAAAGAAAAAAAAGGGAGATTACCCAAAAACTCTAAATCACCCAATTCTATATATTTTTTTCATACGTTGATATCTAGCTACAATTAAAAATATCTCCAAATTTAAAAAAAAAAACAAATATTACTGCAACAAAAGAATAGATCGGTTCCTGTCAAAAAAAAAAAGAAAAAAAAGAAAAGAAAAAAAAGAAAAGAAAAAAAAAAAGAATAGATCGAAGTGCTAGAGAGAACATCTTTTTGCCTTTATCTTTTTTCCTTTTAAGATAAGAATATGTGTCTGCATTCCAAATTCCCAACTTATAATAGAAACATTGTTTGTTACCTTGCCTCAGCGAGTTTGTAGTTAAATGTCGCGAGTTTGAATTTTTAATAAATATTTTTAAGTCTAGTTAAGTCGTACGAGACTTGCCTATTACAAATTTACAATTGAACATTTTTTTTTATGTAATTTGCCAACAAGTCCCCATAAAGTTCAATTTACCTAAATTAGCTTTAAATTTTCAACAGTTACATAACATTATTTAAACACTTATCGTTTCATTATTCATCAATGGTTTTAATATAATAATACCAATACCAATATATATATTATCCTATATGTATATATAAATAAATGTCAAACTTATTTTACGCAATGTAGCCTCTAGAATTCAAATGGATCCTCTATTCTAACAACCAAAAAATAGTATATCAAACTCAATGTATCAAAAAAAATATATAGTGCGACGAAATCTAAATATTTGACTGTGTTAAATATTTTAGGAATTAAACATAACTGGTTTTACCTACTCTCAGTGACAGGTGGGCTTGATTCATTTGTGAATGGGTGCACGCATTGTTTTTATTCAATTGTTTGCTTTCACTTTCTCCCTCAATTATTGATGCGGCTAAAGTTAGGATCCCACTTATTCAAAATGCTAATGAATGGGAAATTTTAATATTTAACATTGATTTAGTAAAGGAAACAGTAATTAAATCTCATGATTTTAGTCAAATGTCAAACATATGACAACTTTTTTTTTTTATCATAAAAATGGACATTTGAATTTAATAATCGCAAAAAACATATTTGATTTTGTACAATTATAATTTTTTGAATTGGGTCCTTGTACTGTAGTTAGGTAAAATTAACAAAAATGTACTTACATTTTTGTTAAATACAAGATTCTTACATAACAAACAATGTAATTTAATGGTGCATGAAGATTGTTTGAATAAAAATATAATCACGTGAAATTAATTTTACATAACTAAAATATAAAAGCCGAATTAAGAAAATCTTAATAGTATACAGGGACCCAATCATGTTTTCCCCTTAAATAATTATTACTCGGTAGGAAGCTAGTTTAGCCATCTATAAACTAGCAAGTAGCAGTAAATTAGTAATGCCCATTTCTAACATATAATAGCAATAGATAAGTAGGTTTGTAACCAAAATATGAGTTTAAATCTCACCAAAGTAAAGCTTATCGCATAACATTTGCCTAATGTATACAGATGACAATAAGTTTCTCTTCGTAATAAAAATAAAATAAAATCGAACCATGATAATTCACGGTGCATTGCACAGTAATTTTGAAGAACAATTACAAAATTTGAATGGCCATGGGTAACAATAATAATAAAGAGGCATGTATACTAATGTGTAGTTATATTAGTATTTAAAGGTTTTAGCCAACCTCTTATATTATTGTTATTTTATTTTTTAAATTTATTTATTTTGTTGGCCTACTTTCTCTTACAGCCCTCCTATCATTCTTTCTCATCGGTGATCGTTCCTTTTTTTTTTTTTTTTTCTTTCTCTATGGGAGTATAATTCAGCCATAAAGTCAAAAATGTCCTAAACAAGGTCAAATAGAAAGAGGGTATAAGGGTGATGTGTAAATATTTTTCCTAAATGGTCCCAATATTTTTTCCCTTTTCAATAGGAAGTTTGATGTGCTAAAAATTAAATTATAATATTCATTCATAAAAAAATCAACCCAATACAAGTATAAGGGTGTAATTATCAAATGAGCCCTATAAACTATGAAATAAAACTTTTAAATTGGATAAATTTTCGTAAAACACTCAAACCGTAGAAAACTCTTATATAAAATAGAGATGGTTCGGTTTGAAGATCCACTAGAATGACCCTTCGTGCGATGCACGAATAATATATTTACAGTTATTATTATTTTATTAGAAATTATAAATATGAAATTAATATTTTAAAAAATATTTAAACTAAAATCTATATAATAACTTTCAAAGAACCGAATGCTTAGTTTTATTGTATATATGTTTAGTTTTTCACTATAATTTTATAAAAAATATAAGATATTGTCAGGTTGATTTTAAATTTTATAGCTTTTTAATTTTATATAAATTTAAATATCTTAAATTGATATTTTTCTTCAACATAATGAATGGGTATACTGCGGTAATTATTTTTAGATTAATAAGAAAATATTTTAAATTCATCAATTTCAAGGTTTATTTTATTGTATATGGAATTTGTTATTTTTGCATTGATACATGTTTAATTTGCAATTTGTGAAATTATTATTTATTAAAGGAAAAAATGATTTAGTGTTTGATTAAATGAAAAATATAAATACATCAAAATTATATAGAAAGATGACCAAAAAAAATATAAATTTAAACAATATGGAAAAGAAAAAGGAAATAGTAATTAGACCAAATAAAAATGATTTAATAGATGAAATGTTGCTTCAAAAAAATATATTTGCTCCGTTAAAAATTGGAAAATGTTAGTGAAGATCAGTCCTGTCTGGGAGAAATATGTTATTCTAATCGGATTGAAGCAGCTCTTTTTGAGGAAGTAAGGTATTGTTGGGCTCGTCGTCTTGCAAATAAGATAGCACATGTTGTGGTGCATCTTGCCGTCCACAACTCTACTTTTTACTCTTACACCGGTGATTTGCCAAGTAATTTTGTGATAAACATTCCTGTGTGTGAATGATCTGACTTATATTAATCTACGATGGTTTATTGCTAAAAAAAAGATAATATTGCAGTTATAAGTTTGTGGTTCACTATTGCTTCCCTTGAAGTTTTGAAAATTGAGGGACTCACATTTAATTAATCACAACATGAAATTATTTCTATCAAATTGGGCGACCATAATTGCTTTGTTTGAGAATTTTTTTAGTACTGTTTTGATTTACGATTTAGTGTTATGTTTGTTTACTAATAATAAAATAAAATTTGTATTTTAAATGTGGTGGAAATAATGTGGTTAATAGAAATCGATCACATATTTTTAATGAAACAATAAAATTCTCTTAGTCTTAAGTTTCGAATATAAAATATATGCAAATTAAGACCGAAAGTAATGGGGTGTTTTGGTTGTTACTACGAAAAAATTGTAGCTATTCGAATGTAAAAAAAAATGACAGTAATTATGAAAAATAAAAATTGGTAAGTCGTGAGAACTTTTCATTAAATGTAATTATTATATCAAAATTGTGATGGATTATCATGTTTACTGAATTTACAAAATTTCCCCTACAAATTCGAGGGAAAAATTGTACAACTCTATTATTATACATATAGATATAGATTATATTGAGGAAAAAAAATATTATAAGATTTGGAATAATTAGTATATATAATACTTTGTGCAATCTATATATACATTGAAACAAATAATCGTATAATAATGAAATTAGTATAATCATTGTGGAATCATATAATCGAGTATCATTATCTGTATTTGTATATGTATTAGTACAATAATTAGATTAGTATAATCATTTATTTATATACATATATTATGTGTATATGGAAAGTATCAAAACTAAATGAAATTAAATGTGATAATGCATAATTCTATATATTACTATAATGTCCATATAATGTTAAAGAAATGTCTACAATGCCCTTTTACAAATGGGCGGGAAAGTAAAAGTGTGTTATAATATACTCCCTCCGTCCCAGAATTATAGCCTTTTTGATAATTCACACAGATTAAGAAATCATATTTAATATTGTATATAATTCCTATTCTACCCCTAATTATGATAATAACCCTTTCCACTAGTTATTTAATTTGTTAATGAATTGTTTGACTCTTAATTTTGTATATATACATTCCACCATTTAATTTACATTGGTGAATGTTAAGATTAAAGGGAGACTTTACTCATTTCACACAATTCCATGTTGACCATATTATTAATTCTAATTTAATAGGGTAAATTGAATAAGGTTATATGTGTCAAATAACATTGTATTTTAGTTTAAATATAGTAAGGGACTATAATTTTGGGACATCCAAAAAAGGAATAAGGGACTATAATTTTGGGACGGAGGGAGTATATAGATTCGTCTCTTTCCTCAACTAAAAAAAATAAAAATAAAAAAAATAATTGGATTAAAAGTGGAACTAGGTCCTAATAATAAATTATGGCGATTTAATGCACTATCCGAATCTAATGTTTGTTTGTATTTAGGTCGGTCCAAACCTAAAATGCAACCGAGATTTCCTGCTACAATTCAATGATTTGATTGAACTGAGATTGGAATTATTTTTCACCTGAGGGTAAAAATGTAAATCCAGAGAAAGGCGTGTTAAAAAAAAAGGAAAAACTTATTTTCAGTTATTTGTTGTCGTCCGCAATAATACCCCATAACATTTTCGAGTCGCACAAAACTCCCCGGTTTCCTCTCTCTCTCTCTCACACACACACACACACACACACACAATCGTGTTCGAAGGCCAAGTTGGTAAGCCTGTCAAACCCTGGATTCAACCTTTCTACCACCCTACATGGATTTTAACATTTGATTTCTCTGTTGCTAACTTTCTCTTAACTTTACGTTTGAACTGTTTCTGTTCCCTTTTTTCAACTTACTGCGTGAGAATGGGATGATCGATCTTCTAGAGGGAAGCAGGAATTGGATATTGTTGTGTTCTGCTTGTTTGAATTTGAGATTGGCATTCGATTGTGTTTACTAAAAGATGCTTTGTTGGTTGCTTAGTGATTTGTTGGGGTTTAGGATTTATCAATCGAGTTGCTAATTTACTTAAAAGTCTAGAATTAGTAAAAAAGTTTCGTGGTTTAATTAGTTTTCAGTCATAGATCATTGTATGTTTAGTTGCTGATTATCTGTTGGTTGCCTTTGCATGTGCTTCAGGAGTCGTGCTTGTGCTTCGCAGATCAAAATTTTAAAGTAAGTTTTTGTTATTTTTTTCTTGTTATTTTTAGTATTTACTAAATAGCGGAACCCTAGATTGATTTAGTTTTAATTCTTTTTTCAGTGGCACCATCAATTAACTATTTTAAAATGGCTAGGTAATTGGTATTAGAATGCTGCAGTTACTGCTTTGGATGATTTGATGGATTTCATCTAAAAGATAATTGATTGAGCAATGAGAACTCAATTCAACTATTAACTTGGCAGGCCTGTGAACCTATGTACAGGGTTGTCAATTTGAGGAGGTGGAATTCAGATTTGTAATAGCAGCATACGACAGTTGCTCACAAGATTCATTTCTGCTTAGTGCTCGACCTTTGAGTTGAGCAACATTTTTTTTATATTACAATGGGAACCTCACTTCGCAGTGGGGCGTTTAGGAAGTCGAATGATAATATACGGCTCATTGTAACAACCATCATGGGGATGGTGCTGGGATATTTTATAGGTGTTTCATTCCCTTCCGTTTCTTTCAGCAAGGTACGGCCCAGATCATCACATACTTAATGCGGATGTTTATCAGCCATTTGGATAATAGTAATACTGTTGTTAACTCATTGAAATAATTTTCAGATTACTCTACCCTCAAGTATAATATCATCTTTTGATTTGGCCTTTAATGATGATCGTCGTGATTCTACTATTCGTAGCTTTCCTGAAAATCTTGGCTCGGGTAGTACACCTGTAGCACCAAAGGTAGTTCTTTCTCTTGTACATGTTCAATGACTACTTCATGCTGCTCTCATTGAAATTTGGAAGTATGTAGTCATTTCTTAGATAATTAATTTGATTCAATCATTTTAAATGGGAGAATGTGAAATACAATCCATCTATGTCCTGTGAAACGAAGAAGCACCTTAGCTTTTCACTAGTTGCTGTTTATGTTACAATTAATGTGTCGATATTGCACTTATATTTAGTATTTTATTTACTTCTGTTTTTGTTACAGACCTTTTTAGTGTTGTCAGCTCAGTTATAGGAATATTTTTATTTTGATTATTGATTCTCACCCTCTTATTGGTTTTATGCGATTTTGATATTCCTTGAATAATTTGAAGAACATAAAGAAGATAATTAATTCCTCAGTGAAGTCATCAGTTAGATTGATGTTATTGTTATGCTTGATGGAAATTTTCTAATTTTGATGGCATTCTGTGTGCTAGTCTTTTATTATCAAGTACTTCTTTGAGTAATTTGGCGAACATATATATTTGCTTTCAGGGTAACAATTAATGTTTAATCATATCTTTGCTTTTCAGATATATGTTCCTACAAATCCTCGTGGTGCAGAGGCTTTGCCACCAGGAATTGTGGTCTCAGAATCAGATTTTTATCTGAGAAGATTATGGGGTGAACCTAGTGAGGTAAGGTTGAAGAATGTAAATGCTTTCTATGGTGTGGTGTGTGCAATAACTTCCTCTTGTCTCTTTTAAATTTCACTTTCTTTCTTGGTGTGGATTCCTGTCTTTCTTTGGTAATAATACTTTAGAGATGATATCCCTTAAATCTAATCAGTATAATTTATATAATCATGCTCTATTCGCTGTTTGCTGCGGCACTTGTTCATTGTAATTGACTAATTGTTTATGCTTGTAAAATGCATATATTCTAGGTTATGAATGGTTTGTTTTCATTCATTATGCTTTCCCTTGATGTAGTGCTTGCTTTAATAGTCAAGTGTAGTTTGTTAGCTTAGGTGGCTCAAGAAAGAAGATAATAAAATTCTTAGCATATATTCTATAGCATCATCTGATGAAATCGGAGTGTGCTTACTGCTATACTCTGAAATTTCAGGATCTGAAAAAGAAGCCTAAGTACCTGGTAACATTTACTGTTGGTTTGAAACAGAAGGACAATATTAATCAAGCTGTAAAGAAGGTAAGCCATTTGAGAAATATGCTATCCCTAGATAGATTTCTGTTTTCAAAATGTGCTAACTAATTTTTCAATTTCATTGTAGTTCTCTGATGATTTTCAAATATTGCTTTTCCATTATGATGGCCGGACAAGTGAATGGGATCAATTTGAGTGGTCACAGCGGGCCATTCATGTCAGTGCTAGAAAGCAAACAAAATGGTAAAGGTCCAAAGCTCTTTGGCAGCTCTTTGTGATCTTTCATAATTTATTACATGATCTAGTTGAGTGGCACCTATGAGGTGTATCGTTAATGGGTCATAACTTTTATTACTCTTTTTTTTTAAAGAAAAGAAGTCTTTGGGAGCTTATATTTACAATTTTGAAAGTTTAACTTTTACATAATTTGTAATTTTGAAAATATTATGTAAATGATATTTTATCCTGCTAATTGAAAATTGAAAAAAATTTCTTTAAGGTGATAAAACTTCAGGATGCTAAAAATAAATATTGTTATTCAGACACTTGTGAGAGTCTAAATTGAATAACAAGTCTTGAAAATGTTAGTTGTAAGTACTGGAATCTACATGTAATGACTTCTACTGATCATTTGTTTTCTTAGGTGGTATGCTAAGAGATTTCTGCATCCAGATGTTGTAGCTGCTTATGATTACATTTTCATTTGGGATGAAGATCTTGGAGTCGAACACTTTAATGCGGATAAGTAATCTCCTTCTGTAGTCCCTAATGCTTTATGTTTTACACTATTAATTGTTTTTAGCTTCTCAACTGATGTCGGGCTTCCTGTACATGCTAGGTATATTGCTTTAGTAAAGAAACACGGTTTGGAGATTTCCCAACCTGGTCTTGAACCCAACAACGGACTGACATGGCAAATGACTAAAAGGCTAGGTGACAAAGAAGTTCACAAGTAAGAACACTAATGTTTAACCCTCATTCTCGTTCCCCTCACCATGTCCACATGTGTAATCCAGAGATGAATGCATAACAGGGATACACAGGAGAAACCAGGCTGGTGCAGTGATCCGCATTTACCTCCTTGTGCAGCGTATGCACTTCTTTCTCTCATTATACAGACATTACTGCTGCTCCACCCCCCACCCCCCAAACAAAAAATTCAAAAATAGGAAAATATTTTACAAAATTACACTATTGTCTAAAAGTATTCTAATGTTTTGAGGATCATATCTGCATGTTGGTGAGTCCTAGTATTATTTATCCTTTGGCATACAATATTTCGTGGTTGGTTGAAATTTTATGTTGATTTTGTTGATTCACCATGATGGTCTTTGTTTCTCTATTTTGTTCTATTCCCAGATTTGTGGAAATTATGGCTCCTGTGTTTTCTCGTGAAGCTTGGAGATGCGTATGGCATATGATTCAGGTAGCTGAGACATTTTGGGTGCATGCAACCTGCTTCACCCTGCTATTGTTCCTTTTGGATTGAAGTTTTTCTTTCCAACTTTTCACCCTTCAGTTGCTTTTATTTTTAGTCTGTTTCAATTCACATTTCAGCAGCAGTGTTTTTTCTGATCGTATTGTTTGTTTGCAGAATGACCTGGTTCATGGCTGGGGCTTGGATTTTGCACTAAGAAGATGTGTGGATGTAAGTGACTCACTCGTCCCCCCCCACAAACACACACAGAGCTCTAGTGGTGTGTGCTTGTGCATTAGCCTGATAAACCGAGAGAGAGAGAGAGAATGGAAACAAATCTATATGGAGCAAAATGTTTAGAGGAGATGGTAAAGGAGACGTCACGTGTTTGTAACTCGGGGATATCGTGGGGAAAGGGGGTGTAGGGGTTCTATTTCCGGCTTCTGGCATACTTTTCATTGGCTTCTTGGAGAATATAGAGTCCTTTGTTGAAATTTCTAATTACTTGTCTTTTGCCTTCCTGCAGCCTGCACATGAAAAAATTGGTGTTGTTGATTCCCAGTGGATTGTGCATCAAGTGATCCCATCACTCGGAAGTCAGGTCAGAAAGCAATAACTATCTGACTTTTGGCATAATAATCTCTCTCATAATTTTCTAAGTTCCCATATGTTTTCAATGCATTTAATTATGCGGTCACAGTTTCATTGATTTGATCTCTGGGTGTCTACATATACAAACTGGACTTGCTCCGTGTAGGTGTCACATGCTTTATTCTGTAAGAAAGTCAATTTCCATGGTTTTGTCTTGGAGTTGTTTTATATTGGATGAAAAATCATGGCTGTTTTCTTGTTTTAAATGATAATACTACTATATGAATTTGACTGTAACCAAGGCCTGTTGAGGGTATGGTGAAGATTCCTTTTCCCCAGCTAATGATTCATCTCTTTTAAATATGGCTGTGCTCTCTGCTTTCCCATCTTGTTGAATAAGAGTTGGGAAACACTCTTGTTAATGGTGTATCTTACTTTGAATGAATATTCCTTGTGCAGGGTGAGTCTGAGAATGGAAAAGCTCCGTGGCAGGGGGTATGTATATTTAGAACCAAACCTTGGTGTGAATTATGTTATATGCTCTTTTCCTCATCCTCCCGGCATAACTTGATATAGCCACATTAGTAGTCGTTAACCCCCGACCTCTGTGTTTTGAAAGGTTTAAAAGTATTGTTCTAATATGGGTTTGCTGATATTTTGTTTTATTGTAGGTACGAGATAGATGCAAAAACGAGTGGGCGCTCTTTCAGGATCGCCTTGCAAATGCTGACAAGTCATATTTTTCACAACTCCAGCGCAACTAGAACACCCGATATATTGTAAATTAGTTTGTCAATTTCTTCGTTTTTCCTCAGAGTGGTTTTGGCGGCCCCGATTCTTTCATGCTGAGTTACATCCTTCTATGGTGTAGGATATGTCGTGTATAATGAGTAGCAGTAAGACAGACATATGAGTAGATATTTAGAAAGAGAACTTGGGGTTTTTTGTGCAGAAGTAGAAGTAGGTTGCATTAGTTTTGGTGTACACAATGGACATTACTACTTTAGTTCTCATTTTCTCATCGAGTAAATACTTAGTTCTACACAGCCTTTTTTTTTAATACACACACACACACACACACACACACACACTCTTTTACATGCAATGAATTAGTAAAAACTGATGTTCTGCCCAATTAATATAACTTCATCGTTTGTTGTAATCTTTGATTATCAGTTAAAAATTGCATGTTTCTATTTTTTGATTTTTTTTACTCCCCTTAAATTAGTCGAATCTTAGCGATCCGATGAATACATGGAAATACAACGGTTACCAGAAATACAACTGTAATTGTTAAGTAGTTCAATAAAATTTTCTCCAGTCCAAATGGTTGAGATTTATGTGTAGAAGGACATCTTGGTTTTAGGATTGTTAGTACGGAAGTTTCTAGAATGTAGGATGTGGTAATCCGATAACAAGAACATGCTCTTGCGTAGTAGAGTATGTTTGTGAAGAGGTTGGTATGCCCTGCCTTTCATCATCTGTTTGTGCATTATTATTTGTTGTTTTTTAAAAAATGTAGAGAAGAATTAAACACGTTAACGTTAATTTTGGTGAGAGGAACTTGTGAGTTGAGATTTTCCCTCTCACCAAACAAATAGAATTTATGGGGTGTCCACACTTGGCTTACCCGAAAGAAGTGCCCATTCCACCTTCCATTCTTCCGTCCTAAGACAACATTTATCTAAAAACTTTTCAAGATTTTACATTTCTAACTTCTAATGTCATTGCCCAAAACTAATGTTTCAGCATATTCTTCTTTTAATTTGAACAAAATTGAGAATCATTTCAGTAATTGTGTAAGTCAGTAAATACATACTATATTGATCAATCGTAATATTTATCAATTATTTATACTACTACATAACAACACGTTCCTCATACGTGAGTATGTGTGTAAAACTATGAATTAATGTTACATTTGGTAAAATCAAAGTATAATGTGAGCGGGATTAGCACATTGTTTAATACCCATTTTTTGTCCCTTTCCCTTCCATTTTTCTACTACTCAAGAGTATCAATCATTAATACAAAGATTTGTCATTTAAGATGTATTTAAAATTCACAAATTATAACGAGATCAATTGCTAGCTACAATAGCCCATTTCTAAGAATCACAGGAAATTTTGAAAAATATGTGCTCGAACTCGAATATCAATCTCTATGTCGAAATATATTTCTTCCTATATACGATCTTATAACTCTTGAGAAAAAAATAAAAATAAAAAAAGGTCTAAATACGTTATTAAATTACCGAAAAGGGCCCTGCCCTTGCTTATAATTCCCGTTAGTGATTTTCTGGAAGGACAGCCAACAACAAAAAACTAAAACAAGTTAGCACCAACCACATGCTACGAGCTAATTAAAAAGACTCCATTTTTTTGCTTTCTCATACAATCCCCCCCCCCCCCCCCTCTCTCTCTCTCTCTCTCTCTCTCTCTCTCTCTAGCTCCATACACAAACCACGTCCCTCTTCCAAGATCTGATCAATTGTCCACTACTCTGTGTTTTATTTCTGGTGAGCACGTTAATTCGTACACATTTTATTTTATTCAAGCATGTATCATATATGACTATTTTTATGTGCCTAGCTAGAAATCAAGAAAGGCACGTAGTAACAAAACAAGCAACTGGAAACAAAATAAGGATGGAATTTTTCTACAAAGATTGTTGTGAATAAATAAAAAAAGTAAGTATTTGATTTTGGCAGATGGGAGAGATGTCTGGATTCCAGTTGGGTGTGATGGGTGCATTATTTCTGTCTGTTGCATCATCAGTTTCCATAGTCCTCTGCAACAAAGCTTTGATGAGCAATCTTGGTTTCCAGTTTGGTAAGAAGCAGTCTTAAACTTATTACATTATATTATATTATCATCCAAATTAAGCTTAAATAATATTGGGGAAGAAAAACAAATAAAAATCGGTTGATATATAGACTAATGAATGAATGAATGAATGAAATTGCAATGCAGCGACAACCCTGACTAGTTGGCACCTGATGGTGACATACTGCACTCTCCACGTGGCGCTACGGTTGAATTTGTTCGAAAACAAGGCCATCGAGATGAAGACAGTGATCATGTTTGGCATCTTGAATGGAGTTTCCATTGGCCTTCTCAACCTCAGCCTGGGATTCAACTCCATCGGCTTCTACCAGGTTAATTAATTAATTAATAATTTCTTCATTAATCATATATATATATATATATATATATATCTACTAATCTAATTATGTATGTATACTTCCTCAGATGACAAAGCTTGCAATCATACCTTTCACTGTGTTGTTAGAAACCATTTTCTTGAACAAACAATTCAGCAAGAATATAAAATTGTCTCTGTCAATTCTGCTCCTTGGAGTTGGGATTGCATCTGTGACTGATCTGCAGCTGAACTTGGTGGGAACAATTCTCTCTCTCCTGGCAATCATCACAACTTGCATCGGCCAAATAGTACGTATGAATGAATTAATATCCATGATGATGATGCATGATTATGAATTCTGATTGATCAAATGAATTGAATTTCAGCTGACAAACACAATACAAAAGAGGCTGAAGGTTTCTTCAACTGAGCTGCTGTATCAATCAGCTCCATTTCAATCAGCAATTCTGTTTTTGGCAGGCCCTTTCGTGGATCACTTCCTGACCAAACAAAACGTGTACGCCTACAAATACTCGCCCATGGTGGTGGGATTCATCGTGCTGTCGTGCTCCATAGCAGTGCTGGTCAACTTCAGCACATTCTTGGTCATCGGGAAAACATCACCGGTCACGTATCAAGTTCTAGGACACCTCAAAACATGCCTTGTTCTTGCATTCGGATACACTCTCTTACACGATCCCTTCACTTCTAGAAACATCCTTGGCATTCTCATTGCTGTCCTTGGGATGGCCTTCTATTCCTACTTCTGCACCAAAGAGACTAAACAACAACAACAACAACAACCACAGCCCCTCGACGACCCCATCAAACAACAATCCAAGGACTCTGCACTCTAACTCTAATTAATCAATCAATCCATTACTCAACAAATTTTGTTTTTCATCAATCTTTAATCATATATATCTGCATTCACCCAATTCATTGTTTTCATTCATTCTTTCATCAACTGCATCCATCTCTTCTTTTTTACTTCTCTTCTCTTCTTTCACGTACGCACCAATTTAGCATCTATGTGTATGCCCAAGAAATACAATATTATGATCCATCAGAAAAGTAAAATGTCATTTTTTATTTCTTATATATGTTTGTACCTTGTAAATCCAAGGAAAACACACTTCAATTTCAACCTTGTTTTTCACATTTGATCCAAACACCCTAGCTAGAATTTTGAGCATATATAATAACCATCGCTCATCGCAACTAGACGATCGAAAACAAATACATATATATTAATTATTAAGGTGCAAATGAATTTATTAACAAGGTATATGGGCGGTAAGCCAAACAAATCATACTAAATATTATTTTTATCTTAAAAATAGAAATATATAGCACTGGATGGAATTGAAGATGATGAATTAATTTGAAGTGCATGCATAATTAAGCAAGCTCCATCCACCAACCACCATATGGCTCCCACCTAAATAAACAAACATCCAACAAAAGGAAACAAAAATTAACAAATTAACTAATATCCAAACCAGCAAAATATGATAAACTGAATCAAACATTTTTAGCTAACAGATGGCTGAATATTTGCTAACAACAAATCTTTTATTTGCTAACGCAATTCAATAAATTTGCAAACATTATACTTTTGGTTTCTATAACAATAAATACACAGGAGTTCACCACCAATAGAAAATTCAAGGTAAGAAAAAACATTTTCCACAAACCTACCAAGAGCCAAACGGAAAAAAAAACCAAAGAATTGAAACCATTAAACTATTTTTTTGCCAAGACACAAATATGAATCTACTACTAATCGCGTCATTTAGAAATGCTAACATATTCATTTTTATTTGATATAATCAGCTATGCATTTGCTAACTGGTTCATAAATATCTAGCTAATAATGTACACTAAATTGATATCAGATTCACATAATTGCTTATACAAACATACATAATCGCTAACAGTAACATACAAAATTAGAATGTCATTCTTAAAAAAAAATTATACCTGTTACATCTTTTTGTTGCTTGCTCTTCAAGCCGTGATCACCTTGAGGGCTCCCACCTAAATAAATAAACATACAACAAAAGGAAACAGAAATTAACAAATTAACTAATATCCAAACCAACAAAATATGATAAACTGAAATAAACATTTTTTGCTAACAAGCGGTTGAATATTTGCTAACAACAAATCTTTTATTTGCTAACGCAATCCAATAAATTTGCAAACATTATACTTTTGGTTTCTATAACAATAAATAAAGAGGAGTTCACCACCAATAGAAAATTCAATGTAAGAAAAAACACCTTCCACAAACCTACCAAGAGCCAAACGGAAAAAAAAAAAACTAAAAAATTGATATCATTAAACTATTTTTTGCGAAGACACAAATATGAATCTGCTACTAATTGCGTCATTCAGAAATGCTAACATATTCATTTTTATTTGCTATAAGCAACTATGTATTTGCTAACTGGTTCATAAATATCTAGTTACTACAAATTTGCAAATGAAATAAACAAACATTTAATCCACAACTGAAACCAATGACAAATTCCATCCATTTCAAATAAAATAATTTTTTTTATTTAATTTTCATCATAATTAGGAAATAATAACTTGGACAATTATATATACTATATCCACCTTATATAAAATCATATACTTGCTATTAGACGTCTAAATATTTTCTAACAACAAATCATTATTTGCTAACGCAATCCAATATATTTGCAAACATTATACTTTTGGATTCTCTAACAATAAAGAAACAGGAGATCACCACCAATAGAAAATTCAAGATAACAAAAAAAACCTTCCTCAAACCAACCAAGACCCAAACGGAAAAAAAAGGAAAACTGCTACAATTAAAATATTTTTTACCAGAAACAAATATGAATCTGTTACGACAAATTTGAAAACGAAATATACAATCCAATACACAGTTTTAAAATCAAACATAATAAGATTGCTATCACCTTCATAAATATTTGCTATTATCATAACTAAATTTGCTACTAATAACGACTGTACATGGTATACGTATTTAATTACAGAAAGTTAAAAAAACGATACAAACATTTAATCCACACCTGAACCTACTGACAAATTCCATCCATTTCAAATAAAATAATTTTTTTTTGAATTTTCAACATAATTAGGAAGTAATAACTTGGACAGTAATATATACTCTCTCCACATCATATAAAATCATATATTTGCTAACATGCTCCTAAATATTTGCTAACAACAAATCTGTATTTGCTAACTCAATCCAATATATTTACAAACATTATACTTTTGAATTCGCTAACAATAAAGAAACAGTGGTTTACCACAACTAGAAAATTTGCTAATTATCATGACTAAATTTGCTAGTATTATAACTAAATTTGTTAATAAAAACTCCAGCAAATAGAAAATCACACCCATCAACATCCAAATATTTATTTATCACCCATTTCAACGAGAATTTTTACATTACCGATTTTCATTACAAATCCAAAAATGTCGAACTTACTGTAAACCCCCCACAAAAAAAATCAATAAATCGATAGATTCCAAAATCTAAACACTAGTAAGCAAAAAAAAATCAACAATGAAGTACACCATGGTAGTTATTTGCCCAAAAATTGCAAATTCCATCAAAGAAACCAACTTAAAATATGAAAAAAAATGGCTTCAAAAATACCTGGAGTAGTTCTTGTTGAACGCTTTCCCGTCATTTATTGCTATAATCGACCTTCAATCTGCAATCGAATGAAATCGCGCCGCCGGTGAAATAATGAAACTGGATTCTGGAAAAAATGGCTGGAGGAGGTCGTCGCGTAATTAAATTTTCAAAGAACTAAACCCTAGAATAGATGTTACAGAATGATATGAAATCTAACGGATTTTCGAGATTTTGGTTGGGTTAATTGCCATAATTACACGGCTACAAATCAAGGATGTGATTTAGTATTATTGTTACCACCCTTTTTTACCCTTAAATATTCAGATATATTAATAAAAAGGCAAACAATTGCAAATTGATCCCTAGATATAAAGTTTAATCTTAGCCGCTGATTTGGAGAAAATCTATGGTTAATATTTGTTCCTATTTCCTACATAGGGGGGTGGTAAACACTTTAACCCACCCCTATATATATATATATATGGGTGGATCTGGTGGGAACTCTCCCCATGTGGGAATAAGGAACTCATCTCATGCACCATTCATAGATTTGAACGACTAAGATTAAAACAGATTATCAGTGGCAAACTTGTAAATATATTGAACTTTTTAAAAAATGCGGTGACATATTGATAAATAAATAAATTGAATTTCAAAAGTGGGGGTTAATTTCTCTCCGTCAAAATATTGATGATGTCATCATATTTGTACAAATATTGTAGAAACTTTAAGCAATCATAACTTGCTCATTTTTAATCGGATTTACGCAAATCATATACTACCTCCGTTTCATAATGTTTGTTGTTTAAGGTTTTTTTTAGTTTCAAAATGTTTATTGTTTTATATAATTTGACATCCTCTCTCCCAATTTTAACCCTCTCAAATCCTACAAGATTTTTTTATTCTAACTTACCTATAATATATGAAGAGAGAAAAATATATGGAGAGAGAAAATATTGTTATTTTTTAGGAAAATATAGATGAATTAGATTTTATGGCATATATAAGGGATGGGTATATTTGTCCACGAAATTAATTCTTAATTCCAGATAAAAAAAATAAAACAACAAACATTATGAAACGAAGGTAGTATCAAATTAAAGCTCTTTTCATAGTCTTTTATTTAAGATCCATATTGCATATGTTTATTTGAAAAAAATAGATGAAAAATATAAAAATCAATTTTCAGGTATATTTTTCATACAAAACAGCCCCAGATTTATATTAGCATGGCGTATATAATATTTTAGCACGACCTATATAGCATTTTAGCATGACCATCTATAATTCATATAATTGCGTTTATGATATTTTAGCATGAAACTACTCGCATAATAGCATGATATATATGGCATTTGAGCATAATCCGTAACTCATATAAGCATTGTGTTCATGACTTGCTCGTTTTAATCAAACTTACGCAAATTATATATCAAATTAAAGATATTCTCATTAGATTGGGATGAACTCATTTGGAGGCATGTTATTAAAATTCTCATTTTAGCATGTTGTGTAATACGTACATTTTAGCAGGTGATATTATGAATATTTTTCTAACAGTTTTATATAAAAACCTACACCTATACAGATACTACAAAATAAAAAACACGAGTTGATGATAAAGAAGAAAAAAGAATGAGAAAGTGAAGCAACAAAGGAGATGACTGACAACTAAGAAAGAAAATGAGAGAATATTTCCTGAAACGAGATAAAGTTTATGAGAGCAAAATATGTGCTGCAATTCTAAGTGCAGACAGTAACATACAAAGTGAAAGGAATGGAGCTAAGAAAAACCTACACTACAGGCTCTCATGTGAAGATGGTCCAATTAATGTTGAAGCATTTGTTATGTCGAAGTGATTTCTACTCTTAATGAAATTTCTACAAGTACTATTAGTTTCAAGACATATTTCTTATGAATATTAGTTTATGTTGATAAATATTAGTTCAAGTTGAAGAATATTAGTTTAAGGTGATGAATATTAGTTTCAGACATTTTTTATGAATATTTGGAAATGTCATTATTAGCGTGAATTTTTCTTTATACGAGCATGATATTGTTGTTTTATTAGCATCATACAGTATTTCATTTTAGCATCAGCATGATCTTTTATACCCTAATAGGGACACAATAAACCCTATTTGAATTGGGACACCAAATTTAACCTCATTCTCACTTCAGTTTAACATGATGTTATAAACAATAAACCATAATGCGATGTAATAAACTCTAATAGAAATGTCATAAACCCTAATGGGAATGTGACAAAAAAATTAGCATGCTACTTCCCTCATGTTAGCCTGATACTTACCTCATTTTAGCATAATCTACTAAACAACAATGGAGGATCTAGAAAATCGTAAAATGTAATAAACTCTATTTGGGAATAATGAACCATAATGAAAATGTCATAAATTTTAATTGGAATGTCATAAACCCTAATTGAGAACAATGAACCCTAATGAGAATGTCATAAATTCTAATTAGGAATAATGAACCCTAATGGTAACGAGACATCAAATTTAGCCTTATTCTTCTCTCATTTTAACCTGATACATCCCTCATTTTAGCAAGATACTATAAACAATAACGGGTCATGCAATAAACCCTAATTGAGAACAATAAACCATAATTGGGAAGAATAAACTCTAATGGGAAAGTAGTAAATCCTAATTGGGAACAATGAACCCTAATGAGAATGTGACATCAAGTTTAGCATGTTAAATCCCTCATTTTAGCCTGATAATTATCTAATTTTAGCATGATTTGATAAACAATAATGGGGGATGCAATAAACCGTAATGGGAACATATTTAGCCTCAAAGGGAATGTCATAAAGTCTTTGAGAAAAAATCATATATTTTTAAAATAAAATAAAATAAGCCCTAAAAATGAATATTTTATATTTTTCTTCATATTTTTTCGGATAAACAAAAGCATGTGAGATCTTGTATGAAATAGTATGAAAAAAATTATAATTTGATATATTATATGAAAAAAAAACATTGCGTTTATGAATTTTTAGCATTAAATTACTCTCATATTAGCATAGAGTATAAGATATTTTAGCATGACGTTACATATCAGTATTACGTTTATATGTGGATGAAGTTATTATTGTTTAATTGAAGACTTTCAGTTTATTATGAAATTTATCCAATATGTAACTCACATCTGCAGCATTTATCACACATATCAGAAATAAATTTGAATGATATTATCAATATGAACATAAGTCATGACATTTTAGCATGGACTATGAACCATTCCAGCATGATGTATATGTTATTTTAGCACGGACTATAATAATAACAACAGAATCATTGACGAAAAAATGAAAATAAATACCTAAATCAGAATTGGACGAGATAATTAAAAAAAGATGAATACGTGAATCAACAGCATTATATGAAAAAGATGAAACAAGATAAAAATTTAATCGGGATAATTTAGACAAAAAATAGCATTTAATCTAAAAAGAATAACAGTTTTTACAAACAAATCAAGCAATCCTAAAAATTTAAAATGTGCATGTGAACGTCAAAAAAAATAAAATCATCAAGAATTCAAAATCGTGTCTGAACCGACAACATCAATTTTGATTTTTTGCATAAAAAATACTCTTAACCATATATATATTTATATGTATAATATTTTATTATTTTAATGAATTATTAAATTATCATAATTTTTCAATTTTATTTAGTAAATGGTTTACAAAAACAAACAGAGAGAGGGGAGATGAAATATATAGGTGAAAAATAGAGAGAGGAGAAAGAATGAGAAAAGAGAGAGAAGTGCACAAAGAAAAAAAAATCGTGAGTGTTAGAGAGAAATAAATGGAGAGAGGGATAATTATGTTTCAAAACATAAGAATTATTGAATTACCATAATATCCTCTTTTACTTAAAGTTGTAAATAATTACAAGTATATCATCTTGCATTTGACCAAACTTTGACTGAATTGTGGCCATTAAGATCTCAGTAATTGAGGGATTAGATGAGTTCTTAATTCCTACATGGAGGAATGGTTCTCATTTGAACCATTCCACACACACACACACACACACACACACACACACACACATATATATATATATATAGGGAATGGTTCAAATAGGAACCTAATTCCCCCGTGAGAACCTAGGAACCAATCATAACCTTAGATTTGATTAGATCTAATGACCATAATTTAGTCAAAGTAAGGTGGTAAACTTGTAATATTTGAGAACTTAATGAAGGCAAGGTTATTTTCGCAATTTAAAAATTAGGTTATGTTTTTTCGGATTTTGGGTCCAATTCCCGGAATTAAATAGACAACATTTTAAAATCATTGTCTTTTCTGGCGTTGAATTAATATGCTAACATGTGAGATTTATATTGCTAACATCAAGAGATTCTGTTGCTAACATGAGGTAGACTTATATGGCTAACTTGACGAGATCATAATATTAAATTGACACGTATTAAACACCACACATATAACATTGAACCATATTTAAAATAATATTGTGTAACATGTGTAACATCATTCATACATACAAAATATTGCTAATATGTTAGAAATATACACACTGCTAATATGTGACTAATAATTCACTAATATGTTAGTAACATGTTGCTAATATATGAATAATGATATGCTAGTATGACTCAAATTCTCAAATATTACAAGTTTTCAAAATAATATTAAACATTGATAAAGTTATAATTGTTTATGAACTTAACTATATATAGCTCATACTTTAACTATTTTCTCATGAAATCAACTTAAGATTCAAAATCGTGCATAAAAAATTTCATGTTAGCAACATAAACACAAGATATGAGCAATATTGTGATATCATATTAGCAATATCTGACAGTTACGAGTTGAATATACGTGATTTTTTTTTTTTTTTGTATTTTTCATCAATTTTTGCTCAAATAAACATATACACTATGGATCTTAAATGAAAGAGCATGAAAAAATCTTTAATTTGATATATTTTTTGCGTAAATTAGATAAAAAACGAGTAAGTTATGATTATTTAAAGTTTTTAAGAATTTTGTAAAAGATGATGACATCACTTTATAAAAAAATCTGGAATTACCTCTTATATTTCCAATTTTACATATTTACAATTATAACATCGCCTTTTTATCGGCCATGTCATGAAAATCTTTAAATTTGATTGGTTCCTAAGTTCTCACGGGGAATCAGTTCTTATTTGAACCAACCCCTGTATATATGCCGGAAAGAAGGAATAGTGGGACCAAGGGGCATTCTTTTCAAAATTATTAATTTTATGTTCTTTTAATATTAATATTTTCATTCTCTCGAAAAAAAAAAAGGAATAGTGGGGCCAAGGGGCATTCTTTTCAAAATTATTAATTTATGTTCTTTTAGTATTAATATTTTCATTCTCTCAAAAAAAAATATTAATATTTTCATTCCAAATATAATGAGATAACGTATAAAAACAACTTTATCAAATTATCATTAATTTCTAATTTTTGAAAAATTATACATAATATTTTCAAATTCATCTTATGTCAGAGCTATCCAAAAAAATACTGTAGGCAAACTTTTTATCTTATGTTAGTGGGTCCTCATGAACATAATTACTGTAGGCAAAATTTTATCCCTACGCATATTGATTATATTTTATATTTATTTTTTAAATATAATTAAATAAAAACATGCATGTTTATGACAGATGTTACTAGAAGATGATAATGATAGACATCACATATTTCACGAGCTTCAATACTATTTGTGTTTTAAAATATCTAAATATATAAACGTAGGTTCCGGATAGACCCTGGGGAAGGATGAGATGATCAAGATAAATCATGAATTTAACCATATCCTTCAATATTATTATTATTATTATTATGATTAATTGGTTTAAATATCACTAACTACACACGAATTTTAAAATATTATACGTGCAACATAAATTTACATTTTTTTATAATTATAATATCATTTTGAATTTCGACCAATTAAAATTTACATAGCATTCATGTGTACAAGTGTGATGTACATAAATTCGTCTTTTCAATTTCTACTTAAAAATTATTCAATCGATTAAGTATTTTTTATAATTTTCGTGTTTGTAATTATACTCAATTTTAAACTGATGTTATAATTGAAAAAAAAAATATATAACATTTTGTTTTAGAAATAACATTCTAAAATTGATTAATGTTAAAAACCAAAAATCATAATTGGTGATATTTAAATCAATTAACCCTTATTATTATTTGAAAAATATACTGTATAAATATATAGGTTAGTTAAAGCGCCATAAATAAGATATTTACGTTCTCCACTACGCATTCCTTCAACCAACAATGACGAATGTGGAAGGAGAAATGGTCTGCGTCACCGGCGGCAGCGGCTTCATCGGCTCCTCGATCGTCCAACTTCTCCTCCGCCGCGGCTACACCGTCCGCGCCACCGTAAAAAATCTAGGTTTCTATTTCTCTCCACTTGTTATGCTCCGTCAATCATACTCGATCTTTTTACCGTCTAACTGTCGATTGATTAGGGGATGAGAGAGAAACGAAGCACTTGGAAGCCATTGAAGGAGCTGATTCCCGCCTTAGTCTCTTCCAGATAGATTTGCTTGATTATGACTCCATCGCCGCCGCAGTCAGCGGCGCCGCCGGCGTCTTCCACCTCGCTTCCCCCTGTGTTATCGATCGAGTCCACGATCCTCAGGTGCTGCGAATATCTACTGCCTATTTCTAGTGTGATTATGATTACGCACTTAATTAATTATTTATTTAACTATACATGTTATATTAATATTAAAATCATTCAACCACGATCCATGAATTAGCCGTGAAATCCACATGTGTCACCAAATTAGTGGGTTAGAATAGTATGCAGCATCTGTTTGTAGCACAGAGTGTTTTGATTTGTCGATTAAGTATAATTAGTGGTGAAATTAGCGGGAGCTGTTAGACCCTGCAATTAAGGGAACCATTAATGTGCTGACGGCGGCCAAAGATCTCGGCGTTCGGCGCGTGGTTGTCACGTCTTCTATATCTGCCATGATTGCAAGCTCCAGCTTTCTGGCAGACGCTAGTGAAGATTGCTGGATTGATGAGGACTACTGCCGCCAAAATGGGGTATGTCAAAATTTTTGAGCAATTCTTGTTCTTGATTGAAAAAAACAAAACAAAATCTCTAAGCATGTAAGTGGACATTCCTACACTAACACAACACATATAAATGAGAGATGTTATGATTCTGTTTAAATTTGCTTGGCATGGTTTTGCAATTACAGTGTAGGACTGCGTATAATATGTTTTGTGATGAGACAAAACTTATTTTAGTCACTTAAACTTTAAAACATATTTATTTTAGTCAGTAAGTTTTAAACATACTTATTTTAGCCACTTTGGACGAAAATACTCTTGTGCGCACGTGCAATGCGCGCAACAAGCAAGGGCAAAATAATAATTCAGGCTAAAAAAAATATATTTAAAAGTTTAGTGGCTAAATTAAGTTTTTTAAAAGTTTGACAGACTAGTTTTATATATTCCACTTTTGTGATCACTACTATTAATAATGCTGCTGTTTTGACAATGTGTGGAGAGAGAGAGTAATATTGCTTATTGCATACCTGCTGCTTTTCATTAGATCAACATGTGTGCTAATGTGAGGAGAATAATGGTTCTTGGGAAGTATCATTTCTGCTCTTTCTCTCTCTCAGTTTTTTTAGTCTACTTTCTTACTTTCCTTGTGCGTGTGATGACATTATATACCGTTGAGGTTTCATTTTGTTGTTAGCTTTGGTATCCTCTGTCTAAAGCACTCGCTGAAAAAGCTGCATGGAAATTTGCCGAGGAAAATGGTCTGGATATTGTTGTGGTGAATCCAGGAATGGTGGTTGGTCCGATAATCTCCCCAGATTTAAATTCGAGCATGAAATTGATGCTTCGCGTTATTCAGGGTACTCCATTTCCATTCATGAATCTTCAATAGTTTCATGAGTTGTTCGGCTGCCAAACAATGTTTTCATCCATAAGCTTAGTTAGGGCCAACCTTTTCGTATGCTCATATTTCCCTATGAGTTAAGTCATCCCCAACTTGGGGTGTGATGTGGGATGAAACTACCTTAACTTGCTTCCATCTTGAAATTCTTCAGTGAGCCCTTTCAACTTTTTAGTAGATTACAAGCATGCCATTGAGATGTGATGGAACTATTCCAAATGTGTGTGTGTGCGTGTGTGTGTGTGTGTGTAATGTGATCAACCAATTGATGCAGGGCATTTTGCTCAGAGCTTGGTCTGGAATAAGTGTTTATAATCATGAAATTTGTGGCAAACTACTAGCTTATTCAATTCTAACTTTGGGCGCAGACTATGATTTCGCAGAAGGATTCTTTATGGCATTAGTACACGTTCAAGATGTGGCTCTTGCTCATCTGATGTTGTACGAAAACACATCAGCCGCTGGAAGGCATCTCTTTGTTGAATCTTTATCTCGTTACGAAGACTTTGCTGAAAAGATGGAGATACTCTACCCTGAATACAAGTTGCCCAGGTAAGATAATACAGTCATACTCCAACTAGAATATATTCCTGTTCAACATATGTAGAAAACCCAACTTGAGAACAGATTTTTTCTAGTTTGGCATGCGTTTTGTTCTGTACATTTTGTAGGTTTCCTAAAGATACACAACATGGATCAGTGAAGAGCAACGCTGCATTGAAGAAGCTCATAGATTTGGGCATGGAATTTACTCCCCTGGAGCAGATTATTAAGGATTCTATTGAAAGTTTGAGGAGCAAGGGATATCTTTCTTGAATAATTTGTGTCTGATTTGGAGTGGAATTACATGCTTTTAGGTATTGTGTGTATAATTATACTATGCGAGATTTATTCATATATAGCAAGAACTAAGAAAGGGTTAGTTTGTTTTGATATACAGTAAAACCTCCGTATAAAAATCCTCTATATAAGAGTAACCTCTTTATAGTAATAAAAAATAATGGTCCCAACTCGAGACTAGTTATAAATAAGAATAATCTTTATATTGTAATATTACAGTGTTTTTTTAAGATCATCCTTAAGAAATTTACCTTCATATAATAATAAAATGACATTAAATTTCAAATATATTTAAATATCTATATAAAATATATAGAACTCTTTAACTACATATGCTACATTAAACTTAAGATTGTATGAAATACTTATTTAAAGTTGACTGTGATAATGCTTTAATTTTTGGGGTTAATACCACATTTTTTAACTTGAGCGTTTGAAGTAACTCATCAACATAATCACCTTCTTGTTGAATTCAAAACATTTCTAGTTTGTCCAACATGTTTTAAACTTCTTGCATTAGACTTTTTCTATTTTTACACTATCATTTTCTGAATTATCACGTTGCGCTTCTTGCCTAATTCCTATAATTATGTCTTCTTTGGTTAAAGCATATGAATGAATTTTATATACTTTTTATATTCATGTGTTTTAAAATATGAAGGGACATTTTCAAGCGTTGTATAATATATATTATTTTTTTAAAAAAAATAATTTTTATATATAAACTCTATATAAGAATAACCTCCCTATAGTAATATTTTTCTCTGGTCCCAACGATATTACTGTATAGAGGTTTTACTGTATGTAGGACTATCAACGAATCTAGTTGAGCCAAAATTTGATATTTGAGCTCGACTCGTTGAGTAATATTCGTGATCGAGCTCGACTCGATAAATATTTGTTATACTTGAATTCTGCTCGAGCTCGACTCATGAAATACTCAAAATTTTACTAATTGAGTCTAAGGTCGAATGCTCGAAAAAAAAAACTCATTTAATTTACATGTTCGAGCTTGAGCTAAAAAAACTTTATTTAATTTACTCGTTCAAAATATTTGTAATATTCATGAAGATATTTGCAAATATGTTTGATTAAGTTTGAGCTCAAATATGTCCACAATTTGCCCAAGTTGAATATTACTATGTTCGAGCTTGACTTGATAATTTTATTGAGAATGATTCAAGGATCGAGTTCGTCTCATTTAGAAAACCAACGAGTTTCGAATGAATTTTTTCGAGATGAGTTCCGAATAACTCGCGAGTCGCTCTGTTTGTTTATAGCTCTAGATATATGTAGTGGGGAGCTCTCATTTCCATGATCTTTTATTGAGAATTTGAGGTTGTAAATTGTAATCTTGATTCTTCCGAGGAAACTAGATTTATGTTAGGATGCAAATACACATTGGTGTTAAATTTGAAAATGCAACATTAATGGTTAATGAAATTCTACTTATAGTCACCTACCCTTGCATTTTGCGCCAAATCATTTTGCACCTAATTCGCTACAAAATATTAATAATAATAATTATTATTATTATTATAATTTTCCTCCATTTCATGAATGGTAGTTTGCCAACAACATTGCATGCTCTAAATTTAACCATTTAACAACATTGCATTGCTACAAGCCTACAAGTGTTTTCCACCTTCGCCTAATAAATTACCCAGACGCTTGAGAGTGTGTTTCCATTTTTAATTGGAGTTTTAATTAAAATAAAATATTTAATCCAATTTAATTGAACGACTCTAATTTTTGGGAAATTCAACGCAAGAAAGTACAAATTTGAAAGTGGACGTGAACAATTTATAGGCATTTAGGTAAATTCTCATCGTATGTATCCGTAAACCACAGAAAAAGGTCAACCACACACTCATGACGTATAAGATAAATATAACATAAAAGGTATACGAAAGTGCAGGAAGCATGAATTGATTAATTAAATACTTCATGCATGTCGCCACAGCGATAGTTTTGCAGGACTACTACGTTGATTTCGCAACAGATCATGCACATAGTGAGCCATTTTCATAACTCAAAATTTCACCTTTCAAAATCTTCTATATTCACTGGCACCATGCGTGTGACTCATGTATATATGTATATATATATCGAGCTCCAACAATACATACCTATATATATATATATATATAAACCTTATAAGATCGATCAATCGATCATCTCTCAATCAAAATCTTGTCGTCTTCATCGATATATATATATATATATATATATATATACACACACACACACACATATCGATCAAACAAGAAATTAAAAAAAATATCTCAGTTAGACCTCAACGGTTTCCGTAAGAGGAAGAGAGGGGAGAAGGTTTTCAAATTCAAGGTGTTCGGGGTGAGAGGCTACCCGGCCGGCTTCAACGGATCGTTTCAAGAAAATGTGAGAGCCCTTTTGGAGTTCGGGCAGATTGAAAGTGGAGGCATGGCGAGTTGGTCGTTTCAGCTGGAAGCGCGACGCCATCTCTTGCTGCAGCTGCTTCTGTTCGTCGTTGAAGAGCCCATTCATCTCTCCCTCGACTTTTCTTGCAAGCACTGTCACTACATAGGTAGATACCTAGCTAATTCATTTTAATTAATTAATTAAAATTTGCTTGATTATTAATGTAGATATATACATATATTATATCTCTGGATCTGCAGATTGGGGGCATCACATGATTTGCAACAAGAACTACCATTTTCTGTTGCCATCGAAAGCTGAATATGATAAGTCTTCGATTAATGCGATGGAGTTGCAGAGAGAGAATTATAGCTTGCACGGTGTGTTCCACTCTAATGGATTTGGCCATTTGCTGTGCATCAATGGGTCTGAAAAGGGATCGCCCTTGCCCGGTTACCAGATCATGAACTTCTGGGACCGGTTGTGCTCCGGCTTAGGAGTAAGGGAAGTGAGCTTGAGAGATGAAGCAAAGAAAAAAGGAATTGAACTAAGATTGGTGCACTGTGTAGGGTACAGCCGCCCATGGTTCGGACAGTGGGACTACATGTTAAGGCGTGGAAGCTATGGAGTGAATCAAGAAATGCATCAAAATGCAATTAAAACAATACAAAACATTCCCCTCAGCACCCTCCTAATTAATAATAATTATGATCATGAGATGATCCAACGATACCAACTCCTATCGGGCCATTCTTTGATGACGCTAGGCGACCTCTTTCATTTCATGTTGGACCTCAAATCCCGAATTCCCAAGAAGACCACTTCAACCTACCCGACCATCATATCGGATGCATCCTGCAGATGGTCACCTAAACGCGTGGACAAGGCCATCCACGTCGTGGTTGAAGCCTTGAAACGAGCTGATTTCCAGTGGGTTTCAAGGCAGCACGTGCGGGACGTGGCACGTGCCTACATTGGCGACACTGGCTTGCTTGATTTTGTTCTCAAGTCTTTAGGCAACCACATGGTTGGGAAGTACTTGGTCAGGAGATGTCTCAACCCTGTCACTAAAGTCTTGGAGTATTGCTTGGAAGATATTTCTTCTTCCACACCTAATTTTAATTCTTATAATTTCCACCCTCCTCCTCCTCTCATTCAACCCAAATTCCACCACCACATCTCTTGGCCTCAGCTCATCAAGGATTTGCTCTACATCTACAACAACATTCTTCTTCATAATGGAGGCATCCCTTTGGCCTCCAGGATCATTCTTGATTCCAAACATCTTGCTAAAGACTACCACGGCGAGCCCACGGCCAACGACCAAACCAACAAGAGGAAGATCTATTGCAGAGTCATCTTACAATTACAGTTACAGCAGGGTGCCAGTGCCGGTGATAAAGCTGCAGCCTGCACACCGTACCACTGCTTCCTCCTGAGAAACAGTGCTACGTTCGACGAGCTAAGGTGTGAAGTGGAGAAGACATTTAGAGAGACTTATTTATCTCTAAGGAACATGGCAGCAGACTCGATAAAAAACATGAGCCCTCTAGGATCGGACACGGTGTTCAAGACGGTGAAACCGGGTAGTAAAATTACGTTTGTGTGCGTGCAAGGCATTGAAGGGAACGGGGTTTATCCGGCGGTGGTGAACTGCAAATGTGGCACTAAAGACGAGGACGGGGAGAAAATGGTGTCGTGCGATCTGTGCCGTGTATGGCAGCACACGCGGTGCGTCCAGGTACCCGACCACCACGCTACCCCCAACACATTCCTGTGCAACGCCTGCGAGCAAGATATCTTGCGCTTCCGCTGCTAGCCTAGCAATAGCATGCACCTTAATTAATTAATTCATTCATTCATTTCTTTTTCTTTTTTATTTATTTACTGCTGCTATATATATGATATATCCATAATCCATTCCATTCTTTTTTACCTACCCCACATGTGTTGTGTAATATCTAATATGCCACTGGGCATCTATGTCTTCAATTTCTCTAAATAAATTATAATAAATCTTCTTTGGGGAACTAAAATTGAAATTATATGTGACGTGGCTATTTATGCGACACATGTTAATGAGAAATATGACAAATTATGTGAGTGATAGTGAGAGAATATTCCGAGAAACCGGAATTACGCATTAGCCCAAGCTCTAGTGAGTGCCGAGATGAACCAGAGAGCTGGACAAGTAGTGACTGTAACCGGCGGTAGTGGCTACATCGGCTCCTGCCTCGTTCAGCTCCTCCTCCGCCGCGGCTACAACGTCCACGCCACCGTCAAAAACCTCCGTAATTTTCGTCTTCCTCCTTCTCTCACTAACAAACTTTTACTCCTCTTCTTAATACTTCGGGGATTCTCTTTCATTGTTAGAGGATGAGAGAGAAACGAAGCACTTGCAAGCACTGGAAGGAGCGGAATCGCGCCTCCGCCTTTTCCAAATCGATTTGATCGATTACGACTCCATTGTCAACGCCGTCAACGGCGCCGCCGGAGTTTTCCACTTGGCTTCTCCCTGCAACGTTGACCGAGTGGAAAATCCGCAGGTGAATATACATGCCCTCACTAAATCATCCGGTGTGCTGGAGCGATGTGTAATATGTTAATTTATCAAATTGTTATCTGCTATCCGTGAATTTAGCGCGACCTGTTGGACCCGGCGGTTAAGGGCACCATCAACGTACTGACGGCGGCGAAAAAGCTTGGCGTTCGGCGCGTGGTCGTCACGTCCTCCATATCGGCAGTTTTTCCCAGCCCTAATTGGCCGGCTGATAAGGTTAAGAATGAAGATTGCTGGACTGATGAAGAATACTGCAAGCAGAAAGAGGTATCACATTTACATTGTGCCCCTCTCTCTCTCTCTCTCTCTCTCTCTCCTGCATTGATTGATCGGTCTATAATGCACTTTGCATATTCCGTGATACAAAATTTGTTATTCCAAGCATGATACGTCCGGATATATAGAAATGACAGACATTTTGTGATATCTGAGTTCATGTTTTCTGGTTGTCGTTGCAATTTTGTTAGTCCTGACCTGTTAAATTCAAGCAAGAAGATTGTTACTTCATACTTTAGATAAATGTTTGATTGTCTGGCCTCTAATAAAGTTATAAGATCAGCTCCAGAGACTAATGCACCCATAATATTAGCAGACAACCTTGAATCTCATCTGTCAACTAAATTATGAGTAAAAGTGTTCTTAGAGCATTGACTGATCATTAGCGTGTCCGCTGATTTGGATCCTTCAATGAAGTGAGTAGATAGAACACAACAGCTAAGAAGAAAGAAGCAAGAAGGAATTTACGATCTTTTTTCTTTTTCTTTTTCTACAGGTAGGGAGTTCGAATGTTGATTATTATATAGCTAATGCTCTGTCCATTGTAAATGGACTGGGATTCCTTAAAATCATACATTATTGACTATAACATTATGCTCCCTACAATTCAATGCTACCATTTTGATGCTTATGCATTTGTGATTTCACTTGGTTCTTAGGTTTGGTATCCACTTTCTAAAACCCTCGCTGAAAAGGCTGCTTGGAAATTCGCTGAGGAAAATGGCCTGGATATTGTTGTAATCAATCCTGGAACGGTGATGGGTCCTATGATCCCTCCAGCATTAAATGCAAGCATGCAGATGTTGCTTCTGCTTCTAAAGGGTAATCCAATTTGTGACATCTATTTTATGTATTTATGTGCCTCGCTTAAGGTTGGTATGGTAGCATAAAACAGCCAGAAGTAAAACCATCATCTGACAGGGTTGTACTCTGTAGAGTATGGTGTCTTGTTCTGTTCCTACTCAATCTGTCTATGTGGTCCAGAGAAGTTAGAGAGTGTTTTTTGTTTGAGAATTTTGAAATTGGAAGAATTGTGCATTAGTGATAATAAGTGTTAGTTTATAGGTTCGGGGAGGAAAACATTGAGTGTAGAAGTCTGCTCATATCTGAAAAAAATGTAGGGAGAGATATTTATGAGTAATACTTAATATATATTTTAGAAAATGAGAGAACTTTTACTTAAATGTCAATTCATATCTGGAAAGTGAGATGAGAATTAAGAGAACGGTTTTCAAAATTCCCAACCAAAGACAATTTTGAACTTTCGAAGTTCAATAATGGGTTTTCCAGTTCTCAACCAAACACCCCCATAGGAACTAATTGCTGTTATATTTGAGTTTCTTATGTAAAATTATGTCATTGATGTTTTTGTTACTTTGGATTGTTTGTTTGATATACCCTTGAATGATTTCTGGTTGATGTATTCATCATGAACATATATAATATTCCATCTTCATAACCAATGTCATAAAGAAAATATATAGCAGTGATCTTTGCCTTATATTCCTTCTGTAAATCTCTTGGAAAATTATTGCACTCTAAAACATCTATGGTGTGCCATAATTAATTGGTTCCCTTGTTATCTAAAAAAATAATAATAAAGATGCATTTTGATTGCTCATGAAAATCGTCCAGCTACTCAGCAGTGAAGTTCTGGCTAGGTTCTTTGAACTAAAGGCACGTGCAAATTGGTAAAAATAATCAGAGAGGTGAAAAGTAGTCAATGCAGGCTTGCTAGAGCTTGTGTTCATCAAGAATTACTGGAGACTTTAAAGTTACAATATGCAAATTACTTTCTCGAGACTCATGCTGAATTTTGCATTGGAATTTTCTTCTTGATGTAGGTTGCAGTGAACATTATGCAGATGTCTTTATGGGATCTGTGCATGTTAAAGATGTGGCTCTTGCACACATTCTGGTATATGAGAACACATCTGCAACTGGAAGGCATTTGTGCGTTGAAGCTATATCTCATTATGGTGATTTTGCCGCTAAGGTGGCAGAACTCTACCCCGAATACAATATCCCTAAGTAAGATTCTCCTATTAATGCTCCTAAAATGTGAACTGATTCATTGTTTTGTGTAATTAGCAGCTTCTGTAATGTTTGAAGGCTGTTGATATTGACACGATATGATCTGCAGGTTGCCAAGGGATACTCAACCAGGACTACTAAGATCCAAGGATGGAGCAAAGAAGCTGATGGACTTGGGTTTGGAATTTATTACCATGGAGCAAATTATCAAGGATGGTGTTGAAAGTTTGAGAAGCAAAGGATATATTTCTTGAAAAATCTTGCAGCTTGCTTGTCTGCTTTAGAAATTGTAGTGATTTCTTATGCCACTGCTTTGAGTATAACTGTTGTTGAGGAGTGAGATTTTTTTTCTTGCAGTCACTTTCTACTATCTATTTATTTATTTGGGTTTTTATTTTATTTATTTATGCTTTTCGCGTCTTTTTTCAGTGTCAGCTAAAATTGAAAGTTTGAGCAGCACTAGCCAGGTCCTGAATGATTGTGTATTTGGCTATTATTTAAACTTGAAAGGAGCCAATTAACTTGCGTTCACACACTAGGTGAACATTTATTTTATAGTTTGTCAAAGTTTCATAGTTTTCATTCAGGGTTTCTGTGAAATAGATAAATATTAGTGTAGCGTACAAATTCAAAATTTTCAGGTTGGTCCTAGAGGTGTGCAAATGGTTGGTTCGGTACAAAATCGAGCCCAACTAACAAAATCAAATAAAATATTTCTTAAAATAATTCAAGTCGAACTAACTAAAATAATATATATAACCAAACCAAATCAAATCATAATTATTTGGTTAGTTTGGTTTGGTTTCCGGTTTAACCGAATTTTCAATGATTATTTTTATTTTTCCGAAACAATTATATCTAAAGAAAATAACATGCACTCAATAGATAATAAACGATATATTAAATAAGTAAATGTTTTAAAAATTATAAAACTAGAAAATTGAAACTAAATATTATAATTACTAATATTATTTAGGTATAATTAATATTAGAATTATAAATTATAAATATAGTATATTTATATTTTGGTTGGTTTGGTTTTAACCAAAATATTTTTTACTTAAAGCGAAACCGAACCAAACTATATTTTGGTTTTAATTTTCAAAATCAAACCAAAATTAAAGAAAAATGACCAAACCAACCAATCCAAATAGTTCGATTTGGTTCGATTTTTTTGATTTTGGTTCGATTTTACAGACTCCTAGTTGGTACTTCTCATCTGATTATTACCTTTTCACAAGAAAAATGGATTTCACCCAATTAAATACAAGTCTCATTTCCTTAATTTTAATTGCCAAAAGACTACACATTCTTAGCAAACAAACCATTCAAATTAGTATATAAACTTGTTAGATTTTATTTGATGTTATCATGTTACATTCTCTGGAACAAAGAGGGACATTTGGTCGATGTAATAAGTATTATTCTGTAACTCAACGAGATTTTTTTTTTTTGTTATTCTTTTGGGTTTGAATCCACCCGAATGGCAACACCAGTTGTTAAATTATTTGGGTTTGATTCCAATGAAAATAAATTTTTATATATATAAAAACACAAACGTCCTATTTTTAGTAACCTTTGTACTTTCCGTCAAAACACAATTTCCCAATATAATAATTTCCATAAATATATATTAATTAAATTAAATATCATATGTAATATAATATATTATATTTTACACACACGGACATAAACCAAATAATATATATATATATATATAATCTCTTATAATATATATCAAATTAAATATCTACAAATATAATGTAATATACAATAATATTATAATTTATATATATATATTAGTTTATACTATACATATATAAGAATATGATGGTTGTTTTTATTGCCAAAACATATTTCTGTGTATTTAAAACAAATTATTTTAATATACTAATTATTTAAAATAAAATAATTATCTAATTATTTCAACAAAAAAAATTGCTCGACATAAATTATGCACCACATTCTCCCTCTCTCTAATGGTGTCTGAATTTTTATTTTATTTAAGAATTTAGAGGAATAAAATATTATATTTCTAATACAGACTAATAATGTATATAGTTTCTGTAGGCGAGTGCAGAAATGCTAGAATATTATTTTATTTTTGAATATTGGAAGTGACATCTATATCTATTTATATAAAATAGAAACAAGTATGATTTTTGCAAAATAATTGTTTGATAAATAAAATATCATTTTTAATTAAATTATTACTTAAATATTTTGACATGATTGTAATGATTTAATAACATATCCCAAAAATACGGCATCATAATTTATAATAATGATCATAATAATACATTAATATGAAAGAAATTTTCCCATTAAATCGTCAATCATTTGAGTTTTATAATTTACCTATTTGTATTAATTACTCATCAATTCTGTCTAACTAGTGCCTCAATTATATCTTATTTTTTAATTTGTGAATTAAATATTTACAACTCAAACCATTATAAATAGAACATTGTTCATTTCAAACAATCTTGCATTTTTTGAAGTTTATTGTTGTATTATTATTACTAGCATAACACCTGTGCGATGCACAGGGAATATTATTAAAAAATAAATAAATATTTATGTATAATAATAAATATATAAATTTTATCGACTGAATTATAAATTACATGTGTACTTTTCGATAGAATATGCATCAATAACATTTTCTAACTTTATAAAAGAAAAGACCATCGACTCATATAAGATGGATTGTAATTTTATTTTCAATTTTCTAAACGGATTGTTATATGCTATTACATGTAACTTTATGAATCCAACTGTAAAGAAACAAAAAAGGAAGTAAAAATATGTCTCCTTCTCCATTGCTCGGCGCTCGCCCACCCCCTTCTTCTCCATCTCGTAGAGATGCAACTAATGTCTCTCTTATCTCCCCTCCACAGCACATCCACACAACCATGAATCCAACATAAAATTGAAGAAAACTAAACAACAATCATCAACCATTCATCGAAAGCAAAAAAAGAAAAAAAAAATAGATGATCTGCAAACTAAGACAACCCTGGATAAACACCCCTCCCACAAAAATTCTGAAAACTCCAACCCTCGTTGGAATTTTACAGTTCGAGTCTCTTTCTTTAGGCCTGAAAAAAAAAAATTGAATCCCCTTCTTCAGTTAACTAAATGTATTTAATTTTTTTTATTCCAACTTTTTAATATATTTAATACAACAATTTAATTTTAAAATATATTTACTATTTAATTGATAAATTTAAATATCAAAATATTACACTCGATCTCAATTGAAAGACCAAGAAAGGTAGAAAAGAGCATTGTTGGGTCTCACAATTTATAATTTGTTCATGTACAATAATATTATATTTTATTTTAAAATTAAAATATATAAATTTTAACTATTTAAAATATATTTAAAAATAATAACTTAAATATTTTAGCTTCAAAAGTTTAAAACTATTTAATAATAGATTTATAAAATCAATTAATACATTTATTTTGAAATTTTAAATATATTTAATTTAAAATTTTATGTCTATCTTGATTTTTTAAATACATTGAATTAACTTAATTACTTTTCTTAAATTAATAATTTAATATTTTTAAAATATTATATTTGGACTTTTTAATAATAATAATTCAAAATTTTAATTTTAAAATATTTAAATTCTATAAATTCAAATATTACAATTGATCTTAATCAAAAAACCGAAAAAGGTGGAAAAATCATTATTGAGCTTCACAATTTATAGTTTGTTCATTCACACCAATATTTGTAAGTTATTTGATATGGGACGAATTTTGTATGAAAAATAAAATATCTAAGATCTATCTTTTTAAAATATATTTAAGGGTTAATTTCTAAAAAAAATCACTATCTTTGAATGAATTTATAATTTAGATACTCCTTTATTATGCAACGTAAGTTTTTCAATTGTCGAATTTTTTGGGGTGTCTATTTTACTACAATAAAAAAAGTTATGTTATTGTTGCAATGATTTGAAAGGTATGTTTAATTAAATTGCAATTTCGTTCAAAGATGGTGAATTTTTAGATAATTAACTCTATATTAATATTTCACACTAAATTAATAATATCAATTGTAGTGGCCTTGTTTCGTCAGCCTGCTACGTTGATTCATCAAGGTTAAACGTTGTCGTTTAACCAATCAGCCTCATAAAGATCGGGTAATTTGAATTATTTTAAATTAACCATCCGTATTATCTGGAAGGATTGACGTGATCAGAAGAATCAAATCATGCCTCAACCGCTCCCGTAATCTACATAAACCCTAGTCGCTACCTTTGCCTATAAAAGGATGTCTTCCTCCTCATTTGATGACTACGCTGAAATACCCACAAGCTTTATATCATACCCTAAGAACACCGAGTTTACTATTTTCTGAGTTAATTCCACACTGACGATTCAATATCCGAGCATCTTTCTTACGTTCTTCTAAGATTAAATGACGTTCCCCTTGATTTCTAGTCACATACTGGCTAGAGATTACTGTTATTAAGCTCTTTAATTATTCAATTATTCCGTAATTTATCTCTTTCTACTTTCATTCCTTTTCCTGACTTGAGCGTCGGAGGCCCAACGATCGTCAACCCCCGATGGTCTTTGGCTCTTACGGTATTTTCTAGTTTATATTTCACAAATTGACCGCTGCTCCGGACTGAAATAATTAATTACAGATTTTTGGATCTACATCAATTAATATAATTAATTCAAAATTTTAAATATATTTAATTTAAATTTTGTGATGTGGATCTTGATTTTTAAATATATCTAGTTAACTTAAAAACTAAAAATATTTTAATTTAATATATTTAAAAAATTATTAGTGAGTTATAATTGATTTAACTAAAATTTTTAATTTTAAAATATTTAAATTCTGTAAATTTAAAATATATTTAATATTAAACTGAGAAAATTAAATATCGAAATTTTGCACTTGATCTCAATTGAAAGGGCGAGAAAGGTGGAAGATTATTGTTGGGCCTCACAATTTATAATTTGTTCATTCACAACAATATTTGTTAGTTATTCGATGTGTGATAAATTTTGTTTCAAAAATTAAAAGTCTTAACTATTTAAAATATATTTACTTGATTTAATTGGTGGATAGCACGTTTTCGGGTATCAACCTAAAATATGTATACATGCTAAATAATAGTATATTTATATATGGTTTATTGGAATGATATACAATATTACAATATATTATATCCTTGTATTAATTAGTGTGCTTAATTAAGACAAAATATAAACTAATTTAAGAATATAATATACATTTCATATATGTAGACTATTTATAAATTTAATTCTAGATATAGAAATGTCATTTAGGTGGGAAAATCAATAATTTTTATTTGCGGATACGGTGTTGTTATTATATATTATATAGATAGATGCATATTTTTTTTGTAGATATAAATTTAATTAATTGATCAAAATATAAAGTATGTAATTATTTACACATCGATTTTGAAGAAAACGTATCTTAAATTATATATGCCGGATTTAAGGGTTTGTTATTTTGTAAATTCCTCATGGACGCAAAAATGAAATTATTGGATTTAAGGGTTAACATATCTTAAATTAAATAAAAACGTTTCCATTTCAATGAATGGTTAAAATTTGATAGTTAGACGAGTTTTCTTTGCAAGGAATTACTTGGTCAATTAAAGATTAAATGTCTACACATTGTGATAATTAATTTAATATATGAATCATGATTTAATATTTGATATGAACATTTATATTTAGAATCCGATCGATGAGATAATTTGCATCAAATCGTTGTATATACATTGTATTCCCAATTGTAACGTTGAGAAAAAACTAATATGAGAATAATTTGGTATTTAAATTAAACTAATTTGTGGCATTTTAACTTAAAATGTTGTAAAATTCAAGATTCGAGAAATAAAAATGAATCAAATATATGGACGCAATGAGTGGTAGTAGACTATCAAGTAGGGATATTAGAGATATAGTAATAATGAGTGAAACTTATTAAATTTCATTGACGCAATCGAAAGGACAATAAATTTGATGAATATTATTTATTAAGAGATCATTGCCAAACCACATACGTTCTGATAATTTAAGAGTTTTTTTCCAACCAAATCATCAAACCCTTATAAATTTCCATTGAAGTATTCCATATTATACAACAATGCTTATAATAATAAAATAAAGAAATAAACAAAATCCTACCGCGTACAATTAGCTAAAAAAATAAAGAAAATTTAAAGCCTAGCAACATAGAAGCTTGTGAAGATAACATTTTCTTCTTCAATTTTCACTCCTTTTGTAGGTTTTCTTTGCACCGCATCAATACATACACTCTTTCATAATGAAATGGAAAAAATAAAGCAATATATTCATTGGTTCCGGTGGTTGATGAGAATCGAGACAAGACAAATGATTGAAACTAAAATAACAAACAAAGAACATAAAACACTACTAAAAATATCTACAAAGATGATTACAAATATAATCGTTTTAACTACAAAATGGTTAGATGAATACAATGATATTTAATTTTTACAACTCAAAATTAAATTGTCTTTTTTTATATCAATGTGCGGATAGATGATAGATCTTGATGAATGAACTTCAAAGTGATGTGCAGATAGATGATAGATATTGATGAATGAACTTCAAAGTTCTCAAACAAGAATAAACATTGACATCTCATCTATAATTTGAAGTAATTGTAGTATCCTCTACAACATAGTATTAATTTAAAAAATTGAAATGAAAAATCAAATTAAGAAATAAGAATATTAGAACAAATAAATAAAGTATATCACCTAAATTTTGAACACACAAATTGAAGTTAGGAAGTTGTGATATAAGAAATTGCTATTTATAGACCTCAAAATCCTCTCAAGGCACACGTGTTGAAATGAACTTAATTGCACAAACATATGGCAATTAATTAAATATGCACAAATTTATTAATCAAAATTTACTGTAATCAATGACAATAAGTGCAATTCAATGGTATTCAAAGAAAATATTATATGCATATAAGTATAATACATATATATATACTGCTATATATTATATCGTATTATTAATTAATATAAATATTATATAATTGTCACAATAAATGTAGATATAATTATTACATTATATATCATATGTATATCGATGTACACTCGTATATAGATCTATTATATTATGTACTTAATATATTGTATAATATATATATATATATCAATTAATTAAATAATATTAATTATTAATTATCTTAATATATATATATATATAAAACATTATATATTATATTATATTATATTATATTATATTATATTATATTATATTATATTATATTATATTATATTATATTATATTATATCAAGATAAGATTATACGATTAATTAAATCATAACACTAATACAATTAATACAATCTTGATCTATTAATATTAATATTAAAATGAATAATTACTAAAAATAGTATGTGGTTTAGGCGGGAAACTGGGTTACTATTTTTAGTATAACTTCTTGTTTTTATTATTATTATTATTATTATTATTATTATTATTATTATTATTATTATTATTATTATTATTATTATTATTATTATTTCACCTTAAGTTCAACATAGTGCTTATGTTTTGGTAGGCTGGCGTTTTTGGATAATACTGATTTGGTTTTCATATCATTTTAATGTAAACAATACAACTACAACAAAAAAAAAAGATAGCAATCGTTATGAATAGATCAAAACTTTGTTTAATTCGATCTTTATGGAGTACTTGTGTATGCGAATAATTTACACGGTCTTTTTATACTTCATTATTTCTCACAAATTTACGTTTAGCTTATGACCAAGCTTTCAGTTTGTCCTCATTATTCATTTGTATTTTAGTATGTGACATTGAATTGTGATTTCATTGAATTTGAAAACTTTTAATTTCAAAGAATAAAATACAATTTAAGAATACAATATTAATTATTTATATTTTTTAGAAAAGGGGAAAATGTTGTAAATCAAAGCAATAAATAAATAAATATTCACAACATGCTTTTTAATTCAAATAAATATGAATGAATGTTTCCATTGCTCAATTATTATTATTTTTCTAATTATGAATTCAAATTTATTAATTAATTATGAATTTATTTATATTTATATATGCTCTGATTCCACATGCCACGTACATAGTTTAATATCCTTATAATTGTGAGATTATACATTTATTTAATTACGTTCACGGAGGAAAAAGTGTGGAGAACGTATTTCTTTTGCTTCTTTGTTTGCATAATTTCCAAATGTAATTATTATATGATTATTTTTAAGAATCATAATTTTAAATATTATTTTGCAATGACAATTGTTTCGAATTTTGGTATAATAACTGCTAATTGCATAATTTATTGTTTGAAAATTAGGTTGCACATTGTAGATTGCGTAAGGGGTGAGAGAGAGAGAGAGAGAGAGAGAGAGAGAGAGAGAGAGAGAGAGAGAGAGAGAGAGAGAGAGAGAGAGAGAGAGAGAGAGAGAGAGAGAGAGAGAGAGAGAGAGAATAAAAGTATTTTTTTTTTTTCATAAACATGAAATTAAAGGTGCCACACTAATTATTTATTTTCCACCTACAAGTTTTATATTAAAAAATTCATTATTTAATTCCTACTCATTTTATTCAAAAAATATTTATATTACAAGTCAAATATTCATTTATAATTTTCTCTGAAATAAATAATTTGATGTGTATATATTTTTTTTATTATGATATAATCGAATGCATATAATGATCACGTGTATTGACATGAGAAATTTGATAATAAAAGTATACAATATAAATAATTAAACTAAACATTAGAAGAATTATATTTTAGATGAGCGGGTGGATCATTGTTGATTTTTGTTATTTTTGGGAAATTACACACATATATTAAAAATAACCAAAATCTAATTATACGTATAGTTACTGGCCACAATCAATTTTGCTCTTGATTCCAAACTTTTTTTTTCTTGAATCAATAACACATCTTTCCACAAAGATTGTACTATATATAAATTTTTGCAAAAAAAAAAAAATTATATGTTTCTCCATATATGATTGATTATATATATATATAGGGAATGAATCAAGTTAAAATCAAAGCCCCATGTGAGAACAAAAAACCAATCTCATCCATCAATCCTCTTCATTTGAACGGTGCTGATCAGCTGTTTCTCTTAAGTAATGTGGTGGTAATTTTGATATTTATGTCAACTTTAAGTACTGCGGGGGTATAACAGTAATTTAGTAATTCTTCTATTTCCTTATTAGATTTGCGGTAGGGTTCCTTATTAGATTTTCAACATCCGCTTCTCACAATTTCTTTCTCTCATATACGATATCATACAAATCATTCGTGCTCATCCTTAGGGCATCAATTTTCTCATAATCAGATCGGTTTTTTTTTTCAATTTCGGTGTAGCTCAAATTCTCAGATTCGTTTAGTTTTGAAATCATTATTTTCTGAATACAGTTGGAGATCAGATTATCAGAGGTTCATTCAATTAGTTTTTAGTTCGTTATTTTCTAAATATCGGTGGAGATTCAGAGTTCGATTTAATGCTTTATGGAGACTCCGGGTATTAGCATAAACGCTCATTCAATTTAATTTTTTTTTATATTAGTTTCCAGATTTAAATGATATATGTGTTTGTTCATGTAATGTACTATATTTTTGGAAGTTGATTAATTCTTGTTAACAGAGTATTTGCATGATGAACGCAGTATTAGCACTGTTATTACAAGTTTTAGCACTGCTGTAGATTAGTTTTAGCACTACTGTGACCATTTTTAGCATGATCGAAGAATTTTTTTTACAATTAACGTGATTAGTTGTATATTTTTTAATGTGCAAATTGTGTTGGTTCTACTTTGAAGTTTTCTCCTGGGTTTTGTTGTACTTTTTCTATGATTTTTTTATCCGTTTTATTTTAGATTTATTCGATAATGTCGATGAAGCTGGTTTAGTTGAACTTTTGAATTTTTACGAACATATGTTTTCAATTCTGCAGATTATAGTTTCTTATTAATATGTACTTGTATCTCTGCAGATTTGTTTGCATCACAACTGTGACCATTTTTAGCATGATCGAAGAATGTATTTTTTCAGCATTAACGTGATTAGTTGTATATTTTTTTAATGTGCAAATTGTGTTGGCTCCACTTTAGAATTTTCTCTTAGGTTTTCTGAATTTTACACATTTAACTGTGAACCATCTTTGAAGCCTGCATTGGGCAAAACTTTTCTTACTTTGGATGCTGGTATCAGTATAACCTTTTACAAGATTTATGCTTCATCATGTGGATTTGATATTCGTTTGTCTACTACAAAGAGGTCTAAAGATGGTAATATAGTTTGGAAGTATGTTGTGTGTAACCGCGAGGGACTTAAGAACACATCAGTTGATTTTGGTGAAACATCGAAGAAAAAAGACGTCGTATGTCTAAGAGGACTTGCTGTATGGCTAAGATAGGATTGAAGTATATTGGTTCTGATGGGTACACTGTTGGACTATTTGAAGAAATACATTCACATTCTTTTGTTTTGGATACACACAAAGAGTTTATGAACCTGAATACGAATATAGACCCTTCACATCAAAGTTTTATTCTGAATTGTGCAAGGGAAAATATTGGACCTATGAAAACATTTAGATTATGAAGTTAATAAGATTGATCAGTTGAGATGTTTGTTTTGGGCTGATCCAATATCAAGAAGGAACTTTTCATTATTTGGGTATGTTGTATCATTTGATGCAACATATAGGACTAACATGTTAGTCAACCTATTATTTAGATTGTCATTCTGTGATTTTAGCATTTCCATATGAAGTTTTAGCACTAGTAGTTGAAGTTTTAGCACTTCCATTTTCTTCTTTAGCATTGGCAGTTGATGTTTGAATATTTGGTAGATGACAATGTTAGCATTTGTAGACTTTTGTTTATGATTAGAAAGACATTATAATAATAGAGATTTGTGATCTTTTATATGTTGGCAGGTATTCAATGATTTTTGCACCCTTTACTGAAAAGGACAATCATGGGAGGCTTGTTACCTTTGGGGCTACTTTAATATCGGGTGAGGATGCTAAATCTTATTCCTGGGTTCTTCATAAATTCAAGGACTGTATGGATTATTTTTTGAATTTTATGGGTTGTCTGCACCTAGTGAAGTTGAGGTGCTTCCACCTGACTGTGTGAAGACTAAAGGTAGTGGAAGTCGTATAAAATCAAAAGAAGATGTGAACGCCGAGTGCAAAAAGAAACCTTTAAGGACCTGCAAGAAGTGTAACAAAAAATGCAGTCATGATTCTAGGAACTGCTGGAAGAAGTAGATAATTTTTTTTTTGTACTTCTCATACTCATTTTTTTATTAATGCTACTAATATTCTTTTCTGTAATGCTATACACATAGTTGATACTCTTTTTTACATTGCTAATAAAGAGTTTGATAATGCTAATAAGAGTGTCTGTACTGCTAATATAGTTCTTTATACTACTAATAAGTCCTATACTTTAATGATAATGCATTAAATTTAGTTATTAACATGATTGTGTTTTGTACTTCTCATACTAATTTTTTTATTAGTGACTAGCATCATTGTTAACTGTATTTGCATCATCATATCTCATTTTAGAATTATCATTAAATTATAAAATACAATCATATTAATAACTAAATTTAATGCATTATCATTAAAGTAAATGACTTATTAGCAGTATAAAGAATTATATTAGCAGTACAGAGACTCTTATTAGCATTATCAAACTCTTTATTAGCAATGCAAAAAAGAATATAAATTGTGTATAGCATTACAGAAAAGAATATTAGTAGCATTAATAAAAAATTCCTTCTTGATATTGGATCGGCCCAAAACATATATCTCAACTGATCATTCTTGTTAACTTCATAATCAAATGTAAAAGCAGAGCACAACTCAGAATAAAACTTTGATGTGAATGGTCTATATTCCTATTCAGATTCATAAACTCTTTGTGTGTATCCAAAAACAAAAGAATGTGAATGTTTTTCTTCAAAATAGTCCAACAATGTACCCATCAGAACCAATATACTTCAACCCTATCCTAGCCATACAACAAGTCCTCTTAGACACACGATGTCTTTTTTGCTTCGATGTTTCACCAAAATCAACCGGTGTGTTCTTAAGTCTCTCGCGGTTACACACAACATACTTCCAAACTATATTACCATCTTTAGACCTCTTTGTAGTAGATAAACGAATATCAAATCCACATGATGAAGCATAAACCTTGTAAAAGATTATACCAACACCCAAAGTAAGAAAAGTTTTGCCCAATGCAGGCTTCAAAGATGGTTCACAGTTAGATGTGTAAAATTCAGAAAATCCAGGAGAAAACTCCAAAATGGAGCCAACACAAATTGCACATTAAAAAATATTATACAATTAATCACGTTAATGCTGAAAAAATATATTATTCGATCATGCTAAAAATGGCCACATTGTTGCTAAAACTATATACAACAGTGCTAAAACCTGTAATAATAGTGTTAATACAACGTTCCTCGTGCAAATACTCTCGTTAATACTCATTTGTTTTTACAATGCTAATAACTAATTTCATAATGCTAATAATGTCTCTAATTTTAATAACTCATGTTATGATGCTAACAAATCTGCAGAGATACACTAATCTGCAGAACTGTAAACACATGTTGATCGTGAAAATTCAAAAGTTCAACTTAATCAACTTCATCGACATTATTGAACAAATCTAAAATAAAACGGATACAAAAATCTCAGGAAAATACAACAATCGTATTTTTGCCCGGCGTCTTCATCCAAGAACAGCGAACAAAAAAAACTCACAGAAAGAACAACTACATGGAGAAAGAGAGGGAGAGAGAACTTACGAGAAGGAGAAAGAAGACGAGAGAGAGAGCGCTTACGGGAAGGATAAATGGAGGAAAATCAGAGAAAGAAAACTTATGGGAAAGGGAAAGAGAAGAAGCTCACATGTTCTAATTAGAATTATCAGATTACATAAATAACCTCACAACCTTAAGATTTATCAAAAATTATAAGATTGCCACCGAAAATTTGAAGCAATCCAAACCGCTCAAATCAACTAGATTTATGAATGAGATTGGTTCTCTGTTCTCATATGGGACTTTGGTTCTCACTTGATAAACACGAGCATGAATTATTTAATTTAATGAAAATTATAATTATTATTTTACATATTATACATGTATATTATAATTTTTTAATTTCATTTGATAATCAGACGAAGTATTATGTACGTATTATGTACATGTAGTTTTTTCGTGTATGAATGGGGGAGATACTAATATGAGATATTTTAAAAGAAGAAAGCAACGTAATTTCATTTTGGTATTAAAAATTAGAAAATAGCTATCGCAAAAACGTGGGAGCTTATTTAACGTAAAAAATAATTGGGGTCAGACTCAAAACTCAAAAGCGTAGGACTTAAATGACATCGAAATCTAATCAATAATCACATTATCACATAAAACTGAGTGACGGAGTGAAGCAGAAATCCAATAAATCCGCCATGGATGCGTTTCGATTGCTCTTGGTTTTATCAATCATCATCTCTTCCTCTTCTGCTACTGCCGCCGCCGTCAACTGTGGCGAGAAAGTAACTCTGGAGCTCTACTACGAAACCCTCTGTCCGTACTGTTCCAATCTCATAGTCAACCATCTCTACAAAATCTTCGAGTCTGACCTCATCTCAATTACCGATCTAAAGCTTATTCCCTATGGAAACGCTAAAATCAAGCCTAACGGTACCATCGTTTGCCAGGTATCTCTTTTCGACTCTCTCTCTCTCTCTCTCTCTCTCTCTCTCTCCCTCCTATGTCTTTTTATATTGAGGAAGATAGCTGGTTTTTGTACACGTGGATTCATAATTCTGGAGTATGAACATTGAAACATGAGACGAAACCTTATCTGCAAATTGCAATGGATAAGCTGGTTATTAGCCTTTTTTTTTATTGTGCTTTGTTTTAGCCAACCACGCTAATCATGGATGCCATGCTAGTTCGTTCTAGAAAGATACAAGTATTTGATCTTTCCAGTTTCCACTCATAAAGTCGTCACTACACTAATTAGGCACTAAATTCTAGGACATTCATTTTATACAACACGTCTAATATCCGTTACATTTTAGGAGAATAGAAGTTGAAACAATATAAGTATTCAATATTGGGAACAGATGGTTTGGTCTGATTTTCGAGGGAGAAGAATCTACTGACATTTCATTATTAAGATAAGAATCCCCGTTTGGACTATTCATGTTGTTGGTCCAACTGGAGGTGGAGTAGTGGCGCTCAGGGTGGTGATATGTTGCCACGAGCTAAATCAAATGCATTTATCACCAGCTATGCTATAAACTAAAAGGCCTATACCTAGATTACCTGCGCCATAACATTCACTCTCTTTGACCTTTGCAATGGCTTTCTCTTATCCCTCCATGAAAGTTCTCTTGCTTTTTAACATGTTATTTGTCACCTCATTAACGCCACTCATTTCTTGCAAGAAAGTGTCAATGGGTTTATACTATGAAAGCCTTTGCCCTTATAGTGCCAGTTTTGTCATAGATTCTTTAGATAAGATCTTTAGTGATGGGCTCATCAGTATTGTTGATCTCAAACTTGTGCCTTGGGGCAATGCCAAGATTTATGGCACTCACACCTTTAAATGCCAGGTTATTAATATATTATGTAGTAGTCTTCCTTACTGTATTAGGTGTTTTTTTTTTATCGTAGAGTTGAATGCTGTGATTTTCTGAGTTGTGTATGAAGAACTAATTTGTTTCTATCTGGTTTCGCAGCATGGTGCATATGAATGCTTATTGAACACTGTGGAATCGTGTGCAATTGATGCCTGGCCTGATGTGGTGAGTATCACTCTTTTGAATTTTTATTACCCTTTTTATCTGTAACCTGTCCACTGGTTTGAGCATCAGAAAGGGTGGCGTATGTATATCAGCAACTTTTTCAATATGTTGTGAACATTTCCTACTAAGGTTATTTCCTTAATTCAATTATGTACCATGGCTAATGGCTTTACTGTATTTGCTGTTGATAAGGAGAATTTGGTTTTAATACCGGCCTGTTTCGTGGCTGCCACATGGTTTTGATGTCCTGTTAATGTTTTATGTCAAACCTCTGATGCAGAATGATCATTTCCCATTTATCTACTGCGTGGAAAGTCTTGTGTACCACAATAATTACACCTATTGGGAGACATGCTTTGAGAAATTGAGTCTGGATGCCACTCCTGTCCTTGATTGTTTAACTAGTGAGCGTGGAACAGAGGTTACTTTACCAACTAATTTCTCCATTTTTGCCTTATTTGCTGTCTGTTGCTTTTTTTAATGTGCAACGGGTATGATTTTATGTGAATATTGTATTGCATCTCATTTCGCCTACTAGAATATTGAGTGAGAAATGGTGGGGAAGTTTCTAAGATGGATAATTTCCAATTTCTAATATAAATAAAAATCTTACTCTTTAAGTGATTAAAATGAATCCTTTTCACTTTCTTTGAATCTTAAGAGATTTTAATTACTATGTTTTGCTATTTTTTTGTTCATTTGGAGACTGATAGACTATATGAATCCATTCCATGCTAGTTGCAAGACTTATTGTTCAGTTATTAAGGTAGTTAACTCAAATGTTGGGACTGTTCAGTTTGTTGCCGCAATATACTCCTGCATATGATTCCTATTGCCTCCAGGATTTTGATTTATCTTTATCTTGCATTTGCTACTCGAATGGCCATTTTGTACTCACATAGAATGACTTGTGCAGCTTGAACTACGATATGCAGCTCAAACAAATGCGCTTGAACCACCTCATACCTACGTGCCGTGGGTAGTTGTGGACGGACAGCCCCTTTATGATGTGAGTATCCTCTGGCTTTTCCTTCAAACCATCATGAAAGAAATTCGCTCAATATTAAATAAAGGCAGGCACTACTGATTTTTCATGCTGAAATGTCTTGTGCTTTGCGTATAATTCTCTTTCCCATACGATGAATAGGGCTATACTAAAATAGATTGCTATATAGAAGATGTCTCTGTTCCATTTCAGAAAATCATGATAATTGATACCTGTGCATGCCAGTCATAAATATGCGAGGTCTCACTCACATTCAAACATACTCTCTTCAGAAAAAATGGCTATACTAAAATAGATTGCTATATAGAAGATGTCTCTTTAGTTTGACTTGATGCTACACGAACTCTTTTGGCATGAGATATTTCTTTTTTGCTTTGTGTCCAACCCACATTGTAAACTACGTGAGCCCACTCAGAACGAAACACACATCATGGATCCTTCAGTTTACTTGCATCTGAGCTTAGGGGAAGGTTGTATGTAGACTTGAACTTACTGCAGGTTCATTTGGGTAACCATTTTCTGAATATAACATCATATCTGTTGCTACAGGACTATAGATACTTCCAAAGCTATATCTGCAACGCATATAAAGGGACTCCCAAACCATCTGCCTGTGCTGAAACGTCACTCGGACGCATACGGAAAGTGAAAATGGACTTGGTTAACTCTCTCTTTGGAGAAGAATCATTCAAAGCAAAGCTTTCCCGCATAGCACCAGCCATATTTTCATGGCTGCAGTGAAACAGAAGCGCATCTCTGGTTTTGGATTTTGCATTACTTTTTCAAAATCCAGAGCTACTCTCTCTATCTTATAGTTTGAAGATGTATTGTAGTAGAAAGAAGAAAGAATGTGTAATTTTATAACTGCGTTTAAGCCTAAGTTTGTATTTAAGTGTGTTGAAAAATTAGTTAGTCATGAACTTCATGTATGGGGTATGCTCGTTTGACGTTCATTTGCTTTGCCATACATTAGATTCTTACATATTGAAATATGTGATCTCAACTGAAGCTCTACATTCAAAAATCATATCCATTAAAGTAACCAAACTCCACTTCCACGCAGGGAATCATCTATTCTAAAATAGTATTTCATCTCCTATTCTAATAATTCAATTCTATTCTAAAATAGTATTGCATCTCCTATTCTGATCGTTCAATTGATGCCGAAGTGTTTGTGTATCTATTAATTGAAATAGCGTATTTAACGAGTACATAATTTTACAAAGTGGTGCAATCTCTCCATGTAACAGACAAGATTAATTTTTAAAATCCAACATCCAACACCGCACCTTTTTCCAGTATAGATAAAGGAACTTCATTGATTCTATTTGGGTTGATTTGATCTATGGAGATAATTTTTCCACTCTATAAATCATTTATTGTTTCATGCAAATGTAAAATCCTTTAAAATTGAATGAAATCTGGATTGAATTCACCCCTTAATCTCGAATTAATTGGTGGGGTGGAGTGGAGAGAGAGTTTGAAGCCCCGACACTATAAAACGAAACGTAATTACTAATCAGACACTATTTAATATAGTTGAAGACTGCAAACGGAAAGGGCAGTTTCGTGATTTAACTCTCCCTCACCCTCAATGACCAAAGTTTGACTCTACCCCCCGCTTCTCCGCGTGATCCGATTTCCTATTTTACCCTTAAACTTGTCAGCGCTTTCTCTCTCTTCCTTTCCCCGCCGTTACTCCGCTCAAATGGCGTTACCGGAGAGAATTCTGAGCTCCTTAAATTTATGCTAAATTTTGGGAGAAATTAGACTGCAGTCTTCAAGGTTTTGCCTCAAACTTCACCGATCGGAGGGGCTGAAACCGAAGAAAAAGGGGGGCGGGGTCCGGAGTGGGACCCCCTTTCTATCTGATCGTGAAGTTTGTGTGGCGGGAACACTTCAAGGTTTGTGGGAATTTACGAGCACGAGGTTTCGGTACTCTATTTACATGTTGGGCTTTTTTTTTTCTTCTGCTTCTTTTCTTTCTATACGCGGATTTGCGTGTTTATGTTTGAAATTGGGGTTTGATGCCCCCAATGTGTTTGCTATATTATGTGTTAAAGATTTTGAGGGAGGTTTCAGCTTTGTGTGTGTGTGTGTGTTTTTTTTTTTTGAAAATGGCTGAATTATTGTTTGAAGGTTGAGTTTTGATGAGGGATTTATTTTACATTTTTATTTTTGAAGCATTTTTTGTTGTGGTGGTTTTGTCATTGGAGAGGTGGGATGATGTGCAAGATAGTTCATGTAATGTTGGGGCTCTGTCTTGTGCTGCATCTATCTGGTGAGTTTTCTTTTCTTTTCTTGTCTTGTGAAGACTTGGCCTTTTTGAAAAAATAAAATAAAATAAAATATATATATTTTTTTGGTTGGTTATATTTGAAGCCTAAGAATTTATGTATGAATTGTTTGTCTCATGTTTTAAATTTTACTTCAATGTTTACTGCCGATGCCTTCCAGTTCGGCAATGCGTGTTTTGCTCTTTCATGTGTACTATTGTTTTGCTTAGAATCATTTGAGAAGGGTGGCAAAAGAAAGAAGGAAACTTTTGTTTGGGTCTAGTGCTGATTCCTATTGTTTTTTTAACACTACTTTTGTCTAATTTATTAAAGATGAGAATGATTTGAAAGTTGATGTGGCTTGGGAAAAAAGTATTACTGCTCAACTTTGGAACATGCCCTTTTTCATTCTCTTTCTTACCTCATTTCTGTCAAATAATATTAGGACCATGCATGCAGAGTTAACGTTTTAACACATGAATGGAGTAGGGTGAAATGTTAAAAAACATGAATTTTATTCTTTACTAAGAGAATTCTGGGGTGAGCATCATTTTGCGTGTATAACGAGGTTCTGTCAATAACATCTCATTACCTCCTATCAGTTCCCATCACAATAGGGGCATCTGTGGCAGATGATGGTTATAAGCAGTGTGAACGTACTGTCAAGAACTGGGCATCCTTTTCTGCTGATTCTGAAGTTAGTGGCGACCAAGATGCCTTGCGTGACTTGCTACTTTTCCTTCACGTACCTCGAACAGGGGGACGAACATACTACCACTGGTAACTTCTCCTGATTTTTTCATGCCATGGTGTGCCATAATGCTTCACTGAAAATGGAAGTCTCATCAGTGAAAATATTCTAATGTTTACAGTTACATGAGTTACTGATTCTTTGTGCTTTTTGTTAAATTTCTATCCAGTTTCTTGAAAAGGCTATACTCAAGCTCCCTGGAATGTCCTCGGTCTTATGATAAACTGAGATATAATCCAAGGTAATGCTTAAAGCTCTTATAATGTTTGTAGCTGAAAAGTTAATGATTTGTAATAGTTCAATGTAAATAACCTTAATGCAATCAGCTAATCAGTTCATCCTTGCATTTCAAACAATTTGGTCCATCTTACTAGGATCATTCCTTGTCACGTAAAATATATATGACAACTTGGGTACTCATAGTGAGATATTTAGTTCTTTCCCATTGGCTGCAATCAATGAAAGTTTCACAATGTGTTGAAAAATATGGTTATTATTATGAAATAATGCAAAAGTTTTAATACAGTTTGTGTTTCATTTACTGACATCCTTGCTGTTTTCTCCTCTCGGTTGAGAAAATAAACATTTGATGATATTCTTCATATGCCTGAGTTGTGAATGATAGTTAAAGTGTGTAAGAGGAGATACTATCAAATAGTGGAACCAGTAGATCTAAACAATTTTTTTTAATCTACAGAAATTTATTTTTCCTTATATACTGTAGAGATGTGTAAGATGTGGGATTTTGGTTTTTATCATGCAGAAAATCGAATTGCCGGTTATTAACTACACATGATGACTATAGCGTGATGTCCAAACTTCCCAGTGAAAGAACATCAGTGATGACAATACTTAGAGACCCTATTCAACGTGTTTTTAGCACCTATGAATTTTCTTTGGAGGTGGCTGCTAGGTTTTTGATTCATCCCAATTTAACATCCGTTGCGAGAATGTCCCGAGGTGCACGTCGTAAGACATCTGGAGTAAGCACTCTGGATATCTGGCCATGGAAGTATTTGGTTCCTTGGATGAGAGAAGACCTCTTTGCACGAGTATGTTCAACTACCATGGTTAAAAAATTTGGTTTAGTTTTTGCTTCATATATGATGTTCTAGGTCGTGATCCCCTCCCTTCCCCTCCTGAGACGTATGGTAAATGAAAAGAAGAAACTCTCCAACCTACCTACTTTAAGTATACAAGATTGGGCACTAAATAAATCTTGTTTGACATTTTCTGCTCAATACATTGTTACTCAGGCCTTGTTTCAGCTATCATTTTTCTTGAACCACTATGCCTTCTTGAGGATGCTTGGGACTTTTATTTTTTAATTTATTTTAGTATCTTTAGATGTGACTTTTGAATAATTCCTTAGAAATTTTGTCATGTAATGGCTCTTATTAGAGAACTTTATGCTTCCAGGAACATGTCTATTTAGCCAAACAATCAGCATCCTAACATGACTCGTAATACTTGGGATTTTGAAATCGTGACAAAGTTTGGGATTCAAAATTATTGCATCGTAATACTTGGGATTTTGAAATCTTCTTGTGACTGCTCATTCTGGAAAGTTGGTTTTATTATGAGATATCCCATACAATAATCTGTACTTCATCTTATGGCAGAGGGATGTTAGAAAACTTAGAGGGCAGGTTCATTTACTGAACAACGACCCATATGACATGGAAGACGTAGTGATGCCTCTGCATGAGTACATTAATGACCCTGTCACTCGAGACATTGTCCACAATGGGGCCACTTTCCAGGTATTGCACTGAGCTCTGTACTCTCAGGTCTTATTGTTCCTAAAAAATACTTTAGAAATTGTGTTGTTGATGCTTTAAAAGAGATCAGAAGATAATTTGTTTGCTACAACTACTAATTTGTTCCTTGTCTTCACTGAGCTCTTTGTAAAGTTCTCTCCATATTCTAAGTTATTGCCTCATTTATCGAAATTTGAACATTTGGGGTTCAGTGTGATATGAGGGTATTCCCTGCATGATTTTATCTGTATTTTCTGTCATTTTGTGTATTGCAATCTGGGTAATAGATTTGTTGGTCTACAGTACTGCAGAATAGGTCTACGTTAAAGAGGAATTATAAAATATTCTCTAAATTGACTCTAGAATATGTTTCAGGCAATGATGTAAATCTTCGTTTTTGAATTTACTGGGCCACCTCGATCGTGGATTAACTCTTGAGAGTTTTCTGTAATTATAATTGATTTATAAGTGAGCAACTGTAATGGTTCTCAGTTTATCTCCAATAATTCATTTAGAGCCAATAAACACAGGGCACAATTATTTTGTGACATGCATTATTAGTAGCTTCAATTGAACTTGAGCTCAGGTTGGATTGCTAGAAGTTTATGCCAACTCCTAATACTGTTGTTGGATTTAGCAGTTTTGTGAAAAATGAAATAGATGGAGAAAACCATGCAATGATGATTTAAAAAAATTAGGGCAAAGCATTACTGCCAACTATAAGGAATTCTCTAACTTTATGACACGGCATAGCTTTAGCCATACTTTCTCATCTCAAGCTATTGTTATCATGATACCATTTTTTCATAAAAAATATGGACTGGGAATCAGAGTTTTAATTTGTGCATTAAAGTAGAAGACAGTGATCTGTGAATTTATTTCATATGTATTGCATTAGGTTCATGAAAAACCTTAGGTGTTTATCCTCCTAGATCGGTGATGGTATAATGATGCATTGTTTCTCTATTTTTTTGTCTTTTTATCAATATCATTTCTTTTCAGACATTGGCTGCAGCATCTTTTGATTTTTGATTTTTGATTTTTTTTTTACGTCTGAGATTCTCAGATTGTAGGTCTCACAAATAACTCTTATTTTGCGGGGGCACATGAAGTGCGTCATTGTGTACTTAAGTATCATTCCCTTGGTGGATATGTGCTTGAAGTTGCAAAGGTATAGTAGAAGGATTCTCTAAGCATGTTAGAATTGACTGTGTTTGTGCAGTCCCTATATGTTTTTTTCATTTTATGGTTCACTAATGGAGGGACTTGTGAATCTTGCAGAAAAAGTTGGATAATATGCTTTATGTTGGACTGACTGAAAACCATAAAGAATCCGCCAATATGTTTGCAAATGTAGTTGCTGCACAGGTTATTTCTAAGCACAAAACATCAAGCTCTTATCCAGATGATGCTGGTAACAACGACTCGGGTTAGTGGTCTGCAGTAAATCATTGAACTAAATCCCAATTGTTTCTTTATGGACACTAACCGGTGCTAGGGATAATATATATGTGCAGTCTCGGGTTTACTAGACGTTCTTTCAGTTGTTACTTCCACTTGTGTGTAGATAGCCTTTGGAGAGGAAAATTATTCTCTTTTAACATGTTATGTTGTTCTGCTGCAGAACAGGGCTCCTTGGATATGAAGTCTGATGCTAATGATAAAGTAAGAAACTGATGCTCGCTTAATGTGTTTTGACAACCAAATGTCCTTGCAGTGACTTACTTTTTCTGAAGTACAGAACGACAATACTTATCAAAATCTGAAGAACGTGTCATCAACCGGAAAGGATGAAGCAGTACAGGAAAATGTGAGCCTGTGAATATCTTCTCCGATCAGTCATATTTAATATTTGGATCTTTGCCTGCTTGCTTTGTTAACTTTTTAGCTGTGAACACATTTGGTCAGTGGACTGTGGGGAAACTGATGGAAGCATACAAATCTTGCATTTCATCATTAAGAAGCTCGCAAACAGAGAGGCGTGTGAATTCTCTGAAACAAATTTCTCCAGCAAACTTTACAAAGGAGGTATATATCTAGCTTAAAACTAATATGTGGCGTGTACGGTGGATTTGCTTTTATTCTAATATCAATTGCTTCGAGTATCGCCAGGCTCGTAAGAAGGTTCCTGAGGCCCTTATTCAGGAGATAGCATTACTTAACAGCCTGGATATAGAGCTCTATAAGTATGGTCAGTACATCTTCGAAAAGCAAGAGGCACACATGGCACAAAGCATGGTTTATGATGTACGTTAAATCTCTTGCTTGAATCCACTTGTAGATTGAAATTAGACGACTGTAATTTGGGATAAAACTGGTTCCCTTACTTCTATTTGAACCTTTATGTGGCTAGAATTGTATTAACAGAATTATAATTGATCAATTTTGTGTTTCCAGTTGGCATTTATAAGAAGATTAATCTACAAACAATTAACCATTGTATTGGCTGAACTTGTGGAGAACTGCGGAATGTTTCGTTTACAAAGTCTTGGTTTCTTTGAATACAAGAAGCGGGCTGCATCTAATATATGCTTTTGATTGCAGGAAAGGCTAACGGACACCGTCTCTACAAGCACATACCGTGGCTTTTACAGCTCCCCTTCTTGGAAATGTCTCTCCTTATCTATCGCTGGTATCATGCTGCTTCTCCTCATTTTTATCTTTGTAAATTCAAGAAGAAGAACTTCAAAAGTTAAGTTGTAAATGTGCGGGTTGCATTATAGAAACAAGTGCTAAATTTAATAGATAATCGAGCTTGCTCGATTGTTTGTTTTTTTGAAGAGAGGACTGGTTTTTCTCACTCTAGCTCTCATCACATCCAAAAAAAAACAAAGAAAAAAAAAACTTTTCTTTTTCTTTTTGGTACTAACACCTGGAAATGGGGAAGGGAATTGCTTTCAACCATCAGAAAAATTGTTCACTGGCCTACTTCATACGAGCTCAGAGATTGGTGTGAGCTCTTTGACGCTTTCATCTGAGTGATTTCAGCTAAGAACAATGATTTTTGGTTTGTATCAAATGAATATTATTATTATTATTATTATTATTATTATTATTATTATTATTATTATTATTATTATTATAAGATTATATTTTCGTGAGGACATGTGCGTTTAGTGCTGATTTTTTGTGTATGGATTTTTTACGAGCACATTGTTGTTAACGTGTGAAAAAATGATCGTGGTATTTATTAAGGTTGTCCAAATTGTCTAATCTCAATTTTGTTATGGGTTGTGATTTCTCCACTTAGCTTGATAAACATCTAAATTCAGAAATGGAAATTATAAAAGTTCCATCACACGACCAAATTGGTAGGCTTAATTTTAAAATAGTACTATTAGTTAGTAAATTATATAATCTTATAATAAAATATGAAATTTTATACTATTATACGAAATACAAATTAAATCCTTCCTATTAAAAACCGTCGTTTAGAACTTTTAAGTTGCATGCATTACTGCATCTGCATGCGCAGGATTCGTTCTAATTTAATATGCTACCAGCGTTACGCCCGTGCGAAGCACGGAGTGTCATATTTTACAATTTTATAAAATTAAATAATTTAATATGAGAATAGTGATAATAAAATGAGACAATATATAAATTGTAAACTATACATATTTGGATAAAATATTATGACATAAACATAAAAAAATTAAAGGTACAAATTTAGAAATACTTCTTTGTATAATTGAATGTGACATTTTTCATGATTTACATTTGAAATCATCATATCATTTGATAGTTATAGAACCATTTAAAGTCAACTATATCAATAGTTCAAAAGTAAAATCAACAAAATTATTAGTTATGGTCAAATTTATCAAGTTTCACGTAGATATGAATTTCAATTTATATGTAAGAGTACTTATAATATCGGTCCAAAAATATGACACAAAATTGTAGTAGTAATTTTTTTTTTGTAAATAAAAATATGTGAAAATTGAGAATTGTATGTGTGAAATAGTATTTGACCACTAAATGGTGGAAGAGGATCCTCTCTTACGCACTTTGGCACAATAGATAAAATTGTGCACTCAAACGCCAACGTTTTGTTTGATTTTCCTTTTTTTTCCTCCTATTTTGAATTTCTTTTTTTTTTTTTTTTTCTCGTTTATATTTAATAATTCTTATATATTTATTATCAGTTTTTAGCTAAGCATTTTATTTAGGGTTGATTTTTTTATAATTATGGTTACTTTTTTCTACTAATCATTTTATTTAGGATTTATAATTAATTTAAATTTCTAAATAGAGTTTCTATCTTAGTTATTGAATTTTATAGTATCTTAGTGTTTAAAAACAATGAAAAATGGAAGAAAGAAAAAGTTTTTGTTTGTTTATGGTCTACGAATGTGAGTTGGAAGTGGTAATTAAACTTTCATATATACAAGCATGGTTGAGTTTGGCAATAATATTGTGGAGTTTCCTATGGAGTGTTTGGAAGAGGATTGGGGCGGCCTATTCCATGTTCCATCTAATTCGAGGTCTCCTAGTTTGTGAGATTTTTATAGTTTGTTTTAATCTTCTGAATGAAAAAGGAACAAAACAGTTCAATCATAATCAAACATGGGAACTAAATGAAGATGATGATGATGCAGTTAGATTCTGTATTTCCCATCAACTTCTCCGTGTGATTTTACTATGAGCACGTGCAAAGTTAGAAAGAAATTAATATTTTGGCATCACCATTCTCTGCCCTTGATTTGTCTATTTGGTGAATGAACAAAACTTAGATAAAATTACAAAATAAGAAAATTCCATTTATTCACTCATCCACCCATTAACATTTTAACCATTAATATTGAAAATAACATTTCAATCACAAAACCAAACATTCACTAATTAATCTAATTAACTTATTAATAAATTCAGTTTTGTTAATTAATAAAAAAATCCAATTATGGCTGGCTAGCATTACCGTTCACTTAAATATCAAATAACATTCAAAATAGATCCAAATTAAATCAAAATAACATTCAATTAAATCTAAATAACATTCAAAATAAATTCAAATATATTAAGCTACACACGCTGCAAATGTATCTTCATCTCGATCATGTTTCGGCTCTGTCTCTCCCAACATCCGGCCCTTGTTCGTCATGTGCATAGTCAGTCCCTATTTTCTGAATCTGTATTAGAGTTATTTAGTATCAAGGATTGATATATAGCAATATATCGCGTATTTTGACATTGTGATACAGATATAGCCTTATGGGGGGAATATCTTTTTTTTTTTCTGGGTATCGACAAAATATCGCAACAAATCGCAATATATCGTAATATATCGCGATTTTTTTTATATTTCTATAATATATGTTTATTTTTTATTTAATACTATACATTTTTGTATAGTCTTTTTTAGACCTTCAACGTAATTATTTGAGTTGCAATATTCTTTGCTTTACAAAGATACTCACACTACAAAAAAAATATAAGAGAAAGAAGCCCGAGAAACCAACGATGTCTTAGAAAGAAAAGTTAGATGTACCAGTTTAATTTCTTCGTGACGGGGGAAAAGAATTTGCTGATTGTACTGCAATTGCTTCTCGATCTACTATGGTCCCATGTAAGTCTTTTACTAAATATTTTCAAATAAAGCTTATTTAAATAATTTAAAATCATGTCTCAATGAATAAATATACATTGTATATTTATTGGTGTTTGGTAATGACAACTGAGTGATTGGTTATGTATGGTCATTCATCACTTACAGTTAGAGATTTGGGAGTGTGAATATTATCAAAATGTAAATGTGCATCAACAAAATAATTAGGTCAGTGAACATTATACAATCTACGGTGAAGCTATTGGAAGAAATTAAAAACATATCAAGCGCATATGCATAATTATATCAAGAATTTCTCTAATGTGATGAGTTGATACCAATATTATTTTGGAACAGGATGACATTCCATCTACTGTATTTGAACCCCAAAGATCCTCATTTTGGTATTAATTGTACTTTATAATGTTTATTTAGTTATTTTATAGTGTATCATGTATTATTTTGTCAAATGTATTATCTGAGATAGTATTTATATAATGTATTATTCATATGCTTGATTTCAAAATACAATTTTATCAAAATTTTGAGTAGAATATGTGCATAATAATATGTTATAATAGTACCTAAAATTTCTTGCTAAATTTTCAAGATTTTAATATAATTTCCGTCATTTTTTTCAATTTTTTGCGATATCGATTTATCCGTAAAATTGAGGTTGCAATATATGTTGTGATAGCGATATTTTCATCCTTATTTAATATATGACACAATTTTTTAAAATTAATTAACTTATGATAAAAAGAAAAAAAAAACACTAACATGATGCTGACTTCAACTCAAAATCTTAATTAGGTATCAAGATTAAATTACGTATAAATCGGATCTTCATTTTGAAAAGTATATAACACACTAATAATGCAATACAATACAATATAAAACATCACAATTGGAGCACAAATAACAATGATTTAGCATATTTTTGCCAAAAAAAAAAAAAGAAACATATTTGGGGAAAAAGATAAAAAAGAGAGAGAACATGTTTTCCCCCAATTTCGAATCACAACCATATTGCACCACTAATCCAATTTCTCGAATTTCATTCTATCTAAATCAATCAATAATTCCCAATAAAAATACTTTTTCCCATAAACTAATTAACAACATTTTATTTCTCCAACGGGGAGGATTTGAATTCAAACCCTTTGAATCTCCTCCATTCTTGTGAGGGGCCGAGGGGTGAGACGACAGGCGGCGACAATGGCGAGGAAGCAACGTGCGGCGGCGTGTTGGTGCGTCCGGCTGCTGCGTGTGCTGTGTGTGCGCGCGCTATGTCTCTGCGTGTGCGTGTGCTGCAAGGGGAGAGTGAGAGAGAGAGAGAGAGAGGTGTGTGGGGACTAGGGTAATAAAATTTTGACTTGTCCCGTCTAGTTGGGGGTATTTCGGACAAATAAAAAAAATTAGTTAAAAAAGAATATTCTATGTTTTTTTTTTTTTTTTTTTTTTATGTCGATGGTAACCCGCAGCTTAGCGTACTAGGTAAATCCCGCTCCTATGTAATAGTCTGTAAACTTACACATGGGAGGTAAACCACACTTGGCAAGCTATATGTGACAGACTCACCTCATGAAAGGAATTCGAGAAGTTGATATTGGTTACAAACAGATATTGTCACTATTTTATTTGTACAATTGACAAACATGTATAAAGTTATATAATTATAGTTCGGTAACTGAAATTTATATAGTTTTATGAAATTCATATCATATTTTTAACTGATTAGATGCATTTAATAGCGTAGATTTAATTTTATGAAAATGAACATCTTAATTTCCGTAGATGAAAATATTTATTTATCTATCAAAACATATACTGTATTTTAAGATATATCAATCTATCTATTATAATAAAATGGAGTCCCTCTAAAAATATTTTCACTCTCAAAAACATCACATTAGCAATAGTTACTATAAATTTAAAAAAATATATATATTTTTTATTGTCTTTTCATCTTCTCTCTCTTTCTCACACACACATGTCACATATTTTTAATTATAGAATTCATTTATGTTTAATTCTATAACATATTTCATTATATAGATAACATTAAAAAAAAATTGTACGAACAAATAAATATGTGAATTTTCACTTATTAAGAAGTAATGGATAACGTTTGGTGTATTTTATTATGTGAAATAATTATCAATATATATTAAATAATTAAATAAAATAATCAAGTAAATTATTTGGTAAAACAGCATAATCGGTTGCATGCTCTGTATACTTTAAACATATATAACATTTATGCTATTTTTTAATTATAATGAATATGAAATAGTTAATAATTTAACATTCTAATTAAATGTATAACTAAATTAAACAGAGATTGATATTTATAAATTTACAAATGCTACTACAAATATTGTATACAAACAAGTGTTGCATAATTTATAATATAATATTTTTTTATTGTAATAGTTATTAATTATTTATGAAATTATTTGAAATATAGTATATATATGAATATTTTTGTAACTATATTATAATATAACATGTGCGTGTATGCATATGTACGTGCATGTATTCAAGTAAATATTGTTTTATTGATTATGTTGTCAACTTAACTCGTTTTAGAGTCATAGTAATAATTGTCTGACACAAAAAATAAAAATAAAATATAACCAAACAAATAAAAATGTTATTAACTTAATAATTAAAATATTATCTATAAAATGCAAAAATGTAACACATATATTAAAAATATAATAATTAAATTTGATATCATGATTGATCTCGTGCATTCGCAGGGCGGAAATCTAGTAATTGATGTAACAAAATTCATCCAAACTACCGAGTGCCTAGAAGGCCGCCTTAGAGCAGCCCAAATAATAAGTCGGCCCAATTAATAATAATGTAACACTCCAAATATCATACTTTATTTTATTTTATTTTTCCTTTAAAAAGTAAAAAATAAAGACAGATTGCAAAACTAATGGCCATTTTAAATTCTGATAGTGAACGTTTAAGATTCCATTTTCGTAGGGATGTCAAAATTGCCTTATATGATATTATATATATATATATAGGTCTTTTTTTCGTCAAGGAAAATTCAATCTCATTTCGTAAAACTAAGATTTACGATTTTACAGAGATCTAATTCGCCATCTATTAATATTACAAAAATTCTCCTAATTTCGTCTAAAAAATCCAAAAAATGAAATGACAAGTATTCAGAGTGGCAGCAGCAGGGACAGGCTATGTGTCTACACGCTCCTCATTCAATGCTATTGGTCCCCTTTGCAGATGAATAATTCATCTCTAAATAAAATTTTATTAGCTACGTTGCTGTGAAAATCATAAGTTAAGGGGGTTGCTTGGTAAGGGGTAATTGGGGTGGATAATGGGAATGGAAGGGGATTCATTTTCATTCTTTATGTTTGGTACAAGGTAATGGAAATTAGAATAAGTTAATTATTCTCTTAGATTGATTAACTACCACACTTCCTTTAATCATTCTCTTCAATCATTACTACACTTCTCAATCATCATCATTGTTATTATTATTATTATTATTATTATTATTAATTTTTTATTTATTATTATCATTGTTCATTATAATCATAATAATATTGTTGTTATTTATAATAATAATAATAATATTTATTATTAGTATTATTGTAAATATTATTATTATTACTATTATCTATATTATTTATTAGTATTGTATTATATAATAATAATAATAATAATAATAATAATAATAATAATAATAATAGCCATTAGTGAATTTGAAATGAACCAATCCTTATCTACCACAATAATAGTCATTCCATAATTGAACCAAGTTACAACAATGCAATCAATATTTTTATTGTGATTGACCCTTCAATGATATCAATTGTGATTGTCATTATTTAATTTGAACCAAGTGGCTCCTAAGTTTTTATTTCTATTACGGATTACAACTTGTAGTGATTGAACTCGATAATTCACTCTTTTATATAGGAAAGATGAATCGTTTGGATGTCTTTTAAAAAACACGACCTACTATCCTGATTGGTAACACGATTGGAGATTGAGATAGTGGGACCCTATGCAGGTCCGATCCTGAAATTTAAAGTGTCATGTTCAAATATAAAAAATATGCCCCTGCTTGTTAAAATGTAAATTTATTGTTGTAGATGGCAAAATTTTATAAGATATATAATATTTTTATCAATTTTCACATATGTATTTAGCTTTGGAATCAAATGAAATTCAAAATTAAATTAAATATTGTTATAGATAAAGATTAAAATTATTTGGCAACAAGTAAATATCCTTCAAAAAAATATACATCAATTTCTAAGAGACAATGAGATTGTGTCATGCGAGCCATAGGCGGAACTACATGGGAGCCAACCCCCAACTTGTCAATTATCTCAGTGTAGTATAGAGGTTGCTGGAAGTTTTTTGCCATAGCCCCCTAATTTTTGTCGGAAAGAGATACTGAATTTAATTGAGGAAGAGAGCTGCAGTCGCCAAGATGCTAAACGTTGTTGCTTTGCCAGCTGCTAAAGGTTTGTAGAAATATAAAATGGGGAAGGGGAAGGGAAACGCGGCAGACTGTTGGAGAAGAAGAACTAAGAAAAAAGTTTTCAATTTTTACACATGTTTTTAAGAAATGAGTTGCACGCTTTTGAGGAATTACTAATGCAAACTCCATTTCACTTTTCTCAACAATAAATAAAACAGAATCCATTCACACCTTCTTTTTTAGTTTAAGTATTTTATTTTTTTATTTACTATTAGTTTGAAATGTTATTGCTCAGATTTTGTTAAATATAATTTATATTTGTATTTAATATTATTAATTCAATTTCGGGTATTTGGGTTCAATTAATTACATTTTATTAATTTGAACTTAAAGTTGGGGTTTAGATTAATAATTGAATTAGGAATCTTATTAATTATTGAAATTTAATGATATTTTAGCTCAAAATTATTTAATTATTCACTTTAATTAATTTATTTCATTAATATATATAAAATATTTTGTTAAAATTATTTTATTCGCGCATTTAATTTTAATTTTTAAATTTATTTTCCACGGTTGTATATCCTTTTTTCTGTCGAAACTATCTTTATCATATATGGAACAACGCCAAAAACATCATTTCAGCAAAGGAAACAAGGAGAAAAATTGAAAGTGTAGTAAAACAACATAATTCCACTAATATCCTTATTAAAAAAAACATATAGTTGTGAAAAAGACTAATTATTGTCCCTCCTCTCACTATTCTATATATGTTGCCCAGACAAACATTAAACTCATTGAGAAAATTAATAAACATAAAACACGAAACACTCATCGTTCCGTTAGACAACGATGCACCCCCCAGAGAAAATTTTCTGGTTCCGCCACTGATGTCAGCCATAAATCCACCATACTCTCTCCCCCTACAACTTTAAATGCAAGACTACATATCTGTTGAAAATCACACCATGAATCATTTGAAGTGTTCAAGAATTTGAGAAGAGATTCTATAAGTGAAATTCTCTCAAATATTAAAGGTGTTCTTCACCAAATTTATACCGAAGATGATATTTGATCCATAAGCAAGGCAATCAAGGACGTTCTTCATCAAATTCATATTTCATCGGGAAGTTGGCGTTTGATCCATAAGCAAGGCAATCAAATGCGTTCTTCATCAAATCGCTTGATTCAGAAACAAGGCGACAACTCTATGAATTAACGTTATCAAGATCAAAGACCAAGTAAAAGAATATCGAGGATACAAATCTTCCCATAAACTTTGGAGACCATTTGAAATAATTAGAGGAAGAAAAGAAATTTGATTTTTTAAAATATATTTTGATCTAAAAATCAATTTTATTTGTACACGTTTTACTAGATTAAAATACAAAAATTTGTGTTACAATTGCATAATAAAAGTAGTACAGTCATATTGGCTAAATTTCTAATTATACATATGATAGATGAAAAAAATATCATCCCAAAACTATATTTAATAATCAAAATCATGAAATATGTTCGATATGTTCAAATTTTAGAAGATTTCAAAATCATGCATCTCATGAGTTCACTATCATCTTCGAATAACTATGAAACAAAAGAAACAAATTTACTTTGGCCTTTGAATGATAGAATTTAAACGTATTTCTTCTAGCATTTATTGCAACAAACTCACTTATAAATTTTTAATAATCAATATTTTCTAGCATATTATGTTCAATGGTTATCAAACTAAGTCCATTAAATATTTTATGTGACATTGTCGACCATAATAAGATTTTAAGATCTTTGATTTTGAAAATTTTCTTTCTACATATGGAACTGTAATATGTATGGTTAATAAAATTCTATAAACAATATATGCATTATGTCAACTATTTATCCTCTTCAATTTTGGTAAAAGATATCTCAATGTGTTTATGTTATGACCTCCCTTGTATTTCTTAGTTTCTTTTGCTTTCCTTTACCAATGTTGTAATAGTTGATGAAGAACTGTATTTAAGGTTCCTTTTAATTATAAAGATTGAATTTTTAATAAAGAAATGGAGGAAGCGATCAGAAGAAAAGAAGGAAGGATAAGAGAGAAAAAGAAGGAGGATGCTAGGTTAATATTTTTCTCATATTTCATAAAGTAGCAAATTTAACTATTTAAAACTAGGGTTACAATTAAAATGGGGGACCACTTATGAAAATGAAATACATAAATAATTAAAAGGAAATGATGCAACCCACTAACAATTCCAATTAATTATAACCCAATACTCTACTAATCTACTAGCCCGACCCGGATCCAGTCCCTTGAAACATCGGCTCCGCTCCAACTGGACTAATTGCTCCGCCTTCTCCTCTTTCGGGTTGAAAATCAGAAAACCCTAAAGGTTGAATCTTGGCGCCTGGTTCTTCCCCCACCGATTTGCTCTCGATTCCTCTTCGCCCCTCACAGATTCCCTTTCCAATTGTAATTTCCATAACAGTTTAACTATTTTGCCATCAAGATCTCTAAATTCACTATGTTTTAGAATAATCTCAAGATTTTTATAATTTATTTTGGACGTAATTGTCATTATACAATGAATTCAATTATTAGAAGATGATAAAATTCCAAAGTTCTTTTCATATAAAGCAAATTGATCAAACATTTTTTTAGTGATATAATTGATTGATCTACTATATAGAGGAAATACGTGATTCTGAAATGGTGTGAATTCAATAGAAGAGTCTCACAAAAAAAAAACACAATCTTAATTTAATTGAAGGTCTTAAAAAAGACATACTCTTAATTAATACTCTAAAAGTTCAAAATAACGTAGGACTTATCAATTAATGGGCTATTTTTTTTATAAACATAATAAGTTAGACTCAAGTGAACTAATATATATATATATATATGTATATATATATATATAAATGAAACTAAACTAATAATACTATATGTATACATAATTTTTGGTGCTTCTATAATTTAAAGAATTATGTGCGGCGCACCTCGAAAACAGCCTGAGCGTCACCCCTGCGCACTGTCGTATGTTAAGTTTCATTTTCTAAGGTTACTCCTTTTTATTGTTGATGAAAATGTTTCTTAATAAAAGTAAAGTATATTTATAGGCTCTACTTTTATTTTCCTGTTAACTTATTTAATATTGTCCCCTTATTTAGCTCAGATTATTGATTTAGAAAAATGTGATTTTTTTTATTTAAATAGTAGTCTATCCTTTATTCTTATTAAAGAAAAACTATAAGTGTTACGTGTAGTAATTTAAATATGTTAGGGGTATTGCAATATGAGATAAAACAGTACAGTACATCACGTGGACCATAGAAATAAACTCCTAATTAATAATAATTCGAAGTTGTGTAATTGAGAATTTTACTTCTTTTGCATGATGCACGTTCAAACTTCAAACTAAAATTTTGGCATGCTATGTGTAATGCCCTTGGTCCACAGGGGGTGGGGTCCAATATTGCAATAACGGTGCAACACGCTTCGTTATTCATTAGTAATTACTTGATATCTGTTCTCATATTGTAAAAATGGTTAACTTAAGTTGTTAAAGAGTTCATTGAGCCCACATGTATATTCATTATACTTTCGTTCTCCCACCAATGTGGAACATTATATTTTCCCTCGTTGGAGACTCGACGGGTCTGATTTGAACACATCTGGACTAGCTTCAGGGTCCGGTCGAGCGCTCCCAGAGTCGACTCTGGTACTATTTGTAACGTCTCATGCCTATGGGGTATTTTAATTAACACGTGATTAATAATTATAAATTTTTAGTTAATTATTAGTTTAATTTAAATATTATTTGTGAATATGTGTGTAAATTAAAATACCCCAATTTAATTGATTCGGTCAACTGTGAAATTGTTTAAGGGAGGAATTTACTATGAAAATACTAATTGAATTGTGTAGAATGCCAAAAGAAGCATAAATTCGATTCGAGGGCGCACATGGTCAATTACTTTTGAATTGTAGTTATTAACATGGATTATTGTACTCTCTCTCTCTCTCTCTCATTTTTTATTTATTTAGAGGTCAGACTTATTATATCTCTTAATAATTAATAGGGTTAAGAGTTATATAGCCCCTACAACTATTTTCCAAGGGCCCATCTTTGACTATTTAATCTACATAGCTTCCTCAACTTTCTAAAATGGCTCATATTGCCCCTTTGGTGAATGGAAAAGTTAATATCATTAACAAACGCACATCAACACACATTTTTCTCACATATTAGAATCTTTTCACATACTTTTATACAAAAATTACAATAAACTAATAAATTATGGTTAATAATTAAAACAATAAGTACCAACTAATTTATTAATAATAATAATATGAAAAATTCAATATTTATAATATATATATATATATATATATATTGAGATAATTTATAAAAAAATTTAATATAAAACTAATATCCGCGTATTTCAAATTTACAATTAAGTATTCGACTCAATTTTTCAATGACAAAATGAATTCACAAATCGATTAATATCACTATATAATGACTTCTGAAGATAAAAATCTAACCAGATATGAAATTCCTAAATCTTACTCCCTTTCCAAAACAGTAAATCACTACAAATGAAGGTTCCATCTCTATTTATAAAATTCATCATCGAATTATTGGATTTCAAAATTCAAAATATAAGTTTGAGATCTCTCTCTCTCTCTCTCTCTATATATATATATATATATTATAAATATTTAATTTTTCATATTATATTATTACTATTCTAAATTTATTATTTTACTAATAAATTTATAGGTATTTATTATTTTATTAATTATTAATCATAATTTATTAATTTATTGTAAAGTTGGTTAATTGTAAAAGTGTGTGTAAAATTATGTGAAAAGATAATAGTATGTGAGAAAAATGTGTGTTGGTGTGTATTTATTATTAGTATTAGTTTTTCCATCCACAAAAAGGGCAATATGAACCATTTTAAAAAGTCAATGAAACTAAATGATCTAAATAATCAAAGAGGGAACAATGTGAGATTTGAAAAATAATCTAAGGAACATGCGATCCTTAACCCTAATTAATAAAATAGGCAACAGTTCACCCGCTTCAGTTTAATTTAAGCATTTGAGCACAAAAATAAAATAAAATTATTAGACGAAGACATGTGAGAAACAAGTTTCTATTTTATATACATATTTTTAGCGCACCCTCCCGAATAGCAGCTTTGAAAAATAAAAATTGTTAAATACACTGTTATTTGGGGCGGGGGAGGGGGGGTGTGACATACGCATGAGTTTATTCCTCCCAAACCAATAATTAATAGCCACGTGCAATCACATGGAATTCCAGTCAATAATTAACAACCTAATTTTTATTTTATTTTTTAAGAAGTAATTAACAACCTAATTAGTACACACAGGTATATATTATGCAATGACAACGTAACTATTTTGAAAAGGTGTGTGCCAACATGCCAAACCCTAATTAATTTTATTTAATGTAATTATTAATTGCCAATCCTACACAATGTCAATACGTGACAGTCAATTTTAATTAGTCGTCCAGTTTCAGAATAATTCCCAAATGCACCACAAAATTCGACGGCTTTAGTTATGCAGCTCTAAATTTCAGCCGGATCGATTAAATTTGAAGTGACTTTAGGGATAATTTAAGAAAATTTCAGTATCTCAAATCCATCGTGGTTTGTTTGAGATTGGTATATATAATCAACTAAAATATGTATCAGTTTCTTTTATTCCGACAAGTCACGTTAAATTTGAGTTGTAAAAAATTTACTTTCGTACTAAATTTATTAAATTATGCAAACGTTAGGTAAGTCACGTTAAATTTGAGTTGTAAAAAATTTACTTTCGTACTAAATTTATTAAATTATGCAAACGTTAGGTATCAGAATGTAACTTATGAAAAAATGGGACAAAAGTGTATGCAAGCAATCTCAAATGTTAAAGTACTAAAGTTTAATTAACTATTTTATAAAACTAGGATATTCTCTCGACCTATAATATTAATTCCAAGAAGTAGAAGAGAAAAAAAAAAAAAAAAGTTGAGGTGATAACAAAGCGAAAAGCATACATAAATTCGGATCATAAAAATGGCAATTAATTACCCTTCATTTTAAACTTAACAATTGAAGTCTAAGAGTCTCTCACTCTAAACGAAAACTTCCATCAAAGATCAAATTTCATCGTCTATTTCAACCATATATATATAAAATTGACGTGTGTGTTAATTATCTCAAAACACATGTGATGTGAATGAAATCCAACAATTAAAATAAGAAATACAATATCAATTTAAAATAGAGAATCTACATCCATTGATTTGTTGGAAGTCATTAATTAATGTCAATCCAGTATTATCAAAAGCACTACAACCTTTTTAACAGATTCTGGATTCTCATATCTCTCTCATGACTGATGTTGTTACATGTTTTGCAATTGATATTTCGCAAAGGCAAATCGTAACGTTTATTGTCGGGTAGCCCAAAAAAAAAAGCAGTAAAATGGTCCAAACAAATTAAGACCGAGAACATAGCTGGAAATGAACCAAATTAATGTGTTGTGTGTGTGTGTGTGTGTCTATACATACATACATATATATACATATATATCATTACTTTTCTTACAGTAGTTGAGAAACGTTGGCTGTCGCATAAATGTCGGATGGACAATCCATTTTGCATGTCTAGTGGCAGAATTTGATTTTCTCGCTTTTCTTCGTATCCCATCTTTACCCTTTTTTTCTAAACGAGTTCAACTCAGGACATAAAAAATGAAAAAATCTTATATTTTTATTATTTTTACATTAAATTTCCATGGACATCCATTTGATATTTATCTATTGCAATGTAATTATGTAATAACAAATTATTAAAAAAAACAAAAAAAACATTATATATATTTTTTAATTCTAGATCGATAGTTTTCATTTTTCAAATCTAAACAGATACAAAGATAATAAAACTTCTAACTAGTTACATGTATTACATGTTATATTCAATATATACTTTATATATAATAGATATTTTTTCGCTGTAAATTAAGATCTCATAGACTAGTGGCAGATTGGTACAAGAAAAATAGGTTTTTATCCAAGAGTCCCCCTTTTTTTCTGGATTTTCTTTGGTCAAACTAATAATGTTTGTCTAAATTAGATCTACGTATTCTGCTCTGCACAATGTTTCAGGAATGGCAATTATTTTTTCAATTTTTTTATCATTATATTGTTCATCAATAAATTAATGGAAGCATGCACAATATATAAAAATAAAAATAAAAATTATGGTAATAATTAAGAAAAAGCAGTGAGTAATGGGGGGGTCCGACAAAAAAATCGGAAATTCATAATTGAGTGAGTGAGCAAAATGTGGTTAGTGAACTGGACATTCCTCAACTTTGTAACATGCATATTCATACATTCTTGGAATTAAATTGAATTATTTGTGACTTTAATTGGACATAGTTGAAGAATTTTGTACAATTATACCCATAACAAAAAAGGGTGTCTCTTTAATTTGGGAGGAGAGGACCACTTTGAAATAAAGACAATTCCTGGTGCTGCCTTTTTGGGCCCATGCAGCCTGCCTGGCATCACCCCTCACTTTTAATTGTATCTATAACTCCACTGTTTGGTCATGTGATTCAGAACAAAATGTTGACAGAATCCATGACTTCCCCAGGATTAATTAAATTTTAATACCAAAAAATTGTATGATACATGTTCAATACTTGAATTTTACGTCAAGATATATATATATATATATATATATATATATGATTATCGTACGTGGGGAAAAATAAGTTGATTTTTTTATCAATTTAAAAAATATTAGTAAAATTCAAACGTACGATGAACGTCCACAAGGTCACCTACTCCGCCAAACTAAACTAGGCAATCCTAATGGGATTAGGTGTTACATTGTATAACTAAGATATTAAGTGGCATTTACTGCTTTAGTGGCCATCTTGTGATTGGGATTATGTGGGATGTCTCTATCAGTGTTTTCTGCTTTTTTAAGTTTCAACTAACTCTTTCAATATCTCTGTCTTTTCTCTGCTAAAAATTAATTTATATTAATATATAAAAAGAATTATCAATTATTAATTCAACTTTTAGAAAAAGTAATTACATTAGAAAAGGGCCCATATCGAATTAAACTAACATATTTTGGTACGTGTGATCGGCCTCGAGGACGATATTTTTTATATTTTCTTAAATTGAAATTTCAAAAAGTTTTCATAATTCAAATTTCAACAAGTGGGGAATTGGACAACAAATTACGTTAAAGGTTTGATCTTTGGTTGTTAAAATCAAATCATCATTGCATACTTATCTATACGATATGATCACAAATCAAAATACAAGCAGCAATTTCCATTTTTCCTCATCAATCTACCTGTTTTTCACAAAAACTTGTATCATATACTAACTGGCGTGTTACTAACTTGAGAATTTACAAGGAATTCAGTCGGAACAAAAAGCATTATAAATGCATGTTTGATGTCAACGGTCTAAATTAAAATATTTAATTGGTACAAAAATTCCATTAGACAAGACATTAAATAATTAAATAATTATTCTTCAGTCGTTTCTATTTGGCATTTCACCAAATTGGAAGAAAATTAATAAATTAATTCAGTCCCCCCCCCCCCCCCACCCCTCTTGGGTGTATTAATTAACAAACCGATATTGCAACGACTTTAAGCAATGACAAAATAAATGTTGAAAGTCCCCTCACGGTTGGTATTATTTTGAGGTCAAATATTTTAAGTTTGAATTCTACCATTAGTATTACTAGGTGTGAATCTGTTACATTTGGCCTATTGCTACAGACTCAATTTCGTATATTTTTCCCTTGTCTTTTTTACTTGTTTTTAGTTCGTTTTAGTGAGTCTAGAGTCCTATAGGGAGTTAAGTGTAACAGGGGAGAAAGAGAGAAACTCGATTGGATCCATGATGAGCATAAATGTGGTGCCTACTACATTAAGATTTAAGAGCATAAAGAGGACGCTAAAGTTTTGAGAGTCTGTTGCCGATTAAACGCGGAAATTCAGCAACCTCCTCTACTCAACAGAATGGATCCACGTCAGCAGCAGTTCCACAAAAGGTGGGATCAACGGTCCAGAAAATGAAGAAAGAGAAGAGAAGAGGGAAGGAAAGAAAGGATAAAGGAGAGAGAGAAGACTTTGTCAAACCATTATCCTTAAAAACCGCTGCATGATCTTGGTGCCAAGGTGGAAGAAGGCCAACTAATTACGCGCCCCTGCGTGGGCTAGGTTGGGCTGTGTGTGGCCGATTCAACAACTATAAATACTTGTTTCATTTTCATTTTCAGACACACTTGAATCTATTTTTACATTTCCGCAATTCAGTCATTCAGTTATTTTAGTTTATGAATATTTTGCACAGCAGTTGACGGTTTGCCCTCGGCTGATGCGCGTACGTGTTTTTGCCCAAATCTGGAGTTGGGGCCTGATTTAATCTAGTTTGTTTTATTACACTCATGCGTTGTTATTTAATTCTTGCTTTATTGTTTATTATGTTTTCTGGCTAAGTAATTAGTGTTCAAGTTGAATGTGAAAAGGATTAAGGTGGTGAGTATGCATGAGGCTAATCGATCTTAATTTATCTCGAGATGATTTCCAACTTCAATCTGGGCAGAACGATGACATGGCAATGGCGAGGTTATGTGGCTGATCACTCGTAATTAAACCATTATTTACGTAAGTCAAGGTAGAAGTAATGGCGGCCGAACCCTGATGAGCCACTGAGTGATAAAGCGGGCGACGAAGCCTGGAGATTGAAGTATAGGTGGATATGGGCACACTGACGAAGGTGTCTCATATGCCAGTGTTGGGTTCCTCCGATTGAATGATGTTATCCTTGCAAACCCTCTGCATGACTATCTTCGTTGGGTCTTGGATAGTTAGGGACTAAGAGTCGCCGACCGTATCGTTCTTAGCTTACACAGTAAGAAGGAATTGGTGGTGTAAGGCGACCGTGCCTTCTCTCTATAACCAAACGGTCTAATCGAGGTACCTACGATAATGTGCCCGGGACTGCATACACCAGTCGAATCCAAATTCACGTTTGACTTGAGCATGTTTGTTAATATTTTATTCAAGTTTACACTTTAGTTTTGTTCGTATTTAGTTTTGCAGGAACGAATTAGTGACAGTAATTCCCTCAAGTTTCAAAGAATAGAAGGAAAGATAGAGAAGTTAAACACTCCTCGTGGGACGATATCTGCCTCTAGGCACTATACTAGCCGCCGAGGGCACATTCAAGCATCTGACGGGCTTTGCCCACAGGTGTAATTTTGTACACAAAATGACGGTGTGTCACCTGCCAAATGTGATTTACCTCCCCTGTGTGGTTTACAGGCTATTACATAGGAACGGGGTTACCCAATGTGCAGGGTTACCCTCAACATAAAAAAAAAATTGAACATGATATTTTAGGTTTTTTTTTCAGCTAACTATGTGTGTGTGTGTGTGTGTGTGTGTGTGTGTGTGTGTGGAATGGATCAAACGGGCACCCAATTTCCATGTCCTATATTTAATTAGATCTAATGCCCACGATTTAGTCAATTTTTAAGTCAAAATAAGGTGGTAAACTTATAATATTTAAAAACTTAATGAAGGCATGGTTATTTTCGTAAATTAGAAATTCTATTATGTTTTTCAAATTTTGAGCCCAATTCCTGAAATTAAATAAACAACGCTTTGAAACTATTGTATTGATAAGCTAACATGAAAGATATATATATGTTGCTAACATCAAGATATTATGCTGCTGACATGAGAAAAACTCATATTGCTAACTTGAAGAGATAATACTGTTAAGTTAGCACGTGTTAAACATCATTCATACAACATTGGATCACATTTAAAATAATATTGTGTAAAATGTGTAACATTATTCATACATCATATTGTTAATATGTTAGTAATATATATAATGTTAATATGTGAAGAATAATTTACTAATGTATTAATAAAATATTACTAATATATGAATAATGATATGCTAATATGACATATAAGTAATATTGGAGTGATTTGAACCCTATTTTTTTTACAATTTTCGTAACGAATCAATATCTTCAATTAAATAATCATAACTTTCTCAACACTTAATATTTTTTTGAAATTCTTTTTTTTTTGTTGAAAAATAGACTCGATTAATTTTCCAACTATACATAGCTCTATTTTTCCACGAAAAAATGAATTTAAAAAAAAATATTAAGCATAGTTTATTCATAGAAAAAAATAAAAATATATATCTATAATCTAATGTTCCATTTCAAACGATAAAAAAAGAAGAATTTTAGCATGAATTAATTTGAAATGTCGTTGTGGAAGAAAAAGAAACAAGGAGGGAAAAATTTGTTCATGTCCCTAAGAAAAGAGAGCTAAGAAAGTAATCACACAACATGGTTAGTATAGAAAATTGATTGAAAATTACTGTTTATCATTCAGTGCTAGTTAGTTAGGTGGCTATGTTGTTAGAATTGTATCAAATTTTAGCCAAGGAAAAAGGATGGTCCAACCTCCTATGTCCTATTTTTATCCAAAAAAAAATCACTATAACTACATTAATTCCTTATAAGTCATGCCCCATGACATGCTCATATTGACTTTTAAACAAATTTTCTTGGCCTAGATATTAGTGTAACAAATGCTTATGTAGTACAAAAATAAACATAAAAAGGATTACGTAGTACTACCTCCGTTTCATAATGTTTGTTGTTTAAGGTTTTTTTTTTTAGTTTCAAAATGTTTGTTGTTTTATATAATTTGACATCCTCTCTCCCAATTTTAACCCTTTCAAATCCTACAAGATTTTTTGATTCTAACTTACCTATAATATATGAAGAGAGAAAAATATATGGAGAGAGAAAATATTGTTATTTTTTAGGAAAATATAGATGAATTAGATTTTATGGCATATATAAGGGATGAGTATATTTGTCCACAAAATTAATTCTTAATTCCAGATAAAAAAACCAAAACAACAAATATTATGAAACGGAGGTAGTATAACAAAATAAGCTAAATCGAATTTATATTATGAAATGAAATGAAAATGGAATTAAAATTTCATCAGCGTGAGATTCGGTATCCAAAATTATACACGACCACCAAAATTTATAACATTTTATTTAATTTATTTTGGGTGTCCAAATATGATATGCACGTGCATTCTAACAAATAAACTAATATAACTGATAGCTGGAAAATTGCATAAAAACTCGGATCTGGATTCCAGACTAAAACGGCACCGCTTCCGGGTCTTTAGCTTTTGTTTCATAATTAAGCATTTAATATAAAATTTTCCTTAAAACAAAAAAGACATAATATATAAATTTTCAATTGTGGAATAATATATTCTTGAAGTTTTATTAATTTATTGTCCGAAAGATAGATTAAATATCAATCCGAAAATTGAATGACTACCAATTTAGATCGTCAGTGATTGAAACTATCAATCTAAAGCATTTTCAATCATATATTTTGATTGTTGTTTGTTTTTAATTAATTTCATATTATTTTTAAATTAAAGTTTTTTATTCATGAATTATCTATTAAATTTAACAAAGAATTAATTAAAAATAATTTAAAAATAAAACAAGAATCAAAATAAATAATTTTTTGACCAAAGACCAATAGTTTCAATTATTAATTATCTAAATTGATAATTTTTAGGTTTCATACTTTGAATTAATCGTTATGTATGTTTCAGGCTCTAAATATATCTTAATTAGTAGCCATTAGCTAAAAGTTTTAAAAAAGGGAAAAAAAACACACTTGGAAGAAAAATGAAAAAGGTGCCAAACGGCACCGTACGGTTGAGACATTTTCCCAAAAATTAACTAAATTAATATTGAACTTTAAACTTGTATCAAAATTAATATTGAACTTGTATTTACAAATAATATTGTTCCATTTCAATTTTCTGTATCTTTTATTTGAGTTACTAGAATGACCATGATGATGCGATGTACATATAAGATATTTATAATTATTGTCCTTTATAAATGATCTAATGATGAAATGCGTAAGTTCGACATGAAAAATTTCATGTTTGAATTCCACTAATACCACTAGAGTAAAATATTTACAATTATTATCCCTTGTGAATGACCTAGTGGTGGAATGGTAGTAGTTCGAGACCAAAGATCTCGTGTTCGAATCCTACCAACATCGTTAGATGTGAGTCTGTTACACCTATTTTACCAAGTGTAGTTTTCATTTTATGTGTAGTTTGCAGAGTATTACACAAGAGTAGGATTTACCTAGCGTGCGCTCTCGGATAGTGGCTGGGGTTACCTTCGACATAAAAAAAATATTATTTTATTAGAAATTATAAATATGAATAAATATGATAAAAAAATATTTAAACAAAATACTGTAGATCATAGAAATAAGTGTTTATTGGTCCTCAGTAACACCCTGCGTAAAGGAGAGGCATCGTGATATGTTGATTTTAAAGTGTTTAATGGTAACATATATTCATCATTGATCATATATGTTAATCATAAATTATAAATGTTAAGCAAAATATTTTAATAGGTAGTAGTTGTGTAATATAAAAATGTAGTGGTCATATGATGATTGGTGTTTTTTCACATCTTTTCTAAATTTAAATTATGTGATTTGAAGAGTTTTGCATATGCTTTAACTCAATTTGGGCTTTTTACCTCTCAATTTGAAAGTTTTGTTCCATGTTCAATTTTTACAAGAAATGGAGGGTGGAATTAATGAAAATTTAAGGGATTTAATTCTATGTAAAGATAGGAAATTGAATTAGGCATTTGTTGCAAGTTAAATCACCTCAATCGGGCAAGAAACGAGGGAGAACAAAGCAAAATCGTGAAATGTGTCGGTGCATAACCGAAGGCCCGACCAGAGGCACAAGTGACCTATTCCGACATTAGGACATATTTTTATTTGTCATGGGCGATGCGAGTAGGGGTGCAACCGGGCTTGTATCATGCCCCAACCCTTATTTGCGGATTTTCAAACTTTCTTTCCATTTTACACTTATTTTTAATGCTTAAATTGTTCCCCACTATATATACATACCCCAATTTGAATCTAGGACAACCCTCCCCATTCCTAGCCACAATTAAGAAGTTAGAAAGAAGAAAGAGAGTGGAGAGAAGGGCCATTGAAGAGAAGACAATGAAGAACAAGATTGAAGCAAGAATAAGAAGATCAATTCCACCTCCGGGTTCAATTGTCCTTCGTTATTTTTGCTAAATCGTGTTTATATTTGTAGTGATTTTAGTTGTTTATATAAAATGAAGAACTAAAACATTGATACTCTTGGGTATTGGATTTATTTAGATCATGAAATATAATTTATGTTTATGTTGGATGTTTGATGATTCATGCTTATGTTTTCAATTCTTGTTATGTATGTATGTTGTTTATTAGTGGTTGGTGAGAGCTAATTAATCTTTAAATTGTATGATCATGTATGTTGATTCATAATTCGAGAGATGAGCTTCAACATAGGAATTAAAGAATTAAAAGGGCATTTATCACCTAAATCGAGAGATTATGGATAGTTGTTAAGGTTTAAAATCATTTGAGCTCTTGGTAAGCATATTCTAGGCTTTGAATGGAGACAATAAACATAGTTATGTGCCCCACTTTTTAAAAGTTTCGAGAGAATATTTATGATATTGTGAGTTTGAATCCAGAGTCAAACATCTTAGATAATCTGATTTTATACTTAGTAATCCAAATAAAACCAACTCCTAGAATATTCCTTCCTTTGATTGCCCAACTCGCCCGTTTAATTATTTGTTTATTTATTTACTTTTTTATTTATTTATTTTAATTAAATCAATTTTAATTTTTTTGTCGTCTAAGTAACAAATAGAAACCAATGTCATGGTACGTGCTAATTTAATTCTCTTTTTCTCTGTGGATTCGATCTTGTTTCAGTCCATGTACATTTTACATGTTCACTTGCAAGTTGATTCGAGCTTTAAATAAACTTCACATCATCATACCAACGTTTATTTTAACTTTTTATGATAAATATTTTTAAATATATTAAAATATTGGCACTCCTCTTATTTTAAAATTAAAATTGAGAAGAATATTAAGATGTATTTATTTGATTTAAAATTTATATAATAAATAATTAATAATATATTATCATTTTCACCATCAATATGTTATTTGAAATTTGAATGGAAATGTTATTAAAAATATTTAGCAACAGCAGCAACAACAACAATAACACCAACAATAAATTTGAATTGGATTGAAAGACCATTTTATGATGCCCGACACATAATGATGTTGATAAATAAAATGAACGACCAATATAAATATTTTTAATTAATAACAGTATTTTAAATAAAAAAATCAATCCTAAAATATCATATTTCATTGTGTTTTATCTCTCACATTCTTCTTTTCAATAATCGGTGTCTGCCGATCTTTCACTACACTATTTTCAGACCAAAACTATATAAATATTCAACTTTAATCATTCAGTGTATATTAACGATCTTTCTTTTCTCCTTTGAGTTTTTTCTTCTTTCGAATATATCATGTGAACTTTCATATAATAGAAAATTATACATTATATATGATCAATATAATTATAACCTAAATAGCTATATAATATAAATTAAATATGGAGATTTCCAGTTTAACTAAAGGTATAATTATAGAAACTCATAAAGAAATTAAAATTTTTTATTTTAATACAATTAAATGTTAAGAAGACATAAAATTCAATTATAATATAAATAATATATAGTATATACAAAAAAAAAAGACAATAGGTTTTCTAAGTTTATATCTAATTTTTCTATGATTAATTATTTTTTATGGAGGTAAGAAAATAATTAATATTGATTGTATATTATTTATGAATATTATGATAGATATTATTAAAATTTTGATTAATAATAATAATTTATTCTGATTTTATATTGTGTATTTCTATATCCGAAAATGTGATTTGGGCAGAAAAATAATATTTTTCTATTTTTGGATTCGGAGTTGTTATATATTACTAGTATTCCACCCGTGCAACGCACGGAGCATCATATTTTTTAATTTTTTTAATAATGAGTAATTCAATACGAAAAGTGATTATACAATGAAAGAATATATATTGTAAAAATATAAATGTTTTCATAAAATATTATAACAAAGACATATCTTTTTGTAAAATTAAAATATGTTAAAATAAAGAAGTATGACTATTGCACATATTGAGTGTTTGAACGCTGAATATGGTACATTTTTAGATTGAAATGAACTTGCTTTTCATAAATGATCCAAGTAACATTTGAAATGTCATGTGTTCACAATTTCATTCCATAATTTTATACAACGATTAATTAATATTAATCAAATAAATTTGAGATGGACTTGGGTGGCCCATTAGATGGGCTTTGATCCCCCCAAAAAATGCCCTTAAATAGAATCTCGACGACTCACTCGGTGCACTTGTCTAGCTCTAACGTGTGATCTTGTCACTGTGCTCATTACCCATACTAAAGCACGGACCACATTTTTCGAAATAAATATATACCCTAAAATTAAATTAGCGAATCTTAAAATTAAAGTGAACGTTGTGTGGATTCGTGCAATGCGCACGACAATTAATTGAGATGTAATAAACTCTAATTGGAATTAGTAAATATTAGTTATGATTAATAAACCCTAACCGAGATAAAATGAACTCATATAAACAAAGTCGTAAGGACGATACTTTGATATTATGAGTGATACTTTTTAGGGTTGCGATTTATATTTTTTCTTTAAAACTTTTTTCTTTTTTTGCGAAGGGTTATGTGGGGCGAGCCACCAGTTTGACAGTCAGGCAATCTGACCAGAATGTTTACCAATAAATTTTAAATTATTTTAATTAATGTGCAGTAAAAGAAATATGAAGTAAAAAGGCCCACAACTAAGAGAAAGTAATATTTTATTATTTTATTTAATTTTTGTAATTTATTAGTTATAACAGATATGTTTAACACTACATTTGAAATAATTTGTCAACTCATTTTATTTTTAAAGTATGCTCATAAGAAAACACTTATGACACTTCTTGATGTGTTATAATTATAAAGGAACTTGAATCATCTGAAAGGGGCACAACACTACTTGTTGTGCAATTTTTTAAAATAAAACTGTCTCATTTTGACATCTTTGATTTTTTTTTTTTCATTTTTTTCTAACTGCAAAAACTACAATTTCATTTCTTAGAACTTATATAACACTAAGAAATAAAAAAAGGCGGCAGTCTCAACTCACAAACATCAATTTTAGTACATATCCAAACCCCCTACTCATAAAAAAAATAAAAAAAATTATGAACCAAACACCACTAAAATAATGAAATGGTACAAAAATTTACAAAATAAATATAATAACAAATAATATATATAGAAAAAACACACGGAAAATGTATATTTGAAGTCTTCGGTATAAAGAATTGCATGAATATCATAATTTAAATAAATTAGTCTAACCTCTCAATTATGAAAAAATGCTTTTAAAAGATGAAACTTCAAAGCCATATGATGTTGAGAGGGTTTTGTAGATTCGAAAATCTGCAATTAATTGTATCAGTCCGGAGCAGCGGCCAATCTGTGAAACAAAACCAGAAAAAATGTTAGAGCCAAAGACCGTCGAGGGGTGACGATCGTTGGGCCTCCGACGCTCAAGTCAGAAAAAGAAAAAGAGTAGAAAGCGATAATATATGAAATAATTGAATAATTAAGTCAGTGATTAGAAATCGAGAGAACGTCGTCCAAATCTGGAAAAACGTAGGGAAGAAGTCTGGATGTTGAATCACCTGAGTGGCTGAGTGGAATTAGTGTATGATGTGAAACTTGTGGGTATTTCAGCGTACTCGTCAAATGAGGATGGAGGTCTCTTTTTATAGAGAGAGGCAACGTTAGGGTTCGCGTGAATTATGGGAGCGGTTGAGGCATGATCTCATTCGTTTGATCACGTCAACCCTTTCAGGTAATGCGGACGGCTAATTCAATTTAATTCAAATTACTCGATCTTTATGAAATTTGCTCAGTTAAACGACAACGTGTAATCCTCATGGACCAACATAATGGGCTGACGAAAAATAGCCACTACAGTTAGCCCCTCATTGTCTAGGTTCCAGCATGGGAACTGGACAATGAACAATAATGCAAATAAAATATGTAAGGACATAAGACACCGAAGCTCTGAACGCAAGCTGCAAGGTGAGATGGTCAAGGCTTTGAAAGCAAACTGTTAGACCGAACACCGAAGCCCCGAGTACAGGCCATGAAGCTGAATGACCCAAGTTATAAAATAAGTTGAAGGTCGAACGCCTAAGCTTTGAGGGCAAGCTGCAAGGTAGGACGATCGAGGCTTTGAAAGCAAACCGTAAAATCGAACACCAAAGCCCCGAGTATGTGCTATGAAGCTGAACGACCCATATAAAATAACTTGGAGGTCGAACGCCTAAGCTTTGAGTGCAAGCTGTAAGGTAGGACAATCGAGATTTTGAAAGCAAACCGTAAGGCCGAACACCATAAATCTAATATTGTTTGCCATAAACCACTATTGTTTGCCAGGCGCACACGGGGGTCTCGCTGAGATGAGATCGAACCCAGAATATCATCGACCTTGATGCTTATGAGACCCTAGGGTCGATATTTGATATAATAGACCCTAGGATCGATTTTCGGCATAGTAGACCCTTAGAGTCGATTTTTGGCATAGTAGACCCTTAGGGTCGATTTTCGCCATAGTAGACTCTTAGGGTCGATTTTCGGCATAGTAGACCCTTAGGGTCAATCTTTAACATAATAGATCCTAAGGTCGATTGTTATTATTATTTATAAATTTGTAATTGAATAAGTGCGGTAATTAAGAATCCTTATGCAACTCAAATTCCTATCTAGACTAGGCTTTGAAATAGGGTCTTTCTCCTTGCTTGGAGAGCAATACTCCATCCTAGCTGCGCCACCTGCCAATTCTATAAGAAGGAGAAATTTTTCTTATTTTGTAGATGCTCAAAATCATTATTCATCGTTATTTTCTCAGTTTCAAAACTGCGGTGACATCAAGATACACTGGGCAACATTCGTCCTCAGTAATTGGTGAGTTGCTCATTTTTTATCCTCTTGATCTTGATTTGAGTGATTTTATTTATTTTTCTTCGATGTCATTGAGTGAGGATGAGTGAGAAACAATGATCGACATCTACAGAGACATGGGGAGACCTGAAACTGAGATTCCAGAAAGAGAAGAGTCGGGTTCAATCGACCCTAGAATTGATGTTGATGGCAGGTTCGATACTCCCAAAAAATTAAAGACTTTGAAGAAAAATTCAGGGTCCACTGAGTGTGGTGAGATCTGAAACTTGAGAGATGAATCTGAATCTGAAGATGAAAGCTCAGATTCGGAGGCAGGCGGTATTGAAGACGCTGAGAGCACGCTTTCTGAAGATAATGACATGGTTGTTGATCAGATGGAAAAATCAGGTGAAGAGATCAATGGCCCTGATGATTCGGGTGACCATGCGGTTAGCTCCCAGAGGTTTTTGGGGTTCAAGGCAGAAACAATATCGTCTGCCATCGACCAGAAATCTTTGAAACATATAATACAGGTTTATGGAATTGCTTGTCAATTGAAGGTAAGGGTCCCTAAGTCTTCGGAGAGGGCTTGTTGGCCGCCTAGAGATGCTGTTGCAGTTTATTCTGACATTTTTAAGAGAGGGGTTCGACTACCCTTACATAATTTCTTTCGAAAGATTGCAGCAAGTTATGGAATCTCCCCAGCTCAAATTGCTCCTAACGGCTACATCCATATGATGAGTATGTTGTTGATATGGTATGACTTGAAGTTTGGTGAACCATCATTGAAGGAGTGGCACTCATTGTATAGAATCGTTAATGTGCCTGACAATCTGGGCTTCTATTATTTCACTAGATGGACTGGCGGGTTTGCGGGACTAGTGAGAGAATGTATTTCATCTTCTGGTGATTGGAAGCCCAATTGGTTTTGGGTGACATGTGGTGAAGATAGCGAAGGATGTCGTTCTCGATTTTTTAGCCAAGCTCGTGCGTTTTTTTTTATTAATTTGGATGACACCAAGTCTGGTCTTGATTATGGTTATCTCTAAGTAGTAAAAAAATGTCCTTCTTTTGCAGGTGTTCACAAGAAACATAAACCGCAAGGTATCTTACTTAAACGGATCCAAAGAGCCCTCGACATCCCTAAAGAGTATCGTTCTTTCAAGACTTTGCGAGATGAAAGAGTAGTTAGTGCCATCAAGATGCCTCCTATCAATGCTCGTACCATCCGATTGACAGAGATCAAAGCTAAGACTGATGATGTCAAGGATAAATCTAGTAAGGAAGGTGCAATGGGGTCTGCAGCCCCGTCTGGGGGTCGACGCCCCTCTGATGTCCCTCCAAGTAAGAAGGCGAGGACATCGACCCTAGCTCCTAACCCTACCCTACACACCACACCTGCTCGAGAGAAACCAGATTCAGTGGTAGTTGAGGTGGGGTTCAGTTCTCCCTCTTTTGCTGATGGGCCAACGGGCCCGATGCTCGATGAATTAGGAAATGAGATAGTTCCTTGAAATTCAGCCATATTCGATCCATCCAGCATTGTTTGGTCGAAAATGCAGAATGAGATGGTGGCGGTCGATATTGGCAATCTACAAGTGGCTGGATTAAAGTCTCAGATTGCTCGTGCACTTAATCATTCTGTTTAGGTATGTATCCAATTTTTCATAATTTTTGTTTTTCACATATAGATCGACGTATTAATTTGTTTTAATTCTTATAAATGTAGGCTACCATGGCACTATCATGTGCTCGGGCAAATCTTGAAGCTGAATCATCCTCAACTCCCAAGCTTGAGGCTGAGGTAGCTGCTTTGAAGGCTTAGGTAGAAAAAGTTAGAAGGGGAAGGCTGAGGCTGAGAAGAAAGCGGCAACGGCATTGGAAGAATCCGAAACATACAAGAGTCGTCAGAGCAAAGTGAAGATTTCTCATGCCAAGATGCAGAAGGAGTTTGATGCTGCCAAGGACCATCATAAATCCGAATTGGCGGTTCGTGATAAGGCCCTTGATGCCGCTAAAAAAGGTGAGGGGATCGACCTCCAAAAAATAGCTGATTCTGAAGCCTTTCAATCCATTCGTGCTGACATGGAAATGAAGATAGCTGAAGGCTTAGTGGGGATGATCAAGGATAAGAATCCTGATCTTGATTTGTCTTTCCTTTATGGCGACGACGCAACGTAGGCTGATGGAGCTATACAGCACGTGGCTGATTTTCTATATTTTTATTATCTGGATATTTTGTCGTACATTTAGACTTATCGTTATTTCCGCCAGCTTCGGTGTTGCAGTATATTTGTGGTGATTTTCCACTTTATTTTATCGATGTTGAACTTCCGTTTGGGGTAGCGACATTCTGAATGACATTTCATACTTGAGCTTTTGTTTTTCTTCAACTTCGATGTTTGGAAGTTATGTGTGCTAGTGCATAACATATATTTGAACGAGAGAATCTTAGAAACACATGCGTAAAAATATATGTATTGATTGTTTTACATTTAATCTGATCGGTAGATTACAATTCTAGGATCTAAGGCTAGCATATACAAATATGCAAGTTATCTAAATTAGAATTTATTTTAAATTGAGGCTGAATGTAACAACCCGGATTTTCAGAATATGATTAAGTAATTCCTAATTTTAATTAGGAAATATTAAGAGAAATTTTGAGCATAATTAAGATGTTTCGGTTCTAAGCCGCGTTTTTAGGATAGTTTTTCTTGAAATTGTCTTTTTGATAATTTCGATTCCAGTTCAGTTGCAGCCGATTTTGGTCATGTTTGAAAGGCGATGACCCAAGGAGCATGCCGGTGCTTTCAGATTTTGAATCTGAAGTCGTTTGAGTTCCCGGTTACTTAAAACGCGTTTAAAGAAGTTATGAATAGTGTTTTTCCGTAGGAGTGCGATCGTTAGAAATTTGCGAAATCTCGTGTGTTGACCCAAGCCTTATTTCTTCAAGCCTATCCTATAGAAAATTTCTCAAGGAATCCGTTGGCGTTCCCGGATTTTAATTCTGAGGTCAATTGAACGCTCGGAAATTTTATTTGTCCCTTGTGTGGAATAGTAACTTTTTTTTTAAAAGAGAATCTTTTCTCGTTTTCCATCAAGATGACTCGTTCTTTACCCCGAGTCAAGTTGGTTCAATAGTACTCGAGCCAATGGACCTTCCAGTATTTTCGGATTTTATGTCGAAGGTTATTTGGACCTCACTATTGATTAAAGTAACTTAAATAGAATCCGAAAAATAATTTATCAGTATTTTATATCCGAATATTTTATCCTAAAATATCCTAAAATATTTAAATAACCATCCCCATCCTTATCTCTCCATCACCGCCCCCCATTGATCCTAATCTCCAATCCCCAAGCTATATATATATATATATATATATGTTACGAGAGAGAGAGTAGAGATTAGAGAGAAGTGAGAGAGAGAGAGAGAGAGCAGTAGCAGCAGCAGCTGCTGCCACCTGCCGGAGCTGCCATCCGCCGCCACCGCCGCCAGAGAGCTGCCGGAAAATGGCAACGTGGCTGCCACGTTGCGCAGCCTCATCTCGGTTCGTTTCTCATCCTTTTAAGCTGAAATTTTAGTATGTTGTGTATCTTTATGTGCTCTACGTTTCGTCTTTTGATATCGTTGTCATCTGGTGGCCGGAAACCGGCCAAAACGCCGGAAAACGTGAATAGTAGAGGGGCGCCGAACAGTTACATTTTTGCCCCGTTTCAGCCATTTCGGGTCGAATTTCGTAATTTTCGGACGAGTTTTGAATAATCTCGATTATTCAACTTAAGCAGTTATTTTTATACTAGAGTCATGTGTTATCGAAAAATTCTAAAACTCTCAAACTTTAGTCTTGGCATGTTTAGGAGCGTCCCCGAATATTTTCGTAATTTTTGATTGGTTAAAAAGTGTTGTGGCGTAGATCTAGTAAAATTTTGATAAATGACAAGTTTTGGAAAGAGACCTCTGTCAAATCAGTTGATCCCAGTAAAGCAAGAATAACGTTTTGGAATTTATTTCCTTCTTCCTCGAAATTATTCGAGGTCTCTAGAGTCGCGCAATCTATTTTAGAATAGAATAGAACTAATTATAGCTCCGCTTATAGTAGATTAATTTCCGGAAATATAGCGTTTATCCTAAGTTAAAGTTTACCTTCTGTAGTACCAGTTGAGCTAGAGAAAGAGTATCAAGGTTGATTCTTCAGGAGTTAGCTTTTCAGAATCCCGAGAAAGGTGGGTTATACTATACTATCTTTGCAAATTGTATCTTTCGAGTTATTAAGCTCTGCTTTGCTAAAATTTCATATGTGACTATCTGTGTTAAATATTTACATGCTACTGTATGTTGTCGGAGTCTCATAAACCAACGTTGTGTCAATGTGAGTAACTACAATATGCATGCATTATTTGTCCTGCCCTACTCCTTGTCGGTGAGACTAAAAAGAAACACTTATTGGTTATACTCTTTGGGTATACTATGGCCATACTCAACGTTATGCGCTGGTGATGTAGTTTTGGTTGCAGGCAGTGACGGGTTATACTCTTAAGCGCTTCACGATAAAATGTTTTGGTGAACTTAGGTTGCTTCCAACTTTTAAACCTCCTAAGCTTCACTACCTGCATGAACACATATAGATTACTTTAACAAAATATTTTGCATAACTTGAATTGTCAAAACTTGCCCACTGAGTGCATTAGTACTCAGCCCAAATCTTTTCAAACATTTTCAGGTCAGTAGGCTGGAGCGTGGAGGTGACGAGGCTGAGATATGGGCTATTATGATTTACATATTTTTCTGTTGTCCCTTTTTGTTAGTATTCTGTTAAGAATTGAGCTTTCGCACTTATGGTATTCTTTTACTAAATGCTAAGAACTCTGATCTTGGTATTTTGTTGATATGATTATGCTTCTCTGATTCTGAACATTTGTTGACTTCCTAGTTAACATGTATCATATGCTTAGCTATATAATTATTCTAAGGAGAGGAAGCCCGTCTTTCGTTATGTCTATTTGATCATTCATTTTGGCCTATGGAAGGGCTTCATTTGTTCAGCATATTGGTGTCTGTTTCTTTTGTCGACCTATGAATGGGTCTATTGATTGTTGGTATCTGGTTATTTGTTTCCGTTTGGCCTATGAAAAGGCTTCTTGAATTGTTACGGCTTCCATTCTTCTCTTATAAGCCATTATAAACGGGGATTCGCTCTAGTTACAGAGGTTATGCTATCTAATTTTCCGGAAGGCATAACCTATCTTTGGCATACTCGGTTGTTAAATTTTATTCCAAACATTAATCCTTTTGGATTAACACCCCGTCATTAATTTAATTACCCCAGTTCTTTCCCGCTTTTTAATTCCCACCCCCGTGGCGTCCATATTCACGATCTTTCGGGATCGGGGTGCTACACTGAACTTGCATTGAGGTTGAACCATGATTTGGAGATGTTGGTATTGAATATCATTTGGGAATTTGCCATTGAAAACATGTCAAGATTGACATCGACAATATTTATCAACTTTGATGTGTAAAGTCGTCGTTTTTGCTCTTTGTTATACTTGATGTTGACCATAGTGCGTGTTTGAGATCTACAGGGTCATTCTTGTCTGACTTGAGTTGCCAACATTGATTTTCAACCTACAGCCAGTAGGGTTAGATGGTCGATGGCTAAGCCATCGAGCCTCCGATGCTCAAGTCAGTAACTGATGTAGGGAATAAGTTTGAAAATAATTGAAAGTAGTAAAAGAAAATAAACGAGAATGCGAACTCATTTCTTTATAATCGATGTTCATCCTAAGGGTTGCATAGTTGACCTTGAGGGATTTCTCTATTGAGCCTCGGTTGTCAGTGTTGGGTTGTAATCTGCACATAACATGACTAGATGGTCGATGGCAGAGCCATTGACCCTCCAACGCTCAAGTCAGTAACTGAAGTAGGAAATAAATTTGAAAATTACTGAAAGTAGTAAAAGAAATTGAAATAGAAACGCAAACTCATTCTTTCAGGATCGATGTTCACCCTAAGGACTGCGGGATCGACCTTGAGGGGGCTTCTCTACTGAACCTCGGTTATCATGGTTGAGTTTCAACCTGCATGCAGCATGCCTAGATGGTCGATGGCATAGCCATCGACCCTCCGATGCTCAAGTCAGTGACAGGTCGAATAAAAAATAAACAACGCAAAATTTGGAAAATTTAGCTAAGGGTTTAGAAATGATACTGCTTGAGGTGAGCTGAGTTTCAGCTATTTGCAATTTCTCTGCCTTCAACAGTTTGCAGCTTGTAAGCCCCGTTTCCTACTACCTTCGTGATCAGGTATGGACCTTCCCAGTTAGGGCCTAGTTTGCCAGCCCCGACTTCCTCAGTATTTTGAAAAACTTTTCTAAGGACCCAATCTCCGACCTTGAAACTGCGGAGCCGAACGTGTTTATCATAATGTCGGGCTATCTGCTGCTAGTATGAAGCTATTCTCATGGCTGCTTGATCTCGTTGCTCATCAATTGTGTCCAGGTTATGTTCTAGCTCTTGATTATTCTCCTTTTCATTCACCCTTGAAGTCCTCGCATTCCTGATCCCTATCTCTGGAGATAAGACGGCTTCAGACCCGTATGTTAGAGAAAAAGGTGTTCCCCCGTAGCTGTTCACATTGTGGTTCGGTAAGACCATAACACGCTGGGGAGATGTTCGACCCATTTTCCCTTGTGTTTATCTAGCTTTTTCTTCAGAGTGTTCATTATTGTTTTGTTGGAGGCTTTAGCTTGACCATTAGCGGCTGGGTACATTGGGGTGGAATAGGTTAGCTTGACTCCCCATTTTTTACAAAAGTCTTGGAACTCAAAACTGATAAATTGAGGTCTGTTGCCGGTGACGATCTCTGCTGGTACTCCAAACCTGCAAAAAATATGTTTCTATACAAAACCTCTTACCTCACGGTCCTTGACTTGTGCGAATGCCTCTGCTTCGATCCACTTTGTGAAATAATCTGTCATGACCAAGAGAAAAACTTTCTGATTGCTACCCTTGGGTAGTTTTCCTACGATGTCCATGCCCCACTTCATGAAAGGCCAGGGCGTTATTAAAAGATGGAGTGGTTTTGGATGAGTGTGATTGGACTGAGCAAATCTCTGGCATTTATCACATTTTTTAACGTAACTCTTTGAATCAGCTCTCATGGTCGGCCAGTAGAAACCTGCTGTTAGGGCCCTGTTTGCTAGGCTTCATGGTCCAGAGTGATTTCCACTCCCTCGTGTAGTTCTTCAAGGATATACTTTACTTGATTTGGGCCTACACACTTCAGGTAGGGGTCTGAGTACGAACTTCTGTATAAAGACCCACTGATCATGTTGAACTTCATTGCCTTAGCTTTGATCCTCCTATTCTCTGTCTTGTCTTCAGGTAGTTCATTTTCGGTAATGTATTTGATGATCGGAGTCATCCAACTGACTTCAACCTTGACTATTTCCACCGATTTGGTTTCTGCTTCTTCTTTCCACACTGCTCGCCATTGGGCATACGTTAAGGGTATGTGCTTCGATGACTGACAATCAATTACCGACCCTAGGTTGGCCAGTGCATCTGCATGTCGATTTTCCTCCCTCACCACGTGGGTAACTTCTATTTCTGTGAACGATTTTGATAGTTCCTTCACCATGGTAAGGTATGCTGACATTCTAGAAGCTTTTGCTTGAAAATCTCTCCCGAACTGACTTACAATAAGTTGTGAGTCACTTTGTACTTTGATGTTTAGTATCTTCATATCTTTGGCTAAGGTCAGTCTGGCGATCAGTGCTTCATATTCTGCTTCATTATTTGTTGTCTTGAATCCACATCGAACCGCTCTTTCAACAACATCGCCTTTGGGAGAGATCAATACTATACCCAATCCACTCCCCTTGAAATTATTGGAGCCGTCAACTTGAAGGGTCCAGTGATTTGAATTATCACCTTCGGTTATTGAGAGTAGTTCTTTTTCGGCAAGCTCATGCTGCTCTGATGAAAAATTTGCAATAAAATCAGCCAAAACCTGTGATTTTATTGCAGTCCGGGGTAGATAGGTGATGTCGTACTCTCCAAGCTCTACTGCCCACTTTGATAATCTGCCATATAAGTCTGGCTTGCTCAATACAGTCTTTAATGGAAAGGTCATCACCACCGTGATTGGGTGGGCCTGGAAGTACGGCTTCAACTTTCGCGAGGCCATGACTAGTGCGAGGGATAATTTTTCGAGTTGAGTGTATCTGGTCTCTGCATCGAGTAGTGATTTACTGGCATAGTAGACAGGGCATTGTCTTCCCTGTTCTTCGCGAACTAACACTGCACTTAAAGAGTTAGCAGAAACGGATAAATAAATGAAAAGTACCTCACCTGAGTTAGGCTTCGAGAGTAAAGGCGGGCTTGAGAGATAGGACTTAAGTTGGTTGAGAGCCTTGTCACACTCTGGCGTCCACTTGAAGTCTTTTCTCTTTCGGAGTGTGTTGAAGAATTGATGGCTCTTGTCAGAATATTTTGATAGGAAACGACTAAGTGCTGCCAAACGACCCGTGAGCTTTTGTACTTCTTTGATGTTGCGGGGTGCCTTTATATTTTCCACTGCCCTGATTTGGTCGGGATTAGCTTCGATTTCTCTTTTTGTGATGAGGTATCCTAAAACTTTTCCCGATGTTACTCCGAAAGAACATTTGGAGGGGTTAAGCTTCATGTTGTATTTTCTTAACACTTCGAATGATTGCCTCAGGTGCCCAATGTGATCTTTGGCTTGTAGTGATTTTACAAGCATATCATCTATGTACACCTCCATCGTCGAACCTATTAACTTTTCGAACATACGATTAACCAGCCTCTGGTATGTGGCTCCTACATTTTTTAACCCGAATGACATGACTTTGTAGCAGTAGATGCCTCGACTTGTGACGAACGCTGTTCTTTCTTGATCATCTGGATGTAAGAGAATCTGATTATACCCAGAGAAGGCATCCATGAAGCTCATCATCTCATGTCCTGCTGTTGCATTGACAAGCGTGTCGATGTGAGGGAGTGGAAATGAATCATTTGGGCAGGCCTTATTTAGATCGATGAAGTGAATACACATTCTGTTCTTTCCATTCTTCTTCTTTACTACCACAACATTAGCTAGCCAATCAGGGTACTGCACCTCTCGTACTGAACCGATATTGATTAGCTTCTGAACTTCTTCCTCTATCGCTTGATTTCGTTCTGCTGCAAATTTTCTTCTTTTTTGTTTGACTGGTGGGTGGTCAGGATCGACTTGTAACCTGTGAGTTATAGTAGAAGGATCGATACCTGTCATGTCAGCGTGTGACCATGCGAAGCAATCATGGTGTTCTGACAAAAATGCGATTAATTCTGCTCGCATTTCAGAAGTCAGTCTCGACCCAATTTGAACGATGTGGTTTGGGTAGTCGGGGTGAATCTGTATTTCATCGAGATCTTCAATCTCGGGTTCGACGTAGGAGGTCGACCCTGAACTTTCTCCTTACTCATATTTTGAATTTGAGCTTTCTCCGCATTCATATTTTGAGTTTGACGTCGATGCCTCATCAATTTTGTTTACTTCTTGTACCTGCACGTGGTTAGTCTTGAAAGCTGATCTGTAGCAGTCTCTTGATACAATTTGCTCTCCACGGATCTGCCTAATTCCTCATGGGGTTGGGAAGCGTATGACTTGGTGGTAGGTCGAGGGTACAGCTTTTAGTTCGTGAATCCAAGGTCTCCCCAGAATGATGTTATATGCTGAGGGTGCATCGATAATTTGAAACTTGGTGTGCAGGTAACCCCTTCTGTATACACAGGTAGTGTAATTTTACCTATGGTGGCTTTGTGCTCGCCGCTGAATCCAATCAAGGTCATCGATTTTTTGATGATGTTAGCCTCGGGGACCTGCATTCCTTTCAAAGTAGATAAAAAATGACATTAGTCGAACTCCCACCATCAATGAGAGTCCTCTTGATCATACAGTTAGAAATAAGGACTGAAATAACAAGTGCATCGTGGTGCGGGTGTGAGAGTTCAGAAGCTTTGCTATTGGTGAAACTCAAAGTTATGAGTTCCATTTCGGTATCGGGCTTTGGTATCATAGGCGTGTATTTCAGAGATCTGCAGTGTCATTTTGCTGATGCCTAGGACACTCCGCTAACCTCGGATCCTCCAGTTATGCAATTAACCACATGCTCAATTGGTGGGGGCTTTGGTGGATCCCTGGGATTCTTATCATTTTTGCTGAATGTCTGCTTCCCCTTATCAGTCAGCAAATCTTTTAAATGGCCTCGCTTGAGTAGGTCGATGACTTCACGACGCAATATGATACAATCATCTGTTCTATGGCCGTGATCTTTGTGGAATTTGCAGTACTTTGTTCTGTCACGTTCATGATCTGGACTCCTCATCTTGGGCGACCACTTCATTGTACTACCGAGTTTCTTCAAGGTATTGACGGCTTCTGAGGGTGTGATGCACAGGTTGTATTCTGGCAAGCGTCGATCATATGGATCTGAAATATCCTCTCGACCTCGAGGTTTGTAGCGATCATTACGGGGATAAGGGTCGGTTCTTCTTCTATCATTTCTGCGGAAGTCTCTTCCTTCATCTCGACCTCTTGGCTTGGGTCGATAATACTGGTCTCCATCTTCCTCTCACTTAATTTGTGCCCATGCCTTTGCTAAAATAGCATCTATTGTCTTACACGGGTACTTTGTGAGTTCTTTGTAGAGGTCTGAATCCCTCTTTAGCTCCTTTCTGTAGGCTGATATGGCAGTGTCAGTGTTGCAGCCTGATATCTCTACCTTCTCTCTATTGAATCTTGCAACATAATTCCTAAGTGTTTTATTTGGATACTGGATAATAGCGTAGAGGTCATCGGAATGTTTCTCAATTTTCCGGCTGCTGGCGAACTGTTCTACGAAAAGATCTATGAGTTGTGCAAATGATCTGATCGAAGCGTTAGGAAGGTTTGTGAACCACTGCAGTGCGGCTCCTGACAGGCTTGACCCAAAACCTTTGCACATGCAGGCTTCTCTGAGGTACTTTGATATTACTGCGATGAACATCTTCTATTTATACTGTGCGATATGGTCATCCGGATCTGAAGTTCCGTTAAATAACTTCATAGATGGTAAGGTGAATTTCGATGGCATCTCTGTTAACCCTATTTCATCCACGAACGGTGAGTCAGCGAAGCTATTTGGTGCAGCCTTGCGAATTGGAAGAGATACACCAGAAATTCGCGTTATCATTGCCTCGATACCAGCCAGTCGTTGCTCCAATTCACTTGGGTGATCGATCATTCTCTGATCGAATCCCTGGTTGAACCTGCGCTGATGTTCAACCCTTTCTTGCTCGAGGGTCTGGTGTCGGATCATTTCCTGCCCAGAAGCATGATACTCAAACCCTGGAGGTGGCCTTAGCGGGCTCTCCTCCATTTGTTGTCTGGTGTCTACCTTCTGTGCTAACGCAATAGTACCTGCAATAAATGGATCAGTAAAAGTAACAGAATGACGACGCTCGGAGTATACCAAATTTGGCTCGCCGAACAGATTGGTGGGTTTGATGTAGTTCAGATGGCGTGTGTTGTCATTGATGGTTAGATCTTCAAGTTTACTGCGGAGTGAAGCGTTCTCTGATCTCAGAAGCACTAACTACCCCGTGGTGTTTGCCATTTGTTGTTGTATATTCCTCAGAACATCAGCCAGCGACAGATCAACATCATGTGAAGGTGTAGAAGTTCTGCCATCTTGCTGGGGTCCTTTTCCATCTCTGCGACTCTCATTAGACGTTGTCATTTTATTTCACGAATAGATCGCTGCCCCACGGTGGGCGCCAAATTGTAGATCCGAAAATCTGTAATTAATTGTATCAGTCCAGAGCAGCGGCCAATCTGTGAAACAAAACCAGAAAAAATGTAAGAGCCAAAGACCGTTGGGGGGTGACGATCGTTGGGCCTCCGACGCTCAAGTCAGAAAAAGAAAAAAAGTAGAAAGCGATAAGATATGAAATAATTGAATAATTAAGTCAGTGATTAGAAATCGAGAGAACACCGTACAAATTTGGAAAAATGTAGGGAAGAAGCTTGGATGTTGAATCGCCTGAGTGGATGAGTAGAATTAGGGTATGATGTGAAACTTGTGGGTATTTCAGTGTACTCGTCAAATGAGGAGAGAGGTCTCTTTTTATAGAGAGAGGCAGCGTTAGGGTTCGCGTGAATTATGGGAGCGGTTGAGGCATGATCTCATTCGTTTGATCACGTCAACCCTTCCAGGTAATGCGGACGGCTAATTCAATTTAATTCAAATTATCTGATCTTTATGAGGTTACTCGGTTAAACGACGTGTAATCCTCATGGACCAACATAATGGGCTGACGAAAAATAGCCACTACAGGTTTCATGTCATGTCATTGGCCATAAAAATAACTATGTACAAAGGAAGGAAAACAACCTCCATATAAAGGTCATCTATTTTATTTTTATTTTTATGGCGAATGGTATATATGTTGAACAAGAGCTATAAAATGCCAATTGAAGGGTCACAAAATTATAATTTGATTGTAATCTGGACAATCTTTTAGAATCAATCATCAATCAATCTAATAAAAGCTTAAAAATTTACAGAAAAATCGATCTTTTAATTAAGATACATTATATACAATTTTCAATCTACAAAATGTGTTAACTCTTTAGCCACATATCTACATATATAAACGTACATTGTATAATTATGGAAACTTAGAGATTTTTTTAATTGAAAATGGAAATATTTTCAGTTATCGTAAATATCAATAAATTTTTGGGTAAGGATTAATAATATAATTTTATTAAATTAACATGTTACAGAAACAACAAATTGTAATTAGTAATTAGCACTGAATATAATAATCATTAATCCAATTTATGGCTTAGTAAGATTTGTTCAACTGAAAATTAACCTAGTGTAAATTTAATTTTAAAGTAGTCAAACAAAATTTATTTCTTTAATTATAGAAATTATATTGTTTAATTTGGTAAATATCTCATTTTTCGTTATGAAATAATATGCAAATACACATACTAAATAATTATATTTTCAATGTTACGTTGGATTGAGATACAATATATTATAGTATTAGTAAGTTTATATATATATAAATAAATAAAATAAAAAAACTAATATTCCAGATGGGCACTGACTGTCATTTCTACGACGATCCCAATGAAATCAGCATCGTGCCACTCCTCTGTAATAAGTGCAAGTCCGAGACTTGATGTAGATTGTTGGAGAAAAAGGTGGTTGGTAAAGAGGATGACGGATTTGCATATTTGAAGATGGCTTAGAGGCGAATTTGCTGATTTGAAGATGACCATAGGAAGGTTTCGCCATGGTTTCTAGAAATTGAGGATTTTTTATTTTGTTTTATTTTTCAATTATTTGTATTTTTTATTTAGTAAGAATATTTAAGTGATTTTTATAAATATTTATTTTATTTAGTGGCGTGTCAAGAAACATTAATAATGTATGTAGAAATAGTTTGAAATGAATACGTTTTGTGTTAAAATATCACTCTCCCCCAAAATTGAAAAAAGAACCTCCCAAAAGTTACTGATGTCCCCCCCCCCCCACATCAGTGGCAGAGATCATATCATATATAGAAGGGATAAAAAATCGATGTGGCGGATCTGACCCTAAAAATAGCAACAAAACAATGATGTCACCACTCCATAAGCTTTTCCGCTCACCAACGACTCTGTACGCATGTGTTTGACATTATTTAATAATCAAATATTATAAAATATAAAATTTATGCTTACTTCAATATTATCAATAATTAATTCATAAACAAACAAATAATATATAAATAAATTATTGAACTTTCATGTAATTCAAACATATCCACAATCTTCGCGTTTTCTTTTAATTGTACCCTTCTTTTAAAAAAAAAAAATACTAAACTATGCATCATTACAATCGGCATGGTTCAAATTATCACTTGAAAATATCGACAATGTAAGAATTCAACCGGACCAAATTAAAATTTAAGGATTCAAATACAACATACACTAAAACTCAATAGTCCATATAAAAAGGGTAAGAGCCGTCCCCTTGGGGATGGCCTAATGGTGGAGTGGTGTTTCTTAAAGCCAAAGATCTAAAGTTCTACCCACCACCAACACCACTAGGTGTGAACCTGTCACATATGACTTGTCAAGTGTGGTTTACCTCCCCTGTGTAGGTTTGCAGGCTATCACACAGGGGCGGGGTTTACCCAATGCGTCCCCTGTGTAGGTTTGCAGGCTATCACATAGGGGCGGGGTTTACCCAGTGCGCACCACGGTAGCGTGTAGGTTTGCAGGCTATCACACAGGGGCGGGGTTTACCCAGTGCGCACCACGGTAGCGGCTGCGGGTTACCCTCGACAGGGGTTTACCCAGTGCGCACCACGGTAGCGTGTAGGTTTGCAGGCTATCACACAGGGGCGGAGTTTACCCAGTGCGCACCACGGTAGCGGCTAGAGATGCCCACGGTTCCGGTTCCGGCCGGTTCCGGTTAGAAACCGCCGGTTAGGCGGTTCCGGAACGGCGGAACCGGAACCGCACCGTGCGGTTACGGTTGACGGTTCCGGTTTGTTAACCGGAACCGCCGGTTTGGACGTCGGGCGGTTTTGGCCGGTTACCGACGGTTATCCGGTTAACCGCCGGTTTCCGGTTTTTTTTTTTTTTTTTTTTTTTTTTTTTTTTTTACGGACGGTTGGACGAATTAAATCAACAAAATTATAAATTTATAAGTTAAAAACTAAGAGGTATGACAAAACACAAGTTTATTTAAATTTTGATATTATTATATTACTTTATAATTTATATCTTACAATTTACAAATTACAAGTTACAAGAATACAACTTACAAGAATATTGAGAAATGATAATACAATTTAATTTGATAAATAATATGACATTACAAAATTATAAATTAATCAAACTATGAAAATATGAAATTACAATTTATAAATTTACAAGTTACAATTTAACACTAAATTACAATTTACAAATTAGAATTAACATTTAACAATTTACAACTTATAACATACAATTTACAACTTACAAGAATATTAAGAATACAAGTTAATTTGATAAATAATACGACATTATAAAATTACAAATTGTAAATCAAACTATGAAATTACAAATTTACAAATTACATTTTACAAGTTACAATTTAAGCTAATTTAGGAATTAGGGGGGAAAAAGAAATAATTGAAATTTGGGCTTGCACTTCATATGAAGCTGCCTACGTATCCCTTACCTTGGAATCAAAGCCCTCGTAGTTCATTTTACCTTTTTTCCTTGGCGAGTCTAGAATTCGAAGTCGTCGTCCCAATCATCTCCGGTTTGGCTCCCTCCTTCGGCTTCACTCTCCGAGCCAACTTCAATGAGCGGGCCATCCATCAAGTCGTCCCAGCGGTTCTCTTGCTCTCTTAGGTCGGCTTTGGACTCGTCCTTCAACATCATTTGAGCTTCAAGGTGATCCGGTGTTAAATTTGATCTCCGTTCGTCCAACATGTAACCGGATTCACTGAAAGCTTGCTCGACCGCTACCGTTGAGGCCGGGACTCCAAAAATCTCCCTTGCCATAATTGCAAGCAAAGGATACCGCTCTTGATTTTGGGACCACCACTTGAGAACATCATAATCGTTGGGACCTGCATTTTCATCATCGGGGGGCACAACAGGGTCTTGCAAATACATATCTAATTCATTTTGACTACGCCTAGTATTTCCTCTACCGTGGAAAAAATTTTGAAATTCTTGTAAAGCACTACCACGTGAAGATGAAGTATTTAATCCTAACGAAAAAGAACTACTAGAACCTGAAGAACGACTGGTTGGACGAGTTATACTATCAGCATATTTTAACTCATATTCTTTATAAAGTGAATATATAGACTCATAAATTTCTGTTTTAATTTCTTCAGCAGTTGGCACATGTATATCAGGATCGGAACCTGTAAAACTCATAGTAGACAAAAACTTGTAATACATGTCAATCATATCGTTAGTACCACTTAGTTTAAAAGTAGGATCCAATATTTTTGCAACCAAAAAAATATTAGGCACATGATCAAAATATTTTAGCCATTTTTTTACCATAGCTAGAATCATATCTTGCAAATCGGGTTTATAACTACAAGTATTAAATTTTGCAGCAATTAAACAACAATGATACATAAATTTGCAAACTGTAGGGTAATACACACCGGATAAATCTTTTGTTGCATATTGAAAAACTTGTAAAAGCTCCATTAATTCAATACAATCATCCCAATATGAAGATAATAAAATAAACGATTCAATATGCGTAGCAAAAAAAGAACATAATATTTCACGATATTCAAAAGTTGCAGAAAGCATTTCATAAGTAGAGTTCCACCTATTAGGCACATCTAAGTTAAAAATTTTAGGATGCACACCAGCTTCCCTACAGAATTTTTCCCACCTACGTCTAACTCTAACTCTACCATGAATATAATCTACAGCATCACGAATAGGTTGAATTGAGTTATTTAATATTCTAAGTCCATCTTGAACACATAAATTCAAAATATGAGCAATACATCGAGTATGAAAATATTTACCATGTAAGGTTGGATTACATGCTTGGATTAATTCTCTAATACTAGCCGTATTAGCACTCGCATTATCAAAACCAATAGAAAAAATTTTATCAAGCATTTTAAAATAATTGCAAATTTTAATAATAGCCTTAGCAATATTCGTAGCACTATGTTGACAGTTAAATCTACGAAAAGCAATTAAACGTTTATTTAAATTCCATGAATAATCAATCCAATGCAATGTAACAGCAATATAATGACGACGGATAAATTTATCAGACCAAATATCAGAACAAATAGCAACCCTATAAGGAATTTTACTAATAGCACTTTTCAATTTCGTCTTATATCTTATATGCAATTTTTCAAGGGTCCTAGTCATAGTCATTCTAGGTATTCTTTGAGCACCAGGATTATAAGCAGCTTTCATACGACGTTCAAAATTCATGCTATCGGCAAATTGAAGTGCTAAAGATTCTTCACAAATAAAATAACACATTTGTTCTCTAGCAACTAGAAGGTCAAACCTAAAGAGTTGGGATGAGTACGGCGTACCTTCACCTTGGCTTTCGATATTTTGACTGCTTACCGGTTGGAAGTTGAGTTGCGATTGAGCTTGAGCACGTCCAAGTTCGACTTGATGATTGTTGGTGATGTGTGACCAATACGTCCCATAGCCTCCTCCAGTGCGAAATTTGTATTGCTTCGGACAATAGTTGCAATACAAATCAAACACGCCCGCTTCATTCTTCCTTGCCACCTTTCGGAAATGAATAGTGAAGAGAGCAGATTTTAGTGCCGTACTTCTTGTTGGAACGGCCTCCGCCTCTTCCTCCGCCTCTTCCGTGTCGAGATCGATGGATGGATTTCCGCTGAAAGCACGAGATTCTTGAGATTGTTGTAATTCTTCAAACTGGATCCATCTTGCCACTTCTTCGTCAACTTCCATTTGAGAAGTAGGATTTATGTAAAAACCGCCACCACTTGGATCATGGTAGAAACCGCCACCACTTGGATCGTTGTAGAAACCGCTATCGGCTCCGCCATAGGGATTCACATATTCTTCAGGTTGTTGTTGTTGAAATTGAGGCGACGTCGTATCAGCATCATCAGAAATATGTACTCCAGAATGAGTACGACGACGACGATGTGGAGCTTCGGAACTATCAGCAATAGCTTTGCCTTTACCCTTATCGGCTCGGCTACCTCGGCTAGACATGATGATTAGGGATGAATGGATGATAGAAAATGAGTAGAATTGTAGAAATGAAGAAATGAAGAAATGGAGATATTGAGAGATTGAGAGTGGAGACTGGAGATACTAAAGAGTAACTTCGTAAAATTGTAACTTGTAAGAAAACTTGAATAAGAAAATGATATTGCTAGAATAGTAGAATAGAGAGAATTTGAGTATAGAGAGAGAGATTGAGAGTTTGGTGTGAGTGAAAATGGTGGAGGAGATGGGGTATTTATAGGTGAAAATTGGGGAGTGGGGGGAAAAATTTAAAATTTGAATTTGAAAAATTTTGAAAAAAAAAACGGCCGAACCGCCGGTTTTGGAGCCCAAACCGGCGGTTTTCGGCCAAACCGCCGGTTTGGGCTCCAAAACCGGCGGTTCCACGTCAGCGATCCGCCTCCGTGCGTTCCTAGCCGTTGATCGAGATCACACGGATCGTGATCTCGACCGTTTAAAAAAAAAAAAAAAAAAAAAAAAAGGAAAAACCGCCGGTTAACCGGCGGTTTGAAAAAAACCGTCCTCCAAACCGGAACCGGACCGCCCTATTACGGTTGACGGTTACGGTTTACAAACCGTAACCGTCCGTACGGTTCCGGAACCGTCCCAAACCGGAAAACCGGCGGTTATAACCGCCGGTCCGGTTTTTTTTGGGCATCTCTAGTAGCGGCTGCGGGTTACCCTCGACATCCAAAAAAAAAAAAAAGGGTAAGAGCCAAAATATTTTATGTGTATTAATTTAAATACTTATAACTGAATTTGTGAATTCTAAAATCGTTAATTTTTTCAGTGAGACATGTAAGTTCTAAGTTGTGTGTGTAGAATTTTACTAAAGAAACTATTATTTCACATATAGCATATATTGATAATTAATTTGTTACAATAAATAATCTATTATATCAACCAAATCTCTCCAACACACATGATAATGAGCAGGTCTCCAGTGGGACAGTCGCACAATCCCCTTTTTTTTGTATTTCTGTTTTTCCCCCTATATATATATATATATATCATAAAATGAAATTATTGAATTTTAGAATTGAATTAGCAGTGGCTCATGTGGGATCGTGCACCATGCTCATAATTAATTTTTTTGAAATAAATTTATACTCTAAATTGAATTAGCGAACCCTAAAATGGAATCATCATTGTCTCACGTGGTATACTTGTCCAGAGTTAACATCTTGGCTCGTGCACCGCGCTCACAATTAATTTTTTCCAAAATAAATATATACAATGAAATGGAGTTTGTGAATCATAAAATTAAAATGAATTAATTTAATTTTTTTTATCCATCGGCTCATGCACTAACCCGTGAGATCGCACACTGCCCTCGATAATTAATAATTTTAAATTAAATATAACTCCTAATTGAAATTAAGAAATCATAACTGGAATGAAATAAATACTTTTTAAAATAAAAAAAATAAAAAAAAAATAAAAGGCGTATGATGGCCGTCTGATGCAAGTTTTTGCCCATGATAATTTGTTATGAAAATGCTGTTTATTTATTTAGTGCAATTTCATCCGCTAATATAAATAAAAGTATTTTTTTCCTTTTTTATTGAAAATGAAATATTAATTACTAAATATAAAATTGGTTAGTCGGCAGATTGAGCCAAAATTGGAAACTGTTGAGAGTAGACAGTTTACCATGGTGAAAAGCAAGAAATGGACAAAGAGAATTTTGAAGGGCCAGGGTTAAATCTGTCAACTCGTAAAAAAATGACCGGTCCGCTCAGAATTTAGCAGAACCCGTACAGTTCGCTCCTATCAGTATAAAGTCTGTGTCCTAAAATCTCGCGATATCTCCTCACCCTCACGATATTTTCTCAACCATTCCCCACCCACCTTTTTCATTTTCTATTTTTTTATTTTACCAAAAATTGCCTTCAATGTTCTTTGCTGTTTATAAAAGTATTTCAAACTTGTCTAGAAAAAAAAAAACACAAAATATGTGAAGGACTACATTTGATAATGTTATATATTTTATGATAATTAAATTTGTTAAAAAATTGAAGCCTGATATTGACATGGATATTTATTTGTGTAATGTAATGTGCGATAGCAACGTAGTTAATTAAATGAGTAATGGGATGTATTTAACGCAGTTAATTAATGTAACATTTACAAAAACCTGACTTATTTGACACCGTAAGCAAATTCCAAAAGGGGAGAGAAGAAGTAGAAGAAGAAGAATAAAATAATAGTATTGTGTTATTATTTTCGAAATTAAATAAAAAGGCAATTAATGTAATTGTCCCTATTGTCTGGTGCGTGGAGATTAGTAGAGAGAGAAAATGAGGGAGATTGACAGAAGATAACTACAAAACCAACCATAAATCCATGTCATCCCACATACTCCTCTCTCTCCTTCTAACTTTACCTTTGTATCCTTCTCAGACGCCGTCGTTTTGTCCCTCTCTCATGGCTTGATAGAGAGAGAGAGAGTTGAACGCAAAATTTGTTTGCAAATATTGTTGAGGACGACGTTTTCCGTCAACTACCGGTGAAGAAATCGACGATTTTGGGGGCGATGTTTTGGTATAAGTGTGTTATCATCGCGTAGAATCAGAGATTCTTGTTCGTATTCACATTTCTTTTGTTTTTTTTTTCTACTTTTTTCATTTTTTGCCCTTTTCTTTCTCTGCTCACACAATCCTTAATCAGAGGTGCATACATAAACTGTGTGCGTTTTACACGCAGTCAGGGTGAGAAATATTTGCAGTTTAGTATACAAATTAACTCTGCATCAAAACATTGTTGTATGAAGAATTGCTGCTGCGGTTTTCGGTTGTAAGAGGTAATTACTTTAGATCTTGTCCTTCTCTGGTGGAATTGAAATATTGAATTGTTAAATTGTAAGGATTTTGGGTCCTGAATTATTAGCTCCCTTTGAATTACTTGCAGCATTTATTGAAGTGTAAAAGAATAGTTTAATTGGAAGAAGAAATTGCGTTCTCGATTGACAAGATAGAGAGAGAAAACCATGAAAGAGGTGGGAGAGAGGAGTTTGGACTCCGAGTTATGGCACGCGTGCGCCGGCGGCATGGTCCAAATGCCGCCGGTGAACTCGAAAGTCTTCTATTTCCCTCAGGGCCACGCTGAGCACACACTCACTACTGTCGATTTTGGGGCTTTGCCGAAATTTCCGCCGATGATTCTCTGCCGTGTCGCCGCCGTGAAATATTTAGCCGACACTGAGACCGATGAGGTTTATGCTAAGATAAGGCTAATTCCGGTGGGAAAGAACGAGCATGGTTTTGACGACAATGGAGTTTCGGGGAACAGTGGATCTGCATCTAATGAAAAACCTACTTCCTTCGCAAAGACGCTGACTCAATCCGATGCTAACAATGGCGGAGGGTTCTCCGTTCCTCGTTACTGCGCCGAGACGATTTTCCCTCGGTTGGATTACTCTGCTGACCCCCCTGTGCAGAATGTTATAGCTAAGGATGTTCATGGAGAGACTTGGAAGTTCAGGCATATCTATAGGGGGACGCCGAGGAGGCACTTACTGACTACTGGATGGAGTACTTTTGTGAATCAGAAGAAGCTGGTGGCTGGAGACTCGATTGTTTTCTTGAGGGCCGAAAACGGCGATCTTTGCGTGGGGATCCGGAGGGCTAAGAGGAGTGGTGGAGGGAATGAACCCTCATCCGGGTGGAATTCCGGTGGTGCAGGGAACTATGGCTTCTCGTCTTTCTTGAAGGAGGATGAGAACAGGCTGATGCATAGAGTTAGTAGTGGGAATATGAGGGAGAAGGGGAAAGTGAGGCCTGAATCGGTTGTTGAGGCCACTTTCTTGGCGGCCAACGGCCAGCCTTTTGATGTGGTTTATTATCCACGCGCCAGCACTCCCGAGTTCTGCGTTAGAGCATCATCTGTCAGTGCTGCCATGAGGGTCCAGTGGTGTGCTGGAATGAGGTTCAAGATGCCGTTTGAAACTGAGGACTCCTCCCGGATTAGCTGGTTTATGGGAACTATAGCTTCTGTGCAAGTTGTTGACCCCCTCCGCTGGCCTAATTCACCATGGAGACTACTTCAGGTAATCCGCAGCTTCTTATTGCTGTATATTGGAAAGTAGAATGCACAACTTTATTCAATTTGGTTTTGTTTGTCCATTTATCTATATCATTGTTCAACTTTCTCTTGTCTCACTATAAATCTCCATGTTATGTTTTGGGATTCCATGGTGCCATCAAACCCAAGTTTGTCATTCTTGAATCTTGATTAAAAGAAACAGATACAAAAACTAGTACAGAAATCGTTTTAAGAATATGCAAGTAAATAATTATTTTGGTTTTTGATAAAAACTCACACCTCATAGTCATCCTGTGTCACTAAGTGAATAAGAATGCATGTTGCCTACAATAAAATGTGTGCTCATTTTCCTGAGCTGCAGAGCAGCATGTGGATCTGTTAATTTGCAAGTATTTTTGTTCATTTCTTCTGTAATCACATGCTTAAGAGAGGCTCGGGCTGTTTTGCAACATACTATAACATTTTTTAGGGTACTTTTAGAAAAGCACCAGTGGCATCTAGTTAAAAAGTAAGCTAATACACTGGAGCTGATTGTGAGGGGATAACGAGGCTAATCTCTTTATGTGGATTCTGAAATAATATAATTTTTATTCTACCATTTTAGTTCTCTAATCCTCTCCATTACTGCTACTTTATCCAAACATAATGAAAATTTGAAGGACTGGAAATCTTATTCAGACTTGTTCTGTTTTACATGTGTTTACATTACTCATTGTGCTGAAATGTTGCAGGTATCATGGGATGAACCAGATCTGCTGCAAAATGTGAAGTGTGTCAGCCCTTGGCTTGTTGAAATGGTCTCAAATATGCCAACAATCCTCCATCTATCACCCTTCTCACCACCAAGAAAGAAGTTGCGTTTACCGCAGCACACAGACTTCTCACTTGACGGCCAATTTCCAATGCCGTCGTTTTCAGGCACCCCCCTAGGTCCAAGCAGTCCCTTGTGTCTATCTGACAACATTACTGCAGGCATACAGGGAGCCAGGCATGCTCAAATTGGAGTTCCATTGTCGGATCTCCAACTTAGCAACAAACTGCAGATGGGACTGTTACCACCCAGTTTCCTGCGGCTTGATCCTCATGCTAAAATTCCGAATAGGATGGCGAGGAGCAATGTGGATTGTAACGAAAATATATCTTGCCTATTAAGCATGGGAAATGTTACTCAGAAGTCAGAGAAAACTGATGATGTGAAGACTCCTCGGTTTGTACTCTTTGGTCAACCAATACTCACTGAACAGCAGATGTCTAATGATTGCTCCAGTGATGTAGTTTCTAAAGTAACTGAGGGAAAGATCTCCCCTGGCGGGACACCATGGAAGACTGGAAGTTTTGCTCTTGACCGTGAAGATCTTCCGAAGAATTTTTCTGGTAGTCAGTTCTTGTGGAAGCCAGGCTATCATGCATCTGATCTTGGCTTGGATACTGGTCACTGCAAGGTGTTCTTGGAGTCAGAAGATGTAGGTCGAACTCTTGATCTATCTGTTCTTGGATCATATGAAGAGCTATACAAAAGGCTAGAAGATATGTTTGGGATTGAAAGCTCAGAAATGCTGAGCCACGTGTACTACCGTGATGCAACAGGAGCTGTCAAACAAGCTGGAGATGAACCATTCTGGTAAAATGGCCATTTTGCAACAGTCTTGATATTAATAATTTTGCATTCATTGACATGTTTGGGCAATTTTGTACTGCAGTGAGTTCATGAAGAATGCAAAAAGATTGACTATTCTAATGAAACCAAGCAATAACAACACTGAAAGGTAATTCCTTTGCAAAGTATTCATGCTGTAAAAGCATTTCATTTATGTTCCAATGATATTGTACTTGCCTCTCACCTCTAGTTTTCTGATTTATAATAATTGCTTATTAAGGGATGAAGCTCATCAAACTGAAAGATCTCTTAGTGTGTATTTCAGGAAATTTATCACTGGTTTACCAACTGCGGAGCGTGGACTAGATTCATCAAACCAGGCAGGACCCCTGAGCATATTCGCATAGTTGAAGCATAATGAGCCATTCTTCGAAACCATGGCAGAACATGCGAGGTTCTGGGTCATTCATCTCTATTTCTGGTTCTAGTAGGAACTCTAGTTGGACAGATCTTGGTGTGTGTCTGCGTGTTCGTATATGTACTATGGAAACTTCAATAGTGTGAAGTTCTAGCTATTATATGTTTGTTGTCTTATATAGCATCATCGAATACTAGTTGATTATGCGAATTTGTGTTTATGTTCTACTGAACTATGTCTAGCCGAGTGAGAACTCTGCACTATTATTATGATCTTATGCAGTATGTGTGGACATTACCCCGTTGTTGCTACTTCATGTTCATTAGTGATGATGCTACGCTATACTTATCTACCTTTTCCATTTTGTGATGTTTATCTCAATGCACTCTGAATTATTTGTGTTAATTTATGTGGTCGAATTAATTATTTTTTATATCAAAAAATGTGCATCCAAGTTTATATTTCATGGCATATTTATAATTGTAGTGATGTTCAGATTTGGATCCGAGTATGGGTAGCATCCTACAAATCTTGACGACTAAGATATTTTGGACAGAAGACTGTTTTAGTATATGATTTGGATGGAAACAAATTTGAAGCAGCTAAAGGAGCATGATGGGGGTGTTTGACAATCCCCACAAACCTAAAGTGAAGCAAGACAAAGTTATTATAATGAAATGTTTGAAATTTGTGAAAGGAACAAGTGATCCAGCAAACAAACAATTTTGGGTTGTTCTTTTCTTTTCTTTTCTTTTTTTAGAAAAAAATAAAAATAAAAATCACACGTGAGGTGTGGGGCACAGTTAAGACAACAAACGAAAGTGGTTGCTCAAATGTATGATTATGATAATGATGTTTATGGCATGATGATGATCATGTCATGTGTGTTTTCCACTCCTCTCGCCGCCTTGTTGCTCGAGTCATAATTGTGCTTAATTTTAATTAATGCCCTCTTTGACTAACTTTTTTTACCCCACTCAATTAATATTAATGCATCCTTTGATTTTAGCTCATTAATCATCACACTTAGCCCCAAGTTGTTAATAATCGTACAAGACCCTTTATCTTAGTGCTAATGTTTGTTTAAATTTATTTTAAATTTCTTCTTGGAATTGCATAATCCATTATAAACAAGTTTTAATTCTTCTTAATACATTTTTCAGGAGGCCTCCGATTGGTATAATTCTTTTTTTCTTTTTCTTTTTAACTTTTTTCGAGTAGTTTTGTTGGGTACAAATCCATTAGAACTAGAGTTACTTGAAATCCCCCCCCCCCCCCTCCCAAACCGAAAAAAAAATTCAAATGCGACCTTGGAGATGATAATAATTTGAAAAATATGATAAAGCCTCTTTATTTTGATTGGGTGAGGGTGGGGGGGGGGGAGGATATAGGATTATTTTGGAACTTTATATGCTAAGTTGCTAACTAATATATATTTTATTAATTAAGATTATAAAGAGCCGATTATAAATTTAGCTCGACACTGTATAAGAGATTAAATAAAAATTTTAGAATAAATATCAGGCCAGATTTTGATCATGACAACTGCGTCGGTATCATTTATGTGATTTTTGTGTGTGTGTGTTAATACACATTACACACTAAGAATTGTTAATCCCATGTTTTTCTATGCTAACAACTGGATGCACTATTTAGTAAAACAAGAAATTAAAATAGATGTTAGAATCAATGAGTCCAATAGTTAAAAAGATATGTAATTGACAATTTGGACTAAGAGTAGAGGGGAAAGGGGGACATATGCAATAACAAAACCATGATTTCGAGCAAACTCTTACTCTTCGGGATTCGTCCCATTTTTTCTCCCTTTGTTTTCAGTTCCAAACCCCAAAGAAAAAAAAAATCACTAACTTCCATGGGATAAATTCTATATTTCAATCTGTATTTCAAGATCAAATTTACAAATTTAATAATAGATATTATAAAGATAAAAATTAATTATAACATAATCAACCTAATCACATTTATCAACAAAGGAGTGAAATTTTAAAAAATATAAATCATATTTTTAAAATAATCAACCATAATAATTATTTCTTTGAAAATTAAATATTAAAAAATAATTATAAACCTAATTGGGTAGGGTGATCCCTAAAAACCAATCATAAAATTAAACTAAAACATAATAAATTAAAATTGACAAAAAAAATGAAGAAAAATTTATAAATTTAATTGTGGAATATGTATTGAAACAGTAAATTTGGAATAGAGGATCCTATTCGAACTTCCACAGTATCATGTTCCACTAGTGTATGTAGATATTGGTACAGAGAAAATATCGATACTATATAGAGTATAATATTTTTTTGAAACCATATAGAGTATAATATTCATTGCACGTATTTATCAGTGTAGATGATGTTGAATCACTCTCAAAGAAGGCAAAAACTTGCATGCACTAGATGTATGTAAGTTTATATTAGGCGGTCAATGCATTTGACCGGGTCAAACGTCGGTCAACGCGCGTTGACCTGATCAACCCGCAAAAAAGAAAAATGGTAAAGTATGTGATACTTTTTAAGGATACAGATGATACTTTTTGAATTTTGAGTGATACTTTTTAGTATTACGGTTGATACTAATTTTGAGGGTTTTTATTTATTTATTTATTTTGGCCTATACTTTTGAAGGATGCATGTGATACTTTTGGGCTTTTGAGTGATACTTTTTAGTGTTAAAGTTGATATTGATTTTGAGTTGACCGGGTCAATAAGCATTTTCTGGTGTTGACCGATCAACGCATTAACCTGGTCAATGCGCTTGATGGTGCACACAAGTGCTTCTCCTCAAAGAATGGTTGATGAGTTGATCATCATATTCTAATGACAAAACCAATAATCGGTTGCTATGAAAAATTGAGACCATCTTGTGGAGGCCGTTTCAAGGAGTCAAGATTACTCATGCCTCAATCCAAATTCAGCAAATACCAATGAAATTACAAATATGTTATTTAATAATAATTTGAATCTAAATTGGGTACCATCTTATACATTTTAACCAGTAAAATATATCGCACAAATTTTTGTGTGAAATGTTTTAAGCTCATCGGTCCTAACATGAGAGAAAAAGAAGAGAATTAAATACTCATTCCGTCCCGATTATATAGTTCATATTACTATTTTGGGATGTCCCACTTATATAGTCTCACTACTATAAGTATCATTAATATTCATAATAATGTACAAATACACCCTTATTAATTCTTAAAAATTAAAAAACTAACCACATAAATTTTGAAAGTCACAAATATTAAATAAGATATCGTTGAAAGTTTAGTTTTAATCTATTATTTTCATAAATATTTTTAATCTACTTGCAACTAGAAAATTGATTATATTGGGGTGGAGAGAGTAGTAATTATATACTGAGAAAAAAGAAGGTAGACAGCATGGTTTTAACCAACTTAATTCAGCACCCCAAAATTCAAGAATCTTTGAATAAATGGAACACACAAACACGTCTAAAATTAAATGAATGAAAAACTAAAGCTCTGAAATTAATAAAAGTGTTTTAACAAGTCAATCTTTGACCACAAAAGTTAGGGTCTGTGCTCAAGATCCAAGAATTCCAGAGAGATGACATTGTGAATGTAATATCCCTAAAGTCAGGCATGGGAGAGGCTGCAATTTTGGAGCTTATCTTCATTGCCACTCAATAACTCATTCCAATTTTCTTTTAATTTCCACCAAATTTTATACTTATATTGTATTATATCATATAATCGATGTGTGTATTGATGGGAGAAAAGCACAAAATTTAGATATGCATGAAAGAAATAAGGGTTGGTTTTGTTTACAATCTTAATTATATCAGATTGGGAGGTGTCATATTTATTTTACCAGAAAATAACACTTAAAAAAAGGTGGTGGTATTTTTGTAATTATTAATACATTTTTTTGGATTGGAAAAAAAATATTACTTTTAATACTAAAAAATATAACTTATAACACTAAAAAGTATCGATCTGATATAAGGCTTATATATACAATTGTTCTACAGAAAAATTTACCAAGAAAATAAATTGTATAAATACACATTTTCACTTTTTTTTTTTAAATCTGTGCGCGATAAATTTAATACGTACTCCATCCGTTTCAAATTAATTATCGTTTTAAAATTTTTTCTTTTTAAAATATTTCTCGTTTACCATATTTTCACATACACTCTCTCAATTTTAATCATGCATTTAGTAGGGAGACATAGAAATATGGATCTATTAATTAAGAAAATATATTTTGATATGATTTGATATGAAGTGGAGAGAGGTATATTTGTCAAAGTTATTACATCTTAATCCCGTAAAAAATGTTAAAACCACAATTAATTTGAATCGGAGGGAGTAATAATTAATACTTTGTAAACTATTGTCAAACAACAATGCATTTTAAGAAATTGTTTTTAAGATAAATAATTATGCTCAATTGATAAACAAATGTCACAACAGCATATACTACAATGCTTATTTATCCATTTAGGGACTCCTGCATTGATTTCTTATTTATTTTCTTTTCTTTTTTGGATGTTTGTTTTTCCTAATATTGCATTATTTCTTATTTATTTTCTTCTAGGAATTTTCACTCCACTAATTGTCTGTCAAAAATAGATTTGTTTTAACTTTTGAGAGCATTAATGTGATAAGAAAGTAATTCATCAGTTTAAGTAATAAATATGAATTGTGATTGTGATTAATGTATTAAAACACCAACATGTGCTAAACATGCCTACAATATATAAATCATCCTTTAATCATACAACGACTATTTCTGAACGTAATAGCACAAAATAGTAATTCCCCCAAAACATAGCAAAATGAATGGGAAAAAATGAAGAGTTCCAAAAGGGTTAACGTTTAAAAGCTAAAATAAAAGTATAAAATTTGTTGTTTATTCATTTTTTTTTAAATTGTGAATTTACTCGTGATTTTATCCATCAAATATTACTTTAGACAATTTGTAAATTCGATAAAAAAAAATAATTGAGTAATATACGAGCCACATAACAAAAGTTATTATTGTAAAAAATGAAATTTAGTGATAATGAGTGAATTTAATAAAGTAGATATCCGTAAATTATTATTATTATTATTATTATTATTATTATTATTATTTATTTTATTTTTTGAGTCGTAGATGTACCTAAACTTAGTAAACTGATAGTCAATCAACCTATTCTCAAACTCAAACACTAGGTTGATGAACTATAATAGTTACATTCACTCAACAAAAAAAAAAAAAAAAAAAACTATAACAATTATAAATAAAATAATAGGAAATTGAAATAGGTAACTAGAAAACTACATAAATAGTCCATATTAGGGTTAATATCACATTGTATTTCAAATTATTAATAAATTTTCAATTCTATCACAACATTTTAATTTGTTTTCAATTATATCTTACTGACCTAATTTCCGGCATTACATATGTGACCTGGTCACCTGAAGATTAAAAATATTTGCGAGAATTGGGGTGTTTTTATATATATATTTTTAATCATTTAAAGACGACAATTTTATGAATTCCCAATGAAATTCTATGTTATACTCTATGCAACACTTGGTGTTACATAATTTAATTTTATTAAATTTTCTTCAATTTTTTAATTCAATTTTAATTTATTGTGCTTTAGTTTAATTTACACTTATTATTTATGGTTCATCCTATCCAATTAGAGTATATAATCAATTATTAATTAGTTAATAAGATTTATTATTGAAAAATTAATTATATATTCTAATTGGGTAGGATGAAACCCTAAATAATGATTGTAAAATTAAAATAAAGCATAATAAATTGAAATTGAATTAAAAATTGAAGAAAAATTAATAAATTTAATTGTGTAGCACCAAGTATTGCACAAAGTGTAGTAAAGAATTTCATCCTATGAATTTGGGTGTTTAAATTATTGGAAATTGGATTGTGGAATAAAATTGAAAATAAATTAAATGATTGAGATATAACTGAAAAATTATTAAGATTGACAGATTGTCATAGAATTAAAAGTTTATTAATAATTTAGGAAATAATATAATATTAATCCATATATAAATATAACAAATAGTTGTGCGCGTGGGGCCAATTTAGTCAAAGCAACCAATAGCGACAGAGATATGGTGACGTCGATCATCCGTGCGGTGGGTCCCACTTCACATCTTGTTTTTTTTCTTGTGAAATTTCAAATTCACCCTTCTCTTCTCTTCTCTTCTCATCTCTTCTGTCGCTGTCAAAAATAATCCAATGTCTTAAATCTTAATGCCCATCCGATCTTACGTGGACGGCCATGATTCATTTGAAGTTGGCTCGATTCTGCTGCTTGTCGTGATTCCATTGGCAAAACCAAACATCAAAATATCGTCTCGCGAATATATCTCGCCCCAATTTAACTGCTGCTTTTTTTTTACTGCTGTCTTCACTCTTCACCTTGTATTTATGCATTTAGATTTTTACAAATAAAACAATTGTATAATACATTAACTGACGAACAGTCAAATATGTTGTCATTTTAGTCATCTTTATTTAATTCTTATTATTTTTAAATTTAAATACCAACCACTTGAATAATACTCCCTTTACTTTACAATAACTAATGTTTTAGCCAATTAATTTTGTCTCAACTTATTTAATATTTTAAACTTTTTCACCGTCTTTCTTCAATTTTGCCTCTATCAAAACATTATATATAGTTCTAATAGATAAAATTTATTCTATGAAATTTAATAGTGGTGAAAGAGAGATGAGGGTATATTTGTATTATTATTTTTTTACTTCTTAAGTTTTATTTTAAAAGTTAAAACATCAATTATTTTGAAGCAGATGGAGTATATTTATCAATTAAGCAAATAAATAGCGTGCATTTGAAAATCATACAATTATTAGGGTTCAATGTTTTTTAAATTTTATTTTAAAAATTAAAACATCAATTATGTTGAAACAAAGAGTTTTATCAATTAAACAAATAAGTAGAGCACGTCTGAAAATCGTATAATTATTAGGATTAAATATTTTTTAAACCATGAATTTTACACATTTTTTGACTTTTAACATGAACTTTAAATTGTGCCACAAAAAAAAAAAGTAAAAATTAATTTTACAAATTTAACATTAATTTTAATTCTGACAAAATTATAACTCACATGGATGGTGTAAAAATACACACCAACCATTAAAAACAAGTTATTTTAGATTAACACAAACACTTGCATGCATAAGGTGTATATAAGCCTTGTTTCAGATGGATCACCCAAATTCGCGGGTCAACTCATTTTGACCCGGGCCAACACGGGTCAATTGCGTTGATCAAGCCAATCTGCCAAAAAAAAAAAAACTCGGCAAATTCAGTATCAACAGTAATACTAAAAGGTATCACTCAAAATTAAAAAAGTATCACATGTATCCTTAAAAAGTAAAGAGTCTGCTAGTTATCTTATATTAGTTTGTTTAATTCAAATTGTGATTTTTTCAATACCAGTTAATGTTTAGAGTTTAGAAGTTTAGGGTTTTTTTGGATGTTTATCTTGTGTTTTTTTTGGGGGGATTTTTTTTTGTGTGTTTTTTGTATTTTTTAAGATTTTTTCGGGGGGAGGGGGGGTTAGGGTTTTTTCTTAGGGGTTTATTTTGTTTTTTAGGGTTTATTAATTCTATTTTATGGTATAAATTTATATTTATTTCAAACAAATTAAATCAATTCGCTTTAATTTTAGGATTTACTAGTTTTATTTTAGGGTATAAATTTTTTAGGAAAAAAAGTGAAAAAAAATCAAAAATTCTACCCAGTATATATATATATATATATATATATAGACGGGCACATGGCGTACACGTGATTTAGTAAAAAATAAGAGCGTGTGCACACAAGTTGAGCTCTTAGGTTAATTGCTTTAAAATAATGAACTTCATAAGCTTTTATTTGTTTTGAAAATCGCAATCAATGTAAAATTTACATAAGTTGTTAAATTTATATTTATGGTGGCACGATTTGAACTTCAGGTTGAAAAAAAAAACATGTAAAGCTCAACATTTTAAAAACATTTAACCATAATTATTATGTAATATTTAACCATAACTATTATATAATATGATTGCCATGTAGTTTCAAAAACTCAAGAGGAACCTTTTTTAGGATACTTTTCTAATGAAATCTCAATTCCCTTTCGATTTGAAACATGCATCATATATTTAAAATAAAATAAAATGTATGTTTTGTCCAATCTTTTTGTTAGTTAAAAAGAAATTGGTCAATATTTTTTCCGGTTGTCATTCGTTTAAGATATCATTCTCCACTTCTTATATATATATATATATATATATATATATAAACTCTCTTAAATGTATGTATTGAAGAAATAACATTTTTTTTAATGTTTAGTTTTGGAGAGAGAAGAAATAACATTTATTGAAATGGATCGAAAAAACTCAATTTGTGGCACAAAATCAGCTGTCTTGGGCCTGTCTAAAAGTAATAAATCTAATTGTTTTCTGATGCATATCAGATTGTATAATTGCAAACAAAACTTGTCGACTGCCAATGAAACTATGGCATCTAATTGTAATTACAAAGAAAATTCTCTTGTTAGCTCTTCTAGTTTTGAGAGCATGGGTAACCACTCTTGATCAAAGCCTCAGTTTAGCTATTACGGCTTATTTAAGTAACAGTTAATAATATGCAGAAAAGTGGTCCCAAGAATAATGAAATTTAACACGCCAATCTCAGATGTCACGTTTTATCTTAATGAGAAACATAGTATTTAAGTGCAATGCCTGCACATACATAATATGATTATCAATTTATACATTTTTCATGTCTCATTGCCTTCAAGAATTGACCTAAGTTTACATGATGATGATCCCCGTTCATTCTTTAAGAAGGCAGCTGGAGAAAACTACATATATGTATCCCTCGTCCCCATCTATCCTGCACGCATCAAAAGGAAATAGAATGAGCACCTTAAGTTGTGTCCTGCTCCTGCATGAAAATAAAATAACTGTGTAATGCTAATTTGCTCGAGGTAATAATTTAGCAACTTAGTCAGCAATCGCCATAGAACTTCAGCATGCAGTGAGTTTTTAGTTTGAAGTTGATAGCTTCCCAAATCGTGTTATTATGAAAGAACATAAATTAAACAATTAGCTTGGTTATAAGAATTTACGCTAGTTAAACTATCACTTGAATAGTGTTGTAGGATAACTACAAAAAGGCACAATGCCTCAGAGAAGTTAATAGTAAAGTGAAACCTGGCGTCTACCCACATGGGTCATTTGTGTTCTAAAGAAATCAATATAGAATTCATTTGGCATTGGACATCATTGGACATGCCCATGCATGTGGGATTCAATTATCCAAACAGAGGCAGAATGATGCCGTGTGGTGGAGGACATATGAGATGTTAGCGAGCCAAAATTACTTGAATTTCATACAGATCAGCCGCACCTTTTAAGCACAAATAAAGGGCAAATATTACGCCACTTAGCCAAAAGTTAGGAAGTAGAGGAAGCTTATTAAAATGATATCCAGAGGGACCAATTTCATATGGACCTTACAAACTTACAAGTAGAATCATGCAATTCAATCCTTCAATAATCCTATTCATCTTCTTGGTGAACAACTTGAAGGTAGGTGAGTATTTCATGAAACTGTCAATGCTGGACTGATTTACATCACGAGCCATAAACAGCACGCTACTCATTCCTCCCAACTCAGGCAAGCCACACATGAAACTTCTAACCTGTGATACCCAGGGGCGGAACTGGGGGGGAGCCAGCGGGAGCCTTTGCTCCCCCCAAAAAACCCCCACACACCCAAAAAATAAAAAATTTACAGGTAATTTAAAATATATATATATATATAGTATATAGTATTGTTAGTGAAGAATAATTCGACCTCCCCAATAAAAAATTTATGGTTCCGCCCCTGGTGATACCCCTAATTACCTAGAATTTTATGCAACTCTAGGGATAAACCCCTGACAAATGCCAGGTACGACTCTTCTAATCAATTCGACTGAACTTGGCAGTACAAATACATAGATTCAGAAAATAGGCCCAACAAAACCTTGAATTACACATTGCATGCATCAGTAAAATAAAAAATTAACCCAATCAAAGGTCTTCAAATTCCCAAAAGAGCAACGTTAGGGTACATGACAACATAAACCCTACATAGATCGGTCAAAAATCTCCACAAATTACTTCAGAATTCCAACTCCAAACACCCAATTCCAAATACTAGGGCTCTACCAGGTGCAGTATTTGATATTCACACACACAAGGACAGTAGATACTACACCTGGTAAATTATGCCAGGTTTAGCAACACAATCAGGCAATGAAATAGCATTGAAATTCTCAATCCAATCAACATACAACGAAAGAATAAAAAAAACAACGACGGAGAGATAGAGAGAGAGAAGTACCGGAGGGAGGGGAACTAGTTGTAGTAAAGCTCGAGGCCCATGCCGTCGTGGATCTCGTAGTCCTTGAGGGTGATGTGATCCTTGTAGATGTTGTACCATTTCTGAATCCTGATCTTGTCGGCGCGCGTCCCCGTCTGCGCCGCCACCAGCTTCTTGAGGTCTCCGATCGTGTCGTCGTCGTTGCACTTCACCCGAACCTTCTTCCCCAGCCGATCGTTCAGCACCACCTCAATCATTTTGCCTTTTACAAAATTGTAAACCCTACAATTTCTGTCCTCTTCCTATTTATTCTAATTCCCACGCGGGATTGGAATCTCATGCGCAACCCACCATATTTGGTTCCTATCCGTTCCGAGGGTATTTTTGTTCTTTCGCCTCATCAACTTTGAAAAGTTTCCTATTTTTCCAACCAGATTTCGTCGTTTCTATGTTCCATTTACCTTTTTTGAGGGAAGATGTTCCATTGACTATTTCAGAATGTAAACGTATTTTTGAAAAAAACAAAAAAAAAATGCATTCATCATTAGCCCGATCATTAAATTTCTCCAAAAATCGTCACAAATTAAGCCCGAGATTAATGTTAAATGTATTGTATTTTCTTGGCGGCGGAGTACATCTGAATTGGAACAAAATTTGTAAAGTTGATCCCAACTATCGGAAGGACATTGCATCAAAACAAGTTGAAATAAAAGTTAAAAGTTAATCTAGCAAGTGCAAAGAGGTGATGATCACATTGACTTGATGAAAACATATCACTTGATATTTCATTTTACACAACAATTAATAGTTTCTTGGTTGTTAGCAAAGAGCAAACATCTTAATAAAAAAGACAAAAGGGGAGAACCCCCCCCCCCCCCCCCCCAAAAAAAATCTTTGGACAAAACTGAACCAACCCTGGTGAACATGTGTGAAAATAAATAAGCAGAGACAACAACTGTGCAGATTAACATGATGCGATCGATCCCATTTTAAGCAAAAACATACTGTACTGTACATATGTCAGCTGCAGCATAAATCCTTGTCGACGCAGAACAAGATCGATGGCCGCTTCTCATTCAGATTTTGATCTTGAAAGGCAACGTTGATGATTGTATTTCTATTCCAACACTGAAACCTCCTGATCAACTCTCCAATAGTTTGCATCATTGAATTCCTTCATATTAGCACCACCATCATCTGACCCCTCATTCTCTAATTTTTTAGGTACAAGATTCCTTTTTAGCGGCCCAGCTTCCCCTACGATTCCTTCCTTAAGAGCATGCTCCATGGCTTTTTCAGTACCCTCTAACTCTACACCAACAAACTCAACGTCCTCTTCAAACAGAGAGGGGGCAGCACCACTTCTGTGACTAGAATCAGACTTATCTGAGCCGTCGTGGGAATCATCAACAGAACTTGATGTCCCGTTTGGTATGGAGTCTCCACTTGAAGTGGTAGTGGTGCTAATTGAAGCATCACCGGCCTCTACTGAATGCACATTGCTGTCCACCATGTTACCTTGGTCTTCAAATGGGTTCAGGCTAGACCCACCAACTTGAAAATCTGAAACGTCACCCCATGCTACCCATTCAGGCATTGGCCTGTCCCCAAATGGATCGTCATTGTCTGGTGCCTCAAAACGAAAGAAACCCAGGTCATTAGAGGCACCAGTTCTCTCATTAAGCGGAACTGAATCGCCCCCACTGATTGAGTTGTTCAATTCGAGTCCATTGAAAGGATTTGTGTCAGCACTGGGTGAGCCATTGCTAGAAGTTTTACTTACTGATAATTCCTCTAGCTCTCCTACCACTACCTCATCATCAGTGCTAAAGTCACCACCATTAGACATTCTGTTCAATTTAAGATCGTTGAGCGCATCAGAGGATGAGGTGCCGGTAGATTCATCACCACCACTTCTATCATCTTGGAATGCAAACCAGTTGGAATTTGTGAACAAACTGTTGAAAAGAAACAATAAGCAACGTCAGACAACAATGAGATATGCTTAGACTCTTAAAGCCATTTTAACAAAAAATTAATTGGTCTGTTTGCCCTTCGCCATCCTGCTGTGAAATATTACATGAGCCCTTAAATCTTTACAATTATCAAAGTATAATTACAGGACTCCTCAGTCGGAATACCGACAGAGGCTAAGAAGTATCATTGCTCGATTTGTGCACCTAATGTTATTTTAAAAAGTTAGCAACAGAACTCACCTCCCTTGGTCGTCACCCAACCTTAAGGATGATATTACAACTTCTGCAGACTCGTCATCAAAGTAAACATCCTAAGAATTGCATCAGTTTCATGGGTCAACATTCAGGCAATATACTAAAAACTAAAAAGGATCGTGTACGCACAAAAAAAAAACAAAACAAATCAATGTGGCTGTTCTTCAGAATAAAGGAATATGAATTATAGCAGCAGTGAATTTCAAGTTTTGCTAATAAAGAACGAGCAAAACTGAAAGCTGAATTACCTCATCATCACGATCAAGAGCTCCGTTACCCTGCAACCAGGATACACACCTCAATAGATATTTTCATGTTTGGAGAAAGTTAACACATATGCTCTATCTAAATGTTTGGCATAAATTAATGATGAATGTCTAGTATAGTTGTTTGATGCTTGGAGAAAGATTTTCTTGTATTTCTGCATGGAGATAGTAAAATATAGGTTTTTTTTTCTTTATACTACTTGTTGACAGTTACCTCAGCATCATCATTATCATATATGCTATATCTAAATGCTTGGCTCAAATTATTGGCCAAGGCTGCAACGTCATAATCCCTGTCGTGAACATCTTCCTCATCACTATCCCTGGTCCTGTCATGCAGTGCAGTTGGCCGGCTGCAAAGAAGAACGAGAATTATCACTCTACGGACCACAGTCCAGCAGGGCCTAGAAAACTTGGCAAGCAGAGTGGGTATAAAGCATTTTGCAGTGACCAAAAAATAAGTGAATAAATAGAGATTAAAAGAAAAAACGCCACCCCCACAACCCCAATCACAAGCTAGTCTGATAAAATCAATAACTCTGCGTATAAGCTTCCTCCAATTTCTGACTCCTTGACAAGTTAATTAAACAACAAAGTGCGTGAATTCATTTCAAGCTTCACCACCGACTTTAGCTTTGGCAGTAAGTGGATAATAAACACCAACGATCATCACAATTTGTTCAGAATCATTGAGGAAGAGAAAGAAGAAAACAAAGAGAGAAGGCATACCCACAAGCCCACCGGTAAACATTCTCGACTATGTTCCGCTCATGTAAGACAGTAGTCTGCCACTCATTCCACTCACTATTTTCCTGAAAAGAATAGAACAATATATCATAATCTACCATAATCAAATTGAGGAACATAGCAAATTAGCTTACATACCACCTCAGCAACACAAACTATGTATATAAATCAAGATAATAAGTAACTAAGTGCTATTAACCTAAGATATAGATGTAAACAGTAACATGACACTAATCTAGGACAAAGTTCTGAATCTGTAACCAACCTGAAGATGCTTTTGAACTTCAATGTTTCCCAACTGAATTAATTTATTTGATATACGTGTCAAGTGTCCAAAGTATCCTGCTCGAGGAGCAGACCTTCCAGAAGCTGGTACAGTTGGCTGAATTTGTTTGAGAAGTAACCACAACATTAAGTCAAAACTCGTGGAAGAATAGAAAGAGAGAAGGGTGAGAAGAAGCTCCATGTTAGGACACACCAGGCAATCATACTAGATAGAATACAAACATTAGAGGAGACCATAAAATTCATATAGTTAATTCACATGGATGTGCATCCCATAAAGGTGAGATCTTTGGCTTCCTGAACCACAGTACTGTACTTGAATTCTCAGTTTTCCAGCTCTTGAATGCAGGTGTAAACATCATCTCTCCTCCATAAAGTAGAAGTAAACATAACAATCTACACAAAAGATGGGTATGCACGCACAACCAGAAACAATTGAGAAAAAATTACTTGATTAAGTTCACCGAGAGGTGCGGGGTTTTTCTCAGCTTGAAGAATCTTGCTAATCAAATTACAATCAACGAGAAGATGGTCAACAATAGCACTATTTTTGCTTTCCAAGCACGAATATAAAATGCTTTCCACGTGATGATGTAAAGCATTATTGTAGGGATACCTGCACCAGAAAAATAAGATCATTGGAGAAAGCATAAGTCAGTCTACCTTCTGATGTGGAGACCCTAAGCGCAATTAAATAATTAATTAAGGCTGTACATTGCATTTTAAAATAGTATAACTAGAAGGGAATAAGAAAAGTAGTGTAACATAAAACTCTTACTCAAAAAAGAGATCAAGGACTCTGTGAATTGTCCCAGAGCAGACCAATTCCTTCTCTGCCACTTCATTGCCAGTTTTTAGCAGCACGGCAAGGAATTCCACAACCTGAAACCAGTAATAGAGTTTTTTCACACCCACAATCATGTTACATGGACTCCTATACTCAACTAATTATTGCACTTAAAAAGTAGAAACAAACAACTTTGGGATGATATTTTTATTTTGGTTGGTAGTTGGAGATGCAGGGTAAAGAGGAGTAAGTAATGCCACAATAGTATGTTGACTAGCCTTTAATCGATGCTTTCCAAGAGGAGGCCTCAATTCACCATATGTCACTGGTAAAAGCTTCTCATCGGATGAAACATTCAAAAGCACAAGGAGTTCTCCTGAACAAAAAAGATATGCAGGCTTATAATTGCAGTTCTACAAAATAAGAAACCGTGATCATTTGAGAGAACAATATAAGAAGCTTAGAATAGTAGCTTCAGAAAAATCTGGTTCTTTGAGAGTGCAAAACATCAATTCCGACTGAGGTACACCCAGGTCCTTATTTTCCCTGAAACGCGAGAATATATAAAAGGTACTTTATCAACTATTTGCAGATACATACCTAGTTTTGGAAGCATAGCACCAACGGTATCTGGATTAACGTGCACGGGTGGTTCATACACATGTTGACTTCTGAAAGAGTACAACATTGGTGAAGGTATTGATCTTTTTGGATCCAATAGAGAAATACAAACAGACAGAGAGTGGACAAGAGCAGATTTCGAATGGGAGTCTTCAAGTGCGTGCCCAAATATTCTTGCCACGAAGCTGCACATTAAGAAAGCTAGTGAGATAATACATATATTCACACAAATGTGCGTAGTACAAAATAATATTAAATGGAATCACGAACCCTGGACTGGATAGTTTAGTGGCCAGAGGAGATGGGACATTCCTGGTTATAGCGCATAATGTTTCTGCTGCATTAGCATGTACTTCAGGAGGATTCTGGAGGACATAGAAATGTTGTTTTCAGATAGCACAAATAGGCCTAAGTCATTATTTGAAGTGAGAGCGTTCCTCAAACAATCCTCAACTTACAAGACAAACCGGCCAAATATGATATTATTAAAGCCTAGTCCTCTTAATTCCATATTTTCAATCTCAGAAAAAGCCATGTTAAGATCTGGAAGAATGAGAAACCTGAGTGAAATCCAGGCCATAAGTTACAACTTAACAATGAAGGACACAGGATAGTTTCATCGTCCCAAGATGCATGACAGCACAAGCAATGAACACCTATGAAGTTCTTCCTCATTATATTACGTTAACAATCAATCCCTGATACATAGCAGATAGGTATCAACAACACATAGCAGTAGTTCCATCAGCAAGCACATGCATAGAAGACCGTGAGAACTTAATCAAAGACAATCAAGCATCAGCAACCTAACATTGGCAAACAAAACTTGGCAAGACAATGAATTGGAGCAAGTTCAGGGTAACACTAAATAGCATTACTTGCTTAAGAGGTGGAGCATCAAAGGTAGGGCAATCAAGAAGAATCCTGGAACGTGCATATTTGCACTCACAGTAAAGACATTTAGATAACAAGATTGACCTAGCCATTAGATCTAGACAACTACATCAATTGTGAGGATTCCCACACCAACAGCAAAAAGTTCCTTCACACATCCACTTACCGAGTCATTAAGTTTATCGACAATCACTTCTAACAAATTGCTATCAGCCAACCACTGCATCACATCCAAAGAATTCGGGTAGAGATGGTCGTCTCCACCTACAAGTCGCACCAACACCTGAGAAAAAAGAACTAAATAAGAATAGAGAAACACCCAAAACCATTGATAACTGATAATAAGATAACCCAATGGGATGTAAAAGGATTTACAAAAACAACTCAACCTCCATTATAGATGTGATACCAATCAAATCAACCAGCTGCGTAAAAACATCTTGATGAGCCTGAAAGGAAGAAATGTCAGAATAAAAGTAGAAAAAATCATATTAGATATATTTCCTCCAATGATTCAACGAAAACATTCTAAACAAAACACCAGAAGCAACCTTTTACTTATCTATCAGTAAATGTATTTAGCAACCCAGAGAAAAATTAAAGCAATAAACAAGCTCCTTAAATCTAAACCTTTCTCAGATCATTTCTTCATAAACATGCAATGGCATCTTCAATCAGCCCATTAAGAATAATACATATAAGAAGGATTAGCCACGAGAGTATCGGCAATTATAACTTAAGATAATAAACAACATCTAGATCATGAGGCTGAGCTTATTCAAATTTTCATCATCAAAGGAAAAACAGATCCCGAGTACCGACATCATACACCTCAAAACTCAAAAGGATAATTAAAAAAAAAAAAAACAAGACTTGAGCCAATTAGCAAAGTTGCAGCAGATTATAAAGTATTTAATTGATTTATTTTCATCCAACTAACCTCCCAACCAAGAGAATGTGAAATTTAAGAGAAGTAAAGTAAATGATCACAAACATTGTGAATTTTAACGCCAACAAGCATAATAGTGTAAATTTATTAATAAAATTACAAAAATCACCTTGACATAATTCATTAGAGGAACGGTCTTCCGCAGCATCAAGCATACTACAACCTGCAATGCACCATACAATTTATCGAATAATTTCCTATAATCAACTGATTAGAAAATACTGCACAACCATAATCAATCAAACCTTACTAAAATACCCAGCCAATAGTGCACTGTGGTTACGGTTTGGTTCCAGAAAAGAGAAGAGTAAATTCATAAGCTGCAACAAGATAGACAATCCAATTAAACAATTAGGTGAGCTAGTCTCAAATTTGACATCAGCATACATTTTTTCACTTGTATAATAGCATGACCTCACCTCTTCCTCATCCACCAAAGTCTTCAAGATGACATCAATTTCACAAGTAAATATTTCACAGGCAATGAAAGGAAACCTGCATTGCGAAAACAAAAGTTTGAGAACTAATAAAACCTTCAAAAAAAAAAGAATAATTCAATTTGTCTTTCTATATTCCTCTGTTCATTCATGGTCATTCCTATAGTAAATTATTGGAAATAAGGAAATTCGTAAGAAACTGGATCGAGCTTGATGTATGGAGCCAACTTGATGACTTTCAAACAACATTGACATACTTGAAGGTTCGTTTGCTATCTGCATCTTCAGAAGGCTCCTCAACAATATAGTGCAACAGCTGCTCAACCTGAGCACTATCCCTCAAACTGAAAACAATTTAGTTTAAAAGTTAAGCAGAGAACCAAGGAATCTGCAGTTGGTGATTCTTTCAACATAAAAGGAAACCTAAGTATTTATTTATAGCATAAAAAATGCCAAAAGAAACAGGTAGCTGATACATACAAATTAATAAGACGGCTATTCAATCCTTTGCATTCTTGAATTATCTCTTCTTCATCCAAAAGCTCTTCCAATGTAAAATTTTCCTTATCCAGCACAGCCTCAACCTGAACCCAACATGAGCCAACATCAGAACATCATTTAGAGTCAACCATGCCAAAGCAAACTATTCAAATTACTGAAGCGTAGCTTGTCCTAAAGAAAAGCAAACTGGAGGCATATACCAATGTGCAAGCATATCTGTATATGTTAGGCTAGCCGTAAACTAAAGGTGTAGATGGTATTCTATCTTTCAAGCCAATCAATCCAAACAATTAAAAAGATCTAACATATACGTTCTTTCCTTCTCCATTTGTCTCCTATGCCAAAAGTCGAAGTTAGCAATTGGCAGAGTTGAATCGGCAGCAAAACGCCAAATAATAAGTAGCTCAAAACACACAACCAGAAAACTATACACAACAGCAACTACTCTTACTACAATCGCAAAATGTAGAAAAAATTGCAGAAAAATAATTATGTAGCTATTATAAGTAGTAACTCTTAAGCAAAACATCAACTCGAGTTCCTCAGTCGGAAAATTCAAGCTCAAAACTACTTAGCCACAAAATTTAGCACAACAGAAAAGGCAGACACAAAATAAACAACAACTTTCCCACTTTTACTTACAGGAGAAGAGGAGGACAGAGCAGTGAGCTTCCAGAACATGGCGTCTGCGCGGCCGTGTAGTTTATCGGCGGAGAAATATGACTGAGCAAACAAGAAACAAAGCAAGCTGAATAGATCTGTAAGCTCAAAATTTGAATCAGGACATTAAATTTAAGGATTTAGCTCAAATTTCAAACGGGTGATGTGGAAGAAATTGAGGCAAAAGAGGGGCAGTGGAGATTGAAAACCCTAAATTTTTGAAGATCGAAAGATGAATGCGGAGCCGCAAAGATCGAGCGCGGCTACGGACTTTTTATTTTTTCTTTCAATTTTTTTTTTTTAGTTTTTTCTTCATTTATTAATCGGAAGGAAGCCGACGAAATTGCCTGATTGCGCATACGCATGGATAAAAAAATAAATATTATATATATATATATATGTATGTATGTATGTATGTATGTATGTATGTATGTATGTATGTATGAAACAAATTTATAATCATTCAATTTTATTTAAATTTATATCTAATTTTGAGAAGTTAATTATAGTTGTGTCTAAATCAGACTTCGCCAGCAAATGAGATGCTGCTGACTTAATAGCATTCAGGAAGAATTGATAAATTGGATCTCAACTAAAATACTGATTCATCATCTTTTCTGAATAAATATTGTTACATGCATTTAGTTAAAATTTATGAAATCCAGCGTCAATAGATTTTATCTAATTTTAAAATTTAATTCAAGTAATTATGATTGCTCCATTTAGTTCTTTTTTTTAGTTGAAAAAAGGAGAAACGGTTCATAAATTCCATATATCTCCTTTTTATATATGAGAATTATGGTATGTCTCCTTTGTATATAAGAATTTTCACCATTTGAGTATTTTCGAAAAAAGATTGCAATATTTACCTGTACTCATTCCATCAAAAAAGAGACCGAATCATAAAGTCCGAACAAAATTTAGTTAGTCAAATATAGTTTAGATTCGATGATTATCATAATTTAGTCTAATTAACATTTAAAATGATTAATAAAATTGTGCTGGCTTTTAAAAAAATACCAAAATGTCATGGCATTTTAACATTTTCCACAAATCTTGAATCATACTCCCTCCGTATCTATATAAATGTTATTTTGGATAAATGTATACAAATTAATAAATTAATTAAATTACCTAATATACCCTTGTGTAAATACATTAAATGAGTTAAATATAAATGTTTGAACGCATTAAATGAGGATAAATATGTGAAAATATTAATTTTATGTCTCGAATTTGTAGAATGACACTTTTTTTGAAATAAAATTGAAATGTTAGAATGACAATTATTCAAAAACAGAGTGAGTAGTAAATTTACGGTGTCTGAAATATAATGTGAATTGCTCGGTCCTGCTAAACTATGGTATTTATCATTTTAGATTTAATCATTTATTTATACATATTCTAATTTTTATTTAACGTGGGACAATTAAATTATCAGAAAAAATAGTATGACCTTTTTACATTATTTTCAATTAAAATTTCAATAATAAATGTTGAATAATACTTAATACTGTTTTTATTTTTCAACCCTAATTATTTATCTCGTGGATGATAATTAGTGAATATATATGCATCGTGCTGCATGCATGTTTGAATGACTATGGCGTATTGGCGTGTGACAAAATTGTCTAGATTGTTAAATATATTTATCATTTTGGTTACATATATTATATATACAAACACACACACACACTGATACTGACACGCGCACACACATATATATATATATACACATATATATATTGGTTTCTCTAGTAATATTTTTTTATTAATGTCAATTTTATTAATTATCTGATTTACATATTGACCCATGTCATGATGGCCAGATCAATTATTATCGTATATCAAGACGTGAATAAAGTACATACACGTTTATATGAATATAGTGCAATACCAAATCCTATACAAATATAAACATGAACAAACTAAATCCATTTGATAGATATAGATAGAAAGAAAAAAAAAACTAGAAAATTTATAGCAATTTCAAGTGTTAACTATTAGTTATATCAGATGGAAAAAATTATCGATTCTAATACTAAAAAGTATAATTTTAATACTAAAATGTATCATGTTTATTTAAATGAAAGTTACTTTTAATTTTTTTTAAAAAATAATTACATTATTGCAATTATCACTATATTTTTTGGATAAAAAAAGTATCCATATAATATAAGTTTTATATAAAAAAAAGAGTTGCAAACTTTGGCAATTAAAAAAAAAAGTTGCATGCAAGATCTACGTGAAAAGTGCAGGTCACGTGCGATCCTAACCCAATAATTATTAAATATTAAAAAAATCCAGGTTTGTCCAGAAAATATCGATCTAGTAACGTGGGATGGGATTGATGTTTTGAATTTAGATTGTGCGCTTCATTGTTTCATTTGTTTGCTTTCCGTTTGTGCTGGCTTCACTACTAATTTGTGATTAACGTTTAATTAATTACACATTACTTTAAGTGGGAGAAAAAATAAAGGTAAAGGTAAAAAAAATTCATAATTTAAGGCAGAAAGTGGAGTGATGAGAAGTGCAGGCGAAAGTAAATCAAAAGCAACAAGACAACTGTCAAATTAATTTAACGAGAGTGGTTGGAGATTTCCAAATTATATATTTATGAATGGTATTAATTCAATTTAATTTAATTTATGTTTTGAAAGAATAAAGTTCTTGCAACATATACATGTGACTTCCTACATTTTTAGTTGCCTATTTATTTAATTTAATATGCTACAAGAAATATAGGAAGTGGTGTAATGGTCAAATATTTGGAATGTCAACACCAAATAATATATTCCACGTATATATAATTATAAGCTCTAATTTATTTTTTGTGAGCACTATTATTTAGCAACACTTGATAAGTTGTGATCTAATTGAGTAGAAACTACTAAATCATAAAAATAAAATAAAATAAAAAACGCTGGAGGGGTCAAAAGCAGATAGCAAAATAATTTTACAGCTGAAAAAATAAAATTATTTTTTTCAACCACACAAAAAATGTTAAATGTATATACACTTAAGGATGTTAACAAGTGTACACGCATCTGAATTTTTTACATGGCCTAAAAAGTATGACTTTATCTTGTTTGCTAGTAAAATACTTTACTATCTACTTTTTTGCTTCAAAAACCCATTCACAAAATAAAATTAAGTAGTGTTACTCTGCTAATTATGATAAATATAGAATTGCACAGCGGGTTACAAGTATATATGGGCAATTTAAAATAAAAAGTGGGGTAGTTGGACAAGTTTTAAAACATATGAGTTATTTGGGCAATATGTATCTTATTTTACAACACATCCCTTTGGCCAACAAAATCGGAAAATCTATGACACGTTTGTACTTTATCAGCAAAATGAAATAAATTCACATGTATATCTATAACTGCAACAAGAATATTTGCAAAACGGAATAAATTCAACTTAATATATATTTATAACTGCCTTCATGTTATATTTATGAGTAGGGTTTGAAAAACCAACCACGCGTGACTTCAAATCTTAACTGCAACCCACAACTCTCTCTCTCTCTCTCTCTCTCTCTACGACCCTTCTCTCCATGAAGAATAAACCCACGACTGCAACTCTCTCTCCAGCCGCCGACTATGGAACAAGCAATGGATCCATCACCAGAGACATCCACATCTTCTCAAATTAGTTATTGTTCTGTTAGATTTAATGCTTAGGTTACGATTAATTTTTGTATGATAAGCTGAGAATTGATATGTTATGTATTTTGATATGTTTGAATTTTTTTTTATTTGGATTTCAAAAATCGGTGCTTGATTTTGTGAGTGAAAATTGTGTATTCGTAGAACATTTCAGCATCGTAGGCTATATAAATGAAATCGTAGGCATTTTAAACTAACCGTACCTCATGTAAATATAATCGTAGGCATTTTAAACTAACCGTACCTCATGTAAATATAATCGTATGCGTTTAGACGACCGCTGCAGAGACTTAGGTCGTCTATGTTGGTCTATGTTAGGCCGGTAGTACTTCAGATAATTAGATCAACATTATCTAAGATTGGTGGTCATAATGCGGTATAGATATTTAGATCCGGGTGTTTCGGATACTTTTTGGACTTCAGAGGCGGTGATGTTTAGAAGAAGACCATTCATGCCCTAATGGCTTAAGAGGTGCATGTGCCGGATGTTGCATTGGAGGGACGAGAGTGTAGATTCCACATTGGTCGATATGAGCTCCGCTTTAGTCCCTATGAGTTTTACACCATCTCGGGTTTACGTTTCGACACTTCTACATTCAATCCGAATGCAGCGCACACGATTTTGGATTGAGTCATGTTTTATATATTATTTCAAGGAAAGAACACATCCGTAAAAGAGATGCAGGAGAGGTTCGAGAAGTAGAGGATGGCGAATGACCCCCCGGATTATTTGAATGTTGCGAACATGTTGTTCATATACCGGATGATTTTTTATCTTGATCGGGACCGAGCGATTGATCGTTGGATGTGGGCTCTCGTCAAGGATATTGTCATTACAATAGTTAATAACTTCATAAAAGAGAGTACAAAACGTACCTTTTCAAATTGAAAATCATTTGCTGAACTATCTTGAGAAATAATCTCGAACTCTCTTTTCGAAAAAATGTGCAAATATTTCACTCTCACCTTGTTCAAGTTTTTTTCTCTAGTTTTTTCCTCTAATTTTTGTAGTGTGATATTCATCTCGATGTGTATTTATTTACAAAAGTTACCTACCTTTCTTACACAACAGTAAATTTCATTTATTATGGTTAACGAATTTCTACCCCATCTATCCCTTGTATCTTTTTATTTAATGAAGCTCGGTAACTACTTCTCTTACACAAAAAATAAATGCATTAATTCCTACAATTAATCATATCCTTACTATTAATGTTAAAAATTAATTACAAGTTTTTGTTTTATTACAAAGATATATATATATATATACACACGATTAAATTTAGACATTATTCAAAGTCTACGGTTAATTATAGATATTAATCGTAGGAATATGATTCATTTTATAAGTTAATTGCATGCCTACGATTAATATCTATAGTTAATCATAGGCTTGCGAACGTATTTACTCATTAATTGTATGCTACTATTATATTCTTAAAATAATTGTATGTCTTTACAATAATACATACAATTAATGTCTAAAATTAATCGCATGCTTGCAACTGTATTTACACCATATAATCTTAGGCTATGATTAATGTGTGAAAATAATCGTTCCATATTTTCACAGATATAATCATATGCTTAATCGTTAATAATGGTATGCTTAGTCGTATGATTCAATTTTATTTTAATAAAATAAGTTTCATAAGTTATATTCATACTAATATGTGTGTATACTTGTTGTGTAGTTAGCAATAAATGTCAAAGTATACTTACCTAATGATTGGTGTGGGGACCAAGTGTGTCATAGGGGTATTTGAGACATTTACAATCCAAATTACCCACAAAACTTCATACTTTTAAAAATTATATTTTTTCACAATCATTATTTACTTTTGCCCATTTTTATCCATTTACACTTGCACAATTACCATATATAATAATAGTAATTACCGTAGTTATATATAAGTATACAACTACTCAATTAACATGTATAATATAATAATAATTATGGTAATTATATAATTGCACAATTAAAGATTTGTTTGTTTCTTCTATCTATTGGTTCTTATTTGTTGTCATTACACAACAATGCTACGTTTTTACTAGCTAGGTTCTGAAAGTAAGCACCAAGGAATTCATTTACATTAAATAATTATATTTTTTATTTCTATTTTTGTGTGTTTATGCGCGCATGGGGTTTGCTTTTCATGTGAAGTAAGTATCTAATGAATCGATTTTCAATTTGCATGATTTAAATTGAGGCAAAAAATAGTCTTGGTTTCATTGTTGTCCCATCGAGGATTCGTGTCATGAAAAGAAATAAGTGGAGTTTTGCAAACTGTGTTTGGTGAGATTCATCAAGAGTTCGTGCAGATTTTTATTTGTTTTACTTTATCTATCTGCAATGCTAAATATAATATAATTCATGCTTCACCATTTACTCCATTTTTTAAAAAAAATTGTATCAACGTGAGCATACAAAAAATTGTATCGACTGTAAGAATGCTTCCAAAATTTGTCGTCGTAGGCAGAATAGGAAGTTTGAATTAGTTTTGATGCTAAATCAATTTAATTTGATTCCTTTTATCCGACATATGCATAAAACGTAAATCTAGAAAAGGGATGAACCATGTACGATTCTTGAGGAACAGTATTTGTTGTGTCTATTGGTTTAAGCAACTGCAAAATTTTTGCAAGAAAAATAGTAATAGAAAACAAGCACGTGTGTGATGTGTATTTTCTTTACTACCAATTTTGTTTTTCATTTTCTTCTTCAACTCTTTTTTTTATGACAATGACAATTGACCACATAAATTGAAACCAAGTGAGAGTCATACGGAAGCTTCAATATATCATCAACATATTGCAAGAACAGAAAGATACGATAAACATTTCATTTTTCAATAGTCTTCTTCTCTTTTTTGCTTACCGTAAATGATGCCGCATTTATTTCATTTAACATTCAAAATATAATAGATTGATTTGTTTTTCGGAGGATATAGATATATTTTTGTTAGCCCGGGATGTTCGACTCATATATTAAACATAATAGGGTTAAATACACCCATCTATATAATATATAATAACAAGACTGCATCCGAAAATAGAAAAAGATAGTTTTCCCGCCACTTTCACCTTCCGAAAATGAAAAAACATTATTTTAGATTACAAAATTATTTATTTTTCAAGTAAATGATTTAATATTAATATATTTCCATAAATATAAAAATTTATATATTGCAAATCCATAATATATATATATATATATTGATGGATTGATTTGTTATAACAGATATATATGTTTTGGCCAAAAATCTTTTCTAATCAATTATGTAAGGTAAAATATATATTAAAAATATTTTGTTTAAATATTATATATTATATAAATTATATATTTTATTTGATGTAACATAATTATTCTCGGCTACTTTATTTTTTGATTTTTTTTAATTCTATAATTAAGATTTTATATAATTATCTTCATATCATTAAATCAATCCATTTATAATGAAATCATGTCATATATATTTACCTTATTTAATATATTTGACTTTTTGAGCATATAACTGCTCTATTTGGCGGAATCCGCAAATTAATTCATTAATTTGATATCTCTCTCTCTCTGTGTGTATATATATAATATAATAACATAACAATAATTATATAATTACACAATTATCATATACATTATAATAACAATATTTATGATAATTATATATTATATAATAATAGATTATAGATCACACAATTATCGATTTCTTTGTTTCTCTTTTTTATTGGTTTTCATTACACAATAATTCTACATTTTTACAAGATTTTGAAAGTAAGCACCCATATTCCTATGTACTCAAGTTTGATATATATTTTTTCTTTCTGATTTGTGTGTAGGATCTAGATTGAGTTAAAATAGTCATGCATCCAATAATTTGCCTCTCGATCTCAAAGAAATCAGTGGGGTTTTGCAAGTTGTGTTTTGTGAGATTCAACTAAATGTGATATTTACAATTTTGCATTTCGTCGTTAATTTGTATTGTTTTACTAATCTTTTTTGCAAAATTGTATCCATATGAGCATACAAAAAAATTACATTCACTATAAGAAAGCTTACATAATTTCATACAGTCTTAGTCATCATAGAAAATGAACTAAAAATCCGTTACATATCAGGTGCTTTTCATCTTTTCTTTTTGTTGAAAAGTTTGAATTAGTTAGTCATTATGAGAGATATATATATATATATATATATTTAATTTGATTGTTTTTATCTGGCTTATATATAAAATATGAAACCAGATTCCTGTAAGGTTTTTTAAGAAAAATATTTGTTGTGCATATTTTAATTATTGTTTTTTAAACTTATATTGGTTTTTTTCAACTGAAAAAGCCTTGAAAGGGAAAAGGAAACTGAAAACTATTAGCAAATTGAAGTAATTAAACTATCACGCGAATATTTTCTTCACTCCCTGTTTTACTTTTCATTATGTTATAATTCACACACCTTTTTTTTTCAGGCAACACTCTGGAAAATGTCAATTGACAACAAAAATTGAAAGCAAATGAGAGTCATCCAGAAGCTAGCAGAGTATCATCAACATACTAGAAAATACATGAGAGTGAATATTATTACAAGAATAGAAGAATATCGTATAAATTTGATTTAGGATAATGAAATATTAAATAGTCCTTTCTTCTCTACCTCAAATGATAATGTCGTAAGCCTCTGTATTTTTATCCATTAACCTTCAAAACAATAGATAGAGCTGTGTTTTTTATTTTGAAAATATAGATAGATATGTTAAATGAATGGATAATGAAGCTTTATGCTCAACTCATACATTAATACACTCCACATTAATTACCACAACAAAATAATTTTATGTCAAATTTGTTGTTATTTATTTTAAGGTTTGAAACATTAACAATTAGAAGTTATACACATTATAAAGTTTTGTATTTCATTATTTATTTAATGTGCATATAAATGACTTGGTTAATAAACTCAAACAAAAAAAATACTTCATTAATTTTTAAAATATATGAAACATGTGAAATTATTGTCATGACAAAGGAAATTGTACTTATTTCAAAATGATATTTTTTTTTATACTTTAATTAGATGGACGAACTATAAATGGTTAGTACTAAAAATATGAAAATTATTGTACAGTTTTAAATACAATTACAATTTTTGTCATTAGTATACGATTTAAATGTTTTATTGTTATGGAATGTCATTTTGAATTTTTGTCACCATTGTACAGTTTTATGGTTATTATTTTTTTGTCACCGAATATGTAGTTTTGTAAGCAATACACAATTTTAGATTTTCATTCACAGTTTTGTATTAATATAGAATTGAAAGTTTAGTTTTTTTTATTGGTTAATATAACATTTTTTAAAATTATAATGTAACATAATTTCAATTTTATCACAATATGGAAATTTACATTGTAAGTATTTATAAGATTGATTTTTAAATTATATATATCCAACAATTATCTTCTTATTAGAGAAGAATAGGCAATTGAGTAATTTTTTTATGATTTTTAATTGAGTAAAATCCACACGTTTTATCCCGTCATCTGATATTGACTTAAAATAATAATAATTTAGCTATAGTTTTACTCAATTGATATGTATGAATAAATTAATAACTTTTAATGAATTAGTTAATATTCAACAAACTATAATTTAAAAGAATTGTTATACTATATTATCATTTTGTTATCAATTTAAACACATAAAAAAATGTTGTAAATGATGATCTTATAGAGGCTATAACCAACAAAAATTAAATAAATTACTAAATAATGCATGTTATTTTCCTTTGTGGGAATCTTTTTGCAATGAATTTATATTTCTTTTTAATATTAGATTAATTCAAACCATTAGCATTCATTAGATAAATATCACTACCTCCGTCCCAATAGCAATGTCCACTTTCTATTAAAATAAAGAGAGTAAATAATAAAAAGGTAGACCTTATTATTGGGACGGAGGGAGTATTAGTTAATCGTCACATCAAATTATGGAATTGATGATCATGAAATATTATTTGGATCATTAATGAAATCAATATAATTAAGTTCATTTTAATCTCAAAGGATAACATTAAGGGACCGAGATCTTCTATTCTGCAGTAGCACAACACCCCTGTTGTGAAAATTTGAGTCCTGAATTGTGCTATTTTGGTATAATTTTTTTAATTTTTTTTTTCATATTTCATGAAATACTAGAAGAATTATAAAATCAATAACTAAAATAACTTTATTTAAAAATTAAATTAATTATAAATTCTAATTATTATATAATTAATCATAAATAAAATGATTAGCTAAAAAGTAACCATAAGTATGAAGAAAACCCCTGATAAAGTTAATAATTTAAAAATAATATTCAATATATTAAAAATGATTAAATATGAAGGATAAACAAAACTTTAAAAAAAATTGAAATTAAAAAAGAAAAAGAAAAATCAAACAAAGCATTGAACTTTGAGTGCACAGTTTTATGTGTTGTGCCAACATGCACGAGAGAGGATCTTCTTCCACCATTTAGTGGTCAAGTACTATCACACTCATACTTCTTTATTTTCACATATTTTAATTTGCTAAAAAAAAATTACTATTGTAATTAGAGTTAAAAATTAAAGTAGGCCAATTCAAGATAACAAATGCTTTTTTAGCCAAGTACCGTAAGTCATGCTTTTCTATACCAAAAGTGGTGTAAAAGTCATTCATGCCCTTTTTGTCTTATTTGACAATTTCCATTTGTTTTCTCTTTAATTAAAATGAAGCATGTGGGCCACTTTTTTTTATAAAAAAATTTAAAAATAAGAGAAATAAATTTGGTAGGTGCATGTATTTAATTTGTAACAATGAAGAAATCCAACAGGAAGAAACTCACGCCATTTTGAAAGAAGTCACGCCAATTCACAAAAGTCACGACATTTGTTAAAAATTGACAGCACGTATCAAATAAATTCGAGATTAGTTTTTAATTTTTACGACCGTGAAGTTCTTCGATTTAGTTGGGTTTAAAATCATTTTTAAATTTTAAGTAATTTATCCACAATTTATGTTAATTTCATAATAGCTATTTTTAAGAGTTATTCAAGTTATAATATGTTTGCTTTTGTAATTTTTAATGATCCTATATACATAAATTGTTGTAGATCAGGATATTTTGTGATATATTGAGGTGAAATTGAAGATTTTGATGATTTGAAAACATTAGTAGCATCGTTTTTTTTTTCAGAATTACAGAGTTATCGTGACAATATTGTCACGGTTCACAGATCTCGTGACTATAATAGTCTCGAGATCCCCTTTTCGTGACAATATTGTCACGATAACCTCCAACCGTGACAATATTTTTGGCATTCGTGGCAATTTTTTTTTTTTAAAAATGCCCATTTTGTGACAATATTGTCACGAGACCATAGTATTCGAGACAATATTGTCACGAGATCAACTGAACCGTGACAATATTGTCACGAATTCTATGATCTTGTGACAATATTGTCACGATATTTCAATATATTGCAACTTATTTTAATTTCCGTTTGTTGCTGATTTGCAGATGGCTTGGCAACGTATTGTTGTCCGACACAACGGTAGATTGGAGAGATCTGAGTACGTGGACGGTGAAGATCAACTCGTCCACCTCCCATTCGACAATTTATCTTGTGATAAATTGATCGAAGAAATTCATGAATTTATGGAAACGTCTCAAATAAGCGTTAGTTACTCACTAAGTTATTTGACGAGGTCATTGGCGGGGAGGACACTAAAAGGACTCTTGAAAACGGATGTTGATTTAGCCCGTCTAGTTCAGGAGCAAGACGAGTCTGTTGTGTACGTTACCGAGAAATCACTTCAGCAAACGCCAATAGTAATGCCGTCAAATGATGCTAATGACGAACCAATTGGAGATGATAGTGGTGATGAGTTGTCTTGGGATGATGACGATGATGATGATGAGGATGATGACGACGACGAGAACTACGAGAGTGAAGTTCGGCGTAAGCAAATAGCCGAATTCTGTGAATGGATTCGCGAGCCAGGGCATCTCGATGAGTTTGTCAACATTATCCAGCACGGTGGACCTCAGAATTTCACATCTGAGGATGCTGCTCCTGAAGCCGAGGCTCCGAATGTAGAGATTCCTCCTTTAGGACACTGGTCTATTCCTGTGGCCCGTGTTGACGATGCACTAGCAGTGGTACATGACGACCCACCACAGACAGATAGTGATGTGATAGCCGAGGGGAAGACATTTTTGGAGAAGAGAGACTTGATGATTGCTGTTGGAAAGGGGCACATGGAGCGTCAAGTGGAATATTCGGTCTCTCGATCCAGCAAAAGTCGACTCACAGTCATCTGCAAGCAAAACGAGACCTGCTGTTTAAATTAGTGGCTAGTTCTAAGGGTGGGTTGTGGATGGTGACTAAGTTAGAGAATAATCATACATGTCGGCTGGACCTAATACATAATGCACCACGGAAGTTATCGTCTCGGGTGATTGCTGATTTATTTAAAAAGAGAATCCTAGATGAGGGTTCAATCCTGAGGCCGAGAGCAATGATAGCTGAGATATTGAGGGAGTATGGCGTTGAGGTTGAGTATAGTGTTGCCTTGCGGGCTAGGAATATCGCAATAGAGATGGTTTATGGGTCTCACGATCAGTCCTTCGCGGTGTTGCCTGCATATTTGGAGATGCTGAAGAGGTCCAATCCTGATACGGTTTATGATTTGGAGACTGATGGTGACGATCGTTTCATGTACACATTTGTTGCTCTAGGAGTTTGTAGAGCGGCATTCAGTGTGTGTATGCGTCCTGTTGTCGTCATTGACGGCACTCATTTGAAGGGAAAGACCAAGGGCATCATTTTCATCGCTGTGACGAAAGACGGTAATGAGCAGTGTTTCCCTCTTGCCATTGGTGTCGGTCCTATTGAGAATGATGCAGTCTGGACATGGTTCTTGACCGAGTTTAAGAAGGCTTTTGGAGATCGTGATGAGTTGGTGATAGTTTCGGACCAACATGTGAGCATCAAGAATGCTGTTAAGGCAGTGTATCCTAATGCAGTCCATGGATTGTGCTATTACCACATAGCGAAGAATCTGATTCGAGCGGGTCGCCACGTGATTTCTATGTTCAAAACGGCTGCATTTGCATATAGAGAAGAAAAGTTCCTGAAATATCTATCAATGATCTCCTCAAGCCGAGAAGACGTTTACAATACACTGCTGAGTATATGGGTACATCGCTGGGCACGCTCACAATGCCCTTCACGTCGTTACAGCTTCATGACCTCAAATGTGGCCGAGTGTTTCAATGCACGTTTGTTGTGGGCTAGAAGATTACCCATATGTTCCCTCATTGAAGTGGTCAGAGATGTGATAGAAAAGTGGTTTGACGAGAGACGTGCGAAGGCAGTGTCGAGAGATCACATCTTGACAGAATTTGCTTACACAAAGCTTTACAGACAGGTGGAGATGAGCCTTCAGTATAGGGTTCGATGCCAGAATGCACATTTATACAAAGTGCAAAAGAACGAGAAGAGCTTTATTGTTGACCTTCAGATGAGAACCTGTGAATGTGGCGAATTTCAGCTCGATCAGATGCCTTGTTCTCATGCAGCTGCTGCTATTAGGTCCCGTGATTTTATAAATATTCAATTTATAAAATATTATTTATTATCTTTTCATGTTATTAACACTTTACAACTACTGTGACAGGATCGCCGGACTGGACATCTATGATTACGTTGACCAGTGTTTCAAGCAAGTTACACTCTGTCTAGCATACCATGATCGTGTACGTTCAGTGCCGAGTCAAGATGAGTGGACATTTACTTCGACATTCAGAGTTTGTCTTCCTAAATCAGTTCCCCAAGCAGGTCATCCTAAGGAGGGAAGATATCGATCAGCTGGTGAAGGCTCAAGTACGAGAAGTAGAAGACAACAAGTATGCTCGAGGTGTGGAGGAACTGGCCACAACAGGAAGAAATGTACAGCCCCAAACCAGATTGAACAATCACAAGAAGAAATGCTTGGTGAGGGGCGACGTCGTCCGAAGAGATGTAGTATTTGTCGTGGACTAGGACACAGCAAGGGCAAGTGCCCGAACATGGTTCAACCTCAAATTTGATTACATTTTATTCAAATTATTAGACTACTCTATTAATGTAATTAGGACATTTGTTGTTATCTAATTGTCTCGAGATGGTGCATATTTGTGTTGGTTGATTGCTGATCGGACTGTCACAGGGCTAGGATGAAAATTTGAAAAAGTTATTTGAATTTTAACCCCTTCTTCTCGTGACAATTATTGTCACAATTGGTGAAATCGTGACAATAATTATCACGAGAAGAAGGTACTCGTGACAATAATTGTCACAGTTTGTGAAACTGTGACAATTATTGTCACAGTTACTGTGACAATAATTGTCACAGTTTTACCAACTGTGACAATTATTGTCACGATAAGACCAACTGTGACAATAATTGTCACGATTTCAATATGAATTCAACATAACCAATTTTAAATATGAATTCAACATAACCAAGTTTAAATATGAATTCAACATCACCAAGTTTAAATATGAATTCAAGTAAACCACGATCAAGTAGCTAGCATGAAATAAGTACAAAATCAAGTCATTCTATCACATCACATTTTTCGAATATCCTTGCAGCTAGAAGTCTACGATATCCGTCTAAATCCGAACGGCTAACATCGAAGCCATATCTCCACTTCTTGGAGATCAATCGATCAACCTGCATGGCAGCAAAAATACCACAGCTCACTCCATCTGTCTGCCTGAACTGCTCCATAAGTGGCATCCGTACATACTCCATCTCTACGTTGATCTCATGGCGATTGGCTCGCTCCCAAAATCTCAAATGGGCTAATAACTGTGGAACTAACTGCATCAGTGGCCAGAGCTGGTGCTCACGCATCGAATACGCGGGCTCATCGGTCGGTTCCACCGCCATGTGCGCGAGCGAGTCATACACATCCACCTGCCATGTATCTAGATGAATCCGAACGGTCACCCAATGTCCATCTACATGACAAATGGTAATGACCTGCAAACATAAATCCATACAATAATTGTCAGTACATATATATTTAACACAAGAGGAATTTAAAGATTTTTACTTACTTTTGAGGCGTGCCACCAAGGACCGCTCAACATTTGATCCCCTCTGATGGCGCTGATCAGATCATCATGCCAAGCAACCCAGATACCGTCAGATGGGGGATGCTTCTGCGTCATTTCCTAATCCTCCGAATAAAGCTCCCTATACGCTCGTCGCAACTTCCACTGTAACAGACATTTGTACATCATTATAAAAATAAGATTAACACATTAGATGTAGTATTAATTAAGATTGAAAACTTACGAAGAATGACGTCTGCAAGACGATGGTGCTCTCCGTCTTCACTCCCGCCTTCACTCCGCGATTCTCGGCCACTCTGATCTGGAAGGTGTACAAGATCATGTCCATGGTCTGTGTGGATGTGTCTCTGTTGCTGTCAAGCAACTCATCAAAGTCCGCCTGAGTGACCTCCCAATCGGTCTACTGTACTCTCGCTCTCGCATGCGGCCCACTCAGCCGAAATTTAGAAAACGCTTTCTCCACCCTCGACACGCTGCGTCTCCTAGAGCTGGGCCCAGCCGAGCTCCGTCTAGCTGAACTCGGCCTAGCTGAGCTGGGCCGAGCTGAGCTCGACACATCCTCGTCCTGACCACTGGCATCTAAATGCTCGACATGTACATCCTTTAGATGTTCTTCATCGATCTGAAATGAAAGTAGTTAGTATATTTAAAAGTGTATATTGGACAAAATCAGACCAAACAATACTTACAACAAGATCATGTACTATATGTGGCGCTGATCGCTGAGGACTCTGCTCCCGAGCACGTTCTTGATGTCTCACAAGCGAGCGGCTCCTACTACGGGACCGGGACCGAGACCGAGATCGGGATCTGGGCACAAGCTTCTTGATCATGTCCACGACGAAACCCTTCAATCTATGAAACATGTCGTCGCTCTCGTGCCTGCATGCCCTCTCACGCTCCTCCTCATACTGTCTCCGGGCCCGCTCACACTCCTCCTCATACTGTCTCTGGGCCCGCTCACGCTCTTCGTCACGCTCCTGTATGATGCGGAGCATCTTCATGCCTGTCTGGCGTGCAACCTCTCGCGCAGTCTGCTCCACGTGCTTGCAGCACTGGTGGTCCTCACTGGTGCTAGACGACGGGGTGGCCAACCTAGCACGCTTCTGTGTAGTCCGAGCCTGTCGTCTCCTAGATGACTCAACCGCATCCATATCCGCACACGTACGTGGAATGCAACTGCCAGAACGCCTGAAGTGAGAGGAAGCTCTGGGAGGAGAGAGAGCTCTGACAGGGGATGGAGCTATGCGAGGGGAGGGGTCTCTCGAGGGGGAGGGAGCTCTAGGGGGAGAGAGAGCTCTGGGAGGAGACCGAACTCTCTGCTGATGGGATCTGGCCAGCTGCTGATATGTGGGTCTCGTCTTCCTATTGCGCTGCAGCTCATACGTCACACCAATACAATCACCGAGCATGACACTTCTATAGTATGCACTGGCCGCCTCCAGCTAGCTCGGCTGTAGATATATCAAGCATAATTGCTGTAAATGACACTGATTGATTAGAAACAATTCAAATAATCAACAATATTGAATTTTTAAAAATAAATCTGTACCTCATCAGCAAACAATGTGCCGAGGCGTGCCGTCTTCATCTTGAAGGTCCACTTCAAACATCTGGGCAGTGAGTCAGGTGATGAAACCCATGCACAATGCTGACCGAGACGAGGTAATGCCTCGTACGCCCACACCTGTAAAATACAAAATCGATCTAATTATAATCAATAAATTAATTAAGATTACAATCATGATTATGATGATAATGATTATTAAATTGAAATCATACCAGTAGAGCCCAAACCGGTCCATAGAAATGATACGACAGTCTCGATTTCTCCGCCTCAGCTTTCTTGCCTTTTTTCCTCAGCTCCGCCTCAGTAGAGGGTACCAACTCCATATAATGCTGCAGGAGACTGAATGCGTAAGCTCCCTAGGGAAACGAGTTCCATCGTGCCTGATCCTCGGCTAATGCCCATACCCAATCCTCTATCATATGCGTCTGATCGTATCCGAAGATCATGGTGTGCACGAACAGTACACCGGCAACCATGATGTAGTCGTTCGGGTCAACTCCTAAAGAAAAGGTCCTGAACAACTCCAGTAGGTCCTTCACCTTCAGCGGGGTCTTATTCAGCTGACGAGCATAGAAGAAGGACCCATGAAAGTCGTATGACGCAGAAGTATCAAAATCGGACACCCCAAACTGCAGTCCAGTCACCAGGGCAAACTCTGTCGGAGAAAATCTAATATTGGTTCCCCCCACCCGGAACCAAGTATCGTGCTCCCTGGCACCGTCAATGATCACCTCTCTGCTCAACAATGCATGTATGGCATTGTTACAACTGTTCCCGCCCACAAAGTCTATCAAATGCCCAAAGCAGGATCCTCTCCTAAACTCGTCAAAAAGATCTGGCCCACCTCCGATCATCTGTAGTACCTCCCTAATCACAATCATATTATCCTTCCAGTACAAGTTAATCCCGCATGTGATGTTCTGTAAACCCTCTCGTCTCCACACCCAGTCACGCTATTTTTTAAATAATATACACAAAATTAGCAATACATAATGCAAAATAAATTCACATGATTAAATTAAAATAAAATCATATCACTAAATTAAAACTAATTTGACATGGTAGGAATACCTTCATGATTTAGATACGTAATCAACATTGGAAGAACGCAAGAATGACCAATTATTTTAAAAAAAATGTCACGACAAGGTTTGTCGTGACAATACAATATATTGTCACGATAACACTAATCGTGACAATATATTGTCACGACAAACATTCTCGTGACAATAATTGTCCCGACACATAATTTCGTGACAAAAATATACAATCGGTTTTCATGACAATATATAGACCCGATATGAGTTTTCGTGACAATATATTGTCACGGCATCAACAAATCGCCAGAAAAATTAGACACGATATGAGTTCTCATGACAATATATAGACCCGATACCACTTTCGATACACAAATTAACGACAGATTTCACATAATAATCACAAAAATTAACAACAGATTTCATCAAATCGCCACAATAATCTATTTTCGTTTCTAATTATTCTCTCGATTTCAACCTATCCATTCAACATAATTCAAAACCGAACAAGGATAGTGTAAATTAAACACAAAAACTACAAAAAAAAAACCAAAACAACGGACTAACCTGTTGAAAATCAACAGCCCATTGCTCGATATTTTCCATGGAACCAACGTCGATACTCAACTCCAACAGCGCCGAGAATTGAAGAGAACAACGCCGATTTCAAAAAGGGGATCGGTTGTGAGAATTGAATTCGTGAGTTTGTGTATCTGCGTTTCGTGAGGATTGTGAGGCTTTCATGAGTTTCTCAATCTGGGTTGATCGTTCGTGACAAAAAAATTGCTCGAGTTTTCGTGAGAATTCTAAGGAAGAAAGCAAAGGGGATCGGTTTTTTTGTTTCTGTTCTGTCGTGAGTTTTTGTTTTGTCGTGAGTTTGTGTTTTGTTCCTCTCGTGACTTTCTTTCTCTTCAGTCGTGAGAATATTTCACTTTTCAAATTTGAGTCAACATGGAATATTGACTGGGCCCACCCTTTAGTAAGGGTATTTGAGAGATTGTGAAAAAGTTTGAATAAAAAAACACGTGTTATGGAAGTTGGCTAGAAAAGCATTTCTTATTTGGTTTTTGAATAGAAGTATCCATTTATACTTGTAATTATGTGTCATATGTTTGGACTGATAAAACAAGTACTCCTACATATGAATTGAAATTACATGAAACTTGATAAATTTGACCACAAACTGATAGTTTTGTTGATTTTACTTTTGAACTATTGATATACGTTAGAATTAAGATATTTTGTGGGGTTTTGGATAGGATCTAAATTGTGAGAGAGTGTGTGAAATTATCTAAAATAACAAATATTTTGAAACAAAACAAAATCCCTAAAATAACAAACATTTTCAAACGAGAGAGTAGTTGACTATAAATGGTTCTATAATCTTTTATCCAAATATAAATGTATATTATCTTATTTTACTATAAATGTATAAATGTAAAACATGACACTCGGTGTAATGCTAGTTCCCTAATATTATCACTACGGAATAGTTTTATTCCATTTTTTTTTATGTTTTGAAGCGTTAACCATAAGAACTAGCTATAATTTCTCATTTCATTTATTTGAATTTAAGTTTTTTCCCAAATGTAGATATTTGTTTTACAAAAATAGTCGAGCATTCATTATTATTATTACTACTACTGCTGCTGCTGTTGTTATAAATATTTATGAAAAAGATTAAATATTAGAATATTTCAAACACTTTTTAGTAACTTTGTACATTCTGACATTCACAAACTGTATGAAAGGGTTTAAGTTTCTTTATTATTATTTATTCTATTATAATTCTTTTAAGATACAATACTTTTCTATTATTAATTCTATGCAAATATATTGCTTGTATTTCTCTATTATAATTATCTCTCTATATATATATATGTATGTATGTATGTATATATATATCCCAAAATCAACCATTAATTTGATATAATGGAAAACTTCAAGTATTTTTAATAGAAAAAATCAATTTTGGCTTGCACTTTATATCTACAGTTTAACGTTTTTAGTTTCAAAATTTTGGGAAAAAAAATAAAATTGTCAAAATAGTTATCTAAAATGAAGAATTTTTTGTATAATAAAATGAAAAATATAGAGTTCGAAGTTGATTGATTGATTTTGATACAAACTAGTATTTCTCTCGTACGTTGCACGGATTTAAATATTTATAAATTCATATTTTAAATTTTGAATGTGATCGTTCTGTATTTGAATTAGAAAATATTGTGGGTCTCAATTGTATTCAAAATATTTCTATGTGATTACACAAATATTATATAGTTGGTTAGAAACCTTCTTCATATATCTTAATAATTAATTACAATTAACATTTGAAAACTTATAAATATATAAGTAGTTTTACCAAATGTCACAATATCAGTTAAACAAAATAATTGGTTGATGTAATCATCAATCCATTCATCTCCACCTCTTCAACATATGCACATGGGATAGAGAATTTTAAACCACTAAATATAATTGAAAATCATGATAAATGACTAATTAGAAAAATATTATAAGAAGTAATTTGAAGTGTTTTTAGGAAAACTATATGTATAGATGCAAAACAAATATGATTCAAATGGTCATAATTATCATGAGGACATGTAATCACTTGGAGTGAATAATTCTTTTAATACTTTAATAAGAAAATGATAGATTTCAAAACCATATAAATAACTTCAGAAAATGAATATATAAGGATTCGACTTTTACAATATTAAATAACCTACAGTTAAAATATTATATAGGTAGAAATAATGTTAATTAATAAAATAAACGATGGATTTGATTATATCTAAATGTTATAAATAAATTAAAGAAAGTAATAAAAAAGTTACAATATTGAATAAATAGAATTATTTTTAATCATCAAAATAAATAGCGGATTTGATCATGCATTTAAAAAATATTATGTAATAAAAGAAATAAATAGAAAAGCTACAAATAAAATAAAAGAACAAAAAGCAAAATAAAAGAAAAATTTGAAAGGAAAAAAGATAAATTTTCAAAATGAAAAATTGAAAAAGAAAAAGAATTAATGTCAAGTATCATCGTATCAAAATAAATGGTAGCCTTGATTATGTACCTAAAAAATATTAAGTACTAAAAGAAAAAAAATGGACATAGATAGATATAAAATAGAATATCGAAAACATAAATGAAAGAAAAAAAGGAAAAAAAAAGAATAAAAATTAAAAGGAAAGAAATGGAAAAGTAAAAACAACAATAATGTTAATTATCAAAATAAATGATGAGCTTGTTCCTAAACAATATAAAGCAATAAAAGAAAAAAAAATAAAAATGATAGAAATAAAAGAAAATATCAAAATGGAAAATAAAGAAAAATAAAAAGGAAAAAATAAAAAATGAAAAGAAAAAGAAAACCTATCAATGTTAATTATTAAAAAATGGTGGACGTCATCATCTACCTAAAAAATATTAAGTAATAAAAGAAAAAAATAAAAAGGAGTATAGATAAAAGAATAGACCAAAAAAAAAAAGAAAAAAAAAAGGAAAAGGGAAAAAATTGAAAAAATAAAAAATTTACAAAGAATAAAAGAAACAAATGAAAAGGAAAAGAAAGAATTCAAAATAAAACAAATAAACATGAGGAAAGGATACGCATTCAAACCTGCCCAATTTAAATTTTAACCTATCATGAATCCACTGGACAATTATTACATTTTTAGTGATTTTTCAGGAGAAATATTATTTTGAATCAAAATTTGACTGACTTTTTTAAATGACGATTTCACCCCTGCGATTTTGTTTTATGAATGTATGGATGGGACTACATTGTTATCACCGGTCTCAACAGTTAAAATGCAACTAATAAATAATTTAAGATAAATAAAATTAATAAAAAAGGTGTTCAAAATTCGGATGTTTAATTTTACAATAATAATAATTTAAAATTGATTTTGACCTTTTTTATAAAAAATGGAGAGAAATTCGAAAACATGCTTAAGAAATTAAACTAAATATATTTTATTTTATTTTTGCAAAAATTTATTTTGTAGTGGTATTGAATAGTTGATAGGGGTTAATTGATCCTCAAAAAAACAACATTATTTGCTCATTGGTAGTATATCTAAAAAATAGAGGTTTTTTTAGGAAAACTGATAGAAATTAAATTAGATTAAAGTGAAACTCGCTCCAAAGGTGGAATGTTCGACAAAACCACACTTGGCACTCCACCGGTGTATGAAACAAAAAGGGAGTTCCCAGCAACTAACAAAGCTAACGAATGAGCTAAAAAAATAGGTTGTGGGTAAATATGTATAGATATTATTATTATTATTATTTTGATAATTGTTACTCTAATAATTATAGCACACAATCTAAAATAAATGATTTGATACGAAATAGTTAATAAATTTTTACAAATTCTACTACTAATATTGAATTGGAACACATTGATTTGGCAAAATCTCTATGGAAAAGAAGTGAGTGATTGAAGACTCCATTTTAATTCATTCATTTATAGGGATTCTTTGGAATAATTATATGTTTACAAAAGACTCTAATGTTGATGATTTACAAGATGTGCATACACCCAGTACTTAAAATAGTGAGGTGTTGAGGTTTATTAAATCATGATACAATTTTGAAGCTAGGAATTTCCCTGACATCACCGATCATTATGGATCTTACAAATTATTTGTATAATGACATAATATTGATTATTACAAGATTTGGCAGTAATGTTTTAGAAACAAAAGTTCTCACGAAACATGATGCAAGTCATAAAGTTTTGATAGGAAGGAGGTCATTGACACTATCCAATGACAACACATTTCCTCTAATTGCTTCTTATGCAATGACTTTTAACAAAAGTAATGATCAATTTCTTTATTATGTTGGTGTGTTTTTCAAAATTCAATTTTAGTCATGGTCAACTTTATATTACTATTTCAAGATTTAGAAATCAATCTGAGTTAAAAATCTTAATTTGTAAGGATGATGATGTCGATGACAACTTTACTATATAATTTTTATTTATTTTATTCCAAAATTTATAATGAAATTACATGCATTTCACTTTCTTTAAATATATATAATTTTTTTATAAATTTAATAATATGTATATTGACTCATTGCACAAATACAAAACTCATATTAAATTACTCAATATTAAAAATAAATAATATGATACTACATGTATCGCACAGGTAGAATGCCAGTATCTTTTCTATATCAAAAACTTGTTAATTATTTTTCTTCCTTTTTAGTAAATTATGAAAATTTCATTTTTGAAATAATTTAATTTTTAAAAACCTTAAAATACAATCATTTATATCTAAATAATTTATTTTATTAATCGGTAATTAACTAAATATATTTAGGGTTGTAAATGAATAAAGTCACTCACGAGCTATTTGGAACTCGACTTGAAAAAAGCTCGTTCAAAGTTTGTTCGTTTTCTAAACAAGTCGAGTTCGAGCCTCGAATCGAACTCGATAAAATTATCGAGCCGAACTCAAACAAAGTAGTATTCGGCTCAGCCAGCTTGCAAACATGTTCGAACTCAAGCTTAATTGAACATGTTCATGATTATTATAAATATTTCAAAATGATAAATTAAATAAGCTTTTTTTTTTTTCTTGAGCTAGAGCTCGACTATGTAAATTAAACAAGCCCCTTTTTTCGAGCATTCAAACTTAGGCTCAATTAGTAAATTTTCGAGCATTTCACGACGAGCTCGAACCAAATTTGAACTCGACAAATATTTATCGAACAAAACTTGAACACGAAGAAAGAAACTCAAATTGAGTTCAAACCGAACTTGAACTTAAATATTCCTTAACGAACTGAACTCCAAGATCAAGATGTTCGGCTCTTCACTTATTACCCAATATATATTACATTTAGTGTTAGTTCGTCAAATTTAAATTTTGAAGAGCCATCATCAATAAGCATATTCATACAAGTCAAATAAATTTTGCAAACTCACTAAATCGCAAGCACATAAAAACTATATCTTGAATTGGCCCGAACCGTTAGGATTGACATTACTACCAATATCACTATCACTACACGTGACATAAATAATAACTCAAAAAATTTTAAAAAAATAAAAAATAAAAATTATCCAGGTAGACATAAATAATAACTCAAACGGAACTATTTGAATTGGCGGATTTGGATTTTGGAGCAATTAGCTGAATTTTTGCATCAACTTTCTCTATTCAATTCAAAATTCAACATTCAGCATGGATCGTTCCTCTTCCAAGCTCAGAATTTGTTGATCAGCTAAAGATCAAAGCAGCAGAATGTACATTAGCAGGAAAATCAACAAAAAATTTGAATAAATTCACACAACTTTCTCGATTCCTCCATGGTCACCATCAATTCATTCCAACACTTCACACAAATGACCAATTAACAAACGACAATGCCAGGCAATGTACGTCGTTCTCTTCCGCTGCAAACACCTTCCAGACCACGGCTTGTTCGAACGAGACGTGGCGCCCCATTGTCGACATGCAGATACCTCCTGGCAAGTGAGCGGATCCCTGCAAATATAGGATATAAGTCATCATATACCATTACTTCCTACTTTAGCATGTATCGAAACATAATTTACCATCAGTTCTTCTGCAGACTACCTGTTGCATGATCTTGGCAAACTCTGAAAACAACGCCTTCCGCCCAGAATCATCGAATATCTTATCTAGAGTGATATCTTGCAGAGAAACTAGAGTCGTCTCTAGCATATCTAGCCCCGCCTGGTTTGCGAATGTGAATACAGGCACCGCCTAACAAACCCGACATCAACAATTAGAAACAGATTGATGAAGACCTTTTACTAGACACGTTTCAGGATTCTAGCTGCTGACATAGCCATATTAGGTGCTAACAAGAACATTTGTACTAGAAGTAAAATGGTGAGGGAAAAAAGAAACAAAAATCTTAGAGCCAAGGCAAACCTTGAAGGAGCAGCACAGAATGGCATCTTGGTGATGCCAGAGTGCTTTTAATAACGCTTCACTACTTGAAGACTCGGCTTTAAGCAACTCAGCACCAGTATGAAGGCTGCAATGAAAGAAACAAATGTCTTAAAAACATATGAAACTAGAAAGAGGGGAATGCTTCCATTTGCTTTCTCTTGATGTCCACACAGGCTTATGTTACGGCTAGGAAGTTACTTATAAGGAAACTGGCAAGATTTTATTGAATCGTGAGATGCAATAATTAGTACCTATAGCTTTGGCAGATCCAATGTGCGAGGGTCACAGCTTCTGGTGAGGCTGGAGATAGCTTCGAGCCAACTGTAGGGCTCACTCCTGATGGAGATATAGCCATAGCAACCCTCTGCACGGAGGAAATCACACTACGAACATATTGGCGTGCCATTGAAGCAACATTTTCTTGTAAGTTGCTCTCAAATGGGAATTGGAAGGCGATAGTCAGTATAGATCGCGCACAGTAAGCTCCTCCTGCATTTTTTCCGTTGTTGCACGTAGCCGGGCCAACTTCTAGACTCGACGTCAAATCTAGTGTCTTATGAGGCAACAAGTCCTGTAACTCACCCTGCCAGATATGTCACTAGTTAGCTAACATGAAAATTATCTGGCAACATCTTTAAATTAACTACTATTGTACATCTGTTGACCATATAAACCATAGACCATAAATTCATAATGTCGGATATTTAAAAGAAAGACAACACAATCTATTCGAGCAGGAACTTGTACTCAAGTCAGCATAGTGCTCGGCTTAGCCATAACATAATTATAGATTGATAAGGGCACAAGAAACAAATCAGCAATGATTATGAGTCCAAGTTTCTTGCAGATTGCTAAGACATTAAATGAAGTTATTCGAAATAGGAGATAATTTAGCAACTCAACTGATTTTGAATCAAGCGGGATTATCCGAAAACCAGAAGGCAGCAATTGTGCGTCATCTGGAAACATCTCATCAATTGGTGCAAAAACAAGCTCAGAGCAGGCCCCAATGGCATTCTCATCTATTCCACTACACATCTGTAGATAAGGATCAGTTTCAATATGTAAGATATAAATAGATCGAAATGCCTTTCACAGACCACCAAGTTACAAAAAGCACCTGTAAAAGATGGATATCTCTGGACATAAAAGCATCTTCATGGCTGAGTGGATGTCCTTCCAACCGAATAACTTCAAGCATCTGCACGGCAAATTAGATATCGATTTTCTCCATATGCAAGAGAGTTTAGGTGTTCTATTGAATAATTGTACAAAAGTTCATCATAGAATAACACCAACCTCTTCTTGTTCAATTGTATGACCTAGTGGCATAATAATTTGGCTTCCAGTAAATTTAGTGGGCCTCATCCCCGGATAAGCATACGTGCTTTTCAACGACGCAGCAGCATAGGCATCAATGTTGAAGTCTGCCCACTCTGATCGATGCTCCCTTAGAAAGCGAACCAGCACGGCCGGAGGGACATTCTGGCAGGTAAATACACAAATTCAAGGCATGAGTTGGTAAAACGAGCAAATAATGCAGTCATCCTGATAAAATCTATCAATGATAATCGAACAATACATGGCAGCCTGGAAGCACTTCAATCGGCAAGTCACAGATGACTCATAATATAATATAATGATTTTATAATCTATAAATCCCTATTTTCTTTCCTTATGATATCACATCTTGTTGAGGATAATATAGAAACAACCAAATAAGACAAAAATTTTAGCAGATATATCAAATACAAATTGCTTAAAAAGCTCTGCTGTTCGATAATTATTGCATAAAGAGCACCTGTAGTAGCATAGATGCCTTTGCACAGAGAATGCCTCCAAGCATAGAAAGATTATTTGACCCACTAGTTAGGTTTTTCGCGGAATTGATGGCAACTACCACATCTTCTGCACCATCACAGTTTAATATTGACCACCCATCATCGTTGAACCCATTAACAGCATCATTAAAACCTCTGCAGAGGATAAACATTAGATTATTAACAATTCCCTTACCATTACTTCTCTGCATTAGGTGTATGATGAGAACAAATAGCATAACCATATCTCATATGCAATGCTGATAAGTAAGAAACATGAAAGCAGATAACCTGTTTAACCTCTGGCTGAAAGTGCGCAGAACAGCTGGTTGCCTGCCAAGACCATACGCGACCTCACCACTCATCTCTTGAGCTATCTGCCGGATATACTTTATTGCCTGTTGAAGTAACAGTCATTAGTTATGATGGAAGGAACTATTTCACATCAGGAGCTCCATAGCATAGGACAAAGATACGCTCAATCCATTAATATTTGAATAAATCGAATACGGCACATAAATTTATAAGACATGTTTCTGTCAAATCCTCAACTGACTTTGGAATATGAAACAAGAACACTCTGCACTCACAGCAATAGTTGTTTTCTGTGCTAGAACTTTTGAAGATTCATAAAGTGGCCGCAGCACCTCTGGCACACTCCACGCCTGGCCAAGGGGATAAAATGTCAGTCAAGAAGGCGTCATATAAGATAAGTAAAGATTGCAAGGAAACAGAAAAATGACCTCCAGATTAAGGTGGTCCACAATGTGAATAATGGATCCTCCACCATCACACGGCCGAATCAAATAACCAGATGGAAACATTTCAGCTCTCACAAATTGTGAAGCTGCAGTCGCATTTGGGCCAGCCCCAGTACCAGAGAGAGACCTCTCACATACCTTCATTAACGAAAAGAGACAATGTCAAAATCTCATGACATATAAGCAAGCCCAAGCCATACAAATTATTCTGGGCTTCAAAGACCTAAGCATGTTTTAGTATCCAGCAATGACAAGTACATGAATCCAGGCAATACATCAAAAAAGTTAACACATTAATACAAGCATTAAATATTTAGCACATGTTCTTCCTCTTTTATCATGAGCTTTGCTGTATAAACTTTCATTTAGAAATGGAGGCAAATCTATATTTTTAGTAGTAACAGGAGTTGAGCTACAGCGAATTCGGATAATTTACGTTACTAGCATGCTGCTGTGCCTCACCATGACCCAACCCACAAATATGCAAATACAAGCTACCTGCTGAAGTAGTGCAGAAAAAATAATCATCCAAAATCATGCACCAACTGCTAGTTCAGAAAAATGCATACCACAAGGCTGCCATTTTCCAAGGTGGTCGTGTATCTCAGAGTCCAAAAATCACGAGCAGGAGCCAGAGTAGTTGGGGCATATGTCTGAAAGCAATCATCAGTCGATGATTTTCCAAAAAGGCAAAAAAAGCAAGAAACAAACTTTAAATAAAAAAAAAAAAATCACACCATTAACCTGTGTATACAGCAGTTCAATGGTTCCCCCATTTCCTGCAGGAAACATAGTGAAAACTTCAAGGTTCCGACAGTCACGGAACCAAGTAGGACGATCTTTAAGGATCTCTGCAATCTGTTAAAGTTGAAAACTCATCAGACAGAGCCCTCACTATGTTTTGGCGCCAATATTCTGGAAAAAGGGCTGGAAATAACTACTCTGATTACCTTTATAGGTTCTAGACTCACAAGACCGCAGGCTCGTGCTGCCACTCCACTACAAGTTTGTGAGATGGCAAAGATCCCAACCGAACCCGGACCAGGCTGACAATAAAATCAAAATTTAGGATCCCGTATGAAATTCGAACGAGGAACATAATAAACTACTGATTTGCATTTAACACGACTCCAACCTTCATCCCAGGCATCTGGACCCAACCAACAGCAGTTCCTGTAGCCTTGGAAAGGAACTCTGTCAAGGTCTCCTCCGCAATTGAGAGGAGTCTGTCAAAGCCAATGAAGATAAAAGAACATTAGTTTGAATATAGTTCTTCCCACCATTCAATATCTGCAGGGGTGCAATGACAGAGAAGAAACAAGTTGATGAAATTACCCAGCAGGGTTACTAGCATCTCTGAGAGAATGCTGAGGGGTAGTGACTGCTGACTCACAACTCGCATCAGTGGCAGGAGTAGGTCCCTGCAGAAATTTCAAGATTGTATGCGCACTAAGAGTTAAATGATAGAACACAATACATGCAGTATAATTAATATATAATAATACAAGTTAGATAAACTAAAACGCCAACAACAGAAAAAGATTATGTCTAGCATTTCAAGTGTCTAAATAAACCAATTCTCAGAAATTTCAAGAAACATTTAACAATTATCATTTTATACAGCATCAGCCACATGGTCTACTTAAACAATTATCATGTAGAACTAGCCGTAAAAAAGAAAACAAGCAAGAGTAATAAAGCAGAAGGGATTACATACACTATGTAGGTGCTGCCGCATGTATCCATTCTCGCAAACCAGTTGCGACACCTGCTTCTGCAGGCGATCATTTTCTTCCATCAGCAACTTGTTCATGGCATTCAATTTTCTGTTTACACTCTGAAGTCTAGTAGATTCTTTTCGCTGCTTCTCTCGACACCTACATTCATTCACAAAATAAGTACCTCACCTTAAGTTCCCAGATTTCCACCTCAAAAAACATTCACCATTAAAAGCCATAACTACCAAATTTAGCCATACTTAACAAGATACATATAAAGCACAACCCCAGAAAGTAGAGAAACCTCAAAAATGACCAAGAATGAAAAGCCAACTGACTCAACATTTCCGTTATACCTCCGGTTTTGGAACCAAACTTTGATTTGCTTGGGCTCAATGTGTGAAAGAATAGGGCATTCCCGAATCAGCTGCTGCCGGCGCAGAGAGCTCGGCTTCGGACACTCAGCATACACCCTCTCCAGCGCCTCCACCTGTTCCGCCGTGTAGCGGACATACTTTCCGGCGTCAAGATGCTTACTTATGCTACCACTGCTATTCTCCCGATGGTGCTGTGCTACCATAGCCATTTTTCACAACTTGGAAAACTCCAAAACCTACCCGAATACTGCGAAGTCTTGAACAAACTGAGCTGCTTTTCTATAGTCCTGCCAGAGAGCTGACAAAGATTCTCTGAAGAAGGAGAAAATGCTTCCTAGTTTTCGATATTATTTAAAAATACTAATCTTCCTAGTGATCTCAGAAGATAGGATGAACGATCTTGATTGAGGCGAAAAAACTGTTGGCCCTTTAGATGTCCGAGAAACACACTTCCACCGGTAAGCACCCTTGTGCGTATGAATCATATGCATACTGACAAAACAATATGTCTACTCATTTTTCACACAAGAATCCACCTAAGAGCAGAAGCAGTTACAAATTATTATAATTGTTCACACTAAAAGCTCCGATTTTTCACCTAATGGAAGGTGAAACCACCAACTTCTGGCACGCAAAAACCCTGCTTTTTCACAGAAAGCAACAAAATTTATCCCCTTCTTTTGAGCTTGCCGCTGTAGAATCCTCCTCTGATAAATTTCCTTACTTTACAATAAACTTTGTACTACCAAAAACCCAGCAAGAAGCTCGTTGCAGCCGGAGTTTAATCAATAAAATTTATGGTTTTCCGCCAGAAATACAGAAAAAGAAACGATTTTTGCAAGAAGGGTCTCTAAATATCACACAATATCTACAGGAGGCTCTCTCTCTCTCTCTCTCTCTATATATATATATATATATATCTTCCAAAAAGAAGAAGAGAGGCAGCTGATATTCAAGGCGCTGTAGGGGTCTTTAAAGATCTGCAAGGCTGGAAACTAGAAGGGGAAAATGGCACTGTAGACATGTCAAAGGGGCTCCAAAAGACAGATGGAAAAATAAAAATGCCACAATGAACACAACATTTTCTTCTTTGTTTTGTTTTGGTATAAACACGCACAACAGGAAAAGGATAGATTGCAGGAGAGGAGGAAAAAGATGTTGTGATCAGTAGTAGTATGTTTGCAGAGCTGAGGAGCAGCTACACACTGGAAATAGAGAAGTGGGTGGCTATGGATTGAGGAGTGATAGAGAGAGAAGAGGAGAGTGAATGGTTTGCTCGGAAATCGGAAATGGGGCAGAAATGTGTTTTAATACATATATATATACACACACACACATTAATATATTGATATGGTGATGCTGGTGTTGGCTGCTGCAGAGTTGCTACTGTGCGCACACTGCTGCCCCTCTGCCTCTGCCTTTCTGCCTCTCTCTGCACTGCACCTCTGGAATTCTTCCATCGACCTTTTTCCATTCTTTTTTATTTTTTTTAGGCCACCGCACAGGATTATTTTATTTAATTAAATTTTTAATGAAATACAGATAAAATCTGAAGAAAAGAAAAAATAATACTAATGAGATTAGAAAGATTGAAATGACGTGTTTAGACCCACAGAAACAAGATTTTCCCGGATTGTCTGCCTTAAATGCTTTTGTCAAATCACACCTTACCAAATCTTCTGCCACCGGCTAACCTCCCCCAATACCATAGACTCTATACCGCCCGCGCCTACTACCCGAATCTTTTTAAATATATCAAATTCTTTTTTTATATATATAATTAATATCATAACAATATTTTTTTTTTCAAAAATATTAAATATATTCTTTTATATATATATATATGTATATTAGATTTCGCCTTGAAGTTCTTTAACCACACATATCCTTTATAACTGTATATCTCTCTCCTTTTTTCACTTCAATCACTCATGATTTCAAACTCGATTATTATATATTTAATATAAGTGTCACATTTACGTATTTTATATAATTAATATTTTACTTAATAAGCTCAAATAATTAATAAACTACTACAATCAAAATATTATATTATAAATTGCACAACACTTATATGTGTACAACGTTTGTAATAACATTTGTTAAATTATCATAATTTTTACAAATAAAAATTTTCAAATCAACACGACTTGTGGCTCATGAAACAATTACGTACAATTGACAATTACTAAAAATTTATTAAAAATATATGTGAACAAAGATTATAGCAATAACTTATGTTTAATTTTAAAGGTTTTTAGGGTTGTATATTTATATAGATTTATTAGATTTAACTCTTAAGAAATTGATAATTATGTTGTATGTAAAATAAATGTAATCAAAATAATGTTAATAAATATTTATTGAAACATAAAAATTCCAATTTAAGAAATTATAATAATGTAGCATACATGTCTTCATTATATATTAATCTTCATTTTATTTGCATTAAAATATGGTTGATTACACTTTAATACTTAACGTTGAGCGATTTTACACTTATGTTCAAAAATTTCAAAATTTACATATTGACAGTGAACTTTTGCACAAATTAACGCATATAACATTAAAATAATTTTACAGTCTCACAAATGTAAATATGGGACTATTGAATATTGTGAAGAACAACAACAACAACAACAACATTCAATATTTGTACAAATGAAATAAGCTAAAAACTGGGTTTGAAAGTTTTTCATCAATCTGAGTCAACATTTGTGAGATTTAAAAATTGATATAATTCTATAAGTGTTCATTTGTGCAAACATTAAGTGTTAATATGTAATTTTTTAAAATTTTGAGATAAAAGTCCATCGTTCGGATACTAAAGTGTAACGAATCCTAAAGACTATATTTTCTAAAAAATAATATAGTAGACTATATAAACTTATAAATATTAATCTTTGTTTGATTTAGTTATTCATTTAATTAGAACGTTTAATTATTAACCATTTCATGTTTAATATAATTAAAAAAATATTATAATGTTATATCTACATATAATAAAACATGGTATCGATTATGATGCTTTATCAGATAATTCACTTGATTTTTTTTATTTAATATATGTCGGTAATTATTTGACATAATAAAATCTACTAAACGTTATCAATCACTTCTTAATATGCAAAAATTCATATATTTTTTCATTCGTACAAATATATTTTGAATGTCATGTATATAATGAAATATGTTAATGAATATGTCACAAATTAATTATATAATAAAAAAAATATTTGTAAATGTGTGTGTTTGAGAGAGAGAAGATGGTGTTATATTAAAAAAAATAAAAAAGTTATTGTAGTTGATTTGATATTTTTGGGAGGCAATTTTTTTGGAGGGAACTCCACTTTATAGTATGGATAGATATATATACCTAAAAAGAGGTGGGGCTCTAACTCACCTTACCCATCTCTTCCTTCTACTCAGAGCATACCTCTAATGGAGGTTTGGTGTGAGATAGAAAATGGTGTCGATAAGGGTAGAGTGATAGTGAGTCTGCATATAGAGAAGAAGGTATAATATAGAAGAAGATAGTAAAGAACTTATATAGAAGAAAAAAGGGGCCCACGAGCTGCACCAGCAGCTGTTCCATTCCTTTTTCTCTTTATTTTATTTTTCTTCTCAAATATACGCTCATATATGTATGTATATATATCTATATATTTATGTAATATTTTTTTATATGTAATAATGTAATTTTTTATTTGATATTTTTTACATTATGATTTTTATGTTGTATTTTTTATATTTGGTGCATGTTGTGCAAAATAAACAACAAGGTTGAAGACGGAAGACTTTAGAATCTTGGTGTTCAAATTGGTGTTCCACCGAGTGTTTATTACGTGTTTCAACATTCCATTTTGGAATTCAAAAGTTAATTGAAAATTAATTAAATGATATATCTAGATAAATTCAAGATGGAATAAATGTTGATGACTTACCTTGGAAGAGACCTAGAAGAATCTCCAACATCAACAAGGAAAGATCTAGGATGCTAAAGAAGGAAATGAAAGTTATACTCAAACTAGGTTTTTGATTTTAAAAAAGGAAATTGACTTCTTTTCATATATGGAGTCGGTTTACTCTTCTAGAAAAGAGGTATCAGATTCAGTTTGAGTTGTGGATCAAACAAAAGAATTCAAGAAAAATATTTTTAGTGATCTACGTGTTTTGAGTATAGGTTTTTTAATCATAGCTAGAGTTGTTTATTTAAGTGTTCAACGTGGAGTGTAACGCCCTAGTGTTTAAAATATCTTTCTAACACTTAGGTTTTCATTTGTAATTGGGTAGAAGTATGCTCGGGAGAGTTTTCCTATGAAAATTAGAGATCTAGAGTGTGAGGGAATTTTGCACGTCAATTCACAAATGATGGTGCAAGGGTAGAAAATTTATCGAGTGAAGAGAGTTCATTGTGTAAGTACCTGAATACGAATTTGCATTAGATTAGTGGATTGATTCTCCCCAGAGTATGTGTTTACCAAACTGGGTCAACATATCATAAGTTTTTTACATGATTTCTATTTTATTCAATTTGCAACAAACTATCAATATACTTAATTGAACACCAATAAAAAACACCACATATCTGAGCGACGTCTACATTTCATATATATATATATATATATATATGTATATGAAAAAATAATTAATTAAATATGCAAGTAAGAGTAAATAAGTAACTATAAATAAAATAAATGAATTAATGAGATATAGTAAAATATAGATGAGTTGATATGACAGTAGACCCATTAATAGTTATCTTTAGATAGAATGATTTAGAAGATAAATGTTAGATATATGTTTTGTGATGTGTTGCTGTTGTGGTAGTGATAGCATCTAAAATTAGGTAGAAGCATTGGAGATGCTCTTAGGAACTCTACTTTATGTCATTAATTTCTAACTTGTCTCTTTACCTCACCTCCACTATCATTCTACCACATCCACCACATTCCACCTCACATTCTACCTATCCAAAAAACCTTGTTGGGGATGCCTTTTGTGAGCAGAATTTCGGGCCCAAGTCTTTAGAAGGATCTCAATGGGTTTTAGGATAGGTGGTCGACGAAGGGAGATAATTGGTCAAAGTCAGTGAATCGAAAATCTTTGGGAGATGAAAGAGCCTCGACCCCCAGTATTTCCTGAATGAATATCTTTGAGTGTATGGTTTATGTCCCCTGTAATATGAATGAGCATTCGATAAGTTAGGGAAGGCATGATGAAGGACTCACCGAACTCGACATTATTACTCATAATTACTGCGTTAGGACTTCGACTTGTTGGGCGTTCATTTAAGTAAACTTGAGTTGTCGGGGATCAATGTTTTTTTTCTTTTCAAATTGTTTACATATTTTATTGTATTACTGTTTATTGGTTATCTACTGACTTGACCGTCGAAGTCCGGATGATCGTTAAAACTTACGATGATCTTCATTCCTAACAATTTATTTCTTGTTTGTTCTTATAGATCGTCGGTGTCCAGATCTTATTCGATATTAATTGTGGATTTAGCATTTTATAAGCAGGAAATGTTCTAGCTGCATAAGTTCTATTCATAAAATGCATCAATACGTGTATACTTTTGATGTTTTGTCTCTCGAGATTGGTAGGATAAAGTAAATCGTATAATGTGTACAACTAGATGATGTGATTTTTATTTAAAACTCAAATCAATTTGCAATTGAACTAGTAAAATGCAACACAGAGTGAGACGAGGTTGAATCCACGAGGAAAAAAAGGAATTAAATTAGCACGTACTATGACATTGGCTTCTATTTATTATCTAGATGGCAAAATTAAGATTCGTTTAATTAAGAACTAAATAAACAAGCAAATAAAAATAAACAAACAATTAAACATGCGAGTTAGGCAATCAAAAGAATGAATACTCTGGAGGTTGGTTTATTTGAATTACTAAGTATAAAATCCAATTATCTGGGATGTCTGACTATCGATTCAAGCTCACAAAGACGATCACTAAGGTATCATAAATCTTCTCTCGAAGCATTTAAAAAGTGGGGCGCATAACTAGGTTCCGTGTCTCCAATCAAAGCCTAGAATGTGTTTACCAAGAGCACAAATGATCTTAAGCCCTAACAACTATCCCTAATCTCTCGATTTAGGTAATATATGCCCTTTTAATTATTAAATTTATATTTTGAAGCTCATTTCTCAAATTATGAATCAACATACATGATCATGTCATTTAAAGATTAATTAGCTCTCACCAATCACCAATAAACAACATCCATACATAACAAGAATTTAAAACATAAGCATGAATCATCAAACATCCAACATAAACATCAACTATGTTTCATAATCCAAATAAATCCAACACCCAAGAGTTTCAATGGTTGAGCCCTTCATTTTTATATAAATAACTAAAACCACTACAAATATAAACATGATTTAGCAATAATAACAAAGGACAATTTAACCCGGAGGTGGAATTGGTCTTCTTCTTCTTGTTTCAATTTTGCTCTTCCTTGTCTTCTTTTCAATGGCCCTTCTCTTTCCTCTCTTTCTTCTATCTAATTTTCTAATTGTGACTATGAATGGGGAGACTTACCTTAGATTCAAATTGGGGTATGAATATATAGCGGGGGACAATTTATGCATTAAAAAAATGTAAAATGGAAAGAAACTTTGAAAATTTATAAATCATGGATGAAGGCGTGATACGGGCTCGGTCGTGCCCCCAATCACGATATAGGTCACGTCTGGAACAAAGAAAAATATAACCCAGTATCGGAACAGGTCACCTGTGCCTCCGGTCACGCTACATGTCATGCCTAGGGGTGCAAATACGACGGTCGTGCTGTTGATTGCGCCTTCGATTATGTGTCGACACATTTCACGGTTTTACTTCATTCTCCCTCGTTTCTTGTCCAATTGATGTGATTTAACTTGAAGTGTGTTCTTAATTCAATTTTCTATCTTTCTACGGCATTGTATCCCTCAAAATATCATTAAATCCACCCTAAATTTCCTGTAAAACTCAAACTTGAAACAAAACTTCCAAATCTGAAGGTAAAAATCCCAAATTAGGTTAAAACACATGCAAAACTCTTCAAATCACATCATTTAAACTTATGAAAGATATGAAAAAACACTAATCGTCAGTAGATTGATGTGGAGAGTTTCTCTATACATTATGTCAACCACGATGAATCAACTTCTTACTGTTGTTAGCATGAATTGAACTTGAATATTATTGTTGCTACTAGAACATAAAATTGTGTCATTCTAGTCTTCAACTGATTAAGTTTTACACCAAATAATCAAGATTGGTTAAGTAGTAGATGGTTCTAGATAATTCTTGAATTTTATGCTTATAATAACATGTTTGGTGTTTTAAACAACCATTACTTTTCATCCAAACGCATCGTCTAGTGCGTCGAACCAAATCAAATTATTGCTGCTACTAGAACATAAAATTGTGTCACTCTAATCGTCAACCAACTAAGTTGTACATCAAATAGTTAAGATTGGTTAAAAAGTAAATGGTTCTAGACAGTTCTTAATTTGTATGCTTATTAGCAATTTTGGTGTTTTACACAACCACCACTTTTCATACAAATGCATCGCCTAGTGTACCAAACCAAATCTTCTTGAGGGATTGAACCTATAACCTTTGTAAAGCATAGTAACGTGCTATAATACTGAGCTACCAATTGAACTAAGATAAGTTATAGTTTTAATTTCTCAACTCCATAAATATAAGAAGACCGAATAATGGGCCGACTACACTATTTTCAGCACGACTAGAGACCACCTAAGCTATACTCATGTTCATCTTTGTGCTCCCGTTATGTGAATGTGGAAAAATTTTACCCGATATGTGTTGGGTATTTAATGTTTCCGGTTTCATATATCGCATTGCTACAACTAAATAGTATGTGGTGATTTCTTTTTTATTTTCTGCTCTAAAGTGATTGTTCTATTTATTCATGATAAGTTCTTTTATATATCAATATGTACACAAGTCTTATGCACATAGGACCGTGTGCAGTATGATAAAACAAATTTTATGTTACTTGTATAGCGTGATGTCATTTATGATGTTCAATTGTATGATCCAGCAGATAATAAGAATATAATTAAAGAAAGCATAAACGGCATACAATATATTTATCGAGTTCGATCAACACACATACTTTGGGGGCCATGCACAGTAGAGAACAAATTAACTCCTTCAAAGTTAGTTTCAAAAAATGACTTACACAATATGATCATCTATCTAAACACATTTTCGAACACTATCACTTCCTTAATAGACTGAAAACATAAGACTCAACTACATTCCAAGTGCCCACATTTGGTCTCTCTTGCAACCTTCGCAAGATCACGATCTTCAGCAACAACTTTGTACCCATAGTATTGTCCTAAACAAACTACCCATTAGAACTTCACGTTGATCTTTAAAGTAAGATGAGCACTAGTAGACACAAAAAAAATCTTATCAAATACGACAACTTAAAATACTTAGAGATTGTAAAATACTATTCAGCATGCACACCATTCAACAATAATTGAATAACCTTCATATAGGAGCTCCAACCATCTTTCTTCTTCGAGTTTTTTCCTTATGAAACTTGTTTCCATGTTGATAGGATTTGTTGTATTTTTTAGCGAGATCCTTCCTTTGATGATTAGGACGAATATTCAAAGTAATTCTCTTTAAAGACAGTTGTAAACCCAGCTTGATCCATAACAAATCGAAAGCAAAAAGTCTACATCCCTAGAAGAATAACTCATAAGTAATGGTCAAGGATATCATCAGGATCAACACGAGGAACAACATTCTCTCCAAGTTTGAAACCATTGGTTCAGATATTTCTTGATCAACACAACATATAAAGGTTGTGGCGTGGTACTCTGCAAAGACCACGATTAGCACAACACATGATTTGCAAGAATAAATGACAATTAAACTAGTGCAAATCAATTGCACTAACACAGTTCAATCATGACACATGATATTTTTCAGTGTTACAAATTATATTTTTCAGTAGTATACACTACTACAAAAACGCACATACGTAACGGTTATTGTCCGTTACGTATGCCATTTCAAAACCGTTACGTATAGTGGTGTTACGTATTCTACCCAGTATACGTAACGGTTATTAACCGTTATCTATACTCACTTTACGTAACGGTTTATAACCGTTATCTATACTGCATGAAGCGTTACGTATTATGATCTTTTGTAATGATTTTTATAACAAACCGTTACCTATTATATATTATAGGTAACGATTTCTTATGAAACCGTTATGTATTATATTTTTTAGATAACGCTTTTTTGAGAAACTGTTACATATTCCATAGCATAGATAACGTTTTTTTGAGAAATCGTTACATATTCTTTTAATTAGATAACACTTTTTTAAAAACCGTTACGTATTCTTGTATTTAGATAACGCCTTTTATTTTAAACTGTTACGTATAATTGTATTTAGATAACGCTTTTTTTTGCAACCCTTACGTATAATGCTGTTCTGCACAATTTTTATAAAAATAAAATTATATTTTTAAATTGTAAATAATCTAAATAATCTTTCAAATTAAAGGCAAAAACGTAAAATAATTATAATAACAAGACATTATCCAAGTATCAATATTTAAATACAAAGAAAAATTCAATACAAATTTAATAAAATCCTAAAATCAATAGATAATAAGAAGAATTTATCTAAGTTCCAATCATTACAAAAGATTTAATGCAGCAAGAAGAACCTTGTAGACATTGGCAATGTACGTTCTAAGTTTCAAGGAAGTCTTCGGGCCAAATGAAAGCAATGGCCTTTGAACATGCTGCAAATCAAAATATAGAATCTGGGTCATGTTTATATGTATGGCTATATATATAATGGGAAGATAGAAGTTGATACTCTATTACACTAGCAAACTGTAAAAGACATTCACATTAGTAATTGAGTTAAGAATAATCCAACTGTAAAGAATAATTGAGTTAAGAATAATTCAACAAAAAAGAGATGGAAATAAATTCAAATCTGCCTAGAAAATTGTTGAGCAGCACATTTACCTGATTCATAGCAACATATGTGTATCCTTTCATGATAAATACTCGTCGACTTGCTACAAGATCAGGTACTTGTTCAAATGGCACCTTTATTTTACAACAAAATAAAATGAAATCAAACAAAACAGAAAGTCAGCCAGAGCCACTCTAATGAGGCCGAGTCACATTTGATTTTGTATTCTATAGTTCCACTGTACTTTATTGGCAATGGAGTCTTACCAGCACTCTGCTTGGCAGTATAATGCCCACTTATTAGGAATGAGAGGAAGCTAGTAATTACCTTGTAATATATGGTATCAGCTGCAATGACAAATATATAAAAGAAAATCAGTAGAAACAATTAAATTAGTCACAAACTCAAATGTGGCTCAATTTTTCTCGGAATACTAACATACTATTGGAACTTTTACTAGAGCTTGTATACAGTGAAGAGCAATGGCAGCTTGCCTTTTCACAGTATGACCATTTGCTAGAAATTGAAGTCTCGACAGTCCTTTTAAAGCGCGAAAGGCTCGTCTAGCCTGATATGTATATATAATAGAAATAAGGATCATAACAACTCATAACTACTATTGCTAATTCTGGTGAACAAACATCAGAAACACATGAGTTCCAGAAATGCACATATAATAATCTCTGCTATTTATATATCAACACTAAAGCTAGCTCCATAGTGGAAAAATAATTTAATTCTAGCTAATATCAGTTTCAATTGTGACAATACATTCTAATCTAAGAAATTAAATACTACGGAGAAGCATCTTCTTACATATTAGCACATCACACACACACACACACACACACACACACACACACATATATATATATATAGTAATTAATATATAGAATCTAGAATATTAATCAATGTAAAATGTATCAGGAATCCTATATAAACAGATTGGATGCATCTTGCAGTGGATTCTTCAGTGATAGGCAATCGAGTTTTAGCTCCATTTTACAGCTGAAGTGACAATAACAATGAATATTAAAGCAAGAGTATTAATTAATCGAAAATATATAGTATATATATACCAGATATCCTCTAACCACTGTTTGGATACATTTAGCGGCCAATTGTTGCTGCATATTCGGATCTTGCAAGTGAAATAAAGTGGAAGGTGGGGTAGATTGATCGAGAAAGTTTATATCATTGTCATCTTCTTGGCCTTCCAATTCTTGTCTAGTAGGATCTGGATCTGAGTCGAACATTGTCTCCATCGAAATGAACCATTTTCTTAATTCCTCCCTTTCACATATTCAACAGGCAAAATTTAAAAAGCAAAAAATTGAAGCTTAAAATTCCAAGGAGCAAGAAATGCAAATGGGGCAGTAAGAAGACCCGCAAAGGTGTCACTTACTCTCTGCGGTAGACAAGGTGCAGAACAAAGTGGGAAACAATCCTTGTTGACAACTTTAGATGCTTCTGGGTGACTCATGTTTACCTTCCATAATTCCTTTACCTGAATTGCAAACGTTTAAAACATTTCCCAACTGTAATATTCTGTAGTCTCAGAAAGGACACAACTAAAAAAGTTTTAACATTACCAAATTCTCAATCTCTTTTGATTTCTTCCCCCTGGATCCATCTGAAATTCCTTAGAGAACTACACAGAACAATCAAAACCATACGAGGTCAACTCATATATACCCAATTGAGAAATACTTGTTATGGGAAACGACATCATCAATTATCCAGAACATAACCCATAAAAATAAACCCAAAACCAATGATTTTTGCTAAACTTTAAACTCATAAGTTTAAAAGATTCCTTAAAAGGGCCTTCAAATAACATAAATACACTATGTTGAGAAAAAATGAAATAAAATTCAGGATTGCTCGTCATATTTCAAGTCCTGCCCTAAGAAAATGAAACTCCAGATAATGTGAAAGGCATAATGCTCAATTCAAAGCATAAACATAAACATTGATCTCATCCATAAACATAAGAAAGAAGCAGAAAACGAATTGAAGGGAAACCCTAGATTAACAAAGAACTTCTACCAAGAAAATCAGAGAATTTTATTATCTTTTTGCAGCTTCACAAATATTCTTTATAATCACCTAAACAAACAATAAAAAAAGGTTAAATATTATACATACACAAACATATACAGAAAAATCTCAATTCAAAACAGAAACAACCTAAACCACCAATTCAATAAAAATACAAATCTATCTAAATAAAAAACATAATTGATAGTCGAAGAGGTTGATATCGCCTATGGCGATCCGAACCTTTTTCTATGTATATATATGAATATGGCAGAGCTCGACGCTGTAGATACTGGTAGCCTCGCAATGGTTGTTTTCGAGCATATGCATCATCTACGCGTATTCCTAATCATCATTCTTGAAGACAAGCTTGGACCGAAGCATAGTGAGAGAGGAAGAGGCTGGCGGGAATTGAGAATTGGGGAGAAATAGGTGGAAGAAGAGAGGAGAGGAAGGCAAAATGAATTGGGGGAAATGGTTTTCAAAATTTAAAATTTTGGGATAATTGGGAGATTCGCGCTGATAAATCAAACAACCCTAAGTCCTAAGAGAGAAGCACATATGTAAGAAAATCGTTAAAAAAAGAGACGCGCATATGTAACGGTCATTTAACCGTTATTAAAAAAAATACGCACATATGTAACAGTTTTGAAATAAAGTGTTATGAAAAATCTTTGAATAGCACGCACATACGTAACGGTTGTCTTATAACCGTTACGTATAATATGTAAATACATAACGGTTTACATCAAACTGTTATATATAGCTTCGAGAGCACGCATATACGTAATAGTTTTTTTAAAAACCGTTACGTATACTCATTTCTTAACGGTTTTAACTAAAAACCGTTATCTATGCAGTGTTATCTATTTGTATTTTTGTAGTAGTGATAAGTTATATTTTTTTCAATTATAAAATGCAGTAATAATTACAAAATTGTCGCATCTTTTCTTTTGAACTCTTCTTAGCATTATCTTTCAACAAATATAAATGTGATACTTTTAAGTTTTAGAAGTTGTGTTTTTCTCTTTATCAGGTCGAATTTAGGACGATACCCGCCTATCTCGTATAAGACATGTGTACATCCAATGTACCTTATAATTTGTCTCTATGAACTCATTTTTTGACATCTTATTTATGTTTTTTAATTGATAATACATGCGGTGCCACTAAGTTCAAAGTATCATTTGTACTGAAATGATAATTTGATTAAAATTAATTAATTAATTAAAAATTGTACTCTTTTTGTGACTGTTATGAAACTTTGTACAATTATTAATGTAGGGCATTCGTGATAATGTTATTCCATTTATGGTGGTTTCCCTCATTCAACAATCTATTATCTTCTCCTTAGAATGAATGAATGGCACAGATAAATGTATTTTGTTATTGTTCTTCTTATTATTTGAATAAACCTCGAATTATAAGAAGAAGAAAGAATCAAGGGTTAAATTTTCAAGTTATATTATAAATCGTATTTCGCATTTGTTAAGTTCAGATATAGAAAAATCGAAGTGTCATAATATGTTAGTTGAAGTGTCACGATAGATTTTTTCGGCTGGCCGAAACTTTCATTTCTGGACAAAAAAAGGGTTGCAAATATCTGAACAATGGTGGGCCCGGGACACATGTCACATGCAAAGATGGGTGATGCATTACATGTGTTCTACATTAGAATCTACCAGTCATCTTTACCTGAGCTCGGCCAGACCCTAATGTTATGGCTCATTCGTTCGTTAAACTCGCTCTTAGTAATGCTATTTTTACTTTTTAATTTTTTTATCGGCATTTTACCGGGTGTTATTTTGAATGTCATCCCATTGAGGCAACATTTTTCTAATTAATTGATTCCCTTTTCCACTAAAAAAGAAAAAAGAAAAAAAGAATACGATGTTTCACATTTTATATATTGGGATTCAATTTACTTATTAAATAACACTTTGTTAACGGGTAAAACGTGTCAAACTCAATTATATTATCAGAATTTTACATCAAATCTCCTTTGTGTTTTACAAATTGCACCAAAATCTGTTGTATTTTTTTTTATCCACAAGCACAATCTCTCTCTCTCTCTCTCTCTCTCTCTCTCTCTCTCTCTCTCTCTGGTCTAAAATATCCTCATTTCCATACAAAATTGGAGTGTCCAATACCAAATAAATAATAGTATTTTGGTTTGCATTAAAAAAAAAGAGAGTAGTTTTATCAAAGTTTTGAAAAATTAAACTTGCACATATTTAATACGCATTGAAATTTTGCGCACTATCTCGATAACACGAGAGTTTGCTCCATTCTAGGCTTTATTAACTCATGACTAAACAATCAAACTATTTTGGAAAAAAAAAAAGTGAGCATGGCATCATGTCCAGTTAGTTAGCATAAATTAATTTATTGGGTGTAACAATAAATTAATGACCTGATGATATGACTGATCACCACAAATCCACATAGCAACCTCAGCTTAAAGGTTAATCTGTGCAGCTAATGTTGTGCAGAGAATTTTGGACAAATGGTTGAAACTTTTTTGGCTTTGTATGCTTGTACATTTTACCCTTTTCTTTGACTTTTTTACCCCTGCAATGTCTCAATCAAATTCAAGAATGCCCATCTCAACCATATATTCTTTTTAACATTAAAATGGGGTAATCTCAAACTCTGGCTACCCCTGTATGTTTTTTTGCCTTATAACACTGTTTAAGCTTAATTCAGTTAAACCTTATTCCAAGGTACAGTATAATTGCCCATCTTGGTTTGAGGTTTCGTTGAATTCTGATGTTTATTTCCTTTTTTAATATTGTTTGGGTGCTTTAAAATTCATGGTCCATTTTTCTTTTCATGGTAAAACATTTAATGCCAGGGACAGCATTGTCCTGCCCGATATTAATTGCACCATACTAAAATATTCTCCCAACATTCACACACTTTATTATTTTTATATGGTACTATTTTGTTTTTTATTTTTATTTTTAGGTGATGTTAAGTTCATTTACCCTAAGTTTCGTGTCAGTTTACTTAACGGGTCCAATTTCGAATTTAAACACTATAAAAATACTATGAAATTTATGAGTACGTAATTAAATATGAATCGAATTTGAGTTTTTATTCGTCCAACACAAGTTTTTATGTTATACAATAATTATTTGAAATAGTTCACAATTTTATTTTATTTTTGAAAAGGAGGAAAAACTTGCTATTGTTATTAGTGATTGCGTCACGAGTAAATTATGCTATGTATGTAACCTACAAACTCGACTTACGAGACATTAGTTGCAAAGCTTTAATTTTTAGGGTCTGTTTTTATCTTTTTCTAAATTCGTTTCTCTCAAAATTATATGTTATGAACTTATAAGATAATACATAATGGTAAAATAAAATATAAAATATATGCACAACCGAGAAATAAAGAGCTCATTTTAAAATAAACTTAAAAATTTTATCATTCATCTAAGAAAAACTCATATGTTTTTTTTTAATATAAAGAAATCTTATGTTTATTCGTGCTATTTTTTCCTCAATATTCGTAGTTGTCGGATCATTATTTTACCAGAGCTCAAAATCAAACCTCATACTCTGTTTTTTTTCCCTACTCAAAAGTAAAGAACAAAAAAAAGGGGAAAAAAGGAGAGGTTTTAATTAATATCTTTAAGGTTGTCAGGGGTGAAATAACAAATAACATAAATATAGACAGTTGCTACAAATAGCGTCGATAATGGTACGATAAATATATTAAATAATCGTGGATGGCAATAATAGATATTTACTGTATTAGTCTATTTATTTGTGTAGTTTTATAATTGCGATAGCTAGTGACTACACCGTGTCAATGTCATTCACAGCGACATCATATTTTTTGGGGTACAGTTATATTTTCCATTCTAATTATATGTATTTTTATTTAGTGTAATATTACATCATTATTTTTTTTTTTCATTTTCTAAAAAAAATATTATTTTTTCATCAATTTTTCATAGACAACATAATAGTAATGGGATTTTATGTTGATATATTATTCAATCACGTAACAAGCTCTTCCAGTTTTTGTCTCAATTTAAAACATTTTAGTACAAACTATAGGCCATTTTTAATAAATAGCTCGGAAAAGGGAAAATGTGAATTGCTTTATAATTATTAAAATATTAGATCATTTATGTTAAAGAATTGTAATTAACTCTTATTTGTAACACACAACGTAAAAAATCCTTATCTAAATCTATAAATCTATATGAAAATCGTGAACAACAATTTGAATTAATTTATGCATTTCCATTGATCTCGAGCCAACGACACATGACACGAAGTGTTATCATTTTATATTATTTCCAACATAAACAAACATATTTAAAATGCAATATATATTAATTTTAACCCAAGTACTAGTATATATAAAAATAAGAAAAAAATCACACCTTATATCTGGAACTATTAAAATTGCAATAAAATATCACGAAATTCAACTAATTACATCAAATTTCCAAAACTATTAAAATTTTCATAAAAATGTTATGCATTATAACTAATTACACCTTCCTTATGTTCCAAACTACTAACGTATTAACAAATTTATTTCGAGAAACCTCATTTTTTGTAGATTTCGAGTTGCTGAAATTTGACACCTCAAGATAAATTTATAAATTTTTGAATAATTCGATCGAGACATAATGCATAATTACTCATAGTTTATAATATACTAGCATTTTTCCACGTGCGATGCACGATTATCATATTTTAAATTTTGTGATAATATTTTATTAATGTTTAAAAATATCCAAAATGCATGCATTATATTAATTGAACATTATTAATTATTTATATTTTGATAATAATTAGTAAATAATGTGACCATATTTATGGGAAAATATATACATTTCACTATTTCATTTTAATATAAATAATACATAGATATCATAGTTTGTTTTATCTTATTTCAATGTAAATATACAAACACTCATATATACACCACTCTTTTTTCAATATACACCACTATTAAATTTAATTTAAAAATAAGTGATTATTAATGTACTAAAATATCCTTTTTACTTAAAAAAATATCATTTAAAAAAAAAGAAAAAACTGATGCACACACGCACATTATTTCTCTCTCTCCCTCTCTCTCTCTCTCTCTCTCAAACAATAAATTGAGAGCTTTTGCATCTGTCCTGCATGCTTCCCTTTCTCAAACAAAAAATTTAAAATCTAGTCAAACACCAATTCATTCTTCTTTTGAAACAAAAATTGAGAAAAATGAAACTTGAAATTGAGAAGAAACCAGAAACAGAAAAAAAATAAAAAAAAAATAGAGATGACGTGGGATTTCAGCCAAACTTTTTTTTTATTTTAGAAAACAAGTTCTATGTGCAACTCATTTGGAAAATAATTGTAAAAAATAAGAATGAAGTTATTTCGAAATATGGGACTTGGTTTGAACTTCACGTTTTGAATATCTGATTCAAAATTAAACTTTTGAAAATAGGAAAGTGATTCAACATTTATTTTTTTGAATTCTTGCGATCTGCTTCGAAATCATTTTCGAATCAGAGACCCAACTTCGAAAATTTTAGTTTGATGCGCTATATTAAAACTTCTCGATTTCTTTATTTCTCGATTCAAGAGAGGCAGAGCCGGAGGAGACGGTCGTGTTCAACAGCGATGAAATCGGGTGGGTTTGAATTCAGTTAGAATTAATTCAGGATTGCCAAAATATTTCTTCTTGCATATCATCACCGGCAGTGTGTTTTTTAGAGGTAGAGAGGGGTGATTGTAGTGGTGCAATATTGGTTTAAATTGATTATTAAATTAAAGGATAAAAATGAACAAAATGTGGTATATAGAAAAAAAATATTCTATAAAAAATTATAGTAGTTGTGTATGCAGTGATGTAATGTATATTGAAAAAATAGTGATGCAAATAGCAACACTCATATTGTATTAGAGTTGATTTAATTTTCTTCTAAACTCTTCAATAATATTTGTTCACTGTAATTTGAATATATTGTTAATAGCAAATCCAAAAGCAACTACTTCAAGCTCTTCACAGTGTTTTTTTGCAAAGTAGTGATTTCAATTTGTTGAATATTAAAAAAAAGAGATAACATGAAAGTGTTTTGGGAGTTGCTTGTATTTATAGATCAAATTGTACGTTAAAACCATTTATAAAAATAATAGCCTAAAATACGTAAATGAATAAAAGAAAAGTTGTCCAACACAATTTAGATCAACAAAAATATAGAATACCAATTGGTTTACCTAGCTTGATGTCTACTTTTTAGTTTTAAAAAATTATTTCGACTTGCAAGTGCACAAATAGTGTAGCAATGGTGAAACATGATCGAACAATGTCAAAAAGGATGGTTCAAACATTGCTTAGCCCTTCAATTAGTATGGTTCAAACATTGCTTACTCATGCATCTGTACCTTCATCCTTCTGGCATCATGCCCTCCATCTGTCCACATATCTTCTCAATATTCTTCCAAAGAAAGGTCTGTCCAACCAAACCCCAGTCTCCATACTGTTCCGTCGGTGCCCGTCATATGCTCATTTGCGTGTCTTCGGCTGCTTATGCTACCCACTATTTCCCTCTACCTCAATTCATAAACTCCAGCCCCGCTCTACTCCGTGCGTGTTCTTGGGGTTTCCATTGAGTCAACCTAGCTATCTATGCTATGAGATCTCCACTAGAAAAATCTTTGTGTCTCGTCATGTCATCTTTGATGAGTGCCAGTTTCCTTTTCGTGAGGTCCACACTTTGTCTCCCTCCTCTTATGAGTTCTTGGATGATGTCAGGTCCCCGTATGTGAGGTATCATCAATCTCAACCACCTCAGTCTCATGTGTTCACCTGGGTCGACCCTCCCTCTGTCCCTCGCCATCCGGTTACCCTAGCCAGAGTAGCATTGTTAAACCTAGTACCGTGTTCACCCTTACCACTTCTGTTGTCCGTTCTCCATTACCCAAGAGTCCCGTAGATGCCATTAGGGACCCTAATTGGAAATCGGCTATGGTTGATGAATTTAATGCTCTTATTGATAATAAGATGTGGGTCTTAGTGCCTCGTCCACATGATATTAATGTTATTCATTGTATGTGGACTTTTACTCTTAAAGAACGTGCTGACGGTTCTTTTGAGAAGCATAAAGCTCGTCTTGTAGGTGATGGCAGGACTCAACATGTGGGCATTGATTGTGGTGATACCTTTAGTCCGGTTCTCAAGCCAGCAACCATTTAGGTGGTGCTGAGCTTGGCTGTGTCCAAGCGGTGGTCTATTCATTAGCTGGATGTCAATAATGCTTTCTTGCATGGTGATTTGACTGAGATTGTGTATATGCATCGGCCGCTCGGGTTTCGGGATAATAGGCATTCAGATCATGTTTGCTTACTACAGAAATCATTGTATAGACTGCGTCAGGCTCCTAGAGCGTGGAACAAGCGGTTTACTGATTTTGTGGCTACCCTCCGGGTTCATCGCAGCATCTCTGATCACTCACTGTTTGTGTTTCGTCATTCTCTCGAATTAACAATCAATTGACCTCATAAATCAATTACCCATGAAGAAAGGCTTTTCTCAAAACATAATCAACACAAATTCAACCCTAAGGGAGGCCAACCCAAAGAGAAGGAAAATCTTGCATATGATTTATGAAGGAAAATAGGGAAGAAAAACACGAATTCAACAATTTACATCAAACATCCATCATCAAATCACAACACCCTAAAATTAATAAACTTAGCTACTCATAATTAAACAACACAAAACTAAATCCAAAAGAAATTTCATAGAATAAGGGTGCGAATAAACCCGAAAAGTGGATTACAAATCTCCAAATCTCTATTGTTCTTCAATCTTCAAGCCTCCAAGAACACTTCTCCATTTCTAACCTATTTTTAGTTAAAAAAAGGGGAATGTGCTCAATTTCGAATTTGAGCCCCTTTTTATACTTAGGGCAAATGTTTGGAATAAAAGAAAATCGAAAATACAGAAAAATACATAAATTCGCAAAAAAGAGAAGGGAGGCGCGAGTCGGGATTGGTCGTGCCTCCACTCGTGCCCTGCTCGTCCGCGCCCTCGTCCAGTTGTGCCTCAACCACGGTTTGCACGGCCTCTGCGTAGATGTCCACTCACGCCCCTTCTGTAAGCAGGTCGCGCCTCATCTTTGCCGCTTGGGTCATGTCTCAGGGCGTGAGCGTGCAGCTCATGCCCGATTAGTCACGCCTACCTTCAGTATTTCGTGTGTCTGGATAAACACGTCGGTCGCACCTCACCATTCGCTGATACCTTTGACTGGCCTTTGAGGGCCATTATGCTTGTTTCGACCCTGTAGCACAAAAATTGTGTCAAAAAGCACTTATTACAAAACTTAGTTTATTCAAAGGAAAAGCATATAAAACGTAGATGAAAATACCTAAGAAATCACGCTAGAGTAATAGGAATTAGGATAAAAATCCCGTATGTCAACTCCCTCAAACTTAAGCTCTTGTTTGTCCTCAAACAAGGTTTCAAGTACTCAAGAAAAAACATAGAAGACATAGGGGATTCTATACCTTCATTACCTCAGAAATCAACTACAAAAGACATGTAAGAGAGCTAGTTTAAAGCTTCTAAACACGAGAATAAAATCATGGAGATCCAGCTCCCCTCTCTTTTGAGAAGATAAAATTCACTCTCAAATGAAGCTCACAATGTTCAATGGACACGTTTACACGCATCATCAATCAATACTAGCATACTACCATAAGCTTGCAAAATACCTCATTATGATTCACAAGTGGCTCCAAACAATAATCATATAGGTCTTTAGGGTTAAAAAGTTTGGCTTTTTGGATAGGATAGGGAAATTATAAGCAAGTGACTCCAAATCCATTCACACAACCTACTTAGTAACTTAAAACAAGTAAAACTAAACAAGTTTTCTTCTACTTCCATACTCATTTGAGGCTTTCTAGCAACAAAGCGGATGCTCTTTAGCCTATTTCGTTCATTTTTCCTACATCATCTCATTCATTTTTCTATGCCAAGAAACTAGAGTAGGCTTTTGATTTACTTTTTTCTTTTTTCTTTACCCATGACTCTATCAATTTCCTTTCTTTCAATTCTTTGAAGGAGAAAATTTAATTTTTCATCAACAAGGCTACAAACTAAATTTCCAATACTTTTTGCTATTCGAATTTTTGCTTCCAAGATTTTTCTCATTTCAAACTTAATTTTTCCTCAACTCCCTCTACCCTTGGCTAACAAAGAAGCAATTCAAAAAAGGCTCAAAGGGGTAAACAAAAGATGCGTTTCAAGGGGAATGAACAATTAAAGGCACAAATTTTGACAAAAACCGCCTTAGATCATCTTCATATTTTAAGCACACATAAATTCATGAGAGTTCATCGAGCAAGTTCTAGAGATACTAATATCAATGAAGAATCGCACAAGAAAGAACAAGAAAAGGGCCTAAATCTCACGGGAGGCTACAAGTTAGGCTAAAATCTCCATAATTCAATTCACGTGTAAATCGACTCATCACACTTTCTCATGCATGATTTTCAAAAAAATTTAACGCAAAAATTTATCATTATAAGCAAGACAAGATTTCCCTAAGAGCTCTATCTTATTATGCTTCATCTACTCATGCACAGAGGACAATAAAAAACCAAAGCAAAAAAGAATCAACACACAAGATTAAAGCCTAAATCCAAGTAATTATTACAACACCAAAATAATAAAAAAAAAAACAATCCTAAGGATCAAATATGTCAATACAAACCAACTAAAATATCCAAACAAACCAACTAAAATATCCAAATATTCAAATAAACATAAACATAAATTGTTCGAATGAAAATAACAGCTAGAGTGATTAACAGTCACCACTTAATGCTCCCTCCCCCAAACTTGCTCCAACCCAAAGGAAGGGCAAGTTTGTGTGGAAGAAGAGTGAGACCGTTATCAAGAAGGCAAACTCAAGAGTCAGAAGGATGATCTGAATCTGGCGGTGAGTAGCGCGGGTTGGATTGTGGATGCTGCGGATATGGGGGGAAACGGGAACTGGTATGGATACATGGGGTAGGACTGAAATGGCTGGGGCTGAGGAGGCCGCTAAAAAGATGATCCAGGTCCGCTCAATTACCTCATCATGCCTGCAATGTCAGACATATCAGATTGGAAGTGAGTGAAGCTTCCTTGCATGTTGGAGTAGGAGTCTTACAAGCCCTGGATCTCTGTACTCAGTCCAATAAAATGTATCTCAATGTCCATTTGTAAGCTCGTAAACAACGTGTCAAACTCCTCTTGCATCCCTGTAAAATGAACATCCATCTCTGTGCGCATATCTCCAAACCTGGAGATCATATCCACCCACATGTTGTTGAAGTTGGACGTCATTTCAGTCATCATGCCCTCAATGGAGGTAAACTACTCCTCAAACACATCTTCCCTTGTTCACATATTTCTTCCCCTTCCAGAGCCCGACGTGGACGCTTTATCCCTTAAGGCACAAGGTGGTCTGGCATCTACTTGGAGTATCAAAACCAAGTGTATAGAGGTATTCATCATTCAGTTCTGTTGCTCATCATAATTAGTCACTGAAGTCAAAGCAGGGTTGGGAAGGGGAAACTAAAGCCGATTCTTCATAGTAAGAAATAATGATGGAGGTGATGAACTAATCATCTTGTCATTCCGAAGGTGCTGCAAGTTGAGGGATTAAGAGCCAGGCACATGCGAATAGATAGATAGATCCACATTCAAGGCTCTAGCAATTGGGGTGATCAAGCCCCCAATGTAGATAGTTCCCAAATTTGGCACAATCTACCACTTGCACTGATCTAGAAATGTAGCTGCAAAGTCGACTTTGATTGCCAGCAACATGCACCACATGATATGGATCTCTTAAGTGTGCAGTCCACTATTTTCATGCTGGGTAAGGACTGTAGAGGAGAGGACCCTCTATATGTATCGGAGTATCGAATTTTGGATGTGGAAGACTTTTGCCAAGCTGAAGTCATATCTTTGCATCTTAGGATCGGGATCCAAAATACGTCACCAAAAATCTTCGAGGTTGAATGCATGGTGTGAATGAAAAGTACCCCCTATTAGGGCGTCAAAAATCCGGTTGAGCTCCTCCATAGTAAGATGCCTATCCCCATTGCCCAAGCAAAAAGTGCACCAAATGGGTCCCCGAGCCTTTGTAGACTTAACCTTAAGGGTGGCCAGGAACTCTTTTACCAATACTGAATAGGTTTTCCAGCTGACTTGCAAAGCATGGGTCCACCCAATTCGAGCAAACAACCGTTAAATGTCTTCATACATGTCTAGAGCGTCGGTGGCAGATGGGTCAACATACTTGGTGGCCAAGATAACAAAGCTCTTGGAGAGTGGCATCCACCTCTTCTTGTGCTCATACTTGATCAAGTAGATGCCCACTAGACTGGGATCATGCCCCTCCATGTCCAAAGGGGGCAAAAGTGACTCATCCTCCTCTTCTGACTCATTTGCCACCTCCTCGTCTTCCTCTTCCTTTTTATTTTGTTCGGGTTTAGATGCAACTTCTTCTTTCGACTCTTCTTGGTACATTTGTTCCTCCTCTTCTGACTCTTCCTCAACAACGGGACGTCTGCGGTTCACTCGACCTCTTCTAGACATATTGCAACACTTCAAGGAGTGAAAGTTCGGGTACCTTGCAAATGAGAGGGAGAGATTATCATTATAAACGACACAAACAGGGGAAAAGGGGATAACGAGCGTAGGCATCAACTAAAAGAAACAACACAACACCAAGCCATTACATGATCCACAAATTTCTCTCCAAACCACTATCCAATCTTAAATGCAAATTTGTATTACAAAACCAAAATAGAACTCAACCTCATATGTAACAATTAACAAAAGAGCTATAATTCCATTAACACTCATGAGCCTACTTCTAAAAAACTCATCAAAATCAACTCAGTTCATAGAATGACATAAAATCCTAAAAATATCAAGAAATTCCCATCATGAACCACAATCGTTTTAAACATGCTCAACTTCATAATAGAACCATCAATTTAACAATGAGGGACTAACAATTGTACATAAACCAAGAATAGCACCATGAATTTCAAAGGGACAAAATTTGCCCCAATATGCTAAAACCCTGATTTTCACAAAATAAAAAATAAAACATTCTAGTTACAAATGCCAACAAATTCATCCATAATCATGTAGGAGGAAGATACCAACACTTATTAGAGCAACAAATTTCACAATGTGGAACAATATTTCAAAAACCCAACAAGGGTTTCACAAAAATCAAATGAATCTAAAACATATCAACCTTGGAGGATTGAGAAGAAGGGTTGGATAAGAAATACATATCTTGAGGGAGGGGTGCTTCAAGAATCGTGTGTGAAGGTGCAAGAGTTTGGAAATTTTCGTGTGTAGAGTAGAGAAGATGAAACAAATGAAATGAAATGAATTAAGTGGGTGGAAGATGAATTAAAACCCATAAGTACGTATCAGGACACGACCGCCACTTGCGCATGCGGGTCGCGCTGATAGGCACGAATGAGCAACTCGCGTCTCCACTCGCGCTTTTGTGTCATGCTCGGGCTGAGAAAAATACCGCTGTTGAGACAATGCCCACTCGCTCCCCCTCTGTAAGCGGGTCGCACCTACTCAGCTCCGGGGCTCTATACTTAGTGAAATTTTTGCACTTTCCCCTGTTTTGGTCAACAAGAATCCTATACTATCAAAAATCTAAAAGACATAAATCCATAAACCATAAAATTAAATACTGTCAAATACACCAAAATTGAGTAAAACTTAATAAAATAAAAACAAAAGATTGGGTTGCCTCTCAATAAGTGCTAAGTTTAACATCGCTAGCTCGACAGGGTACCAAACCTTTAGATATCTTAAATATAGCAAGTTGAAGCTCCCAATTTATCCTATGACTTGTAGAATCTCTTGACTCGATGTCCATTAACTACAAAAAGACTTCCATCATTCCCCTGGAGTTCAATAGTGCCTCCATAAAAAATCCTAGCAATTTGGAAAGGTCCACTCCATTTTATCTTAAGCTTTTCCGGAAAGAGTTTGAGTCTAGAGTTGAAGAGTAGCACCTCATCACCTGAGGTAAGGTACTTGTGCCTTAGAAGCTTGTCATGGTAAAATTTCATCCTCAACTTGTAGATTACCGAATTTTCAAAAGCTTCCATTTGGAACTCGTCAAGCTCATTCAATTTGAAGATTCACTCATCCTCGGATGCCGTAGGATACAAATTCAACTTTTTAGTTGCCCAACAGACTTTGTGAGAGAGCTCGATGAGGAGGTGGCATGACTTCCCAAAGACCAATCAGTAGGGCTGACATTCCAAGTGACATCTTGCATGTCGTGCGGTATGCCCATAATGCTTCATCAAGCAAGGATGCCCAATATTTCATATTAGTTTTCACCACTTTTTAGAGGATTTGCTTCACTTCCCTATTGCCCAATTCGGCTTGACCATTTTCTTGTGGGTGATAAGGTGTGGTCACCTTATGCTTGATCCCATGCCGAGTATAAATCTGCAAAAAGGGAAGAGAGACGAGAGTCGGGGTTGGTTGCGTCCCCACTCGCGCCTCGAGTCGTTCCCACTCGCATGCGCCCTCATCCAGTCGAGCAGCTCATGTCTGACCGCTCGTGCCTCGGCCACGGTTTGCACGGGCCCTGAGTAGACGCCCACTCTCGCCCTTTCTGAAAGTGGGTCACGCCTCGTCTTTGCCGATCGAGTCGCGCCTCAGGGCATGAGCGTGTAGCCCGCGCCCGATCACTCACGCATACCTTGAGCATTTCGTGCATCTGGATGAACGCATCGATCGCACCTCCTCTGTAAGCGGGTCGCGCCTCACCATTCGTCGATACCTTTGACTAGTCTTCGAGAGCTCGTTCTGCTCGTTTCGGCCCTAGCACAAAAACTGTGTCAAAAAGCACTTATTACAAAACTTAGTTAATTCACAGGAAAAACATATAAAACGTAGATGAAAATACTAAAGAAATCACGCCAAAGTACTCGGAATTATGGTAAAAATTCTGTATGTCATAGCTAGATTGAATAATTTTCTACAAAAATTGATTATCCCTCAAATAAGATAATTTCCACCATGAACCAACACGTGAAGAAGAAGAAGAAGAAGAAGAAGAAGAAGAAGAAGAAGAAGAAGAAGAAGAAAAATTATATATATATATATATGTGTGTGTGTGTGTGTGTGTTTTGATTCAAATGTTAACCCCATACTCTTGTAGAAACTAAAATTCAATCTTAGTTATTCATCTCTTAGATTTCCATGATCAAAATTGATCTAAAATTGATAAGGTAAAAAATGCAATTTATTAATAATTATATTAATTGAGAGTATGGTAGTAATTTTATTTTATATGGAATATCAAATCCCACATTTTATGGCATGTCTATCTTCATACAATATATATTTTTTAATTTCCATTATTCTAATACATCACAATTTTAAAACCTTATGTCTTACAAAAAAATTCGGCGACTTCTTCATTGAAGATGATTAACCTACTGACGCAAATACGATAAATATTAACTACTATCATTGCTAGTTGCTACTATCAATATTTTTTTTTGTTTATCAAATGGAAGCAGATTCAGGCAATCATTTAAAAATAATTAATTTTGGTTGTTTTTTATTTTTTGTAAACAATATATTCAATGTTAAATTGATCATTATGTTCCCCTATTCATATTTTTCAAAGATTTTTTTCACATGTGTGAATGTTAAAACATAAAAGTTTAAACGTATGGAAGAAATTATGGCATACTCATTCACTGATATATGTTAAGCATATTTTATATCGTATATTAGAAAATCGTTATTATAGTATTAGCATGAGGTGTATTTTTATTATTATTATCAGTTTTGATATTAGCACATTTTATATTGTAAATTAGCAAAAAAACATAATACATTATTAGCGTATTGTAATGAGCTCGAGCAAATACTGTGTAACATGAATTAGACCAAACATCGTTACATAAATGTGAATTTTGTTATTGAATTTATTGGGTTTGGATCAAAATATTATATATTAAGATATGATATACGGTACCAAATATAATTTATTTATTTTTTGCATGTTGATGCGTGATATTTAGGTTTGGTTTGTTATACTAAGAAATATTTTGGTAATTATTATCAAATATATGTATCTATTTATTGGGGTTATGCTAATATATATGTTTGCTAATATTATTGTCAGAAGTTGCTAATAATCTTTAGATGACATGCTAATCAAACTAGCATTTCAGTTGCATAGATAAAATTGATTATACGTTGCTAATATTTAATTAAATAAATTGTTAGTATTCTTATAATGACATGTTAGTCGGGTTGCTAATAATCTTTAGATGACATGCTAATCAAACTAGCATTTTAGTTATATAGATAAAATTGATTATACGTTGCTAATATTTAATTAAATAAATTGTTAGTATTCTTATAATGACATGTTAGTCGGGTCAACACTTCAGTAGCATAGTTATATTGCTCATATGCTTAATAATATTAATGTAATTAGTTAATTGATATGTTAATCAGGTTAATAATTTTTGTAGTGTTCTTTGTCCAGCTAATATATGCTTGCTAATATTTTTGATAATATTAATGTATTAAATTGCTAATATACTTTAAATGACATACTATATAATAAAATCTTCAGTTGTGTAATTATCCCGCTTCATTGCTTGTTAATATTAATATAACAAATTGCTAGTATCTTTATAATGACACGTTAATCTAATTAATAAAATATTGCTAATAATATACATGTTGAACCCGCCGCTGCAAATGGCGTGAAATCGTCGATTTCTCCCTTATAAGTATCAAATTTCATTTTGCTAATTTGCTCAATATTCTGCCGCCACTTCGTTTGTTGAATTTGTATTTGGGAATTTGGTTTAAAAAGCGTCATTAATGAACTAATTAATATATTTGCTATTATTTTTCCTATATGTAAGGGACGTGGGATTATGGATATATTTATTTTAAAAAATTTAACCCTATGAAATCTAATAGAATTTGAAGAAATGGAAGTCTAACTTTTGGAAGTAAATGACAATAAGGAAGATCATTGGTTCCGTTGGTGGGAGGCCTTGTGCAAAGCACGAACCATGTTTGTCCAAATTATCATCAAATGGATCGGAATAAAGCAATAACACCACAAAAAATTTGTATTTGAACAACTTGCATCACATTCAAATTAAACATCATCTATCAACGCATCGATTTGTTTCCTCCAAAAAATTATTCGAATCAACACAGGCTCAAATATGAGGAAAACAAAATGTTGACAAATGTGAAAGTTGAGAAACATAATTAGGAGTAAAGCAAATAACTTGGAATATAAGATGTATCATATTTTATAATGGGGAAATAAAAAAAACATAAGTCAAGGTCAACAAACAAAAACCATTAAATATGGTACAAAAATTAGGAAATGAATGTCTCATTGGGGATGACCTAGTGGTGGAGTGATGTTATCTTGAGGTCAAAGGTGGATAACCTCCACAGTGGCCCAATGTGGTTTGCAGGCTATTACACAGGGACGAGACTTACCCAATATGTACCTCGATAGTGGTTGCGGGTTACCTTTGACAACAAAAAAAATTAGAAAATGAATACACATAATACATTACAAATAAATATGCTATTTAATTTTAAATAAGAGAAAATAAAAGAGAAGGCCACACAACACTACACATCTAATACAAACACAACCACATTGATAAAATGTAATTCGAAGGTAGGAGCGGCTCTTCCTCTTGCTCGAAATTCTTCTTCGTTTTTTCAAATTGTTCGGCACTAGAAAAATTTCAATTTCGAAAAAACTTATTACCAATCCCATGCTTTCATATGAACAAAAATATCCAACTAAATTCTCATAATTCTTCATTAGTTCAACATGTTATTCTAAAAAAAAAAAAGAACCCTCTCAAAGCAACTTGAAGCCATGAACTTAAGGAATTTTGAGTTCATTCAGCCAAACAAAAAACCGTAAACATTTTTTTTCTAATTTCTTCACAAATGACATAAACCAAATTATTTTAGAGAGTTTTTATTTGTACCACCAAATTTGCTCTTTGCACCACAACTACTCATTGCACTCTTGTTTTTACTCTTTGCACTACTAACATTTACAATAATGTCCTTCCATCTAAAATATGTGTTTTACTTAAAAAAAAACTTAAAATCAGTAAAATAAAAATATAAACGGAACTTGCATCTCCACTTCACCTTCTTCTCCAGCCGTCACCTCCTTCTCCGACGCCGCCCGCCGCCGTGAGAACCTGCGCCGCTGCCACGAAATGACCACTGCTCATCGATGTTGTAACAGCGTCGGCCGAGTAGTCTTCGATCGTCTGGTCCCCTTCTGGAGAGAGGGCAAACAGGCCTCCTTTGAAACCACCATCAAATTCATCATCACACCTAATGACGCCAACATCAACAACGTCTTCACCAACGGCATCGCCTTCTTCATTGCCCTCGTCAGTACCAAAATCCCCGCCAGCTCCGCCAGTGGAAACTTCGGAATCTTTGGGCCGAACGGCACCAGCGACAATGTCTTTGCCCTCGAGTTCGACACCTACGCCAACGAGTGGGACCCGAATTTCTGGCACATTGGGATCGACCTCGAGTCGAGAAATTCCGTGGCAGTCAAGAAGATTCCCGGCTCGTTGATCGGTAAAGAGGTGACACTGCAAGTCAACTACGAAGAAGCAACTCATGTTATAAGCGCGGCGGTTATGGCGGCGAACTCGGAGAGACACGAGGTGAGTTTTGTGAAAGACTTGAAGGACATTCTTGAACAGGATGTTCAATTCGGAATCGCCGCCTCCACCGGTGAGTTCATCGCCATTCACGACGTCGTTTCGTGGTCTTTCCTTTTCTTTTGTTTTATTTAATTTGAATTATAATACTTTTATTTAATAAGGACAATTAAGTAATTTCATAATTGATTATTTTTTAATTAATTTATTTTGTAGTGCAAATAGTAATTATTATGGTGCAAATAGAAACTCCCATTATTTTAATGATATAAAAAAAAATGTTTGAGTTGTGATGTAAAGTGGTATGAAACTATTGAAAACTATATCCATATATAGTAAAATTTGATCATTGAAATACATTAAATATTGAATTATCCTAAATCACAGCAATTAAGCGACTAGATTGAGGATAGATATGTTAATGCTATTTTTATTTTATTGGATAGGTATGTTAATAGGTTAATTAGCAACCATATATTTAAAATGAACATATTTCTTCCATTATTCTATTATTATGTTTGGTTAATTATATATAGAAACATGTTGATTGCTTTAGTTATAGAAATCTTATTAAAGAAATTGGCGTGCATGATTATTGATACCATTAAATTATCTAATAATTTATTAAATAACTATATTATCAATGGACTAAAATATTCTTATGAATAGGCGGGAAAATGATGTTGTAAAACTTTGTTATAATATAGTCATATAGATATAGAGCTTTGTGAAAGCTTTAATGGTTTAGGACATAGAGCGTCATTAATATAGGTCATAATAAAATATATTTTTATTGCAACATTAATAGTTCAAGACATGAGGTATAATTTTATAAAAAATATATATGTGGTAATAAAAGAAAGGAAAATACATAAGCAAATAGTTTAGGTTAGTAAAGAAATGTGTTGTGAGAGAGAAAATATAATAAGTTAGAGAAAAAGAATATTTGACAAGTGAAATATCGGAGGAGGGGGGGACCAGTATCTTTGAAAAAATAGGAAATGCAAGTCTGGATGCGGTTCCTTAATTCCAGACCAACATTTTTATTTTTATTACAAAAGATAAAAAGTGCAGTGCGCATGATAGTGGACCAGACCTTAATTTAATCAAATCCCTTTCCGGCGCACGTTAGTTCTCGGGATTCGATAACGCACACCTCACAATCTATACATATATATACGTACAAACATACCCTTACCTTAATATATATATATGTTAATTGTGAAAAAAATTAATAAAATAAAATAAATACTTTGGTGGCGTAGCGTTTTCATATGCTTTTAGCATGCGCAAAAAGGGCCGTCACGTGCTTGCCCACGGAATCGCTCTAAATATTTAATTTTAGCGGGACTGGATTTTAAGGCCTGTTTGGAAGGACCAAATTTCCTGCATTCTATTTCAGCACATACCATAAAATAACCCAACGGAATTTTAACTGAAATCATCCAACTTATCAATAATAATTATTATAAAATACATATTGTTTTATTTTTTTAATAAGATAAAAATTTGTATGAGACCATTTAACTAGTCTCTTGCGTTAGACGGGTCAAGTACGACCTAAATCCACCCAAAAAATCCATCTAAACCCGCTCAAACCCGCAAAAACAGTCAGCTCAAGCATCCGCCCACGCGCGCATCACTAGGTATAAAGTAAAGTATCACTATGTATGAAGTTAAGTATCAATAATTATATGTCGAAGTATCACTTAATATAAATCGAAGAATTATCAAATATGAATCATTTTCACATGCTAAGAATAAAATAAATGAATTATTTTATGCATAAATCATAACGTGGGTTTTAATTTAGTTGATTCATTTATATTCTTTTTTTTTTTGGAAGAGGAACCACTAAAAAGAATAAGAAAAAAGAAAGGGGGACAATCTCATGGGTCAAACTTTGACGTTAGACGATTTCACACAAGTGTGCCTCTTTTAATAAATTTACCTTACGTCCCAAAATTCGATCACTGAAGTATGACTAAACTTGTCGAAATCCTATGTGGATATGAAAAATAAAATAAAATAAAAGAGATGACACACCATAAATTAATTATTTATCTCTAATGGTGTCATTTTTTATTTTATTATAAATTTATTTAGTAATTCATTGTGAACATAATATAAGCATAATAAAAAAACATGAAAACAAATATCCCAAAACCAAATATAAATTGGCGACAATTAAATGTTGGTGTAATTAAGCAATTTTAAAGAATAATAAATAGTTAATTTCCAAAATATTCATCACCTCATAACGAATTCGCAATTTAGACATGACTTTTAAAATATTATAGTAATAATTCAATCTTTTGATTTGTAGCAAATTCAACGCTTTCAACTTTTTTCCGACTATCGAAACTATGAATTGTGAAATATTATTTTTCACATGAACAAATTAATTTAGTATTGAGGTGTTGAAAATGAGGTTTTTCTTGTCGTGTAACACTAGATTTTCAACTGCTGAATTTTATAGGAGTACAATTTATTTTGCTACAGATAAAAAATTGAGTTATTATTTCAACGTTTTAAAAGTCGAGTTTAAATTGTAAATTCATTCAACAATGGTAAATTTTATGGCAATTAACCCAGTGATAAAAAGACACATTTGAAGTAATTTCGGCGATTCGAGTCATACTTAAGGTGCAGGATTCTGAGGGATCTGTTTAAAAAAAATGATAGATATCTTGCGGCAAGTATCAATTTGTTTCACTTAAAACCTCTAAATGTTGGATTATTTAATGGATATGTTATTTGCACTGCAGAATATACTTTTTGCACCACAAAATAAATTAATTCAGAAATAATTAATTGTAAAATTACTTAACTATCCTTATTAGAAAAATTCAAAAATATTAAATAAAAAATGAAAAAATAAAATTAAAAAAAATACCCAATCCTTCTTCTCCGCTAAGGCCATCTCCAACAATTTACTTTATTTTACAGCACATCTATCTCTATTATACAGTAAAATCTTCACTTCATCTCCAACATTTTACTCTAAATTATACTCTAAAAATGAATATTCCATAATATTACTTTTTATGTATTTATTTTAATCAAGATTTTTTCAACAAAAATAACTATTAAAATTTCTGAAACTAAATAATACTAGAACATGGAAACATTTCATAATAATATTGCAACGAACAAAAATTACATACTAATATTGCAAAAAAATAAAAATTACAAACTAATATTGCAACATAGAAAAAAAAACATAATAATATTGCAGCGAAAAAAAAATCACAAATTACATACTATTATAAAATATTATTGTATTGCTTTATTTATATTTTCAATATTGTATTAGTATTTTTAAATTAGCATTTTTCAATGCTTTATTTGTATTTTTAATGCATTGTATTTTCTTTATTTTTATGTTTAGTAGTTTTATTATGTAATTTTATTAAATGTCATTTTAATTTTCTTTGTCATTTTTTTATGTCATTTTATTTTGATATACAATTGTTTATTTCAATATTTTTAAGAAATAAATAAATTAAAGTATAAGATTAATATATATATATATATATATATATATATATATATATCGTAAATAGAAATCAATCTAATTCAAGTATAAGATTAAAAAAAAAAGACGTGAACAGTAAATATAGAGTTGCTACAGTGCAGTTGTAAATATAGAGCACAAGAGCCCCTATCTCTAAAATAAAGCACAGTTTAGAGCATCTCTTAGAGCATGATTTTTAAACATTTTGCTCTAAATATAGAGTTAAGAGCGTCTCTTGGAGATGCTCTTAAATGCATCGGCGTTCTTCTCCAATGAGAAGAGGCTTCCATCTCCACCATCACCGCCACTGGCGAAAAGACAGAACCGCCGTCTAGAAGGAGCTGAGTTCTTTTTTTTTTTTTTTCTGAGATTTTTCAGATTATTTTTTTCGAGGACTTTCACATCGCACAAATCGAGAAAGAGATTTTGAGGGGAGAAGAAATAGTGAGAAGAGGGTGGCGGTGGACGGTGAGATGGCAAGTGATGGACTAACAGGAGTAGAAACCGAACTGGGCGGATTTTGTCAAGTTTGAGATTTATCAATCAAATTTTACATTTCTCTCCAATTCAAGTGTGCAGGGATGGAACTAGATTGAGTGGTTGTTGTCGAGTCCAGTGAAGTTAGTTCTAGGCAATGGTCGCTTGGTCGTCAATGGTGCCAGAAAAGAAAGCAGAGCCGAAGGCAGCTGTTGGAGAATGCAGAGTGGCAGAGAAGAAGTCTGTCTTCTCCGTTCAATTTCCTCTCTTTTTTCCCTTTTCTTATCGGTTCAATTTGTTTTATATTACTAGTTAAAAGATTTTTTTTAATTGAGGGTAAATATGTAATATAGTGTAGTGTAAAATATAAAATTTGAAGTATAAAAAAAAAAGGCAAAGTACAAAGAGGAAAAATTATAGTGCAAGTAGCAATTACCTTATTTAAAATATTTACTCATTTTATTTCTCCACTTAAGTCTCGTTTGGCTCCACCGAATTGGGGGAATAATTGGGTTCTGATTTATAGTTCAACATGTATTAATAGAATTGAGTTAATTTACTTGGGACATATTTGCGGAATAAAATCATGATGTTTGAGCATGTTACAAATTAAACTAGACACAAATTTCGTTTTTTATTTTTTAGAAGGATTTTTTATAAATATTCGATCACCATCTTTTAATTTGTAGCAAATTTAATATTCCAATTTTTTCAACAAAAATTTGTTTGATGTATGTTAAAACGACATTGTTTTGTTGTACGCCATTTTTAATATGAAAATTTCAAGAGTTGAATTTAATATAGATAAAAAAGTGATCTTACTATTGAAAGGTTTTAAAAATTGTGTTGGGTTTTATAAAATGAGTCAAAGTTCGTGATTTAGTCAACAATTAATCCTTTATTTATGGAACACACAATTCGTTCTTTTGCTTTCTTATTCCTTCATGAGAATAGAAACTAAAACGTCGAGCAAACTATGCAAAAACTTTTTGTCAGATTTTAATCTGATTATAAATTTTGACTATAATTTGATATTTTTGACAGATTTTAAAACTTCGAATATTCAAAAATAATATACACACATGCACAATTCCATGATTCTCTCACAATTTGCACGTACATCGACTAGAGACTGCAAATTAATTTTAGAAGACTTTTTAACCTTTATTTAAGTTGATTAAAACAATCCATAAAAGTTTTCAGTATCAATTGATCAAGTTGTAAACGAGAACACCCAAGGCCCAAGCGGTACCCCGTATGAACAAAACAACAATTCTCATGTACATCCGATTCCACGAGGCGAGGCGAGGCGAGGCGAGTACATTCATTAGATGGTTCGGGATCAATGCGGGTCAACTAATGTTGATCGATGTTGACTCGCAATTTTATTTTATTTTATTGTCAAAAATCAGTAGCAATTCTAACAATAAAAAATATCACTTGTATCATTACAAAATAACATATATGCTACTTATCTTATACGAGTTTTTTTTAGTTCAAATTGTAATTTTTGCCATTTCAATTTACTGTTTATAATTTAGGAGTTTATTTTTTTTTAGGGTTCATGATTTTTTTTAGTATTTTTAGAATTTTTTAGATTTTTTAGGGTTTTATGTTGTGTTTTGTAGATTTCATGTTTTTTTTGTGGGTTTATAAATCTCAATTAGGGGTTATATTTATTTCAAAAAATTAAATTCATTCAATTTTATTTTAGGGTTCACTAATTTCGTTTTTAGGGTATATATTTATTTCAAAATTAGATTTTTTTTCAATTATTGTTTATATTTGTTTCAAAAAATTAAATTAATTGTCCAACGCAATGAACGAGCCCATGCACGAGCCCACGCGTCAGCGTCGGGCGAATGTATTGCGCGATCCGCTGAATTAAGAAAAATCATTCACTTTAATTTTAAGGTTCATTAAATCAATTAAGGGTGTATATTTATATTTATTTAAAAAAATTAAATTAATTTATTTTAATTTTGAAGTTCACTAATTGTAATTTAGAGTATATAATTGGAGGGGGGGGGGGGAACAAACACAGAAAAACACAAAAAAAAAAGAAAAAGAAATAAATAAATAAATCTGGCGCGTGTACCCCACACGCGCCTGACAATGTGGAATTTTTTTTTTTACCGTTCCTTATTATTGAACCTGGATCAGTCTGATAAATCTGAGCTCATACATTTTACGTACAAGACACGACCTCAAAAGAAAATATTTCGAGTTTGAGATCCACTGCTCCCCCGTTTCCCAACTTAAAAAAACAAAGGACCGAATATGGTCAAATGTATTGTAATTCCATTTCGAGACCACTAGTATGACAAACACTGCCTTAGTCATGGAACACAAATCAGAATTTAAAAACACAAATTAGCTTTTTAAAGTGATAGATTAGTATCATAAGTCGCGACATTGTTTATGTTTTGTTTGGCATTGCATCACAAGCAATGAAGTAAAATAAAATAAAAAGTTGGAGATAATAATAATCTAAAAGCGCCACTTTAAGCGCATCGGGTTAAATTGCATCTTTGGTGTGCAATCATTGATTATTTTTTATACCTAAATTTCTGCGTAATTTATTAATACGCACCAACATTATTTAATTTTTTTTATAGGGAACATTATTTAGTTTAAGCATGAAGTTTTACCGAACCGATTAATTGTTGGAACGGCCAATTTAATAATGTGTTTGACCTCTGTCCATCCACTGGTCCAAAATATGACGCAATAATTATGTCATATTTTATGTTCCTATTATAAATTAATTTTATGTTAAAGTTTGGCGATGCTTACCACTAAGCTTGCAACTTGGTGATATTTTTCAGTCTAATAAGAGTGAAAAATAAAAATGAAGTTCCATCACCAATTTTCCCTCCGCCATTTCAAAAAAGGAAAAGTTAGAATGGTTAAACATTAACATCTCAAATATGAAATTCAAATTAATTATTTAATCCAGATACAATTGACAAATAATTAATTAATAATTAGGATGTCTTTAAGTTTGATAGGAGCACACAAGTCAACATCTAAAAAGTATGTGCACTATAAAAGTTACTAATCCCATAAAAAATAAAGATTCTTATGAAAAATTTTAATCGGCATGATCATCCTTTAACAACTTTTCGATTTCACCTTTTTCACCCTCCCACTTTATAAAAATATTAACTAATTAAGTAGGAATATTGTGCACTATTAGTGGGAAAAAGCTACGTGCTATCATTGAAATTGAAAAATGTCCCTTTTGTTAGGATTTCATATTAGGAAAACTTTGGATTCAACTCAAATGTCAAAAGAAAGGATATTATCCAATCTCACCAATATTGTCCCCCACCCTCTCCCCAAAGGGAATAAAATAAATAAAAAAATTACAGTTTTCAATATGATTTTATCAGTATAGTAGGGAAGGGAACTCCTATCCTATGCGTTATTTAAAACTCAAAACTTTACTATATATATGCGTATATGTTTATAAATGCTCTCTGTCCCAATAAGATAGACTTGTTGTCTTTTTAGGATGTCCCGATATATAAGTGGATTTCTAATATATACTCTATTTAATATGTTTACATTAAGCATTGATTCATTATCAAAGAAATCAATATGGGCATATTAAGAAATTTTTTGATTAATTGTCTTTCCTAAAAATTTTCTTAATCCTTGTGAAAATCTCAATCAACTTATTTTATTGTGACAGAAAGAGTATGTAATAAAAAAAAATATTATTGAATGAATGACTTTATAGCAAACGAAAAAAAATCCCAAAATTTCATGTAAATTTTGGTTTAGCAATTTTTTTTTTTTTTGTTTTGTTTTGAATTTATGAAAGCTACAATGTCAAATGGCGTACTCCAAATTCATGAGTAAATAAATATAAGGAATGAAGTAAAACAACAATTTTGACGCAAATATATGTTGATTGATTCTCTTTTTTGTGTTGGGTAGGTTGAAGGAAATGATTCAACCCGTTTCTAGTTTCTACAACACAACATAAATAAAGGATTTGAAATTAGTGGGAATAAATACATAAGAGGAAGTTATTGAAATTGAAATATATTGTAAAAAAACGAAAGACAAATGAAGAAGAGTTAAGAAACAAAGATTGAGTAGCATGAATGATACAGACAACATAAGTTCCATGTAATGTAATATAGTACAATATAAGTGGTCCATTATTATTAGTAAGTCAAATTTCATCTCATTTCCTTTTGTTGATGGAATTAACATTCCTCCACTCTGTCCCCCCCACCCTAATCACTGCTTTCCTCTTTCCTCTGTTTGTTTTCTTCTCTACTATCTTTTTCTTTTTGTTTTTGTTTTGATTGTCACTATTTCAATCGTATTAATAATAAGTGACATTTCATATATATATATATATATATATCTGATTCAAATACGATGTGGCCGTAGTAGTTTGTTTCAATTTTTAACCGCAGTTGACCTGACGTAGTGAGGTTTGAGTTCAGTCATAAGTGGTACTTATAAGTTATAAGGTATTTCATGTTTTTAAGTAAATTAAGTATAATGGGTGGAGCCTGGAGCCTGGAGCCTGGAGGGGAGGGTTCCCATCTCCTGTCACCCCTCCCTTTTGCATTTGAGCCATTGCTTTTCTCTTTTCTCATAGGGGAAGGAATAAATCTGCCAGTTAACTTCTTAAGTCCAAAGTGGGCCCTACTCTCTTGTGGGCCTGGGCTGTCTCAATGGGATAGGGCCCACCAAAAATATTTGTTTGCGTGCATCAACAGAATGGTGACGTGGACATGTTTTGATGGGTTGGTGGTAGTGGAGACTTAGGCCCACCACTCCTCATCACCCCATTTACACAATCAAGAAATGACGCAATTTTCACAAAATAAAATACCTCTCTCTCTCTCTCTCTCTCTCTCTCTCTCTCTCTCTCTCTCTCTCTGCTTGTGGTGCAGACTTGCTATTGTAGACAATGGATAGCAATAACCAACCCCAGAATCCATGCTCTATTCTTTTCACCATAAAGTCTAAACCCACAAATGGAAAAACAGATGCATGCCACTCCACTCCACTACCCTAACAGATTTTTAAATTTCGATTTCAAATATTCGAATGTATTACTGAAAAATGACAAGTTAAATAAAAAATTTAATCTGATTGTAATGTTGGTTAAACAAAATTGGAAACCCAATCCTATAGATCAAATTAAGTTGAAGACGAGGCCCAATTAGCTTAGGAATAGATATACAATACTATATTTTCTTTGAGTTTCAAAGGTAGCTACGAATTATCTTAGGACAAAATCCCCCCACCCACACCCACACCCACACCATTTTTTATATTTGTCAAAACCCTAAAAAAAATAACAATCTACGAGAAGTCAGTGTTGGAGACTTGAGAATTCTACATCAAATACGTAAATATGGAATAATGCAAACCCAATAACATTTATCTATATATATATTATTAAAAAAACATTGGATTTGACTTTGGAGTTTTACTTATCTAACAGTCAACCAAAACTTGGAACCCAAGCATTTTAGGGTAAAAAAAATCTCAGACCATATCACGATAATCATGAAAAAAATAAATCAAGATAAATCGAAGCACTGCTAAATACGGTGTCAATCATTTATAAGCTGATTTCCCTCAAGAAAATAAACACATATAAGTTGACAATAATTGTCTTCGCCGAAATTATTCCTCAAATTTGAACAAAGAAACATGTCGCAATATAACTCTTGACTGACTATTGGAATAGTTGTGTCTTTTTCTAAAAAATAAAGTTTCAAGAGTTAAATGAACTTCAGTTGTGTGAAGATAAAGACTTGTGCGCTACTCGTTAAAAAGAAAGAAAAAAAAGACTTGAGCACTACTTTTTGATTTATTTGGATTGGTGTCTACACACGATAAAATAAAATCATTTAATTAGGAGCATTGCGTACATACTTCACTTTCATCTCATGTTTCCCGATCCATGCTATATATATATATATATATATATATATATATATTATATAGTATAGGCTGTATAGCTAGTAAGAGTGTCAATCAACTCGAATATTTTGCTGGATTCCCATTTATATATAGTTTGTAAAATTGTTGACACGTTTATTAAAAGTATATATGTGTACCAAATTTTGTAATAAGAGGTCTCGAGTTTTGAGACCATATACAGTATAGATGAACTATACATAGAATGTGTTTAGCCCATCTAAAATCTTGACTTGGGCCTTTAATTTTACTTTACGTAATATTTATCCTAGCTAGCTCTATACATACAAACATATGAGTATGCACACACACACACACACACACATATTAACACAAATGTAAGATATGCACGATGCATGTAATAAACCAATAAATCATTATTAAAAAATAAATTATTTTATCTAACATTTCAAAATAAAATAATACCGTGGAAATGATATTTCAACTACGTACTAACGCATGTACATATGTGTTTGACAATTTCAGCCAGATATGATACTATTTTTCGTGATAAGTACGTTGTTTAATTTTGAAATATTAAAATTGTACAATAATGTAGTAAAAATCTTTTATTTGTATTGTGGATTTGGAGGTTGGGTTTTAGGTCCAAAACATTATCGAAATCAGAGCTTAGACGTTAGACCTATGTATATATGTATATATGTAGGGATTATGGAACTTCTACACACAGTCTCCTCCATTTTATTTTGTATAGCTTCCACTATTTTATAAAATATAAATAGACCCCTTAGTCCCAACACCTAATATCTTATGATAGCCCCCGATGCTATAACCCCCACCCCCTTAAACAATTGACAAAATACATGAAAAAAAAAGTATATTGTAAAAGAAAATGGTAGGAACCATATCCCAAATTCATAACAGTAAAGCAACCATTAAAATTAAGCTTTTTGAGAAGAAAATATCAGTTCTCAGCAACCATTTTCAGCTTCTCGAAAGGCCACAGTGCCATATTGCTGGAGCTAACTACTCTACAAAGAAAAAGAAAATTAATTCATGGGTTCAATCAACATATATAAACTTGCAATATTATGTGCTTCAATTCGATCCACTCCTTTTGCTCATATTTTCTTTACATTTGTTGTAACCATCGACACTGTAGGGGCTAATATAATGAATACTTTGATTTCCAATGGAAATAGATTCAAATTGAATTTCTCTTCAACCCACCAAAGCAAAGAGCCGTTAGTGTATATGGGGATATCCAGCAGAAATAAACTTCTCAGGCAACATTTCAGATATTTCAGCCGTCGATCTTGTGATATCGGATGGTCGAAAGAAAATTGTGTGGTCAACTAATCTTTCAACTTCTGTTGTCAAATTTAGTGCTACACTTTTAAATACAAGGAATCTGGTTCAACAAAATATATAGCTTCCATTTGACTACGTATTGGAAGAGCTTCAATCAATTTTGATTCTTGATTAGAGAATATGAAAATTTCTAATTTCTATCAATTTTGAGGAGGAACGAGAATAATATATTGGAAAAGGGCCGGGCTATGATAGATTTTTAGGTGTCGGAGGCTAATGGATAAAGATGTCTTATTACATTTATATTTATATTTTTGAAAATAGTGAAAGCTATAAAAAGTAAAACGAGAGTTGTCTTTAAAATTTCCCATGTATGTATTGTCATTCTCAATTAAAATATTTATATCTAAAATTTCCGAAATTATGTAAACTTAAAATGTTTGCTTTGGGATTTCATGATTTTATCGATTCCATTTAAATCTTACACGCACGTAGCATTTATAAATTAGTCAATTGAGATTGAAATTCAGATATTTACACCATAAAACAACATATTCAATTCCCACAAAAAGAGAACTAAAGAGCAAACATGCTTGCTATTAATCATGATACATATATCCTACAAAAAAAGAGGAGGGCAAAATGTAGTGCTGCCAACAGAAATATAAAATATCTTGAAAACAGATAAAGCGATGGATTTATGAACTACAATATATGTATTTTGCTGGGGCAGGATGGGGTCATCATATAATCTGGAGTTGTTCTAGACTGCATATAGCAGCAGTGGATTCATCTACTCTTCCTCTGTTGGTGGCGCCTTCTTTGATGGTGATGGAGCTGCAAATGCTGGGATTGCCTGCCTGATGCGTACAGGTGGTGGAGCTGAGAAAACGGGCACTGCAGTTCGTATAGTCACAGGCGGAGCAATGCCGCCTTGGTAAGGTGTGGGGCTACATTGTCTGATGACAGCAGTAAACCTCTGAATCTGTGGGGATGGCGGTCTACTTCTGTGAGAGAAGAAGGGGAGGATTTTGGATGTAGGCGTAGTGGTAGGAGGTGTTGGAAAAACCATCAAGAATTTATTCTGGAAGGATGCATTAGGCCTCACCAACTTCTCCTTCAAACGGTAGTTCTGCAATGCCCTTGCTATCCTTATCTGTTCTTGCTCCTCGTTGTTTTCGTGTTCAGATGGAGAGCTTGCTTCTTGCTGTGCCACTGAGCAAGCAAAACAACACAACAGCATGTATATTAACAGTGAGACATGAGATGCATGAGTATGAGAGCAGTAGTGAACTGACATAGTTTCAAGGAGAGCCAAGCAGCCAGTGCAGCATTCTTCTCAGCTTGCTTTTTGCTCTTTGCAGGCTCTCCACTAAATATGATTCCAGCAAGCTCCACCGTCCCTCTAAATACGGGCAGGTGCCCTAAACCCGACCTCAAGGTCGTGTATTGTGGCAAAGGAGATCCAACCCTCTGTGCAATCTCCTGCAAGAGGTTCTTATAAACCCCAGTCTCATCCTAAACATAAAACATTTACCATTGCTTCATATGTATATTAATGTCAATGTGTGTATAATAAACTTTCATTGATGCTGAAGCTAAGTATATAGAACTAAGCACATCACTGTTCACATGGCACATGAAAGAGTTCCAAATTGATTATTGATTGTTTGGCTTCTTCAATTAGCTACAGTCAGCCTACAGAGAGTAGTAGTTCTCACTTCTCAGGTATCAAGACTATTTAGTGTTGTTTGTAGTAATTATATATTGATGAAGGTAATTTATGTTTATTTTTAAGAATTAAGATGCATGAATATAATAAAGATTTTTGGTTACAGAGTAAGTCATAGTCAAGGCCAAGGAGGTGGACAGGCACATGCATGATGCAGAATGCTCTTGTTAACCACATTAAATTGAGGGAGACAACACCATAAATTGTACCCTTTGCTAGTGCATTTATTTCTTCCATGTGCCATCAAAACAACTATCGTTTTTATTCATCAATTTTAAATCAATTTCTCAAAAGAACTAACCATACAGTACATTCATGATGAATTCAAGGAAATATATAAGCGCGCACACACACATACATATATGTTGTAAATAAATAGTCATCAATTTCAATCATTCGTAGCCTCACAAATCACAACTTAATTATAGGAATTAAACTCCCCCACAAGTGCCTAACACCCAAGTGGTCCTAAAAAAAATAAAAAAAATCAACCCTTCGCTATTAAATGAATATATTCGTTACACAGGGGAAATTCACCTAAGGACTATTAGTCATAATAAATATTGAAAAGACAATAACAATAATAACTTGAAAATGATTCATACTTGCCACTCCACCTCTTCCTCTATGACTATGGCACATTTATATCTGCATATATTATTATTATTATTATTATTATAGGGTAGCTAACACTCCCATAAATTCCTAATCTAGCACATGCATCGCCACTTTCTCCTCTATTTCCACACCTTCATCTAATCTCACACTTAATACACATCGTGATCTCTACTATATATGAAATGCATGAAATAAAATATAAGATTGAAAATCACTATATGAACACTGAATAGTGGAAATAATTCATTTGAAATCGTCTATTGCACATTTCGTGTTGCATTCCGTATTGCACACTCGATTTTCTTAATTTTTTTTCAATTTTTTTCTCAAATTATAATTTCTTATGCTTTAGTTTAATTTTACACTTATTATTTAGAGTTCATCCTACCCAATTAGGGTTATATATATATATATATATATATTTTTTTTTTTAGTCTTTAATTTTTCAAATAATCAATTAATAATTCAAAATTTTAAATTAAATAATAAAAATTTACAATGCATCCTAATTGGGTTTGATGAATTCTAAATAATAAGTGTAAAAAATTAAACTAAAGAATAAGAAATTGAAATCAAGGAAAAAAATTGAAAAAAACTAAGAAAATCAAGTTTGCAATACGGAATGCAACACGAAATGTGCAATAGACGATTTCAACTGGAAATAATTTGACACTGAAGTAAAATGACGAGACTGCCCTCTGATTTGTACAAGTACAAAAATGATCTCAAAAACAGCTGTGTTATTAAAGGAAGGCAAAGACCAGATTGATGGTTTGCTTTCGCACATTTATTTGTGTTTACCAATAATACCCCCGCCCTTTTACTTTTCCCACCACGCTTAATCTCAAGTCTAAACATTTGACTTTATTACAGAAATAAATTATTCTTAACCACCGCCATAGGGGCAGTACGGTCATTTAACCAGTCCCACCAATTTGACCAGCGATGCAAATCATACCGTGCCATTATCACCACCACCTGCCGGCCGGTGAGAGCACCGGACACACACACACACACTACGAAATCATTAGAGAGAGAGAGAGAGAGAACTGACGAGGATGCGGGCGGCTAGGGAATGTGAGGGGCCACGGGAGGAGAGGGAGACGAGGGCTACCTCGGCGGCAGAGTGCTCAGCCTGGCGGAGAGTGGTGCAGTAATTGGCGCTCTCGAAGTTGTCGCCGTTGAAGTTGACGATGGCCTTGAAGCGCGGCGCGTGGTCTGGACCCTCCCTTATGCTCGTATACGACGGCAGGTTGAAGCAGCTTCTCTGCGCTAGCTCCTGCAGCTGGTTCTTATACATCTCTCTCTCTCTCTCTCTCTCTCTCTCTCTCTCTCTCTCTCTCTCTCTCTCTCTCTCTCTCTCTTTCTATCTTTCTCTCTCTCTAGGATATGGGTTTGAGTTTGAGATGGAATGCAGCCGAGCAACGGCAAATCATTTTTGCAGAATGGTTGTTTCGTTTGTTATAACATGACTCGACGTTTCCCCCCTTTTTTTTTTATGTACCAAAAATGGGAAAATTCTACCTACCCGTGCAAGTACTACACTCACCACTAATACACTATTAAAATAATAATAAAAGTGTATTAGATGGGATAATAAAATATTATTATAGTGTATTAGTGGTGAGAGTAGTACCCACTAACCCACATGGGTAGGGTAGAATTTCCCTCAAAAATCTATATATAATTTTGTCAAATGTATTATTTTTCAGCTTTTGAATTGGGATACTTCGCTAAATATATAAGATAATTATTTTGTGAACGCCCTCGTGTATATTTATGGTTCTATAAATATCATAAATTAGTAATACTTAAAGTTTTTATTTATATTACTGATTTTGCTCATTGCATCATAAATTAAAAAAAACATAAAAATGAAATATTTTTTAGATTACTTAAATACCATTTAAGTTACTTTCTAATTATACTATATGAATACTATAAATTTAAATAATAATATAAGATATTGTCATAACTCGTAAAACACATCTCTAACCCCTTTTCTCTCTATAAAATTTTTTACTTCTTAGAAGTGTCAAAACCTTTGGTGCACTAACATGTTTTAGGTAGAAAACAAGAATGATGTATAAAATCAAAGAAGAAGCAATCATTGTTGTTTCCACCAAAAATTATGAAATTTCGTAACGTTTATAGATCTGGAAATTGATTCCCGTGGTGAATCGTTGGGAAATTACAATCTGAACAGAATGAAGAGTATTCAAAAACTAGTTTCCTAAAAATTAGTTGTGTTCAGAGATCTAACACACGTTCAGAAATTAATTTATGAAGCTTAAAAAGAAGGTCTGAAAAGTGGGGAAGTGTAAAGAGCAAAATTAGTAATACAAATAGAAGAAACATCCTATTTTAAATTGCAAATATAATGAGGATAATTTAGTAAAATGGGAAATACAATTATTTATAAATAAAAGTAGGAAAAAGAAGAAAGAAAAGAAGTGAGAGTAAAAATACTTAAAATCTAGTGTCAATATGAGAAAATAATCATTATTATTTAATAAATAATGTAAATAGTCACTTTTTAAAAATATAATGTTTTTAGCCTTTTAGGATGGAAATATACATCAATACCCTTAGTAATAATATAAATAATTTTTAACATTAATTATTTCCTAGCATAAAAACACCCTAATATATTAACAAAAAAAGTTATGGACGATGATTTCAAAATCTATCTTTCACACACTAAAAAAATATATATTTCACCGCCGTTCTACGTCAAAGTCCCAGAAGTCATAACTGTCGGGTTTTTATTGCCGTCTCCTGATGTTGTAATTGTCATCTTGTTGTTGTTGTCGTCTTTTGTCATTGATGTTGCTGAAGACGAAAATTATAAAATTCAATCATCGTCTCTGCCAAGGTTCATACGCCCTCATCTCTGAGCAATTATGGACAATGATTTCGAACGATCTCATCCTCATAATGAATACACGAGTGCAATGATACGAGTAGTCCAAGTTGTGTTCTCGTGCATTAGTTCAATAATGATTTAATACATGAGTACACGATTAGTTCAATATGGCAGTTCAAAAATAACTCATACACGAAATCACGATTAGGATCATTCGTGTACACGTGCAGCAGTTGACTGATACACGACTTGATGAGTATGCCTATTCATGTACTCATGCACTAGTTAAAAAATGCATAGATACACGAGTGCATGAATTTGTTAATTCGTGCCCTCATGAAACAATTAAAAATGGGATATTGCACGAGTTCACAAATAAATTGCTGCATGAATAAACTTCAATACTCGTGTACTAAAAGAAATTGATTTGTGCACCAAAGAACATTCATTTTTTTTCCACCAATTCCAAAGAAAAAATTCAAAAACTTAAATATTTAGATCGATAAAAAGAGTACATATCTGTAAATATAAAATCAATGTATTTTAATAGAGCATAGAGTCAAACATAATTATGATGTTCTCTCTCTCTCTCTCTCTCTCTCTCTCTCTCTCGATTTTATGAGTTTACAGATCTACATGCAGTTGCGTTTTTTCGTCCTTTTCCATTATTTTTGCTTTTTTGGTCTCAAGGAGCACTAACAAATACCAACCATCAAGGAATTCAGTGCTTTCAACTTTATGATTATCTCCTACTACTATTATAATATTAATTAACTAAATCTGATTAATTATTGATGTTCATAAATTTAAATAACACAGCAAAGTTTGATCAACTTAGTTGTAGTTGAGTAATAAATAAAAGATTTTCAACTTTGTGTTGCGGCCGAATTGAATATTTAAATTAGTAAAGGACAACGTGTATTTTGAGGGGAGGTGAGTACCATTTTGAATTTAACAATCTATGAAAGCACACACACATATGATACACACACACACACACTTAGTCACTTACTGACTTACTACAATCACATCTCAAAACATTTTCGTGTGTTTTGAGTTTGAGCCAAAATTGTACTTGAATACAAAAATCAATATCAATATCAATATATATAAGAAAGGAGAAATGGAGAAAGACAAAAAAATAGTTGGACTATCTTCAAAAAGTCAACGGTTTGAGATACCGAATTTGCAGAGAAGTATGATCGTAATTTAATCACGTGAATTTCATCGTAAGATGTGGTCCATCACTAGCCAATATAGTTTTCTTATTCAGATTTTCCTTCCTCAATATTTTATTATTTTAGTCAGTAGCATTGCGAATTCTTTATCATAGTTGATATTGTTTTAGTATGACACCATTGATCATCAACATTATAACATTATCATCGTTTTAATTTTATGCTCAGGTACCAAACGTAAGCAACTGAGAAACTAATCTGCCCAAATCATTAATTGCAAATATGTATTATTTTGTTGAACTTTTATTTTTGACTTGTGCTAGGGTGGTTAAGAATATTAACACAATAGTGCAATGAGAAATTCCAAAACCAAAATCACTATTAATAGTGGGAGAGCCATCATTTTGTGGGGAAAAAAGCCGCACCATAGATAGAATATTATCCAATTACGAGAGAGAGAGAGAGAGAGAGAGAGCATCTTTTCAATTGATAGTGAGTTAGTAATAATGTTGACTAATCTAATCTAATGGTTGGAATCTAAATGCCACGCTAAATTCCAGACAATGCACTTTATATCCATTTTCGAGATCCCTTGTTTTTTCTGTGTTCCAATTTTGAATTTTATGATATGCGTGAGGGGTGTGGATGAATGAAATACAAAATTGGAACACAACAAGAAATAAAGAATTTGTGCTTCGTCTCCCAACAAATGGAGCACCTAAGAGACACCACCAACTTGGTTGCTGCCATGGCTTAACAGAAAAAGAATCCCCTCAACAGAAAAAGTTTATATTTCTATAATTCTGTAGATTTTACAGCCTTAAAATCAGGGGAATATAATATTTAGATGATCACAAAAATTTGTGCCGCGGCTCAAGATCCTCAACCCTAAATTCAATTTCTATGTTTCGAAACTCTATTTTTCAAAAAATAGACGACTAACCAGTAACTGTTACGATATTTTCACTTTCAAGCAAATGGTACGTAAAAATTAACACCACCAGATGAATTGGAATTACCCTACGCCGTTGATTGATATAAAGGTCGTTACATAGTCTGCAAATCAAAATGCTACAATTGGAGCTTAACAACCATGGGGAAATCAAAATAGGCCCAGAAAAAAAAAAAAAAAAAAAAAAAAAAAAAAAAGGCAAAATTTCATAAGGTAAGCTCGCAAGTATATTTCTAATGGACGAAAACTAGAATACATGCCAGTGTACAAAATATTTGTGAGAATCACCACGAAAAAGGGCTCGCTCCCAATAAGAATATTTCATTTTCCACATCTTTCACCCATTGACAAACCCGGTTGCATACTTTTATTGCAAGAGCCTGCAAAATGGAGTTACAATACTCAGCAAAGACGAGCGCAAGTTCAGCAAAACCAGAGGAAAATTATTACAAAGATGTCGAAATTTTAAGATGCCTTTCAAATGTTCCAATGTTTTCTAATAGACAAAAGGAGAAAATTAGATGTTTGCTTGATCAAACCTTGTCAGCAAGGGGATCAAAAGCTGCATACAGTTCAAAATCTTGTGTGACCCAGCAAAGTAGAACTGCGATAACAGAGGGCTAATTAGGGACTTCACAACCAGGAAAAACTTGATCTATGAGTGACAAGTACAAAACATAATTAAACAAGAGAAAATTAAAATTAACAAAATATATGATTTTCTTTCCATTTTCAGTTTTATATTTAAGCAATTAGTCCAATTGCTTCTCCAATTCTAGGAACTAATGAACGTGACAATCTTAAAGTGTCCTTTCCCCTGCCTCTAACAACTAGCTATATGCTTCAAAATGCGATACTTGTGAAGTTACAATTCAATGAAAATGCAGTTAGCTCGTCTTAGAGGGATATATATAAACGGCAAAAGAAAACTTTTTATTACACAGTCAAGTCAGCGTCAAACTGCGTCACAGAATGCCAACAGCTAAAGGAGCACGCAGCCTCATTGGATGATTTGCTAAGAAGTATTTTATCTTCACTAGTTCTCACTTACGAGTGCTGGGAGGGAAGATAAATGAACAATAACTGGTCAAAATCTCTCATTCAATTCATGCGGAGAGCAACAGGATAGAATAAGAAAGATCTACCGTAATTTTCATCTCTTCTGAACTGGGTTTTGTGAGGTCCTATTCCTTTGTCATGCATGGATGAATAAAGTTTTTGATAGGCCCTATATAATCTGTGAACGGAGCACAGTTCTGTATTAATATCATTCTGCAAATCCTGCAGAGGAAAATAGCATGGAGTAGAGAGTTGCAACTTAAACTGCTACACACCTTTTTTGCTGCCTCAAGCTGTTGATTGGTGATGAAAACTCAGATGACACATATTGGTCAAGATAGATACTTCTGTATATGAAATGCCATAGTCCAGCTGGACCACCAATCCCCCCAACAAATCCATCTGCCATTCTCCCTGGGGAACTTACTCCAGGTCTTGGTTGACCTAAATGAGACGAAACAGCACCAGCACGAGAAGTGGGTTCAACAAGCAAATCCTCAATATGCATACCACCATCGACCAATGATCTTTGGACTTCGCTCAGTACATTTGAATTCAACAGTACAGACTCAATCCGAATCCTATAAGATGCAACAAATGTTTTTATTCAACAAAGACCAGATCATGCAGTTAGCCATCTTGCGATGCCATGGACAACACGATTCATATAAACATTGGAGATCTGTCTGAATGACAATGATTAGGCATTAAGATTGAAACTTTACCTGCAATCTTTTAAATGATAGAAAGCGTCAGAACTTGTGGTAAGCAAGATCAGATATGTATCAATCTGTAATTGGATTCAATATTTCATCACTGCATTACCAATTTGAAAGAGACAAAATCTAAAGTAACTCAAAAGTAAAATTCAGGGATTTTAATTCATTGCATCAGCCAACAGTCTAACTCATAAACCATTGTTTGGGATATTTAGTTTTAAGTTATGCTGGTAGTCTTCAGAAAATTCTGTACAAATAAAATATAACTTACATCAAAGTAATGCACATAAGCATACAGAAATGCCATGGGATTGTATCTTGGCAGGCAAATTGGTGAGAAAGATTCAGATGTCCTGCAAAAAATAGAGAACCATGTAAAATGAACGTCCTTAAACAGGTCATTCACAACTATGGAGGTTTAATGAAAAACCTGACTACATTGTCTTTCAATAACGTCACAGAGCTTTAAATTAACATATTCTTAGGAAAATAATAGGTAGCCTAATGTTGTCAAAGTAGGGGAAATGAGCAAAAATGTCTGCCCAGCAGTTAATACAATATTTAACCAGGCAATACCAGTTGTGATCAATGGAATCCATCAAATTTTAGGCTGGAAATATGATAAGCTGTGTGAAAGAATGAATCTATTTGATAAGAAAATTATCAAAAGCTAAGCAAGGATTTGAGAATTGCAACAAAGTTTTTGTTGAGGATAATATTTGACTGCAATTTTGTTTTGGACATAGCATCTGGAGTTCATCTCTAATGTACTAATTTTTTTTTTAAAAAAAATTGGGTTTATCACCTGCTGACCTGCCTGCTGATTGTCCCTTTTATTTCTGACCATGCCCATCTAATCTTCTTTACCATAAAAGGCCAACTCTTTTATGCAGACTTAATAAATAGTATGGCATGTGCACATGCATATATTTGTGAACAAAATTAAGAAACCTAATCAAATCATATTTCTATATCAAGATTCATGGAATAATGTCAGGAGTTGCACAAGTAAACTTACCTAAAAGATTCAGAGGACATGATAAAATTGGAGAGTAGCAGTATATCATCAGGATGAAGAGATGCTTTTTGGGCACTAACAAGACTGATAACCTGCATTGCATTTCAATGTGTGATGACAGTTTTTATGTAACTTAGGTACAGCCAAGGGAAGAGAGAGCTTACATAGCATAACTTAACTGTCTTCAAAATAAAACCTAAATATATTCTCCGTTTATTGGTTTTATTAGTGGAATTACTCTTCAGGCCCAACAGAAAGTTTGAGTGAAGAACGTAGGCTATGAGTTACAAAGAAAATTTATTTTGTGAAAAATATTAACATAAAAAAAAAAACAGCTATTAAGTATGCCACAGGTCTTGCCTTATGACAGATAATTTGAAATAACAGATTGAAGGCTGATATCTGTTAAGTAATAAAGATATAACAGTTACCTTATGTTTGCACATCAAGAGTGCAAATAGGACACCTGAGCCAGCTACATCTTGTAAGATGGAAGCTGCAGCTTGACGTGTTGCACAAGCAAGGGGAAGACATGAGTAGGCATGAAGAAAAGTGGCAGGATTCCTACAATCAGAACACCAAGCATATTTTGGTAAAAAAAAAAAAAAAGATTGAGCCAAGGGGATCAGTAAATGTTAATATGAATCTCAGTACATGCTAACTGGACCGTATTCTTTATTCACCGGGAAAAAAATAAAAGGTAAAAAAATCGCCTGATTCAACTGTCATATCATCATGAGTAGGCATGAAGAAAAGTGGCAGGATTCCTACAATCAGAACAGCAAGCATATTTTGGTAAAAAAAAAAAGATTGAGCCAAGGGGATCAGTAAATGTTAATATGAATCTCAGTACATGCTAACTGGACCGTATTCTTTATCCACCGGGAAAAAAATAAAAGGTAAAAAAATCGCCTGATTCAACTGTCATATCATCTAAACATTGGAAATTGGCATGGACAACACAGGTCACGACTCACGAGTTTTGACATTCATCACAAAGTCCAAATTTCAGGAGTCCTGCGTATTTTATGTCAATTAGACACCTTCAAGTTATGGTTTCTTACTACACTTAACTTTCGGAAAGGAACATGGATCACAAGTTGCACATTTTGGTATTATGAATATTAAAATGCCAAAATGAGATGGGGGGGCTTATGAGACTTAAATTACTCTAATAGACTATAGAGTTTGAAGAAGTACCAACTGAAAGAATGGATAAGAGACGAGAAGACAGCATCAGTTCCCCCTAGCAGTGATGTCATATCAAATTTTGGATTCTTCTCAAAACAACGATTCACAGACTTTGTCAGAATTAGTATCATCTGCATGCAGAAACTAATATATGAAAAAAGGGATCCCGATAGAAGTAACTGATTAACATTCTCACTCAACAAACATCTAGAGTTCCTGTGTATTGGAGGCAAGATACCTGACCGTGGAGTAGCTCCAGCTGACCCTTTAATGATTCATAGGGTTCTTCTGTGCAGCTTATGCAGACCAAGTATATTGGTCCTTTCACAAGAAAAACAACCTGATACAAGAAACCTCACATCAGTAGATAACTAGATATGACTTTCATGGCCAAAGCTACATAGAATTTGTCCATTTGGAAGAAGATGAATATAGACACTTCTCATCGATTTGTCAGTCATGTACCAAATCAAAGCTTCTGGAACACACGGATAATGCAAAAAAAAAAGTATATTCAGACTTCAGAGAGAGATTTATGGATGACAATAAGGACATTCAGACAAAATCCACAGTCTTTGAAGACACGGCTAATGCAGAACAAAAGTTAAGTATATTCAGGCTTTAGTGAGGGATTTATGAATGGCAATAAGGATCTTCAGACAAAATTTCAAATCTTTAAATTTTGAAATTTATTTGTTCACTATTTTTGTCGAATAGAAATCAACACAGGAGAAGTGTTTCATATCAGAAAACAACTGCTTTATTCTTAAAATGCGAAGACTAGGGCAGACAATCATAGTTAATATCCACGGGCACTGAGAAGTGGGAACAAAATTTTGCAATCAAATTTTCTTCTTTTCGGTAAAAAGATACAGCTTACGGGTATGACTATGGCAGACAATCGTACATACCCATACATCCATGGCACAGGAGATTCAATCTACGTAACCAGCTTATTCTCCTAGTTCAGATAAGCTATCTAACTGCAGCACCTAAAATGTTTCTCGGAAGAAGCAATAACCAACCAACCAGTACTGAGAGAGAAATAAATAAACTAGTGCAACTTTATGAAGGCCTCTAAGCTCAATGAAAAGGTGATATTAACCTGGTGTTTACCAGCTCTAACCAAATTGACCCGGTCTCCCCTGAAAAGCATTCAACGAAGAAAGATATCCAATCAATGATCTGCTAAGCAATAATAAAAACAAGGTAATAAATAATTGTCATGAATAGCACACCCATTTTCAACAAAGGAAATAATGGCTTGCAAAGTTGCGGAGAATCCAGCTAGCTTGTGTTCATCCCCATACCTACAAATCAATAATACGATCAGATGGGAATATGTTATTCTTGGGAAACTTTTACAAATAACTAAATAAACAGATTTTAACACTATTAAGAAGAATATAGTTTTGTTTAATAGTGTCGAACCTAAATACATAGACACAAACCTCGAATATATGGGTTTCCCAGAATGACTCAATATAAAGAAGTGTTTCTTCCTTTTCCTCCAAGAAACCGACGCATCATCCTGAGTTTCATTAATTAACCAAACATACATGAGCATGTATCATAAAACCCATGCAGTTCATTAATTAATCAAACAGTAAAACCACTCGTCATTAAACCATTCGTAACAGGCTATCCTAGGGATTGTAAACTTTCCTTCCACGTCTAAAACAAATTAGGATCAACTGCTAGCAGCAAATGTTTTAACTACAAACCCCATAATAAAATAAGATATGCATAAAACTGTTAAAATTCCAGCTAACCTCATCAGCATGCCGTTTCCCAGATACCCATTGACTCTGGGAACCAGAGACCCCATCAAATTCGACCTCTCTAATATCACTATTATCTTCGTCATCATCATTGATTTCATCGCCGCCGCTGGTGCTCCCCATCTCACCAGCGTAGCCGCTGCTGCCCGGACTCAACGGCCGCTCAACCTCATCTATTTCCGGAACATTCCGCCACGTGTAGGAGATCTCCTCATTAACCCCCGAAGACTCTGCCTTCGAATTACTCTCGAAATGCTGATCCTCCACGAAATCATCATCACCTTCCGCTACAATTTCTTCACTAAATGATCCATTTATGGCATTTAGCTGCACCGGCGACTCCGCCTCCTCCTCTAACGCTTCTTCTTCATCGTCCAACGTCGTCGTCGGGGAACGCGAGGACATTGAGATTGAGGCCAATTGATTCTCTAGGGCATCGAGCGATTGGTCAATCAAGTCCGGATTCTTGTTAGCCTCCGGCTCGGGTTCCGGGTCGGGGTCCGAGCTCGGATCAGAATTAGGGTTCCGATCATCTCTGACTGAGGAGGAATTCGAATCCGAGGGCATTGTTTATCAGAAAGTGGAACTACGATACCTAATTAGAAAATCGGAATTGGTGATTTAATGAACGAAAACCCTACTCGGAAGAGGAGAAATTCTTTGAAGCTCAGTGGTGGTGGTCGCATCCGGGGTGGCGGTGATAGAGAGACAAAATACAACACGACGGCGTATGTTTGACCAGTAGGTAGTGGGCTTGGGATTAGGTGGCGCTCCGTTACACTATTTCATGGGCCTCCGTACGGCCTTTCGCTAATTCTAATCGCAATTTTATTTTTTCGGTAGACTAATTTGCCCCCAATATTTAAAAACCCCTTCAGAAAATATAAATGCAATTTTTTTCTAGGAGTTTCTGAATGCACCACTTAATTTACTCTTTGCATCACTAAAAAATTAAATAAAAATAAAATAAATATGAAATGATATATTTACTCTTTTATTACTTGTATGCACTACAATAATTACTCAATGCACCATAAAATAAAATTAAAAAAAATAAAACAATAGAAAATAAAACCTTCGACTGGGCCTCGACGATTCCTAGTTTCACACATAATGTGTCCACCTACTGGGCTTTGATCCACAAGCTCTGTACTTTTTGACAATTTAATATTGTCGAGCAATTGCTCGACAAAATGCCTAACAGAATTGGTTCATTCCCCGATGATGACATTTTCATTACTCTTGTTCGTGGTTTTGGGCGGGCTAGAATGATCAGAGAAGTGATCAAATTATGCTTGATATGGTGACCGAGTTCGTGCTACGCCTTCTTTGAAATTATTGAATACAGTTCTTGAAAATATTGTTCCCTCGTAAAGTATTCAACATTTTTTTCACATAATAACGCCAATTTTCAACCGCCACATTTTCAGGTAAAAAGCAAGAAAAGCAGAAGTCGTCGTTTCTATCTAGATCAGCCATTAATGCCGCCAAGATCTCATCATCCTCAGCCGAAGACGACTGTTCCGTAAAGCAGACTTCCGACACCAACCAACTAACATGCGCAGTTAAAGTGCGGAGAAGCCCCATGCTTCCGTCGGAGATCCGACGATCAAACGCCGAGACCTCACCGGAAAATTCTAGGACTCCATCCTCGTTGGTAGCGAGGCTTATGGGTTTGGAGGATCTCGGCTCCGTCATGAAACGACCGGGATTGATTGCGGAAAATACTATTATGGAGAATCTGGGATGTTGGATTTAGCTCTTGATATGTTTTTAAGTTTTTACGTTAATTTTCTCATTAGTATTTTTAAGTTTTTAAGTTTTTTTTAAACTAATTTTATGTTTTTAATTTTCTGATTTTAAGTTTTTTTAAAGTAAAATACATATTTCAGATGAAGGGCATTATTGTCAATGTTAGTGGTGCAAAGAGTAAAATTGGTGGTGCATTGAGTAGATGTGGTGCAAAGAGCAAAATTCGTGGTGCATTTAGAAACTCCATTTTTTGTGCAGAAATTGAACGATAAATTTTAATTGAACTCTGATTTCATCATTGTGATTATGTCCAAACACTATAATTTATTTTTATTAAATTAGTGGAAATAAAATAGGGTTAGTTGCAATTTAATTCACAACGTTTGAAGGTTTAATAAGAATAACCCAATATTTTAATAATTACAATTTAATTCTCTATGTCGGGATATTGTAATAGAAATAATCCAACTTTTAATATCAATAATTTAATTCCCAACGTTTGAGTATTTGAACAAAAATGACCCCAACATTTTTGATGAAAATACAATTTCGGTCGATTTCGATCACATTACTATCGAGTGAGCTAGATAACTCATATAACAGACTGAGTTGGGAATTAAATTGTATGTTAGGTTATTTTTGTCAAAATCTCCAAACATTGAGAATTAAATTGTAATTAGCCCAGTAAAATATGTTGGATTCTAACACAAACAAACTATATTAGATCGGGAAAATAGATTGTACCCATCATAGTACATACATATATTTTATCCTCAACAAAATACTTACATCCTAAATAGAATGAAGCAACCATTTTTATAGTGTACAATTTAAATGACTTTTGAATCAAAATAAATTTATACGGATCCAATCTCTATTTTTACTCTGATTCTTCTTTTCAAAACTTGATCTTCAAATGGTCTTTGAAGCCTTCGGTGAAGATTTGTATCATCGATTTTCTCTGACTTGATATTTGGATTTGGTCTTCGAAGTTTTTCGGGGAAGATTTGTATCATCGATCTTCTTTGACTTGTTGTTTGAAATTAAATAACGTTAACCGGGGGCTGACAACCTTTATTTGTGGATTGAGCGTTGGATTTGAGGCGATATTGATGAAGAACAACTTGAATCTTGTTAGAACACCTTGGATATTGGACTTTATAACGTCGATTGGAGGGTTTAAGAACCTTGATTTAAGATCAACGTTGGATTTGAGATGACTCCGGCTTGACTCCGGTGAAGAACGGTTGGAGAGAACTTCGTAGATAATTTTTTTCCAATTTCTTGAGTGCTTCAATTCTGACTACCTGTGTCATTTTCAACTGCTACGGAGCTCCTATTTATAGTTGTAAATAGACGTATATAGGACTAACGTGGCGCGATTTCATTGACTCTTGAATATTGATATATACCTCTTCAAAGATATTTACTGGCTGATAAAGAAACTTGATATTTATAATATAATAATATCTTTATTATTTAAATATTTTATCTAATTTTAAATTTCATGAGATTTCAAAATTAAATAAATATATATATATATATATATATATATAAATATTATATATAATATTTGATTTTTCACCATCTACACGAAGTTATGATTATGAAGCGGTGAGGAATTAATTTTGTTTGGGGGTTTTTAAGTATGGGGGATGTAGGGGCAAATTCGTTTATTCAAAAAAGATTTGTATTTATATTAATTTTGGGAGTTAGTTGTGAAAAAAAATGGGATTGTTAATATAATTAGCCTGGGCTTTTTAACCAAGTGGTAGAATGGGCCTAATTTGATTTGTAATTGGGTAGTGATTGATATGATTTGGGCTTGGATGAGAGTAAAGCTGAAATTGAGAAGGGAATATATGAAATTAAATTTTGGAAAAGACAATCTTTAACATAATTTATGAGTTTGAGTTAGAGTTTCATTATGTTTTTTTAAGATACCCGCAACATCTATCCATAAATATGCATATGCATTGAGTATCTGGATTTAGAAGCTATGCATAAGTTCAAACTCGCTATCGTTTGAGCGGTTTTATTACCACTTCTTCTTCCTACTAATTTTGTAGTTGGTGACGGCATTAAAAAATTGTTTAAGCGCACTATTAAAGAACAATTAGCTAAACGTGATTCATTTTTTTAAAGATTTGTTACACTGTAAACCAGCTGATTTCACATTTTGACAATTTATTTTGACATAAAAAAAAATTGGGGTTTTATATATTTTACTCCAATCAAGTTATTTGCATCTTTAAAGAAGGTATTGGTGCTAAACAATATATATATATATATATATATATCAACTGTAATCTCACATCAATTTTAATTGAAAACTAATACACGAAAAGATGTTGGGTTATGAATTTTATTTTATAGAAACAAAGCTAGCACATACGTTCCCTTGGTGATCGCCTAGTGGCGATGTAATGATGTAGCATAATTTGAGATTGAAAGTGTCGAGATTCAATCCCACCAACACTATTAGATTTGAAATTGTCACATGTTATGTAACCTCGCTACAAGTCATCTTCGTCAACCCATAAGAAAAAAAAATGGGTTTGAAAGCTGCATTCCTAAATTTCCAAACAAACACTCAACAATCTTGCAGTGTAAACATGTACTTAAATTTCAACTTCTAATGTATGCAGCTATTGTATTTTTTTAAAGCCGCGTACAATTTAACTATATCATCAAGTACTAACTGAATATAGTGCACGAAGAATTCTATAACCTCTCGATTAAATATACCATCTTTCTTTAGATGGAGGTAATTTTTTCATATTTTATTGCCATTTGATCCATTGATTATTGGCTTAACTAAGCTAAGCACCAAAACGGCCTTTCACTTTTTTTTTGGTTTGGTTTGATTTGTGTCTTTGGGAGAAAAAAAAAATTGAAATCACTTCATCTAGGTGAGATGTGGTAGTGAACTGTGATATGTTCGATTTTGTGACGTTTTTATGTATGTTTTTTTTTTTCTTCCAATACACGCAAATTAACTTTCATATTTATGTACATTCGACTTATGAATTATACTTGTAGCACAAGCATAAAATTGCATAATTCCTTGATTAGTTAACCTCGGTCAGAACTTATAGCCACAAGCTAAATTGTTGAAATTTCATTATCGAACATAATCATATGCTATTAGTCTATATTGCCCCACCGCCACGTTAGTCCATTTATATATCAGCAATGTAGGATTTTCTAATGATTCCTAAAATTTATTTATTTAGAAATCAGAGATTTGAGTGGATCTTATCCGCGGGATAAAATCCTCTAGTCCACTTTTCATGTCCCACTATTGTGTCCCACTATAAAATTTAATATTTTTAAAATGTTTGTTACAAAAATAAATTTTAGTATAGTATTACAAATCATAATCAACATTTATTGCTAAAAATTAAAATTTTTAAAATTATATATCCTACTTTTGGAATAATTAACCATATTAATCAATTATATTAACTAAAAAATAAGAAATAAATATTAAAAAATAAATATAAACCCTAATTGGGTGGAATAAACCCTAAATAATAATTATAAAATTTAACTAAGTCATAACAAATTGAAATTGAAGAAAAAATTGATGAAAATCGAATAAAAATTAAAATGGGACACCAAATGGGATATAGAAAAGTGGGATAGGGGATTTCATTTGCTTATCCGCTATCATAATTAAACAACATCAATTCGATATTTTATAATTAATACTCCATCTGTTTCATAATATATATTGTGTTTATAACTTTTAGTTTATGTCAAAATGTTTAAATTTTAACATATTTTCACTCTATTTTTCAATTTTTCCTTTTTAACTCACACACCCGATCTGGTAGTATTGAGGAGATTTGAACTCGTGATCTTTGATCTCCAAATAACCTCACTCCACCACTAGACCATCTCCACCGGACTCTATTTTTTAATTTTAATTGTGCATTTATTAGGGAGAGAGAGTGGCAGAACCAAAAAAAAAATTCTAGGGGCTGCACTGCTATCTGATGGAACTACAGTCTCCCTCATATTTCATACTTTGTGTACGCAATAGAGAGAGAATAGTGAGTAAGGGATGGTTCCAACCTTTTGCATTTAATTTCATTTTTGTACACGTCTTAGAGAAATGTCATTTCACTACCACGTCTGAATGATACAATTAGTGAAACACAATTTTAAATAAGAAAATTAATATTCATGAACAAAATACAAAATTCAAAATATTTCAATTGAAAAGTACACAAAATCACTTCCACTTCGTTTGAAAAAACTCTCCACATTCTATATAAATTAAAAAAAATCAAAATAAATTCAATAGCAAGTGACTAATAATTTATAAGAGAGAAGATATATTTAAATTGGATGAAAAAAAAGAATGAAAAAAACATTTATATGTGTTGGTGTTTTGTTTGTCAAACTTTAAGAAATACATTTCTGTATATCATTCATTATTTTATGATTTCTTTTAACTTTTAATAAAATCGCATTTCTAAAAAACTTCTCAACTGACAACTTTATATTCTATGTTTTTGTATTTTTGTTTCCTTTCTCAACAACTAGTTTCTTCCTCAACATTATTATCTTCGTGCCACTGCCCACGACTCCGCGCCCAACACAAAATACATTTTCATCCAAAAATCAAGATCCTCTATCACTTCCGACAATATTCTCTTCTTCATTTTAGCATGGCGTCTACAGTGGCTGATTCACATCCCTTTTTCTTCTTTTTCATCCAGAGACAATGAGGGGGCTAAGATATAAAAGTTCCGACAACCCCTACTAAAACTGAGGCAACTTTTTAGTTAGGGGGGACTAAAGCCCCCTCCAGCCCCATGGATCCGTCACTGGGGAGAGATAGAAATCCGCTTTTGTTAGGGAATTATATCATAATATGTTCAACTATGGGGTGGGAAAATTTTAAAACAACATGCTTTTTAATTTGAAATGGAGGGAGTAATTATCAACAAAAAATATAATAGTAGGCTTTTATTAATGGATGCATTTTTCTTAGAGCAAAACTAGTGTGAAGTCTTTATTTTTTTATGATACAACATATGTATTTTGTTTGTTTTTATTTTCGATTTCAATTTTATACATGTGTGTCCACGTATCTTTGATGTGATAATTGATAACTAAATAATTAGTCGTATGAAGAATAGAATTGCGGAGAAAATGAAACATTCTGAATAAATATAAGTTGAGGCGCAGGTATAAGAAAATTATAATGAATGTGGTATTAAGTATAATTAAAGCTTTTAATTTTTTGTGGATTCTTTGGGGTGTATGACTGTATCTGTCCATTGCGCTATATCCCAACTTGGGGCTCATCATAAATAAATAAATACTAGGTAGGATTTGTGTGTGTATATATATATATATATAGGGATGGGATCTGGTGAGAACCGGTCGCTAAGTGAGAACTGGGAACCGATCCCATCCGTCCAGCCTGTAAAATCGACGCCCCAGATCCATCCAGGTTTTCGGTGGCATTTTTGTAATTATCGCGAAAATCTTCAATTCGCGCGTCTCATTAAGGGTAAAATCGGAACTGAACTCAGAAATTGCCCAGATTCAATTTTAGCATCCGACTTCGCACATTTTAGCCTCATGGATTTCTCATTTTAGCATGTGTTGATAAACAAAAATGGAACGATGATTTCATTTGAATGAAATGCAATACACCCTATTTGGGTTCAGTGAACTCTAATGGGAATCTCATAATTACTAGTTGGGATCAGGAGCTTAATAAACCCTAATTGGGAACGGTGAACCCTAGTGGAAAATGTCACATCAATTTTAGCCTCCTATTTCGATAATTTTAGCATTATGCGATTCTCATTTTAGCCTCATGCAATTCTCATTTTAGCCTCAGAACAAAATGGAAGAATTATTAAATTACTATATTACCCCTCCGTCCAGAAAGTTGCCGGAAATTACAGGAATGCCACCGCCCATTTTTAGCCTCTTGAATGAATCTATAGGATTCTTATATATATAGTTGCGCACACGCAGATCATAAAACCAATATCATCAAATACTCATCAATTAACTTAATTCTTCATAAGATAGATGTAACTAAAATAAATTATTTAAAGTAAAATAGATCTCTTTAGAGAGAGTAGAGACCGATTTAAAATAATGTGATATTAAATTAGTAAAGTGATGATATATAGAATGAGTACTAGTAAACCTAAAACGTACTGATTATATAGAGAATGAGTAAGCATTAAGCAAGGTGAAGGAAACTTTACCTTTAACTAGTATGTCTCCCGGACGATGCTCGGTCTATTTTATTTTCTAATTATTAAAATAGTAAGAGTAAAACTTAATCATGATTAGATGTATATTTGCAAATTGCAATACATGTAACGCTCCAGGCCCACGGGGGTGGGGCCCAGTAACGAAACGACAGCACAACATGCCCTCTAGCAACTACTTGGCATCTGTCCTCGCATTGCCAAAATGGTTAACCCAAGTTGCTAGAGAGTCCATTAAGCCCACTTATATACTTATCAAACTTTCATTCTCCCATCGATGTGGGACATTACATTCTCCCCCCGTTGAAGACACGACGTCCTCGTCGTGCTCCTTCATTTGTAAGACCGTCCCCCGGGGTCCGGTTTGAGCACACCTGGACTGGCTCCAGGGCCCGGTCGAGCGCACCCGGGGTCGGCTCGGTCGAGCGCACCCGGGGTCGGCTCTGATTCATTTGTAAGACCGTCCCCCGGGGTCCGGTTTGAGCACACCTGGACTGGCTCCAGGGCCCGGTCGAGCGCACCCGGGGTCGGCTCTGATACCATTTGTAACGCTCCAGGCCCACGGGGGTGGGGCCCAGTAACGAAACGACAGCACAACATGCCCTCTAGCAACTACTTGGCATCCGTTCTCGCATTGCCAAAATGGTTAACCCAAGTTGCTAGAGAGTCCATTAAGCCCACTTATATACTTATCAAACTTTCATTCTCCCATCGATGTGGGACATTACATTGAATTTAAAATGAAACAATATACGCCTGTTTTCTTACTAAATGAAAAGTCTATGAATTAGAAACATGAATTTAGATTAGTAACAAATCCAATAAAAATAACTACTGTCTACGAAAATGAGTTTGCCTAGAAGTATTTGATAAATTAATGGCATAACTAAGTAATTAAGACCACATGATACAATAAACTGTTTTCACATAATTAAATAATTATATAACCCAAGTCTGTACATTCAGATATAATAATATTAACAAACCAATACCTACTGAACACATACACCTTAACAATATTAATTAAAAGTAAAACACTTAACTTAGAAATTTATCCATGTTATGCCATGTATCACGTTTGAGACTGTGTGCATGTATATTATTAGGAAAAACCAATTTAAATAATTCCTATAAATATAAATTCAAATCTGAAATGAAAATCCAATTAGAAATTGAAATATAATTGTAAAAATAAACCTCCAGATTTTACTATAAATGTAGCAATCAATAATAAATTTCCAGATTATAGATGAGGTTTAAAAAAATATAAAATGATGTCTATAAATATCAATATGAAGTCCCTAAAAAAATAAAAAATAAATTTTCGACTACTGGAGTTAGAAACATTCTTTACGGTCATGCAAATTTTGTAATTAAATTCTCAAAATGCGAAACGACTAAATATAAATATAATGCTCTTAGAAATATGAATTGATTATACATCACTAAATCGAAAATAGGATGCATTTTTACTTAATACAAAATATTTAATTGATAGCATAAATAGGTATAGTTATACATATATGATGTGCCTTATACGATGCGTGTGTGATTGGTGTGTGTGTGTATATATATAATTATCATATAATGTGGAGAACTATAATGAATGGAAATGAAATGATTGCCACAAATTTGTTCCTTTCAGAAGATTGATAGTTATTAACACAAATGATATAATATATTAATTCATATTATCTTTTGGGTGTACACACACATCCATATGCAATCATTGTAAAAGCCAAGCATTCATATTATAGCTAATACAATTCCATTTATGATACATATTCCAACGTTTTTTTTTCTTCTTCTGAAATAAAGTGTCAAACAATGGATTCAGAAAAATAAAATTTAAAAATTAAAAATGACGCTCAGATCAATGTACCATGAACATGAAAAATCAATAAATATTTTAAATACCAATCAGATACAATATTGATATATCCGAAAAAAAAATTAGACTAAATTAAAAAAAGAAATTGTGACATTGTTATAGTGATTACTACACAAATTCCAGGAACAATAAACGTCATTGCTAAGAATTATAGATTTTATATCATATTTTTTTTAAATTTATAAATATTAAAGAACAATGTGCTAGGCTTTGTAAATAAAAAATATAAGAAACAAAGCAAATACCTTGAGTCGTCTATGTTGAAAACGCTGCACCCACTACAAGAAAAATTATCATACACAACACTAAATACACAACGGTAATTTTAAATTACCGTTATCTATGTGAAAAACACAACGGTTTTAGAAAAAACCGTTACGTATATGCCTGCGCCATCACTTAAGGTAACGGTAACATGTATACCGTTGTGTATATACTAATTATACGTAACAGTGTTAAACTTTACCGTTGCATATGATATTTTTGAAGTAATAAATAAAATAAAAAATAAATTATTTTAAATATTAAATACCAAGGACCGAACCTGTACATTTTTTATTTGAAATTTATGCTTTAACAAAATTCACCACAAATACTTTGTTGATATTTATCAACTCCATAAATAAATATTACTTTTAATTAGTTTGAATAATTATAATTTGATATATAAAATTGAAAAGATCGCACCTATTCTTCTCAAATTCTACTTAGTGCCCTAGAAGCAAAATTCCCAAATCCCGCTCAAACTTTCATCCCTCTGTGAACCTCGCCAGTAGATAATCGAACATCAGCAATATTCTCGCCTGCAACCAACTTCTCAGATCTCATCTTCTCCTCAGCTGCAGTCACTCTTCGTGTTCGACGTCACCGGGCTACTCCATATGTGGTGAATTCATAAAGATGAAGAAGTTAAATTTCTGCTATAAACCTACCATTCTTGTTTCTAGTTTTAAGCACTCTAATTTTTTTCCAAAAATCATGAGTAGTTTTCTGTTAGTGTATAACCCACATCTTTCTATTAATTTTTCTAAATAATATTTACTTCTATTTTGTTCGAATTTCATGAAGGAATCCAGTGTCCAAAAGATCCACTATCTATCTTCGTCTCTCAATTGAACCTTCTCTCCGCCGGAGGTTATTGTCGCTTCGTCTTGCTGGTTTTCCAATTCATCCCCATCGCTCTTTTTCCTGACATGGATTGACAGGTATTTCATTATTTTAATTTTATTTTTTGCCCCTTTTGATTTCTAGAATAATGATATGTTGTTTCCCTTCCATTAATTGGGGTATTGTTGGGTTTAGAAATTTTTATGTTCCGCTGAAGAGTTTCGTCACTATAGATTGAATTTTTGATTACCGATAGTTGAAGTTTATTTGTTATTTTGCTCGTCTGTCTTTCTTATTGATGATATTAGGATTTATTTTAACAATTAGAAGTTAGTTTGATATATTATCAATGTTAAGCAGATCAGTCATCCTTTTAACATTTTAGTCTTTCATAATTTTTTTTAATCTGATATATGCACTATGTATGTATGATGCTCGTCTTTTGTTCTCGACTATAAAAGTTCTCTTAGTTGTAATCTCTCTTGTATGGCAGATTATTGTGAGAAGAGTGAGTGAAGTTGTGGTGTTAACAATTATGTTCTAGTAAAACTTGATGAATGACAAAGTAAGTTGTTTGACATGATTTCTGAGATTAACTCTCATAATAACATAGCTGATTTTTCTCTGAGTTTACATTATCTATGATTCTTGAGTTGTTCAACGTCGCAATCGTATGTATAAATATTGCTATGGAATTATGAGTCAGTAAGATCATGTGGATCTAATACAATTACAATTACAATGTCCATATATATATATATAATGACTATATATATGCTAGGAACCATATGTATAAATGTATTGATGAAGCAAGATCCGAAAATACCTATATTTCTGCTAAGTTTCACCTAGCTTCTTAGGTTATTGTACTTTAATATGTGGCCTGCATACATTTGGATATTCGGTTTTGGTAGTCCGTAATTTTACTAGACAATTGCTGAAATTGTTAATTTGACCTCTGAAACTTGTTTGGCAGGCTAATATTCGAAAAGTTCCAAGGCAGACATCTATGGAAAATAAAGGAAATAGTATTCCGAGTAATGGATCTCATGTTGGTACTGTCTTAGAGTGTGCTAAGGTTTGATGATGAGGTCTTGCATTCATAAAAAACTTTAATCTTTGGCAATAAGCTATTGGGTCTTTCTTTATGAGAGTTTTCATTCACAAATTTTATGTTGGAGATTTCAACTTATTTTTCTACTGTAGCCTTACGAATTCCTAGGCTCAACTACTTCTACACAAGTCTGCAAGCTTCCCTCATTGTGGAAATGTAAAGCTAAAAGATATCCCGATTTGTAGGAGATAATATGTCTACTTGAGTAATGAAAGTCAATTATATGCCTTCAATAATGGGATGAACAGTAAAATGAATGATTCTATTATTCTTCCCTTTTTTTAGTTGTATGAGAGTATATGTGGTATGAGTATTGGTATCATTCTGTTACATTTTTTCTAGAAATTCTATGAATAGAATTTATTATAAATCTTCCACACCCAAGTCTAAATTAGGTGAAAATTAATGAGCAGAAATCAGTAGAAAGTTACTTGTTGGTCGTGGACATTTTTCAAGTACTGTAATTGACTTTCCGTTGTTTCTGTCATTATTATGTGTTGTCTTCCTTCACTTTAAATTCTCTCATTATTCGAATGAATTTTAAGGTTGTGGTCTTATATTGTTTCTGCTATTAATTTTTTGCCATCTGATTTGAAGGCAACTACTTTTAATTATTGACATTTTTTTGCATGTCATTATTGAATAATTTTATTTACTTTTTGTTTAGAATTCTTGCATTCAGGCTGATCTTTTGGCATAAATATTAAAGTTTATACATATTTGACGGCCAATTTTTTTCTCTTACATTGCATGATATTATTTTGTTTTCTTAGGAGAAAACAGGTATATGCTTTAAGTGCATTTAGTTTATTTGTTATAAAATTAGGACAAGTCTGTTTTTCCTGATGGTGTTCTGAACATTGTCCATGGCACCAATGTATGCATATATATTCCAATCTTCTCTTGTAAAATCCTCTTGTATGCCATCAACAATCTTTTCAAATCAGAAAATAATGTTTGTCTTCATCTTTATTGCTCTCTTGCAGGACACTGTTAATGCAATTTGTGATGATGAAGATATTAGAGCTGTATCATTTTTTGGTTCAAATACTATTAGTAATCTCCAATATTCGACTATTCCTTTTGATTCATATTGAGTGTCAGGTAGACTTTCCATGTTCCCCAAATGTTTTATACTTGCAATTTGTTGCTTCCATGTTTCTGGAATGTAGCAATTTAGTGTTTTTTTTTCTTCGTGACTAGTAATTCAGAAAGCAAGCAAGTGAGTTATTGTATAATTTCTTTTAGGGGCTAATCAACACAACAAACTATTCGAGATTGCTTGAGATTGATTAGCATTTCCTGGACTTGCTTATTAAACACAACTAACAAAGCCTGAAAAACCTCTGTTATGTGATAATTATTTGATTAGGGCTGGCATGTATTCTCATTTTTAAGGCTGGCATGCATATCTATTCAAGGGCATCAGCTAGTGGAAAACGTGTTCAGGTTCGTGCGTCGATCTACTCTTGAGCATTGTGATTATCGTGTCCCCATGCTTATATATATATATATATATATATATATATATATATATATATTGCATCAAATGATTTATGAAATAAGTGTAAATCGATGCCTGATGCAAAACTAGACTCCACTCTAAATGTTTTAGTTGCAGCTGGTTTTGGTGTTGTCGGACAAAGATGCATGGCACTTAGCACAGTTGTGTTTGTTGGAGACTCAAAATTCTGGTATTCCTATCCATTTTATACCATTCTTGTTCTTAGATCCATATTCTTCCAATGAACATATACAGTCTACAGGTTAAGCTTTGTTATGAAAAGCAGTGTATTTGTTCAGTAACATGCTCAAATATTGTTGTAGACTTATAGTGATTTGCTGTATGGAGTGTTTGTGGAATCTAAGACACTTTTATTCTCTTTATATCAGGGGAAAATGTTATATTGGAAACATACATGCCTTCTCCAGTCTATTTAGTATGATAACAAAAAATACTTTTTGTTATTGGCAAGCAATATGGAATTGATAAACTTGTAATAAAATTGCATCACTTAGATTAATTGTTTTCACCAGATTTCTCTAGAAGTATGGTTTGTCAATATTTGGTATAAATAAATCAACGAGGCATCAAAGCCAAGTATCTGTTTTAGGGAAATTTGTAAGTTTCTTTTTTCTTTCGTGCTTCTATCAATTATCTAACATCTTATTCCTCTCCTATAGTCTTGGTTTGGAAAGTTTCCAGAATATCCTTATCCAGTAGCATCTAAGATATCAAGTAGGATGATGGTTGAACTTGGGATGTTGACCACTGTAATGGCTGCAACTGCAATTGTTGTCGGGGGATTCTTGATCGTTTTACCCTTTCTAGAACACCTAAGAATTTCAGAAAATGGGTGAGCTTCATTTCCTGCATTTTTTTATAGCTTCAGTTTAGTGTATATACTAAACACTAAATATTTAATTTGCCCATGGTAAATATGTGTTAATATATTCTCTGCATGGTATATTGTGTGATATTTAGCTAAATTTGATTAGTTTCATAGACTATGCAGTTTTTGCCATATAAAATACTAAATTTATAGTTCATGATAAAAATGTGATTTTCTCTTTCATTTTATTGCTTTTGTGTAGCTTCAGAAAAGACCATATTCTAAAGATGAGATCAATGAAGTTCAAGTGGAATGGCCGAATTGAGTGAGCGATCATTTGTAAGATCAAGGTATTTTGGATTTCTAGCTATTTACAACTAGGTTTGTTGGAGTATATTATCGGGATGCATTACAACTACTTGCAATTATTATTTTTTGTATTTTGATTATAGCTCTTTTGGAGCTGTTTTGTATTAGATATTAGAGATGACAAACATTTTAATGTTTTAGGTCATCTTAATATGTTTATGGATAATATTTCATGATATTGTATTTTTGGATAATATTTGACGATGTTTTGGATGATATGTGAATTTAATTTTAATTATTACATTATGGTGCACAGGTGACGAATAACATGTACAATGGTTTTTATAATTCTTTAACAACAGTAATTATCATTGTCTATCATATTTATCTACAACACTAAAATATGCATTTACAACAGTAATTATTGTGGTATATGTAGAAAAAATACAACGGTAATAATAGGTCACCGTTACGTATACTATTAATATACAACGGTAAATATGAAAAAATGTTACGTATATTGTTAATATACAACGGTAAATTTCATTTTTACAACGGTAATTACCGTTACATATAAGTATCTCATACAATGGTAAATGAAATGTTACCGTTATCTAAAGTATATATTACACAACGGTAATAAAAAGAAATCGTTACATATAACGTGAATATACAACGGTATTTATGAAAAAGACAACGGTATATTACCGTTGTGTATTAGTAGAATAGACCACAGATTCTCCATCGTGTAAAAAGGGACTATAAACAACACCACTATATACGACGGTAGCGAAAATGAATAGACCACGGAGATTCTCCGTGGTCTATGGCGTTTTTTCTTGTAGTGACCAGAAACGACATGGAAAGAATGTGTGGTGTCTTAGAAAAACTTAATCTTTTATACTAGGATATTAGGGTTTTATTTTCTATGTTTAAGATAAATTCAACGGAGGGAAAAATATTAATAATTTATTCCCTTGTCCAAAACAAATGAATTATTCAACAATCTTACCAAATTAAAAAATTTGACTTCCCCCATATATATATTTATATATATAGTAACATGAATATTCTAAATACATGCATCATGAATTCCTATACGATTTTAATAAATAAATCTTAATTCACTAAATAAAATTTAAGATATATCTAGGGCGCGACTGAGACTATATCATAACTCGAACCTTAAAATTCACAAATTTTGATAATTCACATAATTGAAGATAAATATTTTATTTAAACAGTGATTGGAAAAACGGGCTGTTACAATACACAACCATATATAAATGTGTGAAACTAATGTATACAAATATTTAAATCTATATTTTCATAGTTATAAACAATAAATTAACATAATTATTTAAATAAACAAACAGTTCAACATCATCGTGGAGTAAATAATAATTCAAACATATTATAAAAAATACCACAAAAGAAATAAATTGAAAATGCATGGACATCAATCAATGGCGAATTTCGAATATATCATTTACCGGATTTATATTTATAATTTTTTATTATTGATATATTAGAATATTAATTTCTTCATTTATATGGAAATTATGCACATATATATGTATATATATATATCTCAAATATCTAATAAGAAAATAAATTGTACATAATTAGGGAAAAAATTAAGTAGAAAACTTTCTGTTAACAACATAAATATTAAAAAAAAAAATCATCTTATCCGAGATTTCCTAATAAATCAATCAATTTAGTTTCTTTAGATAGATGATGTTTAGGGATTAAAGTACCCACTTTCTCATCAAATGATTTTGTAGAGATTTATTTATTTAGTTCAATTCGGAATTTGTATATAATTATTGCATATATATGAAGAAAACACATTAAATGTTAATATTTAATGCATGATATAGGGTTGCATATAAAAAATCCAAAATAATACAAATAACCAAAAAAAAAAAAAAAAAAAAGAAAACGAAAAGGGAAACGGAATTAAATAGAACAACCCCAAATAAAATAATGCAGAAAATACTATTAAAGTTTTTACGGTTAATATTTATAAATTTATATATGCAGAAAAATATGATAAAATAAAGATATCTTGAAATAAATAAATTGAATAATTTAAAATCATTAAATAAAAGAAAAATAAAAAGGAAAGGAGTTGCAGATTTTAGGAATCGAACCTGCGTAGTAGAGTAGGGCACGAGTTAAAGGATAGACGAACAGCCAACTCGCTCAATACATGATTTGAAATTCTTTTGGCAAATAATTTATTTTGTAATAAAATTTTGCTGACTTTTTTTTATTACAATTTTACCCTCACGATTTTGCCTTAATATATTTATAGATAGGGTAAAGGTTCGTTTTGATCATATAACTATTTATGTAGAAGCGATTTGATCCCTATTTATCTTTCTGGTTCAAAATGGTCTTATAACTATTTTAAAGGTTTAATTTGGTCCCTATTTTGATTATCCAACTATTTTAACAGACATTTTTCTCACATAATTAGATCATTTCACACATCAACACACTTTTTACACACATATGGATTGAACACAAAATTTCCATCATTTTTACAAAGAATTCTCATATGGATTGAACATGAAAATTTCTCCATTTTTACAAAGAATCATCCACTATTTTATGTTTGTATAGAAAATTCTTAATTATTTTATTTAGCATAACGTAAATAATTATTTTTGTATGTTTTTTAGTTATTTTTTTCATTTTATCATATAATAATGATTCATATTACTCAGATATTTTCATTTATTTCATATAAAAAGTGTGCGTTAGTGTATGAAATAATCTAAGTATCTAAATATTATTAATAAATGAAAACATAAAAATATGATAAAATAAAAAAACATACAAAAAATAAAAAACAACTAAAAATATACAAAAATAATTATTTACGTTATGCTAAATAAAATAATTAAGATTTTTCTATACAAATATAAAATAGTAGAGGATTCTTTGTGAAAATGGAGAAAATTTCATGTTCAATCCATATGAGGATTTTTTGTGAAATTGGTGGAAATTTTGTGTTTAATCCATATGTGTGTAAAAAGTGTGTTAATGTGGTGAAATAATCTAATTATGTGAGAAAAGTGTGTGTTAAAATAATTGGAGGATCAAAATATGGATCAAATTAAACCTTTAAAATAGTTATAGGATCATTTTGAATCAAAAAGATAACTAGGGATCAAAGCGCTCCTATACAAATAGTTATAGAATCAAAATGAATGTTTGCCCATAAATATAAATATAAATATAATTGAGTTGTTGACGTCAAGAGTGACGGCGTTAATGTCGACACTCAAATTCCTTGTCACAATAAAGCTAGATTAGATAGCGACGGCCGAACCCATACAAAACGCCACCCGCGATAATTACAGTCAACTAAACGTCCCGTTCAGGGGCCCACCCAGTTTAATCCAACGGCTCTGATCATTTCTCTCATTGCCCCTTTCTCTCTCTTTTTCGCTTGAGGGACCAGTTAAAAAGATTTTCAATTTTGCTTTATTTATTTTTAGGGATTATACCTTTTTCTCATTGGCGAACACGTCGTCATCACGAGATGTCTCCTTTTCTTTTATTTTTGTTCCAAAATCCAATAATTTGAGAATCGAGATCATTTATGATAGTAGATGTGAGAATTCCGTTATGAGAAACAACATCCAAAAAATAAAAACACTAATAATCTAAATTATATTGTGCATTACATAAAACTGTTATTGTTAATATAAAATTATAAAACGTTTCGTTGGGGTCATTTGTATCATTTGTATTTTTTGTGATTTGATGGAGGAAATTTTGCAACAAACTTTCGTCTTTATGAGTGATAGTAGTTTAGACTAACCCCCTTATAATTTATAGTATATGATATGTGTTGTGTGTTTATCATAACAAAAATAATATTCCCCCGTTCCACAAATATAAACCCCTTCATTTTTCATATGTGTGAAATGTAAAATTACATAATTTTTTTTTATACAGAACGCTTATTTATTCATTAAAATAAAATGATTGTTCATTTAAAAAAACATTAAATATCGGATAGTGGTTTATGAAAATGAAAAATCATATCTATTAAGAAAAATGGGTTATAATATTTGGACCGACTATATATATATATATATGAGAGAGAAAGATATACAAATTAGTAAGGCTACTCAATTCATACAAATCCCATCAGATATGCACACGTATTATATAGATATCATTTATTATTATTATTATTATTATTATAAGACGAAATATATAGTTATGTCCCACCTTTTTATTCATTTTATAAAAATGATCCGAATTATAAAAAAAAAAAAAACAATCTTCTCATATTTTTTGCAAAAGTATTTTCGAATTTAATTTCCAGTGCCTGATTGTTGATAGAGTGCATTCAAATTTAGTATTTAAGATTAAATGTATAATTATTTATATCATTTACGCGCTAAGCTCCTACGTGCCTTGTCCGTTATTTATTTAGAAAAATATTGAAAAGTTAGATATTTTTTTAAAATCCAGAATATTTTTACGAAACAGAACATAAATATATTTGACCATTTAAAAAATACTTACAATTACTACTACTCATTGACTCACCACTCATTTGTTTAATCAATTCCATAAACTTGAACCTAAAGAAGTAAAACTATGCCAGCTTGCTACCAATATTTGGACAAGGACTTTGTCTTTCATCCGGGAAGCCAATGACTTTGATTTCAAAAAAAAAAAAAGTTAAATATAAAAGGGGATCACACAATTCACAAACACCGTAAATAAGGTGGCGTCTTTTACAAAAGCCACGCGCTTTCGAAGTCTAACTCGCAAGTTTTTGTCCTAAACTTTTAAAATCCAAACTAAATTAAAAATAAAAAATCTTGTGTTCTTCAACATAAATTTACAAGTTTTAGAATAATAATATTATATTCATATTTGAATCCAATAATCGATTTTTTTTCCCGATCTCAAAATGTTAGAATTACATTCTCCACCAAGCAGCAATCCTCCCAATCTCGCCTCCGTAAGGTCAAAATGAGGCTCTTTTTTTCGTAATAAAAAACCATAAAAAAGGCCAAATTGAAAAAAATAAAAAAAAAATCTCAAAATCCCAATTGAATCAATCCTCGAAACCAGTTTTCTGCCAAATCGCATTTCTGACTCTGCTGAGATCTCTCCCCTTTAGAGTCCTTCCGATCCCTTCGTGCACGGAGAAGGAGGCGATCCTAGTCCTCGCCATTTGGCGCGCCAAAAACTCGTGCGGCGGAATCCGATCACCGCTCTCCTCACCGTCGTCGTTGTCGTAATCGTCGTCGCTGTCTCTCCGGCGATTCTCCCTGTACTCGTCCTTCAGTATCTTCGACCAGTCAGGAACGTTCACCGGCAGCGACGAAGGACCGCCGACTCGCCCGTTCCCCGCAGCCGTCGCAGCGGAGGATGATTTCCGCGACAGCCTCGAACTCGTCTTGCGAATCTCCGGCGACTGCGACCGGGCAGCCGCGTTCCAGACGTCGGACTCGTCGAGCTCGAAGATCATTGAATCGTTAGTGAGTGACTGATCGTTAGGAAGGAATCTGCAGTTTGCTCTGGCGCAGTAGCTTTTGGAAGTAGCCATATAATTACTCGGAACAAAATCTGATTTAGCAATTCTCCTTTTTCTGTGAAATTGTTTGGGCTGACTATTTCTTCTCTCTATAAGCGTGTGGTTGTTGAACTGTGGGATGATGAGAGAGAATTTTGTTCTGCCAATTTTGATAGTTAAAAATGGAGGTTTTGATCTGCTTTTATAAAGGGTTGGAACGGATAAGGTTCCCCAATTCTCTCTCACACACACAGAGTAATCTGCAATCAGCTTTCTTCTATATTTCTGTCTTATTAATTTCTTCGCAGCTGCAGAGTGAATGTTAAATACCAATTTGCCCCCCGTCACGTCGCTCTTGCATTTTATCCAGGCCAGGGTGGATTAACTGATTAATTGTGTAATTAGTTAATTCATCGTGAAGTAACTTTTTGCAAATTACTAAAACCGAAATTCTAAACATAGTCCTTTTTTAGATTTATTATTTTATATAATATAAATCTAAAAAAATACTTCTTACACCTTAACTCCAACCCTCCTTAATAAATATCGTACTAAGTCTCGATAAGGATGGCCTAGTGATGGAGTGTGGTTATTTATAGACAAAAGATTACGAGTTCGAATCTTCTCAATATCACAGATTGGGTGTATGAGTTAAAAAAAATATCGTACTAAAAAAAGTGTTACATAATTTAATTTATTTAGGGAGCCAATACTATATATATTTTAGACGAGGAAGGAAGAGCGGTGCTTATAAATTCAAAATATTTCTCGAATAAATTAAATTACATAACACTTTTTTTAATATGATATTTCTTTTAACTCACACCCCCGATTTGTAATATTAAGTAGTTTTAAATATATTTGGGATGGAGATGGGTTTATACCATTTCCATCAGCCTGCCCTATAATACAACATTATTATCACTAAAATACATTAGATTTTTTATTCAATCTCTAGCAGTCTACCCTATAATTCTACATAAATGAGAATATTTCATAATATTCCCATTATATATAATTATTATTTTATAATTGCTAACATATAATATTATACGTAATTTCATTTAATGAATATCTATAATTAAATTCAATATTTCATAATAATTCTTGAAATAGAACAAACATATTTGAATTAATATAAAATAAAATATGATTCAGCAAAATATTACAAAACAAACATAAAGTTACATAATATTATATTCTAATTCTCTGAATTAGAATATTCATCCCAAAAATTATCAATTATTGTATTTCGAAGTGAAAAATGTGCTTCTACATATTGAATTTTTATGTTTTCATTTCATGTACTTTCTCTGTTTTAGTATTTTGATGTATTTTAGTATTTTTATGTAGTTATATTGTTTGTGTAATTTTATTTATTTTATTACTTTTATGTTGTTTTTAATATATGTATAATGGGTGCAGTGTGTGTTATGGTGGGATATAATTTCCCATAAAGAGGTTGTGGCATGGATAAACGTGCATATCTCATATTTTTGTCCATGTAAAAGTTAGGTACAATTTATGAGAATGAGTACATACTGCATTTTTCATAAAAAAAAAATGGGTTGTAAAATTATTTATATTAACAGTGACTAGTATTTCCTGATATATGTATAGTTTTATTTGTTATAATTTATAATTATGAAAAGAATTAAGAAAATTATTATAACAAAATAAAATTAATTTACAACTACTATGAATTATATGATTTTTCCCATTTGTTATTAATGGTCGTTGAGATTAAGCCCAGTAAATAAAAAGAGAAAAATGATTATTTAAACTTAATTTTTGTAGAGGTCTATTATCGTAAAAGCCCAATGACAAGGCCCACGTTCGTCCAAGGATCTCAGGACCTAGCGGATAAGTCTCGAAGCCAAGAGTTCGGAGGTCTAAGGAACCGAAGTCTGAGATGGTGAAGATGTAATGTAGAGGACGAGCTTAGGCAGAGTTCGAACGATGAGATGAGACCAAATCAAAGATAACGTTGGAGATAAGAAGGACTCAGTCAAAAGTTTTTAAGGAGATAGGAGGATATCCCCAGAATATCGGAAAATCCCTTAGATATCGAAAAGAGGTTGTGGCTTTATCCTATATAAATCACTAAGGGATCAAGCAATAGGGATAACGGGAAAAACTCCGACTAAATACAAAATTCCGATCCTTTGTTCGTCCAATTGCTATTTCATCATTCTCAGTCAAGTTCGACGTTATTCTTTGACTATGCGTAATCTTATAGGTCGCCAGAACCCGAACCTAATACGAAAGTAATTGTAGAGATTTGACCTCTACAATTTTGAAATTCAAATTAGGCTCGAATTACGAATAAAATGCATGAATTGTTATGCTATACAATATTATTTTTTATTTCTAAAGTATACATGTGAAATTTTTACTAAAAAATAATTCATATTTAATAATAAAATATTACTTAGTAGATTGATATTACTAATAAAAAATCAGCTTTTAAAATAAGAAATGTTTTTTAATGAAAAAAATAATTTTAGGGATAGTTTTGTTATTAAATAAATAAAGATGTTGTCCATAAAATTAAAGAGTGGATAAGACTTAGTAATGTTTAGTTAAAACTGAGCTTGAAGTGGGATTCAATTACGTGAATTAAATGTTAATCGAGTTGGAGACAAGTATGAATATTTGATGTTTAATCGTGTATGGTTGGCCAATGGGCAAAGCGAATACTCGACCCATTACCATTTTTTTATTATATTTTTAAAGGATGTCATTTTATAATGTATGTTAATATTGGAATTAAACATACAAAAATGGTGACGACAACCACCCTTCATACGTATCTACCTATCGATTATGAGAATATGATCAAATATGAATACACGAACTCATTTTATACCTGGTTATAAATTTACTTCAAACTACTTGAGCTCATTGAATAGTGATACTGGCATATTACGTTAATCTAGAAAAACTATATCCCACCAACACACACACACATCGTACACCCATCACACACATATTAACATTTTTTTTATAAATAATGGGGCCACTAATTTTTTTCAATATTTGTGTATCGGTGTGATAAAATTTATGCGTTAATTTAAATTATTCATACGGCATATCAATTAGCTGGAAATACTTATTCAATTGATAGTACCCCTAAATTAAAAACATTTGATAAACTACAAAGGTCTTCATTCAATTCATTTTATTTTAAAAAATAGGTAGTGAGTTTATCGACATATACAATGGAGCGTAGAAAGAAGATTGACCCTATTTCATAACTATAAAAATGAGTCAAGTGTGACCAAAACGACTAGAATTGTATGAAAAAAGTAGTAGGCATCCATCGTACAAAAAGCTCATGATCCAACAATTATTTATATTTTCTCTATTGGGCAAAGTGGATTCATAATGTCTCGTCTCAAGTAATTTCGTGGCCTAGCAAGTCATTTAAAGAAATCATTTAGTATATACTTACATTTTTTACCAAACAAAAATATTAAACCTTTGTGATAATTAAATAATAAAATATAATAAATATAACGTACATGGAATTTATTAAATTATAAGAAAATTAATAATAAATAAGTTCACACTTTCACAGTTTCTATTCTTCATCTTCTTCCTAGCTCTCTCTCTCTCTCTCTCACACTCTCTCATTCTCTGGCGTAAAATTACCAATTGAATCATTACTATAAATTTGTAATAAGTTCAACTACTCTTTTTTTTTTCTACGTGACCAAACGATTCAATATATCTTCCGAAAATACATGTCATGAGTTATCAAGTTTTTATCTATTTGGCAAACCCCAATTTTAAACTTAAAAAGTAGAAATCAATTAATATATCAAAATACGAAAACTCACATATATGCCAAAGTTTAAATCACCAAGGCAAAATAATCTCAATCATCTATGATTTACCCCCAAATTACATTTTTTTAAGAATACCTTGTGAGTGCATAGGGACCGGTCGTCTTCTTCACAAATTTTCTCTTTTCTTTTTTATAATATGATGGATTTTTACATGTATAGTTTATAAGTTTTATGCATTGTGTTTAGACTTTTATAGACATTTGATACTGTTTAATAGATATTATATCCAAATTAACAAATTTTTTAAAAAAAAATGAGGCTCAAGTTCGGGCTGGACTTCCCCTTGAGGCGCCCTATTAATATTATTAATCTTAGGACAATGCTAAATATCACAAATTATTGAGGCACAAAAGTAAAATTTAATAAAAGTTCAATGTAAAAATACATTATTATCCCTTATACAATTAATTTTGACTTTAAATAATGAACATAAATGAAATTCATACCCCCATTTTCAACTTCAATTTCCAATGTAAAATTTTCGTCAATGCATTATAAATGATCAATAAAGCATAACACAAGCACATAAAAATTTGAGGCATTTTTTTAGAGATAGTAAGTCTTTTTTATATTATTTATAAGCAAAAAAAAAAAAAAAGTTTTGATTCCTTTTTTTTTTGTTAGTTTTATGTTATTTTTCAGTGAATATATCTTCACAAAATACCTATTAATTTTGATAAAAAAAAAAGAAGTTATCAAAAATAAATAGAAAGAATCAAAATTGGATGGATGTTAATCTATTCTTTTGCCTCTAAATATAATAAAACTTCGATAAACTTTTGAAAGCTATATATATTAATATATTGATAGTTTCAATAATTTAAGTTCTAATTAAGTAAATTGATAGTTTTCATCTATTAAATTTTGGATGATAGTAATATATCTTTCGTACTCTAAATTAATAAAATTTAAATATACTTTATTTTGGTATGTTTAGCTACGATTTTAAATATGTTACTCATGTTGATACGATATAGTTTGTCAAGATTCGGCATAAAAATAATAATACATATTTGATGAAGTGGCAATTTGATGTCCATAATTAATATATTTAAAACTAGATTGATGACTCTGATTAAAAAGATCGTTCAATCTAGATAGATATATATATACACCATACATATAATATATTATCAAATAATGCACTTACTTTTTTGTATTTAACATACTAATGATAATGCTAGCAAGATATATTATTATTGTTGTTGTTATTGTTGTTGGTGCTGCTGTTGTTGTTGTTTTTAATGTAGTAACTTGTAAACTCAAGTAATTACATATTTAACAGAACAGTAGTAGACATTGGAGACGGAAATTGATTTTCGTCTATTGATTAATGGAGAAAGATAACTTGATGGAAATAAGATAGATTATTATTAATAAATTCATTAATGGTTAGAGAAATCTGAACATTAATCAATGGAGAAAGATAACTTGATGAATTTTAAGCTCTTTTCAAATAAAAAAAATTAATAAGGATAAGTTAGTCATTTAACATAAAATTTTTTATGTTTATATTATAATTTTACAAATATTGTACCAGAACAATTTGAGGCGTTTATCATTTCCGTATGTTAATATATTTAAGCGTAATTCTCATATTTTTCACGTTGTTCGAGTAAACACACTTGTGGTGGAAGTAGAATAGAAGATTTTGAAAATAGATGTTGACTGATTTAACAAATTAATTAACCAAATGATTGAATTTAGTTGGTTTAACATTTGAACAACGTATTTCATATTTTGAGGAGCTTGAACGATGCAGAAATCTACTAAAACATAATGCTGAATATCTTTTACCTAGGACTAGGAATTGAATGTTGATCTTAAAAAAAAAAATATAGGTTGAAATGAAATGAGGGGGGGGGGGCAAAATGGGGAAATGGGGTTTTGTCTCTTTACGAGAGGCTATCTAGTTTGTCGCGACGTTCGGGTGGAGTGCAATTCACCTGGTACAGGTCCCGATTTGAGCCCTCCAAGGAAATCCGACACGTGTTCAGACGACGATGGATTAGCGCCACGTGGCGATCACCACTGGGAGGAAGCGTGATGGCACGTGAAGTGGGACCCACTGTGGGGGCTTTTGGATCTAGCGCTCGGCTCCTGCCAGCTGGCTCTAATAGTAATATAGCCCTCTCCAATTATCAAACGCGACAAACGGTGAGTTCTCGTGTCAGTCTATCATTTCCCATTTTGTCGTTTTCCCTTCCCTTTTTTAACGCTATTCGGAAATATTAATAATAGCTTCCGATATATTTACTTCTTTTTTCTGTTTTTCCGTGTACGAACTTCTCTTATTATTATTATTATTATTATTATTATTATTATTATTATTATTATTATTTACCTAGAAACATTTAAATCACCATTGAATTTGAGTAGAGTCGTGTTCCGGGGGGGTCTGGTATTATCGGTATAAGTATTCATAAATTTCACGGTTGGATTGTTTATTACGCCATCGGTTTTGTTTTATTTGTTGTTTTAGATTTTTTTTATCTAAAATTAATAATTAATTTTGTGAATAAATATACTCATTCCTCATATATGCCACAAAATCTTATTCAATTATATTTTTCTAAAATAAGATTTGTGATAGGGTTAAATGAGAGAGAGTATGTGAAAATATATAAAACAACAAATATTTTGAAACAAAACAAAAAATCTAAAACAACAAATAAAACGAGACGGATGGAGCATTAAATTAAGTTCCAATTTACTACAGTATCGTCAAGTTTTTTATCTGATCGAGTTACACATTTGCATTGAGTTCAGATAAATCTATGAATTAATAAATGTAGATCCAAAAATCTGCAATTAATCGTATCCGTCCGGAGCAGCGATCAATTTATGAAACAAAATCAGAAAAAATCGTAAGAGCCAAACACCGTTGGGGGTGACGATCGTTGGGCCTCCGACGCTTAAGTCAGGAAAAGGAGAAGAGTTGAATGAAATAAAATATGAAATTACTGAATAATTAAAGGGCTAAATAACGTAATCTCTAGCCAGAATGTGAATAGAAATAAGGGAGAACGGTGTTCAATCCTATAACTAATGTAGGAAAAACGTCCGGATGTTGAATCTCCTGAGTCGAATTAATTCAGAAAACGGTGAACTCTGTATTCTTAGGATACGGTATGAAGCTTGTGGGTATTTCCGCATAGTCGTCAAATGAGGAGGGGGGCTCTTTTTAAAGGTGGAGGTAGCAGCTAGGGTTTGCGTGGATCGCAGAGGCGGTTGAAGGACGTGCCGGCTCTTCTGAACCCGTCAACCTTTTCGGATAAGGCGGAACTGCATTGTTAATTCAAATTCAAAATTGAACTGTTATCTCTTGGAATATCGATTGAACGGTGTCGTTCAAACCTTTTGGGCCAGCGTATCGAATTGACGAAAAATGACCACTACAATAAACAATTATATTGATTATTCGAAAAAAAAAGTGTACTTGTTTATTTAAGAATCACTCAATGTTTTTTTTAATAAATATGAAAAATGTGAAGTGTTGGGTTTAATCACATGAACATGTAAGTTTATTAATACATATTAAATTCATAATTATTAAATTTTTATGTCGAAATCACCGAGATAAAATACAATAAAACTGAATGCGAAAGTGTATTTTAACAATAAATTTTTAGATCTTTATTGTTGAATCGAGTGTTGAATTTTGTTATGGATCTTTCAAACGATCAATATCATCTTTCTTTTGCTTTTTGTAGAAGGAATACAGACTGCAGTAATGAAGTACCGACATATGAGGATAATAATTCTAAATACATAACTGTGTATATATGTGATTTTTTAATTTAGTCCCTCAATAAATTGAATATCTCCTTATATTATTTACGCATTAATTTCATGATTATCTGATATATTTAATAGTCCATAATTATACTTTAATAGTTCACTTTAATTAAATTTACCATAAAATAACTATACACATTTTATTTTATATATGTAAGTCCACGTGATGGAAATTTCCCAACATGGAGTGATATATAAAATAGTAATTCAATGAAGTAAATACGCTAACGTTGGCATCGGTTACATTAAGTACGTAACATGGCGTATAATGAGTTTGAATGTCAAATTATTATTTGTTAATAAAGTCTATACTGGTTAGGTCAATCATAGAAACCTTCAAGTGAAGTTTTATCGAGCTTTTCTTTAATCAATTAATCGATCAATAGTTGGCCAGCCAACTCAGTATCTTCTTCACTAATATATAAATACGTAAATAGTATTTTTATTTGTACTATATTTAATAAATAAATGACATGAACATTCATTGTCCTAGTAAGTATATATATATATGCGCGCGTGCGCAATTCAATATTACTAAAATAAAAGGAACTAATTTAAATATCAAGTTATAGAAAACTGGAAGTAATTTAATATTGGAGAGCAGGGATATCACTCGGACTAACATGTTCGGTTTCGGACTAGTTTTATTCAGCTTGGACTTATCCGGTTAAAATTTTATTCGGATTCAAAATTCTTGCCCCTAACATTAATCATTCGGTTTTCAGGTTAGCCCATCAGGCTGACATGTTTATGAAATTTTTTTTTCACGTGTATAAATTATATCTTGATAACTATCCTAAATAATCATTATCTCTCATTCTTGAAATAAATAAATATACAAAAAATAAGGTAAAATGAAAAGAATATGACAAATACAAAATTTGATTAAGATCAAAGTGTAACAAATGAAAGAAATCAACAATAAATGACATGACAAATAATTGTTCTTTCAAGAAAAATAATTTCAAACTACACCATAAATCTAATTATAGCTTAATCTTCGATCTAATTTGAAGTACAATATTTAAACACTTTCAACTTCATGTTTGATTTCATCTTCAAAATCTTTATCATTTATTAAAAGAAATAATGACATTATAATATTATACAATTAAATAATTTAAAATATGATAAATAATAATAACTAGTTAGTCCAAAGAGATTTGAGAAAATAAAATTAAGGGTAAAAAATAATATAATTAACATCACAGAAAGAAAATCTGAGTAATAAAGAAAAAAAAATAAAAAATACACTTAATGACAATAATGTTCAACATTAGTTTGTTCTTTCAAAAATAATAATTTCAAGTTACATCACAATAACTATGTTCAATCGTTGATCTAAATATTTTAATTATATTATTTTTTAAATTTTAACGACATTTGATGCTTCAGTTCAACTACATAAATACTTATATCTCCGTATTCTTTATCACCTATTAAACAAATGATAACATTAGAATACAATACAATTATATAATTTAAAATGATAAATAATATAATTTTAATAGTTTATGATTTCAGTAATATTTAAAATAGAGGATTAACGAGATGGAAGATAATTTTCTCAATTAAAAAAAAAATGAAGGATATCAACATTCAAGTAGCAACAAACGAATAAACAACTATTATCATCAAACTCCAATAATAAATTATCAAATATTATATAATATATATTTATAAATCCTACTATCAATTTTATAGTACTTATAATATTGATAAAAAAATTCATAAATGTATATCGTAATTGAAAATATAACATCTAATAAAAAATTGCATCATTGAATATGACTTATTTATTTTTGGGCACAATTTTAAAAATTCATAACTAGTAGAATACTTGGAATATATGGATGTAAATATAATTGGATTAGATTTCTTATGTCACTAACAGTTCTGAATTAGATTTTTCTAGAAAAGGTTCTAGAAAAAGTTATGAGTAAAAACATGATTTTTCTATAAAAAGTTATGAGTAAAACAGTGGAGACTGCTAGGTCCAGCTCGCGGACCGACCGGGCCAACTTGACCGGTTTGGCCCGTTCAGACCAATTTTTTTTTTCGAGCTGAATTTTTCGATCATAATCATGTTATTTTATGGGTCAATTTAGGTCAATCCATCGATTTCAGGACGAATTGACATCCCTATTGGAGAGCAACGATTGAGTATGTGTTGATAATAACGTTTGTGTATTTTATTAATAAACAAATATCACCTTATATATGGTGAATACATAACTCAACAAATAATGGAAAATAGATGTGTGATAAACCACATAAGTAATATATCTAATATGTCTCTCAAGATGGTGTTCCATGGGTATACCAATTAATCTTGTTACATAAATCAAGATGATATAGAAGGTGTGCCGTGTAGGCGCGTTGTAGATTTGCAGTGGTTGGAGACATCGTGGTGTAGATTTGCGGTGGCTCTAAGGTGTCATGGTTTAGATCTCGGTGGCTGGAGGCACCGTGGTATAGCTCTCGGTGGATGAAGGTACCATGGTGTAGATCTGCAGTGGTTGGAGGCACCGTGGCGTAGATCTGCGGTGGTTGGAGGCACTGTATGGTTGATTTACCGTGCCGCTGGATCTAAGTGGCAGGAGTTACTGTGGTGTAAATATGCAGTGGCTGGAGACACTTAGTATGGTTGGTATGATGAAATGGAATGGGAATGAAATCACATTCCCACGTCCATTCCCATTCCTATGGCTGGTATGATTTTTTCAATCGATAATGGTCATTCCCGAAGGAATCACATTACCATGAACATATGATTAGCCATTACTCCCCGTTCCCATGGTATTATGTATTCCTGATTATCAAAATAAATTTTATTTTTTATTTTGCAAAACTATATTTTGTTTTTTGTATTGACAAATGAAATCTCATATTCTTATAAAATATTTTATTAAAAAAATAAATTTATGAATTTTTCTTAAAAAATCATTAATAATTTATTAACGATTCATAAAATTTTGTAAAATTTCACAAAAGTACTAATGATATTATAGGATTACATAAAATATACAAAACACACTGATCATTAGCGAAATACTTATTTAAAGTATACTCAATTTTTTCACAAATGTTAATAAAGTAAAAAAAATCACATAATATTCAACAATATGTTATTAAAATATAATAGTATCTTTGAAAGAAGAGTAATTTGAATGTTTAGAACTAAATAAGTCAATTCGTGTATTTTATTTATTAATTAGATATTGTTATAATAAACAATTCAACAATATAAGTTTCATTCCTATCTTATTACTTGTGATACTAGCCAAAGGAATGGTAATAGTCATTCCATTCCATTCCCATCACCATTCCATTACTAAGTTCATTCCATTCCCACTTGATTCCATTCCAACATACCAGCCATCCCCTTATAACATAACATAGATCTACGGTGGTTGCGGCACCGTACGTGTGGTTGATCTGCAGTGGTTGGAGGTACCGTGGCGTGACGGAAGGCACCGTGGTGTAGACGAGGACAATGGGTGATGATGGGCCAAGCGCACCATGGATGATACAATATCGAAAAATAAATGACTAATATCGAAATAATAGAGTCCAACACCGCCGCAAAAATAATAATAAAAAAAAATGAGGATATAGGATTTGGTGTTAACCTTAGACTCTTGATACCATGTAGAGAATAATGTTTGTGTATTTTAATTATTAATAAGCAAATATCACCGTATATATAGTGAATACATAACTCAACATATAATGGAAAATATATGTGGGATAAATCACATAACTAATATATCTTGTAGTAGGAAGGGTATATTTGGAATTTGGTTAATATTTAACGTTGAATGGAATATGATGGGCCACTAGAATAAATCAAGTATAAATTACAATGCGAGAAAGTAAAGCTATTAATATTATTCACCTCTATCTTTGTCGAAAACATAAATTTAACCACTAATTAATTTGGCAATTCTATAATCCTAAGCATTATTGCTGTTTGATAGTATATATGATATATCCCACCAAGTGTGATATTAATTTTTTAAAATTTCTGAAATACTTAAAACGGTAAAGATCTGTGTAAAAGATAAATATTTAGCATCAAGTTTAACACGAATATTTTCTAAGACTAAAAATAGGGCATGCTTGTATTTGTGATTTATAAAATAATTTATTTCATTGATGATGAATAGAATTAAATTTAATACAATTATATTCATAAAAAATACTATATATATATATATATATTATAGATGTTGATTGTTCATGAGAAACTGTTGTGATTACAGGCTTACAGTGGATTTGTAAAGTTCAATATTGTTGTTGTTTTTATTGAATTAATAATTAAAGACACTTAAATGTTAGTGATTCGCCTTAATAATTTAAGCTAATAATTGAAGTGTCTCTCATTAAGGGGGACAATGTGGAATTAAGGGCCCTATTTGGGTACTTATTTAAGATTTAGAAGTGTGAACCAACCTACTTAATGATAGGGTATGATAATGTTGTGTAATACATTAATAAAAAATAAAGTGATCTCATAAAGTCCCACTAGCAGCTAGGAACTTTTATATTCTAGATAGCAACAATTGCATATAACCATGGCTTCATTTATATATTTCTCAGCAAAACTTCAAATAATCTAGTAGATATGCATCTCTGGATATTCTAGGGAATTTTTATTCGTAAATATTTAGTCTGTACGTCCATTTTAAATTTACCAAAATTAAATGAACAAAAAGATTATTGGAATATTTTATTTTTTTTTGAAAGAAAAGCACAATAATCCCATCTTTATAATATAAGGTACACATACAATTTATTTATTTTTGAGTTGGGGGAATGGGAGAGCATATCGAAATCCTGAAATCCGAACCGTCTTTCTTTACACAGAGGTCTTCACCGGTGGAATGTCCTTAGGGGCGTACACAATTAAACATGACTAGTTTTAATAACAAAATAAATAAATAATAAGTATATAGCACATGTGCCCGTTTTAAAATTTTCAAATAATGTTTTTGCCTGATCAATTTAGTTTTCCCACACATAGTTAAAAACAAAAATCCTTAGAAATACCTCTTACCTACCACATAAAAAAGAATATAATTAGCTCTTACTTTCTCAATTTTCCTTGTGTACATTTTGTCAAACTATAATTCAAGTTGCAATTTTAAGACAAACAACATATTAAATTTATTCTCTCTTAATTTGTGTCCATTTTTTTATATATTATTTTCTTAATTTGAATTGATAAAATATACGCATATGTATTAATATTCTTTCATAAAAAAACACATATTAAATTATTTCGTGTGCCGTTGACGCGCTCACTTTGAAATAAGATTTACTAATATATATCTTCTCAGACTCTGTGATATATGGCAAATTTTGTCGTTTCACTAAAGATGCTTTCATAAAATTTTACGCAACTCAAAATATTTGCAAAAGCTAATCCATGTCGCAATAAATTTATTTGTTCATATTAAATGAGCTGGTTTCACTCTTAACATACGAAATGAAAGAGGAAGTAAATCATCAAATAAAAAAATAACAAGGACCATATATTCAAATAATTTGTATATTATTTGGGCTTGCATGACCTAATACTTGCTTTATTCCATTAATTTTGAATTAAATTTTATTATCCGTTTGGGATTAATTAATCTGAGAACCGATAGATATGTACTTAAAGAAAAAGATATAAGAAAAAGAATTAGCTGTAATTGCTTTAATTATGCCAAATTGTTATATTTTTTAATTTTGTATATACTGCAATGATTCCTCTGAAAGCATTACTGATACGCCCTATGTTTTATAGATTATTATTTCACATATCTCTAATTATATATTGTATTGTTTTGCTTTAGTAAGTTGGATTAGTAGTTTTAAAATTAAGGGGTCAGTGACTCAGTGCGGCTTGAGCCCTAAGTTTCGTAGACTCCAATCCGGGCTCGTTAAATTATTATTATTATTATTATTATTATTATTATTATTATTATTATTATTATTATTATTATTATTATTATTATTATTATTATTATTATATCGAATTGTAATATAGGGTTTTATTAAATCAATGAAATTTATCAATTCTTAAAGAACGAATTTAGAGTCTCACATGTCCATTTATGCTCCTAACACGAGAAGGGTGGTATCAACCACTATAAATGTATATATTACTTACTATTTCATTTCAACCTACATAACCTGGTTATATATATTCAAATGCAATAAAACTGACAATATATTTAAACAACGATAAATTACACTTTGTATTTCAACCTACAACTTATGCATGTTGGACACTATTTCAAAAATGACTATTTTTTTCAAAATTAATAAAATTGTACCAATTTTTTCAAAATTTTTACAAATCTAACATTTAATCAATTTTACGGTCTGATAATTAATTGTATTTTAATATTTTCCCAAATGGTATGATTCTTATACGTGATTGGGGAAATAGAAATATTCAAATACAATCAAATTACGTATGCTTTTCGGATCGTAAAACTGATTAAATGTTATATTTACAATTTTTTTTAAATTGTGGATACTTTTATGTTAATTTTAAAAAATTAATCATTTTTAAAAAATTATTCAAAGTGTAGGTATTAAAATGTAATCATTGAAAAAATTCATGATAATTTGAGTTATTCGTAACTTCTATAGACCATTTCAATTAAAATTTTAAAACGCAAAAACATATTATAATAATACATTGTGAAGTCAAAATCACAAACTCTAATCGAGTTTGTTGTCAATCTTTTTGAGGAAAATTATATTCAACTTTTTTATGGAAAACGACAAGTGGAGAAAGTCGCGAGTCGTGACTATCAGGCTTAAAAGTCGCTATTTGCAAGTTGCAAAATTATGAGTTTTTTCTTTATCTCTACAATTATTGTTGGCTTTTTTAGTGATTAGACAGCTGCTCACATATTACATACATATAAATTTATATATATATATATATATATATATATATATATATACAAGTACTCGAAAGTCGAAATACAAATTTGAATGGCAAAAACAGCCTTATATAATAATTTTGCTTTTAAAATAACCACTATAGGAAATGAATGTTATTATGTTAATTCCTTTTTCATTTCTTTTTTTAACATTATTTCATATCCTTTTCGTATCTCGATTATTACATTAAATCTACATGTTAATTATATATTTAAGTTGATCTATGTTACATATATTAATATACATACATTATATTATATATTTCATTGTATATTTTATTATGGGATTACATGATCAAACATCAATAATTTATATAATATCTCTATTGATAAAACAAAACATGAATATTGAATATGACATTTTCGAGTTCTTTTCACGGAGAAGAAATCACAAAGCAACGTTTTGTTGTTTATTGACAAGATAATATGTATAAAAAGTATTTTCTTGAAACGCATAATTTCGTTTCTCTCAATATCTGAACATTTTTCCACTTTCAATTCCACCGTCCAAAATATATTCTTAAAAATTAAGGTGCTTGGTGCAAAACAAATGACAGCAGACGTTGTGCTAGATATAATAATCACGTAACCATTCAAATTAGAATTAATGCTTACATAATGTGGAATTTGACACCGAAAACAAAAAAAACTTGAAACCTCAATTATAACGGGGTTAAATAGTTGCATTTTATGTCGCGAACCTCCCATGTGATTACACGTACTCAGGGCCGGACGTGTGAGACATATGGCCCTAAGTGAGACCTTAAAAATGAGCTCTTATTGTGAAAAATTATTAAAAATATAATCTAAATCAAGAAAACAAAACACAAACTAATATACTGGCAAGATGACAATATTTCAAAAGAGACAAATGTTCTTTCATCTAAATATAACAAGTCTCACAGTTTTAGAGACAAAAATATTTATCAAGTTTGTGTAATTTTACTGATCAATCATTTTTTTGTGTAATGTTCTTTCAATTGATAACATAGTCAATCCAATAATGTGTGTAAGTCCACCGTGCTTCAAATGTTACTCAAAATTTATACAAGACTTAACTTCAGCATATTATCATTTGTCTATGTCTTTTAACTTTTCCATTTTGATCAGAAATCTAGAATTTGTTTCATATTCATTAAATTTCTCAAAGTTTTCTAGAAATGAAAATCGTGCTTGATAGACTATGTAGAGAAACTATCAACTCTGTGAATGACTATTTCTCTCTTTTCCTTTGACTTTTTTTGCTTCTTCTTCTTATTCCTTTTTCTTTATATTTAATTATGGCCCACATGTATACATGTCTATTAAAAAAATGGGCCCCAAAAATTTTGAGGCCCTAAGCACAAGCATGTTGAGCCTACCATGGGGACCGGACCTGCACGTACTCCCACCCCCCTCAACAAAAAAGAAAATATATACAATAAATGTATTTATGTGATATTGAAAATGAAAGGGACTATATATCATGAATTTTATCATTTACTCGTCAAGAAAAATTCAACATTTGAAAAAATAAAAATAAAAATTAATATTGTATCAAATTTGTTAGAAATATTCCCGTCTGATCACTTTTGAAGTACTTGAACGACCGGTACCGATCTCACCGAATTTCGTACATTTATGTTAACAAAAAAAAGGATTCCATCTTGATCTCCATCACGAACAAGACAACTTCTATTCTGAAACGTCTATCTTGAATCTATAGCTCCAGCTTTTTGATTCTAGCATGATACGTCTCTTGTAAACTCTCCGGATAATCATGTACATGATCATGTTCATGAACATGATGAAGTACATGTCTTGATCTTCAATCAGATTAGCAGCGGAATGTTCACAGTAATGTCCAGAACATGGTATTCGTACATGAATAACCAAAACCTTTTGTGTTCTTTTGATATTGCCATATTGCCATACAGATTATGACAATCTCGAACACTTAAGTGTAGATGGCACTAACAATCTCCTTCTTTGTCTTTATCTGGTGGCAAATCAGCTCCATGTTTTAAAAGAACACTACTCTTGAACTGTAGGATCATGTACCTTAAAACGTACTTGAATGTTCCTAAGAACATTATATGATTTAACTATTTTTCACTTTCTTATCAGCTTGTATCTGCTCTGCTATATTGAATTTTTATTATATTTTTTATCTTTTGATAGCAGTTTCAATTTTTTAGCAGATGTGAATCATATAGAGAAGATAGACAATCTGTTCCATATCAAAATAGCCGTTACAAGCTATTCAGAGCAAAAACAAAAAAATCTTGCAAAACATGATGCAAAATAAGTAGAACAGTAGAACAGAAATTAAAAAAAACTTATATCGCATTACTCTCCTTATTTGCCACCGAGAAAGGCAATGGAGTAATCTCAGAAACTACTCGAATTTGATAGGGTCTTGCACATCTTCATCTTCATCTTCTTCAGAACCTCCTTCTTTAGAACCTTCTTCAGCATCATCATATTATGTCTCTTTTCCCTCATGAGCCTCTTCTTCTTCTTCTTCTTCTTCTTCTTCTTCTTCAGCTTCCTCCTCTTCAGCAGCCTCCCGCTCTTCTTTATGAGCCTCCCGATTCTCCTCTACAGTCTCTTCTTAGACAACTTCAGCTTTCTTTTCTCATGCTGCAATCTGTGATTTACTTTCCTTTTGAGCCAGGAATGAATTCTCCTGAGTAGCAGCTTCGGCAGTACTTGCAAGTTTGTGCAAGTTATGAACATGTTCAGGAACATCTGCTGTTGGGGAGTCAAATCCTTCTTCTGATGAAAGATCAGCAATCATTGCTTGAATCTTCATCTTCTCAGAAGTATGCTCAGAAATCAGTCGAGCATGAAACTTCAGGCTTCTCTCTAGAAATTTCAGCACAACACTCTTTGGTGAGGACTCTTCAACAATAACATTCACTCCTTTCTTGGATGCCATGAACTGGAGGCGAAGATGAGGATCTCCTATTTCAGGAGCAACCTTGATCATGCGTCTTGAATTTGAATTTGTAGACCTTTTATACTCGTGTTAATGAGTCTTGGATTTGAACTTGACTTTGTAGCTAGACATTTTATACTCGTGTCAAGGAGTCTTGGTATTTTTTGAAGAGTTTAGATAGTTTTGGCTCTTATCAAGGAGCTTTGGAAGATAGTTTAAGCTCTTATTGAAGAGCGTTGCATTTTGAAAACCGTAGATAGTTTTAACTCTTATCAAGGAGTTCTGAAGATAGTTTAAGCTCTTATCAAGGAGCGTTTGTACTTTATTTTCATGAATTAAAATATTTATTAGAGGACTTGAATGGGCCCATGATGAGATTTGTAGTCGTTTCTTCATCTTCATCATCATCATCATCATCATCATCATCATCATCATCATCACCATCTTCTTCTTCTTCTTCTTCTCTTCTTCTTCTTCTTCTTCTTCTTCTTCTTCTTCTTCTTCTTCACTTGGAGATTCCTCAAAAGGTTTGCCCCCATCATTTATTTCTGGCTCTTCTTCAAAGTTGTGATGCTTTTGCATTGACAGTTCTTGAACTTCATTTACGGACATGTTTAACTCCATGTCGTAAGCTCTAGTGGCCAATTTCTCGAAGGTCTTTGGTTGAATCCCTTTCAAAATATATCGAAGACCCCAACACATGCCTTGGATGCACATTTCAATTGCTGAATTTTCTGATAATTGATCTTTGCAATTCAGGCTCAAGTTTCTCCAACGGTTGATGTAGTCTATGACAGATTCTTTTTTTTGTTGGTTTGTATTTGTGAGCTCAACCAAGCTAACCATCTTTTGAGTACTGTAGAAATGGTTAATGAATTCTTTCTCCAGTTGCCCCCAACTATCAATCGAATTTAGCTCCAAATCAGTATACCAATCAAACGCCTTGTCTTTTAAAGAACGAATGAATTGCTTCAGAAAGTGATCTTCGTATGTCCCAGCATCATTATAGATCTCTACAAAGTGAGCCACGTATTGTCTTGGATTACCTTTGCCATCAAATTGTTGAAATTTTGGAGGTTGGTAGCCATTTGGCATTTTCAAATTGTCGATTCTTCGGGTATATGACTTGTTGTAAGTCCATAATGATTTACGGCTATCTCCAGACTTGTCTTTGATTGTTTCCAGTATGAAATCTTTGAGTTGATCAACTTGAATTGAGCCATCAAATGATACTTCAACTTCTTTGGTTGTAGATTTTTCATTGTTGTTGGCATGTAGCTTTGTAGATATTTCAGTTTCAGTATCTTCATCCACTTGCTCGCCACAAGTATCAACAATCATTTCTTTTTTCAGCTTCAAGATTTGAGCATCTCGTTCTTGTATTCGCTTGGCAAGTCCTTCGGCCAACTTCGTCAAATTTGCAATTTACTCTTCCAGAATTGTGGACATCTTGATGCTTGAGAAAATTAGTGAAGAGAAGAGATGAGAGGTACAGATTGTCCCACTGGGCGTGCCAAAATTTGTAACACAATATATTTATATTTAATTTGGTAAAACACAAAACGTGTACAATTCAGATAATTTTCGGATCAAAATATATTTATACGGATCCAATCTCTATTTTTCTCTGATTCTTCTCTTCAAAACTTGATCTTTAAACGGTCTTTGAAATCTTCAGAGTAAATTTGTCTCTTTGATCTTCTCGGACTTGTTATTTGAACTTGGTCTTCGAAGTTTTCGGGGACGATTTGTGTCCTTGATCTTCTTTAACTTGGTATTTAGACTTGACAACGTTAATTTGGAGGGCCGGCACCTTGTTTCTGGATCAAACGCCAACTTTGGGTTGAATTTGATGAAGAACGCCTTTGACTGCCTTGCTTATGGATCAAACGCCGTCTTCAGAATGAATTTGGTGAAGAACGCCTTGAATATTTGAGAGAATTTCACTTATGGAATTTCTTCTCAAATTTTTGAACTCTTCAAATGACTTATGGTGTGTTTTTCAACTGATATGAAGCCCCTATTTATAGTTGTAGAGAGAGAGAGATCTAGAGCTGATGTAGCACTATCTCATTGGCTGTTGAAAATTGATACAATCTTTTGAAAGATATTTACTTGTTGCCAAAGACTCTTAATGTTTATCATATAATAATATTTTTATTATTTAAATATTTTATTTAATTTTGGATTTGATATGATTCCAAAACTAAATAAATATATAAAATCAATAAAAATATTATATATGATATTTGATTTTTCTCTATCAACAACTTGTATTTCTTCAAGTTATTATCAAATTCCTTCATCTAAAAATGCAACACTAGGATGTTTGTAAGTGAAATATTCTATTCTATGATTTAGTGAATTGATGATAATACAATGATAACAATGTGACTAAATGATTTTTTTTCATTTTGATGTTTTTTTTGTTTTTGTTTTCTTATGTATTTGTTCACGAGTCTTCATTTAAGTGATTTGATGTAAATTTATATGATTGTTATTTCGTATCTGGTTGAGTATCATGACTTATTTTTATGCTCTTTAATCATAAATGTTGTTTGTATCACTGTAGTAGTCAAATATATGCTAGTAAATTTGTTGAATATGAATATCTATTTATGTGTACCATTGAAATTGAAAATAAGTATTAAATTGCAGTTGATTTTGTATCTGATGTGGGTTTTAAGTGATTTTTTGTGTTATATGTTTTCTTTCACTGTTCAGAGATGTTAAATATCTGTTACATATGAGTAATTATAATTATTATTTGTTTATATTTCAATTTATATGAGTAGTATGAATTATTATGTTAAGTATCAGTTAACATGCTTATGAGTAATACTTGAAGTAGAAATAGATATCACATTTTTTAGTGGTGTGTTTATATCTATAGGGTTCAGTCATTTTTCATATTTTTCTGGGTTTTTTTTTTGTATTCATTGAATGTCCAGATATGTTAATTGAAGTGTTTGATTGAAAACTATACCAGTAATGTTAAGTATTTTGTTCAGAATACCCACCACCATATGAGTTTGCATCTGATTTGTTTTTTTTTCTGTTGTTTATGTATGTTTTCTATTTTAAATAACTGTTCAGAGATGTTCGTTTGAGTAGTTGATTTAAAAGTTTATACAAGTAATATGAACAGGGCCGATCCTAATGATTCGGTGGTCTGAGTCGAGATGAAAAATGAGGCCCCTATTTTTCATTTTATAACTTAATAAATAAATTGAACATACACTGATACACCATATGCAAAAATATTTATATTATGGTTTAAATACAACTCGTATAACAGTTTTAGAAGCAAAATTGTGAATCAAATCTGTGCAATCAAGTTCTTCAATAATTCCTTTCTCAATTGACAACATAGCTAGTCCATTCAACCTTTCTTGTGACATGGTTGATCGAATCAAACAACCCTAAAATTGAAATTCTCCATCACAAATACAATAAACAAAACAATAGACAAATAATAAAATAAATTACCCATTGTTGGCTCAAAATTCCTGCAATCTTCACCGTTGATAAGCTTGGCTTTAGGAGTACGAATTGAAAAAGAAGCAGAAGAAGAAAAATTGGGTTACGCCGGTTCTGTGTTGTTTATTTTTTTTCTGTTATAACTTTTAATAAATACACACACACACACACACACACACACATATATATATATGTTAAGATTTGCAGCTGCTGCGAAGAATAATAAAAAAAATATATATGTTAACTTTTAATAAAAAAATATATATGTTAAGACATTGCTGTTGCGTAGAATAATAAAAAAAACTAAACCTGAATTGCGCATGCCTAGCGGCTGGTTTAAATAACAAAAAAAAAAAGGAAAAAAAGCTTGCAAAATTTAAATAACACATTTCGAACATGGGCGCTACTATAACTGGGCCCCAATCTATTACCACTAGACCAACTTCCTTTATGATGCATAATAACAACTATGTTTATATATATATGATATTATCAAAAAATTTGGGGCCCCTAATTTTTTCATATTTTTCGGGGCCTGAGGCGACCGACTCACTTGCCTCATGCAAGGAGCAGCCCTGAATATGAATTATCATATTAAGTATCGGTTTGCATGCATATGAGTAAAATTTGAAGTTGAAATGGGTATCACATTGTCCATAGTTTTTGCCTCATATATTTATTTATTTTTACGTGGTATTTTTATGTTTTTAGGATTCAGTCATTTTTTATATTTTTATTTGGGTTCTTTTTTTGATCTACAATTCAGGAACAACGATGGTTCCTTAATGAGTGTGGTTTTTGCATCATTTATTGAGCTTCACATGATGTATTTTGATGAGTTAAATGTGTGTTTTCATCCCCTTTTGCCTTTTAACCTCCCGGTTTGGAAGTTTTGTTTCTTATTTGAGTTTTATAAGAAATGGTGGATGAATAAATGAATTTTTGAGTGATTCAATGCCATGGAAAGATAGAGGATCGAATTGGGAGCACGCTGCAAGTTGAATCACCTCAATCGGACAAGAAACGAGAGAAAACGAAGCAAAACCGTGAGAGGTGTCGGAGCATGGTCGGAGGCGCGACCCCAGTCGCGCCCAGAGACGCGATCTACTCACTCGCACCTGTAGGCGCGACCCAAGTCGCATCCATTGGCGCGAGCTGCTCACTCGCGCCCGAGGCGCGACCCGATCAACCCGATGAGCGGCGCGACCCGTGCACAGGGGCGGCACGAGTGGACGTCGACGCAGAGGCTTTAAAAGTCAGTTACGGGGCGCGACCCGCGCCAAAAGAAGGAGACGCGACCTCCGTGGTCGCACCCGTGCACGTTTTTTCCAGATTTTCTCTCCTTTTTCACCCATTTTTGATTTTCTTTAATTTCATTTATGCCCCCACTCTATATAAACCCCCATGGACGAAATTGAGAAGAAGAACCCTAGCACCCAAAGAGAGAACCCTCACAACTCAAGCCTCCATTTTCCCCCAAATTTTCCTAATACCAAAACCTTTCTTCCCTCTCCTATTTTCACATCTCACCCATCAAATCCCTCACCCTAGCTAGGATTTTCACCTAGCTAGGGTGAATAAGGAGCTAGATCTTGAAGATGGAGCAAAGAGGAGAAGAGTCGAACCAAAGAGGAGTCGAGACCCAACTTCCGGGTTGTTTCAAGTTCTTTTTCTTGTTTTTATTTTGATTTTCTTTGAGATAATTTAGTCCTTGCATTTGTATGATGTTAGGCTAGATTGTCTTGTATTTTGGGATTGAGAATATTTTGGTATTTATGCATTTATTTTTCTATTAATTGTTTATGACCTTATTTCATTTCTTGTGCTTATGCTATGTATGGGTATTGGTTAATTGATCACTAATTGACATGATTTTATTTATTGATTCATAAATCGAGAGATGAGTCTCAATAGACGAACCCTAGGCACAATACACTTTTGTCAATAAATTCGAGAGAATTGAGGCTTAGTGTGAGGGCTTGAAATCCTTAGAGCTTTTGGTAAGTACATGTGTAGGATTCGATCGGAGACGGTGAACCTAGCATGTACCCTACAACTTGAGTGTCTCGTGAGAGAGCTTAGGATGTATTAGAGATTGTCCTAGTGAAATTTGACACCAAAATAGACATTCGATAGGATCATTAGTGTTAAGTACCCGAAGAAATCAATCCCGAGAGTACCTCTGCCTTCATGTTTTCTTCTCCATTTATTTTACCCGTTTATTTATTATTTTTCCTAGTTTAGATTAGTTAGTTTCCCTTTTTACTCGTCGTCTAGATAATGATTGAGATCCGATGTCATAGTACATACAATTAGATCTAATTTAGTCTCTGTGGATACGACACTTGCTCACCACTGTCTACACAGCCCCGTCCTCTTGCGGGTTGTGCTAAATTTTGGCCGATCAAGTTTTTGGTGCCGTTGCCGGGGACTAAATGATTTAGTTGTGTTATTATGATAAGGATTACATTGTTAATCTAGACATTGTTTTTTTAGTTATTATATTTCATTTCTTGTTTGTTTGTGTTTTGTTTTTGAAGGTTGAGTAAGCACGTGGAATGAGAGGATAAACATCGAAGGAATCCGGACGCGGACGTCTTTTGTCATCTTGCCTTCCCAAATCATTTGTGAGCTCGTCTAAGGTGAAACACTTCTTTCCTTCAAACTTATTCTCACTTAGTGTCGAATAAGTTTGAGGGAAGGAAGTATGGTTATCTTGGATCTCTCCTTCCTTTTTTATTTTGTTTGTTTTATGTGTTGCATTGCATGTAGGTTGCATTAGTTAGATTTTATTTTTATTTTTGTCTTGTTTGTTTGTTTGCACGTTTAAATGCTTTAAATAACCGGAAGTTTTTGGGATCTTGAGTCTTGAGAAATCGTTGTGATTGTATGAGATTTGGATTGATGGCTTGCTTATGATGAATTAATTTTCATGAATTGTTTTGAAAATTTTGGGTATGATTGTGATTTGTTGAAATATGCCTTTGATGGATTTTTGAATTTTTTTGTGCCTTTGGAATTTGTTGAGCTTGTGAGATTTGGGCCTAAGACTTGGTCTTATTTTATTCTAGTGTGTTTATCATTCATGCATGTTTTCTCTAGATATTGCTTTTATGTCTTTCTTGAGACCGTGTTGGTGTGATTTGAAATTAGAAAATGATTAAAGGCCATCCTTGTTAGCCAATTGTTCACCCAAATTTCTCATGATCACCAACAAATTCTTTCCCTAGTAGCCACTTTGAGCTTTGAAACTTTTTTCTTTGTTTGAGCCTTATTAAATCATTGGATGAAAACTTGTGGAGAAGGGAATAAATGGAGAATTGTTGAATGAGTGGGGAAATGTTTTGGTTTGAAGGAAAATCATTTTTCTCGAGAAAATTTGTGAAAAAAAAGAAAGAAAAACAAAAGAAAAATGAAGAGAGAAGTGAATGAAAAGATCAAAAGCTTAAATGAAGACAAAGAAGATGCAAAAATTTGTTGTTGTGGTTGTTAAGGTTGGAAGGAAACTCAAATGAGTTTTACTGAGGAACGCAAAAGAAAATTGGGAAGTGAGGCATCAAATATAGTAAGTTGGGATCCAATGTTCCAAACATATTAGCCACTTAGCCAAATTTTCCCACCTTAACCAAAAAGCTTACATTACAACCTCTCAAAAGACCTTTATGATTCTCATTTCGAGCACACATGTTTGTGGTGGTGAGATTAGACTAATTGCAAGCATATGGTAGATTGCATGTCATGAAATGATTGTGAGTGTATACACGTCCCATTCTAAACACTTGTGTGTTTGAGAGAACAAAATACCTAGAGAGATGACAAATTTCTAAGGCATTGTATTTTTGAGTGTGGAGAAGGGAGCAGATTAGGGATAAGTGCGGCGGCTCGGAAGAGATTGAGAATGAGAATATAGGTTTTGAGAGTCCGTGTTGTGCTTTTATATTGAGGTATAAATGTAAATAGTTCAATTTATGAATTGTGAACTTGTAAAATACTATTGAGCTAGATAAAGCTCGCGATCTTATTGAGTAGAGTAATATAAAACTCGAGCTTGAGCTCGACTCGGTTCACTTCGAGTTAAATTCGAGTTTCGTTCTAGTCGATCCCGAGTATCTCGCGAGTTAACTCGACTCACTTACACCCCCTGGACCCAGGTAAACTTGATTAGGTCGACCCATGACTTTATAATTTGCACCGTCTATGGTTGACCCACGCATTCCTGGTCGACCTAAGCATATTTCGCACTAGGCTTCGGATTTCTCCGGATTTTGATTATTTAATCTAGTCCATTAGGCTTCGAGTATTTCATTAAGCCCAAGAGCCTAATTAATTCCTCCTTCAACTCCTCAAGTCCATATTTAACAGTTTTGCTTCAAATATGCAACAAAACCACAACTATTACTGCAAAACTAGCAAACACATCAAAAACTCCAAATGATAACATTATAAGCACAAAAACTATATAAAACACACAACTTCATATAATAAACATCATCAATTTATATTCAAAAGTTATGTAAAATACATAGCTGTCATGCTTACAACCTTTGTTACACAAAGTAAGTAATAGGTTGTAACAAAAGTAACGATCTCTTAATCCTTATAACTAGACATATTGGTATTATTCATTTTAATTGTAATCATCTTCATTCAATTCTAAATGAAATGATAAATACATCACACAATATTGATCTAATGATACAACATTTAATAAATATGACATAATTTTACATATAGTCAAAATAAGTTCAACAAAAAGTTGAACCCAATCTGAATTCAAATTAAAAGGAAAATCCAATAATTAAATAAAAGTTCTTAACGATACAACATACACACACACTGCTTGACTAAAATATGGATAAGATCAACATATATTGACTTCAAAACTAAGACTCTATTATGTAGCAAAACAAGAAGATTTATAAGAGTAGTGTTCCATCATCCACAAATGAAGATAGATCAACTTCAGCGAAACATTAAAACTAACAAATCAGAGACCATTTGAAGATTTTTTCAATTCATTTTTCAAATGGCATGTTGAGAAATTAATATCAGTGACATATTTCACAGCTTTAATCACTAAAATTTACATTTTTGTCTATATATATTCAGGCACATATCTTACTACATTCAATAAAAGAAATGAGAAAATCACTTATTAACTGATTGAATCGGGAGATGAATAGACACGAATCGAGAAAACATTGAAGCTCCGGTTGTGCCGCGATGAATCAGTGACGTTGGGGCTGATGAAATCGAAAAAACTGATAAGAGATCCAGAGAGAGAGAGAGAGAGAGAGAGAGAGAGAGGTAGCTAGAGGCTAGGATTTATAAAAATCACCAAGGCTAGGCTATCACGTAACGGAGCAGAGAGGGAATATTAAATTATCGACGGTGAAGTGGACAATTGCTGAGGTTGTGGGTGTCGGGCCGGGTCAGGTGTTTGATGGGTCGGCCAGTGCACCGGTTGCATAGGAGAATTTGTGTAATTAATACATCATCATTCTCATTTTCTTCAACTCCAACCTCCAATTTCGTTCCACCATCTCAGTCACATAAGCTACCTTCAAATTTTCGACGGATGATTATGCAAAAGTGGAAGAAGATGACAATTACTCATTTTTTTGCCCCAAATTTGGTGGTAAACTTGCGTTGGAATTAGGTTTCAAAATTATCTCCACAAATCGAAAATTTAATCAAGTTTTTGATTGATTCCAGTCGCAATTCTACTAATTTGTTCCTAAGATCGCATTCCCCATGCTACTCTTTTTAGCCATCTTCCGATGATTGAAGACTTTGGATACTAAATGTTGTAAACCCACAAATTTCATTATTTTTTGTTATGATTTTCTGAAAATTTGGTAAAAGAACGGATAAGGTAGAAGAAGAATTGAGGGAGCAAGAGAGGGAATTTGAGAAAGATGAGAGCCAAAGAAAAGAGAAAAAATATATCGAAAATGGGGAAATCTTTAGATAATTTTCTATCTCCTCCATTTCATGAAATAAATAAGTATTTATATCTTACATTAGAATTGGAATAAAAGCACCCTACACATTAATGGGGCTCACTAATTAAATTGGGCCACTTAAGGAATTAGAAAAAATAACTAAGAATGCAACAACTCAATAACGATTAGGGTCAGGTTTCCCACTTAATCCGCCATGATCCAATTTCATATTCATAACAATATCCTTAAGTGAATAAATTAAATGAGCTAAACAATGATGTTTGAATGCATTAAATTAAAGCAAATGCGTGAAAATGAGTATTTTTTACTTCAATTATGTAGAATGATACTCTTTGTGAAATAAAATTAAATAAAATGTCATTTATTCAAAAACTAAGGTAGTATAAAATTTTGACTTTTTTTTTTTGTCAGATATGGATAGGTTAGGTTGTTTACGTGAAATTGATGGGACTGAAAAGTTACCTAATTCGGAACCGATTTTCACATAAAAGGGATAATAATTTCCCCAAGAATAATTCTAAATAGAGCCGCCAATTTACTTTTTATAGCCTCCAAAATTAATTAAATTATAGATATTATTTTAATAGGCACTTTTACCCTTATAATTCACTACTTAAAAATCCTAACTAATAATAAAAGCCCCTTGTATAGCCCCCCAACACCCACCTTGATCATGATAAAAAGAAAGAAAAAAATGTATTATCTGTTGATTGTGTTATTCTTGTTTTCTTTCAGATTTTTTTTTTCAAATAATTAAACTTGAGAGATTGTAATAAGAGAGATTGTATATAATAAAACAATAAGATTAACACTTGTGCACAAGATGAACACACAAACAAAACTTTTAGTGCAGCCGATTTCTGTATTGATGTGTTTGAAGAGGTTATGAAACTTGATGTTCAAATCGAGTATATTCCTGACAAAAATTGATCAAAATCAATATCATTACATTTTCTATAACTAAATTGGCAAGATTATATTTTTCTTGGTTAAAATTCCAAACAACTCATAATTAATCCATCAGTGTATAAAACTAAAAAGTAAATCTAAAAACATAGATTTCAAGCCCATATTATTGGAAATTTATGGACACGTATTTCCCATAAAGCATTTTGTATGCTCATAGAAAGTCTCCACCTTAATTTCAATATCAATATCAATATCATCTTCCTTGTATTCAAGAATATCTTGATAATCTTTACAAATAAGAGTCCAATTTACACCTTCAAAAAAAATGGACGTTACTTGATTTCCGTTGTTTCGCGTTTGTAAGCCAATCGATTATATGGCAAAATCAATGTCTTGAAAATTAATTTACATTTATCGATTATTGTTGTAGTTTGCTAATAGAATCATGGAAAAGAAAAAAATTGGAAATACATTTTCTTTCTTTTAGAAAGTTGAAACATGAAAATTGATCATGGAAAAGAAGAAGATCTGGAATAAATGAACAAAAAATAGGTTTTCTTTCTTTTTATCGTGATAGATGGTGGGGGGGATTGGAGGCTATACACATATTTTTTTTATTAGGATTTTTAAGTTATTGGCTACAAGGATAAATAATACTTATAATTTAATAAATTTGGGAGCTATATAAAGTAAATGGGGGGGGGGGGGGGTGTTTAGACAAAAAACCCCTTGCAAGATGTGAGGCCCAATACCCAAAAAACCTAAGCCCGCATAGTGTCCACTAAGAGAGCCCAAGCTCAAGAAATGGGCTGTTTTGGTACATCGGGCCTCGTATGTCCTCTAAAACCCTAATTCAACTCTCCCATTTGTTGTTTCCATTTCTTCCTCACTCTAGCTATAGTCTCTTACACTCAAACCCTAGCCCCCGCCAACAATGCCGCCGAAGTTCGATCCATCACAGGTCGTCGACGTTTACGTCCGCGTTACTGGCGGAGAAGTCGGCGCCGCCAGTTCCCTCGCCCCTAAGATAGGTCCGCTTGGTCTTTCTCCGAAGAAAATCGGTGAAGACATCGCCAAGGAAACCGCCAAGGACTGGAAGGGCCTACGTGTCACCGTCAAGCTTACCGTTCAAAACCGTCAGGCTAAAGTCACCGTCGTCCCCTCCGCCGCCGCCTTGGTCATCAAGGCGCTCAAGGAGCCGGAGCGCGACCGCAAGAAGACGAAGAACATCAAGCACAACGGCAACATCTCGCTTGATGACGTCATCGAGATTGCGAAGGTGATGAGCGTTCGCTCCATGGCGAAGGATTTGTCTGGAACCGTAAAAGAGATTCTAGGCACGTGCGTTTCCGTTGGCTGCACCGTTGATGGCAAGGACCCTAAGGATTTGCAGCAGGAGATTACCGATGGCGATGTGGAAATCCCGCTAGATTGAGCTTGAGGTCTTATTTTGAATTTTAATATCCAGTTTTACATTATTTTTGTTATTTTTATGTTTTGATTTACCTATGGTTTTGAGGTGAAAACTTTTTTTCTGATGCGAAATTGCGACTTTTAAACGAGATACGATGTTAGTGTTATTAGTATTTGAATATCAGTTCATCTCTCGTGGTATGCTTGTTTGTTTTATTTGATTCAGATTCAGATATTGTAGTTTGTGTGAAATAGTGTCTCGTGCATTGAGGTAATCAATGATTCTTGAAATTAGCTTGTATATTTTAGATTATATCTGATTGCACAGATGCTTCAATACTGAGAATTATAAATAGGTCGAGTACTAACTGAAATCGGGTTTGTATCATAATCATCTCGTTCGTTGCCATTGCTATAAGAGCCATATTATCATCCTATCATTTTTGTTTCCTTGATGTTAGTTTGGGTTTACATATATCATATATGCATGCTATAGTATTTAGCTTTCGGTATAACACTCAACCACATAGTTTGCTTAATGCTCGTAACTACTTGATCGATTAGTGTTTTCTTCGGAGAATTTTTGTAAGTTTCCTTGTCTATGTAAGTTTTCCATTTCAATTAGTTGTTAGTGGTTTTCTATCAATCTTGGTATATGCTTGTATACATTGTGCTCTCCCTTTTGTTTTTCCCCTGCACTACTCGGGTGATTCTTCCTTGTTTTTTTTGTTCATATCCTTCTCCCTATGTTGAAGAGTTGGTGTCCCCCTGTTTCTATCCTTGGTCTTCAAATTTTTTTTGCACAACGAATTTAGTCGTAGTTTCTCCACTTTTCTAACCAAAAAGAATGACGTGACTAAGAGGTGTAATTTGGTCTGTGAGAAGTTTGTGTGTTTGTTGGACATGAGATGTATTATTGATTAGGCTGAAATTGGCATCTGTTCCAAATATCCAAATATATGTGGCCTTCATTAGTGAGAATCTTAGTTGGCAACTACGGAGGGGGTGAAATTAATGGTTTGGTATATATATATATATATAATATTGCCCTCTTGTTTTGGAATAGCTAACGTTCGTGTTCCTATTAATTACGCATGCACGAAAATGGGCAAACTGCAAATATTGTTTGTTTCTATTACTTGATATCTTATTCTGTAGGTTTGGATTGTGATTTCGTATTTCACGCCTGCTGCTTTCGTTGGCAGTAGTGAATATTTATACACACATCATTACCATTATAAACTATAAAGGCGTTCGGTTAAGTTTATTTACATTGATTTAAACTCGGATAAAATGAGAACTGACATACAATTTTCGCATTTCTTAAAATAATTATAAAGAAATATGGATTTTGAAAATTTTATAAGTTGTGATTCTAGTAAAAAAGGAAAGGTAAAAACTATTTAAAATAAGTCGAACACCCTCTGGTCCGATCGAATTGCGTATATGATGGGCAGAATTGGTAAAAAAATTACATATAGAAGAAAAAAGTATGAAAAATAAAGTAATTGATAGACATTTCTAGAGGAAATGAAATTTTGAAGAGTTTAAGTTTGGATTACAATACATATATACGCCAAAGACCCTATGGAAGAAGCTAAGTAGTTGTCATAAAATCTTGAAATGAAGACAAAATTCATTGCAGTATTATTAACATAACGCTAATGACGCGTGGAGATTGTTATTGCCGTGAACCCCCCCCCCCCCCCCCCCCCACTCCAATGATTTTCAGATATTTTCCCTCCCCCATCCCCTATATATTTATGCCCCACCCTCCTCTTTCAATTAAAACCCTAATATTATAATAAACTCATTCATTATTTTCTGCAAATTAAAACCGAAACAATATCTGTCTATCTATCTATGGGTCGTGTTGTCGAGCAATGCATGGAAACTGCGCCGTCGTCACTGCTGTCTCCTCAGAAACCTAGCCATTCTCCGAAGCTTGAGACGATAAGAGAAGACGAAGCAGAAGCAGAAGAAGAGAGAGAAGATTTCAACATCGAGAGATTCTTCCATTTCCTCTCATCGCTGTTGCTCTCCTCCTCCCCCAAAGAAACCGGAATGCAGCTCGCCAAACTCTCCTCCTGCTTCGCCAACCTCTTCCTTGACTAGCTACTTCTGCTCATCTTACTGCAAACATCTTCCCTTTTTTTTTTTTTTTTTTTTTTTTTTTCTCGACAACGAGAGAAGCTCACAGCCGCTACTACTCTCCTTCTCCTTCTGAGTAGGAGATCGATCAAGTAGCCAAGAAGTGGGAAGAATTGTTATCTTGTCTAGGGAACTACGAGAATGATTTTATATATACTACGTCTAATCAAATGTATTATATTGTTGAATGCAATATATATCTACTTTTACTTTGTGAGTTCTATTTTATTGGGTGGATCTGAGCATCACTCAATCACATGAACATGTAGCCTTTATAATATTTGCGGATGAATATTCTCTCCTACACAATTAAAATTATCAATTTTCATTCTATTTTTTCTTTATTTTTATATTCTTGTGCTTAATTAAGTGTAATTTTGTAATTATTAACTATAAATGATTATAACCAATTAGGATATATAATTATTTCTAGAAAATAATGAATTATTATTAACTTAAAGCTTAGAATTGAACATGAAAAATAATTATATAACCTAATTGGGTATAATCAACCTCAATTAATAATTTTAAACTTAAACACAATAAATTCAAATTGAAGAAAAAACTGACTAAAAATTAATAATTTCAATTGTGAAGCACAAAGTGTAACATATGATTTCATCCCCTATATACTTATATTTATATGTATGGAAAATAATTTACTATATTATTTCTAAAAACTATAAAATATTGATATATTATATTCTAAACAAACTATTAATATATAGTATTATATATAATTTCTAAACATTTGGTTAATGTATTGTATCCATGATAAACACAATAATATATATATATATATATATATATATATATATATATATGCGTATACATATAAATATGTAAATTAAAAATTCAATTTTTTATGAAAGTCATATTAAAATTACGAGATATTTAAATCATATTACACATAAACCAGTGATATCAGATTGAGCAAGCACAGCAAAGTTGCGAAAGCAGATTTCCAAATTTAGGCGCTCGAAGATCTTTTTATTAAAATAGAATTTTACATCACGGCAAACCAAAGGTTAATCACATTTACTGATCAATAGTATTGATAGAATTCGAATTTAAAACGCTTACACCACTCCATCACCGCATTTTGAACGAGACATATATTGTGTATTTATAATACTATCTTAAGTAAATCTAACGAAAAATCTGTTTAAGAATAATATAATTTTGTCCACATCTAGTTTGAAAATTAACTAATATTTTAATAACGGTAACAAAATCTGACTAGTGTAAATTTGAGTAATTATTTATTTTTGAATTGGAGGAAATCTGTAGCGTTGGAGTATGTCCGAAATGACAAAATCTGAGCAACACGTAGTCGTAGTGAGAAAAGGCGGAATTGAATTATCTACCAATACCAAATTGCAATATTGTGTTGAAAATGATGCATAGATATTTATAAATAATTGCGGACACGTGCTGCATAACAAAACCCTTCACTTTGGGTTCTTAAAACATCCCACTTATTTAACTCATGTGAAATTTAAATCAAACCCACGAATTTAACATCATTACTTGGCTTGCTAACAAACTTGTTCATTATTAAAGCATTTCCAACCAAACAACTCAAACTCAAATTCATTTTGCGGTAAATATCCCATCAAACAGTAATTCATCTCTAATCAATAAACTCATTTTCAAATTCAAAATAATATTCTCTCAATATCCCTTCTCATACTACTTTTTAGTTTTTTTCAATAACACCCACATATTTATCAAGTTTACAAATTGAACCTCTTAATTTTATTTTTTTGTATATTCATGGAACATCTAATATAAATTATTATTCATCAATAATTTCTTACAAAATATAATATATTAATATTACTAGATATCTTAATTTTGAAGGGCGATAACAAAAAAAAATATTTTAATGTCATTGTTATGATTTTTAATTTATGTGCATAAATTTATTTCTTATGTCACTTTAATTTTTACAATTATAATTTTAATTATTCTCTTAATAAATATCATATAAAAAAATTAATACAAAAAAGGAAAACATATACACAATACAAATTATTACAAAATACCAAAAATACCATATTATAAATCTACAAATAAACAAAGGACTAAATTGTAATTTTACAAAACTTAAATAGTAATGGGTATTGGAATAGTGTAAACTCATATTTGAGTTTTTACTGTTCATAAAAATAGCAAATTGTAAATGAGTGTTGGTTTGAGTGAAAAAGTGACTGTAAAATGAGATATGGGTCTTGATTGGAGATGGTCTTAACTCACTAATTTTTCAATCCTATCTCAAAAAACGCACTGCTCATATATCTCTTCATGTCGTTATTTGATTCACGCATGAATACGAGTATAATTATACATAAATAAGTGTACATTTATATAATTTAAAACATGCGAACGGTAATTCCTCAGGTACGATCGAAATTTCTTCATTAACTGCAATTTCTTCATTTATATATGTATTTGAACTTTTCCTTATTGCAAGAAAATATGAGCAGGAACGCTAATTAATGATGTCTAATTAAATTAAATGACGTAAGAAATGAAGGACAGGTGGTGCAGTTATAGCCATGAAATAGAGTATAAACTAAGTGATGTAACTCGAAAACAAACGGCACCTTTCAATTTTGTTGGACTAAAACATAAATAATTAATGAACCTTATCATGTCGATAAAAAAAATACGATTCAATGATACGTGTCCAGATGTTAGTGGCCACAAATTATTTGTTAAAGAAAGGGGGCCATGGTCGGTCGTTCTACACTGGCCAACCCTCTCTTGTCATTTTACGTAATACATACTCATGTTTCACAATACGCATCATTTTGTAGAAATACAAAAATATTAATAAAATAATTAAATTATATAATATATCATCATATAAATACATTAAATGAATAAGAAAGGAATGTTTGAATACATTAGTAAATCATAGGAAAAATATAATATTTTTACCTCGAATGTGTAAAACTGTATTTATTCTGAAAACGAATAATGTGTGTGTGTGTGTGTATATATTTAAGGTTAGATTTAGGTAAGAAAACATCTTGATATGATAAATGACACTACAAAAAAAAATGGTCTTTAGAGACAAAATTATTAGTGATAATAAATGTCGTCACTAATAATATTGTCACTAAAGACCCTTTTTTTTGGTAGTATGAGAATGATGCTAATTGCTACAATTTCATTGCTTAATTACGTTATTGTTTAATTACTGTAATTTCATTGTATATGTGAGACAAATAATTATGCAATGAAATCATAACAAATAAGCAACAAATTATAACAAGATAATCATCATTCTTATTTCGTACATTATTTTTAGAAAATACAATGCTAAAGTACAATTTACATAATGCTAAAAAAAATATACAATGTTATTTATTCTAAATCGAGAAAGGAGGGTGACATTATTGTAGTATATAGTCATTATTTTAGTAGCAATGCAAACATACAATATACACATGCTAAAATACAATATTTACAGTGTTAATATACAACACATACAATGCTACCTATCATCCCGGTGGGAATAACCTTGTGGCAGAGTGAGGTTATTTGGAGACCAAAGGTCACGAGTTCGAATCTCCTTAATACCACAAGTCGGGTGTGTGGTTAAAAAAAAACATTGCTATCTATAGTATATAAAAAAAAGATCCTATTTGTCAATCTATTTAAACGGTCCAAATTGATTCATAATTTATAAACACACACATATATAGTGCAGGTGAAAAGATGCCCCAGTGTATTAACTAGAAACCAATGTCATGGATCAACTATGTAATAAGATGATTTAATGGGGATTGGAAGGATATATATGACAGTTTTGTAAATATAATCATATTATTAAGTGAAATACAAAGTGAAAATACTATATGTATACTGCTAAAATACAATATTTATAATGCTATTAAATAGCGATACTATTTAATAATAATCGAAAAATTAAGGAGATGGTAATTTAGTAAATATAGTAATTTTTTTAAATGCAATGCTGAAATACAAATATATACGCTAATATACAACATATTTAATGTTACTTATCATAAATATATATAAAAAATCATTCGTCCATCTTATTAATTTAAATAGTCCAGATTGATTCCTAAATTAACACATTATAACTTAGTTCACATGCATTTGATCCATTTCAATTCCTATATATTTTAGACTCTACACATATACATCCGTTATATATGGATAAATATTGACTCAAATAACAATTTGATACATCTTTGCACGAAAAAGATTAATGTATGATTCAACTCGAAACAAGAATTACCTTTTGTTTGAGTTAAATTACTGGGTCTGATGCTTCGTTAATTACAAATTAAAGAATCAAATGTTTTTTGTAGAGTAAAGAATCAAATGTTACGCTGCCAGCATCGTGTCAAGTCGTGAAATATCAGATTATTAATGAACAACTCTTGATCCAAAAACACGTTAAGAAAAGTTAAATAAATAATTAATATCCTTTACTAGTCCTTTAGTCATTAATCTGCCAATGCCAATAGCCCAATACTAATGAAATTTATATATAATAAATAAATAAATATATATATAAACAAATTTTTGCATCAAATATTCATAAAATAATAAATAATGAAATAAATTAAAACAATGAATCAGAAAGTGTAAAAAGTTAATTTCTTTTATGAGTTATAAGCAACTAGATGTATATTATTAATTACTGTAAATATAAATAAATGTCTTATTATTTAGTATTTTTAAAATAGAACAAACTTAATCAGACCTGTCAAAGGCCATGACAGACACTATAATCTTGAAAAATTATAAGATACGAGCACATGTATGAAAATCGTTGGAAATCTATTTTTGTTGCATAAGACACATAAATTTATCTGGCAAAAGCCTATATACACACACACACACACACACACACACATATTATTACAAAATAATGACAGCACATGACCATTTTGTTAGCTTACTACAGTTCTTTCTTGTAAGTAGAGATTCTCTAAATTTGAGCTGCGCGTTATTAGTGAAATTAATTTTTTTTTCAAAAGCCAAGTTAATCTACTTAAGACATGATCAAATTTATTATAAATTGAATGGAGATTTCAATCGTAAGTAATTAAGTATGGAGTATTATTCATTAGCAAGAATGTTAGAGAAAAAAACATTATCAAGTATTAAAAATATTATTGTATCATCATCATCATCATCATCATCATCATCATCATTATTGTTTCTAGGGAGAACTACAGTAGATAACCGTTGACACACACTTTTATACAGATTAATACGTTATCTTCCAGAGAAATCTATTGTTATAATGTCTTAATTATATTATTTACTATTTTCACTTAAAAATTAAGAAGATGATTACAGCAAATTAGAGAGCCTTTGATTTTGGTGGGCCGTGCAAGCGAAGAAAATACCTCATTTATCTGTGATTGTCGGCTTCTAATTTCTTACTTAATTAATAATATAATCTTCAATTAATTTCAGTAGGTCGGCTAATTACTCAAATTTTAATTTCAATAACTAAAATCTCCCTCCATAAATACCTAACCCCTCTCTACTCCACCACCACCACCACCACCACCACTCTCCATTTCACCCACTACACGCACTAACCCACTTCAACTACGATGACAAAGGACGTCGAATACGCGGCGGAGCCGGCGCCGGAGTTCTCAGCCAAGGACTACCACGATCCTCCCCCGGCGCCGCTCTTCGATTTCGACGAGCTAACCAAATGGTCCTTGTACAGAGCTGCGATCGCCGAGTTCATCGCCACGCTCCTTTTCCTATACGTCACCGTTTTGACGGTTATCGGCTACAAGCACCAGAGCGACCTCGATAACGGCGGCGATCAGTGCGGCGGCGTTGGCATCCTCGGCATCGCCTGGGCCTTCGGCGGCATGATATTCGTCCTCGTCTACTGCACCGCCGGAATCTCCGGTAAGCTAGCTAGTCATTTCGAATTAATTAATTTGTTATCTTCTATTTCCGTATCAATCGAGGAATCGGAGAGTTTCTGATTGTTGCTGGTGGTGGTGGACAGGAGGGCATATTAATCCGGCGGTGACGTTTGGGCTGTTTTTGGGGCGGAAGGTGTCGCTGATTAGGGCAGTGCTGTATATCGTAGCGCAGAGTTTGGGGGCGATCTGCGGCGTCGGTTTCGTGAAAGCTTTCCAGAAATCGTACTACCACAAATACGGCGGCGGCGCCAACGAGCTCGCTGCCGGCTACAACAAGGGTACAGGCTTGGGTGCTGAGATTATTGGTACCTTCGTTTTGGTCTACACTGTTTTCTCCGCCACTGATCCCAAGAGAAGTGCCAGAGACTCCCATGTTCCTGTAAGCATAGATATATCTATCTCTACGTAAAATAAAATAAATAAATAAATAAAATGGGTTCGTTGGAGTTCTTACTCAAAACATCATGATTAATATTTTGAATTTTTAATTAATTTGATCAATAATGGTAGAAAATTTGAACATGTTACTAATTAAACAATTAAAGAGCAGGTAACCTAATCTTTATCCAGAATTAAAAAGTGAGACCAAATGAAATTAAAATGTAGCTAGGCCATGCTTGCATAGTTGCATGTGTGAATTTAATTATAATTTCCAAATAAAAAATTTGATGATGATGATGAAATTAATGTTCACAAATTAACTTATTAATTATTGATTATATTGAATGAAGGTGTTGGCACCACTTCCCATCGGATTCGCCGTGTTCATGGTTCACCTAGCCACCATCCCCATTACCGGCACCGGCATCAACCCTGCCCGGAGCTTCGGTGCCGCCGTGATCTACAACCAGGACAAGGCCTGGGATGACCAAGTAATTTCACAATTTTATTTAATTAATTTTTACTAACATTGGACACAATTTGAAATAACTTTCATAATTTTGTTTATTGAATTTGTTTGAATACAGTGGATTTTCTGGGTTGGGCCTTTCATTGGAGCCGCCATTGCAGCATTCTACCACCAATTCATCTTGAGGGCTGGAGCCATTAAAGCTCTGGGGTCTTTCAGAAGCAATGCATGAGAAATTTGGGATGAAATAATAAAATTATTGTAAGAGAAAATTCCATCAAATTGTAGATATCGACTTATGTTGTCTTCTTTATTTTCTCTTTCCTGTAATTTCCTTTTTCCTCCCCCCCGTACGTATTCAAGATTTGAAGTTCCCCTTGAATTCTCCTTTTCTTAAATGAATATTTCTTTTTGTGTCTTATATATCATAATTATTTGATGCGTATTTGGGGCTTGAATTAATTAATCTCAAGAAAATTGATGAGGAATCATAATGCTACGTACCCATTAATGATAAATGTGTTCGCGGTTCACAGGTTTTTAATCCATATATGTATATATAATATATGTCTTATTTTTTTTGTTTATATATTTTTCATCTAATATAATGTAATTCAAATCTATAAATGAAACAAACAAACCAGATGAGATTCTCTAGTTTCTCTATCTCATTCTTGTGTCCTACTATAAATTTTAATGTTTTAATAATGCTTATCATAAAATTAAAATTTATTATAATATAATCAATATTCTAATTGACATTTATTGTCAAAAATTAAAAAAATGAAAATCAAGTACTAAAAATAATTATAAACACAATCCTAATTAATAATTGTAATATTAAACTAAATGAAAAGAAATTGAAATTGAAGGGAAAATGGAAGAAAAACTAATAATTATTTGCGAACCTAAGATGCTAATCAGTAATTAACCGCATCGCTTAAATAAAATACTTTTTTTCCAATAATAATTCTTTAAATTTATAAAAGTCGCATCGATCTTTCTAGCAAAAGAGTGGCACATTCTTCGTGCATGTATAGCACGCTAATCAAAATAAAGTAAAATATTATGTTGAACTAGCTGACACATAGCAAACATAACCCACAAATAATGAATATTAAACAAAATGGAATAAAATTCAAGAACCAACGGGTTTGATCTAGCATGTTCATATATTATGTATGTATCACTCATATATATAATCTTAATTAATATGTATAAATATAACGAAATAGGAAATATAAGTAGAATTTTACGAGAAAAAAAATAATCAGAATGAGGTATTCCAATTTGTCTTCTTCCACTTCCTTGTGCAGTTGTGCATTACTTGGAGAGGTGGTTGAAATGATGCGCTAATTATAACCCATTAAAAACAAAAGTCGTTTGTGGTCGAGAGTTAAGACGTCTCTGTTAAAGTAATAAATACTGATTATTAATAGAAATAAACAAAAGTGTGACGATATGGTCGGTCCTAATATATTAGTTACTAGTTAGACAACAGTGGATAACATTTTAATTATTTTTCATATTAAAACCGAGCCCAAATAATCACATAATAAATGAAACTGTGTCGTCTTTTAACCATACTAAAATGAGCTTAATTATGAACGGATAAAATATTTATCATTATTGTCCATGTGAATGATTTAGTAGTGGTGGAATAGTGTAAGTTTGAGACTAAAAATTATGAGTTTAAACCATCTTACGATGCATGGATAAGATATCTATAATTATTGCATGTCCCTTGTGAATGACCTAGTAGTGGTGGAATGGTGTAAATTCGAGATCAAAGATATTGAGTTCAAATTTCACCAACACTGTTAGAATAAGATATTTACAATTATTGTCATTGTGAATAATCTAGTGGTGGAATGATGTAAGCTCGAGACCAAAGATTCCGAGTTCGAATCTCACCAACATCATATTGCTAGCTAGGTGTTAGTCTGCCACACCTAGTTTACCTCTTCGGTTTGGTTTGCATGCTATCATACTAGTAGTCTCTTCGATGTGGTTTGCATGCTATTACACAAGTAGCGGCCGCGTCGCGGGTTACCATCAACTTAAAAAATATTTAAAATTATTATTTTATTAGAAATTTTAAATATGAATAAATATAATAAAAATATTTAAGCAAAATACTGCAAATAATAAAGATAAGTTTTACTGGTTCCTCAGAAACACCTATGCATAAACGAGAGACATCTCGATTTGGATCGAAACCTATTGCCCCCTTCCTCCAACAAAAAAAGCTATTATTGTGTTTCTAGTATTTTTTTATTTTATAAAAAATATAAAATATGTTGATTTTAAAGTTTATATTTTTAAAATTTTATGTAAATTTAATAATATTTTTAATGCGTAAATTTCAAAGTTCTTTCAATTGTATATGAAATTTGTTATTTTTGTATTGATACAATATAATGGTAAAAATATTAAATATAAAAATACATATAAAATATAATACCTAAATTATTATTTACATACATTTCTCAAAAGTTATTTATTGAGCAAAATAATATATACCACATTTTGAATTATATTCATTAATTTTTTTGAAATGCAATCATTACAATTTTTTCATCTATTTATAATTGATGATGTATATTTATCTTAAATTATAAATGTTAAACAACACATTTTGTAAGAGTATAATAAACACAATTCTATATAATTTATATAATATAACATAAAGGTAGTTTTAGCTTAATTATAGAAATATAATTTTTTAATTAACGTAATTAACCTATAATCCAAATAGTATCCATTTACTTAGTTAAGGACGCAGTTCTCTATAACTAAAGTAATACTTAGCTGTCTCCTTGGGGATGGCCTAGTGATGGAGTGGTGTTTCTTGAGGCCAAAGGTTTCAAATTCGACCCACCACCAACACTACTAGGTGTGAGTCTGTCACACCTGGCCTGCCAAGTGTGGTTTACCTCTCCTATGTAGGTTTGCAGACTATTATACAACCTACAGACTATTACACAAGGGCAGCTGTGTAGGCTATTACACAGGGGCGGGGTTTACCTAGTGCGCACCATGATAGCGGCTACGAGTTACCCTCGACATCAAAAAAAAAAAAAAAAGTAAAACTTAGCTATACTAATTATAGGGTGTTGAAACGTCCATTTATATGATAATATATTGACTAACACATTAATTGTAATTGGTGAAATAATTATTAATTTGCAATCTAATTAATATTCTTATAGTAAATGAAATTAATAAATTAAGCAAAATATATTAACAGATTCCAGATTTGGAATGATGATTTGGGCATGAAAAGTTAGTTTTATTATTTCTAACGACTATCTTGTTTTTAGATATAGTATAATTTTTTTTTTCCAAGTCTTGTGTGGTGCGGATCGACACCCCTCCCCCCTCCACGAATAATGTGTGACATCTCCTATGCAATAACTATTTAAATTTTTTTTTTACTATATCATAATTGGAGAAGAATAAACCTTAAATAAATATTTTAAATAAAATTAAATCATTATAAACTGAATATTTATATATTTTTAAAAAAGATAGATTTGGTAGAAGAAATATTATAGTGAATGAGATAGGGGATCTCACGTGTGTGCGGTGGGGAGGAATTTGACACTTAATTTTCTCCCCAATTAATCAATAATGTAACAATGAAACAAATAAAAATAAATTAAAAAATTGACTGGATCTACGTGGCAGCGCATGGGAATGGGCTGAGTGATAATGGATAAAAGCAAGAGTCAGAATTTTGAGATGCAAGCAAGGTTGCAAGCGGAGAGTATTTTGTGAAAAACTTTTACAAGTCATCCACTAAATACGAATTTGAATCCGGATCTTTACCCATCTAACAAATTTTACAAATTTTGATCATAGGACGTTTAAACTCAAGTTTTTGTCAAAATCAAGAGGGCACTGCACTTAGTAACCGATTTGCATTTTATCAACCTGTATTGTTTCTTCAAGCTACTCAATGACTTTTATCCTTTTCTTGTTAATCCCTTTGATCACTCAATTATACATATAATATACAAAATGTAAAATGATGAACTATTGATTCTTACGAAACATCTACACATTTATCGATCTTGAGAAAACTAATTCCTCGCAAAGAATGCAAAACTCAAAAGTATTTTAGAACCCAATGACAAATTAATGTTGGTGAGAGATGATTTCAGCAACCAACTTTAACCTGGACTCAGAATAGTAGTTTAGTAGTCTAAATTAAGCTTAAATTTTGGCTTAATAATAAATGGGTCGAATTCATATTATCTGAAATTTGATTCGACTCGGTTAGATTACATCCCTAGACAAACTTGCCTGGATGCGTGAGCAAGCACGATACCATATGACAATACGTGGGCGTGGGCATATAAAATGGCCAGAGCAATCCTAGAGTTATTCATCAGAGAAACAGATGGAAGACTGGTATCTATATTCATGTGAATCAAGAATGTTTATCATATTCTAAAATGCAGAATCAAGGCTTGATACTTTCCCCACAAGATAAGCAAAATTTTAAGCAGTCTAGTCTAGAGATAAAAAGTGTCAGTGTCACACCATAATAAGTATTCATGCAAAACACACAGACGATGTTGAAGAGAAATATATAGAAATAAGAAGTGTCGATCATAATGGTAGGATCTTACTTTGAAGAAAAAATGAGCACATACTCTAACCCTAAGGGCATCTCCAAGGGATGCTGCATTTCACTAAAATAGTGCATAATTCTGCTCCAACAAGGACGGCAAATGCGGCTGCATTTTGAGGGAGAGGAGAGAGGGGCGGTATATTTACCGTCCCTCTCTCCTCGACGGCAAACATTTTTTTTTATTTTTATGTTATATTTTATTTATTGTTTTGTTTTGTATTTTGTGTATGTTATTTGTATTATATTTTAAATAATATTTTGTAATTAATATTTAAAATTTATTATATATGATAAATTTAATTAAATACAAATGTTGATACATAAAATTAAATTAGATAAAAATTAGACCAATAATAAAAAATACTAAAATAAATAAGATTACACCAACAATAAAACTATATGAAAATACTAAAATAGATAATTCAAGATGTAGAAGCACAATTCTTGCTTCGAAATGCATTAATTAATAATTTGTGGGAGGAATATTCTAATTTTCCGAATATTTTAATGAATCGTATTTTTATTTTATATTAATTCAAATATATTTCTTCTAAAAAATATAGATATCCATTAAATGAAATTTCATAAATCATTATATGTTATCAATTATAAAATAATAATTGTAAATGAAATGAAAGGAATATTCTGAAATATTCTCTTTTAGTGTAGAATTATAGTGCAAACGGTTGGAAATGAAATTAAGAATCTGCTGCATTTTAGTGATAGTGAGACTGTATTATAATGCAGATTGTTGGAGATGGTAAGTGCATGAGTGCATCTATCAACCTACTAAAGGAAAGACAGACAAATGAGATACCAGTAAGAAGTGGAAGAAAATGTGCATGGTGATTGAACGAGTCGAAGATATCAAGATTCTAGACTAGGTTCTTAAGGTGACTCAGAAGTTATTCCACTAATTTTCTGTTTATTGAAACAAGAATTGAGTATCTGTCACCAAAAGAAAGGAGAAAGGATCCATGGTCTGCCTAATGAATCCGAAACAGAAAAATACTAATCAGAAGGCCATAGCTTTTACAACCTTATAAAAAAAAGACGGCTTTCGTAAGAGTGATAAGATTGTAGGAAGAATCCTACCACCCAGTCGAGCTAAGAGACTCAATGATAGGTCCTAGTGTCTTGTCCACATATTTGTTCCATGCGTGAGCAAACTCTAGACGGGAGCTTCTTCCAAATAGGGGTTCTCTTGGCTGAAATTTATCAAAATATAAAATTTTGATATTATATCAGAAGGCATAACAAAGAAGTTTGAAATGTTTGAAGTCATTACTTTATAGTTGGTGATTATGAGAGCTCACAGAATTTTAAAACTCAAGGAAGTGTTGAGCTTGTTCTAACTCCAACCCTACAGCTTAGCCTTGATTTTTCAAATGAATTGAAGAATTCTATATATATAATTTCCATAACTTTGACCTTTTCTCCAAGATTAAACACCAAATATATACGTATGCTAGATTTTTCCTAAAAAAATAACAATTCCATGGATCCTTTGATCAATTAAAGAAATATGCAAGATCATTGAAGAGGGAGACATTAGCTGGAAGAGAGGAAGAATCAGTTAAACATGTTAAGATATATCTCCATGTAAATGAAAATATAAATTAAATATTCATATTAGTTCTAATCACCAAATAATTTATATTGGCTCTAGTGGTATTTGAAAAAAATTCCCTCTTTCCTGCAAAATAACAACAGGCTCGGTTCTGAAAGAACAAAATATGCTAATCCATACAAAATCGAAACACGATTTCTTCTTGCACAAATTACATCTCTGCGCAAGCTTCACAAAATTAATTTCCAATGTAATCATTTATAGATTATAATTCCCACTGAATTAATTTACATTTAAAAAAAAAAAAAACTCACTCAATAGCAGATTTTGGCAATGTAACCTAAATTAAGGAAATAGCAAAGAAAAATCACCGGATGTTCTGCGCCAGAAATTGATTTATAGATGCTTCTACGATGCTCGAAAATCGCGATTCCAGCTGCAACGCTCCCAAGCGCCGCGCCTAACAGACGCTCCTGCACACACACACACACACACAATAAATTACAGATATTTCGGAAACAATTATGATAAAGTATATAGATAATTAATACCTGAGCAAGAACACTAATCATGGCGCTTTCTAATGCGGAAGGATCAGTAAAATTGATCGAATGGGTTCTTATTTCCGAGTTTATTTCCTGACAAATTTGTAATTTCTGATCACTGTGGGTGTGTGTGTGTGAGAGAGAGAGAGAGAGAGAGAGAGGGAGAGGGAGAGGGAGAGGGACTTGTTATATGTGTACGTTATACGTATTAAATAAATGAGATATTTGCATTAATATAGAACATGAATGTTTTTAATTCCAGAGCTGATTATATTATTTAATAAATTATAAAACATTATATAACAACTTCAAATTCGCTGCTCAAAAAAAAAAAAAAACCTTCAAATTCTAAAAAAAATGTTCACCAAAATGATTTTTTTTAATACATTGGTAAAATAAGATATGAAATAATAAGATAGACTAAATGACTCATTAAGATCTCCAATCAAGCAAAGTTAACCAAAGATTCAGCCAATGGACTAAAACGTGAATGCAATTAGCTAATTTTCTAATATGATCTTATACGAGACAAATTAAACCACCACGCAAATTAGATTTTATTTCATTAACTTAAATACTTAATCATAAAATTATGTTTCTTTGTGACTCGACATACTACCAAATTACCAATATATGAAACAAATTATCCACAATTTTTACATCTAATTAATTCTTCACAATCACAATAAGGGCTGCAACGGAACATAAATATTACCCTAATGTTCTAACTCAACTCGAATTTAATTTGAGCTTTTTTTCTCTTGTTCGAGCTCGTTCTACAAATATTTGTTATACTTGAATTCGGCTCGAACTCGACTCATGAAATATTCTAAAAATTTACTAATCGAGCCAACTCGAATGTTCGAAAAAAAAAACTCGAGCTCAGGAAAAAAAGCCTTATTAAATTTACTCTTTTGAAATATTTATAGTGGAAGTGGGAAAAACTACCTTCTTCAAGTTTTAAAAAAATTATTTTACCAATAAAGTTTTAAAAATTTTTTTTACCCGCAATTATCAAAATACCTTTATATCTATATATATATATATATATATATATATATATATATAAACACAGTTTTTGTTGTATTCAAAATTTGCGCCAATTTCAGGGTATTTTTGTCCACATACATTTTAAATAGTGGAACTGCTTACCACGAATCACGCAACTGTCAAGGCAGTTTAATATTCAAAATCAAATCCAACAAGTTTATATTTGGTTATTTCTCAAAAATATTCATCAGGCCAGCGGAAATCTCTCTCTAATCACATGTCGTGTTTTCAAATGTCCATCTACTTTTCTATTGGCTCTACTATGAAAAGTTGAAGCTTTCCGTCCGATTGTGCTGCAAATAGAAATCTATGATGGCAGAACCTCAAAACCAGCAGCAAATTAACGCTCTCTTTGCAAATCGCAGTGCTAACAAGGTTCATACCAGTCCCCCTTTATATAGCCATCATGTATATATTTTTGCAGTGGTGTATGTTTATCTATACTTTGTATTTATCACGATTTATGTTTTTGTAGTGCAATTACAGACTGAGATTTTTGAGATACTTGCATCCGGATTTTCATCACTTTCGTATGCAAGATCATTTCTTTGGATAATAAAGGTATCTCTCTCTTGCATTTCTGCTTACCAATTGATTATTTGTTCGGTCAATTTTCCTTTATTTTTTATTGTATTATATAATATTTTGGTGATTTTTGTTATGGGAATTTAGAGAGAACTTGAAATGTGTCTACGAATTCATCAGTTTATTTATTTGGCTTATTGAACCTTATTTATTCGGGCTTGGATGTTGGTCTCTCTCTCTCTCTCTCTATATATATATATATATATCATGCATGGGATGATAAAGTGAGTAGATCATGTTTAACGTTGGTCTAATGGCAAAAAAATCTGCAGAACATAATTTGGATAGTAATATTGATATAGCATGTTTTTCCAATCCAATCAGCTTTTTAAGAAATGTGGTGTAATCGTTGTTGTGTAAAGATTAGATAGAAATTGGTAGAGGAGAAGAATTACAAGAAAAAGCCAATCAGAAAAAGAAGGATTGGAGGATAAAAGTGTAAAGAATTAGGAGGAAGCTCAGAGGTTGGAAGTGAATTGTGCAAATAAATTTACGTAGGTCCTTTTTCTCATCATATGAAGAGATATATTGAAGAAACCATATTTATGAGGAGTTTTTCTTGATGCAATTTTTTTGTTCTAGGTACGAGGCTTATGCCGGATGAATATTGGCTTCTGGGATCCCCTTTTAAAGTGATGTGTCTACCATGTAGTAGGTACTTATCACTTGCCAGTGGTTTCATATATAGTTTCCAAATTTTCAATCATGTTTAGATAGAACATGATTGCTAATATCTGGATTATCTCATCTTTGTGTTGGTTGGTTCAATAAAACAGGTACCTCTCAGTTGCTATTTTAATGCATTTTCCCCTCTTCTTTTCCTGATATAAGTGGTCGAAGTGGATGCTTTATGGTGTTTGAATTCTTTTAAATTACATTGATGATTGTCTTTTAAATGGTTAGTGCATAATTCATATCCAATGTTCCTACTATATATTTCTAAAATTCATGACATAGGATGATCGACCTTCAATATTAACCATTATTTGAAATGTATCTACTTTGTTATAGAATAATTAGAGTATTGAGATTATATGTATGACAGTTGAGGAATTTAGATCTCAGGTTTGTTAAATTAGGGGTGGTAAAAACATTTTATATTAGTTTCTCTTTATTATTTTAACATAATGACATATGATGTGGTCTATTTTAGCTCTCTCACTACTTTTTCTGGATTTTTTTTTTGGCAGATTCATGGATGTAAATTTTCGGATGAATCTTTAGAATTTAATTCCTATTGGTTGCCTTCAAAATTTAATTCCCGTTGGTTGTCTTTGGAAGAGTTGTAGTGTTTAATTTATCTTTGGAAGATCCCTATTGTATAACTATTGCTACTTTAATAATAAATGGAAATTATAAATTAGCATATTTAAAAATGAAAATTACCCCCAAAATATTCTATAGTTTTTTTTACTTCAGTTATTTATTTATCGCATACACTTTTGATATGAGTGACATGAATTGTCTTTAATTATTTCAATTAAGTTCAATGATTACTGTGCATCGCACGGGTGCAAAACTAGTTCATATATAGAAAAAGAATCCTACTGCATATCCCTACCAACTGCCCACATCATATTTGCAAAGTTTCAGATTTTGAAAATTTTCTCTCTCCTCCACAAGCTCATTGCCGATCACACCTCTGTAAATTCTGAAAAATTTTAAAAATTTATCAAGAGCTATCCCCAATATCATCGATCTACACAGATTTGAGAGAATAAATCCAAATTTCTCCACCAACCTAAATCATCGTCCTTCGTAAATTCAAGAGAACAAATAAAATTTTTTGTCCCAACTCGCCAACTCTAGAAATATTTTGAAAATTTTGACAAAAGTTCTCCGTATATTTCAGATCTAATTATTAACATTGTTAAAATGTTGGGTGTTGTTTGGTTTTGAAGTTTGATTTAGAGGAAATATTGGGTGAAAGAAGTTTATGGGCATAATGGATACATTAGAGGTACTTAAATACCATTCTTATTGTATTTTGAAGTTATATAAACTGGGCAATCATGTTTAATATTATGTACGCGTACATTGTAATGATTAATGAACATGTAAGATTAGAATGATAATTTGAAAGTAAATAAATGACATGAGGTTGATAACCATGTTCGATCAACTGATCTACGTCAGGGGGACTTTCCCAAGTCCGTGAGAAATAATCCACTACTCCGTTGCAAGGTTACAAAGGCTATTACACGATGACCTCCCGTCACTTGACCTCTTTCCTACACACTACAACATCTTTTGATGGACTAAATTGTAAGATACCGTTAAAACCTAGACTCTCTCTAGTTCCCACATAAAATCTCTCCCGAGACTCCTTTAAAAGTGTGAATGAAAGAATTTCAAACACAGACTAGACACACAATGATCACAATGATCAAATCTAGTCTATCCGAATACTATATGCTTCAAAGATGAAGTCTTTTAGACTCTCTACCCTTTGTGTATTCATAAACTCTATGCTTACTAAACTAGTCTGATTCTCATGCTATTTATAAACACAAAACATAACCTAAACAAGGTAATCAAATTGTCCTAAATAAAATCAAACTCAACAAGGAAACTATCTTTGTTTAAATAGGACAACTCCTAATTTAGAATCCTTTCTTGAATAGAACTCACCTCTTTCATTCTTGATCTTCATCTTCGAACAATGCAGCTTTTATTCTGAAATGTCCATCTTGAAAAGACAACTTCAACTTCTTGAAATCAGCTTGGCACGTCTCTTGGAAATTCTCTGGACGGTACATGATCATGTTCACGAACATGCTCAAGTACATTCTTCGATCTTCAATCAGATTAACAGTGGAATGTTCATATCATAATGTCCAGAACATGGTCTTCAAACTTGAAAAATCAAAACTTTTGTGTTCTTTGAATTGTCATAAAAATCATGACAATCTCAAACACTTTAGTGCAGATGACACTAACATATTTTGTTTATGAAATTTGGAAAAAAATTAGGTATTACCGCAACCTTAAAAAATATTAGAAAAGTGAAGTTCTTAACTTCGCGCACTAGTTCAGTGTGTAGTATTGCGTAGTCGGTGTACCTGTGCCGATGTATATCGATGTGTTTGATAATTTCTATCGATGTATTATGTGGATGCTTGTTGTTGCGCGCGCATGCCTTGTGCGCACACCCGATGCCAAATTGTCAGTCTATGTTCGTGTCTGACACGCTATTTATTAACAAATAATCAAACCGCAAGTGCTCAGCATTATTGTAATACTTAGATGAGCAAGAGTATTGTATCCCACAAGGTCTGCTACTTTTAGGTTCTCAAACACAAACACAAAATTAATATCTAGACACAGATTAAATAGGAAAAATAGAATAAAATAAATAACATAAAATAAATGCAAGGAAATAAAATATTGAACTTAAATAATTAAACGAAACCTAGGCAGGCTTTAGGGAAATTGGATAATTATATCAATTATTAATATTCATTAACTTAATCAACCCGATTCATGTCTTTAATCTATCAATGTTGGGGAATCACTAGTTTGTTATTAGACTACTTAAAAGACATAAACTATAACATAAACATAATAAGCATGCACTTCACTACGGTCGGTTCTTCATACATAACATTACTCTCAATCTAGCACACAAAGATTTATTCAACCCTATGTGATACTTGTTCACTTGGTCGGTCATTCCAAACACATATAACTTGATTTATATATTTCCATTACTAATTCTTCTCTGGTCAGTATTTCAAATTAATGACTAGCATGCATAAATAGTGATCAAACATTCATACAATATATAAATAAATGCATAGAAATCAAGTCCCGAGAAATAGCAGAAAGAAATTAATTAAATCATATTATAAAATTCATAACATCTAATCCCTAAAACCTAGATATGAATTTAGCTAGACATAATTAAATAAATAATAAAAACTAGAGTACAAGTGTTCACGACAGAATTGATAAAAGAACAGAAAAATACGGTGTAATCCAATAGTTTTGTTTCTTTTGCAGTAGCACTCCGTCTCTAGCAACCTTGTAAACTCCTCTCGAGTAGATGGAAAACCTCTATCTTCTTCTCCTCTCTCTTGGTATATTCTAAGTGTAAAATATAGCATGGGACGTCCTCTCCTCGTGCATCAAAATGAGAGCTTTTATATCTAGGTTAAAAACCATGAATTAGAGATAAAAATCACATTTCTGCGAACCCGCACGCATGGATCGACCGAGTTGGCTGGGTCAACCCAGAGGCCTGTTTTTGCACAGGGTCGACCCAGGTGAAGCTGGGTCGGGTCGACCCCAGGCCTTTACAAATTGTACTAGGTCGGGTCGACCCAAGTGTATTTCACACCGTGCTTCAGATTTCTTCAAGTTTTGATCATTTAATCCAGTTCATTATGCTTTATTTCAGTATTTAATTAAGCCCAAGAGCCTAATTAAATACTTATTCAATTCATCTTATCCGTATTTAACTGTTCTGCTTCAAATATACAACAAAATTACAATTATTACTGCAAAACTAGCAAACACATCAGAAACTCCAAATGATAACAATATAAGCAAAATAACTATATAAAATACACATCTTCATATATTAAACATCATCAATTCATATACAAAAGTTGTGTGAAATATACAACTATCAGTGTCGATGTTCTATCAGTGTCTTCTGCCGATATTTGTTGTTGCGCATAAAGTTATCTGCATGCGCAGATGCCTTGTGCTCGCATCTAATGCCAAATTGACAGCCGATGTTCGTCCAGTTTTTTGACGATGTCTTCTGCCGATATTTGTTGTCGCGTATGGAGCTATTTCTATGCGCACATGCCTTGTGCGCGTATCTGATCCCAAATTGTCAACCAATGTTCTGACAATGTTTGTTGTTGTGCGTTGAGTCATTTATGCGTGCGCACGTCTTGTGCGTCGCGGTTCTCCGCACACAAATGTGTCTGTGACCAAATTATCAGTCGATGTTTTCTCGATATGTTTTTGTTGCATGCGTAGCCATTGGAGGATCTGCACACGCATCTTAGGTCAAATTATTAGCTGATGTGTTTAAGTGTAATTAAGAACGACCTAATGCGTAGTTAAGAACGTAATTGCATTTTTTTCTTTTTGTTTTTTTTTCAAATATTTGCAATGGTTGTGAGTTGACGTCAAGAATGACCCTTCTCAATGTGAATTTTTAAAAAAAGCTGAACTTGATTGCTCACTGCACCAGCTCAACATGATCGAACTATGACCAGAACTTCATCATGTCCAAGAAGATTTTCATAAAGATGACATAGGTTGGGGTGTGGTGTGATGGGATAGGTTGGGGAAGATGAAGATGAAGATAATAGCGTGCATGTATTGGGTGTGATGGATAGGTGGGCGTATGTCTTCAAATTTTTTTTTTAAATTTTGTTTGATGTTTAAAGAGCATTTTGGTCCAAAATGGGTAAAGTAGGTGTTAGGAAAAACTATCAAGAAACCTCTAGAAAAGGTTTTGATGAGATGTCAAAACTATCTATGAAAAACTAACTAAAATTCAAGTTATAGATCTGAACTGATCAATCCAGAGCATCAAAGGAACTCAAGTAAAGCCAAAGTCAACCAATCTGGAGTATGGTCTGCAAGCTGAAAGGATACGTCATCCAGTCAGAATTCAACTCAACTAAGGAGTCAAAAGTCAAACCAGTCGAAACAAACTGACAACTAAGTCAGCTGAGCTGAGGGAGAAAAGAGTCGACTAAGACTGAAGGAACTGATAAGAGATCATTTTAAATTAAAGACTGGAAGTATCCAACTGATGGCCAAACTGAAGTAAACAAGACAGATCAACTAAAGGCCAGAACTGAAGTCAGCCAGCTTATGATTAGTCAAGCTAATAAGAAATCTCAAGAGAAATCAGTCAAAACTGACAAGCTAACCAAGAACTTGAGATCAGTTGAACTGGAAAAACAAAGCTCAAAACTGCCAACTGGAGCAATGGCCAAACTGAGCTGACAAGCTCAAAACTGCCAACTGAAGCAACGGCCAAACTGAGCTGACAAGCTCAAAACTGTCAACTGGAGCAATGGCCAAACTGAGCTGACAAGCTCAAAACTGCCAACTGAAGCAACGGCCAAACTGAGCTGACAAGCTCAAAACTACCAACTGGAGCAATGGCCGAACTGAACAGACGAGTTCAGAACTGCTGAAAAAATAGAAGCCAGAGAACCCTGAAGTTATTGCTCAAACCGGTGAATCTTGGAATAAATGCTTCAACGAAGATCCTGGAATTAAATATCCAATGAAGATCGAATGGCAAAGTAACGGCTACTTCAACCAAAAGCTCCAGCGATCAATAAAGACCATCTGCCATTTATGAGCCAACAGAGACACCGATCAATGGAACACAACGGTCATAAAATCACTCATCTATAAAAGACGGGTGAATCAAAGTTTTAAACAACTCTTCGCCTTCACAAATTTCGCATATACATTCTTGAAATATTCAAGCTAGAGCTTTTCTTTCTCCCTCCCAATTAGCTCAAGTTCAGCATTTGATAAAAACTGCGAGAGTCCAACTGAGAAGAAGAATTCAAAGAGTCGAGATATTCAGCCAGCTGTTGACGATTCAGCCAGGGCAGCCTTCTCAGTTTCAGCTATACAACGATCAACTACCCAGCTCAATTGAAGGAGCACATCAGTTGATACCTCCTGTTCAAGACTAACCTCTTGAAGATCAAAAGAGATCTAAAACCTTGTAAAGATGACAATAGCACCTACCTTCCTAGCGAGCAGTTAGAGACTTCAAGTGTGAGCCGTCGACCCGCTGAGGTAGCGAGCAGTTACCAGGTTCAGCCAACTGTCCTTTATTGTGTAATTTATAAAGAAACTCAAGTTATATAGTGAAGTTGTCCTTCTGCGGAAGGAAGAGAGGACGTAGAAGTTTGAGACTTCGAACCTCTATAAATCACTTGTGTGCTGTATTGTTTTGAATATTGCATATCTTTAAACTGTACACAAGTTCACACAATCTGCACCAAGCAGTCATAACTGATCAACCAGTTTATGCATAGATAAGTTTCTCTAAGCGAGTCAAAGGGCCCTATTATTCTGCATTTATAGTGAAAAGTTTTTAATCAGTTTATTCACTCCCCCCCTCTAAACTGATATCGACTCGCCCGGGACCAACAAGTGGTATCATAGCGGTTGATTATAAGGATCAACCGTTTCTACAGATCAACTGAATCAGATCTACTTATCTGTGCTAACATTCCAGCTATGGGAAACCATAAGCTACCTTTGTTTTCAGTTTAGAATTATGATAACTGGAGCAGGAGAATGAAGACGCATCTCTGCTAAATTCATGAGAATATGTGGGAGGTCATTGAAGATGGTCCAATCATCATCATGATGGACAATGATGCTCACATAGTTGATATCAATCAACCAGTAAGGATCCCAAAGCTAACTAATTTTCTCACCAGCGAAGAGAAGAAGTTAAAGAATCTAGAGTTTGTGGCTCAAGCTGCACTATTTCAAACTCTAGATGAAGACAGAATGAAGGACACAAAGAATTGTACAACTGCCAAGGAGATATGGGACTTACTAGCAGATCTATGCCAAGAGTCCGAAGCTATCAAAGGAAACAAGCTCCAACTAGCAGTCGACAGATACGAGTCTTTCAAAATGCAGCCAGAAGAGTCCATCTCAAGCCTCAAAACCAGATTTCTAGGCATCATCAGTGAGATGACCAACCTAGGAAGAAGTTATCCCAATTTTGAGATGAATTCCAAAGTTTTGGATAATCTTACTGAAGAATGGGATATGAAAGTGATAGCTACAAAAGAATCAAGAAATCTAAATAGTATCACTCACAGAGAGTTGTTTGGTTCTCTCAAAGCTCATGAGTACAGTCTAAACCGGAAGAAGGAAGCATCAACATCGTCAGCTCAAGATGCAGCCTTTTATGGTGAAAGGAACCGGTTCAGAGACGCTCAAGGAAGGAACAACTTCTGACCTAAGAGCTCACCAGCTAGAGAAAATCAAGGTGGATATTCATCCGAACGAAAAAGAGAAACAACCGAAAAGAAGGAAAACTTGACTGAAGACATCAATGATCAAATTCAGTCAGTTACCAGGTTGTTAGAAAAACTGAAGAGAGTTCGTGATAAACAATCAGCTCTACCTCAAACTGATGAAATTCCAAAAGATGAGAAAACTCATCAACCAGCTGAACGATCAGCTGAACCGTTCAGGAGTGGCAATCGAAATCTAGGAGAATGCTTTCATTGTCACAAACAAGGACATTACAGATATGAATGTCCAGAACTCCCTGAAGACAAGAAAGCCAAAGTGAGGAGAAACTTCTTCAAAAAGAAAGCAATGGTTGCAAACTGCGAGAATGCCGTGCTAGAAGATTCAGACTATCCATCTGGAATTGATTCTGACGGCTACAGCTCAGATGATGAAGCACTATTTTGCCTCATGGCTAACAATGATGAAGAGGTTAGTACAGCTAATTCTCAAACCTCATTCTATCATATTAATGAAACAACTGTCTCTAGCAATGAACTTGATATGAAACTTATGATGCTAGAAGATCAATTAGCTTCAATATCTTGCTTGCATGTTGAATTAAAAGATGAAAATGATGAACTGAGAAATAGAGTTAGAAAACTGAGCATTGATCATGAAAGATTGAATTATCTTGAGTCTCAATTTATAGAATTTGAAAAATTGAAATTGAGAACTACTGATCTAGAAGTTGAAAATCAAAAACTCAAGCAAGAGATCCATGAGAGAGAAAAAGTAACTCTGAAATTCAAAAAGGGATCTCAAACTCTAGATGAGATATTAAATCATCAAAGAACTGGAACTAGCAGCTCAGGGCTAGGATATAGCAAGTTCACCGTCCTAGAGAAAGGAAAAGCAATTGCTCAACCCAGTGATAAAGGAATCCTAAAAGGATTCACTAGATCTAATGATCAGCTAGCTGAGCCGACCAAAAGCAAAGGAATATTGAAAAATCCTCAAACTCAGCCCAGACAATTTGGTCAGTTCTACCAAACAAAAACACCAGGCCAACTGAAGCCCAACTTCCAGCCAAGACCATCAGTTCAATCAAATCAATTCACTCGATCAAAGCCTCAAGTTCAACAAAGACCACCAGTTCAACATAGAATTCCCCCGAGGCAAACTGATAGATCAACTCTCTTTAGAAAGAAAAATCAGTTTAGATCTCAAGCCTACCCTACCAAGAAGTTCAATCAGAACACCTATAGGAGAGATCAAAGAAACTCGTTTGAACCATACCATCACTATAATGAGTATCTGGATTCCAGAAATGAACAAAAAAGGTTCAATCCAATAAACTGGAAACATACAAAGCACTGGTCTGATCACAGAACTCAAAAATCTCAAGACCAAAGCATTTTAATTGAATTGTTTTATCCAACTAACTCTCAACGCAGGTATCACTCAACTGATTCAAATAAGAATAAAAGAGTTGAGAGAAAATCTAAACTGATCAGGCGATCCAAATCAGTTGGATCTCTGAATGATAAAAAGCCAAAAGTTTGGCAAGTTTGGATTCCAAAAAGCTTGATGTATCAACAAGGACCCGATATGAAACGGGTCCCTAAATGCTAATCCTTGTTTTTGCAGGACAAGAGCATCCTATCTATGAAGAAAGCCAAAGACATTTGGTATCTAGATAGTGGATACTCCAAGCACATGACCGGAGATAGAGAAGATCTCGATGGTTATGAAAAAGTCAAATGTCCACTTATCACATTTAGAGACAACTCCAAAAGTCGAACCATTGGAGAAGGGTTCGTGGTCAAGGGAAAAGTTGTAGTAAATGGAGTCTCCCACGTGGATGGACTAAAACACAAACTACTCAGCATCAGTCAGCTGTGCGACAATGGCTACTCAGTTGACTTCACTAAAGACTCCTGCAGCATAAGAGACAAGTCAACTGGAGTAATTCTTCTCACTAGCATAAGAAGAGGCAACATGTATATTGTTGACTGGTCAACCGGCTACTCGGAAGCTTGCTTTCTTTCAAAGGGATCAACTGAAGCAAGCTGGCTATGGCATCGATGACTAAACTACCTCAACTTCAAAACAATCAACTACCTAGCCAAGAAAGAGCTAGTTGAGGGGCTTCCCAAGGACATATATAAGAAAACAGGTGTATGTGGACCATGCCAAAAAGGGAAGCAAGTGAAGTCATCCTTTAAGAATAGAAGTCATCCACCAGGCACAACTGATTGCCTCCAACTGCTACATATGGATCTATTTGGTCCAGTCAGACCACAGACACCAAAAGGCAAAAGATTCACTCTTGTAGTAGTGGATGATTTCTCAAGATATACGTGGGTGGAATTCTTGAGAAGCAAAGATGAAACTTACGACAAGCTAACGGCGTTGATCAGAAGGCTACAAACTGAAAAAGAAAGATCAGTTCAAAGGATTCGCTCTGACAATGGAACTGAATTTGTGAATCAACAAATGATCAGCTTTCTCAAACAGCTTAGAATCACTCATGAACACTCAGCTGCAAGAACTCCACAACAAAATGGTGTAGCCGAACGGCGTAACCGGACACTCAAAGAAGCAGCTCGAGTAATGATAGCTGATGCCAACATAGCTGAAGGTTACTGGGCTGAAGCAGTCAACACAACTTGCCATACTCAAAATCGAAGTGCCATTGTAGCCGCACATGACAAAACACCCTATGAGCTGTATAAGGGTCGTAAGCCTTCTATCTCATATTTTAAAATACTTGGCTCTAAATGTTATATTCACAACAATGGCAAAACTCAATTGAAAGCCTTTAGTGCCAAAGCTGATGATGGAATATTTCTTGGGTATAACTCTCCTTATGCACAAGCTTACAGAGTGTTCAATAAATGAACTCTTGTTGTGGAAATAATATGTCATGTGGTATTTGATGAATTTGCTAATGAGTACAGGAACAAAGAAACAATAGACATATCAGTTCAAGTACTACCTAGTGAAACTGAGAACTCGCAGGACTATGTGGAACACACTATTTCAGAGCGGCTTGAAGTTTCACTAGAAGAAGACAATAAAACTGGTACTAAACCAGTTGAGAACAACTTGGTCAATGAAGACACAATTTCACAGTCTACCAAATTTCACTTCAATTTCACAGTCTACCAAATGGATGTCAAGAGTGCTTTTCTTTAAGGAATGCTCAAGAAGGACGTGTATGTCGAGTAACCGCCAGGCTTTGAAATTGGTGATCAAGTCTTCAAACTGAAGAAATCCCTCTACGGACTGAAACAAGCTCCTAGAGCGTGGTATGAAACTCTCACAACATTTTTGCTGAAAAATGGGTTTCAAAATAGAGTTATTGATCGAACTCTATTCCGAATAGAACGATCAACTGAGATCTTAATGGTTCAAATTTATGTGGATGACATAATTTTTGGATCAAAAAGCAAAGATCTATGCACACGATTCGCTCAACTGATGCAAAGCGAATTTGAGATGAGCATGATGGGAAAAATGACATTCTTCCTAGGACTCCAAGTGAAGCAGCTGAAAGATGAGATATTTATCAGCCAGGCTAAGTACACTAAAGAGCTAGTCAAGAAGTTTGGCGTAAGTAAAGGAAAAACTCTCAAGATTCCTATGAATACATCAGTTCAGCTAACTCTTGATGAAGAAGGAGAATCAGTTAGCCAAACATATTACAGAGGAATCATTGGGTCGCTACTTTACTTAACAGCTAGCCGGCCAGACATCTCTTATTCAGTCGGTCTATGCGCACGGTTCCAAGCTAACCCAAAGAAAAGTCATCTTGAAGCAGCAAAGAGGATTATGAAATATCTCAAAGGAACCATAAATCTTGGGTTATGGTATCCCAGAGATGACAGTTTGAGTCTAATTGGGTATTCTGATTCAGACTTTGGTGGATGCAAGATCTACAGAAAAAGCACTAGTGGAACATGTCAGTTTCTGGGAAGCAAACTGATATCCTGGTTTAGCAAGAAGCAGCACTCAGTTGCCATGTCAACAACTGAAGCAGAATATGTAGCTGCTGGAAGTTCCTATGCTCAGATACTCTGGATGAAGCAACAATTGAAGGACTACAAAGTCGAAACTGAAGAAGTACCTATCTACTGTGACAATAATAGTGCAATTGCAATATCTCAAAATCCAGTTCTACATTCAAGAACCAAGCACATTGATATAAGACATCACTTCATCAGAGATCACATCGAGAAGAAAGACATATGCATCAAATATGTCAATACTGAGAAGCAGATAGCTGACATATTCACCAAACCACTGCCTGAATCAAGGTTTATGGAGCTATACATACAATTGGGATTACTTGAGCTAGCATCAAAAGATGAAGATGATCAACTGAAATAAAAGGGCCAAGGAATCACTTCAGCTGTGGAGAGAAAGTAAACTGGAGCTGATCAGTTTACCTCATCAGCTCAACTGAATCATCAGTTCAATTGCTCAAACTGAGGCAAGGGGCAATGCAGAGGTAGTCAAATGGTCACAACTGATGATCCAGTCAGTCAAGCAAAGCATACCAGCTGCAAAATCATCAAACTGATGGAGAAATGAAAGGAACTGGCCTCAACTCAAAAGGAGATATCAGTTCAAGAACCAACTGAAGTAAAACAGCTGACCTGAGAAATAGCTGAATGAAGGTCCAAGTAGTCAAGACCAGTCAGGAACTGATGAGAAGACATTTCAGTTGGAACTGATCAACAGAAAGATCATCAGTTACAATCGAAGCCAACTGATGACGTAATCAGTTTCAAGCCAAGAAGAAGCCACAAGAGAGAAACAGATAAGTTCAAAACTTTCAATAGTAGGAACGGTAAAAACACGTGTCACTCAAATATTACCGTTGAACTTTCTTTCTCTCTCCTCTCATTTATCCCCAACGGATAGAAATGAAAGGCCAATCGACGTGTCGATTGAATCAATCCGACCGTCGAAATCAAGGCATATGAAACGACATAACCATTGGATGAACCCCATCATCTCCTATAAATAAGGCGGTTGAATGCTCGAGATAAGTTTCTTATTTTTACTGCCGACTTATCCCTTCCTATCTATCTTTCGTCTCTGAGCAAAAGCAAAATTCTTCAGCCTTCAAAGATCAATTCATCAGCCTCACAAATTAATCTCTCATCAAAATATTATGGCTCAAAACCTAACTCGCAGAAGATTCAATTTCCGTCAGTCTGGAGAAGACTCTAAAACCTTTTGTGAAAAGCTCGACATAGACAAGTTTTTCAATCCAGCTGGATTCCTTCAAGCCTGCAAAGCTTCTCTTCTAAGTGAAATGATCATAGAAAAGCTTTCTCAGGCCAAGCTGAAGACGTTTCTGGAGATATTTCCAGAACGCATTTACCCAGAACCGGTTGCTGAATTTTTCTTAAATTCAAATGGCTCTTCAAATCCCAAAGAATTCAGATCTGAAGTGAGAGGACATGAGATCATCGTGACAGTTGAATCACTAAGCAACATGTTCGATCTACCCAGCAACGGACTCAAGCTGGAAGAAGTTCAAATCAATTTCCAAGAAGCTTATGATTTTTGGAAAAAGGAAGGCGAAACTCAACCTTATAAAAGCAATCACCTCATCTCAAAGTTTCAAGATGAATATCAGGTACTTGCTGCCATCGCCTCAAAAATTATGGTTGGGACAACGACAGTCAATCTAAAATCTCAGAAACAAAATACAAGATTTGCGCCGCCATTTACAACCCAATGGAGATCAACTGGGCACAATATTTCTTTGATCAATTGAAGCGATATGTTGACATCATTGAGAGAAGCTGGGATGATAAGAAATTCCCTCAAAGAATTGGATACATAAGTCGAGTGAGCATTATTCTGGAGAAATATTTTTCCTGGATGACTGAGGAAACAGAGTTCAAAACCATAGTGAGCAATGACTTTATTTCAAAACCACTCAAAATTGTGGAAATTGATCCTGACCAAACTAATCGGCCAAAAAGAAAGAAGCCTGCAGCTGAAGGCAAGGGAAAGAAGCAAGTTACTGATGACACTGATGATGACATCCCAATAGCCCAGAGATTCAGGCAACAAAGCTCAATTACCACCAGAGCTGACATCATTGGACAATCAGCTAGACTAGCAGCTGTCAGAGCAGCTCCAAAGAAGAGGCAAACTGGTCAAACAAACAGAAAAATGATCTTACTTCCCCAACCCAAGAAGAGAAAGGAATCAAGTCCCATGCCAGATCCAATAGTTCCACCAAATCTAACTATTGAGGATATGGCTCCGTGCGAAAATCCAGAAGATATCATCCCTACAAGAGGGATTCCTCACAATGGAGTTGGAGCAAATTACTTCCAAATGACGTGTCCACCAATGGCTCAAGTTGAAGGAAATATAAGAGCCTACTCACAAGGAGAGTCCGTGAAGAAATGGGCTGATGAAACCACACAAAAACATATGGCTCAACACTATGCCCAGGAACTAACTAGCTATGAGGAGCTCTTCTACACCTTAACCAGGTACATCTACTAGTTTTTGTGGAGACATGTATATCCGTCAGAGCCCTTCCTCTCATTACTCGCATTCCATGGAATGAGCTTCTGGAAGCGAGAAGAAGAATGGAGCCTATGGTGGACGGACAGTGAGAATGCCGGGATCACTAAGGGCAAACATCTTATGAGGCAGCTACGGCTGAGGAAATAGTGCTCAAACCCATCTGAAGGGTCGATGAAAGATGTGTTTGATGAACTGTGCATACTTCGAGGCTTAAAAATGCCAGTCATCACTACAGAAAGGGAACGAGAAAGATTGACACACACCCATGTTCAACAGAAATGGCTATTCAATGAGCTAATGAAGAAATCACAAAGCCATCAATCTGGACAGCCATCAACTGCAGTAAGAGATCAAATATTCACACCAGTGGATGATGTCATTGATGAAGTGATAAGAGAAATTCGCTCTGAGAAATCTCCTTACAAAGCTGAAGTTGAAATCAACATCATTCCTGAAGAGTCAGAAGAATCAGCTGACAAGGCGCATCAATTTGATGAGGCAGCTGAGTCCCAAATAGCCCGTCACAAGAGCCAACTGCTGAGAAATGAGCCATCTCATCTATTCGTCCAGCTGATCCAGAGCCAGCTCATACTGATAAGACAGTTGATCAGTCAGATCAAAGAGATAATCAACTTGCCTACCAAATCATTATGGAGATAGACGAAATATCCCACACAGTTCCTTGCGAGGAACTAATTGGAACTAAAGAAGGAGATGAAGCTGACTCAAGAGCAGTTCAGTTCGATGCTCAACCAAGCAGTTCAATAATCCAGCTTCCTCCTTATTATGAGGAACTGATCCACACCCTGCAGCAACAGGTTAAACTGCACACTGAGCAAATCCAGCGGTTGCAAGCTCATCCAAGACTCCAGTCAGCTAAAACTGAATCATCAAGCATTGATGAGGATGAGGAAAAGGACATCATTGAACCGCTTGCCAAAAGGAGGAAAACTGATCACAAGAAGGACTAAGTGGCTGATCAAGTTGAAACTAATTAGAAAGCCCTAAGTTTACTTCTTGTTATTCAGTTTGTAATTATTAATTGATATATATATATATATATAAAGATTATCTTTTTATTTTCAAATAAATGTTGAGCTTCGCATTTATTTAAATATTTTGACCATTGCAAAATAATGACACGTTTCAAAGTCATTAAATGCCAACGACCAAAAGAGGCCAGGGGCTGGTACCATTTCAACCATTAGATCTATGAGCCCGCCCAAACACTCATAAAAAGCCCATTCCTTCAAGCCTCTTAGAAATACTCTCTCTCTCAAAGATCTTGAAATTCTCAAAATCTCAGCCAACCCCAATGATGACCGAATTATCCAGATCCTCAAATTCCTTCAAAGAGCAACTTATGAGAGATAAATTCCTTGATAGGAAGAAATTTCAATTGATTCTAGATGAATCAAACAATCCAATCCTTCTGTCAAGTCTTCAAAAGACAGAAATTCTTTACTATCTGGAAACACCACCAAAGTTCTTTAGACAAAATTTGGTGAGTGAATTTTTGCTTCAAGCAAAATTGTCACGCCCCAATTTTTCATAAAATAAAATAATAACAATAATAAAGAAGGGACATCACTTTTATTAAATTATAAAATATTTAACTTTAATACAGCGGAAGCTAAATAATAAAATCCCTTTAAAATCCATCATCACACGTCACCACGCACATCGTCCGAGTAATTCGTCAACCTGAAATAAATAATAGCTTTGGGGTGAGTGCTATTAACTCAGTTGTGAACACATTTATCCAAGTTATACAGTTATAACAAATTATAATATGGGTAGCCCGCGGCTAATAATATATCGGGACATATGCAGCCCGTCGGCCAATAATAATTGTAACCCGTAGGTTAATAACTGTGAACCTGCATAAAAGCATAATAAGGATAAATACAAAATGTGCGTCACATCGGATCCCCCACCTTGACTTGAATTTTGACTTTGGAAAATACAATACTAGTTAGTTCCACGCGCCGCCTAATAATATAAATAAATAATTAATAATAAACTATTAAATAAAAATAATTAAATAAATAAATAAATAAATAAATAAATAAATACTAAAAAGATAATAGTGCATGTTCCTAGCCCAACTCCTCTACACCATTCTTGGCCCACTTGATTCAACATTAATTTTAGATAGCCCACTATAATTTAACAAGCCCATTTAATAAAATCAAAAGCTAATCAACCCTTTATCTCCCCCAATACTACAACTCTCGGCTACCACCAAAAATAATATAAAAGAAACAACTTTCTCTCTCTCACCAACCCCCAGCTCCTCCCATTTCAACAAAATCATTCCCCTTTCCCTTAACACCTTTTCTCTCGACCAGAGACTCCCCCTCAATACCATCTCTATTTCCCCTCTCTCGTATATATTTCTGCTGCCGTGAAAGACACTCGTTAATGAAGATTTATTCCTCCATAGCGCCTGCCCAACAGCCCAAATTCCGCTGTCGTCGTCGACATCGTCGCCGCCTACCTCACTCCATCTCTATATGAATGCAGATACTCAAGTAAAACTATATATATATATGTGTGTGTGTGTGTGTGTGTGTGTATACCTCAAACAAATCTTTTGCTTCTTAGAATGCTTTACCAGAAAGATGTTTTGTAAATGATTGTGTGATTTGATCGAGAGTTTGGAGCCCCTTTTATAGTGTAAATTGTGCAGATGAAAAGATTGGGATTAATTGTATAACATAAATTCTTGAGATAGTGGTTAGTGAAAAGACTGTGAATCCAAGAGTTTTTGCCGTTTCAAAATCAAGAAGGTTCGAAAATCTGCAAGTCGCCGCTTGAGGAAGAAGACGGATGCTGGCAATTTGTTTGGGTTAAAAGAAATACAAATTTTGGGCTCAACTTAGATATTGGGCTCGAAAAAAATAAATAATCATTTGAGCTCCAATTAATAAACATTGGCCTACTAAAGTTTAAACTTTTGGGAGAATAAATCAACCAATTAAAAATAATATTTGTAAAATAATAATAATAATAATAACAAAATCATATAATAATATTAACGATGATGATTATAATCATAATAATATAGTTAAAATGATATAGATGCGACTTATAGGAACATAACCAAAAATAATATAGCATGCATTATAAAGAATAAAATTTTGAAAATAAAATGTAGCAAATTTTTTTAAAAAGTTTCGGGTCGCTACATTCTCTATCACTTAAAAAAAATTTCGTCCTCGAAATTCACTTACCTTGTCCTCAAATATAGGCTTCTAGACTTAATGGTAACTCGTCCTATCATAAAGGCATTTCCATTTCTAAGTTCAAAATTCTCTTATCGATAACCTCAAGTAGTTCTAGATAGAGCGACATCATCCTAGTCAAATTAAGGAAATAATTCACCGCTAAATGTACTATAGATTGAAACCTTATCAAATCCAACTTTATTTCAACTCAAATGTCTTTATTACATCTCATGACTTATTTGCATGGAATCTAGCTAAGGCGTACTAAATAGGGGTAGAATAGGTAGCCTAGCGCAGTCTTTCTTAAACTACTTATTACTAGTCATCGCGAAAGCACGTGCATTTCCCTTTCTTGGAATATTCCTCTCTTGCTGTTTGGGACAATTTGGGGCTCCGTGTCCGGGATGATGACACCAGCAACAAACATTCTTCCCGTAGAAGCACGGTGGTTTATGACGCCTCCCACATTGCATGCAAAATGGTTTGATCGCTAGCGTTGCTTCGGGATTCTCCCCTTCAATAACTTTTGGTTTCTTCTCAGACGAAGTTTCTTTATCCTCAACTTGCTGATTCCAACGTCTCTTTCCAAAGGAGTTTGTTTTCTTGGAGGGTGGGCTCTCCAACTTTAGACGCGTGGCAACCGCTTGTGCTCATTCCACCATCTCGGAAAATGTAGATGTTGCTCCTTGGGCTGCTAAAATCCCTCCAATCTCGGATCGCAAGCCATATTCAAATCGCCAGACTTTCTTTTCCTCGGTGTCCACCAGATGTGGAGTGTAGCGCGATAACTTGTTAAACTTCCTTTCATAATTGAGAATAGTCATCGTTCCATGCTCGAGATTCATCAGTTCCGTCTCTTTCTGCTTGCGGTAAGCCCTTGGGAAAAACTTTCTCATTACCAGTCCCTTGAAAGCATTCCATGTTAAGTTCCGATGACGTTCCGCTGTCATGAGCTGAACTTGTGCCTGCCACCAATGACATGCATCCTCTGCTAACTAGAAAATGGCGCATGACACCTTTTCCGCATCCGTGCACTCTAAATGTTCAAAAATGTGCTCCAGCTCGAAAATCCATTCCTCCGTGACGAGTGGCCCTTCATTCCCCTTCAATCTAGGTGGTCCCATCTGACAAAACTGGGAAACAATGAAACTTCCTCCACTTCGTTGGTGAGGTAGCACTTCCTTCAAGGCATGCGCTAGTTCCTGAGCAAAGCTTGGTCTTTTATTCCTAACAAACTCCGGAGTGCTTACCGAAAAAGAAGACTTGCTGTCCGATCATGATCTGCGGGTTCTTGCCATACTCCTATTAACAAACTCATTAGCGAATTTTAAAGAGAAATTTTGAAAACAAAATTTAAGCAACAATTTTATTTATCAAACGAGAAAACTCATTCAACAAGACATCGAAAGATAAGATTTTTTTCGTGCTAGTCTAAACCAATTTAATCATTTCGTATTCTCTTCTTGGAGCTGGCTGCTTCATCGAAATTCTCTTTGTTGGAACCCTCATCATTACTAACAAAATTTCTCCAACCTTCTCCGTAAACCAAATCACGCCAAATTCCCATGGTATCGGACATAAATGCATCGAAAAGGTCTTTTTCCTCCGACACGTAACCGATGAGGTCTTCAAGGACTAACCCGACGCAATCCTTCAATTGCTCGGGCACAATTTTGATAATTTTCTTGGCAGCCTGCATTTGATTTAGCTTACCTCCTTCTCTCCTTAGTTCCTTCCACATTCTTTCAAGTTTCAACAAATATTCTTCTACCCCGAATTCATAGTTCCAACGAATTCTCATAAAATTATTCCACAATATTTCTTTTCTAGATATAAGCTGTTTTCCCTTTTGCATTGAGATTTTCTTATTGGTTGTCATACGTCTTGCTGTTTTAACCTTGGGTACTAATTTCCAAGACATCTAAACATAAAATCTTATAGTCAATTTCGAGGACTAAAAATGATAAATAATATATATAATACATTTCATAAACATTGCAATAAATTGAACTTTTACCTCAACTCGGTGCGATGCGACGGACGTGATGATGGCATTTTATAAAAAAAAAACTTTTTTTTTTTGCAAGTCTACAGAAACGTAAATCTGGCTCTGATACCAAACTGTCACGCCCCAATTTTTCATAAAATAAAATAATAACAATAATAAAGAAGGGACATCACTTTTATTAAATTATAAAATATTTAACTTTAATACAGCGGAAGCTAAATAATAAAATCCCTTTAAAATCCATCATCACACATCACCACGCACATCGCCCGAGTAATTCGTCAACCTGAAATAAATAATAGCTTTGGGGTGAGTGCTATTGACTCAGTGGTGAACACATTTATCCAAGTTATACAGTTATAACAAATTATAATATGGGTAGCCCGCGGCTAATAATATATCGGGACATATGCAGCCCGTCGGCTAATAATAATTGTAACCCGTAGGTTAATAACTGTGAACCTGCATAAAAGCATAATAAGGATAAATACAAAATGTGCGTCACATCGGATCCCCCACCTTGACTTGAATTTTGACTTTGGAAAATACGATACTAGTTAGTTCCACGCGCCGCCTAATAATATAAATAAATAATTAATAATAAACTATTAAATAAAAATAATTAAATAAATAAATAAATAAATACTAAAAAGATAATAATGCATGTTCCTAGCCCAACTCCTCTACACCATTCTTAGCCCACTTGATTCAACATTAATTTTAGATAGCCCACTATAATTTAACAAGCCCATTTAATAAAATCAAAAGCTAATCAACCTTTTATCTCCCCAAATACTACAACTCTCGGCTACCACCAAAAATAATATAAAAGAAACAACTTTCTCTCTCTCACCAACCCCCAGCTCCTCCCATTTCAACAAAATCATTCCCCTTTCCCTTAACACCTTTTCTCTCGACCAGAGACTCCCCCTCAATACCATCTCTATTTCCCCTCTCTCGTATATATTTCTGCTTCCGTGAAAGACACTGGCTAATGAAGATTTATTCCTCCATAGCGCCTGTCCAACAGCCCAAATTCCGCTGTCGTCGTCGACATCGTCGCCGCCTACCTCACTCCATCTCTATATGAATGCAGATACTCAAGTAAAACTATATATATATGTGTGTGTGTGTGTGTGTGTATACCTCAAACAAATCTTTTGCTTCTTAGAATGCTTTACCAGAAAGATGTTTTGTAAATGATTGCGTGATTTGATCGAGAGTTTGGAGCCCCTTTTATAGTGTAAATTGTGCAGATGAAAAGATTGGGATTAATTGTATAACATAAATTCTTGAGATAGTGGTTAGTGAAAAGACTGTGAATCCAAGAGTTTTTGCCGTTTCAAAATCAAGAAGGTTCGAAAATCTGCAAGTCGCCGCTTGAGGAAGAAGACGGATGCTAGCAATTTGTTTGGGTTAAAAGAAATACAAATTTTGGGCTCAACTTAGATATTGGGCTCGAAAAAAATAAATAATCATTTGGGCTCCAATTAATAAACATTGGCCTACTAAAGTTTAAACTTTTGGGAGAATAAATCGACCAATTAAAAATAATATTTGTAAAATAATAATAATAATAATAACAAAATCATATAATAATATTAACGATGATGATTATAATCATAATAATATAGTTAAAATGATATAGATGCGACTTATAGAAACATAACCAAAAATAATATAGCATGCATTATAAAGAATAAAATTTTGAAATTTTTTTTTAAAAAGTTTCGGGTCGCTACAAAAATTATCTGCAGATGGAAAGACAGTATCATTAGTGATTCAAGGATGACCACTTCAAATCACTGAAAGAACAATTGCAGAAGTGTTCCAACTTCCACAAGAAGGCTCATCCGTTCAAGAACTAAAGGAATCTGCAGAAGCATACTGGAAAGAATGGAAAACTTCTAGCTGCAACAAGCAATTCAGTTTTACAACAGCTAAAACTGATCTGAAGCCCGAGTATGGTGTTCTACTTGACATAACAAACAAGATGTTGTTTGGGGCCATTGGAAGCCTGAGTCAACTCACCCAAGAGAGATACAAGGTTATGATTCACCTTGCTGAAGGACGATAAACAAACTGGGCAGAATTTGTCTTCCAACAATTCAAGCATCAAGTCATCAAAGCCTCTGACTCAAAGAACTCTGGTAAATTTAAGTCCAAGGTAGGACTTGTTCTTAGAATGAGTAAAATGCTTGAAGACCTGCTGAAGCTTCCAAATGATGAATCAGTACCAGTCCTTATTTCTGACTGGATTCCCAAGAAGGGAACTGCTCATCTTCAGTCGCTAAGGAAAAAGAGAAAAGCCAAGGCCAGGACGAGCAACAACACCTCAAGCAACTCAACTGCCAATGCCGTTCATCCTCCAAAATCAAAGAACGGATCACCAGTTGATTTCCAGGTTTGCTCTAATCCAGACGAGCTTATTCCATTCATTGGAATCCCTCATCCGAACTATGGAGCGGACAATTTCAGAAGCACATGTCCTCCTCTCCAGCTGACTGAAGAAAATATTCGCACTTTCTATAGTGGTGAATATCCAGTCAAAGGTGCACAAAAGGAAGTGACCAATCTCCTTCTCACTCACTTTGCTTTCGTTGCACAACGTGACCAAGAGTTGTTCAAACAACTCCACCGGTATTTCTATTGGTACAACTATAGACATTCCATGTCCATCCAGTCTCATTTCTTGCTAACTGCATTTCATGGCATGAGCCACTGGAAACGTGAAGAAACTTGGAGCATTAAATGGATAGGATCGTCAAATCCATTTTCTCCAATCATTGTGCAAGTCCAGCACATCATGAATCACCGGCTTGTCAACAAAATTCCAGCAACTGCTTTGTTAGCTGAATTCAAAACCAGCATCATGCCTCAAGGAGCTGTGGTTGCAAATCAATCAGTCAACTGCCCAACTGGCTCGCTTTGCTGTAAACTGAACTTTGATAATTTATCAAGTCAGTCAGCTGAGCCATCACGACGAACTCCAACTGCCACAGCAAGGATAGAGCCACATCTATCAAATACTGAAGTCGTGGCTCCTCAGAAGAATCCAAGGCATGAAGAGAGTGATAGTGATGATGAGGATACTGCCACATCACCAAGTCTTCTATCCAAGAGCTATGTCACTCACCTACTCACATCCAACTCAAAAGGCGTGCAGCTGATTATGAAGAATGATCAGTTCAGATCGTCACCAAAGGGAACTTCACAATCCCTCCACCAAAGAATGAAAAACTCATCAGTTGCCATTCAGCAGTTTCACCAAGCCTAGAGGACAGTCAGGCCCTCACCGTCAAAGAACAGAACTGGATCTGTATCTACGTCAAAGCGATCAAACTGCTCGAAAGGAAGCAGTGGAACTAGTCCAGCGTGGCCTTTCAAAAAGAGGAAATTGACTCAAGCAAGTCAAGTGGCTGACCAAATGAACTGATCAGTTCAGATCAGTTAGAGCTTCAGTCAGCTCATCCGCGACAACTGGCAACAAGATGAAACTGATCATCCAACTGCTGAATCGTTAAACCAATCAGTTAGACTGTATCCCAACTGACTCCGGATAAGTTTTTCTAATCCTCTCAAATTTATCATAATTAAATTGTTACCATTATGATTATAAAATTTCATATATTATATTTAACAGCTGCAATTTGAAAATAAACTTCTCTCTCACAAGTTGCCATTAATATCTCTGCATCGCTATTAAGTAATCTCTTTAAAGAAGCAAACAGAAATACATTTTTCTAATGAGATATAAATAGCAAAATCTGCAGAAAATATTTGGCTATTTATGGCAACTACCTCATTTTCAAAATAACTCCATCTCAGCCACATGATCATAAAGCTGCATCACAATCAAACGGTTGGGATGTCTGCATCATTAATCTAGCTAATCATCCATCAAATCGGATAGCTGATCAGCTAAGAGAAGCACTCAAGTGTCCTCGATCAATGCATGCTATGCTGAATATATTTATGCAAGGAGATGAAGACTCCGATCATCTGCAAACTCAATCTCCTCCTTGTTTTGATTACTTGCAAACTCTCTCTTCACACTTGCATATCTAACAAAACCATCTTTTTGCAAAAATGAAGCCTTCATTTCAGATGGTAGATGCCAATCTGCTTATTAAGAAGCTGAAGAAAGATAAGACTCTTAATCTAGAGTATCTTAACGCACGTCTCGGCTCCGTCAACTTTTAAAGAATTTATAGGCCATTGGAGGCAACTGGCCTGCTGCCATTCTTGACAATCGTGCCACTCAAGAATATACCTTCTCATGTTGCGGAGTTCTACTACAACGCAACCATCTCCAGTGACAAAATCAACAATGATGTCTACGCTTCTTCTCCCCGGCGACGGCCCAGACGTGATGGAACTGGCACTGCCGTGCAAATATGCACTGTGGGATCTTTGGGAGCATCCCCACGTTCACCATCATAACTGCTCACACAGGCTGAAGGAAAGCCTGCCCAACGAGATTAACCAACTTCTGGATATCACCGGTCATATCCTGCATGGAAACTTTGAGACAGTCCAATTCTCGGACATCAAAGCCCGTCTAACGGCCGCTCTCTACTTCGGGTGTAAAGCCGACTGGGCCTTTTTTATTCTTGCTCAAATACAAGCAAATGTCGAGCAAGCAGAATATGATCCATCAACTGGCTCGTTCCGAGAAAAACTTGGGTTTATGAGTCGCATAAGCCACATCATTCAAAGCCAGTTTGATGAGATCTTTCCAACTGGCGAACAGATTAAATGGAGGGACATGCTCCCTACCATTTACTGCAATCCAATCTCGAAGAAATCCCGCCAACCAGGAACTCCCGACTCAAGTCGTGGAAAGCAACCGGTGGTCGACCATGCCAGCTCCTTAGAAGAACGGCAGCTGATGATTGAGAATGAACCCATCTCTAGACTGAGTGATCAGTCTACAATACCAGCCACCTCATAACCTCTACCCTTAGTCCATCGCGACTCAATTGAGGTTGAGTTTGAGGCAAAACTAGACCATCAACTGAGAAGCTACTTCGGTCTCATTGAGGGCACTAATCCCTCCCTATTCGAGCAACTGAAATGGTACCTCCAGTACCACATCTGGTGATTCCAACTCGATGAGGCCACAATGTTCCACCTCATCAGCACTCGTGGATCCATCTTCTGGATCAGTGAAGGAGACTGGAGTAGACAATGGATGAATCATCCACTCTCCTCACCGCCAACACTATCAGAGATAATGGATTCAATGATCAAAAGAATCCAGCTAAATATACCAGCTGACGCTCATCTTCCTAACAACGACCCAGCCAACTCCTCCTGCACTCCATTCCTCGAAGATCCTCCAATCGCTACAACCGATGAGATCTTCACCAACTTAGCCTCCATGGACTTCAGAGAGCAAGAACTCTCTCAACACACTGATCATGGTCAGTTCATGACAACTGAAAAAGCCTATGCATGGTTCTTCTCGTCCATGCCCATTCCTTCAGTTTTCTTAGTCCATGATGACAATTTGGCGACTGCCTTCACATTCTTGCCAAATCTCGCAATACCATCGTGCGATCCACCCCAGCTTTTGGATGATGCCAAAAAGGGGGAAGATGAAAAGTATGATGATGAAAGCTTAACTCTTTGGGATCAAATCCAAAGAGAAATACATCATGAGGGGGAAGCAGCTCAGCTTCCGGGGGGAAGCTTGGAGAAAATTTGGAGCTCAAGAAAGAGGAGAATCAAGCAGGAAGAGATGAAGCATTCAAAGAAGAGAAGTAGTTCTAAACTTGCTTACATAAGATTATTTGATATGATCCATACTTTATACTTGCTCTATTACATGCCTAAATGAGAATAAACTCTAAATACATGAATTTTGAATGCTCTGATACTCGGACAATCATACACTAATTACTCAAAATAAAAGCATGACTGAAAGCATGACTAAAATGAAAATATATTATGAATGCTCCGATACTTGAAGTTCATGAATGCTCTGATACTTGAATTTAATGTTCTAACATGCTCTAATTTCAAGAATTTGCCTAAGCAAACTACAGCATGTCTATCAAATGAACTTTTACAGTTTTTCCATCATCATTGACAAGGTTTTGACATCATCAAAAAGGGGAAAATTTTTAGGAAAAACTATCAAGAAACCTCTAGAAAAGGTTTTGATGAGATGTCAAAACTATCTATGAAAAACTAACTAAAATTCAAGTTGTAGATCTGAGCTGATCAATCCAGAGCATCAAAGGAACTCAAGTAAAGCCAAAGTCAACCAATCTGGAGTATGGTCTGCAAGCTGAAAGGATACGTCATCCAGTCAGAATTCAACTCAACTAAGGAGTCAAAAGTCAAACCAGTCGAAACAAACTGACAACTAAGTCAGCTGAGCTGAGGGAGAAAAGAGTCGACTAAGACTGAAGGAACTGATAAGAGATCAGTTTAAATTAAAGACTGGAAGTATCCAACTGATGGCCAAACTGAAGTAAACAAGACAGATCAGCTAAAGGTCAGAACTAAAGTAAGCCAGCTTATGATTAGTCAAGCTGACAAGAAAGCTCAAGAGAAATCAGTCAAAGCTGACAAGCTAACCAAGAACTTGAGATCAGTCGAACTGGAGAAACAAAGCTCAAAACTGCCAACTGGAGCAATGGCCAAACTGAGCTGACAAGCTCAAAACTGCCAACTGAAGCAACGGCCAAACTGAGCTGACAAGCTCAAAACTGCCAACTGGAGCAATGGCCAAATTGAGCTGACAAGCTCAAAACTGCCAACTGAAGCAACGGCCAAACTGAGCTGACAAGCTCAAAACTACCAACTGGAGTAATGGCCGAACTGAACAGACGAGTTCAGAACTGCTAACTGGAACTCAAAGCTGCTGGAAAAATAGAAGCCAGAAAACCCTGAAGTTATTGCTCAAACCGGTGAATCTTGGAATAAATGCTTCAACGAAGATCCTGGAATTAAATATCCAATGAAGATCGAATGGCAAAGTAACGGCTACTTCAACCAAAAACTCCAGCGATCAATAAAGACCATCTGCCATTGATGAGCCAACAGAGCCACCGATCAATGGAACACAACGGTCATAAAATCACTCCTTTATAAAAGACGAGTGAATCAAAGTTTTAAACAACTCTTCGCCTTCACAACATTCGCATATACATTCTTGAAATATTCAAGCTAGAGCTTTTCTTTCTCCCTCTCAATTAGCTCAAGTTCAGCATTTGATAAAAATTGCGAGAGTCCAACTGAGAAGAAGAATTCAAAGAGTCGAGATATTTAGCCAGCTGTTGACGATTCAGCCAGGGCAGCCTTCTCAGTTTCAGCTATACAACGATCAACTACCCAGCTCAATTGAATGAGCACATCAGTTGATACCCCCTGTTCAAGACTAACCTCTTGAAGATCGAAAGAGATCAAAAACCTTGTAAAGACGACAATACCACCTACCTTCCTAGCGAGTAGTTAGGGACTTCAAGTGTGAGCCGTCGACCCGCTGAGGTAGCGAGCAGTTACCAGGTTCAGCCAACTGTCCTTTATTGTGTAATTTGTAAAGAAACTCAAGTTATATAGTGAAGTTGCCCTTCTGCGGAAGGAAGAGAGGACGTAGAAGTTTGAAACTTTGAACCTCTATAAATCACTTGTGTGATGTATTGTTTTGACTATTGCATATCTTTAAACCGTACACAAGTTCACACAATCTACACCAAGCAGTCATAACTGATCAACTAGTTTATGCATAGATAAGTTTCTCTAAGCGAGTCAAAGGGCCCTATTATTCCGCATTTATAATGAAAAGTTTTCAATCAGTTTATTCACCCCCCTCTAAACTGATATCGACTCGCCCGGGACCAACAGTAGGTATGTTTAAAAGTTGGCAGGTAAAATTAGGGGTGAGCAAAAAATACTGAAAACTGAGAACTGAATCGAACCGAATTAATTCAGTTTTTCGGTTCGGTTCTTTTCAAAATTTGGTTCGGTTCGGTTCTTTTTCTAGCAAAAATTTAGTTTTCGATTTCGGTTCGGTCCAGAGGAAAAATACCTGAATCGAACCGAAAAACTAAATTTATATATATTAGCAATAAAAATACTCGACTTTGTTGGACTTTATAGTTTATTCGGCTTTACTTTGTTCGAATTTACACCTTTTTGGACTTTATTCAATTGTTTATTGATTTTTTTAAACTTGAATCTTGATAATTAGCTAATTCATACTTGTACATATTTAATTATATCGAATGAAGAGAATTTAAAGCAAAAAAAACTAGAAAATTTAAGAAAAATTTTGGTTCAAAACTGAACCGAACTGAAAAACCGAATGCTCACACCTAGGTAAAATAAGTTTTTAAAAAAATTTAAATGGGTAAAAAAAAATTCACACGTGTTTATAATATTCATGAATATGTTCGAGAACATGTTTAATTAACTCAAGTTTGAATATGTTAGCGAGATGACTAAACTAAATACTACTATGTTTGAATTCGACTCGTTTAGAAATAAACTAGCTTTTTTGGGGGGCAAGCTCGAAATAATTCGCGAGTGGCTCTATTCCTTTAGGGCATGGTTGGTATGATGGAATGAAATGAGAATGAAATCACATTCCCACATTGGCACACCGTCGTTTTGATGTGCAAAATACACTTGCGGGCAAATAGTCCACAAATGCTTAATCTGCCCTCAACGGCTAGTATAGCTGATGAAGACGGATGTCGATCCCACGAGGAGTGTTCATAACCTTCTGTCTTTTCTTAGTTTTGGTTTGGGTCTTCAGTGTCACTCTAAAAACCTTGCTAATAAACTTAAACTAACTAAATGCTGAAAAGGAAATCACAAAAGAAAATATCAGTAATAAAAGTTGCTCAAGTCAAAGCACCGGGTCATTCGGTAGGTATGCGCAATCCCGGGTAAAACATATGTAATTACCACTACTACCCGTTGTTCCCATACTAGCAGAAAGGTCAAAAACCGAATCCCCATGGCCAAATATGGGTAATTGTCACTTTGAGGGTTAACCGGTTACAGGAAATGGATACGATCAGCCACTCCCCAATCACTTCTTATATTATATCGTCTAGATGATGCGATCGGCACCTAGGGACCTAACTATACAGGAACCTAAGGAGAGAATCACACAAAGGTTTTGCAAGTATAGCAGCTTTGAGGGCGAAAGTGACCCGATTCTAGTAGGTTTGACACGGTCTTGTGCCTGCATATACTACTCAATCTTAACTACCAAGGCTGTCACCCCCGGACTTGTTACTATGCGGGTATCAAGGCATGGTCACCTATACACTCCCACGTAACCAACACTAGTACCAGTTAATTAGAAATGCGCGCTTTCATCTCCAATCACCCTTTACCTATGTCTAAGTGAAAAACAAGTTAAGATTGTGAACCCTTAAGGCATTAAAGTCCGATTACCTCATGCACATATTCTACCCTCAGACCATTACTTTGACCTGAACAGTGGATACTTAGCCACTAAACATAGGAACGAAAGTAAAAGAAATAATAAAAGACATCTTACTTGGAAAGGAAATAACTAGATTAACTTCTGGGCCCAACCCCAGTTTTGCCAACAGAACAACTGAACTACCTCTCTGCGGGCAAATCGCCAGCTTTAGGCAGACAAAATATCCAGAAAATAAACTAAGTACGAAAATGGGAAATTGTATCTTCGGGGTGCAAAAAACGTCTCTTGAATGAAAAGCAGATAAAAGTATTTATAGCAAATGAATTAAGGCTTCAAGCAGCTCAGATTTCACCCACGCAGGGGCTCTTGCACTCCTCCACTGCATTACGTTCATGCTCCATGTTCTTCCTTGATTTTAGGAGTGATAGCAACAAACCCTAGCGTCTCCAGTAGCTTCCTGACGTCTCCACTTACTTCCCAACGTGTCTGGTCCTCCCCAGGACTCGGAACTGACCGCCACATCGCCTCCACGTGCATAAAGGAGCTGGTCCGCGATTCTGTTGCGTAATTCTCGCAACAACTTTGACTGGGTCCTCGGCAGGCAAATTGGTCCTTTGTGCCCTCAGCATAAATAGCACCTGTCTGTGCCTGTTGTGGTGGTTTTGTGCCCTCATCCTCCTGTAATCAGTTTTACCCCCAAAACTAGACTAGACTCTATACTAAACACTTACAAAGAGTGTAAAAAGATAAAGGAAAAAACACGAATTTGAGTCTTCATCACACATCCATTCCCAATCATATGAGTATGATTTTTTCAATTGGGGATGGTCATTCCCGAAGAAATCACATTACCATGAACATATGATTAGCCATTACTCCCACTCCCACGGTATTATGCATTTCCAATTATCAAAATAAATTTTATTTTTTATTTTACAAAATTATACTTTATTTTTTGTATTGACAAATGAAATTTCATATTCTTATAAAATACTTTATTACAAAAAACAAATTTATGATTTTTTCTTAAAAAATCATTAATAATTTATTAATGATTCATAAAATTTTGTAATATTTCACAAAAGTACTAATGATATTATAGGATTACATAAAATATACAAACCCGCTAATCATTAACGAAATACTTATGTAAAATATACTTAATTTTTTTTTCACAAATGTTAATAAAGTAAGAAAAGCGTATAATATTCAACAATATATTATTAAAATATAATAGTATCTTTGAAAGAAGAGTAATTTGTTATTTATAACTAAATAAGCCAATTCCTGTATTTTATTTAATAATTAGATATTGTTATAATAAAACCAATTCAAAAATGTAAATTTCATTCATATCTTATTTCTTGTGATACTAGCTAAAAGATCCATTCCCATCACCAATTCATTACTAAGTTTATTCCATTCCCACTTGATTCCATTCCAACATACCAGCCATCTCCTTATACAATGGCGGATCCAGAATTTTAAAATTGGGGGTACGATATACAAAAATGTAAAAGTAAATATTCTTCAAAGTTTAAAATCTTTAATTCAAATTATTATTCTTAATTTTAAGTATATAAGTCCAAACCTCAAATAAATTAAAATCAAATGCCTTTCATACTTGAAAAACTCAAACCATATGTACATACACTCAAATTTTTAATTCAAACACAAATCCCTAGTTTAATTGAAATTTTAATTAGGCAATAAATAAATAAATATGTAAGCAACATTAAACAATAATAAAAATTAAGAAATTTAATTAATAATATACATACAAAAAATCAAGAATGAAAACAAAAAATAACATCAATCACTCGAGAGTGTTGTTTGTGCACTTCTTAATTTAAAATCTTGATGTATTTTTGAAATTGTTATGAGTTGTATCTAAAGACTTGAATAATTGTCCATGTCTTGTTCTTATATTTTTATATATGTATAAGATTTAAACAAAAGTAAGATAGAGCGTCACGAATTTACGATTTTATTGTTAATGTTATTAAGGGGATGATTCACCACCTTTTTTTTTTCCAAAACATTATTCACCACGTCTCAATGAAAATACTTAACAACTACTTTATTTTTTCATCTTTATGATCGTAGTTAATAGTCTCTAATAACAAAGTAAATAATTACACACACACACACACATATATATATATGTATATGTACTAAAAAAATATTAAAAAAATTTGGGGCACAGGTGTACTCCCTTGTTATAATGTAGCTCCGCCAGTGCCCTTAGACTACCCCCATTGGTGACCTCTTACAAGAGGTCACCACAAAAAGACAAAACTTTGAGGGGAAAAAAAAAAGGAAAAGTCATGGAAATTGATGACTTGAGTCGGCTGGCCAACTCCAAGGCATGACCCAATTGTTGTACACGTGGCACCCTTTGATTGGGTGCCACATAATTATATATATATATATGTGTGTGTGTGTGTGTGTGTGTGTACATTAATTTAAAATATAAATATTTTATATAATTATTTAATTTTTTTAAAATACACCAAAATTCATAATTTTTTTTTATCTATAAATAGAACCTCATATTAATATGTTTTTATAAATTGGGCACTAGTTAAATATGTAATTTAAAATTTTACATGTTTTCATTGTTGTCTATTTATTTTATTTTGTTTTAACTCTTATAATTTTTATTTTGTTGTCAAGTAAATTATGAATTTATAATTGTATATTTTTTTTTTGTAATTATGAATTCCAAAAATATATCTAATAAATTAATTAAGATTTTTTATAATTATGAATTAAAAAATTTCTAATAAATTAATTAATATTTTTTTAAATGCAAGAAAAAAATATTATTTTAATAACATGTTCTTATTAAAAAAATAAAATGATAAATATTTTATGTAGGTTGAAAGAAAAACAAAAAATTAATATTTTATTTAAAGATTGAGTTAGATGAAAGTACTGATGGGAGTATAAATTATATAAAGTTGGAGGTTATGGATGTGGAGGAGAGAAAAATTAATATTTTGAAGGTTGGGTCGGATAAGGTTAGTCACGTGATTGGTACGGTGGAATGGAATGGAATAGAATGGTCATTCCTATGTCCATTCCCATTCCACCGATTGGTATAGTTTAAAATCGGGAATCACCATTCCCGATGGAATCGCTATTCCCAAAGGAAGGGGAATAGCCATTCCACCCACCCCCATGGGTTTAGCTATTCCCAATGACCAAAAAAATTAATATATGATATATTTATACATAATCATATTTTACAATATTATTTTATTATATTTAGAAAAATAAATCAAAAATCAAATTATATAATTTATTATTATTTAATTATTTTTATATTATTTATTTATTTTCAAAATATAATTTAAAAATATATGTTAAAATAAAATTTTGATAGCTTTTATAACTTTGTTGAAGAAAAATGAAAGTGATGCCGAAATAAATATACCATAAAAATATGTTATAATACAATATAAAATATTTATATATTTGATATAATTTAATATATTCAAATAAAAAATTGAAATGTTATTTTTTTATGAAGTAAAAAATATTTTTATTAACTTATAAAAATTATTATATATTGATTAATTAAATATTTTAGAATAAAAATTTTCAATAAAATAAATAAATTATAATTTGCTAAAAAAATTAGAAAAAATCACATATTAAAAAAGAAAAATGACATTTAGAAATATAAAAGATAAATTAAGCCATGTGTTGATATTTATTAGCTATTACGCACACTTTATTCATTTATAAGAAAATTTTATAGCACATAAAATATTCATTATATAAAATTAAAAAAAAATGATATTTGATTCCGTTCTTCATTCCGTAGACATATCAATCATAAGAATAGTCATTCCATTCAGACACTCATTACATTCATACCTAATTCCATTCTATCGTACCAATCAGCTCCTTGTAGTTTTAAGTTCACAACTTCAAAAAAAAAAAAAAAAAAACAAATAAAACGACGTAGTCTTGAGGTTAATTTTCTCGTCGATGGGCATAAGATCGAGATCTACGAATAGGATCCAAATTCAGTAACTATGGCGACAAGAGTCATTCCGTCACTTATACTTCTCTCTTTCCTCCTCTTCTCCCTCCTCTCAACCCCCATTCTCGCCTCCTCTACCACCGATGACGACGACGAAGACCTCAGTTTCCTCGAGGAACCGCAATCCGGCGACGCCGTGCCCAGCAACCACGGCCACGCCGACGCCGAATTCTCCGAGGACGAAGATGAGGAATTCGACAACTACGACGACTTCGATGTTCCATCGGAATTCAATCACGGCGGAAACGAAGATGATGAAGTCGCCACATTTGACGAGAAAGACGTGGTGGTTTTGACGGACCGCAATTTCAGTGATTTTATCGACGAGAATAAGTATGTAATGGTGGAGTTCTACGCGCCTTGGTGCGGGCACTGCAAGGCCCTTGCGCCGGAGTTCGCGGCCGCCGCCACCGAGCTGAAGACGGCGAATGTGAAGCTTGCCAAGGTGGACGCTACGGAGGCAAACGAGCTGGCCGAGAATTATGAAGTTCAGGGGTTTCCGACTATATTCTTTTTTGTTGATGGGGAGCATATCACTTACTCCGGTCAGCGTACAAAGTGAGTTTTTTTTTTTTTTTTTTTAATTAGTTTTGTGCTTGATCGCGAGAGTTCGAACTGGAATTCTCAGTTAACGAATGCTTGTGTTATCTGATGATTAAGCTCCTCAATTATGAAATATTTAGCTCTCGCTCAATTTAAAAGAAGAATAGGAACATAGCTTATATCTCCTTAGTTCTAGGCACCTAATTTAGGCCTTTGAATGGGAAATTGAATAAGGTTCTATCAATATTTATGGATCCACTTTCAAGAATACTGTGCTGCCAAATTGTATTATGTAATGGATTTAGGTGGATAAGTTGGCTTTATGATTTTCTTTTTAGTGAACTAGTTCAAATTAAGTTGGTGATTATGGTGATGAGTTTACATCTCCATTTCTATGCTTGTTATACATTGTCTGCTTGACGTTTAGCGAATTATAGATAATTTTGGTTTGGATTTAAAAAAGTTGATCTTGGTACAGGGATTTTATAGTAACCTGGATTAAGAAGAAAACTGGACCAGGCATATCCAATATAACTACAACAGAGGATGCAGAGCGTATATTAACGTCGGAGGATAAGGTTGTTTTGGCCTTCCTCGACTCATTGGTGGTAGGTTTCTACTTAGTTTGGCTTATTACTATATATGTATTCATTAACTGTATACTTGGTTATGCACATAATTACTTTTTCACGCATCTTTATATTGTAGATCTTGCCGTGATATATTGGTGAAAGTATGTCAACTACATGTCTGCTAATTTTTTTAAACTTCTCCTATTCATTTTTGTACACTTTTCCTGTGTGTTAAAGTTGTCATTTTTCTTCTGTTATTCACAATGGATACAAATTTGAGGAAAAGGTCACTGCTATGTCTATGTGGCAGGTATGGTTCTTGTGTAATATGTACTAGCCTTGGTGCAGCTTCTCTACCCTTAGTTTTTTTAGGACAGTGGCCATCATCTGTTCAGGAATTGCCTGCATACCTCATTCTTTTAAAGGGGTACAGGTCCCTTTTGGGGATGGACATTCCCTGCTTTCATTTCTCATCAACTAATGCTATTCCCATGAGTGAGTAAATTATCAGGTGCAGGACAGTGGACTGTTTCATATGAGAGAGAAGTATTCTAAACATAATTTCCTACTGACTGCGACAGGGTCCTGATAGTGAAGAGTTTTCAGCCGCATCAAAGCTTGACGATGATGTTAACTTTTACCAAACTGCAAATCCTAATGTGGCCAAGATGTTTAACTTGGAAGCTGATGTTAAGCGACCTGCGATAGTCTTACTGAAGAAAGAAGCTGACAAAGTGACTCATTTTGGTTAGTAACCGATTTACGCCAGTTTTCTTGGCCTCCTGTTAGTCTATGCCCAGATTGAATTCATCCTCTTGATTTTTTGTGCAGATGGTCAATTCAAAAAGTCTGTAATAGCTAAGTTTGTTTCGGCCAACAAAATTCCTTTAGTGACCACTTTTAGCAGAGAAAGTGCTCCTCTGATATTTGAGAGCCCTATAAAAAAGCAGGTCGGTAACAATATTGGATTTCGAAAGTGAACTTGTGTACTGACACTGACACTTCCTTCAAAATCCTTCTCTTCCTTTCTGTCTCAGAGCATTAGAGTAACTATATTTTTGAATTCACTGTAATCTTTCTTGTATGTGATTTTGTGTTGCAACTGTTACTAAACTGAGCTCCTACTTCACATCCTCAGCTTTTGCTTTTTGCTACATTGAATGGCTCAGGAGAGGCCTTTCAAACATTTCAAGAAGCTGCAAAGCTTTTCAAGGGAAAGGTACTGCAATGTGTGCCTTTTAGCAATCTTTCGTAGCTGTGAAGGATGCTCGTTGGTATTTCTATCATATTTTTTTAAAAAGTAGTAAAAACTTTGTCCGTTCAACTGGTTCTAAATCTCACATTATTCATTTCTTCATCACTATTAATGCAATTTCTAGAAGTTGCAATTGATGAATTTGTGAAAACTTATTTCTTACTTTCATGATATTTTCTATGTTAGGCATTGATAAAGGCAGCTTTTTTGGAATTTTTTTTTTTAAAAACCTGTTGAAAGTTCATTTATCAAGGTCATGGCTTTTACTGATGTTACAAAATTTGCAGAATTATATCTATATTTTGATAACTAATTCAAAAAATTAATGCAGCTTATATTCGTATATGTGGATATTGACAATGAAGAAGTCGGGAAGCCTGTGGCAGATTATTTTGGAATCACTGGAGACGCTGTAAAAGTAGCTTTCTTCAATTTTTTCATTTTGAACTTACCACGCTTTCCGTATGCCTTGCATGTTGGGAAACTTCTGTAATCTGAAGATACAGTCAATTGTCCCGGCTTTTCCTGCAGGTTTTGGGCTACGTTGCAAATGAAGAGACTAAGAAATATGTGCTTGATGGGGAAGTTACTCTTGAGAAAATCAAGGTAGAAATGACTATTATTTGTATTTTATATGTAAGTCTACTATCATCTCTTTGAAATGTCATTTGTGCTGATAATGCCGCTATGTTCTTTTCATTAGGCATTTGGGGAGGCTTTCTTGGAAGACAAGGTCAAACCATTCTATAAATCAGACCCGATCCCCAACAATGTGAGTTTAGTTGGCTCTTTGGATCTGATCAAGTTATCATTTTAATGTGCCGATTGACATTTTCCCAAATATTTCATGTTACAGAATGATGGAGATGTAAAAATAGTTGTTGGGAATACTTTCGATGATATTGTCTTGGATGAGTCTAAAGATGTTCTTCTTGAGGTAGCAGCATTGACTGACATGGATTGGAGCATGATGTCTTCTCATGTTTTCTCCAATGATTTCCTAGCACACTAACATCTTTTCCTATATAGATTTATGCGCCATGGTGTGGCCATTGCCAATCTCTCGAACCAACATACAATAAGCTCGCCCAACACTTGCGTGGTGTTGAATCTCTAACTGTGGCAAAAATGGATGGTACCACGAATGAACACCCCAAGGCCAAGGTAAAAAAAAAAAAAAAAAAACAGAAGATGATTTAGCATCAGTGCATCTAAAGCTCAAATCTTCCATTAAAATTCATTTTGACTGAAAATAACCTTTTTCTGATTTGCAGGCTGATGGATTCCCCACAATTCTCTTTTTCCCAGCAGGAAAGAAGAGTGCCGAACCTGTAAGCTTTGCATCTCTCCTTAACTCTGTTTCTCTCTTTGCTATAATACGAACTACAACTGCATTTGCTTCGATATATTGCAGATTCCAGTTGATTCTGAGCGTACAGTGGTGGCCTTGTACAAGTTCCTTAAGAAACATGCTTCTATCCCTTTCAAGCTGCAAAAACCTTCTTCTTCTTCAGAGTCGGAGGACTCGCATGCAAAACAAGGCATCGAGACCTCGACGGGAGACGTGAAGGATGAACTGTGAAGACTCGTTGCTGTGGTGGTGTTTCGCAGCGTCGAACACTCTGGTAGTCCGATGATGCTAATAGGAACCAGGACAGAGTTAGATACATTTATAAGAAAATTGCAATGAAAATTGAAGAATATGTTTTGGTAATTCACTTATTTTATTTGTGATGGAGTTTGTGGACTATGGCCCTTGTAAGCGATGAAGGAACAAGTGAGAAAGAAGAAACGTATCAACTGATTAGGCTCGTTTCTAACGTACACAAGTCTGAACATTTTGAAAAATAAAATAAAATAATAAAAAATTAAACCATAATTTGATGGCATGAGGATGTCGGGCTAGAAGTTGTCTATATTTGGTGGGCTCGTAAACATGATCATCCCAAGCCCAACGATTTAAGTTCATTATGTCTCGAATTTGATACATCTGTCTTTTATTAAAATTGGAATACCGTATTGATTCAGCAAATGATGCAATTTTCAGGATTGAATTAAGCATTTGACAAAGTGCCTTTTAGGCTGAAAATTCATTAACAAGAAAACCACATGTGGGATGGGAGACTTGATTAGTATTTAACTATTTATAGAAATTAGCAAGTACGTTAACATTCTTAAACCTATTGATTGTGCGTGTGTTTCTAGTTCTACTAACAAAAATTTAGATTCCGGAGACTTTATGAATTCAAAGCCTAATCAAGTTGACCAACCATTTTTTTCATTCAAAGGCAACCAATCCCTAACTAAAATACAGAAATTAAATAAAGTCCATATGCATTCCTTCTTTTTATCAATATCTTTTTTCCTGTTCAGTATTCTTACCGAAAGGAAAGGGATAACATCCCATACTATGAATAATATGTTATAATTACTTTTTAAAAAAAAATTAATATATGCTCCTATGTGGGAACAATGAATCCTAAATACATATTTTAAATTAAACTAAATCAATATAAATTGAAAAAAAAAATTAAAAAGAGGAAGAAGGAGATAAGTTTGACACAGTAAATATTATAGAAAATGGCATAGGGATTATCATGTGGAAAGGAAAAGGCCTCATTATTACATTATTATTTCAAATAGTTATGTACTTATTTCATTTCATTAATGTATATATAATAATAATATTCCATTTAAGATTAATAATTTTACCTTATACTGTATTTGAAGCAATTAATCCTACTCGTCCCGTGACTCTCTCTCTCTCTCTAACACACACACACACACGCACATTTGACATTTATATATGTATAAATTATAATATACTGTATATATAGACATGTGTGAGATGTCATTCTCTCTCTCCCACTCTCTAAGGCGCAGAGTGCAACGAACTTGAAAGAAACCACTCCATATCCATCCTCTCCCCAGTCTCCCCTCCAACTTCTACAAATCAATTAATCAAACACTTTGACTCCACTTTAATCACTCTTTAAACTTAAATCCCAATTTCTTTATAAATTTAATCTCTTCGCAATTTCAATAACCAACTTCTCACATTTTCTCAGTCTTTTTTCATCTATCTCTCTACAGCAATATGCCTTCAGTAATCAATAATCTCTCTCTAGCCCTCTTCTCTGTTCTTCTCCTCCTCTTCTCTAACGCTGCATTCTCTGCTCATTCCCCCGAATCCTCCCCTTCTCCGTCTCCGCACCTTCCGCCAGAAGCTAACTCCTCGCCTCCGCCATCCCCTACATTCCTCCACTCTCCGCCGGCGCCACCACCGTCGGCTCCCACTCCAGACTCAGCTTCGCCGGCGCCGTCCAAGCACAAAAAGTCACAGTCTTCTGCGCCGAATGTGGCTGCAGATGACGGCGAGGCGGACCAGTCACACGTGGGTGATTTGGAAAGTAAGGAGGATTCCAGCGGCATGAGCGGTGGAAAGAAGGCCGGAATTGCGATAGGAGTGATTGGCGGCGGGTGCGTGGTAGGGGCGGCGGCGGTGCTGTATAAGAAGAGGCAGCAGAACATCCGGCGCGCGCAGTACGGGTACGCCGCGAGGGGAGATTATATGTAGAAGCAGATCGAGACGTATCACGTATATATATACATATAGTGAGATTTGGTATTAATATTTGTACAACAGTGGCGTCGTTATCTGTTACATTGGGTTGAGTTGAGTTGAGTTTATTTTGTGTGATTCTTTGCTGCTTATAGAATATTATATATTTATATTGTTCTTATACTTATTTCATCATTCATTACATTCTCCTAGCTACTTTTTCCCAATTATTCATTTATTTATTGAATATCATGATTGCATATATATACTTTATTAATTTTAACCTAACTAAGTTTATATTGAACATACTGTATATTATTATTTTGTTACGTAGTAATTTGGTCTGACGTCACGTTCACGTCTAATAGAATTAAAAATGTCATGGAAGGTCAAATATATATTGCATATGTTAGACCTAATTCCGATAAATGAATAAAAATGAATTGAAGTGAAAGGAGTAAGATGGTTTTTTTTTTAACTCACACACCCGACGTGTGATATTGAAGAAATTCGAACCCGTGATCTTTGATCTTCAAGCAACTTCACTCCAAGGACGTTAATCTTAGCCTAGGGCGAGATGAATGAATTAAGGGGTGCATCGCATCAATATCTATCACGTGCTTATACTGAATACTGCAGCAACAAGCATGTGAAAACCTTCAGATTGAGATGCATGTGAAAACCTTCTTTTTATAAATTAATAGTAACAGCTGGAATTCTTTAATATTTGTTAATTAGTATTAGAGTAATTATAATTTTATGCGATCACACACGAATGGTTATGAATATGTTGGTTTGACATTATGTCAATTACACACTTGATTTGATACAACATGATTGTGATGTGAGGTCTACATATATATAAGGATTTTAGGTCTGAAAGTATTCGCTTGTGTTTTCATTTATTATTGAAATGTTGTTACCTGGAAAGAAACTACAGTTTGAATTGGAAAAAAAATATATATGTATGAGCACATGACATCTTCTTGTACATGGCATTCGATCTCATGCTATAGTAGCAGCTATAGCCTATAGGTAGTAGCTTTACATGTTTACTCATCTGCTGGTGGATCCACCCACCGGCCGTGCTCCTTGATCAGCTGGATCAGCGCGTCCGTTGCATGTTCCATCGCGATACCTCTCTTCACCACCGTCTGCAACTCATCAAACCTTAATTAATTTGCTCAGGAACAACATATCGTCTCATGTTTTCACCTTTCCATTTAAATCTATGCTTTCTATGTATTTTTTCATGGATTTGTGAATTCTTTTTTTTTGCCTTTTGGAAAAGAATAGGCTTACCTTGCCAACATAAAGGTCAATCTTTCCAGGTGCACCGCCAACGTAACCAAAATCGGCATCAGCCATTTCTCCAGGGCCATTCACAATGCAACCCATGATTGCAATCTGTATAGAAAACAAGAAACGAATAGGTTATATATTCCTAGTTTCTTTGAGAGCAATGCACTCTGGATTATTATTCGTTCAGCTGAGGAAATAGTAATTACCGAAACACCGGGCAAATGAGATGTTTTTTCTCTTATTTCTGCACTAATCTCTTGAAGGTCGAACAAAGTCCTTCCACATGATGGGCACGACACATATTCCTGTTATATCATTTTCACATTAGGATATCAAATTATTCTTCAACTGGATTGATTTCTGTTCGTTTTATGCTACTGTTATACTGACCGTCTTTGTGTTTCTCATTCTGCAGCCTTGTAGCAAATTGAAAGAAGTGTTTCTAAGGAACTCAAACTCTTGATCTGGGGCTTCCAGCAAGATACCGTCTCCTAGCCCATCTACCAGAAGGGCTCCTGCGTTGGCCCCGGCACCAATAACTAAATCGTCTCTGCCCGTGGAAGAATTAATGTCAGCTATGATCTAAAGTTGCACCTACAAAAAATCATTTTGATTGAGATATACCTGTGAATTTCTCTTGGGAACTCTATATGGTGAATAACTGGGAAATTCAAGGAATTCTCAGAAAGATACTCAAAAAGCCTGCAAAGACCAAGATACTCAACTTAGATGGCTGTATGAGCAAAATTGATATATTTTGTTGCTAAAAGTAAAAGTTGATGGCATCTCAGTAAACAAATCTACCTTCTTGCAGCATGAACTCTGCTGGTTTTCTCATCTGTATATGGTATGTGATGAAGGATCATGGTAGCATCAGTAGTCTTCAGAATTTCTAACTCTTCCTGGGGTTCATCACCACAGACAGAGACAACCAAACGTGTACCTGAATTAACATAAGTAAATTAGCATGACTACTAGCATCTCAATAATTTAAATAGCCATAAAACTTTTTGGTATTATAATCCATGGCTTACCTTCTGGGAGAAGCAAGTGAGCACCAGATGACAATTCCTTGAGAGTTACCAGGGCCAATGCATTGGGTAATGGCTTTGTCAGTTGTTCCGATAAGGGAGTTATTACTCCCATGCTAATGTCTATCAGCCGCTTGAGAGCCAGTCGCTGGTTATAGAACACAAATAGTGATTTTCGTCATTTGCATGGCTTATGGAACACCAAAACAATTTTGCAGCTTCAGAATTCTAAAATTTCTTTCTGTTGGTTCTTTTGAAGGAAAAAAAAACTTAGAAATTACGACATAAAATGAATCATCATTATGCATGCTCTGATTGTAAACAGAAAGAGGCTTACAGCATCTTTATCATCTTGTGGGGGAAGTTCTCTCAGCAAGATTGAGTCCACAGTTGCCAGATCCTGCATCGGTACTGAATTTCTCAAACGAAATCTCCATCAAAGAAAATTGAAGGTATGATAAAGGGCCTTCGAGCTTACCTTAAATGGCATTCCAACAATAAGTTTTGCTGCAAGGGACTTGTATAGCAATTCAGGTGCCTATAAGGGAAAAGAGGAAAACCAAAATTGTAAAAATAATTCCCTTTAAAAAAAACAGTAAAATAATTAAAAGGAAGGCAAAGATCTAGAAGGAAAAGAAGATAAAGTAATTCCACACAAGAAAAAAGGATCTAATATGCTCATTAGTCAACTTAAAATAGTATATAGAAATACTAAAAAGGCAAAGCAGAAAACCTTCAACTGATCCAGAGAAACTGACATCAGAACTGAGCCATCACGGTGAAGTACACCTCTATAATCAACCTCTTCACCCTGCATGAGGAAGGACAAATGATTATGAGATCTGTTACTCCAATAAATTCGAAAAACAGATAAATTATCGACTATAAGAAATTAAATCTGACCTCTTTCTGAACTGGCAGTTGACCACTTCTACGTTGGAAATCAAAATAGTGTCTGTGCTTTTCTTCAAATGATGTCTGGTTAAAGCCAACAATAAAAAAACTCAAATTTGTTAGTCAATTTTGGATATTCAGAAGCATTCATAGTTTGTTGACGTTGAAGTCATACCACTCCTTTCTGAAGTTCAGCTCCCCTCATTCCAAGATTAGCCAATCTTCTGCAGGGATCTATTTCCTCCTCTGGAGGTTCAGTTAGAGAAACCCTAATGGTATCACCTAAACCGTCCTGCATGATCAACATCGATGGTCAGAGCCATGAAATCTATACAACTCTATGACTATTTTAACAAGTTTCAGTGAATATCATAAATAGATGAGAAACAAGTGGAGGTTTTTCAACTTTTAAGTACTTTGATTAGATTGTTAGTAAAAGATAAAATAAAAATATTAGATTCTAAGTCGAAGTTGAATTAAGAAAACCCCTTTATATGTTTGTTGTTTTGAGAAATAGGGAAGAAAGGACATACCATAAGAAGTGTTCCGATTCCTATCGCAGATTTCATCCTTCCATCTTCACCCTCACCAGCTTCAGTTACTCCCAAATGTAATGGGTAATCCCATCCTAGAACATTCATTTCAGCTACAAGAAGGCGGTATGCCTGAACCATAATAACTGGGTTGCTTGCTTTCATTGAGAACACAAAATTATGGAAGTCCAATTTCTGACAAATCCTTGCATACTCAAATGCAGATTCGACCTGTTGCATGATCAAATGTACATAAAACAGAACCAGCATAGGTTCAAAACTCACTCCGAGTGCTGAAATAGCTACTTACCATTCCCCTGGGAGAGTCTCCATAGTAACTCATAATGCGATCTGAAAGGCTACCATGGTTTGTCCCAATGCGCATTGCCCGGCCATACTTCTTACATTTTTCAACCAATGGAGAGAAAACCTAAGAATAAGCAGAAAATGATGGATCATTATTCCTCACAAAATACTGATAAGAATAGATGCAAATCCCCACTTTTAGCTTTACACATACAATGATATGCACATTAAAGGCTCGTCATCTCCAACCTTTTGGCTCTAATCCAGAGACTAATTTCTAGTTACACATAGTTGTGATGTGTATAACATCCAAATGCATGCAGAGAAGAAAAAGTGAAAAGAAGTAGATTGATGAATAAATTGTGAACAGAATGTCTCAGATGTATCGTGCACGTTTGATGCTGGTATGAATGAAAGGGCCAGCTGAAGGCTTCAGGCATGACGAGAGAGAGAGAGAGAGAGAGAGAGAGAGAGAGAGAGAGAGAGAGCAACGAGCAACGAGATGAAACTATATCAAAATTGAAGAAAAATATTGCTGTAATGGCCTCAAACTCAGAACTAAGCATGCCTTTTAGAAGATAACATGCAGCAAAGCAACTAAGGTCTAATTCTGACCTTCTCAATATGCTCAAGTTCTTTCTGATAGTCATCTTCTGAGTACTCTAGTTGCTCAAACTGTGCCCTCCTATCAGCTGAAAAAAAAGGTACAGTTAGATCTAACACTTGAACCATTTTGTGTCTCATCAGGAAATATAATACCAAATAATCATATGGTTGTGAATTAGGTACCAAAGTTTCCTGGATTAACGCGAATTTTGTCAAAACATTCGGCAACTCGCATGGCCACAGGTGGAGCAAAGTGAATGTCCGCCACCAGAGGAATGTTGTAGCTGCAAGGTATAAATTGCTGAGTACAATTCTTTCATTGATATATAATATGAATCAACTCAATATGACACTTACTTCTTCTGGACAAGGGTGTTTTTAATTTCAAAACATGCATCTGCTTCTTTCCTTCCTTGCACTGTAATTCTAACAATATCTGCTCCTTGATCTGCAATTCTCATAACCTGCATGTATAACATTAGATGTATAATAACCATAATATGTATTAGAATGCAGAGAAAAGAACATCAATGTATGATTTTATTTCTAATCAAAAGCTAGTGCTGCAAGAAGATGGCGCTCAATTACTCGAGTGAATTGGTCCTCTACTTTAATTATGCAAAGCTACTCTTTCTCAGGCCAGGCTTGAAGACTCCAGATTTGATCTTTTAAAGAAATTCAATGAGATAAAAGGAAGGATTTTTATTTTATTTTTTTTTTGCCGATGCAGCTTAGTTAGAAATCTTTTAAAATATTCTCAATATAATTCACTATTAACTCACCACTGGCAGATATAGAGATAGTTTATGATATGAAACATACAACCGCCAGAAACCAATCAATTATCTTCTGCCATGGCATGTCTTTTTTTATAGTATTATATATAAAAAAAGGGGATAGGATTAATAAAAACATTTAAGGCATAGTAGAACCTGCTCAACAGTTCCAGCAACATCCTTCGTATCCGTAGTTGTCATTGTTTGAATTCTGATGGGATGCTCGCTACCTAAAGCAACATTTCCAACCATCACTGTGCTGGTTTTTCTCCGGACAGTCTTGTATATGGATTCACAATACTTCTGCCTAGGAACTGCATTCAGAAACTCGATAAGTTAGATGTCTAACTCAAGGCAAAATGATGACGGCAATAAAATTTCCCCAACCGCATCCTTGTGGATCAAAATTTTCCGGAAAACAAAAGAAAATCCTTTTAGAACCGACTAAAATCTGTGAATAAAAATCCAAGCACAATCTGCTCATAATTGGAAATACTTTTCATACTTTTGCCTCTTGTACAATGTGAAAACGAATATTTAATGTGTTTTTCCTTATATCTGATCTTAAAGAACAAGAGGACAGCAGCCATGGAAATGAGAAGAATATACCTAACAGTGGGCTTCCCTCTGATGCTGGCTCGAGTTCAACAGTTTCCGAGCCAGGCTTGTTAGAGTTTCTTATCACTGCAACCTTGGTCCTGCCAAACTTAACCCTCTGCAAATCAGAAACTCTAACAAAGTCAGAGCTCTTTGCGAACCCCAAGCCACGATGATCCCTGCTTTTGAGACCTGTAAACGAAGCCGGAACTGCTCCAGTCGCCATTTTACTCCACAAAGCACTAAATTCCACCCTCCTAAACCACACAAAACAAGATTAACGTTCAACTTTTCGCTTGCACAACTTTAATCATAGATAATCCAGAGAAATAGCATATAACTCTAAATAAGACAACTAAAAACGGATGGCATCCAAAACTCATCCTTTTTTTTCCGACAGGGCAACTTTCAAATTGATCAAATCACCCAAATTACTCTCACACACACGCACATACCCCACCTCCACAAGCCAAAATAACAGGGTAAAATGAAAATGAAAATGAAATCAAGTCAACCCCAAAACCCCCCCATAATTTAATAAGATACGAGCAGACTAATCAACAATTTAAAAAAAATCTCGATACTTAACACGCAAAACCAAAAAATGAAAAACCCAAAAAGTTGGACATGTAATTAAAAAATACAACAAAAAAAAGAAAGAAAAAAAAAAAAGAATTCTAAAAACTGCAAGAATCAATAATGACTGTGTACTTCCAGAAAAACAGAACTTGAAACAAACCACAGTTAAGGAAGCTAGAAACTTACTCAAATCTCTACGGAAAGAGAGCAAAATGAACGACGAATAATTGGTAAATGACAAAAACGATTAACACTAATAAGCCGGAAGGAAGAATCGAGAGAGAAGGACTGGTGGTGGATGGAATTTGAAATGGAATTATTTGGAGCTTAAAATTCAGAAAAATAGTGAAGTGGGTTTTATACTTGCACGAAATGGCTAAAGATTTGTGAAAGCTACGGTGAAATTGATAAGCAGACAAAATTCAGTTCATCAGCATCTTTTTAAGTATTTTCATATTATTTTAGGAGCCATACATATTTATTACTGGTTTTTATAACTGACAACTGGGCAAATACGAGATGTTTGGAGTTTATAAATATTACATTTCAGCCCCTGTATTTATTCTGTTTGGTTTTTGCCTCCTTATATTTACGTCAGATTTCTTTTCTTTTTTTTTAAGATTTATCATGCACGACACAAATATTTTTAAAAGTAGATTTTTCATATATAATCTGTAATCTGTATTCGAGTTTATTTAGATAACTAATTAACAATCTTTTTTTAGGATTAAATGAACAATTTGAAGTATAATAAGCTAAAGAGAGAGTCTCAATATTCATTTCACTATTTAATAATAATAATAATAATAAATGGATATCTATTTATTAATTTTTAAACACTAAAAAGATTCCGAGGAAAAATAAAAAAATTCCTTAATGGAATTTATTTGTAAGAGAATTTGGAAAATAACATTAAATTAAACTGATTAAAAATAGAAGGACTCAATTGAGAATTGCAAACAATACACGTTTTTCATACTCGTAGTCATAGGATATTCCATTTAGACCCATTGGAATTACATGTCGTGCACCACGTGGCATACTGTCAGATTTTACTTTTATATTTTTTAATACCCACAAAATTAAATAAATAATAAATAAAAATTTATGTCACAAATGTTGCTTAAATAAATTATAGTCCGGCAATTCTTCATTAAGGTAAAAGTAAATAAATAAATTTAAGGCAGACGATCAGCACAGTAATTTAGGTAATTGTTCAAGTCAGGTGTTCTGGTCAAAAATAAAATTATTATAAGAGTAAAACGTAGCTACATATATATTTAAAGAATTAAAGATAGTGTATTGTCTTTTTCCTCCGAATTACGTCAAAGTTAGGAATTCAAGTTTGGTATGCTTTGAGAAGTCAAATGTTTGTGCAATTTATGAGATAATAACTCGTTACCACTGTTGTTTTTCGTTAAATGAGATGAAATTTAATTTATTGTTCGGCAATACCTATATAACTATGAATGAACATAAATTAGGCTCATTAAACGGTCTCCATTCAAGATTCTCCGATTATAGCAGCCTAGTAATGAAATATTTGTATCAAAATAAATTGTGTAACACTAAAATATTTTATAGGCCGGACTATTTTGTACGTGCAGTGGGCACTCATATAATATAGTAGTGATTGTATGTATAAAGAAACTAATCAAAATATTTGGATGCTTAAATTAATAAAATCGGCCTATTGTTATCTTAAGATTCTTATGATATTTTGACAATAAACCACAACTGCGGACTATCCAAAGTAGACATTTCTCAACCACCAAGAGATAACTTCAAATTAAATTCAACAATCTCTATTGGGCATATATAATTTTTTTTTCTTTTTTTTTTTGTAATTAAATTCATCAAACTCTATTATAACACAAATTGTATGGTAAAAGTTGGATAGTCTAGTGTGGAATATGTGGAGGCTATCCAATAAAAGATATGGGAAAGAAACTCCTTCTCGCCGGCGAAATTAAGATTTAGACTAATCTATACTTAATTAAATTATTAATGAAACGCCGTTTTTGACTTCTCATTATAAATCCATTAATTAATATGACTAATGAAGACCAGCTCTCACTAGTCATCACTTCAGTTTTTTTTTTTCTGTAATTTCAACGATTGCAGTTTACTAGTACAAATTGATTAAATATCATTACTTTTTTAATAAAAAATGAAGCCTGAAGACATGGAGGATTTGGATATCACCCAATATGCAACTACAAAAGTACATCGTATAAGATTATTTTTCTAATTAGTATATTAGCGTAGAGTGTGAACTATGTGCAGATATTATGTTTGATGTTCTTTATTCTTCTTTGTAGGTTTTTATATTTTTATGAAAAACATTCAAAGACAATTGTGGCCCAATTGTCCAATATAGGGAAAAGGCGGAGAGAGATTGACAATCCTCGAGTAATATGTGACTTTCGTATAATTGCATGTTGTGCAGTTAATTAGAAATACATTATATGTCGTCGATCAGTCTATAAATCGTGTTGATTAATGATGATTAAAACATTATTCATCACTTCACTCAACAATTAAAATACTTATAAATTCCTAACATTCTATACAAATTACATCTCATGAATATATACATGTTACCCTCCACTTACACATATGATAAAATATGTAAAATCTACTCGTGCAATCAAAATATTGCACGGAATTCTAAATTCTTCTTAAAAAGTATAAGCAACTTATATTTTTTGAAATTTGTACTAAAATACTTTATTTACTTAGTTTTGGGAGTATTTTGGACAAAAATTTATAGAAAGAAAAGTTGTGCATATTTTTTAAAAACTAAAAGAGGATTTTACATAATTCAGAACTACGAGGGAATTTGTTGCAAAATTTCAATAACAAGAAAATTTAGCGTAGTTAGCCCGAATTGAAACATACGATTACTTATTGCATGCACATAACAGTGGTTACATTCATTCAAATCATATATCTACAAACCAGAGCTAATTAGTGCATTGTAAGTAGTTAAATATAGTAATGTTCGTAATAAATCATGTTCTTTTAATAATCATAACAAGATAGACTTGGATCATCATCAACTTAGATCTTTCCGATGACTTTTTTTCTTGGCCACTGACTTTTTTAATTATATAAATCGTATTATTGTGTTTATGGTCAGAATTCATATTAGGCCAGATTGGGCCACTGTCATCACTAATCATCTCATACATAATAATATAAGTAACAAAACTCGAATAAAACTCAAAGCATTTTGCAACTGAAATCCATCATATTACTTTCCTACTTCAATGAGTTCAATCAATCATATTCATATTGTAATTTTGGATCTCGTATTAATCATATCATATTCTTATCTAAAAAGAAACCTCTGAAATATTTTTTCACAATTTCACTTATAAAAAAACTTAAACTCCTTCTAGCACGTGCTACCCACACGCCTACAAATCTACGACAGCAACAATACTTGTACCTTGCCGCTATCCTCACCTCCAACTCTAAATCAAACCCTAGGAATTAATTTTCAGCATGCCAGTGGTACTCCCAGCTACAACAGTAGTACCATTAGTGGAAATGACGGAATTGTCAACAGCAACTTTAGCTGCCTTCTTTCCAGATCTTCTCGATCTTTTCCGCTTCAGTGAGACGTCCCAGTCGCCGCCGCCGCCGGCACCGTAGGTGAGGAGAGAGGTGACGTGGCAGTCTTGCCAGTTTAGTGATTTGAGGTCGTTGATCACTTCCTCCAGAGTTAAGCAAGCATCGCCTGATACGCCGCCGTCTAGCAGCGTCGAACGGTGGAGATCCATCAATTCCATCGATGTAACCATTTCGGTCAAAATAGTCTGAATCAAATCCCAAACCGTAACAACACAACGATATTAACACAAAATAGCAATTAAAAATTTCAGAAAAAAAAAATCGAAAGAGGAAAGTCTAGTAGAACTGGATTTGAGCGGTGTGTTCGTGCCTTTGCAGCTTCGATCTTTTTGAAACCATGCATGCTAATGATCTGTAAATTAGAAAGAGAAATTCAGCAATATAACGCCAAATGTCGCAAAATTAAAAACACGTGCACAACAACAAGAATATCAATCTAAAACGCACTGAAACAAGCAACAGATGAACTTTTTGCTCGGATGAACGAACGATGTAGGATCAAATGAACAAAAAGGGGAAATTACACATAAATTCTAAATAAAAATTACACACAAGGAATAACGGCAGTGCTTTAGATCATACATGGCGAAGTTGAGTGACGGTGAGAGGCAGAGTGCGGTCGTCAATTAAATTGAGGTAATCTTCTACTACGAGCTTCTTCTTCGCCATTTTCCTGCCTCCGCCGCCGTTTTCCAACGCTTCCATTTCTCTCTCTCCAAAATGCGTGTGTGATAACCGAGTGTTATGTCGAGCTGGATTCGCTATATATACGCAACTAACGAACCGGAAACAAATTAAAATATATTAATTTTGCGCGGGAAATGATCGATTTGAGAGCGTTACAAGTCTCCAGATTCTTCTACGGTTTCATATTTTAAGATCATTTTCAAACCTTTTAGTCCTATACTCCTATATCTTAAATTAATTCCATCCACACTATTCTTTTCATTTAATGCAACTTGTAAATTATAACACGATAAATGTCATTTTCTATAACTCAATGGCGTGCATGTGCTAAAATTTTATGCTAAATTCTAACATAAGGTGACTGCACTACATCCCTCTCTTCTGCAGTTGACAGTCTGAAACTAAAATTATTTTATCGGTCAGCCAATAATGATTGGAAATAACAAATATTGGTTGGAAATAGTATGAGGATGTATGTAATACGTCCCCCTTATGTTAGAATTTACCAAAATTTCATCCAAACATAAGTAGGAGAATATTACGATTACAGCGATAAGATCAAAATAAAAACATTTTGAATAAAATGGCACACACATAAACCAGATTACACTAAATGAAGAACAACAAATTCAACAGTATCTGGACTATGTCAGAGTCTGATGAACTGCTCAGATTAGAATTCACATCTTATACAAGAAAAACAGAAAGATTAGGGGCGTCGCTCATCTTATCTGGTCTGCATAAAATGCAGAGACGACGGCATAGACATTGGACGCAATGTTGTTGTTTCGGCCAAGTTTGTCATGAAATGTATCTGTCCTGCTGCTCCTGAAGAAGCTTCGCAGAAGATTTAGCATCAAGGTAGAGAGAATTCACTTCTTCAAGATCCGCCTGCAAAAAGGAACAAGTCAAGCAATTTTCTTTTTTTCTCATTATCCTTGCCAAAGTTGCGTTTTAGTAGTAGCATTGTACCTTGCAAATACTATCACGACCATTCATCTTAGCAACTATGCTGGCAGGAGATAACAGCTGGACAGCATGTCTGAGGAAACAATCCTCGAGTCAGCATTAGATATATGATTAACACTGTCGTGAAGAGTGTGGATAGCCATTAAAGACAATGAAAAGTAAAAAAAAAACCTCAAAGATGTTTGCTGTCCAATCTCTCCAAGATAAGCCAGGCTTTCCTCGTCTATTTGGAGTTCCTCAACTTGTGCGCGGATAGCTAATATCTGAACAAGAATCAACAATCTATAAGAAAAGTAGCTAGGCAAGAATATTGCGGAGAATAAGCTTTGGAAGATGAGGTTTAACCTGTATCATTTCAGCGGGACCATAGGTTTCAGTTCTTATAATAGCCAAGCGGTCCAACAAGTCGACTGGTATACCATGAGGACTAGTCATGTCTGTTCCTCTGCAAAGCCATGTTATAATCTTAGCTTTCTTACACAGATTGTTGAGAAAGCAGGAATTATCCAGGAGCATAAAAATAACACAATGATTCAAAAAAAATTGACAGATATGCTTGGAATTTGGAAAATAGTTATGCTGCTGCTGTACCAGCAATAGTTCTCTCGCATGGCATACATTAAAGAAATAGTGAACTTTACAAATATATACGAGTTCATCTGCATACCTTACACTACAAATTCCTCGATTGGTGGCAAAGATCACTATGGGAGATAGTGAACTTTCTAAAGCACGATTTAAATAAGAAAAGCATTCCATATCCAGCATATGAACCTGAGTTTTTTTTTTAATAGTCAGGGAAAGAAGCAAGCATACAGTTCAAGATTTGAAAAGGCAAAAAAAAAAAGAGCAAGTTAAATAACCTCATCAATAAACAAGACACCAGGAACGAGCTCCGCCACACCTTCATCTATATACCGGTTAACAACCTGTGATAGTTAATCAGAGAAGGAAAAAAATCTGACTTAAATATTCCACGGCCTAAGAAGCTCCAAATACCATGTCATCACTTTGAAACACACCTTATTTATTTCCTGCCGCAGTTTGTCAGTGATTTCAGTTTTCCTGGGTTTCATCATCTGACCCATCAAGGACAATATATCCTGTCCTCCTTGGGGCCGTGCATTTGCAGCATCAAGATCATGCAATGTAACATCCTAAATGGAACAGATGCAAATACACAAACTTTTTAATCACTTTAAAGAAACAAAATCTAAATTCAAGCATTCATGATTAAAACCACAAAGAGTCTCAAAACATCATCATTCATCAAGTAAAACCAAAAAGAAAGATGAGATACACCCAGAAAGTCAATTTATTAGAAAAAATGAAGTCTGGAATCTCCATAAAGCAAAGAACACAACGAGCCCTTGTACATGTGAATGCCAAACACCTATCAAACTAGGTAGTCCTTATACCTAACAACCGACACACATGCCAGGAGTAAAATACTACTAATACACACAAAACATGCTTTTAACAAAACTTCCACTCAACCTTCTGGAAGTAGAAGAAGATAAGATTAAGCAGAGGGATAATATAACTACGTTTTAAGTAGTGACTTCTATTGATAACTGGAACTGGAAGCAAACAAACTTAGGCAAGAATATGAAAATGATACAGTTTTAGCATGTTATTTCTACCTTCCACGGTTAAAATCAATAAAATTATTATGCTCAGCAACAGAACACACCTGCACTATCTCCTTCTTTTTGTGAACTTCTCCTTTAGGAAGTGGGACATATTCTTCTGCCTCCAGATCAAACTCAGTAGCAAAAGCATCACTCCTTCCCACCCTTTTAACGGCTCCACTATTTGCTTCAATGTAAATAACATCACCAACGGCTACCTGCAGTTGGAGACAGATCTTGCAGCTACATTAACTAATGCCAGATAGTAAATGAAAAAAAAGGCATACAGTGCCATGAATGGTGAATAAGTAGATGGAAAACGACATCCTTCAAAATATGTATACAGCCATGCTGGTGAATAAATAGATGGAAAACATTTCTTGAACTTTGCATCTTTCGAAACTAGACAATACATGCAAAAGGCATCATATTGATGACAGAACAAGAAAGGCTAGGTTTCTCTGAGACAAACCTTTTCCTTAATCAATGCATCATATATTGTCGGGTCCAACTTCAATTGTTTGGTTCCTTTTACAGTTTTCAATCCAATTATAACATGGCTAATACTTTTACCATAACCACCAGTCACACTTTCAGTTTCTTCTGGAGATAGTTCAGTAACCTGTAATACAAGCAGCACACATTACATCAGAATGAAAGAAGAAAAGGTTATCCACCCTTATAATTTTACAAAAAAGCAAAAGTTGCTATATAGCAATGACTTCTTTCAACATTTTTTTTCATAACCAGTGACTTACCTCTCCTTCATAAACCTCCTTGTTTTCTTTAATGCGGAGACCAATAGCTCGTCGGAAGTTTTCCATTAGAACCTCCGTCTTCTTTACTTCTGATGAATATACCTCTGATCCAACCATTGGGCAAAATGGAACCTGCATTTCAGAAGGCCAATAAAAATCTCAAACATCTTGGGAAATTCCTAGAGCAAGGGCAGTCTTTCCAATTCATTTATATACCTTGCTACCAAGTTCTTGGGAAATTCCTAGAGCAAGAGCAGTCTTTCCAGTGCCGGGAGGACCAGCAAGTAATAGAGCACGCCCAGCCATCTTCTTCTGTCGAATCATATCAACCACAAGGCCACCAGCTTCCCTTGCGGATGCCTGACCCACAAATCCAGCAGCCAAAGGCAATGCTTTTCCATCGGGCTTAGAACATAAATCAACAGGACAATGTAATAAAATCAGTTATAGAAAACAATTTTGTTCACGCTCGTTCTATAAATATGAGGCAAATGACAGTGAACCCAGATAAACCAAACATGACTATGTAAAGAAAACACTCGGGTACAAACAGATAAATTTAAAAAAAAAAAAACAACAACAACAACAACAATATTTCAGCTTCAAATAAGCCTCTCTCACTTTCCTTGTAATCCTCACTTTAAAAACCGGCATCTCTCTCTCTCTCTCTCTCTCTCTCTCTCTCTCTCTCTCTCTCTCTCTCTCTCTCTCTCAAGTGGTGTAAAGCTAATAGCGCCCTAAAAATTGGAAAAACCCGGAAACCAAAATCTACAAACATAACGGCAGAACACAAAAACCCTAGACCTTAAACCCAAAAACGTAAAAGCTGAAACTATATTGCAGAGTGATAGGAATATTAGTTAAACATGATATTAAAGGGAGAATAATCCCCAGTTGAGCAGATGAAAAACAACATAAAATTGAAAAAAGTCTACCTCAAGGCCAAGGCCTTTAATGTGAGTGTGAGTTGCTATTCTCTGTTTCTTTGTGGTGGACTGCACCTCTTCTATCCTCATTCTTTCTCCTTTCGACTTCTCTCTCTCTCTCTCAAACCCCTTTTCCTGCTAGTAGTTTTTTTCTACTGTTACGGAAGCTTCTCTCCTCTAAATTCTAATGGAGGCGGAGTTGCGAAGCAAAATTTGTTTAGTTCAAACTTCAAAATAATCAAAAGATATATTCGGAAAAAAACAAAATGTAGTAGTGAAATGGGTTATTGGGCCTATAATGGTAATGGGCTACTTCAGAAGTGAGCTTTAAAGCCCAATCTATATCAACGCCTCTATTTAATTCTTTTTTCTTTAAAACATATTAGAAACTACTCAAAAATTAAAATTATGTATAACAAATGATTAATGCGTCCGACTATGCACATTTCTGAAGAAAAAGAAAAAGAAAAAAGACAAAATCATACACTTCATCGGTGCTGAGTTTTATGGGGGCAAAAAACGCTGTGGATTAGGATAAAAGAAAAATAGCCTCCGGTATCCTAGTTGGAATAAATTGAAAAAGAAAAAAAAAAGAATACTAACAAAAGAAAATGAATTTTGAGATTGAGCCCAGCTGTGGTTATCAGATTATGAGAAATGAGAAGAGAAATTACGAGTATTTGTTTTTAAGGGAAGATTTTGCGAGATTTTTTACAATAATATATTTTTTAAATTTGGTTTGTCCGTGTAGTTTTCGAGCTCTTGCTCGATTGAGTGAGTGCACAATGCTGCACTCTAGCGTTATTTTTATTTTTATTTTTTTTCGAAAAGTTATAGCACTATATATTAGAACCCTAACAAAAATGAAAAATGTATACATTTAACATTAAAAGCTTTTTGATGATGATTGGCGAAACCTAAATCCCTGATTTTGCACATTGTTGTTTGAGCTGGCATAAACCAATTGGTAATACAGTGCAAGAACTCATGTTTCTTCATTCCAGATGTGAAATGATAATACTGGAGTGGTTAGGTTGTAGTAAAAGTTGGTGGATGGCCTAGGACTGGTATAGGATGGTGGAGAAGTGCCACGTCGTTCTCTCCATCTGATGAGCTCTACAATAACAGAAGCTCCACTCATTGCCACACCAAATCCAGCAAATGTGGATACAAGGATTCATATAACGGCTTCCACATGAATCTACAACAACAAATTAAATTGAGACCAACAAAAAATCATGCTCTGTTGAAGTCACAGAAACAAAATCTACGGTATGAAAAGAATTTCTCACCACGTCGTAGAAGATATGAGCAAAGATGACAACAAGAATGAACTGAGTTGATGCATAAGCCCAGACAAATCTTCTCTTCACTGAAAAAATTACAAGAGTGTACGTGTATTTGACTGCTTTTCCTAGGATTAGCCACATTTATCGCTATTTTTGGTACCAAAAATAAGAACATACATACCCATAGCTGAAGAGGTCATGGATGAGAGGAGACCAAGCACACAAGAAACTGGAAGTGATATGGCAATTCGATTAAGGGTTTGAAATCCTTGTGGAGAATTTGAGATGAAATTCGCATCAGTCATTGCGATTTATGGTGGTTTGGAGGCGTACAAGTGTGAGTGGTAGATTAAGAAGTTGTTGCTTGCAGACTTCACACGTCTTGTTACCTTTGATGGCAAACCATTTAACAGCACATTCTCGATGAGCCAAAGAAAGTTCACCTTTGCAGCTACATTCCAGCTTCACATAGTTCAACCATAGACACTTGGATGCTATTCTCCTTGTTGATGACAGGTAGAGAAAGGGAACGGGAAATGTGCGGAACTTGTTTTATCTACAAAATAAATAAATGAAGCAAGTAGAGGTATATACTGTATATGAGGATGAGGTAGTGTTGGATTTGGTACAGGCAAGGATGATGTCCTCGTAATTATTGGTGTGAACATTTTAGAGAGTGAGCATATAATCTTGTGGAGAGGAAAAGGAATCAGTGGAATTAGAACCCCAGTGTTTGAAGCTTAACTTTGGCGTCCTCACTCGTTTCTTCTATCCACTTTTCCTGCTCACAATCAACTTTCATTACTTATTTTCAAAGGGAAATATATGTTCTTACTTCTTACTCAAATCATTACTCAACTAAACAGACTAAAATATATATGTTCTTACTCAAATCATTAAAATGGAAGTTTCAAAAACAAACATACGGCATAACAAACTCAGAATCTGAGTTATATTTATATATACTGATCCACAAAATTTATTTTCATTTAAAAAAAAAAAACAAGAAGTTGAATATATCTTTTACAAAAAGTATTTTTTTCAATCCGTAGAGAGAGAAAAGAAGCATAAAGCATCATGGTTTTTTGACCTCGGCGACGATGGGAACAACAATTTGTGCTTGACATGCGGGAATGAAGGTGTTTTTGTCTTGAGCGCTCATCATCTCGCTATCCAACAAAACGAAAGAGTAAATCTCTCTAGAGAGAGAGAGAGAGAGAGAGAGAGAGAATTGTGATATATAATGAATGCAGAAAGGTAGGTGCTGGGGTAATGTCATTTACTATGCACGTCTCTCAGATGAGAGGGTAGTGGCCTGCTTTCCCTCCGCCACTCTTCATTTTTCACGACTTTCACTGCAATTCCTTTTTCTTTTCTTTTTTTATATAATATTTTTAGATAACCTACCTTTAATACTAAAAGCTTGAAATTAATGTCAGTATTTTGAAATTTGAAGAGGGAAATATGATAAAATTTCGAGAATTAAAGCACTCGGCTCACTCTCAAACGTCAAATCTGCAGATTACAAGTCAACTTACTGTTTAGGCACGAACCGAAGAAGCCAGCCAAGTGTTCAATATTGTAACGCTTCAATTGTTTTATTTTTTATTTTAATTCTTATATATATATACATCATTACTCATTAATCATTACTAATAATTTTATCGATTTAATACCCCCCAAAAAAATTATACATCAATCTGAAATCTAAGAGACCAAAATTATTAAATCAATGTCAATTTAAAACTCAGTAAATCACGTGTTTAGTTTTTTTTTTATTTACTGAATGTTTCCTTATAAAAGTACTGAATTTTAATAAAATAATTATTTAAAATTACTTCAAATTTTAGTATTAAATTAATAATTTCAATGATTAAAAATCCTGAATTAATTATTTTATTTTCAGAGCCCTAAAGAAATAACATACCTTTTGTATTCAAAATCGATAAAACTCTTAATTAATAATGAACACGAAAACATTGTAGTCCAAGTGTCAAAATAGTTATCACCTTTTTTTTTCCCTTACTTTGGTTGCGACATATGTTGCTCTTCGCCACTTTTTCTTATTATTTATTTTATAGATGAAATATTGGAATACCTACCCACAAGATCAAATAATTGATTTTGTTTAATTTCCACATTTTGGAATTAAATTGTCTATTCTAAAAGGTTTACTTGTTGACTGCACTACTTCGACCACTCTTGAAGACGTCCCATAACTAAATGACTGGCGTTTTATATATTACTATATACAAGATATAGGATGTTATTAATAGGATAAATTTCTTTAAAAAATCACGATTAACAATATCACCAATCCTAGTTAAGAATGTAAATTTAAAAAAAAAACGCATAAAGGTATTGAATATATCTCATTTGAGAGCAATTTTAACTTGATTTGTGATTCATAATTGATAAGGGAGCACAGTTTAGATCATTTAATTTATTATTTAAAATTATTATTAAATAGATTACTTAATAAATTTAATTTAACTTATAAATTATATATTCACTTAATTTAAATTTTAAATCATCTAAATAAATAAAAAATTTCAATAAAAGCGTAATTAATTAAACATAATGGAAAGAATGAAATCACTCATATTACAAATTACTATAAATTAACTTAACAGCACAATACAAATAACATAAAACTACTTGAAAAATACATTAATTATAAATTAATTTTAGATCCCCGAGCATAATTATAATATTGACCGATATCATTTGAAGAATTCTCAAACCATGTCCTTCACCTCTGAATTGATTGAATTGAGAAAATTCTCCTTGATTATGAACATGATATAAGTACTCCATTTGAGGAATAAGATGAAATATCGACTTTAATTGTTGAGGAGCCAGCAAAAATGATAGAATAAAAAATTTCACTAGATGGAATAGTTTGGACCGAGTTTGTAATCCCACTTTCTAGTTGATTTGATGTGAACCAAGGAATTATTATTTTCCTAAAAAAGAATGAAGATACATTGCCTCCTACATCTCAGAGCTAGTAATAATACTGTATATACTATTAATGATTCTGATCAAGATTGAAAGAAACCTCTGCTTTTGCTTTTCTCCATAAAGATATGCGCACACACTCGAACAGTAAATTTTAATAATATGGGAAAGAAAAAAAAGAGTCATTCAATCTTTTTCTTTTTCTTTTTCATTACAAAATTTGTTGGAAATTAAGTGAAGTACAGTATTTGGGAATAAAAAAAGAAATAGTGATTGTTAAGGTTATTCACCTACCTCTCAAGTAGCATCACCAGTTCGCAGTGAGGTGTATGAGGGAAAAGATCAACAGCCATCGCTTTGACGGGTTTGAATGGCTCAGAATTGGGCATTGATTTCGTTCTGTGCCGAGCTAGACTAGCTGAACTCATATTTCTCCATCCCCTGTTGTTCTTGTTATTTCCTTTCTCCGATTTCTCCAACGACGGCGTGCAAAGCTCGATAGCATTTGCCACCAGACTCTCGGGATTGCAGGAAATGTACCTGAATCAAGGAGAAACGATTCAAATTATATTTCGGAACACAATCGCTATTAAACATAACGGATGGACAACTTACACGAGCCTCCTCAAACGAGATTGTGTCCTCAGAACCTTGATTACCTGCATCCGCAGAATCAGTCAACAATGGCTATAATCGAGGCTTATAAGAGATGAGAGATATTGGACTGCAGATGCATAGAAATGCTCTAACATCACTCACAGTGGGATGAAGTCCAACACGTGGAGGATCCACTATAGCAACGACATTTTTAAATTCTCGCACCGCGGTGCTGCTACCATGTGGAGTGGAATCCTTCTCTAACTTAGTCTCACCGTTCAAACATTCACTCGCACCAGAACCATTCTCATGGTTAACAATAGAGTTGTCTTCGATTCGAGGCACACAGTCGGCAGAGTTTATGTTTTCTTCAGCAGAATTGGCTTCAGACTCGTTTGATGTCTCTCTGTTTTCATCTTGCTTTTCAGGTAAAGGTTGGTACTCTTTCATCAACGACCCAATAACATCCTCAGCCTTTGTGTGAAGTAAGGAACGTTAAAACATAGAATTCAGTCAGTACCATACACATCACTCAGCATATGATAAGAAGTCAGTACAATGTGAATTACTCATGTAAGAAACTTACTCCTAGGGAACCAAAACATAAAAGAACACACCCTCAATAACAGTTATCTTTGTACTTACAATTGGGCATTGATGAACTAGAAAAAGTAAAAAGGGACAAAAGGTAAAGGACTCAAATCTAACCTTTCCACAGACAAATCTGCAGTTTTTAATGCCATTGATTTCTGCATTTCTTTCTGCATCAGAAACTGCAGAAGCATTCATTTCAATGCCAACAACCTGATAAAAATCAGAGGTCAAATCATTTGCCATATTCAAGAACTAACAAAATTTGCCATATTCAAGAACTAACAAAAATGAATACTTATTCAATATAACTATAACACCAGAGCAGCACCATATGAATACTCTAAGGAGAGAAAACCTTTCTTTCCAATTGAATTTTCTATCTATTTTCTACATCAACAAAATAACACTGATTCTAAGTCAGAAACTCTGAAGCAATGTAGGAAAACGGACTATCAACACATGTTTAAAATGGATTTCAAGCATTACCATACCAACACGGTGAGCTAAAGTCAGACCAATAGTCCCAGTCCCACAGCAAACATCAAAGAGTAAAGTGTCAGGACCCAGGCCAGCCCAGTCCCCAGCAAGTGAATACAACTTCTCTGCAGCAAGGGTGTTAACCTGCCAGATTTTAGAAAACAGATTAGTTAATTTCACATAAGAGAGACTAGTCCTCTCCATTCTTCACTTTCTTTCTTTATTTATTTTTGGAAAAGAAGGGTTGGGCTTATAGCCTATAGGAAGTGCGGAAGAAATGCGTAATCATTAAAAGTAATCAGGCGACTTTACCTGAAAGAAGGCAGAGGGAGATATAGAAAACCTAAGATTACTTATGTGATCATGAATTCTTGGTTCCACAACATCATTAGCCATTTCCAGTCGACAATCACCTTCTCCGTTGATAAAAATGTACCGCAAAGGGGCATCAGGCGGTGCTGCATTTGATATTCCAGTATGATCCTGCAGAGGGTGTCACACAGCATTATGTTCAGACTTGTGTCGAATCAAAGATGAATACAATAGCCAAAACACTGCATACAGTGGCCATTTTTGGGGAAATCCCAAGGAAACTCACAAAGTAGTATATAGAAAGATCGGAAGAAAACATAAACAGGATCAGGCACTCTCCTGACCTTCATATTGACCTATTTGACATTCCTAGTTTGAATATACATAAGAGTGGCAACAGAGCCAATCAATTAATTAATGAAAACATAACTTTCAAGATTATTCTAAGAAACACACTGAAAGATGCAAACTTGAAAAGCTTTTAAAACAGAAACTCACTGGGAGTCACTACGGGACAAATTTGCGAAGGCAAACTTCCTAAAAGTACTATCTGTGGTCAATAAGAGTTTCCTGCACCACCGGGAACAATGATTCTTCAAGGCAATTGGTAACCCTCTATTTTGTTTTGTATTGTGGACAGGCTGGACATCCAACACCGCCTCTTGGTGTGCCACTCATAACCAAAGGACAAAGAGAAATATATTTGCTTCAGATTCAAATTATTCTCCAATTTCTCCTGACTAGTTTAATTGAAAATGATACATTAGATTGCATCATCCTTGTATTTCCCTTCCCTCCATCTTTTGGTTTGCAATGCAACCACTCAACTCCTCCATAATATGAGAAATTCCTAAATCCAGATGACAAAGCATTGCCATAATCTTTATCATCCTTCCCAGTTCCAATCCTACTAAAAGAATGAGAGGTAAGTTCCCCATGCCTGACCCTTTCTTGAACTCTCTAGTTTCTCCATGAAAACATGTCATGACATCAGAGAAGAAGGCTATATGATTGTGCTAAGGTCACAGGGGAAGGCTAACTTTAAGAATGAAAGCAATAAGAAGAGCTGGATATAAAGTCATCGAAGTGCACTGAATAGAGATATTACTCTACCCCAATACACACACACACACACACAGCATTATATCACTTACAAACATGCCCTTAATTTAATAAATTCCATGAAAGTTCCATCTGACTGTGAGCTTCAGATCTTCCTAGAAACACGGAAAGAACCAGGCTAAAAATTTAAAACCACTAATAAGATAACAGAGATGTATCCTCTTCAAAACTTCTTCAAAATCTCTAGAGAAGTACCATTTCCTTGCTAACACAACAAAGATAATTATTGCACAGAATATCAACTTGGGCAAGGACTGTATTACCTGAATTACAAGTGATGTTAAAGGTAGTGGAGGAGATTCTGCAGTAGACCCAGCAGAAAAGGCTTGAGCTAATCGATTAAGCTCATCTTTTAGCTGTCCTTCATCAAAACCCAGGGTGCAAACCTGCATCATAAAGATATCGAAAAACATGCTGAACTAGTTCATTACCAATCAAGTTTCTTCAGAACAAATTTTGGCAAACAGATTTGTGTGAACTTTGTCTTTCGTAAAGTCAATCGTGTAAATGTATGGCAAGCAGTCACTTGAAATGTAGGATTGGCTGTTAGAAACATGAAACTCAAAAGCCAGACAATAGGACATGAACCTGAACTATGAGCATGACCTCTGAAATGCTAGCCTCGGGATTGCCACCCTCAGTCATCTGGCAAGGTTTCCTACCCTCACGAACCTAGATGTAAACATTGGGAACAAACAGTCACTTGAAGAAGTAATTGTTTTTCTATTTAATAGTGAGATATCACATTGTCTATTTGGCTTCTGGAATGAAAGCAATTCAGCAATCCTTTAGACAATTAACAAAATGCAATTACCTCACTTGACATTCACAGTATTTGTTGTATGAAACATACCGTAAGTTGACGCCAGAATCCGGAATTGTTCAATCTGTTCCACATGGGAAAGACTGACTGCTGCAGAAATTCTTGAAAGACACTGGCATATTTACAAGCAATTCTGGAAACATTTGGACAGTCTACAGGTTCCTCAACAGCAGTAACACCCTCCCTATACAAAATTTTTAATTACTTTTAATCTGAGAACACATATTTAGTAATTATGATAGATTGCTAATAGCAGACAACCTGAAATTCCCAAGTAAAAATCCCACTGTGTGCTTGCCTTGCAAGGATTTTCCAAGAGAGAATTCGCACTTGTTACGGTATCCATTAACAAGGGGTGATTGAATTATACCCTCTAACGTGCATGGAAGACCACCTGAATATCAGAAAGTATATACTAGGTCAAGACTGTCCTCTCTTAGCTGCTACCATAATGCTACTATTAATTTATTTATCATCTGCATAATCATTTAATTCAACTTCTGAGACAAGAATAGAACAAGACCTATATCTCTAGCCTTCAGAATCCATTCTGGAAGTGAAACACCATTTGGACATGCCTTACGCGCATTGCGAGTCTACAAATAACAAATACATTCCAAAATTACAATCAGTGGACATTAGAAAAAACGAAAAGTGAAAAAGAAGTCTTTCTCATGTAACTCAAAGGCATAAAGAGTAAGTATAATTTACTAACTAGTCTTTTCAGGATTTGTGCCAAGGTGTTTTTCTTGTGTTCTAGCTGTTCGGAATAGGACATGTGAGCAAGAGGAGTCACTGCATCGCGTGCACTTCTACCCTTAAAAACTGAATCGCTGGGAAGAGAGCTGCCATCCACGTCATCACTGTTTTTAGTCGCATTACTATCTGGGGATGCTTTCTCAGGCAATGCAACTCTATTATTTTTCTCAAATGGCCGTGGAATGACATCTGAAACCTTTAAAGTTCTGCTATTTCCGATGGATTTCCCATCCAGCTCCTGTAATACTAAGAACATGAGAAGCAAATTTCACACTTCTTAAAAGTTTTCAAATGATTCTTCAGGTGTACCTCCACGGCAGTCTTAGCCTGTTCTGCACTTTCAAATGTAACAAATCCAACTATCATTCCTTTCTTTGTCTTTGCCGATTTGAACACTATGCCCTGTGATAGCACAATTTACATTAAGAGCTGCAAATGTACTCAAGTCTATGAAATAATAAAATATACCCAAATAGTATATGAAGCTTTTGATTTCCCAATAAAGCAGTTAAAAATTTGTAAACCCCATAAAAAAATTAAGTTTAATAACCAGAGTTTTTCATTCCAAAAAGGCCATTAACAGAATCACACAACTCAATCGAAACACTAATAACAACCTGCTCCTTCAGAAACATCCTCAAATTATCCGAACTCCACTTCATAGGCAAATTCACCAAGCACTTGGACAAACCAGAAGGAGACTCCTCCTCGCCCTCCTCCAACGCCTCCGTCATCATCACACCGCCCTCCTCCGCGGCCGCCTTTTCCTGGGCATCCGTTTTGGCCATCTTCTTGGCGCGCTCCGAGGTGGGGTCCCACGTGTTGTCGGGTCGCAGCCGGAGCTCCTCCTCGCCGTGAGCATACCGGCACGACTCGCCGTGGCTGCACGAACCGCCGGACTTCCTAAAGTAGGAGCAAAGGCTCGTTTTCCACATTGGATGCTGCATCTTGTCAGATGAGGAATCCGGCTCGGGTTCTCGCTTTCGCTTCTCTGGTAGGTTAATGTCGGCGGCCGATGAAGGCGGGGGGTGGTCTCCCGACTGGTTCGATTGGTCGGCGGAATCCATTAGAGGGCGTAGGGTTTCTGTTGGCGGGACTTTCGCCATTGGAGGTTTTGAGTTCGGTTATAACTTTTATATGTTCGTGCCTTGGGGGTGGGGGGGGGGGGTTGAGATCAAAACAAAAATGCTATTTTTAATAATAAATTATTTTTACAGTGTTTTAGTAGAGTTAATTGCAAAAATGGTCACATAGGACATGGTCTCCCCCGATTATGGTCTCATACTTTCTAATTTGGTCATTTTTCAATTTTTTGCTACTAAAATGACCCCAAAAGACAGAGATATGCATAAATAGTCCCAGACTAATTGACGAAAATATTAGAAGCAGACGGAACCGTTACACGTGAGCCACACGTGATTTTCAGTAAACCTAATTCGACCTAATTCAAATCAAAATCCCAAATACCCAACCCATGTTCAAATAACGCCCGCGAACCTCAACGAAAAAATCCCCAAATTCCCGAAACCCTAAATCTCGCTATCACAAGTGAGAGGTTGTGAAATCTCGCTACAAAGGGGAATACAAAAGTAATATATGAGATCGGAGATTGAATCTCTGACCTTCCTCACAAGCGGTGTCTACAGTTTCACCGGAATCCCCACAAGGCGGCGGCTTGCTTCGTCTTCGCTCTGGGATTTGTTAGTGTTCACCCCAGCCAACCTCTCCACTTTTTCTCAGTGTATTTCTCTCTCTGAATTCTCAGTCTTGTGGCTATCTTTCTCTCTCTGCATCTATATCTCCGTATCTCTATATCTCTATATTGATATTCAATTCGTAACCATTTTTTTCTCGATCCAATCATCATCTGTAAGGCCTTCGTGTCCCCAATCTCCTACTCGTTTTAGATCCCTAATTTTAATGAAAGTTAGGAAAGATTAAATTTTTATTATTAATCAGATTGAATTTTGTTGGATTCTTCGGCTGGCTTGAGTTCAATCGCTGTTGTTTAGTTAATTTGTATTGGAATTTTATATGGACCACGTGTTGCCCGGGACTCAATTCTGATCTTTATTGTCTACTTAATTTCGTTTTAATTTAATTTGCATCATAATTAGTTCAATTCTTCAAGATTTACTTGTCGGTACAGGATTTTTGGTCCATAAAGCTGTGGTTTTTCGTTGGCGAATTCTTTTAAGGTTTGACTTTTGATCAGGTTGAGTTTTAAATTGATAAAGTAGTTTATTTTTCTTGTTCGGTGAATTATTGTCTTCGTTTTAATAAATATTTTTATTGGCTATGTTGATCTGTTAGTATTCAGAGTTGATCTCTAAGCAAGGAACTCAAGCCCCTGCTCTAGGAACAGACCTAACAAGGTGAACACTGACCACATTCAGAAATAACAGATAAGTGTATTAGCTAAAGAATTCTCGATTTGCTCTATCACCAGCCTGGTAAACACAGCTATCACCCTGCTATGTTTATTTAAATTTATGGTTTGTAGAGGATTTGTTTCTATTGGTGGTGGGATGATCAAATCAGATACATTGTGTTTATGGGATATAAATCAGATTCATAAACGTACTTCTTGAAAGTGTGACTGTTATTTTATGTTATCTTGCTTGTTGATCTTAGTTCGATTGTGTGGAAAATCAGTTCGATAAGAAGCAGCTTATTGTTTACTTGCTTCATGCACCCCTCCTGAATTGACTGTATTGTTTCTTAAGTCCGCCCTGCATTAACTTGTTGTTGAAAATTGCATAAGCCTACTGCTGCTCTATAAACCATTTTGGCTGATATATAATTGATAAATCAGACACATCGAAGCTACTATCACTGCTGGAAATAGTGTGATAGGTTATAGATCTACTGATTTTTAAATTGCAATTGTTATTTGTTGTCATTTAGCTTGCTATTCTTATTTCGACTGTGTGGAAAATCAATTGGATAAGCAGCTGCTTTCTTTATATCTATGCACACGCTTTTGACAATCACACACCAAAAAAAAAATTTCTCTGCTTGAAGATGCAGCAGACATTGTTCTCTTTTGCTTATAGATGCAACAAAACTGAGTGTATAGATGTAGATGTATATTCAATGCAGGCAGATATGAGGCATAAATGCCCTCCAAAGGGTTGAATTTTCCCTCCAATTTCTGAAAACTCCCTCCAATTCACTGTTATGAATAATGTTCTGTACGAGACTAAAATTGCAAAACGCTTTGGGACTAAATTTGCATTAACGTTTAACGGCAAACGTGACGGTGAGGACCAATTTTGCATATCGTGGTCCAATGGGACCAAATTAGAAGGTACGAGACCATAATCGGGGGAGGCCATGTCCTATGGGACCATTTTTACAATTAACTCTGTTTTAGTAAGACTAGTCTCATCGGGTGTCACCACAAACGACAAAAGCAATTAAAAAAAGGAAAAAGTTGCCAAAACTGAGTTCGGATCGGTCATCCAACCTTTAGGTTGTATCAATATTTTATACACGTGGCACTCTCTAATTGGGTGCCACTTAATTTTTTATATATATTAATTTAAAATTTAAATAATTTATAGAATTATAAAAAAATATCAATATTCATAGTTTTTTTTCTCTATAAATAGAGCTAATATTGATATGTTTTTATAAACAACTAAACTCTCTTTTTTCTCACATATCTTATTTCACCAAATTCTCAATCTTACATCTCTTCTTCATTTTAAGTTGTGGATCCAAATCACCCAAATTATTATCATGATTCCCAAAAATTTTCAAATTTTGGAACTTACTTTCACCCACAAAATTTTCCAAATTCAGAAGATCAACAAAGTTATCAGTATTATCAAAATTCTCAATTTTCACCAAACCTCACTCAAATTCCATCATCTGAAGAACTTTCCGCCACACAAAATATCTCTCGCAATTTGTTTAGGAATGTTCAACCCTCAAACCAAAATCGGAAAGGAGCAAAAAATGTAAGTTGGTCCGTGAAAGAAGATGTAACCCTTATGTCATCTTGGATCCACGTTAGCACAGACAGTGTGTGCGGAAAGAATCAAAAGAGGCCCGCAATGTGGTCACATGTGCATGAATTGTATCACGAAAGTCAAGTTGAAAATCCAGACGAGCCCAACCCAAGAAATATCGAATCAATGAAAGTTCGTTGAAAACGACTTAGTGAAAATGCAGGCAAGTGGGTTGCTGCTTAGGAAGAAGCACATCGGAGAAAAAAAAGTGGAATGAGCCAGAAGGATATTGAGATGGAAGATCATGCAATTTATGAAGCAAATGGCAGCAAGTTTCAAGACTTGGTTCTTTATAATGATGTTATGAGTAAACATTCAAGGTGGGCTACATTGTTTCATAACGATACAACACGACTTCATCCTGAAGATGATGAAGAAAGTGGTGGCAGCACCAAAAGATCGAGAACTTCTGTAGATGGGGAGTATGAAATTACTTCAAATCCAGAAACTCCAACTACTGGAGGTTCGACTATTTCTCGTCCAACAGGTAGAGATAAGTCAAAAAAGAAAGGAAAGTGTAAGGCAACACAATCTGGATCTAAAGTTACTGCAGAACTTCGTGCATTGAGGCTTAGTAGAGATAATGAAAATCAATTAATCGCTAAGAAACTCGAATTAGAGAGCCAAAAGCTACAACTAATGTCCTTGAAGATGGATAAAAAAATTGTTGAACACATTACTGGCGAAAGATCACTTATCTCCAAAAGACGAAGAGGTGAAACGCTAACTAATTGCTCGTCTATTTGGGCAAAATTAAATTAATGTAATTGTAATTGTGAGATGTCTTTTCCTCACATTACATTAATGTATGTTGTAATTATGGGGTGTATCTTACCCACATATAATTAATGTCTGTTGTAATTGTGAGATGTCTTTTTCCTCATATATAATTAATGTATTTTATATATCTCTAGTACTCTTATTTATTTTCCTACAAACCCACATGCATTTGTCTTAATGATATGCACCTACTACATTATTTGCAAGTTGGTCATAATAATAATGATTCGTATATCTTATCAATTTATCTGCAAAAAATCACATGCACCTGCCACATTATTTGCGTTGGATTCTCATGCTTTGGAAATTTTGGTCATATAATAATTTAAATTATGTTTACAAGTTGGTCATAATAATAATGATTCGTATATTTTGTCAATTTATCTGTAAAAAATCACATGCACCTGCCACATTATTTGCATTGGATTCTCATGCTTTGGAAATTTTGGTCATATAATAATTTAAATTATATTTACAAGTTGGTCATAATAATTATGATTCATATGTCTTGTCAATTTATTTGCAAAAAATCACATGCACATGTCTATTAACAAATTGAAGTCACATGCATGTTTTGTCAATTTATCTGCAAATAATCACATGCATTTGTCATATTATTTGCATTGGATTCTGATTCAACTTAACTATTTTTTATTATTTTGCATTGTCTATAAATATATCATGAAATGCATATCAAAATTAAACTCACACAAAAATCCTCAATATTACCTTTTTTTCTCTTCAATTTTCAATTCTCTTCAGAAAAATGCAGGTTAATGAAAATGCTTCAATCGAATCAAACTCAAGTTCTGATGATTCGAATCCCAATAAACTTGATGAATGGGAAGAACGAGTTCATCAACAACATCATGAAGAGGATAACATAATCCAAAATATGCTCCTAACCAATCATCATCTGGTTGTAGGAGCTCAAACTTCTACAGTTAGAAGGTATTGTGACAGGGAACGTGAGATTGATGAAGAGTGTTTGATGAAAGATTATTTTATCTCTAATCCGACATATTCTCCAGAGCTCTTTTGACGTCGATTTCGCATGCAGAAATCACTTTTTCTTCATATAGTGGATGCCGTTACTATCAATGATGAATATTTTCAACAAAGGCCTGATTGCACGGGTAGAAAAAGTCTTTCACCATGGCAAAAATGTACCGGAGCCATGAGGGTATTAGCTTATAGGGCATCACCTGATGTTGTTGATGAATACTTACGAATGAGTGCAACGGTTATAAGAGATGTTGTCATCCATTTCGTAGACGGTATCTTTTCCTGCTTTGGTAATACATACCTTAGACGACCTGATCAACAAGATTTGGCAAGATTATTCTATGTTGGGGAACAACGTGGTTTCCCTGGCATGATTGGTAGTATTGATTGCATGCACCGGGAATGGAAAAATTGTCCCACTGCTTGGGCTGGACAATTTATAAGGAGAAGTGGAAAGCCAACAATCATTTTGGAAGCCGTTGCATCATATGATTTATAGATATGTCATGCATTCTTTGGAACACCAGGTGCATGCAATGATATTAATGTTCTCCATCGATCTCTAGTTTTTAGTGATGTTTTAGAAGGTCGATCGCCACATGTTAGTTATATCGTCAATAGTCGCCAAAATGATAGAGCATATTATCTTACCGATGGCATATATCTTTCATGGGCTGCATTTGTCAAGTCTATTATATCTCTTGTGATTCGAAAGCATAAGTTATTCGCTCAACACTAGGAGGCTGTTAGAAAAGATGTAGAACGGGCCTTTGGAGTTCTACAAGCTCGTTTTGCATTTATTCGATGCCCATGTCTTGTTTGGGATAAGATTTTGATGGGAAAAATTATGATGACTTGTATCATCATACACAATATGATTGTAGAGATGAACGAGACACATACCAAAACTATTATGATCCCACATAATTTTTAACGGATATATCTTCAAATTCAAATGTCGAACCTTTTCATTACTCTACTGAACGCATCACAAGCTTGTCGGATTATATGATTAATAGGGATCGACTTCGCAACAGAGAGGCTCACAACGCTCTTCAAAAGAACTTGATCGAGCACATTTGACAAAAATTTGGCACTAATTGAATATGTAATTTACATCTTATGTACTCGTAATTTAGAATTTCAAGTTTTCTCAATGTAGTTTATTTAATTATGTTTTATTTTATTTTAACTCTTGTAATTTTCATTTTGTTGTCAAGTAAATTATGAATTTATAATTGTATGGGTATTTTTTTAATTATGAATTTAAAAAATAAATATAATAAATTAATTACGATTTTTTAAATATAGTAAAAATTATTATTAATAATATTTTATTTAAAAAATAAAAAAATAAAATGATAAATATTTTATGTAGATTGGAAGAAAGATAAATTAATATTTTAATTGAATGTCGGGTTGGATGAGTGTCACTGATGGAGTGTAAATTTTAAAATATTGGGGGTTGTGGATGTGGAGGAGAGAAAAATTAATATTTTATTTAAAAGTTGGGTTTGATATGAATGTCACTGATGTGAGTAGTCTAATGTATTTAAGAATTGATAAATGTATATGCACAATCTTTAAATAAATTTTGGGTTCGTTTGGTTAACACGAAAGTAAAATTGTGTAAGAATATAATTTATGGACTAGTCTCTTGTACATTGTGTGTACATTAAAGTTAGTGTCCGCGGGCGTGTGTCGCCCACGCACCCGTCATTTTTTTGGGCAGATTTTTCTTTTTCTTTTTTTCGATTTCTATTTTTTCTTTTTGTTTTTTTTTTTTACCAAAAATTTATATCCTAAAATAAAGTTAGTGAATCCTAAAATTCAAATAAATTGATTTAATTTAATTTATTTGAAATCAATATGAATTTATATCGTAAAATGAAATTAATGAACCCTAAAAACACACAAAATAAACCCCTAAAAACACAAAAAAAACCCTAAAAACACAAAATAAACCCCTAAAAGCATCCAAAAAAAATACTAAACCCTAAACCCCCTAAGCTCTAAACATTAAGGGTAATATTAGATTTTAGCATGACCTTTCAACGAATTCACAAAAATGTATTGATCTTTTATAAATAATAATTTGATACTCGACCTTTTGAATATACAACAAATCTAGCTTGAAATTAATTTTCTGGCTTTTAGTTGCCGACGTATATCTTTATACATACGGCGTCGAGTGAAATATAATTTTATTTGATCAACTGACGTGGCACAAATATTTCTCATGTCATTAAAATTTTCGGGCAAAAAGATACACGTGGGCAATTAAAGCCATAAAATTAATTTCAAGCTAGATTTGTTGTATATTCAAAAGATCGGGTATTAAATTGTTATTTATAAAAGGCCAATATATTTTTGTGAATTCCTTGAAAACTCAGACTAAAATCTAATAATACCCCAAACATTAATTGAGATGAAATAAATCATAATTTGAATTAAAGAAACTCGTATACGACAAGTTACAGGTCCAATACTTTTTATGGTTACGGGTGATACTTTTTATACTTCAGAATGATACTTTTTATACTTTGGAATGATACTTTTTAGTGTTAAGAATGATACTATTTTTGACTAACTTTTTTTTTTGGGACAGGGCGGGTCGGATCAGGGTTGACCCGCGTGACCCGCCCCGTCTAATGGTCTGATTTTATGGATTTTAATTTCCAAAGTCTGATAAGAGATTTTGTGATAATTTATAAGGACGTGATTATGTGGAAAAGTGAATGTTATAAATTATTTATTATGTGTTTGGATTATAATAAAGAAATTGTTAGAATTATCATTTTTAGTTTCTTTGTTTTGACTTTTGAGGATCTTAACTATTTTTTAAAATTCCTAAAAATTGAACCAAACACATAAATTTAGAAATAAAAAATCAGATTAATTTACAAGAAGACTGTATTCCTTGACAATCAAACAAGGCCTTATAGTTTATATTTAAATTTGTAGTTTTAAAATCCTATGCTACCACTTTTTAATTATTATAAATCAATTATTAAACTATCATAAAAAAAATTATATTTGTCACCCTTTCGTTAATATTGACAAGTGGAAATTTCAAAATTTAAAATCCAAAAATTAGTTATGTCAGTGGCAGCCATAAGAATTAGAATTTCCTGTTACACTCCGTATTACATTTTCAAATTACGAATTTTTCTTGTATTTACTTATGAAAATGATAATCTGCTAACCTAGCATTAGCAATAGACTAACCTTTAAACACCTCCATCTAAAAAATCAAACGAGCATTTATTTTTAGCAAATACGGATTTAACTTTTGAGATTTGTAAGTCATACTTTTCTATCCCCCGTTTAACTTGATGAGATTTGATTTTCTTAATAATAATAATAATAATAATAATAATAATAATAATAATAATAATAATACCTTCTCTCTCTACCCAAAATAATGAATTCCTTATCTCAACAACGAAATTTTATGCCATTGTAGCATGTAGTGTGTCCACTGTCATAAAATTTCATACGACACCTCATATGTCACATTGTGACAGTGGCTCCACTACTCGTGGGTGTTGCATATAATTTTCCATGTCGGCAACCATGTCACCATAGACATGAGAAATGGAAAACAACATCTCCGTACGTCACCCCATTCACTGCATCCCCTTCTTCGTTCTCCCCTGCATTTCTACCATTGAGTCCCTCTTATTCTTTCTCTCTCCACCAACTTCATCATCTTGCCAGGATTTTACAATTTCTCAACCACTCTGTATATAAAATGTACATCAAGGTCGCCAGAATCTGTAGAGCCACCAATATTTTCGAATCTCTGTAGATTCATTCGAACGCTAGTGATGTCATTCGAAAAACAAACACCGATGAATAATTCAAAAACCCTTTTTTGATTACTCAATATGTCGTTTGAAAAATGGTTATCGAAACTGTTCATACATGAAATTATTTTTTGAAACCATGATTTGCAACTTCAAACATTACCTTTTCAAACCATGATTTTTTTTCGAGGGATAAGGTTCAATTTGGCCCCTAAACCATTTTTCAATGAGCATTTTGACCATTAAACTAAATTTGGTCTCGGTTAGTTCCTTGAACTTTCAAACTCAGCCCAATTAGCCTCTGAACTTTTGAATTTGGCCCATTTAGCCACTTGAAGATAAAAAATTTGGTTTTTGGTTATTTTAAATAAAATAAAAAATAAAGAAAAATCCATAACTATTATTGCCCAAAAAATATGAATATACGGGAATTTCTCATTCAACATGTCCAAATATATATAAGCTAGCATAATTTGAAGAAAAATATAAATTAATGAATTAATTGAAATCACATAATCATAGATTAATTCACTATAAATACAATCCGGAAAATATTTCATTTCTTATGTATGTATATATGAAATTATATTATAAGGATTCCGGGAATGAAATTCTATATATTCTAATAAATATATTAAATTAAATAAATTATATATAATATACATATAACATTGATTATATTATAATATATTATTAACGTCTATAATTAATCAATTTAATATAGACCATAATTATATATATATATATATATATATATTATAATCATAATTATGGTAAATTCTATGTTGATATTTTCAATTTTAGGGGTTTAATGTTTTAATGTGTGAAAATATAATGACAATTTATGTACCCTTAAAATTATTTATAAGAAAATATTTCATTTTTTATTACTGTTATGTATATATATTTATTTTTTCATATTTTTTATTTATTTATAAATAAGTGAAATAAAATTATTTATCTTCAAGAGGGATAACTTGGTCAAATTCAATAGTTCAAGGGGCTAACTGAGCTGAGTTTAATAGTTCAAAGGGTTAACCGGGACCGAATTTAGTTTAAGAGTAAAGATGCTATTTGAAAAATAGTTTAGGGGTCAAATTGCACCTTATCCATTTTTTTCGACGGTATATGAAGAAAGATGGGGGCGGTGGCGGATGAGGAAAGACGGGGATTGAGAGAAGTATCATTTCTCGTTCTGTTTTTTTTAGAGGAAGGGGTAGAGATGGCGGTGGTGGCAGAGGAAAGAACATGGATAGCAGAGGGAAAGTGTGGTGGAGATGACAGTGGTGGCTGAGGAAAGAATAGCGGCAGGTTGTTGGGTTTCTTTTCCTCCACTTTTTATTTTTAAAAAACATATATTTTAAATAATAATTAAAAAGATTAAAAAAATCTAAGTGAAAAGTTAAATAAGATCTTTAGGGGGTGTATTGGATTGGGATTTCATTGGATTTTAAAGGACTTTTAAAATCCGGGTATATTCAATCCAGACTTTTAAAAGTCCTTTAAAATCCTGGTGTATTCAAACTAGACTTTTAAAAGTTCTTTAAAATCCAGATGTATTCAAAAATTCATGGACTTTAAAAAGTCATTGACTTCATTGGAATTCACCAGGAAATGACGTGAAAATTACAAAGGATGAAATCCGACCTCTGGACACGAGATTTCGATGGATTTGGAAAACCCGGCGACCGCTGTGTCCCAGCGGCCGGTGAGGAGTTGAAATCGGGCACCCCAACAGTCACCCGACCCTAGCGGTCGCTGGCTTTACCGATGATGGCACTCCAGTGACCGCTGGGTGCTAGCGGTCGTTGGGAGCAAGGCGGCTGGCTTCCATTTTTTTTCGGGCCCACCGATCGCTGTGTTCCATCGAGCGATGGAAAAAACGATTTCAAATCCGTTGAAATCGTCCAAAATCAATCCGAAATCCATACACAAAATCCGCTAGACTCTGCGTGGAGTTAGGAGACTCCATGTGGAGTTTTGAGAGACTCCATGTGGAGTCTATGGATTTATAAAATCCATAAAAATCCATGGACATTTTAAAGTCCAACAAAATCCATCAAAATCCTAATTGAATACACCCCCTTTTAATGTGGTGTGCAAAGAAAAAATAAAAATAAAAATAAAATAAAATGTGCATGTGGAAAGTAAAAATGGTTCATTTAGAAAATTTAGTGGTGTTTTTAGAAACACCATAAATTTAATTTAAAATTAAATAATTATTAATTATTTGAATATCCTTTCAATTTAAAAATAAAATAAAAATTGCAAAATGTAAGTTTGTAACCATAGAATTGGGCTTGCTTATTATCTCTCACCCACTTTCTTTCCATAGCCCTCCCTCGACTTTAATTAACATTCCCCTTCTTCATTGCCCTTTCCATTCATCCGAGAAATGCTAATTACAATAAATTAATTTAACCAACCGCGCTGTACATTTTTATTTCTTTTGATTTTTTGCCGGAGTCTTGCTTTTAATTTGAGAAGATTAGTTTTTGGAATGTGCTACTGGTTTGAAAAATAATTTTAAAAAATGAGTGAGTATGGTTCAAAATTATGTTCTAAACCATGGCTACTCTAGTTCGAACTTTGACTTCGAATGTTTTGATCGAGTTTTGTTTTTAAAAGATTGGACTGTGGTTCATACAAAGCTTTTCAACAATGGCTACTGTGTTTTTTTTTTATTGTTTTTTTCTTTTTTCAGTTATTTGAACACTCTTCTCCAGACATGAAGAACTACAACAACAAAGTTGCAGAAAAGAGCCAAATTCCAATGTCCTCGACTTCCGCTTGCTCTGTAGTTGATGGGTTGCCAAACCCTAACCCCGCTCCGCAACCACATGCGTCGCCATCTTCGGTGCTGCCACCGCTCCATCTCCGCTAGGAACTCTCTTTCCTCCGCCAAAATCCATATTCTCCGACACCAGAAACATCGGTTACTTCAACTCTCAAACCAACTGCAACAACAACAACATTCAAAGCAATCTCTCTCATAACCCTCTCTCTCTCATCCAAAAAATTTCCCTCTCCCCACTCAACTCCATCGCCCTTTTCACCTGCCTCAACCCCGACTTCCGTGCTCACATCCATTTCCTCACCCTCCACAACAACCTTCTCTACGACGTCTCGGACCGGCGACCACCAAATCAGCATCTACGGTACCATCACCAACACCCTCTTTGACACCTTCAACGATGACAAACCTCCACCGGCATCGTCAAATCTACCGTCTTCCAATTTGCAAAATGAAATGAAAACCCCAAATTCGTTATTCAATTTAGTGATTTTTCACCTAAAATAAGAACTTAACGTTGTTAGTGACGGAGTTAACGGAAATTAATTTAGGACTAACAGATAGATAACATGATGCATTTAAAAAAAAATTAGGGATCGATAAAGTTTCAGGACCAAATTGAGATTTCGGGTATAATTGTAGGACCAAATTGAATATTATCCCTTCACTTTATTCTGAAAAGGTACGACACTTGTACTTTCAATAGAATAAAGTGAGCAAACCGTGACTTATATGAAAAGAAACTAATGTTTAAATATTAATTATCAATTATTTCAGTTCCCGACAATGCGCCAAACACTTGTTTGGTATTTTATTTCAATCGTTGTATTATTATCTGTACATGTATTAAAATACATAACTATCCATATAAAACGACTGATAATAATAAATATAATTTTAAAAAATATATGTTACAACAATCCTTCAAGGTAGCATTTAAAGTACTAATACTTTTTTTCCCGTTTGTTAAGTAAGGATACTAGTAAATCGAAAGTATTTTATACTTACATCATAACAAACTGAATTATAAATTCAGACAAATTAAAATTGGACCTATAAACAAAGAGAGAATTCTTACAAAATCTATAAGCATAGAGAGAAGTCTTACTAAAATTGGACCTACCAGCTAGGGATGATAATGGATAATTAAATTAATATATGAGTACCCGCAAAAATTATTCACGTACTATGGGTAGGATAATTATCCACTTAATGGGTATGGGCAGGAATATGGGTAATTACCCGCAAATTTTGACCAGTTCAAGTACCTTAGAACCCAACCCGTTCCATATCCACATGTATTTAATTATTATTATTATTATTATTATTATTATTATTATGATATGAAATATTTTCTTAAGATTTCATAACATTGTAATGTTTGTAGTTTTTTATGTAACTTCTCATTTTCACGAATGGTCTTTGTATTATATTTTAATTGAACTATGATTTAGTTTTAATCAATATTTTTTAGAATTATAAATGATTTTATCTTATTTTTGAATTATTTACTATAAATAATAATTACTTAATTTAATATTCAATAAATAGTTTTTGATAAATAAATTTCTATGTTTATATATATATTTTTTTAAATATGACATTGTTATAAATAAAATAATAATTAAACACGAATAAAATTTGGACTACCTGAAATAATTGTAACATATCTTATATTCCTATATATATTGCAACCTTGATAATTAAATGATTATAAAATATTATATCTTACATAAAATATAATCATATGTATTTTTTTAAAAAAATGTATACGACAAAAAATTTACAAATGTAAGTATATTTGAATGGTTATAGAAAAAATATCATTAAATTTATCATAAAAGTTAGATATTATTAATTTTATGTTCACTACGCTTAAAAAATGTTCACAATGATATCTACATGAAAAAATTTTATTTATTATATATGCACATATATATTACATAGAAATGATTCATATTAAAAAAGTGATAATTTATAAATGGCATTTAGTCTTTTTTTATCTCTTTTTTAAAAACAAAAAATTATATTACTCCATCAATCATCATGTATATAAATTATATTTCGTATTCAATATATTTTTCATGTATTTAAAATATACACATAAAACAAATATATTTAACTGCGAATTTTTTCATTTGAATTTATAAATATATTTTTAAATTTATTAAATATTATAAAATGTTTCTCGTGTATCACATAAGAGAAATGCTACTTATTTAAAGTGCGGGTATGAGTATTTAAGTACCCAAATAGTATGATGTTGGACATAAACGTTATTATCCAGCGAGTATGAGGATGGGTACGAATATTTTTTAAAAATACGGATATGGAATGGGTACTGTAATATCTTACTCATACCCTATCCATTGTCATCTCTACTAGCAAATAGAATTCTTACAAAATCTAAAGTATAATATAAGTTATTCTAAAGAGAGAGCGAGAGAGAATTCTTACAAAATCTAAAGTATATTATAAGTTATTCTAAAGAACATATGACATCTAAAAAATGTTTCCAATCTCGTACTTTTTAATTACAATGATACAACTACTCAATAGATTCAAATTATATGTCCCATCAAAAATAAATAAATTCAATTATAAGTCACGTTGACAACTAACTTAGTTAAGACCTCCCCAAGTTCAAAACGAATTTAATATTTAATAATAACTAATAAGGCACCCCATCTACGGTTAGGTTTCGCTCTCAAAAGCTCTTCTTTTTTTTTTTAGTAGGAAATTATTTTCTTATTTATTTTTTGCTACAAAATCCATTATCACATATCGGGTGCAAAATGCACCTGTTTTCATCTTTTGGCTGAAAATGTCCGAGTTTATCTTTTGAGCTAAAAAAATATTTATATGTCTACTTTTGATCATTTAAATTTTGAACAATAATTTTAATGCTCTTATAAGTTTTATTCTTTTCCTGAAACGGATGATATATATATTTTTTTATATATAATTTTGAACCTTTTATAATATTGGAAAGCGACATTTTTTTTATTCGTTCGTGTCATGAAAAAAAAATGTCTGATTAGCACAATAGTAGCTAGAGTCTAGAGATCAGTGTTTACAGTGGTCACTAACTTAGGCCATCTCCAAAGGCCTCTCTCCCTTCAAGTCCGCCCCTACATTCCTTAAAAATTATCTCCAACCATCCCTCTAAAATGCCACATTTTTCAAGGGGGTGAATAGTACCCCTTTACATGTAAAGGGGTACTATTCATACCCTCTACCTTTTTTTTTATTTTTTCATTTTCTTTATTCATTTTTTAATTTTTGTATTAATTTTATTCTTTAATTTTTATTAATCTAATAATGTAAAATATATTATTTTCAGGTCTAATGCTATGTTTAATTCACTTAATATAATAAAAAATATTATATAATTATAAAAAAATTAAAAACTTAAATTACAAGAAATAACATAAAATAACATATAGTTTTGTAAATTAATTTAAATTATAATGTAATTATTTTTTTTTATATCAGTAAATGTTGGTTTTATGTTCAAATAACATATAGTTTTGTAAATTAATTTAAATTAAATTATTTTTTTATTATTAAAATTTAAATAATATTAAATATTAAACGTAAATATATTTGAAAAAATATATGTTACACAATAATTTGATAAAAAAAATAATATTAGAAAGCATAAAAGTGGAATATTCTATTTGTAGAGTGAATTGTAAAGTTGATGGTTGGAGATGTTTTTGCTCAAACCGTACATTTTTCTTTAGAATAGAGGTAGAGGGGAAAAAATGGTTGGAGATGGCCTTACTATCTATGTGAAGACAGTTGAAACTTTTCTAACATTATAAGACACTTTTATAGGTGGCATTATTTGCAAAATCTAAAATATTGAAATTAAATGTTGATTAAAATAGTAAACGTTCGTTTGCTACAAATTTCTAATATTGATACTTAAAAAAATTGATTTGAGTATCCTACTTTCGATTTAAGTTCGAATAGGAAAACGATAACAATGATTGCATTATTATGCAGAAAAGTTTATTGTACTTGAAATGGAAGATAAGCTTGTTGAGACTCAACAAACAAGTGAATTTTGTGAAATAATTTCACCATGTAACACACTATCATCGGACCATTAATTTTGATTTATTTGCATGATGTAACAGCTTATCATGGGACAACAATATATATAGGTGGCAATTTCTCATTGCCAAATAAATTTAGGTTCATGACTTGTGAAAAGGAGAGGAATTTCGTAAATTTTAGAAAACCGTCTTAGACACAAAAAAATATCGGGTGGGTGTTTGGTCCTCTTTTGCATACACACATGAGTTTTTTTGTATGGCTCAAAAAATATAATATAATTTTTTTAATAGGAAAATATTTACTATGTTCTTTTTTAGCTACTTTAATTAAGAGTTTTGTGTTATATCATTTTACAGGCCAAAAATCAATAAAACAGGTTAAGACCGAGATCCAAACACAATGAACAATAGCAAAATTAATAATTAATCACTGAATATCAGTTTGAATTCGAATATTCACCCGTCTTATAAATTTTTAATCCGTAAGACGCTCTCAAATAAATTTTTGTCTTCACTAAAATGACTTTATATTGAAATGTAATATCCCAAATGAAGATAGCGTACAACGAAGCACCCTATCATATTACGATTCCACAGCGAATAAAATTCAAAATTCTTCATAAAAGAAAGGAAAATTTTGAATTACTTTTTTCCCACGTTCACATGCACCAAATATTTCGGCATAAAATGACTGGGAAACCATGCATTAAAATCAGGATTAAGTAGTCCACAACAATTGAATAATTGATGTCCGCCTTCGATTTTTTTTTCTCTACAATAAATCACGCACCTGGTATCTTCTATTGCTCTATTTATATTGTATTTAAATTTAATTTTATACTAACACAACAAGATGTGCTCTTTATATAAAAATATTAATTCTAAATATATATACAACACAATCAATATATATCTCCTCGTGCATGTATTTACCTCTTCCATTTATATATTGTACTATATTGTGTGTGTGTGTATATATATATATATTAAATTTGTCTAGAGTCCACCGTCCGAAGTTTATCGTTCGTAAAGAATATTCAACAATAATTGTAAGAAAGGTATTGTTCTAAAAATAATATTGAAATAAATGTATCTCGTTCTAAAAAAAGATATTAAAAGGAAATGTAATTATATACTGGATAAATGATTATACCCTTTTTTAGGTGCATGGACGATTTTTTTAATTTTTTTTTGGTTGGGGGATGAAAATTGAGATTTGTATGTGTTCTCACTATTATAGAAGATAATTATCAGTTATCACTACCTTAGACTTATAATAGAAATGCAGCGTTCGGATATTATTAAATTTTTAGTATTTCAAAAATTACTTTTCTCTCCTATTTATGAGTGAAAATTCCTCCTAACACGCTAGCTTGAATCCATGACTAAACGAGTCGATCATGAGCTCATGAGATTGATAAACTTTGAGTGGTCATGTATCGTATTAGTATGTAGTAGTAACTGTAGTAGTCATTTTTCGTCAATCCGATACGCTGGTCTAAAAGGGTTGAACGACATCGTTCAATCGATATTCCAAGAGATAACAATTCAATTTTGAATTTGAATTAACGATGCAGTTTCGCCTTATCCGGAAAGGTTGACGGGTTCAGAAGAGTCGGCACGTCCTTCAACCACCTCCGCTATCCACGCAAACTCTAGCTGCTATCTCTACCTTTAAAAGGAGGTCTCCCTCATCATTTGACGACTACGCTGAAATACCCACAAACTTCACATCATACCCTAAGAGTATCGAGTTCACGGTTTTCTTAATCAATTTCACTCAAGCGATTCAACATTCGGGCTTTTTCCCCACATTTTTTCAGGATTGAACGATGTTCCCTCGATTTATAGCCACACTATGGCTAGAGATTACGTTATTCGCCTTTTAATTATTCAATTATTTCATATCTTATCGCTTTTTACTCTTTTTTTTTCCTGACTTGACCGTCGGAGGACCAACGATCGTCATCCCCCTACACAGGAGAGGTAAACCACACTTGGCAGCTTCTTTTTTTCCTGACTTGACCGTCGGAGGCCCAACAATCGTCATCCCCCAACGGTCTTTGGCTCTTACGTTTTTTTTTATGTCGAGGGTAACCCGCAGCCGCTACCGTGGTGCGCACTAGGTAAATTCCGCCCCTGTGTAATAGCCTGCAAACCACACAGGAGAGGTAAACCACACTTGGCAGGCCAGGTGTGACAGACTCACACCTAGCGGAATAGCCTACAAACCACACAGGAGAGGTAAACCACACTTGGCAGGCCAGGTGTGACAGACTCACACCTAGCGGTGTTGGTGGTGGGTTGAACTTGAGACCTTTGGCCTTAAGAAACAGCACTCCACCACTAGACCATCCCCAAGGAGACAACTACATCATATCTTTATTCTACATACATTTGTTTTACCTTTAATTTATGAATCTGTACCAAGAAGACACTTGTGTGAGTAGGGAAAATTTTGCCACACATCTGAGAGTACTCTCTCCCATTGCAAGCATCACCATATATCAACATAGTACTTTTTTATTAATTTTTTATTTATAATTATACCGTAAAAAATATATAATACTCTTATGCTAGGTAGCATAAGAGGGCAATAAATAGTTATACCACCCTAATATTATGTTTGCTTACAAAATCAAAACACATGATTATGTAATACTATATATAATTATTAAAAAATTTAGATTAAAATAACTTTACGAATATTAATTAAAATTTTATTATAAAAATATTCATAAAATATATGGTAACTAATTAAATAATATTTTGAGAATTGAAATTTTATAGAGAATTTTAATATATCTAATCAAATAATATGTTATTAATACTCTAAAATAAATATAATATTAATATATTATCTATACATATATTAAGACAAAATCGTGTAATAGACCGTTCCGGTATATATTTACCTTAGACAATATTTTTTTCATAATAGACAATATTTTTGAGTTATTAGACAACGGTAGTAGCATTTATTGTTGTAAATTTTCCTTTTTTTTTGCATTTTTCACAACGATTTAGATTACAATTGTTGTATTTTAAGAAATTTTACAATCTTATTTATTATTTTTTTTACTTGGAAATTTGAGATTTGTAACATTTTTTATTTAATTTTTCTATGCATAGATGGATGATTTGTAGTACTCTACAATTATCGTCTAAAAAAATAACTTTCATTTGTGTTGCACTATAATAATAATAATAATAATAATAATAATAATAATAATAATAAATAGCTTTCATTTGTGTCTCGGTGAGGATGGCCTAATGGTGGAATGAGGTTGTTTGGAGACCAAAGATTCATGGGTTCGAATCTCCTCAATACCACGAGATCGGGTGTGCAAGTAAAATAAAATAAAATAAAAATAATAGTAGTAATAATAATTTATTATTTTTTCTATTTCAATTTCATCATTTAAAATAACTGAGTAATTATATTTGCTATACATGTCATATATTCAAAGAAATCAAATGTTTTATAATCATGGACAATTAATCAATTATACATTGTAAAATTGTAACATTGAAAATATTCCAATTCAATCTTTTAAATATGGATTTTCATTTAATTCATAAATTTTTTTTTTTTTTTATTTATCGTAACTATACAAAATTGATCTTCTTTTCTAATTAATGAATGAACTTGCATATCATTTTATTAATATTTAAAAATTGAAGCGAACATAGAAAATGAAAAAATAATCACACACAGAAGAAGACAGGATGGGCGAAGGGTCTAATAAATTTGTCGTGGAAGAGGTGTGTGGGGGCATCGGATTTACCATGAGATGGGCCGGTAACTTGAAATGGGGTACGTTTGAATGCTTAGGTTGGCTGTCAACCTCAATCTAATCCAATAATAGCCGTACACGTGGCCATCAGCCGACACTCTAAGAACCTTCGTACAATCGACCCAACTCTATATCAACGACAGCACTACAACACTCTTCATCGCTCACTCCCATCTCCATCTCCATCTCCACCCACCTCCTCAATTTCTCCGCATTCACTGCTCCATTCCATTCTTCTAAAAAATCCACGCTCATTTTCCAGCAATAATTGCCTGTTTCTAGCTTTTCTTGCTACCATGTAGTTCTGAGCTCGAGCTCAATTTCGCGATGAATTAATGAAATCGAAGATGGGTGCGACGTCGTTCGAGTCAATGGGGAGAAGGGTTCCGAAAGGGGTGTGGCTAGGGCTCCAAATATCGATGGTATTACTCGTGGGTGGAAACCACACCTCCTCCAGGTTTTGCACTCGCTAAATTGCGTGTTTTTATTGCTTTGATTTGAAATTCTTCTCTCTTGAAATACTCATAGTTTGATCTATTGATTTCGAGTCGAATTGCTGCTACTACTGCTATAAATCTGCTGATTTGATAAGGGTTTAAAAGCAAAGAAATGAGCTGGAACAAGTTATTGAAATGCCATCTGCTTCGCGGGCCGTTGTTGAGGCGTATAGTGTTGAGAGCCTTTATGCTTATGTTGGCTGTAATTGTGCTCTATCTCACGGCAACGTCCCGCGAGGCTCGTTTAATCGATCCGTTAACGACGAATTCCGATGAATGCCCGTTTGGTTTGTTGTCGAACCTCACCGGAATCTCGAATTTTGCACGCCCCCTTTTCGGGGAATCTCCGGCATCGTGCAAAGAGAGGGAGAACTTGACTAAGGCTGTTTTCGAAGAGTTGATGGAGAAGAACTTCTTGCAATCGGATGCAAGAGTGTTGTGTGTTGGAGAGAGATCTGCCTCTGCCGTGCTGGCATTGCGCCATTTGGGATTCTTCAATGCGTTTGGTGTTGATAGGCACCCCTTCTTCTCACTCCTGAAGAGGAGATTTGTATATGAGCTGAGTTTTGAGGATAATCATTTCGACTTTGTGTTGTCGGAGGATCTTGATAGGGTCTCGATTCCAGCTCTGTTAGTGCTGGAGATGGAGCGTGTTCTTCGCCCTGGTGGGACGGGTGCTATGCTTGTTGCAGCTCGTGGGGATTACACCGGAGCTGCCCGAGGGTTCTTTAAGAGCTCCGATGTTGTTTATGTATGCCGTGTTGGATCCTTTAATGTGGTGGTGTTCAAGAAGAGACCGGAAAGCTTTGCTTCGTTTGAGCATTTCCAGCTTCCAGCTAGCTGCCCCTGTATTGAAAATAACAGACCTTTCATGAAGTATATCGAACCTCTGGGCCAATTCCAGACACAACTCTCTTATCTACCCGACTCCATGAACATTTCATCGAGAAACAGACTGATTTACATAAACCTGGGTGCAGGGGAGTATGCAAAGGCTAGTGTGGCGAAAATGTCGAGGCCCTATTGTTCCAACCACCATGCGGCTTTTGAAGTTTTCATCATCGATCATAAAACGTCTGTGCTCTCATCGTTTGTGATGGACCCTGGCATGAACTTTGTCTATCATCCCGCCCTTGCTGGAGATGTCATTGTTCCCGATGTTACCTCTGATGAGTTTCTCAGTGCCCCCGTGGACGAAGAAGGGTTTGACTTTGTTCGATGGTTCAAGGAAACCGTGTCTGATGGAGATTTTGTTGTGCTTATGATGAAAGCGAAGTTGGCGGAGCTGAACATCCTTGTCGAGCTGTTCGAGTCCGGGGCGATTTGCCACGTGGACGAGCTCTTTCTCCGGTGCTCGGATGCTGCAGACTGCGGAGATTGCATGAATCTTTTCAAGAGTCTGAGGAAGAGTGGGGTGTATGTTCATCAGTGGTTGGGAGATTGAGATTAGTGCTGCTTTTATGTGTTGTGTTGAAGAATAACGTGAGTGGAGGTGGTGGATTAAGCAAATGTTGTGCACCATTCTCCTCTCCGAAGTGTTTGAATTAGTGTTGTATGTTGAAATTTGAATGATGCGTAACTTCCTCAGCTGGGTTGTACGCTTTTATAACTAAAAACTTATCTCTTCTGCATGACTTTCGCGGCGAGTTGTTGTCAGTTTGTAGATAGATACACAGCTGTTACTGTGCATGCCTCATTGGGAGAGTAACATCTACAAGAACCCGGTACTAGAATTATTTTAAATCTGCACTTAAATAATCTTGTTTGAATTTTAAATGCCAAACAGAGAATAAAGCGCACGTTTTTGGGAATTTTAGAATTGCAAAATGTCGTACGTGCTCTGGTGTAAAAAGTCCAAAGCTGCCGCTGCCAACCCCAAAAATTGCGCTGAATTCGTTGTAATATCGTCGACTTCACATTTGAGACAATTACAATAAAAAATTAGGTTTCCAATGATTCCGTTGTATTCTTCTGCAATTTATTTTTTTAACTATTGCATGATTATTTATATTTTCTAAGTCATGGGAAACACCTCTTTCGATCCTGACAAAAAGAAGAAGAAAGGAAAACACTTATTGGCCCATAGCAGAGCTCTAGATTCACTTTTACTAAAAACGATGAATTAATGGAGGCACACTAACTCAAAAACAACACGATGAATTAATCATTATACATGCATCTGAAGAGTAACGGACACAAGTCCCAATCATAACACTGAGTGAGAAGGGGACAAGAACACACAGAGCATGAACGAGTTTGAGTTTGAGTTCGAGTATAAGAACCTGTCTCGGTTGGCTTATAAAGGAGAGATGGTTAAGATACATATATGGTAGTTGCACAACACTCTTTAGAATATAGATTATAGAAAGGACACCAAAAATAGGAGCCAGATTATCAATTAAAAAAGAAAAAAGAAGGGGAGAAATTCAATAAGCACTGGATTTCTACACCATCAAGTGCAAATACAAATGTGAATTGAGGTCGGAGGCAAGTAGTATGAACTTACCGGTAAAGACTGCACACCACGAATGGAACACCAATCTTTAGTCGTTTTCCCTCTACAAAGCATCACATAACAGAAATACAACAAGGCTTCACATATTTCTGTTTATCCAGTTAATTTCCGAATCAAGAACACACAATCTGAGGGAGCGTACAAACCTAAAATAGGAGGATTCAGAATCTTATAAATTAAAAAACCAAAGAGAACTTTATGCGACAATTTGAAAGAGGATAATTCAAACAATAACAAATTTGGTTAATAAAAAGATGGGAAACGACAGTAACCCAGAATCATGGGTGTAGGAACCTGTTTCTTATCCTCAGCAACCCATGACAGCACAGTTGTAGACGAAGACACCAGCATGCTCCTTCACTCCGAGGACTTCCCAATCCAAAGTCCCGTTCCTGACCCCTGATTTGGGACGCCAGCAATTCAACACGATAGATTCACCTTCAGGGCCCCGTTGGCCACCCACAACAAGAAGAGCTTCTCCACAAGACTTGAAAGCAAGACCCCAACCGTTAGAGGAATCTGCTCTAACTGGAAGTCTACCCAACTCATCCCAAGAGTTCCTTACCTTGTCGTACTTCTTCACCATGTTTGTTAGATATTCAACAGCATACAGTTGGTTATCTACAACCGCGACAAGAGGAGGTGCTTGAGCAGCTCGGTTAACATTCGGATACATACCCTCGATTTTCCTCCACTTCCTCGTCTTAAGATCAAACTCCTCTGCACAAGTTAATGAATCAGTGGGACTCGTCATTCCACCAATTACATAAAACTTATCATCCATGAAAAACCCTGAGCACAACCGACGAGGGGAATTCATGCCAGGCAACATCTCCCATTTACCTGTTAAAGAATCATAAATCTCAGCGGATTTCAACACGTTGCCATTCTTGTCGCTCCCACCAGCTACAATAGCAATTGAGCCTAGACTACCTGATGCAAAAAGACATCGGGGACGATTCATTCCCTCACACTTGGACCACTCTCGAGAAGTTAAGCTATACTTCCAAATAGCAAACTCAAACAACTCACGCCCAAAAACAAGCAACTCATTCCCCACCGCTAGAGATTCCTTGTCCGCATAATTAAAACAGTCATCACAAGGGATCTTGGGCAGTCTCATCCACTTATTTCTGAAGGGATCGAATGCCTCCCATCCCCTTGGATCACAAACCATATATACCCAATGCTCCACAATCCCCAACTGCCTCCGTAACTCATACAAATATCCACTTTTAATAAGCATATTAAATCTCACATTTAGGCACGACAAAGAGGCATAATCTGATCTACTAGCCCGAGCAAGGCAAGTTAATGCAACGTCATCGTGCAAACCAGGGAGAAAAGAATCACTTGATCCGAAAAGATGACCATCATCAGCTCTTCCTCTCGATCTTATTTCAATTTCTTCTCCAACTGAATGCGGAAGGTTCGTTGCACCCCCACTAGATGAACAAAACATAGACTTTTTCGGCTTCTGGGCTTCACAATCCATGCTACCACCTTCCATTACCCCAAAACAAACAGCCTAACAAATTGGGAAAAAACACACACACACCAAGTTTTCACTATAACATCTTTTGATAATTTTTCTTATTGCCCTTTCAACTTAAGCTCCAGTATTCAGAATCACCTTCCAATAAATAATATTTCTTCTACACATCCAATCAACTTCCTTATTCATCAACCATAACCCATCAATATATCAACCACATGAATATCTTCATCCTACACAAATACAACTTCATTTATTCAAACACCCAATTTATTAATTCCACCCAATCTATACCCAAAGTAGGGGAAAAAAGTATACTAATTCCGTTAAAGATTCAACTTTCAGCAACAAAAGCTGAATCCCATTCGTATACCCGCCTTATTATTGTGATTTGTGCACAAATTAATCAAAACACATGCAACCAATCAGCTTTTCAAACGGAACAAAACAAATTAATTGTAAAAGGAGTCATCGAATCGGATCCAAACCGGGCTTCAGGGCTTAATCGGATCTCCTGAGACAGAGAGGCGTCATCCCGGCAGGTAGATGTCAGGGTCGCCGGAATATTCTTCCGTTGCCAAGAAACAACTACGTTTCAATCGGATATAGGAAGAACGAGAAGGTTCAGAGCCGGCAAGCATCGCCGCCGGAGACGGTTGGGATGCAGAGAGAGAGAGAGAGAGCTGTGAGAGTTAGAGAGAGAAGCAAGTCTGATTTTTTTCTAAAAAAAGAAGTTTATTTGCAAAAATTGGGTCCCTAATTACAACAATTTCTGATTTTACCAGTCAACCTTTTCGATTTTTTTCACTTTTTGTCAACGCGGTCATTCGTGCCGTGTCTCATTTTAGTTCGACTTTTAAACTTCTCATTTACTTTATCTCTAAATAATACTAGTAATTAATTAATAGTAGCTTCATAATTTCACTTTTGAGTTTCTCACCATCAAACTTAGTATCACATGATTAAATGTGCGGCTTGTTTTGCAGAAATAACGTGAAAATAAAACTTTATTTCGAACATGCCGCATGAAGTTTAATTTTTTACTTTCATACTTGTTCAATTTGTTGATTATTTTATGTATTAGGTCACCAATCACTCTATCTAACATTTGCTCTATTTTTTTTTTTAAATTAATTGAAGAGTACTCTTAATTGAAATTGAAATTGAAATGCCATATTTATGTAGAAATCAACCTGCTGTAAAGATTGAAGATTTGACGACTTTACAACTTATAATAATGGTGACTAGAAATAAAATTCACTCCATCCTGCAAAAAGTAATTTCCCATATGTTAAAATAATATTTGAAAAATCAACACACGGCTCAACTACGATACCTTATTTGCTCATTCAAAATGAAAAAATATCAACTCCAAATGGAGTTATATCAAGGAAAAAATAAATTTAGCACACTTTTATTAAGAAAGGTTGACAGTTGACTACAATTTTGGAACATATTAAAAATAATATTTGTAGAATGAGAGGGGGTAATTCAATATTCAATAACATATAAATCGGTCCTAGGAGAATAATCAGGTCGTGTTAGGTGCATCATCAATGAATGCTAATGCTAATGGGGTTTCGGAAAATTATGTGCTACTTTATGGGCTCTATCACCATGGATATTTGATAATATATTCTGCAATTTTTTATTTTGTTTTTTTAGCGTTCAAATTTAAACTCTCATGTGGCAAGAACACGTATCAGATATAAACAAGATATATTCTTAAAAAATGATACTTAGCACACTCCTCCATTCTTCCAAAAAAAAAAGAGAGAGAAAAAAAAAGAAATATATATATATATATATATATATATATATATATATTGTTATCATTATTTTATTGGAAGCATGCTAGTCACGACTCACGGTAATTGAGTACTTAAATTCAGGACTGACATTGAGGAAATTTATAAGGTCATAAAATTCATCAACTGTGTGTGTGTGTGTGTGTGTGTTAGAAGCAGAAGCAGTACATCCATGTGAAGTAATAAAACAAGCATCATCAGCTGGCAGCTGCTTCCCAAAGTTGGTAGCATTTAATTTAATGTAATTCAGACACTAGCAACTTCCCTCATGGCTCATGCTCATGGCACTGCCATTCACACCACATTCTCACTCAACACAACCATCACTCCAAAAATACACATCACCCGGACCATGACCATGTCCATGCCCGTCCCTCGTAACGTTCGAACGATACAAGGCAGGGCTCGGCGACTCCCTGCAGATATATGGTTATTCAGTCGAGAAGAGAGAATCACGAGTCTATAATGGGAAGAAACACTTGACATTAACCATTCTTGAATATCACAAAGTCTAATAGGTTTTTCTACTGGTTTATCCTTCATAATGTTTTCAAATCACCTCTTGTATAGCTGATTTCGGTTTTTTTGCAAGTAATCGTACATTCAAGAGAATAACCTAGCACCTAAATTCTATACAATAAACAAGACCTGACCAGCACCAACGGTCATGAGTTAGTATCGGCTCCACTCCCCTCGGGGGATGCTGCCTGCAGCCTGCCGTGCTTACACCAACACAAGAAGTAAGGGATTGGCCCGTTCTCTTCAACGACCCAGGGATGACGAGAGACAGCCTCCAGCGTTATTCTTTGCTTCGGATCTGCTTATCAAAATTGTAGGTTAGCGAAAGAGAGAAATGAATAGGCCAAGAAGACGTTGAGACGAGCCGGAGACTAACCTTTGCAAAGAAGCCCCTCAAGTAGGTCTTTCAATAGTGGGTTCATGTCATCAGGGAGCAAAATTGGGTTATTCACTATCTGAGGGAGGCAACATTCGTAAAATCAGAAAACAATCAAATTTGAAAATTAACATTGATATATGCACATACAGATGGAGAGATTGTTTTGAGTATATATCGAAAGTCATCCACCTTGTCATATGTGTCTTGGAGAGTCTCTCCTAGAAATGGGTACTTCCCCAGAATATAACAGTACAACGTAACTCCGACAGCCCAAGTGTCAGCAAGTCTTCCATGATAGGTTACACCTAATATACATGAAACATTGGCACGATTAAGTTGTGAAAAATTAAGATGACAAAAAGTATTTAATATCATGATTTAGATAGATAACAACAGACCTAAACAGCACTCGGGTGCAGTAAAAACAGGAGTTCCAGGAGAACGACGAAGCTCATCGTTATCATCCTACGGACAAAAGTGAGGATACTTGTTAATTTCTCTAGGCAATGATACAAGAAGGGTGCAGGGGAAAAGAACTATTATGAATGATATAACATTTTTATACTGTGCCTAAAATGGCAGGAGCTATGAAAGAGTAGTAATCACACACACTGAGAATATCTCGAGCAAATGAATCCGTTACAGATACTTAGTTGAATTTATCTCCTTCAGCCTACATCTATGAAACGGTGATGTGATGCTAACTTGGTAACACTTATCTCATTCACTCTATCACTGACATAATGAAATATTAAAATGACCATTCTGGAGTCTGCCACTTAACTTCGGTGAAGGGGACATCAGAACTAGGTTTTTTGATTAAATGAGGTTGATACAAAGCAAAATGCTGAGAGGTTATAATATTTAAAGCTGCCTTCATGCAGATAAGTCGTACAAGTAAACGTGAACTAACCTTTTAAGCAACATAGAAGAACTAATACCATAAGAACCTAAACACACACTACATAGCCCAAATTGATGTGATCCTTATATTTTCATTGGCCAATTAGTATGCCACAGAATATATGTAAGGAAGCATTATTCAATAATTATGCTAACTCAGCAACGCACTCCCAAATTCAATATCTCTATGCTTTTATTTCCTGCACAACAAATTCTAGGAAAGCACTCATTCCAAGTAATGCAAAATCACATAAAAATGACAAAACCAGTGGCAGGTCTACTAATGTTCTCTTACCTCAGAAACCTGGCTGACGCTGAAATCGCCAATCTTAACAGTGCCGGAACCAGTAACTAATAAATTATCAGGTTTAATATCTCCATGCACTATATTCTGTCAGATGCACACAGTAACATAACATATTAGTTATTTCGAGTAAGCTATTGAGAGAGAGAGAGAGAGAGTACAAAAACATTTTCCGGTTGAAGTCTTATATTTAAACCATAAAGTCTTAACGCCTTGCATGGGATCAATGAATATCTTCCATTGGCTTTAGACTGACGAAGAAAGTACATAATTATAATAATTTCACTGCATAATTCCTTGTATTACATGTATCTCTTATGGTCCACAAAGTTATCTGACTGGCCCAGTAAAGAGGCTAAATACGATATAGGAAATTATGAAAAGTTTCTTCACATCTATAAGGCATTCCTACTGACTAATGAAGTGGAAGATTTTTTTTAAGGGAGAAGTGGAAGATTAGTAATAGATGTTGAGAAGTGAAATCAAACTGATATATGAAATTGCAAGAAGTAGCCTTAGGAATCATACATGAGAATGAAGATACATCAACCCAGAAACTACATCACGTAAATACTTCCGTGCGGTATTTTCCCCTAGAGCACATGAAGAACCAGCACCCTCGCAAACCCATTTTCCTTCCACATATTCAAGAACTGAAACATAGTAGTACAGAGGTGAAGTTAAACAGCTTAAGTTAGCAGGGCAAGGGATGAAACAAAGGAATAGCAAATAATACCCATATAGAAGTGATCTGTTGTTGGGTCATCAATAACTTCCACCAGATTGACTATATTAGGATGGCTAAATACTTTCATGATTAAAACCTGAAAACAAATGTTTATAAAGTTAAGAGAACCGGCCAGGATGAAGCAAGCAGATTGTGGCCACTAAACAGAGAAACAGGAGGATCAATCACAGTTTTAAATTTACTTAATAATTGATTCCAAAACATAGGCTGATAGATAGACATCACATATCATTATGCAAACATTTAACAATACGCAACTAGTTAATGATCTCACAAGTAAATATTATAGATGCAGATACTTGAAGGTATTCTTTAAGCTAAGCCATGCAAAATATACTACATTAGAGGTGTAGAAAAAAGAGGGGGGGGGGGGGGGTGTTCAAGGGAGCAAAATCTGATGGCTAGAACCCAAGCACAATCCAAGAACCCTGCTTCTTGCAATTAGAAAATGATGCACCAGAAGAAAGTATCAATACCTCACGGTAAACATCAGTCATAGCAGTTTCAGAAGGCGCTACTCGTAGCTTCAATAAATGAGATTTGTGAAAGGCCTGTTCACAAAAATTGAGTATAGCTGGTTATGATAAAGTAAACATTTCCTAAGAATCTTTTCGTTTTGCTAAAGGTTTTTGATAATGTCCCTCAACCAACAAGTCTTGCTCTCACTATAATGATTACAGATTAACATAATCAGCAGTGCATTTAGAAGGATGTGCATCCTAGTGACCTAGAACTGCAAGAGAAGAAGTGATTTAACCAGATGCAAAGCAACAATAAATATTTCCATTGTCAACGACTTAATATATCAAGCATATTGCTGTCTTTTGATAATTCTTCTGTGAGCAGAAGAATGCTTTGAGAATTCAGTTGCAGATGTAAACACCTAAATAATTAAGCAACAAGGAAGATATTACCTTTATCGCATAATGTTTTCCATCAACACGGCTTCGATAGAGAACCTAAACATTTCCAAAGAAGAAAGAGTATATGTTATGTTTCAAAAAATTTAAGTCCAGGAAGTATAGTCCCTAGAGCAATATACTCACCACTTTCCCATAGCTGCCAGAACCAATCTTACATTGACGCACATATTCATTAATAGTCTTGTTTCCATCTTCATCCTGGAACATTGATAATCAATACTGTTTGTAGCATTACTCCTTTCATTAAAGCAAATCTCTTTAGTGAATGTATATTCACACAATCAACCTCTTTCTGCCAACATATCTTCAGGTAGCACACACAGCATACAGATAATTAAACCCCAAGCAAACAGTGCTATATTCAAATGTTTTTCATTCTTTAAGAAGTAAATATCTGCAATAGGTATAATAGGCACACAATAATATTGAGGAGAAAGAAAGCCACAGTTTAATGCAGTTCATGTCCACATATGCACCTAGAATTAACAACCTACAATGCTTGTATCATTAGTGATTTAGTTCTTTAATCAGGCAATACAGTCCCAGGCCCTTCCCTTTTCCTATTTAAGCTTTTTTTCTTTTCTTTATTTGTTTTGTTTTGCTTTGCTTTCCCTTGGGCAAAAAAAGGAAGCATTACTTCATACTTCATAGGGTAGTTTTTTAAGTAATGAAGCGTTTATAGCTTTGTAAAGTAGCAAAAACTTATTCCCTTGGTTCCAATGAGCACACAACAAGAACAGAAGAACCAGTCTCCACCGCAAAGCTTAACAATAAACCTTTGCTGGTCACTGTGAAGGTAAAGAGCAAGCATATCTTCTGCAACTTACCTCAGAACGTAGCAGACTGTTGGTTTCTTTAACAGGGAACTCTCTGCAAATCAATCCACTCTCCAACAGAGACATCAAGATCTGCTCAGAGCGTTTTGTTGGACTATGGAAATCATACTCATCTGGAATCCCGGTTTCCGTCATATCACCATTATAAAAACCATCATCCTCATCTTCAACATCATCATCCAACAAAGACTCTTGAGAAGCACTGTTGGGCATCCCCCTACAAGAATTCAAAGCTTTTTTTGGCTTCCTCGAAGATGAGAAACCAAAACACCCACAGCAGCCCATTTCTTTCACTTCCTCAATCAAATTCTTCCTTAACAAAATTTGTAATAACAACAGCCCAGCCCAAAAATTTAGAACACACTGAAAACTAATAAACTTGATTGTCAGACCTGCAGAAATGGGAAAAACGTATCAAAACCATATTCAGAACCTGTTGCTTCAGGAGCCATAAGAAGAATTCATCTCTCAGCAACAATGACCTCCGATTTGGAAATTAAACTCATTCAACGGAAACTAGAAAACATAAGCATGGGTATCCACTCCAATCCAGATTCTAGAAGCTCAAATTAGTGCCATTGAACATACAATAATGTTGCACTTTGGATTCAAACTTTCAGTATTGAAGTAAAATAAATGATAACCTTTTTATCTGTCTAAATAGAACACTGTAGTGGGTGTCAGAGGGCCGATCCGCTACTCTATTCCAGAGGGTGCCATTCAGAGAAATGAAAGAAGCAGTTGATGGAACCAACCCCATTGCAATTCAAGGCCAACATAGCAAAATCTCCAGTTTAATTATTCTTATATGTTGAAAAATAAGAAATCAGTAGGGGCTAAGCTCTCAATTTCTGTCTCGCCATGCCAGCAACGCCTTGACCTTTTGTTCTATGGTTTCAGAAACAGAAAATAACAACGAAAAAATGAGTTTTCTTTTCAAGATGGCAATATGATATTGAACAAAAGAAAAGGAACAAAAGTAAATAAAAAATAACAGTCGTACAGCAAGCAAAATTATTTAAATTCAGGAAGGGACAAAAGAGTTGAATCCAGATATCCAGAAAACGACATCACGCGAAATTACACAGCCAAATAAATATTAAAAAGAAGGCGCATCTACATAAACTCAATTGGAAAAAATTGAACTTTCTTTTGGGGGACCTTTTTGTACCTGCTGTGTGATGTATCCAACAACGGCGACAAAAAAAAACCCTAGCCCAGAAATCAACGTACAATCTGATTCTCGTCGGCCGATCCAGAAAATCGAATGAATAAAAATTCCTTCTTTTTTTTTTTACAGTTTGATGGTTATTCTACGAAAATTCGAAACAAGGGCATAGAGAGAGATGTGCGGAGAGAAAATTTAGGATGGAAATTGATGTGTGAGAAAAATGGTTGGAATTGAGAAGGGAATTGGATTTAGGTCTTTGGTTGTGGGTACACATGTTTATATATATAATATGTAGAGAAGATTGGAATGTTAGATTGGGCGCGTGGGGGGTTGGGATTTTGGGGGGTATTTCAAATGTTGTTAGGTTAGTTACATTAATCGGAAAACAGTTTGAGATTTCCTTTTCGCCTTCTGACAAATCTGTCCCAATTTTTTTGAGGCTGAGGCCACTAACTGTCCTAAAAGCTGTTGTCTTCACTAGGGAGACAACTCCATAATTCTAGTCCTACCTTTTAATCCTATTAGCTACACAGACACTTCAAACTTCAAAAATTAAGTCTCATTGTTGAACGGCTTCATGAGTTATGTGGACACTGCTCCTCAGGTATAATTTTTTTTCTATTTCATCCAAATTGTACTTTTTTTTTCTTTTTACTAAGGTTTAGCAACATTACTTTTAGGGCTCGTTTGGTTGACATGAAAGTAAAGTTGTCAAGGAATATGATTTTTAGGAATGTTATTCTGAGGAAAATGAATACCGATGAATTTATTATCCTGTGTTTGGAGAATAATAGATAATTTATTAGGATTCTGAAATATATGTGCACATACTTGTATAAAAAATAATACATACACACTTAAACACTATAGACCCACTCCTCACATATAAATAAGAATAATACCTCTCGATACAATTAAGTACATTTATATATGCATATTCAACCACATCATACACTAATTATATTATAGAGAAACACAAAATACAACAATTATCTCCATGATTAAAAGCATTTCATTTATGTAGACATCTACACAATCACAACCAATAGATGTATTATAGCTGTCAAAACAGTCGGGCCGGGCCGGCCCGAGCCCACGGGCCAAAACAAAAAATCGGCCCGGCCCGAAATATTTTCGGGCCTAAAAATTATGGGCCCAGCCCGGCCCAAAATTCGGGTTGGGCCGCCCGCGAGCCTAAGGCTAAATTTCAATTTTTTCTCTGGGCCGGGCCGGCCCACTTGGGTCAAAAAAAATTTCGGGCCGCGCCGGCCCGACCCGAAATCAATTCGAGCCTATAAAATTATAGCCCAGTCTAGCCTAAAATCGGGCTGGGTCGGGCCGGCCCATCGGGCCGGGCCGGTTTTGACAGCTCTAAGATGTATGTTCAATTGAGAAGAGCGGAAACTAGTTCAATGTCATGAAAAAGGTTCAGGATTAATTGAAAAAAATTCACATATTATTATATTTAAATTATCATCAAAATTTACATTGACAACGTTGCTCATGAATTTCGCAAAAATATCGGAATTTTTTTTTCCAAAATATTGTATTCTACTGGGCAATTTACACCTACAACATTGATAGTAAATTTTTTTGAAATTTTGAAAAGATTTTATTTTTCCAGAAATATTAAATTCTTGAATTTTTTGAAAATATTGGAAATCATTTTTTTAAGAAATATTAGTTTTTTTCGATCAACAATAAGAATCACTTTTTTAATAAGCACTATATTTTCCTATATGTATATGATTTAAATTCCTAAGAATGAGGAAAAAGAATACCTATAATAAATAAGGAATAAGAATCCTGGAATGTTGTACTACTTTCCTTGTAATCAGAATTGTTTTTACTTTCCCACTTACTTTAAAATTAAACCAAACACTGTAATTTAAAAAAAGGGAATCAGATTACTTTTCCAACCCACATTCTGTGTCAACCAAACGTGCCCTTAGTGCAAGTTAATTAGATGGGAATATCTCGATTTTTTCTTCTGTATACCTGTCTTAATTAATCATTGTCACTCCACCAATTAAATCAACCAATATAGTAGGTTAGATAAAAATGTTTATTAGTATATACACAAATTAATGAATGCATATCATGTGTGCGAATAATATCATACTATGTATTTACCTTATAGTTTGTCCAAATAAAATAAAACATCAAATATGGATACTAATCATCATACTAGCAAATGGCATCACACCCCTGATCAAATTGCCGATAAGCCCTCAAGTTTGTGAAAATTAGAATCACCTCCCCACAAAAGCTTACCAAAAGAAATTTGAGGTATGTGGAATTTTACAACTGTTGAACGTGAGCTTAAATGGTGTGAAGCACAACAACGTGATCATCGCGGCAGCAAAAACTAATCACAACAGCAAAGGATATAATTTGGTGCATGCTCTGCATGCATGATCCACAACACGTCCACGTGTCCATGCAAGGATGCATGGACCACATTTAGATTCATTCCATCCGTTGATAGTGTAGTGACGCAGATCTATACTGATAGCCGTAGATCTAGATTGCTTTCGTAGCTTTCTTAGTTCTCTTATTTTGTATAAATACAAAAAACACAGTTTCTATTATGGCTTGTATCATTTTTGATTGAATGAATAAAATTCTCTGATATTTTCCTCTCCAAAATAGATCAATTTTACGAGATTTAACATGGTATCTAGAGTCATGATGCTCCTCGATCTCTTCATTTTCTGATTTCTCCGTTTTTAACCGATTGAAATTGGTTGATTGCTTCAATATTGTATTATGTCGTCGATTGATTGATTATGATAAGAAAAACAATCAATTCTTGTGGAGGCAAGCGCGCGATGAAGAACTTGGATTTCCTTCAAATTCTCAGCTCGAACGAGGTGAACAAAGTAGAGTGGGAAATGTTCGTCGAAATCAAGCCAATTCAGAGGTGGAATCCATTCCGCAGATCAACATTAATACTACTCGCGATCACGCTGATGGATTGCAAATCGGTTATACCAAGCTGGAACACACAAGTAATCGATCTTTGGCTAATGATGAACTCTACCTGGCTCCTGGAGAGAACCCTGGTATGTGTTTAATAGCTGATCTTTTTTATGGACACAACTTTCATAGTTGGTGTAGGGCGATTAAAAGAGGGCTTTTGTCTAGAAATAAGCTAGGAATTATAGATGGAACTCTTCCTGAACCTAGCAAAGACTCGGTTGATTACAAGCAATGGCTTAGGGTTGACTACATTGTTTACAATTGGATAAGCAACTCAATGAAAAAAGAAGTGGCTCAGGGATTTCATAATTTGAAAACTTCATAGCAATTGTGGGAGGAATTGCAGAAAAGGTTTGGTAAGAGGAATGGTCCTCGTATATACAAACTGAGAAGATAATTAACCACTTATAATCAGCATAACCAAAGTGTAATGCTATATTTTAATAACCTGACTGCCTTATGGGATGATCTAGCCTTGCTCAAGAATTCTAGAATCTGTATTTATGTTGCACATGAAGATATAAAAGCAGACATTGAAGAGGAACATCTCATGCAGTTTCTAATGGGGTTAGATGACGCTATGAGGCCATAAGACAGCAGATACTGATCATGAATCCTTTCCCTAATTTGAGTCAAGCTTATTCTATGATATTGCAAGTTGAGGAATAGATCAAAGTGACTAATCAACTTGCAGAAGCAGGAATAGAACATAATGCCTTGTATAGTGCACATAAAGGTTATTCTAAAGGGGATTCCTTTAGAGCAAGACTAACAAAAAAAGAGAAAAACAAGCTGAAATATGAGCACTGTGGTGGGAAAGGTCATTTGAAGTCTGAATGCTTTGACATTATAGGAATACCTGACTAGTATAAGAAATTCAAATCTGAAAAAGGAAAGAGAAAGACACATTATGTTGCACAACAAGAGGAAGATGATAGTAGTTATGACACTGAATCGGCTAGAACTATCAGAGGAACTGATCCTTCCCAGGATCCTTTAGCTGGAGTAAGTCAACTTATTCAAACAGAGCTGGCAAAACATTTGTCCCAATATTTCTACAAAGGTAGTAAAGGAGAATGTTAGTTTTTTTTTTGGATGTCGAGGGTAACCCGCAGCCGCTACCGTGGTGCACACTGGGTAAACCCCGCCCCTGTGTAATAGCCTGCAAACCACACAGGGGAGGTAAACCACACTTGGCAAGCCAGGTGTAACAGGCTCACACCTAGAGGTGTTGGTGGGATTCGAACTTGAGACCTTTGGCCTCAAGATATCACCACTCCACCACTAGGCCATCCCCAAGGGGACAGGAGAATGTTAGTTTTGTATACTGAAAGACTTGTCTTTGTATACTTTTCTGATGATATGATGATATGAAATGAAAGTTATTGCAGTCACTGTTTGCATTTAGATTATGTTCTATAATTATTTTATGCAATGTTCCATATACTTACATTGTAGATGATATGGTGTGGGGAGTCATACGGTAAGATCATATCATTAGAACCTTGTAATGTATTAAAGAGCTCACGGCTTAGATGGTCCTGAACACACCATCGGTACACCGTAGAATAATCTGATAAGTTAGTTTATCTTGACTAACTGATTATTCTAGTACACTCGTTAGTGTATTGAGGAGGATCACGATAGGATACTATTCTATGTCTCTGACCCAGTTACTGAGAGAATAAAGATCCACAGAGTTCGGGTTCTGAACTTATGTGATATTGGCGAGCATATTTGTGCGTTGTTTATTACTTTGATTTATCAATGGGTGAGATCTTTTCGTAGATCGAATTCGATATCTTGGGTAATAACAATGTACACATGATGTCTCGAGCAGTATGCATGAGCACCATGTCCTGGTGCGCCAGATTGATGATGTTCTCTTGAGGAAGCACAAGTTCATGTTGAAACCCTGCAGGTGGAATTTATTCCGTACATGAATAAAGCTTGTGTGGTACTACTCAAGGTTTTAGATGTTAATTAATTATAGCTGTCATAGGCTGACATAATTAATTAATTAATGAACATTATATCTTAAACACGAGGAATGACTGGACTAAAGGAGAAATCATATTCATAAATATGTATTAAATTGGTAGGTCGGTTTTACTTCTTTAGTGGAATAAAAGTAAAACTTAAATTATTTAATTATATCCTAAGTTTATTGGATATTAGATATTAAATAAATTAGTGGGTCAATTTAATATTCTTCTAGATCCCTGTTGTAGCCCAATATGACTGAAAGTGGACTGGATATAGAAGTTGAGATAGAGGCCCAGCCCAATATGGCTGGAGCATGAAATTTTCGCCCCTCCCTATATATAAGGGGAAGGGGCACGAAATTTGCATGATAATAATCATAAGAAATCAGCCTCTTTTTGTCTCTCAAAGTTATCCACATATTTCACAACTCTATCTAGTAGATTTCAGTCCACTCTGAATTTAGATACAGTCCGGGAATACAACAGAAGATCTTGGAGTAGAATTTGTGGTGGTCGAAATTTTGAGCATAGGTGGCACCATTCTTGTATTCATTCAACAGCAAGGTTAGATCTTTAATCTTGTCCACAGACTGTCTATCGATTTGTAAGTAGATTCGTTTCTATGTCTTCCGCTTTATTAGATTCGAATCTGCTTTGCACGCCTTTTGATTAGACTATGATAAACATGCATGTTACATAAAATTATGATTTGCATGAACACGGATTAATGAACAACCAAATGATCCTGCGGTGGTTTAATTCGAAAAAACCCCAACAACTGGTATCAAAGCGGGTTTTGGCACTGTTCCATAATTAATTCATGCATGAATTCGAACCACATGTATAAATTTGTTGATAAATTTATGTTCTTTAAATTTTCAGATTTATTGTTCATGTGTTTCGATTTTATGGTATTCAAAACTTGGAAGAATTTGAGATGTAAAAATCGAGAATTGTAGTTTTGAGGTCTTGGAATTTTCGGCCACCATGATATGCTTTTGGGATGATATTTGATGTTATTCAAATTTCCAGATTTGTTCTTCATGGTGATCGAAATTTTGGAATCAAAATTTTTGAATTTTGATGTATAAAAATTCCCTAATTTTGTGTATTAATTTTCGACACTATGGTATTAAATTTGGATGGATTTTTAATCAACATTAAAATTTTCAGATTTAAATGTAGTTGGTTCGAAAATTAAGTTGATTAGAATAAGGATAGGTGATTTTTGATGTATATCAAAAGTTATCTAATTCTAATCTAATTAGGTTTGAAATTAGAATTTTAAATTTAGTAATTTTTGAAGTGGATCAAAATTTCCAGATTTTTAATTCTTGAAAATTTCGAAACCTAGGTATATAATTTGGAATAGTTTTTTGATTAATGTCAAAAATTTCCAAATGTGAAATATAGTGTAATTTTCGATTTTTAATAAATTAATTTGGAGAAAATTTTGATGAAAATCAAATTTCCAGATTTATTAATTAATGTGGATCGAAAATTTGGTTGTTGGATTAAAGATTTGATGTTATTTGATATATATCTTAATTTACCTAATTTTAATCTAGATAGATTTGAAAATAGAATTTTAAATTTGGAAGAATTTGAAGTGGATCGAATTTCCAGATTTATTATTTATGAAATTTTCGAAATCTATGATTAAAATTGGATAAGGTATTTTTTGGATATATACAAATAATTATCAAAATTCAATTGTGATAAGAATTTAATTTTGGATAGGTTTTGGAAGATTTTGAAGTGGATCAAATCTTCAAACCTTATCCTTAAAGATTTAGATTCTTATGGATAATATTTGGATTAGATTTTTGATTTAGATCAAGATATCCAATTATTATTTAATTAGGGTGGCTTGAAAATATTAAATAAATTTGGTGGATAATTATTAATAATTTTCAGATTTATTTTGATGATATTTTCAAAAATACAAGATTAAAATTGGTGGATAATTATTTTAATTTCCAATTTTTATCTTGTGGATAATATCGAATCAATTAATTTAATTAATTGTAAAATTCGATTATTACTTAATATTCATGCATAGATATCATATGTTATTTTATGTGGATCATATAATACATGATTGTTGAATTTGTAGACTGTGTTTGTTTGCAGGTTTACTAACTATCATGGTTCCTTTATTTTATGTGATGTATGTTTATGTTGAATAGATGTTGGTCGTATGCCGGTTTGGCTACGTGATTTTAATCCATGAGAAAATCCATGGATTAGATCTAGGTTTTATTTTACGTTGTTTTAATGTAATAGATATAAAGTTGTTAGACTGAGTTTTTGAGTTGTAATTTTTATTCTAGCAATATTATATTTTTCCTTTTGGAATAGATAGTCTGTATTGAATAAAGATCGGAGATCAACTCAAAGAAGGAAAGTGGTTCAGCACCAAGAGAGGAAGGTTCACCGGTTCACATCCCGAAACCCTCAATGGAGCTAGGATTATCGGCGAGGCGCGGTGAAGGGGGCGGCAGTTCCAGCCCTGTTCCGGAGCTGACTTTCTAGTTTCATCTCATCAATCAACATGAGATATAAGCCATGATAGTTGGAATATTACTGTTGCTTATTATGTTGAAGCATGCAATGGATGTTTATCATTTTATGTGATGTTTGCATGTTCGATAATGGGATAAAATGAAACCTCAAACGTAAATAACTAAGTGGGAGAGATTCATACCAAAGTATGTAGAAATCTCATACGGTCTCCATTAAAATATGATTTAATTGAGAAGTGATGGGCATGCGCGTTGACATCGGTCTTCCTCCATATCGGATGTGTCATATCACAGTTTTCTCTAGAAATTAAATCTCCTAAATGGATAGCTGTAGAACGCTATTAGAACTAACTGACTCCTCCATCTGGAGCAGTTAAATTCGAATAGTGCTCTTGGTGCGAAGATAATGGTGTGCACACTTAGATGTAATTTATTGATAAACGTCCACACGATCGTGGCTTATCAGTTAGATGATTACATGACCGTGTTTATTATCCGGCTATTAATTTGCTTGTTGTAAGGAAACTCAACTAGAGGCAAATTAAAAGTTTAACCTATTTAAAAATGGATTTTATAAACGTCCACACTATCGTGGCTTATGAAAGACGTTTTTAAAGTGTCGGTGGAAAAGTATATAATTTTTGTGAGGTTTTCGATTATATACTGTTTATCCTAAACGTGTTTTGTGACTGTACTGCATGTTTTAATTTCAGTTATTTCATATCATCAATGGCACTCTCCAATCTGTCTTCAATCCTCAAAGAAAACAAACTTGTCGGTGAAAACTACAATGACTGGCTTCGTAACCTTAACTTAGTTCTTGTTGCTGAGGGACACAAGTTTGTACTTGAAGAGGTTTGTCCTCAGAAGCCAGATGAGGGTTCTGATGAAGCCCAAAAGGTTGCATATGATAAGTGGGTTAGATCTAATGAGATATCGCGCTGTTACATCTTGGCATCTATGTCAAGTGTGTTGCAACATTAGCACGAGCCTATGAAAACCGCTTATGATATCATGTACAACCTTAGGCAGTTATTCGGTCATCAGAACCGCTCGGCACACCATTTGGCAATAAAGAAGCTAATGGATGTGAGAATGTCTGACTCCACACCTGTTAGGGATCACGTTCACATGATGATGGGGTATTTATCTGAGATCGAGATTTTGGGTGGAGAACTAGATGGCGATTCTCAAATCGGCATTGTTCTTCATAGCTTGTCCTCGAAGTTTGAGCAGTTCAGGTTGAATTTTAACATGATTAAAAGGGATGTCAGCCTGACTGAACTGCTCATAGATCTTCAGGCAGCTGAATTGCTCCAAAAGAGCAATCTTGAGGCCCACATAGCTGAAAAAGGAGCGTCTTCTTCTGGTGGAAAAATGAAGAAGAGAAACGCACATAAGAAGGCTATAGATGAGGCGCCTAAGGTGAAGAAGCCAAAGGCAAAGATTCCTCCCGAGGAGTTCAAGTTAAAGACTAAGTGCTTCAAGTGCGGCCAACCAGGTCACTGGAAGGCGGCGTGTCCTAATAAGAAGAAGAAGAGAGGTACATCTCACACTCTAGTTGTGGAAACATGTTTAGCAACTTGTTCTACCCAGTCATGGGTAGTAGATACTGAAGCTACTGATCATGTTTGCATGTCTTTACAGGGGTTCCTGGTAAAAAGACAGCTGAGTGAGGACGTGATCACCGTCTACATGGGCAATGCTACGAGAGTGGCGGCTGTTGCAGTGGGAGACATTGTTTTACCTTTCAGTAGTGATAAAACTTTAGTTTTGAAAGATTTTCTTTATGTGCCTGGTTTTAGGCGAAACTTGATTTCAGTTTCTAAATTGATTATGGATGGATATTCTATTTCTTTTGATAACAAAGTAGTTATCTTTAGTGGTAAATATTTTATCTGTTCTGGCACATTGGATGGACACTTATACTTTCTTAAACCAATTGAAAACACTACGCAAAGACAACTGTTGAATACATCGATCATAAACCCTAACAAGAGAAAAGAACCTTCAAAATTGAATCAATCCTATCTTTGGCATCTAAGGCTAGGTCATATTAACCTTAAGAGGATACAAAGGCTTGTAAACGATGGACCATTGTCTTCTTTGGTACTGTAATCGTTTCCTTTGTGTGAATCCTGTTTGGAAGATAAAATGACCAAGCGTCCTTTCCAGTCAAAAGGAAATAGATCCGAAGGGCTATTAGATTTGATTCACTCTGACCTGTGCGGCCCTATGTTAGTTCAAGCTCGAGGAGGGTTCGAGTATTTCATCACTCTCATTGATGATTACTCTAGATACGGTTATATCTACCTGTTACGTCACAAGTCTGAATGCTTTGAGAAATTCAAAGAGTTTAAGGCGGAAGTGGAGAAACGAACAGGTAAAAGTATCAAGTCACTATGTTCTGATCATGGTGGCGAGTACCTCTCAAGCAAATTTAGGGATTACATAGCAGAGAATGGGATTACATCCCAGTTGACTGCGCCTGGAACGCCACAGCAGAATGGCGTGGCGGAAAGGAGGAATCGTACACTGTTAGATATGGTTAGATCGATGATGAGTTATTCTGAGTTGCCCATTTCGTTCTGGGGATATGCCCTGGAAACGGCAGCCTATATTCTTAACTTGGTTCCATCGAAATCAGTTCTTGCTACACCCACAGAACTATGGACTGGACGAAAGCCCAGTTTGAACCATATTCGGATTTGGGGTAGCCCAACACACGTGTTGGACAAGGAAGCTGATAAGCTGGCTCCTCGTACTGATGTAAGGTTGTTCGTTGGATATCCTAGATGAACGAAAGATGGTTTATTTTATAGTCCTAAGGATCAGAAGATCATTGTTAGCACCAATGCTCGATTCTTAGAGGAAGACTATGTCATAAACCACAAACTAAGGAGTCACATTATCCTTGAGGAGTTAAGGGGAGGATCGAATCCTACACCGGTTGTACAAGAAGAGAAACCACCAAACACTGCACAACGTGTCACAGAAGTACAGGAACTGCCTCGTCACAGTGGGAGGGTTGTACGCCAACCTGATAGATTTATTGGTCTAGGAGAGGCTTCAGATTTCCCAAAGGGTCTCAATGAATTGGATCCCAGGACCTATGATAAGGCAATTCGAGATAAAGATGCGGATTCTTGGAAAACTGCAATGGAATCTGAGATTGGATCTATGGATCACAATCAAGTCTGGAAACTTGTAGAAGCACAAGATGGGGTAAAACCTATTGGTTGTAAGTGGGTCTACAAGCGCAAGAGAGGATCAAACGGGAAGGTTGAAACCTTCAAGGCAAGATTGGTGGCAAAAGGGTATACTCAGAAAGAAGGGATCGATTATGAGGAAACCTTTTCACCGGTAGCCATGCTTAAGTCAATCCGGATTCTCTTGTCTATTGCCGCTCATTTGCATTATGAGATCTGGCAGATGCATGTCAAGACAACTTTCCTAAATGGAAGTCTTGAAGAAAACATCCACATGAAGCAACCAGAGGGATTCATTGCTAAGGGCCAGAGCACTTGGTGTGTAAGCTTAAGAGATCCATTTATGGACTTAAGTAAGCATCGAGATCTTGAAACATCCGATTTGATGAGGTTATCTAGTCATATGGATTCATGCAAAGTCCGGATGAGAGCTGTGTGTACAAGAAATGTGATGGAAATGTGGTGGCATTCTTCGTACTTTATGTTGATGACATCTTACTTATTAGAAACAATAAGAAGACGTTGTCGAACATTAGGGTGTGACTGTCCAAGCAGTTCGATATGAAGGATCTGGGTGAAGCCAGACATGTCCTTGGCATCAAGATCATTCGAGATCTCCAGAAAAGGATGTTATGTCTATCCCAGACGACTTATATCGATACAGTGCTAGCTAGATTTGGCATGCAAGATTCCAAGAAAGGTTTTATACCTTACAGGCATGAAATTCATCTATCCAAGGAAATGTGTCCCCAAACACAGTCTGAGATAGAGGAAATGAAGAAAGTACCATATGCTTCGGCTGTGGGAAGTTTGATGTATGCTATGCTATGCACTAGACCTGATATATGCTATACCGTTGGCATGGTAAGCAAATATCAGTCTAACCCTGGACAAAGTCACTGGACTGTGGTAAAAAACATTCTCAAGTACCTTAAACGGACTCGAGATTACATGTTGGTTTTTCGCTCTGATAGTCTAGTATCTTTGGGTTACACGGACTTAGATTTTCAATCCCACAAAGATCAGAGTAAGTCTACCTCGGGCTATATGTTTACATTAGGAGGTGGAGCCATCGCATGGAGGAGCATTAAGCAGAAATGCATTGCGGATTCCACCATGAAAGCCGAGTATGTAGCTGCCTCTGAGGCTGCAAAAGAGGCTGTCTGGCTCCGCGGGTTCCTAGTGGGCTTAGACGTGGTTTCTGATTTGCCTAAGACTATCACGATATACTGTGATAATTCTGGTGCAGTGGCAAATTCGAAGGAACCCAGAGCCCACAAGGCAAGTAAACACATAGAGAGAAAGTACCATCTTATACGAGAAATCATTCAGAGAGGAGACGTGGCAGTGGTCAAGATTGCATCGGAGGACAACCTGACTGATCCATTTATGAAGAGCCTGCCGGCTAAGACCTTTGATGGTCACGTGCAGAAAATGGGAGTGAGATGAAGACCTGGTGGCGCAGTTTGAGTTGATAGTTTAGATTGGAGAGTTTGCCAGTTAGTTATTATGCTTGAAAGACATGCTTCAAGTATAAGTGGGAGATTGTTAGTTTTGTATACTGAAAGACTTGTCTTTGTATACTTTTCTGATGATATGATGATATGAAATAAAAGTTATTGCAGTCACTGTTTGCATTTAGATTATGTTCTATAATTATTTTATGCAATGTTCCATATACTTACATTGTAGATGATACGGTATGAGGAGTCACACGGTAAGATCATATCATTAGAACCTTGTAATGTATTAAAGAGCTCACGGCTTAGATGGTCCTGAACACACCATCGGTACACCGTAGAATAATCTGATAAGTTAGTTTATCTTGACTAACTGATTATTCTAGTACACTCGTTAGTGTATTGAGGAGGATCACGATAGGATACTATTCTTTGTCTCTGACCCAATTACTGAGAGAATAAAGATCCACAGAGTTCGGGTTCTGAACTCATGTGATATTGGCGAGCATATGTGTGCGTTGTTTATTACTTTGATTTATCAATAAGTGAGATCTTTTCGTAGATCGAATTCGATATCTTGGGTAATAACAATGTATACATGATGTCTCGAGCAGTATGCATGAGCACCGTGTCCTGGTGCGCCAGATTGATGATGTTCTCTTGAGGAAACACAAGTTCATGTTGAAACCCTGTAGGTGGAATTTATTCCGTACATGAATAAAGCTTGTGTGGTACTACTCAAGGTTTTAGATGTTAATTAATTATAGCTGTCAGAGGCTGACATAATTAATTAATGAACATTATATCTTAAACACGGGGAATGGCTGGACTAAAGGAGAAAGCATATTCGTAAATATGTATTAAATTGGTAGGTCGGTTTTACTTCTTTAGTGGAATAAAAGTAAAACTTAATTTATTTAATTATATCCTAAGTTTATTGGATATTGGATATTAAATAAATTAGTGGGCCAATTTAATATTCTTCTAGATCCCTGTTGTAGCCCAATGTGACTGAAAGTGGACTGGATATAGAAGTTGAGATAGAGGCTCAACCCAATAGGGCTGGAGCATGAAATTTTCTCCCCTCCCTATATATAAGGGGAGGGGGGGCACGGAATTTGCATGATAATAATCATAAGAAATCAGCCCCTCTTTGTCTCTCAAAGTTATCCACAGATTTCACAACTCTATCTAGTAGATTTCAGCCCACTCTGAATCTAGATACAGTCCGGAAATACAACAGAAGATCTTGGAGTAGAATTTGTGGTGGTTGAAATTTTGAGCATAGGTGGCGCCATTCCTGTATTCATTCAATAGCAAGATTAGATCTTTAATCTTGTCCACAGACCGTCTATCGATTTGTAAGTAGATTCGTTCCTATGTCTTCCGTTTCATTATATTTGAATCTTCTTTGCATGCCTTTTGATTAGACTATGATAAACATGTATGTTACATAAAATTATGATTTGCATAAACATGGATTAATGAACAACCAAATGATCCTGCGGTGGTTTAATTCGAAAAAACTCCAACAGAGAAACCACAGAGGGACCTGGGAATTTAGCAAATATGGCAGAAGTAGATTTAGGTTCTTCACCTATTGAGTTCAAGGGTCATTATGCGTTTGCAGCCTCTGTTAACATTAATAAAAGGAGATTGGATTGATGACTCGGGAGCCAGTCATCACATGTGCCATCAGATAGGTTTGCTCACAGATATGAAGAGTTAAGGTATCCTTTGCAGATTTTTATACCAGATGGAAGCAGTATATGGGTGTTCTTAGCAGGAACAACAAGGATTAACAAGCATCTAACTTTGCAAAATGTTCTTTTTACTCCACACTTTACCCATAATCTGCTTTCAGTAGGCCAGTTAACTAAAGATCTTGATGGGAAGATTCTATTCGTTGCTTCACATTGTCTAGTACAGAGAAGGAATGATGACAATGTACTGGGCATTTGCAAATTAAAAGGATCATTGTATGTATTTCCACAGGAGCAACATCACACAGCTATGACACACTCAATTTTTGCAGACACAGATGTTGTGAAGTTACATGAGACTTTAGGGCATCCATCAATCTATACCATGGAGCATTTAATCAATTCTAAGAAGAGATTGAGAGCAGAAGATCTGGAGGTCATTAAATCATGTAGCATTTGTCACGAGGCAAGACATCAAAATGATCATTTTCCACTGTTGAACAGAAGAAGTGCAGAGACCTTTGATTTGGTTCATATAGATGTGTGGGGGCCTTGTAATGAAGAGAACATTACTGGCACCTCATATTTCCTCACTGTTGTTGAGGATCATAGCCGAGCTACATTGACCTATTTGTTTAAAAGCAAAACTCAAGTCTGGATGTTGTTAGAGGGTTATATTAACATGGTCAATACTTAGTTTCACAAGAAGATTAAGCAAGTTTGAACAGATAATGGAGGTGAATTCATCAATCATAATGTGCAGAAACTATTTCAGGAATATGGTATCCACCACCAGAGATCTTGCCCTTACTCACCACAACAAAATGGAGTGGTGGAAAAGAAGCATATGCATCTTTTGCAAGTGGCTAGAGCATTAATGTTCCAGAGTAAGTTGTCTTCTTATTTCTGGCCTTTTGGAATTCTACATTCTACATGGCTCATCAACATACTACCTTCTGTTGTGCTAGGGTGGATTTCCCCTTTTGAAGTCCTCTTTGGGAAGGCACCACAGCTTGATCAGATACAATTTTTTGGCTGCTTGGTTCACATGGGCAATGTATTACTATCTAAAACAAAATTTGATGCCAGAAGCAGACAGTGTGTGTTTCTGAGGTACTCTTCTCATAGTAAAGGTTTTACTCTATATGACTTGGTAAGTTTAAAGCTTTGTACCAGCAGAGATGTTTATTTTGTGCCTACACAATTTCCATTACAACATCCTGATCTACCACAATTACCCTTCCATAGTTTTCATTCTCCTACACTCACAGAACAATCATCTGTACCTAATCTTTCCTCTGAGCCTCCTACATCACAGATTATCAGTACAAAAGTACCATAGATAATTTCTTCCCCTGAAGCTCTAGATAGAGTGAGCCTTATTCAATCACTGGTTTCTTAATGAATGTACAACTTGTAAAAGAACCTAAAAATTATGCAGAAGCCTGCAAAATACCTGAATGGATTGCTGCAATGCACAAAGAGTTACAGACTTTAGAGGATAATCAGACTTGGGAGGTTGTTCCTCTCCCACATGGCAAGACTGCTATAGGCTCTAAGTAGGTATATAAGGTGAAAGTGAATGCATATGGTACAATTGAACGCTACAAGGTGCTTGGTGGCTAAAGGCTATAACCAAGCTCTTGGAATAGATTATCATGAGGTGTTTTCACTTGTAGCAAAAATGGTCACAGTGAGATTGTTTTTTGCTATTGCCACTCAATTCTCTTGGCACTTGCATCAGATTGATATAAACAATGCTTTCTTGCATGGGATATTGTCTGATGAAATTTATATGACTTTGCCACAGGGGTACTCCAAAGGCAAAGCTAGTGATGTTTGCAAGCTTGTGAAAAGTCTCTATGGCTTGAAATAAGCTTCCAGTGAGTGGAACCAAGAGTTGGGTAAGCATCTTACTTCACTTGGTTTCACACAATCCAACAGTGATCATTGCCTTTTTCTGCGAGGTTCAGGCCCTACATTTCTAGCTCTCTTAGTCTATGTAGATGATATTCTCTTGCTTGGGCCTTCACTTGATCAAATAGATTCAGTCAAAACCTCCTTACACTCAACCTTTACTATTAAAGATTTAGGAGAGGCAAAATTCTTTTTAGGGATGGAAGTAGGTCGTTCCTCTATAGGAACCTATCTTTGCCAGCGCAAGTATGTGTTGGACCTCCTAGAATCTACTGGTATGGGAGGAAGCAGACCGGCTTCAACTCCTTTTCCTTCCGGACTCACTCGTCAAAAGGAAAGAGAGGCCCTTTCTCAAGCTGACTTATACAGAAGGCTTGTAGGGAAATTGTTATACCTCAACTTAACTCGGCCATACATCTCCTATGTGGTATAACAGTTAAGTCAGTTTATCAATTCTCCTACTCAAACACACTGGGATGCAGCGTTGCACGTTCTAAGATACCTCAAAGGCACTCCTTTCCTTGGGCTTCATTATACTCATTCTACACGTTTTGAGCTCAATGCGCATTTTGATGTCGACTGGGATTCGTGCCTTGATACTAGACGCTCCCTCACTGGCTTTTGTATTTCACTAGGAGATTATCTTGTCTCATGGAAGTGTAAGAAACAAGAAATCGTCTCTCTTTCTACCGCAGAGACGGAGTACCGTGCACTGAGCTACACCATTCGTGAGCTGTTGTGGCTTTCTTTCATGATGAAGGATTTCTCTATTCCCCTTTCATTACCCATTCCTCTTCGTTGTGATAATCAAACAGCCATCCAGATATCCCAAAATCAAGTATATCACGAGCGTACAAAGCATCTTGACATAGACTGTCATTTTGCGCGGTTTCAATTTTCAAATAGTTTCATTCTCCCTACTTATACTCCTATATCGCAGCTTGCAGACTTGTTCACCAAGTCCTTGCCGGGTCCTAGATTTTGTCTCATTTTCTCCATACTCCATCTCGGAGATCTTCACCGAGTTGGGCCTGCGGGGGGCTGTTGAACGTGAGCTTAAATGGTGTGAAACACTGCAACGTGATCATCGCGGCAGCAAAGACTAATCACAGCAGCAAATAATATAATTTGGTGCATGCTCTGCATGCATGATCCGCAGCACGTCCACGTGTCCATGCAAGGATGCATGGACCACATTTAGATTCATTCCATCCGTTGATAGTGTAGTGACACGGATCTATACTGATAGTCGTAGATCTAGATTGCTCTCGTAGCTCTCTTAGTTCTCTTATTTTGTATAAATACAGAAAACACAGTTTCTATTATGGCTTGTATAATTTTTGATTGAATGAATAAAATCCTCTGATATTTTCCTCTCCAAAATAGATCAATTTTACGAGATTTAACAACAACCACATCATTTGATTCAACAAAATAACAATAAATATACAATATGAGTGTGCAATAATTAAAGGATGTTGCTATTTGCAACACTATTTTTTCAATATACATCACATTTACTACATACATCGTCACTATAATTAATTTTTCAATATTTTTCTTCATACACCACAATTTTTTTTCATTTTTACCCTTTAGTTTAATAATTAAGCTAAACTAATTGAAAAGGAAAAGAAAAAGAAAAAGGAGGACCCGACATTCTCTTGCTGCTGTCTTCTTCACAATTTTTTGGTGTACATTGCCATCTCTCTCTTGGTCTTCACTTCTTCACCTTTCAGTGTACACCGCCATCTCTTTCTTCATCTTCACTTCTCACCTTTGTTCCCATTTATTTGTGTCACTTTTCAATTTGTTTCTCCCTAAAATTAACAAACTTGATGCTCATAATTTGAAATCTGAAAACTTATGCGATAAATTGAATAATTCAAATAAATACGTTGATTTTCAAAATATATTCTTCGACGTTGTGTCTTATTTTCGAATACAATGTAGTAATTCAACAAGATTTTCGATGAAAGACGTTCGAAAGATAATTTGAATTTTATGAAGTTATTCGAAAAATTATTTTCCATGGTTTGTTGAAGATCGAAATATGATTTTCGAACTCTTGTTTGTTTGAATTAGGAATTGCAGGTGAAGAGATCGTTACTTTTTAATCATCGGTGAACTAATTAACAGAAGAGTATCAAGTTGCAGAAATTGAGCAATGTAGGTAGATGAGATAGAAATTAAGGTTAGGGAGAGGAAGGGGATGAATCCGTGAAAAGGGCAGCATTTTATTTTTTAATTGATTATAATTAGTTTTTAATTAAAAAGGATATTTAAGTAAATTAATAATTATTTATTTTGTATTTAAATTTAATAGTAGTGTATAATAAAAAATTAATGGTGTATTAGAATCACCCATAATTAAATGAAAAATAAAAATTTCCAAAACTACATAATTTCACTAACAATAAATATAATTGAGATCCTCCAGTGCCAATTTGTGTGTGTCAACCGTGTACCAAACCTCAAAGTTATTACTCCTTCTTTCATTTTATTCTTCAATTTTAATTTCTTTTGGTTTAGTATAATTTTACATTATTATTTAAGGTTATTCCACTCAATTGGGGTTTATAATTATTTTTTAATATTTAATTTTCACTTTTTAGTTAATATAATTAATTTTTGGAGTTGATTATTCCTAACTTACTGTGTATAATTTTTTAAAATATTAATTATGATTATTTATAGTATAATAAATTTTATTTTTATAAAAAATATTATTAACAATATATAATTTTAATGTAGGCGCACGATTAACATATAAAATTGAGACCAGAGGATCTCTAGTGACTAGTCTAATAAATACGTCCATATATCATGTTAAGATAATGATACAAACTCATTCGCATAATTAAGATGGTTGCTTAGGCCGATTCAAAACTTTTCTATGCGACTATTTGTCAGTTATTATGCTAATGACATTTTCAAGTTCGGTTTATTGTCAAACCATAACCCGCGTTACACAAGCATATCTTTTTATGTCGTTTTGGTACAATGACAGTCGATTAAGATTGTTAACGCATTACAAACAACAATTTGTTACTTCATTCGGTTACTGAATAAGTGTCGTTTTAACATTTTATTTTTGTTTCATAAAGAATGACTTTTTATACAATTGAGTTGGCTTTTTTTTCTCTAATTTGCCATTTTTTAATATATTCACACATTTAATTTTGATTCATTTAATGTATTAAAATAAGTGTATTAGATAATTTAATTATTTTATTAATATATTTATCCAAAACAACACTTGCTGGTAAACGGATAGAGTATTTTGCTAGTCCTCTCGGCAGGGTGGAGCCTCGACTAATCATTAATGCTATGAATATGATCGTGTATGTTATTCCAACAATTATCATTGAATGCAATTATTAATTTTGATGCAAAAGAAAAAAAATATAATATCTAGACATAAAACTCATCACCCACTACCATCATTGAATTCCATTACCCCATTATAAGTTATAACTAAACATCTCTACACGTGCTGGATATATAATGAAAATGATTAGTTGCATTATTATTTATACATGAACTTTATTAAAAACATAAACTTATTCATCGTTAAATAAAACTTCATTTATTAGATTCTGTACCGTTATGTTGTTATCAATTTGCACAACTCTTTAATTTAAATATTTTTCTGAATATGACAACTTCTTCAATTCATTTTTTAGTTTGAATCCTTCCAAACGCAGATCAAAGCATAAAATAAAATGAATACTAAATGTAGTAAATACACACCGAGTTTTATACATACAATAAATAATACTGAATTCACTTCACACATGACATATCTAACAAATTTTTAGACGCGCCTAATAAAATATACGATTTAAAAAATAAACACAATATATATATATATATATATATATTTGGCAGAACACAATTAATAAAGGATACTGATATGAAATTAAAATAAAAATATAACTTTAAATGATACTAATATGGGTTTTTGAATATTTTCTCAAAAATATAAATAAATTTATGGGTTATGTATTAACCAAAATTGCCAGCCCACGATAAATGGACTCAACCGAAAAAAAAGAAAAAAGAAAACTAGGTCTACCAATTGGGCCCTGGCCTACTTCGGAGCCACAAAGGTATTGCGTTGTGGGGCCCCACGATGAAAATGATGGCGGCGGCCTCAAATGAAAAAGGCAAATTTGGCTCGATTTTTTTTTTTTAATATTTTTGTGACAATTCCATTTTGGTGAAGCAGAGTCTGACACGAACACGATTCTTCCCCACTTCGTAACACGATTCGTCGTTGGTTGTAGCAGTTTAGTGGCGGCGGAGACGATGGTGGTGGGCGTTCTTGCTTTACAGGGGTCTTTCAACGAACACATTGCGGGTTTGCCTAGTTTCTTTTGAACTCGTTTGAGGGTGATTTCTGCTTGTTAGGAGATTGATGGGCGTGTGTGACTTTTGGTGTTGCAGTGTTGAGAAGGTTGGGCGTGAAAGGGGTGGAGATAAAGAAGCCGGAGCAGCTGCGAAGCGTCAGGGCCCTCATCATCCCTGGCGGTGAAAGCACCACCATGGCCAAGCTTGCCGAGTACCATAACCTCGTATGCTCTCTCTCTCTCTCTCTCTCTCTCTCTCTCTCTCTCTCGTTATAAGTTCGAACGAAGGATATTAATCGGAAGAGACGGAAAGCTATGATTTTTTTTTCTTTTCTCGTGTGTGTTTTAATTGAAAGAAGAAACATCTGATTTTGTTTCGTAGAGAGTGTCGGAGTTAAGACTGAAATCTCATGTTGGAAAGAGCAGTTGTTGTCTCTTGAGGTCATTCAAAAGAAAAAAAAAAATCAAAACAAAAAGGAAGTTAACTTTCGTAGAATAATTGCTTCTTCTTCTGATGCTGCTCTCTGGCAGTGCTCTGCTCAAGAAATGAAGAGCTCCTTTGTTCACAAAGCTTAACTCAGATATTCTTGAATGACAAGATTCATGATATTAGCTATTTTTTGAAGAGAGTATACTGCAAAGTCATAGACACTTTATCTTGAAGTTCATAGTTTCTAATTCCAAGGCCGTTGCCATTTCCCGTGTGTTATGACGTCTGGTGGTATAAGGTAGAGTTGTTTCTGTTCATTACATCATTAGAGTGTTTGCTCTTTGACAAACAGAGGGAAGAAAGGGAAGGTATGACAGCATTGACTGACTGGACTAAGGGAACTCGATCGAGAGATAGAACAGCTTAGTTGTTATGAAGAGTTGGCTTGAAGTCTTCGAAAAGAAGCTTAAATTTCTAGGTTATGCCCTTCTATGAAACTGAGGAAATTGAGATGCTTAATCAGATTGACAATTTGACATTAGGTTTTACACACAAGAGACTCACACCATTCGAGTTTTGTGAGTGGTATTGGCTGAGTAGAAGATTTTTCATTTGCCAAGATGATGTACAAAGTTAAAAACAACTTCTGATACTACCTTGCTAATCTCTGCATTAGAACTACTACTATATCTCTCTTTATTTTGATTATCAGAATTTTGTTGTAACTCTAAGAGTTTCCTCTAGTTATGGGTGTCCAGTGTCATTTTATGTAGTTCCACAGGTTGTATGACATGTCACCATGCTAATTTGGTAATCTCTGCAGTTTCCTGCACTAAGGGAATTTGTGAAACTGGGAAATCCGGTATGGGGAACCTGTGCTGGCCTTATCTTTTTGGCTGACAAAGCTATTGGTATGTGATTATTATATCATCATGTCACTGACTGCTTGAGAAACTTCCCATTTTTCCTGTAGAAATGATTTTGTACTCATTTCTTGGGATCCATGCTTCCAAATCCCATCTAAATCACGTTTCTATTTTCCGTATGTTTTCTAGTATATTGGTTTTGAAATAGATGGCGTATATCTTACAGGGCAAAAAGCTGGTGGACAGGACCTTATTGGTGGCCTTAATTGTACAGTTCACCGAAATTTCTTTGGCAGCCAGGTAGCATTTTCATCGGTTCTGCATGCAACTAACTGGGTAATGGGACAAGGGAAGATAATTAACATATAAAACACTTCTACCGTTTTCTTGGGAACTTTTAAGTTCTTCCTTTATCTTTTCTAGCATTGCATTCAGTGTTTTTATAGTTATTGCAATTTGCAATATAAAGCTGATACACTTGAGTGCTGAGCAAATGGTGCTCGAGAGTAAATTTTATTTTTTTTTTGCTCTTTTGCTTGAGGGAGAGTTTTTATGAAAAACCGTTGTTCTAGTTTTCCTTCTCGGGACATTTCCTAAAATCGTCCAACACAAGGGTCACCACTGGTTGAACTTTCTTCAGAAGCATCCTTGAGGGAAAATAAATTTGCCATATTTTAACTAAGGATGCTCCTATCACAGATAGGACATGTCTCAAGTGCTCATTAGTCCTTATTTTCCCAACACTTTCAGCAACAGTTAAATGATCATTCTGTTATTTGAATGAAACTCGTCAGATTCAAAGCTTTGAGGCTGAGCTTTCTGTTCCTGAGATTGTGGCCAAAGAAGGTGGTCCTCCAAGCTTCCGTGGTGTGTTTATACGTGCTCCAGGAATCGTTGAAGTAGGTCCAGAAGTGCAAGTTTTAGCCGAAGTTCTTCTTCCATCTGATAAACCTGCTAAAGATGATGCTACTTCTGAAAGTTTAGAGGTCAGTCCACTGCAGACTGCAAATTATTTTTAGCGTCGGGTACTTGAAAATTGATATAATTTTTGTGGACAAAGCAAGTAGATAGCCTTTTTAAGTGTATAACTTGGGATGCACCACGCTTCATGTTTCCTTAAAATCTATTAGCCAATTCAATACCGGCCTGTTTACTTGTTTTCCCTTCCCTGAGGGAGTGTGATGGGGGTGGCAAAGAACATTCCATTTTCTTCTACATACCTACATACGTGCAATGATCAGAATTACGGAATCAAGACAAATGCCATTCTATGATTTTTCTGAGGGTAGTTGTGTGTTCATGTCTAGTCACAAAATTAAATGTTATATAAAGTTGCATTTGATGGTAGATCCTTATTCTCACATCAATTTCTAATGGATGCATCAGGAAAACGCTAAAGCTGAAAAGAAGGTTATTGTCGCTGTAAAGCAGGGAACATTACTAGCAACTGCTTTTCATCCAGAGTTGACTGCAGATACCAGATGGTTAGTTTTGCGCGTTTTTACCCCCCAAACGTTTTTTACTCTTTTTGCTTATCTAGTTGCATCATCGTGCATTTGTCCGTATAGGCACAGTTATTTCTTGAAGATGCTCGATGAGAACAGTGAAGAAGCATCAAGCAGCACTGTCACTGTCGTGCCCTCTGGCAATCTAAGCCTCCCCGAACCACCAACGTACGACCTCCCAATCTTTCAACACTAACAAAGAACAAAGGTGCACGAGTATGTATGATTTGTGATCAATTCCTTGTCAACAGATGTTAAATTTATCGAAGATGGCAAAAAAATTCTTTGCGCTAACAGCTTCGTCTACAAAGTCGCTCTTTGTAAATGTTAAACAGATGTTGACTCTTTCTTGGAATATATGGAAAATTCGACCGTTGCTGAATGTAGGCAAGTTTGTATTCTACACTCCCTACATGAAGCATTATTTTCAAAGTTGCCACACATGTGGGCAGTGGCTCCTCCAACATGGTCGATGTTTTTGGAATTTATTACTTTAATTTTCCGTCTCATCGGTTTTATTTTATATATCACACTTCACTCAATGTACTAACAAAATTATATATATATATATATAAAGTTGAGCAACTAACAAAATGAAATCCAATTATTTCGTGTCTATATAAAACTGTAATGCTTCAACTCAATTTCTTAATTGTTCCATGAGAAACTAGCTAGCTAGCACCCCTGCAAATTGCATTTCTATAATCACTCTCGCATCGGGACCGTTTGTCATCAACGGCGGAGAAGAGCTAGCCAGAAACTAGTCCGTCAGCGGCTCCATCATTTACCAGGGCAGCACCCGTTTCTACACTGCTTCCGAACTCCACCACCACACAAACGCCGTCAACCACAAAATAATGGCGCAGCCCAAGATAGGTACCAAAACAAAATGGCAGGTTGATTTTGAGTTGTTTTGAGGAAGAAGATATATAAAATCTAAAATTTCCGAAAAAAAGGAGAAAAGGTCAAAAAAATATAAATTGTTGTCTATGAGAATAAAAAAGAACATTTAAGTAATAATTTTTATTTTGAGGGTTAAGTTACAAAAAGTAAAATGGAGGATGCATGTAGAATTACTCAATAGATTAAATCGAATATTGATTAATAGAAGCAAAATTGCGCCATATAATAAAAAATATATTGTGTAATTAATTGTAGAAAGTGGAAAAAAAAAGAATAAAATTAATTTCATATTTGGCTACTAATGAATTAGGAGTGGCGGGTGGGCTGCTATATATTGAACTCATCAATTTTTTTATTTTTTATTTTTGTTATTAAAAAAAAAAAAAAAAAAAAGCTTCTTACCATGCATAACTGGAGAAACGGACACCCAAAGAGTAGATCAAACAAGCAGACGACCACCGCGCATATTCGGAGAAAACGGCTCTAAAACAGCTACCAAATCAAATTCTTACTCTATAAAAAGAAGTAAAAAAATTCTTACACTCAATTGAAAGAGAAGCCAAGAAATCAAATAGCTAGCCTTGTAAATGCAGATTAAATAATCTTTTCTATATGGAAACTAAAGATTAATTGCTCTCTCTAGCGACATATATAATAGGACAATTCTTTTTTTTTTCTTCCTTGATTTTCTGTAGCTAACAAAGATGAGAAGTGGGACAGTACCGGCGGTGGTTTTCTTGCTTCTGGCGGCGGCAGCATCGCTGTGTTCGGCCATTGATGTGACGTACGACGGGCGAGCTCTGGTGATCGACGGGAAACGTAGAGTTCTGGTCTCCGGCTCCATCCATTACCCCAGAAGCACTCCCGATGTTAGTATAAATTCCGATTGATATATCATATATATATATGAAATAATTAAGATAAAGTTAATTAGAAATAGAAATAGTGTGATGGACGTTATATATAGACTATAGTTAATTAGCAGGTGGGGTTTTAGATAATTAGATAGAGGTTAATTTTGTATGTAATTAGGTGACGTGTTTGCATGCAGATGTGGCCTGACTTGATACAGAAATCAAAAGAAGGAGGTCTTGATATTATAGAGACTTACGTCTTCTGGGATTTTCATGAACCAGTTCAGGGAAAGGTAGTTCCTGCATCTACTTTTAAAAATAAAATATATAAAATTATTGGAATAAACTAAACTAACATATTTAATTGGCAGTATGATTTTTCCGGACCAAAAGATTTGGTAAAATTCATAAAATTGGTTGGTGAGGCTGGTCTCTATGTTCATCTCCGAATCGGACCCTATGTCTGTGCTGAATGGAACTATGGGTAATTAATTAAGCAATATAATACACCCATCTTTAATTTATATTTCTTTTTCTTAATTGAATTATATTTCTTAATCAATGCAATCTTGAATTGAATTGGTGGTCTGCAGGGGGTTTCCGATGTGGTTGCATTCGATACCTGGTATTCAGTTTCGAACTGACAATGAGCCTTACAAGGTTTATAAATTTCTCTCTTGCAATTTATTTTTAATTAATTAATTTGATCATATATATATATATATATATAAGATGTTAATTACAACTAATTAACGTAACTAACAATACGGAAGGGTTTGTGTTACAGGTTGAAATGCAAAAATTTACGGTTAAGATAGTGGATTTGATGAAGCAAAATAATCTGTATGCAACACAAGGTGGCCCCATAATTTTGTCTCAGGTAATATATATTTATATTTATTTATAAGAAAGTAATTAATGCCCCGTAAAGTTGTATATATGATATAATTGAGTTGAAAAATTAAAGAATTGTTTAATGGGCGGTGTGATGGATATTTAGATTGAAAATGAGTATGGAAACATTGATTGGGAATATGGTGCGGCGGGGAAAAGCTACATAAATTGGGCGGCGCAAATGGCTACCTCCACCAACACTGGAGTTCCATGGGTGATGTGCCAGCAGAGCAATGCACCTGATCCCATGGTACATATATATACATGAATACATGAATACATGAACACATGCATGAACACATGATGTATATATATATATATATATATATATCTGCAGATAAACAGTTGCAACGGGTTTTACTGCGACCAATTCAGTCCAAACTCAGGTGGAAAGCCCAAATTCTGGACAGAACTGTGGAGTGGATGGTTCTCTTCATGGGGGGATCCTGTCCCCTACAGGCCTGTCCAGGATGTCGCTTTTGCTGCAGCCCGCTTTTACCAGCTCAACGGAACCTTGGTCAACTACTACATGGTATGTATATATATACATCTTTTTTATAATACATATACATATACATATACATATATATTTGCTTATTAATTTGCAATATTATTGGTACTGCAGTACCATGGAGGAACCAACTTTGGGCGAACTTCTGGTGGACCCTTCATTAGCACAAGCTATGACTATGATGCTCCACTTGATGAGTTTGGTATGTATGTATAATTATTTCTATATATATATATATATAAGTGTTAATTATGTGTATATATGTTAATTAGGTGTTCCCAGGCAGCCCAAGTGGGGTCACTTGAAAGATCTTCACTTGTCTATAAGGCTGTGTGAAGAAGCAATGGTTTCTACTAGTGGCGTTACTGCTTCTCTTGGTGCAAGCGCAGAGGCCACTGTTTATGAAAGTGAGGGTAAATGTGCTGCTTTTCTAGCGAATTGGGGTGACAAATCAGAAGCAGTTGTGCAGTTCAGGGGCAATACCTATCACTTGCCTGCCTGGTCTGTTAGTATTTTACCCGATTGCAAAAATGTGGTGTTTAACACTGCACAGGTGAATGCTCAAACTGGCATCACTAGTTTTGTCCCACAAATTAATGATGATGTTGGCAGCTGGAGCTGGTTCAAGGAGCCCGTTGGCATCTCAAACACCGCTTCTATTCAGTCGTCTGGGCTGGTGGAGCAGATCAATACCACTGCTGATAAAACTGATTTCTTGTGGTATTCATTAACCATGGATCTCACCGACAACGACCCTTTGCTACAAGGGGGATCTCACCTAACACTGCACGTCGACTCCAAAGGCCATGCTCTTCATGCTTTTATCAACGGTAATCTTGTAGGAAATGCACAAGGTAAAATCAGTAACCGTGGCTATTCAGCTGATATCCCCATCACCCTTCAAAAAGGCAACAACATCATAGATCTCTTGAGCATGACCGTCGGCCTGCAGAACTACGGATCATTTTACGATGTAATCCCGGCTGGAATCACCGGAGTGTACCTAAAAGGCTTAACCAATGGCTTATCCCTTGATCTCTCTTCACTCACATGGAAAAATCAGATTGGTTTGGGTGGAGAACAAGACACTGTATTCAAAGGAACTTATCCACTCTTTGTTTCAGACCCTGCTTTTCCTACAAACTCACCCTTAACATGGTACAAGGTACGTACGTAGTTATATAATACATATATATATTAGGTTGCAGAAACTGATGTTGATTGAATATATAATCATCAGACAACGTTTTCTGCTCCTCCGGGAACGAGCCCGGTTGCAATAGACTTCACAGGCATGGGGAAAGGGTATGCGTGGATCAACGGACAATGCATCGGGCGTTATTGGCCTGCTAATGTTGTTGGTTGGGACAAAGGCTGTGTGGACTACTGCGATTACAGGGGAAACTATGGCCAAAACAAATGTCTCTCAAACTGCGGGAAGCCAACTCAGCAGTAGTAAGCTATCTAGCTAGCTAGCTACTGAAATATATCAATTGTAACATATATATATATATATATATTGGAAATGAATTAATTAATTTGCATGCAGCAATCATGTTCCTCGATCAATGCTGAAACCGAGTGGCAACGTTCTAGTTATGTTGGAGGAGATTGGTGGAGATCCAACGAAGATCTCTTTTACTACGAGAGAAGTAGGCCATTTTTGTGCAAGAGTTGCAGAATCACATCCAGCTCCCCCAGAAATGTGGGGCACCATCAATCCTACTACACCCACACTTGTGCTACAATGCCCCGATCCCAAACAGATCATATCACAGTTCCATTTTGTTAGCTTTGGAACTCCTCAAGGAAACTGTGGAACTTTCTCAAAGTCCCAATGCCACAGTGAAACAGCTCTCGGAATCGTCCAAAAGGTCACAAATTTTAGTGTTAAAATCATGCATGCAATTAGATTTAATTAATTTGTAGCTACCTCCTTCAATTCCTCAGCTAGCTAGCTGAAAATGTTTTGCAGGAATGCATTGGGAGATCGAGATGCAGTGTTGAAGTCTCAGTGACAAACTTCGGCGACCCTTGTGCAGAAGTTACCAAGAGTTTAGCTGTCGAGGCTTCGTGTTCTTGAAACTTGAAACCTGCTGCTTTATGCAATTATGCTATTGCATTGCGTGTTTGTACATACATCTGCTGAGTGTTGAGTAATAAGCTAAGCTAATGTCATTTTTGTTAGATAAAGATTAGCTAGCTAGCTACCCAAGTTTTGAAACAAACTTATGGTTAATAAAGTGATCACATTATATTACAAGTTCTTCTCCTAAATAATCTTCTATTGCATTCTTATTCTGTTATTACATTTACACCATGCGTTTTTATAAGCATTTGGCCATTCATTATATTTATTAAGAAAATATAGTAATTTCATTTAATGTGAAAATTATGTACATATTTATATTTTCTTAATTCAAACATAAAAAAAAATTAAAATATTAACCCAAAAAATAAATCTAAACACTAAAAAAAAAAATAAACCCTGTAAAATAAATTTTAGAGTCCTAGAAATAATGAAAAACAAACCCTAAAAAATGATTATGTATAGTTGATTATTTACAAATCATCATGTTGTTGTTTTGGACCTACAACAAATTTAAATTTATGCTTAGATTTCGATGTGGCATTAGATTTTATTCTTTTTACGTAAGAAAAATCTTCCATTCAAGTATTTTGTGGATTTCAGTATTTTGGTAGACTGTTGAGAGCGTCATGACTTCCGGGGAAGAACTCAATTCGATTAGCTAGTTGAATTTAAGAGAAATACAAGTAAGTCGACACATATCATAATTCAAATTCGATGTAAAGGAAGGATCTTGCTCCTATCCACTGGAGCTGGTTTTGCATGCACTTTATGGCAATGCAAGACCCGGGCAGGATAACAAATCGAGGAAAACACACGTTTCGTGATGAGCCCTTGATTTTCATGGATTTCATTCATTTTGAAGTCTAGTTGAATGGTAGTTCTTGTACATTGCATGCATATATTGAGAAGTTACGCATGGTTTTTCATATTTTGTGCAATGTCATGTTTTTGCTCATTTTGAAAGAATTTAATGTCAATTATTTTATGAAATGCAATTGAGCTTGGAAAGTGCCTAAGAAGATAGAGAATCTAGGAGCGCTTTGCAAAAAGAATCAACTTAATCGAATGAGAAACGAGTGAGAATAGATTAAAATGGTGAAATGTCAACTTAATCGGATAAGAAACGAGTGAGAATAGAGTAAAATGGTGAAATGTGTCGGGCAATAGCACGAACCGTGCTAACAAAACACAACACTTTTGCCACTGTGGTGAAGGAGCACGGACCGTGCTCCCTATTGCACGCCGCATTCCCCTCTTGGTGAAGTCACGTTATTTCAGCAAATTAAGAGCACGGGCCATGCGATATTCGACGAGTTTCCTTTTGGACCGAGCTTTCCTTTCTTCTGTGGGTTTCCTTCCCTCTACTATCTAAGGGCTCTTCTTGGACGAAAATTACACCAACTTTTATCGTATAGAAGAGCAGAGAAAAGCAAGACATGACAGAGAGCAACCAAGATTGAAGCTTCAACCCGACATAAGTTGTATTTACGATTTTTTGTTTATGTTTACAATTTTAGTTTTAATTATCACTTTGTTTCCTTTGGATTATAATTTGACTATGAGAGGCTAAACATTTAGAGATTTTAGAATTTGAATACAATTATGGATTTCCGTGATTTCGATTAATACTATTATTCATTTTCTTTAGTTGATTATCCTTCCTTAAATTAATTGTCTTGTGAATTTATTTAACCATCAAATGCACTTGTGTAGTTAATTGATTATCACTCGAGAGAAGTTAATTAGTTGACAGATTAGGAATGCATAACACGAGTTTACTAGATCGAGAGATTGGTAGATTATGGTAAGGAGAATAAATCTAGAGAACCTTTAGGAGTTAGATGATAATTTGAGATCGAAAGATAATAATTAGAATCTAATCTACGTCTAGAATTTACTCGAGAGAGAAGGTCTAGATAATTTAGTGATTCTATTGCAACTTTGAGAATTAAACTCGGTTTAATTAATTAATTGAATTCATAGAATCCATATGCGCGTAGATCCTTTAATCAATTTTCTCCCATAAGTTCCCGTTCGAATTTTGTGTTTCGATTAATTTATTATTTAGATTTTAGCTTAATTTAGTTCCACACCAAATCTTTAATTCGGTCTTAATTAAATTACATAGTCAGTCTTGGGTGGATACAATATCTGTTCTCACCGCGACTTGTGAGTCATTTTTGAATGAAATGAAAGAGTACACATAGTGTGGGATATAAGACTCATTTTCACTTTATTTTTTATTTACTTTTATTATAGTTTAATTTAATTAATTAATTTTCTATTTATTAAGCACTAAATTCCAAATTGAGACACACTATGCTTCGGTTTTGGCCTGATCTACGCAAACCAGTACTCTTTTTGGACAAAAGAGTACACAATAAGCAAGGTAGACATTCTAGCTTGTCCATTCATCAATATTTCCAAACCATGATGCCTTTGTTTCGATATTTCGGAAGTTGAGACATGACAAGCCATTTAGATGCAATCAGTCGATTACCATTCGAGAGTTAACCAAGTAACATCAAATATTGCAAAAAGAGCAATCTCCGCAGTGAAAGCATACAAGAAACTGTTCTATAAACAGAAATCAGGTGTCTGAGTAAAGCTTGAGATGAAACCATACTCAACTCGGGTTTATTACAAAAATGAAGCAGCATCCTCATATCCAGAGCTCACAAATAGAAACATAATGTACCACAAATTGAGAAAGCACAAACCTCATCGTAATCCAAAAATCTCCTGAGGAGGATCAAAAACACGTTGATCAGGAAAAAATTCCTCGAACTCTTGTTTGACTTGGTTCCTCAACAAGGGATGCGGAAGTAGCCCCTTCAACAATATCCTAAAAGGCAATTGCTCGGGAGGATCTGGAGACTTTTTCATATCCTCATAGATATTCATGGCATCAGCAGGCGAACCATACTGTAAGAAACCACGGATAACTTCTGTATAAGTCTGAGAATCAGGAAATAAATTTTCCTCTCTCATATTTTGCCATAAATCCATTGCATCATCCATCTTTTTCCGTCTAGCCAGTGCAACAATCAAATCCTTGTACAGGTAAACATCAGGTTTGTACCAATCTTGTTTTCTAATCACCATAAACATCTGAAAATACCAAAAATTACAGAGTTTTCAGAAGAACCAAAAAAAAAAAAAAAATGGAAACAAATTGACAATTGAGCAGAGCAGGGTGGTTGAAATTCATTCTACTTTAAAACAAGCCAACATGAAATTCAAACTGTGTCCACGAACTTGACTAGCAGTACATTATACTATGTTCACTTTCTGATTCTCTGTTCCCTAACTATTTGAACATATAAACTCACAAAAGTAATGCCACAGACGGAAAGTGTTGTGGACATCCTCCACGAATCATCATGATGATTATCATAGATTTCAATGCAGATTTTAGGAATACTACAGTAAGAAGCTTGACAATCAATAGATATGCTAAGTTAGACAAAACCAAAGATGATAAACTATAAGGATCAAACAACAAAATCAAGCCAAACCAAACAAAGCACAAACACAACCTATACAAAAAGATATAAATTGCACAGGAAAATGAAAATGGACAACAATTTAGCTATATACTCCACATATGAGGACGACCAACCAGAATCAATCATGGTACAACCAGCGAAGCACGAGGTATGACCAAAAATGAAATTAACCTTGACGGCAAGAGAAACCTCTCCTTGGCGTTCGAGCTCATTGAGAACGGCAACCATATCCAATTTGAGAAGCCTGAGCGCGTGGGTCTTGATGAATTTATCGAGCTTCTCGCTATCGTCTTTGAATCGCTTCATGCCTAATATAACGAAGATGGCCTCTTTCCCGATGAGTTTTTTGCCCCTCCACAACGAGCCTCTGGGCCTGCCGTCGTGGTAGGACCGTTCGCAGCCCGATGTCGGCCGAAATGTATTGCTGATGGTTGATTGTAGTAGAGATGGAGAAACTAAAACATGGGTTTTGGAGCTGTGGATGGATTTGGCTAAGAGGGATGCAGCGGCGATATATTGTGCTCTGGGTCTTGAAAGTATGCCGGCGATTTGCATTGTCCGGCGGGAAGGGAACTAAGTTGAGGAGAAAGGGTTTAAGCCAATGACCAGAATTGGGGGTTTTGACCGTCAGATCGTTATTTCTTTGATTTATAAATTAATATATTTATTGCCTTTGGTAATTCCTCTCTCTCTCTCATTGCGTTGCGTGCTATTTACAAATTATTTATCGTTAAATATCTTAGAATTAGCCTCTAAAATAAATTTAAAAAATCTTAAAATTAGTAAAATACTAAAATGGTTACATGAAAAATTAGTACAGTGCTCACCTGCACATTATTTGATTCAAGGCACTAGATCTCCTTGTTTTGGTTTTGTAGACCTCCAATTTATCCCTTTCAAAGTCGTCTCTGAATTGAGGGGATTTGTCATCCATTTTTTTAACAATAAACTTAACTTTATAAATAGAACAATAGGTAAGTGAGTAAGTCAAGTACAAGAAATTAAAATGAGCGAAAACCTCCAACAATTTACTTTATTTTACAACATTTCTATTTCTATTATACAACAAAATATTCATTTTATTTTTAACGATTTACTCTAAATTCTACTCTAAAAATGAATATTTCATAATATTTCTTTTTTATGTATTTATTTTAATCAAAATTTTTCCAAAAAATAACTATTAAAATTCCTGAAACTAAATAATAATACAATGTAGAAACATTTCATAATAATATTGCAAAGAACAAAAATTACATACTAATATTATAAAAAATAAAAATTACACACTAATATTAATTTGATATACAATTTTTTATTTCAATATTTTTAAGAAATAAATAAATTAAAGTTGAAGATAAAATAAATAAAAATTCGATGAACGGTGATCGAGCACTACTATGCTGGATAAATAGAGCAAAATTGTAGAAGTGCCTTAAAATAGAGCGTTGTTCACAACATCAGTGGAAAATTTTGGCAACTTTTACTCTAAATGTAGAGTTTAAAACTTCCCAAGCTCTTCGTAGTTTCGGTAGTCAAAATTAATAGTCCACCTTTTTTTTAATTAAAAGTTAGAGATTGATGAATATTGAAATTCGTAATGTAATATTTCCTTTTTATAAAATGGACTAGCTACCACAAAATTACAATGCTTGTGATGGCCACTAAACTACTCGATTTGTCATATTTTTATTTATCAACACTTGCTATATATTAATTCTTCCCTTATTAAAAAAACACAAGCATTTGTTATCTTTCTTGACTAATTGAGAGATGACAGTTATTATTCCTTCCGTTTCATAATATTTGTTGTTTTAGGCTTTTAATCTAAATTTAATAATTAATTTTTTGGACTTATATGCCCCTTCTTTTTATATCAAATAAAATATTATTCCCTTATATTTTTCTAAAAAGTTAGCAAAATTTTATCTCTTCATATATTTATAGGGTTAAATTTGGAAGAAAGAATGTGGAAATATTAGGACTGAGCAAACGGTCGGACCGGGCCGAAATTCATGGATCGAATGGACCGATTATTTTTTTTGGACCGGACCGAACCGATTCACAAGGCATGACCGAACCGAAGACCGACTGATTGTCACTCTCTCTTTTTTTGTTCCTTAATATACCATTATTTTATATATCATATATGAATTATGATAATATGATATATTGATATTATGCACCATACATTATATAATTAGTAATTAGTTTATGATTACTAATATACTATTATATTTAAATTTAATTCTTTATTTTAGTAGTAGGATTCGGTCCGGTCCGACCGATTACATAAATCGAACCGACAGAATAAATTTCGGTCTCTTCAAATAAAGATCGAACCGATCGAACTAAGTTAAAAGACCGACCGAAATTACAAAAATTCGGTCAGTTCGGTCCGGTCCATTCGGTCGGTTCGATTTTTGCACTGTCCTAGAAAATATCTAAAATAATAAACATTATGAAACGGAGGGAGTATATACATATACTGGAACACATGCATTGTACTTTACATTTTATTGAGTTGTACTATAATGTATAACTATTATTAATTAATCATCTATGATTTTTATTTTTCATACAATTTCACATGTGCGCATAATCATATTTTTAGATTTTTCTATCTAATTTTGAATTCTAGAATATTTAAATGTGAACAATAATTTCAACAAAATAGCATGAAAAATATAATATACATTAATCAATATAAAAATTATATAAAAAATTAATTAAAAACCGCTATTAAAAATTTGTATGAATGAAAGCACACTCAATATTAATTTGTTAGTCAATTTTTTTATTAGCTTGAGTAAATTCATTTTATTTTTACATATGTAGCGCCCCGGGCCTGGAGGGATCGAGGTGTTAAAGAAAATACACATGAGAAAAGAAATCATAATAATTTTTTTACAAACTAACATAAATCATTTTCTTGAATTATAAAAATACGGACAACACTTCGGTTAGAACAATGATAAATTTCACGCTCACATGTGTTTATCATTCAACAATCAAACACACAAGATAAGATTTTTCAATCAACTTATCATTTTAAAATAAAACCTTTTGAACAACCAATTAAAACATGTTCAATCATGACTTGTCAAAAATTCATTAGTCAACATTCAAAATATGCCAACAGGCCCGGACACTCACACACATCCATAAAATATTTAAATAATCAATAAACATACATTGAAGGCATAAATAGGCATACTTATTGACCATAATTAAACATAGTCAATAATTTCCAAATTAAAATATAATCAAGTAAATCAACTACATAAATGATCCTCATTAGTCCACGTCCGCCGTCTGCCTTCATTAATTACCTGAAAATATTTTTAAATAATGAGGTTGAGTGCTAGAAAACACTTCGTGAGCATACTTATAAATTCGTCCAATAATTTGTAATAAAAATATCCATAACTCCACAATTGACATGTCATAATTCATACGTTCAATATACATAGTGGAGAACGATTGTAATGTGATCATACATATATCATATTCCTACATAAACATGTTCATAAGTAATTGCATCGAAGTGACATTTTAGAACTTCTCATATGAGTCGTATCAAATCCACATTGAGCAATACATGTATAAAGATGCTTAATGAGGTAATGAGGTATTTATATATATATATATATATATATATATATATATATCTCCTCAATAAGCCATGATTTAGAAATTAAATTAGAAATGTAATTTATAACTTGATCATTTGGACTGCTATTTAGGTGAAACCAATTCCTATGAGTTTGTCTCTCCAAGCACTGCACTTCAATGTATTCGTTCGTCTCGTTTAGATAATAATTGGGGCATACATAATTAAAATTGTAATTGGGCTAAAAAGCCAATCATTTGGAATATCTTTTATTAAAAATGAACTCAACTTAAACATTTGGGCTCTAGAAAATTCATTGGGTCTCCATAATTGATTTTGTGGTGTTACAACATACATTTGTAGCTTATATATAATAAGTATAATTTTGTATATTTACTTTAAAATATATTCGATACAAGAAACATAATTTTCATAAGTATCATTATATATATTTTTTACATATAGAGTATTCAATATGTGAATAATAATTGTATGATAAGACAATATATGATTGAAATATACATGTTTAGATAAAATATTGTGTCAAAGGAATACATAAACTAAAAATATATAAAATATGGAATACTTATTTATGTATGCCATTCTTCATCAGTAAAAGATTATTAAGCCACATTATTATCCTCAACTATGCAAATGCACTAGCTATATTTGATTAATTATAATTAAATAGAACTTTTTAACATGGCTCGTAATTAAAGTAATAATTAAACTAAAAGCTTTTCCACCCCTCTACCAACCAATCTTATAATTCATTTTCATTAAGTACATAAAAAATCGTGATTAATTTTGAAATTAAAATAGACTGATGAGCAATATATCGAGTGATATATTGATTTTTGTAATATAAGATCTTTAGATGAATAGAAAAGATCTTTTGTAATGCCCAAACCCTACTAACCCACCTATTTAGCTAGAGCCCCTCAACTGTTTACACACAATAATCATTCTTGTGTGTGAAGCGATTAGGATTTCTGAGAGAGAGAGAGAGAGAAAAAATTTAAGACGGTTACAGTGTTCAGTCTTTGTGAATCTTCTTCTTCCCTGAGTGTAGAGCATCTTGCTTTGTGCGAGTAAGGGCCCTGGGAAGTGGTGCAGCCCACGTGTGTTCGCTGGTGGTTTGAGGCTTGTGCTGCCGTAAGTGCTTTGTGGAGTTCACGACTCAACTCAGGAGATTTAGTTTTCGAAATTCTGAGCCATTGTTACCTCAGATTCTAGATTAGGGTTTTAGTGATTCCAGTTGCAGGCTATAATCTTTGTAATAGTCGATAGGTTTGACCAAAGGTCACGGGTTCGAACCTCCTCAATACCACAGGTCAGGTGTGTGAGTAAAAAAAAAATAGTCGATAGGTTTGATTGTAAATACTCCTTAAATATATATTTATTTATTTAAAGAATGATCTACATAACGTAATACACAAATACAATGCATGTTAACTAGGCTATTTCATCTGCAAAAACATGTAGACACAATCTAAGTTTCAAATAGCGGCTAAAAAAGATGACATATATATAAAGTATGAATAGGGGGCTGCTATTCAGGTAAACACTATAATTATTGTACATGAAAGTTGAAACACACAACTTATATATTAATTATTCATTCCAAATTCTAGCAGAGAAAGAGCAGACAAGAATATTAATCATGTTACAGTGAACATATATGGATGAAACGATAAATAAAATGGTGCTAGAGCAAGCTAATTAGGGCGTTTGAAGGTCGAGAGAAGATGCAGAGTTTGCAGGAAGGCGAGTAGAGCGAAGGGGTCCAGTACTTATCTTCGCCTCCGACGACGGGCATGGCCACTCCTCTCTTGGCCGGGCTCACATACCCCGCCCTATATGTTTTTCCAAGAATACCCTCAACACCATCACTCAAATTTACGAACCTAAACTGCGTCTCAAGATGAGCAAACGCATCATCACTAGGCAGTTGGTAGTTGTGAACTCTGTTTTCCTCTGCTCCGATTGGGGTCACCCTTATGTCCATCTCCACCAACCCCGACACCGTCACCCTCGCCGTGTTCACATCATCAGTCCTCTCCACAACAACCTCTCTCTCTCCTCTCTCACTCCTCCGCCATTCCGCCTCCCCATCCGTCGGGACTTCAACGGACTCGCCGTCCCACTTAACTATCAGTGCATCATCAACACCGTCGTCGTTCCAACGTGGGACCTTCTTGGCTGCAACCACCAACGTGTGGGTGTCGAACATGACTGAGAGAGCTTGCACCCAGGTGTAGTCGCGGCTCCTCCCCGACGGCCTTGTGCCGATGAGATGCGCATTGATTTGGAAGTCCTCGTCGGAGACGATGGCGAAATTGCTGCCCTTTGATCCATGGAAGTAGAACATGACGCCATCGCCTCCCACGAAACGTGGATCGTAGCACAGCGCCCCATATCCGTTGCACTTAGGCCTTCTCCCTGCCAAATAAACCAAGAGAGTGAAATTAATGAAGTAAAAAAGAGGAGTAATATATAAAGACATACATTTGCAGGCGACTTGGCACATGCTGCTGCAGTCGAGGAAGCATCCCTTGCGCTTCTTGTTGTTCTTGGGCTTGCGCTGGGGGCACTCGGCGGGGCAGGTGAGAGTCTTGTAGTGGCATTTTCCTCTTGCATGGCAGAAGGCTCTTTCTTGCCCAGTCTTTGGCAGCGCTGATAGCAACTCATAATTCGTCGTGGCGGCGTCGTACGGAGGTTTCTTCTGGTTGCCTTCAGCGGCAGCCGCCGTGATGAAGAGGAGGAGAACTACCGGAAAGTAGAGCTTCCTCGCGTCCATTATTATTATTATTATTATTTAATTAATGATTAATTATTTTGAGTTTTGGCGTTGTAAAATTAATTGTTGGTGCGATGGAAGCATGAGAAATTAAAGCATTTATAGGTAGGAGAAAAAGGAGCGTGGAATTCGGCTCAAGTAATGTACGTATAGTTTGAGTTCGAGGTTATATATAATATACTATATTCTAATGGAGAAATACAGCTGAGAACAGCTTTGATTGTTCATAAAATTAAAAACACAGTTGGATCGAGCATGTTCTTAATTTGCCCAACTCCAACTATTAATTCAAGGGTTAATTATGATTAAATACATAAATTTTTAACACAATTTATAATTTAGACACGAACTTTGAAATGTCACAATTAAAACACAATCTTACATTTTATTGCAAAATAGACAGTACCCCTAACTTTTTCAACGATTATAACATGAAATATTGCAAAATTACATACATATCTATATAGCATAATCATAATTTGAATTTCATTAATATAATAAAGATCAGTATAAAATATAGTCTTTGATTTTCACATTATTACAAATTGTGGATGAAGAATCTTGATTTTATCTTGAAAAATATTTGAAAGAGTAATACATATATATTTTTTATAAAAAATAAATAAATAAAGTGCTTTTAATATCCATGATAATTATTAATAAATAAATTTGTCCCTATAGTTTGTATATAGCCTCTACCTCTTGGGCATTATTGAGTTAACCACATAAGTAGTGCAGGAGAGAGCTACGTCGAGATCTGAGAAAACGCTACCTTAATTTTAAGCAATCCAACATGTTTTGACTTTTGACCACCGCGAATAAATGAAATCTAAGTTTTCTTTTAACTACTTCTTCGTATCAATGAAATCGAGACGTGATATTATCTTAAAGATCAAATATCAAGTTTAAATCTCACTATTAATATTATTAGGCAATGTTTGGTATACTGTACAGATATATCCACATTAATAAAATCTGGATTACTTTGAAAGATAATTGCGTATTAGCTATTTTAATTGTGTGTTTGGTTATTAAGATAAATATACTAAAATTGTTTCACACATCTGTTTGGTATATTGTTTTATTTGGTAGACTAAGTTCTGGAATGAGTAAATTAGTTTAGGCAATGTTTGGTAGCCTAGATAAAGGCATATATACTAAGATTGCTACGCCAGAAACTGTATTCGAGGGGGTGCGTCGGATACATTATCCAGCCGAATCAGTAAATTACACCCCGGGCCTCGCGTTAAGACCGGGCCTCGCGTGAACGAATAATGACTACCAAACACACGGTTCTTGCTGGATACCTATACTAATATGCCTTTATCCAGGCTACCAAACATTGCCTTAGGTGTGAGTCTGTCACACAATGTGGTTTATCGATATTTCTTGTGTTTATATGCTATTACACAAGGTGCGGTTTACCTAACACACACCTTCAGTAACACTATTATATAGGAGCGTGATTTACCCAATGCGCATATCGATAGCGGTTACGGGTTACTCTCGACATCAAAAAATGAAATCGAAATATGCTCACTGTATAATAAATCAAATTTTTTTCCGCTAAGATAAACGAACAAACAAATTAAGAATATTTACGCAATCAAATCCAAAAATGAAAAAAAGGGGACACCCCGCAAAATGAGTAGAGATCCTCTAGTCCCACTTGTGTATGTCAATCGTGTGCCACCATTAAAATTATATATTGTTAATAATATTTTTTATAAAAAATAAAATTTATTTTATCATAACTAATCATAAATAATATTTATTGCAAAAAAATTAAAATTTTAAAAATTTATATACCCTAAGTTTGGAATAATCAACCCCAAAAATAAACTATATTAACTAAAAAATGAAAATTAAATATTAAAAAATAATTATAAACCCTAATTGGGTGGAATAAACCCTAAATAATAATGTAAAATTATACTAAATCAAAAGAAATTAAAATTGAAGAAAAAAATAAAAGAAAAAGTAATAATTTTGATTATTCCAAACTTAGGGTATATAAATTTTTAAAATTTTAATTTTTTTGCAATAAATATTAATTGTGATTAGTTATGATAAAACAAATTTTATTTTTATAAAAAACATTATTCATAATATATAATTTTAATGGTGGCACACAGTTGACACACACAAGTGGAACTAGAGGATCTCTACGCAAAACTCCGTTTTATTTGATTATTTTTTTGCTCAACGACGGATGGAATTCATATTCCATATTTGGTGTTTCAATTTTTATTCCATGATCGAATTTACAAGTTTAATAATAGATATTATAAAAATAAAAATTAATTATAACATAATCGATTTAGTCACATCTATCTACAAATAATTAAAATATAAAAAATTATAAATCACATTTTTTTAAAATAATCAACCATAATAATCATTTCTTTAAAAATAAATACTAAAAAATATTTATAAACCTTAATTGGGTGGGATGAACCGTAAAAAATAATCATAAATTTAAATTAATAAAAAAATGAAAGAAAAATTTATAAATTTAATTGTAAAACACGGGTTGAAACACCAAATATGAAATAGAGAATCTCATCCGGCTAGACGATACACCTCACCTAATATGCCGTATTATCAATTGTGGTCCCTATTCGTGTATCAATACTCTAATTAGAGACTTTTTTCTTTTTGAGAAAATAATTAGAGACTTAATATAATTTGTTTATTTTTCACATGAAATTAGATATAATATATAAGTTTTGCCTAGTTAATAATTTTATGTTTTCAAATTAACTTGTTTAATAAGCTTGTTCATGAACTAACAAGTCAAGTAGTACAAAATTTAAACTTAGCTCCTATAGTTAACAAACTTCACTAAATGAGTTCGAACAAATTTTTATTGAGTAAAGAGATGAATAGCCGGACTCTTTTACAACCCTAATTATTTTGTAAAAATAAGGCAAAATCCTATTTTTGGTCCCTGTATTTTTAAATTTTTATGAATTGGGTCCCTATATTTCATTTGGTTAAAATAAAGTTCATGTACTATCAATTTAGTTAAAATGAGGTCCATGTCTTATAAATTTCGATAAAATCAAGTCCTTAAGGGACTTGATTTTATCTAAATTGATTGTAGAGGGACTTGATTTTAACTAAAATTGAAAGTACAAGGACACAATTTAAAAATAAAAATAAAAATTGAAAAAAATAAATAAACAACAATAAAAAATAAATATATATTGAATTTTTTAAGTATAAAATTTGTTTCAAAATTAAAAAATAAATTTAATTTTTTTATAACCACTATAATTTTATATTTTGATTTTGATTTATTATTTTTTGAAAAAAAAAATCAAACAAAAGTTTTATAATTTTGATTTTTATTTAATTGATTTTTTTATTTAACTATTGTTTGATTTTTTTAATTTACTCTTTTGAAAATAAATTAAAATTACATAATTTTATAAAAATTAAATTATTTAACTTTTTTCAATTTATTTTTAAAATTAAAAAATGAATAAAAAATTTAAACTATTTTTTATTTTTTTAAAAAATAATAAATAAAACTAAAACATAAAATTACGTTGGTTTCAAAAAATTTAATTAAATTTATATTCTATTTTTATTTAATTTTTTACTTAAAAATTAATTTGTATTTATTTTATTTTTATTTAATTATTTTCTCAATTTTTATTAGTTTATTTTTTAGAAAAATGAATTTTTATTTTTAAATTAGGTCCCTATACTATCAATTTTAGTTAAAATCAAGTCCTTCTATTATCAATTTAGTTAAAATGAAGTCCCTTGAGGACTTGATTTTATCTAAATTCATAGTATAGAGAGCTCATTTTAACTAGATTGATAGTACATGGATTTTATTTTAACAAAATGAAGTAGAGGGACTCAATTCGAAAAAAAATTTAAAAGTACAGGGACCAAAAATAGGGTTTTGCCTAAAAATAATGATTGTAGAGTCCGGTAGGGATGACCTAGTAGTAGAGTGAGGTTGCTTGGAGACCAAAAGTCACGGGTTCGAATCTCCTCAATACCACATGTCGAGTGTGTGAGTAAAAAAAAAATGCCAAATATAGAAAGTCATGCATGAATTATTATTATATTATTAAATCTTCCTATTAATTATAATTTTATTTTATCTATAACTACTAGTAACATATTTATAAATATGATTTATGCATATAATGATATTTTTATATGTACATAAATGTATATATAAAATAATAATTTCCAATTTAATATTACATAAAATAAAATTTAATATAATAATAATAATAATAATAATAATAATAATAATAATAATAATAATAATAATAATAATAATAAGTGTTATTATATAAAAATAGACAATACTATTGTGAAAAAGGGAAAAAGAGACAAGTTTTAGTGTATAGGGGAAAAATAGACAATTTGTATAAAATTGACTTTTCAACCTTGATCCATTTTGCTAAAAAAGGCACTTGTTAAAGTGTCCTAATTGGTGTTTGGATGGTATTTCTTTGTTTTAATCATATTTTGCCACTTTACGTGAAAATGGTATCAGAGCCTAGGTAATTTTATTTTGGAATAATATTTTATTTATTATTAAAAGTAATATCCTAATGGAGGAGACACCCAGAAAATATGGATCCGAACATTTGTTCGAGATGTTTTTATTTCAGAAGGTACCTTCAAATTTTGAAGGAATTGGAGGAAAGTCACAAGGAGAGGCTATCCTACTGGGAAGCCCAATACGAAGAAAGATTCCTATCGGAGTCAAGTCTGGAGGAAATAGAGCAGTGTATTTCCCAAAGACAAGCTCAAATGAACTTGTTAATGGTGAATAATCTGCTACAATGCGATTTAATGAACCTTCAACAAAGGGCACACCAAAAGCACGGTTGATGGAACAAAGAAACTACGAAATAACTCCCAGATTTAAAGAGATCGTGGCAGACACATCTAAAATCTCGGAGGATTTACGAGAGATCCAGAAGACGGTACAAAATTACGGAAATCACACGTATGGAGTACCACAAGAAGTAAGGCGAATTTCAATAAAACAAGATGAAATTCTAACCATCTTGTTAGAAATTCAAAAGAAGATCCAGACACTAGAATTAAATCAGACATGTTCTAGTAGAAGGAAACCCATCAACTTTGGCAAAGTGAATTTCACACCAAAGTCCAAAGAAGAACCCAAGAAATCGAAGGACGAAAGGATTTGCCAATTGTTAAGACAAATCAAAGAATGACGTCCCTCGAAAGGATAGGATTGGAAGATCCACAAGAATTGGCAGAGTCATTTGCCAATATGAAGATGGTAGATCTGAAGATGAATACATGAGAGGGAGCTTTAATCCCTCGTGGATACCATCAGGTACCCCCGGAACAACAAGTGCCGCAGGTGCCAACAGCCCAACAGCAATAGGAAGGAGGCCCAGTACAAGACATTCTCATGAGAGCCCGCGAGAACTTTCATGTTGGAGATCAACACAGGAGAGAGAGGCCCAATATGAACAATCTTACGGGAACTAGGGTGAGGAAACAGATCTCTAAGTTCCGAGATACGCCTCTTGGGAGAACGCGCCTTGATCCCATACATCCGTATGGACTCATGCTCAATATAGACGATATTGACTTCAAGGACATCGATATGATTATTGATGATTGGTCATCATCAATGAGAATAGCAGCATGAACATTGGATCTAGAAAATGAGGGATTCATCAAGCTGTTGGAGATGAGTTTATTGGGTGTAGCAAAAACGTTATGGTCAAGAGTTGCACCAGCAGTTAAAGAAGAAACCTCGGAGCCAGCCTCATACACAGAGATCGTGGATAGAATGACTTTCTGGTTTAAGCTCACCTTTTTGGGAGCAGACAATTTCGGAAATGCAGATTCCGAAAAGAGGAAGAATTATTCTCAGGCTATTTTAAATCTGAGAATGAACAACATGGAGAAGGAGTCAATTGACAAATTCTTCAAGTTATACCACATCTACCAATGGAATTAAGATGTGGATGAAAAGGTCTGTGTGGAGATTTTCTTCATAGAGTTCCCGAGTCCCTGGAAAGAAATGTTCATTAGAGAATACATTCCAGGAGATCCTGACAATGTTGGGAGAAGGATGCCTTTTGTCAAACAAAAGCTAGCTGAATGGTGCGGACAAGCCATTCTGCAAAAGAATTACAAAAGGTTAAAGAGGATGAATAAATATTCCCCTCTTGACTGCACAGCCAATGATCTGCCAACCATCATTGGAGAAGAATCTCAAAGGCTACGGAAGAACAAGAAACATAGAGTTCATCCTTATGCCAAAGAAAGATTCTCAAGAAAAAGGACTTGGAAACCTAGGAGCAGATGGACCAGGCAAAAAGCTAGATTTTACAAATCAGGACAAAGAAGGGGTCCTTCCAGAGATAGGACATCACAGAGTTCATCAAGTCGTACTCCCGCAAGAAAAACTTTTCGAAGAGCCTATACAAGGGCAAATGAAAGTTTTAAAGATTGCAACTACTGGACTTGCGGTGCAAGAGGACATATCTCAATAGATTGTCCGAAAAAGAGAGGAGTCAAAAGCTTCGAAGGTGCACCAGACATCGAAGAAGCGGTTTACTACCAAGACTTGGTACAAGTCTACCAATTTGAGGATATACCCTCAGATGAGAGTATATACGAAGAAGAAGAAGTCTATAGCGACGAAAGTGTTAATGGGAGATCAGACTCTGAATCAGACTGGAGCTGAGGTCTTCCATCAAGAGCAGGTGGACGAAACTGGATATTCTAGTCAAACCACTATCTCACAAAACATGATTGACAAAATCATGAACAAGAGCCTTAATATTGAAAGATATTAAGGATTTTCAGCCGGACAGATTGATCAATTGCTCCGCAATTTTAGTCTGAAAAGCAGGAAGCACAATGTAATCTATAAGATTACCAGAAGAGAGATGTCGCTTCCTATAGAGCTTACAGAGAATCAAGTTGAGCTACAACTGATTCCATATAATGAAGTTCAAGAAGAGCTGGGAAGGATGAGGCTAGAGGTAAAAGATACCATATCCTGGATCCACATCGGGGCTGTCCAGATAGTGCTCAAATCCGCACTACACGCAGGTGTTGATACGCCTGTTGATATTGCAATATGCGATAAGCGTATCAGAAATCACAGAGATTCCTTGTTAGGAACTATATCGGGAAATCTCTATGCCAAGCAGATTATAGGGGTAATCTATCCAAAAATATCCTATAATCTGAAAGATAGAGATTTCAGTCGAGCCCTGACGCTGTACCAAGACTTCAAAAGAAAGGATATTAGCTACGAGGAAAATCAACCATTTTCTTTAACATATCAGGTGTCTTATGTGCTTTCCAATTCACACCACATAGATTTATTTCTGGAAAAGTAGTTCATCAAGATACCGGATGTGTTCTCAAAGGTGGCGCAGACAATCCATCCAGACATATCAGAAATGCCGCTACCAAGAGAGATAAACATTCGAGTAGGAGACAAACCATTGTTAAAATACAATGAGAGTCTCAAGTTGGAAGGCAAAAGATTGTCATTCCAAAGAGATAGGATTGTGACAAAGCCATGGACTCAGTCCTCAAGGGGAAGCTTCCAGGGAGATCTTAGGCGACCAAGGCAAGTTAAAATAAAAATCAAATGCCCAGAAGGTTGGAGAGAGGTCGACACAAGATTCGACAGTACAAGATGGGAAAATAATTTCCCTTGTGACGTCCTGTACTGCTTACAGCAATCAGAAGTTGGCCACTATAAGAGAACTCTCGATATAGAGGCTATGACAATGGAGGTACGAGGAAGAGCCGGAAGAGAATCAGGAGTCCTAATCTTAGGACTTGACTTCTTAGAGACGTTCAAGCCGTGAGAGCTGAAGGAAGATGAGATGATGATCACCTTTAATGGAAAACAACTGGTGATTGTACTTGAACTATACTTCATCAGTGCTGCTCCGGAACCAGTAGGAAAAGGGAATCATGAGGCCTTTCACTACATAAGGCTTCAAAGGCCAGATTCCAGAAAATGGGGTGATATCAGAACCTCATCTGAAGAAATCCCACTAATCGCCTCCATTACAGAAGATAAAATATCGACTAGGTGAGCATGGGGATTATGGGTCTGTCTCACTGAGATGGACAAAGTCAATTTCCCATTCAAGTTTTTCCACAATTCTGCGAATGGGTCATTCCTGTTAAATACCATGACAGGGAGAACAACGAGATTTGCTGAGGATCTATTCGAGAAGAAAAGATCCTTGATATGGGAGAGCAAGCTTGCTATGGGCAAAGAAACTCATCGCAAGTACTGCAACATGGCTCATTTTGGGCAATGGGACAATCAAGTATGCTCGGATTGCCAGAATCAGAAGGAGCCAGAGTTCGGAAAAGGGTTCCGTTCAAGGATGGAACGAAAGCGAGCTGGGGAGGATAATCATTCAATGCCGAAAGCAAGGATGCCAAGAGCCCCACCAAAAAAGTAACTTCCCGACAAGGGAAGGTGGAGACATGTGATCACACATCATGTGACCCAAAAGAAGAGGCTACTAGCACCAAACGACAAAAGTTGAGTGGTCCAACACAAGAGGCACATGGTGCCATTATTTGTGGGTACCTCCACCCACAACCACTTTCACTTGAGAATAAAGGAACCGGGCCCGACCACTAATTCAAAGGAGAGGGTTGGCAGAAGGGGCCACTCACGTGAATTGCGGAGCTAAATAATGGAGTTGGTGAAATAGAAGGATTCTCCTTCTATAAAATGAGAAACTGGAGGAAGCAAGAACATCGATCATTTTCTTAGCTTTCTTCCAATAAATTGTAATAGTGATAATATTTTGAGTGTTGTATGAGAGTTGCGAGCCCAGCTACCATGAGTAGCTAAACGAGTTTGTCTCCTCCCAAAAGGAGATTTACTTAATATAATAAATGTCTTATTATTCCTAAATAAAATCAAGACTTTTGCTCATCACTTGTGTTTACCATATATATTTTTCTATAAACCAAAGGAGTACTCTACACCCCGTGTAGGAAACGAACGAGGGTTGTGCTGTGTATTGCTGAAGAAGTTCGTGTCTGGAAACCATAGGTTGCGATCGTGTGGTTTGGCAAGGCCTGTAAACATCCGACGAATTATCCGGCAACATTCCGATCAAAAAGGTATGAATTTGGTTTTATAGTTCAATGTATTTGATTTACGGAAGCATGATGGGCCTGATATGGTCGTAATGGACTATTTCCATTTGATTATGAAAGTGACATATTATGATGAATAGTAAAGAAACTCACTTAAGGGCATACTAGTCATTTATCACTCAAATTACCTTCAAAACTACTATGTTTTAAATCTTGTCTCTCTTTCTCAATCCTTATTTACTTTTGTCTATATATAAGTTTGCCCTTAATAATAATAATAATAATAATAATAATAATAATAATAAGTCTAAATGGATAAAAGTAGGCAAAAGTAAATAGTAATTGGGAAAAAATAACAATTTTTAAAAATAGGTAGTTTGTTAGGCAATTTGTACTATAATAGACTTGGTCCCCACACCTAATGATTGGCACATTGTACTTTTGTCAGACATGATTTAATGCACAACCCTAACAACCAAAACCCTAATTGAAGAAGCCTCGATTATTTTTGAGAGACCTCGATAATTTTTAAAAAGCCTCAATTATGTTTTAAATAGCCTCGATTATTTTTTATGATAGCCTTGATTATTTTTAAAATTATCTCGATTTTTTTTTGAAATGCCTCGATTATTTCTTAAAATTGTCTCTTTTGTAAAAGTTGCCTCGATTATTTTTTAAGGGCCTCGATTATTTTTAAAAGTCTCGATTATTAAATTAAATAGCCTCGATTATTTGTAAAAGTCTCAATTATTAAATTAAATAGCCTCGATTATTTTATTTAATAGCCTCGATTATTTTTTAAATTATCTCGATTTTTTGAAATGCCTCGATTATTTCTTGAAATTGTCTCCTTTTTAAAGATTGCCTCGATTATTATTTTAGAAGCCTCGATTATTTTTTAAGAGGCCTCAATTATTTGTAACAAGTTTCAAGTATTTTTAGAATTGCCTCCATTATTTTTTAATCGCCTCGATTATTTTTTTAAAATTTCATCGATTATTTTTTTAAAAAGCCTCGTATCTTTTTTAAAAGCCTGGATTACTGGCTACGTTTAATATCTAACTATCCTCGATTAATATCATTTAATCGAGCCCTTCAGTTAAATGAATCGAGGCAATGTTCCCTTTTTAATGAATGCATTTATTTCTTATGTAAGGTAGGTGCTAGTTTCAATAAATAAAAAGAAGGAAATGGTACTCGCTTCATTAAATGAAAAGAAGGGGAAGGTAGGAACGAATTAATGAAAAAAAGGAAAGGTATGACCGAATTTAATACATTTAATATTTTGTAATGAGGTAGGTGAAATTTTTGAATAAATAGACTTACATTCGAGCTCACTTATTCACACTACAATATAAAGCTTTTATTCACACTACAATACAAATCGACGAAGAAGAGCAAAAGTTGGAGAAATTTTTTGCAGTAAGGGGTGAAAGGAAAATCAAAGAAAAAAGTAGTACACGAGCAATTTTAAAAGGTACGTTTTGCACTCTCCATTTTTTTGAACTTATTTTGCAAACATTTATTGTTTTGATTATATACTTCATGTGTTGTTAGATTTAATTTGAAAATAGGCGACAGATAGAGATTTGCATGTCATACCATTTAATCTTTAATATATTGATGAGTTGCATGTCTTAGATTATAAGCGTGGCTATTAGAATTAGTCGAGGCTATTTTAGAATTAATCGAGGTTATATTTAGAATTAATTGAGGCTACTAGAATTAATCGAGGTTATTTCAAATTTACTCGAGGCAATTTTCATAATTAATCGAGGATATTTATTAGTGTTAATTTAAAGTTACTCGAGGATAAATTTAAATTAATCGAGGCTTAGTTTAAATTAAGAGACAAATTTAAATATAATCGAGGAACACTTCAATATTTTTTTTAACTTAATCGAGTAACACTTAAATATATTCGAGGCTATTATAAATAATTAGAGGTTAATTTAAAGTTAATCGAGAATTGGCCTCGATTAATTATGAATTGGCCTCGATTAGAATTAAATTAAGCCTCAATTGTTTTTTTTATTAGGACTCGATTAGTATTAAATTAGGTTTTTTAAACTTTCTCGATTAGTAGTAAATTAACAAAATACAAGCCTCGATTAACAAAATACAAGCCTCGATTAGCATAACAAGTCAAGATTAACATACAAATCCATTATTAACATAACAAGCCTAGTTCTAAAGCCATAACACAACCACAACCATTGCAAACATAAAAGGCATCGATTAGTTTAACAAAGTTCATCGATTATTTATCTGTGTTCATCGATTCAATTAAAAGGCATCGATTAGTTTAACAAAGTTCATCGTTTAATTATTTGTGTTCATCCACTAATTATTTGAGCTCATCGACTAATTAATTAGGTACATCGATTAATTATTCTAATCATCGACTAATTAATTCGTCTTCATCGAAATCCACAGATGTTTTGCTTCAAATGGTGTTTTTCCTTCTATTATCGCTGAAGAGAGAGAGAAAATGGATTGCTTTTTTCTTCAAAATTATCGCACAAGAGAGAGAGAGAGGGAGAAAGGTGGGTGACTGGGTGCTTGCTTATAATTAGCCTTGATTAATTAGCATAATAAGTTATGATTACATTTAAACATTCCTCGATTAATCTATCAAAGCCTCGACTAAATTCAAAAGCATCACTTAACATGATACAAGCCTCGATTAAAATAATTTTCCACGTTTAACATAATAAGCTACAATTCTTTTCCAAAATCATGCCATGCTTAACATAAACAAACATGACTATTCTCTAAACTAACCACACGACTAATTTCTAAACTAATCTATTCCTTAAATTAAACAACAAATTCAAAAAAAATCAACCAATTTGAAGAGAAGCCTACTTGAGAAGATGAGGTCTCTGATCGATCAACGGGTCCTCGCTCCATCTCCGGCGCCGTCGTCGGAGAGTCCTCAACTGGAATGAATAGTGCCATCAGTGAGAGAGAGAGATACCTGAAATGGATTTCAATCGAGAATCTGCAGCGGCTTCTTCGATCTGGTTCGTGGATGTGCAGCGAATTCAAAAATAGAGAAATGGAGACAGAGAGATGAGAGGCGGTGGACGACGTTATATATATATATTTTTTATTCTTAATCGCCAATAAGGTTTTAATCGTGGAGCTTTTTTTTGCTTTGGTTCAGTCTGCGAGATAGTGAGAAGAGAGAGAGATAACGTGGGGGTGGTTGGGAAAAAAATTAATTCAATCGTGGTTGGTGACTAAATTCAATTGAGAGCAGATTTTTATTTGAAATTAAGTCCAGGTGGTTGGGGGATTTCAAATCCTAACTCATTTATATTCTCTCTCATGTGTGTGGCAGGTGTGGCAGTTTATAAGTACAAAAATTCTGATTTAGTGGGCTCCATTTTCTGATTATTGTGTAAAGAAAGTACAAATTGCCTAAGAGCACCTCCAACGGAGGTTTTTTCCTAGATAGAAAGTGATATGGCAGCAAGTAGAACGATTGTGAAAACAAGACAGATGAGGAGATAGAAAGACGAGAGAGAAAGAAGAGTATCCGGACAGAAAGAAGAAATGGAGATGTGGGGGCGGGTCCCACTTACAGGAAAAGCAAAAGTAGCCATCATTTTTTACTTTTTATTTCCAAAGTCACATATAATATATATATATATATATCTATCTATCGTTTTGTTATATATATATATATATATCTATAGTTATGTTATTATATATATATATATCTATCGTTATCTATATATATATATATATCTATCGATCGTTATGTTATATATATATATATCTATCGTTATGTATATATATATCTATCATTATGGATAACGAAATTAATAACGAAAAATAATGAAACTAACTAAACCAAAGATAATAATTAAATTAATGAAAGTTAATAATTAATAACGAAAGTTAATAATTAATATCGTTATGGATAACGAAAATAATATAATTAATAACGAAAGTTAATAATGAAATTAATCTAACGAAAGATAATAATTAAAAGAATGTTATTTATTCAAAATTTGCAAAATTTTTACTTTTTTTTGTAGACATTCGGTTGTGTTTGTGTGTATGTAACTCTTTTTCTTTCATGTATTAATTTTTCTTTCATGTATTAATTTAATTTGTGTTTTGATTTTAATATTGCTCATTTTTTTGGGGATTATTTTTAAAATTAATTTATTAATTAAATATATATTTAAATTTAAATATGAAAGTAAAAATAATTATCTATATATAAAATAAATAAATTAATAAGATATAATAAAAGATAAATGAGTAGATATAATAGTGAGCCCATTAATAATTACTTTTTAGGTAGAATGATTGGAGAGAAATATGTTAGGTAGATAATAGATAGATATTTTATGATGTGACAGTGATGTGGCAATGATAGCACCTGAAACTGGGCAGAATCACTGTGGATGCTCTAAGAAGCTCTCTAATTTTAAATCTTGCTTTTTTTCTTACCAATTTTAATATATTTTTGTCTAGATAAATTTTCCACCCTAATAATAATAATAATAATAATAATAATAATAATAATAATAATAATAATAATAATAATAATCGTCATCTTGGTGACGCACGCTTTGCTACACAGCCTACACTACAACAAAATACAAATGAAAAAAACCCACCATAAAATAGAAGACAATGCACTAGCTTGACGGACATGACTATTTATTTATGTGGCTTATGATGACGTGGATGATGCTTCCCCACTGACCAAGTCAAAATTAGGGGTTTTCCCTCTTTCATTCGCTTTCTTCCTCCCCTGCGTCGAGCCGGAGCCGTCTATATGCCGTCAAACGGTCTTTGTAGAACTACATCGGCCGGCGATGCTACGATGATATTTAACCGGCGACTGCGACTCCTCCGTTCCCCACACCTTGACCTTGATGTCGGAGGAGGAGGCGAAGCACTCAAGCACAGGATGCCAATTGCCGAAAAGGTTTCTCATTTACTTTTTCATTGCATGTGTTTGGCTAATGTATCGGTGAATCATTTCTGATATCTGCAACATTTTGGACGCGTTTGGGTAATAAGTAATAATAAATGTGAAGGAGGGCAGGTGTAGTGTGTAGAGATGCATCTCATTTCATGAATTGGACTTTTTCAATTGTTTGGAATCGAAGCCTTCTTTCCAGATCTCAAACCAATGCTTCAGGCCGGAGATGATTGTTCATGTCTAACTCAAGCACTCTCCTACCTTTAATTTACGAAACAACTTTGATCGTACTAAATCCATGCAAATTATTGAATCAAAGTCAATAGCGTTTTAGGACAGTAATATATCAAAAGAAGTCGTCGTCATTCCTTATACTTGCAGGGTTAGCAGTATAAAGAAATTAGTTTATAGCTTTAAGGAAGAATCAGAATCTACTTTATGTATCAACTTGTCTTAGTTGTTTATATTGCAAGCCAAAACATCATCAAGTCAACGAGGCATGTATGAAAAATCTTTATCCCTAGCAAATTTTCATTTCACACCTGGAAATTAAACTTCCCCTAGATTATTGGTTTCATTCTTTTCCCAACTAAATATGATTTGATTATTTGCTAGGAAAATATATTATCCAAGAATAATCAATCTCTAGATAAAACAAAATACAGAGTTGAGACTTCTCCTGTTGTCAAATAATAGCCAGACTAGCTAGCTTCTGAAAGACTCGATCGAGAGCAGAAGTTGCTCTGGGAACAATCAAAGGCAACTTAAGAAGAGAGCTGTATTTGTTCATGCGAACAAGATAACTCGTGTCACTTTACCCAAACTCCATGACCGGCCATATTTCACCTGGCTATAAATGCTTGGATTTGATGTGATATTTTCCAGAAAGAAAAAAATAATCATTTTGAGTTGCCATCAGAGGCTTGTGAGTGATGGAGATGAGGAGGCTGTGCATTCTGCTGGCTCTCCTCTTGTTGTTCATCTTGATGGAAGTCGGTAGCATTCTAGCCCAAGGCAACGGCAACAACAACGGCAATGGAAATGGGGGAGGCAACAATGGGAATGCCAATGGAAATGGCAATGCTGGAGGCAACAACGGAAATGCTAATGGCAATGGGAATAGTGGAGGTAACAATGGGAATGGCAATGGGAATGGCAACGGCGGAGGCAACAACGGAAATGGCAACGGCAATGGGAACATTGGAGGGAACAATGGAAATGGTAATGGAAACGGGAATGGGGGAGGCAACAATGGAAATGGCAACGGGAATGGCAATGCTGGAGGTAACAATGGCAACGGCAACGGTAATGGAAATGTGGGAGGCAACAACGGGAATGGCAACGGTAATGGAAATGGGGGAGGCAACAACGGCAACAACAATGGGAATGGAAATGGGGGAGGCAACAACGGCAACGGCAACGGGAATGGCAATGGGAGCGTGACTGCGAGCAGCGGCCAGAAACAAAAGAGGCCTCCTTATGATGCGGCTTCAACTAATTATGATGTACTATCCCCACTGCCAAATTCAAAGCAAGAAAGAGCTTTCTGCAAAGCTAGGGGAAAATGCCATTATAAGACCCTCACATGCCCTGCTCAGTGCCCTGAGAGGAAGCCTAAGAAGAACAAGAAGCATAAGGGATGCTTCGTCGACTGCAGTAGCAAGTGTGAAGTCACTTGCAAATGTAACTCTGTTTAACATCTCTACATATTATTTTTGTTCGTGTCGTGAATCGTGATATATGCATGCATTCTCATAAAAATATTGGTTTCTTTGGCAGGGAGAAGGCCCAAGTGCAACGGATATGGTGCACTGTGTTATGATCCGCGTTTTGTGGGAGGCGATGGTGTCATGTTCTACTTCCATGGATCGAAGGGTAGTGATTTTGCTATTGTCTCCGATGAAAATCTCCACATCAATGCTCATCTCATTGGCACAAGGCCGCAGGGGAGGACTCGTGACTTCACGTGGGTTCAAGCTATCTCTGTCATGTTTGATGCACACACATTACTATTAGCAGCCAAGAAAGTCTCACAATGGACAAACAATATGGATGCACTCATTGTCAAGTGGAATGGTGAGTCCGTCATCATTCCCAGAGACGGAGAGGCTGAATGGAGGGTGGATACCGGAGAAAGACAAGTTGTGGTTGAGAGGACGGATGATATCAACACGGTAAGAGTCATGATATCAGGACTCATAGAAATGGACATGAGGGTGGCCCCGATTGGAGAAGAAGAAAACAGGGTTCATAACTATCAGTTACCTACTGACGATACATTTGCTCACCTGGAGATGCAGTTTAAGTTTTTCAATTTGTCGGACGCTGTTGAGGGAGTTCTTGGGAAGACATATAGGCCGGGATATGTAAGTCCGGTGAAGAGAGGGGTGCCGATGCCTGTGATGGGAGGAGAAGACAAGTACTTAACTCCATCACTGTATTCACCTTCATGCAAACGTTGCATATTCCAGAGGCCTCTAGATGCTGTTGCTGTAGCCTGATTTCGCATTACATAGTGATGGTGATTAATTAATAAATGTACCATTCTCATCTGTTTTTGCTTGTTGGACAAGGAATTGTAATTAAGATATTGGAACAATAACTGTTGCCTAAGGGCAACTTCCTTTTTATTTATATACAAATTATTATTGATTTAGTCGAGTGAAAAAATACCAGTTTTTGGAGTTTCAATTCTAGAACTCACATTGTAACAGAATGTCAAATATCCGATGATTTGATCAAAATAACTTGATCTATTGTGGCTTTACTCAATCTTTTGCACCGATCCATAAGCTCCACGGGCTGATGAATTAGATTATACTATGTTAGTGCTGATTAAGTTGCTATATCACATCTTAAATTGAATTTTGACTTCCACTGAGCATAATATTCTGAAACATAATTGTCAACTAAATAACAAATCCACTTCCATGATGACCTTTTATTTCATTTTATGTTTATTATTATTTTTTGTTTGAAGAAATTTCTAAAGTGATACGACACTCAGCAGAAATACCGTGGCAGCAAATCAGCAATAAAAAGAAAGATACTTAAGATAAAGAATCTTCAGTAAGAGGCGATTTTTGGACGAAAATTCGTAGCGGGTCTAGTGACTCTCTCTCTCTCTCTCTCTCTCTCTCTCTCTCTCTCTCTCTCTCTCTCTCTCTCTCTCTCTCTCTCATACGACATGATAAAAGATCACTGTGTTTCTTGATGTTTCTGTAATCTGTAAACTTGAACTTTCCGGAGTAAATTTTTTATTTTTATTTTATTTTATAGGAGTTAGTAAATTGTGAGAATTATATGGAATAAAAAACTCTAGCAGAAGCAGAACAACAACGGGAGCTGTAATAATTATACACTTTCTGGTGCAAATGTACAAGCTTTGCATCAGCAAAACAAGATACATTTATCAACTTTACATAACAAAATGAAGTTGCAGTTGAGGCAACAATTTATTATTGTACAGGAAACTTTCAAAACCTCGGGTTACAATTTCTTAAGAAACAAGTTTTATTGAGCAAAAAACGAAGGAGTAGATCGATCAATTGATGAATGAGGAGTATGTAAAGAGGAAGGAAGTTAGGCGACGGCAATGGCAGGCGACGGCCTCTGGAAAATGCAGAGCTTGCAGGAAGGTGAATAGAGGGAGGGGGTTCGATACTTGTCCTCACCTCCCATGATAGGCATGGGCACTCCTCTCTTGACCGGGCTCACATACCCTGCCCTATACGTCTTTCCAAGAACTCCCTCAACACTATTCGACAAATTGAAGAATCTGAATTGCACCTCAAGATGAGCAAATGCATCATCGGAAGGCAATTGATAGTGATGAACTCTGTTTTCCTTTTCCCCGATTGGCGTCACTCTTATGTCCATCTGCACCACCCCCGACACCGTTGCTCTCACCGTGTTAACATCAACAGTCCTCTCGATCAGGACTTGTGTTTCTTCTAATTCTCCGGTGGTGGTGGTGGTAGTAGTAGTAATTCCCCACTGGGCCTCTCCATCGGTGGGAATGGTGATGGATTGGCCGTTCCACTTGACAATGAGGGCGTCGAGGTTGGGGTTCCAGTGGGAGACTCTATTGGCTGCAAGGACTAGTGTGTTGGTGTGGAACATGAGAGAGAGAGCTTGCACCCAGGTGAAGTCGCGAGTCCTCCCCTGCGGCCTGTTGCCGATGAAATGAGCGTTAATGTGGAGGTTGTGGTCGGAGACGACGGCGAAATCGTTTCCTTTTGATCCGTGGAAGTAGAACATAACACCATCGCCTCCCACGAAGCGTGGATCATAGCATATTGACCCGTATTCGTTGCAGTCTGGCTTCCTCCCTGCATTACAATTTACAAATTTACAACTCGCATTCTATTATTTAATTTGCATCTTGCAAGAGATATATGGAGGAGTTTACATTTGCATGTGGCTTGACATCTGCTACTGCAGTCGACGAAGCAGCCCATGTGCCTTCTGTTCTTCTTGGGCTTCCTCTCCGGGCAGTCGGTCGGGCAGGTAAGCGTCTTGAACTGACACCCTCCAACACCAAGGCAATAGGCTCTTTCCTGCCCTGAATTTGCGTCTGGTGATAATGCTTCATAACTACCAGGCGGCGGCGGCGGCGCCGGAAGCATTCGTTTCTGCCCGCTGCTGTCATCATCATCTCCACTCCCGTTTCCGTTTCCGTTGCCGTTGCCGTTGTTGCCTCCGGTATTTCCATTACCGTTGCCGTTTCCGTTGTTTCCTCCGGCGTTCCCATTCCCGTTGCCATTGCCGTTGTTGTCACCGCCATTACCATTGCCGTTGCCGTTGCCATTGTTGCCTCGGAGATTCCCATTGCCGTTGCCGTCGCCGTTGTTGCCATCGCCATCACCTTGGGGAAGAACGGTTCCCACTTCCAACGACACGAACAAAGCGAGGAGAGCCACCAATATGCAAAGCCTCCTCGCCTCCATTACTAACAATTTGTGATTTAAAACTATGTTTTTTTCTTCTTCTTTAAAACAATTCTGCAAATGGAACTTATAATATGTTCACACCGAACTCAAACAATATTTATACACATGAGCGTGAAGTTTAGCTAAAGTAGAAATATTGTAGGAGGTGGACTTTTTACGTTGTAAAGAAAAGCTGATAAAAAACAGCTCTTCAATTCATTTTGGTAACCTTTGATTGTTTCTGGAGCAAACTTTTGCTTCAGCAGTCGCATAAGTGTCATATTTCACTTTAAGAACCTTTCTGAGACTATAAGGTTTCTGTTGCGTTGACTTCAGTTTCATGGAGAGTGGAATTTTGGAGTAACGTGTGCTAAACATTAAAATTATATATTATTAATTATGTTTTTTTATAAAAATAAATTTTATTATATTATAACTAATTATAATTAATATTTATTGCTATTTTTTTAAATTATATATCTTAAGTTAAGTTTGGAATAATCAGTCCCAAAATTCAATTATATTAATTAAAAATGAAAATTAAACAGTAAAAATAATTATAAACTCTAATTGGGTGGAATAAATCTAAATAATAATCTAAAATTATACTAAATTAAATGAAATTAAAATTGAAGAAAAAATGAAAGAAAAAATAACAATTTTGAGATTTGGCACACGATTGACGTACACAATTTGGGATTAGAGGATCTCAGATGAGAATTTAGTGGGAAAATTCTTGCCTCTCCTTTTGTACTACCGCGCAGAACCACACATATCGTGCCACATCATAAATCTATACTAATATAAAAAGTGGCTTATCTTACAATTTTGGGTTTACCTATTATAACCTTATATTTTATTTTATTTAAGGGCAACAATGTAATTATCTAATATATATTATTATAATGCTATTACAATTCTAATTATTCTACATAATCTAATATATTATTATATTACTATTATATTCTTAACTAATCTATGAGAATAATATAATATATAATATTGTTACGATTCTAATTAATTTATATTAAATTAGATTAAAAACTTAAGGTAGTAGACAACTTTTGTGAACCATGCACCGTAAAAACTTTGTCTATCTTTTCCCATATATATAATTGAAGAGTACAAAAAGTAATAAATGAAGCAAGACAACGAAATATAAATATTGCAGCATGAAGAAAACAATCATAAAAACAGATCAAACATTAGGTTAAGAACGTTAGGTATTAGACAACTTTTGTGAACCATGAACCGTAAAAAAATTGGAATTTGGCTTTCTTAAATTTCACAATTCAAAATATTTTAAAGTCAATCCTAAGTAAGCTTGGTAAAATTCAATAGAAAAATATACTCAAAATTAATGATTTATTCAAATAAATAACCTAAGACAATAAAATTATAACATTTATATATAGTTAAAAATTTGCATAATATAGGTATATAAAATATGGATCACGTTAAAGTACTTTGAGCTTCTATGTTACACACACAAACACGCATACAATGTGACAGACTCTTTACATAGTTTTTTCAACCTAGATTCAAAGATAATAAACTATAAGCAAATAAGAATGAACATAATTGGAAGATCAATTCTTTTTTTAACAATTTATTCAAATGAAATAAGCATAGTTGTAATCTAATACCAAATTCAGAATTTATGATATAATAAAAGTTCATTTATAATTTAATAATATATCTCTAATTGGTGAAATAAATTTCCACGTGTCTACGTCATGAGTTAAAAGGGCTAATCATAATTAGTAACAATTATAGCTCATGAATATAAGTCGGTTTATTAAATAAAAGAAACTTGATGAATATTGTATAAAATAATAGATTTTTTTTATAGCTTGGAGAAAGATTGTAGACTTATAGTACATAGAACTATATGATACATAATTGAATACTTAATTAATTTATTATAACTAATCAAGTAGGTTTACAAATATTTATTCGAGTCCACAATCGTTAAACCAAATCACTTATTAAATTACTTGAATTAATTTAATTTTGTGCTTTGATTAATTACTATATGTCATGTAATTAATGACCTATTTACATGCGTGAAATTAAGTAAAATTTGTTAAAGAGTTATTTAGCCTTATATTTTATTATATTGTTTCATACTTTTTAACCGTGAAATATCAAACATCAAATTCATTATATTATTTCATACTTTTTAATTGAACTTAAAATCAATGCAATATAGAATTATTTTATATCATTGTAAAAAATAATGTACGACTATATATATATATATATATAATAGGTGTACATTTTATAACGTGAATATATGAATCATAGATATATAAAATGAATATATCTACTTTACTATTTTCAATAATTAACATTGGAAAGAACACATTAAATGCCAATATAAATTAAATTTTTGCACAAAATTTTCAACATATATATATATATATATATATATATATATATATATATATCACAAGCATGTATACAATAATTCATATTAAAAACTTAATTTTTTTACTTACTATTCCAACGACATATTAGAAAAAAAAAGCTTAGAATACATTGTGCTAGAGTATAACAATAATTTTATAATATCATATACAAAATGATACAATTAATTAATTAGAACATAGATTTTAGTAACCCAATTTAATTGGATACATAATAGCTTATTTTTATTTACATTTATTTGTACTAATTTTAAAGATAAATACACAACAAATAAAGAATTCTCTAATATTTTTTTTCATTCTTTATTTTATGTAATTATTAATAATCACATGTTAGTTTTCTAGAGATTCCCCAATAATTTATTAAAAAAAAACTTACTAATCTACTTAAAAATTATTTATTATGATCATTTTCTTAACTTTACTGCTATAGATTGACAAGAAAACTATTGTTCAAATACTACTTTCTAAGGACGTGATTGGTATGGTGGAATGGAATGGAATAGAATGGTCATTCCTATATCCATTCCCATTCCACCGATTGGTATGGTTTAAAATCGGGAATCACCATTCCCGATGGAATCGCTATTCCCAAAGGAAGGGGAATAGCCATTCCATCCAGCCCCCATGGGTTTAGCTATTCCCAATGACCAAAAAAATTAATATATGATATATTTATACATAATCATATTTTATAATATTATTTTATTATATTTAGAAAAATAAATCAAAAATCAAATTACATAATTTATTATTATGATTATTTAATTAGTTTTATATTATTTATTTATTTTCAAAATATAATTTAAAAATATATGTTAAGATCAAATTTTGATAGCTTTTATAACTTTGTTGAAGAAAAATGAAAGTGACGCCGAAATAAATATACCATAAAAATATGTTATAATACAATATAAAATATTTATATATTCGATATAATTTAGTATATTCAAATGAAAAATTGAAATGTTAAAGTATTTTTCTATGAAGTAAAAAAATATTTTTATTAACTTATACAAATTATTATATATTGATTAATTGAATATTTTCGAATAAAATTTTTCAATAAAATAAATAAATTATAATTTGCTAAAAAAATTAGAAAAAATCATATATTAAAAAAGAAAAATGACATTTATAAATATAAAAGATAAATTAACCCATGTGTTGATATTTATTAGCTATTACGTACACTTTATTCATTTATAAGAAAATTTTAAAGCACATAAAATATTCATTATATAAGATTAAAAAAATGATATTTCATTCCGTTCTTCATTCCGTAGACATACCAATCATAAGAATAGTCATTCCATTCAGACACTCATTCCATTCCTAAGTTCATTCCATTCATATCTAATTCCATTCTATCATACCAATCACCTCCTAAGAGTTTATAATTCTCAATTTCTACATAAAATGAAACTCCTAACCAGTCATTTGTAAACCATGTATGCTGAATTAATTGGTTACATTGAAAGATAAAAATTGATTTTTGTTCACATACATGAGAATTATATAACAAAAAAAAATCTTTATTTTTTTCAGAATATTAATATTATATAATGGTTGTTGTGTTGGACAAATTATCGAGGAGGATTGTTTAAAACTCACAAAATCTTTAGTATTTTTAATATTATTAAATATTAATAACAAATTTGGCCTCCTGAGCACGCTCTCCCAACTCAAAAAATAATAATAAATTTCAATAAATGTTAGCAAGTAAACATAGATATATAGTATCATAGTAGATCACCAAAGATAAAATCATTCTACAGTTACTTGTTGATCAAATTTGCTATTTATATATTTTTTTTTATCTAATATTTGTGTTATCCTCATTTGGTCTGTAATAGGTTTACTACATTTATTATTGAGTATTTCATTAGACATATAACCACATATAAATACCGATTCAATTAAATTCTATACATTTATCGTAGTATTTGGAAGATAAATACAAAACAAACCAAGAGTGTCCTTTACAGTTAAATACTTTAGTTATTCTTTATATTCTGCACTTATAATTAATTAAATATAAACAATTCATAAATTGTTCATCATTTAATTTTAAGAAATTATTGAAAATAAGAAACATTATGATAAAAATAAAATAAAATGTAAATTGCACTTATTGATATTTATTTGTTGAAAACTCAATATTTTTTATAATTTAAAAAATAAAATACGCTAATTGAAATCATTAAATCAAGATATCGCCCAATCAATATCTTTTTAAATTTAGACCAATTTAAATATTTTCCTTTTGTTATTGAAATCTTTAAATCAAGATATCGCCCAATCAATATCTTTTTAAATTTAGACCAATTTAAATATTTTCCTTTTGTTATGAGAATGTAAATTTACACATATGATGAATTAAATTGTATTTAGGAAGAAATATTTACAATATTCAACATGAAATTTAACACAATAATTGTAATATACATTATATAACTGTTAATTATAGTTATTATATCATTATTTAGTAAAATCATACGAATTACGTGCAACGCACGTGATCTCTGCTAGTATTTTTAAAAAAATACTGACATGACACAATTTGTATGGTCTAGGGTAGGGTAATACTCATGTGGAGATAATATAATTTTCCAGTGGCATGAGCCAATTACTAGGAAAATCCTATGCTACCCCTGGGCATTACCCGAAGTGTCACAATAGGTGTTTTGTAGTGTCACAATAGATCTATTGTGACACTTAAGGTAATACCGGGGTAGCATAGAATTCTCCCAATTACTATTTGTTTCATTACTTTGTACTAGGAAAAAAAAATTATTTAAGCGGATACACACTCAACTCAAGTTACAAAAAAAACCTTATAATATTAATAATCAAGATCATTAAATTCCCCTGAGAAATTTCATTTAATTGCACCTCTTATATCAAATAATAATACTAATAAAAAAAACTAATTCATTTAAAGATCATAACTGGAATTATAAATTAAAATATAAGGATCAAAGGAAAAGTAGATGCCTTGCTGAAAATATAAACAATATATAATGAAGAATTGTTTTGAGATCGAGTTCTGAAAATGCTTAGCTTGGAAACAACCCAAAAATAAAAAAGGAGAGCAATTCGCATTTGCAATTCAGACGTTGAGTGCAAAATGCTCAGCTGCTGCTTCTTTTTCTTCTTATTTTCTTTTCTTTCTTTTTTTGGTTTTTTGTTTGTTTTTTTGCCAAGCACACTCGAAGTTGGCAACACCCCAAAATCAGATTGATTGAACACACAGACACAGTTGTAGTAACGTGATCGAGTAGCATGCATATGGAATCACTTGCAGAGTAAACTAGGTAGCTACTTAAACACTTCTATTACTTCCAATTTCCTCAATTTTATTTCATATTTGTTTAGGATGGAGACAGCCAAGCGCCATGGCTCTGGCTCATGTGTTATGATCCTCATTTGGTGATGGTGCCATGCATGTCGTGTCGTGTCGTGTTTCAGATGAAAAACTTGTATATTAATGGTGAGGCTATCGCGTAGAAGAAGACAGCAGGGCACATAACTATCACTTCACATTTCATGTACTAACCATTTATTTATTAAACTAAACTGTAACCATTAACCGATGCCTTCTTCCTCGTATATTATTTGTTGATTTGACACTTCAAAAAATAAAGATAAGAGGCCATTTTATTTAATTTCTTTAATGATTGTATGACAAGAGAGACACTACTATGTACAAAAAGCTTCAACAGCTAAGGTTTTAGTAGTTCCTGAACACGGCTCGCCAAATGTTTTCACCGATACTCCAATGCTGCACCTTCTTGATCCTACACAAGCCTGTATATATATACAAATACAATCATAAACCAATGCAAAATTGCAAATGAGAAACCAAAATCTCGAAATTGTGACCAAGTAACATCAAAATTAAAGAGTTGCACTACCTTCTCAACAATGGAGAGAGCCCTTTTGCTGCTGCATCGACCATGGCTAAAACTTCCACACGTCCCACGAGGAGTTCCGAAGCTAGCAAAGTTGATCTTAGATATGACCTGATCTGGGTGAGGGCAGCCTAGGGAAAGAGTTGGCCCTGCCTTTTTCCTTGCTTCTTCATCTGCAGTCCACATATCCACTGGAATTGGGTGTGACTCAGAAACAAGAGAGCATACGCTTTGTGTCTCTCTAGTTGCAAAAGATAGCTGTGTTGGATCCCCCCCTGCTTCCTCAAACAACACTATCACATTCCCACTCGGTTGTAGCCACGAACGGGGCACGTGATACCTGAAACACTAAACTTGGTAAATACTACAATACTCGGATGCATGGTGCTAATAACTATGTTCAGAGAAATATTCTCGTGAAAAAACTCTCACAGCTGTTGAGTTGGCTTTCCACAGTTTTTCAGACACTTGTTTGAGCTATAAGGTCCCCTGTAATTGCAAGAGTCAGTGCAACCACTACCGGTAGCAATGTTAGTCGGCCAGTAACGCCCAATGCTCTGCCCGTTTATCCATGCTTCGCCCTTCCCCAGCCCCGTGAAGTCCAATGCAACCGGGCTGCTTCCAGAGGGGGAGTCGAAAGTTGTCTGGATCAAAATGCAACAATATTTATAGTTGATTATGCATGAATGCAAAAGTAGATAGATCATTGTGAAATTTACCTTGTACCACACCAATGGTTGATTCTTAGGCAAAGCAGGCTGTGATTGCCAAAGTGAGGAACTTCCAGTAGACAGCTCTAACCCTTCCCCTTTCAAACCAATCTGCTTTCCAGATACCAAAAGGGAATTAATTATGTAGTTTATAACTGTTGATGAATTATCTTGCATATACTGCAAATAAGGAAATATTTGTTATATATGCTACACTACAATAAAAAGAAATTTAACATCAATAAATGACCTGATATGTCCATTGTTGAGAGGATAGATCAACAGTAGATCCATTTTGTAGGCCTTTCAACTGGACAGGACCAGTGATTCCTGCACCTTTTAAATCGAAGAATGCTCCATAGTTCTGAATTGACAACGATTTTGCATTAGACAACTTCATGTAAGATATAAATACAAATTTGCTAAGACAAATTATATATACCTGTAATCCCACTGTCAAACTCAAGAGATCAATCTTATTTTTTCCAGTAACAAGGCTTATGGGAACATCTAATGAAACTTTCGAGTTACTGTTTCGTCCTTTTCCATTCCCTGTACATTATACAGCAAGCCTAAGCAGTTAAAATGTAATAGAAGAAGCAAACAGAGAGAGAGAGAAAAAAAAAAGTGTTCACTTAGTTATCTAGTAGGAGATATCATATACACTAGAAGGTCGTCAAGCAAGTCATACAAGTGTTAAATGCCTAGACGGCCTGTGTAACTAGAGGCTAAGTTAGTGTGCTTCTGATCATTGAATTCACTTCTCTATTTTGAATAGAAAAAAAAAAAAATCATATATGCACAGAATGAGAATATGACAGGCTTGCAGCATTCAACTCCAATCACCTGCAAGTTTCCCGTTGATAAAAACATTAAGCGCATGGCCTAGAGAATCGACATGAAGGACTGTCTGAGATCCGTCTTTAAGAAAAGGCTCGTCCCCTTTCATTTCAATGCTGAAAAAAATCAAGAAAAAGTTAAAATTAATAACTTTTTGTCAAAGAAAATATTTCACTCGTTGGGAAGCTCTCTTACCTCAGAGAATACCAAAGATAATCACTTTGATCAGCAGTTGTGTTTATTTGCTCCAGCAGCCCAGGTTTTGCAAATGCACTATTACTAGATATACCTGCAGGTTCATAAATCCAACTCCAACCTGAGAATGCATCTGATGCTGTAGCATCATCTTGGCGAACGAACTTTTCGACGGTCGACAATGAGTTTATCTGTTTATTTACAACGCATTAGGCTCTGATAGAAATATGCTAGTGATTTGTGCAGCAATTATAATATTTGTAGATGAACAGAAATATCCAAAAAATATTACTTTCAAGATTGATGGATTATAGATATGATCAAGTATTACTTTGGTCGTATTAAATCTTCACAGGTCAGAAATAATCATATATATGCTTGTATTAGCCATGCTTGGAAAGGAGAAATTTAATTTGAAGGTTCATGATGCATACTTTCGCAGTATTGAGGACCACGTTCTTGCAGTCTGGTAAGATGCTGACAGACCAAGCGGGCAAGTTATAGGAATTTCCATTGAACTTCACCGTTACATCCGATTGTGTCCCGACATTTGCAAGAAATGCAGCACACTTTCCTGATGCTGTTTTATAAACAGTGGCCTGAAATTGCAAGAATCTTAAAGTGAGACTGAAATTTCTGAACAAAATGCTATCATAATATGCCTTGTCAAAACAGCAAGAAAGATATATAATATAATGATGAGTTGACAGAGAGATATATACATGCTTATTGATGAAAATAATCTTGAATATATGCATATCATGCTATGCTGAAGTTTCGGCAAATTTGCTCCACTTTATGCTTCTAAAATAATTACACTATAGAAACTCAGCACAAATTTCATCACAGTTTCACTTTTGAATGAATTGCAGCATGTGCAAACCATTCTTGATAATACTGTCCAGAAAATAAAATGCACACATTTTCAAGAAATACAATAGTTGATTTTGATGCTGCAAAATTGGAGATAAGAACTAACAGAAATAGTTCTAGATTTTCTTTGATTTTGTTTGTTGTAAGAAAAGGTAGGGAGGTGATGTGATATATACCTCCAAATTTGAACCAAGAGATGTGGTTTTTGGATCACTTGCCACCATTGCCTCTTCACAAAGTTTTACAGCCTTGTGTACATCTTTCAAGTGACCCCATTTCGGCTGCCTCAGAAGGCCTAGAACAGAACAATCGAGTAAAATTCATGAATCTTCTGATATCTAAACCAGGAAAGATTCTTGTAAAACGCACTTTCTTATATCATAATAGACATTGCTTTCACGGAGATTGCATCTCTAACTGCTATCGAAATTGGAGCATCATACTCATAGCTTGTAGCAATGTAAGCACAGATACTGCTACTAGACAAAGGAATGACATACCATACTCATCAATCGGAGCATCATAATCATAGCTCGTTGTAATGAAAGGTCCACCACTAGAGCGACCAAAGTTAGTCCCACCATGGTACTGTTAGAATGCAACAGAATTCATATGAGAAGTTCTTGCATATCTGAATTCAAATAACCACAGCTATAGAAGTACCATGTAATAGTTCTGGAAGGTTCCCCCGAGCTGGTAAAAGCGTGCAACAGCAAAAGCAAGATCTTCCGTAGGTCTATATGGCAGAGGATCGCCAAACGAAGAGAACCTGGTGTTTTGTTAACATCATAGGCAGGCAAGAAAACACATATACAGTTAAGACCTCAGAGATACTGATCATGAACAAACATAAGTGTCTCTGAAGTTCTACCATCCACTCCAGTTCTCTGTCCACATTTTCGGCTTGCTATTGGAGTTCGGGGTGAACTGGTCACAGTAAAACCCGTTGCAAGTGTTAATCTGCATTACTCAGAAGGAAAACATAGTTCATTAGCTTTGATTGATCACAGATACCTCTACAAGTTAGCTAATCACCGAACATAATTTGAATTACCAAACTAAATCGGCTTTAAACACGAGTGAAAAGGTGACAACAGAACTCACAATAGGATTAGGAGCATCACTTTGCTGGCACATAACCCAGGGTACTCCTGTATCCAATGAGACGGCCATTGTGGCAGCCCAATTTATGTAAGTTTTCGCGCCATTACCATAAGCCTTATCAATATTTCCATACTCATTTTCTATCTGGAAGGATGGACAGACTCAAATCAAATTCATGATTCGCAATTCTTATAGCTATAAAGATGAATGAGTGCACATAATTTTTAGCAATTCCTATCAGTGTCGCGCAGATTGAAGAACCTGAGATAAAATTATGGGGCCTCCCTGGGATGCATACAGATTTTCTTGCTTCATCATGCCCACAATCTTGGCTGTAAATCTCTTCATTTCAGCCTGAAATGACTCGCGTTTATCCATTGTACTATTACTGTAGTTTATAATAATCATAATAATAACTAGCCAAAACTAAGTGAAAGAAAGAAAAGCAAGAGCTAGTAACCTTGAAAGGCTCATTATCTGTTCGAAGCTTGATTCCTGGTATAAAATGCAGCCAAAGAGGAAATCCCCTGTTCAAAGATAGCACTCACATGCATTAATTATCTCCAGATTTTTATGCAATATTGTCATGACATTCTAATTTTAGTGACTGAATTCTGAAAAATAAATCTCCAAAAATGTATTCATTAGTAAATGAAGAAAATTCATACCCATAATTCCATTCAGCGCAGACATAAGGGCCGATTCGGAGATGAACAAAGAGACCAGCCTCATTAACCAATTTCACAAACTTCGCCAAATCTTTTCTTCCTTCAAAATCATACTGCAAAATTATACTTATATATTCAGTTTCTACTGTAAGCGTCACTTTCCCTAATATTTCTTTCTTTTCCTTTTTTCTCACATTGACTTTTCAGTCATTAAAATAAATCTAACTCAATTCGCCCGACAACAATGATTGAATATGCGGAAATCAACCAAATTAGTAATTAATTCGGTGCAAATAGTTAATAACTTTTTCATACTAGAAAGAAACTGGAAAAGCAGACACAGATTCTTTCCCTCACCGTTACTGTTACTTTACTTTCCCCTTTTTCCTCCAAACAGACCAAAGCAAACATTCAAGTTAGGGATAATCATATGAATTATGAGGAAATACGAAGAGAGAGAGAGAGAGAGAGCGAAGAACTGGGTTCGAATCCATTCTCATGAAAACTACAGAGTTAGAGCTTTCTATAGAAAATTAACCAAAAAAAAAAAAGTAATGAAGAAGAAAATAAATTACCTGACCGCGAACTGGTTCGTGCAAATTCCAGAAAACATAAGTTTCTATAACATCCAAGCCTCCGTCTTTGGATTTTTGTATCAAGTCCGGCCACATCTGATATCAAAGACAACCAAACGAGCTTCACATTTACATACAGAAAACTTGTGTATCTCCAACATGTGAGAGAGATGGGAGCTGGCATGAAAATTAAAATGTGAGTGCTGAACTGTACTGACATCAGGAGTGCTGCGCGGGTAATGGATGGAGCCGGAGACGAGAACCCTCCTCCTGCCGTCGATGACCACCGCCCGCTGATCGTACGTCACGTTGGCGCCAAAACAAAACGTCGTCGTCGTCGTCGTCGTCAGCACCACCAACCAAAACAAGCCAAAACGAACCGCCATTGCTCTCATGTTTTTTCCCTCTCTGAATTAATAACAGTAATTATATATATTCCTTAATTTTCTCTTATCCCGCGTTTGGCTCTATATATAAAAAGGCGCGGAAATCCGTCTTGTTTCTTTTTTCTGCTGTTTGCGTTTCTTGAAGCAGTTATTTTGGTCTCTCTTTGAAACTTAACTTATCTTTGGCTTAAGAGAAGGAACAAACAAACGAGAAATTAACTGAAAAGAGTTCCGGAAGATTGCTAATGTGCGCCGGGGACGGCACGCTAACTCCTTCGCCACGTGACGTGTTCGTTGTCGTCTTCGTCGTCGTGTTTGGTTCAGCTATTCAGCTGCGAGTTGCTGTATATAGTATAATGTGCAGGAGAGTGACGGTGTGGCTCTATATACACTACACTATATATACAGGAATAGGATAATTATTATTATTATCATTATTTTTATTTCTATTTTTCTCAACGATAAAATAAATTAAATCACACTCGCTGCATATTCTTCCATAAGTTTCATGCTTCCGTTACTGGGTAGACTCCTAGTTCCCGTTAATTTCAGATCTTGGTAAAATACTGCAGCATACGAATAAATAAATATGATATTTAGGTGTAATACATGTTTAATGTTAGCCTGCACTTACAATGTGTAGGCTCAAAAATGTAAGTCTGAGTGTCCAAATTAAAATGACTTATTTCATTCTGGTCCAAAGATTAATTATCTATCAATTTATGACTCGAAAAATAAAATTTATTGATGAAAAAATTTCATCTTTTCAGTATTAGATTGATATTTTTCATTATTTTTACTTCCGAATTGATAAATAACCAATCTTTCATGTTCTAAATTAATAAAACTTCTAAAAATAATGTATAAATAATTAATTTATCTGCATTTTATACTTAAATATATCATTTATATATCTACTCGCATTTTGTCCAAATCTTACTCTTGTGGGATACTAGCCAGAAAGTGCAAAATCAAATTTTATTATGTGTGTTTAATTTCTAGAATTTCGTGTATTTTGTTTTTGGTTTTTGTAATTAGATAACAATTTTCTTTGTTTGTGTCGTATGATTAAAATGATATGATAAGCTCGAAACCCCAACAACACGACAATCGTGCTCTCGGACTTTCAACAGAATCGTACAGTTAATAATTAGGAAAGTCATTTAAAAACAGTGGATTTAAATAATCAATTTTAATAAAACAATATAAATTTATGAGATTCTCTCTACATTTCCCCGCCCGTAAATCTTTTATTAAATGACGGACTATCTATGTTTTCTTCTACATGGGTTTATATCACTTACGTTTTATTTAGAATATGTAAAGATAATCCACGTAATATATACAATTTTTTAGCTTTGCAATTGTGATAAGAAGCCGAAAGCAATTTGAAGACTATAACTTTTATTCTTTTCACATCCAAATTATATTATATTCTTAAATTAAAATTGAAGTATTGGTCCATTTCTTGATCTTAAAAGATCTTGATTTTTTCAGAATAAATGTTATATTAATTACTTGTATAGTGTACCCACATTAGAATTTTTGAATGTGTGATCACATATAAAGATAGACTATGTTTTGACGCTCTACGTTAGAATTCTGAGTATAATTTTTTCATTCTGACATCGTACGTGCTTCATAAAGTCATCTTATGCACGTCATATATTTTTAAGAAACTATTTATTTAGATAGCAATAGCATTAACTTAAGTAGCACAAAGCAAATAATAAATTTTGGTAAGTTTAGATATGTCACAAAAATCTAGAGAGGTGTGACAGGCATGTCGTCCCCTCATTGGCATGTGCTCAGACCTGATTTCTCACCATTCACCAATAGACTATTGATTTACAAAGACAAATTGGGTTGGTCACAGGCCCTACTTTATTTAAGTTTTGAACTCATCTTCCAAATTCTTTTATAAATCTTGTTTCTCTTAATTCATTTTTAAGCCATAACATATATAACAATACTGAACATTTTTGTGCTATTGAAGTTTGTATGAACTCATGTCATCTCATAGAACAAAAGTCTTCACTTTAGTTAGAAAAATATATACTAGTTTTATAAATGGAAGTATCACTTCTGAACTCTGATTCATAAGAGTTCTATTAGCATGTATATCTTCAAGCCATTTCAATGCTATATTGAATAACATTTAATACTATATAATTATAATTTATAAATAAAAATTAAATTAAATTGTATGTGCTTAAAACATGTTTAATTATAAGCAATTCAATATTTTTTAGATGTTTAAATTCAATTTAATTTTTTGTATATCTTATATATTTATTCTATACAATATTACAATGTTGAAAATAAAAATAATAAAATATATAGAACATAGTACCAAGAATCCCATTTCCAAATATATTTTCATGTAATCTGGTGGCTATAGTAGAGTGGCTGTGGATATATACACATATGTGTGTGTGTGTGTATTTTTAGAATGGAAAAAAAAAACCCTTAAAATGGGACGGCAAGCACTTAATCTGTCGGTGAGACATATATACCCAATAAATTTGATAATTGGTATAGTGAGTAGGTTCACTTAACCCATTATTATTATTATCCTATCACTATCCAACAGTCGAATAATTAACCATATATACATTGCAGTATTTTATTACATACGCAAAATTGCTCTTTTTTTTTTTAATTTATTTTGAACTGTATGCATAAGGGGAAATTGTATATATGTGATATGTCCCTTGGATGATCTAGGTGGAGTGGTATAAGTTTGAGATCTTAAGATCGAATTTTACAATAACGCTATGCAATGTTTGGTAGCCTGGATAAAGGCATATTAGTAAAACTATCCAGTAAGAATCGTGTGTTTGGTAGCCATTGCTCGTTCACGCGAGGTCCGGTCCTAACGCGAGGCCCGGAGTGTAATTTACTGATTCGGCTGGACAATGTATCTGACGCCCCCTCGGTTACAGTTTCTGGCGTAGCAATCTTAGTATATATGTCTTTATCTAGGCTACCAAACATTGCCTAAACTAATTTACTCATTCCAGAAGTTAGTCTACCAAATAAAACAATGTACCAAACAGATGTGTGAAACAATCTTAGTATATTTATCTTAATAACCAAACACACAATTAAAATAGCTAATACGTAATTATCTTTCAAAGCAATCCAGATTTTATTAATGTGGATATTCCGTACCAGTATACCAAACACTGCCTAAATGTATGTCACACCTGATTTTTCTAATGTGGTTTATCTTGTTTCTGTGTGGTGGGTTACCTTCGAAAAAGAAAATAAAAAATTATATATATATATATATATATATATATATATTTGTCATATCATAGGAATAAGTAACATATTTCAAATTAAATTGGGATCCAACTATAATTAAATACCAACATAATTATAATATTATCATTAAATTATACCATGAGTTTGGATTCGAATTTTAACCATGTTACAAATTACGTAAGTTTTTTTTTATTCACACACCCAATCTGTAGTATTGAGACAAATTACACAAGTTTGTATCTTTTATTTGTTACATTTTTTTCCCTGTCCTCCATTTGTGCTTCTTGATATGGAAATGAGTATTTGATCAAATCCTTTCCCAATAATTAATTGAAAGTAATTGCTTGTTAAATTAAAATTGAGGCGATGAAGATCAGTTCAAAGATGATATATACGACACGTAGGATATTCTAATCTAAATTATTGAACAGAGCTTGTTTGCTAGGTAGTATAAGGGTGTGATAAATACATATGACACCCTAATACTTTGTTTGCAAGCAATATTGAAGCCCATGATTATGCAAGGGCCCGATATGTGTTAACCATTCATATGGTATAACATATCACACCTTGCTGGTGGGATATTTAATACCATACAGAATTATTAAAAATTGTAGACTAAAATAACCTTGCAGATATTAATTAAAAATGTCATTATAGAATATTCACACAATATATGGTAACTAATTAAAGGATATTTCAGGAATTAAAATTTTATGAAGAATTTAATACATCTAAGCAAACAATATATTATTAATACATATATTTTAATACACCAAAATAAACATGATATTTATATCTTATACGATGAAATGCATCCCATGTCAAACTCACAACCTTTTAGTATATATTTTGTAATTTTAAACAAGCTTTCAATTTGTTGCCATTATTATATTCAATGCATAGCCCGTATTATCCGCCAAATTAAACCTAATTATCTTTCATTTAATCATTTTGGTGTTTGTAATATCAATAGCACATGGCAAATATACCAACTTACATTAACATACGTCATATTATATGTATATGTTCATTTTATATAAAAAAAAAAAATCTACTCCGAATTTAGACTAATTAAATCCATCAAATTTAAAAGATGTAATTAAATTACGAAAATGACTAAAGATCTTGATTTTTTTTTACCATTCATTTAACAAAATACACAGCCAAGATTATGAGAAAAAATCGGTGGTAATTTTATAATTTTCACTACTTTTTCAGTCTACGGGGGTAATTTCATCCGTTTTTTTGAAAAAAAATCAATACTGACTCAACATTAAAAAATTTCTTAAAAACTTCAATCAATCATAACTTGCTCATTTTTTTATTGGATTAACGCAAATAATATATCAAATTAAAGATCTTTCAATCCTCTTTCATCTAAGATCGGTGAAGTATATGTTCATTTAAAAAAATATGGACGAAAAATATAAACGATTCATTTTTCATGCGTATTTAAGTTCAAAACACTTCGTTAGCATGTGATAAATGTTTCGTTAACATATGAAAAATGTTTGTTAGCATCAATTATATTATTAAAAATATTTATTCAATGGGAATTAGGTATGTTTCATTAGCATCAATTATATTACTGTAAATGTTTATTCAATCGCAATTAGATATGTTTTGTTAGTACATGACAAATATTTGTTAGCATCAATTATATTATTATAAGAATTTGTTTCATCTCAATTAGAATATATACTTCGTTAGCATATAACAAATGTTTTATTAATATCAATTATATTAACATTAAAATATATTAATCATGAAGATTTTTTATTTTCTATGAGAATGCTAATGTATTGCTAACGTTAACATTGACATATGTTAACGAAAACATGATAATAATGCTAATATAATGCAGTTACATCTGCTAAAAGAATCATGTGTTTAATATTACATGTGTATAGTCATTATAAGACTTCCATCTCGATTATATATGCTTTCGTTAACATATGACATATACTTCACTAGTATCAGTTATATTGTTATAAGGGTAACCACATGAATTTAAGATTCAACAATTTAATTTTATTAAATTTCATCATTTACTCATGTTAGTATTGTCGTATGCTAACAAAATCATTATGTAATGCTAATGAAATGTATTATATAATGCTAATGAAGAAATAATGTAGTGGATTGAATCCATATAATGCAACTAATAACCTTTAATTAAACAACAATAATTTTGTTCACGGTTATATTTTTTTTAATTATTATTTTTTGTTAAAAAGTATGTTTGACTAACTATCCAATTATATAAAACTCACCATTTAATTATTACCCAATAAAATTATTTTTGCACTTAAAGTTGGGTGTTGTGCATGAAATAATTATGCTTTGTTAACATATGATTATGCGTTCGTTAGCATATGATTGTGTCTCTCTTAGTCCGCATCTTGTAAGTTCGATTTTTTTTTTAATTTTAACCTAGATGCAAAAATTACCAAAATGTCACCGTATTTTTTTAAGTTCCCTTTATTTACAGGAATGCCACCGCCTCTTTGACCAAATCTAAACCGTTAAATTTTGAAGGATGTTATGGGATTTTTACAATTATAACCCATTAAATTATACTAGATTCCAAAAATATAATATCTCACCAAATTTACCCACTATCTCTAATTTAAATATCAGCCATTGATTCATCCATAATAGATCGATCAGATTTATTCCTATTTCTCACATGAGGCTTCTTTTTCACTAGAACCTAATTAACTATATATATGTGTGTGTGTGTGTGGGGGGGGGGAGGGGTTAGATAAAAACCAATCATAGTGTGGGAACTAGGACCACATCTCACACCACACAATCCTCAAAAATCAAAGGCTCATATTTGATTAAAAGAACGGTGGCAATTCTGTAATATTTGGAAAGTTTTTCGGGTGAGGGCATCAACGTAATTTGATAATTCTTATAAAAATCAAGGAGTATGTGATAACATGTCGTCATGCTAATGAAGTATTATCATCATGCTAATAAAGCGATATCATGATGCTAACTAAAATTTTCTAATACTGTTAGTGAAAAATGCATTCTAAAAAAAATTATAAACCTAATTTGATTTAATAAATCTTAAATGAATGGAAGAACCCCTAATTGGATGAAATAAACCATGATTGAATGTGATAAACCCTAAATGAGTCGGAACAACTCATATCAATAATATATACGTACTACGTAAGCATTTTGATTTTTTGTTTCATCACCACTGTAAATACACTATGTTAGCATATAACAATACTCTGCCAGCATATGTTATAAACCATAATTGGATGGAATAAACCCTAATAATCAATTCAGAACTAAAAAAAGAAAAGAAAATTAAATTAAAAAAAGTAATTATTAATCATAATTAGATGGAATAAATCATAACTGAGATGGAACAAACTCTAATTGAGATTAAATAAACCATAATTGAGATTGAATAAACCATAATAAATATGTACTGCGCTAGGCCGCTAGCATTGTAATAATTCTTCATTAGCACAGTGATTACATTATGTTAGCATATGACAGATGCTTCGTTAGCATACGTTATCATAATGTTGATGAAACATTATTATAAGCTAACGAAAACATTTAAAATCTGGGAACGTGCCAAAATTTATATTTTCTATTTTTTGTCCATATGTTTCATCTAACCATGGCCTTTCGAGATCTTAAATGAAAAAGCACGAAGAGAGTTTTAATTCAATATATTTTTGGCGTGCATTGGATTAAAAACGAGCAAGTTATGATTATTTAAAGTTTTTAGATTTTTTTTAAAATTACTGACATCATCAATTTGAAAGGTTTTGACAAAAAAAGCTCTTGATGAAGACTCAAATTCGTGCTTTTTCCTTTATCTTTTTACACTCTTTGTAAGTGTTTAGTATAGAGTCTAGTCTAGTTTTGGGGGTAAAACTGATTACAGGAGGATGAGGGCACAAAACCACCACAACAGGCACAGACAGGTGCTAATTATGCTGAGGGCACAAAGGACCAATTTGCCTGCCGAGGACCCAGTCAAAGTTGTTGCGAGAATTACGCAACAGAATCGCGGGCCAGTTCCTTTATGCACGTGGAGGGTGATTGGAGATGAAAGCGCGCATTTCTAATTAACTGGTACTAGTGTTAGTTACGTGGGAGTGTATAGGTGACCATGCCTCGATACCCGCATAGTAACAAGTCCGGGGGTGACAGCCTTGGTGGTTAAGATTGAGTAGTATATGCAGGCACAAGACCGTGTCAAACCTACTAGAATCGGGTCACTTTCGCCCTTAAAGCTGCTATACTTGCAAAACATTTGTGTGATTCTCTCCTTAGGTTCCTGTATAGTTAGGTCCCTAGGTGCCGATCGCATCATCTAGACGATATAATGTAAGAAGTGATTGGGGAGTGGCCGATCGTATCCATTTCCTGTAACCGGTTAACCCTCAAAGTGACAATTACCCATATTTGGCCATGGGGATTCGGTTTTTGACCTTTCTGCTAGTATGGGCACAACGGGTAGTAGTGGTAATTACATATGTTTTACCTGGGATTACGCATATCTACCGAATGACTCGGTGCTTTGACTTGAACAACTTTTATTACTGATATTTTCTCTTGTGATTTCCTTTTCAGCATTTAGTTAGTTTAAGTTTATTAGCAAGGTTTTTAGAGTGACACTGAAGACCTAAACCAAAACTAAGAAAATACAGAAGGTTATGACACTCCTCGTGGGATCGACATCCGTCTTCATCAGCTATACTAGCCGTTGAGGGGCAGATTAAGCATTTGTGGACTATTTGCCCGCAAGTGTATTTTGCACATCAAAATGACGGTGTGTCAAAATTGGCGCCGTTGCCGGGGAGTGTAAGTGCACTTTTCTGTCTATTTACTGTTTTACCTTAGTATATGCGTCGTTCTAACCGCGCAGGAGATTTACTCTACGATCCGGAGATAGAGAGGTCAGCGAGGGCAAGAAGGGCACAAGCTAGGGCATTTTTGAAAAAGCTGCAGGAGGAGAATCAAACTGAAGGATCCAGTGACGATTTGACCTCAGGCGGAGAAAGTCAGGCAAGCAACGAACAAGCTGAGACAAGCAACGTCAATCCACTCTATTTCGAAGAAGAGATGGAGGACGATCAGATATCAAACCACGATGAAGAACAACAACAAAGACCACCACCGCACACCCTTACTTTGAGGCAGCTGAGTTTCCCTCAAACCATGAACATGCGTGCCACGGGCATCGTTTTGCCCACAACCACTGGTAACTGGGAGCTGAGGGCAAACTTCATCTCGATTTTGCCCAAATTCCATGACCATCCAGGGGAGGATCCACAATGACATCTGCAAGATTTCGAGATGGCATGTGAGACGCAGCGCACACGAGCTAATGGGACAGGTGAATACATTCGCCTGGTTTCTTTCCCTTTCACCTTGCAGGACGGAGCTCGAGAATGGTTATACACTATTCCTGCCAGGAGTGTAACCAACTGGAGTCAACTCCAGCAAAAGTTTCTGGAGAAGTACTTCCCCACATCAAGAGTGCAGAGCATGAGGAAGAAGATCTCAACCGCAAAGGCTGGTTCCAACGAGAGCTTTTACGACTACTGGGAGCATTTCAAGCAAATGCTCTCGAAATGCCCACATCACCAGATTCCAGATCATGACCTGGTGAACTACTTTGTCTCGAGATTGAGAAGCGAGGACCGAGCCCTACTGAATGCAGCATGCGGAGGATCTATCCTGAACAAGAAGGCAGCTAAAGCTCTAATACTTATTGGAGAAATGGCCGAGGAGAACAGAGACGATTCATATGAAAGAACAAGTGTTGCCGCTGCGGGCAAAATTATCTCTGTGCCTGAAACTGATGACCGAATCGAACAACTCTGCAACAAGATGGAGAAGATGATCACCATGTTTTCCGCTAATACCTTGCGAATTTGTGGGGTATGTGAATTGATGGGGCACCACTCTGACCAGTGTCCACAAGTGAAGGAGAAGGAAGAAACGGTCAACGCTATTGATGGAGGGCAAAGGAGGAGGCACAATCATCTTGCCCCCAACTATAGTCAGAGGCAGATAGCACAATACTATCCTACGCCCGCAGCAAGACCGTCTTTATCAGACATGGTTCACAAGATTGTGAATGAAACGGTGGAGGTACAAAAGAAATCAGAAGCCTTCGAGCAGGAGACAAGGAATGGACTGAACTATTTGGGAGGACAAATATCCCAAATTAGTGATGCAATCGCAAGGATGGAGAAAGCTAAAGGAATTCTGCCCTCACAGACAGAGCCACAAAAAAAGGCTGGGGTAAATGCAATAACACTGAAGATTGGAAGACAACTGCCTGCACCATATCCAGAGACTGCAGAGGATGATGCCCACAGCGATGATGAGCCCACAAAGAATGAACCAGAGTTGAGGGCAAATGACGAACCAGAAGCAGTTATGCCCAAACCTATCCTGAAGAGTAATATTCCAAAAGAGATCGAGGTGCCTTTACCATTTCCAGGAAGGATGAAGCGGAACAAGAAAGAAGCAGAGGATAGGGATCTAATGCACATCTTCAAGAAGGTGGAAATCAATGTTCCCCTACTGGACGCAATCAGGCAGGTGCCCCGATATGCCCGTTTCCTGAAGGACTTATGTATAAAGAAGGTGAGATTCACAGAGGAGGCACAAGTGGTGGTGAATGAAAAGTGTCAGCATTATTGCAGAAGAAGCTGCCTGAAAAGTGTGGAGACCCAGGGATGTTATTTATTCCTTGTGAAATTGGAAGACTTCGAGTTGAGAGAGCTATGCTGGACTTAGGGGCATCGATCAATGTTATGCCCTTAAGCATTTTTGAAGAGCTGACATTAGGACCGCTCAAGGATACAAGGACAATTATTCAATTGGCTGACCATTCCAGTGTTTACCCCGAGGGAGTGCTTGAAGATGTCCTAATCAAAGTGGAGAGTCTGATTTTCCCAGCAGACTTCTATGTGCTAGATATGGGCAAAACCAATCCAAAGGCTGCCTGTATACTTTTGGGCAGACCATTCATGAAGACGGCACATACGAAGATTGATGTCGATAAGGGCACATTGACGTGCGAGTTCGATGGAGACAGAGTTACCTTCAACATCATGGAGGCAATGAAGTACCCCAATGACACTGAGGGTATACATATGATCAACATTTTTGAGCCGATGATCCAAGAAGAAGTATCAAGGCTGCTGGGAAAGGATCCACTTGATTGGGTACTTCAGAATAGTAAGACTGATTGAGATGCTGAAGAGGAGCGAGATAAGCAAATCAAAGAGGCAATTCTGCAATTGTATCGCATTGAAGCCGGTTTTCCAAGAGATACACGTCTGCCTTTGCCCACAACAAGGCAGGGTGATAAACTGGTGCGGTCTATCATTAAGCCGCCCAAGCTGGAGTTGAAGGAGCTGCCCGATCACCTCAAATATGCCTATTTGGGTGAATGAGAGAATTTGCCAGTTATAATCAGTTCATCTTTGACCATGAAGCAGGAAGTCAAGGTGATAGCACTATTGAAGATGCACAAGGAAGCAATCAGATGGACCTTGGCCGACATCAAGGGCATACGTTCCACCATTTGCATGCATCGAATCCAGTTGGAGGAAGGGGCAAAACCAGTGCAAGATCCCCAAAGGAAGCTGAACCCCTTGATGAAGGAAGTTGTGTTAAAGGAGATTCTAAGGCTGCTCGATATGGGCATTATCTTCTCTGTGCCCGACAGTGAGTGGGTGAGTCCTATTCACGTTGTGCCCAAAAAGTCTGGAATCCAGGTGGTGGAAAATGAAAACAAGGAACTTATTCAGGTGAGACTGCAGACAGGATGGAGAGTTTGCATTGACTACCGCAAGTTGAATGCAGTCACAAAGAAGGATCATTTCCCTTTGCCTTTCATCGATCAGATGTTGGAGAGGCTTGCGGGAAAATCGTACTTCTGTTTTCTGGATGGGTATTCTGGTTATATGCAAATCGTGGTGGCCCAAGACGATCAAGGCAAAACGACATTCACTTGCCCCTTTGGCACATTTGCCTACAGAAGGATGCCTTTTGGCCTTTGCAACGCTCCAGGCACATTCCAACGGTGTATGATGAGTATATTTTCTGATATACTTGAGACTTGTATTGAGATCTTTATGGACGACTTCACGGTTTATGGAGATAGCTTTGATCAATGCCTTGATTATTTGAGCAAGGTAATGAGCCGTTGTGTGGAAAAAGAGTTGATGTTGAATTATGAGAAGTGTCACTTTATGGTAAGAGAAGGAATCGTGCTGGGACATGTAGTATCCGAGCGAGGAATTGAGGTGGACAGGGCAAAAGTGGAGGTCATTGCCAAATTTCCCTATCCCATCAATGTTAAGCAGATTCGGGCATTTCTAGGCCATACGGGTTTCTATCGTCGATTCATTAAGGACTTCGCAAAGATTGCTCAACCACTCACAAAGCTGCTACAACTGAAGGTAAAATTTGACTTTGATGATGACTGCAAGGAAGCTTTTCATGCATTACAGAATATGTTAGTGTCTTCCCCCATTATCCAACCTCCGGATTGGGGAATGCCATTTGAGGTGATGTGTGATGCCAATGGATTTGCCGTGGGAGCAGTTTTGGGCCAGAAAAAAGGCAAGGAGAGCTATGTTATCTATTATGCCTCCAAGACATTAAATGCCGCGCAACGCAACTATACCACCACAGAGAAGGAGCTGTTAGCAGTAGTGTTCGCTTTTGAGAAGTTCCATTCCTATCTGCTGGGGGCACAAGTGATTGTTTACACAGATCACGCAGCTCTGAAGTACCTACTGTCTAAAAATGAGTCAAAGCCGAGACTCATAAGGTGGATATTGCTCTTACAAGAGTTCGATGTGCATATCAAAGACAAAACTGGGGTAGAAAACCTGGTTGCAGACCATCTCAGCCGTCTGATGGTTGAGAGCAAAGAGGAAATCACTGAGAATTTTCCAGATGAGTACTTGTATGAGGTTGCGGGCAAAACAGCAAAGGAGCCATGGTTTGCCGACATAGTGAACTACCTGGTCGCAAGGCAGTTTCCAGTTGGTTTGAGTGACTATCAAAAGAATAAGATGAAGCATGAGTGCAAGTTCTATCTCTGGGAAACACCAACTCTTTGGAAAATTGGAACTGATCAAGTCATAAGAAGGTGCGTCAGTGATGATGAGGTCTTAAACATCTTGAAGTTCTGCCATAACAATGCATGTGGAGGTCATTTTGGCCCACGTAGAACAGCAAGGAAGGTATTAGATGGAGGATTTTACTGGCCTACATTATTCAGGGATGCTTATATATTTGTGAAGAAGTGCGAGAATTGCCAGATAACTGGGAATATTTCTATTCGGGAGGCCATGCCACAAACACCTATCATGCCCGTGGAAGTCTTCGACATATGGGGCATAGATTTAATGGGACCATTTCCCAAGTCAGGTAATAATCTTTACATTATCCTGGTTGTAGATTATGTGTCCAAGTGGGTGGAGGCAAAAGCCACTCCAACGAATGATGCAAATACAGTGGTGAAGTTCCTGAGGGCAAATGTGTTCTGTCGCTTCCGAATGCCCAAAGTCCTGATCAGTGATCAAGGGACTCATTTTTGCAACTCAATCATAAAGAAGATGATGGCAAAATATGGGGTCACACACAAGGTTACTACTGCATATCACCCCCAGGTAAATGGGCAAGCAGAAGTCTCAAACAGGGAGATCAAAAATATTCTGGAGAAAGTTGTTGGACCAAGGCGCAAAGACTGGAGCAATCACTTGGAAGATGCTCTGTGGGCATATCGCACAGCCTACAAGACACCTATTGGGATGTCTCTCTATAGGCTGGTTTTTGGAAAGTATTGCAATTTACCCGTGGGAATGGAGCATAAAGCATTTTGGGCAATCAAGAGGTTGAATTTCAATAATGAATGCGTTGGAATTGAGAGGAAGATGCAGATCCAAGAATTGGAAGAGTTGAGGTCCGAGGCCTATGATAATGCTGTGATGTATAAGGAAAGGACCAAAAGATACCACGATGCACTCACAAGGGGCAAACAGTTGCTCTGTGGGCAAAAGGTACTCGTGTTTAACTCAAAGCTCAAATTGCATGCGGGGAAATTGAAGTCAAAATGGATGGGACCCTATCTGGTGCAACATCAACACCCAAGTGGAGCAATCGATCTGGTGAACCCAAAAGATGGGTGCGAATTTCGAGTCAATGGCCAGAGGGTGAAACCATATTTCGAGCAAGAGAAGGAAACTTGGGCAGAAACCCAAGTTTTGAGCATTCCTGAGTACTACTGAAGACACAACATGGTCGAGCCAAAGACCTTAAACAAAGGCGCTGGACGGGAGGCAACCCGGTTTGTTTACTTGCTTTAATTTCAATTATGTTTGTTATTTATATTTTGTTTGTGAATTAACGCTGCAGGAAGGCAAAGACTGGAAACGCATCACTGTGGGCAAATCAAATGATCAGGGCCCAGCAAGGTTTAAGTGTGCGGGTGGGGACTGTAGCAGATTTGACTGATTGGGCAAGGACAGCATCTGCAGAGGCGGTTGGTTTTCCCCATGCAGAGCTGATGATTGTTGAAAATTAAGGCCGATTAAAGGGGAGTGAGTGAGAGACGATATATTCAGATATTTATTTTGAATTACAAAACATATTTCTCCCCCATTTCAAACTCCCCCAAATTTCTCAAAATTAGGCAAAACCGCTCCCTAAATTCTTGCCCACGATCTCTTTGCACGAACCTACCACCCTCACAACACCCCACGTTCCCAGAAGTATTCAAATACTCCCCCCCCACTGCCGATTTTTCATAAATCGAACAAAGCGAACCCTACCTCCCAAATTCCCCAACCCCTTGTCGAAAAAAAATGGTGAATGTGAAAAAATCCGGAGCCCCTACTAAGCGAGGCACACGTCACAGTGCCTGCAACGCAGGAGAATCGTCGCAAGAGACGACTCAGACCACCCAGTCGACCCAGACAGAGTAGCCGAAACAGAGTTCCGGGCCCATTCTAAACCCCTCACCGATCCAGACCATTCTGCCACAGCACCCACCGCTCCCACCGCCGCAAGCAGAGAAAAAGAAACGAGCACCGCCGAAGGCTAAGGGTGGTGCGTCGAAGAAGAAGAAGGGTGAGACTGATAAGGGCAAACCTCAGAGCCCGCCACAAGCTGGGCAAAACCCTGACCCGACGCCCGCACCTGAGAAGCCACTAACTCCTGAGAAGCCACTGACACCCCAACCCAGTGAAGAATCGGGCGATTCTGAGCCTGAGAAGGAACCAGAAAAGGACGGGGAGGACGATGGTGGACCAGAGAAAGAAGATGAGGCAGAGGAAAAAAAACAAAATGGCGGCGGCAATGAAGAAGAAGGCGGCGATGAAGAAGAAGGCGATGATGAATCTGAAAGTGAGAGCATGGAAGAAGACGACAAAGAGGAGGAGAAACCAGAGCAAGATCATCACGAGGAGAAGAAGAAAGAACCAGAACCAGAAAAAGAGAAAGAGGAATCGTTGGAGGAAGAGAAAGTGACCTCAGAGGGATCTACCTCTGAGAATACCCACAGCCAGTCTGAGCAACCGAAACAGGCACAACCCGATCCACCCGCAGAGAAGAAAAAGTCGAAGAAGACAAAACCACAGGAGGTCTCGAAGGAGGCACATAGGGAACCAAGTCAAAGCAAGGGTCCCGATGTGCCCAAAAAGTCTAAGAGCAAGTCAAAGGGAACCAAGTCAACCAGCAAGGAGTCAAGGAAGTTAATCAGCAGAGAGTCGAAGAAACAAGAGAAGCCCCCCACCAAGAGAAGGCTAGACGTAGAGCAATCCAACAAAGAAGAGGAAGAGAAGTCGGTGCACAGTGAGGAAGTGGAACCGAATATTCAAATCATCCCAGCTCCGGTTCATTCCTATGTGCCCGCAAAGGTGAAAAAAGGCACAAAAAGTAGGGTGCCACTCAGAACCCTCCCCCGCCGCTTGGTGAAGGAGGAGAAGGAGGACTCGAGCAGCTCAAGATAAGGAATTGTCGAGAGACTGAACAAGAAGAAGCATCTGTCCCTGTACGTTCTTCATGACAGCACGCTGAATACACTTGGAGTCATGGACCAAGTGTATGAATACTTTGCTAACATCGGTTGGGAGCAAGTACTCGGCTGGAAGAACACGGTACGCCCTTCTTTAATCATTGAATTCCTTTCCTCGTATGAGTTTAAACCAGTGCAGGGATTCGGTCTGGAGACACCCGGAGTTGTGAACTTCTATATAGCTGGAGAGAGCTATAGCATGTCAATCTCAGGATTGAATCAACTGTTGGATTTCATCCAACCAAAAGATGTGCATGCGAAGTGGTACAAAGAAACAGCAACCAGCGCCGGAGACGACTGAAGTCCAAACATTCAGCAACGGTGGGAGGAAATTGGAGGCAAAGACTTCTATCTTTCGAGCTCAAGCAAGGACAAGCACCTTTCTGACCACGCCCTTCATATTTGCCATAGATGGATTGCATTCAACCTTTATGGGCGCAAGGATGGTACAGGCCAAGTGACGCAGTATGAGGTATTCCTATTGTGGAATATGGTGCACAAGCGGAAGGTCAACCTCGGCTACATTCTGGCGGTTCAATTGCAAGCTCAGACCAGCAACACCAGAGCAACTGTTGTAGCGTTGGGCATGTTCGTGGCTAGGTTGATTGAAGGCTTGAAAGGTAGCGACCTCGATGACATCTTCAAGAAGTACCCAGAGCATGATGAAGCGACAGAGTATCTCGATGCCCAGAGGCTGGAGCGGATGCAGCTAGTTGGGTTCACTGAAGAGAACACCCCATACTTCCTCCCTTTTGAAGAACCAACGTACTTTGACAAGATAAAGGCCCCTAAGGCACAAGGAGGATCACCCAGGGCATAAGCAGGACCAAGCAGGGCACAGAGCAGTGCAGACTCAAAGAAGCTCGAAAGAGTTGAGAAAGCCCTGCAGAGCATTTGTGTTCACCTCGGGTTAGATGACCCCTCCTCTCCTTAAATCATGTTTTATCCCCAGTAGTTTATGATTTGTTTGTTTTTTATTTTTGTTTGTGTGTTTAGCGTCTAGTTTTGTTTTTATATTGGCGTCTGTGTACATAGAGTCTGTTTTGGGCATATCTAAACCACATTACTGCTTGTGCCCGCAAGGGTACTTTGCACAGCAAGTGTGTGGGAGGGATATGCCTAGGTTGTTGTGTTTGTATGTTTTGTTTTTATTTTGTGTGTGCATGTTGAGTCTATAGCATATGAGTCATAGATTGACATTGGGCATATATAGACATAAATTTATTGTTAGGCAAATGGAATTAATCAATCGCATGTGAAAGTAATATATAACTACCCAGCGAGCTTTGAGCCCAAATTAACATTTGCGACTTCTTTCTGTGTGTTTAAATTCCACCACCTCATTTGATGCCTACTTGTTTGTGCCCTGTTAAACTTGATTTCATGTTCTCATGTATGCTTAGATGATTAAGGCATTTTCTTTCATCGTTATTTGGCCATATTATTCACTGATAAATGCTTCCCATTGCTACCATTATTTGAGCCTACTTATTTGTTCATGACCCGCGTTCCGAAAATCTCTCTTTAAAGAGTATCTTATAACTGGGAATGAAACCTTTTATGCTCGTATTGGTAGTATGTTTAAGCCAAATAGTGACAAGGTGCCAAAAATGGGCACAAAGAAAGAAAATAAAAAGAAAAAAGAAAAAAAATGAAAATAGCAGGAAAAAGAGTTAAGAAAAAAAATAAGTGGGAATGATTGCTTGACATTAAGTGTTTGAATTTTTATGATCCCCTAGGTTGTTATATGGGCACAGAGCTGCCAATGCTGATTTTTCCCGAATACTATTGAAGGTAGCTAGCTCCTAAATAATTCCAACCCTGATCCGTATGCCCCATTACAACCCTCACAAGACCTTTTGATATGCATGCATGTGAATACCGTAAACTGTTTATATAGGGTGTTTGCAAGTTTGTTGATGATGATTTGGTGGAATTGTTGAGAGTAAACACTTAACCTAAACACTCGAGAAAAAGGCGAGCTAAGTGCACACTTCAATAGTTGTACTAGCCTGTGTTTGGTTGATTCGATTTGCCTGCATCATTATGTTCAACTGTTATGCCCTTTATCAACTTATGATTCATATGCTGTATTGTCTTGTTTTGAGTCATTTGAGTCTTCTGTTGTTTCAAGTTAAAGTTGCATTCATACTTGAGGACAAGTATAGTCCAAGTGTGTGGGTGTGATGAAGACTCAAATTCGTGCTTTTTCCTTTATCTTTTTACACTCTTTGTAAGTGTTTAGTATAGAGTCTAGTCTAGTTTTGGGGGTAAAACTGATTACAGGAGGATGAGGGCACAAAACCACCACAACAGGCACAGACAAGTGCTAATTATGCTGAGGGCACAAAGGACCAATTTGCCTGCCGAGGACCCAATCAAAGTTGTTGCGAGAATTACGCAACAGAATCGCGGGCCAGTTCCTTTATGCACGTGGAGGCGACGTGGCGGTCAGTTCCGAGTCCTGGGGAGATCCAGACACGTTGGGAAGTAAGTGGAGACGTCAGGAAGCTACTGGAGACGCTAGAGTTTGTTGCTATCACTCCTAAAATCAAGGAAGAACACGGAGCATGAAGGGGATGAAGTGGAGGAGTGCAAGAGCCCCTGCGTGGGTGAAATCTGGGCTGCTTGAAGCCTTAATTCATTTTTGCTATAAATACTTTTATCTGCTTTTCATTGGAGGAGACATTTTTGCACCCCGAAGATACAATTTCCCGTTTTCGTACTTAGTTTATTTTCTGGATATTCTGTCTGCCTGAAGCTGGCGATTTGGCCGCAGAGAGGTAGTTCAGTTGTTCTGTTGGCAAACTGGGGTTGGGCCCAGAAGTTAATCTAGTTATTTCCTTTCCAAATAAGATGTCTTTTATTATTTCTTTTACTTTCGTTCCTATGTTTAGTGGCTAAGTATCCACTGTTCAGGTCAAAGTAATGGTCTAAGGGTAGAATATGTGCATGAGGTAATCGGACTTTAATGCCTTAAGGGTTCACAATTTTAACTTGTTTTTCACTTAGACATAGGTAAAGGGTGATTGGAGATGAAAGCGCGCATTTCTAATTAACTGGTACTAGTGTTAGTTACGTGGGAGTGTATAGGTGACCATGCCTCGATACCCGCATAGTAACAAGTCCGGGGGTGACAGCCTTGGTGGTTAAGATTGAGTAGTATATGCAGGCACAAGACCGTGTCAAACCTACTAGAATCGGGTCACTTTCGCCCTCAAAGCTGCTATACTTGCAAAACCTTTGTGTGATTCTCTCCTTAGGTTCCTGTATAGTTAGGTCCCTAGGTGCCGATCGCATCATCTAGACGATATAATGTAAGAAGTGATTGGGGAGTGGCCGATTGTATTCATTTCCTGTAACCGGTTAACCCTCAAAGTGACAATTACCCATATTTGGCCATGGGGATTCGGTTTTTAACCTTTCTGCTAGTATGGGCACAACGGGTAGTAGTGGTAATTACATATATTTTACCCGGGATTACGCATATCTACCGAATGACTCGGTGCTTTGACTTGAACAACTTTTATTACTGATATTTTCTCTTGTAATTTCCTTTTCAGCATTTAGTTAGTTTAAGTTTATTAGCAAGGTTTTTAGAGTGACACTGAAGACCTAAACCAAAACTAAGAAAAGACAGAAGGTTATGACACTCCTCGTGGGATCGACATCCGTCTTCATCAGCTATACTAGCCGTTGAGGGGCAGATTAAGCATTTGTGGACTATTTGTCCGCAAGTGTATTTTGCACATCAAAATGACGGTGTGTCAGCTCCCTTCCTTTATTTTTTATCATATTATTTACGAAATTGCCACCATCTTTACAATTAAATCTCAACCACGGGTTATTAAATTGAATGATGAAGATGTGGTCCTGATTCTCAGACTATGAACTAATGACCAATGGAAAGTAATTAGGACTAATGACGAAGACACGTGTATCTAATTCGTGAATCGTGATTTGGTGTCTCACACTCTCACTTTTAAATGGATATGAAATAATGCCACGCCAAGCTACAACCTTCTGTTTTTTATACAAATTAAGTTTAATTTGTTATAACGATCGAGTTGTTATTGAGGAGACGCACTCCAAATAGCCTAATATGTATTGCTTATGTATTTGTGTGCATGGTTCACCAAATTTAATATGCGGTTAATTAGCTACATCAAAGTTAATTAGAATTTCAATCCCAAAATGTATACTATATATATAGGGGAGGCTGGGAGCAGCATGAAATGAAATATCATATACTTATATAGAGATATAAGCATACTATATTGCTATAGCTTGTACATAACTAATTAAATCCTCTAATGGTAATATAAATTGAAATTAGAGAATATAATTATTTTTTAATATTTAATTTTATTTTTTAATTAGTAAATGATTATTTTCTAAAAAAATAATTATATACTCTAATTGTGAAAAATGAATCCTAATTAACAAGTGTAAAATTAAACTAAAACACAAACAATTAAAATTGAAAAAGAAAAAATAAAAATTAATAATTTTAAATTTGTAGGACCGAGTGTTGTACATAATTTAACAAATAATTTCATCTCCGCTAATGGTAACAGAAATTGAAATTTCGGGGGAATCTTTTCTATGGAAGCTGACGTATATTTGTTGGTTGAACAATAAATAATAGGCATATAGATATAGATATATAAAAGATAAGGAGTGGATTGATGTTGCCACGGTTGCTAATTAATCAAAGACAATAGATGTCGCGTTCCAAGTGTCGCGCCGAGTGGAATAAGTGAATAATCAAGATATGCTTGGATTGATTAGGATTTAGGTACCCCATTCGATTTCCAAGATTATTATGTAAGACCGAGCATAAAAATATTACCCCTCCGTTTTAAATACATGATCACATTTAATTGATTTTTACATAGTTTAAGAATTATTTTGGAAATGAGTTATTCGATCAAATTTTATGTAGTGTGTAATAAATGTTGAAATTTATAATAATTTAATGTAATATATTTATATTTAAAATTAAAAAGTAATATTAAATATGAAATTAAAATAAGACTTCATAATTGAGATACTTAAAATAAAAATTATTAAATATTTGGGACCAACGAAGTATGTGGACGTAAAAGAAATTGGTGGCATCATGCAATTGACGTTTAAGGATGATAGTTGAAAAATCGTTATGCATGACTTTGGGTTTGCCCTTTTTCTCTTTCGCCATTAATTTTTCTTTTTTACAAATCGAAAAAAAAAATCAATATTTTTCATGATTTGATTTGACCATTAATTGTGGACGGTGGTGAAATTCCAACAAATCAAAACGCGCGAGTTGTCAGTTGTTACCTCTCAATGCTATGGATATTATGATGAACCAACTACATCTACTCTGTAGTATAAACTATAAAGTATACCCGCCCCGCCACGTCTTATTTAATGGATTATGGATCATATCATTTTTTTTAAAATTTGATTTGATTAATTTTAATTGCTAAATCCTTCAACTTTATAGAAAACGAAAATTATTAACACACAAAAAAAGAATGACATTACATATAGTTTATCGAGAAAGGCACCCATGAATTGTGAATTGTGAATTATAGATTCTCTCTCATAAATAATTTCAATAAACCTAATAAATATATTTTTTCAACGACTACAAGAAAAGAAATCTGATCTAAAAGGCATAATTTTTCAATGTTCTTCATTCTTTTGGGGGGGGGGGGGGGTCAGTATGAATCCAAGGATTGATTGGCTGGGGCCTAAACTCTTTCCTTTTTGCAGAAGTGGTCCTCAGAAGATGAAGTCGCCAAACTGATTTTTTTTTTCACTCACACACCCGATCCGTGGCATTAAGAAGATTCGAACTCATGATCTTTGAACTCCAAATCACTTCACTCCACCACTAGACCATCCCACCGGAACACCAAATTGATCATTTTTTCTCCAAACTTTTAGCAGAAAAAAAAAGAGCTTATATTTGCATCACGCCCTTTATTAAATGGATAAAACACCGAAACGGAAATTGAAGAAGATATGGACCATATAAAATAAATGCAGTTCAACAACTTTTAATTTCAAGGATTATTGCAGCATAAATAGTTATGATATTTTTATTTATTAATTTGGAATTTGGATGCCCATGGTAGTTGGTGCCATTATATATGTATATATACATATTTATTCAAAGGGGTTTCATTGCACGAAAAACAATTCAAATAATGATTGTTTTTAGTAATTTCTTATTCCATTATGGTCGCCAGTCGCCACACGATCAAGGTTTTGGAGGAGGTGTTAGCAGATACATATTTCATGCTTCAATAAAATCTCTGTTCTATAAATTATTACCTAACTTCGCTAAGACCCCGTTTAGGAGTTCATATAAAATCATCCATTGCATATTTGGTGTTACATTTTTTATTGTACATTTGATTTTTTAATTTTTTTTAATTTATTATGTTTCGGTTTAATTTTACACTTATTATTTTAGTTTCTTCCAATCCAATTAGGGTTTAATATAATTTTTTAGCATTTAAATTTTTAAATATTTAATTAATAACTAAAAATTAAAAATTAAATACAAAAAAAGAATAATACATTCTAATTGGATATGATGAATTATAAATAATAAGTGTAAAATGAAATTAAAGCATAAGAAATTGAAATTGAAGAAAAAAAATTGAAAAAAATAAATAAAAAATAATCGAGTGTGTAGGGAATGCAACACCAAATGTGCAATAGAGATTAAATTTCATTAGGAGTTATACAATTTCATTAGCCCTGTCAAATTTCAGCTGTTAGGAGTTATACAATTTCATTAGCCCTGTCAAATTTCTTCCCGAATCAACCGTTTTGTAAAGATTAAATATTTGACAAATCAATTCACTGATTTCCTCTTTAATAGAAGATTCATGTTATGTTATGTTATGTTATGTTTTTGTTATAATGACAAATTTAAAACCGGTATTACGAGTGTACTCTGAATAAATTTGGGTCATAATGATTCCAAACCACACACAAAAAGCTAAGGCAAACATTTCCATGCATAAGGCCTTAAATGAGACTATATGAGACGGGTCGGGTCAACCCGCACTTTGACCCGATCAACGCGGTCAAATCCGCGCTTTGACCCGGGTCAACGCGGGTCAATGCGCGTTGACCGGGTCAACCCGCAAAAAAGTAGAAAAAAACGGTAAAATTAATATCAACAGTCTCACTAAAAAGTATCACAAAAAATTCGAAAAGTATCATCTGTATCATTAAAAAGTAACGGGTCTGCTAGTTATTTTATACTTGTTTATTTAGTTCAAATTGTGATTTTTTCCATTCGAATTAATGTTTAGAGCTTAGTAGTTTAGGGTTTTTTTAGGGTTCATGATTTTTTAAAGGGTTCATGTTTTTTAGGGGGTGTTTTTAGGGGTTTATTTTGTGTTTTTTAGGGTTTTATAGGAGGGGTTTATTTTGTATTTTTTAGGGTTTTTTGGGAGTGTTTTTAGGGGGTTTATTTTGTGTTTTTTTAGTGTTTATTAATTCTATTTTAGTATATAAATTCATACTCATTTCAAACAACTTAAATCAATTTATTTTAATTTTAGGGTTCATTAATGTTATTTTAGGGTATATATTTTTGGGGAACAAAATAAAAGAAACAAAGAAAAAAATAAAAAAAAAAGTAAAAAAAAAACGCCAAAAAGAAAGAAAAAAAGACAGGCCCGTGACGCCCACGCACCACGCATGGGCGCCACGTGCCGTCTGACAGTAGCACCTAAGGGTGCTTATGCACTGAATACCTCCTCAAAAACTAATCTTTCTCCGTATATAAAATATCACTTGATCCAATTAACATAACATTAAACCCAGCACCTTACATACCAAGACGACATAAACCTCTAACTGCTGAAGGCGTTGAAAAAAATAATAATAAAAATCAAGTAAAATTACCGTCTTATTTTTTCCCAACTAAAATGGGCCTCAATCTTAACTTCTAGCCCAACTAAATGAGAATCTTATTTTTCCCATTATTTGAAATGGGCCTCCATCTTAACTTCGGGCCCCAGACTCGGGCTAGTTTGATATATGCTCAACCTAAATAAATAAATTATTATTAAAAAATATAGTACAAATTACAATTGAAAATATCTCACACAGCACATTAGCACATTAGCTTTTTTCCTAATAATTTTCTTACGAATATCAAAGATAACACTAAAGACACATACATTAGGTCAAGGGGTTAAATAGATGTCATTATTTTGGGTTATTTTAAAAGATTATTGTATTTTTTAAGACAAAAAAGAGCTTTATCTGCTAGATGCAGTTTTTTTTTTTTTTTTTCACTTTTAAATCCAAATTCAAGTAAGATTAAAACTTAATCGAATTGACCGAGTTGGGTTTATCTCTTACTAATTTATGATTTTAAAGAGTCAAAATTGTGTGAAAACCACACCATATTTGGTATCGCATTTCGAGTCAGACGGTGTAAAAAATTATATAAAACCTGACGTTTTAGTGCAGCATTAGAGCTGGTTTAAGGTGGTGTAATACACTAATAATGCATATAGAGTTGAGTGTGTGATGTCATAATTAAAATTTTGAAGTTAGAATTTCCTAATATGCTACAGTGGCTGCCAGTTGGTTTCTCTTAGAAAAATTAAACTTTTTCAGTTGATATGTCACTTCCATTAAAATGAATTTGGCAAGCAATCATATCTAGAATGTGACCAGGATTTGATTGGCTAAGACCCAACTCGAATAAGATGGGGAATTGGATTTTCTCTAACCTCATTTAGTGATGATTTAATTAACTCTTAACAATCTATCAAAAACAATATGACTAGCGGTAAAAACGAAATTTGAACATTGGGTTTTATATTATTAACCGCAATTATTTAATCTAATTTAGCAAGCCCAAATGCCTTCACGTTATTTTAGCCTTTCTTTCTTTCTAATAAGTTGGATTAAAACATTTTTTTTTTGCGTGCTTTAATCTCACATTCATGTTCTACTAAAAAAAAACTTACATTTATGTTATTTATGATATCATTATTAAATATATATGGGATATGATGCAATCATGAAATATGTAAATGACAATGCTAAATGGCACAAATTGCGCCGGAACAAATGTAGAATTTAATAAAATTTCAATGTAAAATGACTCTATCATCCTTAATATAATTTTGATTAAAATTTATTCCTCATTTTCTACACAATTTCTCAATATTTAATTTAAATGCATAAATAATCAATAATGCATTGGATTCATCCCACATTTTCTACACCAATTCCCAAGTACGATGAATTTGTCTTAAAAAAATAAAAACATAAATTAAACCACTCAAATTAATATTTGTACTTGAACATGAATATGATATTTATATAGTATATTTTGGTTTAAAAAAGAAGTCACCTATGATTTTTATCTGGTCATCAGGAATACAAGTCAATCTAACTAGTTTATTGCATTTAGTATTGCAACTTAAGTTACAATTTGAGCACAAATGAAGAGACGTGAGATAAGAGGAGAGGAAGAGGCGAGAGGGGGAGAGGTTTAATAAGAGAAGTTCGTTAATCTGACAGAGGTTTTTGAGAAGTCTCTTAATCTGGCGGTTTTTTTTAATCTGGTAGTTATTATTATTATTATTATTATTATTATTATTATTATTATTATTATTATTATTATTATTATTATTATTATTATTTCACATGAATATTTTTACTAATTAATCTATACACACAATTAAATATATTTATTGTATATTTAACTATACATATTAATTGATAATTAAACACTTGCATAATCAAAAAGTCATTTGTGTATTATATAAGTACCCGTAACGAAAGTAATTCAATAACATCAATTGAAAAACTTAGAGATGTCTCAAACCCCATCTTTATCATTCAAGCGATATAAACGTGAGTGGAAAGGGCCTCCCTCACCAGCCTTATTAGAGTCACTATACAACTTATTGAGGGAATAATTTGATGATCTTAAAAGTGACATTAAAGAGTTTTTTTTTTTTTTAATTGAATGACATTAAAGAGTTGTTAACAAGGGAAGTCAAGATTTTTGGAGCTGACGAGCCATGACAACTTTTACTGGATGAGCCTACGTTGTCTAACTTGAATGATCTATAGCTTAAGGTGGTTCAAAAAATAAAGGATAAAGAAATTAAAAATATTCCGATGATTGATATTACCGACACCACAAACGATTCTACTTATAATAGCATTATGCTATTGTGTTTTCCTAATGAAAATGCCAATGAAAATTTTGGCTTAAGCATGTAAAGATGTTGTGAATGAATTATATATTATTAAATATATCATATTTTCTCATATGTTATCTTAGTTTAATTATCTCATAATGTGCAATCAACAGTTTTTTTAAACATTTGATTAATTGAAGAATTGGAGTTCAAAGTTTAATTATCTTCTAAAAATATATATTTTTTTATATGTAATAAAATTGAACTCACTGTCATACTATGAATTGAATAAAGCCATAAAGTTAATTATCTTATAAGACACGTCTGTTTATTAATCAAATAATTATAATGAAGTTGGGCTAATAAGTGATTAATTACATAGTTGAAGAGTTCAATTATTAATGGTGAGAGAGATATTCAAAATAAATTAATGGAGAGAGAAATTTAAAATTTTGAATTCTTTTAAAATAAATAATTTAATAAGGATAATTTAGTCATTAATGAACACTTTTAAATAATTAACTAAAATTCATTAAACTTAAGAAGGTTTGAATTTTTTGACTATTAGGTATTTAGTATATATTTATGTACATATTTTCATAGTATATTTTAGTTTGTTAATGTATAATTGATTTATCTTGTAGTAGTAACTATAATAAATATTATGTTAAACTTAATACATTCTTTTAAATATGTAATAATATACTAATTAGTTTATTTATGAGAATAGTAATAAAGCTAATTTGTATAGATTTATATTTAATAAGGAAATAATACAAATTTAAAGATGTGATATTAATAAATGTGTATAGTTGCTATATTATTTTTTAAAAAATTAAAATAAATGAATAAAAATATAAAAATGATTTTAATAGGGAGAATATTTGTACTAGAATAGATTGAAATCATGTTTAATTATTTTAAAAATAATTAAATAAAATTTAAAAAATAAATAAAAAATTTAAAAAAAATTAAAAAATTAAAAAAAAAAAATCTAGCTACGGGGTTCCCGTCGCTAGCCCCGTCGCTAAGTTGTAACTACGGGTCGCTAGATTTATAAAAATAATGATATATTAAAATTTTAAAATCTAGCTACAGGATTTCCCGTCGCTAGAACTAGCTACGGGGAATCCCGTCACAAGATTTTCCGTCGCTATTCCCGTCGTTAGTGGTGACCCGTGTCGGTCCCGTCGCTAGATTGACCTTTTTTTATAGTGATTTAACATAATTATTCACAATTTGTGCAAGCACAATACGTGCCGAATAGAATTATCCATATATAAATTACTAAATTTGCAAGCTCTCGTCTATTTCTTCCCAACAAATTAAAGAACAAAAAATATACTCGTTATATCCCACGTTTGCACCATTGATCATTTAAGATCTGATTTTCATTAATGTGTTTAAATAAAACATTTAAATTATCGAGATTTCGTGTCGTGTGTATTAAAATTATTGGCTAATGATCGATGCGTACTTATGTATATGTATCTAAACCCACACACACTATCAATCTATTATTACTCCCTTTCGGTTTTTTTTTTTTTTTTTTTTTTTTTTTTTTTTTTAAATGCAACAATACTACTATTTAATATACGAATGTAATAGATACATTATAACTAAACGAAAGAGTGGTGATAATTGTGAACACAAGGGGGCAAGTATAATAATGTATATAATAATAATCACTCAAAGAAACTTGATTTCAAAGCATGTGCAGAGACAGAAATCCATATACAATTGAATTGTAAAAGCTAAGCAATTAATCATAGCTATAGAAACAACACTCCCCCACTTCCCTAAGATAATGGTGTCTTCTTCCTGCCTTCTCAAGCAAAACGACCTACTTTCTTTTTCCTCACCTCTCATTTCGTTTAATTTTTTTTTTCAAGATATATATTTAATTAATTTTTCGTCAAATTAAAATAACTCATAATTTATACAAGCTTAATTAATATAAATTTTCAACAATATTGACCACAAATGACCTATTTTGCAAGAGAATTAATTATTATTCATTCCAAGACCAAACAAATTAAGGCTCAACTTAGGAAAATCCCAAGCTTTCATTTCTGCATAAAACTATCATTAAATTAATAATCCTCCATATTTTGCATTTCATTCTATATCATCATGTCGTGTTCATGCATAGCAAAAAGGGGATTTAGGAAAACAACTTTCTTTGCTTTATATATGTGTGTGTGATTAATGTACGTACGTTAAAATTGAGACCAAGAAAAAAAAAATTCATGTATAGTAGGGCAGGGTAAGGTAAATTGATCTCTTCCAAATTAACTTCAACAAAAGGAACTCAATAAAGATTTGAAATCTATAACATTTCAAAATTCAAATCTTAATTTATACAGGATTATTTTCAGAAAATGCCTCCTAATTAAGCCATTAATTCACTCACTTCCAAAACTTCTAACTAAAATTGCAACCCTTCACCAACTTCTAAGTTCTATCACATAATCAACTAAAACCACAACCAAAAATAACACTCACACCTAACGATTTCATCTCTCTCAATCCCCATAAAATCCCCTTAGCTATATCTCACTCCCACACACCACCATTTCCTCTCTATTTCCAAATCACAAAACCCTAAATATATTCAAGAACACCATCCACACACACACCAAAAAAAAAAATGGACCAAACCCTATTCTCCATAGCACTGACCATCCTCTTCTTCCTCCATTGCACCACCACCCTAGCTCAAACCCCGGCTCCGGCCCCGGCCGGCCCCACCAACATTACCCAGATTCTCGAAAAAGCCGGCCAATTCACTACCCTCATCCGCCTCTTCAAGATCACCCAAGTCGGAGATCAGATCAACACACAGCTCAACAACTCCAACCAAGGCCTAACCGTCTTCGCCCCGACCGACAACGCCTTCTCCACCCTCCCCGCCGGCACCCTTAACTCCCTCTCCGACCAGCAGAAGGTCTCATTGGTTCAATTCCACATTCTCCCAACTTTCCTCACCACGACTCAGTTCCAGACCGTCAGCAACCCCCTCCGCACTCAGGCCGGCGACAGCGCCAACGGGGCCTTCCCACTCAACGTCACCACCGCCGGCAACCAAGTTAACATCACCACCGGCGTCAACGACGCCACCGTCGCGAATACTATATACACCGATAACCAGCTGGCGGTGTATCAAGTGGATAAGGTGCTTCTTCCTCTGAGTATCTTTGGCTCGCCGTCTCCAGCAGCGGCTCCCGAGGCGCCCAAGGCCACTAAGAAGAAGGCGGCGGCTGCGGACAGCCCTGTTGCCGGCGGTGATTCTCCGGCAGATGCATCTGATGCGGCTGATCGTCGTCGTGTGCATGGAGTCGGACTTGGATTAGCAATGTTGGCGACGATTATTTGTTTGTGAGAGAATATCTGCATCTCCATCTACATGAGAAACCAGAAGAGTTTTCTCCATCATTTTTGATTCGTTTTATATTCAATTTGTATCTTTTTTCCTCTTTTGTTTCGCTTATTGGTTTTGATATTCTGGAGTTTGTGTATGTTCATTTTCTGTTATTGATTCAAGATTTGTACCGATATATCGATATATGTCAATCTTATAATTGTTGTTTAATCAGTAGTATATTAATGTGTCTTAACATATATAAATGATAATCCTACATGATAATTAATACAATATCACACAATTGCCACGTGCCATAATCCAAAATTTTCTTTTGATTTTTACAATTTCAATGTATTTACATCAAAATTAAGATTTATAATTATTATTAGTATTATTATTTAACTTTGAAATTTTTAATTAAGTTTTAATTATGATGCAGTGAATCCTAAATAATAATTGTTAAATAATCATTGGTGATATATGCATGTAATAGTGGTTATCGCTTTGAGTTGGGCCGGATCAAATACTATATCCGCATAGGCCGAAATCAGTGGAATATATACAGGCCTAAAATAGCCCAGTCTATGTACATGCAAATGGATATGATCCAACTAAAGGACGAAGGAGAAGAAATATGAAGTGAAAACTAGGACTATTAAGTTTATTAACATAAAACTTTATTTATTTGAAGCGTACGTTAATTGAATATGTATACTACTAAGGACTGTGATTTTTTATTTTATTGGCTAATATTTCACTGATACATTAGAATTTCAAGTTCATACAATATAATTAAACCTCAATTAAATTATTTATGAAGATGGTTGTGATTAAAAGAATAGATAAGTGAAAGAATTCCTCATGGCAATATATTAGATTTCACCCCACAACAAACATCTCATTTCTTGAAATAGATTTAAGTTGTAGAAAAAATGCATGCTTATATTTGAGACTCAAGGCCCAAATCCAAAAGCCTAGGAGCCAAGTTATGAATAAGGCAAAATGGTGAAAAATGTTTGTTTCTTAACTTCTTTCTTATGTTTCTTTTTCATTTTACTTTTGCAATGAACAAAAACAAACTACATAAATTTCCAAAAAAAGTAGTCAAGAAAATCATTTACAAACACTAAAGACTGAACCCATTCATGAGTTACGCACGTGGGCTAACAAAATCTCTAGCCTTATTGAGTAATCATACATGCTAATTTTTAAATCATTGTATTACATATTTTAGTTGTTTTTAATTACTAGATATATCATATATGAGAATAACAAATTAAATGCTCTCAAAAAAATTTGAAATGATCTTCTTACTATTTGTTTGTTCATTAATTAATAATATAATCAATAACATTAAAATTAAAATACTATTAATTAAAATATCTTTTTAAAGTTTTCTTCTTAAATGAATTCACTTATGATAAATATATATTTCAGGGGTAAAAAGAAAAAAGAAAAACTGTAGCAGAAAAAATTGACAGATAACATATTTTATTAATATATGAAAACTATAGTCACTGGCATCGGGTGTCGAGCAATTAGTTTCAACACGCTATATTTTTTATATAAGAGTGAAAAAAATGAAGTGTTCTTATTTGTGGGTGCTAAAAGGAAATTTAGTTAAGATCTGTATATTAATCCTCAACTAATTAGTAATTAGCAAGTAAGCATCAATAAGAATGACAAAAGAAATGATTGATTCATATTTTTCCCTGATGATATTAGAGCAAGTGGAGCAATGTATTTGGTAGAGGTTTGAAGGTTGTGATAAGGTAAGGCTTAAGAGGATTAGATATACGTATATCTAATTTAGCAATGAGATGGAGAGAGAGAGAGAGTAGGATTATGATGGAATGTCTATTGCTTATTGCTTATTCCTTCAACTTCCTTTACAAACGGTACAAGGCCACATATATACTACAATGTGAAGGTTAGAGAATTCTCTAGAATTGTCTATTATACTTATACAATAATATTTGAAAAATCTCTAGATTTTTCTATAGATTTTTTTATCTAATAAATTCTAGAATATTCTATGCATGAAACATTTATATAATTCTAGATTCATCTATGCATAAGAATAATTTAGCATATTATATACAACTCTAGAATGTGCATCAACTTTCATCACCCCTTGATGCCCATTTTAATAATTTCAAGTTTTTCTCGTAATGTCTCAAACCTTGGCCTTGGTTGTGTCTTTATAGTCTCTAAACGAGCAACTAGAGCAAATATTTCGTTATAGTCGATACCTGCTAATTGTGAGTATCATTAGGCTACAAACCTTGCCTTGTACTTTTGAATTAAACCATTTGGGTTTAACTTTGTGATACGACCCAACTATGGTAGGATGAATCTAAAGAATACGTAGCGGAAGACTTCTGGATACGAAACACGTCAACTAATTGAAGGGCTTCAATCCGACTCGATAAACAACAAAAATTAGACAAACTAGACAATTAAAATACCTAGAATTATGACACGAACTATGTAACACAATACCAATGAATTAAGGGCTGAAAAGGATCGGTTTTGTGGGTTGAAATTGTAGGAAAAATCGTGTGTGATGGTTGTGAAGAATGGCTAGGAGTAGGTAGGATATGTTAGAGATGAAACGAACTTACGTATTGAATTGGAACGGGATGAAATTTGAACTTGGGGCTGAATTGGTCGAGGCGTGCGATGATGATGGTGGATGTCGTCGATTATGGTTGATGGATGATGATTCGTTGATGTGAATCACAACCCGATAGCTTCCTTGAATCTCGAACGTATCCAAGGTTGAAATATCTAAGTTGATCTTCGGATAGCGAATACCGGTTAATCCCTCAAGTGGATTAAGCAATACCCTTGAATAAGACTTAAAGTTGCTAGCTCCAAGAATATGAATTTTAAATCAAAACTCACAAAGATTAAAAGGGGGTTGAGACAATATTGAAAGCAAAACTTAATAATTCAAATAAAGTCTAAAGTATCAATGTGACATGGTTCCCCTATTTATAAGCCTATGGGGAACGAAATTAAACATCAAAAAGGGCTAAAAAATCGATCCAAAAGGGATCTCTAACTATACTAGGAAGTTCCCTAAACTAGAATTCTATTCAAGGTAGGAAATTATATTATAAAATAAATAAAATTTGATCTAATAATGTCTCTAATTAAATAAAAACTATAGATTAAAAATCGTGCCCCATAATTAAATTAAGGGAACCGATTTTTAAATTAAATGACTCGGATAATTGCTTAGGCGTGATCACGCCTAACTTGAAATTGCCTTCTGTACCAACATCCATGACTTGATCTTCAATTGATTCAATATGGACGATTGGCACTCTATCTTTAACTTCTCTTTATGCATTATTCTTCAAACCTTGATCTCCAATCTTTGATTGTTAACAAGGTAACAATCTTGAGGCTCCTCTCAACTCCTTTGTCATCTTCGAACTTCTTACATACAAATGCTTGGAAATATCCTTGCAATTGTATTGCTCGAAGTCGTGTGATTGGGCCATGTATTTGCAACTCCGGGCTTGGCTCTTTAAGGCTTGTCGTGGATTTATCACTTTGTCTTGTAGACTCACTTGACTCTGATGACCTCCTTGTTATTTGGCAGATCAACTAACTCCAACGTTTCATTTTTTGTTCATCTTGATTTCCTTCTCCATTGCTTTTATCCAATGTGTTTGTTTGATGTCATCTTTGAAGCTCTCTGGTTCCCCTATTACAAAGTTGTACGTCTCGTAGATTTCTCTAAGTGTCCTCACTTTCCTTGATGTTGAATCTAGAATAGATTGTTCCTCGTTTGATGATGAGGATGATGTTCTTGGACTTGGAGGTTGTGCAATAGCTGGAGAAGATTGCGGTTTATCAAGATCATCTTCATCATGATGTTCACTGGAACGTCATAGTCGTAGCACTATGATATTTTATTTTTCAACCTTTTCTTCGTTCCAATTCCATATGCATTTTCATCGAACTCGATGTTGTGACTGATGATTAGTTTTTCAGTCTTGAGGTTGTAGATTCTATAGCCTTTAGACTGGGAGTTGTTGCCAAGGAATATACATTTCTCCATTTTCTCTTCCAATTTGTGTCCTTTTCTTTTGGGATATACATATAGTAGATGCTCTCAAAAACTTGTAGATATTGTTAATAGCTATGTATTTTACACAATTTTTGGATATAAATTGATGTTCTTTATTATATGAAGTTGTGTATTTTATATAGCTTTTGTGCTTCAATTGTTATCATTTGGAGTTTTTGATGTTTTGCTAGTTTTGCAGTAATTATTGTGATTTCATTGCATATTTGAAGTAAAATTAGTGAATATAGACAAGAAGAATTGAAGGGGTGTTTAATTAGGCTCTGGGCTTAGTTAAATGCTTAATTGAAGCCTAACGGACTGGATTAAGTTATCAAAATCTGAAGAAATCTAAAGCCTAACTCGAAGCAGGGATGGGTCGACCCGACCCAGTGTAATTTCACATTCATTGCATGTAGGAAAACCGATAATGCTGTTCACATAGCCAACTTGTTCTTCATTCATGTTGTTAGATTGCATAGCATTCCTAGAACTATTGTTAGTGATAGAGATTCCAAGTTTTTAGGACATTTTTGGCGAGTTTTATGGGGAAAATTAGGGACTAAGCTATTGTTTTCTACTGCATGTCATCCACAAACCGATGGTCAAACTGAGGTTGTGAATCGTACTTTAGGAACATTGCTTAGGTCTTTAATCAAGTATAATGTGAAGACATGGGAATAATGTTTACCTTATGCGGAATTTTCTTATAATCGTATTATTCATTCTTCTACTAACATGTCTCTATTTGAGGTTATTTATGGACTTAATCCACTAACACCTAATGATTTGATTTCTTTACCCGTTGAGCATCTAACGAGTGTTAAAGGATTGAAAAGAGCTGCTTTCATCAAGGAGATGCATGAGAAAGTTCGAGCACGGATCGAACAAAAAGGCTCCAAGATCACCACCGACCACAACATACGGTGCAAACGAGTAGTCTTCCAACCCGGTGATCGTGTTTGGATTCATTTGAGTCCCGAATGATTTCCTAACCTGAGGAAGTCAAAACTTTCACCTAGAGGAGATGGTCCTTTCACCGTTTTGAGCCACGTCAATGACAATGCATATCGCATTGATCTACCTGGTGAGTATAAGTGTTCCTCTACCTTTAATGTTGCTGATTTATCTCCCTTTGATGCAGATGAATTCGATCAAGAGGATGAGCCAAATTCAAGGATGGATTCTTTTCAGCAGGGGGGAAATGATGAAGCCATGATCAACAATGAAGATCAAGACCCGGAGTTACAATTTCGAGGACCAATAACCCGATCAAGAGCTAAGAAGCTTCAAGCATACTTCAAGTGACAAACACGGAATCTTTACCCGATCTAGACCTAGGCAATCCCAAAATGAAATTCATAGATAAATCAATCCAGGTCGACCTGGCTTAGCTTGCCTAGGTCGACCCTGTGTAAAAATAGGATTTTGGGTTGACACAGCCAACTTGGTTGACCCATGTGCAACAGATCCACAGAAATGTGAGTTTCTCACTCCAATTCAGGGTTTCTAACCTACATATAAAAGCCTCAATTTTGATACACAAGATATACAAGTCATACACATAAAAGAAAAGTTATATACATGTTGGAGATAAGAAGAGACGTCACATCTATGTCCAAGAAGAGAGAAAGAGTTGTTGTCTACTCAAGATGAGATGATAATGTTGTTAGAGATGAAGTACCATTGCAGAGAAGACAAAGCCACTGGATTACATATTGTTCATCAGTTTCTTTATCTTTTCTATCATGAATACTGAAACTCTACTGTTGTTTATTCATTTTATCATGTCTAGCTAATTCTGTAGCTAGGTTTTAGGGATTGGAACTTATGGATTTTAATATATGAATTGATTACTTTTTCTTCTTGCTATCTCTTAGGGTTTGATTTCTATGATTTATTTCATATCTTGTATGAATGCTTGATCACCATTTATGCATGCTAGTCGTTAATTTAAAGTACTGACCAGAGAAGAATTAATGATGGAAAGATAGGAATCAGATTATGCGTACTTGGAAGGACCAACCAAGTGAACAAGCATCACATAGGGTTGAATATATCTTTGTGTGCTAGATTATGGGTAATGGCATGTGTGAAGAACCGACCACAGTGAACTGCATGCTCATTATATCTATGTTATGGTATATGCCTTAAACAGCAACCTGATAACAGACTAGTGATCCTCCACCATTGATAGATTAAAGACAAATAGTCGGGTTAAGAGGATAAATAAATATAGTTAAATGATATAATAAATCCATTTTCACTAAAGCCTAGTGTTTTCGCATATTCTGTTTATTTCAGTATTTTGTTTATTATGTCTTTATTTTTATGCTCGTTATTTTATTCTCTTTTTATCTGTGTGCTAGTGTCTAGATATTAACTATGTGTCTGTGAATAAGAATTGGTAAATACAGTCTCTGTCGGATACAATACTCTTGCTCACCTATATATTACAATAACACTGTGCACTTGCAGTATGATTATTTGTTAATAAATAGTGTGTCAAATTTTTGGCACCGTTGCCAGGGACTGTTTATTTTCTTTGTTTCTTCATTAGTAGGCTAGATGTTTTATTTATTTTATTTTAGTTTAGTTCTTTTGGTTTTGGTACTCTACTTTTTCTTTTGGTGTTTTCAGGTAGTGCATGATCACGAGATCGAAAGGACCCCCAGAAGTTTCTTTTAATCCAGAGCTTGAATCTACACTGAGATTACTGAGGAAAAAGTTGGAAAATAGGATGGCTGAACAACTACAGAACAATCAGCCGCAAAATAATCAGGCGCAGAGTCAAGGAGAAACATTACAAGAGCTCCAACACCAGTTGGAGGGGATGAGGAGGACACTGCTCCAGCACGAGACACAGCTGACAGGCGATGATGATGTCACTGTCAGAGATGTGTTTCAACAGCCTGCCAGACCTGTTCGAGTGGTCGGGGGACCTAGAATCAATGCCGCGAATTTTGAGTTGAAGATAGGGCTGATTAACATGGTGCAACAGAATCAGTTTGGCTACAACCAAACTGAAGATCCCAATGCTCATCTGTCACAATTTCTGGAGCTTTGTGGGACTATCAAGATCAATGCACAGAACAATCAGCCGCAAAATAATCAGGCGCAGAGTCAAGGAGAAACATTACAAGAGCTCCAACACCAGTTGAAGGAGATGAGGAGGACACTGCTCCAGCACGAGACGCAGCTGACAGGCGATGATGATGTCACTGTCAGAGATGTGTTTCAACAGCCTGCCAGACCTGTTCGAGTGGTCGGGGGACCTAGAATCAATGCCGCGAATTTTGAGCTGAAGATAGGGCTGATTAACATGGTGCAACAGAATCAGTTTGGCTACAACCAAACTGAAGATCCCAATGCTCATCTGTCACAATTTCTGGAGCTTTGTGGGACTATCAAGATCAATGCAGTGCCACACGGTGCTATCAAGCTTCGCTTGTTCTCTTTCTCCTTGAGAGACAAGACAAAGACTTGGTACACGTTGATCAACCATAGCACGATCACAAGTTAGGAGGATCTCAGACAAAAATTACTTTAGAAGTTCTTTCCACCGGAAAGACTATCAAGCTGCAGGCCGAGATCACCTAATTTGCTCGATTCCCAGACGAGTCAATTTATGAAGCATATGAGAGATATAAGGACATGCTGAGGAGGTGTCCACAACATGGTTTTACTGAGGCACATCAAGTATGCCATCTTTACAAAGGATTCACTACAGCTACAAAAACTGTAGTGGATGCTTCTGCTGGAGGATCTCTGTTGGCTAGAACTTCGAGAGATGCTATGAGAATATTGGAGGAAGTTGTCTACAATAACTATCAGTGGCCAGCTGAGAGATCCACAACATGGAAAGTAGCTGCAACAGAAGTCAGTGAGCAGACCAAGGTGGCAATGGAGGTCAAGGTCGAAGATTTGAAGAATCAGCTCTATCTACTGAGGAAGGTGGGAGCTGAAGAAAAGAAGGAATTCGTCCAAGCTGTAGGAGAGCAGAATTAGACTGAAGAGGTGAATTATATGAACCAGAGGAATTTTAACAGAGGAATCAAGACGGTGGACCTCAATACTATCCCAGGATGAGAAATCATCCTAATTTTTCTTATGGAAATCCTAATAATTTCCAGCAGCCTCCACCGGGTTTCTCTGTGATTAATGGAGCAATCAATGAGCTGAAGAGGCAGTCATTCTTGGAGATGGTGAATTCTTACATCATTGACCCTGATGTGAAGATGGAGAAATTCCAGATAGAGATTACTCAGTTCAAGAAGACGTTTGGATGCCAGATGGACCAGCTGCAAAAGACCATTGCAAATATTGGAGCTTCCTTAGCCAATCAGCATAAGCCGGACAATTTTTCGCCACTCTTGAGGTGAATCCTAAACAGAAGAATGAGTAAGCTAAGGTGGGCCACAATAGAGAAGAAGGATGGATACCATTGCATGATTGCATCTCCGTCCCATGCATGTGCCTCTACCACTTTTTCTTGAGAGATTGTTGAAGAAGCCGACTCCAACTGAAGAGGCACCTGCACAAGTTGCAGAGATTATCACTCTTCCAGCTGCTTACATGCCTAAGAAGCCAGTTGAGAAAAAACAAGAGAAAGGATTCGAGAAGAAAGAAGAGGTCGAGATTGAAGTCAGGAAACAAGTACTTCCATTTTCTGAGGTTTCGCCTTCAAAAGAAATTTTTAGAATTCTGAGATCGTATATTGATTTTAGACTGAAATGCATTTTTCATAGATTCATTTTCACACATACTCAGTATTTTTTCATAAGCTTCAAGTGAGCCTATTAGTTCTATCATGGACAACTTTTCTATATCTTTAGTTTCTTCTATTGTTGTGACAATTTGGGTCATATTTAACTAGAAGTATAATTAGTATTTTTTTTACTACCATATAGTCGCTAATATTTTCTCCATATGCTTTTAATTGATTTATTATTTCTCTTAATCTAGTGTAGTAGTATTTTATGGTTTCAGATTCTTTTATTTTCATGTTCTCCAAATCTCTTCTGAGAGTTTGCAGTTTGAAATGACGTACCTTATCACTTTCTTAATATTTCTCCTTTAAAGTATCCCCCAAGCCTCATTTGATGTTTGACCTCTACTGATTCTTGGAAATAGAGACTCCGTCATGTCCATTTGTAATGTGTAGAGAGCTAAGTTGTCATTCTTTCACTACTACAAATATGCTAATAGAAAGTGCCATGATGACAACGGTTTTACATTGAAACCGCTGTGTTATTAAATTTCACAACGGTTTGTATATAAACCGTTGTATTTCTATTTTATTTTTCAGTAAATAACAATGGTTTCTAAATCACCGTTGTCGTTGAGCGTTATCCTTGTGACAGTAGACAATAGTCACCTAACAACGGTCATTAAAACCGTTGTAACTAAGATTTTTATGTTAAACATCGGCTATATAAACTGTTGTGGTTTTCCAATGTTTGCTCTACTTAGACAATGAACAATTATGAAAACTGTTGCATTCGAGTGTTGTTAATATTATACAACAGTTTAAACTCACAGTTGTGAATATGTGTTGCTACATAAAATAGGCTAATCTTTTTTTTTTATATATATTTTCTATTCATAATAAAAATCTTTTATTTAATATATATGATACTTAATAAATTTGAATAATTTTATTTAATAACAATTCCAATATATATTTTATTAGCAAATAATGTTGTATAATTAATTACTAAAAAATCCAATATATATATATTATTTTAATTGTAGTATTACCATTTTTTTTTAAACATTATCAATGACAATTTATCTCCTAGATAAAATTAATTAGCTTCAAAAGCAAAAACTTATCATCCAAAACCCTAACTTGTCAAAAGTAACAACTGCAGACCCTCTCGCCGTTGTTTGCAATAAAAAGAATGCTTCTTTCACCGTAAATTTCCACTATCCAGTGATCAAGTTTAACCGAGAAAATATGCTCCTGATTGCTTCAGTTTACTTTCTTCAAATACTGGGGAGTAATTCCCTCAAATATTTTCTTAAACCCTATATTCGATTCAGTCTGTCACTTGTTACTCCTCAATAATCCGTTTCTCTATATTTTTCCGCCGATTCCACCAATTTTGCTTGTGCATCGATCTCACTATCAATCTCTGTGAATAATTGGATTTTTAATTACTTGCTACTATTATTATTTTATGGTTTTATTTCAGATTATGTGTGTTGAATTTATTTATTTAAGTTCTTATTTTTAGTGATCGATATGGATTTTTAATTCAGATTATGTGTAGTTTTTCATTATATGTTTGTTTTCTAATTCTAATGACGAAAAATGTTTTCAATTTTACAGTATGAACATGTTAACTAATCTGTACATGTATGAGAAAATTTCACTTTTGGTCCCATAGGACACGCCCCTCTCCCCTTTTGGTCCCAGAGCTGTCTGTTTTGGTCCTTTTTTTAAAAATTCGCTCACTTTTAGTCCCATAGGATTCAAACTATCACTTTTAGTCCCAGAGTTTTAAACGGCTGTTAAAAATTCGCTCACTTTTAGTCCCATAGGATTCTAACTATCACTTTTAGTCCCATAAGATTCAAACTATCATCATCTTATTTTTTTAGTAATTATCCTGTGTATTGTCTTTATTTCTTTGGGGAAATTAATGGTTAATCATTCTTTTGTCTATGTTTGCATTTTCTGAGTTCCAGAGCTTAATGAGCTATACTTTGTTCATATTGAATTGTCTACCTAGTCAGAAATTTCTCTGAAAGTGACAATTGGAATTGAAGTGAGATATTGTGAAAGTCTGTTGCAGTATTGAAATTTTATAGTATCTTACTTAGGCGTGGATAGTATGATCAGTATTGGTATAGGGGTAATTTGATGGAACAATTATTGTATCATTAAAGCTGGAGGCTTCAATGTATAGTTGGTGCAGTTACGTTGTTGTTATGCCTGACCTACCTCTGAAACGGTCCCTCGATAGCTAATTTATTGAGTTTTAGTAATATTTTTTTTTGGTTTCCATTATCAATAAAATTAAGTGAGCTTAATAATGAATTTAACTCCTTATTATTGATCAGTTGTTGAACTATTTTAACTCTGAACTTCTCCAATTGAACACGAGCAACTACATGAGTTGTTGTAGAATAAAAATTGGAATGCGATGAGACCCTCCTAATCTATATAGGGTTTGGATTCTGACACTTCGACTACTTTGTGTTTGCTATTTGTGTTTTTTGGATTTTTGCGATTTAGATTATGAAGCTAAAAGCATTCATGTAGTTGGTCTCATTAAATATGCAATTATGTGGAATTGAAGGTGGATGGAGATGGATGGAGAAATTGATGACAACATTTTTTATGTTTATGTTGTTAAATTACTCCATTTTGAATTTCCTTTAGTTTTGATTTTTCATGAACTTATGTCTGTTCCCTAAGAGCAAATTATGAAAAGATTAATAATTTGTTAATTGTTCATTTACGCAGTATTTTAATTTCTGTAATTTCTACTAGTATACTCGTGAAAATGAGGTATACTTTTTATAGATATGCAGAACGAAAGTGGACAATGGTTTATGGTTAATTATTTGAATACATGCAAGCTTATATATTAAAGCACAATATTCTGCTTAAAAAGAATAAGAAATACAAATTTAGGTTCTTTTTTGGATGATGATGTGAAGCTCTGAATTGAATTTTGGTTTGTTTTATATGTGGTATTTGATTGTAGCTTTGCTCATTAAGTGTTGTAATCCATTGAAGAGGTGCTTGAACTCCAAATAATTAGTTAGTTAATTTTTAATTTGGGACTGAAATTAAAATTCCTATGGGACCAAAATTGACAGTAATTTTAACGTTTTCTGTCACGGAAGGACTAAAATTGACAGTAAAAAAAAAATTGGGACCAAAACAGACAGCTCTGGGACCAAAAGGGGAGAGGGGCGTGTCCTATGGGACCAAAAGTGAAATTTTCTCGTACATGTATCTCTAAAGAAATTACTTTTTTTTGTCAAAATATTGAGATGGTGCCTTGATAATTATTTGAGCTTTCTCCTAGGCGGCCTAAATTCAAACTTTGCAATTTTTGCATATCTTGGTGCAGGTGAATTCATGCAAAATTTACTAGGTGTTGCATAGTGGAGCAGTTGATTGGTCATGAGAATTATTGTCTTTATTGTCTTGTCACAACCACACATACATACATCAGTAGTAATTATAATAACTTCAAAGTGTACATTGTCATTGGATTCATCCAGATTTAAATAGTAGTAATACCAAATATGAATTTTATATGGTGTATGGTAATTAAATAATATATTGAGATGAGATGGTGCAAGATGTTTGTCATAATTTATTGGATGACTATTAATTAATTAATTAATTTTTAAAATGAAATACCTTAGCTAAATAAAATTCTTAATTTTCTTTTATTGGATGATCTGTTTTTTTTTCTCCCTTTTTTGTTGTTGTTTTTTTTTTTTTTTGTTCTTTTAGTCCATATCCATATTTCATATTTGACATCGATCAGTTGGTACTCCTAATTGTGAATTCTTTAGCACAAATATATTAACTTAATGTACATGTACTATCTTAGAAATAAAAGTATATACACTTTTCAAGCACACAAAACATCAACTAATATTTCTTTTTTTAATGTAGGGTCCTCGTTAACCCAATAACAAACAATGTGGGTATTATGTAATGCGTTGTATAAGGAAAATTGTTCAAGGATTTGAAGCAAGCAATGTCAATTCCATAAGATCATTGGTAAAAATTACATTATGTATATACATATTATTCTAATTACATAGAGCTCTTTGAATTGTAAGTGGTTATATTTTTGTGATTGTATGTTCATAGTTTAAAGAAAAAAAGAGTATATTCTTAAGAGGAGATTGATGAAGTTTGTAGCGAGTGAGAACATTCATTGCAAGATCATGTAAAATAGGATTATCACACAAGGTATTTTAAATTTAAATATAACATTGTTATTGTTTGCTATATACTTTTAATTAGTAGATGTTAGGAAAAAAGGTTTATAAAATGTTAACTTAATAGAATTCAACTATTATATTGTTAATTTGAATAAATGATTCTTTCTTGGATAATATAAGATGTCGTTTGTTCAGCTGCTTGTTCTAAGTTCTTATGGGTTTATATTTTTGTATTAATATACTAGAAAAAAAGGTTTAATTTGTAAAATGTTAAATTAATAGAATTCAGTTATTACATTGTTAATTTGAATAAATGGCTCGTTTTGGATAATGCAAGTTGTAGTTTATTCAGTTGCTTGTCCCAAGCTCCTATGGGTTTGTATTTTTGTAATACTATGATGTTTGCATCTTTTTTGTGCTTATTTTTAAGGTTAAGTCTAGTGGTTTATACTTTTTATATCTTACATATTGATTTGATATTTGTTTGCTATATATTTTTAATTAGTAAATGCTAGAAAAAAAGGTTTATAAACTGTTAAATTAATAGAATTCAGTTATTACATTGTTAATTTGAAAAATGTCGTTTATTCAGCTATTTGTCCTAAGTTCTTTTGGGTTTGTATTTATGTATTACTATGCTAGGAAAAAAGGTTTATAAAATGTTAAATTAATAGAATTAAGTTATTACTTTACTAATTTGAATAAAATGTTCTTTCTTTGATAATACAAGTTGTCATTTATTTAGTTGCTTGTCCTAAGTTCCTATGGGTTTGTATTTTTGTATTACTATATTGTGCATTTTTTTGTGCTTATTTTTAAGGTTAAATAAATGGGGTCTTTACTTTTTATATCTTACATATTGATTTGATGTTTCACTTATCTATTTGTCATCCACTTAGACGTTGTTTGTATGAATGTAGGTGGGAGAATGAAGTTGATATAGATGTACGAATTTTTCTTACACAGTGAAGTTTCTTCTTTTATATTCAAGACACAATTAATTAGTCAGTGAGAGTTTACCATTCACATGTTTTAGACGTTGTGTAGAATTTTAATTAGATATTTTCAGCCATTCAATTAGATATTTTCTACATTAATGACTTCATTTATTATTTTTAAATAAATATTATTATTTGCTATTTAATTATATTGTCCACGGTGCATACTTTACATGTTGAAAATTAACAAATTGACAACACTTTTATCAAAAATCATTATTTTTTAGGAAAATTTAACTAAAAAAATACAATGATTTTAAATAAAACCCTTGTCTCTAACGAAGAACTACATTAGTTTTCAATAAAATCGTTGTCCAAATAAGAAAAAACTTTATAAGACAATGGTTTTCGCACAATACAACATTAAAGGACAACGATTTACAAAAGAAGCAGTTGTGGAATGTGCTCAAATTACAATGATTAACTTGAATAATCGTTGTCTATTATCGGATATTAGATAAAAAATTACAACGGTTTATAAATAAACCGTTGTCAATTTTCAGAAAAAACAACGCCAAATTATTTCACAACGGTGGAAAACCGTTGTCAGGCACTAAAATACAACGGTTTTCAACCATTGTGAATTGTCTCAATAAAAGACAACACCACTATACACAATGGTGAATACCAGTTGTCTATTGATGTATGTGTAGTAGTGTTTACATCTTTGTTGAATTTTTCTTTCTCTGTCATAAACAAAGTGGATACATGTTCAGGAGGTTTATAAATAAACCGTTGTCAATTTTTAGAAAAGACAACGCCAAATTATTTCACAACGGTGGAAAAACCGTTGTCAGGCACTAAAATACAACAGTTTTCAACCGTTGTGAATTGTCTCAATAAAAGACAACACCACTATACACAACGGTGAATACCAGTTGTTTATTGATGTATTTGTAGTAGTGTTTACATCTTTGTTGAATTTTTCTTTGTCTTTCATAGACAAAGTGGATACATGTTCAGGGGTAGTATATCCCATATCGATAAAATCTCATAATCCTTGAGACATAAAGTAAATCCTCATTTTAATTGCCTAATAGTTATAATTTTCCCCTGAGAAAGTAGGGATTGGGACTTGGTAGTTATTTAAGAGATTAGTCATAGTGAAGGTTTCTCAATTATATTGAAAAAGTGTAGTGGAAGTGTTGAGATAGTGTATTTCACGGAAGCTAGTTACGCCCAATTGATGATCCAACCAGGCTCTGATACCACTGATGATATTAGAGGAAGTGGAGCAATGTAGCTGTTAGAGGTTTGAAGGTTGAGGTAAGGTATGAATGCTTAAGAGGACTAGATATATGTATATTTAATTTAGCAAAGGGATGGAGAGAGAGTAGGATTATGATAGAATGCTTCTAGCTTATTCATTCTACTTCCTTTACAAATGGTACAAGGTCATATATATATATATATATATATATATATATATATATATATATATATATATATATATATATATGGGTGAATTCAAATATAAACCAATCTCCCCGTGAGAACCTAGGAACCAATCAAATTCAAGAATTTTGATGACATGACGGATAAAAAGATGGTGGCATAGTTGTAAATATGTAAAATTCGAAATATATGGGGTAATTCTAGATTTTTTTATAAAGTGATGTCATTATCTTTTAAAAATTTCTTAAAAACTTTAAATAATCATAACTTACTCGTTTTTTATCCAATTTACGCAAAAAATATATCAAATTAAAGATTTTTTCATGCTCTTTCATTTAAGATCCATAGTGCATATGTTTATTTGAGCAAAAATTGATGAAAAATACAAAAACTTTTTTCACGTATATTCAACTCGTAACTGTCAGATACTGCTGATATGATATCACAATATTGCTCATATCTTGTGTTTATGTTGCTAACATGAAATTTTTATGCACGATTTTGAATCTTAAGTTGTTTTCATGAGAAAATAGTTAAAGTATGAGCTATATATAGTTAAGTTCATAAACAATTATAACTTTACCAATGCTTAATATTATTTTAAAAACTTGTAATATTTGAGAATTTAAGTCATACTAGCATATCATTAATATTCACATATTAGCAACATGTTACTAACATATTAGCAAATTACTAGTCACATATTAGCAGTGTGTATATTTCTAACATATTAGCAGTATGTATAAATGATGTTACACATGTTACACAATATTATTTTAAATGTGATCCAATGTCATATGTGTGGTGTTTAATAAGTGTCAATTTAATATTATGATCTTGTCAAGTTAGCAATATGAGTCTACCTCATGTTAGCAACATATTCTCTTGATGTTAGCAATATAAATCTCTCATGTTAGCATATTAATACAACGCCAGAAAAGACAATGGTTTTAAAGTGTTGACTATTTAATTCCGGGAATTAGGCCTAAAATCCGAAAAAACATAACCTAATTTCTAAATTACGAAAATAACCCCGCCTTCATTAAGTTCTCAAAAATTACAAGTTTGCCACCTTACATTGATTAAAACTTTGACTAAATTATGGTCATTAGATCTAATTAAATCTAAGGTTAGGATTGGTTCCTAAGTTCTCACGGGGGGATTAGGTTCCTATTTAAACCATTCCCTACACACACACACTAGAATGAGAAGGTAAAATAATTCTCTATTATACTTATACAATAATATTTGAAAAAAATCTTTTTAGATTTTTCTATAGATTGTTTATTTAATAAATTCTAAAATATTCTATACATAAATAATTTATAATATTCTAGATTCATCTATGCATAAGAATAATTTAATATATTTTATACTATTCTAGAATGTGCATCAACTTTCATCATTGCCCACCTTAATTTAGAATTATTCATTGGAGAATTTTCATTAAGACTAAAATTAATTGGCCTTATCCACCTGAGAATGAGCAATTTAATTATACATGATATTGATAGATTGGTAAATATGACAGATTTCAAATTGAATCGCCTTCTAGTAGACAAGGAATAGAATGAATGCTACAGGATATATTTTTCCAGCTACCTGCAGCCGCCGCCACCCAATTCCAATTTTAGAAATAATATATTAATCATCATATTTTTATGTTTACATATATATATATATATATATAAAATTTATATTAGGATCTAGCTGAGTGTATGAAACTGTTAATATATACATACTCATACTTGAATCCAAACACAAGTAAACATTAATAAAATTATAAACTTATCTTGCATGCATTAATTGAATATAAATTTGAATCCGAATATATACCTATATATATTGGGTGCGTGTCTTATGATTTTGACTCCAAAAACAATATAATACCAGTTGTTTACAATAATGAAATAAAATATTAGATAAGATATTATATTATTTTATATGCTCGAGACTCACTGTCTCCCATATTTTGAGTGTCTGGTGCTAGTGCAGAAAAGTAGGAGGAATCAATTAAATTTCCTTTTTTAGCAATATGATGTAAAGAAAATATTTACACTTTGTTTCAACATCACTTTTTTTTTAGTGAAAATGTATAAATGTCGACAAAAGTAAATAGGAAATGGGAAAAAACAACAACTTTTAAAACTAGGTAGTTTTGTAGGCAATTTGTACTATTAAACAGTTGGTCCCCACACTCAATCATTGGTTCAGTGTACTTTTCTCTATTTTTTATACATTTCCACACACAACTATATGTACATTTTGACATATATTTATATATATATATATGACATGCCTCGATAATGATTCTTGATTAATAGAAGGCTCGATTATATATACATTTCGACTATATATTGCAATGAGCCTCGATTAATTGCAATGAGCCTCGATTAACTCTCAATGAGCCTCGATTAACTTCAAGGTACACGATTAATTTTTTCAACACTACGTCGATTGATTTGCAATGAGCCACGATTTATTGTGGCTTATTATTATGATCCTCGCTTATTTTTTAAGAAGGTATTGGAAATATTAATCGTGACTTCTTTAACTTAATCGAGACCTTATTTTAAATTCAATAGAGGATAATTTAAATGTACAATTAATCGAGGCATGGTTTAGGAATAATCGAGGCTATTAGTTAAATAATCGATGCTAATTAACCTAGGCATCAAAAAATCAATCGAGGCTATTTTTTTAACCGATATCTTATTCTAATTTTTTAAAACAATCGATGCTAATCAATTCATGATTATATTGCATGTGTTTTGATTATTTGTTGTTTTCAATGATTTGCTAAATTAATCGAGGTTAATTTTAAAGTAATCGATGGTCCTTTGAAATTAATCGATGCCAGTTTTAGCAATAATCGTGACCTTTTTAACTTAATCGAGGACCTTATTAAATTATAGAGGCATTGAAATTACTATTAATCGAGGCATAGATTACTATTAATCGAGGTATAGATTAAAACTAATTGATGGAGGCTCTTCGAAGTAATCGAGGATATTTAAAAATTAGTCGAGGCTTTTTTTAATTAATCGAGGACATTTTCTAGACTAATCGAGGCCATTAGAGTCAATCGAGGAATAATGTAAAGTAATCGAGGCATTTTTAGATTTAATGGAGATCATTAGAATTAATCGATGATAAGTTTAATTTAATCGAGGAAGATTATAAAATAATCTAGCTTAAATTCAAGACATTAATCGAGGAATATTGAGGTTGAGATTGTAAAAATAATCGATTGTAAATAAATTGATTAAAATAATCGATTACAATCGATTATAAATAATCGATTAAAATAATCGATTGTCAATAAATCGATTGTAAATAATCGATTGTTTTAATCGATTGTCAATAAATCGATTAAAATAATCGATTGTTTTAATCGATTGTAAATAATCGATTAAAATAATCGATGCTATTAAAATCAATCGAGGCTATTTAATTAAAATAACATTTAACTATTGATGCTATTAACATCTAACTAATTCTAACTATCGATACTATTAATTAGAATAACATCTAACTATCTAACTATTCTAACTATCGAGGCATTGAATTAGTATAATTAATCGATGCTAATTTTAAATTTAATCGATGCTATATTAAATTTACACACAACCTATACACTATAGTATAATTAAATTGATTCTCACATGTGAAATCCGAATACAATCTACACACCATAGCGTAATCAATTTGATTTTAATATAGTGTATATGTTGTATTGGGATTTTACATGCGAAGATCACTTTGATCATCGATTATGAAATCTCGAAACAACATATACACTATAGTATAATCAAATTGATTCTCACATGTGAAATCCTAATACAACCTATACACTATATAGTATAATCAAATTGATTCTCACAAGTGAAATTTCGATAAAATCTACACACCATAGTGTAATCATTTTGATTTTAATATAGTGTATATGTTGTATCGGAATTTTACTTGTGAGGATCACTTTGATTATCGATTATGAAATCTTGAAACAACCTATACACCATGGTATAATTAAATTGATTCTCACATGTGAAATCCTAATACAACCTATACACTATATAGTATAATCAAATTGATTCTCACAAGTGAAATCTCGATAAAATCTACACACCATAGTGTAATCATTTTGATTTTAATATAGTGTATATGTTGCATCGGAATTTTACTTGTGATGATCACTTTGATTATCGATTATGAAATCTCGAAACAACCTATACACCATAGTATAATTAAATTGATTATCACATGTGAAATCCTAATACAACCTATACACTATATAGTATAATCAAATTGATTCTCACAAGTGAAATCTCGATAAAATCTACACACCATAGTGTAATCATTTTGATTTTAATATAGTGTATATGTTGCATCGGAATTTTACTTGTGATGATCACTTTGATTATCGATTATGAAATCTCGAAACAACCTATACACTATAGTATAATTAAATTGATTATCACATGTGAAATCCTAATACAACCTATACACTATATAGTATAATCAAATTGATTCTCACAAGTGAAATCTCGATAAAATCTACACACCATAGTGTAATCAATTTGATTTTAATATAGTGTATATGTTGTATCGGAATTTTACTTGTGAGGATCACTTTGATTATCGATTATGAAATCTCGAAATAACCTATACAGTATAGTATAATTAAATTGATTCTCACATGTGAAATCCTAATACAACCTATACACTATATAGTATAATCAAATTGATTCTCACAAGTGAAATCTCGATAAAATCTACACACCATAGTGTAATCAATTTGATTTTAATATAGTGTATATGTTGTATCGGAATTTTACTTGTGAGGATCACTTTGATTATCGATTATGAAATCTCGAAATAACCTATACAGTATAGTATAATTAAATTGAATTAATCGTGGACATATAATCGAATTAATCGTGAACATACAATTTAATCATATAGTATAGTAATCGATGCCTCAATCAATTTAATTAAGTAATCGATGCCTCAATCGTTGTTAAAGTAATTCAATTTAGTTAAGTAATCGATGCCTCAATTAATAAACTAAAAGCCTTATGATGCCTCGATTAAAAATTTAGTTAAGTAATCGATGCTAGTAATTATTTAAAACAATCGATGCCTTATGTTGCATTATTTAAAACAATTGATTAATTAAAAGCTTCGATTGTTTTAAAGTTCCTCGATTATTTTAAAGTTTCCTCGATTATTTTTTAAAGTTCCTCGATTGTTTTAAAGTTTCCTCGATTATTTTTTAAAGTTCCTCGATTGTTTTAAAGTTTCCTCGATTATTTTTTAAAGTTCCTCGATTGTTTTAACAGGCCTCAGTTATTTTAATTTAGTTCATCGATTAATACAATAGCATCAAATTAACCGACAATTGTAATCGAAGAAGATATTTACATATTTAAAAAAAAAGGAAGCCTACTTGATGAGAATATTTCATCGATTATCACTTTGATATTCGATTAATTAAATATTCATCGATTATCACTTTGATATTCATCGATTATCACTTTGATAATCGGCGGTTAGTTTTTTTTTTACTTTTTAATCGATTAATTAAATATTCATCGATTATTTTTTTTAAATAAAATATTAATCGATTATGATTTTTAAAATTCCTCGATTAGTATTAAATTATTCCAGGATTTCCTCGGTTAGTTTTTTAAAATTAATTATTCATGGATTAAAATTCCTCGATTAGTATTAAATTATTCCAATCGAGGCTCGACGACAATCGATGACGGCGGGTTGTGTTTTTTCTCTCTTTTTTTTTTTGTTGTTGGATATGCTTTATATTTTGTTTTCCCTAACTTCAAATTGAGAGTGAAAAGGAGAGAGAGAGACAACGTGGGGTTGGTGGGGACTTTATTTTAAAAGCTGGGATAATTTATGTCAAGCAGAATAGTGTCAGTTTTTTTCAGATATTGTGGGACCCTTAAATGAATATTGTGAAAAAAAGTACATATTGTCGATAAAACTCATAGCTTTTAAACCATGTTGTTTTTTCCATTTAATTATTTGCTTTTGTCGATATAAGCTGGGCTCCCTTTTTTTTATCTCTATAATTTGAATTGAGTGGTAAAAAGAACTATTCTGTATCGTATAAATTTCAGAATGTAGTAGTAATCTCCACACAAATTGGTTCGTTATTATACCTTTCCTAGATAAAACAGAACTCAACAAAAACTAGATGCAGATATATATATATATATATTAAAAGAAGTAATTAATCATATGAAATTATAAATTGAAAGTGATAAACAGTATAATTAATTTTAATTTCTCCATCCATATCAAAAAAAATGAAAACGTATTATCATATTTCTAGGAGAACAACAAAAAATCATAGCAATATGATTAATCAGTCTGGACGATCATATAAAATTGTGCTTCGAGATCATGTTATTTACCATTAATGTTTGCTCTATTTTATACCTGCATTATGTGATACGATGTAGTAAGTGTTAAATTTTAAAGCAAAAATAAACATAAAAAAAAAAAATCACACATATTATTATTATTTAATTGACTAGTACTTTTATATATTTACAGACACCAAAATATCCGTTTTTGCTGGCCCTATATATATGTGTGTGTGTTCATCTTGACAAAGGAATTAATAAGCTGCTAGATTTCAAGAAATTAATTAATAAAATCCTTGAAAATGCAGAAAACTATGAATCCCTTATCCAAAATTCAAGGCATGCATAATATAGCACTGGACCCAATGAATCACAGGGCAAACAGTAATTTTGTGGTCCATATAAATATACATACGTATATATATATATATCTCAAACCCTAGAAAGGAAAAAAGAGTTTCCAAAGAGCAGTACAATCAAGAATTTCTGCCTTGTGATTGCCATGTCATCTTCTGTCACGTCTCTTCCAACATGCAGCACCCCACCCCACCCTACCCCCACCCCCACCCACCTCTGACAGTTCACAAGATCTCTTCTGTTTCTAGGTCTTGCAGCTGCTACAACAGTACTCTCTCCCCTCTTGTGGAAGGCTTTTTCTCGTTGTCTGATTTCCATATTTTCACCGGCCTCCCTCCGTAAAAATCACTCGTTTAATTTTCCGTTTTTCTTTTTTACCTACCTCAGTGATTTCTGCTGAAATGGCTCATGTCCATCGCTGAGCCAATGGTGGCAAATTTCGCCAGCTCATTTTCTTGCAAGAATTGGCGGTTTTGATCCATATTCCCTCCCACTCCCAGAAAATCGCGAGTTAGGCTGCTCTCCGCGTCGATCCCACTCGATAACTGGCTTTGTTTCTGTGTCATATCACCCATCAAGATCCCGTTATTCTCCGAAGACGACATTAGCCCGTTCAAATTCTCTTCTTTTCCGAGATTACTCGCGTTGAAGCTTCCGGCGGCGGAGAAGGAGTTGATGAGGCCGAAACCGGTGGCGAAGACTGAAGGATTTGTTGCTCTTGTTGATCCCATTTGAGCTGCTTTCTGCAGTAATGCGGTGGCAGACATGTGAGATGGTGGATTGTTTGTTTCTTGCTGATTTTGGTTGTTGCTGTAATACAGTGAACTTATAGCTTCGGACAAATTTCCTTTGTTTTCTTCCTCTTCTTTTAGTACTCTCATAGTCATTGCAGTAGATGATGAGGTATTGATGTTGGCAGCTGCAAATGTTGCTTGATCTTGTCTGCCAAACCACTGATTCTGCGACGCCATTTGTACTAATTCAGGTAAGCTCGTGGAGCTCGACGCCATGAAATTAATATTGTTGTTGAGATGAGGATTGGGATTGGCGTTAACATTGTTGTCGAGCCACAGTGGAAGCCTAGGTTTTTGCAAATCAAGATTGAGCTGATGATTACCGGATTCTACACCGAGTTCTGCCCTAAACATCCCTGTAAATTGGGGATTTCCCGAACTCTGATGAAGGGCGCTGGTGTTCATCAATTCGTTTCTGAAATTCAAATTCGCAGATGCAACTGGACTGCTGAATCTCGCACTCTCTTCTGCTAGAGCATCGCAGAAGGCTCTGTGCGTGATGAAGCTATCCTTTCTGCGATAAGAATATTAATTATATGCACACAAATTAACATAAATAATTTAATTCTATCAAAGATTCATGCAATAAATACATCTATAGCTTAAGGCAATTAAGGTAAGGATTGATATATTAATTATTATATATATATATATATATGGTATGAGTATGACATGATGAAGATGATGATGATGATGATGATGATGATGATGATGATGATGATGATGATACCTGGAGAAGAGAGTGCCGCAGTCGCATTTATACTCTCTAGTCCCACAAATCTTGGTGTGAGCTTTCCAATCGGATTGAACAGCGTATTTCTTGGAGCATTTTTCGCACTTCCATTTCTTCTCACCATGTTTCCTGCTGTAGTGTTTCTTGATTCCAGTCAAATCTCCGAGGGCCCGCGACGGGTCGTGGTGGACGCAGCTTTTCTCCGGGCATATGTAAACCTTCTTCTTCACTTCTTTATTACTTCTTTGCTTCAGCTTCCATGGCAGATTGTGCCCTCTCCGGTGAAGCTGCAGATTCTGGTCTCTCTGGAACCCCTTGTTGCAGATTTCGCACAGGAATCTGTTTGTCGCCATCAGAGATTTCGGAGACAGCGCTATCACTTCTGCATCTGGATCTGCATAAATTATATCATTTATTCTGTATTAGAGCTAGCTAGGGGGGAGAGAGAGAGAGAGAGAGAGAGAGAGAGAGAGAGAGAACTTAAATCAAGATTCAGAGTATTACCTGGTGTTCCTGGGAGATTTCTTTTCCGCTTGGATGAATTCGGATTAGGGTTTGAGGAATTGATATTAGGGTTTGGGGTTGCGTTCGGATTGGGATCCTGAATGAATCCTCGGATGGAAGGATGAAGCCCATCTTGAGACATCATGTCGAGAACTAGAATTCTTTGGAAGAGAGAGAGAGAGAACCAAATCAAGTCCGAGGAGGAGGAGATATATGATGACAGTAGTTGGCGTGTGTGTGAAAAAAACAAGGAAATTGCTGAAAATAGGGGAAGAGGTGAAGAAAAATGATTTTAAGATTAAAGAGAAAAGAGAAGATGGGTAGTAGTAGTAGTAGGAGCTGCAGCAAAGATTTGGTAGAGTTGCATGCTTGTTTGAATGTTAGCGGAAAATACCATATGCCATGAAACGCAGTTCTACCGGAGAATATTTTCTTTTCTCTTTCTCTCTCCTTATCTTACACGGCTGCTCCTGCTGCCTGCTGCTTCTTCTAAACTCGGTCAGCCATAGACTCAGATAGGACCACTCTCTCTCTCTCTCTCTCTCTCTCTCTCTCTCTCTCTCTCTCTCTCTCTCTATGTAAATCTATATATACATAATACATATAATATGTAATGTATTTATGTATTGATTATTTCAGGCCGGGCTAGTGGTTACCAGAATTATTATTATTATTATTATTATTATTATTATTATTATTATTATTATTATTATTATTATTATTATTATATCTGTGTGTGTGTGTGTAATTTAAAATGATGCTAAACTACTAAGATGCAAGCATTCTATGGGAAATTAGAATCACTAATAAGCAGACTTTTGTTTTTCAAAATGGCGATAGCCAAAAATTTGAAGGTTTAATTTAAATCATGGTTTGTAATTGTCATCTCTCTCTGTGTGTATATATATATTCTTAAACAAAAAAAAAAGGTGTATTTGTGCAAATGATTTTGCCATCATTGATTAATGATAACTTATATAAAAAAACATTTCGTGCAAATTCATACTTTCCAATTAATGCAAATTCTTAAAAATATACGTAATGATTGTTTTGCTTTTTTTTTTTTTCAGTTCACACACGGGAAACACCACTCTTATCTAACAAATTTACGATAATTTATAAGTTCAATTCTCATATCTTCTCAGTTACAATGACTAATTTCATTTTTTTTTAAGATAAGAAAGACTAATATAATTTCCAAATCATTACTTTAGGTGAAAAAAGGGCCGCTAATCATATGGTGAAACCAATATATAATGAAATGTATACCTTGCCATTTAATTCAATATTATGACTAGAAATACAAAAGTTCACATGAAATTGTAGAAAAGCCCATACTTTGATACCCTTTTAAAATAGATGTTCATTGTTAACACAGATTTATTGTTTTGTGCTTGTGAAAATTATGTATGCTCGGTGAATTAAAATGCATTCAAGAGAAGAGCGAGATTAATACAAATTCAAAACTCTCAAATTTCACTTTTTAATATTTTGAAATGGTCTTTTGAGTTGTATGAACCAAAAAACCCACTAATATTTAACTAGTATAACATAAAAATAACACTAGAGATCCTATGTGTCATTATATGTTACATCCCATATGCCATAGCTATTTTTTTTGTTCAAATTTTTTAATTTGGGTTAATTGCCAAATCTCCAAATTTCCACCACTTTACAAATTAAACATCACGTTTAAATCTAGCCAATTACAACACCATATTAAAAGCCACATCAACATATACGTGTAACAAATAGTATCTTTTTTGTTATTTTCTCTTCATTTTTTGTTGTGAAAATTATTTTTTATATATTTTTTATTTTTAAAATAGAAAAGATATTGAGAAAACTAATAAAATCGATATCGTTTGTTAAACATATGCTGACGTGACTGCCAATATGATTTATAGACGAGACACGTCATGCTTAACTCACCGAAAAAATGATGTGTAATCTCATATAAATCAAAATGTGATGTTTTAATTGACTAGGTTTGAATGTGGTACCTACTTTGCAAAATGGTGGAAACAAAGTGTTTTATTTGACAATTAACCATTTTAATTTCAATATATTATGATTTAGTTCAATTTAAAAATTTTACTTAGGATTCATACTTCCCTAATTAGGTATATTAAAAAAATAGCCGTGGTATATATAGGTGGTAGGGAATGACACCGATGATCTGATCTATAAAACTAACTTGTAAGTTATTGAAAATGCAATCAGTAATATTTTAGAAATGATATTTTGCATATGTAACTTTTTAAATAATAACAGAATTTATGATTTCTTGGGTGACCTTGGTATATCACATTATCATTAGAATAATTGATCAAATAAAAAATCATGTGTTATAATATATAGGTCTATTGTGATACCTGAAGTGACACTTAAAAAGACTATTGTGACATTTAAGACACTACTCTAAGAGTAGTATAGAATTTTCTCATTCCTGCCAATATTCAAATATTTTATCGCGATACAATATTTCGTGACTTATGCCAAATATATATATTAATCATCTACCATTAAAATATTTAACAATACGCATACTGACATGAATTAATGTGATCTATTATAACTACGCATCTACTAGTTTTTCTGCGGGTAAATCATTCAATTACTAGACTAAATTCACATTGAAGCAAATATTGAATTGAATTTCTTATAATTGACATGGTACATATGTAAAAATTTGACATCATCCGATAAAACACGTATCATTATTTAACCCTCTCTATTAGGTTGTATTAATGGGACAATATATATGCATGGGTTGATCCTGGAAAAAATCACATTAAAATACTATTGAGGCCTCAAGTTATTTAATTATGAAGGGTTGAGAATTTCAAGGAGGGGAAAGTAGCTAGGAAAGTGTAAAAGTATAGTGAAAAAGTGTAGATTCAAACTTTGGTAGTCACAAAAAGGTTAGAGAAACAAAAGTTAAAAAGCTTTACAGCCATGGATTCGGTGAAAATGATTATGCCATTATTGTGTTTTTGGAGCAGCATGAAAAATCTTTTCAAACATGCATATAAAATTCCAAAATTCTATTTTTCCAAATTAATTAGTATTTTATTTATTTAAGCGGTAAAATTGTGAATAGTAGTAGTATGTACCATTATATATATTCATACGGTGCCGTCTCGTGAAGACTGATGATGGCAACTGGCTTCAGTGGGAGAGTAGGTGGATGTTGTGGGGGCCCGCTATACTGTCGTTTTCGCCTAAATAATAATAAAGTAAAAAATTCAATATATTGTCACATTCCTTTTATGTATATATAATATGGACTGCGGTAAATAATAATATACATAGCACTAATCAGATACAGACATTTAGCCTTCAAATAATCATGGGTGGGTTTTTTTTAGCAAAGGGTAAAATATATATATTTAACAAATTAAATCACTATTGAAATTAATTTCTTCTTTAATAGAAAATGGTCGTTGCGTATACAAATTATTTTGACAAGAATAAAAAATTATTTTTGCGTAGAGACAATAATCAATATTTTATTACATTAAGATAATAAGAACATAAATTATTTTTTTCTTCTTTAAAGAAATTAGAACTACAATTAAACCAACTATCATTAATTGGAAGCTTAATTGAAATAATTCAGACAACAAAAATCCATTTTAAGTATTCCGATCAGTACGGATTCAATTGCATTATATATGCGTGTGTGGTAGAAAAAAAAATAGTCACGTGAAATCTGTAAAAAAAAATCAAATTACAGTGTCATTACATTAATTCCCTTTTCTAGCTAGGCCAAGAAATCTTCACGGTCCAAAACAAATTCAACCCAATTCAAGGTTTGGTCCCCTTTCTCGTCAAGAAAGTTCAGTTGTCCATTTTAATTTGATTTGATTTACCAATTAATTTATCTTAATATTCTATTTTGTTATATTTTTTAATCTGGGTAAAATTTTGAACTCAGCTCATTGTTATCTCTGCATCATAAAAGTTAGTTATTTATTTAATTATTTTAATTTGAAGAAACAGAATCTGGTATAGTTTTGGGAAAATTACCCTTAAATAAAAAAAAAGTGACAGGCTAATGTAAATTGACCCTCCAACCACAATAAATGCAGGAAATAGATTATGATATGCAGACATGAAACGAACAAATAAAAAACAGTATAGTATGCATGTTTTGAAAATTTGGGGAAAGAAAAGAGAAAAGATAGGAGTTGATAAGAAAGACAAGAGATGACTGGTGCCCCTCGAAATGTCGACTACTCCCACCAGCCCCACACGTTTCTCCAAAAATTCTTATAAATTCTCTTCCTCTCTCTCTCTCCTCTCCCTCTCCCTCTCTCCCTCTCCCTCTCTTTCTAAATGTACAACTACAAGGGCAAAAAAAGAATCTTTCCTTTTAGCAAACCTAGCTTTCATGGGCCCCTCTATTGTTCAAAAAGATAGGTGAAAAAATAATTCTTCATGTTATTTCTTTCTTTTAGAACTGAATGTCTTGAAAGATATTTTCTTTATCCTTTTTATTCATTCGTGATTCATATTGAATTTAGGGTTTGCACTAAATATCAGTATTTAATTGGGCACATGTAATATTCGTATATATTGTATTGTACATTATAGAAAGACATTAATTATATATAATCGGATTAAATGTTGTTGGGTAAAATATTAATGTTTTAAGTGTTTTGATTGGTGTCAAAATTAACTAAATGTCTTGTAAGTGTTGAGTCTCAAGAAATTGATCAAGCAGCAAGACATGTAGCGGGGAGTTTTAGCGTAGAGAAAGCTAGTCCAATTGGTCGACCAGCTCCAGCAGAGAACTCAGTGGACAAAGAATCAACACAACTAATTCAAGATGAAAGTCAGAGAATTACCTGAAGGTCAAAGAAAGAGAATGAGAGAACATATATATAATCTTTTTGATTTAAACATCTATAATCCCTGGTGTTGTTTACTTATTTCCTGCTTGTGTGCTCAAATATTTTCTGGAAAAACCAATTGCTGAGCCTGTTTGCTTTTCTCTGTCTACCTTGCTTGCTGATAAAATCAACTAATCTGGTCAGGTCAACTTTGGTCCCTTTATTCCCTGAAAAACTTTGTTAAGTATTTTCTACAGTGCACGTGTTTATTCGCTCTCTATAATCACTTGATCATTACTTCGGACCATCAAATGTATATATTGAAAATATTAATACAAACTTCATATTTTTTTACTTTTTATTTCATAATCCAAATTATACTCAAATTTAGTTCAACTATAATATCAGGGGCGAATTGCCTCTCAAAATGCTGCATGTACATTTGTTTAATAATTTCTTGATGATTTCAATCAGTATTTCTCCAAAATTTGACCAGTGGATCTTAATAGCAACACTCGAACGGGTCATTTAATATTTCAGATAATTTAGAAAAAAACAAAGATTTGATTCTCCACAAATATCCTAAACCTTTTACTAGGAATAAACAAGTACAAAACTAAATAAATGCAAGGATGAAAATATCGCTATCGCAACTTCAATTTTACGGATATATCGACGGATATGTCGATATCTTATATCGATATCGCAGAAAATTGAAAAAAATGACGGAAATCATATTAAAATCTTGGAAATTTAGCATGAAATTTTAGGAACTATTATGACATATTATTATGCACATATTCCACTAATTTTTTTTGATAGAATTGTATTTTGAAAGCAAATATATAAATAATACATTATATAAATACCGTCTGAGATAATACATTTGACAAAATAATACATAATGCAATATAAAATGACTAAATAAACATTATAAAGTACAATTAATACCAAAATGAGGATCTATGAGATTCAAATATATTAGATGGAATGTCATCTTGTTCTAAACAATATTGGTACCAACTTATCACGTTTGAGTAATTATAGATATAATTATGCACATGCACTTGATATGTTTCTTAATTTCTTCCAACAGCTTCACCATGAATTGGATAATGTCCACTGACCCAATTATTTTGTTGATACACATTTTGAGTAGTTCAATCAATTTGTGAACTCCCATATGTGTAAGAAGCATATGAATTTTGGGACATATCACTATGATCAGTGCCACCATATTCATAGAATCAAGATTTGGCAAATAATTTATATTCAATCTTAGATTTCAATTTCGTGTGGGGGAGAAAAATTTTAGTGATTTGTCCATCATGTCCTCTAACTGAAAAAATGAAAAAATAAAGTCGGTGCATGTGCATCTCACTTTTCTTTCTAAGACATCTGTTGATTTCCCGGTCCTCTTTCTCTTATATTTTTTTGCAAAGTAAATGTCTTTATAAAGCAAAAAATATTGCAACTCAAATAATTACATTGAAGACCTGAAAAAGATCACAAAAATATATAGTATTAAATAAAAATCAAAATATATTATAGAAATATTAAAAAAATCGCGATATATTGCGATATCTTGCGATATATTGCGATTTCTCGTCGATACTCGGGAAAAAAGATATTCCCCCAATATCCGCGATATATCCGCGATATTTCGCGATATTTTCATCCTTGAATAAATGGCATGACTCATGATTCTATCAAGTCAAAAACTTGCATGCACTAAATATATATAAGTTTATATCAGACGGTCAACATTTTTGATCGGATCAACGCACGTTGATCCGGTCAACCAGCAAAAAAGAAAAATGATAAAATAGATGATACTTTTTAATGATATAGATGATATTTTATTAATTTTGAGTGATATTTTTTAGTGTTACGGTTGATACTGATTTTTACAATATTTTTATTTATTTATTTTGTCCGATACTTTTTAAAAATACAAGTGATACTTTTGGGGTTTTGAGTGATGCTTTTTAATATTACGGTTGATATTGATTTTGAGAATTTTTTTTTGGAGTTGACCGAGTCAACGCGCTTTTTTAGCGTTGACCGGTCAAGGCGCCTGATGGTGCACCTAGTGCCCACAAGTGCTTCTCTTCTATCAATGTTGTATGTGTAAATGTATTTGTGCTTTACGCAAAATTAATTGTTCCTCTTATACTAATAATAACAGATCAACATTGTTTTAATTATTTTATGGAAATCAATTTTGATACAAACTGGATATATATTCTAGTCAATAATTAATTATATTCACATTTCAACTGAAAATGAATTAAATATAATGTCTAAGTGTAATTAATCTAGATATAGGTTTGTCTAAAAAAACAGATATAGGATGAAAATCAAATCAACAAGTATATTGATATGTCAAGTTGGGAAGAGATCAAATGAGAACTCATCCCCATGTGAGAACTAAAAACTCATCTAATTCATTTATTGTTTTGATTTAGATGACTACAATTTGGTCAATTTTCGGTCAAAGGGGATGACAAACTTGTAATATTTGAGAAACTTAAAAAAGGTTAATTTCCAAAATCATATATATAGATAACACTTTAAACTGTTGTCTATTCTTATAAATTTCAATGTGCTAAAATGAAAGGAATATCATGCTATTATGAACAATATATATGCTACTATGAACATATAATGATGCTAATATGAACGAACAACATTGCTGCTATTATGAGCAAAAATTTACACCACTACAAAAAAAATAGTCTTTAGAGACAAGATTATTAGGGACAACAAATGTCGTTAATAATATTAGACTTTTAGTAATGACACGTTTCTAATTATTACATGTCATATCTAATAAATTTTTTGTAATGACATTGTTGTCATTTAAAAATATTTTTTTAGAGCGTCCCTAAAAGTTCGTCACAAATAAATTAAAAATTATTTTAAGTGACAACATTGTCGTCACAAAAAAGTCATTAGAAATGACATGTAATTATTAGAGACGACATGTCGTTACTTAAGTCTATTATTTGTGACGACATTTGCCGTCGCTAATAATATTGTCACTAAAGATCGTTTTTTGGTAGTGCACGCTATGAGTATTTTTTCATGTTGTTATGTGTATTTTTTTCATGTTATTATGAGTATATTTTCTTGCTATTTTGAGTATTTTGTCATGCTATTACGGATGCAAAAAAAATATTCAAATAAATATATACACAATGGATCTTAAATCAAAGAGTATGAAAAGAACTTTAATTTAATATATATAATTTGCATAAATCTGATTAAAAATTAGCAATTTATGGATATTTAAATAAAGTTTCAAGAAAATTTGCGGAAGCATGCTTACATCATCTTTTAGTTGGCATGAGTTTGAAGTTCTTCATATTTATCATTAAGTCACTACTTTTTTGTTCAAATCTAGAGCATTGAGATAAATATATATAGAGAAACAAAACAAAAAAAATAAGGACTATTCGTATATACTTTCCAAAATTATTGAAAATTTCAATAATATTTCAACCTCGATCCAATAAATTACAATTTAATATCTAACATTTTAAATATTAACGGATTTATCCTTGGATCTAATTATCGATGTTGGTTATGTGAGACAATGGATAGTCAGGTGTGTGTAACAAATAATTCATATATATGTTGGTGAAAAGTAGATATTCTTGAAGCATCCGACTATATATTCATGGGGATAGAACTGTTAAAAATAAAAAATGTTAGGAGTCAAAATTGTGATTTATTAAAAGGATTAAGTTATTATTGAAAAAACACCAATAATTAGACATAGAATATGGTATTAACTCAAAAATATTTACCATTTGATAGATTTAAAGAAAAACCGTATTGATCTTAAACGATTTAAGAAATTACGAGCTGGGCACACTAAAACTCGTTTTAAATTAGATTAGATTCAAGTATTCAACTTTCAAGTGTTAAATTATGAGATATATAATTCAAACATCTATATCTGTATATATCTATATCTATATTATAAATAAAAATAAAATAATCGCTGGAAATAGAAATTTAATTTTTTCCCGCTCAATTGTACTTGTAAAAAAGGAAATCTAGTATTAATTAATTAAGAAATATTTTTATTAATTAATTAGTAAATTGAAAATTCATTATTATGGATAATAAATCTGCAAATGGATATAGATGAATCTGATAATACATTCGCATACCATATACATTTATTTTTCATTGGTTATATATATTATAATTTTTTTTCTATAACATATATATATTATTAAAATTCATAAATATTGGACTACTTTGTATTTCAGTTGTTTTTTTTTTTTTTTTTTTTTTTTTGTCGAAGGTAACCCGCATATATTATTCAAATTCATAAATATTGGACTACTTTGTATTTCAGTTTTTTGTTTTTTTTTTTTGTCGAAGGTAACCCGCAGCCGCTACTGAGGTGCGCACCTAGTGATGTTGGTGGGATTCGAACTTGAGACCTTTGGCCTCAAGATATCACCACTCCACCACTAGGCCATCCCCAAGGGGACATATTTCAGTTTTATATGATACTATATCATTATATATTATAATTGATGGCTAATTTACATGTGTATTTTTTTAAAATTAATATACGGTCTAGACCAACAAATCTGTGTGCAATCTTTACATTATATAGAGATTATATATATATACAGGGCCGATCCTAGTGATTTGGTGGCCTGAGTCGAGATAAAAAATGAGGCCTCCGATTTTCGTTTTATAATTTCATAAATAAATTGAACAATATATACACCATATGCAAAATATTTATTCACAATTCTAAGAAAAAAAAATATGAAATTATTAATCAAATCAAATGAACAAAATTGAAATTATCCATCACAAATAAAGAAAACATACCAATATATAAATAAATTAACTATTGTTGGCTCCAAAAACTTACAATCTTCACCGTTGGCATGCCTTTAGGATTACAAATTCAAAAAAATAAATAAAAAAGTGGGGGATGATTATGTTTAATATTCTCCTCCTGTTTAATATTTGTATCTTTTAACATAGATGGATTTAGAATTAAATAATAAAAAATATATTTTGAGTTTAAATAATAAAAAATTAAATAATAATTAAAAAAGACATGTTTTGACTTTGTAGGTGGCTTACTGCTCTTTTTAAATAACAAGCATGTGTCATCTTAAATAACAAAGGAAGAAAAGCCTTGTAAAAATAAAGGATTGGCAGAAAATCCTTGTAAAATAAAAGCCTTGTAAAAATAAAGGAACAAAAGAAAATCTTGCAAAATATAAAAGGAAAAAAGTAAAGGGCGCTTCCGTTACAGGTTCGAACACATGCCCTCTTTGACTAAATCAAGGATCATTACCACTAGGCCATGTTCATATTTAGCAGATTTTACAACTATGTTTATATATATATAATATTATCAAAAATTTGGGGCCCCTAAATTTTTTGTATTTTTCGGGGCCTGAGGCGACCGACTCACTCGCCTCATACAAGGAGCGGCCATGTATATATATATATATATATATATATATATATATATATATAGAATAATGCTAGCCAGCCAGATTCTGGCTAATTTTTTGATGATTAATAAAACTGTATTATTAATAAATTAATTATGTTAATTATTAAATGTTATGTTTTTACTATATTATCCTTCTGTCATGAAATTAGTGATTTGTAATTAATTATTAAAATCACTCCAGAAGCGGATCAGAAGAAAGGGGCGCAGCTTCATCTTCTTTCTTTTCTTCACTTCTTTATTTTTTTTTCTATCTTCGATTTCTTCTGAATTGAAGCGCATATATAGTTGCCTTAATTATTACGGAGGGCATCACTATAAATTTATTGAATAATTAGTATTTTATTAATTAAATTAATTAATTATTTAAAATAATAAAAGATTATGGCTAGTCAGAATCTGACTGAAAATCACTACTCATATAGAATAATATATATGTATATATATGGATATAATCTCTATAAAATAATTTGTGGATCCTAATTTGTGTCTACAAATTATTGATGATATATATTTTATAATTTCATGATGTTATGCACTCAATTGTAATTGTAACACACACACACACACACACACATATATACATACATACTAGAATGCCCCACCATGCAATGTACGGATAATATATTTACTTATTGTCCATTGTGAATTATCTAATGGTGGAACAGTGCAGGCTTGAAACCAAAAATCTCAAATTCGCTAGGTGTGTCTACAACACCTGATTTATCAAATGTAATTTACCTCTTTTGTGTGATTTGCAGGTTACTACATAGGAGCAGAGTTTACCTAGTGCGCGCTCTCGAGTAGCGGATGGAGTTAATCGTCATCATAAAAAAAATTAAAAATTATCATTTTATTAGAAATTATAAATAAAAATAAATATAATAGAAATATTTAAACAAATTAAAAATACTGCAGATCATAAAGATAATTTTTTATTGGTCCCTCGAGAATACCCTTTTGTAAAATAGAGACATCTTTACTTTGAAACCTATTAATCTACCTTATCCCCAGCTAAAAAATGATAAGATAAGTTATTATTATTTTTTAGTGTTTTTTGTTTAAAATTAAGATATGTAGATTTTAAAGTTTTTATTAAAATTTTACGTAAATTTAATAACCTTTTTAATTCATAAATATCAATGTTTTATATATAAATTTGTTATTTTTTATTGATAAGCAATCAATGTGAGAGAGATTTGGGGGGGGGGGGGGGGATTTGTGGAAGAAAAGTCCAAAGCTAGGTTTAGGTGAATTAATCCCTATTCTCCTAGTATTTAGATTAGGTTGACCCAAAGCTCTAAAATCCCCATGCAAAAGGGATGGATGAAGAATATGATAGTTGTTACTTGATGCCAAACCAAGAAGAGGCGAGAAAAGAGTGCAGATTGGCGATGATCGGGCGAAACAGGGCAGCTTGCGCACTCGCGGAAGGCCTGGTATGCGTGCGCCCGCGGGGCAATCCGCGCCCGCGGGGTGTCTCCGCCGAGAGCACCCTCGTGCGGGCGCGGGACTCGTGCGGCCGCAGGGGCTTTTGGGTGTCACATGGTGCGCGGCCGCGGGGCCCTTGGCTTCTCCCTCCGGGTTCATCTCTTCCGGTTTATCTTCGCTCCGTGCCACCTTATTACCTAAAAATCAAAATATTGCGTACAAAAGCTCAAGTTTTCCAAAACTTGGCTTATTCCACCATAAGAGCAACAAGAGAATAAAATCATACAAAACCTAAAGATAAACTAGATCAAAATACTCAGAAATACAAATGAAACGTACAAAATCATGCAACAAAACACCACACATAAACACTAAACAAGTCCCCCCAGAGTAAATTGATTAATCGAACTGGGTTAACAATCTCGTGTGTACTTTTACTGCTTTTATTTATTTGTTCTTGCTTTTATTCCTGCCACTATCAAGAACACATGTTTGCAGTAACCTTAAATACTTAAGTGCGCGAATTATAGTTTTTCATAATGATTAAATCATAATTTTTTTAGAATGAAGGATAAAATAGACAACTTGTGTGTAGAGTGAAGAATGAAATGTGTAGTGTGAAAAGTGGTTTTGTGTGATGAGCAATTCTTGTAGTGCAAATAGAAATAACTTTATTTTTTTTAATATGTTTTGCGGCGTTGTATCCATTTCTTTAAAAAAAATCATTGTGTCTAAAATTATAAATGATTCTAATGATGTTTGTAGTGGATTTTGGGCGAACCAATTATGTTATTTGTTTTGTTTGGAATAATGAATGAAAAATGTAAATTTATGGATGTGGGTTGTCTACCTATAAAATAGCGGAAAACTTGAATACAACATTAGATTTATATATATATATATATATATATATATATTATGATTGTTTCTATTAATTATTTAATTGTAATCTAATTATTCTATTTGTACAAATTATTTATTATAAATTATTTATATATCTCTCACCGTGCATCGCACTGGTGTAATAATAGTAATATATAATAACAACTACTAATCTGCAAATAGAAATCTTTATTTTCCCACCAATTTATACTTTTTGAAAATAGAAATGTAATCTTGTATATCATTTAATTAATTATATTTTTCCATGTAAAATTATAAATATTAATATATTATATATCCATTATTATATTTTTCCATAAATAATTTGCACATAATTAATGTAAATATGTGGCTAATTATATATTAATATATTAGGTCAGTTCATTCGATTTTGGGCCATTCTTATCGGGTTGTTGGGCCATTCGATTCGAGTCAATTCGGACTAGATTTTTTTTTACTGTAAATTATTGACTATAATCCTTCAATTTTGAGGCTAGCCCCGATCGGGCCACTAAGTGTACAAAAAATATTTAATATGTATTAATTTGTCAATCTGTGTTGCATAGACTTCTAATTTTAACAAATTAACTTACCACTAATTAATCGAATAAATTATTTGAGTTTTGACAATAATATTTTTAATACTTAAATTAAACAATGTCATCAAATATAAAGTTTTCAATATTTAAACAAAAATTCAGGCTATTTGGGCAAGTCCAGTTAATTTTGAGATAGCCTTATTGAGTTATCGAGCTATTTGGTTCGAGTCAATTTGGACTATATTCATTTTGGAATATAATATTCTAACTCTAACTCTCTCTTTTTTTCTCGACCTATTTTGACCAACCCATTGAATTCGAGTTAGATTGCAGAGACGGGCATAGATATTTTAAGTTGCGGGGGATACATAATTTTAAAATTATATTATATTTATTTAATAAATTACACACACACATGTTTGTGTGTGTGTGTGTGTAATTTTTTTGACCAAATTTGAGACGAGGTGGATGTTACTAGCCCCCCTTAGGTCAGTCCGTGCTAGATTAAAATTCTTTTTATCTATTTATATTGCTTTAATATAATTTTATTCTAATTTACATCAGTTGTTTTAAATTTATACCTTCTCTACATTAATATCATTTAGTTAAGATCAGTGGAAGTTAATACTATGAATAAATATTATGTTTGATTTCACATTATTTCTTATATTTGGATTAAAGATTAATTATTTACATAATTAAATGAATAATTTTAAGTAGAATATTTATTTAAATAAATAAATTATGTGTATCTCATTCGTGCATTGCATGGGGAATTTGACCGTACTCATTATGATTTTTTTTTTTTGAAAGAACCGTACTCATTATGATTAATTCAATGAAAATTGAAATAGATTTGAACATCAAGAATCTATGTGAACCGGACCTTTGTATACAAGAGACATGTGTCGTGACCTGATTGGTTGTTCCACATCATAATGTGGGCAAAGTATAGATAGACTAATTGCTGAATATTTATTATAAATTGAATAAAAAAAAATTCCTAAGTACCCAACAACTTTTGGCTGTAAGCTTTCGTATCTTCCGATTTTGGACGACATTGATTCTTTCCTAAGTCTCCTTCCCTCTCCCCAAGAATGTTGACACAATTACATATACCCACACCCCCTATAAAATAGTCCCCTAAAACTCTCCCTTTTCAACCCTAATATTCCCAAAACAAAATGTGTTTATTTAAATAATGCATAATCACCAATGTCTATGAGTTTTTGTGATGATACCCAACTAATTTGCAATTTAAGTTTTGTTTACTTCTATTCTACAACAATATATATATATATATATATATATATATATATATTAAGACTTATTAATGTATGAAACCCAAAAAACAAACGAAAAAAGGTGAGTGATTAAACTGAAAATGCATCGAAAAAGGTAAGTGATGATCCAACAGAATGATAGCTTTAGGACTATTGCACAGAGTAAGATGAAAATCGCCTTTTGTGACTACAGAATACATTTTGATGAAAGTATTGATTTTGTAGTTGATATAATAATAATAATAATAATAATAATAATAATAATAATAATAATAATAATAATAATAATAATAAATAAATAAATAAATAAATAAGGGGAGAAAAGTTTATATAGACAATATATTTTTAAAATTTATTTAGTTGGGCAAGTTTTAAGGTGGTAGGAGTTATATAGGCAATTTGTACTATATCTGAACATTGACCGAATTAAATAAGAATATATTCCCTACTTTTCTGAAAAGTTTCTTACACAATGTTGTACTTTCCATGCAAAAGGAACAAAAGATTTTTCTGGAACAAAATCTCTCCATATCTATCTGAACTCGATATCAATTTGAAAAAAAAAAGATATGGTTGTGGAATTCAATTCCATTAATATCGTTGTTTTGAATCCCATTAATATCTTGTAACTACCTCTCTTACTCTCTCTCTCTCTCTCTCTCTCTCTCTCTCTCTCTCTCACCTCTCCTCTTTCACTCTCGCTCCTTTCAAACCCCTCTCTCTACCGTCTGTGAAAGAAAAAAAAAACAAAACTTGTTCGCCGGAGCAACGACCGACGATGGAGGAAGGAGGTGAAGAACGACCGTCTGAAGCGGGAGAGGTTAGACGACTCGTTAGTTTTATGATTTATATGTATCGAAAGTATAGGTTTAGGGATCTTGCATAACGATATGTTTTTGCTTAATATAAGATTTAATTGTTCTGTGAAATTTCCATGTTTTGTATACCAGATCTAGAGTAACGATAGGTTTTTAGATGTGAAACGATACTATATTGATCCTTAACTAAAGTTTCGGTGCCTAACGAAAGTTTTTTAATCGATCATTATGTTTAACAATGTTATGTTTAATAATCGTTATGGCCTTTATAATTAATCGTTACGCATCGTTATGCTTTTTTAATTAATCGTTACAATTTTAATCATTCGTTATGGCCTTTAAGTTCATCGTTATGCTAAAATAAATATCATTATACTTTTTTAATATATGGTTAATTAATCGTTAGGCTAATTTTAATCATTCGTTACGGCTATTTATATTTAATCATTATGCTATTTAAATATATCGTTAATGTATCGCTAATTAATCGTTAGGCTAATATTTTAATGTAACGATAGTATATTAGATATGCATAACGAATATTGTATCTGATTAATCATTATGGCTAATTTGTTATGAAATCGTTATGCTATTTATATTTAATCGTTATGCACTAATCTTGTTATGAAATCGTTATGCTATTTATATTTAATCGTTATGCACTATTTTTAATTAATCGTTATGGCCATTTAAGTAATTATAATGCTAATTTGTTCATAATCGTTATGCCATTTATATTAAATCGTTATGCACTATTCTTAAATAATCGTTATGGCCATTTAAGTAATTATAATGATAATTTGCTGATAATCATTATGCTATTTATATTAAATCGTTATGCACTATTCTTAATTAATCGTTATGGCCATTTTTAAGTAATTATAATGCTAATTTGTTCATAATCGTTATGTCATTTATATTAAATCGTTATGCACTATTCTTAAATAATCGTTATGGCCATTTAAGTAATTATAATGATAATTTGTTGATAATCGTTATGCTATTTATATTAAATCGTTATGCACTATTCTTAATTAATCGTTATGGCCATTTAAGTAATTATAATGCTAATTTGTTAATAATCGTTATGCCATTTATATTAAATCGTTATGCACTATTCTTAAATAATCGTTATGGCCATTTAAGTAATTATAATGATAATTTGTTCCTAATCGTTAGGCCACATTTAACTAAATATTTAGGCCACATTTATCCAAATCATTATGTTCTGATCGAATCTTAATTACATTTAATCATAATAATACAAATAATAATAATAATAATAATAATACAAATAATACAAAATAATAATAATAATAATACAAATAATACAAATAATAATAATAATAATAATAATACAAATAATACAAAATAATAATAATAATAATAATAATAGTCATAAGAACAACAATAATCTAATAATAATAATAATATTCATCTAATTAATACTATTAGTAAAAAATAAAATTAACAAAAACATATAATATAAATAATAATACTTTTTATTATTAATAATAATAATAATAATAATAATAATAGTCATAAGAACAACAATAATCTAATAATAATAATAATATTCATCTAATTAATACTATTAGTAAAAAATAAAATTAACAAAAACATATAATATAAATAATAATACTTTTTATTAATAATAATAATAATAATAATAATAATAATAATAATAATAATAATAGTCTAAATAACACTATTAGTAAAAAAATAAAATTAAAAACAATTAATATAAATAGTAATAATTTTTTAATAATAATAATAATTGTTTAATACATGTAGCTACAAATTTAATTTAATAATTTAATAACAGTCTAATTTTCTATTGTGAATATAAATAGTAATAATTTTTTATTAATAATAATAATAACAACAACAATTAATCTAATAATAATAATAATAACAATAATAGTAATAATTGTTTAATAGATGTAGCTACAAATTTAATTTAATAATTTAATAACAGTCTAATTTTCTATTGTGAATATTAGATTCAGTGGATTAGACGCCCCCTCCAGAGGCTGAAGCCGAATATTTTGATGTACATAAAGCTGGAGCTAATAGAGAATATTAGGGAGGTCTTAGAGCATTTTGGTGGTCAGGCTACGATCCAGATGTTTAGATCTGGATGTTTTGGACATTTTTTGGACTTTAGGGGGGGTAGTATAGCACGCAAGGCGATGCATGCCTTGATTTGTCGCGAGGTGCGTGTCGAGGATCTTGCACGTGAGGGTAGAGAGTGTTGGTTCTATGTCAATGGAACCACACTTCGCTTTGGGCCCTCAGAGTTCGCACTGGTGTCAGGTTTACAGTTCGGCCTGTCGAACTTCGATCCGAATGCGGCTCATCCCATTCCGCCTAACGGCATCTTTTACCGATTATTTGAAGGAAAAAGGACGACTATGACACAGATGTATGATAAGTTCACAGATAAGAGGCTACCCAATCACCCTCCAGACTACGTGAAGATTGCGAACATCTTGGTCGTGTATCGGATCTTATTTTGCATAGACCCCTCACGCGCGATCGATGGCTGGGTGTGGGCCCTGGTGGAAGATACTGATGCTTGGAATTCTTTTCCATGGGAGGGCTACACATTTCAGATGCTGATGCACTTTATCAGTCTCATCCCCAGAGTTCGACGGACTATGGGCGGAGAGAAGGATGAAGCGTATCATTGGTATGGACCTGTATGGACCGTTCAGGTAATTAGTTAAATTTACATTTTATCTACTTGATATTTTAATCAGAAAATATGACAATTTGTTTTACAGACATAGGCCTGTGAGGTTTTCCCCGAGCTTGGACGTCGGTTGGGCGTTGTTGGAGGCCAGTTGACTACACCTCGCTGCTTGAAGTGGTCATTCTCATCCCGGAGCTCTAATTTCTCTAGATTATTTGATGGACAGGTAATTTTTTTATATAAATAATTTAGAATATTAAATTTATGTGTTAATATTGACATGGATAATACTCTGATGCAGTTGGATATCCAACTGATGGTGCCATCAGCTGATGAGCTTCAGAGACCATACTTTCAGAGTTCGGAGGGAGAGAGTGTACTGGGTGTGAGGTATGTCGCACCTCGAGCGCCCTCCAAGAAGAAGTTACTCACTAACGTGGCTTGCCGTGTGATCCCGAGGACATGTACTAGATCCTCTGACGTCGTGGGCCCATCATGGCCTCGTAGGAGTACCCGGACTACACAGTAGCAGGCTCCACAACAGCATCTATTGATTGATGAGCCGGATGAGGGTGTTAGACCCTCAGAGCAGGGGATGGGTTAGAGGACCTCGGATGAGGATGGTCTGTCAGATCATAGAGTGAGCCCTCCTCGAGCATCAAGAGCTAAGCGGCCTAGGAGGACTGAGTAGGAGAGGAGTAGAGAGCCCGAGATGAGGATGCCGGGGCAACGTCCGGGGGAGTCGTCTGATAGCTGGTTCGGTCGCTTTGTTGATGCCGTCGCTGGAGCTGTAGAAGACCGAGTGATGCGTCGTGTGGGACAGATGTTTGATACATTTTCTACGCGGATAGAGAACATCATTCAGGATCGACTGCGTAGATCGCCCACCCCGCTTCCCAGAGGGCCCACACCCCCTAGAGGGCCCACGCCCCCCAGAGGGCCCACACCTCCCCCCAGGGAGACTACGCCTCCCCCAAGAGGGCCCACGCCTCCCCCCAGGGGGACCACGCCCCCCAGAGGGCCCACGCCTTCCCCAAGAGGGCCCACGCCTCCCCCTAGAGGGGCCACACCCCCCAGAGGGCCCACACCGTCCCCTCCCAGAGATCCCACGCCTCATCCCAGAGAGCCCACACCCCCCAGACAGGCCACGACCCTTCGTACGAGAGGGGGTAGAGCTAGAGGTAGATCCTCTGCTGGTCGGTCGTCCGCTGATCCGTCATCCGCAGGGACGTCGTCTGCTGGTCCGTCGTCTGCTGGTCGAGCAACTATCATTGACCTACTAGAGGCGCAGGATCGGCGTCTGGTAGAGGCTGGATACTTGGAGTTCAGACGGCAGGGCTATGGTGCTAGTGTCCAGATTCTGGCGAACCACTCAGTACTCCCCCAGGCATTTTTTGAGCGGGTGGAGGACTGTACAGAGCTTATTGATGCAGAGATAGTTGATCACTTCTTGCTTGAGGTGAAGCGACGACTACACAGAGCGCACAGGAGTGACGTTGTGATTTGTTCTCCATATTTATTTGTAAGTTCCAAATTCAGATTTTTATATTCAATTATCTTATCTGTCAGTTTAACTAATTTGTTTATATGTTTTTTCAGCTTACCCTGCAAGTAGCATGGACAGGGCTTCATCCTAAAGACCCTGAGTGTCGAGATGAGTATGGACCTGACAGATATTTGGAGTGGGAGCCTCTTGAAGCCTTACGGGATGTAGTCAAAGGTCAAGGTGGTATCTATGAGATTCCGTGGGCGAGAGCTCAATATGTAAGTGATCTTTCAATTACACTTATCATATTATTTATAATGATATGTTTTGACCCATCTGTTAAGTATTATTGTATATGTAGGCGATCACGATATACAATGTTGGAGGTTCTCACTGGGTCACTGTCCGTATCTGCTTCGAGACTTGGAAGGTTGAGTTGTATGACTTATTATTGTTCCAGATGGACGACCTGGAGAACAGGGAGTTGTCGTTGAAGCATGATCGACAGTTGATACCACTCCTTCGTCTACTACCACGCCTTTTGTCGGTATCTAGTTTTTGGGGTGGTCGGAGTAGGCCAGTTATAACTTGCTATACCATGACGCTGGACAAGTCTATCCAAGAGCAGTTTCTGCAGTTCGACAGTACTAGTTGTGGCGTTTATGCTATGATGTATGTGGATCGTTTGTTGTTTGGATCCCCTAGTCTTGACGTCAGTCAAAATGATATTCAGAGATACCGTCAGAATGTAGCTCGGAGGATCTATTCACTTAGTTATTCACGCCGACCGGCAGTTCGTTATTGACACTGGTTTCTATATATGTATTGTATTTGACATTCCTCATTTGTTATATTGAAATATATTTATTGACACATGATTTTAAACTAATACAAACAAAGTAGAGTCGAATCAATAATCAAAGTCAAGATACAACACAATAATATAGACTTGATCAATCTAGGTCGGTAGTCTGTCTAGTCGGACACCTGGGATGGGTATGCGTCGTCTCACCACAAACACTACATTTCTTCTTTGCTCTCCTACGTACACTATCCGTAGGCACGTCCTCTGGAGGTGCATTTAAGTCCACACCACCAATTGGGATCTGGGCTGTGCACACTCTTCTGTTGTGACCAGGGCCATGACATCTAGTGCAAACCTGTCTTCGCGAGCTAGATGATGCCTCAACGCCTCCTCGAGCTCTTGACATCCGAGGACGACCAGCTTGTTTTTTAATCACTGGGGCAAGCACAATTGGTGAACCATAAGGTGGCGAAATCCACTCTTCAGAACTTGGTAAGCCCATGATCACTGAGTCGTACATGCTGACTACAGTCTCCGTCTTGTAGCACCTATCCACAAAATCATATATGTGTCCACCGGAGAATCTATTTGTGAAAAAAAAACATAGTTAAAAATGATGATGGTTGAGCAAATGGATTTTTAACAAAAAAAAACATGAAAGTTGCGTACCTGATCATCGCTGCAACGTGGCTACATGGGATCAAATCCAGCTCAAACTCACGACAATCGCAGGTACGATGCTGAAGATCAACCATGAATGACTCCCTGCCAACCTCAACTTTCCACAAGTGTGCTAATGTCGTGCATCGAACAGGAAAACATCATCCATGCTCAACATTCCTCGATAACTTGTTCACAGCTTCGGGAGTCAACACGTGATCCCAACTCTGTGCTATAGCCCTTCGCTCAACAAACCATTCTTCGACAATACGCCTGAACACCTCAAGTATTGAGCAAATAGGCAATCTTCTTGCCCACAGTAGACAAGCATTGAGTGACTCAGCCGCATTAGATGTCATGAAGCTGAAACGCCGTGCGGGACACTACGATCGGGACCAATGCTCTGGACCAATTCTACAAAGCTTCTGGTATGCTGGGGTGCTCACCAATTCCAATGCTGACATATGCCTCTGGAATACGTCTGTACGATAGGCATAGACAACCTCCTTAAACATGGCAATCACATGGGCACCGCGCTTCGCCATCTTGTTTTGTAAATGATAATAGCACAAACTGTGTGCCGCTCTTGGAAAAACGACTACGACAGCATTCTTAATGCTCTGGTGCTGATCTGACACAATGAGGAGATCTTCAGTCTCCCCCAGAGTGATATCCAACCGACTCAGGAACCACTTCCAAGAATCATCATTCTCGATCGGACCGAGACCGATTGCAATAGGTAATATTTGTTCATTCCCGTCCTTCATCACAGCAGCAAACAGAATTCCCTTGTTCCTCCCCTTCAAGTGTGTCCCATCAATCACGACCAATGGTCGTGAACCCTCCTGAAAAGCTCTGATGCACGGTCCGAGTGCCAAAAACATATACTGGAACTAATTTTCAGGGGTCGTCAAAAATTCGTACAATGTCCCGGGGTTCTGCAGCTGCACCGTGTGCAGAAACGCAGGTAATTGCGCATATGACTTATCATAGTCTCCATAAATCATCTCAATAGCAATGTTCCTCGAGCGCAAAGCGAAACTGTAATCGATCTGAATCCCGTACTCGCGTAAAAGCTCAGACATCATCTCTTTGGGCTTCAGAACAACCCCCTTATCCACCAGTTTGCGAGCAAAATATTTTCCAATGACCCGTGCAGGCACCTGGCGTGGAGCAATGCGACTCATATCCATGTGGCAAGTGTGAGTGGAGTTGAACTTGTAGATTCTCCAAACAACTCCATCCACAACAGCACACAGCCTGAACGGGCACTCCCTGCCATGCTTGCACATGTAGACCAGTCGTGTCTTGTTCGATCGATACACGACATACTCCACTCGATTCTGCATGTGATAGAGTCCTACAGCTAGGGCCAAATCATCCTTCGTACGAAAAATAGCACCCTTGTAAAGTGTGTCCGTATGTGCTACTGAAGGCTCACCCCAATCCAGTGGGCCAGCAATGTCCAGACTGGCAAGCGGAACAACCCAATTGCTCAAGGCCCTCTCAGGAACATCCTCAGACCTAGTATTTGATGAGGCTGCTCCTCTCATCATACCCATCAATCGTCCTCTACCCCCTGTCGAACGAATCCAACCACAAAACTCCGTATACAATGATTCGAGCAAGGTCGATATGTCATTCTCCTCTTCATCTTCATCAGTAGAGGGCATCTCTTCTTCTTCGTCGACTTCTTCTTCTTCCTCTCCTTCGTGCGGGTCTGCATCGTCATCAACATTCTGCTCATCTCTAACCGGATCTCTGTCTTCTGGCATGGTGTCAGGTATGACCTTTGAGCTGCTGCAGCCTCTTTGAACAACATACACAACCATCTCTGAGCTCTGTTCGTGGAGCAATTCAAGCAAATCTGCATCAACTTTCAGTCTTGTCTTGATCTGTCTGCCACTATTGGTGCTCGACATCCACGATAACTGATACTCGACAGATGTGGGATCGGTCTCCAGTAACTCATGAATCTCTCTAATTAGTGACCTAAAACAGAAACCATCCGATGACATGATGATCTGCTCCTCTACACCATCTACGTATTGAGCTCTCTCCCATCGACCACTATGTCATACAATAATACGATGTCTAACCATCTGTCATAACGAAAATATTCAAAAATAAGCATAACGAACCATAACGAAAATTTTAACAATAACGAAACTTAATTTTAAACATAACAAAAAATGAAAAATGAAATTTAACTATAACGAAACTTTCATTTTTAAAATAACGAAAATTTAATAAATATCATAACGAAATTTAAATTGAACAATAACGATAAATCTATTTAACCATAACGATATGTAAAAATAAGCCCTCACGAAAATTCAGTATATACATAACGATAATTAAATTTATACATAACAGAAAATTAAATTTATACATAACGAAAAATAAATTTAAACATAACGAAAATTTAATTATAAAACAATCGTTATTAATAACTTTTAAACAATCGTTATTATTGTAAAACAATCGTTATTAATAACTTTCAATTATCGTTATTATAACTTTTAAACAATCATTATTATTATTTTTAATTATACTTTATTATTACTTTTAATCAATCGTTATTTTTATGTTTAGTTATGGCTTTTTTTTAAATAATCGTTATTATATATAAATGATAATAACGATTGTTAAAAGAATAACGATAGATATTATGGCTTTTAATTTTCGATATGTTTTCCATAATAAAATTTCGTTATTACGGCTTTTAAATAATCGTTATCATGGCTTTTGTAAATGATAATAACATCGTTATTATGGCTTATAATTTTCGTTATGGCTTTTTTAAACTTTCGTTATTCATATTTCAAGTATCATTATTATAAATTTTAAACAATCGTTATTATTATTTTAAATAATACATTATTATTACTTTTAATAAATCGTTATTTTTAATCAATCGTTATTTTTAATTTTAGTTATGGCTTTTTTTTAAATAATCGTTATTATATATAAATGATAATAACGATTGTTAGAAAAATAACGACAAATATTATGGCTTTTAATTTTCGGTATGTCTTTTTTACACTTTCGTTATTATGGATTTTAAATAATCGTTATCATGGCTTTTGTAAATGATAATAATATCGTTATTATGGCTTTTAATTTTAGTTATGGCTTTTTTAAACTTTCGTTATTATGGCTTTTCAATAATCGTTATCATGGCTTTTGTAAATGATAATAATATCGTTATTATGACTTTTAATTTTAGTTATGGCTTTTTTTAAACATTCGTTATTATGGTTTTTAAATAATCGTTATTATGCCTTTTGTTCTTTTCTTATTATCATCTCCATCGTTATAGCCTAACTTCACATGATTAATCGTTAGAGCCTAACGTTACATAATTAAAATCAAGAAATGATAACACTAGATCATAAAATCAACGTAGAAACATAGAAACATAAAACAAGATAGCCTAAACTTAAAACAAATTCTACATTTCTTGAAGAAATAAACTCGAAACATACCTTTCAAAATTTAGGAACTTCTACTCGGCCCGTTCGTTGATGAAGACGACGTTGCTTCGTTCATAAATCTTCTGGATCAACCTCTCAATATATTTCTTCTCTTTTATTTGAGGGGAATCGACATTTTTTGTGTTTTATTGTTTTGGATGTTCCGCCCTGCCTTCAATATATGCATATTATGCTACCAACCTCTCTTACACAAAATTAAATGCATTAAATTTAATTTAATTTGGGTCAACTAATACCTACCTATGCAAATACATATTTATTCATTCTATCTACCTCATTTTGGTCGAAAAAGAAAGAGAGAATAATTGATTGATGTTCATTTAATGTTACGTGCATTAACGTTATTTTTTAAAAAAAAATCGTTATGTTTATTTTCGTTTTCATAACGTTAGGATTCTTTTACGAAATTTTTTGGATACATGCATTAACGAAAAATCGTTATGCTTATTTTCGTTTACATATTTTTGAACATTTTATTTTATCGTTATGATTCTTTTACGAAATTTTTTCGATACGTGCATTATCGTTATTTTTTCAAAAAAATTTCATAAAAATTTCATTGTTTTAGAGTGTGGCACTTTTTAACCCTAACCCTTAAATTCATGAAATTGGATTTTTATATGTTAGGTGTGTGCATTTATTGAGTAGTTATTAAAAGTGTAAATAGTACACTTACACAATGATTGGAATGTGGGGACATGTGTGTCATAGGGGTATTGTAGACATTTACACTCCAAATTGCCCAAATAACTCCTATAACCTTATATCTTGTTTTTTTTCCCAATTACTATTTTGTTTTGCCTCTTTTTATCCATTTACACATAAATAAGTGACTCAAACAAATCTGCAGAAAGTAAAGTGACTTAGGCTCATGGCCAGCTTGAACTAGTCAAAAACACCTGCAAGATTTGACACACATACAACGTAGATGGGACCTATTAAGAAGTTTGAGGCCAGAGCCGAAATCTTAAGAAAAATTAAAACCACAAAAACATACATATATACAACCACAAAATTCATTTAATCTTTATGGCCTTTTGAGTTGAAAAATTATTTTTAAAATTTTTATAATCAAGATATTTTAATAAATTACTCTCAATAGATAACAAAAGAAACTAAAATAAAAAAATTACTTAAACAGATAACAAAAGAAGGTCATTAAGTGGAAAACAAGGAGAGTCTTTACAAGACTTGCCATATATATAAGAATTTTTTTTTTGTGGCTTTCATTTTTTCCGGGGTCTGATAGCTGTAGTGGCCATTTTTCGTCAGCCCGCTATGTTGGTCCATGAAGGTTAAACGTTGTCGTTTAACCGAGCAGCCTCATAAAGGTAATTTGAATTATTTCGATTTAGTTGTCTGCATTATCTGGAAGGGTTGACGTGATCAAAAGAATCGGATCATGCCTCAACCGCTTCCGTAATCTACGTGAACCCTAGTCGCTACCTCTGCCTATAAAAGGAGACCTCCCTCCTCTTTTGACGACTACGCAGAAATACCCACAAACTTCATACCATACCCTAAGAATATTGAGTTTATCATTTTCTGAATTCATTCCACTCCGGCGATTCAACATCTGGGCATCTATCTTACGTTCCTCTCGGATTAAACGATTTTTCCCCTTGATTTCTAGTCACGTTCTGGTTAGAGATTATTGTTATTAATCTCTTTAGTTATTCTGTCATTTCGTATTTTATCTCTTTCTACTATTCTTTTTTTCCTGACTTGAGCGTCGGAGGCCCAACGATCGTCACTCCCCGACGGTCTTTGGCTCTTACGGTATTTTCTATTTTTGCTTTACAGATTGACCGCCGCTCCGGACTTATACAATTAATTACAGAATTCCGGATCTACAATAGTTGCCTTATTTGCTACACATCCCAGCGAAAAAGTATTATGTGTATCTTAAAAAGTGACGGCCAGGAAAAAAAATACACAAAAAAGGTCAAAATCAGTATCAATTATAACACTAAAAAGTATCAATCAAAATTCAAAAAATATCACCTGTTTTGACGGTTTTAAAAACAACGCGAATTGACCGTCTGATGTGCATGTAATGCATATGAGAATTGGGGAATTAAAATTGCAGGAATAGAATTGTAAAAACTACAAGTACATATATTTATCCATTTGACCCCTAGTTAATTTATTAAATATATTATTATTTCATTATAAATTATGATAAATACTAAAAATAACATTTCCGAAAACAAAGCCAAAATAACATTTATTAATTGTTGAGAAAAAAAAATCACATCAAACTGGATTTTAAGTGGCCCATTTTGATTTATTGGGCCTTTTCTATGGATACTTCCATGTATATGAAACCGGGAGGAACTTTTAATCCCAGACCAGACATTGTTAGCCCAATTTGTGAATATTCGATCAAGCCCTTAAGAGCACTATCCAGATTTTAAAAAATATATATCTAAAATATAAATTTATATGCTATTTTTTTTTTAAAAAAAATTATGTGCAATCCCTATTGTCATACTAAAATTAGATTAAATATGTGTAATTCGATATTTATTTGTATCTCCCTCTATGTTAGCAACTAAGATTAAATTAAACCGTCAACCTCTACATTTTGCGCATTCTAATATATATCATTTGTTTGTACCCAATATTTTTTTGCACTAGTGGTCAAACAAGAAAAATGGGCTACCAAGGGAATTGTACCCAACAATTTCAAAGTTTGAAACCAATATATAAAAACTTGCACATGGAATTTCATGTAACACTTTCTGTGTTACACTCCGTGTTATATTTTTGAATTACGATTTTTTCTTGTACTTTTTTTCTTTAATTTTATTTTTATGTGATTTAGTTTAATTTTATGATTATTTTTAGGGTTCACCCCACCCAATTAGGGTTTATAATTATTTTAATATTTAATTTCCAATTTTCAATTAATAATTCATTATTATGGTTGATTTTTGCAAAATTACATTTTTTAATCTTTTTAATTCATTTTTTGTTGATAAATGTTGACTATGATTATTTATGTTGTAATTAATTTTTATTTTATAATAAATATTATTAAAATCACAAATTTAATAATGAAACACGAAGTGAAACACGAAATAGTGTAACAGGAAATTTCAATCCAAAAACTTGTGGGACAAAACATGCTTGTAATTTACTAATTTGCACGTACGTTCTATCAATACATTTCTTTGCCCTAATTAATTAATACTAGTAATAGACTACATGAATTGGTGGAAGAATTATAATGTATCGTTATTTATAATTTCCGTACATGCATGTAATATTTTTTAAAAATCATATATAGATAAAATTAAACACGGATTAAAACACAAACAGAAACAATTAACATTATATAATTTTGGGCAGGTCTTGTGTGCACTAGGTGCACATCAGACGGTTAACGTGTTGACTCGGTCAATGCGTTAACTAAAAAACTCGTCAAAATCAGTATCAATCGTAACACTAAAAAATACCATTTGTAAGTTGTATCGTTAAAAAGTATCGACCAGAAAAAAATAAAGAAAAAACTGTCAAAATCAGGATTAATCGTAACACTAAAATTCAAAAAGTATCTCTTGTATCCCTAAAAAATATTACCTGTTTTGATGATTTTTTAGGTCAACACGTTAACCGTCTGATATACATTTTATGTACATAAATTTGTGCATAATTTTTTGTTTGAATGAGGAAGTATCCCGACTTCATCTTATATATTCTTTCGAATATGATTCATAGATAGAATTTGGTTTATTGGTCAATTTTCTATCATAGTATAAGCACTCAAAGGACACGTAACCTAAATAAAAATCAATAATATTTTCCTGGAACGTAAATGACAAATTCATTCGATGAAAACAAGATTGGGGGCACAAATATTTACCTCCATATAGATACAATATGTATGTAATGTATGTATGTACACTTACAAAAGTACTTGAGCTGACAATTTCTGCTCATGGGGATTGTCAATTGTACTGTCCAAAGATTTATGATTACTATTAATAATTTTGTTATTCAGCTTCAGCTAAAAAATTTGAAACAATTTAATTAAGCTGATAAAATTTAAGACAATATGGCAGCATGATGTGATGAACCCATAAACTAAAAAACATATACATAAACAGACAACAAATCCAATGAATTAAAAAAAAAAAAAAAGCTAAGATTCACCATAATCACAACACTACCCTTTCCCTTCGGCAACAACACAAATATTCCATACACAATACGACGACGTTAATAATCCGATCTCCATAAACTTTGGCTCGGATTAAACTATGCAACAACATATTAATATAGACCTATCGTTTTTATCAAATATTAATTAATTTGTGACCACGTACATAATTAATCAATTAATAGTGTTAATTTTGTTGAGGTTTCGTTCATAAAAAGATTAATACTAGTCTCTCTGGACAAAAATGTAACAATTTCTTCACCGCAACAACATCAAATCTCCAATCAAAACCAGATCGATCAGAATTGAATGATTTAAACTGGAAATAAATAAAGCAATGGTGATCAGGCTAGCTAGCAAAAATATATATTTTCAGCATGGACTAATTAATTAATGATCAAATCCCTATTGCTATAGACATGCATTTGATTGAGCTCTAAAGAAAACAGATTAAGGTCTTTATAAGGACAGCAAAAAGTTAACATAACTACAAAATTAATTAACATTGCAATCAAGATCCATTTTATATATGTGAGTTTCCTGTCTTAATGCATAGGTTGTTTAATATTCATGTATGCAAAACAAAATGCCCTGAATCTGATCACACAATATAATGTGGAGCTAGGAGGGGCACTGTTCTACAAAGTTGGTCTCTCTCTCTCTCTCTCTCTCTCTCTCTAGCTAGCTCAGCTCCCAATAATTAATTAAAAGTATAAAATAAAAATAGAGAATTTCCATGGAGAAAATTCTCATTTCATTTTCCAACAACCACCAATTGCAATACCCTCCTGGAATCAGATTCCAGCCCTCTGATGTTGAGCTAATCTCTTACTACCTAGACAGGAAGGTGAAGGATCTCCCTCTCCCACCAGACGTCATCACGGATATCGACCTCTATACATGTGATCCTTGGGATCTACCTAGTGAGTTAATTATTTCTCAACATGTATTAATATTAATTATAGTACTACCTAGTAGCTAGAGCTGATGAATATATATCTATATATGTTGTTGAATTGAAGCAGGGAAAACTGTTTTCGGAGAAGATGAGCGGTACTTCTTCACCCCGAGAAACAGGAAATATCCCAACGGGGGAAGGCCTAATAGAACAGCTGCATCAGGCTACTGGAAAGCCACTGCAACTGATCAGCCAATATTTCAACCTTGCTCCAGATCAACAAAGATAGGTCTCAAGAAATCCCTCGTTTTCTACAAAGGCAAGCCTCCCAACGGCCACAGGACCAACTGGATCATGACCGAGTACAGACTCCCCCACACCTCCCGTCCATCAACATCCACAGGATCAATGAGAGTAATTAAGCTAACTAACTCCTTTTTTTTTCTTTTTTCTTTTTTACACCAATTAAGTTCTATTATGCATGTTTCTTGGATTTGTTTTTCAGTTGGATGATTGGGTACTATGTCGTATTCGTCTAAAAGGCAACATGTCAAAGAATGAAAATGTCAAGGAGCCACCCTCAGTGTGTGTTCAAGACTGCAGAGATATGCTAACAGACTATTTGCAATCAAATGAACATAATGCAATAGTTTCATTACTAGCCGGGCATGATCCTGTTGCCCTATCTACTCCTTCGGCTACAACCATCTCTCCGCGCCACCAAAACCACGAAAGCAGCAGACCAATAAGTGCTGCACCTACATCAGAGATCATTCTACAAAACTTTTATCTGTTCTCTCATTCAGAATCCAATCAATCTAAAGAGCGGATCATTAGCTACGGAGATATCCTGCTGCCCTCGAACATGGTAACAAATGAGCAATCAGATTCAGGACTGTTTGTAGCTGCAACCGATGCAAGATCATACGGCCAACATCTATCAGAAGGCAACAAGTGCAAGCATAGATATCAATCAAATGCCTGCATCAGCTTTCAGGAGCTTGATATGCTGCCAGCATTGCAAGAAAACTTTATGCAATACAATAATTAAACCAAGCTCTGCTGGGTATTAGCTTCAACAGTTGGGATCACACGTCTCCCACATCTATGAATTCAATAAGAAGAAGCACAGCCTTTTGTGGTGCCTCCATGGTGAAGCGATTGTTGTGATTGATTTTTGTATTCATGCATATATGCATATGTGTGTGTGTTTGTGCAGTTTCCAAATACTGATGTTTGTAATCCTTTTCTCTGGTGTGATGTTAATAATGTTGAAATTTATGCAACCTTGTGGATTCTGCCTTCTATCTTTTCTAAGAAAAATTTTAAATAAATAAATAAAAAGTAATGCAATGATGCTGGTAACTCTTGATCGACATAAAACATTGGAGTTCAATCTTTATCCATGGTTCAAGATTTAAAAAAACACTGCAATCAATAATCATTCTTTTCATCAGTAGCTCGATCTTTTGAGGCATATTTCTTCAATTTTTGACAAACTAAATGATCATATGACTTCATCAAATAGTTTAATTAAGTTGGCGAATTATAAGCTTGGATAAGACGCGTTACAAGCTAACAAACTAATCAAGAAAAGACAATGGTCTGAATCATTTCTTCTAGTTCAAGGTTTGGAAGCTAAGGAGGTTGAACAAGATGCATAGAGTATATATAAATTAATGAAGCTCTAAGAATTACTTGGTAGAAGAGGAAGATAAACGAGATCAAGTGAAATAAAGAGATGTTCCAGTTGGGGATAAAGTGGTTGCATCGTGTTCCTCAATCAAGCTCAAATCGAGCTATAGTTTGAACAGAAGGTGCCAACTAGATTTAGGATAAATATGGCAATAATTGACACACTAGCATACATGTGACAGAGGAAAGTCGAGATCTTGAAAAGCAGGCGCTGCGTGGATTAATCATCCTCTGCATTGGCTAATTGCTCAACACACTGCATTAAGTAAAGTGACACTCAATGAGTAATTTAGTCAAATAATTTGGTATAATGCATCTTAATTTATGGAACTCACTTGTATAAATAGGCTGCAATTCCTAGAAGAATGCATATCAAAATTATATCGATAAAGAAGTTCCTCGAGGACCTCACCTGCACCAAATTTATATTTGATAGAAACATGTTTCTGATAAATGAATATGAATGTGAAGCACTACAGATATGTATATGTAACAAATGGAATTACCCTAGTAATTGTTTCCTTCAGTTTTACATTAGTACGCCTGAGATCACTTGATGCCTTATCCACCTGTTGGACACCGTGAAGAGCATCATATTGGAGTACATTCTACTCTCTTCTCGATTGAGAAACAGAAAAACACGAACCTTTGTATCTATTTCATCGATCAAGGGGACCTGCCTATCCAATTCCTGGATATAGAAAAGAAATTAATCAGAGAGATGTGTCTTTATAGACTATATATAGAGTTTCAATGGATGGGGTAGAATGTGGAAAAGAAGGGCTACAAATATTGAACCTCATTCATATCCCTTGCCAAATCCTTTAATGTATCCAAGCCCTCTGATATAAACTGCAGACCTTCATCCTGCATGAAAATTTATACGAATGAAGATTGCATAAGATTTTTGGAAATATATATACCAAGAAATCGAACAAGTGGAGAAACTACAAGCCTGTTTTATTTTTCGCATCTCATATTCCTGCCTGAACTGACTTGATTCTTGAGATTCTTCAAAGGAAACATCATCAATTTTCCCATCTGATATATGAAAAGTGACAAGAAAGTTATAAACAGCAGTTGAAGTGATTAAGAGGTCTATTTTACAAGAAACTGCATCATCAACAATCACCAGAGTCAAACTTTATGTTTAGATTGGATGATGAAGGCTCCAAGCCTTGTTTGGCTGGACCTCGAGTGCCTTCGGGTAGTGCAGCAATTCTCTCAGGAAGCGCGAGAACCAGGTCCATACGAGCTTCTAGCTCTTCTTTAGACAGACCTTTCACCTGTTGCCAGTGAGGAACATCGTCAAAATACCAACCTAAGTGATCAGTATACATTGCTGCCAAAGTCGAGGTACTAAAAGTTCAATGCTTCAGCAGATGATACTATGCCCTCTCACTATATATATATATATATATATATATATATATATATATATTCCCTAAACCATTTCAAGTTTTTATTTTTTTTGTTTTTAACTTTTCTTCATACCATAAGAATGAGGCTACATTTTTTACAGAAATGCAGCGTGAGGAATATATGGAGATGAGATTCTTTAAGTAAATCTTTCAAAAGTTTCCAGTAAACGTTCCAGATAAATTAAGATTTTGGCCTTTTGTTTCTCATTCGAGGCGAAATACATATTCTTGTTAGCTAATGTTAGTACACAATGTTCGAGGGATTTTTTTCTTGTTTCCTCAAGGTATAGTTAACAGATACTCATGTGGCTTCTAAGAATCAATCGATTTTATCCAACTTTTAATTTCCTTTGTCTTATTGTTGTATATAAATATGAAATTGCACATTAAATTAAATTAAAAACACATCAAGTTTGAATGTTGAACACTTGCTATAATGACAAATTCCATAAAAAGAAACAAAAAACAAGCAGCACCACCTTCCTCTGAGCAAGTTTCTTCAACTTAGGCACTTCATCCATAAGCCTGGCCTTAATGCGCCGCACCTCAGCATTCAACGCGACAACGGTTGCCCTGTTCGTCTCAACCGAAGCCACCTCCCATTTCTGGAATCAAAAATCAAAACAGGAGTAAATTCAAAATATTTGAAAATTAGCTGTTGTGCGAGAATGATAGAACCTTGAGAGCGAGATCGATTTGGGACTCAAATGTGGAGTAGAGGTGGGCGAAGGCATCATCGTTGAAGGCATTCTGATCGCGCTGCTTTTCGATGTCGTATTTATCATATTTCTTGCAAATCGAGTCGACTCTGAACAGAATGTCGATCACGCTCATCTTCTCAATTCGAATATGATTTTTTAGGCTAACTCTTAATTAATTTTGCGGGATTCAGGAGAAAATGAAGAAAGAGAAATGGCGCTCGGTCTTCTCTTCCCGGCATTCTTGCCTTTTCTTTCTTATGTTAGCTGCTGTTATCAGGGGTTTAACGTTAATACCGGTTATTTCTGGCGCTCATCATGAGAGAGAAAATGCGCGCCAATAATTCATTTCCCCTTATTTATAATTACACTATAATAATTATCATACACCCTTAATTTCCGAAGTGTTGAGTGTTTTATAACACGACAAAAGGCTGATTCGAAATCAAACTAAAATTCCTCATTTTAGATTATATACCTTTCTGGTCTCAACTTCAACCACCTGTAACAGCGATTGATTGCGAGAAAAGATGACAAAGACTGGACAAATAACAATTTCACATCATTTTTCTGTAACTAAGTGATAGTAATTAGATAATTAGTGGGGGAGATTAGTATTGATTGGGATTAAATATAAATGATCGAATGTGTTTGTTTAAAATTAGATCAAAGTTTTCATTTTTCTGTAACTAAGTGATAGTAATTAGATAATTAATGGGAATGATCGAATGTATTAGTTTAAAATTAGATTAAAGTTTAGTTTAAAATTAGATCAAAGTTTTCATTTTTCTATAACTAAGTGATAGTAATTAGATAATTAATGGGGAAGATTAGTATTGATTGGGATTAAATAGAAAGGATTGAATGGATTAGTTTAAAGTTAGATTAAAGTTTTGTTTAAAATTAGATCAAAGTATACATCATCATATTCATATAATAAACAAAATCATGGTTTGATTACAAAGACATTAATTGTGCTCGAAATCACTCGTCCATACACATGTTGTTCTCTCATGAAGTTCATTGTCGCAGTTTGGATATCAGTTCTCAAATGATTCCCCGGCCATGTAATGTTTGCGCACTGCTTTTCTGTACACTGCAAATCAACAAGATTTCTATTAGAGCTTCTTGCAGGTGCTACCACCAATCACTTCACTAACATCATCGCAACTCAACTACTTACAATTGAATAAAGTTCAAAAACAAACACAAAAGGAAAATTACAAACCTTCCTGGTTCTTCCAAAGTATAGCAGCAGATGTGTTGAGAGGGCTCTCAGTATTGGGTTCTGCACGTGACAAACGAGCGTATGACCAGCAGCAATACATAGAAGAAGCAGCAAAAATATGAAACAAATATCGTTCTGACCTCCTAGTAGACTCTGGATAGACAAAAGAATTGTCCTGCAATCATATGCTGAAGACCACTTATCCTGCTACGAGGAATTCAAGTTAGAAAGTATCGGATGGATGGAGAATAGTCCGAGATGCAAATATGAAGTTGAAAACACAAGCCAGGCCAATACCTGAAGAATGTCCAAACAAATATTCCCAAATTGATCGACATTTGGATGAAAGCACATGGTCTCAAACTTGACTTGAGGAGGTTTGAAAGGGTAATCTAGTGGAAAGCGCAGAAAAAGTTTATAAGACAGATCCTCGTACATAGTTCCTTTGCCGCCTTCAATAGTGCCAGTCCACTTGAATATGTTCTCCCCCTCAGGGAAGGCAGATACTCCCAGATCCCCACTACTCATCTATGCATATAACTTGTTAATCAGAGACACCATTTCAATACCAAAATACAATTACTCGAGCACCCCTGGATTGGATGTCTTCTTGACATTACGTACAGATTGCTAAAACATTCTTCCTAAAGCAAAACTAACCATAGTTCGCTCAATTGCACATTGGATGAAGGAATGAGCATTACCTCAAGTGATACCGGGATTTGTTCGTTCGAAACAATATAATAAGCATTTGTTTGAATAGTTCATCAAAAGAAAAGGATACAATTATCAACTCATGGAAACATCATCAATAAATGTCGAGCAATATAACCAAGAAATAGGATAAGCAAAACAAGCCATTGATCATTAAGCGGTGGAATGTTAAAAGTGTAATATGTTTCTTTCTTCCCTATTTTCTAAAATCATTCCCCTCTCTCTCGATCTCTCAAGAAATCAAGAACGGAGTAGTATCAAATCTTCATTGATTAAAGCGCGCATACCATTAAAGCCATAAGCTCCTTCTGCAACCTGCAAAAACACATTGAAACGAAAGCCAATGATAGAATAGCACTAATCTTGATTCATTTTCTTGAAAATCTTACCCAAAAAAACAAAACACAGCAATCCCGAAAATTCCCTTATAATAAACTCCCAGAAAAACAAAGAAAAGAAAATGGAAAATATTGAAAAAACACGCGCACGCACGAGGATCAAGACTGGACCTTTGGGTAACAGAATTGGTATCAACATGATTGGGAGAAGACTTGAGTTGCTTCGATGATTGCTGCTCGTGATGATGACGCGATTGAGCACCGCCTTCGTCTCGTACCTCCATCAAATATATTGTCTGGTCTCAGTTCTTTCTGTAAATTCAATCGTGTGTGGGATTGGGGATTAGTTTCTAGAGCTTGAGCTCTGGGCTTTCTTCGTTTCTTCTTGCCCCTCTAATGCAATAATCAACAGACCAGTGAAGACGGATCAGGGAGAGAGAGAGAAATATTTGATAGATTTGGCATCTTACGAGTTACGAGGAATGTGTCTCGAGTGAAAGAAAATTGTGCACGAGTGTTCGAGAAATGGTCACATCACCAGCAGGAAGGGAGTGCCGCTTTCTTTTATGATATTTTTAGCTTTTATTAGTGTAAATTCATTTTTCGTCGAGTAAGAAATCTTTCCGTAAGAATTAAGTTCAACCTTTTTTTTTTTTTTTCAAATCTTAACACTTTTTTTTTTAATCCTAAATTTATTATTTTTTTAATTTTTTTAGTCCAACTTTCTGTAAACCGATATTTTTAGACACAAAATGTTAACAAATGAATTGCAATAATTTCATTGTTCAAATATATACTTGAAGATCAATTTTATATTGAAATACATTATATGTTAAATGACTCATAAGAAGAAATAGTAATCAAATGGTGTATATATTCTACCTATGACATAAATTTGTAAACATGGGAAAATAAATCCATACAATTCTCAAATACAAGCTATATAATATGATAGTAAATTAACTTGAAATATTATTACATCATAAACTGCATCTTTTACTAACTGAAATTTATTTATTCTTACTTCACTCTCTTCCCCTCTCTTTCACACGTGGCAGTACATCATTCCTCGACCCGAAACCCCGGATCCGAACAAGGGGATCAGGATCCGGTTTTGAAGCGGTAAAACTTGCCGATGACGTGGAGGGCGGTGACGAACCCGATGAAGCAGAGGCTCATGATCAGGACCACGGTGGGGCTGATCTTCAACCCCGGCGAGTCGTCGGTGTAGAACCGGAGCATGTTTCCGCCGCCGCTGCTGAGGCCGGAAGCGCTGGATGAGGAGGAGGATGAGCCGCCACCCAACCTCCGGCGTCGCATCCCGGCGGTGGCGGCGGCCGAGCCGCGCTGCGCCATGGTGCCGGGGCGGGAGGTGGTGGAGGAGGCGGAGGAAGTAGCTTGCGATTGAGAGGAGCCTCGCGCCATGAGTGATGATGATTGAAAATTACAGAGAGATTAATTTCTCAGTTTAATTATTTCAATAAAAAGTGAAATTGGTATCCAAGAGTGGCGGATCTCCAAGGTTTTGTTTTTATTTTTGGGAAAATGTCAAAATAGTCCACTCGACTATTACTAAGGGAGCATATTGCCCCTTCAAATACTATTTGGCTCATATAGCTCCCTTTATGTTAAAATTAAATAATGTAAACCCTTTATTGGATGGAAAAGTTAATAGTGTTAAAAAACACACACTAACACACATCACATAAATATTTTTACATAGTAACACTTTATCCACACTAATACACAAAAAATATTATATAGTTATACACATTGATGGACATTAATTTGTCATATAGTTTTTCAAATTTAACTTTATTCAATTTTTATAAATGTAATTAAACTTTTTTCTTTTTTTTCGTAATGTATTGATATAATTTTATTTCTCATGTATATCTTAATGTATTACCGAGAATTCGATGTAAATTAAACTAATATTTATTTTGTGTTATGCATGGATATAAATCTATATATATATATATATATATATATATATATATATATATTAAGGTAAAATCGTGTGATAGACAACAGTTCTAGTGTAAATCGTTGTCTATTACACATTTTGCCTTAGACAACATTTTTTGAATAATAGACAACAGTTTCTAATTAATAGACAACGATATTAACATTTATTGTAGTGATTTTTTTTTTCATTTTCCATGACGGTTTAGATTACAACCGTTGTATTTTAACAAAATTTTATAATTTTATTTATTATTTTTTTTATTTAAAAATTTGAGATTTGTAGAATTTTAAATTTTATATTTTTATGCATAGATGGATGATTTGTTATACTCTACATTTATCGCCTAAAAAAATAGCTTTCATTTGTATTGCACTATAATAATAATAATAATAATAATAATAATAATAATAATAATAATAATAATAATAATAATAATAATAATAATTTATTATTTTTTCTATTTCAATTTCATCATTTAAAATAATTAAATAATTAAAATTTTTATATATGTCATATATTCAAAGAAATCAAATATTCTATAATCGTGGACAATTATACATTGTTATTTATAAAATCGTTACGTTGGAAGTATTTCAATTCGATATTTCTAACATGGATTTTCATTTAGTTCCTAAAATTTAATTTTCTTTTTGTTTGTTATAACTATACAAAATTGATCTTCTTGTCTAATTAATTAACGCATGTGCATATCATTTTATTAATTTTTAAAAATTGAACACAACATTACATAATTTCAAAACTTATGATCTTGAGTAAATAATAACAAAAAATATATACCCAAAAAAGTTACACGAAAGTGAAGTATAAATAAAAGGTTAACAGGCTCTAATATCACAACTTTTATATATTTTTTGATTTTTCACACAGCGTTTCAATTTTCGTAATATTTTCAAAACCTTATATTTTTATTGCAATTAAGCCATGAGATGAAAATTAATCTCAAGTTGCTTAATTTTTTTTACATATTCGCACTCTTAATCTGATATGTCATAATTTTATTTTGCTGTAATAATTTTCTTAAATGTTTCATAATTATAATTTCTTGCAAATATAATTATGAATATCACATTTGTTCGTCGAATGAGAGATATTCTAGTTTAATTTATACCACATCATATTAATAGTGAACACAAAGGCATCTTACAATTAATAAAAAATGAATAATACGAAAATTTCTATAATTTAGAAAGTTATAAATTAAATTTATTTTGTTGTAATAATTTTATTAATTTTTTCATAATTCTAATTTCAACCAAATAAGATTATACATATCACATCCGTACATCGCATGGGAGAGATACTCTAATTTATTTTATGTTGTATCAGATTAAGAGTGTAAAAATGTAAAAATTTAGGTTACGTCATATTAATTTTCATCTTATGGCTTAATTCCAACAAAAAGATAAAGTTATGGTATTATTACAAAAATTGAAACGTTATGTAAAAAATCAAAAAAGGTGAAAAAGTTGTGATATTAGAGCCTATTAACCCTATAAATAAATATTCACCATAATTTTTGGGTACACGACAACATTAATCAAATAATGGGTCTCGGCATTAGACTTGTAAGGAGTAAATATGATGTGAGCAAATAATTGATCTATAATAAAATGCATGAAATATTATGAGTTAAACACATTTGAATTGATAAACAATTAAAATAAAATAAAAAATAAAAATATTTTAAAAAAAGAACTTATGAAATTATAAAAAAATATTTTTTAAAAATATAAATATTTAATGAGTAAAAAGTGTATTACTATGTGAAAATATCTAAGTATGTGTGAAATAAATGTGTGTTAGTGTGTGTTTTCTAACACCATTAACTTTTTCATCCAAGAAAGGGTCTACATGGTCCAACTTTTAATATAGAGGGGGCTATTTGATCCAAATAATCAAGAAAGGGGCAATAAGCACTCCACATAATAGTCGATGGGGCTATTTGCACATTTTCCCTTTATTTTTTTCCAATTTTATAAATAGAATCCAACAATCTCAAGAACGGGGCTTTTTAAAAATCATTAATCAAGGTAAGAATTGGTTTTAAATTCATATCATTAGCGACTTTACGTACATTTGTCTAATAAATTGGGATAAATAAATGGTCTGATATACATTTTATTTTAATCAAATCTAAATATTTAATATTCAAATATAGTAATATTTTTAAATATCACCGCAGCTACTTTGTAGGTGAGTGCGAATATTTCGACTTACATTATTCAAGAAATAAAATAAAAGGTCCTACGTGTTAATTCATAAATGACTCGAAGAATCTCTTAATTCATATACTCTCCCTCTCTTATAAAGATTTGAATTGAATTAGTCTAAGGGCTTTCTCTAGCAATTTAAGCATTAGGGCTAGTGCTAAATTTCCTATCTCTAGTAGACATTCAACATATCAACTTACGTAGGCTCCAAATTAACTTTATCTACCTAATTGATCATTATTCTCTCGAATTTGCAAATAATTAAGTTTACAAATCAAATATGCATGTAAAATGATTTTTCTCAAAACACATCAAATATCAAAATTAAACCCTAATGGAGACTACCCACTAGAATTTTAGCAATTAAAACATTGATTCATGAGAACAAGAGAAGAAAAATAGCATAAATTAAGCAATCATCTCAAACACCAATCATTTAAGAATTTCACACCCTAGAACTTAGAAAATTAGTCACTCATGATAAATAAAACAAACCCATAATCAATACTAGAAATCATGGTAAAGAGATAAGATTAAACCCAAAAAGATGATTGAGTCTTAAATTTCTTCTTTATTCCAAGTCTTCAACACTTCTACAAAATCACCAATGTCCTACTCTCTATTTTAGGTGACAAAAGGAGGCTTCTTAATTTTCGAACTAAGAAGCCCCTTTGTACTTAGAGCAAAACATTTTTATAAAAGAAATTCTAAAATGGAAGAAAATGCAAAAATTCGTGGAAAGAGTGACGGCCCCCAAGACTGGGTCGCTTGCGCTGGTTGGCGTGCGTAGCCCTCGCCCGAGACTCGCGCTTCTTTAACACTTTCACCACTCGTTGTGTCAGAGCGCGGGTCGCGCTCTATGCCCGCATTCATCAGTCGCACCCGACACTTGCGCTTCTCCAACTGTGTCGGAGAGCGGGTCATGCCGCACGGTATTCTCACGGTGCTCTTGATTGGCTTTCGACATCTCTTTTACTCGTTGTGGACCTGAAAAGCACAATCTAAATTCAAAATTTATTTATTACTTTACTAAACTAAAATAGAAGCTAAAACAACCAAAAACAAAAATAAAGAATTTAAATATGCATTAAAATGATGCGGAAAAGATTACAAAAATCCCAATCATCAGATACATTTTACTTTATGAGCCCAAAATGCCATCAAGTAGTTCGAAATCATTTGATTTGGAGAAATAATTTAAACGAGCTTTAGTATATCACTAATTCACTATACGCTAAAACTTTATAAAACTTGGAGAACTCGCTTGAAGTAAATAAAATGATTTTGAATATTATGATCAACTCCAGAGAATAAAAGGTTAATCATATTTGGTGGCTGTATCAATGAATAGGAGGGATATAATGATTTTAAAATTTTAATATTTGGGCGGATAAAAATGATGATAACATATTCACTTCAAAAAGAAATGATCCTTAAAGACAAGATTATTAGGAATGACAAATGTCGTCATTAATACTAAACTTTTAGTAACGGCATGTCATTTTTAATTATCGCATATCATCTCTAATAAAATTTTTGCAATGACATTGTTGTCACTTAAAAATATTTTTTATGATAACATCATGTCGTCGCAAATAGAACGTCCCTCAAAGTTCGTCCCAAATATATTAAAAAATATTTTAAGTGACAATATTTTTGTCACAAAAAATGTCATTAAAAATGACATGTAATTATTAGAGAGGACATGTTACTACTTAAATCTATTATTAGTGACGACATTTGTCGTCACTAATAATATTGTTACTAAAGACCCTTTTTTTTGTGGTGATTATACTGAATTCTTGACAACATCATGGCCCTAATTCCCCAGGGATTCTTGTTGGATTGGATTGTCTATTTTAAATTTAAATTTCTTACTTCCATTTACACTTTTCTTTTATTAGATTTAATAAACACGACGATGTCAAATTGTTATTTTCATCTTAAATTTGAAATTTTTAGGATAGTCAATGCTTTGCTTACATCATGCATGTGAGTAGAGATGTCAAAATTAACTCGTATTCAATCTATTTTTTAACTCTCTATTTGATTGCTAAGACAAAACTTATAAATTGGTACCCCAACAAAAGATTCGGTCAGTTCATATTTACACTTTATACATGTAAGAGCAACTCCAATATTGGACTAAAACACTAAATTGAGGCAAAAAAATCACTCCAATACTGTCCTAAATCTTTATCCAGATTAATCCAGCACCAAATTCTGCCCCAAAACGTGAAATATATTTGGCTATGTTTTATGAGATGAAAAATAGGCAATGTATGGCAATTGCCAAGAGCAACTTTCATCCCACATTGACTATTGACAGAAACTTAGCTAAGAAAGCCACCATAAAAACCAAGGCACGGTCCCGGTAGGAATGATTTAGTGGTGGAGTGAGGTTGTTTGAATACCAAAAATCGCGGGTTCGAATCTTCTCAATACCACAAGTCGGGTGTGTGAGTAAAAAAAAAAACTAAGGCACAAACATCTTAAAACTCATACCTTTCTCGGACTTTTGGCTATGATCAAGCGTAGTATTTGTTCTTATCAGTTTAATATCTAATATGTGGGCCATGCGCCCATACAATATTAAATTCATTTTTTTAGGGGATGGTCCGTTAAGGTAGCTTGCTGCCTGGACCTTCCCACATCGCCCATGTGTTGCACCACTTCATGGGCTTGGTGCATCCTACTAATTCCACTCCAATGTTTATTTTATGGTTAAAATTTATAAAATAAAATAATATTTTGAATCAAATTCATATTTAATTTATATTAATAATATTATTAGTGTTTGTTTATTGTTTGGCTTCGAATGTGACCCGAAAATGGTTTTACACAAGATTTTAAATTTGAGTAAGAAAATTAGATTATCATTAATCTATAAGTTGATGTTATGAATTTGAATGTGTAGTACTATGTAAATCTAGGGCTGGGGAAACATACCGTAATACCGTACTTACTGTATCGAAAAAAATATTGGAATACCAAACTTTAAGGTATATCGGTATTTTCGGTAAGATATGATACCATACCGATATTTTTCAGTAAGGTAACGGTATAGAATTTTAAAAATCGAGGTATACCGGCGTATACCGATACCGACGGTATACTGAATTTTTTAGGTATATACCTTTAGTACGGTATATACCGTTATAACGGTATACAGGTATATACCGCACCAAAGGTATATCAAAATTATATCGATAAAGAAGTTCCTGGAGGACCTCACCTGCACCAAATTTATCGCACTAAAGGTATATAACGTTGGTACGATATATACCGATATATTTGTGATATTATATAAATATATGTATGTGTGTGTGTGTGTGAATTATAGATACTTGAACTTGATATATAATAATACTTAGTAATATGTTATATTTATAAATATCTAGTAAATTTACAATGTCTAACACTTATAATTAATCTTCTGTTATACTTAATGTATAGTAATTCTAAATATGTTCTTAATTAATACTTAGTAAATAATTATTATGATTTCTAAGTAAACGATTTAAAATTTGTAATATATAGTAAGTTTATAATATTTTATACAATTTATATTAATTATAAAAACATGATTGGTATATAATACTTAGTAAATATGTTATACATTTATAAATATCTTGTAAAGTTACAATATCTAACACTTATAATTAATCTTATATTATACTTAATGTATAGTAATTCTAAATATGTTCTTAATTAATACTTAGTAAATAATTATTACGATTTCTAAGTAAACAGTTTAAAATTTGTAATATATAATAAGTTTATAATATTTTATACAATTTATATTAATTATAAAAACATGATTGATATATAATACTTAGTAAATATGCTATATATTTATAAATATCTTGTAAATTTACAATATATTACACTTATAATTAATCTTATGTTATACTTAATGTATAATAATTTTAAATATGTTCTTAATTAATACTTAGTAAATAATTATTACGATTTCTAAGTGAACTATTTAAAATTTTTAATATATAGTAAGTTTATAATATTTTATACAATTTATATTAATTACTATAAAAACATGATTGATATATAATACTTAGTAATATGTTACACATTTATAAATATCTAGTAAATTTACAATATCTAACACTTATAATTAATCTTATGTTATACTTAATGTATAATAATTCTAAATATGTTCTTAATTAATACTTAGTAAATGATTTAATTATAAAAACATGATTGATATATAATACTTAGTAAATATGTTATTGGAGTTTATACAGTTTTATATAATTGATATAATTAATCTTTTATTTTATTGGAGTTTAATTATTGTGGCATGAAAAAATTTATTTTATTTTGTTGAATTTTGATCATTATTATATATTTAGTAAATATATGAGATATACCGTAAGATAGTGGGATAAGGTATACCGATGTCGGTAATGTATACCGACATATAAGGTATACCGAGATTGGTAAGGTATATCGAAATAAAGGTACGGTAAAGGTATGTCATTTTTTCATACCGAACTTAAGGTATACCGTTACAAGGTATACCGAATGTTAAGGTAAGGTAACGGTATGGATTTTCTCCATACCGTACAAGTAAGGTAAGGTAAAGATATGGTGAAAAAAATAAGGTATACCTTACCGTGTCACCCCTATGTAAATCAATTAAATTTGTGTATAATGGTGGATCAAATACACTTTTATTCCAATATTGTATTTCATCTTTTATTTAAATCATTTGTTTTTTTTTCATTAATTTATTTTAATAATTGTCTCAATAAATAAAAATATACATACAAAAATTCAATGATTAAAATATGAGATGGAATACCAAATTGGAATAAAAGATTCCATTTTCTTTTTTTTTAGATGTCGAGGGTAACCCGCAGCTGCTACCGTGGTACGCACTGAGTAAACCCCGCCCCTGTGTAATAGCCTGCAAACCTACACAGGGGAGGTAAACCACATTTGGCAAGCCAGGTGTGATAGGCTTACACCTAGTGATGTTGGTTGTGGGTCGAACTTGAGACCTTTGGCCTCAAGAAACACCACTCCACCACTATGTCATACTACTATATTGAATATAATAAATGATTATAATCTATACTAATGAAAACATAATAAAAAAATGCAACTCAACAATATAAAATAGGGTAAAGGGTCACATAGCCCCATCGACTATTTTACAAGGGTCACATTGCCCTCTCTATGACTATTTGGTCCAATTAGTCCCCCCGACTTTCTAAAATAACTCACATTGCCCCTTCTATAAATGAAAATGTTAACATCATTAACAAACACACACTAAGACACATTTTACTCCCACAATAAGATTTTTCACATATTTTTACACACAATTTTACAATTAACCAAAATTATTATAAATTAATAAATTATGGTTAATAATAGCTAAAATAATAAATACCCATAAATTGATTAATAAATTAACTAAAACATAATAATAGTAATATAGTATGAAAATTTCAATATATATATATATATATATATATATATATCTAGTTCATTTATAAAATTATTTTGAATTTTAAAATTCGATGATTCGATGATTAATTCTACAATACATATATTGAGTCTTCGTTTTAATGTTTTGGAAAGGGAGCAGGATTTATGAATTTCAGATTTTCTTAGATTTTTCTTCTTCAAAAGTCATTATGTAGTGAAATTAATTGATTTGTGTGTCCGTTTTACCATTGAAAATAAAGTCGAACACTTAATTGCAAATTTGAAATACACAGATGATGGTTTTTAGATTAAAATAATTTTATGAATTATCTCAATATATATATGTATATATATATTATAAATAATGAATTTTTTATACTTTATTATTATTATTATTTAGTGTTAATTAATTTATTAATAAATTTTAGAGTATTTATTATTTTATTAACTATTAACCATAATTTATTAATTTGTAGCACTTTTTGTTAATTGTAAAATTATATGTAAAAATATGTGAAAAATCTTAGTGTGTGAGAAAAATATGTGTTTGTTAATAGTGTTAACTTTTCCATTCATAGAAAGGGCAATGTGAGCCATTTTAGAGAGTCGAGGGAGCTAAATGGACCAAATAGTTAAAGAGGGGGTAATGTGACTCTTGTAGAATAGTCGAGAGAGCTATGTGGCCCTTAACCCTATAAAATATAAGCTGACAATCTTAAAAGGAATGGAAGAAATGAAAAAAAATATATATATATTATGAGGTGATACTGAAATTTAAGAAGTTATACCCTCTGTCACCCAATCACACATTAAAAAAGAAAGGGATAAAGTCCACTTTGATCCTACTACTATATCCAAAATCTCAGTTTGGTCCCGATATAAAATTTCGGCCCAAATGAGTCCCTAAACTTTTTAAAAGGTATCAAATTCATCATTCCGATAGTCCTTCAACTATTTTCCATTAACTGTGTTAATGATGACGCGAAATACGTTATTTTAGGTTAAAAAGCCCCAAAGAAGAGCAAATTTGGAGATTTCATTTCATTTCACAAATTTTATTTCTTCAACTCGTTAACAAAATTTGAAAATTTCCAAAATACATCTCGAAGTCTTTCATATATATTTTCAACTAGATGTAAAATTGATGGAATCATCACGTCATCATCAAGTTGAAGATGTGTTCATGAATTTGAAGAGGGATGAAGAAAATGTAAGTGTGGCATTGATAACTGTTCACACAAAGTTCGGATATAAATTGATGCTCTTTATTATATGTAGTTGTGTGTTTTATATATGGTTTTAGTGCTTATATTGTTATCTTTTGGAGTTTTTTATGTGTTTGCTAGTTTTGCAGCAATAATTGTGTTTTTGACTGTAGTTTTTAGAGCAAAATGAACAAATACAGTCGAAAGGAGTTAAAGAAGTGTTTAATTGGGCTCTTGAGCTTAATTTGATGCTAATTCGGAGTTAATGGACTGGATTAAATGATGGAAGCCTAGAGAATTCTGAAGCCCAGCGAGAATAGAGTCTGGGTTGACCCGGAAAGTGTCAGTTGACCGGTCCGGTCCCAGTACAATTTGTACAGAGGTGGGTCGACCAGATCGAAGTCACCTGGGTCGACCCTGTGTAAAAACACTCATCTGGATTAACCTACTGAGCTTAGTCGACCCAAGTGTGCGGGTCCGCGCAGTTTGATTTTATCCACTCCAACTCATGATTTTTGACCTAAATATAAAAGCTTCATCTAATACACATGAGAGGCATGCTCGCATACCTCTGAAAAAGCTTCAACATCTGTGAATTACAATTGTAAGGAGGTCGATATACATCAGAGACGAGGAGGAAAAGCACTAGACCTCAATTGAGTTGACAAGGTTGATAGAGATAGAGTGCCATTGCAGCAAAGCCAAGACTATTGGATTATACTACGTTTTTCAGTTTTTATATATTTGTTGTCATGAACACTTATATTCTAGATTCGTTTGTTTATTTCTTCATGTCTAGCTAAATTTCTAGCTAGGTTTTAGGGTGTGGAATATTATGGATTTTTATATATGACTCGATTACTTTTCTTCCTACTATCTCTCAGGATTTGATTTTTATGATTTATTTAATATCTTATATGAATACTTGATCACCATTTATGCATGCTAGTTGTAGTGCCTCGAAAAAAATTTATTTAATTATTTGCGTATTATTCTTTTCTAAATTATTATTTTAAAGCATGCTATTAATTGTTTAAGTCCTATAAGTCGCGCCTAGAGTAAAGTTTAACGTATGTGGAGCATATTTATAAATGCATTACATTTATTTCTGTTTATGGGATTTATTAAAGTTATATTTATTTAAATGAATAGATTGGGCCAAAATCATAAGAATTTTCCTCCTATTCTATTTCCCTAGCCCAGTAGAGGTATTTTGATTTGAGCCCATTTGATCAATTCAAACAAAACAAACTTTCGCCTCCTTCCCTCATCTCCCAAAACCCTAAACCTACTTACCATTCCCATGCAAACCATATTTAGGAAAGAAATCGAAGCAAATGTGAACCTTTCCCTATTTAATACCCAAGCTCTAGCATATATACGTGAGTCCCTCTTCTCATTTGATCACACCAAACATTCAAAATTCAGAGCAGTTGTCAAGCCCATTTTCTTCTCTTCGGATTTTCTGAGGTACCCCTCTTCTTCTTCATTTTATTTTCTTCGCAAGTCGTGAGAACCGTGAATAGTTAGTTTTTCTTCTATTCCCTTTTGTGTTACACTGTCTTAAGACGATGAACAGTTCTGTCTCTCAACCAGTAAAGGTTATTGTACTTGTCTGCCAAAGTAATATGAAAGTTGTTGACTGTGAACCATGTTTCGTTTCCATGTGCATAAATATATGTTTTCACACTTGTATATATGTATATATAAATATGTAAATGAATATATGTATATATATATGTGCACGTCTTTTTATGACACACACACGTGAGCCTTATATATATATATATACATATATATATATATATGTATATATATATATATATATGTTGCACAGATCACTCACATATATATATACATCATATAGTTATATATATATAATATGTGTGTAATCATATGTCTCACCCACCCACTCACATATAATAATATATAAATGTCTAAGAGTAAACATATATATATATATATATATATGTTCAATTGTTTCTTTTGGAATCAACACACGCACACATCAATATATATAAATGTATATGCATGGTTTTCGTATGTGATATATATATATATATATATACTTTCATTCAGTGACATATATATTATTTATATGCCTTTGAGAATTTAATAAGTGCACTTATACTTGTAAGAATTTTTGTAGTGCATTAAAGTTATTTTTTTGTATCATTAATTAATTATTATTTATATTAGGCGGCGCGCGTTGACATAATTAATTTGACATGTCAAGGTTAAGGTGGGGATTATATGTTGATATATTGTTATCTTTTTTATATTTTGGTACAAGTTATGTGAAAATGCAGTGTCGAGTCCTCCGGACTATAAAGTACCGAGTCTTCGAGATTATAAAGTACGGAGTCCTTTGGACTATAAAGTACCGAGCCTAATGGCTGAATCAGAAATACAGATTACAGTATTTGGTCTATGGGCCAAAGATTTTATTCACTTATTTCTTGTTAAATTTATAGCCTAGATAACAGAAATTTTCCCCACTGAGTTAGAAGAACTCACCCCAATCTTTTACCCCTTTCAGAAAATGGCTCGGACGATGTGTGATGGGCAAGATGCGATGGCGATGGTCGATTAGTTGAATAATTAAATTCAAGAATAATTTTGAGACATTGATATTTTTTTATGTTTTCCGCTTTTATATTAAAAACTCTGATGTTATATTTATATCCATTGATGACATTATTGGGATCCCGATTTTAGGGAAGTAATTAATGAATAAAGTTTAGTAACGTTTCTTTAATTTATGAGTAAAATTCTTGGGACGTTACAGTTTGGTATCAGAGACGTCACGTTCCTGCATACAAAAAAAAATATACATATAAGAAAATAAGATTTTGACCATCATCGCATCCGCCACATCGTCCCGAGAAGAGCTAAAAAGTAAAGTTATTATTGATGCATGATTATGTGAGTTGTTTGTTGTATTATTTTATAGCTGCAAGTTTTGTTATAGATAGTGAGACTAAAGAAAACTGCAAGGTTGAGCACAGGGGGGCGAGCCCCAGGGCGTATATTAGCTAGTAGAGAAGAAGATCTCAAAGACCACTTAATCGGTAAGTTTTTCCGTCTGACTTGGGATGACACGGCCCCAGAGATGCAATTGCTAAAGATACAACACCTTTGGAGAAAGATAGAGCAAGCTGGGTGCGCTGTGAATCCAGTTGAGGCGGTCAAGAAAGTTCATAGAATGATCACCTCTCCCGTCATTGAGTTCTTCGCCTCAGAGGCCAAAGAGGACCTTACCATGGTGATACGTACAAGACGGGCAGTACACCACATCATAGATTTTGATGCATTCATTGACCGAACCCTGCAATACTGGAAGGGTGAGGTCTATGGTCGCATACCGAAAGGGATTAGAGTGGGCCGCCAAGAACCTTATGAGAGGGCAAACTTTGCAAAGAGGATGAAAAGAACTAGTAGTGTTTGAGTGATTTTAGTAGTTGATTAATTGTTTAGTTTGTTTTTGGCTTGGACCGATATTTGCTTTCTGCAGTACTTTGAGTATCGTACTTTGTCTTTCCATTTCGTATTTAAATGATTCTTAAGTAATAAGATAGTTGTTTTGTTTTATTTCTTTTACAATAATTAATGTTATCGTTGTCGTTAATAGGAAGATGCCTCCAAAAAGAAATGTGAGAGTGGCTTCAAGTGAGGAGACCGAGTCAAACAACTATGGACCTAACAATGGAAATGGAAATGGTGGCAACATGGATGGGTTCGCACAAAATCTTGTGGATGCACTTAGGAACGTTTTGCCTCAGCAGAACAATGGAGACCCCCAACCCCAAGGAGGCAGTATCCTAACTCAATTCCGACAGTTGGGCCCTCCAAAGCTGATAGGAACTGGAGGACCCTTAGCTGCTGAGGAATGGATACGAGAGCTCGAGAGGATCTTCAACTACTTGGGTTGCCCTGATGCACAGAAAGTCACTTGTGCCGCTTTCCAGTTTACGGAAGATGCCAGCCATTGGTGGGAAGCTGTAACAATTAGCATGAACGAAGAGCAACAGAGGAACCTGACCTGGGCTGCTTTCAAGAAGTTGGTGTTGGGAAATTATTTCCCGAAAGCTTTCCGCAAGCAAAAGGAGAAAGAATTAATGAACCTGGAGCAAGGCGACATGACCATCCTGGAGTACGAGCAAAAATTCAACCAATTGGCTCGATATGCTCCACATCTGGTGGACACCGATGAAAAGAAAGCATGGTGTTTCGAAGATGGGCTGCGTCCGGAGATTGGAGCTCATATATCTGCTCTGAATCTCACCACCTTCTCTGAGATTGTGCAGTGAGCTCGGGCAGTGTCGACCCTATTGAATCTTGACAAAGTTGCTCCAAGACCTCCCAGCAATGAAGGAAAGAGGCGTTGGGATGATCAAGGCAACCAGAATAGGGGTAAGAGTTTCCAACCGGAGAAAAGGCCCAGAAATGACAGAGAAAACAAGCCTGGTGCAATGGTTGAAAAACCATTGTGCACAACCTGCCAGAGACGACATTTTGGGAAGTGTAGGCTTGGAGAAGAAGGGTGCTACCGCTGTCATCAAGTGGGGCATAAGGCAGTGAATTGTCCTCAGAATCGAAACTTCAACAATAACAACAATAACCAAAGAGGCAATGCCCGTGCCTTTGTGATGAACCAAGATGAAACCAAGGAAAGACCACAGATGATGTTAGGTATAATATCCATACTCAACCAGACTGCCTTAGTACTTTTTTATTCAGGTGCATCACATTCTTTTGTGGCAAAAAGATTTTATGAAAAATCTAATATAAAGTGTGACGAGGAGGTTGAGCCTCTAAGGATTAACATCCCATCGGGAAAACCGATAAAGACAAACCGAGCAGCTAAATGAGTCAAAATAGTCATTGAAAAACAGACCTTGGAAGCTGATCTTTTCATCTTGGAGATGAATGACTTCGACGTGATCCTAGGGATGGATTGGCTGAGCCAGAACTATGCAATGATCAAATATCGAGATCGAGAGGTGACCTTCCAGCAGCCAGGAGAGAAGCAGTTCTCTTTCAAAGGATCAAAGATGAACAAATCGCCCAACATAATTTTGGCAATGAAGGCGGTCAAGTTAATGAGAAGAAAGAATTGTCAAGCTTTTTTGGTAAGCGTGACAAGCACGGCGGATCAGGAAAGGGATTTGGAGAATATTTCCATAGTGAATGAATATCCTGATGTTTTTCGGGCAGACATTATTGAATTGCTACCAGACCGACATGTGGAATTTTCTATCGACGTAGTTTCAGGTGCATCGCCTGTTTCCAAGGCACCTTACTGGATGGCGCCAAAGGAGTTAGAAGAATTGAAGGTCCAAATTCAGGAGTTGCTAGATAAAGGATATATTCGTCCTAGCGTGTCACCATGGGGTGCACCAGTATTGTTCGTGAAAAAGAAGGATGGGATCATGAGGATGTGTATCGACTACCGTGAGTTGAACAAGCTCACCACCAAGAATAAGTACCCGTTGCCAAGGATCGAGGATCTTTTTGACCAACTGAAGGGAGCAGGAGTGTTCTCAAAAATCAATTTGAGATCAGGATACCACCAACTAAAAGTCAAGGAGGGAGACATACTAAAGACAGCATTCCGAACCAGATATGGACATTACGAATTCACCGTAATGCCCTTCGGACTCACCAACGCACCGGCAGTGTTCATGGACCTCATGAACAGGGTTTTCCATCAGTACCTGGACCAGTTTGTCATCGTATTCATTGATGACATCCTGGTGTACTCCAAAGACAAGAGGCAGCACGAGGAGCATCTGAGAATAGTTTTGGAAACCTTGCGGAGAGAGAGGTTGTACGCCAAATTTAGCAAAAGTGAGTTTTGGCTTGATCGTGTGGTGTTTCTTGGCCATGTGGTGACAGCACAAGGAATAGAGGTGGATCCAACAAAAGTGAAAGCCGTGACGAATTGGGACACACCAAAGAATGTTGGTGACATAAGAAGCTTTTTGGGTCTTGCAGGGTATTACCGCCGTTTCATCGAAGGTTTCTCAAAGATAGTCGGCCCGTTAACCCAATTAACAAGGAAGGGGGTCAAGTTCGAGTGGAGTGAAAAGTGTGAAGAAAGTTTCCAAACGTTAAAGCGGAAACTTACAACAGCACCAGTGTTAATTATCCCAGAAGGCAATGAAGGATTTGTGATTTATTGCGATGCTTCCAAACAGGGACTCGGGTGTGTTTTGATGCAGCACGGAACGGTAGTAGCCTATGCTTCAAGACAATTGAAGATTCATGAGCTCAACTACCCTACTCACGACCTGGAGTTAGCAGCGGCAGTTCATGCCTTAAAGATCTGGCGACATTACTTGTATGGAGGAAAATGTGAGATATACTCAGACCACAAGAGTTTGAAATACTTTTTCACACAGAAGGAGTTGAACATGAGACAGAGGAGATGGCTGGCGTTAGTCAAAGATTACGATTGTACCATTCACTATCATCCGGGAAAAGCCAATGTCGTAGCAGATGCCCTGAGTAGGAAAGGAGTACCCACGGCTCAACTTGTCCAAGAATTTTCAAACTTGAAGATTGATGTAGTTTCACCAACAGAAAGCACGGAAGCAATCTTGGCAACCATGACACTACAACCATTGCTAAGAGACCAAATCAAGGAGGCTCAAGGGAATGAAAAGTTTCTGTGCAAGATCAAGGAAAGAGTTCTCAAAGGCAACATCCAAAATTTTGCGATTTCAGACGATGAGGCGTTGGTCTATGAAGGAAGAATTTGTGTACCAAATGATAGTCGGATAAGGGAAGAGATACTGAAGGAGGCACAGAATACGCCTTATTCTATCCATCCTGTGAGAACAAAGATGTACTAGGACCTGAAGAAACACTTTTGGTGGCGAAACATGAAGAGATCCATTGGTGACTATGTGGAAAGATGTATGACCTGTCAGCAAGTGAAAGCTGAACACCAGAGACCAACCGGACTGCTTCAACCCCTTGAGATTCCAGAATGGAAGTGGGAGAACATCTCTATGGATTTTGTGGTGGGACTACCAAAGACGATCAAAGGAAATCATGCCATTTGGGTAATCGTGGATAGACTTACCAAATCTGTTCATTTCCTTCCAATTAAGATGATGTTCAGCATGGACCGATTAGTTCAACTTTATGTTGACGAGATCGTGAGGTTATATGGAGTGCCAGTGACCATCGTGTCTGATCGAGACACAAGATTCACATCAAACTTTTGGAAGAGCCTGCAAGAAGCCATGGGAACGAGGCTGAGCTTTAGCACTGTCTATCATCCTCAAACGGATGGTCAATCGGAGAGAACCATTCAAATCTTGGAGGACATGCTTCGAGCATGTGTCATGGATTTTGGCGAGAACTGGGAGAAGCATCTACCTTTGGTGGAGTTCGCATACAACAACAGCTATCAAGCAACCATCGGAATGGCTCCTTACGAAGCTTTGTACGGAAGGAAGTGCAGATCACCTTTGCACTGGGATGAAGTTGGCGAAAGGAGAATTTTAGGCCCAGAAATAGTTGAGAAGACGGTGGCGGCTATCAACCAGATAAGAGAACGTATCAAAATGGCTCAAGACAGAAAAAAGTCATATACCGACCTCAAGAGAAGAGACTTTCACTATGAAGTTGGAGACAAAGTATTCCTGAAGCTGTCACCAATGAAGGGTGTGGTTCACATCAAAAAAAGAGGAAAATTGAGGCCAAGGTATGCCAGGCCGTTCGAAATTCTAGAAAGAGTTGGGAAGCTTGCATACAGACTGGCATTACCTCCAAGTTTAACATCGATCCACGATGTCTTTCACGTTTCTTCCCTTAGAAGATATATTCACGACCCAGCCAACATTGTGAATCACAGTGAATTAGGACTTAGCAAGGATTTGTCCTACGAGGAGTATCCAATAGCTATTTTGGATAAAAAGGTGCACGTGTTAAGGAACAAGGAAATCTCGCTGGTGAAAATCCAGTGGAGTCGACACGATAAGAACGAGGCTATGTGGGAAAAAGAAGAGGATTTTAGATCTAGATATCCGAGCTTCATGGACACAGGTAAGTAATTTCGAGGACGAAATTTTATTAAGTAGGGGAGGATGTAGTGCCTCGAAAAAAATTTATTTAATTATTTGCGTATTATTCTTTTCTAAATTATTATTTTAAAGCATGTTATTAATTGTTTAAGTCCTATAAGTCGCGCCTAGAGTAAAGTTTAACGTATGTGGAGCATATTTATAAATGCATTACATTTATTTCTGTTTATGGGATTTATTAAAGTTATATTTATTTAAATGAATAGATTGGGCCAAAATCATAAGAATTTTCCTCCTATTTTATTTCCCTAGCCTAGTAGAGGTATTTTGATTTGAGCCCATTTGATCAATTCAAACAAAACAAACTTTCGCCTCCTTCCCTCATCTCCCAAAACCCTAAACCTACTTACCATCCCCATGCAAACCATATTTAGGAAAGAAATTGAAGCAAATGTCAACCTTTCCCTATTTAATACCCAAGCTCTAGTATATATATGTGAGTCCCTCTTCTCATTTGATCACACCAAACATTCAAAATTCAGAGCAGTTGTCAAGCCCATTTTCTTCTCTTCGGATTTTCTGAGGTACCCCTCTTCTTCTTCATTTTATTTTCTTCGCAAGTCGTGAGAACCGTGAATAGTTAGTTTTTCTTCTATTCCCTTCTGTGTTACACTGTCTTAAGACGATGAACAGTTCTGTCCCTCAACCAGTAAAAGTTATTGTACTTGTCTGCCAAAGTAATATGAAAGTTGTTGACTGTGAACCATGTTTCGTTTCCATGTGCATAAATATATGTTTTCACACTTGTATATATGTATATATAAATATGTAAATGAATATATGTATATATATATATGTGAATGTCTTTTTATAACACACACACGTGAGCCTTATAGATATATATATATATATATGTTGCACAGATCACTCACATATATATATACATCATATAGTTATATATATATAATATGTGTGTAATCATATGTCTCACCCACCCACTCACATATAATAATATATAAATGTCTAAGAGTAAACATATATATATATATATATATATATATATATATATATGTTCAATTGTTTCTTTTGGAATCAACACACGCACACATCAATATATATAAATGTATATGCATGGTTTTGATATGTGATATATATATATATACTTTCATTCAGTGACATATATTATTTATATGTCTTTGAGAATTTAATAAGTGCACTTATACTTGTAAGAATTTTCGTAGTGCATTAAAGTTATTTTTTTGTATCATTAATTAATTATTATTTATATTAGGCGACGCACGTGGACATAATTAATTTGACAAGTCAAGGTTAAGGTGGGGATTATATGTTGATATATTGTTATCTTTTCTATATTTTGGTACAAGTTATGTGAAAATGCAGTGCCGAGTCCTCCGGACTATAAAGTACCGAGTCTTCGAGACTATAAAGTACGGAGTCCTTTGGACTATAAAGTACCGAGCCTAATGGCTGAATCAGAAATACAGATTACAGTATTTGGTCTACGGGCCAAAGATTTTATTCACATATTTCTTGTTAAATATATAGCCTAGATAACATAAATTTTCCCCACTGAGTTAGAATAACTCACCCCAATCTTTTACCCCTTTCAGGAAATGGCTCGAACGATGTGTGACGGGCAAGATGCGATGGCGATGGTCGATTAGTTGAATAATTAAATTCAAGAATAATTTTGAGACATTGATATTTTTTTATGTTTTTCACTTTTATATTAAAAACTCTGATGTTATATTTATATCCATTGATGACATTATTGGGATCCCGATTTTAGGGAAGTAATTAATGAATAAAGTTTAGTAACGTTTCTTTAATTTATGAGTAAAATTCTTGGGGTGTTACACTAGTCGTTAATCTGAAGCACTAACCAGAGAAGGATTAATGATAGAAAGATAGAAATCATTTTATGTGTACTTGGAATGACCAACCAAGTGAGCAAGTATTGCATAGGATTGAATAGATCTTCGTGTGCTTGATTAGGAGTAGCAACATGTGTGAAGAACCGACCGCAGTGAAGCATGTGCTTGTTATATCTATGTTATGGTATATGCCGTTATAAGCAGTCTAATAACATCCTAGTGATCCATCACCATTGATAGATTAAAGACAAGAAGTCGGGTTGAAAAAGTCCATGATTATATAATCTAAAATAATAAATCCATTATCCCTAAAACCTAGGTTTTTCCATCCACTTGTTTATCTGCTTATTTCGATATTTGTTGTCTTATTTTATGATGTTTATTTTTGTTCTCTCTTTATGCGATTATTAGTGTCTAGATATTAAGTGAGTACTTGTGTGAGAGTCAGTCAATTCAGTCTCTGTGGGATACGATACTCTTGCTCACCTAGGTATTACAATAACACCGTACACTTGCGGAACGTGTTATTTTATTAATAAATAGCGTGTCAGGCGTTCAAGAAGTTTTGCAGTTGTTGACTTTTTTAGAGTGAGTAATAGTCCACTTATTTCAGTTTTTGAGCTAAAATACTTCATTTGTGTGATTTCAGTTGTCGAAAGATGGAGTCCAAAAACAAGGATGTGATCATTTCAACCGGTATGATGGAGAAATGGGAGACAAATCTAAAGTGGTGAAAAATGAATTGAAGGCAGAAACAAAGACCTTGGTCAAAGAGAAGAATGAATTGATGAGTAGAGAGATTTCAATCATGGAATTGATATTTTGACTGAAGAAATTGAAGTTGATGTTTTTTTTTTGGAACCCTAATTACCCTAAAAAATCAAAGTTGGGGTTTTTTGTTATCTCTCTTACAATGCATTTCACGACGTTATTAACACTGTTAGCGGAAAATAGTTGTAGGACTAACAGAAAGATGAACTCAATACTTTTTAAAAAGTTTAGGGACTCATTTGGACCGAATTTGTTCCGAGACCAAACTGGAATTTTGGATATAATAGTAGGACCAAATTAGACCTTTTGGGAATTATCAATTCTTTCCATCCACACCTCTATGGGTTACAAAGTCCATGTCAACCTCATGAATTTCTTAATGGAATCCACGATTTGAAACCAAAGCAGCAAACTAGAAATATAAATAAAAAGGGTTAATTGTAAGAATTAACACAATGTTTAACTCAATTTATAATTTTCGCATAATGTTTAAATATTTGTAATTTTAACATACCCAATTATTTTCCGATGAAATTGTTTTATTTGTCCAATTTAAGAATCCACGTGTACATTATTTTCGATTTACTAAAATGGTGTCGTTTAAGGTCATCGTCCATTTTACACACACTAATTCACATCTTTTACACACGCATTCATTGTTCATACAAACTCATCTGTTTTACCCCATTAGATCCATTTCGTTCATCATGTTCTTATTTTTTATGTTTTTTCTCTTTTTTGTCTTCGTTCCTCAATCATGTCTGTCCAGATAATTACTTATAATATGTCGTCATCTTTATAGGATGGTCCTAGATTCCGGTGACCTCAAATCTTTGGGAAAAAATGAAAAATATTCTCAATTTTTCAACCACCAAACTTGCAAAACAACAGTTAACACAATCCTTAGCAAAAAACCCAAAATCAAATAAATTCGTCGCTTTTGACTAAAACCCATATCAACACACCACCGTCAGCACACCATCCTGACAAACCACCGTGATGTTGTCGAACTCCCACAACAACTCACATTCTGACTCAATCCCTCTCTCCACACTCAAATTCCAAAATCACTGGAACAAACACACAAACCATAGACTCTGGAAAAAAAAAATCCAAACTTGATTAGTTTTGCCTTGTACTTGCCATGCGAGCATTAGGACCTAGCGACATTTATGCAATTCAAGGTATATCACCAAGAAAGAAAGAAAAAATGAAAGTTAAAATTGAAAATTGGGAATGGAATTTAAGTGGCGTAGTGCATAATCAAGATATTTATACACACATGGGTTTAGTAAGTGTGAAAGGCGCTTCTCATTAATTTGGGCAAAGGAGTACTGGTTTTCGTGTTCAGTGCAATGTTTTTAAATCCGGATCGGACATCGAACCGATTAATTTACTGGGTCACTGGGTTATTGGTTCGACCGGTTGAACCGTTTTAAAAAAACTGGATGATCCGTTATATAATATTTATTTATATTTATATTTGATCTATGCACATGTTAAAATATAATATAAAATAAAATAAACAAACTTGTATCATGATGAATATATTAAATTAAGTTTAAAAAATGCACTTAATTTATATCAATGTTAAGTAAATAAAGTGTTTATCGATACTTTTTCCATACGTTAAACAATTAAAAATATAGTAATTATTAAATTGAAATAAACATATAGAACATCAAAATATTATATTATGAGAAGATATATAATTAAATGTCAAAAAATTAAATATTAATTTTATTTATAAAGAATATTGTATAATTAATAACAATTAAAACATTGTTCATCTTTATTTTATAAGTCACTATTTTAGATTTTATTTCTTTTCTCCATTTATTTTAACTAAAATGATAAATTAGATGTATTTTAAATATTTATTTTAATTATATAGTAAACATTGATTTTAATTAAAATGAGATTTAGTTATTTTCAAGTTGCATATATATATATATATATCTAAAAAATAATGAAAACATACATTAGCACAGTTGGTTAAGTACATAATACAAAATTATGTATTTTTTGGAGATTGTGGGTTCGAATCCTTCTTACGCATGAGACAATTAAATATGGATCGGTTTGATCGGTTCGGCCGGTTTTCTCCGGATTTAAGAGGTTCAACCGATTTTTGACCGGTTCATTGCGGGTCATTTTCAACCCGAAAATCATATATAATCGGACCGGACACATGACCGATTCGAGATTAAATCGGTCGGACTGGCCGGTTCGGTCCGGATTTAAAAACACTGGTTCAGTGGAGTCGGTAGGTTGGAAAAGAAGAAATGGGTGGGAACGGAGGAGAAGGAAAATAAAATTAATTAATTAATTAATTAATTATGTTAAAATGATGTGTCATTTAATTTACATGTGGTGGGCATGTGGCTTGCATATGTGGATAATCAGATACGAATGATATATTTTGCCGGAAAATTTAGTTGGTGTTAAAATTGCAAAAAATGTAAAGGTTGTGTATATAATTGTAAATGTTTAAACATTGTGCAAAAATTACAAAATGGGTTAAATGTTATTTTAATTCCTGCAATTTACCCAAATAAAAATAAAAAACTGAGATATATTGAAAAGTGGGAAAGTTGGAACTTTTCCTCCAACCATAGAAAAATAATTAAAAAATTAAACCTAAAATTAAATATAAGCCCTTAGAAGATTGAAAAACAAAGCCTAAAATAAAAATATTAAACCCTGAGTTGAAAAAATAAATACTTAAAGTTAAATAAATTCTAAAAAGATTGATCAATCTTGTGAGATTATGATGTGGCACTAATCCATGAAATCGTCTATTACACTTTTTGTGTTGCATTCCCTATTTTACATTCAATTTTTTTTTCCTTAATTTGATTTTAATATTTTATACTTTAATTTAATTTTACACTTGTTATTTCATCTTACCCAATTAAGATATATTATAATTTTGAGTTAGTATTTAATTTTAAACACACTAGATTTTACGCATAATGTGTGATGGACATTTTCATTTGATATATGATGGGCTTTAACATTCCATTTTGTTAACTTTACAGTTATACAAGTTAATGGAAATAATATATCCAAATTTACTCCAATTTAAATCTTATCTTTACCGGCACTCTTATCAAATGAAAACTCATTTTGCGGCACACCAATATCGATCTGGTGCTGGTCATATGCGGGCAGCGGCGCCACCTGGGAGGAGGCGGGTTCGTGGTGGTGCTCCGCCTCGAGCTCAAACTCAATGTGGTGGTGGAACGGCGAGAATCCGTCACCTGTGCGGTGGAAGCGAGTGGGGGACGGCGACCCCTCGGTGTCGCTATGTTCTGCGTAGTAGTTAGGATTTGGTGGGGATATTTGGGGGCTATCCATTTCACCCCGGTAATGGCGAAGGAGGTGGAGAGGCGACGTGCCGTGTGATGGCGTCACCGGGCGGCTCGACGTCGGGGTGGCGCCGCCGGAATGCTTGCTTTGCTGCTTGATGTGTTTCTTGGCCGTGTGGTGCCACTTTTTTAGGGCCGTGGCCACTCTGTCATTGAATATTGTTGGCTTCATGGATGATCCCATCTGCGAATTAAATAGCACTATACATTGGATTCCTATATATCTAAAATGATTTATACGATTACATCAAATATTAATATTAATTGTACAATAAAAAAATGATTTTCTAATTAATTAACATTCTAGGATTTATTTTATTATATTATAGTATTATTAATAAGTACTTATGTATATGTATGATATTGATTATTACATATATTACCTGGGTCACGAGTGCGTAGAGAGGGAGAGTGACATAGCTGCAAAGGATCTGTATGAGAATCCTGGCCGGTGATAGAGAAACAGTTAGTTATAAGTTGAAATTGATTTCATATATAATTGATCGACTACATATACGAATAGTTAAGCAAATATTAATTTAAGTAGTTACGCACCCCATTGACATTCTGATAATGATATCCTCCACGTGTTCATGGAAACATGTTCTCATCCCGAATTCATACTGTAGGAAAAATAAATTATATTGTCAGAGTTTATATCTTAAATTGCATGAAATTAAATTAATTAAATATCTCTTTTAATTTGGATTAATTAATTAATTAACAACAGTAAAAATTCACGAGCTTTAGTTTTTTATTTTTATTTTTCATATCTTAATATATAGTTTTTATAGATAATGTTAATAATTAATGAGCTTTTCAATTTGTTGCAATTCAATTATTTCAGCAATATAATATTAATAAACAAATGCAAGTCTTACCCAACTCCAGGCGAAGAAGGCAAGCTGAAATGCGTTCTGGAAAGGTAAAACCAAAATTAGCAGCGTTAATTCGACGACTTAGTTTAATCATGAAGTTTAGATAAATAGCTAGTAACGCGTTGAACATTAATTATATTGTTTTCGGATATGATGATATATACCAAATTAAAAGTATTGGATAAAATTAATTTAATTTGAATATATATGATAAAAAATATTGAAATATTATGACTATTATTATTACCTGAAAAAGAACAAAATTAATAAGATAAAGAATGAGGTGAGGACGATTGAACCAGAAAAGGTCATCTCCAGGCTGCACTACTGGAACACCCTTAACCACCTCGCCACGTTCTTGAATTCTCAGCCCCATTTTTGTAATTATCACTTGTAATTTCGTCCCCACCAGCAATATTATCTGCAATTCTTACACTACTTTCAATTTCCAATAATTATTTTGTGTATGCACAAAATAGACGCATATCTACATCTAATTAAAAAGTCAACATAATTAAGGTTGCGTACATGAAAAGTTGATACTTACAATCAATGGTAAGAATGGCAGCCACAAATAGGAATACCACCCTGCAGTACGTCCACAAAATTTAATTTTAAGTCATGCAATATTTTCTTACATCATTGACCAACCAACACTTCCAAATTCCAATTATTATTATTATTATTATTGATAATAATAATAATAATTCTTAATTCAATGTTTCAACTTCATTTTCATTTTGGAAAGTACACATTAATATTTATAATTAATTAGTGATCAAAAGTACTCTAATATCAATGTACATATATTTATAATTTAAAGGGACACTTCGTTGTTCAAATATATATAATTGAACGCGCGTTAGATCGAGTTTAGATAATGGAATCGATCATATATATATACTTTTTGTGTTCAACTATTTTTTTTAATATAAATGAAAAGGATTAATTATTTACTCACCATGAGTATTGAAAAGTAAGAACAGCACAGCGAAAAACCAAATGGGTGGACTGAAAATCAAAACAAAAATAATTAAGTCAGGGAATCATTTACATATAATTAAAAATTTAATTGGGGTATAGTAATATATATATTTAAAAAATAATACTAATTAATTTGAAACATGTATAGAACAAACCTAATACCAACGACTACTTTAAAGTCCTCTTCAAGTGACCTTTTGATGTACTTCTGAAAATCGAAGTTATTGTGGCTTTGTGGTGCCAGATGTGCCTATAACTCATCCCAAGAAAGTCAATATAAATACAATATATACTTTTTGTTTAATATGTATATATAATATAATATAATATAAATTAGTTACGTAATTTCAAATTAATTGATAGATTTGTGATTACCATAATAAATCCATGGCGTAGAGTCAAATAATCGACTTTTGGAACGGATCTAACAAATTGTCTAAAGAAGCAAACCTGAATAAGAAACACCAAAAATTAAAGTCCAAAAACATTGCATATATGTCACAATATAATTTCCACATTTAATTCTACGTACATTACATCCTACCAAATTAATTGGAATTAGAGATTGATGTGTTTTTTGCTTCTTCTTCTTCTTCCTTTTCCATTGAATTTTGATGAGCAAGAAAAGATAATACTATAGAAGTTCTTGAAAATTCAAAAGATACACGTTCGATCTCATGATTAATTTATTCATACCGGTTAGAATCTGATATTTTTTTTAGTATACACTTATTTAATTATATCCATTTGAGTAAGGTTTAGTCAAAATCACTGATTAATTACGTTACTAGTCAATTAAATATAGACAGAGAATTGAAGGATAATGCTAAATACAATAATACATTAATCAGTCAAGCTTTCATTAGTTTAAATCATGGCGTTAACCGATTAAGTCATGCCTGTTGGAGCTATACGTTTGATTATAGTGGAAAAAGTCAGCATTTGATAATCTCGACAAAGTCAAACAACCATGAAAATTGTATTTATGGGTATGAATTGAAGCAAACATCTTATAACTTCATTCACATATATATACGTACGTCTTTATCTGATTTAGGCTTAAATTAAATTCATTTAATTATTTATTCTTAATTCCTTACAAGTTTGGAACGTTTAATAAAAATTAACAATGTTTATCAATTCCACATTTCCACCACACGTCACGCTAACAGTTGGATTAGTTTAAATCTATATTTGCATTTTATTCTTCATATGCTAAAGATATATACCGTCTCAATCCTAAACATTCTCTTGGATAATTCGAGCTCATTTACAAAGAAATTGTAAATATTGAAAATTTGACGAAGATCTATTAGATGTTAGTCATGTTACGCATATACATGCATGTACTCTAATAAGATGTTTTGGACCACTCAAATGAAAAGAAAAGGATATTTACTCCTAACTTTTGTAAAGCTAATTAAATTACATATATATGGATTGATTTTTTAGATAACTCGATCACTATTGCATAACAGAGTTTTTTATTTAATTTAATTTAATTACACCCACTAAACACTGTTGTGATCTGGCTATCACTGGTCACTCACTTTTATAAGCATCGAACAATATATTATATATGTATACAAGTGTGTGAATACCTAATTAACGCGTCATTTTATATAGTATATGTTAAATTAATTAGCTAAGAGTAGTAATTAAGTAGTATAATTTTTTTTTCTTTCACGCGACTACATATTTCAATCACTTTTTTTTTACTCACACACCCGACCTGTGATATTGAGGAGATTCGAACCCGTGACCTTTGGTCTCCAAGCAATCTCACTCCACCACTAGGTCATCCCCACCGAGGCTATATTTCAATCACTTAAGTTCGAGTGATCACCACGTGTCCAAAATTTAATTAACTCATAATGTGATTATAATGTAATATGAACTAATTAAGTGACTGAATATTGTGTATGTACGTACTAGCTAGCTAATTAATGTTATATGGCTTCATATATATAATGCTTAGTTAATTATATTATTTTGTCATATTAAAAATTTGCGTCACATATATAACATTTAGTCTGTTAATACATTAATAATCAAAATTGATAATTAATAATACTCCCAGAGAATTAATTATCGCTAGCTAGCTATAAATTAATATATAATTTTGATGAATGATTACTTTTACTTACAATCCACAAGAGAACTGGCGTTTTGCTCCAGAAGCTCAAGTGCCTCCTCCCAAATGATGTTTCTCTTGCAAATCTAAATCTCTCTGGATCTGCATGTCAAATTAATCACAACAAATTAAACACGCGCGATCACATCATATATATATATATATATATATATATATTCGTGTAATTAAGACGTACACATTATAATACATACCGTGAGAAAATTGGTATTCCGCGGTTCTTGTTTCTTTCTCCCATGCTTTCCAACGTCTCATCTATAAAAAGTAAAAACATACAACCAATATTAATCATCATATATATACAGTATCTTTTACTTGTGTGTGTGGTAAAGTGCCAGAATCATCTACATTTCAAACTTATATATTATCAGTCTAGCTCCATCACTACATATATACATACATACAATAGTATTTTATTAAAATAAAAGATGAAATATGTATATATAGTAGATATAGAATTATAGACGCATACCTTAGCACTTCCCAAAGCGAGGGTGGTGATACAATATAGGACATGGAAAATAGCCAAAACAAATATGAAAATATGCAGCTGATGAATACCATCTGAAGACACAAACGCCACCTTGCCCTGCAAATTAATTATATATAATTAATTAGTTTCTACTAAATCAATTTACATACATACATATATATATATATATATATAAGTAAAATAGCTAGTACGTATGTATCTCACCTTGGCCGCGCATTTGTCAGCTGTGGCAGCAGCCAAGACTCGCCGGAAGCTTCCACCATCGCCGCCGCTGTCCATCAGAAGTTTCCGGCGGTTCTCGCCATCGTATTTTTCCGACGGGTACTTATTTTTCTCTTGTTTCTTGTTGCATGGGTGCCACGTGGCTGCAACCTCTTCTGAAATGCATATTTCTGAGATTGGCCCTTGTCCTACTGTCAGCAGCAACGATATAAACCCTAGCAGCATCAACTCTTCACCACACACACAAAATAAAAATGTGAAATTCTGATTATTAATTAGTTAGAACTTAGAAAGGAAAATAAAATAAAATGTATATAAACAGAAGCTAAGGAAGATATTATTTTTGTTACTTGTTAGTACATATCAATTACATACCTGCTTTGACCTTCTCTAATGCTTCATATAGAGCTCTTTTATGTTTGGACTTCAACCACTGCAATTTGTTACAAAATTTTCCATAATGCAAATTGTGAATACATCTCATATTATATTTCATTTCACAATCATGTACATATTCTACATACGGTTCATTAATTTCTATACACTTGAAGTGTGCTAATATATATAATACAGTAAATTAACCCAGTGATAGTATATATAATTAACATTAAAGTGTAAATTAAGATATATATGCACCTTTGCTATCAAATGGATAATATATTCGATGACAATGGAAATAGCAACGAGAACGAAACACACGACTGCGACAGCCCACGTCGGCGTCTGCTCCAGAGTCCTTCCTCCGCTGGCTCCGGCCATTTTCTATTATCTCCGCGCCGCCCGCCTCTCAAAACTCTCTGATGATCACACGCAACTAATTGTATAATAAAACTCACTCTTTATTAATATTTTCAAGTGTGCGTCTCCACAAATTATATTAAAGAACTTCTAACAAAGCAACCTCAGCTACTAATTAGTTAAAGCTTATGATTTATGAACGAGAATGTCAGAAATAGGTGTACGCATTTATACAGGAGAAGTTTGGAAAAAGCTAAATGGTGCAAGGGCAGAAACGTAAACCAGCACTACTCATCAAGACTTTGACTTCACAGACGCGTGGAAGGAGATGGGGATGGCCGATGGGGCATTTTTCTTGACTTGATCAAACAATTAATATAAAATAGTGTTTTTTTTTTTTAATTTGTCCGCTCAATTTTTTAATTTTTTTTTACAGATTTCTTTGACTATTTTCATTGGGATTTTTTGCCTTATTTTTTATTTTATTTTTTGATCTTGGTTTTGATTTGGAAAAACATTACAAGATAATGTCATAATATTAATGGTTATTTTTCAAAAAATCATTGGCCGTTGATCACTCCCTTGAGTCAAACTTCCGAGTGTGATCACATTTTGGTGGAATGATTCTAAGCCGCTTCATTCGTTGATTCAATGATTAGATATTTGGATTATTAATTGGCTTTCAATTTTCATATAGTAATTAGTAATTAGTAACTCTACTTCTTCTTCTTATCTTCAGGTAGAGATCCTCCAGTTCTGATTTTGTATGTCAATATTAATATAATATATTGTTAATAATATTTTTATAAAAATAAAATTTATTATATTATAACTAATTATAATTAATATTTATTGATAAAAGTTGAAATTTTAAAAAATTATATACCTTAAGTTTGGAATAATCGACCCAAAAAATCAATTATATTGACTAAAAATGCAAATTAACTATTAAAAAATAATGATAAACCCTAATTGGGTGGAATAAATCCTAAATAAAATTGTAAAATTATACTAAAACCTAAAGAAATTAAAATTGAAGAAAAAAATGAAAGAAAATGTAATAATTTTGAAGTTTGGTACACAATTATCACACACAAGTTAGGACTAGAAGATCTCAAGTGTTATCCCCCACTGGCTCTCTCTAATTCGGTATTATAGTGTAAATAATTTGATGTGAATTTTGAGTGGCCATTTATCATATTATAAATTCAAAAAATAAGAATTAATAATTCTTATTTTTTGTTTTTTAGAATAAGACACACCTTTAACTTCTATATTTTATAACGAAGAATGACACGTCCTTGACAACTATAGATCCAAAATTTTGGTCACACTCACGGGCATTAAATATTTGTATTTGTATATTTTGCGGTTACCTTCCAAACATGTCCCAAAAAAATTATGACAAAAGAATCATAGCTTATATTTTAGAGTGCCATGTTAGTAAATATTTGTTTCTTTTTTTATTTTTCTGTAATGTTCAATTAATTAAGTTTAACAGGGGATTTAGTATATACAACTTTGGTTTTTCATTTAATATTTATTCATTCTTTCTTTTGCAGTATTTTTATAAAACTTAGAATAATTAATGCGTGTGCGTTATATATATATATTGTGAAATGACAAAAACTCATAAATAACATTACTACTAAATACTAACGCTTGATAATTTAGGAAGCCACGTAACTTTTATGTAATTCTTCTATCTATTTTTTTCAGATCAATTTATTTTATTACTACTATTACTACTACTACTACTACTACTACTACTACTACTACTACTACTACTACTACTAGTAGTATTATTATTATTATTATTATTATTATTATTATTATTATTATTATTATTATTATTATTATTATTATTATTATTATTATTATTATTATTATTATTATTATTATACATCAAACCAAGCAATAATACAAACTTAAAGGTCCGTCATGGCTAAAGAACTTAATTAGCCAATCCGTAAAAAAAGCAGTCGTCCGCTTTATAACATTCGAAGGAAAATAAACGCATGCACATATATAGCTTTTCAGATTATATTCTTTTTGGTTCAATTCACAACATATACTACATTTTGAAATGATTTTCTTATATATTTATTAGTTTCTAATTTTGACAGTTATAATTTATAAGTTTGTATGAATATGTTTATATAAATATATTTTGCAAGTTAATTTATTGATTTTTTCAAAACGTACCACTACAAAAAAATGGTTTTCATAAATAATATTATTAGAAACGACAAATGTCGTCACTTATAATAGACTTAAGTAACAACATGTCGTCTCTAATTACCACTTGTCATCTCTAATGATATTTTTGTGATGGCATTATTGTCACTTAAAAATATTTTTTTCGATGACATCATGTCGTCTCAAATAGAGCGTTCCGAAAAGTTCGTCCCAAATAAATTAAACATCATTTTAAGTAATAACAATATTATCATGAAAATGGCATTAACAAAGATGACATGCGTTAATTAGAGACCGCGTTATATTACTTAAGTTTATTATAACCAACTATATTTGTCTTCTCTAATAATATTGTCTTTAAATTAAGATCATTTTTGTTTTACTGAACTTTCTCAATATCTTTGTATATTTCTTAATTATTTTTTATAATGTTTTATATTATTGAAAGATAATTACGTTGTACATGACCTTGTATTATTTCAAAAACTTTTATTGTGAATAATTATTTATATATTATTTTTAACTTTAAGAGATTAATAAAAGTGGTAATGCATGTATAAAAATAGTCCATGTCATTTAGTAAATTATGTGTTTAATTAGCATTTAAAAAAAAGGTTATTTATAGTTACTTTTTCATTGAAAATACATAATTACCCTTCATTAAAATTGTGAGTTGCATGATTAAATTGCACTATTTGGGTGCACAAATGAAATATTATAGTGTAACAGTACAAATTAATATTGCTACATGAGTGTGGTGCATGACTAAATACATTCGTGCAACATTATAAATTTATATACTGTTGCACAAATTAAGGGTACACAACTAAGCGTAGTCCTACAACAATTCAAATTTATACTACTACATGAATAAAGTTACACGACTGAGTACTGTATTCGTGCAGTATTATATTTTACATTGTTGCATGACTAGGGTATACGACAAATGATTATTTTAGTTGTCCAAGTGACTAGAAACATATTTTTTTAATAGTGCCTAGAAACAACTTTTATTAAGACAAAATGACTATTTAAAATCTTACCTTTTAATAAAATACATAATAAACAAAATGATAAAGTTAAATAATGTGGGATGAAAATTGCAAACAAACAATTATGTATGTAAAGTTTTTTTTTGGGAATATGAATATTTTTATTCATTCAACCAACTTTCTCAACTAATGAGGATACATAGCATTCTGTTGGTCCCGAGCGAGTTTGAATCAGATTAGAGGGAGGTGAATAAACTGACTCCAATTCTTAACAACAAATGCGGAATAGATAGGGCCCTTGACTCGCTTGAAAATTATCCGTGCACTTGATCAGTTGAGAAAGTTTGTTGACTTAAAGTGCAACTTGTGTAATGTATGTGTGCAGTTAAGCAATGCAACTGAAAGCAATAAGTTGAGCACACATAAGCAATTTATAGAGGTTCAAAGCTTAAGTTGAGCACACATAAGCAATTCACTATGTAATGATAAAGTTCATTTATTATAATTACACAATGAAGACAAGTGTTGAACCTGGCTAACGGCAACTTTACGAGTCACGATCTCCTTTTCAACTGGTGTTGTCCCGGAAACGGCAGTTCCAATGAATGCGGTCTCCTCAGCTGGTGTCGACAAACTCACACTTGCGATCCCCAATTGCTCGCTGGAGAGATAATGTGCTATTGTTCGTCTTTTCAAGGTTTTAGATCTCTTTCGATCTTCAAGAGTACAGTCTTGAAACTGGTATCAACTGATGTGCTCCTTAAGCTTCAGCTGGGTAGTTGATCGGTGTATATCTTCAAACTGAGAGGCTTGCTCTGGCTGGATTTCTTCAACAGCGGGCAGGATGATGAGCGTTTGGCTTCTCCTTCTCAGTTAGGACCTTTTGTTACAGATGATTTGCGCTTAATCTGAATGTTGTTCTTTTCGATGAGAGCGAAAAGTATTTCAGCGGAAAGATCTCTTTTTCAGCAAAAGTATTTCACAAGTTAAATCACCCATCTTTTATAGAGGAGTGAGCTTGTGACCGTTTGTGAATCAATGAATGATCATAAATGATTCATTGATTTTTAAAGCCGTTGAAAGGCTTTTTGTTGAAGTAGATGTTGCATTGTAGCTTGATTTCTGACAAGCTTTTACTTCAAGATCTTCATTAACTTCAAGATCTTTGTGTCAGCAGTTCTAGAAATTTGAATTCCAGTTTTGACTACTGTCTTGAGTGTCAGTTCTGAGCTGGCAGTTGTGATATCCAGAACTGATGCCTCTTCAGCTCTCATTCTGAACTAGTATTTCATCAGCTGGAATTCTGAACTGGTATTTCATCAGCTGGAATTCTGAACTGGCCTTTCTTCAGCTGGAATGTCTTCAGTTGGAAGATCTGAACTGGTATCTCTTCAGCTGGAATGCTGAACTGGCCTTTCTTCAGTTGGAATTCTGAGCTGGTATCTCTTCAATTGGAATTCTGAACTGGCCTTTCTTCAGCTGGAATGTCTTCAGTTGGAATTCTGAACTGGCATTTCTTCAGTTGGAATCCTGAACTGGCATTTCTCTTCAGCTGGTACTCTGAACTAGCACTTTCTTTAGCTGGTACTATGAGCTGGCACTTTCTTCAACTTTACAGATCATGAACTCCAGACTGAAATGCTTCAATTAACATATATACCATTTTGACCCTGATGGCTAGTTGGTACCTGGACTTGTCAGTTCTACTGTTCTGACAACCTACATCTTCAGTTTTCTTGACTTACTAACTGATTTAGTAATCAAGCTTCTGCTTTCTTTTGTTTCCAAATCTTGACTGGTCTTGATCTGTTCTTTTTCTTCTCTAGATTGATCATTCTTTGGCTTTATTTAGCTCAATCTTTTGTATGATCAATCATAGTTTTCTGCTTGATTTTTCTTTCGGTTTTTCAAAGCATTTTGGTATGTTTTAACATTTCATCAAAACCACAGTAAGGATTGATTTTAATAGGTCACTCTTGATAGTTTTTCCTAACACATTCCACGTAATTAAATCATCACAACACGCTTCAAACCTAGTGAGGTTATGAACTACAGAATTAACTTCCCTACACATGATAAAAATCGATCACAACTCTAGTGTCAATGATCTTAGCTATAAAGGTGTCAACTCTTTGTTAATAAAAGATTATTCAGCAGAGGTCCGTATGTAAAGTTAACGGGTGGAACAAAATTAGATTTATGTTGCTACAAAATTGTTTTTGCAAAAAAAATAATTGCAAGTTTCCCTATAATATTGTTTGCAATTGATTCGGTTAGAGCAACTCCAATGCCGGATTAAAACATCAATTGGAGCAAAAATTCACTTCAACGTTGTCCCCAAATTCTGCCATAAATTGATCCAGCACCATATTCTGCCCTAAATTTGAGGCAGAATTTGGTGGTGCGCCAAATTGGTGATGATGGGTCCCACAATATTTAATGAACTATTTCATCATTTAAAATCATTATTAAATAGATTATGTAATAAATTTAATTTAATTTATAAATTATATATTCACTTAATTTAGATTATAGATCATCTAAAAAAATCAATAAATAATTACAATAAAAGCATAATTAATTTAGTATTTGGTTCAATGAATTTCTTACTCAATATAAAGAAATCAAGAACAAAGATGCTCACATTGAGCTTTGAAATGCATTAGTGGAACATATGTGACAAAAATATACTAATTCTGAGCATTTACGCCAAAAATATATATGTATTTTCATAAGTATTGTAGTCTCGTAATATTTTTCACTAATTGTAAGAGTTTGATGATCATTTAAAGTAATTTTATTATTTCAATTACATTATATGTTATAATTTTTAATAGTATACAATTTTTTAATATTTTTTTTTGAAAGTATATAATTAATAGTTATTAATTTTGAATTATTGTCATTTTTTTTTAAAAAAAATACTAAATTATTAAGCATATTCATATTTCAATTATAAGACAAAATAGAAACTTTAAGAGAATATTCTTATTTAGTGCAAAATATTGTAGCTGCAAAAAAATTGATGCTGAAATTGCAACTATTTGGTGTCGAATGTGCACCAAATAAGTGTTTAGCGTTGAAGTTGCCCTGAGGTTTGCAATAGGAAATTTAGTGGTATATGTATGTATGTGCTTTGTACATAATTTACTCATATTTTTTACATTATTAGAGGGGTGTGTGTGTGTGTGTGTGTGTGGAATGGATCAAATGTAAATCAACCCCTAGTGTGTAAAGTGTAAGCTAATCTCCCACCATCCATCTAAAAAAATGCATGATCAAGATTTGGAGAAGAATTCGGTGGCAGTTTTGTAATTTTCTCAACTTTTTTCAGTCTATAGGGGTATTTCCGTCCGTTTGTTGAAAAAAAGTTGATCTCATGCTGACTCCGCATCTAAAAAAATTCTTAAAAACTTCAAACGATCATAACTTGCTCGTTTTTCATCGAATTAACGCAAATAATATATTAAATTAAAGGTCTTTTAATCCTTTTTCATTTAAGATCAGTGAAGCATATGTTTATCTAGAAAAATATGGATGAAAAATATAAAAGTTTCATTTTCACGCATATTCAAACTCAGAATACTTCGTTAGCATACAACATATTGATAACATCATATTTTACATGTATTTTGAGGTACATTTGAGTAGTAGTTGATGGGCATTGCATGCATGAAGTGATAAGTTTTGCATAGTTTTTTATGTTTTGTGCAATGTCACGTGTTTGTTCATTGTGAAGGGAATCAATGACATTTTTTGTGTGGACCTCAAATAAGTGTGGGAACACCCTAGAAAGATGGGAAATCAAGTTAGGAACGCGTTTCAAAAAGAATCGGGTCAATTGGACGAGAAACGAGTGAGAACGAAGCAAAACAGTGAGAGGCTGCCAGAGCTGACGTGGACTCGCGACCGGGTCACGACTGCATGGTTGCGAATCACCCCCTGGGCAGTTTTCTGCACCGTCGTGACAGGGGTCGGGTTCTCCTTTGAAATACTCACGAGCCGGTCGCGAATTTGGGCATCTGATCGTGAATTTTGGCCACGTCAGCGCCACGTGGACTCGCGACCTGAGTCGTGGGTGACTGGGTCGCGAACGAGGTCGCGAATCGAGCAGGCCTGTCCGATTTTTGACATATTTTTGGGCTTTTCTTAACTTGGTATATAAGGGTTTCCTTGGACGAAAATACACACAATTCCACCTACCCAAAAGTTGCCGCCAGAGGTTTGCTGCAGAGAAAAGAAGACGCGAAGAATAAGACCAAAGGATTCAAGAGCTTTCAAGATTAGAGACGAATTAAACCTTCCGGGTTTTATTTACCTTATTCTTAGAATTTCAATATTTACTTTGTGGTGTTTTAGTTATTTATTTTGACATGGATAGCTAAAACCCTAGTATTCTAGGGTTGGATTATGAGTTATTTATGAAGTTCTTTTAATTCATTTTATTTGGTGTCTATGATTTGATTATGTTTTGATTATTCCTGCTTTTCTCTGTATTATTTACTTGATCACTAAATAATGCAATTTGATGTGTTAATCCATAATTCGAGAGATGAGTTTTAACGCAAGATCTGTAATAATTAACTGGTTAGTCAATATCACTTGAGAGAGTTGCGATTAATTTAGAGAACAATAAATCTTTAGAACCATTAGGAGTTGCACAAGAGGTATTGAACAGAGACGTTAATATTTGTTGTGTGATCTACAATCTAGGTGCTTCGAGAGAAGGTTTAGAATACATGAGTGATTGTTCTAGCATAATTTAAATCCCAACATAGACATTAAATGAATTGATTAAGAGAATGGATTAAATGATGAGTATCTAATCCTAGAATGCGTCTTTTTTTCCAGTGTTTGATTTATCTGTTTTGATTTCTTATGTGGTGATTTATTTTATTTAATTTTTTTAGTTTTTAATTAGTTAGATCCAACCATGGTTTATAGTCTAGATAACTACAGAAAGTTAAATTATAATAACTAGTAGATTAATCATTAAATCCCTGTGGATACGACCTTGTTCACCGCTATCCTATAAGCCTCGCTGTACACTTACAGTTTAGGTGAAAATAAATACCGAATACATATATATGTTTCGTTAGCATATGACAAATATTTCGTCAGCATCAGTTATATTGTGATAAATATTTATTCAATCGTAATTAGATATGCTTTGTCAGCATATAAAAAATATTTCATTAGCATATGACAAATGCTTCGTTAGCATATGCCAAATATTTCATTAGCATCGACTATATTACTGTAAATGTTTATTACATCTCAATTAATATATGATTCACTGACATCAATTATATTGCTATAAATGTTTATTTAATCCCAGTTAGGTTGTGTTTCATTAGCATATAACAAATATTTCATTAGTATCAATTATATTCACAATGAACAATACATTAATGCATTAAGATACTTTTTATATGAGAATGTTAATGCATTGCTAACGTTAGCATTGACATATGCTAACTAAAATATTATGATAATGCTAATGTAGTATAATTATATATGATAATATAATCATATGTGTTTAATATTGCATGAGTATTATCAATGTATAACATTCATCTCAATTAAGCATGATTCGTTAGCATATGACTAGTGATTCGCTAGCATCATAATTAGTTATATTGTTATCACATCAATTTTAATTAGAGTTCAATAATTTAATTTTATTGAATTTTATCATTTGTTGTTGTCGTACGCTAACAAAAATATTATGTAATGTTAATGAAACGTAATACACAATGCTAACAAAACCAATAATGTTATAGATTAAAGCCAAATAATGCAACTAACAACTTTCAATCAAACAACTATAACTTTGTCCAAGATTCATATTTTTTGAAATTATTTTTTGTTGAAAATTAGGCTTGACTAGCTTTCCAGCCATATAAAACTCATCATTTAATCATTTTCTAACAAAATCGGTTTTGTGTTTAAATTTAGGTGTTGTGAATGAAGTGATATTGCTTCGTTAGCATATGATTATGTGTTCGTCAGCATATGAATATGTCTTCGTTAGCCCACGTCCTGGAAGTCCACTTTCTTCTTTATTTTTTAAATTTTGACCTAGACGCGGAAATTACCAAAATGTCACCGCATTTTTAAAGTTCCTCTTATTTATAATAATGTCACCGCCCTTTGACCAAATTTAGACCATTGGATTTTGAAGAATGTATAATGGGAGATTAATTTTCAGTTTACACACTAGGATTGATTTACACCAAAATTACCCCTATACACACACACACACACACACACATACACACACACACACACACACACGGTGGACGCGATTTGTGAGCGCTTTCTGTTACAATATTTCTGAACACTTAAGTAATATTTTAATAAACTAGTATATCTCCCGTACGATGTACGGGAATCGATCTAAACATTTTATGTTTAAAGTTTATGATAGTTGAAGTGTTGGTCGCAATAGTATTAATATATAATAAGAAAAAATTATAATTTTATCAAATGATAGTTTTCAATATATATAATATTATATTTGTAATTGTTCAAATATATTCATAAACACGTTTAGAATATTTTTTACTTTTTCAACTGAATCAATTGGATATTTATATACACTTATTGTGTATGAACACATACCACATAGTAATGTTATTTTTCGATAGATAAAATTGAATAATTTCTATGTTTTATATATACTTAACATATTAAATATATTTTATACGACCACACATAAATTTAAATAAATAGATTTCATGCCACAATATAATAATGATGATGATGATGATGATGATAATTTATTGTGATATGGAATATGTGTATAACATCTTGTTATTCTTTATTTTCTAATTGTTGAATTAAATGAATAACAATTATTAATAACTATGATATTAGTTTTTTAATTAATTGAATTTATGAAATTAGTACAATTACTATAAATTATAAAATAAAATAGTATTATTTACAAACCCTTAAAAATAACAATATTAATACACACACACACACACAAACATACATACATACATACATATATATATTAATAAAATGTAATGAGAGAAAATTCAATTAGTTGAAATCTTTCAGGAATTTGAAAGATATGTCAACAATTAAACACATATTATATCTTTCTACCCTCTTATCCGTTTTCTCTTTTGGGGGTTTTTTTTTTCAATTTTTTGTTAGTCATTAAAAAATCCCATTAATTATAGTATTGAATTTATGAAATTAGTACAATTACTATAAATTATAAAATAAAATAGTATTATCTACAAACCCTTAAAAATAACAATATTAATACACACACACATATATACATATATATATATATATATTAATAAAATGTAATGAGAGAAAATTCAATTAGTTCAAATCTTTCGGGAATTTGAAAGATATGTCAACAATTAAACGCATATTATATTTTTCTACCCTCTTATCCGTTTTCTCTTTTGGGTTTTTTTTTTCAATTTTTTGTTTGTCATTAAAATATCCCATTAATTATAAGCCCCTTTGATTACGTGATAAGTAGATGGAATCATAAGCTACAATTTGTGAAAAATTAATAATTTTAATTGTGTAACATAGAGTGTTGTACAAAATATAGCAGATAATTTCATTTGCACAATAAAAATTATATTAATTCAAGTTAAAGGAACAATATGCACATTAATTACATAAAAAGAAAAAAGATTACGTAGAGGACAAACAAAAAGAAAAAAAAAATTAGGAACTAAATAAAAATACATATTGTAAAAAATTAAACTATTTCAAATGACTTGATTTTATAAATAACAATTTATAATTGTGAAAAATTAAAGAACGACACATATTAAAATTTAAAATTTAGGAAATAAACACCATGAGTAGTATTATAATTTAAAAAAATAAAAAAATTAAATGGTTGACATTCAAAATGCCCATTAATTATTGGCACACCGTCGTTTTGGTGTGCAAAATACACTTGCGGATAAATAGTCCACAAATGCTTAATCTACCCTCAACGGCTAGTATAGCTGGTGAAGACGGATGTCGATCCCACGAGGAGTGTTCATAACCTTCTGTCTTTTCTTAGTTTTGGTTTGGGTCTTCAGTGTCACTCTAAAAACCTTGCTAATAAACTTAAACTAACTAAATGCTGAAAAGGAAATCACAAGAGAAAATATCAGTAATAAAAGTGTTCAAGTCAAAGCATCAAGTCATTCGGTAGGTATGCGCAATCCCGGGTAAAACATATGTAATTACCACTACTATTCGTTGTGCCCACACTAGCAGAAAGGTAAAAAACCGAATCCCTATGGCCAAATATGGGTAATTGTCACTTTGAGGATTAACCGGTTATAGGAAATGGATACGATCGGCCACTCCCCAATCACTTCTTACATTATATCGTCTAGATGATACGATCGGCACCTAGGGACCTAACTATACAGGAACCTAAGGAGAGAATCACACAAAGGTTTTGCAAGTATAGCAGCTTTGAGGGCAAAAGTGACCCGATTCTAGTAGGTTTGACACGGTCTTGTGCCTGTATATACTACTCAATCTTAACTACCAAGGCTGTCACCCCCGGACTTGTTACTATGCGGGTATCGATGCATGATCACCTATACACTCCCACGTAACTAACACTAGTACCAGTTAATTAGAAATGCGCGCTTTCATCTCCAATCACCCTTTACCTATGTCTAAGTGAAAAACAAGTCAAGATTGTGAACTCTTAAGGCGTTAAAGTCCGATTACCTCATGCACATATTCTACCCTTAGACCATTACTTTGACTTGAACAGTGGATACTTAGCCACTAAACATAGAAACGGAAGTAAAAGAAATGATAAAAGACATCTTACTTGGAAAGGAAATAACTGGATTAACTTCTGGGCCCAACCCCAGCTTTGCCAACAAAATAACTGAACTACCCTTATGCGGGCAAACCGCCAGCTTCAGGCAGACAGAATATCTAGAAAATAAACTAAGTACGAAAACGGGAAATTGTATCTTCGAGGTGCAAAACGTCGTCCCTAATATGAAAACAGATAAAAGTATTTATAGCAAAATGAATTAAGGCTTCAAGCAGCCCAGATTTCACCCACGCAGGGGCTCTTGCACTCCTCCACTTCATCACCTTCATGCTCCATGTTCTTCCTTGATTTTAGGAGTGATAGAAACAAACCCTAGCGCCTCCAGTAACTTCCTGATGTCTCCACTTCCTTCCCAACGTGTTTGGACCTCCCCAAGACTCGGAACTGACCGCCACATCACCTCCACGTGCATATAGGAGTTGTCCCGCGATTCTGTTGCGTAATTTCCGCAACAACTTTGACTGGGTCCTCGGCAGACAAATTAGTCCTTTGTGCCCTCAGCATAAATAGCACCTGTCTGTGCCTGTTATGGTGGTTTTGTGCCCTCATCCTCCTGTAATCAGTTTTACCCCCAAAACTAGACTAGACTCTATACTAACACTTAAAAAGGGTGTAAAAAGATAAAGGAAAAAGCACGAAAATGAGTCTTCATCAATTATATAATAAGTCATTTGATTACACCAAAAGTAGTATTAGAATTAAAAATTTAGAAATTCAAATATTTCGACGGGCCTTTTGCTATGTTTGGTGATTTTGTTTTTAGAAAATCTGAAAAATTGAAGGTGGGAATGATTGTTAATTGTTATATATTCATGTTTTGGTGATCTACGCTTTTTATTTAATTTAAATGGTTAAAAATATGAATGCTTATATTAGAGGTAGTATTATAATTTAAAATATAAAAATTTAAATATTTCTATCGGCATATTTTTTATGTTTCAATGATATTTTATATTTAGAAAATCTAAAAAAATTAAGGAATGATCGTTAATTGTTATCTATGCATGTTTGAGTGATATTTTATTAATTTAAAAAATTATAAAAAGTTAAAAATATGAATGTTTACATCATAAGTAGTGGTATAATTAAAAAAAATTAAAAACATAAATATTTTCAATGGGCATTTTATTAAGTTTTAATGATATTTTTTATTTAGAAAAATTTAAAAAATTAAAGATGTGAATGATTATTAATTATTATTTATGAATGTTATGGTAATATTTTATTATTTAATAAATCTAAAAAGTTAAAAATTTGAATGAGTGGCGGAGGATTCAAATGAATGTGTGAGTTTGAATCAAATTAAAAAAAAAAAAAAAAAAAGCGTACAGAGAATTTGCTATGTGGAAGAATCAAACCCTCCACGCTCAAGTATGAGAAAGCACCTCAACCAACTACACTACATGGCTGCTCATGTAAAATTTCTGCAAAACATTTTTATTGACAATGCTTTAACTGATTTATTTTTATGACAATTTTGCCCCTACGATTTTGCTTTAATATATATACTAGTATTACTCCCGTACGTTGTACGAATTTAAATATTTATAAATTAATATTTTAAATTTTGAATGTGTCCGCATTATAATTGAATGAATAAAATATTATGGTTTTAAATGTACTCAAAATATTTTTATGTGATAATACCAATATTATATGATTGATTAGATACCTTCTTTAGTGGTCCTAATAATTACATTTAACATTTGAAAGCATATTTTTATATTTGTAGCTTTACCAAATATCACAACATTTGTTAAACTAAAAGATAAAAGATTAGTAATGATGATAATTGGTATAATATAGTATTAACTGAAGAAAATACATAACTTGAGTAGTGAAAAAATAATTACACCCAATATAATTTCGTTATATTATTTTATGTATATGCTGTATTGGTTGACCAAAAAATCATAATCAGCTTTTTTTAAAATAGTATATAAAACTGCTATTATTTTTTTGGTGAAACAATCAATTTTTTAAAATTGTATAGAAATTTTCTTTAGATTTTAACAAAACATTTATTTGTTCCATGTTGCTAGTTATTAATTCACCTAACTATTCTTCTATAAAAAGAAAAAATTATGTAATTGTCGGTATTAAAATATTTAATCTTCAAGCAACTATTTTTTCTAACCGAATTATTATAATTACATAAAAAATTAATATTGGGCTTGGCCAAAAAAATACATTACAGAAAAGAAATTATATTACATGTTAAATAATAAATTTGCATAATTTTAAAATAAAATGAAAACTCAAATTTTGAGAGAAAATGTATGAGTGTATATCCACCTTTATTCTAGATACAATATGTTTATCATTAATCATCTCTACTAAGGTCGGTGTGAATCACCAATTCATTCATCTCGACCTCCTCAATATATACATGAAAGGGAGAGTTTTATAGCACAAAGGAATATTGCGAACCATGATAAATGACTAATTTGAATAATATTTTAATGAATAATTTGAAGTGTTTTCAGGAAAATTTTATTTACTGATGCAAAATGATGCAAAACAACTATGATTGGAAAGATAATAATTTTCATGAGGAAGTGTAATTATTTAAGGTAAATAATTTTTGTAATATTTTAATATGGGACTGATAGATTCCAAGAATATAAAAATAAGTCTTAAAAAAGTCATGCTACTAATTGCAATATTAAATAGCTAATGACTACCAAATTAAATAGGTAAATTTAATGTTAATTAATAAAATAAATGGTGGACTTGATCAAACCTAAATGTTAAAAAGAAATAAAAGAAAAAAAAAATGAAAGGAGTAGAAATGAAACAAAAACTGAAAAGGAAAAAAAGAAAAAGAAAAAAAAGGAACAAATGGAGACAAAAATGAAGAGGAAAAATATAAGAAAAGAAAAAAAAGCTAAAAGGGCAAAATGAAAAAAAAAAAAAAAAAAACACCAAAAACTTAAAAAAAGAAGAGAGAGAGAGAGAGAATCCGCAAAAGTTACCAAAAAAAGTGATGCTTAACAGGTTCGATCCCAAGCCTTTTGGATTTTTGGGTCAGGGGCCTGCTAGGCACCTATTAGACCAAATTAATATTTTAAATGTTTTTCAATAAAAATATCATTTAAAATGAATATTTCACTGAATTTTTTGTGATAATTTTGCCCCTATGATTTTATTTTAATATATATATATAGATAGATAGATTTTTCCCCTGCGATCTTGCCTTAATATATGTATAGATAGATGGTGATAAAACATCATCTTACTAAAAAAAAAAAAAAGAAACAAGTCTCCAAGTCTCTTATCTCATCATGGTAAGATGGAAGAAAGTAGTACTTGTAATTTAAAGTTGGTCTAAGTCCATAAAGTGTCCGAGCGTATACAATTTAGTTGAGTCTTCAAACTCCTTGTCTAGCTAATTCATGACACGATTTTCATAAATATTTTTTATACAAAAAAGAAAGGTTATAAACATAAGGAGAAACGCCTCCATTCGAAGATTATCAAGGGTAAACAATAATTAATACATGAGGTTTACCCAGTGCGCACCACGATAGCGGCTGCGAGTTACTCTCGATTTAAAAAAAAAAGCATTATAACAAATTAATTAATACATGAATAGTCTCCGGTCAGTACGTCATACGAGTCAAACTATCCAGATCTTCATGACTCGATCTGTACAATAATACAATTGATTTTATGTCAAATACAAAGTGGATCCAAATATGATCAATACCTTGACCACCATCCAACATATTTTGATCCATTAGATAGTCATATATATATATTTTGTATTAATCTTTATATCTAATTCCTTCTCATAAGGGTCAACCGTAGTCTTCGGTTAGTCGTCTTTGAGCAAGTGCGATCGCAGACGAGTTTCTAATGTATCCCTTCACATAAGGGAAAATTGCAAGATTGATCCCCAAACTTATTAGCCTCGGCAATTTTGGTCCTACATGATTTCAGAATGATGTAAATCTAATTTTGACATTTAGCAGTTTAACTTTACAGACGGAACCGTTAGTTTGCGTCCCATAATTTTATTGCTTGATTTTCAATTTTTTTTAGCCACCCTTTATTTTGTATATAATATTATAAATTAGAATTGGTATAGACATTTAACTTTTATAAATTTTGTTTGAGCTCGAACGAATACTGAACTCGTGAAGTTTTTGAATATATTAGATAAATGAAGTCCGAGTGTTGTACAGTTCAATTAGCCCCTGTTAAAATCCAACTCGATCAGTATGAGGATTTTGATTAAATTCATCAGTTTAGTTAATTATAAGTATTCAAATGGGGAGATCCTTTGTTGAAAATTAAACGTTATAATTTATAAGATGTCACCATGTCACTGATTTAGAATATAAATGTACCATGGTTTAAATTATACTGCTTATAATTTAAATATATTTAAGGGAATTTAAATTATCATGCGTCGTTTAGGCCGGCTCTTTCAGTTTTTGACCATTGCTGCAGCTTCCTCGTAATTATTGAGTGATTCAATATATACTACAAAATTGACTCTCAACTTCCAATCTCAAACAATTGATTTTAGTGTTAATTATATGTTATATCAAACCGCACCAAATTTAACATACTATTTAAAAGTTGCAATGGTAAGGGGATGACCTAGTGGTAGGGTGAAGTTGTTTGGAGATCAAAGATCACGAGTTCGAATCTCCTCAATACCACAGATCGGGCGTGTGAGTAAAAAATTACGTACAAAAAGGCTTATTTTTTTGTGATTTAAGTCGCCGAACATAATTTCATCAACAAAAATGCCTGACAAAGTGGTTAAAACATGATATACCAACACTTACTCTAGCTTCCAAAAAAAAAAAAAAAAAGAATGAAGAAAAACAAAACATCACTTCGGCTTTCGTGACCCTAATTAAGATAACTAGCACCACGATAGCGGCTGCGGGTTACCCTTGACATCAAAAAAAAAAAAAAGATAACTAGCCTTTTAGGATTGACATATTGGTTATAGATTATTAGATTATGTATGTATTTTTACTAAAATTAAAATAAAATATTACTTGAATAAAATTGTAGTTTCTTGCGAATTTGATCGAATTAATATTATATGAGATTTAAAATGCAATTAACCCCTAATTTCCTTTATATATCTTTAATATTATTTTACACATTAATTTTTTTTTTAATGTGAGTTGACCTTTGAATTATATAAATTACATCTAATTAACTATAAATGTGTGTACTGGAGATGATCATACATATACACGTATCCACACTGCCACACATATATGCTTGTTTATTTTATTTATTGACTAGCAATTGATTAGATCTTAAACATTGCTCGTTCATGGATAAATGTACTTTTCAGAATCCTTATTCTGGTATGATAAAAATCGACATATTATTTATTTTATTCGTTCCGAATACTGCTGACTAATTCAATGATGCTACTTTTAAAATATTTATAGATCATAGCAATATTCTCTATAGTGAACTGGTAGTCATCAATTAAATATGCATAAACTTTATTTGTATGTGTGATTATAATTCTCTGCATAATACTGTAAATTAAAATAAATTATTTTTAGTAGAGTTGGTCGATCACTAACATCCAAAGATAGACTTGCACATTTTTTAGGTGATAATTTTGCCATATAGTACTTGGATCTCAATGGTTGACTTCGAGAATAATGCGTTCAATTACCGTTGATCTAAATCCTTAAATTACGAAATCTAGCTACTAATTAAATTGAAAATAATCCCATGTTTCCTCAAAAACTTTTGGCTTCATCTACTGATATATATATATATATATTGTTTATCAATAATTAGATGTAATATTTCACTAAAAAAACAATTAGATGTGCGACATGTATAATTTCTTTAGACCCACATACACAAAGAAATATATATATATATATAGAGATCGGATCATGTGAGAATCACACCCCCTGTGAGAATTGAGAACCAATTTTAGCCACAGATCTCGCCTATTTGGACGGCCAAGATTTGTTCCAAACTTAAAAAAACGCGGTGGCATTACTGTAATATTACAGACTTTTTAATGAAGCAAGAGTATTTTTGTAATTTAGGAATTCTATTATTTTTGGCATGAAATCTCTTTCCCGTCTGTAATCGAAATCTGTTTCCTTCTACATATCGATTTCCTTTATGTTTATATAATCGAAATTTCAATCGATTCTCTTCGAATTTTATTCATCTCAATCGGTGTTCACGCGATTTTTTGCCTGGAGTTTCAGTTATTCGCTGTTATTTGATGAAGATGCCGGGTAAAAAAGTTTTTTGGTGTATTTTATTGTGATTTTTTATCCGTTTTTATTTTAGATTTGTTCGATAAGATTGATGAAAGTGAGATTTTTTTCACGTGATTCTCTTCGATTTTGTTGTGTTTATCTAATCCAAATTCCAGTCGATTCATCTTAATCGTCATTCACGTGAGTTCCCCTAGAGTTTTTTAGTTGTTCGTTGTTCTTGGATGATGATGCCGGGGTAAAAATATTTTTGTTGTACTTTTCCTGCGATTTTCTTCGATTTTCTTTGATTTTGTTGTGTTTTATGTTGATTAAATTGAACTTTTTATTTTTGAGGATCAACATGTATTTTTAGCACTGGTGTAATTAGTTTTAGCATTGCCCGTAACCTATTTTAGCACCATTGTGAACAATTTTAACATTATTAAGCATTAACGTGATTAGTTGTGTATTGATTAATGTGCAGATTATGTTTCTACCACTTTGGAGATTGCGCCTTTGTTTTCTAAATTTTACACACCTGAATATGAACCATCCAAAAATTTTGTTTTACTTTTCCTGTGATTTTTTCACGCAATTCTCTTTAATTCACCATCAAAACTGGTAGTTTATATTTTAGCACTGGTAGTTTATATTTTAGCACTTCCATTTTCTTTTTTAGCACTGTTAGTTAATGTTTGAATATTTTGGTAGGTGATAGTGTTAGCATTTTTAGTCTTTTATTTACGATGAGAAAGACATAATAATAACAGAGATTTGTGAATTTTTACACGGTTGCAGGTATTCAATGATTTTTGCACCCTTCATTTGAAATGACAATCATGGGAAGCTTGTGACATTTGGGGATGCTTTCCCATTGTGCTTTATTCATTTCCCTTACAGTCTCTAAGATAGTTGATGAGCATGTTGTTGCTTCTAAGAATGGATATTTGTAATATACATTACTGCTTCTATTATATTCATTATTTGTGGCAGTTTTAGCTCTTTTGTTTCTGCTACTTTCATCTTCTGCAGTCCTTTTAGCACCTATAATTTTTTATATAATACTATTAAGTAAACGAAAATAACAATGCTAAAAACATAATCATAATGCTAAAATATGAGATGACAGTGCTAAAACTCTAAACTACAGTGCTAATTGTAATGATCATGACAAGTTTTTAATCACAATGCTAATATAGGATCATGTTAATGCTAAAAATGAGAGTTTGCAATTGTAATAGTGTTTGCACTATATTCATAATTCAACAGCATGTAATAGTGTTTGTTCATTTTTTTTTACAATGTCGATGATATTTTTTAATTGTAATGCTAACCAATTGTCATGCTAAACAAGGGTCATGTTAGTGCTAAAATAAGTCATGACAGTGCTAAAATAGGGAATGACAATGCTAAAACCCTAGATTGAAAAATATACACGTAAATCACATGTACATTGAAATTTCTGATTTTACCCTTACTAAGATTCATGGGCAGCGAAGTTGGACGTTATTACAATTATGCCACCGCCTTTTTTTAAATCTGGAGCATATCTTGGCCGTCCAAATATAGTAAATCTATGGCTTAGATTGGTTCTCGGTTCTCATCTAGGGTGTAATTCCTTCTGGAACCCAACCATATATATATATATATATATATATATAGAGAGAGAGAGAGAGAGAGAGGATGAATCAAATGAGAACCATGACCCCATGTGGGAACTAGAAACTCATCTCATCCATCCATTGTTTTGATTTAGATGGCTAAGATTTGGTCAACTTTTGGTCAAAGGCGGAATGACAAACTTGTAATATTTGAGCATAATTTTCAGAAATCATATAGACAACACTTTAAAACCGTTGTCTATTCTTATAAATTTCGTATGCTAAAATGAGAGTACTATCATGCTATTATGAACATATATACATGCTAATATGAATATATATATATATATATATATGCATGCTAGTATGAACATATATACATGCTAGTATGAACATATAATGTCTTACTATTAACGACACTACTACTGCTATTATGAGTAAAATTTATGTGTTTTGTGAATATTTTTTCATGCTGATATGAATATTTTTTCATGCTATTATGTGTATACTTCTATGTTATCGTGAATATTTTGTCATGCTATTATGAGTTTAACATCACGCTATTATGGACGAAAAATATATTCTCGAATAAACATATGAACAATGGATCTTAAATGAAAGAGCACGAAAAGAGTTTTAATTTGATATATAATTTGCGTTAATCTAATGAAAAATGAGCAAGTTATGGATGTTTAAAGTTTAAATAAGAATAAAATATTGTGTGGTTGTGATTAGTTCCTAGTTCTCATATGGGAATTGGTTCTCATGTGAACCATACCCTATATATATATATATATATATAAAATAAATTATAGGCACTACGTTTCTATCGCAAAAAAATGTACATAAAAAGATGAAAATAAGTTGGTCCAGCCCACATGACCGCAGAATATGTTGACTTCAACTATACTATTCTACTTTTTCCCCTAAAAAATATTAACAAAATTACACATCCTAATCTACTTTTTTTTTGTGGGTGGGCGAAGGTTTTAAGGTAATTGTAATAAGGGCCAAGGGATAGCTTGTTTTTCCTTTTTCTTTTAAGGGCTAACAAAAAAGAGGTAGCTATTTAGTCACAACCGTAGAATGATTGGATGAATTGAAATTTCGTAGCTATGTTTTGAAAACGAGAAATCATTGTTTAACCGATTATATATTGAACTTGATTTTAAATAAGGCTAATTCTAAATACATCCCCCATTTTACTCTTTATTCCACCCAAGATTAAATAAATAAATAATATTAATAAAATACTCTTTTTCACTCCCATAGCTCCATTCATTTTCAACTTCAGATGTTTATCTTCTTTCTCAAACCCTCCAACAAAATATAGCCCCCAATTACCTAAAATTCTAAAAATTAAACAATAAAGCCTACAAATTAAATAAAAAAACTCAGCCACAAGATCGTTGGAGAGAGCAAAGGAAAGGCAGAAGACAAGTTATCAAAGCAAGTAATTTGATGCAATTGCACGAAATCTTCTTCAAATCTTCAATCACATTCATAATCATTCAAATATTCTCAAGTGGACTTCAAAATTTGTTCCAGGTACAATTTTTCAAGCCATCCATGGGAGAATTCAGAGCTTGCAAACAAATTCTTGAACTTTTGAAGAAAATGCAAATATATATCCCAAGTTTCCATACAACTCTCTTAGTATTCCAATCACACCCTATAAATATATTGGAGCAATTCCACCACAAATTCGTTCCAATTTGATTCAAGCTTCAAGCTTTGTGTTAATAATTATATTGGAGCATTCCCACCATAAATTTCAAAGTTTAATAAATTGGGGAAGCTAGGTGATTGGAATGAACTCACCGATGGCTGGATATACCTTCGTGGAATGTGAATTTCAAGAATACGAAAAAAAGTGATTTTAATATTTTGTTATGGTTTTAAAGGTGGGGGTTGTACATGTGTTTTTTTTTTAACGTTAGGTTTTTAAGTTTTTTTTAGAAAAGTGGATTAATGTGGTTAATTGGTTATTAGGTTTTCAAGTGATATATGGCTAAAGGAAAAAAGTTGTCTATTTAATTAATATTTATATTTTATTAAATTATGGGGCTATAAAAAAAAAATGAGGTTGTGTTTAGAATTCTCCAATCCCCAATCATTAAATAAAGTCAACTAGCTGTACAAAACTAATAGCAAATTCTTGTGAAATTAATTTTCCAAAGATTGAATCTTACTGGGGCCAATATTTTGCTCGATTTAGAATTGTTTGGCCCAATGGGCCCAAGATAGAGGAGCGTTCGGTAAAATATTTTTAAAAAACTGTTCCCGCTCTTTTTCATTTAAACATAGCACTAACAGTCTCCATTTTTTCAATATTAAAAAAAGAAAGATTCATTCAACTCTCTTGGTAGCTGTACCCCAATTTTGGTTCTGATTCTTCTCGCAATGGATCTTCATCCCACTCCATATCCAGGTTGATTTGTGTTTATTTTCCTTATTTTTTCTATGATTTCGTTTTTATGCTCAGTGTCTGTTATTTGGAGAAGTTGTTCCTGAATTTTGGCTAGATCTTTGCAGTTAAATCTCAAAATATGAAACCAAAATTTTCCAAGAAAATCCCTGAACCCCAGAAAATCAATGCGAAGGGTGGATCGCTCCTGCACAGGTGAAAACATTGGCGCCTACAACCTGTTTGTTAGAATGCCTGAATGAGTGAATGATAGGTTTTTCTGTGGTTAGTTGCAGGGAAAAGCGAGTGTTTGGAACTGCCCAGAATCCAAACATACCTCCGAAGATGAAGACGGCACCCGAGAAGCCAGTCAAGGGAAAACCCGCAACAGGGCTGCTAAAGAAGGCGACAAAACCATCTCTAGCAACTCGATCATCAATTATCCGGCCGCCAGTTGTGGAGGCCAAGAAGTCATCTGAGAAAACCCTGGCTAGGCCAAAGAAGAAAGGCGTATACTTTAAAGAAAACAAGGTCGAAAGAAATATGAAGTTTTTGGATGATGGAAATTTTACCGAGCCTCACACTCCTGTGAATGCGGTTATAGCCAAGCCAAGGTTTGTCACGCCTTATCACAGCGCAGAGAAATGCAGCAAATGCAGGTTCGACAAGCTTGAGACTGCGTCTTACTGGCTGTCTCAGATCAAATTGGCGGAATCTGTTGGGAAACATTCAGTCTCTGCTGCTTTCTTTGCACTGGCTTTTGAGTGCAATGCAGAGGTGAATTTCATTTTCCTTCTGAGGGATACTTAGGCAGCTTGTATTCGAATTTGAGTGAGAAGATTCTGATCACTTGTTGTTTTTGTGTGAATTCTTGTTTAGCCCATTCGCAACTTGAGAGTTGAACTGAAGAAATATCTGGCACGACACGAAAACCTGAATGAGGAAGTAGAATGGAAGAAGCTGTCAGTTAGCTATGGACTCATGAAAGAGGAAAGCTGCACGAATGGGGAGGATATAAAAGCGGCAAGCCTACACAACCATGAAGACGAAGATTTGCCAAACCAAATTGCTCAAGGAAATAAAAGTTGAGATCTTTTCTTGAATATGGTTTGTTTTGAAACTTGTGATGTGGGAGTGTTGTGAATTGTGGTGTAGGATTAGTTCATATTAGAAAGGAAGATCATACATTGTTTTCCTGTCTTTTGAATTTGGGAGATAAGTAGATAGTCAGGTTTGTAGGCTAATGATTTATTGTTTAATCTTTATAATGATTTACTGTACATGTTTTTATTTTGTTTGGCATTTCCTTTCCACTTGAGTTTTACTCAATGGTGATTGGTGACTCTTGGCTATTGCGTTGGAATATTTTGTTTCTGTGCACTTCATTTATAGTTGTAGGTCTAGATACCTTCAACTTTGAAACGTAATGCTTACTTTCTTTAAATTCACTATTGTGATAAGAAAATTGGAACAATCAAAAATAGCATCAATTTTACCATTTCACCAAAATAACGCCGATTCTCTCTCCACCGGCCACCACATCTGGGGCGCCATTGAGGGAGAGGAGAGAAGGCTGCTATCTCTCATCAACGATATAATTTTTTTATTTTATTTTTTTTCAATTTTTTTATGTTGTTTTTCATTTAATGTTTTGTTTTTTTTATTTTGTATATGTTATTTGTAATTTATGTTGTATTTTAAATAATGTGTTGTAAATCAATATTAAATTTTTTTATAAATGATAAATTTAATTGAATGCAAATGTTGAAACATAAAATTAAATTAGATCAAAATTACACCAACAATAAAAACAACATCAAAATACTAAAATGGGTAAAATTACACCAACAATAAAACTACATAAGAATACTAAAATGGATAAAAGTACATGAAATCAAAACATAAAAATAGGCATAAAAAATACAAACATTTTCCTAATAATTTAAAATGCCACTTCCACTCCCTCCAAGATCGGGAAAATTTCCAAATATTATGTAACTTTATGTTTGTTTCGTAGTATTTTAATGAATCATATTTTTATTTTATATTAATTCGAATATATTTGTTTCAAAAAGAATATTTCAATAATTATTATGAAATGTTGAATTTAATTATAGATATACATTAAATGAAATTGTATATTATTATATGTTAGCAATTATACAATAATAATTATAAAGAAAATAAAAGAAATATTACGGAATATGCTATTTTTGTGTAGAATTATAGTGCAGATTGATTGAGATGAAATGATGAATTTGTTGTATTTTAGTGATAGTAATATTGTATTATGGTGGTGGAGATGGTCTAAATAAATCATTGTATAATTCCCCAATTAGACATCTATGAATTTATTCTGTAATCAAATACACACAACAAAGTTTGATGATGAGTATTCCCACTAATTGCACTTGCATATAAGTTGAGATCTCTCTCACGGTTCAGTTCCTAATTCCCCAACCTCAACCCAACAAAAAAAAAAAGTGGGCCTCTTCTTGTATCAGCAAACAAAGCCTAATAGTGTTTGCCACATTATTTCTGGACATATATTTTACTGACTCAAATTTAAATGTAATGTGCCGACTATATATATTTTGAAGCATTAATATTAAAACCCCAAAAATATTAAGAATTGGGAAAGTATGGAATCTTATGTGCTTCGATTTGTTGTAATCGCTGGTTGGGTGTACTTGCACTCTTTTTTCACGAGATGTGATAGTTCTAAAGATTAGTCTTTTTCCTTCTTAGTTCTTACCCAAAAATGAAAGATGATAATCGTACACTATTACTAATAACTAGAGTATTTTCCGTGCGATATGCATATGAAATATAAATAAATTTTTTGTTAAAAATTATAATCATAAAAAATTATAAAATTATTATAACAAAAAAGTTATAATTATTATGAATTACATAAATTTTTATATTATTCATTTTTTTGGGTTAATTATAGCATACAATTGTTATTAATGGTCATTGAGATTAAGCTTAACAAAAAAAAGATAAAATAAAAATGATGACTTAAATTTAATTTTGAAATTAAAACTTAGTTGTAATTACGAGGGCAAATTACATATTAATGCCTGACTTTTCAACTTTTTAACAAAAATGTCATGACCTTTAAATATTTACATTTTAGTGCATGGTCATGTAAATTTTTTTTATCAAATGTATCATAAAGTCAACTTTCTGCTTGTATCTTATTGCCTACGTGTATCGCCGGAAATTTGAAGTGGGTTTTTATAATGTCACATCAGATAAAAAAAATAAAAAATGTACATTTAAACCATAAAAAATGTGTTCACAAATAAAAATAAAAATAGGAACATTCCCAATTTTAACTTTACCTAGTCATCCCATCTTTAAATATTAAAATCGTGTCCTAAAAACATTACAACCCATTATCTGGAATTTGAAAGTACTCCATCCGTTTCGAAATGTTTGTTGTTTTAAGTTTTTTATCTAGAATTAACGATTAATTTATGGACAAATATACTCATGCCTCATATATGCCATAAAATCTAATTTATCTATATTTTTCTAAAAAATAACAACATTTTCTCTCTCCATATATTTTTCTCTCTCCATTTTGTTAGAATTAAGAAATCTTGTAGGATTTTAGGGGGTTAAAATTGAGAGAGAGGATGTCAAATTATAAAAAAACAGCAAACATTTTGAAACAATACAAAAAACTTAAAACAGCAAACATTTCGAAACGGAGGGAGTATAATTTAGTTGTAATCAACTGATCATGACTTTTATTGTTTGAAAATTAAATAAAAAATATTTTCTAGTTAATTTTTTTGAAACAATAATATTAACAAGAATATGAAAATATATAATAAATAAATATACAGAAATATTCGACATCATTATACATCAAAATAATTTTTGTTATTAAATAGATGATGATGATGATAATAATAATAATAATAATAATAATAATAATTCTTTTTTATGATAATTAAACCAACATAAAATGTTACATGCATAGAATCTTAGCACTATTGTTTATGTATAAATGTCTATATTGTAATTAAAAATATAGAAAAAGAAAAAAATCTTGTTGATTATGTTTTCACGAAATTATTATCAAATAAAAGTTTAAAGATTCTGAAGAATTAATTGAGGAGGTTCAGTTTATTGATTAGGGTATTAATTGTTGGGTCTGGGTTACATGCATGTATGTATGTATGTATGCAATAAATTAATTGAGGTGGAGAGTGACATGTGAGAGACAGAGAGTAGTACGGTACGGCGAAAGCGGGAGATGAGCGAAAGCTAAGGGCCACTCCCCCCCCCCCCCCCCCCCCCGACAAACATGGCTCGATTAAAGCACGTAAAACACACACACACACTAAGCTCGATCTCTGCTCCCACCCCCACCGCCACTGTTCCTGGGGGGCTCACTCATCGATCAGCTCTCTCTCTCTCTCTCTCTCTCTCTATATATATATATATATATATATATAAATACATATACTGATGGGGGATGGCCTGGCCGGCATGAGTATCGAGGGGTTAATTAGCTCTCTAGCTTCTCTCTATTTCTGCTTCACTTGGTCAGTTTTCTCTCTCTCATATTTCCCTTTCCAGGCCCATTGATACTTACATATGTTATATATGTATTGTGTCATTGTTTGTGTGATAATGCTTCTTCACTACTAGCTATCTTTTTCTTCACTGTTTTTTTTCTGTGTTCAGATATAGATATCGTTTCAGTAGTGTCGTTCTCGATATAAAGAAAGAGACGATGCTACAATAATATCTTCACTTTATTAAAGTCACTGCACTTGTTGTGACATCTCATTCCTTAGTTACTCTCTCTCTCTCTCTCTCTATTATATATACAGAGAATTATATGTAGTTTTAATTATGTATGCCGGATTTAAGAAGTACTCTATTATATATTCAGAGAAATATAGAGCCCGTAACTCTATCTTACACGTTTGAAAGATCTAAAATTACTGAATTTTTTATTTATTTATTTTTTACTCACATAACCGTCTAACTCTAAAATTGTTGATTTAAGATTAGAGATTTAACGGGATTAAAATTACAGAGAATAGAGAATGATGTGGTGATTAAATATCAACATCATTTCTATCATATATTAAATTAAACAAAAATAAATACAATTTCAAATTAATTAAATTAAACAATCAATTTTATTAAGTTTCATCAAATAAAAACTATCACTTTCCGCCGTTCCAGTCTCGTTACTTTATAATTTGAAATTCAACTTTGTTTGTTTGATTAATTAAATTGTATTATATTTATAATTGATTATTATGATTTTAATTCCATGCCCAACTATTAAATCTTGTTAAAATATTTAATAAATTAATTACTCTGAATTTTGTTCTTTCTTTATATCTCTTTTCAAACTAATAATTTTCCCAACAAAGTCGAAAAAAATAAAAAGAACTATCAATTTATTAATGTTATGGGAAACCAAAAGGAAATTATTACAATTACACAGTACTTAATTTAATTTAAACTTTTAAGGATTTTAATTTAAACTTTTAAGGATCCATGATTGAATTAAGCAGATATTGAATTGATATAATTTAATAAAGTTTTATATTTAATTTAATAAAGGTAATTAACGTAAATTTGTGTTTGCTTTTGTTTAATTTAAATTAGGATAAAAATGATATGGATATTTAACGTGACACCACCTTCTGTTGGATGGAGTTTTAATATCATTAAATCTTCAAGCTTTAAATCGATAGTTTTAAATCTTTAAAGCATTATATTGGTATAATCTATCTTCATGCTCTATATCGGATAAATGAACCATTTTTCAGTCCTTGGATTATTTATTCTCATATATAGTAAATAATTTTTCTAATTAGTGTGTTTAATTTGGGGAAATTTATATCTTGATGGTCTTTCTCAAACAAAGAAATTCAAATCTACTGCAACTACTCATGAGTGTGTGTGATTCACTTATTTGTGATTTGGGGTCAGATGTTTTAAATTAGAATCTCGCATATAAATCTTGAATTCTCTTCTTCTCTTCCCTCAATTTTTTTTAAAGAGAGGTCATATATTGACCCCAAATAAACAAAAAAAAAATCAAAATTAAATCTCGACCATCTAGCACCCTCTAGGTAGTATTTCACCCTTCTTGGCGTAATTAGGGGCCACCTATAGCTCGATTTTTACAACACTCATCTTGATAGCCTTTATTTGTTATTAGTTTAATTATTATTTTAGGATAAAGATGATGATTTATATTTTTTGAGTGGAGAATATTTTCTCTAATTTAGTAAACCGTTAATTATTGCCAAACACGTTTTCTGGAGGGAGGCACACCAGATCTCATGTCACATTTTTCATATATGGCAAAGCTTCATTTTTTCAATTTTTTTTATTTTTAATTTAATTAATTTTTTTATTTAGGGTTTATCATCCACCAAATAGGGTATATTAAAAAAATAAAAAATAAATTAAAAAATAGTTATAGTATACAAAATGTAATACGGTTGGATACAGTTCTCTGATAGGGGATGGGAGGGAGCTAAAGTAATAGGCTTTTGAAGTAATCGTGCGCATCTGTTAAATTTGGGCAGTCACAGTCAGTCCGTTTTTTTTTTTTTTTTTACTCACACACCCGACCTGTGGTCTTGAGGAGATTCAAACTCGTGACCTTTGATCTCCAAGCAATCTCACTCCACCACTAAGCTATCCCCACCAGGACACAGTCAGTCCGCTTTTACAGCTAAGTAGGGATCTTAATTACTTATCTGAAACTGTGGGGGAATAACATACAATTCACTTTTTTCTTTAAAACTTCACCGTTTTGGTATAATTTTTCGTTTGTGCTCTTTGAAATACTAGAATAAAAAACAACGAAATTAATATGAGAAGAGAATTATAAAACTAACTCGCAATTTAAATGTAATCGTTGTGCAATGCTATCACAAATAATTAGAGAGACACCTCTTGATGCGATCCTCGTCGGCACATGACAAAGAAAGCTTTAGAACTTCCCAGGACTTGTATCATTTTTCGCCGATTTGGATGGATGGATCCAAACCCTAGCCTCACAACGATGTTGAACCACGAATTTATCAAATTCGTAACCCGTGATCAATTGGAAACACGAACTTGGATTGGATGTAGACGCCACAAGCGGGGATGATGAACCCGTTTGATAAGTCGAAGTTGAATCTCACAAATATTATGAAATTCGGATAAAAGTTCTCCAAAGAGAGAATAAACTCACAAGTTTATAATTGAATTCAATAATGGTGTTGTTCAATAATGTCCACAATGGATCCCTATTTATAGTGTAGGGATGGACGAAATCTAATGCTAAAAGGACTTAAAAATCTGCTCCAAAAAGAATTCTATCTAGACTAGGAAACTGCCTAACTAGAATCCTATCCAAAGTAAGAAACTACCTTAAATAAATCCTAGTCAAACTATGACTCTTAAAAATCGAAAATTAAGAAATAAAATAAATAAAAATCTGACTAAATAAATACTATAGTCTAATAAACCAATCCCCTTAATGAAAATATTAAGGACCGATATTACTCCTAATCAGTATGGGCATACTGACTGTCGCGCGCGGTATGGGCATACCGACTGATTTCCATCTTCATGCAATGCACTCTAACTCCAACCCTTGATAACCTTGTGCCGCTATCAACACCTTCCAGCTTGGTTCCCCTTTTTGGCTCCTTCCATGGGTTTCCTTGACGCCTCTTGTTCCCAAACCTCTCGTATGAACCCGTTGAGGCTTTCCTTAAACCTCTTAGCTCGCGATCGCGTCACGAGTCCTTCAGGCACCTTGATTGGATCCGACACCTCCTTAGCTCGGAGCGTATCACCTATTAATAGTTATAATTGTCAGTTGTCACAATATATATATATATATATATGGGACTAATTAATCATGCTAAATAAGTTAATTTTGTGTAACAACTGGCTAGCAAGGAATTCAAACTCATATTCTTCATACTTAAGTTTTGTTGTTTTAGTTAACCATAATTTCTGGAATAAGACGTGGGATGAGTTTTTTGGAAAGATATATATTTTGATCGGTTACATTACTTACATATACTAACAATTACTTTTAGCATGCTTGATTTCAATCAATCAATGATATAGCCAGTGGCCTAGGCCTAGCAGCTAAACAAGATAACTAAATCTAGTGATATTTAAGGAACAAAATCAATTTTTTGAGCCATAAACTGTGCTTATACTCATATCTCATGAGTTATATTAAAATAAAATTGAAACTTCTGCTAGATTTGCAAGTGCACCTTTTTTGTAGTAATATTTTTTTTCACAAGAGTGAAGTATTCATTGTGAAACATATTTATGGAAGGAAGGTTCATATTAGAAAACTCTAAGACTATGTTTATCAGCAACCACTCCAACCACCCAACAATCCAACCTTTTTAATATTTAATTCATTTCTCTCTTCCACATCACTGTTACTCATCACAACCCAACCATATTTAATTTTGATAGTTTATCAATGACCAATTGACCACTCAACCATCCAACCACAATATTATATATAATTATTTTTAAATATAATTTTATGAAGTATATCAACTTGTTAAAATTAAAATAAAATAATAGCACAAATAAGAAAAAAAAACTCAAAAAATTACAAACAAATAAAATTTCAAAATACGACAAACCAAGAATATAAATTTTATGTTTCATTATATATTTTCATTTATATATTTTTTTTATATAATTAAACCATCCTTAATAAATTTTATGTTTTATTTGTATTTTTAAATTATATATATATATATACACATATAATTTAATTCATAAAAATAATATTTTAATATTTATTCAAATTTTAAATATTAAATTAATTTATAAACGAATTAATAATCAAATAGTCAAAAGATATTAAAAATTAATCAAAAATATATCAAATAAAATTTAATGGCCAATCATTTTTTGCCATGTGGAATTTATTGAATAAACAAGAGAAAAAACCACAATGGTTGCTTTGGATTGATTTTGGTCCATGGTTGATCTTGCTTGATCTCATGGTTGCTTCCTCTTTTTTTTTTTCTTTGCTAATATCCTACATGACATAGACCATGTGGAGACCATGGTCACCAATAAACATAGTCTAAGACCACCATTATCAGCATTTTTTTTTACGTGGCGTTCGAACGGTTGCCATTGTGGCAACCGATAATTCTAGTCTAAGGGAGTGTTTGGATTCATGGACGATATATGGAATTGATTATATTGCGTACAATAAGATTACACTATTTTAACAATCTTTATACTTAAAATTTAATGATTTAGGATACTATAGAAATATTTCATTCAAATTGAATGATTCGGATGTATATTGTCTTGCGATACCTAAATTGCCCCTAATAGACAAGGTTAATAAGTACACTGGAGAGGTGAATAAGTAACTTCCAATTATAACTGGACCCATATACAGCTTTGATCACACAATCCATCCTATGAATAATGATTTAATAATTAGCAACTTTAGGATATGAGATTTTCTATTACTTTTCGTATTATATCTCAAATCTATATAACAGTAGTATATAATAACAATACCACATCCATAAATAGAAAAATTAATTTTCCTGCTCAATTGACACACCCCGAAATGGAAAAAATTAATATAACATTAATTAATTAATTAATTAATTAAGAAATATTTATATTAGCTAATTAATTAGTTAGTTGGAATAACTATTGTCCGCAAATTAATGTATGATTAGGCATCTCCTTTCTTATGGAAATTCTCAAAGACAAACCAATTAATATCTAATATAATTTTATGGATTGTCCTATCTTCACTGAATTTTTCCTAGGATTTAGATTAACGCGATTTCCTTAGGTATTATGCAATCACAAGGTTTAGAAGGACCACAATATCTATGGAATATATTCGCTAATTATATATTTAATTAATTTAGATTATATAGTGCTTAATTTAGATTAACCAATGTTAGTAGCCGCCGATTATACCCTTATATAGAATATTAATTAATCTACCAATCTAACAATCTGTTATTATATACTACTATTGTATTAATATAGTCTATTTAATTACCTTAATTAACAGGTTGGTATGTAAAATTGAAGATCAATTTCGGATTGCGAAATTAAGAAATGTTGATGTTATATACTACTATATGATATCGATTAAGTGTTCATAATTAATTTTTTGCATTCTACTCTAAAAAATCTTTCTCATGGTCCTATTAGCGTAGCCACATATATGTGAAGAAAGATGGTTTGTTCATCATCTGTTAGTACTTGTTTCAAGACGTAAGATTTGAGATTTTATACTTTTATTTGTGAAATTTATTCTAATAGAGACCCTGATGTTTATATATTAATTGTTATGAGAAAAAGCATATGAGCACCATATTTACTTTATCACATGGTAGTCTTGACGACTATCTGTATAATAGAAAACATGATATTATTTAAAAATGCAAAACAGGTATTCGAATTGGAATTTATGAGGTTGTGGTTTGATCTAATTAGCATTTCTATATCTGTTTTATTTTCATATTTAATCTTTTTATGTTACACTTACGTTTTGCTAATAAATGTGTAAAATGCACATATGATATAGAAAAATTATTTCAGTTTGTTATAATATGAGAAGTAGCAGAATAAAGCGCATAAAGTGTATGTAGAAATGCTGGAAAGAGATTTTTGAATTTTTGTATATTGATCAACTCAAATGAATACAAAATGATTACAGATATTTATAGACTAACAACTACAATAACTGTTGTTAACTAATTCTCCACAAATCACGGAGGAAACGCCACGTGGAGATTCTTTCTAACTAACTACTTAACTCTACTTTTGAGCTTAACATAAATATTCTAATACTCCCCTTCAGAAACCAAGACTGCTACTGTTTTAACTTGAGCTTGTCTCTAAGGAACTGGAATCTTTTTTCCGAAAGTGGTTTTGTAAATATATCGGCAACCTGCTCCACAGATGGAACATATCCTATATCAAGAATCTTGGCTTGAACCTTTTCTCTGATAAAGTGAACATCCACTTCAATGTGTTTAGTTCGGGCGTGAAATACTGGATTTGAGGCTAAAGAAATAGCACTATTGTTATCACACCAAACTTTAGCTGGAGTAGTAACTGGAAATCCTAGCTCTTTGCATAAGGCCTGCAGCCAGATTACATCAGCAGTTGCATTTGCAAGAGAGCGATACTCAGACTCAGCACTGCTTCTGGACACAACTTCCTGCTTCTTAGAACTCCAGGTAAGTAGATTTGATCCAAGGAAAACGCAGTGCCCTCCGGTGGAACGTCTATCATCAGGGCAACTAGCCCAATCGGCATCAGAGTATGCCTCCAGGAAAGTAGAAGAAGTGGGTGAAAAACTGAGATAAAGCTCTTTAGTACCCTTCAAATACCTAAGCAGATGCTTACAAGCACTCCAATGTACATTTGTGGGATGCTGCAAGAATTGACTTAGTTTGTTGACAGCAAAAGCTATGTCCGGCCTGGTGAGACTAAGATATTGAAGAGCGCCAACTGTGCTCCTATATAATGTGGGATTATCAAACTGTACACCATGCTCTTTAGAAAGCTTTGTTGTAGCCATAGGGGTAGCACACGGCTTGCAACAAGTCAAATTGTTCTTTTCCAAGAGTTCATCCAAATATTTGGTTTGAGATAATGCAAAAGATCCATTTTGATGCTGAACTTCGATTCCAAGAAAATATTGAACTGTGCCCATGTCTTTAAGAGCAAATTTCAGATTAAGACTGTGAATAACAGCCTGGACTTCACTATTATCATCCCTAGTGACTAGGATGTCATCCACATAAACCAAGAGGATCACAATCTTGGACTGATGATGTTTGTAGAATAGAGAGAAGTCTGATTGTGATCTTGAGAATCCAAGTTCAACCAGATAAGCTTTCAAAGTATTATACCAAGCTCTGGGTGCCTGTCGCAGCCCATATATGGCTTTGTTGAGTTTACAGACATGATCAGGAGATTCAGTGGACTCAAAACCTTGAGGCTGTGTCATGTATATAACCTCTTCAAGCTCTCCATTGAGAAACGCATTGTTAATGTCTACCTGTCTGATCACCCAATGCCTTACTGCAGCCATAGTAAATATAATACGAATGGTAGAAAACTTTACCACAGGACTGAAGGTTTCCAAGAAGTCTACACCAGTATACTGTTCAAACCCTCTAGCTACAAGTCTAGCTTTTAGCTTATCCAAGGTTCCATCAGATTTTGTCTTAACCTTAAACACCCATTTTGTAAAAATAAGCTTTTGACTAGAATCATATGGAACTAGAGTCCAGGTGTGCTTGTCTTGAAGTGCAGAAAACTCTTTCTGCATTGCATCTACCCAAGCTGGATCAGCAAGGGCCTGGTCAACAGTAGAGGGTTCCTCAGGAAGTTTGGTAGTAGAAATCAAGGCTTTTAGCTTAAAAATTCCATTTTTTGATCTAGTAATCATGGGGTGATGAGAAACTGTAGGAGGAGAAGATGAGAGTTCTGAGGAGTTTGAGGAATCAGATACTGATTCATTCTGAGGACTAGTAGTAGAACTATCTGAATTATCATGTGTTGAGGAATCATGAGATGAAGAACTGTCATTATGTGATGAGAACTGTGGGGAAGAAGAATTTGCAGAAGTATCATGAGAAGGATTAATCACTACTGTAGTAGACTGAGAAGAAGAAGGACAAGGAATAGCAGAAGAACCACAAAAAGATTCAGATTCACAAAGAGAAGGAAATGGAAACTCTAGTTCATTGAAGGTAATTGAATCAGATATATAAAATCTCCCAAATGGATGATAGCAAATATAACCTTTATGAGAAGGGCTATAACCCATGAAAACACATTTGCTTGATCTGAACTGTAGTTTATGCACATTATAGGGCTTAAGAAATGGGAAACATGTGCATCCAAACACTTTAAGATTGTTGTACACAGGAATATGACCAAACAGACACTGAAAATGAGATTTATAGTCAAAAACAGATGTGGGAAGCCTATTTATGAGATAAGTGGCAGTGGAGAAAGCTTCCCACCAAAATTGTAATGGAACAGAAGCTTGAGCTAATAATGTAAGACCTTTGTTAACTATATCTTGATGTTTTCTTTCTGCCCGGCCATTTTGTTGATGAATATAGGGACAGGGGTGTTGAAAATGAATACTTAGTGATTGAAGATGATGAACTAAAGGTCTGAACTCACCCCCCCCCCCAATCAGTCTGCAAAGACTAAACAGATACATGAAACTGACATTGAACCATGGCTAAGAAATGTTTGACAGTAGAGCGAGCATCAGATTTTTGTGACAAAGGGTATATCCAAGTATATCTAGTGAAGTCATCAACAAAGTGAATATAGTACTTGTAGCCATGTATGCTAGTAGTATGGGCTGGACCCCATAAATCAGAGTGAATTAATTGAAATGGTTTAGTGGTTTTAAGTGTTTGAGTAATATGAGAGTGTTGATGAATTTTCCCAGTTTGACAAGCATCACAAAAAGACAAGAGATTGGGTTTGAAAGAAACTTTGGCTGTATTCAGAACTTTAGAGAGTACAGAATCATTTGGATGACCAAGTTTTCTATGCCAAGTATTAATATCTGAGATACACAAATGAACATTAGGAAGAGTTCCAACTACTGTGACCACATCCTTACAATCACCAGCAGAGATAGAAGCAACAAATTGAGAACTACACTTATTTTTATTTTCTACAGAAGCAGCATAAGCATCTTTCATAGATTGATGTAGAGGTGTTCTAACCATATGTGTAGAATCTTCTGCAGATGACTTTATTGCTGAGAATGTCTTCACAGGAAACATGGACAAATCAAACTTGTATAACCCCCTTTTCCAATAGTCCTTTCATCAGCACCTTGTGACTAGACTTGTCCTTAACAAAACAAGCATCATCATGAAACTCAACTAGCACACCATTGTCTTTTGTAAACTGAGAAATGCTTAGTAGATTTTGAGTAATATGTGGTACGTACAGTATATTATTCAAAAAAAATTGAATGAGATCCATTTGAGAGTCGTGCTTTACCTGTAGCAACAATAGGAATCTGCTGTCCATTTCCAACCATGAGTCTATCATCTCCATTGATAGTAGAATGAATGCTTAGATTCTGAAACTCATTAGTTATATGATTTGTGGCTCCACTATCCACAATCCACTGTGCTTGTCCATCATCAACATAACCCTCATCCTGATAGAATTCAACAGAATTTAAGTCAGCAAGGTAGGCTTGTGGAGAAGAAGAAGAATTACCAGTGAAGGTCACATCAAATCGCTTGTAGCATTTGAGAGCTACATGGCCTGTCTTCCCACAGAGCTGACAAACAATTTTGCTGTCTTTAACAAACATTATTCCCCTTCCTCTGACAGGAAGCATGCGAGAAGGAGGAACTCCAGAAGTACGGTTGTAAGCTATATGAGCACTAGAAAACTGAAAAGCAGCTTGACTGGTAAGTCTCTGTTCCTGAGCTTGCAAGGCAAAATGAACCTCTTGAAGGTTAAGAGGTTCAGATCTGTGAGTAAGATTAACAACAATTGCCTCATATTCAAGACCAAAACCAGCTAGAATGTAGAGAATAAGTTCATCATCCCTAATAGGATGACCAGCGCCAGCCAACAAATCCGTAAAACCTCGCATCTTCAAGAAGAAATCATCAACAGACAAGTCACCCTTCCTTGTAGTTTGCAATTGGAACCGCAGCTGCATGATTCGAGCCTTTGACTGGGATTGAAAAAGTGACTCAAGAACCATCCACAGATCACAAGAAGTTTTGCAACGAGTAACATACCCAAGCATAGCCTCACTTATTGAGCTGAGAAGCCAACTCATAATGAACTGATCACGACACAACCAGATCTGATAATCAGGATTGGGAATACAGCCGCCGGTGGAAGAAGTAAGCAAAAACTGCGACGGTGGAACATTGTTTGGATCAATGAAACCGGTGAAACCATGCGCGCGGATGGTAGCTAAAACTTACATACGCCAGAAGGCATAATTGGAACGATCCAACCGGATGTGAAGCGACTGAAGGTGCGGAAGCTCGAGTGAAGAAGAGGGGGCCATTATACCAACTGTGAAATGAAAAAAAAAATGAAGGAGAAACTGCAATAGAAATGTAGAATAAGGAAGAATCCACAATAGAAATGTGGAAAATCACCCAACTAGCCACAGAATCTGAAAGTGATTGATACCATGTTATAATATGAGAAGTAGCAGAATAAAGCGCATAAAGTGTATGTAGAAATGCTGGAAAGAGATTTTTAAATTTTTGTATATTGATCAACTCAAATGAATACAAAATGATTACAGATATTTATAGACTAACAACTACAATAACTGTTGTTAACTAATTCTCCACAAATCACGGAGGAAACGCCACGTGGAGATTCTTTCTAACTAACTACTTAACTCTACTTTTGAGCTTAACATAAATATTCTAATACAGTTGGTTCAATTGGACAGTGGATATACCTCTCGAGGATCCAATCAAGTGGTGAGGCTTGGTGTATATTTATTCGATCAATTTCATGGATATATCTAATATCTCTTCAATATTGGCAATTCAAGTAAGAATTTTTTGAAAAAAAAATGTGATCTTCTCTTCACATCAACTGACCAGCTTTTTCTTAAGATGCAATCTACGATGAAGATGATTATTTACTCGAGATAGTCGGTGAAGATAAATTTTAAATATGTGTCTTCTACGATAAATTAATTATTAATGTAGATGTTAAATGTATCAAGTATTCTTTTTACAAACATTGTTCTTCTCTTATCAAAACTTTTTCTTATTATTTTTGGATCTAGATCCGCTAATGACGATTGTTAATTGTTGCTCTGTGTTTGTCTTCAATATATTTTTAATCTATTAGTTATATCTTTATTCTGAATAATATTATTTGAAATTTAATCTATACTATATATAAAAAGAAGGTTTTCAATTGAAATTGATTTGAAATTGATTGATGGCAATTTTGTAATAAAATGTAAAAGTTGAGGTCATTAATTATTCATTTAAAATATTATTATATAAATATTTTTAAAAGATCAGAAACTGGAACGTGTGTTGAGGCCATTAATTTTCCAAATATTATTCATTTAAAATATTATATAAATAATTTTAAAATATAAATTAGTTATGAAACTGGAACATGTGCTGCATGTTTGAATATGTATCCGACTTTTCTTTTCAAATAATTATAGCTATCCGAATTAAAATTAGGCAAGCTGTAATATTTTATATTTCATTAATTATATTTATGTATTAAAAAAATCATAAAAAGTTAAATAATGAATAGCATATTTGTTGTTTGTGAATTATTTAAAAAGTGAATTTATGGATTTTTATAAATACAATTATGGATATATAAAAAAAAAACAATCTATAATAATTAAATATTAAAAATACAGAAAAAAGGCATACACTCCCCAACTAACTTCAACTGCTACTCCACTTTCCACTATCAATCGAAAACTGAAATCTAAAATTATACATTAAAAGGTTTCAGAATACATATTCAAACATAGACGTAGCCTTCTGCATTTCATTTCCTCTCAAACAATCCAAAGTTTCTCTGAATTTTTTGATTCTATCGTCACAATATTTAAAGAAATATGGCTCCGGTTTTTGAAACAGTACAGATGTGAAGGCCTGGAAGAAATACATTCAGTATAGAATTGCGGTTGATTCGATGCTACGAAAACACAAACACACTTAGCATGGAATGCATTTTCCATGATCGAGAGGTACAATCATTTTATAAAAATTTCAATTTTTTTTCCTTAAAGAAATGCAAACTTATAAGAGTTAATTTTTTTTTTGTAGGGTGAACGAATGCATGTGACAATTCCGAAAACAAATATCGAAAAGTTTAAAGATCGCCTTATTGAAGGCAATGTTTATGCTGTAATCGAATTTGTTATTGGATTAAATATCATGAAGTACAATACTACAACAAGTATGTATAAGATAATTGTCTTCAAACACACCCGGATCTTTGAAGTTTTCCACAAAGAATTTCCACAGCATTTATATGAGATAAAGACTTTCATCGATATTGCAAATATGGAGAACATAGGAGATGCAACAATGTTTGGTAAGATATTTGAATATATACGAAAAAATATATAATATTACATATGCAGATATTAAATTTTTATTTATTTATTTTTTCTGGGCAGATATGATGGGAACTATAGTGTCATACTATGACACTATAGACCCCTTACAAGAGAGATAAATGGAAAGCTAACAAAGTTGATGGATTTGGTGTTGGAAGATTTGAAGTATGTTATTTTAAAATTAAGATAAATGATTTTTAATATATTACATATGTTATATCAATGATATATGGAGAAGCCAATATGATAATTGTTTTACGGTTTTGTTGTTTATAAATATAAGTTAACAGATTAAAATTTTGTATTATGTATTCAGTAATTGTAAAATATTTAATTTATTTACAAAGTAGGCTATTTTCTGTATTATAAAAATTTATATCAATCTGATTATTGACTACCCTGTTTAATTGATTATAAAAATAAGTTACAGATTAAAATTTTTATTATGTATTCACTAATTGTAAAATATTTAATTTTGGCAAAAAGTATGCAATTTTCTGTATTATAAAAATTTATGTCAATCTGATTATTGTTTTACAGTTTTACTGATTATAAAAATAAGTGAACAGATTAAAATTTTGTATAAGGTATTCAGTAAATAAATATTTTATTTCTGTATTACATTCACTAATTATAAAATAATTAATTTCAGTATTATGTATTAAGCAATTAAAAAAAATTATGTATTCAGTAATTGTAAAATATTTAATTTCAGTATCATGTATTCATTAATTATAAAAATATTAAATTTCTGTATTGTTTATTATTTATTAAAAGTTGTTAAAAATTTATTTATTATGTATTGACTAATTGTTTCTGAATATTTGTAGTGGAAATACAATTACTGCCACACTTTCGCATACACTGTTCTAAAAAAGAATAGTGACAGATCACACGGATCTGAATAAATGAAAGCACGGATCACAGCACAACAGAAAAAAGAAGCCCAATATCTTAAAACATACAAACCTATATTTAGCCAAAGAGAACACATCTAAAGACCGAACTCCACATACAAAGAGAAGAGAACTAATACCAGATTTGCGCTTTAGAAGAGGGGAACATAGTTTTACCTATAACATTAAAACACGCATATAACAGAAAAGATTAGTAAAAAAATCAACCATAATTTACAAACACATCCAATTATTATTAAAATAATTAATAATTTAAGTTAAAAAAATTGTAACTGTTACAATAAATTTTAAATAAAATACAGATTTTCATACTTTTTATAGCACATATTATATACATATAATAAAAAATAAATAAATAAATAAATATGCTAATGTAACTACAACAATAATAAATTAATATATTCTATTAAAATAATTTAATTTAATAATTTACATACAGCTACTTATCTAAGGATACATATTTGCAATTGTAATACTCTTAAAATATATTTTTAATTATTTAAATATAGATATTTGGAGAAAGTGTAAGACTGATTTAAAAAAATTAAAAAAAAATAAACAATTCAATATATATAACACAAAAGAGTATTACATAAAAAAAGTACAATAGTGTGATAAAACCGATAATCTGTATTATGTATGAATATACTGTACAAATTTTTAATTTGAAAATATTCAAAAAAAATACTGCGATAATTTTTTATTTAAAAAAATTAAATTATACCATAAAGATTAAATAATAAATCTACCTTAAGCATACAAAAATAATAGTAAGAAGAAATAGCTGAAAAATATACAAAAATCCATGTTACTGGGCAGTTAAAAAAATTAATTATCTATAAATACGAATAAAAACAGATAATAAAATAAAATTGGAATAAATTTTTTTAAAAAATACAAATGTTAGTGGGTAGTGTAAGAAAATCAAATTTGAATAATAATTATATGAATATGATGTTAATAATTTTTTTGCCTCATTAGGTGAACAATATGATCCTAATTGACAGCAATATTATACAGGTAAGTTAAAAATTATGTTCAAATTTAAAAAAAAAATTATTTAATAATTTATTTATATTTAATTTGTTATTTTTTTAATTACATTTTGAAATAATAGATTATGGTATTATAAATCAGATTTATATTTTTTATATTTGTTTAGATACTTAAAATAATTTTTTAATTATTCAAATACAGGTGAAGGAGCAAGTGAATCTGAACAAATTGTTGATTTAACAATTAATGAATCAATGGAGGATGACCAATTAATTGATATAAAATACATAAAAATAGAATATAATATTAATTTTAATTAATTTTATTTTTGAGCAATGTCATATGAAATAACAATTCTCTGCCACCGTGCTACGCACGGCTCACATACCGATTTACTTCCACCGTGCAACGCACGGGCCGTGTTCTAGTTTGGTACTAATAATAAGCATATCCATAGAGCATCTCCACGAAAATCAACTACTAACTTTTTTTTTCGTTTTTTTTTTACACCAAAAGGATTAATTTTATTAATTCACCATTTCCCTCAATCATTGCGGAAAATTAGAGTTCCACATGGCCATACTCTGATCAATCGCACCAAAATGTGCTATAATTATGAGCAATTACATTAGCATATCTATATATATGTCCTAAATCAGGAATAACTCCCTCTTTGAACATATCCACTAACACAAATAACTCATCTCTTAGAATAGGAATGTCAATCGTAGTGCCTTTAAGAAGATGGATTGCTATAATAGAAAACAAATCTTTTCTTTTCTTCACATTTATATATTTTTCCATACTTTTAAAATATTCTAATATGGAACTATAAAAATTAATTTTTATGTTGGCGTTCAGCGGCAGAGAGAGGATCTCCCTTATAGAGTAAATTTGACAAATGAAGTGTTCTTTTAAATATATTGCATATGATTTGAGTTCAGAGAAATATGAATCAATTTGCTCATAATTTGGCCAAATATGCTTTATTTAATTCTCATTTTGTTTTTACGGGCATGTTCTTTTTAATTACTATATGAAACCCTATCCCTCCTAAGGATTGAAATATCACGGATATATCGCGAATTTTAAGATTGCGATACAGATATGAGGGAGAATATCTTTTTTTCCGGGTATCGGCGAAATATCGCAATATATCGTGATTTTTTTATATATTTCTATAACATATTTTGATTTTTATTTAATACTATATATTTTTGTGGTCTTTTTTAGATCTTCAACGTAATTATTTGAGTTGCAATATTCTTTGCTTTACAAAGATACTTACACTGCAAAAAAAATATAAGATTGTTGAAACCGTATGGTTTATTATTTTTGGATATAGTTTTTGTTTTTGTCTTTCTTTTATTTTGTAGGAAATTTAATATATGGGTGGACATATGATTTGACCAAGTCTTGAAGATAAAGTTCAAGATATGTTTGTTCCTATTTTCATGGGAAGTTTGTTGCTTGCGGCTAAAGTCAAGGAGAGATGGAGGGAGTGGTTTTCGTGCAAGTTATTTGGAGTAGAAATCAAGTAATTAGTTTGTATAAATAGGAGTCATTTGTATAGAGTAGAGACACGAATTCATTGAGACATTTTCAGATCTGCATTGAGAGATATTAGTTTTCTACAAGTGTTAGTTAAGACAACTTTAGTCACAACCTTCTGTGAAGGAAGAGATAAAGTGTCTTAAGTTTAGTAAGAGTTTGCTTGTAGTGTGTTTGTAATTCACAAATTCATATAGTGAATATTTTGCCTTGAGGCACTTCGCGAGATTATAGAAATATAATCTCGTGAAATTTTACAATCCATTGTGTGTTTCTAAATTCCGTTGCATATACAAAGTTGTCTCAACTTTAGATACAACTTTGATCACAACTCTGCAAGAAACCGAGAGTTCGGTTTCTTCAATTGGCATCAAAAGCGAACACTTGACACACTAAGTGGTGATCCTGTTTTTGAGAGTACAATGGATTGCACAAACCCGTTGTTCAACAAACCTCTTGTTCTCGATGGCATGAACTATTCCTTTTGGAAAGTTCGAATGAGAGCATGCATCAAATCCATTGATGCAAGAGCATGGAATGCTATTCAAAAGGCATGGGCGCATCCTAAAACCGTAGATGCCGAAGGGGATACAATACGTACTCCTCCAGAAGAATGGACCAGGTCACAAAACGAAAATGCTACCTTCAATGACAAGGCACTCAACACAATTCAATCTTCCTTGGATATTCAAATGTTCAAACTCATAAGAAATTGTGAGTCGGCCAAAGAAGCGTGGGATATCCTTCAACAACATTGCGAAGGAGATGTCGGAATTAAAGAATCACATCATCGTATTCTCACCACAAAATTTGAGAACATGAAGATGAGGGAAGATGAAACTGTTGGAGAATATTGCAACAAATTGCTTGAGATTGCAAACGAGTGCACTGATCTTGGTGATCCGATCACTAACAAGAGGTTAGTCTCTAAAGCTTTGAGAACTCTAACCCCACATTTTGATATGAAAGTTGTTGCTATTGACACGTCATCAACTACTAGAAGTATGGACTTCACAAAGCTGATGAATGATCTGAAGACCTATGAAATGGAAATGAATGAGAAAGGTGGATCAAAGAAAAAGGGAATTGCCCTGACAGCCGGGTCAACTTCAAGGTCAACTTCAGCTTATGATGAAGAAGAGGATGAGGATCTTGAAGAAATCTGTAAAAAGAATCCGGATTATGCTCTTCTCACCAGAAGACTAAACACTCTCATCCGAGCCAACAGAAAAAAACAACAGAAGGGAGGTGCTGAACAACGCAAGCCTCGTTATGACTCATCTGGACCTTTGGTTATTTATGAAAAAATGAACTCACCTAGAAAAGAACCTAAGATCGTGAAGCGTGCTGCATCAGATCACTTTAGACCAAAGGAAGTGAAAGATTTCTCCACTGTCCAATGCTATGAGTGCAAAGGCTATGGGCACTTTGCTAACGAATGTGCCAACACTTTTAGAAAACTTGGAAAGCCTGTCACATTCCTATCTCTTAGAGACAGTGAGCTGGACACCTCAGGAATATTTGTGGAAGAAATCTCAGATGAAGCAACCAACGAGCACGCAGCCTTAACTGCAGTATGTTCTGAAATGATTAACTCAAAGCTCACAGAAGTTGAGATAACTTCTGACATGTATGATGAGTCCTATTATGAAACTCTTTTCTGTTCCAATACTATAATAACCACTGCAGATGAGGAAGAAGAAGTTACTGAGGAAGAAACTCTGGAGTTGCTAATAAAGTTGCAAGAACTCTACAAGGAGCTGTATGCTAAGTGCATCAAACAGTGTAAGGAAATTGAGTCGCTCAATGAGAAATCCACTAGTCAAAAGGCGTCCATTGCAAAATTGGAAGTAATGTTGACAAAGAAAAATGTAGAGATTGATGATATGAGGATTCAACTCAATCTTGCAAAGGAAACATTCAAAAAGTTCAACGCATGTACTTCTAAACTTGATGAAGTTCTTGCACACACTCAGGTAACTTCTCATGGCATAGGTTATGATAAAACTGTAAAAACTGCCTTTACTCAAATTCTGTCCACAAGTGGAAAACCCTTTGTGAAAGCTCAAGAAGGTCACTCCACTTCATCAGTGAGTAAGAAGCGTAGGAGATTTGTTTGTCATTATTGTTTTCTCCCCGGACACATCAAACCCTTTTGTCATAGGTTTCTGCAAGAACATAAAAAAGAGATTCATTTGAGGTCACAAACCTTAAAATCAGGCCTTTCAGTCAGAGGTGACAGAACCAAGAACTTGGTTTGGATACCCAAATCTGACCCTAAAGACACCTGCAAAGTTGTTTTCACAGCATTAGTTTCTGATGATTCGACAACTTGGTACTTTGACAGCGGGTGTTCTCATCACATGACCGGATCTCAATGTTATCTATCCAATTACCAAAAGATCAATAGCAGTGAAGTTACCTTTGGGGGAGGAACAAACGGGAAAATTGTAGGACATGGAATCTTGAATAGTCCTGGTCTTCCAAAGCTGGCCAATGTATCACACGTTCAAGGTCTTACAGCAAACCTCATCAGTATCAGCCAGCTCTGTGATGACAACTTTACTGTCATCTTTGATAAGCAAAACTGTACTGTGGTTGACACCGATGGCAAACCTGTGATCTTTAGGGTAAGATCTTCTAATAATATTTATGAAACTAAAAGAAAAAGTTGTTTGAGTGCGCAGGTAAATGACGTACAACTTTGGCATCAAAAATTGGGGCATACCAATTTTCGCAACATGGAGAATCTTCAGAGACTCAATGCTGTTCTTGGAGTGCCAAAGCTGAACGTCTCAAATCCAAGTCTGTGTGGAGATTGTCAAAAAGGAAAATAAGTAAAAGTCTCACATCCTGTTGTGACAACTTCCGAGAGACCTTTTGCTACACAAAGCTGCTTTGAATTGCTTCACATGGATCTTATGGGGCCAGCAGAGGTAGAAAGCCTTGGAGGTAAACGGTATTCCTTTGTGATTGTCGATGACCTCTCCAGGTACACTTGGGTAAAATTTCTAAGTGACAAAGGTGAAACCTATGATGCTTTCTTAGAATTATATGCTAAGGTTAGAAACTTTTACCATTCTTGCGTTAAAAGAATTAGATCTAACCATGGTAGGGAGTTTGAAAATCTTCAACTCCTAAACTTTTGCATAAAAGAAGGCATTCATCATGAATATTCTGCTCCTAAAACACCCCAGCAAAATGGTGTAGCTGAAAGAAAGAATAGGACCTTGCAAGAGATGGCCACTGTCATGTTACACTCTAAGAAGTTGTCCAAACATTTTTGGGCTGAAGCTTTAAACACTGCATGCTATGTAAGTAATCGTGTAAACTTAAGAACCGGAACCACCATGACATCATATGAAATTCTAAATGGTAAAAAACCCAACCTTAAATACCTACATGTTTTCGGTTGTGTTTGTTACATTTTGAATGATAAGGATTATTTGTTCAAATTTGATCCCAAAAGTGATAAAGGTGTTTTCATTGGTTATTTTCTTAATAGTCATGCTTACCGTGTCTATAATCTCAGAACAAAAACTGTTATGGAGAGTGTTAATGTAAGATTTGATGATTTTGCCAGCCTATACACTCCTGAAGAAGATACTAATGATTTGATTCAGATACAGGGAAGGACAGGAAGAACCAGTGAGAAAGAATGAAAAGTCAATCCTGAAGTTGAGTCCACTTCAGAGACTGATGAGGACGCAACTACAGAAGGATCTGGATAAAATTCCCACTTAAACGAGTCAGAATTTCCAGAAGTAGTTCAGGGAAGTACTAGAAGAGACCCACCGAGCAAGATTCGCAAAGATCATCCAATTGATCAAATCATTGGAGAAGTACACGAAGGGGTCAGAACTAGAGGTAAAACTCCTATTAACTACAAAGAAATGGTAAGGATGGTTTGCATGTCTTGTGTAATTAATGAAGTTGGTGTTGTTGTCTTCTTATCCATAGTTGAACCCAAAAATGTAAATGAGGCATTAAAAGATGAGTTCTGGATTAGTGCCATGCAAGCTGAGCTACTTGAGTTTGTTAGAAACAAAGTCTGGACACTTGTGCCTAGACCTTTACGGATAAATGTGATAGGAACTAAGTGGATATTTAAAAATAAAACTGATGAATTTGAAAATGTCATTAGAAATAAAGCCCGCTTAGTTGCCCAAGGTTGCACTCAAGTAGAGGGGATTGACTATGATGAGACTTTTGCTCCCGTTGCATGAATAGAGTCCATCAGGTTGCTTTTTGCCATTGCATGTTATCTTAACATCACTCTTCATCAAATGGATGTTAAGGCAACATTTTTGAATGGAGTGCTAGAAGATGAAGCTTACGTGGAACAACCCAAAGGCTTTGAAGACCCAACCAATCCAAATCATGTGTATAAATTACATAAAGCGTTGTATGGACTTAAACAAGCTCCTAGAGCTTGGTACAGTCGGTTAACCAAAATTTTGCTTGAGTTTGGATTTTTCAGGGGTCATGCTGATAGAACTTTATTCCTCAAGAAGGAAAAAGACTTGCTCACAATTGCTCAAATATATGTCGATGATATAGTATTTGGATCAACGAGTGAGAAAGCTTTGAAGGAATTTGTGGAGGCGATGTCCACATCTTTTGAAATGAGTATGGTCGGTGAACTTAGAAACTTTCTTGGACTTCAAGTCAAACAAAAGGAAAATGGTGTTTTCGTCTCACAGACAAAATATGCAAAAAATCTTGTAAAGAAATTCGGTTTGGAGAATGCAAAGCACATGAGGACTCCCATGAGTACGACTGAAAAGTTGTCAAAGGATGCAGTTGGACCTGCAGTTGATCCAACTTTATATAGATCAATGATCGGAAGTCTCCTTTATCTGACCGCTAGTTGACCAGATATCATGTACAATGTGTGTGTGTGCTCGATTTCAGTTCTGTCCCAAGGAGGAATACCTTAAGGCGGTAAAGAGGATTATTTGGTATGTGGTCGGCACATGTGAATTGGGACTATGGTTCACAAAGGACTCAACTGCAAATCTTGTTGGGTACAGTGATGCCGACTGGGCTGGAGAGATAGATGATAGACGAAGTACAAGTGGAGGATGTTGCTATTTAGGAAACAACCTCATCTCTTGGCACAGCAAAAAGAAAAATTGTATCTCTTTGTCCACAGCCGAGTCCGAATATGTGGCCGCCGGGAGCTGTTCAATGCAGTTGTTATGGCTGAAGTCGATGTTGGATGATTATGGCCTGGAAAGAAATCCCTTGGTGATGCTCTGTGATAATACAAGTGTCATCAACCTTGCAAAGAACCCGGTTCATCATTCCAAATCCAAGCACATTCACTTAAGGTATCATTTTATTAGGGATTTAGTTGAAAAGAAGCTATTAAAGTTAGAGTATATTAGTACAGATAATCAAGTGGCTGATTTATTTACAAAAGCTTTAAACTATGAGAGATTCTCAACTTTGAGGAAATCTCTTGGCTTGTGTTATGAAAAGTACAGTTGACCCAACTGTTGTCACACTTTTGGTATATCATAGTTAACTGTGAAGTTGAACAGATTCGAGGATGAAAAAGCCTGTATTAAGGTGAAACCATGATTGTTCTTATAAAATCATATGACTAGATCAAAGATCTTAGATAAATGGTTTTGATAAGATTCTTTTGGTTATTCATCTATTCATCATCTGTTTCTCTTCTTAAAAAGTTTTCTATGATGTAACAAAAGTATTCTGATAATAAAATTTTCTTGACAATAGTTGGTTAATTATTAAAAAAAAAATGGAAAATTTTGAAAGTCAGTTGAATGTATCTGGGAATGTATCTTACTCTATCTTTAATACCTATTTTGACTATATCTTTAATATATTGATTCCTATTTTTATGGAAGTGAGTATCTACCAGATATATTTATATTCTTCCATATTAACTTTATAAGGTCGTTTTCATTTAGATTCTCTCGTCCTATTCGTCTCATTCCAAAAACCCTTCGTCTCCTGCAAACCTTTCACCTTCATCCTCTTCGCCATGGATTCCGATAAACTGAGAAAAATTCAGGAATTGCTTAGCGACCCCGAAGCCTCAGCCTACCTCCGACATCTCTCTACTTTTCCCCTTCAACCGCCACAAATTCTATCTCCACCGCAACTGCAAAACCCTTTTCGCTTTTTATCGCCAGATTCCACTCCAATCCTCCGCCCTAAAGTCCTTCTATCTCCTTCAAGAGGAAACGCGCCGATGGAGATTTCTCCAGAAATGGCTAGTTGCTCAGAAATTCAGTCGCAATCGCTTGCATTACCGGCTTCATCTCCGATTATTTCTTTATCTCAAGCCATAATTCTAGCTCCTGACGGTGTAATTATGTCACCCCTTGACACTTCTGTGTTTACTGAAGAGCCACTCGACACTCCAGTGCTTGCCGAGGAACTCCTCGATCCTCTTTTCCCTTCCGACGAAAGAAACCCTCATAGCGGAGGACCCATTGAAGTGCCACTTTCGGAAGTAGAACAGGAACGGCAAGAAGAAGGCTCAGAAAAGATAAAATCCCCTCCAAAGAAAAAATCTATCAAATCCACACAGATTCCTCCACCTCGCCGGTCTCGACGCTTACATTTTACCGGAAGTTCCTCCCGGACTCAGGAAGGTCCCATTGAGATTACCTCCGAACCAGATGACGAGGATAGTGAAGGGTCTTCGGAGAAGAGACAGACTGAGACATAAGTTGATGTGTCTGAGGATAATCGGGAGGAAACGGAGACTGAAGTTGAGCCTGAAATCGCATATGTTGTGTCAAAGAAGAGAAAGAGGAAGGTGTTGACTTCTCCCCCTTCAAGAGGCAAAGGAAGCAAGAATCATTCCTCAAAGCGAGCAAAGTTGTGTCTCGATCCCGATGAAGAAGCTGCTTTTTCAGAATTTGATATAGAGGTATCAAAATCTGAATCTCAATTATTCTATTCTGATGCTGCTAAGAAGAATTGGGAATATTTTAAAAATCAAGAAATTTTAAATGATAGGGCGGTTGATGTTAAGGATTTTGATAAGCATAATTTGATTGTTTTTCTGAAGAAAAGAAAGGTTTGGGGTAGTGTTTCATATGTCAAACCTTATGTGGCTGAAATTGTGCGTTTATTCTATGCAAATTTGTCTTCTAAGTTTGGGAACCCCTCATCCAAATGATTCGGGAAGGTTTTTGTTAGGGGGAGTGTTTACAGTTTCACCCCAGCAAAAATTAACAAATTTTTAAGCCTTCCAAATGTATTTGTAACTGATGATGAGGTACATGAAGAACTTGAAGTTAAGATGGCAAATGTGCTAACTGGGGGAAGAGTTGATGTGTGGCATGGTAAGAGGGTGAACGGAATTGCTTCAGCCCTCACATCCCTCTTCTCTACCTTGCACAAAATTTCAGTTAGCAACTGGATTCCCACTTCGAACTTTACCGTAGTTCCTCTGGAACATGTTTCTCTTCTATATAAGTTGTACATGAATGAAAAAATCAATTTAGGCAATCTCATGTTCTCCGCTATTGCTGAAGTTGCCATGACTAAGAGCAACAAGAAACTTGTGTTGCCATCTCTTATCTTTAGCATGTTGGTTGAACAAGGGTTCAAGCCCAAGAAGAGAGATGTGTTCACTCCTCGGCTCACTTTTTTCAGACTGTGCAGAAAATTTTTCTCACATATTCACGAGTTGTGGATCTGCCTTGGGTTGATGAGGAGGAGGTTGCTCCACAATTTCCTAGACTTCGCTGCTCTATTCCTGTATTTGTTTTGCATGAACAAATTGAGCTCTACACTGCCCAAATAGAGATCTTTGCCAAGCAAAGGAAAGTATTCCAGCGCCTTCTTTCTTCCCAAAAAGGGGGAGAGACTGGTGGTAGATAAGGCAGTAGTAGAGGTAGAAGAAGGGCAGCAGCAAGTGAAGAGGAGGGAACTGATGAGCAAGAGGAGGAGGAGGAGTAGAAGAAAAGAAGGAAGAAGAGCTGCAGTATGTTGCAGTTTTTATGGTGTTTATCTAAACAGTTTCAAAACAATTTCTAATTTCTCGACTTATTTTGTGTTTTCAAACAGTACAGTTTCTATGCTTAGATGCAGATGCAGATTTAACTGTGGATCTTTTTGATAAAGATCTTTTTGGGATATTACTCTAATCTGATGGTTTTTATGATTGAAGTTTGCATGACAGGGGGAGTAATTGTTGTCTAAATCTGGGTTTGATTTCTGTAGTGTTGCTTAGTATATTCTAAGTATATGTTTAGGGGGAGTTTGTGATTTTGCTGAATGCTTGGAGTTGTTTTGGGAAGAAAGACAAAAAATGGGAGATTGTTGAAACCGTATGGTTTATTATTTTTGGATATAGTTTTTGTTTTTGTCTTTCTTTTATTTTGCAGGAAATTTAATACATGGATGGACATATGATTTGACCAAGTCTTGAAGATAAAGTTCAAGATATGTTTGTTCCTATTTTCATGGGAAGTTTGTTGCTTGCGGCTAAAGTCAAGGAGAGATGGAGGGAGTGGTTTTCGTGCAAGTTATTTGGAGTAGAAATCAAGTAATTAGTTTGTATAAATATGAGTCATTTGTATAGAGTAGAGACACGAATTCATTGAGACATTTTCAGATCTGCATTGAGAGATATTAGTTTTCTACAAGTGTTAGTTAAGACAACTTTAGTCACAACCTTCTGCGAAGGAAGAGATAAAGTGTCTTAAGTTTAGTAAGAGTTTGCTTGTAGTGTGTTTGTAATTCACAAATTCATATAGTGAATATTTTGCCTTGAGGCACTTCGCGAGATTATAGAAATATAATCTCGTGAAATTTTACAATCCACTGTGTGTTTCTAAATTCCGCTGCATATACAAAATTGTCTCAACTTTAGATACAACTTTGATCACAACTCTGCAAGAAACCGAGAGTTCGGTTTCTTCAAAGATAAAAAAGCCTGGAAAACCAACAGATGTCTTAGAAAGAAAAGTAAGATGCACCAATTTTATTTTTTCAAAATGTGCATCAACAAAATAATTGAGTCAATGGACATTATCCAATCCATGGTGAAACTGTTGGAATAAATCAAGTAACATATCAAACGCATGTGCATAATTATATCCAAAATTACTCTAATGTGATGAGTTGGTACCAATATTGTTTGGAACAAGATGACATTCAATTAATCTACTATATTTGAACCTCATAGATCCTCATTTTGGTATTAATTGTACTTTATAATGTTTATTTAGTTATTTTATATTGTGTTATGTATTATTTTGTCAAATGTATTGTCTCAGACAGTATTTAAATAATGTATTATTCATATATTTGCTTTCAAAATACAATTCTATCAAAATTTTGAGTAGAATATGTGCATAATAATATGTTATAATAGTTCCTAAGATTTCTTATTAAATTTCCAAGATTTTAATATAGTTTCTTTTATTTTTTTCAATTTTCTGCGATATCGATATGCGATATCAATATATCCGGCGATATATCCGTAAAATTGAAGTTGCGATATGTAGTGCGATAGTGATATTTTCATCTTTGATCCCCCTATGAACTAATTCTTGAACCAACATCCCTTAATTTTATTCTAAAATACATCCCTTTATTTTGTGATATTCAGATCAGTTTCAATACTAAAAAAAGTATTCTTTTTTTTTAATATTTTTTCCAAGCGTATTTTTAATATAATACACCCACAATTTATGACTAACACAAAAAATCCAAAATGTTTTCAGCTGTGAGATTTATGGAATTGATACAACCCCTCACCCCCTCTCCCACTTTACATTATCAATGTGAGACGCCTTTTACCTCTTTTTTTTGTATCTAACTTGAATTGTGGCTCCATTTTTTAGCTTTGAAACGTGTGTTGAAACTCGAAATTATAAGTGAATGATAATTAACTTTGCATCGACCGAGCTTATGGCGTATTTTTTATGCATGGTAATAACAGAATAACAAATACATGATATAATTAAATAATTGAAAAGATTTATTGAATGAAATTATGAACAAATAGCACATCACAAGTCAATTGGATCATTTATAAAAAAATTCATGTCAATCTCAAAATCGGTCAAAATTTTTACCCTTTATACTTTTATATTTCTCTATTATAATGTTTTATTAAACATGCATATTTTAGTAATCATGTATTGTCTCATATTGTACCATTACTATTCTCATATTGATCGAATTAGTAAATATTATCTTACAAAATATGAAATTATGATACTCTGTGCATCTTAATTTGAATTTTTGGGAAAAAATTATGAGTTTGCAACATTAAACTCTTTCAAAAATTATATATTTTTATTGTACAGTACAAAATTTCAAATATGATATTGTGCATCGTATGGGCATAATACTAGTTTCACTGATATTAATGACGGATCTCTATTTGACCCATGATGTGGTCCCTCTTCCCTTTTCTTTTCTTTTTTATTTTTCCTTTTTAGTGTCCCTCCCATTTTCCCTTCTTTTTAGTTTTTTCCCACTTTTTTTTGTTTTTTAACAAAAAAAAAATTCATTTATTTTTTTTATCCGGCATCTCGCGCAGTGCACTTGCTCAACACTAATGCGTAGGCTCGTACACTACGCTCAATTATTAATTTTTTCGAAACAAATACATAGCCTAAAATGGAATTGGTAAATCATAAAATTAAATTGAATTAATTTAATTTTTTAATCAGGCGTCTCAAACAGTGCACTTGCCCAACGCTAATGTGTGGGCTTGTGCACTGCGCTCGATAATTAATTTATTTTGAAATAAATATTTACCTCAAAATGAAATTAATGAACCCTAAAATTAAATTGAATTAATTTAAATTTTTTTATCGGGCATTTTAGCGTTTAGCACAGTGCACTTGTCCGACTCTAATGTATGGACTCGTACACTACGCTCGATAATTATTTGGGGTGAAATAATTTTTTTTAAAATAAATTAAAAAGAAAACGACTAAAAAACAAAACCAAGGATAAAAGAAAAACGAAGAAACGAAACAGTTGAGGGAAGACGAAAACAAAAAAAACAAAGGAAAAAGTCAACATAGTCAAATGAACCAAATAATAATAAAAAAAAAAAAAGGCAAGGCCATGGCGTGAACCCACGCGCCAACACTTTTTTTGGAGATTGGGGCTGGTTTTTGAGTTGGGTTTGCATCTATTTGATCCACTGACGGACCTACGCTAGTCCGATGGGGTCACTGAGCCCTCTTGAAATTTTAAATTTTTTTACTATTAATAGTAATAATATACATTTCTATTTCATTTTATATTTTTAATCAAAAATTAACAATTAATTTTGTAGACAAATACATCAATCCCTCATATATGCCATAAAATCTTATTCAATTATATTTTTCTAAAATAGGATTTGTGATATGGTTAAATTAGAGAGAGGGTGTGTGAAAATATATAAAACAATATATATTTTGATACAAAATAAAAAAAAATAAAATAATAAATAAAACGAAACGGAGATAGTATGTTTTTTACAAAAATAGATGATTATACTTTTGTCTCAGGAGTTTGGCCCAATGGTAAAGATGGTAATTTTTGCAATTGAGGTCAAGGTTCAAATCTCCACAGTAAGCATATTGATTTTACCTTTTTTTTTCAAAGGTGACTTTATTTTTTCTTTTGGGTGGATTTTTTTTTAACTTTTTTTTAAATTGAGAATTATTTCAATTTGTGTTGTTTTATTTTCACTATTAATAATTGTTGTATTTTTATTTATTTGAAACAAGTTGTATATTTATTTATATATTTCTATACAAAAGTTTGGATTTTTCATTAAAGTATCAATTGCCTTTTGTGATATGTATCGAAAAGCAAAGATCGTAGCTCATACCCCAACTTGTTCAGTTTGGAGCGGAATGTGAGTGTCTTTGTAATTGGAATAAGAATTTTCCTCATTGGTTGAGGTTGTTGGTTGATTAATAAAGATATTTGTCCAAAATCTAATTCGTAGATTTTTCAGTCCACTAATTCTATATTTTATAGTTTATGAATTTATGCGCGCGCGCACAAAAACATATATTATGTATATATGTATATATTTATCAGTTTATTTTATTTTTAAAATTTATAATTATGTATATATATGTAACATTTTTTATAGTATTATTAAATGGGCCCTACGGAATAAAATTCTTGCGTCCGTTATTGATTTGACTCATTTAACGTAAGAGATCTGTTAGACGATTTAATAATTTTTATTGTCTATTATCTATTAACTCTGTCACCAATTAATCCCAACGGGCTAATTTATAAATAACTATGATTATTTTCAAAAAAGAAAATAAATATTATGATTTTTTTTTCTTTTTACTCACACACTGAACTTAGTGGTATTGAGAAGATTCAAATATGTGACATTTGATCTTTAAGCAACTTCAGTCCACCACTAAATTATCTCCACTAGAACAAATAAATACTATGATTTAGCAAGCGAGAAATTGCATTAATTAAGTTGAATTTTAGTTACGACTTTCACGGTAAAGTGGGACAGTGACACTCAGAGAAAAAAAAAGCCCCTCTTCGTGACAGTAGCCTAGTACGCGGACAACCTTAAATTCGAAGTGAGTCTAATCACAATTTTACCCTTCATTTCATTAAGAAAAAGATTGTGAAAGATAATTAATAAAAAGAATTTCATAATATGCCACTATTTATTTTTTGAATAAAGAATTAATACTTAATGTAAACATATTAAATAAAGATATATATTAGTAAATTAGCTAAATATATATATAAACATGTTTATATATCGGACAAATAAATCTATCAAAATGGGACTAAGTGAATATTTATTTTGTCTTGAGATCTCATACCAAAACTAAAAGGAAAGTTGTTTTTCAAATAATATTACGTTTTCGAATCTAATAAATAAACGGATGCATATACAAATACAATTACCAAAATCTTTGGGTAAATATGCTTTTATATCCCATCAAATTACAGAAATTGCAATTATATCTCATTACTATTCCAAATATCATTTTACTATCATAATTATTGAAAAACTACTCAAAATTTTATATCCTAGAAGTATTTTTTGGGCACTTAAAAATTAACATGATGGTTTTTTTTTTGTGAAACATGGCAATTGAAGACGACACAGAAGTTTACGCCATGTCATTTTTTAGGTGCTAGGAAAATAGCTCTAATGATAATTATGAATAGTTTTTAATAATTCAAGCATTGAAATGTATTTCGAATAGCGTGTGAAAAATTATAATATTTCAGCAATAATACAAGATATTAAAGCCTATTTACCCAAAATCTTTTATATATTTCGTCTTGTATTTTATCAATATAGAAATAGTTTTATTGGAAACGCCTATGAGTATGTCTTTCATTTTATTAAGGATGAGAATTATAATTCAATTCATCCACTACCTCTTTCTTAACTCGAAAAGAAGAAGAAGAAGAAACAATATTTGAAATAGATAAAATAATGAGTAGAGATTCTCTAATCTCAACTTGTTTGTGCCAACTATGTGCCAAAATTAAATTTGTATATTGTTAATGATGTTTTTTATAAAAATAAAATTTATTATATTATAACTTATTATAATTAATATTTATTGTTAAAAAATTATATATCCTGAGTTTAGAATAATCGATCCTAAAAATCAATTATATTATCAAAAAAATGAAAATTAAATATTAAAAAATAATTATAAACTCTAATTGGATGGAATAAACTCTAAATAAAAATGTAAAATAATACTAAACCAAAAGAAATTAAAATTAAAAAAAAATAAAAAATATATTAATTTTGAGATTTGGTACACGTTTGCCAAACATAAGTTGGGACTAGAGGATTCCAAGTGCAAAACAATGCACATATTTTATTTCACACAACTACATCTTATCATTAAAAACATTAGACTTTATTATTTTAACATTTTTCATTTTGCATTTAACAAAACTATGAATTTATAGATGCTTGTGGTATCTTTACGTTCTCTGATCTGATTTGTTTTTGCTAAAAAAAAAAAGATATAATACTCTCTCTCTCTCTCTCTCTCTCATGTACACTGAAATATAATGCAGTTTGAAGTCCAAAAGGGCACTACTACATCTACATTGGCCTTTAGCTTGTGTTTCTTCCCTAGCAATTGTCAATGTCTACAGTCCACTGCTGCTGCTTCTCATTCCACTGCTAATGGCGAAGTAATTATGCTTTAGAAATTAGAATTTCACTCACAGACTCACTTTTTCCTTGTCATTTTATGTCAAAACTTGTTTTACTTGCATACTGGTGTAATGGTGTTACATAAAAACCACTGACTACTAATTCACTTTCCCGTTTCTCTGTAAAACCCCTTCCACCATTCTTGTTTCAAGAGAACAACCTTTATACGTTTCTTGCCCACAATTTACCTCTTTTCCCTTTTTTTCCCAAAACACAATCTTGAATTTGTGGGGTGGGTACCTACCATAGAAACTCCTCAAAAAAACACTTATTGCTTCCACCCAATCTCCAGTTTTCATGGCATCTTTCCTTTTTTAGTGGGTTTATAAATTCTAATTGCTTTTCTGAATTCAAATCATATACACCCACAAGAATATTTTTCCTTTTTTTTATTCTTTTCCGGTCCCCTTTTTGGTGGAATATAATATAATTCATGGAAATTGACCTGAACCTTGCAGTTTGTGATGAGATTGAGAAGAATGCATGTGGTAATGGAGAAGAATGCAATAATTTTAATGGTTCTAGTTGTAATTCATCTTCTTCAAATGCTGCTGCATGTGGCTCTTCATCTTCATCATCATCATCTTCTTCTTCTTCTTCTTCTTCTTCTTCTTCTTTAGTGTTTGCGCCAACATCATCATCATCAATCTACTCGGAGCTATGGCATGCCTGTGCAGGAGCTGTTACCATTCTGCCGAAGAAAGGAGATTTAGTTGTGTATTTCCCTCAAGGCCACTTGGAAGTGCAGGCTAATACGGAGGCGGCGCTGCCGTGGTTCGATCTTCCTCCTCAGATCCTCTGCAGAGTTGTGGATGTCCAGCTCATTGTATGGTTTTCAAGAATATATGTGTAGCTCTATTTTATTGTTTGATATTAGTTCATTTCTTCACGGTTTCTCATTCATGGCATCTTTTATTTTAAAACAGGCCAACAAGGAAAATGATGAAGTTTATGCTCAGCTGAGTTTGGATCGAATGCCGCAGACGGTACATGAACATTAATTTGGTCATTTTAGAATTGAATATTAAGTAATTGTAATTTGTAATTATATGTAGGAGATGGGAATGGGAGGTGTGAAATTAGAAGGGAAAGAGAGAGTAGAAGAGGGTGGGATTAATGGAGGAGAAGCGACTTCCCACATGTTCTGCAAAACCCTCACGGCTTCTGATACAAGCACCCATGGTGGCTTTTCTGTTCCTCGTCGAGCTGCTGAAGATTGCTTCCCTCCTCTGGTTTCCATTTCATGCTCAGCTCGCTCTATCTACTTCTTCTTCTTTTTTGTGGGGGGAATTTTATTTTGTATATTGCATTTTGTAGAATTATGAAGAACAAAGGCCCTCCCAGGAAGTCGTGGCCACCGACCTGCATGGAGTGGAGTGGAAATTCAGACATATCTACAGAGGTATTAAAAAGAGATTTCTCCTAATACAAAATCATCCACTGCAACAAGAAGAAGATATATGTTATTGTATTGTGAATGTTATAGGGCAGCCACGACGACATTTGCTGACTACAGGATGGAGTATATTTGTTAACCAAAAGAATCTTGTATCAGGGGATGCAGTTCTATTCCTGAGGTGACGAAAATATGCAGACATACATGTTTCATTTTAATGAAATTAGGATCGAATTAATAATGATCACTAGTTTGATAATATTAATATTGCAGGGGAGAAGCTGGAGAGCTGCGACTGGGAATCAGGAGAGCCACTCGCCCTACAAATGATTCAATCAACAAAAATGTGAATGTAGCAGCAAATGCCAATGCCATGTTTAATGTAGTCTACAGCCCAAGGTACGTTGCTCATTCAATTCATTCTAAATTTGTAATTTCTAAGCTCAATCTCTCTCCTACTGTATAATTAATGTATATATGTTGCAGGGCAACTCACTCTGCTTTTATTGTTCCCTACCAAAAATATTTGCAATGCACTGCCTCTCCTGTGCCTGTGGGCACCAGATTCAAAATGAATTACCACTTGGATGATGATTCTCCACAAACAAGGTCCAACTACTAAATTAAACCCATACCTAATTTTACCTTTATATATATATATATATGTGTATATAGTTACTAGTTACGTTAGCTCTCTCAGGTTCACTGGAGTGGTGACTGGAGTCAGTGATGCTGATCCCTACAGATGGCCCAACTCAAAATGGAGGAGTTTGATGGTAACTATATATAATCTCAATTCCCAACTCAGCTTTATAGAATTAGATACATATTCATCAACATCATAAGGATTACTGCTAACTACTGTAGGTTCGATGGGATCACATGGTTGATCGCCAGGAACGAGTTTCTCCATGGGACATCAACATCGACCCCTCACGTACTAGTTATGCAAACACTCCTCTGGCTCTGAGCATCCATCCCTTCCCGGGAATGAAAAGACTCCGCTCAAATCCATCTCCAGATGCCACCTCATTCTCCAGTACATATCATCATTCCATTTCATTGTTTTGCATTTCATGATTACACTCATATCTATAGACTAACCCCTGCAGTTTCTTGCTCCTTTTTTAAACAGGAGGAGATCTAGTTTCCGTAAGATCCTCCTCTAAGGTCTTGCAAGGTCAAGAAAATGTAGGCTTTATGAGTGATAGGCCAATTACTGCACCACCAAATAGAATGGAAAAGATTATCAGTAATGGTGGTGAGTTTGCAAGAAACCCAGGCCATCCAACTTTCACAGGCTTTCCAAAGGTCTTGCAAGGTCAAGAAATTTGCTCATTTCGGTCCCTAGCTCGGTTAAAACCTAGACACTTTCCGACACCTATCTTCTACCCTCTAGTTTCTGAGGGATCTAGAAACTTGGCCTTTTTCAAAGACGGGCATGTCCCTCCGATGCTATCCAGTTTTTCCGACTCTCGGAGAAGGGCTGCAACAGAAATGCATCCTGCAAATGAATGGAGGGCTCTAGAGAAAACATCTGCAAATATGAACAGCCGAAATGGCTTGGAATTGGAGGTCCCTATATGTAAAGTATTCGGGTTTTCCCTGACCGAAGATCATGCTACACTTAATGCACAGGGTCAGAGTAAGAGAAGCTGTACTAAGGTAAACTCCCATATAGCTGCATAAGGAAAAACTATATAATTTGTGCTGTAATTGAGACTTTACCAGTGTTCTTCGTGTTTAGGTTCACAAACAAGGCAGCAGAGCAATGAATCTTTCGCAATTGCACAGATACGACAGCCTACTAAGTGAACTGGAGAGATTGTTTAGCATGGAAGAAGGCCTTGTGCACGATCCTAGCCATGGACCGTACGCTGGTAGTGATAATGACATGGTGGTAGGTGTAAGATCCACGGCTGTAAGTCTACTATAAAACCAAATGAATGTACTAGATATACAGTATATAGCTCCTTTCAAATTGTCTGTCAATTTGATTATCGTTGCCTCTATGACTTCAAATCGCAGTGACTTCTTTCAAGTGAAGAAACTGATCGATCTGTCAAAGTTGTCTTCTGTGATGTTTCCCCAACTATGAGCAGCGGCTGCGGGCAGTTCTAAAGAAAAGTGCTTATTGCGCTGCTAAATAAGGTTTTGTAACATGTTGGAGTTGTTAGGCTTATGTTGTCGGTTCCTTGCTCTAGATTGTGATGTTGGATAATCTGAACTGATATCTATTCCAAATGCTTATTTTTAGTGCTATTTTACTTTTAACTTTTAAGTTTGATTGCACTGTTCAATATGGCATAATCCATCTGTGATTATATTATTTCTTTAAAATGAAAAATTCAAAGTTTGTAAGATTGAAGCTACAGCCTAAATTTAAGATTTTAAGGTACCGTGATAACAGTGTTGAGCAACATCATCCTCACTGTTCCTTGAAGAGCTCACGGCCAATTATCATTCTTCGAATTTCACTGGTTCCCGCTCCAATCTCGTATAGTTTGGCATCCCTCAGGAGACGCCCGGTTGGGTATTCATTTACGTAGCCATTGCCACCCAGGCATTGAATCGCCTGAAACACAAACCACTCACAAAGTCAGCTAACTAATGCAATTTCATCAAGATACCATCTATTTCCATTGTGCCCTCATAACCTTATTTACTTGGTGATTCAGTTAAAACTAGAGAGAAATGTAGCACACCCTACTTCATGATTCAAACTCACAAGTACTTAAGAAAAATTAAAATGAAGTCGAGTTCTGTACCTGTAGAGCAACTTGTGTGGCTCTTTCAGCTGCGCAGAGTATGACACCGGCACAGTCCTAGACAAAAGCATATAATCAAGAACTTGAAAATTATCCCTGAATTTAAGAAATGTAGTCAGCAAAGAGAAAGTGGGAGATTCTGCAGACCTTTGGATTAACCTTTCCACTGTCACAGTCCCTAGCAACTGAGTATACATATGACCTGAAATATGTAGAAAATTGTATTAATGATAATATGTTAGTAATGTGTAATGACATGATCTGAATCTCCCACCTTGAAGACTGTAATGAAGTATACATATCAGCAATCTTTCCCTGCATTTAGTCAAATAGCGAGCTCAGTAATGGAATGTAGAATCAATGGGGTATTGTGCTTTTCTACAACTTGTCTCGACCTGTATAAATTGAAACTCTCCAATTGGTCGGCCAAATTGCTCTCGCTGTTTGACATAGGGAAGAACAACATCAAGACATGCTTGCATGATTCCAAGAGGTCCAGCTGCCAAAACAAGCCTCTCCAGATCTAACCCGGACATCATGACGTAAACTCCTGATACAGATGTTGTATCAAACTATTATCAAAGACCTCCCAAAATGTAAAATGTCGAGTTTCTGGCAGAAAACCCCCCCAAGTTCAATAGAAATTGTAATCTCATATACAATTTTTAAGTGCGCGTGTATGGGGGGTGCCAGAGTGTTGTAAAAAACCCTAGTTAAGTGCCACATTGTCAAATCGATGATAATTCAAATACCTTTCCCCTCCTGGCCCAGAACGTTTTCTTCAGGAACAAAGCAATTTTCAAACACAAGCTCACATCTGCAATTGTTTTGACAAATTCATAATAAAGACCATTTCTTCCTGGTTAAAAGAAGATAAAATTTGAAGAGAGAGCAAAAACTTCTGGAGCAATTATGCTTACGTATCACTTCCACGCATCCCAAGTTTGTCTAGTTTCTGAGCAGTGCTAAATCTGCATCCACATTTGGAAAAATAAATGTTAAGTGAAAGATTGCTGTCAAACTACACAAAAGTATCAAAAGTAACTTCACCGTAAATTTGCACTTCCTAAATCTAATGTGCCATTTATCTTTCTGTTCCCAACACCTAAATTGCCCATAAAAGTATTTGTAATAACCGGTACAGATGATTAATCCACCATTTTAACTCCAAAACACAAAAATGCTCCACAAAAAAATGCAGTAGAAATGGCACCTTACATTCTTAGATTCTGTATCCTTATTATGGCCTTGAAAGATCCGGAGGTTATAATTATTGGCTCTTAGATCTGGATGGTATAATAGCACGCAATTCTATGATTCTATCCAATTAATATCGATCTAGCCGGCTCATCCCAGAGACAACTCTAGGTTAGCAGAGTCTAACTGATAGTTTATACGACTTAAACTAACTTTTCCACCAAGGAAAGGTGCCAATAACTGCTTTTTCACTGATAGAAAAAACATCATACCCGGGCATGTCCTTCTCTATGATAAATGCTGTGATTCCTTTTGAATGAGCTGCCATATCTGTTTTTGCATAAACAACCTGATCCAATCTAAGTAATGAGCAAATCATAGTTATTCAAAGCTAGCACACAAATGGGTGGAAACATATACTAAATACCAATTTTCAAGGTTAGTATTGGTGAGAGGCAAAATATTAAGGGAAAAAAATGCATTTTAAAGTTCAAAATTTTAGTCAAAATTCTGTAGAAATTGCATTGAAAGTCATTAGAGAAACTGCTATAAGGAATCACATTTTTTACCGACTCAAATAAGGCTAGTCATTTACATACCAATGTCTGGGCAGTAGGACCATTAGTGCACCACATCTTGTTCCCATTGAGAATGTAACCACCATTAGAACGGTCAGCCTTGCATTTCATGCTAACAACGTCTGATCCAGCTATGTAATTCAAAGACAGAAGCACAAGTCACAATAAAAAATTATTCGCCCAGAAAGTATGGTCTGTAGCAAGGAGAAGATAGGTTTAGATGAATACAATTAGGTTCACTCATTGCAAGAGCTCCGACATGCTCCCCACTTATTAGCTTCATCAGAATAATGTTAGAAAGAGAAGTTAGTTATCATCTGTAAGAACACATATATACCTGCAAGGCAGGATGTATATCATGGTGCAGGAATGATAAGGAAAACAGTTCTCCTGCATCACTCTGGTTTAAACCCATATAGAAGGATGTCGAAACTTGGTTAATAAAAAGTACCACTATACTATTCAGGATATTATATTTCCTCAAACATAAATTAATCTGTTTCACCATTTGATAAGTAAAAGATTAGTTTGTATTGCAGACTTTTATATTTTAATTAGCCGTGGGAAATCATGGCACTTTACATTCTTAACAAAGAAGTAGAGATCTCAAATTGTTCACAAACAAGTGAGATGCAGGCAAAACCTTTGGCAAGTACTTTTGCTTCTGAGCAGGAGTCCCATTCCTCACCTTCAAATCAACAAGGTTACAAGCTTAGAAGCCATATAATTGGTTCAAAGGTAACTTAAACTTAAGGTGAAGTAGTTACCAATTGATTTATACATAGGTTAGAATGTGCACCGTATGAAAGACCAACTGACCCTGAGGCACGGCTGATTTCCTCCAGAGCTATACAGTGATATAAATAGCCGAGGCCAAGTCCTCCATATTCCTCTGTGGGGTTCAATTGGATTTTGGATACAATTTGTCAGCATACATTACAAGTTTCGACATACAAATACAGAGAAATATTTCAACAGAGAAGAATTGAAAGCTGCTTCAATTAGTAAGTAATGAATAGCTGCTTCAATAGTTCTTTTCTCATTAAACTACATTTGCTTCTCCAAGAAGTTCCAGAATATGCGGCAGCATGGGACCAAAATTTGTATGGGGAACACCATTGTCTTGGAAGAATCAATTACCACTTAACTTTTCTTTCTTATTCCCCTTCCAAGAGCAACTACCACAATGCTATCAAAGATAATGAAGAGCAAAATTCCTCAGAATTTTCAAGGTTTGATTCTTGGGGAAGAAAGTTCTGTGCATAATAAGTTTACCTCTAAACCAGCACCACGAAAAGTAAAAAAGAAATCAATGTATTCACAGGTTGTACCTGGGGCGGTGATCCCATGGAGATTAAAATCTCCCATCAATTTCCACAGGTTTACATCCTAAAAAGGCAGAAGGTAACAAATTCAATGCGTATTTCACTAGCATTACATATAGCATATGAGAAAACCAAAGAATAAATAACCTTTGGGAAGTAATTAGATCTGTCTATTTCTGAGGCATGAGGTGAAATGTTTTCTTGAGCAAACTGAGCCACACTTTCTTTAAACTGTTAACATAAGAGAGTTACTGAGCAGCATAGAAATATGAGAAAACATTCAAGAAAAATGCCACTAAGGTGTTCAAGGGACCATCCGTGATAATATGTGCGGAAAAGAACACAAAATCCTCCTATTTAATCATCGCACTGTAAGTAGAATGTTAACAATATGCAAGTATGCAGCCAATTATGTAATAGCAACCGAAGCTTTTGGAATTGGGCTGTAGGCATGAACCACCCAAAAAAAACTCCAGGATAACTTTAGACCCTTCTTCCATTCAGAAACATGCAATCCTGGAAACTCAATTCAACATGATCGTTATACATCAAAACGGGTGTGTTCTGATTACAACAGTTTATACGCATCACTCTGCAAACATTTCGTAGTTGCTTTCTTTCTGATCAGAAAACACTTTGTCCCTTCAACATTGATGTCACGATTCATGGGCATCAAGTCACTTAAATATTGATGAGTCGATACATCATAAAAGCATAAAAAATAAACAATTAAAGCCCTTCCACTAAGAGAAACGTAGAGATTAGTTATTGGTTGTTCTTTGTAGATGATCTTGCTTTCGTTATTTAGGGAGGCAAAAGCCATTGAACTGCTAGTCATTTCTACAAAGAACCAATAACAACACCCCAATCAAGTTTTTTTTAAAAATATTTTTTTAGTTGGTTTTCCAGTAAAAAAATCAACAACCATAATCCAATCGAAAAGTCAGCTAAGGCAGTGAGCATGAACATAGCAAAACTACGTCGTGAGCGTATGAATATACTTATATAATTGGAAAAAGGAAACACCTGCTTCTGGGTATCGTCAAAAAGGAGAGAGGTGGAGAAAGCTGCAGCATGGTGGGTTTTTCTTCTAAACAATGAAGAAGTGAGGGACCTAGCTGCAAACAACTTCTGCATCTTGTCTGGGAAATTCTCTCTCTTCAATCAGAAATGAAGAAAGCAGAAACTTTGGAAGGTAGGATTTTGGTAAAAGCTATCAATTTGGGTTGGTCTTTGATGAATTAAATTGAAAATTTATAGTAGGGAGTGGCGACAGAGTTTTTTACATTAAATATTTCCCCTCTAATATTTATTCCAATCCGTAACGCAAAATCATCTATTTTGATAATGATAATGATGATGATGTGGAAGGTCGAAGTTTTGTTCAAGTAATGCCAATTAGGATTTTCAAATTCACTCAACACCCTAATCCAATCTAATCAATTTTACCATTAACTACTCAGTTATTTACACACAAATTATTGATTATTTATTATTTATTTTTTAATAATGAAAATAAATAATACGATTATATTTTTTTAATATTAATTAGTATTTGAGTCGAGCTCTATTTTTGAGTTTTCTTATCGAGCTTGAGTCCAAATATGCTAACACTCGATTACACCCTTATCATCAAGTGACTTGTCAAAAAAAAAAATACAATGATCTCAAACTCTCAATTAATTTATGATTTTGAAGTTCAAGTTGACTCGACACGATTAATTAAGTATTCTTCGGTCGTCACTCCGCTTCTTTGTGTGGGTGGATGATGTGTTCAGTCTTTAATTCTCCTCCAACTAAAAAAAAAAAGATGAAAAACTGTATAATTTAATTTTTATTTAAAAATTATTATTCTAAATTACAAATAATGTACGCGTAATAGTTAACCTTATGAAATCCTGACGAGACACGAATGAAATCATTGTTGTGTCAAAATAGAAGCTGCAACAAAAAAATAAAACATTTATGAAAAGATTAAGAATAAAGCATAGCCCGTCCCGCCCAAGACGGGCTTTTCCGGCCCGTTTCAACAGATCTAAATTAAATTCGATAAACCCCGTTTTTTTTATATATCATCTCTCCCCCTAAATATTCCTTTCTCAGTTCTCACCATCGATCGAACCCTTATTTTCTTACCCAATCTGTCACTTCTAGAGGTAGAGAATAAATTCCTTTTAATATATTGTTCTGTGATATGAAGCTTAACGTTAATACTTGTTGAATTCGATTATGTATGCATTGTATTAATTTGTTACTGCTTTGCTTTGTTTTAGGTTTTTAGCTTGCTGGTTTAGTTAATTTTATAGGTTTTATTAGTAATTTCCCCAAAGATTACCCGTGTTTGGACTGATTCTCAGATAAGCTTGACCTACTTTTGAGTTGGATGTTAAAATTGTATGGTTTGTTGATGAATTTGGTATTATTATTTTTTTCCAGAAGATTTTGGAATAATGTCGCATAAAGATACAGAAATGAAGTTTAACAGAGAAGAAGATGAGGAAGATGATGATGGCGATGGTAGGGGCCTTGAAGCTTGGGAGAGGACTTACGCGGATGAGAGATCGTGGGAGTCTCTGCAAGAGGACGAATCTGGCCTCCTCCGCCCTATTGACAACAAAACTCTCTACCATGCTCAGTATCGCCGTCGTCTTCGGACAACAGCATCTGCTCGGATTCAAAAAGGATTGATTCGTTATTTGTACATTGTTATTGACCTTTCACGGGTATGGTTTTCAGTGGCTTTTCTTGATAATGGTAATTCATCTGAGGATGAATGTAGTTGTCAGGTGTGAAGAGGTTGTTCTTGTTACACTTTAATCAATCACTATAGATTTTGATAGACACTTGAAAATTTATATGATCAATTCAAAGATGTTTGTTTCAAGTGAGATAGTGAACGAGAGTAGTGACAAGTGCCTCCCGAGAGGAGCTTATTTAGAAGTTTTGGTTTCTTACTTCAACAGTACTTCTCTTTTTAGCACCTTTTTAAGTTTTGTATGTGCTTGCTCTTTCACATGTAGGCAGCAGGAGAGTCGGATTATAAACCCAGCCGAATGGTGGTGGTTGCTCGACAAGTGGAAGCTTTCATCAGGGAGTTCTTTGATCAAAATCCCTTGAGTCAAATCGGATTAGTGTCATTGAAAGATGGGGTTGCAACTTGCCTAACAGACCTTGGTGGAAGTCCTGAGTCTCATATAAAAGCTTTGATGGGTAAGTTGACAAGCTCAGGCGATGCATCCCTTCAGAACGGTTTGGATCTTGTGCAGAGCCTGCTTAACCAAATTCCTTCATATGGTCACCGTGAAGTTCTTATCTTGTATTCTGCACTTAGTACTTGTGATCCGGGTGATGTCATGGAAACAATTCAAAAATGCAAGGCGTCTAAGATCAGGTGCTCAGTCATCGGTCTCTCTGCTGAGCTCTACATTTGCAAATATCTTTGTCAAGAAACTGGTGGATCATACTATGTAGCGTTAGATGAGGTAAGCTGCATTTATGAATAATGCATGTTGATGTCAATATGGTAGGAATAGGAAAGCAGCAGATGTTATATTGAAATTGCAATAATGTGCACTGTAATCTAATTGCAAATGTTTCCGTGGCAGTTTCACTTGAAAGAATTGATCTTTGACCATGCACCTCCACCTCCAGCTATAGCAGAATTTGCAGTTGCAAATTTGATTAAGATGGGGTTTCCTCAAAGAGCAGCAGAAGGTGTAATTTCAATATGTTCTTGTCATAAAGAAGCTAAGGTTGGCGGGGGATACACTTGCCCTAGATGCAAAGCACGCGTTTGTGAATTGCCCACGGAATGCCAAATATGTGGCCTCACCCTCGTTTCTTCTCCTCATTTAGCAAGATCATATCACCACTTGTTTCCTATAACAGCTTTTGATGATGTGTCGCCATCAGTTCCAAATAATCCACGTAATCTTCCAAAATGGTGCTTTGGTTGCCAACTAAGTCTTTTAAATCCAGGTGAGTGGTGTATCAAAAACTCAGTTTATGTTATGCTAGCCGTTTGCAGAAGAATATGTAACTTATGTGTCGTTTTGCATTTGCTTGTGCTGATGCAGGAAACATGCCAGCTCCTTGTGTTTCCTGTCCAAAATGCAAGCAATTCTTTTGCCTCGACTGCGATATATACATCCATGAGAGCCTGCATAATTGCCCAGGTTGTGAGAGCTTCCGGCATTCCAAGCCAACTGGTACAGTGGAGGGATGACTGAGATACCGTTGCGGCCAAGCAGTAGGCTATGGAAGAACTTTCTTACATGAGAGTCAGGATTCGAGTAATCGAATAGCAGTTTTAAAAATTATTTATTTTCCGAAACAGCTTAGTGATCAAAATTTTGCCCTATTTGTTACCTGTTGTTTTTTGTAACATATGATCACGGCTCATTCTTTGAAACTTGATAATTAATTGAAGGCAGAGAAAACGTCTTTCGATATAAGCTGTCAAAAGTTACAGTGAGAAACCAACCACGCCTGCTGCCAAATGAAGAAAAATAGCCATTATGATACACATGCAAACCATTGGATGATTACAGGGGGTAAAATTTTTCTAACTTAAAACCTATATTCCTATAATATAAAACTATTGATTTTTGACAATGAGATATACAGCCTACTCTTGTTAGGAGAACAGAGCTGCTAAACTAAGCCTTACCCCTCTACAACTAGAACCAAAAATAAATAACTTTCCCACAAAAAATAAATAGACCTCCCTCGCGTTTTCCGAAACTGAAACTGTGAGCAGTCAGATGTATAATCTTCTGGCGTCGTTAAAGCTAGAGCTCCACCTGTACTGACGACGGACATATATCCTGGATGAAGAAAAATACCAGGCATCGACGATAATCAACTCTGAAAAATAAGGCAGGCTTCATTCATGGTTCAACCCAAGGCAACCTTGAGTTACCAGGACTGTTTCCAAAATGTAGGTATATGCAGCTGAACAGACAAACAATATGATATACCAACCCTTCTCAAATCTGTCATTTAAGTCGGACATCTGCCATCATTCCCGAGGAATTATAACAAAAAGAAGCTACATCCTCCTGCTAAGTCTGGAACGGCTTTATTCTGACTCGGAATCAATTGACAGAAATAATCTTGGCCTTACAGAACGTTTTTGACGAGGAAATGAAAAGGGGCTATCTGATCTTTCCCTACTGGTTTTACCAGACCCATTGGCATTCATTCCAAGCAACAAAGGCCCTGCAGATAAAGAAATCTAATAAAGGATTGCTCAAATAAGGAATATAACAAGTCTTCCTAAAAGGGTTAACAAAATCAAGCCTCAAATAATTACCAGACAACTAGACGACATTTTCAGAGCTGACAGATATCTAAGACTTATTTTCCACATCTAGACATATTAATATAGCATAATAACTAGAGTAAAATAAAAGTAGTCCCATGTTTATTCACCATTCTTTTGTAGGCTCTTTTTTGTTTGTGTTAATGTGTTTTTGGGTGATGGGTGGCAAAGCAAACATTAACAGCCCATACCATTATCTGTTAATGAATCCAAGTTGGCATCCTTTGATTGCAATTGCTGTCCTGAATTCAAACCATTCCCGGCTGAAGATCCAGCTTGACCCACTCCAGCGCCATCCCCAAGCCTGAGAGAAATCCAGTCGTCGGTAGGAACACCATTAGAAACATCTGGATGGTCTCTTGAATCAGAGTGCCCTGCAGATATTTCAGATGGTCTTGTGGGCAGAAATATTTGAAGCGCAGGATCGTTGCCACTAAATGCCAAAGGATTATCTACTAAATCATTATTAGTATTTGAACACTGAGCAGCAGAGTCAGGAACAAGAGCAGCAGATCCCGTGGCAGTCTCTGTAGCCAATGTATAGCCATTAACAGACGGCGGACAATTAAGAGGACCATGCTGCATTTCAACTAAGGCTTCAGAAACATCTAAATCAGAACCAAATAACTGAAATCCTGGACCTCCCTGACTACTGGAAGGCAATGACCACATATTAATCCCGAAGTCATCATCGTTAGCACTGTAAAGTCCAAGACTGGGACTTCCACCATTACCAAGAGCAGGGTTTTCGTAATAAGAGTCCGGAATTCCATGCAGTGCTGACGGAAATTGGATTTCACCATTAGCTGGTCCAGCGTTTTTGTGGTTGGCAGCAGAAGACAATAGTGGTTCGATTTCTTCCTCAGAATCACTGAGAACAATTACTTCAGCATCTGCTGTTGGTGCAGATGTTATATGGTGATTAAATCCATGCGCTGGATCAATGTTCATGGAGATGGACTCATATTCAATACCATTGACCGTAGAAAAATCAAGTGTTTCCCCACCATCCTGGTTGACACTAGCATCTTCACAATCTCGGGCACTGCCAGTAGCACTGCTGCTCATAGGAATTACATTTTGGCCATTGTTCTCAAAATCTTCTTCAAACCTATATACAGGTAAGATTCCCTGCATATCATCTGGTTTGTTAATCTCCCAGCAACCGTTTTGGTTTTTTTTCATCCCTAGTCTAAGGCCTGCGTTACTATCTGAACCAACTTCCGGTTTAATTGGTTTAAATTCCAGTTTCTGTTTTGATTCTGTATCTGTGGATGCACAGATGCTACCATCAGGCAAATGCCACAGACCAAGCTCCCCAAGACCCCTACGATCACCCTCTGCCTTAACACGCCAAGAGCCATCAGGCTTCACCTCAATCTCTGCCACATCTTCTCCACAAGTTTGCATCTGTAAAACAAAACGAGGAATGTATTACTTGAATTTGAAAAGTGGAAAAGAAGAAACAATTTGGCCTCAATATAATGAATAAAATACCTTAGATGTGATTAGATTGAAATAGGGATCTATGATGATTTTCTCCAAAGAAAAATTCTTCAAACAGATAGGACATTGCCACTACATCCATAAACAGCAATCAAAATCATGAGCCGGGGAGTGAGGAAAGAAAATTCAGATTATTAGTTTTGTGAATAAGTTGACTTGGAATGCCAACAACCCCCTTTTTAATGAAACTCGATAAACTTTATCCACGCATATACACGAAAGATCCTATCGAGCACAAAAAAAAAAATAGGGTCTCAATATTTACTTGCCTTCCTTGAGCGTTGGTTCATTTCCACGAACACTCCAAGATCAAAACAGCCCATGTGGGCACAGGGTTTAAATCTTCCAGCCACCTTCATTCTTAAACCGCTCATCTGAGGCATGCGTTAACAGATATTCGGTTAAAAACATGAGACTACTGCAAATGAAGCAGAGCAGCAGGCATTTATAGCATTAAAAATAATTGATGTCCATGAGCGAATACATAATAATGGAAATGCACATACGACAAATATCATCCATCCATCACTAGTAATGCGTATATTGAAAGTTAACTGTTGAGATGCTAACACAATGGACAGATCAATTATTAATAACTTCAATCATAAATCTTAGGTAAAAAAAATCTGATAATGTTTCATGGAAACCCGTTAGTTAGACGGGAAATAAAAATTGAAGGAATTAATTTGAAACGGCTCAACTGACAGTAAGAACCAATTGGGAAAAAATGGTAATATTGATTTATCTGCTCGAACATACATTGTCATAGGCAGCATAAATATGCCATTAAGAATACTGGATACCTGTTACAGACAAAACCTTCCCAGATAAATTTTCTAGTAATAAATAGCAAATAAAGTAGGGATTTTTTTTTCTAGATGTAAGAACCCACAAGGCTCTCTATCCATGACACAGACATTTTGACCTTTCATGTAAGGTTTTAAAAATAAAATGAGAAAGAGGATAACACTAAAAAAACTAATCTAATATTAAGTTTGAACGACATAAACAAATCAACAATCCTCTTAGATTGACCAAGAACTGAAACAAGGGGATGCATACAAGCCCAATATCAGCTAACAGTCAACCAACTATTGTTTGGTAAAACAGTGACATTCTTCAAGGACTCCTATATTAAGAACATCTAAACTGTGAAAGGGCTTCTGCAAAAAAATTATTCGCAGAAAGGCACGACAATCAATTAGCGCATGTCTCGAGAAGCTCTGCAAAATGTGGATTTCCTATAATAGAGAATCAAGTATTTTCCTGTGAATGGCCTTTCTAGAGATTGGAGCTTACTGTTTTAGAATAAGCCTCCTTTTTTGTGATTGAGTGGACATGTTGTCCCCTATTTGTACTGTATTAGTAATTCTATTATATTAATAAAATTGGTTTCTTATTGCTAGCTACTTGTCTCAGTTAGCTTGTCTCCTGAAAGCACACACCACACCTACTACAAATAAAATCCTTAACTGCTGCATGGACATATACTTAGGGTCAGAGCATTATCTTAGCAAAAAATTCCAAAAAACTCGATGCTTATAGAACAATGAATTATCCCCCCTCATTGTGAAGCCAGACTGGTGGAACTATCAAACCAACTATACATCACGTACATACATGTAACAGATATAGATCATTAAATGATTGACTTAGTCTCCTACAAACAAGTGAGGCTTCATGGCAGGGTTCTTCAGCAGCACACTGGTGCTAGAGGAAAATTTTATTGGATATATGCAGAACTTTCTTTATAATTCTGTTATAGGCAACAGCACATAATAACAGAATAAAGACACATTAATTTCCTTAAAACAATTTGTTTGCTATAACCAGCCATCAAAAGTATGTGTTGGAACTACTTACAGGGCATCGAAGATTGACAGGAATTGAATCAGCAACAACTTCAATATCGCTGTCACTATCATCAGCATTTTCTGTGGCAGTCCCACCACCAACACATCTACGAACACGAGCCAATGCATCTTCAAAACACTCTCCTTCAGCCTCTTCTGGAATCATGCTGAGAACCTAGAAAAAGGGTGGCCCAAGTAACATTATGTCTCCACCAATCACGTAAGAAAAATAAGAGTAAAAATGTCAAAACCTCCACAAATTCCTGATCTCACAGTTGAAAGTAACAAAGACAATTTCCCCATGACCTCATAGGGGGAAATCCAAGGATAAGGTGTCATAAGCACAATGCAGATATACAAGCTAATGTGCAATAAAGAAGAAAAATAAAACCGGTTCAAATCCCATGACCCTTTTTTAAGATCAATAAAAATCATATACAGTATGATGAGAAGTATATGCAAATGCAATGCACAATAATTATAAAAATGATTTCAGACCACCATCAGTGTCCTAATAATGCCAAGCAAGCATGTAGGGGATTAAAAGTTGTGCCTGCTTGCATTCATTACTTTGTACTTAATTAGAATAGCCATGTATCAAGCGCTACATCTCAGAAAGTCAGCTAACCTGCTGCAGGGTGCGCTTCTTTACAATTCTAACTCCCACGCAGAATATGCGAGCATCACATCCACCTACATAGATTTTATTAACTCCGTCTCTTGTCCATGGTGTAATCTGACAGGAAAAAAGGAAACATGTCAACAAATAGAGGCAGCTAAACAACCTGAGGGAACTGGCTTGTTTTGTAAAGAATGAATAAAGAAGTGATGATACACAAAGATTTATTATGAAAATGGAGGCGGGTTTCAACTTGGACCATTCATAACTATTGGTGACCACTGAGTTATAAATTACCAGCATGCTTCTCCTCTTAAATATCTCATAAATAATCACTACCTCAAAATAGCAACACTGATTCTTTGATGGAGATGATCTTTGATAGATCACAGAGGAAAAAACTCATATAAGCTTTTAGACATGACAGGCATATATCAAAACTTGGGAGTACAATTGAAATTGAAGGATGTCATTGTGAAAGAAATTACAAAGACAATTTAGCTTGTACAAATGTGGACAGTCAAAATATTTGGCAGTGCGTAGCAGTTAAAAACAAAATTTTATTATATATATCCTGTGAACTACAGGAAATTAAACCAAATGAATTACAATAGTGAATAGTGACATACTTCCCTTGAACAAGGCAAAACTTACATAAACACCCAAAAAGAAAAATGACCAGAGAACAAACAGTGCTGAAGTCTGATAAGACAAACTATTTAGTATATAACTCACAACAGGTCCATCATCTCGGCCATTTGCTCCCAACAGCTGAGAGCCAGGTCTGTTTATTGCCCTCACTGGTACACCTATTGAATGAGAAATGCAAGATGTTCTCTAAGACAGATAGTAAAACACTGATATAATAGCATTAAAGAAGCTCCACATTTACATGTAGAAGAAAAGAACGAAAAAAGAAAAGGAAACTACATTATTTGACTAAATACTGCTTTCAAACATGAAAAAAAAAATTGCACAAAAAGTAGATGTAAATACAAGAATTATTTAACTACATCTCCATAAGGTCAGATACAGAACACAGAGAACAGGGTTTTGCAGGAGAGAAAAGAAAAGGAGTTTCATAATTCATTAGATCTATAAATAAGCAATCTCAACTCTCAAGTGCAGTCTTAGGGGAAGTAATACCGTTGATCTGCAGATCTGCATACTGTGGCCACTGCATCCTAAATTCCACCTTGTCGTTGAGAAGCATGCACCAGGCCTAGTTATAAAGACCATAGCCAAATCAGCACCGAAGCAATAATATATTCTGAATTATGTAGAAAACAGATAATAGCTACCATGGCAGGCACTCTGACCAACCTGAATATCATAGTCTTGTTTTGACAACAAGTCCCGGTCTGACCTTAGGAGTTGAAATGTTCTCTCAATGCTCTGACTAGGATTTGAGCTGAAAGGCCGCAAATGAGAACTATCAGATGCACCCATTTGCAAAAACAATTGCAGAATATGCATTACAAGAACAATAGATACTATATACATAAAATTAATGTTCGAAAGATGCGGCTTATTCCCCAATACAATACCTATGTTCACGCGGTCAGACACGATCGCACACCACATACACACACGGCCAGATGTGCACACATAATCACATACGCACACAGGCAAAGTCACAGAAAACATGATTACACATACACAGATATGCACAGGCTCAAAAAAACTACAATCCCACATACTCATTATTGCACACAGAGTCACACACAACCACACTCACACGAGCACTCATGATAACACAACACACCAGCATACTTATAATCACATGCACACAAAAGCACCCACAAAGTCACAAGTGCATAATTGCTCACATATGCACTCAAATAATATATGAATATAGATAATTCTTATAAGTATAGTGATAGTAATTCCAAATTCTTAATAGTAAATAGTAATAAATTCATAATTATTAATAATTATTAATAAATGAATAAAAATCATGTTTCCTACAACTATCTATTAAATAACAACTAACACAACAAATTGAAAGCTTCAATGCACTTTGGATTTGAAATCCTTATCACAAACCACAATGTATCCAAAGAAGTCATTTGAAATTAACAGAACTTAAATCCATGGAACTTTAGATCAACTCATTCCAAATTGCTAGGAATTTCAAGACGCAATCCAAAACAACAATCTTTATTGTAACATAATGAACAGCGAGAAGTATAAACCATCTTCCCAAAGAGATACTAGCCCCTCCTAAGGATAAAATAAAGCCTCTTAGTCATTTTATCCCAGTAACATAAACACGCATTAGCATTGGGAGAGAAAACACCCAGACTATGGGAAAATGAGAGCAATATTATTGCTTAAGTAGGGAATAGGTCCTATGCACTTCTGTTGTAGAGTTCCATTACAAAAGAAAGGACAATTTTCCTTATCGTGTGTCGTGTCAACTACAAACAGTCTCTGTGTTCTTACTTCACCTCGCTTTTTACTTCCAATAACTAAGAGTTCTGCTTTGCAGTAGAGCTGTCACAAGCCTGCCACTGTTGCAGAGAAATTATTTTGACTCACAAAATCATTTTGGAAAGCAGTTAAGAAATAGCAAAACGCCATGGCAAAGGAGAAGCAAATATTAGAAAGAAAAAATCAATGGCAGACAGAAAAAAGATAGTCCAAACAGAAAACGAACATATACCATTTGCAAAATAATTCTCTATGTGGTAATACATATGAAAACTAGCCAAACAGAATAAGAGCCAATAATGGATTTTCTTTCCAGCTAGCACATTAACAATCACAAGAAACTCATAACAGTCATAAGATGAACCGAGCAGATGCCCGTGTAGTATTTAAAATAATTGAGAGTTGCAACACAAACTTACCCATCTGTGGGAACATTTGTGATATTCAACTTTACTGGGAGTAGGGGATGTGCAACCGTCAGCCAGAAGCTGCATATTCAAAAAACAAAGAATCAAATATACTCAATCATTCAAAAGGTTTCTGCTTGGGCCACATTAATAACAAAACAATAAATATAATCATCATCATAATGGAAATATAGCAGAAGCAGTACAAGTGAACAACAAAGATCATGAACCAAAATATTAATAACAAACAAATCATTAAAATTTTCAACCGAGTAACATTGACAAGTTATAACGCTGTCCATGGAACATGCTGTAAGCTTATGCTTGATTTTGGGTTCATTTGGTTCCATTGGCGTGCAAACAATGCTCAGAGTTCTTCAAAAGAAGGGGCTAGCATAGTGAACAGGAAAATTGAAGATGTGAATTTATACGTCAACTTACGAAGTTGTTATGTAATGGGATAATCTAGACACATCACAGTGTCAAAGGAATCAGCACAACAGGAAAATGCAGAGTGGTCCATGGTAAAATTTCGAACAAATATGAACAGTGTGATCTTATACAATGATGTACGGAGAAATGTGGAACAATGCCACTTACGGGTCAGCCCTATTCAATCTGCAAATTTCACAGAAGAAGGTATCTGGGGGATTAGGTAGATCACCCTCCATAGGTTTCTCAGGAATCAGCACGCATGTCATATGCTGCCAGACATTACACTTGGGATCTTCACACTGCAGGTAAATATGAATGAAAAAGAATCAATGTTTTGTGCCTCGAATAAATGATATTAGCATACTGAGAAGACTTTGCAGTGCAGACTCACTCAATTAGTGTGCTTAAAATCCAAAAGGCAAAATATAAGTCACCTTGATCATGGAATCGTTGGGCAGTGTACTTCCACAGAGGCAGCGTGTCTTTTCCATCGGGTAAGAATCTTCAGCCTCCTCTTTAGGTTTCACATTTGCACTATCAGAAACAGCTTCTGATTTTGAAGCCAACTCAGCTGACCCAGAAACTTGCATTTTTCTGAAAATAACAAGAGTCCTAACGTGGAGACTATCAGACTTGAAGAGAAGAATACTCCAATTCTTTCTGGGTAATCCATTTTTAAAAGGCTTGCATAACTCTCCAAAGTTGTAATTTCCATGTTTCCTACACTTATCTTTTATTTTTTTCTCTGTCTGTCTGTTTTCTAATTGAGGTCATAGGTAAAAAGTAGTTGATCCAATTCTAAGTAAGCACTAGCAAGTCAATTAGAAATTCTGTGTAGCGTAAGATAAAGAAGGGAACATAAAGTAATCCAAGCATGTCTTTTTCCACAAGTACATCTATTAAAAGCAACACCTGTAAGTGTCATCAACTAGCTTTGCCACTCCCTCCTTCCCGATGGCATTTTTCTTGGCCCACATTCCTGAGACTGAAAAAGGATATTAGCTACACCTGTGGCATGGTATGCAGTCATATGTTACAGTACAGTAACATAGGTAGTTGAAATAAGCAAAGTTTGCAACACCTAACCTCATATTTCTATCTCAAGCATGAAAAAGGGAAGTGCATAACTTCTTTTGTCTGTGAGTGGATTATTTATTATTTTTATACATAAAAATTGAATTGGTGAATTTAGTATATTCAATTTATTGGTTTCTGAGAAAGAGTTTTTTTTACAATCAACAAAAACAAAGGAATAAATTTAGCTTAAATCATTGCAAAAGCATAAATTTCCAAAGATTTTCTCTCTTGCTACTAATATCATCTCCCTCATGTTTTCTAAAAGATCTATTTTGAGACTTTATTTCCTTAAAACACTGCATTAACATGACATTGATGATAGGATGCTGTCAAATAAGGTAGCTGAAAGTCTAATTTCAAATCAAGATGAACAAAATGAGTTCCAGATATCATTGTGAAAATCAGCATAATAAATATAGTTAATCTCAAGAAAATAAACTCCAAAATCTCAGAAAGCACACAGATTGGGTAAGGCACATTTACAACTGTGATGCTTATATTCAGATGTCCATTGCAAGCAAGAAAATAAATGCAAATGATCCAATAAAAAATAAAAATAAAAAAGTAACCATATAACCTTTGGCAAAACATTCTTTTTAACTTCCAAATTTGCAGGATAAGATATGAAATAATTCATGCACATTCTTGTTCAAACAAACTTTTACATTGATTTAGAAGCCAACCAACTAAAAGAGACATCACATTTACCTCGCTCATCAGAGAGAATAGCCAAAATTCGATCCACAAGGTCCTGTGTTGAGGCAATGCATAGCAACTATTAAAATTTTGTATTGTGTAACAACTAAAATGCCCAAAAGCACATGCTGAAATCAATGGACCATTAGAAAACCAAGCATCTGAAATAGACAATCTACGATCCAGCTGAATCCAGGATTTCAGACAAAGTTAAAAGGTGTTGTTGCACATTAGACAAGCACATTAAAATAAATGGGGTACAACTAAATAGGAATCCACATATGACCATAAAATCACAAGCAAATCAAACAAACTGATGAGTGGTTTCTCAGAAATAAAACCATGCCAACTTTTTTCATTTTTAGGTTTTGGGGGGTTGTTCTTTATTATGAGCATTAACAGCATCAGCAATCTCTCTGACGTGTAACCTGTTTCTTTCCCTGCTTTGAAAGCCCAAGCTGGGTAAGGACATCCTTGAGCTCTTTTATGCGAAAATATGTTAACTTTTCCTGAAAGACAAGACAAATTGTTCAGGTCAGCTACATGAAATAAGATACATCAGATAGCTCACACAACAGCCCAATCCTCAATTCCTTAATTGTAATAAAACCAACACAAGTAGACAAATAAAAAACTATGTTTGTAAAAATGATGAATATGAAGTTTTGCAATGAAGGCAGAAAGAAACAAAAAGATCATATGAGTCAATAACAGTTTCCAAGGATGGTCACTTTGCAGTATAAATTTCAAGCTTGGAAAGGATCAGAACATACTACAGATGATTCTCAATTCTACATTAGTCTCCAACACATCAACCATTTAATCAAATCAAGCAAGAATAAACAAGGGAATGCAAATAGTTTTGCTCCAACAAAACACCATGTTGAATAGATCTAAACATCAACTGTTTTCACATTTAGGACATATATTCTGACTATCCTTGATAAGCAAAGAAGGCAGAGCCTCAAATGTTAGAAAAGCCTCAAATCTGCTAGCTCTTAGTCTCTTACAGCAGATACACTGTAAATTTAATAAATTTTGCAAACTAAGTAACATGTCAGCCATAGCAAGTAGCTCCTACTTTGACTCGATACTAATAGATGCACCTATTTTTTCTAGCATAGATGGTCAAAACACAATTTACTGGAGTCGTCATTTCCCTCTAAATGTAGCATAAATACAACCTAGAGAGAATATGATACTAAGGATCGAGCTTTTTGGTGCATAAGCAGTATGCCATGGAGCTTTGGTATTTCTTAATTTCACTGATCCTGATTATGATCACCGCAGCCAGTTGAGATATCACACGAACTATCATAATTGCATTAATCCTTGCTCAAAGTACCTTAATCAAGGTCCCAGGAAGGAGCTAGCAGACAAGCTATGAATAAATATTTTTTAATTGTTGTCAACCCAAGGATTCAAACAAAGCAGGTCAGATTCACTTCAAAATTATTAATCCAGCTCATTTTGCCCCTATGCTCATAATAAACTAATTTAGAAGGCTACCATTGATTCATACCACACACGTGTCAGCACTAGTTGGCCAGCTGCACAATTTCATATCCATTGATCAGAGAAGCAATTAACTGATATCAATTTCTACATTATAAGCATATTAAGCGTGGTTCAAGCTACGGTTCCGGTTGCTTAACAAGCTAATTTCTTCTCCGATTAGGAAAAAAAAAACAATCACATGGTTTTACACATGCATTAAAACTACATATTATTTCTAAGGATATGATTGACCACTAAAATTGCCGCCACCATTATAATCCAATAATGATAGACTAGGGTGTTACAATCATATCACGTCCTAAAAACATACAGAACGAACAACAACTCCACACATAACAAAATGGAACAAAAGCCCGAGAAAATATGAATTCACCTTGCAACTAGCCACCAAGTCCATCCTCTTAACCCCACGGAAAATTTATCTCCGCCACGGTCACTTCTCAGGAGAATCAGCAAATGATCAATCAAATTTTCAGCCAACAGTTCTTTCAACTCTCTCAAATCGAAAACTGATCCAATCAAACAAAGAAAAAATTAATCCAAACCATCCACATCATCGAGAATTTACCTCAATCAAAACCAAAATTAAAAATCCTAAACATACACAAGCCATCAGCAATTTAACTTTCTTTTATTTTTCTTAAAAGAAAAGGCTGAAGAGATAGAAAGCTCTCAGTGAAAAGAACAAGAAAAAATTGAAAAAATTAATCAATAAACATGAAGGTAGCCGCGAAAACTGACGAGTTTCTGGCGGTAAGAGCTATTAGGGTTTTGGAAAGACCAAAACGATGACTCTTCTTCTCCGCCGCCTCTCTCCCTCTCTCTCTCTCTCTCTCTCTCTCTAGCACACACAAACACACACCAACAATGGTATGAAATGTGTGCTTTCATTTGACCCCAGGAACCAGCCGGAAAGAGAAACTACCCAATTGCCGGACGTATCGTCGGTTATCAATTCCGGTTAATTCCCCGCAGACACGTCCGGGTTTCGATTGTCTGTGCTCGACTCCACGTGTCGACGCATTTTCTGCTTTTATTTTTCAGTCATAGGTTTTGACGTAAGCGAGCTCATAAAAACCTACAACGGGAGCAGGAAAGGATGCAAGGGTTACGCTGTAGAAGGTTGTACCTTAATGACGATTTCGGTATTTCTTTGAGTTGACTATTAAAAGATCAAAGGTACAATGCTGTTGATGCTCGTAAATTACGATGACAGGCCGAGGTAGATAATCACAGCTGCATTCTCCATGAAGTATTCTAAATTCTAAATTCGGGGGCCACTGAAGAAATAAACAAAATTTGAGGTAGGGTCCAGTAATTATTAACACTGTTAATGTAATCTGCTGTTTTGCCTGCTAATAACAAGAAATCACACTTTAGTGCCCCCAAATATTGGAAAATTTTCACTAGGCCCCATATTTAAGCAGGATTGTCACTTGTGGTCCTTGAATTAATGAATTGTGATGTCAACTCATGTTTCGTGACGCATTCTACTCTGGGTGGGTGGATAGCGAAATATTAATTTCTCTATTAGTCCCGCCATGACGCTGTGAGGAAAGTTTATATATGCTATTTTATGAGATGCTCATAACTATAATGATTTATAATGATTGTAACATGTAGTAATTATGGTATTATTTTAACTAGTTATTCTCCCGTGTGATGCACGGGTATTAACTATTTAACTTGTTTTTAATTGTTATGGTGTATTTTACAGCAATTTATTATGCGTAGTAATTAGTAGAAATTAAGAAATATGTAGGAAGATTATAAATATTCGGCATTTAGCCATTAAAAAATCTTTCATATTATATATTATATATTTTCTTTTATTTATCAAAAGGAAATTGAAACGGAAATCTTCAATTAGATTCCTCCACCCAATATATACCAAAAGTCCAAAACCACAAAACTTAATAAAAATACAAATCTTCAATTCCTTTTGGCACGCAGTGAATCGCTCGCTCACTAATACTTGAATACACAAAATGTCGTTTCGTGCTATCAAAATCATGTCCATGGAGACTTCAAACAAAATTAAAATTTAAAACTTATACACATTTTACATTCATTTAAAAGTGTTTGCTTCATTTATGATTAGAAAACTCAAATAAATCACTAAACCTACTAAACAACCGAGCATTACCAAAAAAGAATAAAAAATAAAAAGAAAGGAAAAGAAAAAAGAACTGATATAAATCTTCAAAATTGCAACTTTAGAATATCATAACATAAATCAAAGTCAATCATTTATATATATATATATATATAATATTATATCTTCATATACTCTCATGGCATAAACGTGTACACATATATTTCAGTAATTGTTCACAAATAAAATCGGTAATTGAGTCTCTTCCATCTTTTCGACAATCGAAAAACACTTGGCATCCGCCAATAGACCCATCTATGATTTCTGTCTCTAAGAAACACCCTTTGTAAAAATCTATCACAACGAACCCGTATCGCTTGTGAAAATATGTAGCATAAAAATCACAAAATTAGGAGCTTCATAATTTAATTATTTTTCAAAACTAAAGAGCGATAAGCATCATATATAGAGGTAGAGTGTGTGATATTTTTGTAAAATTTAAATTCTAAAAGATGAAATTTCAATTCAATAGTCTGAAATTTAGGCCCTAGTCTTAATTTATATAGAGGTTAAATATGGATGATTGGTGGTAAGTTGATTTATAACATACACATATCAGTATATTAATTATGAAAAATAGAATATAGATTGATGTAATTGATATAATATAATATAATAAATGATTAATATAATAATATATACATATATATATAGGGTTGGGTTCCGGAAGGAACCATACCCCATGTGAGAACCGAGAATCAATCTCAGCCACAATTTCACCTATTTGGACAGCCAAGATCTGTTCCAAAATAAAAAAAAATACGCGGTGGCATAATTGTAATAATGTCCAACTTCGCTGCCCCTGAATCTTAGTAAGGGTAAAATCGGAAATTTCAATGTATATGTGATTCACGCGTATATTTTTCAATTTAGGGTTTTAGCATTGTCAATTTCTATTTTAGCACTAACATGACTCTTGTTTAGCATGACAAGAAACTCTCAAATCAGCTTTCTTTTTGCGAAGAACAAGTTCAGATCCCACAATCTAACTCAAAATTTTGCACCTAATCGAAAAAATAGTTTTGTGTTCTTACCTAAATAGACTTGTTTACCACAATCCCTGTAAGAAAACGCCAAGATTCAGTGAAGGACCACAGATGCACAAATTTAATTTTGCACTAAATGAATACACTGATGCATAAACAGAGCTCATCTACAGATTTAATTAATATTCACCCCCTTCCACAGATAAATTCTAATTATATTACAGATGCAATTGACATTTATGCTGGTCGATCTCAATATTATCTACAACAAGTTCTGAACAGATTTTCAGATTTCTTGATCCTAGCTAGTCTACTATTTGAGGGACAAGATCCTCAAAAATAGTGTTGCATCATCCGGCCTTTATTGGAAAAGATTTTGGAATATCATAATTATTTCAAGACTACCAAAAATAGAATTTCTTGGACAATACTTCGACTACTGGTCGTGCATGGAAGCTGATTAAGCTATTTTAGCATTGTCATTCCCTATTTTAGCACTGTCATGACTTATTTTAGTACTGTCATGACTTATTTTAGTAATAATATGACCTTTGTTTAACGCTTTTTTTAGCACTGTCATGGCCTTTTAACATTGTCATCAAACAAATTAATTTTATTTAGATGAAAGAAGCGTTAATTTCATCAGTTTTGTACTAAAAGGACTCATGCATTTTTTGTGCTTAAAATGCAATGTTTGGATTCCTATTTTAGCACTGTCATGGTCTTTTTTAGCACTGTCATGGCCTTTTAACATTCACAATTAGATTGTTTGTCAAAACCATATTATCATAAATGAATTTACTGTAAACTTAAATGAATCTTGGTGTTGAGCTATTAATTTTTACCTCTATATAAATCTTGAGATGGATTTACCTCTATATAGTGATATGATGATGTTTGCTGGCCCCATTATTCATCTTCTGCAAGTTGTGATGGACCATTATCTTTTCACTGTAAATTAGGCAATATTCATAAAAAATGCGTACTCGGACACCCCTTTTAATTTGATATATATTTTATGTCTCTCATTAAATATGTATACGGTAAACATGCATAGAAAAAAGTAGGTATATATATAAATCATTAAATATATATAGCAATTTTTTTATATATTTGTTATGAAGCTGTTATTAAAGGATTTATATTAGAAAACGAGTTATTCTTTTAAATCCCTATATCATTTTTATTTAATCAAGTTTGAGATTTTTCATAATATAATATATACTATATTAATATATAATCGTGAGTTGTGATGCTAAAATACAAAATGCGTACATATTTGAGATTAGAGGGAATACAATCTTTAAATTAAAATTCTTCTTTCTACATTTTTTATATATATTTTCAAATATAAAACTGATAGTGAATAATTTAAAATGATAACTTAATCAGCTTCGTCAACCTAAGTGCTAAAATAGTTCACAGTAGTGCTAAAATAGGTTACAACAGTGCTAAAATAGATCACAATAGTGCTAAAGTACATAGCAGTGCTAAAACAGTTCACAATAGTGCTAAAATAGGTTACAACATTGCTAAAATAGATCACAGTGGTGCTAAAGTACATGTTAACAAAATGTTTTTTTAATACTCATTTGTTATTGTAAATGTTGCATTCATCGTGTAAAATACTCTATTACCAAGATATTTTTTATGATACTCAATCATTTTTACAATGCTAACAACAAATAAAAAACCACAAATCCAATACCATCGACACGCACATATCAGCTCGATACTAGCCTATGAATATGGTAGAAACTATTTATCCTTTAATTTCCTACAGATGAAAAATGTGGAAATATAAGTACTTATATTCATTAATTGTTTCGATCCAAGATCGCAGCAGAACGCTCAACAAAACATCATCAGATTTTTCATCGACCGTATAAACTAAATTTATTGACATTCTATTTCTCATAGAAACAAACACACACAATATTCATATCGTAATCTCCCATATCCCAGAGGTCAAATAAGCAAATCAAATACGATAATATACAAATTATTTAAGAATAAATGAGCCGCCGCCATTCAATTTTACCCAAATTTTCTCATATCACGAACAAGATATATATATATATAGATATATATATGTATATATTGAAACAAAAGAAATAAATCAATCACAATCGCATTCGTGCTAAAGTACTGATAGTGAAAAATTCAAAATAACAGCTTAATCAGCTTCGTCAACCTAAGTGCTAAAATAGTTCACAGTAGTGCTAAAATAGGTTACAATAGTGCTAAAATATATCACATTAGTGCTAAAGTACATGGCAGTGCTAAAACAGTTCACAGTAGTGCTACACCAAACAAGTTTTCCTCCCCGATCATTAATCGCTGCGTTTACGTCTAGTTAAAAACACCCTTCCTCTCGCACTATCCAATCTCCACTACACCTGGTGCCATGGTTGGTGCCTCCATCCCAACTTCAATTCCATTTTAGCCCATCATCTACTAAAAAACCGCCAAACAATATACAAAGAGACCACCCAAACTTCATAATCACCTCTGCTAAGAGTCTTCATTGAAAACCCTTTTTTGCATTTCTATTACAATATTTACCATTCTTCAATCTCAAACAAATTTAATTTTCTCACAAAAGATCGTTAGCCCATGCACTCTGTTTTTGAGAACTGACTCCTTCCCACAGTCCCCATTCAAATTCAGAGAGAGAAACAACCACCAGCAAATTAAGCTTTTTAGAGAGAGAGAGAGAGAGAGAGAAAATAAAAGAAGAAAACAATGGGGGTATAGGTATGCTTATCTTTCTGCTGCTTTTTTTCTTGTATAATGAACAGAGAACCGAGATACAGAAACGCAGAAAAATCTTTGCTTGATGCCCACTATTGCGAGGAAGAAAAATGGGGAGAGTTGAGGAAGAAGACGAATTGCAGATGGAAGGAGATTCATTCCAAATATAACAGATTTTCTAAATTACAAAAATACACTTGCTTCATTAAAAAGTCGCTAATATTATGAATATGCCACCGCGTTTTTTTTATTTTATTTTGGAACAGATCTTGACCGTCAATATAAGAGCGATCTGTGGCTGAGATTGGTTCTCAGTTCTCACATGGGTGTCTGGTTCTCACATGATCCCATCTCTCTCTCTCTCTCTTTCTCTATATATATATATATGTATAGAAGATTTAATTGGTCATGTTGTGTTGTCAGTAAGTAATAGTAAATTAGTTTACAATGTACATATTATATTATTAATTAAGGTACATAAAAATAGACCGATAGATTAATATATATTGAGAAACGTAATTTAAATTATGCAAACATAAACTAAATTAGTTACGTAATTAATGAATATATTCCACAAATTGTGTTAAGTAAGATTTAATTTGGTAATCATGCAATCTATAATATTATGTATTAATTGGCGGTAAGTAAAGATTATAAATTAATTTTAATTTTAATATTAACATAATATGCATCAATAAATATAATATTAAGACATAAAATTAATATAATATAGACTGACTGATATACCCTTGCAAATGGGAGGGAAAAATATATGGTGGAGAGTGTGTTGTAATATATATGTAGATTTATCACATGTCAAAAACATGTCACAATTCTTGTAATTGTGGATAGTATAGAATTTCTTGACCCCCAACATATTTATTATATGTTTTTAATTGTGTTATACCCCATTTGTCTCGTTTATATAAATTAATTGAAATTTTCACTAAGATTAAAAAAATTATTAGAAAAGACAATTTAACATGTAAAATTCTATTGCTCGTACTGCCGATGCACAAATCTATCTATGTTTTTCAATTTGTGATATTATTATTATTATTATTATTATTATTTTGAATTATATATATGGCATGTGCAATTTTTAAAATGAAGAAAACAATTTTATGCACGTTAAATAGACAAGAAGATAAATATTGAGTAGTTAGGACATACAAAAGGAAAATTTAATTTTAGTAACTAATAATAGGAGTAGCAAGAAGAGTAGCACAAATGAATATATATATATATATATATATATATATATATGTGCAACAAACGTAGACTACATATCCTCCATCAATGTATAAAAAAATAATATAAAAATTTTACATATCTTAAATTTTCGAGTAAAAAAATAAATAGGATGCAAAAGTTTGTTAAAAGACAATTGTTTAATCTAAATCATTGTGAAATGTGAAAGAAATAACATATTGACAACAATTAGTGTTACTATCTTTGTGTATAAGTCAGAATTGTTGTCAATTGTACAAAAATTATTGTCTAAAATGTAATTATTAAATTATTGTATACGTACCGGAACTGTTGTCTATCTAAAGATTTTAAATTGATATATGTATAGATTTTTTTGAGTCTCAATTTTGAATTGTGATTTAGTTGGATCGACTAGTAAATTGATTGGAGTTCTTACTAATTTCAAATGTTATGTCATATAAATAGACCTCATTTTTTATTTTGGATTTGATTGGATCGACTAATAAATTGATCGGAGTTCTTGATAATTTCAATTATTACATGTGTTATATAAATAGACAGCTTCATTATTTTTATTGTGAGGTGTTGATAAAATAAGGGCATTCATTGTTAATGATTTAAATAAGCGTTCTAGTTGAGTCCTCATGCTTTGGGTTGGGTTAATTACATATATGAACAGTCATAAAAAAAATTTAGAGTACTAAACATCAATTTGTCTTAAATTGAGTTTTAAACCTTTTTTTTTTTTTTCATTTTGAACAGAATAATGAATATTGAACATTGATTTAAGTCAATGTGGACACTAACCTTAATTTTTATTTCAAATTGGTCATTGAGCACTTTTTTTAGGAACAACACCTTTTCTTTTCCATAAAATGAATATTTATATTTGTGCGACAATTGGCCTAATCATGTTTGTCCTAACATTTTACACTCCAAAATAATGAAGAAACATTTAATTTTTTGAACCACGAGTAAACTCAATTGACAAATTTTAAGATTTATCTGCGGCTAAAATTGGAGTGTAATAGAACTTTAGTAATTATAAAATGTATATAGTAGAGATTGATAGTGCGGATGATAATTAAAAAGATACTGAAATTTTATTAAGATTATTGTGCAACTTTGGATTGAAGATGATGCAACAAATGAAGTGTTATGTAGTGATGAATCAGAAAAAAAGGATGTATCAATTAGTGGAGCTCTTAACTTTCACTAGAGCTTAAAATTGTGTTTATATGTCAAGATCCACTACCACCCATCAAAATTCATGATCCACTAAAAGTTTAAAATGACCAACTTGTTGTGTTCACACATTGAGTTTGGAAAATTCCGTCATATCTGCACTTGTAGACAAATCTTGTGTGGTGAGTAAATTTTATCGTGGTGGGGATGCATGTTGCTGACATGTGGCTTGGCTCCATAACTTTTTAGATATTTACAGTCATTTTTTTTTGTTCAAAAACGAAAGTTTCGGTCAATAATTTCAGTCGGTCAAAAAAATTTATTGTGACACTTCAATTAACATATTATGACACTTCAATTACCTATTGTGACACTTAATTTTATATTGTGACAATTCGAAATCGAAATTATTTTATCGATCGGCGATAAATATTGGAAATAGAAAAAATGGATTGTGAATAGTAGGGGAATGCATTAGAATTTACCGTGCGTGGTATGTTGGTATTATCCCATATATATAGATATAATTAGTCAGAATTCATTTAGACATAGTGCGCGTTTAAATACAAGATTCAAACCCGAAAGATACCTATTTATAAATTTGGGACTGAAAGATGAAATTATTAATCTATAACTCTAAATATTATATATATTTTTTTAAAAAAATTTATATTAATTTTTTCCAACCAAAATTCTTTTTTATTAATTATAAATTTACTTTAATAAAGTTTTACTAAAAATAATTAAAATATAAAATCGAATATGTGATTTTCTTAGGTCCTTTGATTGACAGTTTACGTTCTTGAAGTCCGATATTAATAACAGACAATTTTGATTGAAGGCTTACGGCTTACATCCTTTGAAGTCATATACTGTTAATTGACAACTCTCCAATTCATAATGACATGGTAAAATCCTTTGGAATTTAAGAGTAAATTCCAGAAAAAATAACATTGTTTGCTATCATTAATAATTTACCAAAAGACAACAAATATATATAAAAAAATGGGGCTATTATACAAGTAAAAAGAGGCACGAAAATAGAGTAAAATCATATGCAAATACGTTCATGTTTCAACAATATAAAACACGCCAAGGCAGAAAAAACATAAATGGCTACTAGAATACAGACATTAAAAAAGGTCAAAAATGAAAAAACTTAAAAAAGGAGCAATTTGACAAGGAAGCGTCACACAAAACTCTCGAGCCACCCAGAAAAAAACTGGACGACCTCAAACAGCGAAACTAATGCATTAGACTCAACAATATCTGCCACCGCCTGTCAAGTACCCAATTCTGGGATAGGCTACAAGACATCAATGGTAGAAAACTACACCAAAGGAAGAATACCTGGGATACTAAACAAGTAACACCACAAATAAGGTTTTTTATACTCATTTTATAGAACAGATCGAGTTCGACGACAGAAGACGATGAACCCCGCACCATTCACTTGGCTCCCTTCTTGACAGCAGCCTTGGTAACCTTGGCACCAGTAGGATCCTTCTTCTCCACACTCTTGATCACACCAACAGCAACTGTCTGGCGCATGTCACGAACAGCAAACCGACCCAGGGGTGGGTACGTAGAGAAGGTTTCCACCACCATGGGCTTGGTGGGAATCATCTTAATCATACCAGCATCACCATTCTTAAGGAACTTGGGCTCCTTCTCCAGCTCCTTACCAGATCGCCTGTCGATCTTCGTCAAGATCTCAGCAAACTTCACTGCGATGTGCGATGTGTGGCAGTCCAGCACCGGGGCATATCCGTTTCCGATCTGACCCGGATGGTTCATGATGATCACCTGAGAGGTGAAGTTGGCAGCTTCCCTCGCCGGATCATCCTTGGAGTTGGAGGCAACAAAACCACGCTTGAGATCCTTCACTGCAACATTCTTCACGTTGAATCCCACATTGTCACCTGGAAGAGCCTCTGGCAAGGCTTCGTGGTGCATCTCCACAGACTTGACTTCAGTGGTCAAACCAGTTGGGCCGAAAGTGACCACCATGCCGGGCTTGATCACTCCAGTCTCAACACGACCAACAGGAACAGTCCCAATACCACCAATCTTGTACACGTCCTGAAGTGGGAGACGGAGGGGCTTGTCTGATGGCCTCTTGGGCTCCAGAATATTGTCGAGTGCCTCGAGGAGAGTTGGACCCTTGTACCAGTCCAAGTTAGTGGACCTCTCAATCATGTTGTCTCCCTCGAATCCGGAAATGGGGACAAATGGGATCTTGTCAGGATTGTATCCAACCTTCTTGAGGTATGATGACACTTCCTTCACAATTTCCTCATACCTAGCCTTGGAGTATTTTGGTGTGGTGGCATCCATCTGCAAGACATTGATAACAAAACGGTAAGGTCTTGAAAGCAAATTAACAAATCATAGTTGCAGAATGATCAGTGAAAATAACTCCTTACCTTGTTGCAGCAACAAATCATCTGCTTGACTCCAAGAGTGAAAGCAAGCAATGCATGCTCACGGGTCTGACCATCCTTGGAAATACCAGCTTCAAAACCACCAGTTGTGGAATCGATGATGAGGACAGCACAGTCAGCCTGTGAGGTACCCGTAATCATGTTCTTGATAAAGTCACGATGTCCAGGAGCATCAATAACTGTGCAGTAGTACTTGGTGGTCTCAAATTTCCACAAGGCAATATCAATGGTGATACCACGCTCACGCTCTGCCTTAAGCTTGTCAAGCACCCACGCATACTTGAATGACCTCTTGTTCATCTCAGCAGCTTCTTTCTCAAACCTCTCAATGACACGTTTGTCAATTCCACCAAGCTTGTAGATCAAGTGACCAGTGGTGGTTGACTTTCCAGAGTCGACATGGCCAATGACCACAATGTTAATGTGAGTCTTCTCTTTACCCATGGTTAACTCTGAAAACAATACCCCCAAAAAATATAACTTAATCAAACCACTGTGAACTACAGAAAACTCATAAGCATAAACACGCATGAATCCAAAGGGCAAAGAAATAACATAGTTCAATTGTCATCATTACTACAGATAATAAAAGTTAACCAAGAATTAGTGAATCAAAAATAGAACAAACTAGATAATCAGCTAAGACTAGGAAAAAAACTACTAACTCAGGAAATACGAAAATCAACCACATGATAAATGTACCTAAGCAGCCTGACGAACTATCACATGATCTAACACTAACATAATTAGTGTAGATGTTACACATCAACAACAATAATTTTTTGATATTTTTGACATATCGTTCTTTAGTATAACAATTCATAATTCAATCGCCAAATCAAACTCAAACAGCACATAAATTTAAGATATAGGATACATAGATATAGCCTGCACGCATGATTCAATTACAACACTGATAAACCTATGGTTCAAATTAACATCAAACAAAGAAATCATGAACAATACAAAACCAGTCAATACCCAGACTATATATACGGCATAATCAAATAACTTACACAGACAAAAAGTATAGCAATAAAATAATTAAAAATTAAAAACATAAACCATAAAGATAGATACATGCAATCGGATACATCCATAGAGAAAGCGTAGAGACATACCTTGGTGAGAAATATAGCGCCGAACAAATGTAGAGAGAGAGAGAGAGAGAGCGAAGGGAACGCTATATATAAGTATGAGCTTGAGAAATGATTAGGGTTTTTCTTGGGCGGTACGATTAAATGAGATCGGACGAACAAAAATAAAGTCAGCTGCGGATTCCTATAGTATGTTAGTGGACGTTGCACTCTCTCCTCACATCCATATTAATTTTCAAATTATGATTTTTTTTTATATATTTTTCTTTTCAATTGTATTTTTTCCATATTACATTTTCAAATTATGAATTTCTTTTATATATTTTTATTTTTAATTGTATTTTTTAAATTGACCCCTCTCCAATTAGAATTTATAGTTATTTTTAATTTTTAATTAATAATTAATTATTATAGTTAATAATTTCAAACTTGAATTTTATAATTTTCAATTATTTTTTGTTAATCAATGTTGATTATTATCGTTTATGTTATAATTAATTTTTATAATATAATAAAAATTATTAAAATTATAAATTTAATAGTGAAACATGAACAAGTGCAACAAGAAATTTGAACCGATGTACTTGCTACTTGTCTCTGCTAAGAGTGTACAAAACTTAACCAAAATCAAAAATTGAGTTGAACTAAACTATTTGGTTTGGTTGGTTTGGTGATTTATCTTTAATTTTGGTTCGATTTTTGAATATAAAACTAAAATATAATTTGGTTCGGTTTCGGTTTTAATAAAAAATATTTTGATTAAAACCGATCTAACCAAAGTATGTAGATTAAATTTATATTTATAATATTACAAAATAATTAAAAAATAAAAAATAAAATTATACGCTCGTTAGTGAAATAGGACAAAATACAAGAGCGCTTCAACTTCAAAATAAAAGATTTGCAATATTTTTTAGCCACTCATAATTAAATAAGTAACCAACAATGATCCAAAAGAAAACATAATTAAATAACAAGAACACGATAAATCCGGATGATAAATCTTGATCTTCAACTTGTTTTTGTACTACTATTCAATCTCTATCTTTAAGGGAATAATGCGGTGTGTGTTGTTGTAGTTTTTGATGTTATGGTAGTTTTTTTTTGTCTAATTTTCGTGCTTGAGGAAATATATATAGAGTAGGAAGTATCTCAGTCGAACAAGAAAAGAAAACATATCAAAATTGAACTACTAAACGTCATTCGCGACCAGGTCAGTCGCGAGTCCACGAGGCAATTTTCTCGCGACCATGCTACCATTCACGAGTGGGATTGTGAATAAAACAGAGGCAGACCCCCTCAGTAGCGAGCGTGCAAAAAGATGTCCACAGGGTGATTTGCGAGTGGATTCACGACTGAGGTCACGAATCTGGTCGCGAGTCCGATCGCGATTTGGCAACCTCTCACTATTTTGCTTCATTCTCACCCGTTTATCATCCGATTGACCCGATTCTTTTTGCAACAGTGCAACACGTTCTTTACTTGATTTCCTATCTTTATATGTTCTTCCCAAGCTCGTTTGAATTTCACACACAAAATGTCATTAAATCCCCCCACAACGAACAAGCACGTGACATTACACAAAATATGGAAAACTATGTAAAACTTGTCACATTATGTGAGCAATGCCCATCATATATCACTCAAATGAACTTTAAAACATATATAAAACACAAGATTGTCACTATCATTTCTTATTTATTAAGTTTCATTATTTCTTTTTCTTTAGATATAAAACATTAACATTCTGTTAAACCGAAAATCAAACCAAATGAACCAAAAGATTATGGTTAGGTTAGGTTTGATTATATCAATTAGTTTGATTGGTTTGATTTTCATTTTTCTAAGAATTTCAATTTATGATTTTATTAGTTCGGTTCGATTTTACACACGAATATGCTCTCCCTCCTCTAATATTGTGCACTCAAAAAGAAAGAAAAAAAGTCACTTATAAAATAAAATAAACTGTTGTAAATTTAAAACGTGTTTTAAGGCCTTTTTAAAGTGTTCAGACTCAATGTGAATTTTAATATTATAATATATTATATTTATACAAAGAGACACTCTTTTGTGCATATGGTGTATGGGTCGGGGCCAATCAGATTACCAATAACAGATATCAGTAAAAAAAAAAGTTAACAATTGTAGGCGCGTGGACTACACGTGCAGCACATGGGGTACACACGTAAAAAACTATTTTTTTTATTATTTTGTTATTTTTTAAAAAAAATTCAGTTTTTTTTTGTTGTTTTCCCCCAAAATTATATACCATAAAATACAATTAGTGAACCCTAAAACTAAAATGCATTAATTTAATTTTTTAAAAATAAATATTAATATATATCCTAAAATTGATTTAATGAACCATAAAATTAAAGTGAATGAATTTTCTTTTTTTAAATTCGGCGACTCGTGCATTGCGATGGACAATTAATTTAATTTTTTTGAAACAAATATAAATAGTAATTGAAAAAAAATTGAAATAAATATATATCATAAATGGAATCAGTGAACCCTAAAATAAAAATAAATGAATTTAATTTTTTTGAAATAAATATAACCCCTAATTGAGATTAATAAACCTATAAAAAAAACTTCAACCCTAAAAAACGCAACAAAAAACCCCTAAAAAGCTAAAAACAAACTAAAAAACCATGAACCCTAAAAAATCTTAACTCCTAAATTCAAACATTAATTGGAAAGAAAAAAAATTACAATTTGAACTACATAAACGCACATAAGACAAGTAGCAGACTGATTACTTTTTAATGATACAAATGATACTTTTTGAATTTTAAGGGATACTTTTTAGTGTTAGAATTGATACTGTTTTTTGGCATTTTTTTATTTGTTTTTTGTGGGTCAACACGGGTTGACCCTTACTCTACTTTTTAATGATACAAATGATAGTTTTTGAATTTTAAATGATACTTTTTAGTGTTAGAATATATACTGCTTTTCGACATTTTTTATTTATTTTTTGCGGGTCAACGTGGGTTGGCCCTAACTCGTCTGATAGATGTATGGACTTTATTGGGCCTGAAATGATGTATACAAATTTATCTATCAATGTGTATTTTATATAATTTTAATGTGTGCAAAAAATTACATTTATGTTTAAGTAATATGCATAATGAATACTACGTATATGCAGAAATGTAAATTTGAATACAAAAAATAACATTTATTATTATTATTATTATTATTATTATTATTATTAACTTATTTGATTCAAAATATGTGTTACATTCGTTTGTACTTGAGAATGGATATTAGACTATTTGCAAAATGAACATCCCACATAAACAGGTTGGGGCATGGTAGAAACCAGGAAACAATAAAGAAACAAAAATTATACAACAGTGGAGAAATATAAGGTAAATACGACTACATACACAGTTCAAATATAATTTAACCGACACATAAATCACGAGCCGCCCAGCAAAAGCTGGAGCACCTCAAAACACACAATACACGAAAACTTCGAACGACTACATTCTGTAAATTCCGCCACCTCCTGTCGAGAACCCAATTCTGAGATGGACTACCCAGTAGATTACACCACAATAAAAACATCCCACTCAATATAAAACTGCGTATATACTCCATTCACTTGGCTCCCTTCTTGACAGCAGCCTTGGTAACCTTGGCACCAGTAGGATCCTTCTTCTCCACCCTCTTGATCACACCAATAGCAACTGTCTGGCGCATGTCACGAACAGCAAACCGACCCAGAGGTGGGTACGTAGAGAAGGTTTCCACCACCATGGGCTTGGTGGGAATCATCTTAATCATACCAGCATCACCATTCTTAAGGAACTTGGGCTCCTTCTCCAGCTCCTTACCAGATCGCCTGTCGATCTTCGTCAAGATCTCAGCAAACTTCACTGCGATGTGCGATGTGTGGCAGTCCAGCACCGGGGCATATCCGTTTCCGATCTGACCCGGATGATTCATGATGATCACCTGAGAGGTGAAGTTGGCAGCTTCCCTCGCCGGATCATCCTTGGAGTTGGAGGCAACAAAACCACGCTTGAGATCCTTCACTGCAACATTCTTCACGTTGAATCCCACATTGTCACTTGGAAGAGCCTCTTGCAAGGCTTCGTGGTGCATCTCCACAGACTTGACTTCAGTGGTCAAACCAGTTGGGCCGAAAGTGACCACCATGCCGGGCTTGATCACTCCAGTCTCAACACGACCAACAAGAACAGTCCCAATACCACCAATCTTGTACACGTCCTGAAGTGGGAGACGGAGGGGCTTGTCTGATGGCCTCTTGGGCTCCAGAATATTATCGAGTGCCTCGAGGAGAGTTGGACCCTTGTACCAGTCCAAGTTAGTGGACCTCTCAATCATGTTGTCTCCCTCGAATCCGGAAATGGGGACAAATGGGATCTTTTCAGGATTGTATCCAACCTTCTTGAGGTATGATGACACTTCCTTTACAATTTTCTCATACCTAGCCTTGGAGTATTTTGGTGTGGTGGCATCCATCTGCAAGGCATTGATAACAAAACGGTAAGGTCTTGAAAGCAAATTAACAAATCATAGTTGTAGAATGATCAGTGAAAATAACTCCTTACCTTGTTGCAACAACAAATCATCTGCTTGACTCCATGAGTGAAAGCAAGCAATGCATGCTCACGGGTCTGACCATCCTTGGAAATACCAGCTTCAAAACCACCAGTTGTGGAATCGATGATGAGGACAGCACAGTCAGCCTGTGAGGTACCCGTAATCATGTTCTTGATAAAGTCACGATGTCCAGGAGCATCAATAACTGTGCAGTAGTACTTGGTGGTCTCAAATTTCCACAAGGCAATATCAATGGTGATACCACGCTCACGCTCTGCCTTAAGCTTGTCGAGCACCCACGCATACTTGAATGACCTCTTGTTCATCTCAGCAGCTTCTTTCTCAAACCTCTCAATGACACACTTGTCAATTCCACCAAGCTTGTAGATCAAGTGACCAGTGGTGGTTGACTTTCCAAAGTCGACATGGCCAATGACCACAATGTTAATGTGAGTCTTCTCTTTACCCATGGTTAACTCTGAAAACAATACCCCCAAAAAATATAACTTAATCAAACCACTGTGAACTATAGAAAACTCATAAGCATAAACACGCATGAATCCAAAGGGCAAAGAATTAACTAGGCCTGAGCAAACGGTCCGGACCGAACTGAACCGAACCGAAAAGCAAAAACCGATAAAAACTGAATTTCTTTTTTTGAGACCGAAACCGAACCGATTATATGTCTTGACCGAACCGAAATCGAAACCGATCAAACCGATTCAGTTCGATCGGTTCGATCCAAACCGATAAGAGCTAGGCATGAAATCTACTTCGAAAAGCTTAACAACAACGAATCAAATAGTGATTTACAACAGACAAAAAAAAAACTTCCACCCCCAAAAGAATAATGATGTTTATAAATAAATCAATCAAATAACGAATCCTCCTAAAAAATCAAAATCCATGTTTGCAAATGTTTAGGTTAAATAAATCAATCAAATAGGACTCCAGCTCTACCTAGATATTTTGGATTGCTTAAAGCTATTTGCAATCAAATGTGAAATGCTCGGTTTATTTTGTAATCGACATTACTGGATAAAAAAAACAGGAACACCATTTTTTAGAACAATCAACACAAATCCTCGATGAAATAGCACAAATGTATTCACATGGATTATAAACTAGAACATTACTACAACAGCCACCATGTACACATTTAAAAAATGAATAACTATAAAAAATCAAAATTCACGTAGAATAGATATGTCCTGCTCAAAAATCATACTAAATTGTTTCTCTCTCTTCAAACAATTTTGGTAGATCAAAACGAATGAAATCGCAGAAATAAGAGAAGAAAATGAGTTTTAGCTTACCGGTCGTCGCCTCGTCGGGAATCGTAGAATCGAGTGTGAAGAAATGGTGCTTCACTGCTTCGCGTAACAGAGCCTCTACACTTGTGCTGCTGCTGCCGTCCTTCGAGTCGGCACTTGTACTTCAGTCTACTGCTGCTGCTGCGAATCGACCACGACGAGCCGCTAGCTTCTCAGCCTTCTCTAGTTGCTGGTGTGAGATGGAGGGAGCATGGAGGCTGGAGCTATTGTTGCTGGTGCTGCAGTGCTGCGTGTTCGACGATGATGAGACTTGATGGAGGAGAGAGTCGAGAACGATACTCTTTACAGATTTGGGGATTCTAGAATTAGGTTTTTGAGTTTTTCAGATTTTAGAAATTAGAATTAGTTTTTTTTTATTATACTGAATTATCAATTACTAATATTAGAATTGGGCTTGGGCTCGGCTGCATATTATTGAATTTCTTTACAGATCTGGGCCTGGGGGCTTCTTGGGCTGTATATAATTAATATAATTAATTTATTATTATTATTTCGGTTCGGTTCGGTTTTTATTGGTTTTTTGAGGTCCAAACCGAAACCGAACCGAAGTAAAATCGGTTCCCCTTTCCAAAATCGAAGCCAAACCGAAGTTTCAACTCACCAAACCGAACCGAACTGAACTCACCGATTCGGTTCGGTTTTTCGGTTTAGGGTCGGTTTTGCTCAGGGCTACAGATAGATATCCTGTAAGTTGAACTTTAACATTTATGATATTAGTACGATAACGGGCAACCATGACAGATAGGTCTACTATATCATATGGTAATCAACGGATGTCAGTTACTTTTATAGATAAATACATTATGTAAATACAGTCTATACAGACAAATGGCCTCTTCCAGATTAAGAATAAGATGGTTTTAGCAGTCTCCCTATGTCTAAGTCAAAATATCTCAAACAAGTAAATGAGAAAAAAAAACACCAAAAAAAAATAAAATTCCCAAAAGATAAATTTGTCAAGGTGATAAGCAACAAACCATCCCAGAACTGAACTATTGATAGATAAGGTGACAAATTGATAAATAGCCATTATTTAAAATCAAACAAAATGAAATACCATAATGAGTAATTCCCAAAAGATAAACGGGCTGGTTCAGGTCCTTGTGACTGGCATGGGCTGAATAGCTAGCTCTTATTTTCAGGTAAAAGCAGGCATTAAAAATTGAATGAGAACCAAATGGTAAAAAATGAAGAACCATCTCTAATTTGGCAAATACGAAGATAGCTTAGCAGTTGGTTGATCAATTAAGGAGGAGTTCCAGATTGACACAAATATTCATTAAAGACACTCTGCAGCTTCCAGAAATGTAACTTTGAAAACACAATAAATTGCACACCTAACAGATTTGAGAACACCTTATCACAGACAAGGAAAGAGAAGCATTTTTTTAATCTTTAACATTCTAGGCTCTATTCCAAGATCGAGCAATGATACTATTTGAGAACTATTTACCCCAAGACGCAACAATTTTGTGACTAGAAGGTTAAAATCCAACCTACAAGCACATACTTAAATTATTACCTAATAACAGCTTAACATGCCAAAGTATTCATATTAATATGAAGTAAAAATATGGGGGTTGACAGTAATAACTTTAAATCCAGCTAAATGATATCTTAACTACCAATGAGCCACTGCAAAGTAAGTAAGTAACTCATAATCATATTCCACTCAAGAATAGAAATCTTTAAGATGGAACTATCTATCCCTCACAACTCAAGTATATACCAACGCTGTACTTCCATCTGCATTATATTTTCTCAATTGCAGAAGCACTGACCTGGTACGCGGTTAACACATGCAGCGAGCCGCTCTTTGACTATGCTTTCAGCCAATTTTTTCCCTGCATTCAGATAGATAGGCCCGAGCAAACGGTCCGGACCGAACCGAACCGAACCGAAAAGCAAAAACCGATAAAAACCGAATTTCTTTTTTTGAGATCGAAACCGAACCGATTATATGTCTTGACCGAACCGAAACCGAAACCGATCAAACCGATTCGGTTCGATCGGTTCGGTCCAAACCGATAAGAGCTAGGCATGAAATCTAATTCAAAAAGCTTAACAACAACGAATCAAATAGTGATTTACAACAGAAAAAAAAAACTTCCACCCCCAAAAGAATAATGATGTTTATAAATAAAACAATCAAATAACGAATCCTCCTAAAAAATCAAAATCCATGTCTGCAAATGTTTAGGTTAAATAAATCAATCAAATAGGACTCCAACTCTACCTAGATATTTTGGATTGCTTAAAGGTATTTGCAATCAAATGTGAAATGCTCGGTTTATTTTGTAATCGACATTACTGTATAAAAAAAAACAGGAACACCATTTTTTAGAACAAGCAACACAAATCCTCGATGAAATAGCACAAATGTATTCACATGGATTATAAACTAGAACATTACTACAACAGCCACCATGTACACATTTAAAAAATGATTAACTATCAAAAATCAAAATTCACGTAGAATAGATATGTCCTGCTCAAAAATCATACTAAATTGTTTATCTCTCTTCAAACAATTTTGGTAGATCAAAACGAATGAAATCGCAGAAATAAGAGAAGAAAATGAGTTTTAGCTTATCGGTCGTCGCCTCGTCGGGAATCGTGGAATCGAGCGTGAAGAAATGGTGCTTCACTGCTTCGCGTAACAGAGCCTCTACACTTGTGCTGCTACTGCCGTCCTTCGAGTCGGCACTTGTACTTCAGTCTACTGCTGCTGCTGCGAATCGACCACGACGAGCCGCTAGCTTCTCAGCCTTCTCTAGTTGCTGGTGTGAAATGGAGGGAGCATGGAGGCTGGAGCTATTGTTGCTGGTGCTGCAGTGCTGCGTGTTCGACGATGATGAGACTTGATGGAGGAGAGAGTCGAGAACGATACTCTTTACAGATTTGGGGATTCTAGAATTAGGTTTTTGAGTTTTTCAGATTTTAGAAATTAGAATTAGTTTTTTTTTATTATACTGAATTATCAATTACTAATATTAGAATTGGGCTTGGGCTCGGCTGCATATTATTGAATTTCTTTACAGATCTGGGCCTGGGGGCTTCTTGGGCTGTATATAATTAATATAATTAATTTATTATTATTATTTCGGTTCGGTTCGGTTTTTATTGGTTTTTTGAGGTCCAAACCGAAACCGAACCGAAGTAAAATCGGTTCTCCTTTCCAAAATCGAAGCCGAACCGAAGTTTCAACTCACCAAACCGAACCGAACCGAACTCACCGATTCGGTTTGGTTTTTCGGTTTAGGGTCAGTTTTGCTCAAGCTTAGAAATAACATAGTTCAATTGTCATCATTACTACAGATAATAAAAGTTAACCAAGAATTAGTGAATCAAAGATAGAACAAAATGTCATTAAATCCCCCCACAACGAACAAGCACGTGACATTACACAAAATATGGAAAACTATGTAAAACTTGTCACATTATGTGAGCAATGCCCATCATATATCACTCAAATGAACTTTAAAACATATATAAAACACAAGATTATCACTATCATTTCTTATTTATTAAGTTTCATTATTTCTTTTTCTTTAGATATAAAACATTAACATTCTGTTAAACCGAAAATCAAACCAAATAAACCAAAAGATTATGGTTAGGTTAGGTTTGATTATATCAATTAGTTTGATTGTGTTGAAACCGTTGGTTGTTTTGTTAAGTTTGGATATTTTTATGTTTTGTCTTTCTTTCTTTCTTTATTGTTTATTTGTGCAGGAAGTAAAGGTGGTTGAGATATTTTAGGAACACATGTGGTTGACCAAGTCTAGGAGGATGAAATCAGAAATTGGGTCGTTCCTATATCTAAGGAAGTCGGTTGCTTGCAGCTAAAGTCAAGGAAGTAAAGATAATGTGGAGTTCGTGTGGTTATTTGGAGTAGAGCCCAAGATATTGTTTTTGTATAAATAGGGATCAGTTGTATTGTGATAGATACGGAGTCTTAGAGATATACATTCAAATTATAGATCGAGTTTTTATATTCTGCAGATTTTCTACTAGATTTGGTTAAGACAACTTTAGTCTCAACTTTCTGTGAAGGAAGAGATAAAGTGTCTTAATATTTTAGTTAGTATTTTTCTAATAGTGTTTTTGTAATTCACATATTCTATATAGTGAAGATTTCGCCCTGATGCATTTCATGAGATTATAGAAATATAATCTCGTGAAAATTTCAATCCGTTGTTCTGTTTCTAAATTTCCTCTGCGTATGCAAAGTTGTCTCAACTTTGGAGCCAACTTTGATCACAACTCTGTCAAAACCGAAAGTTCGGTTTCTTCAATTGGCATCGAGAGCAGACACTTGACACACTAAGTAGTGATCATGTTTTCGTAAGCACAATGGATTACACGAACCCGTTGTTCAACAAACCTCCTGTTCTGGATGGCATGAACTATTCCTTCTGGAAAGTTCGAATGAGATTATGCATCAAATCGATTGATGCAAGAGCATGGAATGCCGTACAAAAGACATGGACGCATCCTAAGACTGTGGATGCTGATGGAGATTCATACCGTACCCCTCCGTCAGAATGGACCAGAGAACAAAATGAAGAAGCTACCTTCAATGATAAGGCACTTAACGCAATTCAATCCTCCTTAGATGTTCAAATGTTCAAACTCATAAGAAATTGTGAGTCGGCCAAGGAAGCGTGAGATGTTCTTCAGCAACATTGCGAAGGTGATGTCGGAATTAAAAAATCGAGGCATCGGATTCTTACCATGAAGTTTGAAAATATGAAAATGGAAAATGATGAAACCGTTGGAGACTACTGCAACAAGCTGCTTGAGATAGCAAATGAATGCACTGATCTTGGTGATCCGATCACAAATAAAAGGTTAGTCTCAAAAGTCTTGAGGATGCTAACACCTCGTTTTGACATGAAGGTAGTTGTAATTGATACGGCTTCAAATACTGGGTGCCTGGACTTTACTAAACTGATGAATGACTTAAAGACCTTCGAGATGGAATTGAATGAAAAAGATGGATATAAGAAGAAGGGAATTGCTTTAACTCTCGGGACAACTTCAAAGTCAACCTCAGCCTATGATGAAGAAGAGGATGAAGATCTTGAAGAAATCAATGAAAAGAATCCTGATTATGCTCTTCTTACCAGAAGACTTAACACTCTCTTTAGAGCCAGCAGAGGGAAACAACAAAAGGGAGGTGGTAAACAACGCAAGCCTCAAAATGACTCTACCGGATCCTTGGTTCTCTACGAAAGATTGAACACACCTGGAAAGGAACCAAAGATCATAAAGCGTGCCGCATCAGACCATTTCAGACCAAAGTAAGTGAAAGACTTCTCAACTGTTCAATGTTATGAGTGCAAAGGATATGAGCACTTTGCAAATGAGTGTCCATACACTTTTAGAAAACTTGGAAAACAAGTTAATTTCCTATCTCTTAGTGACAGTGAGCTAGACACTTCAGGGATTTATGTAGAGGAGATACCAGATGATACACCAAATGAGCACGCAGCCTTAACTGCAGTATGTATTGAAGAGAATAAGACAAGTCATACTAAAGTTGAGATAACTTCTGAAAGGTATGATGAGTCTTATTACAAAACTCTTTTTTGTTTTAACACTGTTATAACTACTGCAGATGAGGAGGAAGAAGTCTCTGAAGAAGAAACATTGGAGTTACTGGTAAAGATGCAGGGACTCTACAAAGAGTTATACTTAAAGTGGAGCAAACAGTGCAAAGTGGTGGAATCACTTAATGAGGAAAGCACTATCCAGAAGGCATCACTGGCAAAGCTAGAAGTAATGCTGACAAAGAAAGACGCTGAGATTGACAATATGAGGATCCAGCTCAACCATGCAAATGAGACTTTCAAAAGACTCAACACCGGTACTTCCAAGCTAGATGAGGTTCTTGCTCAAACTCAGGTAACTTCACATGGGATAGGTTATGATAGTTGTGTGAAGCCAGCTTTCACACAAATCTTGTCTACCCATGGAAAACCATTTGTAAAAGCCAAGGAAGTTCCTTCCACTTCATCAGTAAAAAGAAAATGTAGGAGGTACATTTGTCATTATTGTTTTCTTCCTGGACACATTAAACCCTTTTGTCACAGGCTCATACAGGAACAACAAAAGGAGTCGCATATGAGGAAGCAAGCATCAAAACCCATTCTTACGAGTAAGGATGACAAGTCCAAGAAACTGGTATGGAGACCCAAAGTTACTACCTCTATTACCTGCCAAGTTGTCTTCACTGCATCGACAGATAATGACTCAACCACCTGGTACTTTGATATTGGATGTTCACATCACATGACGGGTTCTAGATATTACCTATCAAACTATCAAAGAGTCAATGGTAGCGAAGTAACCTTTGGTGGAGGATCAAATGGAAAGATTGTGGGACGCGGTACCTTGGACAGCCCTGGACTCCCAAAATTGGCCAACGTATCACATGTTGAAGGGCTAACTGCAAATCTTATAAGCATCAACCAACTCTGTGATGACAACTTCAGTGTCATCTTTGAAAAAGAAAGGTGCACTGTGATGGACAGCAATGGGAATCATGTGATCTCAGGGGTAAGATCTTCCAATAATATCTATGAGACCAACAGAAACAGTTGTCTAAATGCGCAGGTGAATGAGGTGCAGCTTTGGCATCAAAAATTGGGACACACCAACTTCCGTAACATGAAGAATCTCCAAAGACTAAATGCGATTCTAGGAGTTCCCAAGTTGAATATTGTGAGTCCTAGCCTCTGTAGAGATTGCCAAAAGGGAAAACAAGTCAAAGCTTTGCACCCTGTTGTGACAACTTCTGAGAGACCTTTCACAACTCAAAGCTGTTTCGAACTACTCCATATGGACCTTATGGGACCAGCTAAAGTCGAAAGCCTTGGAGGTAAATCGTACTCTTTTGTCATTGTAGATGACCTCTCTAGATATACTTGGGTGAAATTCTTGAGAAATAAAGGTGAAACATATGACACCTTCTTAGAGTTATATGCCACGATCAAAAACTTTTATCACGCATGTGTAAAAAGGTTAAGATCCGATCATGGGAGGGAGTTTGAGAATATTCATTTCCTAAATTTTTGCTCTAAAGAAGGGATTCATCATGAGTACTCAGCCCCAAAGACACCTCAACAAAATGGTATCGCCGAGCGAAAGAACAGGACTCTGTAAGAGATGGCCACTGTTATGCTGCAAACAAAGAAATTAGCCAAGCAATTTTGGGCTGAAGCCTTAAACATTGCATGTCATGTAAGTAATAGAGTAAATCTGAGGACCGGAACCACCATGACGTCATATGAGATTTTGAATGGTAAAAAGCCCAACTTGAAATACTTACATGTTTTCGGTTGTGTGTGTTACATTTTGAATGATAGGGATTATCTTTATAAGTTTGATCCCAAAAGTGACAAAGGTGTTTTTGTCGGGTACTCTCTCAACAGTCATGCTTACCGTGTCTATAACCTCAGAACCAGAACGATGATAGAAAGTGTGAATGTTAGGTTTGATGATTTGGCCAGTCTTTATACTCCTGTTGATGATACTGATGGTTTGATTGAGATACATGATAGTACAGGTACTACAGAAGCAGAACAAGTGCACCCTGAAGTTGAGCCCACTTCAACGGCAACTGAAGACACACCTTCTGATGAACCTGAATCCGAGCCTGACGATTCAGAAATCCCAGCAGATATTCAAAGTAGTGTTCGAAGAGATCCTCCAAGGAGAATTCGAAAAGATCATCCAATTGATCAAGTCATTGGAGATGTTCACGAAGGGGTCCGAACACGAGGTAAAGTTGTTGCCAACTATAAAGAGATGGTAAGGATGGTATGTTTATCATGTGTCATACATGAAGTTGGCACGATTGTGTTCTTGTCCATGATTGAACCTAAGAATGCTGCAGAAGCTTTGAAGGATGAATTTTGGATTAGTACAATGCAAGCCGAGTTACTTGAGTTCGTGAGGAATAAAGTCTGGACACTTATGCCCAGACCTTCTGGAGTAAATGTTATTAGAACTAAGTGGATATTCAAAAATAAAACTGATGAATTTGAGAATATCATTAGAAATAAGGCTCGCTTAGTTGCCCAAGGATATACTCAGGTAGAAGGCATAGACTATGATGAAACTTTTGCTCCGGTTGCACGAATAGAGTCGATTAGGCTTTTATTTGCTATTGCATGTTATCTCAACATCACTCTTCACCAGATGGATGTTAAGGCAGCTTTTCTCAATGGAGTTTTAGAAGAGGAGGCATATGTAGAACAGCCCAAAGGATTCGAAGATCTACCAAAGCCCGATCATGTGTACAAGCTACACAAGGCCCTTTATGGACTAAAGCAAGCTCCTAGAGCTTGGTATAGTCGGTTAACCGAATTTTTGCTTGATTTTGGTTTTTACAGGGGACATGGGGACATGACACTCTTTCTAAAAACGGAAAATAACTTTCTAACGATAGCTCAAATCTATGTCGATGACATAGTATTTGGGTCAACTAGTAAGAAAGCCTTGAAAGAATTCGTGGAGGCCATGTCTACCTCTTTCGAGATGAGTATGGTTGGGGAACTTAGCAACTTTCTCGGACTTCAAGTCAAGCAAAAGGAAAATGGAGTGTTCGTTTCTCAGACGAAATATGCAAAGAATCTTGTGAAGAAGTTTGGATTAGAATCTGCAAAGCACATGAGAACCCCCATGAGCACAACTGAGAAACTTTCGAAAGATGCAGTTGGGCCTGAAGTTGACCCAACTTTGTATAGATCGATGATCGGACGTCTTCTGTACCTGACCGCAAGCCGGCCAGATATCATGTACAGCGTATGTGCATGTGCTTGTTTCCAGTCATGCCCAAAGGAGGAGCATCTAAAAGCAGTAAAAAGAATCATTCGATACGTTGCTGGTACTTGTGAACTGGGACTTTAGTTCACAAAAGACACAACCACAGATCTTGTTGGATACAGTGATGCCGACTGGGCTGGTGAAATTGATGATCGGAGAAGCACAAGTGGAGGATGCTGTTACTTAGGAAACAACCTCATCTCTTGGCACAACAAAAAGCAAAATTGTATCTCATTATCCACAGCTGAGTCCGAATATGTGGCTGCCGGGAGCTGTTCTACTCAATTGACATGGCTGAAGTCGATGCTGGATGATTATGGCTTGGAAAGCAATTCCTTGGTGATGCTCTGTGATAATACAAGTGCCATCAACCTTGCAAAGAACCCCGTTCATCACTCCAAATCCAAGCACATTCATTTAAGGTATCATTTTATTAGAGATTTAGTTGAAAAGAAGTTATTAAAGTTAGAGTATATTAGTACAGATAATCAACTGGCTGATTTATTTACAAAAGTTTTAAGCTATGAGAGATTCTCAATTTTGAGGAAATCTCTTGGCTTATGTATGATATGATACCGTTTGTTGGCCTGACTGTTGTCACAACTTTTGGTATATCATAGTTAACTGTGAAGTTGAGCAGATTCGAGGATGAAAAAGCCTATTTTTAGGCGAAACCATGATTGTTCTTATGAAATCATATAACTAGATCAAAGATCTTAGATAAATGATTTTTATGAGATTCTTTTAGTTATTCATCTATTCATCATCTGTTTCTCTTTTTAAATAAGTTTTCTATGATGTATCAAAAGTTCGCTGATAAGTATATTTTTGATGACAATAGTTGGATAATTTTTAAAAAAAATAATAATAATAAAAAAAAATATAAAAAAAACCCGGGAAAATTTTGAAAGTCAGTTGAATGTATCTGGAAATGTATCTTACTCTATCTTTAATATCTGGTTTGACTGTATCTTTAATATATTGATTCCTATTTATTTGGAAGCGGGTATCTATCAAAAATAGTTATATTCTTCCATTTTAACTTTATAAGGTCGCCTTCACCTAGATTCTCTCATTTCTTTTCTTCAAACCCTTCATCTTCCTTCATCCTCATCTCAAACCGTTTCGTCTTCATCATTTCCACCATGGATTCTAAGAAAATGAAGAAGATTCAAGAATTGCTTTGCGATCCTGAAGCCTCTACCTACCTCCGTCATCTCTCTACTTTTCCCTCTCAGCCACCACAAATCTTCTCCCCACCACAATTATTAAATCCTTTTCGATTCTTGTCACCTGATTCCACTCCAATCCTTCGACCTAAAGTCTTTTTGTCTCCTTCGAGAGGAAACGCACCAATGGAAATTTCTCCAGAAATAGTGAGTTGCTCAGAAGTCCAATCGCAACCTCTCGCTCTACCGGCTACATCTTCGACGATTTCTCTATCTTAAGCCATAATTATAGCTCCTGACGGTGTAATTATGCCACCCCTTGACACTCTCATCTTTTCTGAAGGGCCTCTCGACACTCCGGTGCTTGCCGAGGAATCTCTTGACCTCCTTTTCCCTTCTGATGAAGGAAACCCTCATATTGGAGGGCCCATTGAAGTGCCTTTCTCGGAGATGGAACAAGAACAGCAAGAAGAATAATTAGAAAAGTCTCCTCCGAAGAAAAAGTCTGTTAAAGCCAAACGGATTCCTCCACCCCGCCGGTCTCGACGATTGCATTTTACCGGCAGCTCCTCTAAAACCCAGGAAGGCCCCATTGAAATCATCTCCGAACCAGATGAAGTAGATAGTGAAAGGTCTGGTGGGTCTGAAGATAAAAAGGAAGAAACGGACTCTGAAGCTGAGCTTGAAATTGCCTCTACTGTCTCAAAGAAAGGAAAGAGGAAAGTGTTGACCTCTCCCTCTTCAAGAGGAAAAGGAAGCAAGATTCGTTCCTCAAAACGAGCAAAGATGGCTTTTAATCCAGATGAAGAAGCTGCTCTTTCAGAATCTGATTTAGAGGTATCGAAATCTGAATCTCAGTTATTCTATTCTGATGTTGCTAAGAATAATTGGGAATTTTTTAAAAATCGAGAAATTTTAAATGATAGAGCAGTTGATGCTAAGGATTTTGAGAAATATAATTTGGTTGTTTTTCTGAAGAAAAGAAGGGTTTGGGGTAGTGTTTCATATGCTAAAACTTATGTGACTGAGATTGTGCGTTTGTTCTATGCAAATTTGTCTTCGGAGTTTGGGAACCCCTCATCTAAAAGATTTGGAAAGGTCTTTGTTAGGGGGAGTATTTACAGTTTCACCCCAGCAAAGATTAACAAATTTTTAAGTCTTCCCAATGTGTCTATAACTGATGGTGAGGTTGATGAGGATCTTGAAATCAAGATGGCAGATGTGCTAACTGGGGGAAGAGCTGATATGTGGCATGGTAAGAGGGTAAACAGAATTGCCTCTGCCCTCACATCCCTCTTCTCTACTTTGCACAAAATTTCAGTTAGCAACTGGATTCCTACTTCGAATTCCACCGCTGTTCCTTTGGAGCACGTTTCTCTTTTGTACAAATTATACATGAATGAAAAAATCAATTTAGGGAGGCTTATGTTCTCTGCTATTGCTGAAGTTGCCATGACTAAGAGCAACAAGAAACTTGTGTTGCCTTCTCTTGTCTTTAGCATGTTGGTTGAACAAGGTTTTAAGCCCAAGAAGAGAGATGTTTTCACTCCTCGCCTCACTTTTCAGACTGTGCAGAAACTTTTTCTCATAGATTCAAGAGTTGTGGATCTGCCTTGGGTAAATGAGAAAGAAGCTGCTCCATAATCTCCTGGACTTCGCTGCTCTATTCCTGTCTTTGTTTTGCAGGAGCAGATTGAGCTTTACACTGCTCAGATAGAGATCTTTGCCAAGCAATGAAGAGTATTCCAGCGCCTTCTTTCTTCCCAAAAAGGGGGAGAAACTGGTGGAGAAGAAGGGAGTAGCCGAGGCAAAAGAGTTGCAGCAAGTGAAGAGGAGAAAACTGAGGAAATTGATGAGCAAGAGGAGGAGGAGGAGGAGACATAGAGGAAGTGAAGAAGAAGGAAGACTGCAGACTGTTTGCAGTTTGTTTTGCTGATGTTTATCAAAAACAATTTCTCAGAATTTTTTGTTTAGTTTTGACACTTTTATTTTTGTTGTTCTTATGATTATCTGTCTGCTGAATTATCTTTTGATAAAGATCTTAATAAAGATCTTCGTTTTGCTGACAGTTTATGAATAGTGTTGAAAACATTTTTGTCTGGGAAGTTTGCATGACAGGGGGAGCAACTGCAGCTGCAATTATATTGCATATATGTCTAGGGGGATTCTAGTCATGATTTGATTATATTGCATATATGACATTGTTTTGGAAAGAAAGATAAAAAGGGGGAGATTGTTGAAACCGTTGGTTGTTTTGTTAAGTTTGGATATTTTTATGTTTTGTCTTTCTTTCTTTCTTTATTGTTTATTTGTGCAGGAAGTAAAGGTGGTTGAGATATTTTAGGAACACATGTGGTTGACCAAGTCTAGGAGGATGAAATCAGAAATTGGGTCGTTCCTATATCTAAGGAAGTCGGTTGCTTGCAGCTAAAGTCAAGGAAGTAGAGATAATGTGGAGTTCGTGTGGTTATTTGGAGTAGAGCCCAAGATATTGTTTTTGTATAAATAGGGATCAGTTGTATTGTGATAGATACGGAGTCTTAGAGATATACATTCACATTATAGATCGAGTTTTTATATTTTGCAGATTTTCTACTAGATTTGGTTAAGACAACTTTAGTCTCAACTTTCTGTGAAGGAAGAGATAAAGTGTCTTAATATTTTAGTTAGTATTTTTCTAATAGTGTTTTTGTAATTCACATATTCTATATAGTGAAGATTTCACCTTGAGGCATTTCATGTGATTATAGAAATATAATCTCGTGAAAATTTCAATCCGTTGTTCTGTTTCTAAATTTCCGTTGCGTATGCAAAGTTGTCTCAACTTTGGAGCCAACTTTGATCACAACTCTGTCAAAACTGAAAGTTCGGTTTCTTCAGATTGGTTTGATTTTCATTTTTCTAAGAATTTCAATTTATGATTTTATTAGTTCGATTCGATTTTACACACGAATATGCTCTCCCTCCTCTAATATTGTGCACTCAAAAAGAAAGAAAAAAAGTCACTTATAAAATAAAATAAACTGTTGTAAATTTAAAACGTGGTTTAAGGCCTTTTTAAAGTGTTCAGACTCAATGTGAATTTTAATATTATAATATATTATATTTATACAAAGAGACACTTTTTTTTTGTCGAATGTAACCCGCAGCCGCTACCAAGGTGCGCACTAGGTAAATGTAACATCCCGGTCCCGAGATAGGGATTAACGAATGGGGACGGGGTGTTATTAAGGGATTTAACGAGTAAATTCAGAAGATTAACGAAGAAGTTTAAGAATAAAGGTACGCTTTGAAGATAGTTGATAATACTCGGGTTTACTTGATTAAGAAGGGCACATGCTTTAGCGGAATAAAACGGCTTACTAATCAGATACCAACAAGCATAGACTCTTTTATAGGTGAAAGGAAATCATACTCGGAAAGCGGAAATAAACTTAATATGCATCTTATATATATAATTGTCTGGGAATATTCTTAGAATCTCGAATAAACATAATAGAACCTTGAACGGAATTTAGAAAGAGTTAATCAGAGTAGCAGAACACATAATGAGATTTCAAAGAAACTCATATAATAGCAAAACAATCTTGACAGCCAACCCACATCCACAGCCACCATCATCCTCGGCATCTCAACCTGAAAACATTTGAAAAGGAGGGCGTGAGCACTAATGTAATCAGTGGGTTTTTAATGAAAGCTTCTTTAATAACTTGAGAAATATCCAACAATGAACTGACGGTATATGGAGAGCATAACGCAAAAGCCCTCTCCATATCCGCAAAACCTTTTCTTTATTTTTGGGCCCAACCTTGGCTCAAACCTGTCGTCAACTGTACTCTTAGGCATGCCATAGGATAGTGGAGGGATTACCTCAAATATACGAACGAGTTTGCGTGGGAAAAACCCAGCAGTGACTCCCTTAATGATTCTGAGCTCATATCCTGCTTAAGTGAAAAGCTAAGTTCCTTCTCTCCCTATTCTTGCTAGCAATTCCAAGCTTAGAACCATGTCTAATGCTAATACCTTATTACTGCATGATCTCGGCCTACAAAGGGTTAAAGCTACCCTAACAAGGCAAATCCTTAATCCTTAACTATATGAGCTTTAACAAAGTATAAACATTCAAATACGAGGAAATGAACGCGGATAAACATCGATTGCAAATAAAATAATTCTAAACACCTCATGCTAGCATAAATTGTAAATAAACAATTCTAGCATATCTAAACATACTTGAGAGCTCACTTAACTTATACTAACTTCCTTTATTTTATCTAACTCAAATAACAATTCAACATAATCATGCATATAACTTATTTTATTCCTTTCCTTTCCTTGTACAGAGATCAATCAGGCTGAGCAAAAATACTTTATTGGATATCTCATTTGCCCTAACATGCTTCTAGAGCTTATTAGCTCAAACTTTAGATGAGTATAGATTTACCCACCTCGATTACTGGACAGAAGATGAAGCAACGAGCTGAAGATCCTTCTCCAATTTCCTATGAGGCTCACTTCCTCCTACAAAAGTCGAATCATCGACTTAGCGACCTCCTTTGAGGGAATCGACTATCTAAAGCGAGAAATAATGACATTTTACTCGAAGACTAAAATCTAAGATTTATTTACAGATTGCACGACTTTACGACTTTATAAATTTCGAGAAGAATTTATTTAAAGAACATCTCGACTTGATTTCCCAATTTTTAGACAAAGAATAACTTGAATAGATTACTCAAAATAAATTGAGAATATCTTGATTGCTTTTCTACAATTTAACTTGAAAATAACTTGAAAAGAACACGACTTGAAAAACTCAAAAAGATGGAAGAATTAGCGTCGGATGACACGGGGGGGGGGGGGGGGAACATCGCGCGCCCGCGCAGACCCCGCGCCCGCGCACCCTCCGCGCCCGCGGGGTTCTGGGCCGTGGGGGATGTCACGCGGCCGCGCAACTCCCGCGGTCGCGATACCTGGTTTCTCACTCTTCCTAGGCGATCTTCAACTGGGTTCTTCGTGTTCGTTGATTCTTTCGACGAACACGAAGAACACTTAACCCGAAATTTCTTAAAAACAACGTACTTGAATTTTTCATGCAATAACATGCCTTAACTTAAAAAGAATTTCGGCATTATAACGGTATAAACATGATAATCTTCTTTAAATATTTAGAATAACGACGAAATCTCTAAATATTTCTTGAACGGAATTTAAATGGAATAAACGGGGCTAATCTCAAGAATAATAACGACAAGAATAACACGAGAAATATAACGTAACGTTATTAACTTAGAACTTCAATAAAAACTGAAATATAACTTAGATGGAAGGTAAACGACAATAATGAAAAACGCGAAGAACATAAAGAACGGAAAGTAAATGCGGAATTTAAAGATGGAAAAAGAAATGGAGATCGAGACCGATGAACAAGAATGGACGGGGTTAGGTGCGTTGAAGGAAGGTGGCTAGCTCGGTGTCTCGTCGAGTTGCAACGGTGGCAGAGCCGCCCGCTACAACCCAACGGCGCCCCTAGCACCTTCCCTCACCGCATCCCTTCCACGCCACTCCACTCGTCGTCTTGCAGAACACTCACGAAGAACGCTTTTTACTTCGACAGAACTTTCTCGGCTCTCACAAGCTTTCCCACTCTCTAGAAATGAGGAATAGGTGAAATTGGTGTGGAAAAAGTGAAAGTGGTGATGCTTTATTTATAGGAAAAGCTTTGGCTTCCAAAGGAAGCCACTTTAGTGCAAGAATACTGCAAAAGTTACCCCGGGTTCGGTTAAAAGCTGCTTTATTCAATGTTGAGGTCCAAATGAACTCAGACACGAAATCTAAAAATACCGGGAGACTCGTTGGCTCGAATACTAGTGAACCAACTTGATTCGTGAAAAAGATAGGGTCGTCTGAAGAAAGACGAGCAAAGATTCCCTTTTTGGAATGACTTTTTACTATTCACTCAGACTGACAGATTTTGCTCCCGAGCGTTCGATTGACCTCAGAATGGTAATCTGTGAACGCCAACGGAATCCTTGAGTCATTTCCCATAAGAGGGGCCTGACAGAACTAGACTCGGATCGACGAGGAGGATTTCGTAAATTTCTCAAAACACGAACGCACGCAAAAGTTACTATTCATTCATCCTTTAAATACGTTTTTCATCACCGGGAACTCAATTGACTTCAGAATTAAAATCCGAAAACACCGGCATACTCCTTGAGTTAAAACCTTTCTAACGAGACCACGAATGGCCATAAAAGAATTAAGATCAAATTTTCCAAAAAGATGATTTTCACGAAAACTGACCCTTAAAGTCGTGACTGACATCTGACCTCAATTAACCTTAATTAATTTTCTTCCTTAACTTCTTAATTATCATTAAGAATCCTCTAAACCTTAATCGAAATTCTGGGGTGTTACAGTAAACCCCGCCCCTGTGTAATAGCCTGCAAACCACACAGGAGAGGTAAACCACACTTGGCAAGCCAGGTGTGACAGGCTCACACCTAGTGGTGTTGGTGGGATTCGAACTTGAGACCTTTGGCCTCAAGATATCACCACTCCACCACTAGGCCATCCCCAGGGGACAAAGAGACACTCTCTTGTGCATATGGTGTATGGGTCTGGGCCAATCAGATTACCAATAACAGATATCAGTAAAAAAAAAGAGTTAACAATTGTAGGTGCGTGGACTACACGTGCAGCACATGGGGTACACGCGTCTAAAACTTTTTTTTATTATTATTTTGTTATTTTTTTAAAAAATTTCAGTTTTTTTTGTTGTTTTCCCCCAAAATTATATACCATAAAATACAATTAGTGAACCCTAAAACTAAAATGCATTAATTTATTTTTTAAAAATAAATATTAATTTATATCCTAAAATTGATTTAATGAACCCTAAAATTAAAGTGAATGAATTTTTTTTTTGAAATTCGGCGACTCGTGCATTGCGATGGACAATTAATTTAATTTTTTTGAAACAAATATAAATAGTAATTGAAAAAAAATTGAAATAAATATATATCATAAATGGAATCAGTGAACCCTAAAATAAAAGTAAATGAATTTAATTTTTTTGAAATAAATATAACCCCTAATTGAGATTAATAAACCTATAAAAAAAAAACTTCAACCCTAAAAAACGCAACAAAAAACCCCTAAAAAGCTAAAAACAAACTAAAAAACCATGAACCCTAAAAAATCTTAACTCCTAAATTCAAACATTAATTGGAAAGAAAAAAAATTTACAATTTGAACTACATAAACGCACATAAGACAAGTAGCAGACTGATTACTTTTTAATGATACAAATGATACTTTTTGAATTTTAAGGGATACTTTTTAGTGTTAGAATTGATACTGTTTTTTGGCATTTTTTTATTTGTTTTTTGTGGGTCAACGCGGGTTGACCCTAACTCTACTTTTTAATGATACAAATGATAATTTTAAAATTTTAAAGGATACTTTTTAGTGTTAGAATATATACTGCTTTTCGACATTTTTTATTTGTTTTTTGCGGGTCAACGTGGGTTGGCCCTAACTCGTCTGATAGATGTATGGACTTTATTGGGCCTGAAATGATGTATACAAATTTATCTATCAATATGTATTTTATATAATTTTAATGTGTGCAAAAAATTACATTTATGTTTAAGTAATATGCATAATGAATACTACGTATATGCAGAAATGTAAATTTGAATACAAAAATTAACATTTATTATTATTATTATTATTATTATTATTATTAACTTATTTGATTCAAAATATGTGTTACATTCGTTTGTACTTGAGAATGGATATTAGACTATTTGCAAAATGAACATCCCACATAAACAGGTTGGGGCATGGTAGAAACCAGGAAATAATAAAGAAACAAAAATTATACAACAGTGGAGAAATATAAGGTAAATACGACTACATACACAGTTCAAATATAATTTAACCGACACAAAAATCACGAGCCGCCCAGCAAAAGCTGAAGCACCTCAAAACACACAATACACGAAAACTTCGAACGACTACATTCTGTAAATTCCGCCACCTCCTGTCGAGAACCCAATTCTGAGATGGACTACCCAGTAGATTACACCACAAATAAAAACATCCCACTCAATATAAAACTGCGTATATACTCCATTCACTTGGCTCCCTTCTTGACAGCAGCCTTGGTAACCTTGGCACCAGTAGGATCCTTCTTCTCCACACTCTTGATCACACCAACAGTAACTGTCTGGTGCATGTCACGAACATCAAACCGACCCAGGGATGGGTACGTAGAGAAGGTTTCCACCACCATGGGCTTGGTGGGAATCATCTTAATCATACCAGCATCACCATTCTTAAGAAACTTGGGCTCCTTCTCCAGCTCCTTACCAGATCGCCTGTCGATCTTCGTCAAGATCTCAGCAAACTTCACTACGATGTGCGATGTGTGGCAGTCCAGCACTGGGGTATATCCGTTTCCGATCTGACCCGGATGGTTCATGATGATCACCTGAGAAGTGAAGTTGGCAGCTTCCCTCGCCGGATCATCCTTGGAGTTGGAGGCAACAAAACCACGCTTGAGATCCTTCACCGCAACATTCTTCACGTTAAATCCCACATTGTCACCTGGAAGAGCCTCTGGCAAGGCTTCGTGGTGCATCTCCACAGACTTGACTTCAGTGGTCAAACCAGTTGGGCCGAAAGTGACCACCATGCCAGGCTTGATCACTCCAGTCTCAACACGGCCAACAGGAACAGTTCCGATACCACCAATCTTGTACACATCCTGAAGTGGGAGACGGAGGGGCTTGTCTGATGGCCTCTTCGGTTCAAGAATATTGTCGAGTGCCTCGAGGAGGGTAGGACCCTTGTACCAGTCCAGGTTAGTGGACCTCTCAATCATGTTGTCTCCCTCAAATCCGGAAATGGGGACAAATGGTATCTTGTCGGGATTGTATCCAACCTTCTTGAGGTACGATGACACTTCCTTAACGATTTCCTCATACCTAGCCTTGGAGTATTTTGGTGTGGTGGCATCCATCTGGAAGAAATTGATAACAATATGTTAAGGTCTTGCAAGCAAATTAACAAGACAAGTTACTTAAGTGAAAATAGCTCCTTACCTTGTTGCAGCAACAAATCATCTGCTTGACTCCAAGAGTGAAAGCAAGCAATGCATGCTCACGGGTCTGACCATCCTTGGAAATACCACCTTCAAAACCACCAGTTGTGGAATCGATGATGAGGACAGCACAGTCAGCCTGTGAGGTACCCGTAATCATGTTCCTGATAAAGTCACGATGTCCGGGAGCATCAATGACAGTGCAGTAGTACTTGGTGGTCTCAAATTTCCACAAGGCAATATCAATGGTAATACCGCGCTCACGCTCTGCCTTTAGCTTGTCGAGAACCCAGGCATACTTGAATGACCTCTTGTTCATCTCAGCAGCTTCTTTCTCGAACCTCTCAATGACACGCTTGTCAATTCCACCAAGCTTGTAGATCAAGTGACCGGTGGTGGTCGACTCTGGCTAATGACCACAATGTTAATGTGAGTTTTCTCTTTACCCATGGTGAATCTGCAGAGTACAACATATAATTAGTAATGAATGAGGACGGGGGATTACCAAAAGCACTTAGTCAATCTATATCCTAAACCAGAAAGATGCTTAATGCAGTAAACCCACACAAAACAGATCAGATAGTTTACAAACAATGATAATCACTAAAAACATGGTCCACCAAAATCAATCAGACAGCATTTACTTAGATCTAAACTTCTATAACTACACTTACAAATTCTAACCGTCAGCAACAAAACTATTCATTCATTTCACTCTGGATAATTGAATTACAGAGTTTACCGAACAAGTAGACAAAAAATGCACATAAATCACCTTTCCCGAATCGATTGAATTATTTACACCCTTAACAAAATTCATATACACGTTTAACTTTAAGCTAACATATTACATTACATATCAATTACTTCAGTTCAAAGAAGCTAGAATATCAAAATTCACAAGCACGACCATATAGAGTGAAGAAATCAACAATTTAATAATCCAACATAAGGAGCCTACAAAAACGCATATGATTCAAAAACTAAACCTAAAATTAATAGAAACTATAGACAAAATCAGAAAAAATCTAACCTTGTAGAGAGATGTGAAAGAGTGAGAGGTGGTGAGTTAACTTTAAGAGTGAGGAATACCGAATACTCGATGCGGAGGGGGTGAAGAAATAGGCGTTTCTGGGTTTATATATTGACCAGCCCACCTGAGAACTAGGGCTTCTCTTGCGAAATTTTTTCATTCGAATTTATGAAAATATCCTTTTGATACATTTTTGTATATCCTGAGCATAGTTAGTTAATAACGGGTACACACTAGACAATATCCAGTTTCTCTCTCTCTCTCTGGTCGCAATAATTCTCTCTCAGCAGCAGGTATAATTATGTACCTCTAAAATTGTGTCAATCATGTTTCCTCAAAATAAACAAATAAATAAAAAATTATGTTAATTATTTTTAGTTCGGCAAAATTCTATTTTTGGTCCCTATACTTTTAAATTTTTTTGAATTGGGTCTCTCTACTTTATTTAGTTAAAATAAAGTCCTTGTACTATCAATTTGGTTGAAATGATGTCCCTGTACTATGAATTTAGATAAAATTTGTACGCTTGATTTTATATAAATTCATAGTACAAGAACCTCATTTCAACCAAATTGATAGTACATGAACCCAATTTAAAAATAAAAATTCATTTTTCTTAAACATAAACTATTAAAAATTGAAAAAATAATTAAATAAAAATAAATAAATACAAATTAATTTTTTAAAGTAAATTTGAAAAAATAATTAAATAAAATATAAATTTAATTAAATTTTTTGAAACCACTGTAATTTTATGTTATATTTTTATTTATTATTTTAAAAAATCAAAAAATATTTTAATTTTTTATTCATTTTTTAATTTTAAAAATAAATTGAAAAAAATAATTCAATTTTTATAAACTTATGTAATTTTAATTTATTTTCAAAAGAGTAAATTAAAAAAAAAATCAAACAATAGATAAATAAAAAAATTCAATTAAATAAAAATCAAATTTTTAAAACTTTGATTTTTTTTTCAAAAAATAATAAATCATAACCAAAATCAAAATATAAAATTATAGTGGTTTTAAAAATATAATTAAATTTATTTTTAAATTTTAAATAAATTTTATACTTAAAAATTCAATATATATTTATTTTTTTTGTTTATTTATTTTTTCAATTTTTATTTTTATTTTTAAATGAATTCCATGTACTATCAACTGATTTTATCTAAATTCATAATTCAGGGACCTCATTTTAACCAAATTGATAATACATGGGCTTCATTTTAACCAAATGAAGTAGAGGGACCCAATTCGGAAAAATTTAAAAGTACAAGGACAAAAATCAGGATTTTGCCATTTAGTTTTAGCAAAAAAATTATGTTAATTATAAATGGATCGAAACCACTAGAAATTCTACCATTCCCGTGGAGAGGCACACTTGTGTGAGACTGTCTAACAAATCTATTACGTTAGACGGATCTCTATTTGACCCATTAAGTGGTCGCCCTCTCTTTTTTTATTTTTCTTTTTTAGTGGTCTTTATTCCCCTCTCAATCCCCGTTTTCTCTTCTTTTTTAATTTTTTTTACTTTTTCATTTTTTTATAATATATATATATATATATATATATGAATTCATTTTTTTTTGAAATAAATATATACTATAAAATGAAATTAGTAAACTCTAAAATTGAATTGAATTAATTTAATTTTTGTATCCGGTGTCTCGCTCAAAGCATTCGTCCGATGCTAACGCGTGGGCTCATGCTTGGGCTCGATATAAAATGAAAATTTAAAAAAAAAATGGTGGCTGTCGGATGCTTTATAGATAATGGTACTTCGTTTCGTTGCTAGTGATACTTTATTTCATACATAGTGATACTTGTTGTGTGGCACATCAACAAACATATTTTAAAAAAAAAAGATAAATGTATCAACTAAAAAAAGTCCACAATATGATTTACGTAGAAAATAATTCTTTTTTTTTTCTTAGCATCTGAAAACACTTCATAGTTGATTATAATACTTCAATTCATATTAAATGATACTTCGACACATAATTAGTGATAGTATACTTCATACGCATTGATACGTACGTGATGTCTGGAAAATCAACAAACATATAAAAAAAAAGATAAATGAATCAACTAAATTAAAACTCACATTATGATTTATGAAAATAATAATTTGGTGTGATATTTTATACCTCAAATAATAAGTCGTGTCATGTGCAAGTGTACACGGATGTAGCAAGTAATGATACGAGTCGAACCACAAGGAATAGGAGATATATTCTAAGATGCACAAATAATGCCTAATTAAATCTCAATCACTAATTAAACCAAATAAGTCAAAGGAATTGTTGTTCACTTCATTCATCAATTCTTCATAAAGATTAAAAATTTATAATAACTTCCAACACTAAAGAGAGAAAATTTACGGGTTAACAAAGAGGTTTAGGGTGTTGGATCCTTGATTTAAGGGTTTACACAAACATGAAGATCATATATAAATCAAAACTTTATTTATGACAAGGGTTTGTTCATTTAGGCATTTTCTCAAACACCTAATATGCAAAAATGATGTTAAACTTGCTATCTCTAACAAGCATTTCACTCAAACATACAAAGAGTCCCCTCCACAAATTACAAACCTAAATGCTCATACATCTTTCAAAGTATAACCACAAGGTCTCATAGATCACCAACAAACACCAAATGAGCAAAACTAATCACCCATTGAGCATAAAGATAAACATAAATGGAGGCCACTGATGAGTGGCATTTTGGCACAATATTTTGAGGTTTAAATGAAGTGAATTGAAGAGTTTTGCATGTGTTTTAACCCAAATTGCGCTCTTAACCTTCCTACTTGAGAATTTTATTTCTTGTTTGAGTTTTGCAGAAAATTTTGGATGAATAAATGAATTTTTGAGTGATTCAATGCCATGAGAAGATAGAGGATCGAATTGGGAGCACGGTGCAAGTTGAATCACCTCAATCGGACAAGAAACAAGAGAGAACGGAGCAAAACCGTGAAAGGTATCGGAGCAGGGCTGTAGGCGCGACCCGAGCCAGCCCAGCACCGCGACCGCCGCTCCGTGTCCGCGGCTGATTTTCCACCACCTGCAACGCGACCTGAGCCAGCATCCTCCGCCCGGGTCGCGCCTCCCAGCCCCGACACGAAGCCGCAGGGCGCGATCGGCTCCGTGTCACGTCCCTGTGTCACGTTTTTGGATTTTTCATCTTTTTTCCCTCATTTTTGATTTTCTTTTAATTCTTTTATTCCTCCACTATATAAACTCACCCCAATACAAAATTAGGTCATTCCATTCCACCCTTAGCCACTTTTAGAGAGATAAATACTTGGAGAAGAAGATAGAAGAAAGGGAATTGAAGATTGGGCAAGAAGAACAAAGTTGAAGCAAGATTTGAAGGCCAAAACATCCATCCGGGTTCTTTTGTTCTTTAATTTTGTTAAAATCATGTTCCTTATTGTAGAGATTTTGGTTACCCATGTAATTATGAGAAGCTAAATCTTTGATACTCTTAGGTGTTGGTTTTATTTAGATTATGAAATATAAATGATATTTATTTTGGATGTTTAATGGTTCTTGATTATGCTTTGAATTCTTGTTATGTATGGGTGTTATGTATTGTTGATTGGTGAGAACTAATTGATAATTAATTAGCATGATTATGTATGTTGATTCAAAATTCGAGAGATGAGCTTCAACATAGGATCCTAGAATTCAAAGAGCAATTATCAATAAAATCGAGATGTTTGAGATAGTTGTTGAGGCATAGATCCTTGGTGCTCTTGGTAAGAACACTTAGGTATTAGTTGGAGACAATAATCCTATGTATGTGCCCCATATTCTATATGCTTCGAGAGGAGATATAGAATAAATTTGTGATCGCCTTGGTAATCTTGAATTGGAAATTAAGCATCCATTATAATTAGATTTTGTGTTAATTAATCTAATAAAATCAACCCCGAGAGTGTTCTTTTCCTTAATTTCCCAATTTATTTGTTAATTGTAATTATTTACTTTGCTTTATTATTTAGTTAGTTTTAAATCAAACAATTATCCATTTCGTCGTCTAGATAACAAATAGGAGCCGATGTCATAGTACGTGCTTATTTAAACTTTCTTTTTCCCTATGGATTCGACTTCGTTTCACCATGTACTACATTTACTTGTTCACTTGCAAGTTGATTCGAGTTTTAAAACTAAAATTTCACACATCAGCCACCCATAAACATTTACAATCACAACTATGATCCACAAGATTTAATCAAAGAAATATGCATTCATCCCACATTCATAATAAACATCCTCATTTCAAAGATCCTTCACCCCAACCCAAATTAAATTAGCTACTCATAATCTTAAAAGCAAAATAAATTACTTGAACATAAATCATAAACAGAGATTAGATTAAACCAATAGAATGTACAAAGATTGCACAAGATCCTTCCACATCAATTCTTCAAACTTCAAGAACTCCTCTTTACAAGCCCAAGCCCTCTTCCTCCTCTCATTTCTATGGTTCTATCCTTGATTTTCTAGGGGAGAAGGGGTATAGGGATTGGGAGAAATTTTAGAGTTTGATAAAATCTTTTCTGTAAAAATCCGTGTGTCTCTCTTCAAAAATCGCTCCCCTACAAATTAGAGGGAAAGGAGCAGATAAGGCACGCAAAACAGGGCGTCTGGACGCGACACGGGCTCGGTCGCGCCCAGGTCGCGCTGTAGCTCGCGCCAGAGAAGGGCGCGAGGGAGTGCCTTGGCGCGTGAGCGCGGTCGCGCCAGTGATCGCGCTGTGGCTCGCGCCAGAGAAGGGCGCGAGGGAGTGCCTGGGCGCGGGAGCGCGGTCGTGCCAGTGATCGCGCTGTGGATCGCGCCAGAGACATGTGGAAAGCCTGGCTGGGCGCGATCCAACCCAGTCGCGCCTCCACTCGTGCTGTAGCTCGCGCCAGAGACGCGTGGAAAGTCACGTTTGGACGCGGGCGGAGCGGTCGCGCCTCGACCCGTGCTGTGGGTCGCGCCTGGTTCCTTGAACTCGATGATTCTTCAATAACACACCTAGAATTTGCACTTGGATTAAAATATGGGTTTGAACATCAAAAATATACAATTGGTTTATAAAATGGTATTGAAATAGCCCCAAGTTGCAGTCAAAAGAAGCACAAAAATACCGATTATCATAATTCATTTATTTTCTTCTTAGCATATGAAAAAACTTTATAGTTGATGATATTTCAATTTACATTAAGTGATATTTTGTAACACCCCAGAAATTTCAGAATATCTTTGGAGTTTTCTAAATTTATTTAGAGACTAAAAAAAATAATTTGAGCTAAAATAAAGATGTTTCGTGTAACGACCCAGGATCTTTTTAAAATTGGTCGTTACTGTTTTGTAAAATGTGGTTAGAAAATATTATTTATTAGTTCATATTAATTTAAAATATTTTATTACGTTCCTATAAGTCGCGCCTATATTATTATTATTATTATTATTATTGTTGTTGTTGTTGTTGTTGTTGTTGTTGTTGTTGTTGTTGTTGTTGTTGTTGTTGTTGTTGTTATTATTATTATTATTATTATTATTATTATTATTATTGAGCTTTATGGAACTTTTATATCTTTTAAAATTGAAACTTTTTATCTAAAGTGATCCATTTTTGAAGTTATTACATACATAGTATTATTGCATTGAATAATTATTTAAAATTATACATTTATTATTTATCTATTTTATTTTGTAATGTTAATTGGATTTTTTAAATGTTTTAAATGAGTCCATTAATTATTTAAGTATCTCTTAATGAGCCAAAGTATTTAATTTTATTTTAAACTTAAAAGGATGTCATTTGAGAGGTCTGCTTCACGTGAATTTAGAGGAAAAAAAAGGAATTGAACAATTCTTCATAGTTTAATGCATAATAACTAAAACATTTCATCTTCCCAAATAAATTTATTCCATACTTAAATTGAAGACCTTTGGTGTCTCAAATTTTCACTATAAAAAGAGCCTCATTCTCATCATTTTAAACACACCAACCATTATTTGTTTCAAGCATTTTTTCATGCATAGCATTATGCATTGTGCGGGAGAGAGTGTGAGTGATTATTTTGATTTTTATTCTAAAGAGTTGGGGTTGAAATCATGCATCATTATTTCAAAGGTTCAAATTATATTATTTCTCTAAAATCATATTATTCATGCAAATTATTTTAAAGTTATTATACTCGTTATATTATATTTGATGTTAGTTAGGTTGCACGCCTGGATCTAACTAAGTTCATTTTCAGTCAAGTCGAGTTTTAAATGTCAAGGTCAGGGTTAAGGTGGGGAATACGATATGATGCACATTATTATTTATCCTTGTTATGCTTTTATGCAGATTCACTATTATTAATTTACGGGTTACAAATATTATTATTGGCTGACGAGATGCATATGTCCCGATATATTATTAGTCGCGGGCTACCCATATTATAATTTGTTATAATTGTGTAACTTGGATAAATGTATTCACCATTGAGTCAATAGCACTTATCCCAAAGCTATTATATTTTTTTCAGGTTGATGATTTACTTTGGCGATCTGCGCGGTGACGTGTGATGATATATTTTAAAGAGCTTTTATTATTTAGCTTCCGATGTATTAAAGTTAAATATTTTATATTTTAATAAAAGTGACGTCCTTTTTTTACTATTGTTATTATTTTATTTTATAAAAATTGGGGTGTGACATTTCGGATATAAGTCGCGGCGTTAACTGTCTTTTATTCGAAAATCATCTATAAAAATTTTTCGACCTCAATTCGAATATAGTCAATTTTAGTCTTTTTTGAAAGGAATTGACCCAAGAAGTGTGCTGGTACTTTTAAAATTTTAATCCGAGGTCATTTGAGATCCCGACGATGAAAAACGTGTAAAGTAAGAGTGTGAATAGTATTTTTCCGTAATGGCATGATTTTCGAAAATTTGTGAAATTCTACTCGATGATTCAATGATTGCTTTGTCAAGTTTATTTTATAGATATCGACCCGAGGAATCCGTTGGCGTTCACAAATTTCCAATCTGAGGTCAAACGAACGCTCGGGAGTGTTATCTATCGTCCGAAAGGAATAGTAAATCTATTTTTGAAAAGAGAATCATTCTTCGTTTTTCTTCACACGACTTCTTCGTCATCCTGAGTCGGGTTGGATCAAAAGTACTCGAGCCAACGAGTCTCCCGGTATTTTCAGATTTTGTGTTGGAGGTCATTTGGACCTCACCTTGAATAAAGCAACTTTTAATCGAGTCCGGAATCGCTTTATCAGTATTTTATAACCGGAGTGGCTTACCGAGGAAGCCAATATTTTTCCTATAAATAGAGACCTCCCCATTCATTTTCATTTGCTCATCTCTCTCTCTTCTTTTCTCCTTTTCTTTCTAGTTTATGTTGATGAACGAGAGAAATCCAGGTCTGCGCCGAGTAAATCGCTGTGCGGGCCTAGGCTAAGTTTTGTTTTTTTGGGGTGCTGCAGGAGCAGCTGTCGGAGAGCCGCTGTTGCCGTCGTGCCGCCTCTTCGGACGTCTCCTTTTTGTCCATTTCTTACCCTTTCGAGCTAGAATTTTAATATGTTGTGTATTTTAATTAATACTTCATTCGTATGTTGAGTCCGTTATCGTCCGGTGGCCGAAAACTGGCCAAATTACCGGAAAACGTGACTAGTAACTATGCACTGACCAGTTTCAATTTTTGTCCGTTTTCGCCTATTTTCGGTCGTCAAATCAAAATAGTTTCTTCTGGAAAGTTGTTCAAAAAATTATTTCCTATAAGCCTGCCAAGTTTCATGATCTTGTATCGAGTTTTGATTAATTTTAATTATTTAATTAAAGCAGTTATTTTTGTGTCGGAAGCATGGATTATCGAAAAATTCTCAAAGTCTCAGTATTTAGTCCTCGTATGTATAAGAGTGTCCCGTATTATTTTCATAATTTTCGGACAAGTGAAAAGTGCAATCGAGGTCGGCTGAATAAAATGACAAGTTATGGAAAGAGACCTATGTAACTCAGTTGGTGCCATTAAATCAAGAACGGTGTTTTGGAATTTATTTCCTTCTATGTTAGAATTATTCGAGATCTCTAGATTCGTGCAATCTATTGTAGATTAAATTCTGAAAATATAGTAGTTGTTCTGAGTCGAAGATCGACCCTTGTAAGACCTGCAGAGCCTGCTAGGATTAATGAAACTATTTTTGAAGTTATCGTGCCGCCACGTACTCGTCATCGAGATGGGTGATTCTAAACCTAATCTATGGTTTGAGCTAGTGAGCTCTAGAAGCATGATAAGGCAAATTGAAATATCCAATAAAATATTTTATGCTCCGTCTGATTAGTTTCTGTACAAAGGAAGGAAGTTATTATATGTCATGATTATGTTAATTGTTGTTTGAGCTCTTGAGTTGATATTGGATGATATGATTTGATATGATGTGATGTCATATAGCTGATTGATATGAGGCATAGATGATCATGATCATAAGTTAATTTTGGTATTGATATTATTGATGAGGAAAGCTATTTAGATGAATGATGCCCTGTAGGTTGATTATAGTATCCCTTGTAGGCATTAAGGTTGTAGTATTGTTTGAGGAATACGACCTAGATGATTCATTTTAGGTTATGATCTATGCTAACAGGATTGAGTGTTGAGGATTGAATGTTGAGAATTCAATGTTGAGGTTTTGATATTGAGGATTGAATGATTGAGATTCAATTATTGTTAAGCAAGATATTGAGCTCAAGGAACAATGTTATTACATTATCATGTTGTGGCCTTCGAGTCACTAAAGATGAATTATTGATGAATTTAAGGAGAGTCACTGCTAGGTAATCCCCTCGCATACTCATTGTGACCTTCGGGTTACCAGGTTGTGGCATTGGGTTACCAGGTTGTGATCTTTTGATCACTAGGGAGTCTTTGCTGGGTAACCCCCTCGCATACTGAGTGGAATATTTGAGGTAATCACTCTCTTATCCTAAGGCATTCCTCAGGGTGCAGTAGACATCATGTTTGAGCTAGGATGGACCCAGAGGAAGTCAAAGGTTTTGCAGATATGGGAAGGACTTTTGCGATTTGCTTCCCATATGTTGTCAGTTAATATTGGATATTTCTAAAGTTTTACAGAGCTTTCTCCTAAAACCCCACTGAGTGAATTAGTACTCACGCCCTCTTTTTCAAATGTTTTTCAGGTTGAGATGGAGAGGTGGGTGGTGGCTGTGGAGTGGGTTGGTTGCTGAGGTTATGAAATAATACCATTATTCCCACTATGTTCTTGCTACTATGATGAATTTTGGTACTTTGTTGCTTTGAGTTTTCATAAGATTTCGCTACTCTGATTGTGAACAATTGTTGACTTTATAGTTAGCATGCTTCATATGCTTAACTATATAACTAATCGAAGGAAAAATCTCACCTTTTAATATGCATGTTTGTTAATTTGTCTTCCACCTATGAAGAGACTTTACTTTTCAAGCATGTTGATTCTACTTATTTTTAGTTGACCTATAGCAAATCTTAAGTTGTTTTCTTATTTCCGTCCTATGAATGAGACCGTATGATTTATTTGTCTCTGACCTATTGATGGGTCTTAGTTGTTGTGACCTATGAAGAGATCTTGTTTATTTAAAGAGTCGGATTCCTATTTATTAGTTATTGGATTCTGTTTAAATTCTTATTGGCCTATGAATATGCATCCCTTTTACTTGATTGAACCATTTGACTTCTTTAATACGTTGGAAAACGTAGATTCCTTTCAGTTATAAGGTTATGTTGCGTACAATTTTTAGGTGCTAACTTAATTCGATTCTAGAAACATCCCCCTGGATTTTCAATTAAACTACATTTTTCATTCTATTTTTCCACATAATATCCCCATTCTAATTCTCGAGACCGGGTTGTTACATATTTCGACATACAATCAGCGATACTTTACTTCATACATAGTGATACATTACTTTATACATAGTGATACACGTGTGGCCGCACGTGAGCGAGCGCGTAGAGCTCACATGCCTGACTATTTTTACGGGTTTAGATGGATTTTTGGGTGGATTTAGGTTCTATTTGACCCGTCTAACGCAAGAGATCCATTAGACGGTCTCATACAAGTTTTTGTCTCCCGTGGGATATTTTTTTTATATTATGAATTTACTATTTAACAATGCTATTTTTTCCCAACAAATTGACAGTTGTTCTCTAATATTCTTTCCATCCCCTTTTTTTAAGACTCGTTAAGGGTAAAAATCATGATTTTAGAAGCAATCAACCCTAAATTCCACGAAAACTTATGTCATATTATCTGATATGTTGAAATTTATTAAACATGTCAAAATTTGAATTGAAACTCATAATTAATGATATATTGATGATTTTCTTAGTATTCTTATAGTACTTGCATCCGTATTTTGACTTATATAACATATTTGAATTTTATCAATTAGTGTATCTTTAATTTGAGGGAAGGTCAACAGTATATGCAGTTGTGAAGGAAATTTTACCATGCCGGTTGGGGTACTATTTAAAATTAATAAAATTTTATATGAGGGATGATTAGAAATTATTAAAATGTGTTAGTGGTTGGAGTTAGAGATGTCAATTCAGTCTGAAACTGATGGATTTGTTCAAATAGACCGAGAAAAAAATATGGTTAGTGCCGAAAAATTTCAGCCCAAAAAAATAGACCAAACAGGCCAAACTGGTCGGGCTGACGAGTTATTTGATTTATTTATATCCCGTTAATTAGATGTTATTCCTCCTATTGCACTATTTTTATTGAGAATGTGCCCTTGCTTGCTTATTTCCTGGTGTTTTTTCGTTCTTTTCCTCTTGACTCTGTTTTTGCTATATTGTTAGTTTTTATATATATTTCGAGCAAGAGCGGAAGAAAGAAATGTTAATGACTTGTGTTGTTTTATATGCAGAAATTTATATCTACATGAAAAAAATCCAAAAAAAAAGGTATATTCTGCACAATCAAGATGTTCCTTGCGCGTGGAGAAGGTTAGTTTTGTTGAGAGATTAATTAGTTGCATTTGCGTATGTCAATAAGGTATATTCTTCACAAATTTCCTATTATTCATGTTTTTCTTAATTTATCTAAATTTATTTGTTTGTTGGTGCTCATTTCTTCGTATCATGTTTTTGTATCTCTTTAATTGTCTAATATTTGCTTTTGTTCATCCACTGGCTTTCATAGAAATATATTTTCCATGCACCTCATTTATAAAGATGCTATTAAATTCGTATTATATAATCACATCTCAAACCCAAGATATGCAATTCATTTTTTATTAAACATGTAATATTAATATTTCAAATAATATTCATTCTATCAAGTGATGCTTTGGATTTCGTCATTGCCTCAAAGCTGACAAATTTAATAAAATAATTTCTTTTCTATGACAGAATGGGGTTAGTGGTTCAAGTTCTTGAGACATTAATTTTTGTTTTCATTTGCTGTTTTGAGTGGTAAATAAAATATTATAAAAATAATTTATTTTTTTATCTTTACAAAGAGAATTCTTAGTTGTTTTGGTTCAACAAATGAGATGAAACTTAATTTTGAAATTTAGATGTAGAGAATGATTAAGATTGAATTCTAACCTTAAGATTGCTTAGGTAAGATGAAAACTAGCTTGAATATCGATGTTCCTTTTTGAATGCTCACTTATTTGTTAATGTATAGACTTATAATATGCATTGTCTTTCATTATTTAAATTCAATTATAACCGTGCATTGCACGGGTGCAAAACTAGTTATAAATATAAAATAGAATATTCATTTTAATAAAAAGTAAAAAAGAAATCTCTCTACTAGCTCTTAACTGTCTCCAAGTCGATCCCGAAATTTGGGGAAAAAAAGAAGAAACAACCCCCCACGTCGTCGTTGATTTCACCCTCCCCATGCCGTCGCCATTGCCGTCCTTCGATGTCTTCTGCTTTGATCTGTGTTCTGTCTTTGAAGTTCACGATTTTAGCTATGAACAGAATTGTCTGATAACTAACTAATCAAGAGAAACAACATGAACTAATTGCCCAAAAAGGTTACCTTTTACAAGATTTATCTACTCTGACGAGAAAAGAACCAATTATTGTGTATTTTCTACGAATAATTGAAATTTCTAAAATATAATATTCATCAATTTTGTGGAGTTAGAAAGATATTACCTATACATTACTCTAAAATACTGAAGCAAAATCCAGAAAATATTCAATACAGAGCTCCATGCAGTAAGTTCCGCCACCGTCTGTCAAGAACCCAATTCTGAGATTGGTTAATCAACATAGAGAGTAGGAGAATACAACAGGAAAAACAATGTAAAAGTTCAATTAAAAGAGCGGAAATGAAAAAATTTCTTATAACATAAACTAAGAAAACAGTCTATTCCGGCAGCAACAGACACGGAAACCCGCAAATTTCACTTGGCACCCTTCTTGACAGCAGCCTTGGTAACCTTGGCACCAGTGGGATCCTTCTTCTCCACACTCTTGATCACACCAACAACAACTGTCTGACGCCTGTCACGAACAGCAAACCGACCAAGGGGTGGGTACGTAGAGAAGGTTTCCACCACCATGGGCTTGGTGGGAATCATCTTAATCATACCAGCATCACCATTCTTAAGAAACTTGGGCTCCTTCTCCAGCTCTTTGATTAATGTCAGGTAGGAGTATACTACTCTGCGGTAAATTTGGAAGAACTACATATCCTGTTAAAACGAAGGTAAGGTATAGGATGAGCCCTAATCCTAAACTTGTTTCTTGCATTGTGCGGTCGTTCATTAGTTGGGACGCATTTGAACAGTTATCCTGAGTATTGGGAGAAACGGTGTATAAACGAGAAAGCAGAGAGGCTTCAACAGGTGAAGCAGCACTGGCAGTCTCAGGCAGCGCGATTCATGGGTATTTGACCACAAAATCTCTCTCTCACTCACTTTGATACCTTTGTTTGTAGATATCATTTCTTCACTTCTTTGGAACGATCAAAATATGAATCAGCTGATTAGCAGACATGTTCAAACAGCTAACTTTTCCTCATCCAAGCTGGGTACCACGACATCTTCTCTCATCATCCCCCAGTAGTTTTCTCCAACTTCAGCTCCAGCTTGAGCAAACATTTCAGCCAATGCAGGCAACTTCCCGTAGTATCTCTTTAGGGCATCAACGAGGAGCGAGTTGTGTGTCTTCGCCACATGCCACACATAAACTGGAGGGAAAATATCATCCACAGTCGCCTCCTGCCAGTCATGTTGCCCGTCTCTCATCTGGTACTTGAACGCCTGACATTGCCTTACTCTGTGCCCTTTAGGCCCTACTTGCACCTCACCACAATACGCGCATGTTTGCACTGCATACTTCTCCATCAGTCTACCCACTCCACGTTGCAACTTCTCCAATGCTTCCATACCTTGCGCACCACACCCTGCTCAAGAAAAGTAATCACTTTCAAGTGCAATAAGAAATTATTAATCAAGGAAATTCCAGTTTCTAAAGATTAGCACAATTGAAAAACTAGCCTTTGAGATCGTTATGTGGCAAATCCAAATATTCCTGATCTTCACTCAACCTCTTTCTCATCTGCCAGAAGCCAGAGGTGTTTATCCCCTTCCCTGAAAAATCATTTTTGGGGAACCTCTTCTCGAAGTCAAGCATCTTCCCAGCAACCCAATAAACTGGGAAGTCGCGCCTTCTAGTTGGATACTCGGTGATGTCTACACCAGTCTGAATGCAAAGTTCCACAATAGCTGGAATCCGGTAGTTGGGGGAATGATTGGAGGAATAATTGAAATTTGTACTCAGATCTCTCACACTTATAATTTGCGGTTAAAATGCTTAGAAATGGACGGTACAAATTTCATGTTACATTTTTCTTGTGTGTTTTATTCCATATTTTACATTTTAATAAGATTTATTATAAAATAAAAATTAATTATAACATAAATAACAATAGTCGTCATTTATAAAAAAAAAACTGAATGATAAAATTATAAATTCTAATTATGAAATAATCAACTATAATAATCAATTATTAATTTAAAAATTAAATACTAAAAATTAAATGTAAACTCTATTTGAGTGGGATGCACATTTATTAATAATTATAAAATTGAACTAAAGCACAAAAATTTGAAATAGAAGAAAAAATATTAGGAAAAACTATGATTTGGATGTGTAAAACAAAGTGAACCATAAAAAGTATAACAATAAATTTCATGGTACTGGTAAGTTCATTAGAAAATATGTGTTCGGGCTCAATTCAAGTTTCTGCCATCTTATTCAAGCAAAGCTCTGCAAGTATTATTTGTAGAGCTTGAATCAGCTCGAGTTCAGCTCGTGCTATAATTGTTAATTTGCTAATCCAACTCGAGCTCAAATGCTCAAAAGAAGAGCTTATTTAACTTACATGTTCGACCTCGAAAAAAATAGAAGGTGCTTTAACATATCCAAATTAAAATCTTCCAATTCTTACATCATCAAGAAGTCTAGTTTCTCAAATTTATTCTTGGCAAAATTGGATTTCATTCATCATAAAAATTCAATTTGTAGATAGAAAACTACTCAAAATTATTGTTCGCAAATTCACTGCACAACAACTACAAGTCGCCAACCACCTAAGTCTTGCTGCTCATAGCAGCCCATATTCACCCATAAACAAATTACAAAGCAACCACAAACCAACAATTCGATCACATATCATTCCAACTCATAATCGACTGCAGCAGAGGTTTCAAAATATCAAACCTTTAGAGGATAAAAAAGTCCGAACACAGATCAAAGCAGAAGACATCGAAGGACGGCGACGGCGACGACATGGGGAGGGTGGAATCGACGATGACGTGGGGGGTTTCTTCTTCTTTTTTTCCCCCCAAATTTGGGGATCGACTTGGAGACAGTTAAGAGTTAGTAGAGAGATTTTTTTTTTTTTTACTTTTTATTAAAATGAATATTCAATTTTATATTTATAAAGTGAATATTCATAAATATCATAAATATGTGTTTTTTCTTTTTATATCTATGAATTTATACAGATATCATAAATGTGTAAATCTATAAAAATAGACAAAATAAAATTGTAATCTGGAAAAAAAAAAGCAGGATATCCTATAGTAGTTTTATGACAATTTGGAGTGTAAATGTCTTAAATACTCTTATGACACACTTGTCCCCACAACCCAATCATTGGGTAAGTGTACCTTTTACATTTTTTAATAAGTAAACAATAAATGCACCCCACACCTAACATATAAAGATAACAAAATGATCAATCCCTACCAAATTTCACCTAACGAAACTGAGAATTAATAACGATAGCCGTAACGTAATTTTTTTTAGCCTTAACGAAAATTTATTTTAACATAATTATTACTTTCGTTATGGGTTGAAACCATAACGAAATTTTTCTAAAAACTAACGTTATTCTTTTTTTATGTATAACAAATTTTTTTAACTTTGCTATTTAATCATAACGAAAGTTTGCTAAAAATGAAATTTTGCTAATAACGAAAATTTACTAAAGTTTAATGAAATTTTGCTAATAACGAAAGTTTGCTATTTTCGTTATTATCTTTGCTAATTAATAATAACGAAAGTTTGCCATTAATAATGAAAGTTAATTATCGTTATTATCATTAAATATAATAATAAATGTCATAACGATTGCTTAACGATTAATAATAACGATTGTTTAAAAACCCATAATGAAAGTTTATTGTTATAACGATTAATTCTTTATTTTAAAAATAATACTAAAAATTATTCTTTATTTTAAAAATAATACTAACGATTATTATTATTTTTTGAATAGGCCATAACGAAATTAATAATAACGATTATTATTAGTTTTTCTTAAATAAACGTTATGCATAATTATCGTTATGCACCTCAACTTTCTTAAGTTATAGATAACGATAACTAAATTTAGTTAATAATTAAATAACGAAATGCATTTCTTAATTTAATTATCGTTATGCACCTCAACTTTCTTAATTTAGTTATCATTATGCATTTCTTAATTTAATTATTAATTATCGTTATACAAAAAGTTATCATTTAAATTTAAATTTCGTTATGGTTAAATTTAAATTTTCGTTATGTTTAAATATCATATTAAATATGGAATTCGAAAAAAAAAAGATTTTATAAATAATTTATATTTGTAATCCGAAATGGAATGACGATTCTTATGATTGATATATCTACGGAAATAACGGAATGAAAAACGGAATGAAATATCAAATTTTTTTTATCTTATATAATGAATATTTTATGTAATTTCAAATCTTCTTATAATTGAATAAAGTATACGTAGTAAAGCACACAAAAATTTGAATAAAGTATATGTAGCAGCTAATAAATATCAAAACATGCCTTAATTTATTTTTTATATTTTTAAACGCAATTTTTCTTTTTTTGGTATATGCTTTTTTCTAATTTTTTAACAAATTATAATTTATTTATTTTATTGAAAAACTTTATTCTAAAATATTTAATTAATCAATATACAATATTTTGTATAAATTAATAAAAATATTTTTTACTTCATAGAAAAATACTTTAACTTCAATTTTTCATTTGAATATATCAAATTATATCAAATACATAAATATTTTATATTGTATTATAACATATTTTTATGTTATATTTATTTCGGCACCACTTTCATTTTTCTTCAACAAAATTATAAAAGCTATTAAAATTTGAGTTTAACACATATTTTTAAATTATACTTTGAAAATAAATAAAAATTATAAAAATAATTTAGAAATAATAATAATAATACTAAATTATTTAATTTGATTATTGATTTATTTTTCTAAATATGATAAAATAATATTATAAGACATGATTATGTATAAATATATCATATATTAATTTTTTTGGTTATTGAGAATAACTAAACCTATGGGGTGGGTGGAATGACTATTCCCATTCCTTTGGGAATATGGATTCCGGGAATGATGATTCTCGATTTTGAACGATATCAATCTCCGGAATGGGAATGGATATGACAATAATCATTCAATTCCACTCCACCGCACCAATCATGTCATATAGTAATGTACACTATATGTTTGTTTAATCTTAGTTTAAGTTCATTTTATATGGTATATTTGTTTGAGTTCAAACCTATAGACCTATAAGCAAGGATGAAAATATCACTATCGCATCATATATCGCAACTTCAATTTTACGGATATATCGCCGGATATATCGATATTGCAGAAAATTGAAAAAAATGATGGAAACTATATTAAGATCTTTGAAATTTAGCAAGAAATTTTAAGAACTATTATAACATATTATTATGCACATATTCTAAATTTTGATAAAATTGTATTTTGAAAGCAAATATATGAATAATACATTATATAAATATTGTCTAAGACAATACAATTGACAAACTAATACATAATACAATCTAAAATAACTAAATAAACATTATAAAGTACAATAAATACCAAAATGAGAATCTATGGGGTTCAAATATATTAGATGGAATGTCATATTGTTCCAAATAATATTGGTACTAATTCATCACATTAGAATAATTCTGGATATAATTATGCACATGCGCTTGATATATTTCTAGATTTTTTCCGATAACTTCATTAATGGCCCTTGACCCAATTATTTTGTTGATGCACATTTTGACCTCCATACACATTTTGATAATATTCGCACAACCAAATCTCTAACTCTAGATGATGAATGATCATACATAACCCACCACTCAACTGCCATTATCAAACACCAATAAATATACAATGCATATTTATTCATTGAAGACATGATTTTAAATTATTTAAACAAGCCCTATTTAAAAATATTAAGTAAAAGACTTTCATGGGACCATAGCAGATTGAGAAGCAATTGCAGCACGATCAGTAAATCCTTTTCTCTCGTCACGAAAAAATAAAGTTGGTGCATCTCACTTTTCTTTCTAAGACATTCATTGGTTTCCCGAGTTTCTTTCTTTTATAATTTTTTGCAGTGTAAGTGTCTTTGTAAAGCAAAGAATATCGTAACTCAAATAATTACGTTGAAGACCTAAAAAAAGACCACAAAAATATATAGTATTAAATAAAAATAAAAATATATTATAGAAATATAAAAAAAGTCGCGATATATTGCGATATTTCGCCGATACCCGGGAAAAAAAAATTCTCCCCGATATATTCGCGATATTTCAATCCTTGCCTATAACTATATGACTATTATATTTCATTAGGGGATGCCCTAGTGGTGGAATGATGTTATCTTGAGGCCAAATAATGTTTCAAGTTCGAATACCACCATCAACACTAGGCTTGCCAAGTATGGTTAACCTCCCCTGTGTGGTTTACAAGCTATTACACAGAAGCGGAATTTACTCAGTGCGCATCTTGGTAACGACTGCAAGTTACCTTTTACGAAAAAAAAAATATAGTTCATATCCATTATGTACGCTTTTTTTTTCACATTTCCAACTTCAATGATTATTCGACACCCTTTAAATTAAATATTTCAATTTTCAATAGAATAAGTATGAGTATTATTTATACTACGTCGTCTATCTTATATTATTATTCATTTTTTATAAATAATTTATATTAAGTATAACTATATTTTAACGAAACAACGGAAAATGTAGTAATTCATATATGTGAAACATTTATAGTAATTTGTATGCGTGATACATAGTTCCATATATATTGTGTACAATTTTTTAATTTTTTTTAACATAAATGATTAATCCACACATTTTAAATTAAACATTTCCACTTTAAGTAGAACATGTTCAATTATAAATTTATCATTTATATTTGATTTGCTCAATGTTAATTTATTATCATTTCACTTGTAATGAAACAAACAATAACTAAAGTTTTTTTGTATTATAGCTTTTTTATTCTTAATTTTAGTTTTTATTCGTCATTAATCTTAGTTTAGCTTGGTATTAATTTGAGTTGAGTTAATTTTTTTAACCTTTTTGGGTGATTTATTTTGTCAATTTTTCATCACGATTATCGGAATTATTATAAAATATGATAATTATACAATTAAACAAATAATAATAACTAAAAATATCATTTATTTTGAATCAAACAAGTTCACGAGTAGCTCAGTAGAGAAGGCTTGCGAACGTGTTCGTAAACTTGAACTCAAACACATCCTCGCGTCAGACGAGCTGAATACCACCTTGTTCAAGCTCTGCTTGATAATTTTATCACCTCGGTTTGAGGCTCGAGTTCGGCTTGTTTACAAACAAACTTCGGAAGAGTTTTTTCAAAACAAACTCCAAATAACTCATGAACGACTATGTTCATCCACAACGTTGTGCATAAGGGAAGATCTAGTATTCTCCCAAAATAACTAAGAGAAATAGTTGGAATATTAAAAATGTCAATTTGACTAGGCTTTTAATTCATATCTTTCGGATATGCTAATTTTTTAATAATAATAATAATAATAATAATAATAATAATAATAATAATAATAATAATAATAATAATAATAATAATAATAATAATCATCGAAATTGTTGGTCTGTTATGTCACATATAGGGTTGTAAACGAATCGAATCGGAGTGAATATCTATGTATTCGATTCGATTCGAAAAAATTGTTGCATATTCGATTCGACTTCGAATATTTTTTTTTATTCGTATTCGATTCGATAAGATATTCGCAAATATTCGATTCGATTCGATTTTTTTAAAGTGTATTATAAACATACAATACGATTCGATTTGATTCGAAATTTCCTTAATTTTATACTATTCGATTCGATTCGAATATATTCGATTCGTAATTTTGAAGAAAATTTCCTAAAAAATATTTTAATTTTGTTTCTTAATTTTACACTATTCTTATTTTTGTTTAATTTTGTTTCTTAATTTAGTTTATATATATATATATATATATATATATATATATATATTGTATTAAGTCATCTGATTTACCCGCCCATTGGATTATTGCATATTTATATATGAGAATCCATTATATGTATATATATACATGTGTTTATATATATATATATAAACATAAATCGAATCGAATATTTTTGAATATTGAATCGAATATCATGATTTTGAGTTTGAATTTGATAACTAATCGAATTGGAAAAAGTATTTGTATTTGTATTCGAATCACAAATTTCCGAATTCAAATACCAAAAAATCGAATCGAATATCGAACCGAACCAAAATTATTTGATTTGTTTACAACCCTAGTCACATACAACCACGAGTTTAAAAAATATCACTAACGATCCATAACTCAAGGAAATTCTACCCCACAGGCGGGGTAGTACTCTAACTAGGGATGTCAATCGGGCTAATTCGTTTGGTTTCGGGCTAGCCCTATTTGATCTTGGGCCTATTCGGTTAAAATTTTATTCGGGCTCAAAATTCTTGACCCTAATCCTAACCCTTTAAGTTTTCGGGCTAGCCCATCGGACTGACAAGTTTATGATATTTTTTCAACATGAATGAATTATATATTGATAATTTTCTTAAATAATCATCATCTCCTATTCTTGAAATAAATAATACATGAAAAATAAGATAAAATGAAAAGAATATGATAAATACAAAATTTGACCATTAAAATCAAAGTGTATCAAATGAAAAAAATCAACAATAAATGACATGACAAATAACAATAATGTTTAATCATAATTTGTTCTCCCAAAAATAATAATTTCAAACTACGATAAATCTAATTATAGTTAATCTTCGATCTAATTTGAAGTACAATCTTCTTTTACTTCAACAATATTTGAAGCTCTTCCATCTTCAGGTTTGATTTCATCTTCAAAATCTTTATCATTTATTAAAAGAAATAATAATATTATAATAATATACAATTAAATAATTTAAAACATGATAAATAATACTAGCTAGTTAGTCCAAAGAGATACGGGAAAAAAATAAAGGGTAAAAAATAATACAATTAACATCACACATAAAGAAAATATGACTAATAAAGAAAAAATAAAAAATACATTTAATGACAATAATGTTCAACATTAGTTTTTTCTTTCAAAATATTAATTTCAAGCTATATCACAATAACTATGTTCAATTGTCGATCTAAATGTTTGAAATACATTTTTTAAAAAAAATTTAACGACATTTGATGCTTCAATTCAACTACATAAATATTTATAGCTCTGTATTCTTTCTCATCTATTAAATAAATGATAACATTAGAATATAATACAATTATATAATTGTAAAATGATAGTTTAATATAATTTTAATATTTTATAATTTTAGTAATATCTAAAATAGAGGATTAACAAGATGGAAGATAAATTTCCCAATAAAAAGATAAAATAAAATAATAAAATAAATTAAAGTGAAGGATCTCAACATTCAAGTAGCAACAAATGAATACACAACTAGTATCATCAAACTCCAATAATAAATTATCAAATATTATAATATATATTTTATACAACATACTAATCGCTTATAATACTTATAACATTGATAAATTCATGAATGTATGTCATAATTTAAAATATAACATTTAACAAAACGTTGCATCATTGAATGTGACTTATTTATTTTTGGTCACAACTTAAAAAATTCATAACTCTTAGAATATTTGGAATCAATGAATGCGTAATATAAGGATGGAAAGGTAATTGAGTTAGCTTTCAAATCACACTGACCGTTCATGAATCAATTTTTTCTAGAAAACATTATGAGCAAAACAGTGGACATTGTCAGGTCCACCCCGTGGACCGACTGGGCCAGCCCATTTAACTTACCAGCCCGACCAGTTTGGCCTGTTCGGTCTATTTTTTTTTGCTAAAATTTTTCGACACTAACCATATTTTTTCTCGGTCTATTTGAACTAATCCATCAGTTTCAAACTGAAATGACATCTCTAACTCCAACCACTAATACATTTTAATAATTTTTAATTATCAATCATATAAAATTTTATTAATTTTAAATAGTGCCCCAACCAGTAGGGTAGAATTTCATTCACAACTGCATATACTGCTGACCTTTTCCCAAATTAAAGATACACTAATTTATTGGGCATATGTTGTTTATCGTTTAACACTAATTGATAAAATTCAAATATGTTATATAAGTCAAAATACGGATGCAAGTATGTTGGTACCGGACGAGTCGGTATCAGTTTAGAGGGGAATGAATAAACTTTCAAAACTTTGAACTCAAATGTGGAATATAATAAGGGCCCTTGACTCGCTTTTAAAAACTTATCTATGCACTTGTCAGTTTGATAATTTCCAGTTGACTTGTCTGTGCAGTTTGTGTGAACTTTGTGTACAGTTTAAAGACATGCAACTTGAGTAAAATAGTACAACACATAATCAGTTTATAGAGGTTCGAAGTCTCAAACTTCTACGTCCTTTCTTCCTTCTGCAGAAGGGCAAATTCACTATATAACTTGAGTTTCTTTACAAATTATACAATGAATGACATGTTTGTTGAACCTGGTAACAGCGAGTTCCTTTACACGGTTACCTCAGCGGGGTCGACAGCTCACTATTGCAGTCCCCAGCAGCTAGCTAGTGCGGCAACAGTTTCTTTAGCGGCGGCTCATACTTAGCTGGAGAGTTAGGTGCTTGTCGTCTTTTCAAGATTTTAGATCACTTTCAATCTTTAAGAGGTTAGTCTTGAATAGGGTTATCAACTAAAGTTGCTCCTGAGTTGAGCTATAGTAGTTGATCAGTATATTGCATGAACTGAGAAGACTTCTTGAGCTGGACTTTCAACAGCTAGTTGATTGCTTGAAGCTTTAAGTACTTCTTCTTAGTTGTGACTTTCGCAACTGAAATAATGCTTAGAACTTGAGCTGAAAGAGAGAAGAAAGAAAGATTAGATTATGAGTGCTTGCAAAAGTTAGAATTCAAGAATGAGAGTCGAAGGTCAAGAAATCGAAAGTCATTTGAAATTCAGATTCACTCGTCTTTTATAAAGGAGTGATCTTGTGATCGTTGGGTTCCATTGATCGATGGTTTGTTGGTTCACCAATGGTATGTTGATTTTCATAGCCATTGAAGCTCGTTGAAATATCCGTTACTTAGCCAATCGATCTCCGTTGAGCATTAACTATGTTATCTCTGTTAAGCATTAACTCCATTGATTCTTCAGTTGGCAGTTCTGGATCCGAGCTTAGCTACTCAGTTTGGCTATCACTTCAGTTGGCTATATTTCTGAGCTTTTCTTGCCAGTTCAACTGATCACAAATCGTTGACTGGTTTGTCAGTTTGACTGGTCTTATTCTTAGCTTGGTCAGCAGTTGGCTCATCTTGAGCTTCAGTTGGCTGACTTCAATTCTGGCCTTTAGCGGTTGATTCATCTTTAAGCTTCAGTTTGGTTGATACTAATTTTGGCCATCAGTTGGATGCTTTCAGTTGTCAATTTGATTGACATATCATCTGTCTCATCGGTGAGGTTGACTTGGCTTCTCCAGTTTAACTGATTTGGCTGCCAGTTTGGTAGTAACTGGTTTGACTCCTTTTGAGCTTAACCCTCAGTTGGGTTATCTTCTGACTGATTGACATGTTTTTCCATCTGGGTTGACCATGCTCCAGTTTGGTTTGACTTTTTCTTAAGCTGAAACCCTTTCATTTTTTTCAGAGCCTCAGTTTGGTCTGATTAGATCTCCAGCTTAGATCTTTTTCAGTTTTTCAAGAAGTGTTTGACACGTTTTGACATCTCATCAAAACCACATCTAGGGTTTTACTTGATAGTTTTTCCTAATAATTTCCCTCTTTTTGATGATGTCAAAACTTGGCAATGATGATGGAAAAACTGATTGAGAATAATTGCATCAACTGATTTTGACATAAAATACCAAATTTATTCAGAAACACTGAGAACCTGATTCCAACAACTGATTAGATATCTCATAATCTACTTTCAGTTTTGCGAACAATTTGGCATCAAAGTTCTAAAAACTAAAACTTGGTATCAGTGTTTGGTATCAGGGTTTCATCACAGCATCACCCTTTTCTCATGTCTCCATATCCTCCAGCTGCTCTTCAGCTCTTCTCTTCTTACTTGATTCCCCCCCTCTCTCTAACTCCTTAAATGCCCCAAGCTTCTTTTGAAAGCTAGACTTTCCCCTCAAACTGAGATTTCCCCTAAAGCTGAACTTCCCTTTGAATCTGATCCCAAAGATTCAAATTTTCATAATCATATCTTTCATCTTCTCCCCTTTTTGCATCATCCAAAAGGGTAAATTGTTGTAGATCATATGATGGAATGGTTATACTTGGCATCAATGTGAATGTAGGCAGGGAGAGCTGGAGGGTTGGGCATTAGTGAAGACAACCATTCATAAGCTTCTTCAGTGGGCATAAGATGACCAAGATCTAGATGAGGAGAGTGAACTTGATCTCTTAAACTTATGGTCGCTAGATTGGTGAAGAGCTCATCATCAGAGGGTATTGGTATGTCTTCAAGAAGTGGTGTAGAAGAAGAATTGGTTGGCTCATTGTCTGGAAGAGGAGCCTCAACTGAGACTTCATATTAGATTTTTTTGATCATAGAATCCTTGATCTCTGAAAGAGTCGACGGCGTGCAGAAGAGATGATTCATCAATTTTTTACTCCAATGTCCTTGTATCCAGAAGGATGCATCGCGAGTTTCGATGAGATAAAGTAGGGTGACTTCATCAGCTTGAAATCTCCGGAGATGATATTGGAGATATCTTCTTAAATTTGTAAACATGGAGGAGTCAATATCCTCAATTAGACCAAAGCAGCTTCGAAGCTGGTGATCAAAAGTTTGGTCAAAATCTTCTTCAATAAAGTCCTTTCGAACTGAGGTGGGGAGATATGAGTTGGCTGGTATAGTTGACTGGTCACTCATTTGAGTGATGGGCTAGGTTTCAGTCATCGGCTGCTTTCCTCAGCAGGGACTGTCAGTTTCAACCATCGACTTCTTTTCTCGGCTAGGGCTGTCAGTTTCATCCATCGACTGTTTCTCTTTGCCGGTACATGTAGCTTTGGAGCCAGTTTTTCGGTTTGCAAAAATGGTTGGTATTATGTCTCTTCTTCCAACTGTTTCACCGGTTGGTATTTACGTCTGAACTTGAGTGAGGATGATGAGACTGATGCGGTTCATGAAACCAGCCTTTTCTAAGAAGGTTTCAGTTTTGTGATTGAACTTTACTCGGCGAACATTACGTCACAGTTGAACAAGGATGAATGAGGCCCAGTCTGCCTTACCTCCATAATGTAGAGCAGCCATCAGGTGATCCTTGAGATCAGAGAACTGGACTGATTCAAAATTCCCATGTAGAATGTGAGCTACAATATCCGGGAGTTGGATGTAATCAGGAGGCAGACTATCCTTTAGTCTGTGAGAGAAATCCTGATGTTTTATGTGTGGAAATTTCCAAGTATTCTACAGCTCCTGCTTGTTAGAAAGACCCAGATTATACATTTTAGGTCCTTCATTGGGAAGAAGGAATGTGGTCATCATTGTGTCCTTTATGACCGTGATGACATGGTTGTAGACGGTTGAGATGATGTTCTCACCTACGATCTCTTCGTTGTAGTAGAACTTTGAAACTTGCTCGGGTAGACATTTGGAGGCATGATCTTGAAGAAGTGTAGCAACCCAGTTTCTTTCAATAAACGGGCGAGCAGATGATATTTTTCTGGACCCAATCGAGCTTGAAGAAGCTCCAAGTCTAAAAACTTATCCTTCTTTAGTTTATCCACGAGCAGTTTGGTGTTTAGTATGTGAAATGGGATTTTTATTTCTGCAGAGAGATGGGTGTATCAGTGTATTGTAAGTGACTTTGGTAATATGATGTATATGCAGGGAGGAAGATAGAAGATTTGGAAGTGATTTGAGAGATAATCTCCTTTGCATATATATTCATCTTTGCATGCATATTTTCAATAGTACTCGATTGTTTTTCAACTGATTAGTTGTTCCATTTGATAGACAAACAACTGAGTAAATGTTGCATGCATCTCAGCTGTCCACATTTTAAGTAACTTTTTGATCATGTGGCTGAGATTTGATCAATTCAAAAATGGGGTAGTTGCCATAAATAGCACAATATTTTATACAGATTTCCTTCTTCAGCCTTTGAGAAGACTCTTATATTTCCTTCAACTTGTGCCATTAGGGGACATGTTAACCGGAAGTAGTTAGCTCTGGTTCCTTCATGTGGTATTCCTCTTTCAGGAATAATGTCTTCTGGATTTTCACAGGGAGCAAGATCTTATATGGTGAGATTTGGAGGCAGTGTTGGATCCGGTATGAGACTGATCTCCTTTCTCTTCTTGGGTGGAGGTGGTTTGACTGCTCTCGTCTTCACTTGATCAGCCAGTTTTTTTGTCTGAGCTGATCTGATAACCAGATGTCTGGCTGATGACCCTGGTTGTGTTGAGGTGCCAGCTCCAGTTGCAATTGAGCTTAGTCACCTAGCCGATGATTCTGATTAAGCTAATGTGTCAGCTCCAGTTGTGACTGAGCTAGGGATGGCAATCGGGTACGGCGGGCACGGATAGTGGCTATCCATGCCCGTACCCGCGAATGAAAGCTGTACCCGCAAACGTACCCGCGACCCGCGATGGGTACTTTCCTCCACCCACACCCGCGACCCGCGGATACCTGCCACCCGCGAACCATAATAAAAAATTCACCACAAATCACATATTTCATCAAAATTCAAATCCATAAATTACAATCACAAAGTTCAAATCCTGAAATCCACAGTTAATATCCAAATTCATCAACTAAAATTCAAAGTTCAAATTTAAAATCTAATAAAGTTATATCATTCCAAGTCCATGGTTGAAATAGAACAATTTTCCTTCAACTCTTGTTCTTCTTCGTCTTCAAGACATGTCCAAAAACTTCCATTTTTCCCTTGACCTATGAAATAAACAATTATTTACATTAGAAATTGAACATTACCTAGAAATGAGATTAATTGTAACACCCCGAAATATTTTAGAAGGTTTAATTCAACTTATGTTAACCTCTGGTAAGTTCGAAAATAAGCTGGGTCCTTAAAGAACTCAAATAAAGGAAAATCGGAGCCAGGGAAATCTGTTAAATCTAATTTGGTCAAAAATTGTCTTAAAAATATGTTATGATATTTTTCTCGGGTTGATAGAAAATGTTTCAAGAATCATGCCAACCTTTGAAATTTCAAATTTCGAGTTCAAATGAACTCTTGGCACAACTTTAAGTTGGAAAATAATAAATTTAATATAAAAAGGCACATCCGTCATTATCCAATTTCTTTTTCAAAAGATTATCTTATTCTTAATTATCCTATTATTTTTCCATCATTATCCTCTTTCTTTTATTCATTATTATCCTATTTATTTTTCCTCTATAAATAGGAGCTTAAGGTTTCATTTTTCATTCATTTTCAAAATCGAAACGCCGAGCAGCTTCCAGAGAATATACAACTCTAGTTTCCTATTTCAATTCTGAAATAGTCATTTTGAAGGTGTCAACGCGTAGATCACGAATACATGATTGGAATGATGACACGAAGGATGATCACGATGGAAAATCATCGTGACCGCTGTCAATTCCTCGGAGAAGGATTTGCGTGACTTACGAGGAAGGTGAAGGATTGAATCTCGAGATGGTTAGAGCATCTTAGCCTAGGAGAACCAGGGAAGGACTTCTGTATGTATAAGGTGGGTTATACTATACTATATCTTTGCAAATTGTATCTTTCGAGTTATTAAGCTCTGCTTTGTTAAAATTGCATATGTGACTATCTGTGTTAAATATTTACATGCTACTGTATGTTGTCGGAGTCTCATAAACCAGCGCTGTGTCAATGTGAGTAGCTACAGTATGCATGCATTGTTTGTCCTGCCCTACTCCTTGTCGGTGAGACTAAAATGAAACACTTATTGATTATACTCTTTGGGTATACTATGGCCATACTCAACGTTATGCGCTGGTGATGTAGTTTGGGTTGCGGGCAGTGACGGGTTATACTCTTAAGCGCTTCACGATAAAATGTTTTGGTGAACTTAGGTTGCTTCCAATTTTTAAACCTCCTAAGTTTCACTACCTGCATGAACACAGATAGATTACTTTAATAAAATGATTTGCATAACTTGAATTGTAAAACTTGCCCACTGAGTGCATTAGTACTCAGCCTAAATCTTTTCAAACATTTTCAGGTAAGTAGGCTGGAGCGTGGAGGTGACGAGGTTGAGATATGGGCTATTATGATTTACATATTTTTCCGTTGTCCCTTTTTGTTAGTATTCTGTTAAGAATTGAGATTTCTCACTTATGGTATTCTTTTGCTAAATGCTAAGAACTCTAATCTTGGTATTTTGTTGATATGATTCTGCTTCTCTGATTCTGAACATTTGTTGACTTCCTAGTTAACATGTATCATATGCTTAGCTACATAATTATTCCAAGGGGAGGAAGTCCGTCTTTCGTTATGTCTATTTGATCATTCATTTTGGCCTATGGAAGGGCTTCATTTGTTCAGCATATTGGTGTCTGTTTCTTTTGTCGACCTATGAATGGGTCTATTAATTGTTGGTATCTGGTTATTTGTTTCCGTTTGGCCTATGAAAGGGCTTATTGAATTGTTACAGCTTCCATTCTTCTCTTATAAGCCGTTATAAACGGGGATTCGCTCTAGTTACAGAGGTTATGCTGTCTAATTTTTCGGAAGGCATAACCTATCTTTGGCATACTCGGTTGTTAAATTTTATTCCAAACATTAATCCTTTTTGGATTATCACCCCGTTGTTAATTAAACTACCCCATTTCTTTCCCGCTTCTTAATTCCCACCCCCGTGGCGTCCATTTCCACGGTCTTTCGGGACCGGGGCGCTACAAAGTGGTATCAGAGCAGGTTTGCAACTCTGCAGACCTGTTGGGTCTTATTTCGTCTTTCATTGAAATTTCGTGTGATATTATATAAGCCCTCAGCTCGTCACTCACGCAACAGCTTAAAAGGTACGTATGTTTTTATGCGATTTTTAGTTTTTAAAAGTTTACATTATTTGTTGAAATGTTAAGTCTGTCTAAAAATGAAAGATTAGGATTCGCCGTGTTGACAGGAATTCCTCGAAAGATTGATTATTATGCGGATAGCATACTCTGATTAACTACGCTGATTGCGTACTCTGTTGCTATGGTGATAGCATACTGGTTTTGAAATATGTCTGTGAGCATACTGGTTTTTGTCGAAAAACTATGTTGATTACATATATGTATGAACTTGTTTATATATGCCTTGTGCATACTTGTGATGTTGGGAACGTGCGGAATGCATACTGTAAACCTTGATAGTCGGAATGTGTTTATTGTTTATTCTCTTGAATGAGTACAAGAACTTGAAAGTGGGAGAATGTAAGATTAACTTAGCCTATAGTTGCTGAACTTAGGCTGAACTTGTAAACACTTATGAGATTATTGAGAACATAGTTTGACTGAGGAAACGTTTCATTTTGATGACTGAACATAAACTTACGGCTCAGAATAACTGCCACATGTATATCATGATGAGTGGATTATGAGATTTTGTACATATACCAAGAAAGAGATCGATTCGGTGTTTGAGTTCATTGGGGAAATAACCTACTCTATGGGGGTCAACATCCGGTTAGAAGAAGTCTTTCAGATTGAGCTGTGTTAAAGTTGACCAAGAATTTGCGTTGTTACTAGGAAGATGGAGACAGTAAGGAATAAAATATTTTGAAAACAAAAACATAAGTCGACGATCTATGTGGAGACTGTGAATTTTTGTGGGTAGATATGTTAGACGATGATGGCTACTACAAACAAGGTTCAACATCAGAATTGTCAGCTGAGCGAAATATTGAGATAGACCGATCACCGTCTTTTATACCTCCATGTGGAGATGAGGTTATAAAGCTTTAACTTTGAACTAGAAGCAAAGAAACGAGTAATCGATTTATAGGCCAGTTATCAGATTGTAGATCTATTACACGTTCAAGAAATCCCTACGCAAGCTTTCAACTAAGGAGTCACGTTTAACGATCCTATTGCGATTATAGGGAATAAAGATTCGTTCCTCCAAGAGAAAGCTCTTCACCTCAGTGGATGGCTAATCGAGGCCCTGGCGTGTTTCATTCCCAAGATTTGTAGCTTGTTTTAGATCAATTTTTAGAATGAGGGTAAAGATGGTCGTCATGATTGCTACCAAATTAATTTAAAGATATGTTTGCCGGTGTTCTACTTAGCTTCCAGGAGAAGTTAAGTCAAACTATTTTGAGTCTAGGAGGTATCATAGATCAAGTCGTTCTCTCGTATCCTTCCGATGGGTAGAAAATGATTCCCGAGATGTCGCTTTTCCAGCTAGTGCAAAGTCTAGCTGACTCGTGCTTTATCGTAGCAACCTCGTAAAAAAAAGATGGGGGAAGCTCAAGAAAGAAGGAAGGAGAACCCAAAGAAGATCATTAAGAAGATAGACCTAGTGTTCGATAGATTGAGAGTTTCATTATGATAGGAAGTTTCAATAGAATCGATTTATTTATTCTCTTTTGAAATCGATTTATTCTCTTGTTAATTGAATCAATTTCCCTTCAACAGCTTCATATCATTTGAAATTCTCCATTTATACCATTTGGGATTTGTTGATTTTATCCTCTTGGATAATTTGAAATCTTTTGGATGATACTTCTTTGATCATCAAGAATCAGCAATGGCATTTCCTTATTAGGCTATGCTGACGCCTTTATGAAAATATTTCAAGCACGGTTCTCAGCTCTTAAGCGTTGATTTTCTTTTATTATTCCCATATATCTTTGTAAAATGCGAGAACCTTTCGAGTTATGAATCCTCTAAAAAGGAAATATTTTTGGAATAAATAATCTAGTGTTATATCTCTTTCAGTTTTTGAACTTGTTAAAGATTATTGATCAGATAAAGTCCTCACTCCGAGGCGTTTGTTTCTTTTAACTTCCACTTATAGAACTCGAGTGTGGAACCTCAAATAGAAGAGAAAGCTTATAGAAGTATTCCTTTAAGTATTTTGTCAGGAGATCGAATGATAGTATTCCATAATGACGAATGGAACCGAAGCAGTACCAGTTAGTGTTCTCCAAAGTCGAAAGTACATTTCTAAAGTAATTTCTCAGTTCGTTACATTTAAGATGATCAATGGATGTCAACAAGCAAGTTTCGAGCTTACAGTTAAAGTCTAGACATGCGATTCTTATTATGCATGCAATCGAAGGTGATCACTAGCGGGAGCCAGACAATCGGATTACCACTTTAAAGAAAAGAGAAGAGTATAACAAGTAAAATAAGACTAATTTGCATCGGAAATACAATTCAAGCACGCTTCAAGAAGACGTGAACGTCAAATCTCAACATTTTAAGGAAAGAGATAAAACACAGTTCGAACCTGATAGAATTTGTAATCCAACCGTCCAAGGGCGTGCTCATTCGAATCATGGGGAGATTATATGAAGTCGGTGCATCGTGATAGCTCTCACAAAGGATAGAGAAAGATGGCGAACGTTTAGGCTTTCAGAAAGATAAATTTGCGTGGAAAAGAAGAGCGAGTATAGACTCTTCAAAGAAGTATTTGACCTAGAAGAAAGCGGAAAGAGGGATAAAGGTTGAGAATCAACCTAAAGAATAGGAGACCTATATCGGTTCTAGGCTGCAAGTACAAAAATTGAGGTTTTGAACCCTGAGGATGTACTTTGATACTTCTTCTCAAGATATGGAAATTTCGGGACGAAATTTATTTAAGGGGGGTAGAATGTAACACCCCGAAATATTTTAGAAGGTTTAATTCAACTTATGTTAACCTCTGGTAAGTTAGAAAATAAGCTGGGTCCTTAAAGAACTCAAATAAAGGAAAATCGGAGTCAGGGAAATCTGTTAAATCTAATTTGGTCAAAAATTGTCTTAAAAATATGTTATGATATTTTTCTCGGGTTGATAGAAAATGTTTCAAGAATCATGCCAACCTTTGAAATTTCAAATTTCGAGTTCAAATGAACTCTTGGCACAACTTTAAGTTGGAAAATAATAAATTTAATATAAAAAGGCACATCCGTCATTATCCAATTTCTTTTTCAAAAGATTATCTTATTCTTAATTATCTTATTCTTTTTCCATCATTATCCTCTTTCTTTTATTCATTATTATCCTATTTATTTTTCCTCTATAAATAGGAGCTTAAGGTTTCATTTTTCATTCATTTTCAAAATCGAAACGCCGAGCAGCTTCCAGAGAATATACAACTCTAGTTTCCTATTTCAATTCTGAAATAGTCATTTTGAAGGTGTCAACGCGTAGATCATGAATACATGATTGGAATGATGACACGAAGGATGATCACGATGGAAAATCATCGTGACCGCTGCCAATTCCTCGGAGAAGGATTTGCGTGACTTACGAGGAAGGTGAAGGATTGAATCTCGAGATGGTTAGAGCATCTTAGCCTAGGAGAACCAGGGAAGGACTTCTGTATGTATAAGGTGGGTTATACTATACTATATCTTTGCAAATTGTATCTTTCGAGTTATTAAGCTCTGCTTTGTTAAAATTGCATATGTGACTATCTGTGTTAAATATTTACATGCTACTGTATGTTGTCGGAGTCTCATAAACCAGCGCTGTGTCAATGTGAGTAGCTACAGTATGCATGCATTGTTTGTCCTGCCCTACTCCTTGTCGGTGAGACTAAAATGAAACACTTATTGATTATACTCTTTGGGTATACTATGGCCATACTCAACGTTATGCGCTGGTGATGTAGTTTGGGTTGCGGGCAGTGACGGGTTATACTCTTAAGCGCTTCATGATAAAATGTTTTGGTGAACTTAGGTTGCTTCCAATTTTTAAACCTCCTAAGTTTCACTACCTGCATGAACACAGATAGATTACTTTAATAAAATGATTTGCATAACTTGAATTGTAAAACTTGCCCACTGAGTGCATTAGTACTCAGCCCAAATCTTTTCAAACATTTTCAGGTAAGTAGGCTGGAGCGTGGAGGTGACGAGGTTGAGATATGGGCTATTATGATTTACATATTTTTCCGTTGTCCCTTTTTGTTAGTATTCTGTTAAGAATTGAGATTTCTCACTTATGGTATTCTTTTGCTAAATGCTAAGAACTCTAATCTTGGTATTTTGTTGATATGATTCTGCTTCTCTGATTCTGAACATTTGTTGACTTCCTAGTTAACATGTATCATATGCTTAGCTACATAATTATTCCAAGGGGAGGAAGTCCGTCTTTCGTTATATCTATTTGATCATTCATTTTGGCCTATGGAAGAGCTTCATTTGTTCAGCATATTGGTGTCTGTTTCTTTTGTCGACCTATGAATGGGTCTATTAATTGTTGGTATCTGGTTATTTGTTTCCGTTTGGCCTATGAAAGGGCTTATTGAATTGTTACAGCTTCCATTCTTCTCTTATAAGCCGTTATAAACGGGGATTCGCTCTAGTTACAGAGGTTATGCTGTCTAATTTTTCGGAAGGCATAACCTATCTTTGGCATACTCGGTTGTTAAATTTTATTCCAAACATTAATCCTTTTTGGATTATCACCCCGTTGTTAATTAAACTACCCCATTTCTTTCCCGCTTCTTAATTCCCACCCCCGTGGCGTCCATTTCCACGGTCTTTCGGGACCGGGGCGCTACATTAATGTAATTACAAATTTACATACATTCAAGTTGGTTTCGAAGCTAATCTTGACAACACATTAATGTTTCTAATAGCTTTGGTGTGAGACGGCTGCGATGTTCACTTAGAACCCTCCCACTAGTGCTAAAAGCTGATTCCGAAGCCACTATGGTTATTGGGACAACAAAGATATCACGAGCTATGAGACGAAGCGTAGGATAATGTGTCCCAGTCACCTTCCACCAACCAAGTATATCAAAATTTTTGTCAACACAAGGAAGATTATCCGCTTCCAAATAGCGATCCAACTCATTTTTTGATCTTACAACACTATTACTCTTCTTTCTTACAGTAAGTGTTTTGAATATTGTCAACACTTTAGAAGAGCAGCTGCTCAATCTTCCAACAACATCAGATGAAGAGGTCACACACCCTTCTTCATTTTCAGAGTGGTATTGATCCATCAATCTAACTAGAATCTTTTTGGTCTCATCAACATGTTTCTCAGCATCATCTTCACCAAATAGACAAATATAACAAGCTTCCAAAAGATCCAGCTTGCCTCGGGGATCAAGAATAATAGCAATAGCCATCAAACCATGAATCTCATGCCAATATTTATCAAATTTAGCAATCATGGCTGCAGACATCTCTTGAATTATGTCGATTTCACTTTGACACCATGCATTCATTTTTTATTTCACCTCACATATTTTTGGGAAAAAAGTATTAGCTGTCACATACTTTGTCCCAGAAAATAGTTTAGTGAGCTCACTAAACACACCTAATCTTTCACAAACATAAGAAGCAAAATTCCACTCTTCAATACTTGGGGAACAAACAAAGTTATTGTCAAGTTGTTTCAAACGATCAAAAACCTTCTTATATGGCAAAGCAACACTAAGTATGTTATATGATGAATTCCATCTAGTTTTGCAATCAAGGCATAACGTCTTAGTCAATTCAACCTTTTGTTGTTGTGCAGTTTTCTCAAATCTCTCATACCTTTTTGGTGTAGCAGTCCAATAAGCACAACTATCATGAATATTTTCAATAGAATTTGCTATGACCTCTAATCCATCCTTCACAATCAAGTTGAGAATATGTGCACAACAACGCATGTGTAGAACCTCCCCACCCAACAAAAGATTAGATGCCCCAATCTTGCTTTGCATGTACTCAACGATTTTATCATTTGTAGAACAATTATCAAGAGTCAAAGTAGATACCTTGCAATCAAGATCCCAACTTTGAAGGCTTTTATATAATGCTTCAGCCAAAACTTCCCCCGTATGAGGACACGACACATATACAAACCTGCAAAATTAAATATTAGTTTTAGCATCTAAAAAAAGAACAAGATCAGATTTTTAAGTTTGATATCACCTCAAAATAGTGCTTCTAAGCTTCCAAGACTCATCAACAAAATGACAAGTGATTGCCATGTATCCTCTTTTTGATTATCGGCTGTCCAAAGATCAGTCGTAATCGCAACCTGACCATTGTTCTTTTGCAAGTAATTAAGAGCTCTCTTTTTCTCTTTCTCATAATGATCCAATATATCTTTTCTAATCGTGTTTCGAGTAATTATTTTGAACAAAGGCTGCAGTGCACTAACAAAGTTACGAAACCCAACATGATCAACAATAGACAATGGATACTCATGAAGGATAATCATCGAATAGAGTGCTTTCCTTGCAACTTCTGGATCAAAGATGTAATTTTCAACAGAAACTTGCCCCTTCTCGCTAGATGCAAACCTCAAACTGGACTGTACTTTCCCATCTACTCTTTTTTTGTAAATGCAAGACTTCAAATGACTAGACAAATGAGAAGTACCATTTCTCGTTTCACCTGATAGAAGACTGCCACAATTGAGGCACTTGGCCTTCCAAGCTCCATTCACTTTCTTCCTTACAAAATCATTCCGAACTCGTGAAGTCAGCTTCCTCTTTACTCCATGATTTTCTTCTGGCATTTCCTCCTCATTTCTACCTTCTACATGTTCACTCTCCTCTTCATTCGGTTCTCCATTTGGTGCTAATTGCTCATTTCTTGGAATAGGGGCAGAGGCTTGTGAGGTAGGGGGCCTAGAGGCGCTGCTATTTCTCGGAGTTGACATCGGTGAACTGCACTGCAAGAAATAAAGCATTTGGAACCACGGTTATAAGTAACTAAACATCTGGAACAAAATAGAAATAAAAAAAATAAAAACAGTTGAGGAAAGAACAGTTCACAGAAATGAGTGAAAAGATGGTTTGGCTGATTCTAAATGATCTGTCTCAATGCAAATGTTCAGTTGTACCACAAATATTCAACTACTTCTCTATTTAATGAAAAAACAGTTTCTAGCAAGAAAAGAAGTTAGGTGAGTTTATAATCAACTAAATAACTAAGATTGAAAAACTTCACATTACAAGAACTTGCAGAGCTTTTGAAGCCTAGTAACTAGTGCTTAATATGTAAGTCAACCCAAATGGTGCCTAGAGGACATACACACTCATTGGCCCATTTTTCCAAGTTCATGCTTCCTTTTATAACACTACGTTTGTCAGCCATCATAATTTAGTAGCCACCTCATCAAAATTATCCCATTAACAACCAACATTAAAATAGCAGAGGTTGGATATACAAGGAAGAAAAAAAGAGAAATATATTATGCATAAAGAGAAAAGAAAAGGGAAGATGGTAAGCATAGAGAGAAGAAAAATTAATTGTGCACTGATGAAACTAACTTTTTGAAGTATAAGAAGTTTCATTAATCATTTACTGGAGAATCGGTTGAAGTGGAGTAAAAGGAGAGGCAAAGCATAATGTCAAGTCCTTACCAGTGAATGAAACTTCAAATATATATAGATAGCAAAAGTTTCCAAGTACTGTCGAACTGAGGGCAAATTGTTCCTCTACAAGCACATGAGAGCAAATATCAGAAGATAAAAAAACTAACACATAGAAAAGCGGAGCCTGTGCACCAAGAAGTGAGGCATTTTTCTATCAGAAGCAAGCTTCAACATAAGAGTAATATAAAAAGAATGGAATTCATTTCACCTTGAATTTTTAATCGGCCAGCGACGTGACTTGAGGAAACGAATCTGCAGTAGCTCGTTGCCACAACTTCGTTGTTCTTCTTCAACACATTTTGCAGATTCCAGAACTGATAAGTTCCGGATATCCACCTCAGGCGCTGCTGCTTCAGTACTTCAGTGGGAGAAAGACGAGATGGAGAGATAGCGAGACTGCGAGAGGGAGAAAGGCACTGCAGCCACTGCTGCTTCAGTGCTTCGGTCTTCCTCTTTAGTCTTTACTCCACAATCTTTTTTAGGTTTTCTCAGAATTGGTTGGGCCATTTATTTATGAGCTTTTAGATTTTTTCAGAATTGGGCCCATTTATTTATGGGCTTTAATTTTTGATGACTCAATTATTATAAGTTTATAACTGTAATTAAACTATACGGGTAGTCGGGTATTTTCGCGGTTATTTTTCATGGGTAAACGGGTTTCACGGGTACGGATAGTAACTATCCAAACCCATACCCGCGAACTAAATAGATAGTGAATTCTAACCACGAAGCTATCCGTGGATATCAAATGCCCTTCAAACCCGTACTTATTAGGGTCGGGTACCCGCGGGTATCCGTTACCCGCGGGTAAATTGCCATCCCTAGACTGAGCTTGGTCTTCTAGCTGATGATTCTGGTTGAGCTGATGTGCCAGTTCCAGTTGTGACTGAGCTTGGTCCAGCCTGAGCTTATCTCAGTGGTTGTACATTGATTGGGGATTTGAACCTCTGAGATAGTGGAACTTCATCTTCGGAGTCTGATGAGATATCCTTGGGAGCATCAGTTGTCTGCTTGTTTCTTTTGCCTTCAACTACAAGCTTCTTCTTTATAGATTGATCAGTTTGTTCTGATTCTGGCTCTTTGATTTTAACTCCTTGGGCAGATGATCTTGGAATGAAGTCATTTCTGCTTATATGTTTGAAGTTTGTTTCATCATTCATTGATGGAAGTTGTTTTTCCAAGATTATGCTTACTCGGTTGAGATAACATATATTTTGTGGAAACTTTTTCTCATCCCAGTTTTCTTCAATGATGTCCACGTACTTCTTCAGTTGATTGAAGAAGAATTGTGCCTAATTAATGTTCAGTCAGTTGTAGATGGCTACACAGACTTTGTACTTGGGTTCCGACATTTCGGAATGACTGTCGGTTGTTCCCACAATCATTTTCGAGGATATGGCTGCCAGCATCTGGAACTCGTCTTAAAAACGTGAGACAAAATGAATGATTTTGTATGGCATTTCCATGATCTCATTTTTCCATGCTTTATAGGCTTCCTTTAGGTTGACCTCAGTCTCTTCAAGTTTGATTCATTTGTTAAGCAAATCAAACATTTGACTGAGGGATTCAGCCGTGACTGTGAACTTCTGCCCTCTTACTTCAGTTCTGATCTCCTTGGGGTTCATCTTGCCATCTGAGTTGAGAAAGAACTCGGTGACTAGTTCTGAATAAACTCGTGTTGGAGGAATTTCAATAAATATGTTAAGTTTCGCCTGAGAGAGTTTTGTAAGGATCATTCTACATATTGGAGAATTTTTGCAGGCTTGAATGAATACAGTTGGATCAAAAAACTTTTCTCTGTAAAGTTTTTCACAGAATACAGTGGAGTCTTATCTGGTCAGTCAGAAGTTGAATCTTTTGCGAGTGCGACCGGAAGTGCTTTGAGCCATGGGTTTTGATGAGGAGCTTTTGATGAGAGACTTTTCTGGAGAGTTAAGGGTTCTGGCTTTTGAGAGAGATTTAGAGAGTAAGTCGACAGTGAAAAGGGTAAAGTTTATCCTAAGAGTCAGCCGACTTATTTATAGTGGATGAATTGGTGCATATCCAATGGTTGGGATAATTTAAATTCCCTAAATCTGACGGTTCTAGTAAAGTGCAAAGAATGTGGCTGAATGAACACGTCGATTAACTCCAAAATCTATCCGTTGGGGATTTAATGAAGAGAGAGAGTGGGTCCAACGGTAACATTTGAACGACACATTATTTTTACCGTTCTCACTATTAAATTCAAACTTATATGTTTCTCTCTTTCTGGATTCCACGTGGCACAGAACTGATTACGTCATCAGTTAGTTTCAATGTAGTTGATGATCTTCAGTTGAACTGATTAGTTCCAACTGAGATGACTTCAGTTTCTTCTTGCCTGGCCAACTAGAGATTTCTTTCAGTTCAGCTCCCCTCTTCAATTTAACTGCCCTCTTTAGTTGGATGTGTAAATTGGTGGCTCCAGTTGAGCTAATTGAACTGATTTATCAGTTTCAGTTCTTTTGACTTCTCCTCTCAGGTTGCAAGTTTTGTGCTTTGCAACTGCTCTGAACTGATTGACTCATCAGTTTGGACTTCTTGACTGGTTGAACTGAAGCATTTCCGATTCAGTTATTCTTTTCTCTTCAGTTCATCTCTTCAGCTGGAGTGGACTTCTGCACTCCTTCATTTAGTTGATCATCTTCATCCTTTGAAGCTAGTTCAAGCAGTCCCAATTGGATGCATAGCTCCACAAATATTGCTTCAAGCAGCGGTTTTGTAAAGATGTCAGCTATTTGCCTCTCCGTGTTGACATATTTGATGCATATGTCCTTCTTCTCTATGTGATCTCTGATGAAGTAATGCCTTATATCGATGTGCTTGGTTCTGGAGTGCAACACCGGATTTTGGAATATTGCAATTGCACTATTATTGTCGCAGAATATAGGTAATCAAAGTGTCATAATATGTTAGTTGAAGCGTCACGATAGATTTTTTTGACCGACTAAAACTTTTGATCGAAATTTTCAATTTTGAAAAAAAAAATTACTGTAAATAGGCCAGACCAGACCACATGTCAGCAACATGCATCCAATTTACCCACCACACACGATCTGTCTACAAGTGCATTAGTGCACATATGACGAAATTTTCCAAACTCAATGTATGAACACAACAAGTTGGTTGTTTTAAACTTTTAGTGGATCTTGCATTTTGATGGCTGGTAGTGGATCTTCACATGTAAACACAATTTTAAGCTCTGGTGAAAGTTAAGAGTTCCACTAATTGCTACATCCTTTTCTGATTCATCACTACGTACGCTTCATTTGTTGCATCATCTTCAATCCAAAGTTGCACAATAATCTTAATAAAATTTCAGTATCTTTTTAATTATCATCCAGACTATCAATCTATAGTATATATATTTTATAATTACCAAAGTTCTATCACACTTCAATTTTAGCCGCAGATAAATCTTTAAATTTGTCAATTGAGTTTACTCGTGGTTCATAAAATTAAATGTTTCTTCATTATTTTGGAGTGTAAAATGTTAGGACAAACATGATAAGACCAATTGTCGCATAATTATAAATATTCATTTTATGGAAAAGAAAAGGTGTTATTCTTAAAAAAAGTGCTCAATGACCAATTTGACATAAAAATTAAGGTTAGTGTCCACATTGACTTAAATCAATGTTCAATATTCATTATTCTGTTCAAAATGAAAAAAAAAGGTTTAAAACTCAATTTAAGACAAATTGATGTTTAGTACTCTAATTTTTTTTATGACTGCTCATATATGTAATTAACCCAACCCAAAGCATGAGGACTCAACTAGAACGCTTATTTAAATCATTAACAATGAATACCCTTATTTTATCAACATTTCACGATAGAAATTATGAAGTTGTCTATTTATATAACACGTATAATATTTGAAATTATCAAGAACTCCGATCAATTTATTAGTCGATCCAATCAAATCCAAATTCAAAATTGAGGTCTATTATATGGCATAGTATTTGAAATCATTAAGAACTCCAATCGATTTACTAGCTGATCCAACTAAATCAAAATTCAAAATTGAGACTCAAAAAAATCTATAAATATATCAAGATAAAATATTTAGACAGACAATGGTTCTGGTACATATACAACAGTTTGATAATTACATTTTAGATAATAATTTTTGTACAACTGACAACAATTATGACTTATACACAAAAATAGTAACACTAATTATTGTCAATATGTTATTTCTTTCACATTTCACAATGATTTAGATTACAAAATCATTATTTTTTTTAACAAACTTTTGCATCCTAATTGTTTTTTTACTCGAAAATTTGAGATATGTAAAAAATTTATATTAATTTTTTATATATTGGTGGAGGATATGTAGTCTACATTTGTTGCCAAAATCTATTATTATTACTCGTAAGCGATGCTGCTGATGCACAGACCTATTTATGTTTTTCAATTTGTGATATTATTATTATTATTATTATTATTATTATTATTATTATTATTATTATTATTATTATTATTATTATATAGCATGTACATTTTTTAAAATGAAGAAAACAATTATATGCACGTTAAATAGACAAGAAGATAAATATTGAGTAGTTAGGACAAACAAAAGGGAAATTTAATTTTAGGAACTAAATACAAATTCACTTAGAAATGCATTAACTAAGGAGCAACAACAGCACAAATGAATATATATATATATATATATATATATATTCATTAGAATTTTACATGTTAAATTGTCTTTTCTAATAATAATAATAATAATAATAATATCACAAATTGAAAAACATAAATAGATTTGTGCATCAGCAACATCGCATACGAGAATTAGAATTTTACATGTTAAATTGTCTTTTCTAATAGTTTTTCTAATCTTAGTGAAAATTTCAATTAATTTATATGAACGAGTCAGATGGAGTATAACTCAATTAAAAACATATAATAAATATGTTGGGGGTCGAGAGATTCTATACTACCCCCAATTACAAAGAATTATGACATGTGGTAATTATGAATATTTATTTTTTAACACTTAAATTAAAATAATACCACAATTACTGCATGTTACAATAATTATAGTCATGGGCATCTCATAAAATAGCATAAAGTTTCCTCATAGCGTCAACGCGGGGCTAATAGAGAAATTAATATTTCGTTATCCACCCACCTCATAGTACAATGCGCCACGAAACTTGAATTGGCATCACAATTCATTAATTCAATTATTCAAAGACCACAAGTGACAATCCTGCTTAAATATGGGGCCTGGTGAAAATTTTCCAATATTTGGGGGCACTAAAGTGTGATTTCTTATTAAAAAGCAGGTAAAAAAACAGCAGATTACATTAACAATGTTAATAATTACTGGACCCTACCTCAAATTTTGTTTATTTCTTCAGCGGCCCCCGAATTTTGAATTTAGAATACTTCATGGAGAATGCAGCTGTGATTATCTACCTCGGCTTGTCATCGTAATTTACGTCTTACGAGCATCAACAACATTGTACCTTTGACCTTTTAATAGTCAACTCAAAGAAATACCGAAATCGTCATTAAGGTACAGCCTTCTACAGCGCACCCCTTGTATCCTTTCCTGCTCCCGTTGTAGGTTTTTATGAGCTCCCTTACGTCAAAACCTATGACTGAAAAATAAAAGCAGAAAATGCGCCGACACGTGGAGTCGAGCACAGACAATCGAAACCCGGACGTTTCTGCGGTAGTTTCTCTTTCCGGCTGGTTCCTGGGGTCAAATGAAAAGCACACATTTCATACCATTGTTGGTGTGTGTTTGGGTGTGAGATATATATATATAGAGAGAGAGAGAGAGGGAGAGAGGCGGCGGAGAAGAAGTGTCATCGTTTTGGTCTCTCCAAAACCCTAATTACTCTTACCGCCAGAAACTCGTCAGTTTCGCGGCTACCTTCATGTTTATTGATTAATTTTTTCAGTTTTTTCTTGTTCTTTTCACTGAGAGCTTTCTATCTCTTCAGCCTTTTCTTTTAAGAAAAATAAAAGATAGTTAAATTGCTGATGACTTGTGTATGTTTAGGATTTTTAATTTTGGTTTTGATTGAGGAAAATTCTTGATGATGTGGATGGTTTGGATTAAGTTTTTCTTTGTTTGATTGGATCAGTTTTCGATTTGAGAGAGTTGAAAGAACTGTTGACTGAAAAATTGATTGATCATTTGCTGATTCTCCTGAGAAGTGACCGTGTCGGAGATAAATTTTCCGTGGGGTTAAGAGGATGGACTTGGTGGCTAGTTGCAAGGTAAATTCATATTTTCTCGGGCTATTGTTCCATTTTGTTATGTGTGGAGTTGTTGTTCGTTCTGTATGTTTTTAGGACGTGATATGATTGTAGCATCCTAGTCTATCATTATTGGATTATAATGGTGGCGGCAATTTTAGTGGTCGATCATATCCTTAGAAATAATGTGTAGTTTTAATGCATGTGTAAAACCGTGTGATTTTTTTTTCCCCTAATCGGAGAAGAAATTAGCTTGTTTAGCAACTGGAACCGTAGCTTGAACCATGCTTAATATGCTTATAATGTAGAAATTGATATCAGTTAATTGCTTCTCTGATCAATGGATATGAAATTGTGCAGCTGGCCAACTAGTGCTGACACGTGTGTGGTATGAATCAATGATAGCCTTTTAAATTAGTTTACTATGAGCATAGGAGCAAAATGAGCTGGATTAATAATTTTGAAGTGACTCTGACCTGCTTTGTTTGAATCCTTGGGTTGTCAACAATTAAATATTTATTCGTAGCTTGTCTGCTAGCTCCTTCCTGGGACCTTGATTAAGGTATTTTGAGCAAGGATTAATGTAATTATGATAGTTCGAGTGATATCTCAACTGGCTACGGTGATCATAATCATAATCAGGATCAGTGAAATTAAGAAATACCAAAGCCCTCATGGCATACTGCTTATGCACCAAAAAGCTCGATCCTTAGTATCATATTCTCTCTAGTTTGTATTTATGCTACATTTAGAGAGAAATGATGACTCCAGTAAATTGTGTTTTGACCATCTATGCTAGAAAAAATAGGTGCATCTATTAGTATCGAGCAGAAGTAGGAGCTACTTGCTATGGCTGACATGCTACTTAGTTTGCAAAATTTGTTAAATTTACAGCGTTAAGAGCTAGCAGATTTGAGGCTTTTCTAACATTTGAGGCTCTGCCTTCTTTGCTTATCTTTGTTAAAGTAGTTGTTGGACTAAGTGAATTTGCTTCAAGGATAGTCAGAATATATTTCCTAAAAGTGAAAACAGTTGATGTTTAGATCTATTCCGCAACTCCTCGTGCGGAATTAGAAATTTCTAGAGTTACTGCCCTATGCCTATTGCCTAATACCATACTGTATTATTTATAAACCACCTAATATTATCATATTAAATCACACTAATTGTTGTTAGGTACACATGTTTAGCTTGCGAGTGAATGTAAATTCATGTTTTTATAGATTTCTAACTATTGAATTCAAACTAAATGAAGAAGATTTCAACAATCTTAACAACATAACTGCAGGATGTTTGTACATAAAATTCCCTTTTTTTTTGTGAGTAGGGGAGTTTATCTTAATTTGAAGAACAATTGGTGGTGTAGACTGTGGAAGGATCCTTTCCATTTCCATGTGGAATTAAATAAAAGTCGGTTCTCAGTAAAAAAGGAAAAAAGTGGCATTAAAATTTGTTTCCGGAACTACCCTAGAGCCGGCGCTATATTCTACTATTTAAACTTGTATTTGTAAAAGTATGTAAGGACAATCTGGTAAATTTACACCTGAGAAATGTCCGACATAAGCTCTGCCTCCAATATAAACCCTCAGAGCCCTAAATTTCGACTCACTTCACTCTTCGTCTTTGCATCTGCTGCTAGGGTTTCGGTGGATCATTTCTATCTCTCTCTCTAGCTTATCTTCGTTTAAGGTTAGATCTTCTCCTTGTTCTTCTGCATGTTGTTTGTATATATAGAATTCCATTATGTTCCTGATCGTTTGAGTTGATTCATTTTGTGTGTTTTTTTTTTGTGGATTTTTTATATGATAAATCTTAGATATGTAGCATAAACAGCCGATCTGATTTTTTACAGGTTCTTCATCTTTTTAAGTGCACGTGTCATATATTACTATTAAAGATTGAAATTGGATAAAACACAATTGATTTTTGGAGGATCATATGAATCTACTCTATAAAAATACATATAGAGAACTTGGAAAGTTGTATGGTTTTAGATCTTTATATCCGTTTTGGGTTGTTCAGTTGTACATGTATTCTGTTTAAGAATGGTGATGCTGGAGAAGGCTTTGGGTTAGTACTTTTAGACTTGTCACTGAAAATAGCTAAAACCTTCCATTTTGTTTATAGAGGTGGCTAAAAACCCTCCATCGTGTTATTTAGGCTTACAGTATATTATAATCACGTTTCTACTTGGTGTGCTAGCATAGCAACTCGTAAATAAAAATAAAAAATAATAAAAAATATTTCAAAATGTAATTTCATCTACTTGGCATGCTAGCATAGTGACTCGTAAATCACAGCAATTTTTTTCTGTCTCTCTTTTTGGGCCCAAAATGACAATATGTATTCGGGTTTCTTCCTCTTCTTTGTTTTGGGCCTTAAAAGTTTTTGGTCTGTACAGGTGACTCTCTTAGACATCTCTACGATCGATTGTCCGACTACAACCACCGATTCAGCCTCTTCACCGCCATCTCCTCCTCCGTCGTCCGCCGCAACCACCATGTCTACTGCCACCTGCAACTAGTCACCACCTTTTAGAGCTCCATCCACATCAAAACAATTCCACGCTTCATCACCTTCCTATCAACTAATCTGAAAACTCACCGTAACTCTGAAAATGTACGCTCTTCGGGGGATTCAATTTCAGTCCCTCCAACCCACTAAAACCTCCTTCTACAATATATTCTATCTAACACAATCCCGAACTTACATTTCTTCGTCAACCACATTTCAAAGCCACTCTAATTCAACATTCTTGCTTCGGTTACTCGGCAAACAACCTAAAAATGCAATCTTTTTTAGGAACCCATCAGTTTCATTGTATTCTTCAAGAATCTATAGAGGCCCAATACCAAGGTCATTGAGGAAAAGAATCAACAAAAGAGCAAGGGCCGCGGCGAAACCTGTTCTCAACGAAGCTCTTTTTCAAGCAGCTATATCCCAGCTCCCACCAAGATTCGCCCATGAAGATCTACACGATATCATATCGTTACAGGATGATCCATTAGTTTGTTTTGAGCTTTTCAATTGGGCATCCCAACAGCACAGATTCAGGCACAGTGTGCTAACATATCACATAACGATCAAGAAGCTTGGTGCAGCTAAAATGTATGAGGAGATGGATTATGTTGTCAATCAGGTGCTAGCTGTTCCTACCTATGCCTCTGAACCTCTTTACAATAGCATGATTTATTATTTTACTGAAGCTAGGAAACTGGTGAGAGCTGTGAATATATATAAGCTTATGCGTGGTTGCAGAAAGTTGGATTGCAGGCCGACAATAAGAACTTATAACATATTGTTTGGAGCACTTTTGAGTCGTGGAAAGAATTCTTATATCAACCACATGTATATGGAGACTATAAGATGCTTGTTCAAGCAAATGGTTGATGATGGAATTGAGCCTGATATCTTTTGTTTGAATTCTATGATCAAAGGGTATGTGCTTTCACTTCATGTCAATGATGCCCTCAGAATCTTTCACCAGATGGGCGTGATGTATGAATGCCAGCCCAACTCATTTTCTTATGATTATTTGATTCACGGGTTGTGTGCCCAAGGCCGAACTAATAATGCGAGAGAGCTTTGTGATACAATGAAGAAAAGTGGTTTCGTGCCTAGCAGTAAATCCTATAACTCACTTGTGAACTCTTTGGCTCTTGAGGGAGAGATTGATGAAGCTGTAAAGTTCTTGTGGGAGATGGCTGAAAACCAGAGGTTGGCTGATGTCATCACTTATCGAACTGTATTGGATGAAATGTCACGGCAGAAAGGGACTAGACAGGCTTTGAGGCTTTTGAAGCAGTTGCAGGAAAGGAAACTTGTAGATGGGCATACATATCAAAAGATTTTGTATGAACTTGAAGATAATTCTCATAATGCAAATATATGATGTTGATTCAGGTACATGGAGTTGATCCATCCTCCTAACATGTTTCAACAACAAATAATTGCAGGGTGCTTGTCTGTTTTTTAATATGAATTTCCTAATTGTTGTTTTATGAGTCCTTTAGTCCCTATTGTGCTAAAAAAGGAATCCAAAAAGGCAATAAATACAGTTTTTAGAATGTCCATAGACTGGCTTAGGTGTTTTATTTTGGCTAGCACGTTGATTTTGTGGAGATTGTGATCACATTCACATGGATATGTTCTGTATTATTTGTTTATCGTTCTTTCTTCAACTATGTCGCTTATCTGGATTACTGAGCTCTTATAATTCATATGGCTGCAGCTAAACAAATATGAGTGAAGGGCTGCACCATTCATAAGTGAAGCTGCGGACTTTGGCAATGTTAGCAGGTCCCAAACTCTTATTGGAAATTTGGAACACAGGATGGTTACTTATCTTATGTGCAATCGGAATATATGTCCAAACTTCTGGAAGAACGGAAGATAAGTTTATCAACAGAGGGCCAGTAATAGGTGAGGTTGGTTCTACGTTTATCCAGGCTTCCACACACTCTCTATGAACAACAGATCCTCAATTGCATATCATATTTTGTCACACGTTTGCAATGGCTTGTGTATAAGTTGGTGTCATTAATATAACTTTGCTTGTTGAAGTGGCGTTTAACTAAATACAGGAACTGAGCTGCTTCTTAGACCCATTGATTTTTACCTTATGCCAAGCTAATCTCGTATCCTTTTAAATCTCTCAATTGTAGCTTTTTAGGCTGCTCTTCATGAGCTCCCGAAAATCAGAGTGATTTGCAATGTAGAGAAGTAATATTATGTGATGTGAAAATTGGTGGATTTTTGGTCTTTTGTAATTCTCAAGCACGTCATGGTCAGATGTGTAATATCGCTTCAAGGACTACTCCCCTGAATAATGGAAGTTCCTTATCTTTTTTCATTTTGATTAGCTCTATACCTTTATGACTTATGAATGCATTGATTCGTACTCGGAAACCATAAGAAGATCACTTAATTCTAGCATACACCACATAGATTGATGAACCGATTATCATTCTTTAGAAACACGGGTTCAATTTTCCTGCTATATAAATAAAATATGTATTGGGTACTGATACCTAATGCACTATCTAATTATCATTCTTCTGGAAAGTCACACTAATTCACATATATATGTATCATTGTGTATTTTCATTTTATATGTGAGCGTCACGGTAGAAGCTTTTATATATCTCTTTGGTGATGGTAAAGAAATAATTTATTTATTTATAGTGAAGTGCACTACTACCTCCTTATTACAGATGAAGTCAAGACCTTCATAAGACTGATATTACATGTTTACCAATGCCAAAATCATCATGTTTCTTTCCTTGCAGGATGCATCAATGCAAACTGAACACAAAATCAGGATCAGAGGAATTGATGATTATATGTCCTCTTGTGCTGCATATCTCCATGTTCATTTAAGCGTTTTTATTGGTCTAAGATTCTTAGTATTTGCATAAAAAAAAGAAACTGGGACACCTATTTGAATTGTGGGTTTTTGGCATTGTCTTTGTCACTATTAGTATTGTTTGTAGAGAAAATCGGCATCAGAGGTGTTAAGCTGTCTCCTCCTATACGAACATCCTCTTTATATTCATTATTTTATCACTTTTATGGGAATTCAATTGTTTCTCACTTGAATGAGATATCATCGATCAATGAAATCTCTTATTTCTTGTTCATCTTTCTGCAGTTGTTAGGACAAGTTCCCCCAAGAAATGAGAATGATAAAACAATTATGTACCAAGAGAGGTAGCAATCGATCAAATTGAAAGGTAGCAAGAAAGCTGTGTTTTCCAGTAAACTTGCAATAAGAAGTTGAGAAAAATTTATGACCTAGTTTTGCTTTGCTTCCACAATCTAGAAACTAACTGGTTTTTTCACCCATGCTTATTTACTTCTGTTTGAGGTTCACGATTTTAGCTATATGAACATAATTGTCTGATAACTAACTAATCTAGAGAAACAACATGAACTAATTGCCCAAAAAGGTTACCTTTTACAAGATTTATCTGACGAGGAAAGAACCAATTATTGTGTATTTTCTACGAATAATTGAAATTTCCAAAATATAATATTCATCAATTTTGTGGAGTTAGAAAGATATTTCCTGTACATTACTCTAAAATACTGAAGCAAATAGTGAACTGCCGATAGATCATCAACTAAAACACAGAAATTGAGCAGAACCTTCACAGAAGATTATAATAACGGGAGAGATTAAAAAGAAATAAAAAGAGAGCCGCCGGTTAAACTAAAAAGGCACCTCAGTCTCAGATCAGAAATGAAAATCCAGAAAATATTCAATACAGAGCTCCATGCAGTAAGTTCCGCCACCGTCTGTCAAGAACCCAATTCTGAGATTGGTTAATCAACATAGAGGTAAGGAGAATACAGCAGGAAAAGCAATGTAAAATTTCAATTAAAACAGCGGAAATGAAAATCAATTTCTTATAACATAAACTAAGGAAACGGTCTATTCCGGCAGCAACAGACACGGAAACCCACAAATTTCACTTGGCACCCTTCTTGACAGCAGCCTTGGTAACCTTGGCACCAGTGGGATCCTTCTTCTCCACACTCTTGATCACACCAACAGCAACTGTCTGACGCATGTCACGAACAGCAAACCGACCAAGGGGTGGGTACGTAGAGAAGGTTTCCACCACCATGGGCTTGGTGGGAATCATCTTGATCATACCAGCATCACCATTCTTAAGAAACTTGGGCTCCTTCTCCAGCTCTTTACCAGATCGCCTGTCGATCTTGGTCAAGATCTCAGCAAACTTCACTGCAATGTGCGAGGTGTGGCAGTCCAGCACCGGGGCATATCCGTTTCCAATCTGACCCGGATGATTCATGATGATCACCTGTGAGGTGAAGTTGGCAGCTTCCCTCGCCGGATCATCCTTGGAGTTGGAGGCAACAAAACCACGCTTCAGATCCTTCACTGCAACATTCTTCACGTTGAATCCCACATTGTCACCTGGAAGAGCCTCTGGCAAGGCTTCGTGGTGCATCTCCACAGACTTGACTTCAGTGGTCAAACCAGTTGGGCCGAAAGTGACCACCATGCCGGGCTTGATCACTCCAGTCTCAACACGGCCAACAGGAACAGTTCCGATACCACCAATCTTGTACACATCCTGCAGTGGGAGACGGAGGGGCTTGTCTGATGGTCTCTTGGGCTCCAGAATATTGTCTAGTGCCTCCAGGAGGGTTGGACCCTTGTACCAGTCCAGGTTAGTGGACCTCTCAATCATGTTGTCTCCCTCGAATCCAGAAATGGGAACAAATGGGATCTTGTCAGGATTGTATCCAACCTTCTTGAGGTATGATGACACTTCCTTCACGATTTCCTCATACCTAGCCTTGGAGTATTTTGGGGTGGTTGCATCCATCTGCACAACATCAATACTGATGATGGGTTAAGGTCCTGCATGCAGTTTAACAAGGCAAGTTACTTCGTGTAAAATAACTCCTTACCTTGTTGCAGCAACAAATCATCTGCTTGACTCCAAGAGTGAAAGCAAGCAATGCATGCTCACGGGTCTGACCATCCTTGGAAATACCAGCTTCAAAACCACCAGTAGTGGAATCGATGATGAGGACAGCACAGTCAGCCTGTGAGGTACCCGTAATCATGTTCTTGATAAAGTCACGATGTCCGGGAGCATCAATAACAGTACAGTAGTACTTGGTGGTCTCAAATTTCCACAAGGCAATATCAATGGTAATACCACGCTCACGCTCTGCCTTCAGCTTGTCAAGCACCCAGGCATACTTGAACGACCTCTTGTTCATCTCAGCAGCTTCTTTCTCGAACCTCTCAATGACACGCTTGTCAATACCACCAAGCTTGTAGATCAAGTGACCAGTGGTGGTCGACTTTCCAGAGTCGACATGGCCAATGACCACAATGTTGATGTGAGTCTTCTCCTTACCCATTATAGATTACTAAGAACTGCAGAAGATATTTTAAGTAAAAGATATAAAACAACAGCTTACATTATTTAACCCACATGATAAACATAAAGAAAACACATAATATTTTCTATCAAAATTGACCATATAGCGAAGAACTTTATTTTTAACGTCAGAACAATTGTCATTTATGTTCAAAAACATCAACTCATAACTATTTTCTAAAATTTACAAGAGAAGGAGTCTATCAATATAAACACAATACATGTGCAGCTGAACAAACCAAAAAGGATATAAAGATCTAAAACCATACGACTTTCCAAGTTCTCTATATGTATTTTTATAGAGTAGCTTCATATGATCTTCCAAAAATCAATTGTGTTTTATCCATATTTCAATCTTTAATAGTAATATATAACACGTGCACTTAAAAAGACGAAGAACCAGTAAAAAATCAGATCGGCTGTTTATGCTACATATCTAAGATTTATCATCTAAAAAATCAAAAAAAAAAAAAATGAATCAACAACGTGCTCAAACGATCAGGAACATAACGGAATTCTATATATAATTTCAAATCAATAAACTACAAACAACACGCAGAAGAACAAGGAGAAGATCTAACCTTAAACGAAGATAAGCTAGAGAGAGATAGAAATGATCCACCGTCCTAGCCGCAGATGCAAAGACGAAGAGTGAAGTGAGTCGAAATTTAGGGCTCTGTGGGTTTATAGTGGAGGCGAGGGCTTATGTAGGACATTTCTCAGGTGTAAATTTACCAGATTATCCTCACATACTTTTACAAATTCAAGTTTAAATAGTTAGAATATAGCGCCGGCTCTAGGGTATTTCCGGAAAAAAAACTTAATGCCACTTTTTTTCTTTTTTAATGAAAACCGACTTTTATTTAATTCCACATGGAAATGAAAGGATCCTTCCACACCACCGATTGTTCTTCAAATTAGGATAAACTCCCCCACCCCAAAAAAAGAAAAGAAAAGGAATTTTGTGTACAATCATCCTGTTAAGATTGTTGAAATCTTCGTCATTTAGTTTGAAACTCGATAATTAAAAATCTATAAAAATATGAATTTTCATTCACTCATAAGTCAAACATATATACCTAACATATTACAGTTTGGGTGTGTGAGTTAAAAAAAAAATAAAAAAATCATGTGTACCAAACAACAATTAGTGCGATTTAATATGATTATATACGGTGGTTTAAAAATAATATGGCAGAGGGCAGTAACTCTAGAAATTTGTAATTCCGCACGAGGATTTGCATTTTTGCAAACGTAAGCGACAACGTAGGTGACAGATTTATTACTATTTTTATAAAGAAAATGAAACTTCATCTCCCCAGCGGTAGGTCAATACGATCGGATTCGGAGCCCACGGAATGCACGCAAAATCTATCTTCTATATATACGCCACCGGATCCGTTTGCTTCTGCATAATTCTTACCCTGATTTTTTCAACCACAATCGAAATCGAAACCGATCAATTATCAACAACCACGGCGGCGATGGCGGCGGCAAATAAAGGAATTCAAGAAACCTTCTACATCTCCCACGGCTCCCCTACTCTCTCCATCGACGATTCCCTCCCCGCCCGCCACTTCCTCAAATCCTTCCGCCAGAAATGCCTCTCGGAAAAGCCCAAAGCAATTGTCATCATCTCGGGCCATTGGGAGACCTCCGAGCCCGCAGTCAACGCCGTTTCCGGCCCGAGCGGGACGATCCACGATTTCTACGGCTTCCCCGCCGAGATGTACCGGCTCAAGTACCCGGCTCCCGGTTCACCCGAGCTCGCCAACCGGGTCAAGCAGCTCCTCCTCAAATCCGGTTTCGGCACGGTCCACGTCGACAAGAAGCGCGGCTTGGACCACGGCGCGTGGGTCCCGCTTATGCTGATGTACCCGGAGGCCGACATCCCGGTCTGCCAGCTGTCGGTCCAGACCAACAAGGACGCCGCCCACCACTACCGCCTCGGGGAGGCGCTGCGGCCGTTGAAAGACGACGGCGTTCTGATAGTCGGCTCCGGCGCCGCCACGCATAATCTGAGAATTATTGACCGCAACAGCGGCAATAAGGTGGCGAAGTGGGCGTACGATTTCGATAATTGGATCAAGGAGGCTTTGGCGGAGGGGAGGTACGAGGATGTGAACAGGTACGAGGAGAAGGCGCCGAACGCGAAGATGGCGCATCCGGATCCGGACCATTTCTATCCGCTCCACGTGGCGATGGGCGCCGCCGGAGAGAATACGGCCGGCGAGCTCATCCACCATAGCTGGTCGTACGGAACGCTGTCTTATTCGTCGTATAGATTCGCCGGAAAGGCTAATTAGTTGTACAGATAAATGCCTGATGTGATGTCGCTGTTCTTGCTTTTATATCATTTGTATTGTATTTATTTTTATCGTGTTTCGAGAAAAGAAGGCTATGTTCAATTGTTCATCGCGTGCCGTTTGAAGCTCCATTTTTATGTTGTCTAAATTATGGATTTTTGGGTGAGGGAGGATGTTTTAAAGGATGATTTAGACTTTCATAATGTTTTGTTGCACTATAAACAAGGAGACATCTCTTGAGGATGGAAGAAACTTGTTATACCAAGCTTTTTTATTCGACCAGGGAATTTGAACACCTTTTGAGGATAGAACAAGAGGTGATAATTTGAAGACTTGTGTTAGTACAAGATTTGGATTCGGATGAACTAAGATAAATTCCCAGCTGTGGTGTCTTCTTGTGAATGGTGACATCATTTGGAGCATTTTTCATTTCAATTAATAAAAATACTATTTATAAATTAATTAATATCAAACCAATTTCCAATCGGTCCAAGTGATTCGTTATACTTTATAAATTGAAAATAAAATCTATATTCAATTGATAATTAAATGAATAATAAAAATATATTTTCAACTATAATTTCATAACAGAGAATCATACAACTTTATTCAAAAGTCTCAAAAATAGTCTACACTATCCTAAATGAACAAATTTCGGAATCAAGTATAAATGGAGGTTCAAGACTCATACTTGAAGTTGTTTGGTTTGAGCAAATTATCAAGCTTGGAGCCAAACTCAATATAATAGTCCTCTCAAAATCGTGATATAAACAATGTTCAGTGCAGAATCAATCATTGTGTACTCAACTTGCTAAAATATAGAATTGTAATTTTTTGTAATCTATACTATATATAAAAGCATAATAACTCAATTTTACCGCCAATTTGATGGCAATTTTATAAATTAAATTCAGATTTGATGACATTTTGTTAAATAGAAATTTGTCAGCGTGTATCGAATATTACGGGTTCAATTATCATTCAAAATTCTGAATAAATACGTGGTGATTATATTTTATGCGGTTTTGAGAAAGCGGTTTTAATTGCAACGTGGGAGAGGAAGGGGAAGAGATATCTATTTTCCATCACATCTCTCCTCTCTCAAACTTCATTCTCTTCAATTACAAATGCCCACCGTCGAACATCGCCTTTAGCGGGTTTGAGAAAACACCTTCAATACATTTATATACACTGCCTCCTGAAAATTTAATGTCTACAGAGAATTTGAAATTGATAGGGACTCGAACCTTCATCCAACTGGAATCTAGAAAACGAACGATGATTGAAGCATGGGTGGGCATTGGAGCAGAGAGTTTTATCCTCCAACATGTGATAAAAGTTTTTAACTGCGAAAAATTAACTTTCATCTCATATATGGTGATGTGTTTGTGGCTTGAGTGCTATGGTTTCTCTATGATGGGTTTAGCCCACCAACTGTTTTATGAAATGATAACAATAAGTTATAGAATTTTCACATTATCCCGCCATTTGCATGTATTTGAATTCTGCTTGAGAAACAAATAGATTTCATTTACTTCGTAAATAAATCATGTTCAATATTGATCCAAGATTTGAGTTAAACATCGCTCAAGTGCATTTCTTGATGAATATATGCACCGTGATAATTTATTGCTTCCGTTGTTACAGTTTTGGAGGCGGCGTAGGCAATTAACTGGGTGACAAAAAGGCGTCTTTAGTGAATTATAATTATAATTTAATGATTAGGATTTTGTGAATTAGTGGATGATATTCTTTTCCTTCATCTGATATTGTATGATTTTAAAATTATCTTGGGAGTGATTCTCTTGCACTGCATGTTTTTTTTTAACCGATAAGATATGGTTAAGGAGAAGATTCACATCAACATCATGGTCCTTGACCATGTTGAATCAGGGAAGCCCACAACCATTGGGCATCTCATCTACAAGCTTGGTGGCAATGACAGGCGTGTCGTCAACTGCTGAGATGAACAAGAGGTCATTCAAATTTGCTTGGGTTCTTGACAAGCTCAAAGCCGAGTGTGAGTGTAGTATCATTCAAGAGGTCATTCAAGTTTACTATTTATCATGTTTATTTCAATAACACCCACATATTTTTTATTTTATTTTTTTGAGGGAAATGTTGGTATGTATTGCTACGTGGGAAACTTTCTAAAAATATGAGTTTATTAGTTAGCGTAATTTTATCTTTTTTAGGTGACTATAAATTTACTTTGTATTTATTTCACTATTATCTACACATACATTAAAATTATGTAATTGTAATTGTAATTATAATTATCACTACATATTTGAACACATTTACAATTATAGTCTTAAATATTATGTGATTTTTTTTGCTCCAAATTCTTGGTGTTGTGGGTTTTTTTTGGTATAAATGACCAATTGTAGGTTCTTTCTTGGTTTGAAACGGTTAAAATCGAAACTTGAAGACGACACCATTAGATATGCTTAAAATGAGGAAGTACATGTTCATTAATTAACCCATCATACGATTAGCATCATCTAATATGTTGATAACATCCATCACATGCAACTATTAAATGAACAAAAATTAAATCACATCACATAACAACCAACTCTTTTTCTCATCTTATTGGATACTCCTTCCATGCATATAATATAAAATAATGATGTTTGTCAATTCAAATCAACATAAATGATCACAAATTAAAAATTAAATAGTATATATGTCATATATATAATTTATTAATATTTAGGTGTATAAAATTGATAATTATGATAATATCTTACAAATTTTAGCCCAATTTGAATAGGAATATTAATAATACTTTTATTAAAAGGTGATATAATATTAAACTTAATAAATGTTATAATATATATTATGTAACTTTTTTTCCAATTTAAATAGGAATATTAATTATAATTATATTAAAAGATAATATAATATTAAACTTAATAAATGTTATAATATACATATGTAAATTTCTCTCCGTGCATCGCACGGATGGTGAACTAGTTTAATTGTACTCCCTCCATCCCATAATTATAGTCCACTTCCCATTTTCACACAGATTAAGAAATCACATTTAATATGTATTGGAAATATACAATTTATAATAATTATCCTATATTGCCCTTATTTTTTACTATATTAATTGCATTCATACTATATTAAATAGGGTTATATTTGTAAAAAAATATTTAAATACAATCCCAATTTAGAATATGACTATAATTTTGGGACATCCCAAAAAGGAATAATGGACTATAATTATGGGATGGAGGGAGTAATAGCATAATAGATAGAATTTTTGGGGAAGAAGATAATCTTCGAGGGGGAGCGTAAAAGGCAGAATATTTGGATAATTTTTTTCTTGCAAGATAGAAAGGTGGAAGATTTGGATAAAGTTTTCTGTTGCCATTTCATTTCTACGAACCATTAAATACAGTCACAAGTCCCCCACTATTCCAAAATTATAAAATGCACCCTAATAAGTACTGAAACTTACATAAAATATAACCTATTTAGCTTAATGGAAAATTCACCAATTTGAACAGTAAAAATAAACAAAAAATAAATAAAGGTCTACCAGTCATTTGGCATGTGTGAGGTTGGGATGAAATTAACGGATGGTTTCCCACAAACCAGCACTGGTCTTTTGTGCATGTTTTACTTGAGAAACTTCACAGATGGTCACCCATTTCACCATTGTTCATTACCCCGGGTCAAACACACTTAATTCCAGAGTTCTTGTAGAACGAGTGTAAAAAAAAAAGATGCACCTTGTGGTATGAGTAGCACCTAACAAGTTTTTAAGCTCTTATCGACTATATAGTCATATTCTTGTACAGCCTTGAAATTCCTCTCTTTCGAATGGATTCGATTTTATTCATCTGCTCCTTCGCTTATAAGGTTTACAAGAGCCGTTCTTTGTCCTTGTATGTGCACTAACAATCACTCCATACTTCGGCCTTAGACATCACAGATAGCTAGTATAGACTTCACCCCCACTTCCTCTAGCAACTTTGCCTTCTCAATCCCGATTTACATTTCTTCCCCAAACATATTGAAATCCCTATTTTTCCCAAAACTCCACCTTTATGATCTCTCTTTGCAAAGGATCCACTTAATAACCTTTTTAACGTGTGACATGGTTTACTACTAGCCTAATGTTTGGTTGCTCTACAATAAGTATGTTTGAATAATTGTGAAAAGGTTATTAAGTGGAACTAAGTCTCTAACTATGAAAAAAATGTTTATAATATCATAAAAAACATTGTGAATAAAATATTATCCATTGTTAGATAGGAACATGACTTATAATTGTTTTTAGACGGTAAAAGTCTAATGTTTGGTTGCTCTACAACAAGTAAGTTTGAATAGTTGTGAAAAAAGTTATTAAGTGGAACTAAGTCACTAACTATGAATTTTTTTGTTCATTATATAATATAAAACTTTGTGAATAAATTGTTCATTGTTAGATAGAGATCTAACTTGTAAGGAGGTGATTGGTATGATAGAATGTAATTAGATATGAATAGAATGAACTTAGGAATGGAATGACGATTCTTATGATTGATATGTCCACATAATGAAATATCAGTTTTTTTTTATCTTATATAATGAATATTTTATGTACTTTAAAATTTTCTTATAATTGAATAAAGTGTATATAGTAGCTAATAAATACCAACACATGCCTTAATTTATTTTTTAAATTTCTAAATGTCATTTTTCTTTTTTAGTATATGATTTTTTTCTAATTTTTTTAGCAAATTATAATTTATTGATTTGATTGAAAAACTTTATTCTAAAATATTTAATTAATCAATATAGAATAATTTGTACAAGTTAATAAATATATATTTTTTTACTTTATAGAAAGATACTTTAACATTTCAATTTTTCATTTGAATATATTAAATTATATCAAATATATAAATATTTTATATTGTATTATAACATATTTTTATGGTCTATTCATTTTGACATCACTTTCATTTTTCTTCAACAAGATTATAAAAGCTATCAAAATTTGATTTTAGCATGTATTTTTAAATTATATTTTGAAAATAAATAAATAATATAAAAATAATTAAGAAATAATAATAATAAATTATTTAATTTGATTTTTGATTTATTTTTCTAAATATGATAAAATAATATTATAAAACATGACTATATATGAATATATCATATATTAATTTTTTTGGTCATTGAGAATAACTAAACCCCCCGTGGGTCGAATGACTATTCCCCTTCCTTTGTGTATAGGGATTCCATCGAGAATGGTGATTCCCGATTTTGAACCATACCAATCAGTGGAATAGAAATGAACATAGGAATGATCATTCTATTCCATTCTACCATACCAATCACGTCCTAATTGTTTTCAGGCAGTAAAAACTCCGTTGTTTATTTTCAAATTCCAACACTACATTTTATACTCCGTAGTTTGAAGCACATGTGCATACAGACAAACTATTACTACCTTAAAATTATCGTGTCAACCACCCTATTTGTTAGTGCCACCATCATGCATTAAGTATTTGTGTTGTTGAATTGGCGAGATATGTTCGACAAAGTGTGCCTGAGTATGTCCCACGAAGTTCTGTTTTCCGCTGTGCAAGAAAAGAAAAACAGTTGATGAACTGTTCCAGATTATGTCCCAGACAGAACAAGGGGCACTCTATTTATGGCAGTTTCCTTGTTGGAAATATCTTGTGCCGAACTTGTTTGGAAGGTCAAGATTAATTCGTTTGACTGCCTTATGGTGTAGATCCAGTGCTGAATTAACCCTCCTACACTTGGGAAGTATACACACACACGTTTGAAAGGCCACAAACCACAATCCACTTACTTAGTTGGCGGAAGAAAGAGATCGACGCCAAGCTGAAGTGAAGACTATTTATGAAGGCCGATTTGTACAGCAATCGGTACCACTTATATTTTGTTTAGATTCTAGTGTTAGAATCAGTTTGTGGTCGCTTGTAACTAGTAGTTGTTCCTTAAACAGTTCAACGTGATGGACTAGTTTTGAGTGTTTACAAGTGAAACACGTGAGGGGATTTTTATTCCGTTTTGTACGCAATCTCGGGAGAGATTGTAAGTTAAAGTCGTGGGTAGCTAGAGGGAGTCTGGTGTCATGGTTGTGAGGGGATCTTACAACTTTCAGCTAACGAAAGAGTTCGAGGAGAAGAACGGGCGACATAAGGCGGAATGCTTGTATGTGTAAGATCCTCAATACCCTCTTCGAAGGAGTAACGGTCGGAACTTCAAGTTTGGGAGCAATCCCCCCAGAGTAGGTTGGTTGAACCGAACTGGGTTACCATCTCGTACGTTTTTACTGCTTTATTCTTTTATGTTCTTGCATCTGTTCCACACATATAATAGAACAATTTTTAAGTAGTTAACTAAAAATCATATAAGCACGGATTACTGTTTTACACTATTAAACTATACGTTTTCCAAATAATTGTTTATACCATTGCATGTCCGGTTACTTATGTCATCGATCTAATTTTACAATAAAAGAAGAAATATACCACTCTAAGTTGTCATGTCTATTATTGTGACCAATTGGCCATTCTCGACATTGTTAATCTAATTTAAATAAAATGATAAAGCATTTAAACCATAAAAATTGTTAAAAATGTTAACTTATGTTATTTTTTAATGTTATAATAATAAATTTTAAATGTTAAAAAAAACTATAACAATGTGTATCATTAGTGGGCATAATTGTATTCCAATAATTGATTGAATGTGTATTCCTGTTAATTATATATAGTAATAGTATGATTGACGGGGTGCAATTGTGCATGTGTTTGCGCAAGTTGTGCAGCGATTTACGACCATATCTTGAAGATGATGCCAGATAAAAGCGTGGAGATATCGAGGTTCGATTTTGATATGAAAGGAATTTTGAAATTTGATAATGCAATTTCAAACTCAATAATGTTGCCTCCGCCCATCAACGAAACAATTTGACGCCACAACATGATAACTCATATTATTGAGTTTAAAACTCATTTTTTAATGTCAACATTAGACATTGAAATAATGACATAATTTAAAGTACAAGTCACATAACTCACGAGTTTTCCTTCAGAATGCATTCTATCTATTTTCTCTTACTTTTGACACCTAATTAACGATTGAGTTTAATTATACGCATATTTCCTCAATATCATTTAAGGATGCCGACTCACAATTAATGAGTTTCACTAATGATCATACTCCGTTAACAACAATGATACTACATACACCTCATGAAATAATTCAAATTTTAATTTGAATATTTTCCCGAAAATATACTCGTTTGGAGTGGTTTTGTAGTATATAATATGGGATAAGGTCCAATTTCATCCTACAACTATACCCAAAATCTTAATTTGATCCTGAAATAAAATTTCGGCCTAAATCGATCCCTCAATTTTTTAAAAGATATCAATTTAGTGCTTTCGTTGTCCCTAAACTAAAGTCTTTTAATGTCCATCATTTACCTAAGACCATCTCCAACCCAAATATCAAAACTCAAACTCAAAATGAAGTAAGTGTCACATTAAACAGTAATTTATCTCCAACCCACAAACCCAAACTCAAACTCAAAAGAATATTCTCAGTATATTCCACCTTTTTACTATTTATCATGCTTATTTCAATAACACCCACATATTTATTAAAATTTATAAATTGAACCTCTTATTTTTTTGTCATGTTTTTGTTTGCAAATTGTCATGTTTTTATTTGAATGCTGGTTAGGTAATTTTATCATGTGTAATGTATTTTTATTTTCAATACTGGAATATGTTTTATCTATTTTAATATCATTGTTTTGGTTTTTAATTCAATATAAGATAATTATACAGTTACACAACTCTACATCAGCGTGCCATTTCTGAAACTACCAACATCATTTGCCACGGAAAAAAAAAATCCTCACCATCATTCACCATAGAAGAAATCAATTTTCACCAGCGTAATGCAATGTCTTTTTCCTGTTGAGATTAACTAATCTAAATTCAAACATCACAACCCACTTTATCACAGTTGCTCAATCACTAATAGAGGATGTCAAGGAAACACATCGCCGCGAATCTACGAGCCGTCCGCGGCGATGCCAAAGGGGCAGCGCGGGCTCAGGCTTTGGCCCGCAACCTTGAGTTCGGTTTGGGCCTGGGATTCTACAAGGATGCTTGGAGCGTGGTATGGGATTACATGAAAAATTACGCGTGGAACGACGCGATGTCATTTCGAGACCTGAGTGGCGTAGTATATGATTTGAATGAGCTGTTAGGGATTTTGCGTGATTTGAGTTGGGTCCGCTCCGACGCGGAAAGGGTGGCTTGGGCTGGATCCCTTCCCTCAAGCGGCGCCTTCACATCCATTGGCTTCCACATCACCGTCGTCCGATGCGCCGCAGACGGCGTCATCGTCGAACCATGGCAGTTCGAATAACAACAATTTCAATTTCTTCGAGGAGTTTCAGATGCAATTTCAATTTCAAAAGGAGGATGGCGTCGTCTGCCACAACCAACCTTTTCCATTTATGTTTTTCTCTTCTGCCCAATTGCACCCCCTTTCGATTTTGATACGAACACAAAAACACGTGTCTCTTTTGCTGATTTTGTCCGAATTCTCAATTTCTGGGAGCTTTCATTTCTGAAATATCTGTTGTTTTTGTTGGGGCTGAGATTATTAAAGATGAATGAGATGAGAAGAAAGCAATATGCAGGGATAAGAATGACTATTTTGTAATTTCAGATTTTTGAAAAAACATTATGCAATGATGAACAGTATATCTGCATATATGGGTATACACTGTTCAAATTTAAGATTTTATAGCAAAATGGTGTTGTGTTTGAGGGTGGATTGGAGCAGTTTGTTAACTGCAAAATGGGATTTGCAGTTGGATTGGAGATAGTCTAACTAACGACCGTTAACGAATATATTTTACAGTATTAGAGTTTGCTCAAAAAATCCCCAAATTGAAGAACTTAACAAAATCTTGTGTGAATTCATATTTCATTTCACCAAATCTTCTCTCAATCTATTCAATTTTCTCTCTTTTGGCAGTGATGGTTCCCATCTCAGCCGCCTTCGCCGCTGGTCACCGACGACATCAACAATCTGCTGCTTCACCTTTACCAAACAAAGGCAAGCGATGTTCAACAGACGGAGAGATACATAATTCAAAATTGGGGAGAAAAGAAATAAAATATCTTGCAAATTTTACCATGCTGAAAGATGAGAGAGGCAAATCGATTGGAGAGATAGAGCAGTTGATCAAGCGATAGCATTTCAGAATTTTGAAACTCCATATATATATATATATATATATATATATATGTAAGAATTACGAAATTCACCCAAAAAAGAATATATTCAATGAAACCCTCAAATTGAACAAGAATTTAGGAAAAATCAAGAATTAGTGGAAATTTCTGATTGATAATCTAAAATGTCATATAAAAGCAAAGCGGTGATACCTGCAAATCACGATTTAGATGCAAAATAAGATGTGTGCCTCAAGTAAGGCCTTCATCATTTCGTATACTGATCGCCAGCCGATGTCAATGCCGACGTCCTTATCTTGCTTGAGTAATTTGAGGTTTTCTGTATTTTGATCAGCTCGTTTTGTTCTTTTTCCAGTGCATTAGAGATTTTGGGTGTTGAATTGACATTATGAATGAATGAATTTCGATGGAATTTTCTAAACATTGCGAGTGCCGAGTGGAGTTATTAGTTTGTTGATGCTTAGTTGACTGAAAATAATAATTATGTTTAATTTATGTGTGTGTAAAATATGTGCGTTAGTATGTGAAATAATTCAAAAAGGTAAAATTTAACAGTAGTTATTGATCGAAGTTAATGTCTGTCTGTTAAAGCAGTAAGTTAGTAACAGAGGGATCATTTTGATACCTTTTAAAAAATTGAGGGATCATTTTGGATCAAAATTTTATTTTGAAACTAAATTAAAATTTCGGGTATAATTATAAGATCAAATTGAACCTTATCCATATATAATATTGTCAAGGCCTTTTAGGTTGAATCACTGGCATAAAATAGATATTAAAAAAATTAACAAAAAGAAAAATGGGGAAATTAAAGAAAAATTGGTGGTAATATAACCGAAACCCGAGGACAAGGAAGTCATTAGAGCAGCAGCAAACAGAGTTACAAAAGCCGCAGCTGTTTTAAAAACTCCGCCTATTTTCATCCGTCAGATCCTACTTGATCCAACGGCCCAGAGAAAACCCTAATCCAACCCTTTTTTTCTTCACTCTGTTCAGGTATAAATCTCATATTCCATAGCTCGCCATCTCTCTCACTCTCTCAAAAATCTCACGGCGGATAATTGAGCTATCTCTTACTAATCCCATTTCCAAGGTCAGTCTTAACTCTCTCTCTGTATATTTATAAATATAAATATTAATATTTAAATGTGTATTGTCTGAGCTTTTGTAACTCTTTAATTCTGTTTATTTATGGTTGTACAAAACTATGCTTTAAATTTCTGCGTGCTTGTTTAAGGTATGGGATTTGTCATGGATGTTATGATAGATCTGTTTAGGCTGCTTACTTTCCGTTGATGAATTTCGTCTTGCATGTTTAATCAGATGTCTTCTAATACACATGTATGTATGCATATCTATGGATGAGTATTTTTGATATATCGAGTGAGTTCTATTGCTGTCGGATCTGAATATTGACATTTACTCCGATATAGCGAGTTAACTTGTGTTTTCTGCATGTCACAATTGTCTTTGCATAATCCTAAACACTTTTGTTTTTTAACTAGATACTCGTTTATTCTTGGATGGATATTTAGACTATTTGTTGAATGCCCATTCAGTGAGAAATCAAGTGATTTTGCTGAGTTTTTGTTAGACTTGATTGGTTCATTGATAATATTAATGTTTGTTTTTGTTGCAGTATTATTCGCCAAGTTCATCATGGGTAAAGAGAAGACCCACATCAACATTGTGGTCATTGGCCACGTCGACTCTGGAAAGTCGACCACCACTGGTCACTTGATCTACAAGCTTGGTGGTATTGACAAGCGTGTTATTGAGAGGTTCGAGAAAGAAGCTGCTGAGATGAACAAGAGGTCATTCAAGTATGCATGGGTGCTTGACAAGCTCAAGGCAGAGCGTGAGCGTGGTATCACCATTGATATTGCCTTGTGGAAATTTGAGACCACCAAGTACTACTGCACTGTTATTGATGCTCCCGGACATCGTGACTTTATCAAGAACATGATTACGGGTACCTCACAGGCTGACTGTGCTGTCCTCATCATCGATTCCACTACTGGTGGTTTTGAAGCTGGTATTTCTAAGGATGGTCAGACCCGTGAGCATGCATTGCTTGCTTTTACTCTTGGAGTCAAGCAGATGATTTGTTGCTGCAACAAGGTAAGGAGTTGTTTTCCTTGAAGTAACTTGTTTTGTTAAATCGCATGCCACACCCTAACCTATCATTATCGATTTTGTGCAGATGGATGCCACCACACCAAAATACTCCAAGGCTAGGTATGAGGAAATCGTGAAGGAAGTGTCATCGTACCTCAAGAAGGTTGGATACAATCCCGACAAGATCCCATTTGTCCCCATTTCCGGATTTGAAGGAGACAACATGATTGAGAGGTCCACTAACCTGGACTGGTACAAGGGTCCAACCCTCCTTGAGGCATTAGACAATATTCTGGAGCCCAAGAGGCCATCAGACAAGCCCCTCCGTCTCCCACTTCAGGATGTGTACAAGATTGGTGGTATCGGAACTGTTCCTGTTGGCCGTGTTGAGACTGGAGTTATCAAGCCCGGCATGGTGGTCACTTTCGGCCCAACTGGTTTGACCACTGAAGTTAAGTCTGTGGAGATGCACCATGAAGCCTTGCCAGAGGCTCTTCCAGGTGACAATGTGGGATTCAATGTGAAGAATGTCGCGGTGAAGGATCTGAAGCGTGGTTTTGTTGCCTCCAACTCCAAGGATGATCCGGCAAGGGAAGCTGCCAACTTCACCTCTCAGGTGATCATCATGAACCATCCGGGTCAGATCGGAAACGGATATGCCCCGGTGCTGGACTGCCACACCTCGCACATTGCAGTGAAGTTTGCGGAGATCTTGACCAAGATCGACAGACGATCTGGTAAGGAACTGGAGAAGGAGCCCAAGTTCCTTAAGAATGGTGATGCTGGTATGATTAAGATGATTCCCACCAAGCCCATGGTGGTGGAAACCTTCTCTACGTACCCACCCCTTGGTCGGTTTGCTGTTCGTGACATGCGTCAGACAGTTGCTGTTGGTGTGATCAAGAGCGTGGAGAAGAAAGACCCCTCTGGTGCCAAGGTTACCAAGGCTGCTGTTAAGAAGGGAGCCAAGTGAAGGCAGTACTCATACTTGAATTTGTATCCTCGATTTTTGTTATATTTTGGCCTTTTTTTCTTCTTCTACTATTTCTTTACCTTTTGTTTCATGAAAAAGTGACTATTTGTCTTTTCATCTAGCCTCGTTTTTGAGGATAGTGGAGTACTAAGGCAATATGGTTTGTACCTGGTTGCTTAGTCGGCGGTGGTGAAAGCATTGTTGATGCTACTTTATATATTCAGAGCTTGAGTTGTAGACCTCGGTTAACATTTTAATATTTCCTTTTCTCAAATGACTTTTTTGTTTTCGTATCTCATGTTTATTGTGTTATTTTATTTTTTTCGTTTCTATTTCTTCTTTAGTGCATGTTCGTCTGTAGAAGCTAGACAACCCTATTCTTCAGGTTTAATGTTCGTTTTTACAAATGCCAATTGAATCAACGAATTCGAATGTTGTTCAATATAGTATATATTTTATTACTATTATTTGTACGTCCCAGTCCATAAACAAAAAATAAATGAAATGCCGTATGATCTAGAAATTGAAAAACATGTCATTATTAGTAAAACACAATGAATGCCACATTGGAAATAGAACTGGGTAGATATTTCGGAATACATTCCTGATGAAACAAAATTTTGCTTAAAAAGGGTCTTGTGAGAAAAGCTAATTCTAAGTGATGCGAGTCTAAATGAATAATCTGTGAAACCAAGTATAAAGAGCATTGTTGTCCAAGAAAGAACGACAAGGATCCCCAAGATGATTTGCTGAGGACATATACCTGCACGAGTGAAGATTTATCGAGTAAGAACTTCCGAAAAAGCAACAGCGTACACATAATATACAACACATCACAACAGAAAATAAATGGAAAGCCACGGTTACCTGAGAGGTAAGTTATAACTCGGCATCATCATCAAGTTCTGCTTTTGAAGCTGCTTTAACTGTTTCTTCTAGAGCAAATGTTTTGAGCGATTCAACATCCCTAGTTCCTGTGATATTTAGGGGTCGCTTGGTTCAAATTAAGTAATGACAATCACGATGAATATCATTGAAGGGTTAAATCACAATGGGGAATGGTGATTGCATATTGTTGTAGCTTGGTTCAATTATGACATGATTGTTATTGTGATAAATAAAGATTGGTTCGTTTCAAATTCATTAATGGTAATTATTATTAATGCTATTGTAAATAATAACAACAATAATAAATAATATAAATAAATAAAAAAATAATTTAAATAATAATAATAATAACGTCTACAAGAATAATAATAATAATAATAATAATATCATTAATAAAAAATTAATTAATAAAAATAATAATAAATAACAACACACTAAATAATAAAAATACATAAAAAATAATATAAATAATAATAATAACATTAATCAATAAATAGCAAAATTAATTAATAAAAATAAATAAAAATATTATTATTATTATAAACAACGATAATAATAAATAAATAAAAATTAAATAATTAATAAGAATAAATAAATAAATTATTATTATGATTATTATTATAATAAACAACGATAATAATAAATAAATAAATAAATAATATTAATACTAATATTTACATTAAATAAATACTATATTAATATTATTATTATTATAAACAACAACAACAACAACAACGATGATGATTGAGGAGGGTGGTAATGATTGAGGAGAATGATTAAAGGGGATGGGGTAGTTAATCAATCTAAGGGAATGATTAACTTATTTTAATTCCCATTACCTTGTACCAAGCATAAAGAATGGGAATGGATCCCCTTCCATTCTCATTACCCACCCCGAAAATTAGAAGAGCCACAAATGAGAGAGAGAGAGAGTACAAGCCTTCTCTATCATATTGGACGACCTAGTTCTTTATTTCGCATCTCCATATCTAACAAATACTCGTCAACAAGAATGAGACCAGTCCAACTACATTCTTTGCTCAAATTTCTCATAATTATAATATGGATTGCATTTCCATGTCAAGCTAGAAAGTTATAAAAGAGCATACCAACCATGCCTAAGAATAAGTGAATAACAAAGCCAGACCACTAAATCTTTGCTTCCACTGCTTGGACAGAACTAACAAAGGTCATCCACACATCACCATCACCACCCACCTATTACCAAAAGTCATCTTAACCAACCCCAAATTGGTTTTAAGGGTATGACTGCCTGTCTATAACTAAACCCATCAACATCAGGTAAAATTATTCCTCTAAAGGAAAAGCTCTTCCATTTAACTTTTGTTCCTACTTTAATTTAACATGATTTTCAGCACTATATTTATTAAACTGAAGTTGAAGTCATGAAATTTTATGTTTCTTTGAAGTTACAGAATGGGGGGATGATACATATATCTAATATCTCTAAAGTTAAGAACATAACCAATATCATAATAGATGCGTACTAGGGTTCTTAATACTGGGATTTGGGGAACATCAGGAGAAACAGATTCTATGCTTGGGGGTGGAACAAGGAAGATTTTTCTCTGTACTGTTCAATTACCAAGTTTAGAGCTTTGCCTCTTTTGCAATATCAGGTGGGAAGCCAAGGAACAATATAATTTACCAGACATTCTAAATCAATCCAACCATTTAGAACCCATACAAGGAGAAGGTTCATGATAATGAATTGAGAAAACAAGGGCTGATGTAATTTTTCTCACAAAATTAATGACAAGGCAATAATGGGCTAAGCTGATATAGTTAAGAGAAAATAAAAATCAAGCACAAACTTCTATTGAAAAAAAGGACATTCTTACCTTGGAACTTTGCAACTTCTTCTCCATTATAAAACAACTTGAAAGTGGGATATGAATGAATATCCACTTTAGAACACACTGGTTTATCTGAGCCACAATCAACCTCCCCAATCTCAATTTCATCTTCACCTTCCATCTCCTTCCCCAAATCCTCCCATAATGTCCCCAAGTTCTTGCTGAAAACAAATTTCAAATATTACTAAGCTAACAATAATTTGTGTTCAAGGTCCCACAGATGTTTGCGGGCTGCGGCAAAAAAAAAAAGAAGAACAAAAGGCTACCAACAACTAAAACTTACCAGTGTTTGCACCAAGGGACACAGAACTTAACGAACCAAGCGGTATCTTTCTCCTGCACCTGAACAGACCACATATATGGGCTTAAAAATCTAGAATAACACACAAATAAAAGCCAAAAATACTCAGCTAGACCATCTTGGGCTCATCACACATTCACATTGTTTCTCACAGAGTTGTTTACCGCACCAAGTTATTTGGTGTAATCTAAAATGCTTCTAATCTTACAAAATCAGCAGATTGATGATTACTTGTGTAAAGATCTGCGACAGTGAAACTAAAAGGACGACTATGATTTGCCATTGAAAGATAAAGCAACCCAATAAAAATCAAGCATCAGAAGCCAATTTATTGCTATTACATTAGAAATAAAGACATAACCCAACCATATAAATAAGAAATGTTATGTAAAAGAAGAGAGTGAGTGTGTTTGCACATACATACAAAGAACCCAAATCCACAAATAACTAACTCACAAAAAGGAAACAACATATTCAGCTAAAATATCATAGAATCCCCGAGTTGATTTAGCACAAATAGGCCAAAATCAATGCTTGACTAAAAAAATCATAAACAGAAACCACCACGGACGTGATCTACGACAGAATCACAAAACGGCTTTCTTTCCGAGAGGCGAAGTTCACAAAATTTTACCTTGTCATTAAAAATTTCGGATGTTAGGGTTATGACTTCAGCATTTATGGTGATCGAGCTCAAGAAGAGAATGGAGGAACAAAATAATAATAGGACAGGAATTGAGGGATCGAGCAAACGACGCCGCATCGCGATTGAACTGAATACGACTACACGAGTAGCTGATCGTCGAACTCGGGGAACTCGCCGGTGAGAACAGTGATGACTCAGTAGATGGCGAATAAGAGCCCTAAATTCTTGGTGTTAATTTAGGTCAAAATACCGAATGAATAGTGTGAACTCCAAGATGATTTGCTCTTCTTTTCCTTTTTAACATATTTTTTACTCTCTCTCTCTCTCTCTCTCTCTCTCTCTCTTATCCTTTACCAAATATTATTTTAACGTTTTTTTTTTTAATTTCCCACCAACTTTAAATATAATTCATCTGATTAGCTTAATCAAAAAATTCCCTAAAAAACATGTACATAAAGATTCAATTTTTTTGTATACAACAAATTCGTATTTGTGTAAGATGAAAAAAGATGTGAAAATAGGTAAAAGTAAATAGTAATTGAGAAAAAATAACAATTTTTAAAAATAAGTAGTTTGTTAGGCAATTTGTACTCTAATAGACTTGGTCCTTACACCTAATCATTGGGTCAGTGTACTTTTATCAGGTCATTCTCAAACAATGCACAACCTTAAAACCAAAACCCTAATTCTAAAACCGAAACCCTAATTCTAAATGCCTCGATTATATTTGAGCAAGCCTTGATTAGTTTTTGAAAATTGTCTCGATTGAAATGACAAGCCTCGATTAAAAATTGTCTTGATTTAAATTACAAGCCTTGATTGATATATATGTTGAGCCTCGATTATTGTTTTAAAATTACAAGCCTCGATTAATTTACAAATTTGTCTCGATTATTTTTTAAGATGCCTCGATTATTTAGTTAAAAGTAATCGAGGTTTCTTAAAAGCCTCGATTATGATTTCACCCTGTAACACCCCGAAAAATATAGTTTTTAAATTTATTCTATAAGTTAGAAATTTCATGAAATTATAATCCAATTTTTTTTTTCATGAAATTAGAATCCAAATTTTTTTTGGCTAGTTGATCATAGACCTAGAGACATTATAAGACCAAGAAAAGTCTCAACCTTAGTTGAATTTTCTAATTAATATTGGAAATCATATTATAAAAATAGACATTAATGAGATCATTTTGGTACCAAGATTATCCAACTCGGACTTCATTTGACCATCCAATTGAATTTATATCATTATACACTTTGAAATCAATTTATTCCACAAAGCCCAACTTTATTAATCCAAGTCCAACTAAGTGTCCACTTCCGGCCCATCTATTTATCCCATTTTTAACCATTTGATAATACATATATGTATTGGTGGGCCTATTCATTGGAGAATCCAAGAATGAATAAATTTATATCAAATGTCTAAGTTATCAATTTAGATAAATTTGAAATGTCCTCAAACTATAATTCACCAATTGGAAATTAGTTAATAGGGGTTAGTGTCATGCTAAGTGTACACGTGTGAAGCATGTAGATATATATTGGGGGTTAGCATGGGAGAAAAGGGATCAAAGAGAAAGATAAATAGGAAAAAAAAAGAGAGAAGAAAAGAGAGGAGGTAAGTTTTGCGTCTTCTCTTTTTAATTATCGTTCGCCATTCAAATTTCAACCAAATGCCATGAAATTACACCAGAACACTTCTATTTATATGTAGATTATGTAGGCGCCAACCAGATTTCGATCTGAGGTATTGAAAGTTGGGAATAAAGCTATGAAAGGCTGCAGCCGCTGCTGTGCAACACTGTGCAACGCAACACCTTTCTAAGCCTTTTCCTGACGATTCGACCATTGATTTTTGATGTATTATATGCCATTTTGAACCTCTTTTATCAGGCTTTCAATATCTGATCTCGGATCTTCGATCAGACATCATTTGGACCCTCATATTTAGGTAGAAAGTTCATCGAAACATCTGTCGGAAAAATCTCAAAACTGATTTTCTTCCATCTTTCATCCGCTTGCTCCTAGGCCGCTGTAGTGTATGTGAGTACTTTACATGTGTGTTGTGTGATCAGTTGTGAGCTGTATATGTGTGAGAGGGTGGCTATCGGTGACAAGGGGTCGCCGGCAAAATGAGGGTAAGATGATGAGAGGGTGATGGTGATGAGTTGATTATCATTTTGGGTGTAGAGAAAATTTTAAATTACTAGCATTTCCGCCCGTGCGATGCACGGAGTATCTTAGTTTTTAATTTTTTTAATATTGAGTATGTCAATATGGAAAAATGATTATGTAATGAGACAATATATATTATAAAAATATACATATTTGTATAAAATAATATAACAAAGACATATCTTTTTGTAAGATTAAAAAAAGTGAAAATAAAGATGTATGAATGTTCATATAGGTGTTTGACCACTAAATATATGGTTGTCTTCTAGATTGAAATGAACTTGTATCTCACAAATGATCCAATTAACATTTGACATGTTCTCACATGTTCACAATTTCATTCCATGATTCATACAACGATTAAATATATTATAGATATTAGGGCCAAGGGGTAAAAAAAGTCCTATTATATTTTTGTTTATATTTTATAAAATGATGGGGGCTGTTAAGAATAAGTCGGAGGGTAGTGTTTAGAATAAATTGTGGTAATAAATAAAAATAGCCATTTTCATTTAGTAAATTATGTTTTTAGCCACTTTTTTAAGAAAAAAATCAGAGATTTTTTGTAGTCACTTTTTCAGTGAAAATACTAAATTACCCTTCATTAAAATTGTGAGATACACGACTAAAGTGCACTATTTGGGTGCACGAATGAGATATGGTCGTGTAACAGTACATATTAATATTGTTGCACGAAAAGGATGTACGACTAAGTTCATTTGTGCAACATTATAAATTTAGATATCATATCGTTGCGTGAATTGAGGATATACGATTGAGCGTAGTCGTGCAACAATTCAAATTTACACTACTGCACGATTAGAGTTACACGACTAAGTGTATTCGTGCAGTATTACAATTTTACATTATTGCACGACAAATGGGTATTTTGTCCAAGTGGCTAGAAACATGTTTTTTTTTTAAATAATGGCTATAAACATGTTTTACTAAGTTAAAATGACTATTTAAAAATTTACCTCTTTATAATTTCTCTTAATATTATTAATCTAATAAATTTGAGATGGACTCTGGAGTCTATCACACATGCCCAAAGACAAAAGAATTATAAAAAAATGGGTTTGGCTAGGCATATGCACACACTTGATTTAATTTTATTGTTATTATTTTTTTTAATTTTTTCTAATAAATATATACTTAAAATGAAATTATTAAACTCTAAAATTAAATTTTGGTGGCTCGCATGGTGCACTCGCCCATTATTGACGTGCGACCCCATGCACAATGCTCATTGTACATGTTAACCTATGGACCAATTAATTTTTTCGCAACAAATATATACTCTTAAATAGAAATATAGAATTAATGAACCATAAAATTAAAGTAAATTATTTTTTTTATCTGGAAACTTGCATGAGCTTGTGCACTGCGTTCGATAATTAATTGGAATGTAATAATTAATTGTCCGTAGGATAGGGCGGGGCGGATAGGGTTGACTTGCGGCCCGCCCGTCGGTGTAGCCAAAATGTATACCAATAAATTTTAAATGATTAATTAATTTGTACTGAAATGAATATGAATTCATTGCCAAAAAAAAAACTAAAAGAATTTTTTTTATTTATTTCATTTTTCGAATTTGTTGGTTATAATTGATAGATTTAATAATATATTTGAATAATTGGTAAAACTATTTTATTGTTAAAGTACGTCCATAAGAGCATTTTTGACACAATGTGTTTATAAAGTGAAATTCTGATCCCATCACTAATTTCTTATGATTAATGTAGATCGAAAAATAGATAGATAGATATAGTTCAACATAAAAAAATAAATTATTGAAAGATTATTATTTTGATTGTCTCCCTCATAGTAAACTATAAAATATACAAAAAAAAAAATATTTGTTGTGTTGTATTCCAATTGACTATTTGTTAAAAAATTAATTAATATAACTTTATAAATAATTATTTAGAACTTACATATATAGTTTGAGAGAGTTGAGTGAGATTTGAACCATAATTATTCATAAATTGAACAATCAAATATTATTTTAGTAAGAGTATGATGATGAGTAGTTTATATCAAGCTGCAAATTTATAAATCAATTGAAAAGATAGACAATATGGATCTAATTATCTAAATTACAATTTATATGAACATGATCAAAATAAAATAATATATAAATTCTAACATGCATGTGCGATACACGGACATCATGTTTTAGCAGTTATAAATTGAACAATCAAATATTATTTTAGTAAGAGTATGATGTAATAACAACTAACATGTGGAGACTTAAATAATAATAATAGTAAAACAACATTCTGTGATAGATTAAATTAATAATTTAAAAAATTAAATGTTTGAACAAAAAAAGACTTAAACGTGTATTTACACATGGTTGACGTTGCAACCTCCGAAAATTAAAGAAACAAATAGAATCATATTGTAAGTCAGCATACAATAAATATTATATACACCAATTTCAGTGTAATAAATATAGTATGATAAAATATTATAGTTTATTAGATAATAATAATAATAATAATAATAATAATAATAATAATAATAATAATAATAATAATAACAACAACAACTACAACAACTACACTTCCTAGAGCACAACACTAAGAAATAACAATGGGTGGTAGTCAAAACTCATCAATTGTAGCACATATCCAATCCCCCTACTCATAAAACAAAATTAGAAAAAATAAATAAATCTATGAACCACTAAAGTAAGGAGACAATACAAAAATTTACAAAATAAATACAATTACAAATCCATATAGAAAAACACATGGAAAAATGTATATTTGAAGCCTTCGAGTAACAATTGCATGGATATATTCTTTTAATTAAATTAGTATAACCTCTTGATCATGCAAAAAATGCTTATAAAAAATGAAGTTTCAAATCCATCTGATATTGAGAGGGATTCATGTTTTTGACCATAGCAAAAAAAGAGTTCAATCATAGCAATGTTGTGAACAACTAATAAAAAAAATAGTTTTGAATAAATAATCAAACGATTTATGAAAATAACTATATACCGAAGAAGGAAAAATAACCCCCATGTAAAGGTCATCATAATTTTTTTATTCTCAACAATACTTTATTTATAAACTGCTGCTATAAATGTCAATCAAAGGTTACAAAATTATAGTTTGATTATAATCTAGATAATTCTATAATTTATAATAAATCAATCAATTAAAAGGTTAAAATTTTACTTAAATATAAATATCAATCTTTTAATTAAGGATAATATATACAACTAATTCAATCACTATAATACGTTAACTCATTAATTACTCACATATCTATACATATATAACCGGATAGTATTATATAATTAAGTAGGGAAACATATTTTTTTAATTGAAAAAGAGCATATTTTCGGGTATTGTAAATATTCAACCAAATTTTTAGGTAATGATTAATAATACAATTATATTAAATTAACATGTAACCGGGGGCAAATAATTATAATTACTAATTAGCACTACATATAATAATAATAATAAATCCAGTTTTTGGCTTCGTGATATTCGTCCAATTGAAATTTTCGTATTCTTCAATTTTGAGTTAATTATATAAAAATAAATATGCGGCTATAATTGCATTAACCACTAACAAATATTATAATTATACTTATCAAATTATGGCAGTCAATTTTGATAATCAATTATACTAAAAATATAAAAGGTATGTAATCTCGGACTACTATATCTATATGGTAATCAAATAAATTTATTATATCAATTATATAACTAATATACTGTACTTAAGATAATTATATTTTTCTTATAATAAAGTGACAATAATTCCATTTTTGGTTGTGGAAATGGGCGGGAAAACACAATTTCTATTTGTGTATGCGGAGTTGTTATTATATATTATATAGATTGTGGGTTTTATGTGCTAAGGTTGATTTTAATAAATTGGCCCACAACCTTTTAAGTAAGCTCAATTTCTAAATTTTTATTTTCTTTAATATTAGAATTAAATTGGAATTTTTAGAAATTGCAATTAAGTCTTATAATTTCTAAATTTTATATTTTGCCTCAAAAGAAATTCAAAATTTTATAATTCACTCATAAATGTTAAACCGAGCATCTTAATCATTGAATTTAGTTCAATTCATCTTTATCCATTCAATTTTGTTCACGAAGTCCGATAAATTCTCAATTTAAATTGATTTGTTCCGTCAAATGCGCATTATTCGCCCGTTTGACTCTATTTCAATTTCAAACGATCTCAAGGCATAGGAAATCCTTATTTAAGTTATTTATGATCTAAATTATTATCTTTATGACCTATTTGAGGATTCTAAGTTAGAATTCCAATTTTGTAGGTCGAGACGATCGGAGAGCATAGTAGCATTTCATTCATAAACTGCACTGCATATTGAGATCATCAAGGTGGGTTTTTCTATAACTCACAACTATGTTTTAAATTCGTCCAGAAAAAGTATGTTAAATGTTTTAATAACATTGTTTACGCAATAATTGGATGTGTTGAGACCTCATACATAGAGGAATTTCGACTTACAAGCAAGACGGTTTACTTTGTGACTAAATGTCTAGATAAGTTTCCGTAAAGTATCATGTGATCACATTGAGTTTCTCATCCAATGAAGAAGAGTAAACTTTGTTATAAAGTATGTTCATGGTTATTTCCATGATTTATGCAGCACAATAATTTTAAAGCATGAAAAAAATGACTTGGACGAATGTTAATGCCCACTGAGTGTTTTCTGACACTTAACCCAAATATTTTCAAATGTTTTCAGGTCCTGGAGATCGAGCTGGTCGATGACGATCTGCTGGAGTGGGTTTGATGGTTGACCCTTGTGTGATTTTTGTTTAAAATCATCTTTAAACTTATGTTTGTATATTAAATATTAAATGCTTCAATTGATACTTTGCAAAACTTTTAAGTTTGAAATTTATTGACCTCAGTTGTCAGGTTTTGATTTTATATATAAATATTTAAATGTATAGAAGGGTTGACCATTGAACTTTTAAACGTGTGACCTGATTGGCTATGTATATTGCCAGGTCATAATTTGATTATATGTGTGTTAATGATTTTAAGATCCTTATTGAAAGTTGACTTTGAGGACGCCTAAGTGCGTGGTTTGTACATTTTTAAGTTGAGGTGCTGCCCATTTACAAATTATTTATAAAGTTAAATCTTATCTTTTGAAAAATATTTATCACGTAAGCATGTACGTATATTTTTGGTGACGTTTTGGTCCTAGTGGGACTGGGGCGTTACACGCCCATTGTTGTAAGAAGCCTCGATTATGTTTTAAGAAGCCTCGATTATTTTTTAAAATTGTCTCGATTATTTTTTAAAAAGCTTCGATTATTTTTTAAAGTTGTCTCGATTATTTTTTAAAAAGCCTCGATTATTTTTTTTAAAATTGTCTCGATTATTTTTTAAAAAGCCTCGATTATTTTTTTAAAAATACCTAGATTAATTTTAAGAGATTCTCGATTAATATCTAATTATCCTCGATTAATGTCATTAATCATGGATCATGCAATTTAATCGAGGCCTTCATTTAAAAGAATCGAGGCAATGTTCCCTACAATTAATCGTGATTTTTTTAATGAATGCATTTATTTCTTGTGTAAGGTAGGTACTGAGTTTCAATAAATAAAAAGTAGGAAAGGTTACTGATTTCATTAAATGAAAAGAAGGGAAAGGTAGGACCGAATTAATGAAAAGAAGGGAAGGTAGGACCGAATTTAATACATTTTAATGTTTTGTAACGAGGTAGGTTAAATTTTTGAATAAATAAACGTAACATCTGAGCTCGCTTATTCACACTACAATACAAATCTCATTGACACTACAGTACAATCTTTTATTCACACTACAATACAAATCGACCAAGAAGAGCAAAAGTTGGAGAAATTTTTTGGAGCAAGGGGGCGAAATAAAAGATTTTTTTGAAGAAAAAAGTAGTGCACGAAAATTTCCACTAATTTTCAAAGGTACGTTTTGTACTCTCCATTTTTTTGAACTTATTTTTTAAATATTTATTGTTTTGATTATATATTGCATGTGTTGTTAGATTTAATTTGAAAATAGACGACAGAAAGAGATTTGCATGTCGTACCATTTAATCTTTAATATATTGATGATTTGCATGTCGTAGACTATAATCATGGCTATTAGAATTAATCGAGGTATTTTTTAGAATTAATGGAGGCTCTTAGAATTAATCGAGGCTATTTTAAATTTAATCGAGGTATTTTTTAGAATTAATCGAGGATATTTTTTAGAATTAATCGAGGCTATTAAAATTAATCGAGGTTAATTTAAAGTTAACCGAGGAATTATTTAAATTAATCAAGGCTTAGTTTAAATTAATTCGATGCTCCTTTAAATTAATCGATGCTCATTGTAAAAGTAATTGAGACTATTAGAATTAATCGAGGTATTTTTTAGAGTTAATTGAGGCTATTAGAATTAATTGAGGAATAATTTAAATTGATCGAGGCTTAGATTAAATTAATCGATTCTCCTTTAAATAAATCGATGCTCATTGTAAAAGTAATCGAGGCATTTTTTAGAATCAATCGATGCATTTTTTAGAATTAATCGAGGCTACTAGAATTAATCGATGCATTTTTTAGAATTAATCAAGGCTATGAGAATTGATCGAGGTTGTTTTAAACTTAATCGAGATACCTTTAAATTAATCGAGGCTTGTTTTAGAAATAATAGTGGCTATTTGAACTATTAATCAATGCTATTAATCAAGGATAATTATTTAACTTAATCATGACTATTTGAATTAATATAATTAATCGATGACTATTAATCGAGGACAATTAATCGTGACTATTAATCGATGACTATTATTTTATTCAAGTTTTTAGTTCATGTTATTTAACTTAATAGGTTTTAGGTTTTAGGGTTTTAGGGTTTAGGGTTTAGGGTTTTATAGGGTTTGGGGTTATATTGTGATCTCGTGTAGCATTGTTTATAAATTGCAGATGGTTAGACGTCGCATTATTGTACGACACAGTAGACGATGAGAGAGATCGGAATATGTAGATGAGGACGAGCAACTCATGACGATGTCATCTGATAAGCTGTTTTGGCTCACTGATGAGGGAGGTTCACAAGTTGTTGCGGACTGATCCGAACAAGATGGAGTATGAATTATTTTACCTCACAAGCACCAATACTGGCAGACGGATCAGAGCATCTTTACAAGATGATAGAGATTTGCTCGATTTGCTTCACGAACAAACTACTGAGATGGTCGTGTACGTGATTTCAAGACAATTGGAAGGTTTTGGAGCCGAGCCATCTATGAGGGACGACTATGTTCCCTACTTTCCACAGTACTATGAGGGTTTGAGTAACCTTGTTGATGAAGAAGCACAACCAGAGACGCATGCTGCTACTAGAGAAAAAGAGAGAGAGAAGGGGAAGAAGAGGGAGAAAGAGAAGAAGAGGAGGAAGAACAAGAACAAGAAGAGGTGAATGATAGAACAAGGTTGGTGGAATCACTATTGACAGAATTCAGTGGATGACTTTGTTCTTCTGCTGATCGTACAGACAGATTGTTGTGCTTGACGGGAGTCGTCCCACCATCTACCACTGGTGTTCCGTTTAAAGCTGGCGGGCCTTCGAGTAATTGGGTGGTTCCCCTTGCTGATTGGGACATTGCGGACCCACTGTCTTGGGACGAGGGACCAGCACCACAATCAGATACACTGCATGAGAGAGCCATTAAATTATTAAATTTAATCGATGCTCATTTGAAAATTAATCGATGCTCCATTTACTTAATCGAGGAAATTTTTAAAATAAATCGAGAAATTTTTTAATTGAGCCTTGATTGATTTTAAAAATTGCATCGATTAATTTAACAAATGGCCTCGATTAATTTTAAAGACCTCGATTAATTTAAACAATTTTCTTGATTGATTTTAAATAGCTTTGATTAATTTTTAAAAGACCTCGATTAATTTAACAAATTATCTCGATTAATTTTTAAAATGCATCGATTAATTTAAAATGCATCGATTGAATTTAAGAGAGCCTCGATTGCTTTTAAAAATACCTCGATTAATTTTAATCATGCCTCGATTAATTTTGACATGCCTCGATTAAGTTTAAGAGTGCCTCGATTAAATGCAAAAGCCACGATTAATGTAATACAACCCTCGATTAACACAACAGACCTCGATTAACATAATAAAACCCTCGATTAAACACAAGCCACGATTATGGTTTAATAGGGCTCGATTAGTTTTAAATTAGCCTCGATTATTTTAAATTATTTTCCTCGATTAATACAATCACCATTAATTTATCCACGATTAATACTAAACAAGCCTCGATTAACATAATTTAATCCTCGATTAATATAATATGATACGTTTAACATAAGATAACCCTCGATTAATATAATAACCCACCAATAGCATAATCACCCACGATTAACATAATTGGTCACGATTAGCATAACAAAAGCCACGATTAATATTACAAGCCACAAATAACATAACTAAGGCCTCGATTAATTCCAACAGCCACCATAAACAAAATATAAGTCATTATGTTCAATCGCAGAAACAAACAACAAGTTTAAACGAAAAAACCCAAACTCACTTGTGATGATGAAGAAGACATCTCCGGTTGTTCTCCCGTTCGTTGCTCCATTGTCGGCGATGAATAACTGGGAGAAAAAATTAACAGTAGGGTTTGAGAGAGAGAGAGAGAGAGAGAGAGAGAGGGGGATTATTTCACAAATTGAACCTGGGTTTGCTATCGAGCGGCGCCGCTTTTACTTATTAAAACCCTAAATCTGCGTTTGGGGTGGGAACATTAATCGAGGTTATCCGCTGGTTATTTTTGGGTTTCAAAATCTGTAAGTGATGAGAGAGAGACGTGGGGTTGGTGAGGCGGTTTAATTCAAAAGATATATCATATTTATTCCTTTTGCATTTTTTGGCAGTTAAAAGTACATGAGTGTAATGATTTTCAGACTTAAATCAGATTTTGTGGGACCCGTTGTATAGATGTTGTGTAAAATAAGTATAAATTATCTACAAAACTATTATGTTTTAAAAGCTGTCATTTTTTCCCAACCATTATTTACTTTTGTCGATAAAAACATTTCCCCCAAAAAAGATTATCGATTGTACATTTTTTTGAACTTATATACATAATCTATCAATACTTTTCATTATTGATACCTTTTCCTTTACCTTCTTGCAACAACTAAATTCAACTTGTATTTAATAATCTTCATATATTATAAATTTCTTGTTTCAATGCTTTTTTTTTTTGTTTTAAAAATAATTTTGGATATCGATTCCAAAGCTATTTTAAATACAAGTATTGATTTGGGATAGTGAAATTTTTTTACCACAAAGTTAAGAATATAATTTTTAGTAGATCAAAGGTCACGGGTTTGAATTTCCTAAATATCACAGGTCAGATGTGTAAGTAAAAGAAAAAAGAATATAATTTTTAGGACTCCATTTTAAAAATTGAGAATGTATAATTTGTCCCATAAATTATGAAATTTAAGGGCTCAACGAAAAAATAAAAAAAATTAGTTCGAATATAAAAAAAAAATCATCACTTGTTTTATATGAATATGATAACGCAAATATCAAAACAATCAAAATTATATATTTCTTCTTAAATTAAGAAATTTTAATCTAAAAAATATAATCACAAAGATTGAACCAATACTTTTATTTATTTTACATGAAAATTCCCAATTTAAATATGACGATGGAAAAACTAAATCATTTGGTTGTTGACAATAAAAAAGGGAAATTCTAGGGGTAGTATTTAAGTAAAATTTCCCATAAAAAAACATACCGTTGTAGTTTTAAAGCTTTAAAATGGACAAAACACAGACCGCTCGCCCGTTGTAGTCTTACACGTCACTCCACCCGCATTGACAAAATTACCCCCAGTCCCTCCGCCGTCGGAGACGGTGTCCAACGGTCATCCGCCCGCATTAGCCGTCGCCCACACGCCATGACTACCCACTCCTCATCCTCTCCCACCACCACCAATTCTGAGGAAAAAACCGCCAAAATCCCCATCGAGATCATCAGCGAAGAGGAAATGGCACTCATCGAAGCTGCCTTCGCCGCTGCCTCCGCCGCCATGCCTGCTACTTCTCAGCTCCACAGGAATTCCAGGTCAATCCGCGCCATAACTCTCTTGTCCAAGCGCGGGCTATCCGCTTGCACGACTACCGGCCCGCCCGATATAGAGGATTCGGGTCGGGCATGCGGGTCGAATAGCCCGAGCCCTCAGAAGAGTAAGAGGAACAGAGTGATGGAGCCGTTTCTGCATCGATTCCGAAAGGGTAGAGGCTTGTCTGTCACCGACCTCACTGGCACGGTATCATAACTTTTCCCTTCTGTTTCTGCATTTTCCTTAAAATCATTTTTAGCATTCCTTTTTCTTTTGCTGGAAAATTGATTTGATTCAAGTATTGTTAGAATTACTGCATTTGGTGAATTACAATATCTAAGGTTCACCAACTGGCATATATGCGTAAATCTTTGGTAAACAGCACGTGCTATTGAAAATCTTTCATCTACAACACCTGCTAGAATAGCAAATGGAAAATCCACCCCTTTTTTTTTTAATTGAAAATCTTTCATCTACATAACCTGTAAGCTGTTTGACCAGTTTACATGGAGAGATGAACGGTATTCCTGCTGTTGTTATATGTATACATTTTTTTTTGTCTGATTTAGGAATGGTGTGAAAAACAAACAGAGTTTATTCTACTCTTCGGTAAACCAAAAAGGACGAAAGCGATGAAAGCAGGTAGTGCGCGCCATGTAGTACTTGAAGAAGAGGTATGTCTTCAAACGCTTCAAATGTTCAAATTTATGATGAGATAAACTTTTCACATGATTTTTCTCACTTTTCACATGATTTCTCTCTTTATCTGGGAAATCTGTATGCAACCTATATTTTTGTTTTGTGCGTGGGGAATGTAATCATCCATAGTTGTCCTTACCACATTGTGGAGTATCTATTGGTCTGACTCCTATTTGGATAGAAAGAAAAATGTGTGTAGAGCTGCATTTATGATGATTACATGTTTCTCACAAATGTTTGATGTATACAATGTAAGTTTGTTGATGGAGATATTGTTTGATGTGATCTTTTTTTTGTTAACTTGCTTCCTAATCATATGTGCTTCATTATTTTTTTTGACCACTACTTTTATGCTCATTGTCCCTTTTGAGTTTTGACCATTGTTTTGCAATATCAGGTAAAAAATCTATGAGATATTTATGCAACTTCTCTTGTATGTTCTGCTGGCAGTATATATGATCTTTCTTTTGAATGTGGACAGGTAATTAAAAGGGTAAAAGTTCAGGTTGAATGTGCTGAAGATGTTTGGGCTCTCAAATTTATGAATTTTATTGTTGGTGCAAATCAACTATTATTTGATGGATTAACACGCGAGTTACCTTTGTAAGTTTATTGTATTTCTTAATTTCATACACGATTAGATAATTGTGACTTTGTTCAACATCAATGAGGTGGCCGAATGTTAAAAATTTCTAAATTCTTCTTGTCAATTTTGTGTGCTTTTGAGATCTATCTTATTCATTCTCACTTGATGTCCTTTCAGAATAGGCTTTGTAGAAGGTGTGTGGATGGTGGGAATAATTGATGAACTTCGGATGCCTGCATCTGAGTCCACAAGATTTCCAGTACTAGTTGACACAAAAACTCGCGTACAAGCAACCCTTCCAGGTGAACCACAAAAGAGAAATGGAAGGTATATATTTATTAATTTATTTATTTATCCGGAAAAAAACACAGAATTGCTCTATTTTATTCTTTCGTCCTCCTTAAGTCATTCAGTCAAAAATTTGTGTGGCAGGTATCAACTAATGTGCTACAAGTATATGTGGGACACTTTAGTTGCAGACAAATTTCCATCCCAAAAGTTTTTTGATTTCTTCTCATTGAATCCCAATCATATTTTATCTCCAGAAATTAGAGATAATACAGCAAAGTCAGGTTTCCCTTCAGAGGTAAATGGTTTCTCTCTGATTATGGCATTCAATATGATTTTTTTGCATGGAGAAATTTAACAAATGGAAATAACAAATAATATGCACAGTATAAGAGACCTGAAGGTTTCCCTTCTTCAGTACATCTAATTTCATATGCATGTGGTTGCTCATGCAGACTCTCAGTGACGTGGTACGGTATTTTGGAAATAGCTGTTCCTTGCTACCTCAGGCTCACGATCAGTTATTATTGAGGTGAGCTTTCAGTAGCTTTGGAGTTATTTCTCTTATTCCATCGTATTCTGGTTTTCCCATCAAATTAAAATGAAATGAGCAATGATGCCAGTTCTTGGTTATGGTTGCATGTCACGTTAAATCTGTAGTCAATATTTTCTTCGTGCATGTTCCTATAGTTTGTGTGCTCATCATAGAGTTTCAGTCACATACGGAGTGGATGACTTCTACTTTTTTTCTCAATAGATACGAGTTACAGGAAGATCAGTCCTTATTAGGAGAAGATGAGTTTGCTTACGACCCTGATTTGGTGAAGGATCAAATTAAGTCATGTCTTGAGTTTTGGCTGGGAAAGAGAGAAGCCAGTTACCCTCCGATGGAGGAGCTTTGGAAATGCAAGTTCTGCAAGTTCGCCTCTGTATGTCCAGTGAACTCGGACCCAAATGATTCACCAAGCCAAACGAAAAGTGAACATGTTCCTTCTCCAGATCTTACAAGTAAATAAGCCACTCTTGATATTAATTTATCCTCCAAGAAGCAGTTGTTTGGAGGAATTACTGTATTGTTGTTGTTAATAATTTATTGATCTAGTTTAGGATATTGTTGTTGTTGTAGATAATAAATGTTTCGCTGCTCTAGCGTTCTGTACAACATACGGTCAAGTGTCGAATAGAAACTTCTGAAACTGTGTTGCTGTTTAGTTTTTATTGCTGCACTGTAAAAATCCAGTCCAGAACTTATATATGTATTGTTATCAACTGTCCCATAATTGAAAAAAGGACAATAAAGTAAATTTACATCCTCTCCCTTGTGTTCTGTTCTTGTTTATAGGCCATGAGAATACATAACTTACTGAGAGATAATTGTGTATTGCGCAGAAAAAGACAAAAAGAAAAAGCAACATAGCACGGTAACATATAGTTCTTAAACAGGTTTACACATGAATAAAAAAATCATACTATCTTGCTAGGCTTAGTACCAAAAAGATTTAAATCTTTGCATCAATTTGCTATATTATATACACACTTAATCAAACGACTTAACTTCAACCAAATTTATTTATATGGATCAAACCATTACTTTATTGCTAAAATAATGGCTAAACTATACTAGCAGTTTTTTTTAATGAAGAATTAATAAAAATAAAAAGTTCATGCAAGTATTTTTATTTTTTAGCCATTAAACCTAATTTATTATAATTCGTAATTGTCATAAGGATGTAGGAAAAATAAATAAAAAATTCATGAATATTATTAGAACTAGTATTTCCCATGTGCAATGCACATAGTTTATATTTTATAAAATAAAAAGTTAAATTCACACTATAATTTATGAAAAGGAAAAACAATTTTAATGTTTAAATATAGAACATGTAAAAATATATATATTAATTAAGACACAATACTGGAAAGTCTGGAATAGGAAGAATATGTGCATATCAAATTATGTGTCAAATCTCTTTCAAAAGAATTACTCAATTTATTTATTTTACCGAATAAGTTATAAATATATATAATATTTAATTATTTATACATACATTTGTTACTTCATTCAAATATTATATAAAAATACATAAATCTATTAAATGATAATACATTAAAATATATGCTACAATATATAAATTCAATTGTGTGTGCGCGCGCGCGTTACTAATTACATTATATGAACTTTACGCTGCTCAAATTTTTTCAATTGAGGCATTGCGTTTTGTTCTAAGTTATTTACGTACATATATGTTGCTCATGCTAACCCAAATAATTTTTTTTAATCAAATTATAAAAAAGAATTTTAAAAATCGTTATTGTGTTTATTTAAATAATTATTATGATTTTCTTTAAAAATGAATTGCATCCGTAAATGATACTTATTGAATTTATTTTTATATAGAATATTACACATTTTTAATTAACAATTCATCAAGCAACGTGCTTATTGAAGGAAAGAAGTTGCCTATCAATACAAAGGTATGATATTCGATTGGTATATATAAGCATAATGATTAAGGACACCAAATTATATATTGCACATTTTGTGTTGCATTTTTTATTGCACATTCAATTTCTTATGCTACACAATTGAATTTTTTAGCTTAAAATTCTTCCTACTTTTTTATACATGAAAAATTACAAAAAAGTCTAAAAAATATACATAAAAGTGAATAGAAATCCTTAAATAAACATTTTAATGCCTTTTTCTTTGTTTGAAAATAATGTAGGAATGTTGTAGTGTCTAATTGATTCAACCAAAACTGTAGAATTGAACCACTATTTAAAAAAAAAAGTAGTGATTTTCAGCCAGATTCTGGCTAGCCAGAATCTTTTATTATTTTTAATAATTAATTAATAAAACATTAATTACTCAATAAATTTACATTGATGCCCTCCATAATAATTAGGGCAACTTTATATGCGCTTCAATTCAGAAGAAATCGAAGATGGAAAAAAAATAAAGAAGTGAAGAAAAGAAAGAAGATGAAGCTGCGCCCCTTTCTTCCGATCCGCTTCTAGAGTGATTTTAATAATTAATTACAAATCACTAATTTCATGACAGAAGGATAATATAGTAAAAACATAACATTTAATAATTAACATAATTAATTTATTAATAATACAGTTTTATTAATCATCAAAAAATTAGATTCTGGCTAGCCAGAATTTGGCTGGCTAGCGTTATTCTAAAAAAAATTGAGTCAATGCTTCACAACTCTGCAAATAATTAAGAAATATGACTATTGGGCTTAAAAAATATGCAAGGAAAAAAAAAATATAACTATATCATTTAAAAGCACAAAAACGAACGTATGCATTTCTCTATAAAATAAAATAAGACTGATGAAAGATTTATATAAATTAATCACCATTAAATTAACAATAGATCGAATAAAAATACATCAACAATCAAAAATAAAAAATGAAAGATTATTGGAGTTAAAGATTTGACTATAGCAATCAAGTATTTATAAGACAATCCATCTCACATGACCAAATTTTAATTTTCAAGTTTTAAAAATTATGGTAATGAATTACATTAAATCGTACAAAACTAACTATGGTAACAATATTAATTAATTGTACCAAAATATCCAGTATTCCCCTTCTTACATATAAAACGTATACAAATTCAAACACGAAATTCTAGTGACTACTATAATCAATTACATTAATATAGAAAGATATTAGTATATAGATTAATTTATATCAATAATTTCGGTAATTGATCAATCTAAAGATTTTTTTATTTAATACAAACAATCTATAAGCATTTAAAAGAAATATTTGTGCATATAAAACATATACCCATGTATTATAGATCGATATTAGATATATAATATTTATTATATATATATATGTATGTATTTATTGATATAACAATTAAGCACAACTTATATATATATATATGTAAACTTTTATATTATATAGATATGATACATAATTAAATTAATATATATATATATAAATATATACGTGTGTGAAAATCATTATATTATAAATATTATATATAATTAAATTAATATATATTTAGTAAGTGTGTTTAGACGTGAAATTCATAAGCTTATTATTTAAAGGACCATTCCACTTTATATATATAAAGATATCAATAAGTGTAAATCTATAAATATAGACAAAAAAAAAGTAAAAAAAGGAAAAAAAAGGCAACATATAAGGGTATATTAGTTTCATGGGCAATTTGGAGTTATGACACACTTGTCCCCACACCCAATGATTGGCTAAGTGTACCTTAAACATTAAATGCTCCCACACCTAGCATAAAAAAAAATAATGGATCTCTACCCAAATTTGACCTAACGAAACTGAGTTTAAATAATGATTGCCCGTAATGAAAATTTTGTATTACTTTCGTTTAGGGCTAAAATCATAACGAAAATTTTATAAAAACTAACATTATTATTTTTTATGTACAATGAAAAAAAAATTATTACTTTCGTTAAAGGCTGAAATAATAACCAAAATTTTATAAAAAATAACGTTATTATTTTATATGTATAACAAAATAAAATTAATTATTTTCATTAAGGGCTTTATGCATAACGAAAGTTTTAGTTAAACTCTCATAACGATTTTTTTATGCATAACGTTTTTTTTTTTTACTTTCGTTGGCCAACATTAAATGAACATAAATGCGTTATTGTTTCTTTATGTGTTGGTCAAAATGAGGTAGGTGAAATGCATAAATTTGTATTTGTATAGGTAGGTATTAGTTGAGGCAAATTAAATTCAATTTAATGCATTTAATTTTGTGTAAGAGAGGTTGGTTGTATAATGTGCTTATATTGAAGGTAGGGTTTGATCCCGAACATTCAACACCAAAACACAAAAAATATACTGAGAGCTTGATATAGAAGAATATTGAAGAAAACAACGACGTCTTCATCAAGAAAATACTCTCCGGCCGGCCTCGAAAAGTTATAAATTTTGAAAGGTACGTTTCGAGTTTATTTGTAAAAGAAATGTAGGATTTTTGTTTTTAAGGTACCTATTGTTACGTTTCTATGATTCTAGTTCTAAAATAACATGTAAATTTATAAACTAGTGTTGTGGATGCTTGATTTAATTTTGTAACCTTAGGCTAAAAGCGTAAAGGTAGAATGAGTTTTCGTTATGCATAAAATGAATTTTCGTTATGGTTTTACTTTAGTTATGGCTAAATTTTCGTTATTCATAAAATTAATTTTTGTTATGCATAAAATGAAAATTGTCGTTATGGCGTCACTTTAGTTATGATTAAATTTTCGTTATTACCTAAATGAGTTTTCATTATGGCTAGATGAATTTTTGTTATGCATAAAATGAATTTTCATTATGGCTTGACTTTAGTTATGCCTAAATTTTCGTTATTCATGAAATGAATTTTCGCTATGCATAATATGAAAATTATCGTTATGGTTTTACTTTAGTTATGATTAAATTTTCGTTATTGCCTAAATGAGTTTTTGTTATGGCTAAATTAATTTTCGTTATGCATAAAATGAATTTTCGTTAATGTTAATTTTTTATTTTCATTATGTTGAAATTATATTTTTCGTTAATGTTAATTTTTTTATTTTCGTTATGTTGAAAATTTAGTTTTCGTTATGCATATATTTAAATTGTCGTTATCTTTAAAATTAACTTTCGTTATGTTAAAATTAAATTTTCGTTATAGTTCAATTTAAATGGTCGTTATGTTAAAAACCAAAGTTTCGTTATTGATAAATTAAATTTTCGTTATCTTTAAAATTACTTATCGTTATTCTTTAAATTGTGTAACACCCCGAAAATTGTACAATTAGAATTTATTTAAGTATTTTATTTAAGTAGTACGTAAATATTAAAAAAAAAAAGACTCTTGATGAAAGAAGCCGTCAAGGGAATCATCTTGATACTAGGATCATCTAAATTGGAGTTAATTTGATCTCCAATGAATTTATTTTATTAAACAAATTGTGCTCAATTTATTTCTTAAAAAGTTAATTAAGAAATAGAAAGTTAATTAAGTCCCATGTTAAGTTAATCATCATAATTTTAAAATTTCAAGCCATTTATAGCCATTATATAAAAGATATATAAATATCCAAACACATGTGAGTTAAATGTGGAAATCCAATTTAAAAGGCAAAATTTTCTTTCCGATACTAAGCTCTTAGCTAGTCAAAATCGGCCACTTGGAGTAAGATTCCTTGTGCAGCTGGAGTTTGGTGTATACGTGTATAGATGTGCCTATAGTTATATATATACATATATTGGGGATCAGCTTGAAGAGGGGAGAAGCAGAAAAAAAAACGGGAGGAAGAAATAGGAGAGAAATAGAAGAGGAAAATTTCCATGTCTCCCCGTTTTAGTCTTCGTCGTTCATTAGCCAAACCATAACCAAAAATTACAAAAATTATACCCTAATCTTCTTCTATAAGATTATATCACAGTAGCATAAGAGATCATTTAGTTTGGTGCTAAGAGAGAAGAACAAAGAGAAATCAGTCGAGAGTTGCTGCCACACCACCTTGTGCCGCAGCTTTTTTGCGGCGCTATTTCCGGGTGACCCAACAGTCGGATTCGCCTCAACTTTATAGCGTTTCGAAGCTCTTCTTATGGGCTACGCTTATCCAGCTTCTGATCATGAATCAGAATTCGTTTGGTCCACCGAAAGCATGCCGAAAGGTAGTGCAAAGCTGCAAGTGCACAGCTGCTACTATTTTGACTACTCTTCTACAACCTTTTCGGCGATCAAAATCTATCATTCCACACATGGTTAGAAACCTCTCACTACAAGCTATTCATCCATGATCTTATATTTTAATTAGAACAATATTTGATCTATCGTTTTGTATCGAAAGTTGATGAAAAACCACCTCTCAATATCGATATGAGCTGTTGTTGCTGCTGCTACTACTTTCACATCAAGTTTTCAGCCTAGCATGCCGAGAGTCCAAACTATGCATGATTATATACCTCTCTTTATACTCATATCTGGCTTTAATTAGATTTTAATTTGGATGTTACTTGCCTCATTGTCTCTGTTATCAAAAGTTTAGAAAAATCATGTTTAGAATATTTGAATATCTTCTGTTATCAAAAATTTAGAAAAATCATGTTTAGAATATTTGAATATCTTCTGTTATCAAAAGTTTAGAAAAATCATGTTTAGAATATTTGAATATCTTCTAATTATGTCGGCTATGATCTAGAATTACTATAAATAGCGAATAAATGTATAAGTGTGTACCTAAAGATCCTTGGGATCAGAGGAAAGAGTATAGGAGTTAGCCGTGAGTATTAGAGGGGGGTGTGTGATAACCGAACACTTGAGCAAGTAAGTTCAGTTGAATCCTTCCAAGATTTGATATACTTTTACAAAATTTAATGATGTTACAGTATTGTAATTAAATTAAGGTCTGGGAGGCATGAACTTGGAAAATGAGGTCATGTATGTGTATGTGTTGAGCTATCCGTGAGCTGTTGGCTAAGAATGTATATCCAATTGAATGTTTTGGGATGTTTCGTAATGAGAAGAAAGTGCATGAGTAGATTCTGTACATGTTATGAGTTGATGAGTTTGAATATTTATTTGATTTTTGGGATTAAATTTGATTGAGTAGCTTTATTAACAATCGTAGAGGCTGTTTTGATTAAGCATGGAATATAATGAGTGTTTTATATTTTAATAATAAGGTGAGGGTGATCATTTTGATTATTTTATAAAAAGCATAGTTTGAAATTCAAGAAGCAAAATATAATTTAAATCCTCGATCGATATATATTGAAATTATATTAACTTGTTCAAATTGTTTTAATTCCTAAATAATCTAACTTGACTGGTCCAGGAACCCTTCACGTATTAATATGAAAGTTTAATCATGATATATATGAAATAGAGTACTATTTAGCTTACGTGCATTTAACCTTGTTAAAGTTCATTAGATCTCGACTATTAGATAGACATTTACTGATGTATTTATAGTTTTAGCTATTAGTTAATAGTCAAAATGAGTTCTTAAGTTAGAATCTCACTCGTTAGAATCTCGTTGATTTATAGGTCAAGGAGCAGAACTTGGAGCAGTTTAAGCATTTCAATACAAATTAGCATTTCATAAGCACCGAGATCATGAAGGTGAGTTATAACTAAACTCATCTTGATATGTTTATGAAAATTATTTATGGATTTACTGTCATTATATATATGCATTAAAGTACATGAATGTTCTATGAAATGTTATTGATTATGTGGATTAAATATCTAAGTTTTGAAGTTTATAAATGATTATGTAATTCACAATTTGTGAATCTATGTGTTATGACGCAAAGGTGAATTGTATTGTCACTTGCCTACAGTTCAGTTGTGGTTTAACTCCACCCTATTGTTATATGATCACCCTACAGTTTACGATTAGTATCCAATGTCGAAAGGGCTAAGATATGAACCGTACCTACAGTTGTGGTTAATTCCACCCTATAGTTGTGGTCAATACCACCCTACAGTTATGTGGTCACAAGCTACGCAGACCTATGTGGCATATGTCTCAAGTGCATGCAATTCACTTTGCTATGTATTAAGCTACAATTTTAGGTGAAATGTGTGCATTTTACTTGCTTTACAAATGTTATACCCACTGAGTGTTTTCTGGCGCTCAAACCCAAATATTTTCAAATGATTTCAGGTGATGGAGTTTAAGGCTGGCTGAAGGATGATGACAGTTGGAGTTGGACTATTCTTTGTTTAAATTAGTTATTTGGTTAAACTTAAGTGAAGTTAATCTGTTAAGTTTTTAAATTCTTATAACTGCTTCCACTACACGTTATTTTCTAAATGGTTGTGCTCGTGTGCACTTAAGATTCCACTTAACTCTTTTATAAATTAGAAGTGCATTTAATTTTATTGTTAAAGTATGTTGAATTCCTTTAGAATTTGAATTATGATGTTTTGAGATTAAGTTATTTTCAAAATATTTCCAATTAAAATATTTCTTTTAGCAGGTTGATGTTTTGATATAACAGGTTAAAACGCATTTGTGAGCGTTTAAGTCAGGTCTATATGTTGGTGGATTTTTTTTTGTTTTAGTCGAAATGTAGCTCGTTTCATTTGGAAAGAAATATTGTAAATTGTTTATTTATTTATTTTATTAGGGAAAATTAGTTAAAATTTATTAAGTGACAAACTCTTCCCATTTCAGGTTCAGGACGTCACAAATTGTGACTAAAGTTTCATTATAAATAAAAAATTTAAATTTTCATTATGCTTTCGTTAGGTTTAAATTATGCTTTCGTTACTGTCAAATTATGTTTAAAATTTAAAGTTTCGTTATGCTTAAATTATGCTTCCAATACTGTCAAATTATGCTTAAAATTTAAAATTTCGTTATGCTTAAATTATGCTTTCGTTACTGTCAAATTAAATTATCGTTATGTTTAAAATTTAAATTTTCGTTATGTTTAAATTATGCTTATTTTTTAATTTTGTTTATCACAGATGGTTAGACGTCGTATTATTGTACGACATAGTGGCCGTTGGGAGAGAGCTCAATATGTAGATGGTGTGGAGGAGCTGATAATCATGTCATCTGATGATATCTGTTTTAGGACACTGATGAGAGAGATACATGAGTTACTGGAGACCGATCCCACATCTGTCGAGTACCAATTATCATGGATGTCGAGCACCAATAGCGGGAGACAGATCAAGATAAGACTGAAAGATGATGCTAATTTGCTTGACTTGCTCCATGAGCAGAGTCAAGAGATGATTGCGTATGTTGTTCAGAGAGGCCGCAACAGCTCAAGGGTCATCCCTGACACCGTGCCCGAATATAGAGAACCAGTCAGAGAGGAGGTTCGTGATGATATGCAGCACTATGAGGCTCCAGAGCACGATTTTGAAGATGATGCATTCCCGCATGAAGAAGGAGAAGAAGAAGAAATTCCTACTACTGATGAAGAAGCGGAGGAGAATGTGAGAATGGACTTGCTCGAATCAGTGTTCACAGAGTTCACGGGATAGATTCATTCTACAGGGGGTACGGGACGATTAATAGGCATGACTGGAAGAGCATCATCATCGAACACTAGGGCTGAGGATGTATCTGAGAGGGGTGGGAGCAATTGGCTTGTTCCACTTGCGAATATTGACGTTGCAGGCCCACTGAGTTGGGACGAGCCTTCAGCAGCAAATACGGATGAACTTCATAAGGGTGCGATTTTCCGCACCAAGGATGATTTGGCCCTGGCCGTGGGACTGTATCACATGCAGAATCGAGTGGAGTATGCCATGTATCGATCGAACAAGACACGACTGGTCTACATGTGCATGCATGACAGGGACTAGGGAGTGCCCGTTCAAGTTGTGTGCGGTTGTGGATGGAGTTGTTTGGAGAATCTACAAGTTTGACGGCACTCATACTTGCCACATGGATATGAGCCGAATTGCCCTACGACAGGTGCCTGCATGGGTGATTGCAAAGTATTTTGCACGTAAACTGATCGATGAGGGGGTTGTTCTGAAGCCCAAAGAGATGGTCTCCGAGCTTCTACGTGAGTACGGAATTCAGATTGATTACAGTTTCGCTCTGCGCTCGAGGAACATTGCAATTGAGATGGTCTATGGGGACTTTGATAAGTCCAATGCGCAATTGCCCGCATTTCTACACACGTTGCAGTTGCAGAATCCCGGGACATTGTACGAGTTTCAGATGAACACCGTACATGAGCTGAAGTATACAATTTTGGCACTCAGACCGTGTATCAGTGCCTTTCATGCGGGTGCAAGACCAGTGGTCGTGATTGATGGGACACACTTGAAGGGGAAGAACAAGGGGATTATGTTTGTTGTTGTGATGAAGGACGTCAATGAACAATTGTTACCTATTGCAGTTGGTATCGGTCCGATCGAGAATGATGACACTTGGATCTGGTTCCTGAATCGGTTGCATATCACTTTGGGCGAGATAGAAGACCTCCTGATCGTGTCCGATCAGCACAAGAGCATTAAGAATGCTGTTGCGGCTGTTTTTCCAAGAGCGATACACGGATTGTGCTATTATCATCTACAGACCAAGATGGCAAAGCGCGGGTCTAATGTCATTGGGTTGTTTAAGGAGGCTGCCTATGCATATCGGACAAATGTATTCCAGAGGCACTTGTCAGCTTTGGAAATGCTGAGCAGACCAGCATACGAGAAGCTTTGTACTATTGGTCCGCAGCATTGGTCCCGATCGCAGTGTCCCGTACGGAGTGTCGGATTCATGACATCTAATGCGTCTGAGTCACTCAATGCCCGTCTACTATGGGCTAGGAGACTGCCTATTTTCTCAATGCTTGAGTCGTTCAGGAAAATTGTGGAAGAGTGGTTTGTTGAGCGTCGGGCTGCAGCGAAGATGTGGGATCACTTGTTGACAGAGCCCATTGTCGACAAGTTATCCAAGAATGTCGAGCAAGGACAATGTTTTTCCGTTCGATGCACGACCTTAGCACACCTGTGGAACGTAGAGGTGGGCATGAAGTCTTTTATGGTCAATCTTCATCATCGGACCTGCGATTGTCGTGAGTTCGAGTTGGATTTGATCCCGTGTAGCCATGTTGCAGCAGCGATCAGGTACCTGTTTGTTTAAATTTTTTAACAATATCATTGTCGTGAGTAATCATGTTTTTTTAACTGTAATTCGTGTGCACACGTAGATTCTCCGGTGGAAACACATACGAGTCTGTGGATAGATGCTACAAGATGGAGACAATTGTCAGCATGTACGACTCGGTCATCATGGGCTTACCCAGTCCAGAAGATTGGATTGACCCGTCTGACGGTTATCCACATGTGCGCGCTCCTGTGATAACAAAACAAGCCGGTCGTCCTCGAATATCTAGAGCTCATGGGGTGCTGAAGCGTCATCCAGTCAGCGGAGGCAGATCTGCACTAGATGTCATGTCCCAGGCCATAACAGACGCGTGTGCACAGCCCCAGTGCCCATTGTCGGGGTGGACTTAAATGCACCTCCAGAGAGCGCGCCACCGGAGTCTGCACGTAGCAGAGCGCCTAAGAAATGTGGTATTTGTGATGAGACGACTCATACCCGTCCCAGGTGTCCGGGTAGACATGCGGAGGACCTAGATTGATCATGTCTACACTATTGTTATTTGCATTCAGTGATAATATGGTATATCTCGACTTTGGTTATATTTGTTTAAAATGATAATGACGTCTACTTTGTTTTTATTTGTTTAAAATCATGTATCCAACAAACATATTTCAATAAAATGAATGAGCAATGTCAAATGCAATACATACATGAAAGACGTCAAATACAATACATATATAACATCATAAGTCACTCTCGACGGTCATAGCTAAGTGAGTAGATCCTCCTTTCTACAGCAAGACGATATCTCTGAATATCATATGGACCGACATCAAGACTAGGAGTGTCAAACAGCAAACGATCCACATACATCATAGCATAAACACCACAACTGATGCCGTCGAACTGCGCAAACTGCTCTTGGCTACTCTTGTCCAGTGTTATGGCTAAGACATGTGTATCTGGCCTACTCCGACCTCTCCAAAAACCAGCCTTCCACATGACGCGTGATAGTAGACGTAGGAGTGGTAGCAGCTCTCGATCACACTTCTGAGACAGCGCTCTGTTTTCCGGGTCGTGCATCTGGAACAATAACGAGTCATACAACTCGACCTTCCACGTCGTGAAACAGATATGTACAGTGACCCAGTGAGATTTTCCAACATTGCATATCATGATCGCCTACATAAATAATAATGATTAACGGATGAAAAAAAAACAAATCATCATAGATAATATAATAAGTGTACTTGAAAGATCACTTACATGAGTAGCTCTCATCCACGGGACCTCCTGGACGCCACTCGCACCATTGATTACCTTCATTAAGACTTGTGGAGGATCCCAGTGCAGATATTTGTCCTCACCATACTCCTGCTTACAGTGAAGGTCTCTTGGATGAAGCTGCTGCCATGCTGTCTGTAGCTGAACCTGAAAAAAACACATGAACAAATCAAGTAAACGGACAAAGAGATAATTGAATACAAAAAAAGAAAAGAATGTATCTTGAACTTACAAAAAAATATGGAGAGCAAATCGCAAGATCGCTCCTGTGCCTTCTGAAAATTCGGCGCTTCACCTCAAGCAAGAAAAGCGCAACCATCTCATAATTAACAAGCTCCTTAACGTCCTCCATACACTCAAAAAATGCCTGCCAGAGTATGCCACCGGTTAAAATAACCTGGATATTCGCCTCATAACCCAACCTCCTGAAATTCGTGTATCCAACCTCTACCCTACACGCTTCATCCGCCTCCTATTATATAATGTAAGTATAATATCAAATCACTAAAACATAAATTTATCATGATAAATTCAACTAATTACCTGAAATGCCCAAACATGTCCGTACCAATGATACACTCCATCCCCCTGTGGGCCCATATCCCGTCGAGCTCTCAGGAGAATGCTGATAAAGTACATCAGGATCTGAAATGTGTATCCCCCCATGGAAAAGAATTCCACGCATCAACATCCTCCACCAGGGCCCACACCTAGTCATCGATCGTATGTCCGGGGTCCTGGTAAAATAACATCCGATACACGATCAGGATGTTCGCAATCTTCACGTAATCTGGACGGTGATTGGCTAGACGCTTCGCCGTGAACTTATCATACAAAACTTGAATTGTCGTCTTCTTCCCCTCAAAAAGCCGGTGATAAATGCTTCTGTCCGGAATGCGATGAGCCACATTCAGATCGAAAATGGACGGCCCGTACCGTAAGCCCGACACTAGTGCGAACTCTGAGGGCCCAAAGTGTAGTGTTGTCCCACTCGCATGGAACCAACACTCTCTACCCTCGCGTGCAGGATCCTGGACACGCACTTCGCGACAAATCAAGGCATACAGCGCCTTCCGGGCTATGTTACCCCCCTAAAGTCTACGAAATGTCCTAAGCATCCAAATCTTAACATCCGGATCATAGCCTCACCGCCAAAATGATGTAATACCTCCCTAATCTTCTCTGCTAACTCCATTTTCACGTACATATTCACAGTCGGCTTGAACCTCTTGAGGGGGCGTCTAATCCACTCGATCTAAATTTCACAATTGAAAATTAGACTGTTATTAAATTATTAAATTAAATTTTTAGCTACGTGTATCAAATATTTTGTGTTATTATTATTATTATTATTATTATTATTATTATTTGGTTATTAATTGTCTAATAGTATTAATTAGACAATTATTATTATTATTATTATTATTTGATTATTATTGTCGTTATTATTATTAGATTATTATTATTATTATTATTATTACAAAAGTATTATTATTTATATTAATTGTTTTTGTTATTTTTTTTTACTAATAGTATTAATTAGATGAATATTATTATTACATTTTTATACAATTTCGTTATACTTTGCTTGAGTGTTTAATTATGATTAACTTAAACTTATGTAATTAATTATTCTTTAGAATAACAATAATGTTAATCACTTGTGATAACGATTTAAGCGATAACGATTTAAGTATAACGATTTAATAAAATTTGCTAAATGATTAATTAAAAAAAGGCCATAACGATTTAAGCATAATGATTTAATACAATTAGCTTAACCGAACGATTAATTTAAAAAATGCTATAACGATTAAATAAAATTAGCATAACGATTTCAACTAAAAGTCATAACGATTATTTAAAAAGACCATAATGATTCAATAAAATTGGCATAACGATTTGAACTAAAATGCCATAATGATACTTTCATTTTAGCATAACAATTAATTAAACAACGCCATAATGATTCATTAAGTTGGCATAACGATTAATTAAAGAAAGCAATAACGATTCATTCATTTTAGCATACCGATTAATCAATTAATAAAGCCATCACGATTATTAAAATTCGCATAACGATTATATAAAAAAGCGATAACGATACCCAAGACTACTAATTAAAAAAAGGCCATAACGATTATGCAAGTATTCTTTCGTTTAATTCAAAAGGCTATAACAATTATGCACGTAATTCTTTCGTTTAATTCAAAAAGCCATAACCAATTCCAATTCAAAAAAGGCCATAACGAAAATCATTAAACAAACACATAAGGATAACAATTAAATAAAAAAAAATGCCATAACAATAATGATTATTCTTTCGTTATGCATAACGAAAGACTCAAACAATTTCGTTTGATTCAAAAGGCCATAACGATTATGCACGTAATTTTTTCGTTTAATTCAAAAAGCCATAACGATTTCAAATTAAAAAAAGGCCATAACGAAAACCATAAAAAAACCCATAACGATAACAATTAAATCAAATAAATGCCATAACGATAACGATAATACTTTCGTTATGCATAACGAAAGACTCATACAATTCTCGTTTCAGATCTAAACCTATCGTTACTCCATATATCAAATTAAAACATGAAAATTTCACAAATAAACATGCTTTTAAGCACCCCTAGCATTTTTATCTTACATTAAGCAAAACTTTGTTATAGTTAAGCATAATGAAAAAAGCTAACCTCCACCGCCGAACTCGTCGGAATTTCTCCGGCATCCTCCATCTTCGACGTTAATGGCAGCCCAACTACTTCTCTTCAGAGACGACGAAAGCTTTGGCTATGGAGTTCTCGGCTATGGCGGCGTGAAGGGAGGGTTTTTTTTGTGTATTTTCTATCGCCGTGGAATGAAAATTTGGGGCTGTGGAACGAAAATTTGGAGAAGAGAGAGAGAGTGTAGATGAGGGTAGTTACCACAATTTAATACAATATTAAATCTGAATAGATTCACAAGTGATTTTTTTAAAAAAATTTAAATTGAGTTTCGATATATATTGTTTCAAAGAAACATAATATCTAAAGATTTTATTCCATACATGAAAATTTTATTCCAAACACTTTATGCATGGAAAGTACAAATGTGTAAGGCACACTTTTCAGAAAAGTAAGAGAATATTCAGTTTTTTTGGGTCAATATAGTACCAATTGCTCATATAACTCATACCCCCTTAAAACTTGGCCAACTATACCAATTTTAACATTTTATTGTCTAGATAAAAATTTATCCCAATCAATAATGTCAAATTTAACCTTATATTTTTGTTCATTCGAGTCTAATAAGATTATAAGAGGGAGAGAGAGAGGGGAAAAAAGCGTGGAAGTGTGGAGTCGCTACTCAAGGCAGAAAACGCGAACAAAATATAAGGCGAAAAACCTAATTTCCTTCCTAACCCTCATATCATCGAGCAACGACCGCAGTGTTTGTGTGGAATTAAAAAATGGCGCAGAACGGCGGCGGAAGGAGGAAGAGAGAGAAGCCAAACATACTTATAACTGGAACTCCGGGGACGGGTAAAACGACGACGTCCGCGGCTCTGGCAGAGGCCACCGGTTTCCGCCATATCAACATCGGAGATTTGGTGAAGGAGAAGAGCCTACACGACGGCTGGGACGAAGAGTTCGACTGCTATGTCATCAATGAAGACCTCGTAAGCATACTTATCTCTTCAATTGATGTTTGTTTAATTATTTATAATTTTGTAAATAGATTGGAGCTTTTAAGATACGCACATTTGCCTAGTAAAGTTCCAAGGTTGTGATTTTTGAGAAACATCTTGAATTGAGTTTGCTATTTGATGTTTTTGGCAGGTATGCGATGAGCTTGAAGATTTGATGGAAGAAGGTGGAAACATTGTGGATCACCATGGTTGCGAGTTTTTTCCTGAACGTTGGTTTGATCATGTAGTGGTGCTTCAAACTGATAACTCGGTGTTGTATGATCGGCTAGCAAAGAGGTAAAATCTGCTTCCCTTATCTCATCAGTCATTATCTAGCTGCAATTGTGTGGGTTAACTCTGTTATTTGTTATGGTAGGGGTTATACAGGGAAAAAGCTCTCAAACAACGTCGAGTGTGAGATATTTCAGGTTCTATGTGAGGAGGCCAAGGAGAGTTATCCAGAAGAGATCGTGGTGGCGCTCACAAGTGACTGCATCCAAGATGTAGATAAAAATATATCCACTTTAACTGACTGGGTTAGAAATTGGACCTCTTTACCTTGATTGTTTGTTTGTTTATTTTCTACTTTGTATTTTGAAATTTTAATCAGATTTTTTGTTTCCCATTTCAATTACCACCCAATCACATCTTATTTATACATGGTGATGGAGGTAGTTTCAATCTGCAGTAGGCCATGTTTTGTTTACTTTTCTCAGCCAAACCCTAATCTGCATTCATGAATTATTTTCTGAGAAAACTGCCAATTAGTCTCATAAATTAATTAAGTAGATTTTAAAATTCTCATAAATTTCTTAAATTTAAATTTTTTATGTTATTATCATCAAACATTTTCAAAATTTTTTAAGAAAAAAAATTGTATGAACATTTACAAATAAATGTTTAATGAATTTTGAGTTTTTATATAAATTTCTATAGATTTTTACTTTTATTTTAAGTTTTCTAGAAAAAAATTACATTTCTTATTTTTTATACTCGTGTAAATTATATTTATAATGTAGTATCAGACTATCAGTATGGCCACATCAACCATATATTTTCTTTTAACAAATTGTACCTATTAATGGAGTAAAACTGTAACATAATTGGAATTAAGTACTTGCGGGAGCAAATATGATAACCTTTCTTTTCTTTTTTTTCTAATTTTTTTTGGTATTGTAGTGCTGGTCAAAACTCAAGCTAGTTGTTAATCTGCATTAACAGAGATAGAAGAGCAAAATTTTATTTAGATACAGATCCAACCTGGGCTATAAAACTGTTATCTCAACTTGTAGCAACAAAATTGGGTATGGGTAGGAATAACATGGAAGAATTAAACTCAGAAGAACTCCAGAACTCCTGTTATCGTGATGGGTGGATTGAATTCAAGACGACTCGCCTTTCCTTCCGCGAGTAATTGAGGCAACGTATTTGCTTCTTTCGCTGCAACACCTTCTGCAGTCCATACCGTCACATGTGGCCATTCATTTTTCGAATCTAATTTCTCCCCATCAACTACTCCAGGCTCGGCTTCCAGTGCTGCCAATTTCTCAGAGAACAAGAATGAACTCACAGCAATAGGAACATTTTGGTTGAGATACGGAGCAAAACCGGCTACAGCAGTTACACCATGACTTCTCTTGTGAGCCAGTGTCATGTGGGCTCTTGTGAGGCTGCTCTTCAAATCCTTGTCCTTGAGGAATTCTTCGACTCTATGATCCTTTGTACCTAACTGTTCCATGTAACCAACAATCAATCCCGTCTGCAACCTACAAGTTGTCCCTCAAAGCTAGCTTCTACATGCTAGACTAGAACCACCAGTGACAACAAGAAATTCAACGTGGTTTTATACACACAAGCACATGTATAGTTCTTCAGATAAACAGTGCAAACTTGTGTCAAGTGCATTTAGATGAGACATTGACCAGGGTTAGGGACAGTTAAATTAATTTCTTATTGTAGCATCCAGTAATCACTTACATTATGAAGAAGATCAATGACTTCTGAGACAGGCAGACTGACAGCAGCAAAGACGATGGTTTTAAGATTCCTTTTTTCACTACTAGGTGCTTTATAATCTCCCTTTGCGATTGCTTTAAGTTGTTCGATAACTTTTTCAACAGCAACACCAAATGGGACCTGAGAACAAGAGTAGAGGATTTACAAAATCTATGTAACAAGGCAAAAAACAATATCTTTAAGCTTACATCTGAAAGTGCACTATTTGCACCAATGAAAATGAGATTTTCCTATCTAATGAGCGCTCTAATACTGACCTGAATAGAATTGAGATGTTCAGCATTTGCAAACAATGTATCGCGCAATTGCTTCTCCCATTTTGCCCACTCCTTTGCATATTGGCCTTTAGAGGAATCCAATCTAGCAGATGAGAAGCATTACAAAATTAAATCAACTAGATAAGAAGGCACTAAACCACCATCAACATGCTGGACAAGGCATGCTTAATTGCATACATAAGAGGTTATAAGATCAACATAGTGCAAACAAGCTTTATATTACTTAATAGATAAAAATACAGTGTGGAGCAGGTACATTACTTTCCATGCTGTATGGAGTGAAGCTTGTATAAACTTAACCCTTCCTCCAAAGTAGACTTCACACTTTCAGGTAGAGGAGGCCTTTTTCACATGCAAAGATAAAAAGACTGTGAGTCCATTGTCAAGAGAGAGAGCATTTGGTGATCAAGGAGGACCATATTAGAGACAGAAATTTAATCCAATCAATACAGCGTAAACAGTTAAATAGCAAGCTAACAGTGGGAAGTATTAAACATGCAACACAACAACGATTTTCATGTGTTTATTTTTGTTATCTACTAGCCTCTCTTTCTTCATCTACTTGTAGGCTCAGCGGAAGATATCAACCGTGATCCATTTTTCATAATTGAATAGCCTTCCATCATATTCCCGGCAGATATTGCATCCTCACAAGTGTAACAACAGGACCATACACTGTAACAACATCACTTCTACTCAAGAATCTAAGAGGCAAATTACTGCAGCACCAAAATCAGACACACAAGGCTAAATCAGCACATGGTGAAGCCAGGTCAGTGTGACAGCAGTACTTTTTTTTTTTCTAAGAACCTTCATTCCACAAATAAGTGAATAAGTATCTCCTGCCATATATCATCAAGATTCCAAACTATGTTCATGCCCCGAAGAAAAAAAAAGCATGAAACATTTTCAGGAATTAATTTAAAAGCCAAGTGGATTTACTCATATTACGCACAAATTTACACCGAATCAAGGATGAGAACACGATATATTTCATGTATTATGCCTAGTGTTGACCAGTCATTCAACTGCCGAACCACAAACCATCAAAACAAATGAAAGAGGACTGTATCAAAAGGGGGTCACCAAATGATTAATCGTGCAGCTGTGTCAAACCAAAATATAACATCAGTCATCCCAAGTGATATCATGTCCTAGGGAGTCATGTTGTGTTAGATACTGCACCTGCTCAGTGGGAAGAGTTTTGTGTTCATGATACATTCTAAAAAGCATGTCTAAATAACAACTGAATTCTTGAATCCACTCAAAAAAGATAGGACTACTTTACACTGAAGTGTAATTATGTATAACAATTAACAACGATCAATAGGATTATTCATCTCAGAAATAAAAACAAAAGGAACGACTAAGATCCCTAAGCATAAACTAATCTAGTAAAAGAACTGGAGAAAACAATGTTGCCAATTAGTCTTATAAAAAAATCAGACCTTTTGGGTTCCAACAAAGGTATCTTCACAATCGAGCCAAAACGTTCTATTAGCTCCGTTTCAAACTCCTTACGGTCCTGGTGATTGTAGGTCAATGGCATAATTAAAAAAAAAGGTTTTAGAAAGATGTAATAGTTTTTCCATAACTTACTGAAGTAACTGTACCTTGCCATCATAAAGATGGTAGAACATCATTAACACATAACCAGCATTTGGAGATGACTTGTCAAGATTTCCCTAGATGACGCAAATGAAAAAATAGTTATAACATTTAAATTTTCCAAGAACGGAGGGAGTGGACTACCTAACCTGAGCTAATATCATTATTACCGGATGATTAACACGGTGAAGCACTCGAAATATGAAAACAGCAAGAGCATCGAGAGAGAATGGATTTGATTCAGTCCCTGCACAATTTCAGGGGAGAAAGTAGATGAATAAACCAATTAGTGAAAATATGAAAGCAAAGATATTCAATAGCAGACAAATAATTAGAAACCTTAAGAAAAGCATATCAAAGGATATACTTAACAAAAGCATAAAAGAAATATGTAGAAGCAACAAAAAACTTCCCAAGTAAAGTTGTGATGGAATCAGCAATACATACATTAGCTTTCTGATAATGACGAGATAGTTCTTGCATACATTATGTTTTATTGAGAAAGAGAAATAATTGTTAAGAATGCAGCATTGGAGAAATAATCATCGTTTTCAAAAGAACATAGGCAAGTTGAAACGGATGGAACAATCAGCAATGTTCCTGAAAAGAAGATAAGACTCTAGTGAAGAAATTAACCTTCTGAATCAGGTATGACTGGAACCGCAGATGCCCTTGAGCTGCGACACATGTCCTCAATCTACAAAGATTTGGATAACATAAAAATTTAGTTAAACTTAACAAAATCTTATATATATTACCGTTAGCATTTTGCAGCGGATGAGAAACTACCAGTTCTTTTGTATGGATAACAACCTTCATCTGCCAAACTTAGAAAAAATACAAATATACAATTGGATGAAATAACCAAACTCAAGAAAGAAGAATAAATTTCTGACCTGTCTCCAAACTTCTTCATTGGGAGCGTTTTTGTCAGCAAGCATAATTGAGTTCGGTTTCTTGCGGTACTCTTGACCAACCTTTTGCCAATACCTCCCTAATTATGATACAATAAGTAAATCAAGAAATAGGTAAACGATATAGTGAGCTAGAACCAAACAAAATATTACTAATAGGGCCCCCCTCCCACACACATAAACGAGAGAGAGAGAGAGAGAGAGAGAGAGAGAGAGAGATGTTTTTTGCTTATTATGCGAGTAATGTGCCATTAAAGCACTCCAAAAAATCCTACTATAATCAAGCACATTCTTTGTTTCATTTTACACGATACTTGTTACTGTAAGTTTCAAAGAATATATAATTAGTTTATACAGTTCAAATATTTGAGAAACTTCATAAATTTGCAAGGAATGGTCCTGTAGCAATGGACATTTATGTATGTGTGTGTGTGTGTGTGTGTGTAATATATCAAATGAGGTAATATAACTTGACCCACCAAACAAGAAAATAACCACATTTATATCAAGATAGAAAAATGAGAAAAATGACACCACAGAGAATATCTTTAGTTGATTTGACACAATGAGAAAAAATTGACACCATAGAGAATATCTTAGTTTATTTTGACACAACGGGATAGCTACTAAGTCAGTTTGTACAGAATAGGACCAATAATATATTCTGACAGACCACAATCAGGAAATTGACAGGGAAAATGAGATTCAGCAGTATACCTTTGATAAGATCACCCATCAAACTATGCATTGGACGATCATCACCAAGCCTTCCAGGGGTACCCAGTATTTCTTTACAAAGTGCTGACTTAGCACAACCAGGGATTCCTAATTGGAAATTGACGATGAACTCAGGAAATTAAAGAGCAGGAATAAATAGGACAGGGCAAAGATCAGGCAGGAGATCCTTTTCCAGATAAGCATAGTTCAAAAAGACACGCGTGCATGCACTCATACACACAAAAATTGATGATATTTTTTCATGATATTTACAAGCAGTATGACGTGCACTAGCACTTCCATAATCTGTAGTGATACGCAGAAAGTGCCTAAAACTAGCATAACACCTACCTGGAAAGAAGACAATAAGTCCTCGATCTTTAGCAATGGTTTCCTTGACCATGGGAGTTGGACTTGAAGGAATTATATCTCTCTCAGGTTCAAGGTCACCCTCCTCGTCTCGGCCTCCCTCAATAATGGCCATGAAATCTTCAGCTCTAACCAAACTTCCAGCAGATCCAATCAAAGCTTGATTTTGAGGACTGCGCTTTGCATATTGCTCGAGGAATGGCTCTGCTTCGCTAAGGTATGTAGACGATGACAGTGATTTGTGTCCACATTTTCTACGAATATATACAGCCCTTGATAGGGGAAAAAACAAATCACATACTGCATCACAATTTTGAAAAGAATGTAGATAGATATCGAGATATACCATTCATCCAGCATCTTGCTGAGCTGCCTTTGCTTTGCAGCTGAAGTATTCCATTTCTGCATTTGCCTAGAGGGGCCAGATAAAAGTTATAGATACAACACAAGAGCATACTCCTTAATATATTTCACCTTAAAAGTCCAATGGTTTTCAGAAAAAATTTATGAGATAGAAAGCCAGAAAGAAAAATTCACAAGAGCCATTGTTCGCATCATAACCTAGACGATAGCCCTAGAAAAAACTTCTATTGACATCAATAACAGGTCCAATTACTGCAGAAGATGCAAAAAGAGTTTGTCATAGCACTAGGTCCTCACCAAGTTTCCAAGAATTGACAATATCTACTTGAAAAGTAAAATGAAACTTAGAAACTAATTCACACCACAAAATCATGAGGAGTCTTCTAAACTGTTTTCTGACACAAGTGCCAACATCATTCTTAAAACAAGGGCCAAAGTTCTTTCAGAACTTTTCGCCTGAGCAAATGGCACAATACCTTCAGTAAGGAAAAATGGAAAATAACCATTTTTATTTGAATTTTTCTATTGACGCTTACACGCATGCAAGTTAGGCTTTAGGGAAACTACCTCATGTAGTAGGCCTTGTATGCAGCTTCACCTTGTTTAAAAAGAGTAGACAAACCATTCCGAATGAGAAAGGTCCGTATCTGCATGCTCGACAAAGAGAATAAGGAATAATGCATCCAATACATGCTGAATGAACAGCACGTAGAGTAATCAATATAGAAACATCATCGAAAGTACATGTAATTGACAAAAATACTTATAGGATCAAATTCTCTCTTTTTGTTCTTTCTTGTTTTCCTTGATAGGAAAAACAGAACATTTTACTTGATAAAAGCTCCCTCAAAACTAAACAAACCAATCTCCAAGTTTGCAACATACCCCGTGCCCACCTTGCATCTATAACTTAAAAGAGTCCATGTAAATGAAAAAAAATCTAAAACAATGATAGACATAACTCAACAAAAGGAAGAATATCCTACCGAATAATCCACGCAAAATATTAAGCATCATAGAATAGTGGTAAAAAAATTGAACACATTTTTACATGATAGTGATTTATTGCCAAAGACACTGAACAAATTTGGGTCTAAATGTTGAAGTTTTTTCCCTTATTTTATAAACAAAAAAAAAAAAAAAAAAAAAAAAAAAAAAAAAAATTATGCTTGAGGGCAAGGGACCAGTCAGCCACATATCAATAAGTCAGTGGGGTTTTACCTTACAAAGTATCACACATAATGATGATCAGGACATAACTTCTGACATCATTTCAAACTACTAAAGATAATTAGGGTGGGATGTAATCAAACAAACTACAATGATCTGAGTAATTGATGAATGCAGGGCAAAACTCTCATACCTTATACGTAAGGAACTTCAACTTGATCATCAGGTTTGCATCTTCATCAGCTAAATCATCTTTTGCAGATTCACCATTTAAGCCACTCCCAGAATTAGTTTTCCCTTGGAATTCCGCAGCTCTTTCCTTATTAGCCTTGAATAAGTTTAGGTCGACAAAAAAACCTGAGAAAGCAACAAATATTAGACCATAATTTCTACAATTGTCAGCACTGGCAAGCATTTTGCAAAGATATGAAAAGGAACAACAAAGAAAAATGGCACGCGCGCGCGCACACACACACACGGAGAGAGAGAGAGAGAGAGAGAGAGAGAGAGAGAGAGAGAGAGAGATCTTGCAGGAGCACGCAACACTCTGACTAAAAAAAGTAAAAAATAAAACTATCAAGCAGTGTATCGACAATATATTACCATAGATCAATACATCAGGCAAGAGGACCTTACAGTGCAATGTTATTCTGGAAATTAATAGGAGTCCCGTATATGTTTCATGCGATAAGCAATGCTCACATAACTCAAAATATAAAATTCCAGAAATAATTACACATTACAAATATACAGAGCACAAATTCAGAGCAAAATATATACCTCGATATAGTGGCCACAATCCAGGATTATGCCTGCAATATGCCATATTTATTCATTAAAAAACAAATTACAAGAAGAAACTATATGCATAATACCAAAATTAGTTCTATAGGAATAAAGAAAAGCACAATAGAATTACAGCTAATGTATGAAGCGTAATAGATTTACAGACTTCATCATACCTCATCTCTTTCTGGTACCGTCTAAAAGTTGAGTCACTGTGGACATGGACAACCATCTTAAAATGAAGACTGTCATTTGTAGCAGAGTCGACTTTATGAAAATTATGATAAAACTTAAAAGCAGCAGGGTAGTGCTTTTCTCTCATCACACGAATCATTTCCTGAAGCAAAGGTTAATGAAGTTAATGACATTGAAGTAGATAATTACCCATCAGGATACTGGAGCAAGCTGACATGAATAAGAGAAGGGAAATGAAAAGTTGAGGATCTAAATTATCACCCTCGATCCTCTTGTCCACCAAGGACAATAGAATCGCACTTTACACAATCTAACAAGGAAAAGCTTCACCTTGCTGTCAAAGGGTTTATGCATTCTCCTACCCATCGTGAAGTGAATATGAAAGAATAAAAACATTGCTAAAAACCATGTACCGGTCCTTATTTTTCTTTTCTGATTTCCCCAGTTCTCAAACTCAAGATTAAGCTGCACGAGAAATGCAAACCTGTAATTTGGTAGTAGAAAAATCTGCTGGACGGGTTTGCAGAAACTTTGACAGAACAGATCGATCTGCATTTCTTGAATGAATATCAGAGGCTTCAATTCCAAACCAGTCCAAATGGTTTGGGGAGAAAGATGTACCAACATTTTCAAGAAGTGCCTTAATTTGCTGCAGTTATAACCAAACAAAATAAAGAAAATGACCAATTCCAAGTACAATACCTAGACGGTTAGGTAAAATAAGCATCTTGATAGAAGGAACATCAGATAACCTGCTTTTCATTGGTTCTGTTTGCAGCACATATTTCACGCAAGCTGGATCCAAGTTCACCTGGTGTGCAATTTACAGACAGAAGTGCACAAATCAATACAAAATCAAGTCAGAGTTAGTGGAAGTATGGTGCACACAATAAAGGTTGGAAAGAAGGTAGACGCAACATTAACTAAATTAACACATTGGCCAAAAAAATTGGAATTAGAAGCAACATTTCTCATTAATGGGAAGTTGGGAACACAAAACTATTAAAGTTGTAAATAAGAAATTTATGTCAGTAAAGACGGATGCCAGAGACTATTCTTTTGCCATGTAACTAGGAACCCTGAAAACAGTCGTGTAGTAAACAAAGCCATCTTCAAAAGGAATAAAGTTGGTTATTCATTTGTCCATGTAAGAAGTAGTTAGTAAATACATATATTAATATTACCATGGGAAATTACACGCAATCAACAAACAATTGTACTTGAAATTAGCATTAGAGCAATCATAATAAGCAAAGAAGTTTGAGATCAATGTAAACCTTTTCAAATGATATGCAGAGTAAAACTTCTGAAAATAATCTGACATCTCATTGGTACAGTGTCCAAAAATGACACATCAAAGTCAACAACTTCTCTTTTCCGGAATGACTCAAACATCGAACTATTCTACCTATAACGATGCTGTAATGACTCAAACTAGAACTGATCCCCCAATAAAGGTTTTGGTATAGGTGACAGGATCCCTCAATAAAGGTTTTGGTATAGGTCACAGGAGGATGGCAACCCACAATTCTTTTCTTAAAACTTATTTTAATGCTAATTTAAGGGACATGAGATTTTCTATCAATTTAATATGCCTTGAAGATTGATGATTCTAACTCATCATAGGTCCTTGTTGCTACTTGCTACCCTCTTTAGGATTATTGGTTTTGACAGTGAACCCAGATGATTTGATTGATTTCCCATAAGCTAGCATATATAAGGAAAGCGGTGCATCCAATATTACTTTTCTATACAAAAGAAGATTTAACTGAGATAAAATCAGATTACCTCCCTCCATTGGTGGTGGAGGATAGTCTCTCAAAACCTGCTTCATATGTTCTGAACTCTCGTGGCTTACTATCCGAGCCACTAGACCTTCCAAGATTTCACCCTGCACCATTATATGATCTTTTGATCCTGCAGGTGGGTGGGGGGGGGGGGGGGAGGAGGAGGATACAGATCAGCTTTGTATGCAACTAATTTGATAACTATAGATATGAAAATTCAATTAGCTCAACTATAGTCGACAGTAAATGTTGGGGATGGGATTGACTGTAGGCAATACACAGGACATACAAAATATATTCAAACAGCAAGACAAATCAAGGAGTTCTCAGCCTCATTTATGGTTTATCAGGTTATGGCATACAAATATCAGTATTGGACAATGCACGGGCCATAGGAAAATAAGGTATAGGCATGCAGGATTTACATTTAACATAGTGGTATAGTAAACAATGTGTGAAAATGGAAGAACCTACAAAACAATGGAAAATCAGGCTATATATGTATATTAATTATATGCAGGTTAATGTCAAGGGAAATAAGTTCACATGAAGAGTATTAAATTCATGAAAGGGCCCAACATACAAGATCAAACCATCAAGATTCATGAAATAAATTCTTTAATTGATAACAGATGCACTTGTGCTCTTGCACATAGAAATTGATGGGATTAGTTTGTGACCTAGCTCAAGAAGGGTGAAATCAGTGGAGTATATCAAGTTGAAAATAAGACCATGTTCTACCCTAACTCAGTTGGTCAGTCCAAGCAAGAACAAAACCACAATCGTCTGTCAACAGCTAAAACTAAAGCATGCTAATTTGATAAACACAACAAAATAGCAACAAATATTTAGTAAAAGTTGCTTTCTTAATCTCAATTTAACTTTACCAGGTATTGATATATCTGAAACTTCATCGAGTGCTTTGCACACAGGTGTGGCTGTTCCTTCCTCACAGAGTGCATCAAAAGCCGCAAAAAATGACGTGACAGATTTCCTGAAATAGAGAGAGAATATTCAAATGCACAAAAAGAAGTGTGTAACCTTGATTTTAAACTTTCACCAGCTGAAATAGGGCAGGATTCTTCATCACCGTTTGAATCACTATTTGACACAAGGGCAGGGGGCATCATAAAATTTTATTCAAATAAACGTTCACAACAAAGGTATGTGTTGCATGGAGATTTGCATGTGAGTAGGTAGAAAGTTGGACTGCGTCTTGGTGACCTTAAAGCTTACAAAACAATATGTTATCATCTACACGAACTTTTAGCTGTCTCCGATTTATGAAAGAAGAAGAGTTCTTCAATCAACAAAAAATATAGTTGAATTCTTCGTTATTTCTCTGTTGGACAGAAAAATAAACAGAATCTGCAGGCATTGAAGTGATGAGCTACTTCATACACACTGACTGGAGTGATTAGATAAGCCAAAAGTCATCCATACTCTATGGTAGAGGAAAGCAAAATAGCAGTAATTGCCTTCATGAGATGCCCAAAAAGAGAACCAAGGAGAGTTATAAGACGCTGCAGGAGCCATAGTACAGGTAGGCAAGTTAGTCAGAAATTTCTAAAACCTATGATATGGGAATAATACAATTAGTTCCACATTGACAAAGCCAACAGCTGGTTTCATCTCAATTAGAAGTAAAGAGGAACGTTTGTGCTCGCAGCTCAGGTCTTGAGCAAGTCAGATTGCTAATATAAACATAATTTGATAGAAATCAAAGTAAAATTTCCACGCATCAAGAAACAAAATTTCTTATACATTCAAAAAATAATAAATCAAAACTCACCTTGTCGAGAATAACCACACATGATTTGTGGGTAGTCGCCAGTTTCTACAAAAAGCGATAAGATCAGGAGTTGAGTAGAATTTTGGTTTTCCGTTGCCCAACTCTGTGACTGCAGTCACAACCACTGTAAAAGATTGGAAAAGAGTATCAGCAAAATGGGGGCACACAAACCTTAAATTTTAGGAATATCATTGAAACTGAATACAGATGAGAAGCCTTCATTTGTAGTTTCAGAAAAATACAGATATAAAAGTGATACAAAATAAAAGAGGCACTAATAGTCCTTCTGCCCCTTCAACCATATGCACTAAACATAAATCATCTGCATACACAAAAGCATGACAAATAAAGAAATTATACAACCATTTTGCTCCAAAGCACATAGCTAAACCAACGCATGATCTGCAAGCCCCACTCACCTTTAGTCCTATCTTGTATCCACTTTAAGGGAATATGAGTGAAATAGGAAACATGATGTTTTTTCATTTACAAGGGACAAGTAGTTTAGGACAACTGGAAGAGGATGCAGTCGCTCTCACCTCACATGGAACGAAAATTAAGAAGTATATGATCTTTGGAATAAACCTTCAATTTCTAAACTGATTTAAAAGAAAAGCAAGAAAAGGAAGAGAGTAAACTGATAATTCACAAGGAAATTGGGGTGCTAAAAGAGATGATTATAATGGCATCTCTCATAAGGTAAAGTCTATATCAAATATATAGTTTGTGGCTATCCCAATAGTCAATATCAAGGAATCAATGAAAATATTTTCTGTTCACTCACCATAATCATCACGAGGGCGTTGCCCATGGTCTCCCAGTACAGCAGTTACCAGCTCCATTGATATGCACATACGATTCCTCTGAGTACAACAAACAAGTAATTCTTTTTTTTAGATGATAAGGAAAAACCAGTAAAGAAGAACACGAAGCAACATGCAAGTGTACAAATCTTAGCACAACCTCATTTACTATAAAGTAAATGTATAAGTGTGCAATTCTTAACATAGCAACACATGCAGGCTATCTTCATTGGAATTTAGGATGAAAAGAATAAAAGTTCCAAAGCCATATGATTACTGAAGCTTAAATGGTCTTATTCGCTTAAATTCAAAATCTCAACACTCAAACCAAGTTGAAAAATTAGATGTTAACTTCTCATCTAACACGAGAACTGTGAATTTCATCTTTCTGAATTAGACTTGAGCATAGCTATCCCATTCCAGATTTACCTCAAGAAACTCATTGAACTCAGCTTGCTTCTTGCTGGCTTGTGAACCCCACGCTTCACGAAACATGCGCCCCAGTACAAAAACACCAACAGCAGTATAACTGTTGTACACGCATGGAATAACAAAGCTTCGATAAGACAATAAATGAAAAGCAGCAAAGCAACAAGGCCAATAGAGATCAATTGGGACTCAAACTGCCATATATTTTTTCTTATTTCTAGAGCCTAATGCATGTACAATAAAAATACCCTAAGCTCTTAAAATGCCGAAACATATAATGCCAGAAAGATGCTTGATACTGTTTAAGCAAATGGCACAAACCATGACCAACATAGACCAAGAGTAATAATTCCTACTAATTTAGTCATTTTTCTTCCCGCTCCAGCAAAATTAATTGTTATGAGTCATATGCATTGTATGTTTACGGCCACTTAACTACCTTTCTCGCTCTCATGGAAAGGAAGGTAAGACCAGCATCTAATTTAAGTTCAGAGATATACAAAACCTAAAATCTTCCTTTGGCTGATCCTGACATAAATTGTGGGACAATAGCCCCTTGACTACAGTGAGACGTTAAAACACCCAATCCCATTTGAACGAGCAAACGGAGGCGATATGACTATAGCCCTTAATTAGGTGGGAGGTAGCATTACTTAGTGACTAAGTAACTTAGTGCAGTGCAACGTACATGCCAATTGTCAAGCAGCAATAGAAAATTCTCAAGACTACAGTAAACAGTTATTAATAACAAAATGCTACAGCAGAGTAAATTAAAAGGCTTGCATAATTCACCGAAGTAAAAAATAATTTAGCTTAACTTTTGACTCCAGACATGACAGTTATATTGAAATCAAAACATGAGAAAATCGATGCCATAAAGAATAGCAAAAGAGGAAGTGAAGGATAAGAGGATCCATCAATAATGGACTTACATATTCCCGTAGCTATTCTTGGCATATGCTCCTCCCTCATGTCCGGCATACATGAAAAGTGACCCAGAGTGCTTGAGTGAAACCTGTAAAAGTTACCGGAAATCTTAGATGCAAACAGTAAAGTCAAAATTTAAGGGAAAACAAAGACGAAGGAAAAGAAAAGATACAACAATACTAATATAACCAAAAGTTCTTTTATGAGGAGGCAAGAGAAACCTAAAAATAGTCCATTGTCCTACCTCCACTGTAGCTAAGCCTTTGGAAACCATCTCTATCATCCTTGTCCTAACCTGTGAGAATTGCATTAAGAAAATTCAAGCATATACATCACAAACTCAAAAGGTGTCTGTAACAACATAATACTACCTTCAACTGCTGATGGCTAAATGACTTATAATATTTTACCAACACCTATATAACTATGAGAAGATGAGCCATAAATATCATCAAATTCACTTGAAACGATCAATATTTATCTGGTTAATAAGCTAAGATAATCACAACACTAGAAGTTACTATATTCTGTATCTTGTTCTATCCATACAAAAAGCATAGATGGGATAGCTTACCTCTTGATCGGACTTCTCATTTTCAAATTTGGGGTAAAAAGTAGCTCTAACTTGCGCAAGTGAGTATGTCGAGCTGTCTGTGGTGAAACTTTCCAACATTTTGCCGCTAAACAACTTACTTGAAACAGCAGCAGGGGTTCCAGCAGATTCCCTTTGGATTCCATTGCCTGGAGCTGAATCGAGTTCCACTGCTGTAGTGCCACTTACTGTACCATATGACTTGGGCTTCCATACAGATTTTTGTTCACGAATAGGTGCATGGGTTGTTAGCCCAATGCTCCCAAACTGTATTGATGGGACTGAGAGAGCAGGCTCTTCTGCAACAGTCAGTGTATTGAGCCTATCCTGGGCAGCTTCCATGACTGCATTTGAGGAATCTCCAGAAGCTGAGTTGGCTTTTGGCTTCTCCACCCATCTGTGTTCTTTACCGACTCCCCGTGGCTGAGTTATTGCACATTATAAAATCCAATTACCATCACTCCCACTTTAGCAGAATACACTACCAGGCACAACTATCTTTAAAGCAAGAATGCTAGATGACTGGCAAGAATACAAGGCCACAAATGGTAAACCTCGAACCCAAACAATTACAGAATACTCCAAGGAATATAAATAAAATTGTACAAGTTCCGAAAGCAAATACAAAATATTTCACAACGCTATACGAGAAATTCCAACTTGGTGCACCCTTGAATACAAATTTCAGTCCACATTAACAATCCATAGTTTTAGTAGCCGAGCATCAAATAGTCAAATACAATACCAAAACGCGATAATCATGGACATCAGTATTCTCAGCACCACTTTAAAGGGATCTCCCACAGTCGCAACGCAAAAATCAAAACAGGAAAAAATAAGCATCAATAAATAATAACCACTACAAATTTCAAACCCCTACAGTCAGTAGTATGAAAACACAAAAAACATGAGTCCATGCAAAGACGCAAATGATCTACGACGTACCTGCTTGCGAGGCATGGTCTGGGGGAAGAGTGATGAGTGAGAGGGGGTGAGAGAGAAAGGGCGAAGCGGAAAGAAGCTTCTAGAGGAGAAGAACGGGCGAGAATAGAAGGTATTCGAGAAACCACACAAAAATCTCCGCGAAACAGACATCCACTAGCAGACAGAAGATCGGCGCAGGGTGTACGTATAATGTATCTATATATAGAAAAAAAATTCCGGAGAAGATCAAAAACGGCGAAAACAATGAGGGCGTGGGCGTAAAATTGCAAGGCCTCCGCCGCCTTATTGAATTGATTCAGTAAATCGCATTCAACGTGGAAATGATGCAATTTGTTGTGGGATTTCACTTCCTCTCACTCCATCTCAACACGGCAAATTCCACATGGAAATGGAAAGGATCCTTCCACAGTCTACACCACCAATTGTTCTTCAAATTAAGATAAACTCCCCTACTCACAAAAAAAGGGAATTTTATGTACAGACATCCTGCAGTTATGTTGTTAAGATTGTTGAAATCTTCTTCATTTAGTTTGAATTCAATAGTTAGAAATCTATAAAAACATGAATTTACATTCACTCGCAAGCTAAATATGTGTACCTAACAACAATTAGTGTGATTTAAGATGATAATATTAGGTGGTTTATAAATAATACAGTATGGTATTAGGCAATAGGCATAGGGCAGTAACTCTAGAAATTTCTAATTCCGCACGAGGAGTTGCAGAATAGATCTAAACATCAACTGTTTTCACTTTTAGGAAATATATTCTGACTATCCTTGAAGCAAATTCACTTAGTCCAACAACTACTTTAACAAAGATAAGCAAAGAAGGCAGAGCCTCAAATGTTAGAAAAGCCTCAAATCTGCTAGCTCTTAACACTGTAAATTTAACAAATTTTGCAAACTAAGTAGCATGTCAGCCATAGCAAGTAGCTCCTACTTCTGCTCGATACTAATAGATGCACCTATTTTTTCTAGCATAGATGGTCAAAACACAATTTACTGGAGTCATCATTTCTCTCTAAATGTAGCATAAATACAAACTAGAGAGAATATGATACTAAGGATCGAGCTTTTTGGTGCATAAGCAGTATGCCATGAGGGCTTTGGTATTTCTTAATTTCACTGATCCTGATTATGATTATGATCACCGCAGCCAGTTGAGATATCACTCGAACTATCATAATTACATTAATCCTTGCTCAAAATACCTTAATCAAGGTCCCAGGAAGGAGCTAGCAGACAAGCTACGAATAAATATTTAATTGTTGACAACCCAAGGATTCAAACAAAGCAGGTCAGAGTCACTTCAAAATTATTAATCCAGCTCATTTTGCTCCTATGCTCATAGTAAACTAATTTAAAAGGCTATCATTGATTCATACCACACACGTGTCAGCACTAGTTGGCCAGCTGCACAATTTCATATCCATTGATCAGAGAAGCAATTAACTGATATCAATTTCTACATTATAAGCATATTAAGCATGGTTCAAGCTACAGTTCCAGTTGCTAAACAAGCTAATTTCTTCTCCGATTAGGGGAAAAAAAAATCACACGGTTTTACACATGCATTAAAACTACACATTATTTCTAAGGATATGATCGACCACTAAAATTGCCGCCACCATTATAATCCAATAATGATAGACTAGGGTGCTACAATCATATCACGTCCTAAAAACATACAGAACGAACAACAACTCCACACATAACAAAATGGAACAATAGCCCGAGAAAATATGAATTCACCTTGCAACTAGCCACCAAGTCCATCCTCTTAACCCCACGGAAAATTTATCTCCGACACGGTCACTTCTCAGGAGAATCAGCAAATGATCAATCAATTTTTCAGTCAACAGTTCTTTCAACTCTCTCAAATCGAAAACTGATCCAATCAAACAAAGAAAAACTTAATCCAAACCATCCACATCATCAAGAATTTTCCTCAATCAAAACCAAAATTAAAAATCCTAAACATACACAAGTCATCAGCAATTTAACTATCTTTTATTTTTCTTAAAAGAAAAGGCTGAAGAGATAGAAAGCTCTCAGTGAAAAGAACAAGAAAAAACTGAAAAAATTAATCAATAAACATGAAGGTAGCCGCGAAACTGACGAGTTTCTGGCGGTAAGAGTAATTAGGGTTTTGGAGAGACCAAAACGATGACTCTTCTTCTCCGCCGCCTCTCTCCCTCTCTCTCTCTCTATCACACACAAACACAGACCAACAATGGTATGAAATGTGTGCTTTTCATTTGAGCCCAGGAACCAGCCGGAAAGAGAAACTACCGCAGAAACGTCCGGGTTTCGATTGTCTGTGCTCGACTCCACGTGTCGGCGCATTTTCTGCTTTTATTTTTCAGTCATAGGTTTTGACGTAAGGGAGCTCATGAAAACCTACAACGGGAGCGGAAAGGATACAAGGGGTGCGCTGTAGAAGGCTGTACCTTAATGACGATTTCGGTATTTCTTTGAGTTGACTATTAAAAGGTCAAAGGTACAATTTTTATGGGCAAATTCCACCCTACGCTCAGCGCAGGAAGCGCCTCTCACGGATGGGCGACACGTGTGGCTTTTCTCCGATACCCGAACCATGGCCTCTGAAGCTGATTCCGAACCTAATTTTTTCCAAGCCTGGGTGAACAGTGCATCGCGCTTTCCAATAAAATTTTAGGTCAGGGAATTTGAATTCCAACACTACTTTAGGTCAGGGAATTTGGGTTTGTGATTTTGATCAGGGAAGACGACTCTGCTGCGGAAATTGACGGGGAAGCACATGGTGGGTGGCCGAGATGTGGTGAGAGTGCTGAATTGCTCAGCGTTTCACGACACCAGTCTCGTTTGCGGAGGCGATTTAGCCTATTTGGGGAGTCTTGGAGCACGAGTGTGGTAATTTGGTGGAGAAGCTTGCTAATTTTGATCGCGAGAGGATCCCAGAGCGTGTTGTCCATGCCAGAGGTGCCAGCGCCAAGGGATTTTTTGAGGTCACTCATGATATATCGCACCTTACTTGTGCTGATTTCCTTCGAGGCCCTGGAGTTCAAACACCTGTTATTGTCCGTTTCTCCACTGTTATCCGTGTGCGTGGTAGCCCTGAAACTCTCAGGGACCCCAGAGGATTTGCTGTGAAGTTCTACACAAGAAAGGTAAAATTCTCACACCTTAATTCTTGTTGAACTTTGTTTCTTAATGATAAAATAAAAGCTTCTCACTCAAACAGATGAGCGAGTTTTATTATCAAATTTATGCATCTTTGCTTATCTAAAAAATATGTTCTTGCTTCATTAATGAACAACGTAGTGACTTTCTTAATTCCACATGAAAGAATCAAAAGATGTGTTACTTTACGGCTTAGTTAGGTGACTGATTTTGTCTGCCTTTTTGCATTGGTTTAGGAAAACTTTGATTTGGTGGGAAACAACTTCCCCGTCTTCTTTATCCGTGATGGAATGAAATTCCCTGATATGGTTCATGCATTGAAACCCAACCCAAAGTCCCACATTCAGGAGAACTGGAGAATCTTGGACTTCTTCTCTCACCATCCTGAGAGTTTGCACATGTTTACGTTCCTCTTCGATGATTTGGGTGTCCCACAAGATTACAGGCATATGGAAGGCTCAGGTGTCAATACCTATATCTAATCAACAAGGCCGGGAAAGTACATTATGTGAAGTTCCACTGGAAGCCTACTTGTGGAGTGAAGTGTCTGTTGGAGGATGAAGCTATTAAGGTTGGAGGAGCCAATCACAGCCATGCCACCCAGGATCTCTATGACTCAATTGCAGCAGGCAATTATCCCGAGTGGAAACTTTTTATTCAGACTATAGATCCCGATCAAGAAGACAGATTTGACTTTGATCCAGTTGATGTTACAAAGACTTGGCCCGAGGACATCCTGCCATTGCAACCCGTTGGTCGTCTGGTGTTGAATAAGAACATTGACAATTTCTTTGCAGAGAATGAACAACTTGCATTTTGCCCTGCTCTTGTTGTCCCTGGGGTTTACTATTCTGATGACAAGCTGCTCCGAACTCGGATCTTTTCTTATTCTGATACTCAAAGGCACCGTCTTGGACCAAACTATCTGCAGCTCCCAGTTAATGCTCCAAAGAATGCCCATCACAACAATCACCATGAAGGTTTTATGAACTTCATGCATAGGGAGGAGGTATTATTTCTTGTATTCTCTGCCAAAAAAAACAGGGAATTCAAGAGTTCATAAAAGGATCTCTCTATGCATTTAATTAATATGCTTTCTTCACATAACATCATTAGACAGTTAATAAAAACTAAGTCTACAGTATCCTCAATTACATTTTGTTTCTTGCTGAAGAGATTGTAGGCTTCTGGTTACCTTGCGTTACATTAATTATTCACGGTTCTTATTCTTGGCATGTAAAGAAGTACTCATAACATGCTTCCTTCTGCATCTTTACTTCATGTTTTGATTAGATGGTCCTGCTATTTTCAGGTGAACTATTTCCCATCTAGGTATGATCCTTGTCGTCATGCTGAGCAGCACCCCATCCCTCCTGTGGTGTTGACAGGGAAGCGTGATAAGGTATGCATATTGCCTAAACTATGCTGCTTGATATTATGCCCTTTGTTTGTTTGTTTTTTTCTTTCAGGACTTTGGTATTGACCTATAAAAACTAATGGAGCAGACTGATTTGCATTTTGGTGTCTAAACTTATTTGAGTTTGTCAAGGCGAAACATTAAGCATTGTCTGAGCATCGGTTGACATTTTACTCTTCCCATTATCCTTAGTCCTTTGCCAAAATTCTCTCCATGAATATACATGGATTGTGCTGGTCACCGATGCAATACTATAGATGCTCAACTGCTTAATGGCTACATTAGTTTATATGGTATTAGATTAAAAAGCTTGGCCTCGTATTAAAAATTTTAGTGAAACTGTCTTGTTCCTTCGCGACGTTTCTTTTACCATATATTCTGCTGTCTTTTGTGTTTGTAATTGCTTTAGAGTTTCTGTAATACAAACATTGTTTCATCAAATATATACTTATTTGATATAAATTATGGGAAATATCGTGTTTGATTTTCAATATTGTGGGATTTGATGCCTACTTTAGGCTTCTAAAACTGATTGCTGTGAACCAGAGAGAATCTTGCAGATGGGCATATCTATGTATTAATTTGAAGAATCTGTGGCCCTGACGTCCCTCACAAACCCCCCAGCGCCAGGTACCTTCATTTCCTTTTCCAACCTTCTCTCTCTTTCAGATTCACTTAATTTAATCCCCCCTCTCTCTGTTTATAACCTTTTAATTAGGTAGATGTAAAATTATTGTTTAGCTCAATATATTGTTTGCTGTAGATTAGGAGTAGCCTGCCCTGATTTGGTGGAGGCGGTCGAGTTTGTACAATTATTAATTAATTACATAGATCAGATCGACATGCCTGCATACGGATGGTCTTCTCACTTCACTTGTGCCATCAATTTTGGTGATAGTTAATGGGATGTAATTAATGCCAAATTTATGATAATTAATGGGAATTAATGCCTAATTAATGGGGTGCTTGAGCAAAGATTTTCCTACTATGTAATTTACTGACAGTTATTGTGTATTTTCTGGATTAATATACATGTGTGTGTGTGTTTATGCAATTTTTGGGTGATGCACTGTCTGGTTCTAGTCGGTTGAAGAAGATTGATTATGTTTTACGAATTCTTGATTTTAGTCCGTATTCTACCAACATCTAGATATGCAAACATTATATCTGTCTAAATCCGAGTAATAAAAATCATTAATCTGATTGCAGTTAGTCCATTGATGTGCACTAACTAGTTTTAAGTTCTGTTTCTGGTGAGGCCTAACCTAAAATGGCTTAAATGTAAGATTTTGAAAGAATGAATGTTAATTGTGATAGTGCCCTGAATTCCTTACTATTTGTTATTTGTTTTTGTGTGTTGTTGAATGTTGATCTCCATTCTTCTGGATGTATGTATATTCAGCGCTAGTGTATTTGGAGTTTCTGCAGAGTCAATGCAGTGTGCATATGTCCAAAGAGGAAACAACATACCCATTATTCTTCATAGGATGCAAAACCGTCTGTATTCAGAAGGCGGCCTCCGAGTGTGCATTGCCATCTTTTTTTTCCCTTTATATGTAATAACTTGGACTTAGAAATAGAGGCATCATATCTATCTGTTGATTATGAATTATGTGTTTTAAGGCCGAAGGAATTTTCCGAATCAATGCTGAGAATAGTAAAGAAGAGCATGTTAGGAACCAACTGAACAAAGGAGTCATCCCTCATGGAATTGATGAACACTGTTTATCAGGTTTGATAAAGGTATCTTTAATCTGCATCAACTGGTTGATTACGAAATATAATGTTCTTCAATTAAATGTCCATCCAATTTGGAAAAACACAAAAGGAATATTCTTTATACTAATCTTGTCCTGTGTTATATGTTAAGCCTATTTTTTGCAATTGATCATAAGTTGGTGATTCTGCTATTTGCTGCTCAACTTTTATAAAAATCACCTTCATCTGTGGTAGCCATCACCAAGTTTAGGAACCTCCCTCCTGATGCTTCTTCGTTCTGTTGCGTATATCCAAGAACCACGACACTAACTGCTTGGAAACTAATATAATTGGCTTCATTTGTTATTATCAGATTGATGATATCTATCTACTTGATGCATGTTTGTAGAAATTCGAAGAGTGTTTGCATCATAATGTGCTGAATATAATGTGGCTGGTTATTAATTCTGCTTCTTCCTTTTTTTTTGTGCTGTAATCAGGCTTGGTCTAGAGAACTGGCATCAGGGGTACTTGATTCTTAAAACACCAGAACAGGTTATGCATTGCAACACAGAGATACAGGAAGAGTTTGTTGCGCGGTGGGTTTCAAATTTTCGTGGCGGTTTCTTTTTAAATTTTTGGTGTTCCCGGGTTTTTCCTATTTTAATCTCTTTTTTTATATTTGACTGTTGTATTTTTATTAGACTTTAATTTAATTAGTAATTACTGCTCTTTTTATTATTAAAAAACAATTATTATTATTATTAATTATATATGTGGGGTAAATACAGTGTAAATTTTTAATTTAAAAAATAGTTACCAAGTCCATAAATAAATGATGAATATATGTGGCAAAAGTTATTAAAAATTTTCTATTTCCAAAACTATATGACATGAGACAAATTCCATATATATATATATATATATATATATATATATATATATATAGGGATGGGATCTGGTGAGAACCAGTCACCAACTGGGAACCAATCCTATTCCTTCATTTCAAAATTTGGACGGTCCAGATTAAATAGATAAAGTGGACGGTCCAGATTAAATAGATAAAGTGGAATAGGGGCGGTGGTAATCTCGTAATTAAAATGAAAACTTTAAATTCACGCGTTTCATTAAGGGTAAAATTGGAACAAAAAAAAGTGACATCATCATGTTTTGAAATAATTCTTAAAAACTTTAAATGATCATAATTTATTCGTTTTTAATTGGATTTACGCAAATCTTATATCAAATTAAAGCTATTTTCATACTCTTTCGTTTAAGATCCATATTGCATATGTTTATTTGAAAAAAATAGATGAAAAATACAAAAAAAATCATTTTTAGGCATAATTTTCGCATAGAGCAACCCCAGATTTATATTAGCATGTTGTATACAACATTTTAGCATGACCTATATAACATTTTAGCATATTGTGTAATACATTTTAGCGGGTGATATTATGAATATATTTCTAACAGTTTTATATAAACACCTACACCTATATAGATACTACAAAATGAAAAAATACGAGTTAATGATAAAAAAAAAAGAATGAGAAACCAAAGCAACGAAGGAGATAACTGACAACTAAGAAAGAAAATGTGTAAATATTTTCCGAAACGAATATCAAATTTAGCCTCCTACTTCGCTCATTTTAGCCTCATTCATTTCTAATTATAGCATGTTCTCATAAACAAAATATGGAACGATGATTTCATTAGAATGAAATGCAATACACATATTTGGGGACAATGAACCCTAATGAGAATCTGATAATTACTAATTGGGATCAGATGAACCATAATTGGAATGCAATAAACCCTAATTGGGAACGGTGAACCCTAGTGGAAAATATCACATCAAATTTAGTCTCCTACTTCACTCATTTTAGCCTCATTCATTTATCATTTTAGCATATATGTTCTGATAAACAAAATATGGAACGGTGATTTCATTGGAATGAAACATAATACACCCTATTTGGGGACAGTGAACCCTAATATGAATCTCATAATTACTAGTTGGGATCAGATGAGCCATAATCGGAACGTAATAAACCCTAATTACTGAACTCAAAAACTGTCCAGATTCAATTTTAGCCTCCTACTTCACTCATTTTAGCCTCATGCATTTCTCATTTTAGCATGTGTTGATAAACAAAAATTAAACGATGATTTCATTGGAATGAAACGCAATACACCTTATTTGGGGACAGTGAACCCTAATGTGAATATCATAATTACTAGTTCTAGTTGGGATCAGATGAGCCCTAATCAGAATGTAATAAACCCTAATTGGGAATGGTGGACCTTAGTAGAAAATGTCACATCAATTTTAGCCTCCTACTTCGATCATTTTAGCCTCATATGATTCTCATTTTAGCATGTGTTAATAAACAAAATATGGAACGGTGATTTCATTGCAATGAAACACAATACACCCTTTATGGGGATAGTGAACCCCTACTGGGAATCTCAGAATTACTAGTTGGTATCATATGAGCCCTAATTGGAACATAATAAACCCTAATTGGGAATAGTGAATCCTAGTGGAAAATGTCACATCAAATTTAGCATCCTACTTCAATCATTTTAACCTCGTGCGTTTCTCATTTTAGCATCTTCTGATAAACAAAATATACAGTGGGAATCTGACAAGGTATTTAACCTCATGCTTCCGTTATTTTAGCATCATATTCTAAACAATAACCGTGGTTAATAAAACTTAATAGTAATATAATTGCTGCAAAGAAAATGTCATAAACACTTTTATTAAAAATCATATATATTCTTAAAAATGAATGTGTTGAAAACAATTCACAAGCATGGTAAAACATGATATTAAACTATACTCAATCGCTATAATAACATCAAGCTGGACAGTTCCTAGCATCATGATCTAACAACTTGTAGCAATTGTTACACATTCTGAGTGGTTTGTTCTCCTTTCTCTTCGTTGTCTCCTTCTTAGATATCAAACGACTGTCGCTACCTTTTGTTTTAACTGGAATAGGTGGATGAACAACAACTTCAGAAGGGGCACGTAAACCGTAGAATTGTTCAAACATCATCGTCTTGCTATGTGAAGTAGAACCCTCCATATCACCGTGTGAGTAATCTTACTATGGTCACTTCAAACAAAAGAAGCTGACACATTAAAATCAAAAAATTATAAACTGAACAAGGTAAAATAATAATACAATCACATCAAGAGATGTTCAGACACACAAATTGATTTTTAGCATTGGATATGTACCATTCTAGCATCATGCAACATACATTTTAGCACCAAAGTATTCTAATATTTACATGGTGTCTATAACATTGTGTAGCCGAGTCACAAAAAAAAAACACACACACACACACAAAAGAAACAAAAAGCAAAGCATGGTTTGTATGACATGTTTTACAGAATGCAGTAGAAATAACATTAAACCAGCATGTTATCATGCTAAAACATATATATGTGACGACAGGCTAAAACGACTTCATTAACATGCTAAAACATATGTGACGATAGGCTAAAACGAATACATTAACATGCTAAAACAAATAAACAGATCAAATTAATACATATTCTGTATATTCTCGTACATACTAAACCCTAGAATTCCTAAAAATTAGAAAATAACTGATATTTTTCTAAAAAAAAACTGATACAACCCAGATCTGAACGAAAAAGATCAAATCAATCAAAAATATCGAATCTTCTTAACAAAACGATGGAGCCATAAAGTAAAATAAGATGAAAAAAAAATCACGAGAAGAAACGAGAAATAAATCGACATACCAAACTGCTAAAATAAATTGAAAAAAAAACATATACATGGAGTCACCATAAAAAGACAGCGCCGTCGATGAACTCTACGAATCATAGGGTTGAATCTTCGTGATAAAAAGATGAAAGCAGATGCTGAAAAATAATTTGAAATCAAAAGGGAAGAAGAAGAAGAAGAAGAAGAAGAAGAAGAAGAAGAAGAAGAAGAAGAACGTAAATCAGGGAGAGAGGGAGAGAAAAGGGGAAAAAAATCTGAAGAAGGAAAGTTGAAGAACTTAATTACTATATTGCCCTCCCCTTCATCAAACTTGCCAAATATTACAATTATACCACCGCCACATTCACTTAATCTGGGCCGTCCAGATTGAACCAATGAAGGGATATGATTAGTTCCTAGTTCCCACCTAGGGAAAGGGTTCTCATTTGATCCCTTCTCTCTCTCTCTCTCTCTCTCTCTATATATATATATATATATATATATATATATATATAGGGATGGGATCTGGTGAGAACCAGTTCCTAGGTGGGAACTGGGAACCAATCCCATCCATCCATTCGAAAATATGGATGGTCCAAATTAAACAAATAAAGTGGAGGGGGGCGGTGGCAATTTTGTAATTAAAATGAAAACTTTAAATTCACACGTTTCATTAAGGGTAAAATTGGAAGAAAAAAAAAGTGACATCATCATGTTTTGAAAAAATTCTTAAAAACTTTAAATGATCATAATTTATTCGTTTTTAATCGGATTTACGCAAATCTTATATCAAATCAAAGCTCTTTTCATACTCATTCATTTAAGATCCATATTGCATATGTTTATTTGAAAAAAATAGGTGAAAAATATAAAAAATTATTTTTAGGCATAATTTCCGCATAGAGCAACCCCAGATTTATATTAGCATGTTGTATACAACATTTTAGCATAAACTATATAACATTTTAGCATATTGTGTAATACATTTTAGCGGGTGATATTATGAATATATTTCTAACAGTTTTATATAAACACCTACACCTATATAGATACTACAAAATGAAAAATATGAGTTGATGATAAAAAAGAAAAAAGAATGAGAAAGTGAAGCAACGAAGGAGATGACTGACAACTAAGAAAGAAAATGCGTAAATATTTCCCGAAACGAGATAAAGTTTATGAGAGCAAAATATGTGCTGCAATTCTAAGTGCAGACAGTAACATACAAATTTAGCCTCCTACTTCGCTCATTTTAGCCTCATTCATTTATCATTTTAGCATGTGTTGATAAACAAAATATGGAACGGTGATTTCGTTGGAATGAAACACAATACACCCAATTTGGGGACAGTGAACCCTAATAAGAATCTCATAATTACTAATTGGGATCAGATGAGCCCTGATTGGAACGTAATAAACCTTAATTGGGAATGGTGAACCCTAGTGGAAAATGTCACATCAAATTTAGCCTCCCACTTTGCTCATTTTAGCCTCATTCATTTCTCATTTTAGCATGTTCTGATAAACAAAATATGGAACGGTTATTTCATTGGAATGAAACGCAATACACCCCATTTGGGGACAGTGAACCCTAATGGGAATCTGATAATTACTAATTGGGATCAGATGAGTCCTAATTGAAACGTAATAAACCCTAATTAGGAACGGTGAACCATAGTGGAAAATGTCACATCAAATTTAGCCTCCTACTTCGCTCATTTTAGCCTCATTCATTTCTCATTTTAGCATGTTCTGATAAACAAATATTGAACGGTGATTTCATTGGAATGAAACGCAATACACCCTATTTGAGGACAGTGAACCCTAATGGGAATCTGATAATTACTAATTGGAACGTAATAAACCCTAATTGGGAATGGTGAACCCTAGTGGAAAATGTCACACCAAATTTAGCCTCCTACTTCGCCCATTTTAGCCTCATTCATTTCTCATTTTAGCATGTTCTGATAAACAAAATATGTAATGAGAATCTGACAACGTATATAACCTCATGCTTCCGTTATTTTAGCATTATATTTTAAACGGTATTATGATTAATAAAACTTAATAGTAATATAATTACCGTAAAGGAAATGTCATAAACACTTTTATTAAAAATCATATATATTCTTAAAAATGAATGTGTTGAAAATAATTCACAAGCATGGTAAAACATGATATTAAACTATGTCCAATCGCTATAATAACATCAAGCTGGACAATTCCTGGCATCATAATCTGACAACTTGTAGCAATTGCTGTACATTCTGAGTGGTTTGTTCTCATTTCTCTTCCTTACCTCCTTCTTAGATACCAAACGACTGTCGCTACCTTTTATTTTAACTGGAATAGGTGGATGAACAACAACTTCAGAAGGGGCATGTAAACCGTAGAATTGCTCAAACATCATTATCTTGTTATGTGAAGTAGAACCCTCCATATCACCATGTGACTAATCTTACTACGGTCACTTGAAACAGAAAAAGCTGACACATTAAAATCAAACAATTATAAACTGAACAAGGTAAAATATAATAATACAATCACATCAAGAGATGTTCAGACACATAAATTGATTTTTAGCATTAGGTATGTACCATTCTAGCATCATGCAACATACATTTTAGCACCAAAGTATTCTAATGTTTACATGGTGTCTGTAACATTGTGTAGCCGAGTCACAAAAACACACACACACAAAAGAAAAAAATAAAAAAAACAAAGCATGGTTTGTATGACATGTTTCACAGAATGCAGTAGAAATAACATTAAACCAGCATGTTACGATGCTAAAACATATGTGACGACGGGCTAAAATGAATACATTAACATGCTAAAACATATGTGACGACAGGGTAAAACGAATACATTAACATGCTAAAATAAAAAAATAGATCAAATTAATGCATAGTCTGTATATTCTCGTACTAAACCCTAGGATTCCTAACAATTAAAAAACAACTGATACATCACAAAACTGAACGAAACAGATCAAATTAGTCAAACATAAAAACGTAAATACAAAACCGTAATGAACTACAATAGAACGAACTGTAAAATCAATGCAGATACAACGAATTGCGAAATTAATCAACATTAAAATTTCAAAACTAAATCAAACAATGCAAAATTAAAACCATACCTGGAGTCTCCATCGAATCACAGATATAGAAACTTCACGGCAAATAAATAATTACAGAAATAAAAGGATGTTGAGAAATCAAAAACGCGACCCAAACGCAGATTAGGAACGATGAAGAAGTAGAAGACGAACTAAATGAGAGAGAGAGAGAGGAAAAGAGAAGGGAATGATAATTAAATACGGGAAAAAAAATCTGAAGATGGAAAGTTTAATTACTGAATTACTATATTACCCCTCCGTCCAGAAAGTTGCCTAAAATTACAACAATGCCACCGCCCCATCACTTAAATATGTTTTAATCTGGGCCGTCCAGATTTACTTAAACAAGGGCTAGGATTGGTTCCTAGTTCCTACCTAAGGGGAGGGTTCTCATTTGATCCTCTCCCTATATATATATATATATAGGGGTGGGTTCAAATAGGAACCAACCCCCCCTGAAGGAACCTAGGAACCAATCAAATTCAAGGATTTTGATGACGTGGCGGATAAAAAAGCGGTGGCATAGTTGTAAATATGTAAAATTCGAATTATAAGGGGTAATTCCAGATTTTTTTAATAAAGTGATGACATCATCTTTTAAAAAAATTCCTAAAAACTTTAAATAATCATAACTTATTCATTTTTTATCCAATTTACGCAAAAAATATATCAAATTAAAGATTTTTTCATGATCTTTCATTTAAGATCCATAATGCATATGTTTATTTGAGCAAAAATTGATGAAAAATACAAAAAACTATTTTTCACGTATATTCAACTCGTAACTGTCAGATATTTGCTAATATGATATCACAATATTGCTCATATCTTGTGTTTATGTTGCTAACATGAAATTTTTTATGCACGACTTTGAATTTTAAGTTGCTTTCATGAGAAAATAGTTAAAGTATGAGCTATATATAGTTAAGTTCATAAACAATTATAACTTTATCAATGCTTAATATTATTTTGAAAACTTATAATATTTGAGAATTTAAGTCATGCTAGCATATCATTATTCACATATTAGCAATGTGTTACTAACATATTAGCAAATTAATAGTCACATATTAGCAGTGTGTATATTCTCTAACATATTAGCAATATGTTGTATGTATGAATGATGCTACACATGTTACACAATATTATTTTAAATGTGGTCCAATGTTATATGTGTGGTGTTTAATACGTGTCAATTTAATATTATGATCTCGTCAAGTTAACAATATGAGTCTATCTCATAATAGCAACAAAATCTGTTGATGTTAGCAATATACATCTTTCATGTTAGCATGTTAATACAACGCCAGAAAAGACAACGGTTTTAAAGTGTTGTCTATTTAATTCCGGGAATTAGGCCCAAAATCCGAAAAAACATAACAGAATTTCTAAATTACGAAAATAACCCCGCTTTCATTAAGTTCTCAAATATTACAAGTTTGCCACCTTACTTTGACTAAAACTTTGACTAAATTATGGTCATTAGATCTAATCAAATCTAAGGTTAGGATTGGTTCCTATTTGATCCTTCCCCTATATATATATATATATATATATATATATATATATATATATATATATATATATATATATACACTTCACAATTTTTTATATATCTTTTTGTCTAATAATTCCTTAATTTATTGTTTCCTTCGATGAATCAAATCTAGAATATTTTTTCTTTACATTAATAAATTTATATGTTATGAATAAAAAAAATTGTGATAATTTCTACTTTTTCTGATATTATTTCCATTTAAATTTTTTATCGATAATTAAACATTTAATAAATCATATTATTGTGAACTTTATATGACTAATTGTGTGTTTTTTTAATAAGGAGTAGGTTAAACGAAATAAAAAAAAATCAATCAAATGATGAATCATATAATCTTGAACGGATCTTGATATTTATTTTCAAATTAATTTGATAGGTTTATTTGATATTTACTAGTATTAATCTATCCTTAATTTTGTTTACTTCTAAGTTCTAACTCCTTTTTAAAATGAATCCACTTTGATCCACAATATTAATCTATCCATAATTTTGTTTACTTCTAACTTCTTTTTAATAGGAATTATCTTTGATCTCATTCGATACTCAAATTTAAAATATTTTTAATAAGTATATTCTTAAGATAAAAATAATTAAAAAATAAAAAGAGAATTATAATTGTACATTTTAATTAATATCAATCTCACTCTTCCGATCCCACAATTTAAAAAATATGAGAATTATCAATTCAGGACCTGAAAGATAGATAATCTGTCAATTCATCACCCGAAAGATGAAAACTATCAATCGAGAATTGAAAGATGATAATTGTTAATCTAGAACCTAAAGTATCGTGATTTTTTTATTTCTTTTATTTTTAATTATTTTTATATTAATTTTCAACAAAAATTCAGTTATTAATTATATATATATATATATATATAAATAAACTATTCAAAAATAAAAAATAGAAATACATGACTTTTTAGGTCATAAATTGACAAATATCATCTTTCAGGTCATGAATTGATAGTTTTCATTTTTCGGAACCTGAATTAATAAATTACTGATTTTTCATGTCTTAAATTAATGTTTCTCCGAAAAAGCAATACTCCCTCAGTACCAAAATTGTAGTCTCATTCTCATTTTCACACAAATTAAGAAAACAAATTTAATATGTATTGAAAATAGATAATTTATATACGATTATTCTATATCACATTTATTTACTATAATGTGATTTTTTACTTTATGCTAAATTTCAAATAATATCAATAGAGTTATATTTGTTAAAGAATGTTTAATACAATCTCAATTAAAAAGGAATATAACTATAATTTTGGGATATCACAAAAATAAATAATGGACTATAATTATGGGACAAAAGGAGTAATAATCATTTTTTAAATAATAAAAAGGAGCAATAATTACTAATTCAAGTCCAATAAAAAGACAACGCAAAAAAAAGGATGAAAATAGAGAAAATCTGGGAGCACAAAAAAATTGAAGAGAAACTGCCACGAAAATAAAATATTAAGAAATAATAAATTAAGCATCTAAAACGTAAAAATGGGATAATAATATATTAAGTCTTCTTTCTCTTCAAGTTAAATTACAAACATTCTAGATTTGGGGAAAAAAAAACTTAACGAAAGTCATTACAATCTCAAGGACATTTATTTATTTTAAAATAAATCACAATATAGATGATATGTATACCGGCATTTAAACATGTTGAAGTGTGTGGTGATTAAATTACTAACATTATCCACAGATAATTTTTCATAAATATATAGAGATTAGGGATGTCAATTTAGCCCGAAACCGATGGGTTGGCCCGAATAGACCGAGAAAAATATAGGGTTAGGGCCGAAAAATTCTGGCCCGAAAAAAAAAATTAACCGAACGGGCCAAACCGGTCGGGCTGGCGGGCCAAACGGGCTGGCCCGGTCGGGCCGCAGGTTGGCCCGTCGGGCTGGCCTGGCAGCCTTCCTTGTTTTCGTCATAACTTTTTCTAGAAAACTCCGATTCACGAACGGTCGGAAGCGTTGGAAAGCTAACTCAAATATCTTTCCATCTATATATTATGCATTTATAGATTCCAAGTATGCTAAAAGTTATGAATTTTTAAAGTTACAACTAATAGTAAATGAGTTTTATTCAATGATGCAATTTTTCATTAAATGTTATATTTTCATTTATGACATACATTATTGCATTTATCAATGTTATAACTTATAAGTGCTTAGTATGATGTATAAAACATGTTGTTTATTCGTTTGTTGCTTTTTGAATGTCAAAACCTTTCACTTTAATTTTTTTTATTATTTTATTTTATTTTTGTTAAGAAAATTATCTTTCACTCGTTATCCATCTATTATTATATAGTATTGATGTTTTAAAGTATTAAAATTATATTATTTATCATGTTTTCAATAATTTAATTTTATATACATTCTAATGTTATCGTTTGTTTATTGTATGAGAAAGAATACAAAAATAAATGAAATAAATAATGAAGACTTTAAAAATGAAATATGAACATGAAGTTGAAAGATCTTCAAATATTATTGTTGAAATAGAAGAAGATTGTATTTCCAATTAGTTCGGAGATTGAACTATAATTAGATTTATGATTTAGTTTGAAATTATTATTTTTGAAAGAACAAATAATGATTGAAAATTATTGTAATTTATCATTTCATGTATCGTTGATTTATTTATTTGATGCACTATGATGTTAATGAAATTTTATATTCGCCATATTTTTTTCATTTTATGTTATTTTTCGTGTATTTATTTATTTCAAGAGTAAGATATGGTGACTATTTTTTAGAATTATCAAAATATAATTTATACATGTGAAAAAAATTCGTTAGCATGTTGGCCCGACGGGCTAGCCCGAAAACCGAAGGGTTAGGGTTAGGGCCAAGAATTTTTGGCCCGAAAAAAATTTTAACCGATTCGGCCCGAACCGAATTGACCCGAAACCGAAACGGGTTGGCCCGAAACCGAATGGGTTGGCCCGATTGACATCCCTAATAGAGATAGATGTTATTATGTTATAGCAACATTTTAATAATAATTAATAGAAATAACCATAAAAAAATTAAAACGATATTCAATATGGCTTGTTAATCATATATGAACAACTAGAACAAAAAAAAATGAAATAATATAAAAGTGTAAATTGTGAAATACTTCTATTCATAAATTTGTAATAAGAGAGATTTATGAAAATATAGGTTTTGAGAGAGAGATAGAAGGGGGAGGGAGAGAGAGAGGTCTATGAAATAAAATTTTGAGGGCTCGTTTGATTGGCAGTAAAATAAAGTTGTATGAGGATATGATCTAGGAATGCTATGATCTAGGAATGCTACATATTATTTATATTGTATTTGGAACATGATAAATAAATTATTAGGATTATTATTTTAGTATTTTTCAATCAAATTAATCAAGTAGGTTTATTAAAATAATTTAATAATATTATAGACTTATAGTCTATGAGTTCCTTCATCATTCTTCTTCCCTAATTAAAAAATAATAACAAATAAGAAAATAAATAAATAAAAGATAAATTATATATATATTATAAATACAAACATACACAAACTTTTGGCTATCAATAAATCAACTGCGTTACTTTGCAAGAGTTATTATTATTATTATTATTATTATTATTATTATTATTATTATTATTATTATTATTATTATTATTCGGCTGACATCATTCAAAAATAAATTGTTACTAATGTCGAATTTTGTTGTTGATCCTGAAGTCGAGTTGCTCATTTTTTTGAATTTGCATGTCATTTCTCTACTACCAATTACAAACAAAAAAATTAATATGATAATCAGTTTTTAGTAGGATTTTTGTTTTTTCAATTTTTCCTTTTTTTTTGTTAAAATTCAAAACTTGATAATAAAAAACTAATAATAATCCAGAAAAAATAAGATTAAAATATACTTTCAAAAATTTCAATTTTTTTATTAAAAATTATAAATACAATTTTAATAATAATTTATATAAATAATTACTTTCCTAGAGACATGTATAATCAGAATACCTACCCTAAGACCATGTTTATTGGTGACCAAAAGTCTATATATAGAGCCCATATTGTCATAATTATACACACAATACAATTATCTCATTTCTACATTTGAGTATCAATTTTCATTTTCAAAACTCTATTTTTATCCTTTTTCATGGATCCCAACCAAAAATTTTACTGGAACTACCAAAATTTCTCACCCTCTCAAGATTATTATCCAAATCTTGAAAATATTACAAATTCTAAAGAATTCGTGCAATTCAAAACTCCCGAATATCACCAGAATGTTGAAACCCCCCTCCCCCCCCCGAAGCTCAAATACTTCAACTGATCTACAAAAATGGACAGATCAAGAAAACATACCACTAATGTCTTGTTATTGTAGAGCTAGTGATAATCCAATTATTAGCAACAACCAAAATTGTGGTAAGATGTGGAAAAATATTTTAGAAATGTATGAAAAAGTTCGCGCAGACAATCCGAATTTGGGAGCTGAAAGATCATTAGAGTCATTGGAAATCGTTGGAGACGAATATATTGTAACTTCTTATAGTTTCAAATGAAATGAACTTACATAATCTAATTTCAAATGAACTAATATTCTTATAATTTTCAAATTAAATGAACTTATGTAGTGTAATTTATTATATTTTGAAATGAAAATTAACTAGTATAATGTAATTTCTTATAATTTCAAATGAAATTAACTAATATAATGATTTCATATAGTTTGAAATGAAATGAACAAATATTGTATAATTTGTTATAGTTTGAGATGAAATAATGATATATACGAACTAATACAGTGTAATTTATGTTGACATATTAAACTTGATTTGTTAGATATTTTGGAACAAAGATCTAGAATCAACTGAAATATAGAAAGAAAAAATAAAAATCTAGAATCAAAATGAATAAAAAAAAAGAATATTCTAGATCAGGAGAACTTTAGAAAAATCTAAATACGTGAAGAATCTAGTTTGTATGAAAGAGTATAGAGTAGTCTATAATTGGAATAATCTACACTAACATTGTAACTATATATATGGGTGTAGTGTATCATAAATGTGAACGAATGAGAATTGAAAGTTGAGAAATAGAGAATATATTCATCCTCCAACATATACACGTTCTCATACACACACATAAGTTGTTTCGAAAAGTCATAATCAAGAATCAATTTGAATATACTATAGTGTATATGGTGTTTCGGAAATTCACAATCAATAATCAATTTAATTATACTACACTGTATGTGTTGTATCGGGATTTCACTTGCGGGAATCAATTTGATTATACTATAATGTTTAGGTTGTATAGTCATTTCACATGTGAGAGTCAATTTGATTATACTATAGTGTATAGGTTGTTTCGGAAATTCGTAATCGATAATCAATTTGATTATACTACAGTGCATGTGCTGTATCGGGATTTCACTTGCGGGAATCACTTTGATTATACCATAGTATGTGAGTTGTTTCGAGAATTTATAATCGATGATCAATTTGATTATACTATGGTGTTTATGTTGTATAGTGATTTCACATGTGAGAATCAATTTGATTATACTATAGTGTATGGGTTGTTTCGATAAGTCATAATCAAGAATCAATTTGATTATACCATAATATATAAGTTGTTTCGAGGAATATTCATAATCGATAATCATTTGATAATACTATAGTGTTTAGGTTATATAGTGATTTCACATGTGAGAATCAATTTGATTATACTATAGTGTATAGGTTGTTTCGGGAATTCATAATCGATAATCAATTTGATTATACTACAGTGTATGTGTTGTATCGGGATTTAAATTGCGGGAATCACTTTGATTATACCATAGTATATAAGTTGTTTCGAGAATTCATAATCGATAATCAATTTGATTATACTATAGTGCATAGGTTGTTTCAAAAAGTCATAATCAAGACTCAATTTGATTATACTATTGATGCGTCGTTTTACACCAAAAATAAAATTCCCGACAACAGTCGGTATGCCCTTACTGCACGAGTACAGCGATGAGCGAGATCGTCTCCCAAAGGACCGGCGAGAATTACCGTATACTCTCAATCTGTATAACCAAACTTCAAAAGGGGTTTTTGTAATTATAATAACATAAACGAAATTAACAATTAAATATAAAATGAATGCACACGTAATTAAATTGAACGGACTTAAAATATGAAAAGAAATATTCTGGAATCCAATTAACTCCACCCTAGCTTACCTAAACCGATCCTTGATGCAATGATTAATTCAATTAACGCATACAAATCAGTTATAGCTACCGAAGACGCTTACTGACGCAGCCTAATTCCTCCGTAATTTCTCGATAATCAGGAAGACGCTTCACCAATTATTTCCCTAATCGACTGACAACCGTAAGAGACACTCTATAGGTTTAATGAGCCGACAACCTTAAAATCTAGAGGAATCCGATTCATAATTAACAGACTCTGACGCAGGACCGTGAATTAAGATTGTTATTCCCCCTGGTTCTGAAGAACCGTTTCGCCACTAATTAAACTTAAACCACAATTATGGATGGCCGGTTTAATTGACTACTAATTAATTACAATTCACTAAGTATTTGCAACTACCTAGCAATATCGAAACAATTAACTACTCAAAAAATAAAGAATAATAAATGCATGCAAATAATTGAACGATGAACACGATTAGATCTCACAGTTTATTTAAGCCAGGGTTTCGTTAGTTGTTTCCAGAATAAGAAGAAATTAGCTAGAACTCATATTAAGATGGAATTGCAAAAATATTGAAATAACGAATACCATGAAAATAAAACGATGAAGATGAACTAATCTGCTCCAGAGAGAAAACGTTGTCTGCTCCTGTTCTTGCGTCTAGAATTAAAGTCTGAATATGCAAAATATGATAAGATCTAATCTATATATCAAAATCCTAAAATAAGATAATATTAACAAGGAAATAACCATCCTAATCTATTCCAACAAGGAAGTTAACAAAAACGGGACTCTTGAGGCGGTGGGAACTCTCCTAGATCGCGTCCAGGCCTTGGGCTTAAGTAATTTCCGTGTTCCAGCCCATTCACGCACGTTCAGGCCCAGTTTCTTTAGTTATCCACCCATTCGTCCTACCGTATGCCCATACGGCATGGCTTTACTTCCTTCAATTCCAACTTCTTGCGCAAAACTCATTTCTTCACCAAAAACACACCCTTTTCTTTATCTTTGTGTCAATGCCCTGCAAAAACCCTCAAGGTACAACTTCTTCCAAAATAACATCATTATATAACAATTAACACAATCAAACCACATAAAATCGCCCCAAAATATCAAGTATAATATGCCCGATCAAATCCTCCCATACTTAGATAACGCTCGTCCTCGAGCACATCCAAGCACACAAAAGAAACACAAACTACGACAAAAACAAATAAAGAACAAAAGGGGTACCAGCTGCCTTGATCCGAAAAGTGCTCGGAGCAGGAACTATGATTAACCTAATCACAACCACCAACCTATTCTATTCTAAGGAATACACCCAAAACTTCTCATTTATGTCAAGAAAGTGCTCATTGATCTAGCCTCGCCATGGTTCACTCCAAATCTCTCAAAGAAGGGAATAAAGAAATTCACACAAGTCGTGATTTGTCATTCTGAGCATAGCTTTGCCTATATGTCACTGGAATTATCAACAATTAAGATCAAAACATAAATCAAAAGGGCTTTTTTCCAAGGTTGTAATGGGGCTTAGGTTTAGAGGTAAGATTCTTTTGGATTTAGTAGCTCAAAAGGAGAATATGCAAGCATTCCAACACAAAAATCTCACACCCAGCTGCACACATTTACAATTCAAAAGTTGGAGTTCCTTAATTCATATAAACATAGGGATGTTTTTATTCACTTTCTTTCTTTCATCCCTCCTTGCTGTTCCTTTTCTTTTCTTACTCTTTTCTCTTTCTTTTTTTTCCGAAGCTTTGCTTCTTTTTTTTTTTTTTTAAATCTGCCTTCCTTACTTTCCAGCATTTGTTACCATTATTGCAGCTCAATTAGTTAGGACAGAACTTGCATATTCTCACGGTCAAAAGAAGGCTAATCAAGACTTATGGTTTCATGTATAGTGGCTGTAATCAAGAATCATGAGGATTTTTAGGCTCAACAGGCTCACTAATGGGCAATTGCAGGGCAGAGAGGTTTCTTTTAGGCCAAAGCTTGGTTAATTCCTAATGCCTTTATCATTTTCATGTTTGATACTCAAAAGGGATAAAACAAGGGCAACAAGGCAAAGCAAGCATTGAATAAACACAATCCGACACTCTCACAACAGAAATGGGAGCTTCATAAAGATGGTTCATGCTCACAGGCTCAAGAACTCACATTTATAGGTTAAAAATAGTATGATGAAAAGCACAATCCATCGTTCACAAATTCATCAAAGATTGAGGTATCCTTATCACAGAACAACAACCAACAAACCATTCAAACCAAATCATAGTCCCTCCTCCTCATACGAATCAGCCTCAAGGCAACCAATACTTAACAAAATAAACAAATAACCAAAACACTTGAAAAGAGGCAGAAAACCATGCTTTTTTTTTCTTTTTCTTTTTTTTAGACAAATGACTCAACAAACGCACAACACAAGCAACAACAATCACTCTTCCCCCATACTTAAAGACCACAGGGTCCTCACTGTGTAGGAGAAGAGAGCACCACAAAAAGAAAATAAAGCCACAAAGGAAAACAACGCACAACACAAGCAAGAAAAAAGTAACCAAACGACACATAACACAGGGCAAACTCTTTAATCCGAGAGATGACGCAGGACCTGCTCGAGGACAGTGAGGCGATCATCAATGGCATCTAAACGCTGTCCCAGTCGATTCTCCAAGCCTCGGGTGGCTGCAAGGATAAGAGCCTCAATCTCAGGAAGGAGAGAGGAGGTGGCAGCAGGGGCGGTTGAAGAAGAAGAAGGACCTGCACTTGGAAAATGACTCGGTCCTTGTACGCCCGGTCGGGTGAGTTTGTACTGCCCTTGGGCATCAACACATATCAGACGCATGGCAGCGAAATCAGCAATGGTAAAAAGTGTAGCAGGTAGAGGTTCAGGATCATCAAGAGGGATAGTCAAATGGTTGGCAAGCAGAGTCACAAAATATCCTAATGGGGCTCGACAAAGAAAATGGTTGGCACTATACTGCCACTGACGTGCTAACCAAAATGCAAAATTCAACTTTGTGTGGGAAATCATGCAATCAAGAATGAAAAGCTCCTACAGAGTGACCACATTCAGCATATCAAAACGGCCAAACAAATTGGCGACCAAAAACCTATGACAAAGATGAAGAGCATCATCACGAATATTGGCATTACGAGAGGAACGAGCAGCAAAATCAGATTCAATGCTTAACATACGCCAATGCTCAGAGGCAAGAGTGGAAAAGGACTCAGACACATCACACAAGGCAGACTCATACACGTCCTCACGAATCGACTCATCAGACTCGAACCCCAAAACCACATTCAAAGCATTAATGGACATGTGGAAATTTCTACCTCGTAAAGAAAACACAACCGCATGCGTATCATCAAGAGATCGAAAGGAATCAAACACATAAGAAGAAAGGAATTCTAAGTAGAACTCCCTATGAACCGGGGCAGAAATATCTAAAAATGGGGACCAACCAATATGATCAAAGTGAGATCGAATCTGGTCATTAACCTATAGAATAGCAATGTCATCCCAATCAAAAATACGAGCGCCGATCAGACCGCACTTGGCGTTCCTTTCGGCACGAGAACGTACCTGATCCGGCTGCCGGAACGGCGGCCGTGGAAGAGGAAGCGGCGGTGCAGAGGGTCCGAGGGCAGTAGATTTCGACCGAACACGGCGGCGAGGCGATGGTAAGGGGACCGCGGCAGAGGGAACGGTGACATGGGACGGTGGTGGAGAGGGCGAGCCTCGCGGAGGAGAGCCAGCTGGAGTAGGGGGTCGTGCCTCGGAAAGGGTGGCGGAGGATGATCTAGAAGGAGCGGGGGATGCGGCAGGAGTGGCGGTGACAGGTGTCGGAGAGGGAACAGTGGTGCTGGGGGCTCCGACGGTGAGGTCGACGAACAGCGGCGGCCGAGTGCGGCGTCGCTTACTCACGGAAGGAGTAGTGACACTCGTGCTCTCAGAATGGCGCCGGGAACGGCGCAGGAAGGGTGGCGGCTGATTCAACGCCGGAATAGGGTTAGGAGTGGGAGGAGGCGGTGAGGATGCCGGCGGAGGCGCAGGAACGGACGGCGGCACCGGAAAATTCACCGTTGCATGTGGAGAGGCGACTCTAGGGGAAAGCGGCGGTGGAGATGGTTCGGCCGGCGGAGTGGATCGATTGTCAGAAGGGGCGATAGTTCGCTTCTTGGCACTTCGTTTCTTGCCCATGTTGGTAGTGGCGGTGACCGGCGATGATCGGAGAGAGACCGGTGGGGAAGTTGACGAAAGCGCGGGAAGCTGAAGAGGCGGTGAAAATCTGAAAAACAACTGCACAAGGGGGGTAAGAGAGGGTTGTGAAAATAATTTGACTAAGGGGGGGGGGGGTTAAATTGGGATGCAATTAGGGCAAAAGGGAAAAATCCTAATTTGAGAATCTCCTAATTGCAATATGGTCCCTGAAGAAATTAAAAGGTGCGAAAGTCACCCCCCCACACTTAGAATGGTACCCAGCCGAGACCAGTTCCTATTTTAATGCCTTTTTTTTAATAATAAGAATAAAAAGAACTATATATATAAAGAAAAACGAGAGCAAAGTAAAAAATATAAAAGTAAAAAGAAAAAGAAATCGGGTTGCCTCCCGAATAGTGCCCTTTTTTTAACGTCGGAGGCTCGACGAAGTGAGCAGGATCAGTTGGTGGGCACCGGTGTGGCCAAATTGACCCCATCAAAACTAGACCAGTCAGACCTGGCACAATAAGGCTTGAGGAGCTGACCGTTGACGTGCAACAGCTTCTGAGTAGCGAGACTACGAATTTCCACTGCTCCATGGGCACTGACATGAACAACCTCAAATGGTCCGATCCAACGATATTTCAATTTACCCGGCATGAGTCGGAGGCGGGCATTGAAAAGAAGTACCTTCTGGCCTACTTCAAAAGTCTTGCGCCGGATGTATTTATCATGGAGAAATTTAGTTCTGTCCTTGTATGCACTGGCACTGTCATAAGCTTCCAACCGAATTTCTTCCAGCTCTTGTAATTGATAACGCCTCTTAGAACTGGCGAGATGAGGGTCGAAATTACATTGCTTGACTGCCCAAAAAGCTCGATGCTCTATCTCAACTGGTAAATGGCATTGCTTCCCAAAGATCAACCGATAAGGGGACATCCCGATAGGGGTTTTGAATGCTGTGCGGTATGCCCATACGGCGTCATCCAAGCGCAGACTCCAATCCTTGCGGTGTGGGCATATGGTCTTCTCCAGAATATTCTTGATCTCGCGATTCGAGACTTCGGCTTGCCCATTGGACTGGGGATGATAGGCAGTGGCGACGCGGTGGTGAACACCATATTTCTTGAACAAAGTTTCTAATGTGCGATTGCAAAAATGTGTGCCTTGGTCGCTAATGATAGCCCCAGGGATGCCAAAGCGCTGAAAATTTTGAGTTTTGAGAAACTTACTAACCACCTTGGAATCGTTTGTCGGTGTAGCTTTAACCTCGACCCACTTGGAAACATAGTCGACGGCTAGCAGGATGTAGGATTGACCAAATGAGCTTGGAAAGGGGCCCATGAAATCTATGTCCCATACATCAAAGATTTCGCACACCAGAATAGGTACTTGGGGCATCTCATTCTTGGAAGAAATGTTACCCAGGCGTTGGCATCGATCACAACCCTTGCAAAAGTGATAAGCGTCCCAGAAAATTGTCTCCTAATAAAAACCACAATCAAGGACCTTTCTGGCTGTTTGTCTTGGTCCAAAATGGCCGCCGCAGGCATGGGCGTGGCAGAAAGTAAGAATGGATTGGATCTCATCATCAGGAATACATCGACGAATCACTTGGTCAGCACATGTTTTCCACAAATACGGATCATCCCAGATGAAGTATTTGGCCTGGCTTCGTAACTTGTTCTTCTTTGCAGTTTCGGTACCCTTAGGGAAAATTCCAGAGGTTAGAAAGTTCACCAAATCCGCATACCAAGGGGCTGTATCCGCAGCAGCAAGTAAGAGCTCATCAGGAAAATCATCCGGTATGGGCATACCGTCGGGCTCTGTCAACAGTCTGCTTAAGTGATCTGCAACATTATTTTTAGCTCCCTTTTTGTCTTTAATCTCCAAATCGAACTCTTGCAGTAGCAAAACCCAGTGAATGAGGCGCGGCTTTGATTCTTTCTTGGAGAGCAAGTATTTCAGAGCGGCATGGTCTGTGTACACCACCACTTTCGATCCAACAAGATAGGATCTAAACTTCTCACATGCGAAAACTACGGCCAAGAGCTCTTTCTCTGTTGTCGTGTAATTACATTGGGCTGGATTAAGGGTCTTGGAAGCATAATATATGACATGACTTTGCTTCCCACTCTTTTGTCCAAGGACCGCTCCAACCGCAAAATCACTGGCGTCGCACATGAGCTCAAAAGGGAGGCCCCACTGTGGTGGCTGAATGATGGGCGCAGAAGTGAGCTTTTCTTTCAAAATATCAAAGGCTTCCTTACATTTATCATCAAAATCGAAAGGAGCATCTTTTTGTAGCAGCTTGGTCATTGGTTGGGCGATCTTGGAGAAATCTTGAATAAAGCGCCGGTAAAAGCCTGCGTGACCTAAGAAGGCACGGATCTCCTTCTCATTAGAAGGATAAGGCAGCTTCACAATCAAATCAACCTTCGCGCGATCAACTTAGATCCCTTTTGCAGAGATGACATGGCCAAGCACGATACCTTGTTGCACCATAAAATGACACTTCTCGAAATTCAATACCAAATCGGTCTCAACACATCTTTGGAGTACTTTATCCAAATGCGCCAAGCATTGCTCAAACGAATCTCCATGCACGGTAAAATCATCCATAAAGATTTCGATGCAACTCTCAATCAAGTCGGAGAAGATACTCATCATATACCATTGAAAGGTGCCAGGGGCGTTACACAATCCAAATGGCATCTTCCGGCAGGCAAACGTTCCAAACGGGCATGTGAAAGTCGTCTTTTCTTCATCCTCTTGGGCGACAAAAATCTGAAAGTAGCCCGAATACCCATTGAGGAAGCAGAAGAGTGATTTTCCTGCCAATCGTTCAAGCATCTCATCAATGAATGGCAAGGAAAAATGATCTTTGCGGGTTGCATCATTTAATTTTCGAAAATCTATGCACATGCGCCAACTAGTTTGCAACCGCATTGGAATCAACTCATTGTTCTCATTCTTCACAAGCTGGAAACCAGATTTCTTAGGGACCACGTGCACTGGACTGACCCATTCACTGTCGGAGATAGGGTAAATAATCCCTAGCTGGAGTAGCTTGAGGATTTCTTTGAGAACCACCTCTTTCATCACCGGATTCAATTTCCTCTGTGGATCTCTAGACGGTTTGTTATCCGGCTCCAGAAAAATGCGATGCATGCAGATATCTGGACTGATGCCTTTGATGTCTGCCAAGGTCCACCCTATAGCTCCTTGGTGTAGCTTCAAAACCTGTAGTAGTCGGCTCTCTTGGTCTGGAGAGAGTTCTTTGCTAATGATGACAGACAGAGTGTCCTGCTCCCCTAGATAGGCATATTTCAGATGTTCAGGGAGGACTTTCAGTTCCAGAATGGGCGCTTTCACATGAGAAGGCAGAATCGGTTCAGTGTCCGTCGGTATGGGCATACGGCCTGCGAGATTTCGAACTGGAAATTCACTGGTGGCATAGAGTTGCTGAATAATCTCTCTGATTGTGGCTTCTTCTTCTGAATTGGCGGCTGTTTCAGTCACTCCACCGAAAAGAACCTGTTCTAAATGGTCATCCCTGAAATTATGCTCAACAAACTCGTCAACTAATGTATCAACAATATCAACCATATAAAGAGCCTCAGGATCCTCAACATGCTTCATGGCTTCAAATATATTAAATGTAACAATGTCACCATCAAATTCAAAACTAAGCATGCCAGTATCAACATCAATCTTGGTTCTTGCGGTTTTCATGAAGGGACGTCCTAACAGAATCAGTGATCTATGGGAAGAAAGAGAATCATCCATATCAACAATGTAAAAATCCATAGGGAAAATCAATTCATTCACTTTGACCAAAACATCTTCGACTACACCCTGAGGATATGCATTAGACCTATCAGCTAACTGTATGATGACTCGAGTATCTTTCATAGGACCTAATTGCAATTCTTTGTACATAGATAAAGGCATAACATTTATGGATGCGCCTAAATCTAGCATAACCTTCTCAACCTTTTTACTCCCAATGATGCAAGGGATAGTGAACATACCTGGATCCCTGCATTTCTGTGGCAATTTCCGTTGGATCACTGCGGAGATATTTTTACCAACTTGAATTCGAGCATCCTTCCCGTACCGGATCTTCTTAGCACATAACTCCTTCAAGAATTTCGCATATCTGGGTACTTTCTTGATGGCATCAATTAGAGGTAGATTGATTTCCACCTTCTTGAACAGTTCCAGAATTGCCTTTTCATCATTTTCTTTCTTGTTGCGAATCAACCTGGAAGGAAAAGGAGCTGCAACTACAGAATTAGAATTTTTAGAGTCAGCTTGTACCTCAACAGGGGTGGGCTCGGTAGCTGCAGAAGGCTGTTCTTCCTTTGAATTGGATTCATCTTCAGTCTGTGCAGTATGCCCATACGGCATGCTCTTCTCGGCCTTTTTCTCTACTTCAGCCAATTCTTTCCTACTTCGGAGGGTCACGGCACTCACGTTGCCTCTGAGGTTTTGTTCAGCTTGTGAAGGTAGCTTTCCTGTATGCCCTTGCAACTTGTTCATCTGCGTGGCTAGCTGAGTGATCTGTGTGCCCATACTGCCAAGGGCAGCTTGTGTTTCTTGCTGGAATGCCTTCTGATTTTGTGCCAAACTATTCACCAGAGCATTGCTTTGTTCCAGACATTTCATGATTTCACTTATGCTCGGTGCAGGTTTGTCCGTATGGGCATACGGACTGTCTCTCGGTGGTCTCAGAGGCAAATCTCCAGCTACAGGCTGATCACCAGGCTGTTTTCAGCGGAAATTTGGGTGATCTCTCCATCCCGGATTGTAGTGTTGGAGTAAGGATCATTGGTCTGCCTTCTCCGAAAGTTATCACCTCGTGGGGCATCGTAATGGATTCCTCTGAGGACATCTTGATGTGCGTCGCCCGAGCCATAAAAAGCTTGCTCGGTGGAAGGGTCCTGCAATGTTGGGCACTCATCGGTAAAGTGTCCACTCTCTGTGCATACACCACATCGGGACTGCTTTGTTTAGGCAACCGCTAGGCCTCTAACTAAAGAAGTTAGTGCATCAATCTTTTCATTCACTCCACCGTTCTCAGCTCGATCAATCCCTTTTACTGGCCTGTATCGATCATCATCCTCATCTTCATATTGTTGGCCTCCAGATACCATATCAATTATGAGTTGTTTTGCCTCATCCAAAGTCTTGTTAATGAGAGATCCTCCACTGGCCGCGTCCACAATTTTTCTGTCAAAAGAAGACATGCCTCGGTAAAAATAATTTGTGAACAACTGATAATCAGAGAATCCGTGATCCGGACATTTGCGGCACAGCTGCTAGAATCGTGCCCAGTACTCGGCCAAACTTTCATGTTGTTTCTGCTTGATACTGCTAATGGCCATCCTCAGATTTGCAGCTCTTGATTCTGGGAAGAATTTGCGCAAGAACTGCTCTTCCAGCTCCTCCCACGAAGTGATCGAACCAGATGGTAAATCAAAGAGCCACTCCCTGGCTCTTCCTTGCAAAGTGTGCGAAAAAGTCAGTAGCCGTAGATTATTAGCAGAAAATCCTTGAGGACGCAACGTGGAGCAGACTAGATCGAATTCAGCCAGGTGTGTGTGTGCACTCTCTCCAGGTAGGTCGCTGAACTTTGGCAGAACTTGTATGAACCATGGCGGTATCTCTGCATTATTTGAAATGGTAGGTAGGACGATGCAGATAGGCCTGTTGTTACGATGGCGCCCCAGCTCTCGAATCAGCGGAGCTGGTTCAGCGGGATGGACAAGAGCTCGATTCTCGTTATTAGCCATACTCGCTTCGAACAAGTGATGCAGATCAAAAGTATCTAATTCTGGGGCGGAGACTGCCTTAGCTGCCTTAGCAGCTCTCCTCAACTGGTGCAGAGTTCTTTCTGGCTCTGGGTCGAACAACAACTTCTCTTCTTGCGAGGAACGGGTCATGCACTGAAAAGATAAAACAAAAATAAGAAAAATAACAAACTAAAAATATGAGAGTAATTACTGCTTTAGAACCGATCCCCGGCAACGGCGTCAAAATTTGATGCGTCGTTTTACACCAAAAATAAAATTCCCGACAACAGTCGGTATGCCCTTACTGCACGAGTACAGCGATGAGCGAGATCGTCTCCCAAAGGACCGGCGAGAATTACCCTATACTCTCAATCTGTATAACCAAACTTCAAAAGGGGTTTTTGTAATTATAATAACATAAACGAAATTAACAATTAAATATAAAATGAATGCACACGTAATTAAATTGAACGGACTTAAAATATGAAAAGAAATATTCTGGAATCCAATTAACGCCACCCTAGCTTACCTAAACCGATTCTTGATGCAATGATTAATTCAATTAACGCATACAAATCAGTTATAGCTACCGAAGATGCTTACTGACGCAGCCTAATTCCTCCATAATTTCTCGATAATCAGGAAGACGCTTCACCAATTATTTCCCTAATCGACTGACAACCGTAAGAGACGCTCTATAGGTTTAATGAGCCAACAGCCTTAAAATCTAGAGGAACCCGATTCATAATTAACAGACTCTGACGCAGGACCGTGAATTAAGATTGTTATTCCCCCTGGTTCTGAAGAACCGTTTCGCCACTAATTAAACTTAAACCATAATTACGAATGGCCGGTTTAATTGACTACTAATTAATTACAATTCACTAAGTATTTGCAACTACCTAGCAATATCGAAACAATTAACTACTCGAAAAACAAAGAATAACAAATGCATGCAAATAATTGAACGATGAACACGATTAGATCTCACAGTTTATTTAAGCTAGGGTTTCGTTAGTTGTTTCCAGAATAAGAAGAAATTAGCTAGAACTCATATTAAGATGGAATTGCAAAAATATTGAAATAACGAATACCATGAAAATAAAACGATGAAGATGAACTAATCTGCTCCAGAGAGAAAACGTTGTCTGCTCCTGTTCTTGCGTCTAGAATTAAAGTCTGAATATGCAAAATATGATAAGATCTAATCTATATATCAAAATCCTAAAATAAGATAATATTAACAAGGAAATAACCATCCTAATCTATTCCAACAAGGAAGTTAACAAAAACGGGACTCTTGAGGCGGTGGGAACTCTCCTAGATCACGTCCAGGCCTTGGGCTTAAGTAATTTCCGTGTTCCAGCCCATTCACGCAAGTTCAGGCCCAGTTTCTTTAGTTATCCGCCCATTCGTCCTACCGTATGCCCATACGGCATGGCTTTACTTCCTTCAATTCCAACTTCTTGCGCAAAACTCATTTCTTCACCAAAAACACACCCTTTTCTTTATCTTTGTGTCAATGCCCTGCAAAAACCCTCAAGGTACAACTTCTTCCAAAATAACATCATTATATAACAATTAACACAATCAAACCACATAAAATCACCCCAAAATATCAAGTATAATATGCCCGATCAACTATAGTGTATATGTTGTTTTGGAAAGTCATAATCGATAATCAATTTGATTATACTATAGTGTATATGTTGTATCGGGATTTTACTTGCGGGGATCACTTTGATTATGAATTCTCGAAACAACTCATACACTATAGTATAATCAAATTGATTCCCACATGTGAAATCCCAATACAACCTATACACTGTAGTATAATTAAATTGATTCTCACAAGTGAAATCCCGATACAAACTATACACTATAGTGTAATTAAATTGATTATCGATTATAAATTCCCGAAACAACATATACATGATAGTATAATCAAATTAATTCTTGATTATGACTTCCCGAAATAAATTATACAATATAGTATAATCAAATTGATTCTTGATTATAAATTCCGAAACAACCTATACACTATAGTATAATAGAATTGATTTTCACAAATGAAATCCTGATACAACATATACACTATAGTATAATCAAATTGATTATCGATTATGAATTCCCAAAACAACATATACACTATAGTATAATCAAATTGATTATCGATTATGAATTCCCGAAACAACATATACACTATAGTATAATCAAATTGATTCTTGATTATGACTTATCGAAATAACTTATACACTATAGTATAATAAAATTGATCATCGCAAGTAAAATTCCGATACAACATATACACCATAGTATAATCAAATTGATTATTGATTATGAATTCCTGAAACAACATATACAATATAGTATAATCAAATTGATTCTTGATTATGACTTCTCGAAACAACTTATACACTATAGTATAATCAAATGAATTATTGATTATAAATTCTCGAAACAACCTATACACTATAGTATAATCAAATTAATCGTGACTTTTAGAAATTATTCGTGTCTTGTTTTACATTAATCATGGCTTTTAAAAAATTAATCGATGCTTATTATATTAATCTTGACTCTAATCGTGGGTTGTTCAAATTAATCGTGGCTTTTAGAAAATTAATCGAGGCTTATTATATTAATCGTGGCTCATTGAATTAATCGTGACAACGTTTAAAATTAATCATGGCTAAGTTAAAATTAATCAAGGCTCATGATATTAATCGAGGTAATATTTAAAAATAATCGTGGCTCATTTAAAATTAATCGTGACTTTTTTCTAATTAATCGAGGCAAAATTTAAATATTAATCGTAGCATATGACCACAATTACTATAATCGTGGCCAACTGAAATTTTGCCATGATTAATCGAGGCTTTTGTCACATTGCCACAAATGTTTTACATTTAAATTAATCGTGGATTTTGCCACATTGCCACGGTTATAGTAATTGTGGCCACATTGCCACGATTAAATTTAAATATTACCACGATTAAATTCATTTTGCCATGATTAATTATATATTTGTCACGATTAAATTCAAACATTGCCACGTACGATTAATTTTTTGGTGAAAAGGTTCCTCTCTTTTGCGAAATTTAGCATTGCTTCGTTTCAAAAAAAAAAATCCTACTTAATTTTAAATTTCAAAAATAGTTACCATGTCCATAAATGATGAATATATGTGGCAAAAGTTACTAAAATTTTTCTATTTCCAAAAATATATGACATGAGACAAATTAAAGCTATATATATATATATATATATATATATACTCCACAATTTTTTATATATCTTTTTTTCTATTCCTTTGACGAATAAAACCCTTATATTTTTTTCTTAACATTAATAAATTTATATGTTATGACTAAATTATTTTTTGTGATAATTTCTTTTTTGTAATAATTTCTACTTTTTCTGATATTATTTTCATGTAATTTTTTTATCAATAATTAAATATTTAATTAATCATATTATTGTAAACTTTATATGACTAATTGTGTTTTTTTTTAATAACTAGTAGATTAAACGAAATAAAAAAATAAATCGAATGATGAATCTTATAATCTTGAACAGATCTTTATATTTATTTTCAAATTAATTTGATAAGTTTATTTGATATTTACTAGTATTAATCTATCTTTAATTTTGTTTACTTGTAACTCCTTTTTAAAAGGAATCCACTTCGATCCACAGTATTAATCTATCCATAATTTGTTTACTTCTAACTTCTTTTTAATCTATATATATATTAAAGTAAAATTGTAGGGGTAAAATTCTAAATAAAAAAAATCAGCGAATAAAGGTAGAAAATAAAATTGATGCTAAATTTTTTCAAAATTGTCTGAGTAGTGTAGATGGTAGTGGATATTTGGGCTAATGCTTAAATCTTGAGGTCTCGTGTTCAACTCATGAAGTTGCGTCATTAGTTTTTTTTTTCTTTTTTTAAAGCTTTTTTCCATTCTTTTACATTTACTGCTAGCTTCATGATATTTCTTTCCATTTAAGGCTATTAACAGTTGTTGATGCTATTATTATTTTAAAAAATATATTTTAATTTTTATTTACAGTTAAGATGTTTTATCTTCTAATTTTATTCATATTTTGGATCTTTATCAAACATCGGCTCTTCGAATCAATCTATTGGCGAAAAATTAAAAATCTAATAAAAAATAACATAAATATATTGTACATATGACTTTTTTTAACTCCATTGTTGATAAATAGTTTAATCAATTACCAAAACAACATTATGAATAGAGTTCATCTTCACAAAAAAAAAAAAACAACATTCAAGGCTCACATAACTGGTGAAGATGGAGCGCTTAGGGACATATTTTGATACTTTCATTATTCGTTTAGTTATAAATTAAACGAAGCTCATATAAATGTTGAAGATCAAGCAACCGATAAAAAGAATGAAGATGGAAGAAGATATTTTCATTATTATTGGATTAAATTGGGCAAATATAGATGTACATATATATATATATATATATATTGATTAGTCAAGTTAATTACATAGTGTTAAAATTGATGCATTATTATATTTACATTAAATTCAAATTATTTTTTCTACCTGCTTTTTCAATGTCATATTATTATTTCTTTATTTTCCTTTTTTTTTGTTGAAAGTTGACATTTTATTAAATATTTTTATTCGGGATTGGTACATGTGGTTTAACAATCTGATTTACGAAATTTATCATAATAATCTATAGAAATTTGATTTCCAACAAAAGTTGCATTTATATATACTCAAATCCATTTCAAATTTAATTATAAATTCTTTGCAATCACATATTATTTGGTTGTACTAATATTTGTAAGTTGTTAAGATTCTTTTTAGACGTGAAAGTTATAATTATATTTGAATTATCTTATGATCGTGTTTTATAATTTTTGGTAATTTATATTGTGATTGATCAAGTGGAATAATTTGTGGTCAAATATATATACTTTTGTGCAATCATATAACTTTTTTTTGTGTAAATTTTCATTTTTATCTAATTACGTAAATTTTAATGTTTCTATTTTCTGTTTACATAATATAAATATTAACTTTTAATCAATAAAAAATATGTGTCAATTCAAATCACAATCGCATAAAAAAAGAGTTGCGTATAGCACATTTATGTCTATTGAATTTTGGGGATGGTTTTGTATATTGGACAATTAGATTAAATTTTCCGCTGAGAATTTTGACTGTATAACTACAAACCACGTACATGTACTCAGTTAACTTCTTTTGCATCATTTTTTTTGTAGCATGCTTATTATTTATTCCAAGATGATATTAAGTTATTTGTTTATTTAAATAATTATGATAATTATTGCTTATATCCATGAAAATGAAATTTAGTTTTTTAAATCTTTTTCAACTTTTATACATGTTTGTTTCACACACTTATATGTATGTAATGCAAATATATATCTAACTATGATTGAGTTTTGATTTTATTTTTTCAATTACAACATTATAAAATAAAATTGTACCGAGCATCGCGCGGGAGATATACTAGTAGGAATTATCTTCGATCCTATTCAATACTCAAATTTAAAATATTTTTAATAAGTTTATATTTAACATAAAAATAACTAAAAAATAAAAAGAGAATTATAATTGTCCATTTAAATTAATATCAATCTCACTACTCCCACAACTTAAAAAATACGAGAATTATCAATTTAGGACCTAAAAAATGGATAATCTGTCAATTCATCACCCCGAAAGATGAAAACTATCAATCCATGACTGAAAGATGATAATTGTTAATCTAGACAATTTATTAAATAGAGTAAATAAATTATTAAAAATAAAAAGAAATCGAAATATATGATTTTTAGGTCCTAGATTGACAATTATCATCTTTCGGGTCATGACTTGATAGTTTTCATTTTTTAGAGCCTGAATTGGTAGATTATGAAAACGCATTTAATATGTACTAGCATAATATTATAAGAAATTATAGTACATTATAAGAGAGTAATTATTTATAACATTATTCAAATGCCTTTATAATAAAGTACATTATATTAATTAATTTCATTCCAACTTACAATAAATTACATTACATGAGTTTATTTGATTTTAATCTATGAGAATGTTAGTTCATTTGAAATTAGATTATATAAGTTCATTCCATTTTAAATAACATAAATTAAGTTCAGAGCTGAATGTTGGGATGGAATCTGGTTTTAAGTTGATTTTCTACTTGCTTTTAATTATTTTAAAGTTTTTCCTCTTTCAATTTCTCTTTTCGCCTGAATTCCAATTTATGTTGTCGACTAAGAACAAAGACATGGTTGTGGCGGAAGAGTCTACGGTGCACTCAGTGTAAATACACTTGCATCCAATCTGGCGACACCTGGCAGGGTACTATTATTAAAAATAAAAATTGAGAATACATTAGCCTACTGTACAGTTATACGGGAGTCACTGTAGATGTGGCTCCTTGAGCTATTGAGGCACTTATTTATTATTTTTGTGTGGGAAAAATAATTAAATTGAACTAATTTCAAAAATAATTTAATATATTCGGTCTCCAAATTATCTGCACATACCTTAAAAAATAGTTATTTATAGGTATAAAATTAGAAAATAAGTTTTAAAAAATCAAATTAGTACATTTTAAACTGCAAGAGGAACAAACGTCTTTTTTCTTTATTATTTTGTATCGGACACAAGCGTCGACATTTATTTGAATGGACGATTTGTAAACATTTTTATTATTTTATTTTATCGGCAAATCATTTTTTTGTTACAACATATAATTACGACAATAAATAAACCTTGGCATACATCAGAATTATTTAACTGGCAAATTATCTTAGTCTTACGAAATTAATTTATAATGTTATGCAAATATTTATAGTAAACTACACTATATAAGTTACTTTCATTTTGAAATTATGTAAGACATTACATTATACTAGTTCATTTATCAATTAAAATTATAATAAATTGCGGTATATAAGTTAATTTCATTTGAAATTATATGAGATTACATTATACTAAGTTCGTTTAGTTTGAAATTATAATAAATTGCGCTATACGAGTTATTTCCATTCAAAATTATATGAAATTACACTATAGTTATTAATTTGATTTGAAATTATATTAAATTATACTATATAGGTTCATTTCATTTGAAATTATATCAAATTACATGTTATGATTTATTTAATTTAAAATTATAATAAATTACACTATATAAGCTCGTTTCATGAACGGGGAATTATTAGATATTATCACATTATACTTGTTAATTTTATTTCAAAATTATGAATACAATGGCACAAAACCAGGTTACCAACTCTAGTTTATTATAATTTGTGCCATTACCTACTATATTAGATGCACAATTGCATTTTCTTGGTTATTTTATTTCCCAAAAACTTAAACAGTGGGGTCTCGAAAAGTGGAGTGTTCCCTATCAGTAATTATATTAACATTTAGAATATTATTTGTTATTATTTATATATGTGTAAAGAACTAATATATCAGAACCAATTTGAGACGCAAATTAATCATTTTAAAAATAATTGAACATATAGTAAAAAATAATTTATGAATTTACAGGTACAGGATTGGGAAATAATTATCCCCAAAAAAATTTATACATTTGATTAATGAAACTGAATCCGTAATTTATTCTCGTTATTTTCTTTCTTCTCCGTTGATCCACCACGTCGAAGAAAAGGCGGCCACTCCACTCGAACCGAAAGACAACAACAACACTACTGGCTGTAACACCCTAAATTCTATAATTTAAAATGTTATAATTTTAATTTTTTTAAAGCATAAAATGATTAACAATAATAATATTTCGAATATTTTTTTTTTCTAAAATAATCGTGTTAGTAATTACAAGTAGGAAAACAGAGCGCAATTTTACTTTTCAGAAATATATATACTTAAATCAAAATACTTACATTTCATAAACTACAATATAGTTCAGTTTATTTCAAGAGTAACTCATAAGTTCTAAAATATAAAATTGATACTCGAAACATTGATAAAAGCTATAATATTCAACTACTAGTTTAAATTAGTCCAAAAATACTAAACGAACACAAAATATCAAGTTTAAATTAAATAGCATAATTAATTATAATTTCGAATTAAATAAATAAGCATAATGTAATTCCATATAATTTCGAATGAAATAGACTCATATGCGCCACTTTATTATAATTACAAACCATCAGTGTAATGTAATGTTTTTAAATAAACTAGAATGACTCCAGTGCGATGCACGGATAAAATTTGTATAGTTACTTTTAATTTTGCTTGAAGTTATAAATATAAAATAATTATAATGTACTATGTAGTTGAAGAGCATAAACATTATCAATTAAAGAGGATAAAAAATGAAATATTAAAACAAAAAATAACTATAATTTTAATCTCTCTGTTTTCTTAAATTTGTAGGTTGTTCATTCAAAATAATATTTATCGTTTCTTCGATGTGGAATAATTTATTGAAAAAGGATTTATTTAATTATTTAAAATATATTTCAAATTGAAAACTCAAATACAGTTAAATTTTTAAAAATTTCAATATATTTAATTGATTTTTTTGTATATTTATGTATATTTAATTAATGAAATATTATTTAAATAATAATAATAATAATAATAATAATAATAATAATAATAAATTGATAGATATTTAAATTAAAAATAAATAAATACAAAAAATAAACATATATCTAATAAAAAAAACTAATATAATTTTAAACTCAAAATAACAATATAAATAGAACAAATGAAAAAAGACGATTGCTCTTAGTTTTAAAAACTACTCCCTCCATTTCTGAATAAGTGTCATTCTAACATTTTAATTTTGTTTCAAAAAGGTGTTATTCTACAAATTCGAGACAAAAAAATCACATTTTTCACACATTTTGCCCTCATTTGATGAATTTAAAAAAAATTATATTTGACTCATTTAATGTATTCACACAAGGAAATATTAAATAATTTAATTAATTTATTAATTTGTGTGCATTCATCCAAAATGACATTTATATAGAAACAGAGAGAGTAATAAATATTAAAATAAATAGGAGTAATTTCATTGAATTCATATCCATATTGTGCAAGAATAATAACTACAACATATTTATCTAAATTTCTCATTACATTCAAAACCTCTAGCATCATGTGAAATTGTATTAGAAATAAGTTATTTAAAAAGAAAAAACTATTAACAAATATGTATTCATTTAAGCTTGATTTTACAATATTAATTTCATCATCTATTTGATAATGCTACAATAACACAAACTAATTCATATAAAAAAAACAATGCATAATGCATAATTGAGCAATCAATAGGTTTGTGGATTTTATTGGATAGATATCAATAAAAATAATATATAGATGTCCAACTAATAATTTTGCAATTTAGTGTTAAATCAAAATATAATTGGACCAATATTAATATAAATATTTCTACATAATTGTAAAATAATTGTTCAATAATGATAATTTAAAAAAATAACATTAAACTGTAGTTCATCATAAAGAAAAATAGATATCCAACAAATTTATATGTATATATCATTATATGGTTAATTGCTTTAAAAATCATGAATTTTGAACTTAGTTACAAATTTAATATGAATTTTAAAAGTAGGCAATTAAAACACAAACTTTGAATTTGTGTGTCATTCAACATCCCCAAATTTTTATAAAATAAATTGATCCCTGATCCAACATATAATTACTCATTTCTTCGAGCCCGTCATGAATCGACCATCAATTTTTGAAAATAACATCAAAGTGACCATAATTATATATTGGATTGAACGTGAATTTGTTTTATAAAAAAACGGGGATGTTGAATAATATATATATATATATATATTCAAAGTTGCATTTTAATTACCCCTCTTGAAGATCATGTTAAATTTGCAACTAAGTTCAAAATTCATAATTTTTAAAGTAATTAACCCATCATTATTTCAGCAAAATTAAGTCCCACAACCCTCGCAATAACAAAAAATGGATAAAAATATTTATGGATGAGAAATGGATAAATATCAACAATACTAAACTTGGATTTAAGATTTGATTATAGAACCCTAAGTATTTATAGGCATAAATAATCCATTTAAAAGGACATGTTTTATGGATTAATTCTTTAAAATTGTAGTAATAAATTATCATTAACTCACGTAAAAATAACTATGGAAAATAGATGTTATAGCATTAATTTCATTAAATATTATCTTAAATTATAGTATTAGAAATTGACAAAAATACCCATATAAATGGGAGGGAAAAGAGTTGTGTGTTATAATATATATATAGATGATAATAAAATGCATGTAGATTATCCAAATAATCTACCCTACAAATGGAATAACCCGGTATAAAATAATGTCTTTTATATTTTTAAATGAAATTAACGTATATAGTGTCATTTATTAAACATACAAATCAAATGTACTAAGAAAATATAATGTCTGGTAAATTCTAATGAAATCAAGTCATATACCGTCAATTATTATACTTCCAAATCATGTATACAATTGTAAATTAATCTAATAGTACAAAATAAACTTGTTGATACAAAATGTTAAGAAAAAAAGATGAGTAATCCACTATTCAAATAGGTACCCTCAATTCTGTCCATTACAATAAAAGACCCAAATAATCAAAATTTATTTATACTTATCTGATTTTAAAATTTCAAAATTCTTTATTGTTCTTCATCTATTTGGAAAAAGAAGCACACTAACAAACAACAGTTTTTTTGCCTTATGTTAACGAAAAAACTGCAATGCATGAAACATATTATGATATTTTCATGTTTACCAACGGTTCGATAACATGAGAAATTAATTGTGTAACATTAGGATAATGTACCGATAAAAAAATGCATACCATTATTCACTAATAAATCATTCAATTAAGAACCGACGCTTGTGTCCAATACTGAAAAAAAAAGGAAAAAAAATTCGTATTAAACACAAGTTAATTCTATTTTATGAAACATAGATAACAAAAACATTAACATATTTTATTAAAAATTATGGTAATTTAGAGATAAAAAATAATTAATTCAAGATTCTAATTGAATAATAATTGAAAAATAAATCTAACTCAATATTAAATGCAGAAATTTAATTGAATAGCAAGTCATTTTCATGCAACAGTTCAAATACCAAGAGGAACTGTTCATATGATATATTAGAAAACTGCCTCAACAAGTCAAAAGTGTTACTCGTATAATACATGAGTATTACGTCCGTATTTTAACTTTTTAAAAAATAAATCAATTAGAAGGGCACGTGTATGGTGGATCTGGCTCAGTGCATTTACACTGAGTTCAGGATAGACTTTTCCGTTGCTGCGAGTGGAGGGAGAATGGTAGTGAAAGAAAAATATATCTGCAATAATGGACTAAGATGGAAATAGAGAGAAGTTAGGGAAGAGATAATGAAAATATTTTTATAACATTTGCACTTTGGTCCTTTTGATTCAATCTATTCAATTTCCGTATATAATATATATATATATATATAGACACACACACACGCGTGTGTGTTTAAAATTTAAATATTTATAAGAGTTAGTTTATAATCATCATCATCATCGTAATACGTTCGCTAATTTGAAAATGGATTCATTTTTGAAAAAAATTGCTAATTGTAGCCAATAATTTTCAATTTCTTGCTAATGATGATGTTCTGAAAAATCCGAGACTGATGAGCATCTTGCTGCAAAAAAAAAAAAAATCGGTCGGAAAAATACACTAGAGACGGGTTGAGATTTCTCAGAAAATGATGAACCCGATAGGGATCGATGTACGTCACAAATGGATTTTGCCCTGAGAAGTGTTGAGATTTCTCAGAAATTGATGCACCCAAGAATGTGCGTGATTTTTTTTTCAAAAAAAAGATGCACCCGAGACGGGGTGAGATTTCTCAGAAAAAGGATAAATTCAAAAAAAGAGTTCAAAAACACCCGATTTCATCAAAGCGGGTTTAAATTGCACCCGAACCGAATAAAACGAGTATGAATGCACTCGATTTCCTCCAAACGGGTATATTAGAATTTCGGATCCTTTTTAATTTTATTTTTAATTAGACTCGAGGTATTGTTTTCCTTCATATAAAAAATGAATAATTATTTTTCAAAAATAAAAATAAAAATTATTTTTTAGATTTAAATGCAACGAATGCTTTAAAATTTTTTATTTTTTTGTGATTCATGTATGAATAAATAGTATTATTATTTGTGTGCATTTTTTTCTCCAAATCTAATCACGTTTTTTCTTGAAGAAAAAAATTATGGAAAAATTAAACTAAAAATTAAAAATAATGTTAGAAACATATATATATATATATATATATTGTGATTATATATTGGAAGAAGTTAATTATGTGAAAAGTTAATGCAAATATCATTTCATGTTTGTCAATCATGAAAAATCATAATAGCAACAGATTATTATTAAAGATAATAGCATGTAAACATTATTCAAGATAACATTTAATATATTAGCATTGAACATATTATAATAACATTTCTCACATGAAACATAATTTAACATAATAACATGTAACATCATTCAAAATAACATGTCTAAGAACAAAATGTAATATAATAACATCAAACACATTAACAAGTTAAATTGTTTAACAAGATCATACCAGCAACCTATTATTATACATTATATATTTTCAAGTATGTTTCATATTTACTACGTATGTTATTTTATATTTACAATTCATGTTATTATCAAATATTTTATTTTTAATTAAATTCATGAATTGATATTCAAATTAAACGGAATAATTTAATATTATTGAGGGCATAATATGCATACGTTTTTCTGAAAATGGGCTCAAATTACACCCAAATCAAAGAAAATGAGTACAAATGCACCTGATTTTCCTAAAAATGGGTTCAAATTGCACCTGAATTTAAGAAAACGAGTCCAAATGCACCCGATTTTCTCCGAACGGGTACATTAGGATTTAGGGTTTAGAACCCGTTTTTATGCATTTCGCACCCGTTTTCAATTTAAGGATGCATTTAGTTTCGTTGACATGAGTGATTTATTTTTAATTTTTTTATTTTATTACTAATTAGACCCGATATATTGTTTTCTTTCATATAAAAAATTGAATAATTATTTTTTAAAAATCAACATATAAATAAAAATTAATTTTTAGATTTTAATGCAACTGATGTATTTAGTTTTGTTGACACGGATGCTTTAATTTCAATTTCTTCTTTTTGTAACTCATATATTTTTTTGTTATTTTAATTTTAATTAGATTAGAGAAACTATTTTTCTTCATATAAAAAATTGAATAATTATTTTTAAAAAAATGAACTTACAAATACAAATTTTTTTTAAGATTTTAATGCAGTGGGTGCATTTAGTTTGGTGAACATGTCTAAGAACAAAATGTAATATAATATATAACATCAAATACAATAACATGTCAAATTGTTTAACAAGATCCTACAAACAACCTATTAGTATACATTATATATTTTCAAATATATTTCATATTTTTATTACATATGTTATTTTGTATTATGTTTCATGCTATTATCAAATATTTTATTTTGAATTAGATACATGTATTGATATTCAAATTAAACGAGATAATTATCATTAACGTGTGCATAATTTGCACACGTTTTCTACAAAACGGGTGCAAATTGCACCCGAATCCAATAAAACGAGTCCAAAGGCACCCAGTTCCTCCAAAAGGGTCCAAATTACACCCGAATTCAAGAAAATGAGTCCAACTGCACCCGATTCCTCCAAGAAAATGAGTAAATTAGAGTTTAGGATCCGTTTTAATGCATTTCGCACCCACATATTGTTTTCCTTCATATAAAAAATGAGATGATTATTTTTCGAAAATAAACTATTAAATTAAAATTAATTTTCAGAATTAATGCAGCAAGTGCATTCTGTTTCATAGATACAAGTCTTTGATCTTTTTTTTTGTGTGATTTGTGTGATTTTTTTTGTGATTTTTTTAATTAGATCCGAGATATCGTTTTCTTTCAGATAAAAATGGGATAATTATGTTTCAAAAAATAAATTTATCAATAAAAATTATTTTTTAAATTTGAATGCCACTAGTGCATTTAGCTTCGTTGACTCGAGTTCTTTATTTTTTTTATTTGTGTATTTTTTTATGAGTTTCCTTCATATAAAAATGGGATAATATTTTTCAAAAAATAAACTATTAAATTTTAAAAAAAAGATTTTAATGCAACTAGTGCATTTATTTTCGTTAACACGGGTGCTTTATTTTTTTATTTTATTTTTTGTGATTTTTGTGTATTTTTTTATGATTTTTCATTCATATAAAGACGAGGATAATCATTTTTCAAAAATAAACTTAAAAATAAACATTATTTTTCGGATATTAATATCCGATTTTTGTACAATGTGTGAATGCATTTAGTGTGATGTGACTTGCATTAAATGCTCAATACTTTCCATCTTATACAAAATAATATTTGTATAAATAAAATCAATTTTTAAAAATAATTGCCGATGATTCTAAACTATATAATTTGATAATTTTAATCATATTGTAATTTTACCGGTATAAAAAGGATTAGGAACCTTAAATATTATTATTTGTCGGTAATATACGTCTCATTTGAAAAAGATTTGGTGAATCTTTGATTGGGTTGACCAAGCAACCTTTCTAATTATACTTAACTCTTAATCACCAAAGTAATAAAATACTCCCTCCGTCCCAATAGCAAGGTCCACAATGCTTTATTTGGCTGTCCCAATAACAAAGTCCACTTCCATAAATGGAAATAATTAATGTCAATATCAAAGTGGACCCCGCTTACTTTATATTACATTTTATTATAATACTCCTTAAAGAAATGGACCGCATCTACTTTACCCATTACTTTAACAACTAATCTACTTTTCCTTAATTTAATCTACTTTTCCTTAATCTCCTTGCCCAATAACAAGTGGACCTTGCTATTGGGACGGAGGGAGTAATATATTTAATAGTGGACACATGGTAATATCCTAGATATGGTGTGCGATGTATAAGGTTCCACATTGAAATTTACCATAATACTTAGTATTTCATCATAAAAGTTTAAAAAATATTATATTTCATATAATTCAATACAAAATTCATAACAAAAAAAAATGAACAATTTGAAATCAAGTGTAATAAATAATAATCATGTATTCTTCTTTAATTTTAGACTAAAAGTTATGATAAATTATCAAGAAAATTAAAATAAAATGAGATATGCTATACAATACTATAATTCTTAGTATGTTCATCATAAATATTTAGGAAAATATTATATTTTATACAATATTATAATATTTAGTATGTATATCATAAATGTTTGTTGAGATGTTGGAGATTTGGAGTTTCAAGAATTGTATTGAATTTTAAAATGTTAGAATTATATTGATGAAGACTCAAATTCGTGCCTTTTCTTTTATCTTTTTACACCCTTTTTAAGTGTTTAGTATAGAGTCTAGTCTAGTTTTGGGGGTAAAGCTGATTGCAGGAGGCTGAGGGCACAAAACCACCACAAAAGGCACAAACAGGTGCTATTTATGCTGAGGGCACAAGGGACTGATTTGCCTGCCGAGGACCCAGTCAAAGTTGTTGCGAGAATTGCGCAACAGAATCGCGGGCCAGCTCCTATATGCACGTGGAGGTGATGTGGCGGTCAGTTCCGAGTCTTGGGGAGGTCTAAGCACGTTGGGAAGGAAGTGGGGACATCAGAAAGCTGCTGGAGACGCTAGGGTTTGCTGCTACCACTCCTAAAAACAAGGAAGAACATGGAGCATGAATAGGAGGAAGTGGAGGAGTGCAAGAACCCCTGCGTGGGTGAAATCTAGGCTGCTTGAAGCCTTAATTCAGTTGCTATAAATACTTTTATCCGTTTTCATATCAGGGAGGAGACGCACGCTGACACACACTTTTTGCACCTCAAGATACAATTTACTGTTTTCGTACTTAGTTTATTTTCTGGATATTCTTTCTGCCTGAAGCTGGCAGTTTGCCCGCATAAAGGTAGTTCAGTTGTCTTGTTGGCAAATCTGAGGTTGGGCCCAGAAGTTAATCAAGTTATTTCCGTTCCAAGTAAGATGTCTTTTATCATTTCTTTTACTTCCGTTTCTATGTTTAGTGGCTAAGTATCTACTGTTCAAGTCATAGTAATGGTCTAAAGATAGAATATGTGCATGAGGTAATCGGACTTTAACGCCTTAAGGGTTCACAATCTTAACTTGTTTTTTCACTTAGACATAGGTAAAGAGTGGTTGGAGATGAAAACGCGCACTTCTGATTAACTGGTACTAGTGTTAGTTACGTGGGAGTGTATAGGTGACCCATGCCTCGATACCCGCATAGTAACAAGTCCGGAGGTGACAGCCTTGGTAGTTGAGATTGAGTAGTATATGCAGGCACAAGACCGTGTCAAACCTACTAGAATCGGGTCGCTTTTGCCCTCAAAGCTGCTATGCTTGCAAAACCTTTGTGTGATTCTCTCCTTAGGTTCTTGTATAGTTAGGTCCCTAGGTGCCGATCGTATCATCTAGACGATATAATGTAAGAAGTGATTGGGGAGTGGCCGATCGTATCCATTTCTTATAACCGGTTAACCCTCAAAGTGACAATTACCCATATTTGGCCATAGGGATTCGATTTTTGATCTTTCTGCTAGTGTGGGCACAACGGGTAGTAGCGGTAATTACATGTGTTTTGCCCGGGATTGTGCATACCTACCGAATGACTTGATGCTTTGACTTGAACACTTTTATTACTGATATTTTCTCTTGTGATTTCCTTTTCAGCATTTAGTTAGTTTAAGTTTATTAGCAAGGTTTTTAGAGTGACACTGAAGATCCAAACCAAAACTAAGAAAAGACAGAAGGTTATGAACACTCCTCGTGGGATCGACATCCGTCTTCACCAGCTATACTAGCCGTTGAGGGTAGATTAAGTATTTGTAGACTATTTGCCCGCAAGTGTATTTTGCACACTAAAACGACGGTGTGCCAAAATTGGCGCCGCTGCCGGGGAGTGTAAGCGCACTTTTCTGTCTATTTACTGTTTTACCTTAGTATATGCGTCGTTCTAACCACGCAGGAGATTTACTCTATGATCCGGAGATAGAGAGGTCAGCGAGGGCAAGAAGGGCACAAGCTAGGGCATTTTTGAAAAGACTGCAGGAGGATAATCAAACTGAAGGATCCAGTGACGATTTGACCTCAGGCGGAGAAAGTCAAGCAAGCAACGAACAAGCTGAGATAAGCAACGTCAATCCACTCTATTCCGAAGAAGAGATGGAGGACGATCAGATATCAAACCACGAGGAAGAACAACAACAAAGACCACCACCGCACACCCTTACTTTGAGGCAGCTGAGTTTTCCTCAAACCATGAACATACGTCCCACGGGCATCGTTTTGCCCACAACTACTGGTAACTGGGAGCTGAGGGCAAACTTCATCTCGATTTTGCCCAAATTCCATGACCATCCAGGGGAGGATCCACAACGACATCTACAAGATTTTCAGATGGCATGTGAGACGCAACGCACACGAGCTAATGGGATAGGTGAATACATTCGTCTGGTTTCTTTTCCTTTCACCTTGCAGGACGGAGCTCGAGAATGGTTATATACTATTCCTGCCAGGAGTGTAACCAACTGGAGTCAACTCCAGCAAAAGTTTTTGGAGAAGTACTTCCCCACATCAAGAGTGCAGAGCATGAGAAAGAAGATCTCAACTGCAAAGGCTTGTCCCCACAAAAGCTTTTACGACTACTGGGAGCGTTTCAAGCAATTTCTCTCAAAATGCCCACATCACCAGATTCCAGATCATGACTTGGTGAACTATTTTGTCTCGGGGTTGAGAAGCGAGGACCGAGCCCTACTGAATGCAGCATGCGGAGGATCTATCCTGAACAAGAGGGCAGCTGAAGCTCTAATACTTATTGGAGAAATGGCCGAGGAGAATAGAGACGATTCATATGAAAGAACAAGTGTTGCCGCTGCGGGCAAAACTATCTCTGTGTCTGAAACTGATGACCGAATCGAACAACTCTGCAACAAGATGGAGAAGATGATCACCATGTTTTCCGCTAATACCTTGTGAATTTGTGGGGTATGTGAATTGATGGGGCACCACTCTGACCAGTGTCCACAATTGAAGGAGAAGGAAGAAACGGTTAATGCTCTGGATGAAGGGCACAGAAGGAGGCACAATCATTTTGCCCCCAACTACAGTCAGAGGCAGACAACACCATACTATCCTGTGCCCGCAGCAGGACCGTCTTTATCAGACATGGTTCACAAGATTATGAATGAAACGGTGGAGGTACAAAAGAAATCAGAAGCCTTCGAGCAGGAGATAAGGAATGGATTGAACTATTTGGGAGGACAAATATCCCAAATTAGTGATGCAATCGCAAGGATGGAGAAAGCTAAAGGAATTCTGCCCTCACAGACAGAACCACCAAAAAAGGCTGGGGTAAATGCAATAACACTGAAGAGTGGAAGGCAACTGCCTGCACCATATCCAGAGACTGTAGAGGATGATGCCCACAGGGATGATGCGCCCACAAAAGAGAAAGCAGAGTTACGGGCAAATGACGAACCAGAAGCAGTTGTGCCCAAACCCATCCTGAAGAGTAATATTCCAAAAGAGATCGAGGTGCCTTTACCATTTCCAGGAAGGATGAAGCGAAACCAAAAAGAAGCAGAGGATAGGGATCTAATACACATCTTCAAGAAAGTGGAAATCAATGTCCCCCTACTAGACGCAATCAGGCAAGTGCCTCGATATGCCCATTTCCTGAAGGACTTATGTACAAAGAAAGTGAGATTCACAGAGGAGGCACAAGTGGTTGTGAATGAAAATGTGTTAGCATTATTGCAGAATAAGCTGCCTGAAAAGTGTGGAGACCCAGGGATATTCTTTATTCCTTGTGAAATTGGAGGACTTCGAGTTGAAAGAGCTATGCTGGACTTAGGGGCATCGATCAATGTTATGCCCCTAAGCATTTTTGAAGAGCTGACCTTAGGACCGCTCAAGGATACAAGGACCATTATTCAATTGACTGACCATTCCAATGTTTACCCCGAGGGAGTGCTTGAAGATGTCCTAATCAAAGTGGAGAGTCTGATTTTCCCAGCAGATTTCTATGTGCTGGATATGGGCAAAACCAATCCAAAAGCTGTCTGTATACTTTTGGGCAGACCATTCATGAAGACGGCACATACGAAGATTGATGTTGATAAGGGCACATTGACGTGCGAGTTCGATGGAGACAGAGTTACCTTCAACATCATGAAGGCAATGAAGTACCCCAATGACACTGAAGGTGTACATATGATCGACGTTTTTGAGCCTATGATCCAAGAAGAAATGCCAAGGCTGCTGGCAAAGGATCCACTTGAGTGGGTACTTCAGAACAGTAAGATCGATTGGGATGTTGAAGAAGAATGAGATAAGCAAATCAAAGAGGCAATTTTACAATTGTATCACATCGAAGCTAGTTTTTCAAGGGATACACGTCTGCCTTTACCCACAACAAGGCAGGGTGATAAATTATTGCGGTCTATCATTAAGCCACCCAAGCTGGAGTTGAAGGAGTTGCCCGATCACCTCAAATATGCCTATTTGGGTGAAGGAGAGAATTTGCCAGTTATAATCTGTAACAACCCGGATTTTCAGAATATGATTAAGTAATTCCTAATTTTAATTAGGAAATATTAAAAGGAATTTTGAGCATAATTAAGATGTTTCGGTTCTAAGCCGCGATTTTAGGATTTATTTTTCGTAAAATTGTCTTTTTGAGAATTTTGATCCGAGCTCAATTATAGCCAATTTTGGTCACGTTTGAAAGGTGTTGACCCAGGGAGCATGCCGGTGCCTTCGGATTTTGAATCGGAAGTTGTTTGAGTTCCCGGTGATTTAAAACGCGTTTAAAGAAGATATGAATAGTGTTTTTCCGTAGAAGCGCGTTCGTTAGAAATTTGTGAAATCTCGTGTGTTAACCCGAGCTTTGTTCTTTCAAGCCTATCTTATAGGAAATTTCTCAAGGAATCCGTTGGCGTTCCCGGATTTTCATTCTGAGGTCAATCGAGCGCTCGGGAATTTTATTTGTCCCTTGTGTGGAATAGTAACTTTATTTTTAAAAAGAGAATATTTTCTCGTTTTCCTTCAAGATGACTCATTCTTTATTCCGAGTCAAGTTGGTTCAATAGTACTCGAGCCAAGGAACCTCCCGGTATTTTCGGATTTCGTGTCTGAGGTCATTTGGACCTCGACATCGAATAAAGCGCCTTTTAACCGAACCCGATGTTTTTAAAGCAGTGTTGTTGCACTGAAGAAGCTTCTCGGAGAAGCTTGGATTTCCCCTATAAATAGAGGAGCCCCCTCCCCTCAATCTTTGCTCATTTCTCACTTCTTTCACCTCCATTTCTAAAGTCGAGCGAGGAGCGCTCTTCGTGGGCGCACCTCCGAGACGAGTAGTTTTTGTTCGGCGAGTCGAGCGCGGAGGAGCGGAGGAGGAGTTTCCGCCGCCGGAAATCGCCCAGGTGGCGCGGTCGCGGAGGATCCCGCGGTCGCGGGAGTGCCCTCTCGGCCAAGGCGGTGCGCGGGCGCGCGGGCACGAAGAGGTCCGCGGGCGCGGGGAGTTCCGCGGTCGCGGGGGTCTGCTGCGGCAGATTCGGCACGTTTTCGTGCGGAGGTCATAACTTTTGCCTCGGTTGGAGTTACGAGGCCCATGAGTACTAAAATCGAAGCTCTTTCGATGATCTACGAGGTAGCAATGGCCGATTGTCCGGAATCTCGATATTTCGAATCGGATTTTCCGTCCCCATTTGTGGTAATTTCTGATGCCTTAATCTTTTAAATTATCGCATTTTAAGTTATAGTTAAGGGTCAAGGGTTTATATATCATTTCGATGTCTTATTAGGAGCTCGAATAAGGTTCTAAGTCATTGATCGACTTTCGTAAATATGAGGTGAACCTCGAGGAGGCCCGAGGAAGGATTTTCAGCTCATTGCTTCGTCTACGCACTTGTTCTTGAGGTGCTCGTCATCAAGGTGGGTGGTTCTAAACCAAGTATAAGGTTTGAGCTATTAAGCTCTAGAAGCATGTTAAGGCAAGGGAAATATCCAATTAAAATATTTTATGCTCTGCCTGTTTAGTCTCTGTACAAGGAAAGGAAAGGAATAAAGTTATATGCATGATTTTGTTGAATTGCTATTTGAGTTAGATAAGGTTAATGAAGTTGTTATAAGTTAAGTGAGCTCTCAAGTATGTTTAGATATGCTAGAATTGTTTATATACAGTTTATGCTAGCATGAGGTGTTTAGAATTGTTTTATTGTAATCGATGATTATCCGCGTTCATTTCCTCATATTTGAATGTTTATGCTTCGTTAAAGCTCGTATAGTTAAGGATTAAGGAGTGCCTTTTAGGGTAAGTTATAAATCTCTTGTAGGCCGAGATCATGCTCAATTAAGAATTAGCTTTAGATGATTGCTCTAGGCTTGGTATTACGAGCTAAGTTAAGTAAGTAAGAAAGGTTAAGGTTAAGAAAGGAGGAATTTAAGGAAAGATATAGTTTCTGTTGTTAGCAAGGTATCGAGCTCAAAGAACAGTTTATTTGCATTATCATGCCGTGACCTTCGTGTCACTAATGTTGAACATTTGAAAGTAAATGGAGTCACTGCTGGGTAATCCCCTCGCATACTCAGAGGATATTTGAGGTGTCCTCTCTCTCATCCTAAGGTAAAAAGGGTACAGCAGACAGCAGGTTTGAGCCAGGAAAGGCGCCAGAAAAGGGAGTAAAAGGTTTTGCGGGTATGGAGAGGGCTTTTGCGTTTTGCTCTCCATATGCCGCCAGCTATTAATTGGATATTCCAAACTTTATTAAAGAGTTTTCTCATAAAACCCCACTGAGTACATTAGTGCTCACCCCCTCTTTTTCAAATGTTTTCAGGTTGAGATGCTGAGGCCGGTGATGTGCTGCTGGTGGGGTTGTCTGAGTTGTTTGAGGTTTCAAGTTTGTTGCTCTATATGGTTACATGTTTTCTTCCGCTAAGTTTCTGCTAAGTACTCTGATGTTAGTATTTAGTCTTGATATGTGTAACTAGATTCTTGATAGTAGCATGTCTTAAATGCTATGAATTCTAGTTATCAATAAAGTCTTTGAAGCATGTTCTTTGATATATCAGTTGTTCCTTTATTGATTCCGAGTTATTTGAATAGTCATACCTATTGAGCATTCTGGTACCTATTCATCTTCAGTTGACTTGTGAATAAGTCTTTCAAACTTGTTATTATTGTTCACCTACGAAGAGGCTTTTCCTTTCAAGCATGATTCTGTTCGTTCAAGTTAAGTTTTGAGTTAGTTTCTTGTTTGGTCCTATGAATGGGACAGTATGATTTATTTGACTCCGACCTTTTTATGGGTCTTAGCCATTGTGTCTTTTGAGGAAGTCTTGTTTAGTTATAAAGTCAAATTCCTATATGTTTGTCTTTGGATTCTGTTTAAATTTCGGTTGGCCTATGATTTGGCATCCCGTTGACTCGATTGAATCCTTTGACCCCTTTGATTCGTTAAAGATGATAGTCCTTCCAAGTCATGAAGTTAAGTTGCCTAAGTTGTGAGGTGATAACTTAGTTTAATTCTAAAAATACCCCCTTGGATTTCCGATTAATCTACCTATTTTCTTCGGCTTTTACGCCTAACACCCCGTCCCCATCAAAATGACTGCCTAAGGGACCGGACTGTTACATAATCAGTTCATCGTTAACCATGAAGCAGGAAGTCAAGTTAATAGCACTACTGAAGATGCACAAGGAAGCAATTGGATGGACCTTGGCCGACATCAAGGGCATAAGCTCCACCATTTGCATGCTTCGGATCTAGTTGGAACAAGGGGCAAAACCAGTGCAATATCCCCAAAGAAAGCTGAATCCCTTAATGAAAGAAGCTGTGTTAAAGGAGATTCTAAAGCTACTCGATATGGGCATTATCTTCCCTGTACCCGACAGTGAGTGGGTGAGTCCTATTCACGTTGTGCCCAAAAAGTCTGGAATCCAGGTTGTGGAGAATGAAAACAAGGAACTTATTCAGATGAGGCTGCAGACCGGATGGAGAGTTTGCATTGACTACCGCAAGTTGAATGCAGTCACAAAGAAGGATCACTTTCCTTTGCCTTTCATCGATCAAATGTTGGAGAGGCTTGCGGGAAAATCGTACTTCTGTTTTCTGGATGGGTATTCCGGTTATATGCAAATCGTGGTGGCCCAAGACGATCAAGGTAAAACGACATTCACTTGCCCCTTTGGCACATTTGCCTACAGAAGGATGCCTTTTGGCCTTTGCAACGCTCCAGGCACATTCCAACGGTGCATGATGAGCATATTTTCTGATATGCTTGAGACTTGTATTGAGATCTTTATGGACGACTTCACGGTTTATGGAGATAGCTTTGATCAATGTCTTGATCATTTGAGCAAGGTACTTAGCCGCTGTGTGGAAAAGGACTTGGTGTTGAATTATGAGAAGTGTCACTTTATGGTGAAAGAAGGAATCGTGCTGGGACATGTAGTATCCGAGCGAGGAATTGAGGTGGACAGGGCAAAAGTGGAGGTTATTGCCAAATTGGCCTATCCCATCAATGTTAAGCAGATTCGGGCATTTCTAGGCCATACGGGTTTCTATCGTCGATTCATTAAGGACTTCGCAAAGATTGCTCAACCACTCACAAACCTACTACAATTGGAGATAAAATTTGACTTTGATGATGACTGCAAGAAAGCTTTTCATACATTGTAGAATATGTTAGTGTCTTCCCCTATTATACAACCTCCGGATTGGGGAATGCCATTTGAGGTGATGTGTGATGCCAGTGGATTTGCCGTGGGAGCAGTTTTGGGCCAGAAAAGAGGCAAAGAGAGCTATGTTATCTATTATGCCTCCAAGACATTAAATGCCACGCAACGCAACTATACCACCACGGAGAAGGAGCTGTTAGCAGTAGTGTTTGCTTTTGAGAAGTTCCGTTCCTATCTGCTGGGAGCACAAGTGATTGTTTACACAGATCACGCAGCTCTGAAGTACCTACTGTCTAAGAAGGATTCTAAGTCGAGACTCATAAGGTGGATATTGCTCTTACAAGAGTTCGATGTGCAGATCAAAGATAAGACCGGGGCAGAAAACCTGGTTGCAGACCATCTCAGCCGTCTGATGGTTGAGAGCAAAGATGAAATCACTGAGAATTTTCCAGATGAGCACTTGTATGAGGTTGCGGGCAAAACAGCAAAGGAGCCATGGTTTGCCGACATAGTGAACTACCTGGTCGCAAGGCAGTTTCCAGTTGGTTTGAGTGATTATCAAAGGAATAAAATGAAGCGTGAGTGCAGGTTCTATCTCTGGGAAGTATCAACTCTTTGGAAAATTGGAACTGATCAAGTCATAAGGAGGTGCGTCAGTGATGATGAGGTCCTAGACATCTTGAAATTCTGCCATAACAATGCATGTGGAGGGCATTTTGACCCACGAAGAACAGCAATGAAGGTATTAGACGGAGGATTTTACTGGCCTACATTATTCAGGGATGCTTATATATTTGTGAAGAAGTGCAAGAATTGCCAGATGACTGGGAATATTTCTATTCGGGAGGCCATGCCACAAACACCTATCATGCCCGTGGAAATCTTCGACATATGGGGCATAGATTTCATGGGACCATTTTACAGGTCAGGTAATAATCTCTACATTATCCTGGCTGTAGATTATGTGTCCAAATGGGTGGAGGCAAAAGCCACTCCAACGAACGATGCAAATACAGTGGTGAAGTTCCTGAGGGCAAATGTGTTCTGCTGCTTCGGAATGCCCAAAGTCCTGATCAGTGATCAAGGGACTTATTTCTGCAACTCAGTTATAAAGAAGATGCTGGTAAAGTATGGGGTCACACACAAGATTACTACTGCATATCACCCCCAGAAAAATGGACAAGCAGAAGTCTCAAACAGGGAGATCAAAAATATTCTGGAGAAAGTTGTTGGACCAAGGCGCAAAGACTGGAGCAGTCACTTGGAAGATGCTCTGTGGGCATATCGCACAGCCTACAAGACACCTATTGGGATGTCTCCTTATAGGCTGGTTTTTGGAAAGTATTGTAATTTGCCCGTAGGAATGGAGCATAAAGCATTTTGGGCAATCAAGAAGTTGAATTTCAATAATGAATGCGCTGGAATTGAGAGGAAGCTGTAGATCTAAGAATTGGAAGAATTGAGGTCCAAGGCCTATGATAATGCTGTGATGTATAAGGAAAGGACCAAGAGATACCACGATGCACTCGCAAGGGGCAAACAGTTGCTCTGTGGGCAAAAGGTACTCGTATTTAACTCAAAGCTCAAATTACATGCAGGCAAATTGAAGTCAAAATGGATGGGCCCCTACCTGGTGCAACATCAACACCCAAGTGGAGCAATCGATCTGGTGAATCCAAAAGATGGGTGCGAATTTCGAGTCAATGGCCAGAGGGTGAAACCATATTTCGAGCAAGAGAAGGAAACTTGGGTAGAAACCCAAGTATTGAGCACCCTTGAGTACTACTGAAGGCACAACACGGTTGAGCCAAAGACCTTAAACAAAGGTGCTGGACGGGAGGCAACCCGGTTTGTTTACTTGCTTTAATTTTAATTATGTTTGTTATTTGTATTTTGTTTGTGAATTAACGCTGCAGGAAGGCAAAGACTGGAAACGCATTGCTATGGGCAAAGTCATGTGTAGGGCACATCAAGGTTCAAGTGTGTGGGTGGGAATTGTAGCTGATTTGACTGATTGGACATGGCCAGTAGCTGCAGAGACGGTTGGTTTCCCCATGCAGTATCGATAATGGTTGAAAATTGAGGCCGAAAAAAGGGGAGTGAGGGAGAGATGATATATCCATATCATTATTTCAAATTTTAAACATATTTCTCTCCCTAATTCAAATTTCCCCAATTCTCTCAAAATTAGGCACAACCGATTCCTAAAATCTCGGCCACGATCTCTCTACACAAACCCACCACCCTCACAACACCCCACGTCCCAGAAGCATTTCAATACCCCCTCCACCTTCGATTTCTCACAAATCGAACAAAGCAAACCCTACCTATCAAATTTCTCAAAGAAAAAAATGGTGAAGGCAAAGAAAACTGGAGAAACTGCTAAGCGAGGCACACGCCGCAGTGCCCGCAACGCCGGCGAATCATCGCAAGAGACGACGCAGACCACCCAGTCGACCCAGCCAGAGGAGCCGAAACAAAGCTCCGAACCCGTTCTCAACCCCTCACCAATCCAAACCATTCTACTACAACACCCACCACTCCCGCCGCCGCAAGTAGAGAAAAAGAAACGAGCACCGCCGAAGGCTAAGGGCGGTGCATCGAAAAAGAAAAAAGTGGAAACTGATAAGGGCAAACCTCAGAGCCTACCACCAGCTGGCAAAACCCTGACCCAACGCCTACACCTAAGAAGCCACCAATCCCTGAGAAGCTGCCGACACCCCAACCCAGCGAAGAAACAGGCGATTCTGAGCCTGAGAAAGAACCAGAGAAGGATGGAGAAGACGATGGTGAACCAGAGAAAGAAGATGAGACGAAGGAAGAAAAACAAAATGGCAGCGGCGATGAAGAAGAAGACGGCGATGAGGAAGAAGGAGAGGAGGAGTCTGAAGGTGAGAACATGGAAGAAGATGACAAAGAGGAGGAGAAACTAGAACAAGATCATCAAGAGGAGAAGGAGAAAGAACCAGAACCGGAAAAAGAGAAAGAGAAAGAGGAATCGATGGAGGACGAAAAAGTTACCTCAGAGGGATCTACCTCTGAAAATGCCCACAGCCAGTCTGAGCAACCGAAACAGGCACAACTCGATCCACCCGCAGAGAAGAAAAAATCGAAGAAGGCGAAACCACAGGAGGTCTCGAAGGAGGCACAGAGGGAACCAAGTCAAAGCAAGGGTCCCGCTGTGCCCGAAAAGTCGAAGAGCAAGTCGAAGGGAACCAAGCCAGTCAGCAAAGAGTCAAAGAAGCCAGTCAGCAAGGAGTCGAAGAAACAAAAGAAGTTACCCACCAAGAGAAAGCTAGATGTGGAGCAGTCTAACAATGAAGATGAAGAGAAGTCGGTGCACAGCGAGGAAGTGGAACCGGAAATCCAAATCATACCAGCTCCTGTTCAATCCTATGTGCCCGCAAGGGTGAAAAAAGGCACAAAAAGCAGGGTGCCACTCAGAACTCTCCTCCGCTGCTCGGCGAAGGAGGAGAAGGAGGATCCAAGCAGCTCAAGATAAGGAATTGTCGAGAGATTGAACAAGAAGAAGCATCTGCCCATGTACGTTCTTTATGACAGCACGCTGAACACACTTGGAGCCATGGACCAAGTGTATGAATATTTTGCCAACATCGATTGGGAGTAAGTACTCGGCTGGAGGAACACGGTACGCCCTTCTTTGACCATTGAATTTCTTTCCTCGTATGAGTTCAAACCAGTGCAGGGATTTGGTCTGGAGACACCCGGAGTTGTGAACTTCTACATAGCTAGAGAGAGCTATAGTATGTCAATCTCAGGATTGAATCTGCTGTTGGATTTCATCCAACCAAAAGATGTCCATTCGAAGTGGTACAAAGAAGCAGCAACCAGCGTTGGCGACGACTGGAGTCGAAACATTCAGCAACGGTGGGAGGAAATTGGAGGCAAAGGATTCTACCTTTCGGGCTCAAGCAAGGACAAGCACATCTCTGACCACGCCCTCCAGATTTGCCATAGATGGATGGCATTCAACCTTTATGGGCGCAAGGATGGCACAGGCCAAGTCACGTAGCAGGAGGTATTCCTATTATGGAACATGGTGCACAAGCGGAAGGTCAACCTCGGCTACATTCTGGCGATTCAATTGCAGGCTCAGACCAGCAACACCAGAGCAACTGTTGTAGCTTTGGGCACGTTCGTGGCTAGAATATTTGAAGGTTTGAAAGGTGGCGACCTCGACGACATCTTTGAAGGGTACCCAGAGCTTGACGAAGGGACAGAGTATCTTGATGCCCAGAGGCTGGAGTGGATGCAGCTAGTTGGGTTCACTGAAGAGAACACCCCATACTTCCTCCCTTTTGACGAACCAATATACTTTGACAAGAGAAAGGCCCCCAAGGCACAAGAAGGATCACCCAGGGCACAAGAAGGACCAAGCAGGGCACAGAGCAGTGCAGATTCAAAGAAGCTTGAAAGAGTTGAGAAAGCCCTGCAGAGCATTTGTGTTCACCTCGGGTTAGACTACCCCTCTTCTCCTTAAATCATGATTTATCCCCATTAGTTTAGGATTTGTTTGTTTTTATTTTTGTTTGTGTGTTTAGTGTCTACTTTTGTTTCTATATTTGCGTCTGTGTATATAGAGTCTGTTTTGGGCATATCTAACTCACATTACTGCTTGTGCCCGCAAGGGTACTCTGCACAGCAAGTGTGTGAGAGGGATATGCCTAGGTCGTTGTGTTTGTATGTGTTTTTTTTATTTTGTGTGTGCATGTTGAGTCTATAGCATATGAGTCATGGATTGACATTGGGCATATAAGGACATAAATTTATTGTTAGGTAAATGGAATTAATCAATCGCATGTGAAAGCAATATATAACTACCCAGTGAGCTTTGAGCCCAAATTACATTTGCGACTTCTTTCTGTGTGTTTAAATTCCACCACCTCATTTGATGCTTACTTCCTTATGCCCTGTCAAACTTGATTTCATGCATGCTTAGATGATTAAGGCATTTTCTTTTGTCGTTATTTGGCCATATTATTCACTGATAAATGCTTCTCATTGCTGCCATTATTTGAGCCTGCTTATTTGTTCATGACCTACGTTCTGAAAATCTCTCTTTAAAGAGTATCTTATGACTGGGAATGAAACCTTTATGCTCGTATTGGTAGCATGTTTAAGTCAAATAGTGACAGGATGCCAGAAATGGGCACAAAGAAAGAAAATAAATAAAAAAATAATAAAAAAAATAAAAAATAAAAATAAAATAAAAAGTGTTTGAATTTTTATTTTCTCAGGTTGTTATGTGGGCACAGAGCTGCCAGTGCTGATTTTGCCCGAATACTATTGAAGGTAGCCAGTTCTTAAATATTTCCAACCTTGATCCGCATGCCCCATTACAGCCCTCACAAGACCTTTTGATATGCATGCATGTGAATATTGTAAATTGTTTATACAGGGTGTTTGCAAGTTTGTTGATGATAATTTGGTAAAATTGTTGAGAGTAAACACTTAACCTAAACACTCGAGAAAAAGGCGAGCTGAGTGTACACTACAATAGTAGCCTGAGTTTGATTGATTCGATTTGCCTACATCATTTTGACCAACTGTTATGCCCTTTATCAACTTATGATTCATATGCTGTATTGTCTTGTTTTGAGTCATTTGAGTCTTCTGTTTTTTGTTGTTGTTTTGAGTTAAAGTTACATTCATACTTGAGGACAAGTATAGTCCAAGTGTGTGGGTGTGATGAAGACTCAAATTCGTGCCTTTTCTTTTATCTTTTTACACCCTTTTTAAGTGTTTAGTATAGAGTCTAGTCTAGTTTTGGGGGTAAAGCTGATTGCAGGAGGCTGAGGGCACAAAACCACCACAAAAGGCACAAACATGTGCTATTTATGCTGAGGGCACAAGGGACTGATTTGCCTGCTGAGGACCCAGTCAAAGTTGTTGCGAGAATTGCGCAACAGAATCGCGGGCCAGCTCCTATATGCACGTGGAGGTGATGTGGCGGTCAGTTCCGAGTCTTGGGGAGGTCTAAGCACGTTGGGAAGGAAGTGGGGACATCAGAAAGCTGCTGGAGACGCTAGGGTTTGTTGCTACCACTCCTAAAAACAAGGAAGAACATGGAGCATGAATAGGAGGAAGTGGAGGAGTGCAAGAACCCCTGCGTGGGTGAAATCTGGGCTGCTTGAAGCCTTAATTCAGTTGCTATAAATACTTTTATCCGTTTTCATATCAGGGAGGAGACGCACGCTGACACACACTTTTTGCACCTCAAGATACAATTTACTGTTTTCGTACTTAGTTTATTTTCTGGATATTCTGTCTGCCTGAAGCTGGCGGTTTGCCCGCATAAAGGTAGTTCAGTTGTCTTGTTGGCAAATCTGGGGTTGGGCCCAGAAGTTAATCAAGTTATTTCCGTTCCAAGTAAGATGTCTTTTATCATTTCTTTTACTTCTGTTTCTATGTTTAGTGGCTAAGTATCCACTGTTCAAGTCAAAGTATTGGTCTAAAGGTAGAATATGTGCATGAGGTAATCGGACTTTAACGCCTTAAGGGTTCACAATCTTAACTTGTTTTTTCACTTAGACATAGGTAAAGGGTGGTTGGAGATGAAAGCGCGCATTTCTGATTAACTGGTACTAGTGTTAGTTACGTGGGAGTGTATAGGTGACCCATGCCTCGATACCCGCATAGTAACAAGTCCGGGGGTGACAGCCTTGGTAGTTGAGATTGAGTAGTATATGCAGGCACAAGACCGTTTCAAACCTACTAGAATCTGGTCGCTTTTGCCCTCAAAGCTGCTATGCTTGCAAAACCTTTGTGTGATTCTCTCCTTAGGTTCCTGTATAGTTAGGTCCCTAGGTGCCGATCGTATCATCTAGACGATATAATGTAAGTAGTGATTGGGGAGTGGCCGATCGTATTCATTTCCTATAACCGGTTAACCCTCAAAGTGACAATTACCCATATTTGGCCATAGGGATTCGATTTTTTATATTTCTGCTAGTGTGGGCACAACGGGTAGTAGCGGTAATTACATGTGTTTTGTCCGGGATTGCGCATACTTACCGAATGACTTGATGCTTTGACTTGAACACTTTTATTACTGATATTTTCTCTTGTGATTTCCTTTTCAGCATTTAGTTAGTTTAAGTTTATTAGCAAGGTTTTTAGAGTGACACTGAAGACCCAAACCAAAACTAAGAAAAGACAGAAGGTTATGAACACTCCTCGTGGGATCGACATCCGTCTTCACCAGCTATACTAGCCGTTGAGGGTAGATTAAGCATTTGTGGACTATTTGCCCGCAAGTGTATTTTGCACACTAAAACGACGGTGTGCCATATATGTTTATGTTTTTATATTTGTTCGGACTCCAGATTGTGCTTCTAATAATCATGTACGTATTTAATATCTGTCAGGATTTTAACATAATTGCATTGTGTTTTTTTTTTTTAATTATTGTGTTTGAGTTGCATTGTTGATTTGTTGTATTAGTATTTGAATGTTATTAAGGATATTTGACGTCGTTACTATTAGTTACGCATGAGTTTTTACTAAATAATTTTTAGTATACTAAAAATTTAGATATACCTTGAAATGTTGATACGGTATGATAAGTCAAAATGTCGGTATAGTAAAGTATACCGTAATACGTATCAAGTCTCACTAAACAGAAAGATTTCTATGATGGCTTTATAATAATGGCAGTAATTGAAATTTATTATCATACATGTAATATTAGAGAAAAAAACAATTAACTTAATTCTTTAGTACGGTGGTAATAGTTAAATGTTTTTCGATTATATCATGTATTATGAAATTAAAAATCAATCCCTTACTTCTTTACCCTAAACCCTTGCCCTTTATCATAAACCCTTGCCCTTGCTCCGCAACCATTCGTTATTATTATATAGATTATTCACGATATAGATCCGAAAATAATAATAATTTGAATTGGATATTAATCATCCGTCAATTTTAAGATCACGACCTACCATAAAACTTGTATTTATGAAATTATCAATAGATAATAAATGAGATCATGGTCCATGTCCAGTATTTAACTGATAAAAAATTAAATCCCAAACTAATTCAAAATACAATAATAATTCCAAAGACAATAATAATTTATCTCTCTATTTTTTTTAGTTAGGGGAAATGGGGCACCGTGGAACAGTAAGTTTCGAACTCGATATGTCTCTGTTTTACACAAGGATGTTACCGATGGACTAATAGAAACTTATATTTATGACCTATAGTATTTTGTGTAAATATTAGTATTATATTTATTTATATTTATAAATTTTAATAAAATAATAATTATATATTTTTTATATCGATGGTAACTTGGAGCCGTTACCCAAGGGTATGCACTTGGTAAATCTCACTCTGGTGTAATACCCTGCAAATTACACAAATAAGGTAAGCTACATTAGACAAACTAGGTGTGACAGACTCACAACTAACGGTGTTGGTGTGGTTCGAACTTGAAATCTTTGGTCTCAAGCTTACACCATGCTACCATTACGTTATTTACAACGAACAATAATTGTAAATATCTTATCCTAGCAATGTTGGTGGAATTCGAAGCCTATATTTTTTGGTCTCGAGCTTTCACGATTCCATTACTAGGTCATTTTCAAGAGACAATAATTGTAAATATATATATCTTATCCGTGCATCATGGTGAGTTATTATAGTATAATAATAGAGTGATAATGAAAATAAAAATAGATAATAATAAATTAGATATTTTTTTTTCTAAGACTAAACAGCAATATTAAAAATATTAAAATGCGATAAATATGGAAAATTTAATAAAATCTTTAAGCCTTCTCAAAAAATAATGTATTCTCCTCATCTTCCCTCTCCGGATTCTTAAAACTTATCGTCAATTTCCACAAATACAAAATGATTTCGTCCCCTATCTAAAATTTCTGAAATCTCAATTCCCAAATTTCCCACCAAAATTTCCCTCCAATCTACCTCATTATGTTTATAAAGTATCTCAAAAAATAATGTTATCTCCTCACTCTCTCTCTCTGGATTCTTAAAGCTCATCGTCAATTTCCACAGATACAATATGGTTTCGTTTCCCTTTTAAAGGCAGATGGAGTCTCGCGGCGACAGAGAGAGGTGTGGAAGAAGATCGCATTTGGTACAGTTTATACATATGCATGATTTGCGCTCGTTTGGTATAATTTTGATCACGAATTTAACTCTTTTCCCGTACGTTGCGATCAATTGTATTCTGGAGACTTCTGAAATTGGTTGAAAGAAGAAGTCTAGCTGAAAATCGTTTTCTGTCGTTGTGCTGTAAATTAGTTGAAATTTATGTGGACTAATGACTTATCATCATTATTTTTTTGCATTTTTACTTTCGATCGAGCTGCATTAAGTTGACTTATTTGTGCGATGAAGTTGGTTCATGTTTGTTAAGGTTCGATGTTTTCGGACTCATGATTTCTGAGTGAAATGAGCATTGTCGACAGAAAATGAAGGCGATGAAACGAAAAGTTGGCAAGTATGAGCTTGGAAGGACCATTGGAGAGGGGACTCTTGCAAAAGTTAAGTTTGCACAGAACACGGAGACGGGTGAGAATGTGGCCATCAAAGTCTTGGGCAAGAGTACTGTTCTCAAGCACAAAATGGTTGATCAGGTATACATTTTATTTCTAGATGTTTCTAATGTTACCAATTTCGTTTATTAGGAATAATGGCAGCTCTGTAATGGCTGCAGATGTTTAAGTTACTGTCTAATATCGTGTATATCAGTAAGATTTTAATGCAGCATTGAAGGAGTTATTAGTACATAGACACTCAGTAATGCATATTTTCTTTCTTTTATTTATCTGCCTACTAGGGATCTGCTTTTTTATTGCTGACATTTCCTTTCTTTTATTTATCTGCCTACTAGGTTTTAGCCAGCCAATCAAAGATATACATAGTTCTGGAGTTTGAGACTGGCGGAGAGCTTTTTGATGAAATTGTAAGTACTTCTATAATTTTTTAAAGTTATGATTAAGTGAGCATTCAAGCCATTCATAATATTGGCAAAAAAAGTTTTAAAAAATATTGATTTAGCTGGATATATAACTGATAACTGAAAAAATCATGCTTGCATGGGCTCGTGTTATTATGTGTCATACAAGATTGAGTGAAGTGTACAGTGGATACGTTTTGTGGTCACAGATTTCTATGCATGTGTGTATATCTTTAATTAGAGCCTCCCAATATAGGAGCTATGTCTGGAGTCATTTTATTGGTGGCATATCTCTCACAAACCTTTTGATGTGGAATGTTCGTGAGCAATTTTTTTAAAACCAGTTATATGCATGATTGACTGGACTTCTTAGTTCTTACATTTCTGGATGCTCAGGTTCACCATGGTAGGCTTTCTGAGAATGAATCAAGAAGATACTTTCAACAACTCATTGATGCAGTTTCACATTGCCATAGTAAGGGTGTGTATCACCGTGACTTAAAGGTCAGAGGCAGTCTTTAATGACGATTGAGTTTTGGTATTCCGTAACTTTCATCAGATTTCTAATGTTGAACTATATGTATAGCCTGAAAACTTGCTCCTTGATTCCTGAGGAAAGTTGAAGATATCTGATTTTGGACTAAGTGCATTACCTAAAAAAGTAAGCACAAATTAGACAATTCTGCAATGTGTTTTTGCTAGTTGTTTTAACGTTGGGGTGATAAATTTGTTTCACCATGTCACCATTTTTTTCTCCTCTTTACTGGCATGTCGTCCAGGGAGTTGATCTTCTTCATACAACTTGCGGGACTCCAAATTATGTTGCCCCTGAGGTATGATTTTCATAGGCTACTATATATTATTGGATAGAATGCTTGCAAGTAACACATATAGACTGAGTATTTCCTGCATGTATTCATGATTTTTTCTTGAGATGTGCTGTTCTCTTGGTTGGATTCCTTATCCTTCGGAATAATATCCCTTTTGGAAAAGTCATCGTTTTCCATTTTACTGCTCAGCTTTTTGTATGCTTATAATACATTTTCAATCATTTTGATGCTACAATTACAGCAGGATATGATGATGTTTTCATTTGTTCATTAGCTGAAATATCCTGGTTTGAGTCTGCTGGTGTGGAAGAGATCATGTTTTCCAATTATGGATCTTTGTTATTATCTCTGATTATTCAGGTACTAAGCGACCGAGGTTATGATGGTGCTGCTGCTGATATTTGGTCCTGCGGCGTAATCCTTTATGTTTTAATGGCAGGATATTTACCCTTTGAGGGGACCGACCTTCCCTCCTTGTATAACAAGGTTAATTTACTCATTCTATTTTTTCTATGTTGCAAATTTTGTATACAACCGATCATTAACATGTGAAAGGTTTATATTTTCAATAGCTTCATGCATTCTTAGCCAAGTACTTTAAGTTTCCTATCAAATTTCAGAGGCACACTAATGCTAGCAGATTCATGAGATGTGAAAGATTTTGTTATATTTATGCCAGACATGTAAAATTTTCGGTGGGTTTCTTGTGTATTTATTAATCTTACATTGTGGATTGTAAATTTGTTCCCACAAGCAAGAGTGGAAGGTTTTGGCTACAAGCAGAAAAATGGTGATATCCATGATAAAATCAGTTCCAAATTGAACTCAAACAACACCAGTTAAGAATAACTAACATGCTAGAGACCAAAACCTAACTATAGATTTCATGCATTTCTTAGTTATCTGTTAGTTTCCTATCATTTCATTAACACTTTTTAACCTCTTTGTATAAACTCTGTTGTGAGTTGTCCTTATTAACATTTGAATGTTCTCATCATTTTTTCTTTTGTACAGATTAATGCTGCACAGTTCTCATGTCCATATTGGTTTTCCCTGGGTGCAACATCATTGATACATAAGATCCTTGACCCAAATCCTGAAATGGTGACTACAAAAACCATATTTATATCCAGTTGTTCACAGTTCATGAAATCTTTTAATTGTTTATTTAATATTTTTCAAACACCGCACTGTTTTGCTTTTCTTAGTAATCACTGCAGCATCCTCAAATCTCTACCTTTTCCTCATTTTTGTCTTTGTACTGTAATGTGAATTTACTAGTTGCAAAATTACCAGAAGCATGAGTTTTACGTACTTCGAACATTTGAATAAATGAAAACATCAGCAAAACACGTAACCATTAAGAGCATAGGTTTCTTTCAAACTTAGAATGTTGAGTGGTAAGCTTTTGCGTTGTTTGATTAATATATTGATCAAATTATGTGATAGTCTGTATCCAAATCTTGCACTTGTAGGAAATTCATCGTTTGCTCAAGGAAGATGTGTCTGCTGATAAAATATCTACCCAGCTGTCACCTTGGGCATCTGCATTGTTTGAATTTCTGCCACTGTTTATACGTAAACAATTTCATGTGGTATTGTACTTCTTTGCTATGACTTGAGATTTAGTTTCTCTTCAATTGTCTTACTCACTATGAAATTATGGTCTACTGTAGCTCCTCCACCACCCAGAATCAGATGACTCAGCCCAACTTTCTCAGGTACTTGATTCATATAGATATTTCATGTGTTGAGACATGGATGCTTCTTGAGTCTTGATGTAACTTTCATCTTTTTCCTGATTTCGACAGATTGAGACAGAAAAGCTCCTTGCCTATCTTGTTGAAGTAGAAATGAACAAGCGACTGGTAAGCTATCTGCTCATTGACTGTCATGGTTAACTTTTGCTCCAGCAGACATAATTTTACAGTATTAGAGTCTTGAAAAGCTGCCAGTACTTATTTATATGCATTTATTTGTCAGGCATGTAGGATGTAGGATGTATTGGTTCTGCTCTGAAAACCAATGATGGAAAGGCCCAATATATTTTTGTCTTCACATGATCTTGATCTTTGAATTGTTTGTAAAGACTTCAAATTAAGAATTGATTGGGTCTTCCATCATCAATGTAGACTTAGTTATTCTTGTGTGATAATTTTTTGCTACATGGATGATGTTTGGCCATTTCTGAACCATTATGCTAGAACTCTTCCTTAGTAGTAAATTGTTGTAGTTTACCGCACATTTTGTGCCTAAAAACAATGATTCCTGTTATTTCTCAAGGGATTCATTCTGTATTATGGTTAAAACGAGTTGCAAATTCATGTTTGGTTCAGAAGTCTATTGTTCAGGAACTTCTTTTCTTTCAAAGTACAAGATTGTGATTCTTATGCATCTTGTATCTCTTTACAGAAAGAAGGGACATACAAGGGCAAGAAGTTCAATGCTATCTGTCATTTCTTTGGTTATCAAGCTCGGGGCTCGTTGCCTTCAAAATTCGATTGTGACTACCCCTATGTGAGCTTTGCTTTTGATTGATCTTGTTCAATTTATGAATTTCCCCCCTTGTTTTCTCTTCTATGAAACTTCCTCTTGTAGTCCAATAAATTGTAGGTCTAAAAATAATAGTGTTGTTTTAGGTGCTTGGTCATATTGGCTACCACATCATCGTCTCTGGTTTGAATGGCTATATGGCAACGGTCACCAATTTGAAGAATCCTACAAACAAGTGGCAATGTGGTGCTGCTCCCATTATGGTAGGTGTTATGTTCATACTACTCATGGTGACAATCTGCATGGAAGATTATTTACAATATGTTTCACCTGGTTCTTTTTTCTTTTCTCATCTCTTATGTAATCTGACTATATACCATGATTAAATAGTATACCAGAAGATCAAGGATCATCTTGGGCAAATAGTAGTATACCAACAGATTGGTGCAACTTACAATCAACATCTTGTTGCTTTCCCTGCTGTCATGCCGCCCCTATGTTGCCTATTCCAGGAGCAGTACTCCATCATTTGGTCCATGGTATAAGGCTTCTGATTTTCTGCTCCTGGTAAACCAATCACGCGTGCTATTTATCTCTCTGTTTCATAGCCTATTATTATTATTATTATCATCATCATCATCATTATTATTATTATTATTATTATTATTATTATTATTATTATTATTATTATTATTGGATAATACACAATTTAACATTGTGGTTGGCGGTTGCTACTAGGTTATGCAAATGCTCCAATGATGTCAATGCAGCCTCGACCTTTTGCTTTGCCCCCACAAATGAGTGGGGCTCCAGCTACGCCAAGATGAGTACCCCATTGCCAGTTCTAGGAGGAGGCGGCCAAAACCTCAACTCTAGTGGTGTGTTACCTGTTGATACTCAAATGTACAATTTTAATCACACTGCTAATACAAATGTTGCTGTCTATTTTTATCCACAATCCTCACAGATGAGTCATTAGTTTACAAGCCATGGTATGCCCACTATTGTCTCAACATTTCTAAGTGTCATATTTACGTCTTGCATGAAAAACACAAAATCAATAGAATTTCCACCAAAGAATTAATCAAAGATATAATTTATATATCCTCATCATTGTGGAACATGATCTCAATGCAAATGTTCTGTGTGGGATATTGCTTGTTAATGCATCAGATGTGAATCCGTGGTGGATTTTTTTGTCATTTTGTAAACTGAACTCTTACATGAGTTAATTGCTCTTGATAAGCGATCTTTGTTGTATCAAATTTCATTGTAACATTCTCTCTTCTTTTCCTTTTCCTTTGCTTTTTTATTTTGTCTGTCTTTTTTCATATTCAGCAGCACTGATTTGTTTGTAATATGTTGTATTCATTGAGTGTACACTGGGGGAATCATTGAAATCAAAACGAAATATAATTCGAAATAGAAAATTTAATTTGCATATATTTGGAAAGGATATATTTTTCACATATATTTATTTTGCAACTTCGATGATTACATCAAAAAAACTATCATATGAAATCAAGAGCGAATGTACTAGAAATTATTATCACTAAAATTATTATTATATCACATATGATTCTAATCACATTTTAATATCTGAACTATTAAAAAATTATTCAAAACTACTAGAAAGTTTTATCCAACATTTAAAAAATGACATAACAAGTTCTTTTGCCGGTGGATGTAGACTCCGTTAGATATTAATTTATCCATATAACAAGGAAAAATAGTTCTGATGATAATTTTAATTAGTTTCAATAGTTGAACTATTAAAAAATATCATTCAAATAGTATGAAAATATGAAATATTTTTGCAATTTCGGCAAATAGTATGGAATATTAAAGCTTATTTACCCTAAAAGTCGATAAACGAAAAAAAATTAAAAACAGGTAGACAGTGGCTTTGATCTCAAATAAGCAAGCAATGTCGACTGGGGCTGCTTTCGGTTAGAAAACTAAATCCACATATGAATAGATAAATGCAGAACTGTAATGAACTGTAAGACTACATAATTTACATTGCAGCAAGCTAAGAACGATGGGCTGGAAGTAGACCGATTTTCAAGGAAGAAGGCGCCTCATTTCGCAACAGGAAGAAACTTGTTTCTCTTCTTCAACCACATTGTGGATCTAGTCCTTTAGACATGATCGGCGAAGAGGTGATGCCTGTCAACAAAGAACAAGCTTCGACATATAAGAATGTAATCATGTCGTTCAAATTATTGATAGGGGTGGATGGGGGATTGAAAACGTGCAACTTTATTGACAGACGACTGCAACTAAACAGAGGAATAGGGACATATCTTTCATATTCTAGCTTTTGTTTAACTATACGATTCAACAGCAATTATGAGCTGTAGATAGCACCACCTGCAATGATGGTCTTGTGAGAAGCTTGATTTTTAATTTAGGGTGGGAGTTGTAGTTCGAGGGAAGAATTTCTGACCTTTCTTGAGAAAATGAACACAAGCCTCATAATCATCTTCACAAGATAGAATCAGAAGATCATTTGGAAGTTTCTACTTAAATGCAGACCTGCCAAGCCTCTCAACTGGCTGATAAGCAATGCAAGAAGAATCACTATTTTCATATTCGAACTGTTTTGTTGGAAAACATGGCAAAATCTAGCACATCTCATTCAGGATGTATCAAAAGAAAAGAATTGCAGATTTAACAGTTTAGGGATATATACATAGCACATCAACACAACATCAAACCTGAGCCTCAAATATTCATTGCAGTCAATGTAATAGAGTAACTATTGTCAGCAGAAAGGATCAAGAACTAAGATGACATCAGAGAAATCGATTACCTAACAAAAGCTTTTACTATCCAAAATGTGATACAACCCTCGAGGAGCTCTCTCCACAAGTCAACAAACATACATGCATAAGTACCATGATTTTTTTTTTGAGGAACATGAGTGCCATGATTAATTGTTCATTAATAAGAAAGTCTTAGATCACTCAGAACTGCACTTGTACGAACTGGCTCTTCTACTCACAATGCCTATTCATATATTAAAATAGTCCAAAAAAGAAACAGAAAAATAACAAGCCTAACATTTAAGCTTTCAACTAAAAGTTTTAACAGCGTATAACAGAAAAAGAAAGAGCTAAATAAGATAAACAAGATGAACCAGTAGAAACAACCAGCATTATCAGAAGTAGCATGCTTAAAAATGAACCAGTAATAGGAAAGAACAAAAGACACATAGGCATAGAATAGGTCATAAACTATTTAAGCATATTTAGCATGAAAATATTAGAATTTTAATTGCTTGCATTACTCTTAAAACTATAACAAGAAAGGTGTGATAAACTTAATCTGGTAATGTCGAATAACCAAAAAAAAGTTGGATATGACAGGCATTAAGCAGCAAAAACCGCTTCCGAATAGAATGAGGTGGCAAAAATCCTTCCTAATTGCAATCCCAAAGCCCACCCCCAATCGGACCAAAATATTTCCAAGAGACAAATAGACAACTACAAACCCAAAAGGAAATGTACTGGAAAACATATCAAGTTATCAACACATAATATAATACTATGAATTAACAATATGTATTGGTTAATTTGTCACTGGTAAAATATAAAATACCCATATTGATATAAAGCTTACCACTCCCCTCGTGGAAAACTTGTGAAAAACAAACATCTCCAGCTCGACACATGTGATCCTAGAAATCGTCATTAAGACTAATGAGACCAACAGCCAGCTCAGTGTTATGTGACAAAAGATTTGCGCCACTATTGAGCACCACGAAAATGCATACTTTACCTTAAGATCTTGCCATGAAGCAGAATGAGGCAAGCCAGTAACTAAAACTGGAAAATAATGAGAAATGAGACAAAATCATATAGAAATCAAAATCTTTAATATTATATGGCATTCACATAAGGATTCATGTATTCACCTCTGTATTCTGAACGCATACAAACTCCACCATGGGGACCACGACTTCCACTATGACGATCTGTTGATGAAGTGTTGCCACGCCCACCATGCGCTAGCTTAACATGTGTGAATAGATCACAAACATTAACCTGGCCAGTGGATGCAAGCAAAAGGTAACTAACACAAACAATACCCACCCGTAGCTGATGCCCATCAAAATCATAAACATCACGCCCTCATATGGCATATTTAGCATCATGAAACTCTTCAAACTGTCATGGAAAGCAAAAATTAGAAGCTCCAAGGAATGAAAAGCTCAAGGGTAACTCAAAAATTTCTCAACAAAAGCATATCTGGGAGATGTTTAGTTAACTAAGGGGCGCGGGTTGGTTCCTCAGACCAGCAAAGTCACCGGAGACGCTACCCAACGAAAGGAGAGAAAAATTCAAGATTGAAGAACTCGCTAGGCGCTAGTCGGGCGCTCAGGGGAGCCTAGCGCCTAGTCAGTCTAGGCGGTTTATTTTATATAATTTAATTATTTATTTTTAACCTAACAATTTTGAAATACTCATTTATAAGTGCATAAATAAAAACATTTCTAACAATATATTTAAAGTTCAAATCACCCAAACATCAAAAGTTTGATTCAAAACATAACTTCTAAAATATCCAAGCATCAAAACAACAAATGGCTGACGCCCCTGTTCCTATCTACTAAAACAACAAATAAACTCAGCAAAAGAAGAAAGCAAAAATCTGCCTCAAGTAGCTAACACAAATTCCAACCAATTAATCACACGTTTCCACAAAGATACATTTTCTTCACTAATTCTTAGCAAATCATATAATAATATACTCAACTATCTGCCAAAAGCCAACTACTTATTTTTATTAGAAGAGAAGCTTCCAAAAGATACATTTTTATTAGCATTCCATAGCTGTAACAAATCTGAGAGAATGAACAACAATCTGTAACAAATCTGAGAGAATGAACAACAATCTGTCCAAATTTCAACAACTACCAACTCCCCATATTTAAATAATTTAATACTATAATCAGCAGTCAATATTCTATCATGCAAATCTAATGCTTTAGTTGTAAGAATTAGCAGCTTCTCATTAATATTCTTCAACACCATTTTTGGCAGAAAAAAGAAAGCTAGTTATCACTTATCATTTATCATGGACAAACCCTCATCGTCATCAACTCATCATTGTATAAACTTAAACCATCATTGTCATTATTGTATAAAAATTATAAAATCCAATATCAAACATGGACAAAGAACGCAGCATGGACAAACCCAATAACAAGCATAAACTCTCAATTCCAATAATCCAATTACAAAGAAGTGAAGAACGCACCATGGAGACATGGACAGAACAGATTAACAGAAGCATAAACTCTCAATTCCAAAATCCAAACTCGTTCCTTAAGCAACCCTAGAGGCTAGAAGAGAAGCATAACAGCGCTTACCTGACGCTTGGTGGGTGGTGGTCGACTGGTCGGCGACGTAGCTGCGGGCCCTTTCCTCCCCTAATTTTCTAAATATGTAAATATGTAATAGATAAAAAAAAAATTAAATGAGCGCCTAATACCGCCTAAACTCCCGATTAATCGCCGCGGAGAACTCGGAGGGGGCGATTTTCGGGCCGCCTATGCCATTTTCGGCACGGAAGACCGGCGACTAGCGCCTAGAGCGATTTCTTCAACCTTGGAAAAATTTCGTCAGCGGAGAAGGTCTCGATGGAGGAGGAGACGCGGCTACATTTAGGCTGATTTTTAGTCTCATGCCGGTGACTGGAAACAGGAGCAAGCCATTAGCCATAGCAGAAAGTTGCGAGAGCGAGAGATGAGAGAGAAAATTCGTCCGCTGCGGTGGCTTCGTCGCGAGAAGAAGGGGAAAAGTTGGAGAAATTATTTGAGTGGTCCTTCCCTCGTGAGCCGTTTTCAGGCTCGGAATTAGGGTCGGATGAAAACCCAGGTTCGGATGAGTTCGAGAAGTGTTTCGGTGAAAAAATGACGTGGCACAAATCCAACCGTTTCTCTTCGTGCGCTGAGCGTAGGGTGGAGATAGCCAACAACACTACGTGGGCACCAAGTAAAGAGAGAGAGACCCAATTTTTTGATAGGGGTTTTAGAGATCACGGTTGAGGTTTACAACTTGGGGGAAAATGTTTGTTTTTTTTTTTTTTGGGTAAATTTATATATAGACAAAAGTAAATAAGAATTGAGAAAAAGAGATAAGATTTAAAATATAGTAGTTTTGTAGGTAATTTGAGTGATAAATGACTAGTATGCCCTTAAGTGAGTTTCTTTACTATTCATCATAATATGTCACTTTCATAATCAAATGGAAATAGTCCATTACGACCATATCAGGCCCATCATGCTTCCGTAAATCAAATACATTGAACTATAAACCAAATTCATACCTTTTTGACCGGAATGTTGCCGGATAATCCGCCGGATTTTTACAGGCCTTGCCAAACCACACGATCGCAACCTATGGTTTCCAGACACGAACTTCTTCAGCAATACACAGCACAACCCTCGCTCGTTTTCTACACGGGGTGTAGAGTACTCCTTTGGTTTATAGAAAAATATATATATGGTAAACACAAGTGATGAGCAAAAGCCTTGATTTTATTTAGGAATAATAAGACATTTATTATATTAAGTAAATCTCCTTTTGGGAGGAGACGAACTTGTTTAGCTACTCATGGTAGCTGGGCTCGCAACTCTCATACAACACTCAAAATATTATCACTATTACAATTTATTGGAATGAAGCTCAGAAAATGATCGATGCCCCTCTCTTCCTTCAGTTTCTTCTTTTATAGAAGGGGATCCTTTTACTTTACCAACTCCATTATTTAGCTCTGCAATTCACGTGAGTGGCCCCTTCTGCCGACACTCCCTTTTGAATTAGTGGTCGGGCCCGGTTCCTTTATCCTCAAGTGAAAAGTGGTTGTGGGTGGAGGTACCCACAAATAATGGCACCATGTGCCTCTTGTGTTGGACCACTCAGCTTCTGTCGTTTGGTGCTAGTGGCCTCTTCTTTTAAGTTACATGATCTGTGATCACATGTCTCCACTTTCCCTTGTCGGGCAGCTACTTTTTTGGTGGGGCTCTTGGCATCCTTGTTTTCGGCATTGGATGCTTATCCTCCCCAACTCGCTTTCGTTCCATCCTTGGACAGAACCCTTTTCCGAACTCTGGCTCCTTCTGGTTCTGGCAATCCGAGCATACTCGATTGTCCCATTGCCCAAAATGAGCCATGTTGCAGTACTTGCGATGGGTTTCTTTGCCCATAGCAAGCTTGCTCTCCCATATCAAGGACCGTTTCTTCTCGAACAGATCCTTAGCAAATCTTGTTGTTCTCCCTATCATGGTATTTAACAGGAATGACCCATTCGCAGAATTGTGGAAAAACTTGAATGGGAACTTGACTTTGTCCATCTCAGTGAGACAGACCCATAATCCCCATGCTCGCCTAGTCGATATTTGATCTTCTGTGATGGAGGCGATTAGTGGGATTTCTTCAGATGAGGTTCTGATATCACCCCATTTTCTGGAATCTGGTCTTTGAAGCCTTATGTAGTGAAAGGCCTCATGATTCCCTTTTCCTACTAGTTCCGGAGCAACACTGATGAAGTATAGCTCAAGAACATCTCCTCGGCTGAGCATATCATTGTTAGCCCAGGACTCTTACACGGCTTCCTGTATCCACTTTGGTAGACACTTGATTTCTGGGAAGCCTGGTGACATGGTCTGAATTGAAGCTAATGCCCTAAAGTCATACCATTGCTTGACTTCGTGTGGATTGGTTCTTGGTAACATCCACACCCTTGGGTACTTTCCAGAGATATCAACCTTTGTTTTAGACGGATTGATTCCCTGTCTCGTATAGAGCTTCTCCCAGTTAGCTTGATAAACCTGCCAAGATGAAGCTTCAGACTTGTTAGTATTAATCTTAGAGGTACCCGTCATGGGTCTAAGATTAATCTCTCCCTCTTTAACCCCAGAGGTGCTGGGTTGACTTGATGGTTCAGAGTGTGATCCCTGACCCTCAATTTTCTCTTGGGTCTGTGTTTCTTTAGAAATCACCGGCTTAGAGCTCGTGCTAGGGGTATTTGAATCCTCTGCTTCCGTTTTACAGGTCGGTACTGCTAACTCTCCTTTCATCAATGGTAAGTTGATGGCCCGGAGGAGGGGTTCATGCATAGCTGACCAGAGTTGCCCCTGAGTCTTTACACATGCTCGTATTCTTTCGTTGACCTTGTTTTGGTCTGCTTGTTGCATTCTTCCTGCTTGTTCAGCATGAAGAACCAGCTCGTTCCATTCACGCTGAAGCAACTCCATGTTTTCAGTGAAGTGTCTCTGCGCAATCATGATGGCATCGACCTCAATCGCTTCCATCTCTCGTTAGGAAATCTGCAAGAATATTTTCATGAGATTTTATCATAATAATATCAAATAAATAATACTGACATTCAGCTTGCCATCTTATTAGTCTAGCTTTCTCAGGTTTAGATTCAATTTTATTTTTTAAGAAAGCTTTAACTTGCGTGTTATCAACTTTTAGAGTGAATTTCTTTGCCAAGAGAAACAGAGGCCATTTTTTAAATGCCTTCCGAACTGTAAAGAACTCATTTTCATTGATATGCCATCAAATGGCCTCGCTATCTGAAAAGAGACCACTGCAATATCTACAGGGCTCCTCTCCGTTGGGTGTTATCTTTGTAAGCACGGCCGCCCACCAATGATCACTTGCATCTGTATAGAGGATCAATTCATCCTCATCTTGTGGTATAGCCAGTTTTGGGAGATTTTCGCATATCTCCTTTAGCTGTCTGATTCTTTATTGATGTTCGTTTGTCCACACAAATGGGGTATCCTTCTTTAGAAGGTTACTGAACACCTTCCTGTGTTTAGCAAGATTTTTTATAAAGATTCCTGCAAAATTGACAACTCCCAGAAAACTCTACAGTTGCTTTTTTTCTTTAAGAACATCAGTGAACTTCTGCACCTTTTCTACAATATGATTTTGCAGAATGATTCCTGATTCATCCACCTCGATTCCCAGAAATTCCATCTTCCGGGTAGCTATTACTGCCTTCTTTTCTGACAGCACAAGACCCTCTTTATGACAAACATCTGCAAAGATCTCCAGATGTTTGAGATGTTCATCTATACTCTTTGATGCAATTAGAATGTCATCAATATAGACAAACATAAAAGAGAAATAATCTTTAAAAAGATTATCCATCTTTCTTTGAAATATTTGGGGTGCATTGGCTAACCCCATCGGCATTGCATTCCAAACATAATGCCCTTGTGGTATTGAAAAGGCCGTAAACCTTTTGCTTTCCTCGTCCATGCGAATCTGGTAGAAACCTGACTTGCAATCAAACTTAGAGAATATCCTAGCATTCTGTATGCAGTTAATAAGATGTTCTCTACTTGGGATAAAATATCCATCAAACTCAAGAATGTCATTAATCTCTTTGTAATTAATGACTAGCCTTGGTTTACCTCTTTTAATCTCACCATGATTCCTCACTAAGAATCCGGGGCTGCTGTATGGCGAATTCCCTGGTTCAATCAGCTTGAGATCAAGGTGCTCTTTGATGATTGCTTGCATATCCTTTTGATCTTTGATGTTCATCAGGATAGACTTGTATCTAACGAACTCAAACTCTTTTCCAGCCTTAACCTTCAATGTTGCTTTGAGTTGGTTCTTTCCCCACCAGGCTAGAGGATTTTCATTATAGTTTCTGGCTATCTTCCGTCTGACGTCTTCGAGGGATATCTTTGCTTCTTCATTAATATCTTGATGTGATATTAAAGAAGCCTTGAGGATTTGGATCTCTTGTTCTTCAAGATCCTTTTCCCTACGAAAACTCAGAACTACTTCTCCGAATTTTCTTTTGTCCTGCATTTTTGGGTGTCGAAGATGTCCTTCATCACCACGCTTGCTGCGAAATTGTAGTGGCATTTGTCGATTGAATGCCTCTTTCAGCTGCTGAACAATGATCTTATGATCACAAACTGTCGTAAAGATCAGTCTCCGATTGGTGTTGTCCTGCGTATACTTCTTGAACATTTGTAGAAAATTGTTTCCTAACAAGATGTCCGCCCCTGTATCATGAAAATAGATTGGTGGAGTTTTCACCTTATACCATGGTGTATCTCCTGCTCCTCCAATCAAGATTTCCGACTGCTTCACTCCCTTAGATAGGAGCAAAACTCTTTTCGAGAAATCTCTTCCAGCAATTGGATTTAAATCTTCTTCTAATTCTTCTGGGAAGATTTCTCTTTTTGCAGTACAAATTCCTGCTCCTGAGTCGATATAGGCTACAAAGTATTCAGCCTTATATTTATCGTATAACATCCCGACTGAGATGTGTATGGAGAATGGGCTGGTCATACAATCACCAGTTGTTTTCCATTAAAGGTGATCATCATCCCATCTTTCTTCAGCTCCCACGGCTTGAACCTCTCTAAGAAGTCAAGTCCTAAGATTAGGACTCCTGATTCTCTTCCGGCTCTTCCTCGTACCTCCATTGTCATAACCTCTATATCGAGAGTTCTCTTATAGTGGCCAACTTCTGGTTGCTGTAAACAGTACAGGACGTCACAAGGGAAATTATTTTCCCATCTTGTACTATCGAATCTTGTGTCGACCTCTCTCCAACCTTCTGGGCATTTGATTTTTATTTTAACTTGCCTTGGTCGCCTGAGATCTCCTTGGAAGCTTCCCCTTGAGGACTGAGTCCATGGCTCTGTCACAATCCTATTTTCTTGGAATGACAATCTTTTGCCTTCCAACTTGAGACTCTCATTATATTTTAACAATGGTTTGTCTCTCACTCGAATGTTTATCTCTCTTGGTAGCGGCATTTCTGATCTGTCTGGATGGATTGCCTGCACCACCTTTGAGAACACATCCGGTATCTCGATGAACTGCTTTCCCAGAAATAAATCTGTGTGGTGTGAATTGGAAAGCGCATAAGACACCTGATATGTTAAAGAAAACGGTCAATTTCCCTCGTAGCTGATATCCTTTCTTTTGAAGTCTTGGTACAGCGTCAGGGCTCGACTAAAATCTCTATCTTTCAGATTATAAGATATTTTTGGATAGATTACCCCATAATCTGCTTGGCATAGAGATTTCCTGATATAGTTCCTAACAAGGAATCTCTGTGATTTCTAATACGCTTATCGCATATTGCAATATCAACGGGCGTATCAACACCTGCGGGTAGTGCGGATTTGAGCACTATCTGGATAGCCCCGATGTGGATCCAGGATATGGTATCCTTTACCTATGGCCTCATCCTTCCCAGCTCTTCTTGAACTTCATTATATGGAATCAGTTGTATCTCAACTTGATTCCCTGTAAGCTCTATAGGAAGCGACATTTCTCTTCTGGTAATCTTATAGATCACATTGTGCTTCCTACTTTTCAGACTAAAATTGCGGAGCAATTGATCAATCTGTCCGGCTGAAAAGGCTTGATATCTTTGAATATTAAGGCTCTTGTTCATGATTTTGTCAATCATGCTTTGTGAGATAGTGGTTTGACTGGAATATCCAGTTTCGTCCACTTGCTCTTGATGGAAGGCCTCAGCTTCAGTCTGATTCAGAGTCTGATCTCCCATTAACACTTTCGTTGCTATAGACTTTTTCTTCTTCGTATATACTCTCATCTGAGGGTATATCCTCAAATTGGTAGACTTGTACCAAGTCTTGGTAGTAAACCGCTTTTTCGATGTCTGGTGCACCTTCGAAGCTTTTGACTCCTCTCTTTTCCGGACAATCTATCGAGATATGTCCTCTTGCACCGCAAGTCCAGCAGTTGCAATCTTTAAAACTTTCATTTGCCCTTGTATGGGCTCTTCTGAAAGTCTTTCTTGCGGGAGTACGACTTGATGAATTATGTGATGTCCTATCTCTGGAAGGACCTCTTCTTTGTCCCGATTTGTAAAATCTGGCCTTTTGCCTGGTCCATCTGCTCCTAGGTTTCCAGATCCTTTTTCTTGAGAATCCTTCTTTAGCATAAGGATGAACTCTATGTTTCTTGTTCTTCCGTAGCCTTTGTGATTCTTCTCCAATGATGGTTGGCAGATCATTGGCTGTGCAGTCAAGAGGGGGATATTTATTCATCCTCTTTAACCTCTTGTAATTCTTTTGCAGAATGGCTTATCCGCATGATAAACTCGGAATTTGCATGCGTTTCTGATGTACATTGTACGTATTTTTGGAGTCGAATGCATGTGTTTGTGATTATTTTGAAGAGTTTTATGTTGTGTTGGTTCAATCACGGGTTTATCGAGTTTTGACAGGAAAATCACCTATTTTGGACGTGTCGTGAAGTGTACATGATTACCGGATGGAAGGAGTGTTTGAATTGAGACCGGGAAGGCAAAAATGGGCCGAAAAATTACAATTTCGGAGAATGCACAACGGCACGGCCCGTGCTGTCGCACGGCACGGACCATGCCCCGAAGCCAACAAGGTTCCAAGTCTTGGTACCAACGGCACAGATCGTGCCGTCGTGCGGCACGGACCATGCCCCGAACCGTAACCTAGCGCGCGATTTTGTCCAATGGCACGAACCGTGCCGTCGCACGGCAGGGCCCGTGCCGCAGTGTTCCGAAAGTTTTAAATTTTCCTTTTCGAGCTCTGTTTTGCCCCAACTATTTAAGACTTCTCTTTGGGCGAATTTGGGATGACTTTTTACCCTATTATTGAGACGGAAGAGTACGGAGAAGAAGAAAAACACGAAGAACAAAGACAATTCACCCGGCATAAGTTGTTTATGTTATTTTTATTTTAATTTAGACTATGAGTTGTATGAATATTACCGTATTTTATCTAGATTTCTATTTCGCCATGAGCGGCTAAACGTTTATTAATTCTAGGGTTTGCAATTGGTGTTGAAACTATGTAATTAATTTAATTCTGTTATTTTTCCCTTTCGATTATTGTGTTCAAATATTCATGTGCTTCTCTCTCATACATAGATTAGTGGCCATAATTTATGTATGCTAGCTAATTAATTTGAGACTTAGAGGAGAAAATTAATTAGTGGATTGAATGAATAATTTGATGCATGTTCTAAGGAATCTGTAGGAGATTTAACTGACGATTTAGGGAGTCAATAATTTGTCTAGAGACGAAAGTAATAGGCATTTTGTTGATCTACTACTACCTTGAGACCTGGCGGAGATAGGTAGTTATATTTCTGTTTCTCCACCTTTAATCGAATTAAATTGGAAATTATTAGGATTGAGTTATTGTATAGCGGATACATTTGATGTGCATTCCCTAGGATTAATACCTTGTTAATTGTTTGAATTTGTTGAATTATTCTGTTTGCATTATTCGAGTTGTCTTGATTTCGATTGGTCTATTTAGTTGTCATTTAATTTCGTGTCTAGTTTTAGAAACCCGAAAAATTGGTCACCTGGATAATAGTGAATTGTTAGCTTAGTACTCAGTTTGGTCAAGTATTCAGTCCCTGTGGATACGATACTTGGTTCACCAGTTATATTGCAGTGTCCTATGTTAGTTGCATTATAGTGCATAATAAATTAGTGCATCACCACACCATTCAGCTAGCTTTTGTTTGACAAAAGACATCCTCCTCCCAACATTGTCAGGATCTCCTGGAATGTATTCTCTAATAAACATTTCTTTCCAGGGACTCAAGAACTTTGTGAAGAAAATCTCCACACAGACCTTTTCATCCACATCTGAATTCCATTGGTAGATGTGGTATAACTTGAAGAATTGGTCAATTGACTCCTTCTCCATGTTGTTCAATCTCATGTTTAAAATAGCCTGAGAATAATTCTTCCTTTTTTCTGAATCTGCATTTCCGAAATTGTCTGCTCCCAAAAAGGTGAGCTTAAACCAAAAAGCCATTCTATCCACGATCTCTGTGTATGAGGCTGGCTCCAAGGTTTCTTCTTTGATTGCTGGTGCAACTCTTGACCATAACGTTTTGGCTACACCCAACAAACTCATCTCCAACAGCTTGATGAATCCCTCCTTTTCTAGATCCAACGTTCCTGCTGCTATTCTCATCGATGATGACCAATCATCAATAATCATATCGATGTCCTTGAAGTCAATATCATCGATATTGAGCATGAGTCCATACGGATGTATGGGATCAAGGCTCGTTCTCCCGGGAGGTGTATCTCGAAACTTAGGGATCTGTTTCCTCACCCTAGTTCCCGTAAGATTGTTCATATTGGACATCTCTTTCCTGTGTTGATCTCCAACATGAAAGTCCTCGCGGGCTCTCATGAGAACGTCTTGTACTGGGCCTCCTTCCTGTTGCTGTTGGGCTGGTGGCACTTGCGGCACTTGTTGTTCCGGGGGTACCTGATGGTATCCATGAGGGATTAAAGCTCAATCTCCTGTATTCATCTTCAGATCTACCATCTTCATATTGGCAAATGATTCTGCCAATTCTTGTAGATCTTCCAGTCCTATCCTTTCGAGGGCGTCATTCTTTGATTTGTCTTAACAATTGGCAAATCCTTTCGTCCTTCGATTTCTTGGGTTCTTCTTTGGACTTTGGTGTGAAATTCACTTTGCCAAAGTTGATGGGTTTCCTTCTACTAGAACATGTCTGATTTAATTCTAGTGTCTGGATCTTCTTTTGAATTTCTAACAAGATGGTTAGAATTTCATCTTGTTTTATTGAAATTCGTCTTACTTCTTGTGGTACTCCATACGTATGATTTCCGTAATTTTGTACCGTCTTCTGGATTTCTTGTAAATCCTCCGAGATTTTAGATGTGTCTGCCACGATCTCTTTGAATCTGGGAGTTATCTCGTAGTTTCTTTGTTCAATCAACCGTGGTTTTGGTGTGCCCTTTGTTGATGGTTCATTAAATCGCATTGTAGCAGATTATTCACCATTAACAAGTTCATTTGAGCTTGTCTTTAGGAAATACACTGCTCTATTTCCTCCAGGCTTGACTCCGATAGGAATCTCTCTTCGTATTGGGCTTCCCAGTAGGATAGCCTCTCCTTGTGACTTTCCTCCAGTTCCTTCAAAATTTGAAGGTACCTTCTGAAATAAAAACATCTCGAACAAATGTTCGGATCCATATTTTCTGGGTGTCTCCTCCGTTAGGATATTACTTTTAATAATAAATAAAATATTATTCCAAAATAAAATTACCTAGGCTCTGATACCATTTTCACGTAAAGTGGCAAAATAGGATTAAAATAAAGAAATACCATCCAAACACCAATTAGGACACTTTAACAAGTGTCTTTTTAGCAAAATGGATCAAGGTTGAAAAGTCAATTTTATACAAATTGTCTATTTTTCCCCTATACACTAAAACTTGTCTATTTTTCCCTTTTTCACAATAGTTTTGTCTATTTTTATATAATAACACTTTTTTTTTCTAGGTCAATTTTTTTTCAATCTTCGTCCACAAAACATATTTATTTATTACAATATTTACTAATATATTTTCAGAGAAATCATAGTGGTTGGGTTGGGGTACATTTTAATATTTTTATTATTATATCTCTAATATAATTTTATTATTTTTTAAATTATGTATTACTGGTTGAGTACTCCAACCAATATGGTAGAATTTACATATGTTTATAGTACTCAAATTTTCCTAATAATAATAGAATACACATTTTGTTTCTAAATAAGTTACATTTTAACACTTTAGTTTTGTTTCACAATGAATGCCGTCTTACACAATCGAGGTGGAAATTTCATATTTTTTTCACATTTGTCCTCATTTTATGCATTCAAGCATCTATATTTGACTCATTTAACGTATTCATATAAAAATATATACAATAATTTAATCACTTATATTAATATGTGTGTATTTATCTCTTCAAATTAACCACAAATTTATACATTTATAAATATCTAGTAAATTTACAATATCTAACACTTATAATTAATCTTATGTTATACTTAATGCATAGTAATATTAAATGTGTTCTTAATTAATACTTAGTAAATAATTTATACGACTTCTAAGTAAACGATTTAAATTTTGTGATATTTAGTAAGTTTATAATATTTTATACAATTTATATTAATTATAAAAACGTGATTGATATATAATATTTAGTAAATATGTTTTACATGTATAAATATCTAGTAAATTTATAATATTTAACATTTATAATTAATCCTATGTTATACTTAATGCATGCATAGTAATGACAATTAAATGTGATCTTAATCAATACTTAGTAAATGATTCTTACGGTTTCTAAGTAAATGATTTAAAATTTGTAATATTTAATATTTGTTGGGATATCATGTGGTTTTTTTATTTTACTTGTTGTATTGGAGTGTTAGATTTGAATTATTATATCTATTTTGTTTTATTGGAGTTTAATTATCGTGGCATGAAAATATTATTTTATTTTGTTGAATTTTGATCGTTATTAGGAGTGTTTCATATATTTAGTAAATATATGAGATATATCGTAAGGTGATATGATAAGGTATACCGACACGTAAAGTATACCGACATAAAGGTACAATAAAGGTATGTCATTTGTTTCATACTGAAATTAAGATATACCATAGGAAGGTATACTGAATGTTAAGGTAAGGTAACGGTATGAATTTTTTTCATACCATATAAGTAAGGTAAAGTAAAAATATATTGAAAAAAGTAAAGTATACCTTACCGTCCCACCCCTATTTGGGAGGGAGTTGGTGATTCGGATTTCAGTGTCGGGCTTCATCATTCCCATTTCGACACATTTTAAAATGTGATTATCTATACTATCACGATCTTCGCATTTTTTTTTATCTTAGAAATAATATTTTAATTTTTGCAATTACAACCTAAATAATATTTAGTTCATAGTTAAATAATACGGACAAAAAACGATATCGTATTCAATGACAAATTCCATTACATGTTCACAATTTTGCTGGACACATCGGATTTTGTCCGTATATTTTTTTATTAATGTTATAATTATAAAAAGTGTAAATGGGGAAAACTATTCAAAGTTGAAATAACAACTTCTTTTTTAACCCACATCCATAATGCATTCTTTTTTATTCAAACTTTTCTTCATTGTCTTAAATGCTCTTACTAAAAGGTGGGCCCAGTCAAAATATTCCATTTGACTAAGTTTTAAGATTGGAATATTGGATTTGAATCTCACGAATTCTAACCTAACGGGCAAAACAAACTCACGAAAAATCTGGGGTGAAAAAAACACACACGAAACCGTCCAAAACTGTGAGAAAAAATTCCAATTATGAGAATATTGTGAGGGCTGTGACATTGGGAACTATACACACGAAAACATTCAAATTGTGAGAATATAGTCACGGCTGTGACATTCGCCGATCCGTGAACGACCACCCGTCGGAGAACTCGACAGAACTCGAGCAATGGAGAATTTGGAGGCTTGGGCTATCGAATTTCAACAGGTTAGACTTCTAATTTCGAACGATTTCATGAGTTAGGCGCCGATTTCATGTTGAATTTCTATCAATTTGTTCTGAATTTAAATCTGTAGGACGTTATGTTGATCTGTGTGAATATGTTTGAATGAAATGGGTAGAATTTGGATTTTGAATCATGTTTTGTTGATATGTGAATTCTGGAAATTGATGACGAAGCAGGGATCTCGTGAGAATTTTTGTCACGACAAGTGATTTCGTGACAATATTTAGTCACGAAAAGTGTTCTCGTGACAAAATATTCTCCCGAGAACTAAACTCGTGACAAAATATTGTCACGAAACCGTTCCCAAAAATGAAATAGTTATTATCACGAAAAGTGATTTCGTGAGTATATATACTCTCGAAATCAATCTCGTGACCAAATATTGTCAGGAGAGGAATTTTTCGTGAGTATATTTACACACGAAAACTATGCTCATGATTTTTTTTGTTATGCTTTCGGTTCTGTATGTTATAATTAATCTTTGAGGAATTTTCAGCATGTTCATATCTTAAGCATGATTGGTTAATTTTAATTTAATTATATTTGTGTTTTATTGATAATTTTTTGTATATTATTTAAAAAATAGCGTGATTGGGTGTGGAGAAGAGCGGCCTTACAGAACATTACATGCGGGATCAATTTGTACTGGAAGGACAATATGAGTGTAATTAGGGAAGTATTACACGTGATTAGTGGTGGGCCCGAACTATTCGAGCAGTTTAGGAGAGAGTCGTGTTTCAGGCATCTGATAGATTTCGTGGGGGGAAACAGTTGTAACAATGCTCTACATGCATTGTTGAGTAGGGAGGTGATTATTGACGGTGCAGAGGAGCACGATATTTGGTTTCGGGTTGGAGAAACCAATATTAGATTTTCTCCAAGTGAGTTTGCTCTGGTGACTGGACTGCAGTTCGGAGGATCCGATTTTGATCCGTCTGCATCACATCAGATTTCTAGGAGATCTTTTTATTCCCGTGAGTTGAACAAGACACCTCTGAGAGTGAAGGACCTACTTGAGAGGTTTAGGTACTATTCACTAGGAGATGACCTCATGGATTACGTCATGGTCGCCAATGTCTTGTTCCTACACACCATGATCTTTGGATATGATCATACACACATGATAGATGACTGGGTATGGGTCTTAGCCGAGGATCGGGATCGATGGAACTCATTTCCATGGGGAGCTTATATATTTAGTCTCTTGACGCATTATATGAGTTTGGTACCGTCTACTGAGGTGGAACTGAGGAGAAAATTCAAGAAGACGGAGGAAAAAGCCAGATTGTCTTATCATTTCTATGGACCAGTGTGGGCTCTACTGGTATGAATCTTAATTTTGTCACGATTATGACTGTAATCTTATTTTATTTAATATAATTTGATCAATGTCTTATTCGACAGGTGTGGGCATATGAGGCCTTACTGAGACTCGGTACACATTGTGCACAGGTTCCGGCACCAGACGCATTGCCCAGGTGTTTGAAGTGGGCCTTTAAGACGAAGAATGCGCGTCTGGGCACATTGTTTTCTGATGAGGTGAGTATTTATTTTAAACAATGTGTGTTTTCTTGATTATTTGAAGTGTTTCTAATCAATTCTTTACCATTTGCAGCAATTATGCTTCATATATCTACAGCTGAGTGAGCATGAGATGGCCACTTCATATTACAGAAATGTCTTGCTCGGTGATTGTATGGGCGTGACGTATGAGGCGCAGCGCAATAAGAGGGTGAAGCCCACTTATCGAGAGCTGGCTAGAGCCCATCAGCTCAGAGCTCCCTCTCACTCCAGGCGATCTGAGAGTTGCATTCCTCGCACGTGTGCTGATATGGGTGTCGTTGAGTCATCCAGGAGACGACAGACTCGCCCTACAGATAAGCGTCCTAGATTGGCGACCCCCACGTCTAGTACTAGTGAGGATCACCAGTGTTGCAAACATGTGGGGCAGATGCGAGACGTGGCGCATCAAACAAGCAAAGAGATGCTCCGTATGATGTAGGAGCGTGAGAGGGCACGCAGGCAGGAAAATGATGATATGTTCCATAGACTGAAGGATTTCGTTAAGGACATGTTCAAAAAGTTTGTCCCTAGATCCCGGTCCCGGTCCCGGTCTCGGTCCCGCAGTAGGAGTCACTCTCAGGATAGACATGAAGAACATGCACGGGAAGAGAGTCCTCAGCGATCAGCACCTCGTACAATACATGATTATGATGTAAGTAGTGTTTGGTATGACTTTGTCTTATATATACTTTTAAATATACCAACTAATTTCATTTCAGGTTGAGGGCCCATATCTTGAGGATGTGCATGTTGAGAGTGTAGGGGCCACAGTTGACGATTGGGGTGTTGGATCACATTCTAGTCCGGTTAGGCCTAGCTCGGCTAGGCGTAGCTCGGCTAGGCCAAGCTCAGAGGGTGTGTCGAGCTCGATGAGGGAATTTGTTGATTTTCGATGCTGCGGGCCAGACGCGCGCTTAAGAGTGAATTTGATCGAGCTTGATCTGGATCAGGCCTTCTTCGATGAATTGCTCGACACCAACAGAGACATGTCCTCACAGTGTATGGATCTGATCCTGTATTACCTTCAGATCAGGTTGGTCGAGGGTCGTGAGTTGAAGGCAGGGGTGAATTCACGTAGCACAGTCGTCTTGCAGTCATCATTTTTTGTGAGTTTTTAATATTTATTTTAATCTAACAAGTCAATTGATCTTATAATTACATTAATATTTTTTTGTTACAGTATAAGTTGGTGCAAGAGTATCATCTCATTCATCCGGACGATGAGGAATTCACGCAGACATACCACAATTTTGATTATGCTTGGTGGGGATGAGATGATGAGTTGGTCGACATCGTCAGAGGGGATCAGTTATTGACGGGTCCTTGGTGGCAGGCGAATAGTGTAAGTAAACTTCATTAGAACCCATTTACGATACATGTGTCTTTTATGACTGTTTTATATCTATTTGTGTTTGCCGATCATCACCGCTTGCCATGTTGATGGACATTGGGTGACCGTTCGGATTCGTCTAGACGCATGGCGAGTGGAGTTGTATGATTCGTTGTTGTACAACATGATGGATCCGATAGATGAGCCCACATATTCGATGCGTGAGCACCAGCTCTGGCCATTGATGCACTTGATTCCTGGACTGCTGCGTCATCTCAGATATTGGGAGAGAGCTAAGCGTACTGAAATCTGCAGACCGTTGGAGTATTACAGAACGCTACTCATGTATCAGTTCAGGCAGACAGATGGTGTTAGTTGTGGTGTTTTTTCTGCCATGCAAGCCGATCGATTGATTTCGTCGAAGAAATTCAACATGGATCTTACTCCGGAAGACTTGGACACGTATCGGAAGCTTTTAGCTGTTAGGATATTCGGTCATTGTCAAAGGATAGCATGAGTATAGCTTTGACTTATGGGTTGTTCTAGAACTTTGAATATTGTTAATGTTTTCGTGATAATTGATGTTTTCGTCGCAATTATTGTATTCGATACAACAAAAATGCTAAAAAAATCTAGTTTTCAATTATTGTCACAGGATCAGTTTTCGTGACAATTATTGTCACGAGATCTAGTTTTCGTGACAATAATTGTCACGAGATCTTCAACTCGTGAGAATTATTATCACGAGATCTTCCACTCGTGAGAATTATTGTCACGAGATCCTGTAGGAAAGATGCAAAATTATATTTTAATTTGGAATTAACCCTGTAACAATCATATCTCAATATCAATCATCTCACAACATCAGTATCTACATAACTAGTCATATTAACCCGTTCATATCTCAACATCAGTCTTTACTACATGAGTAGTCATATTAAACCTCTCCATCGTAACACGATCAAATTTGAGGTTGAACTCTATCCGGACACTTGTCCTTGCTATGACTTGAATCTTGACAAATACTACATCTCTTAGGTCGGCGTTGCCCTTCTCCAACTACATCCCTTTCTTCATCCTCAATCTGTCGTGGGGCTGTGCACTTCTTCTTATTGTGGCCAGTGCCTCCACACCTAGAGCATACTTGTTGTCTTCTAGGTCTCCTACTTGATCCTTCGACAGCTGACCGATATCTTCCTTCCTTAGGACGACCTGCTTGAGGAACTGATTTAGGAGGGCAAACTTTGAATGAAGACGAGGCCGTCCATTCCTCTTGATGCGGCACTGAACATACATGTTCATGATATGCAAGGCAAAGTGTCACTTGCTTGTAATTCATATCCACATAATCATATATGTCATGCCCAGCACTCCTGTTACAATAGATATAGTGTGTTAATCAAAAATACATAACGATCAAAATAATGCTAATTATTGAATTACGGTACCGTATAGCAGCAGCTGCATGAGAACAAGGGATTTGATGAAGTTGGAATTCACCACATTCACATGTCTTCATTTGAAGATCAACGAGGAAGCTTCTCTCGTTCTTCCGCACTTTGAACAAATGTGCATTATTGGCTCGAATATCATACGTCATACCCATCTCCACTTGCTTGTAAAGCTTCTTGTAAGTCTCTTCTGTGAGTATGTGATCTCTCGTCACTGACTTCGCACGTCTCTCATCAAACCACTTCTCTATCACATCTCTCACGACCTCAATCATCGAACATATGGGCAATCTTCTCGCCCACAACAATCGAGCATTGAAACATTCGGCTGCATTTGATGTCATGAAGCTGTAACGAAGTGCAGGGCATTGTGACCGAGCCCAACGATGTACCCCTATACTCAACAATGTGTTGTAAATGTCTGCTCGAGCTGAGGAGATCATCGATAAATATTTTAAAAACTTTTCTTGTTTGTAAGCGAATGCAGCACTTCGAAACATAGAGATCACATGACGACCTGCTCGAACTAGATTCTTCGAGATGTGGTAATAGCACAGTCCATGTACGGCAGTAGGATACACTATCTGAACAGCATTCTTGATGCTCACATGTTGGTCTGAAACTATCACCAAATCATCACGGTCTCCAAAAGCTTTCTTAAACCTCTCCAAGAACCATGTCCAGGCCGCATCATTCTCAATAAGACCCACACCTATGGCCAGAGGAAAGCACTGCTCATTGCCGTCTTTCGTCACAGCGATGAAAAGAATACCCTTAGTCTTTCCCTTAAAATGAGTGCCATCAATGACGATAACTAGTCGCATGCATTGCCTGAATGCCGCTCTACAGACTCCTAGAGCAACAAACATGTACATAAAATGACCATCACGATCGGTCTCCAAATAATAAATAGTATCGGGATTGTAGCTTTTCAACATTTCCAAATATGCAGGCAATACCGCGAAAGACTGATCATGAGAGCCGTAAACCAGCTCTATTGCGAGATTCCTAGCCCGCAATGCAACACCATACTCGACCTCAATGGCATGATCCCTCAATAGCTCAGCGATCATTGCTCTTGGCCTCAGAATGGAACCCTCATCTAGGATTCTCCTCTTAAAGAAATCAGCAATAACATGAAAGGATAACTTCCGTGGCGCATTACGTGTCAGGTCCAGCCGACATGCATGATTATCCTCGAATTTAGTCACCATCCACAGGCCACTCTTAGCGCTTGCCACTAATTTAAAAGGGCAAGTCTCATTCTGCTTGCAAATAACTGTCAGTCGAACTTTGCTTGAACGTGACACAGAATATTCCACTTGACGCTGCATGTGCCACCTTCCCACAGCAAGCATCAAATCTTTCTTATCCAAGAAATTCCTTCCCTCTGCTAGTTCATCAGTATCAGTCGAGCATGGGTCATCTTCTACCACTGCTAGTGCATCGTCGACGTGGGCCACATGAATCAACCAATGTCCAAGAGGAGGAACCTCTACATCAGGAGCCTGAACATCAGGAGCAACATCTTCTGATGAGAAGTTACGAGGCCCACCATGCTGTATAATATTCACGAACTCCTCAATATGCCCTGGCTCGCGAATCCATTCACAAAATTCGGCAATTTGCTTACGACGAACTTCACTTTCATAGTCGCCGTCATCATCATCGTCGTCATCATCATAGGACATATCTCCAAGACTATCATCATCATTTGACGGCATTACTGTTGGAGTTTGCTGGATTGATTTCTCGGTAACGTATACAATAGGCTCATCTTGCTCCTAGACTAAACGAGCTAAGTCAACATCCGTTTTCAAGAGTCCTTTTAGTGTCCTCCCTGTCAGTGATCTCGTTAGATAACTCAGTGTATAACTTATACTTGTTGGAGAGGTTTTCATAAAATCATGGATTTCTTCTACCAATTTATCACGAGATAAATTGTCAAATGGGAGGTGCACGAGCTGATCTTCACCATCTACATACTCCGATCTCTCCCATCTACCACTATGTCTGACGATAATGCGTTGTCAAGACATCTGCAAATCCCCAATAAAGCGTGATTAAAGTTATTTAAAAATTAAATAATTTCGTGACAATAATTGTCACAGTTCAATGATCTCGTGACAATTATTGTCACGGTTGAGTCTTATCGTGACAATAATTGTCACGGTTCAATCCTTTTCGTGACAATATTAAAATTACAATTTTTTCACGAAAAGACGGCATTTCGTGAGAATATATTCTCACGAAAGGCTTTAATTCGTGACAATAATTTCGAGAGCATATTCTCACGAAAAGAGTTGAACTGTGACAATATTGTCACGAAATTAGTGATTTTTCAAAAATAATACACGTTTATGCTAATCTTCTAAAATCATCAAAGTATACAAATTCATGTTAATCTACTACAAAATATGCAAATCTACAACCAACGACCGAATATAATCTTTTAAACATTACAAAAAACATCTTCTTACAACTTCAATAGCTATTTAATACAATTATTATGCAATTATCGTAAATTACCAATAAATTACTTAAAACTTTATAAAAGCATTTAAACCCAACAATTTTGAACAACTTGATGGTGAGAAAATGAAAAAACGTACCTCGAACCAATTTCAAGGGGGATTGACGTCAAATTCTCAAAGAAATTGGAGGTGCTCGAACTTGGTTTCTTATTTTTGTAAATGGTGTCAATTTTTTTTTTTTGCTTAACATTTGTGTTCTTGAATGCATGCAACAACCAATTTCACCTACCTATCACAGCATTCAATCGTCCCACTTTTTGCCATTTAAAAAAAAAAAAATCTGCCAAAACAAACATTAATTGGTCAACTAATTTTATGGGTCCCAGGATTTTTGGTTTTTTTAATAAAAAAACAAATGAGACAAGAAAAGAGGGATTGACTTTTCCAAAAAGTAAGGGTATAAGAGACTTTTACACTATTTCTTAAATAGAAAAGAATTGGTTATAAAAGTGGGCTAAAAAAGGAGTTGTTATTCTACTTTTGATTACTTTATTTTTTCTCTGTTATAAAAATTTGAAATATCGTATCTAAAACTCAAAAATGTGAAGATTGTAAAATATAATAGACACGATCAACCATTTAAAATTGTATACGGTGAATTATCCACGACTTCTTACTGCAATATTTTATTATTATCTAGAATAAAATACTTCGTGACATTCAATTAAGTTTAACAGCAAATTTGTAAACCGTAATGTCCTAAAAGCTAACAATTTTTTTTTCCATAAAGAAACAAAAGCTAATTATATTTTTCTTCTATCCAAACAATTCAACAATTTAGTTGAATTAATATTTACTTCGTACTAACTCGAAAAAATCACTTATATATAAGAGCAAAATCTTATAAAATATTTTTTAGATAATTTAGCCACGCATCATTTTTTATCATGGTTAGGGGTGTGCAAATGATTAATTTGGTGCAAAATCGAGGCGAACTAACGAAATCAGATAAGAAATTTCTTAAAAAAATTCAAACCGAACTGATCAAAATAATATATATAACCGAACCAAATCAAACCATAATTCTTTGATTAGTTTAGTTTGGTTTTCGGTTTAACCGAATTCTCAATGATTATTTTCGTTCTTCCAAAACAATTATATCTAAAGAAAATAACATGCACTCAATAGATAACAAACGATATATTAAATGAGTAAATATTTGAAAATTTCTAAAATTAGAAATTTAAAACTAAATATTAGAATTACTAATATTATTTAGGCATACAATATCTTTTAGATTTATTAATTTAGGTATAATTAATATTAAAATTATATATATATATATATATATATATATATATATTGGTTGGTTGGGTTTTAATCAAAATATTTTTTACTTAAATCGAAACCGAATCAAACTATATTTTGATTTTAATATTCAAAAAAAAAAAAAAAGACCAAACCAACAGAACCAAATAGCTCGGTTAATTTTGATTCGATTTTACACATCCTTAGTTATGGTTGGGGATATGATCCGCAATATTTATAATCATTCTATCCATACCATAAAAATAAATTGATTGAAACTTTTAGTTTAGGGGAATGAATTGGAAAGTTAAAAACGTGTATTCATAATGATATGAATTAACGATTTGAAATACATGTACAGTAAGTAATACACAGTAGTATATCCAAAACAAAATGTTTGGGACGAGGGCGGTACGTAACTGAGCGACGCCTCCACTCTCACTCTTGAAATTCAACCCCCACAACATTGCCGGTCAGAAAAGATCCAATAAACAAATAAAAAAAAAAACATTGAAATCGAACAAATTTGAGGCAACTTGTTACCCAGTTAGTTGTCTGGTTCGATATTTGAAAGGGAAAATAACCGTAGAAGATCGATGATGATGCAAACTTATAATTTGTATTAATTCTGATGGATGTCTAGTTGATGTAATTAGAGAGGACTGTACATATATCCTCATTTCATTCCACTTATTTTGGATCAGGGAGAGGGCTGGGCTCTAGTGAACAATATATATCTGTGGATACAAGTAGAAATTAAATAGGTGAAATGGCCTTCGTATATATGCTAGAGGAATTCAAGAATTTCAAATGAAAGTCACCAACATTCTTCATATCTTAGAAGCAAGGTTAATTTTGCCATAGGTGTATGTGTATCCAATATTCACTCTTTCTTTCTCTGATCTAAGCCAGACGAGAATCCAGATTCATCACCAAAAACATCTGGGACCAATTAATTAATATAAGACTAGCACTACCAATTACATCATTTCCAATCAAAGCACACTCTGCTTCACCACTCCAAGCTCATCTCCGCCACCTGAAACCTCCAATCCGCCGCAGACGTCGGTGCCGATTGCTCTTCGCAACGTCCTCATCGAGCACACCCGTTAACTCCGAACGAAATTTGGCCAGACAAATCCTAGCTATAAATTGGCGTAGGTCTGAAGCTTTGTCTGAAAAAATTTATGCACGCATGCGAAATTGCGAATCTACGTGCTTTTGCACCGCACAGTTCCAACACATTGACCAATGATCGTATCATAATTATTGAATTTTGATTAGTGTTATAATTTTGATGGTTGAGTGTGAGTAATATTTGTGCATGCATTGTTGATGAAAATGGGTTCGGTTCCGAAGTGGAATTTTTCAATAATTTAGGGGAGATTACTGAAACAGCGGTGGTTGCATCGTGGTGGGGTGGGTCCCATCAGGATTCGTCGTGCACTGTCATCACCTGCTACTCCCGGTTCCCTTTCTAGCTTCTAGCACTCGACATTCATGTTCTTTATGTACTCTACTAATTCAAACTAAATGATTAATTACTTCACTCCCATAATATTCCACACCTACGATAAAATAGGTTGATGCAGTTTTCTTAGATAATACGTGTCACATCTCTAGAAAGATGAAGATAAAGATAAAGATAAAGATAAAGGCAAATGCAATTATTACGCCACTTCTATAATTAGACCACCACATGCACTTTAATGTTAGCATGTATAAATTAACTAGATAGACATTCATTTCTACCCATCACTTTATATATTGCAAAAACTTACATGCACCAAGTATAAATGAATTTATTTTGACTGATAGGTTAACTCGTGGATCAATCCGTCCTAATTTACCCAATCCAAAAAAAGAAATCACCCCATAAAAGTATAGTTCATTATACTAAAAAATATAATATATAACTTGAAAAGTATTTCTAAGTTTATAAGATTCTTATTTCATTCTAATCAAGATTCATTAATTATAATTATGATTTATTAATCTCAATTAAAATTTATATTTAATTCAAAAAATTAATTGTTGAGGACAATGCACGAGCCCCACGCGTTAACATCGAATGAGTGCACTGCGCAAGTCGTCGAATTAAAAAAAAAATCCACTTTAATTCATTTACACTGATTCACCTTAATTCCATTTAGGTTATATATTTATTTCGAAAAAAAATAATAATTATCGAGCGCAGTGCACGAGCTTTTTACGCATTAGCGTCGAGCGAGAGGACTTCACGAGTTGCCGGATAAAAATATTAAATCAATTCACTTTAATTTTAGTGTTCGTTAATTCCATTTTAGGGTATATTTTTCAGGGTTTAATTTTTTTTTGTTTATTACATCCAAATTATGGTCTAGTAATCACAAATGAGAGTTTATTACATTCCAATCAATGTTTATATTTTTTTTTAAATTTAATATTATATGCATGAAACATAAATATTTTGTATTTTTTGTCCATATTTCTTCATTCAAAAATATACATGCATGCAAGATCGTGAAGAGACTTTTAATTTGGTATATTATTTGCATAAATTCAATTTTAAATGAGAAAATTTATGACCATTTAAATTTTTTTATAATTTTGATGACACAACATGTCGATGTCATCATTTTTATCATTTTGTGCATATGAGGAGTGTCACATATGTGATATATATAAATCCATATATATATATCAGGTGCACATAAATACTTCTTTATCCCAAAATAAGAGTGGTCCTTACTACCACGATCAAACAAACACATACACATGTATAGGTAGTTCATGCCCATTATGGGGGACCTAATGATTGAGTGGAGTAATTAATTTGGAACCGAATGTCTTGAGTTCAAAGTTAAAAACCATTAGGAGTGAGTTTGTCACAACTAATTTTTCAATTACGACTTACCACTAGTGTGTGGTTTGCAGACTATCACATAAGAGCGGAATTTATCCAATGCGCAAATTACCCTTTGCGATACAAATTTTTATATTTAATTTGGTAAAACATAAAATGTGTACAAATAAAATAATTTTTGGGTCAAAATATATTTCACGGATCCAATTTATATTCTTCCTCCGATCTTTCTCTTCAAAACTTGATCTTCAAATGGTCTTTGAAATATTTAGAGTAAATTTGTCTTTCTTGATATTTTCGGTCTTATTGTTTGAACTTTGATAATGTTAACCGGGCGTCGACGACCTTGCTTCCGGATTGAACCTTGAATTTGGGGCGATTCTAATGAAGAATGTGTTGCTTTTGTGAATAATAACTTGAATCTTGTTAGAACACCTTAGGTATTGAGATTTTATAACGTCGTCTGGAGGGTTGAAACCTTGATTTCGGATGGGACGCTGGATTTGAGATGATTCGGACGAAGAACAACTTGAATATTGAGATGATTCCGACGAAGAACGACTTGAATCTCATTGGAACACATTGAATGCTGGAGAGAACTTCATAGAGAATTTTTCTAGAACTTCTTGAATTTTTCAATTTATGATTTCTGGTGTGATTTTTTCCAACTAATATTACGATCCTATTTATAGTTGTACGGAGAGAGAATATGATGGATTTAAGGCTAATATGACTTGATCTCATTAACTCTTAAATATTAATATATATCTTTTTAAAATGTATTTACTAGTTGCAAAAAAAAAAACATTTATTTTTATCATATAATAATATATTTATTAATTAAATATCTTACCTAATTTTGAATTTTATAAGATCCCAAAACTAAATAAATATATAAAAATTAATAAATATAGTATACATGATTTGTTTAATTTTTGCCACCTACACCCTTGTCATCAAAAAAATAAAATAAAAAATCTAGATCACTAATCAATCATCATATCAGATGTCATTGTTCTTTTTCGTCTATATTCCTTTTCCTTCGTTTCTCTTCTCTTTTAATTTTCTTAATGTATGATTTGTGACGCGAGTAGCTAGTTATAACTAAACCATTTAATTTTGAAGTTACGTGTCCTGGATGTTATAACTAAACCATTTAATTTTGGAGAATTCATGGTTTAATAGATGGATTATCTATCAATCCAAAATATGAAAGATGAAAATTCACTTGGCACCTGAAAAATGGATAATTTATCAATTCAATTTCTGAAAGATGAAAATTGTCAATCTATGACCTAAAAAATAATGCAGTTCAATTTATTTTTATTTTTTAATTATTTTTATTTGAATTTTCAACAAAAAGTTATTACTAATTATGTATTAAATTTAATAAAAAATAATTAAAAATTTAAAGAAATCCAAATACATAATTTTTGTAGCCCTATATTGATAGTTTTCATCTTTAAGATCCCAATTTGACAGTTTTCAGCTTTCAGACGATTCTCTTATAATTTTCAATGGGTTCAATTGAATTCTTAAACTTCATGTGTCATCATTATATTATCAAATGAGTACCAACAATTTAATTCAACAATGGCACAATGAGAAGTTAAATACCTAATTAAATTAAACAAAACTTCAAGAACTCAATTGCAAAATAAAACATGATATTCCAAGAACCTATTTGCGCGTGATTCCTAGAAGGTATATGATGGTGAGAAATGATAATAAACGTCTCCATTTTATTTTTGAATCATTAGGCGAGTGATAAAAACATTGGAAAGAAAGATACCGAGATTGAACTTTCTCGTGAAAGACATGATGTTAAGCACTGGAGAGTAATTGTGTAGTGATCCCGAAAATAATGGAACTAATTTCACACGCTGTAAGCACTAAGCACCATATCTTATGTCTCATCTGTACTCATTTCCAAGCATCTCTCTCTCTCTCTCTCTCTCTCTCTCTCACAACCAGCCAAACAAATGGTAAAAACTAAAGAGTTGATAAGCACAGAATGCACATAACTGGGAAATGGTTTATAATCCGGGTCATAAGATGAAATCTGATGCTAGGTTGTGAGATATAACACATTTTCACCATCATCGATGGTAATTGAACAAAGCACCTCAGGTTATAATTCATGTTCACGATCATTAAGGACCGATGAAATGAATTAACAACATTTATCGTTCTCTCTTTATTTCTGCACTGCAGTTGAACAAAACACGATCACCTCAAAATGATCTGGGACATTAAATCAAAGCTAATAGCCCCAGTAATCATTCCGAATCTCATCATCAAACTTCTTTCTGAGTTCAGGATGCTTTTCAAAGTATTCATCGGCTGTCATGGTACTAAGCCGTTTCTGATTCGCCAAAGGGAAAAACAAAGAAAACAAGTATAAGAATTCACACACCAGCATATAATAAGTCTTTGTTGTATGCGCGTGTAATTGTGTGAGCAAGGAGAAAAAGAGAGAGAATGGGATAATGGAAATAAATGATGATGTCTTTCTTCATCACCCACCTTCAGCTCTTGGACATCTAAAATTTCTTTTTCTAATCTTTCAGACTCCTTTAGTGACATCTGCTCAGCTTCTTTCAATTCTACCAACTGCAACGCGAGAAATTTCAGTACAAGATTTTCCATGTTCTTAAGGTCTTCTAGATGCTACACTAGATGAAATGCACTCTTGTAATGTCTACCATTGATTTGTACGCAATATACACCGTGTGCGTGTAATTGTGTATCTATCGAAAATAGAAACTACACCCAGTATATTCACAAGGTGTAGCATCAAATAATTTGACACATGGGCAGAACAGCTGTTTTGGTGAAAAAGTTTCCATACTAGTATTCGGTATGGGAGGTAATATTCTAATATCTATTATTCCACACAACCTTTGCTTTTCTTTTACAGAAAATACCTTGCACTGTTAGCTTCAGAGTGGTAGGCCTGTTATAATTTGCACAAGACCTTTCGAGATGTTGTAACAAAGCTCATTCAAAATGTTAAGGAGAATCTCCTACATAAGTACCTCCAGAAATCTAGTTCTAAAAGCATACTTCAAGGATGTATTCAAGCATTTCAAGATGCTATAAATGCCCAATTCAGTGAAAGCCTCTCTATCTTTACTTCTATTAGTTATGAAGTGCTTCTTAGCATTAAGCTTTTTAAATGCTCATGATTCCATGATTTAATTAGCATTTCAGTTTTCTAAATCCACAGCTATCACATTAAAATAAAGTTCTTACAATTATTAGGCAACAGAAAAGACAGAGAGATATTGATATCATTCAGAAATAGTAGCAGTAAATTCAAGATTTATAATTTCTCACCAGAGCATCGAACTTAGGCTTGTACTGAGGAGTGACATTGTCGACATACTGCGGAATTTTAACTTCTGCATGTGAAAGATGAAACAAAATCAGGAAGTTAACTTCAAACTGGAGGCAGAGAACAGTGATAACTTGAAAAACATCACAGATATTTGCTGGCATCTGTGCTGAAAAACCCTGAAGGATAATTAAGTACTGCAACTTCATGATACTATGAGTCTATGATACATCTGCTAACATGATGGAATTAACTTTCACAGATCATGTTGTTGACGATTAATATGTCACAGAACCATCTCTCTCACATATGGCCAAAATGCGTTTCTTAAATATATTCTACTATAATTAACAGCATCAAAGCTTTACACATTCTCATTCCGCTTCAAGTTCAACATGCTCATAGGTATAGAATTACCTCAACAAGGAAACTTCTTTATGTATGGTTTTGTATCATTGCATATTCATGAGTATTATACGTTAAATTCATTATATATAAGCATTTCCAACAGGCAAAGGACGCATCATAAGAATTTAGTGCTGTTACTTGAAATAATTTAAACTAGGAATGACAGGAAAGTAAGAGTAAAAAACAAAAGCAACAGAAAGCACACCGTCATAGGCTTGCTTGTAAATATCAACCAAGCGAGATCCAATCCCTTTCCTGTAGTACTCCCAGTCAACGGGTTCTGGTTCCTGCATATTTATACAGAAAAATAATAAGTCCTACAACTAGAAAATAACATTTATCCTACAAGTTTTATAAGGAATATGACAGCTGCACATAATATATGTATAGCTAGTAGAAGCAGAATTATCAGTGTTTGTAAAACCTGGAGTAAAATAACCATTATCAAACTTTTTTAAGTAGGAAATACAGCATTATAAACCTAGCGTAGTAGTCCTATATATGTTTTGGCCTTACTCCATGAAGAATAATCAAATTTAAGAAAGCATAACAAAAATGAAAGATAAATACTTGAGGATGTAGGATCAAGAACAACTTAGGCCAAACACTCAAAAGAAATTAAGCAGTTGCATTAGCATTTTAGTGTATAAGACTTCGAACTCAAAGGTCAAGGTCATGATGTGTTTCATCCATGTGTATGCCATAAGATGTTATTTGAGAACATCAAGTAAGAAGTAGCAGTTTTTTAAGAAAAATATTCTATCGTAAAACATATTCTTCCTTTGTAGTGATATATTCTAAACGAAATATATCATGTAGTAGTACTAATCTATTGAAACTACATAAAGAAAACTTCCACCAAAACCAATAGTAAGGGCACTAGGGGGTAAGGAAACTTCCACCAAAATTAAGTAAATATCAATATCACTGTCAATACAGGTTAGTTTGTAGTACAATTTGGACAAAAACCGGAGAAATATCAGGAAACAATTGAAACTGTTTGAAAAGTATCAAGGACATACCAAAAATATAAAATAACTCTTTATAAAAAAAAATCCATGATCCTGATATATCCGCCAAAAATAAGATATTGATATTTCAGAAAAAACAATATTTTCAACATAGAAACCAATATAGAGAAGAAGGCTAGTAATGAGATAAATTGAACATAAGAACACACTGCTTATTTTCAACCTAGATAAAGTAATATAATCTTTAAATTCATATTGTGTACATCAAGATTTAGAAATCAGAAAAGAAATGCCACATACATAGCATAGCATGAGTCTGCATCCGAGAAGTACAAATGATTGTTCCCAAATTTGAAATTAAAAAATAAACAAGTGTTACAAGAAAAAATGTAGCTTGCCATCTAACTGTCAAAACAAGATCAACGCTATCTGATATTTGACATTAGGAAAGGATCAGATTAACAAAATTAACAAATGGAACATAGAATTGGAGGATCGGTTAAAAAAAATCCCACATTACCACTAATCAACGATACCACTAAAAAATCAAAATAAGCGAACACAAAAAAAAAAAAAAAAAAACTCAATCACTAGACGAAAGCACATCATCTTCATTCTTTTATCCATTCATAATCACCTAAATATGAGCAACCTAAATACCAAAAAGGAAACTGATACGTATACCAAAAGAAAATTGAAACCAGAACAGATAAGTCAATAGATCTGCTCATCAAACATTATCAAAACTTACAAAACCAGACAGTTCCAAACAGAAAGATAAAAAAATGAAGCTCAAATTCAATCGCAATGTAACTGAATCGGAAACAAAATCATAAATTGAGGTATCGAAAGAAAAAAAATGATATAAGCAATGGACCTGGCTGAATTTGGTCTGCAGCTGGGTGTTGACCTCGTCGAAGGCGCGGCGGAGGGTGGCGAACTCACGGCGAGCCTCGTCGGAGACCAGCAGCTTCGCCATTCCTTCCCAATCGATATTCTTCCCAGCCTTGAATGCGACGTCGGCAACCTTCTTCCCCACTCCGCTCATTTTTCCCGAGAGATTTGATCGATAAACAGAGCGAACGGCAATTTGCGGATTTGTGACCAAGCAGAAATGTGGTTGCTTTGGCCTTTGTGGTTCTCGAGGGTTCTGATTTTGGTTTTGTTTTTCACCCTTCTAACCACGATATTTAATACTTTGCCCCATGAAATTTAGATATTTACATTTTACCACTTAAAACTTCTTAAAAATGATGTGCATGTATGCTTAGAGTTACTTTATTTTTATTTTAAAATAATTTTCTTTTAATACTCAAAATACGTTTGTTTTATTTTACTTCCACTCAAAATATTCCCTTCATTAACATCTTTGTTAATGTTGTATCATTGATTACACTTCTATATTTGGACTTGGACCTAATATTTATATATCTCATCAACTTAATCTAACATACTTTCCTTTTAAGCGAATAACTCTAACGCCAAATTATTTATAAACATACTTCTATTTTTTACACAAATACTAATACACTTTTACAAAACCAATACAACTTTGTAAACTACAAAAAAATGTGTATAGAAAAAATTATAATTGCAAATGAAAGTAAAGCACGCAAAAATTGCATGTGGCTATGCACTTTTTTTTTTTGAGGAAAATGGCTATGCACTTATTTGAATTGCATGAATTAACAATCACAATTTTTTTTCTTCTTTTTTTTAAGTAGAAGGAACTAAATGGACTCCATTTTGTTTTTTAAATAGCATTCTAATTTCTACGAGGTAAAATGATTATTTAATGAAACTCCGGTGATAAAAATAAAGATTTGAAATGAATATGGGTGTAAATTGTCGAAATATGTTAATAATGTTATTAAGCCCTTGAATATTTTTTTAGCAATCTCTCATACCCTTACATTTCCTTTTTCTTTTTCCTTTTTTTGGTTTGTTGAAATTTTATTTTTTATTCACGTCGGGTCTTTTGTGAAAATTGATTAACTTAATTAAAGAAGGTAAGAGGGCTTAAAATGAAATAAAATGTAAAAATAGGGATTGAAAATGTATACACAGCGGTATTTGCTTTCGTCCTTGTATTTGTGGATTATTGACGGATCGGATTGGCATTTGTAATTGCGTGCATCGCGTTTATTTGTGCATGATCTATTTAATTGATGAAAAATGATGATTGATATTATAGGGTGATCAAGTTAAGTTCAGAAAATGGTTTAAGAAAAAAAAGGTTCAGATCAGAAAATAAGATGATAGAATTTTTAAAGCTTGCAATTAAATGCAAAAACAGGAACACAACATTCAAATATTCATAATTTGAAAGCCCACAATATTAGTTCAATAATTGAGCTACCATTTGAACATAAAACAAGAAAAACAGGGAGGCAGAAATAGATTTAAGAAGCGAAGAATCTTGAGAGCAATTTAGGTTGGCAATTCAACTCGAAGAATTCTATAATTCTAAAGTAAGGGCTTAAACAATCAGCTACATTTGCTAACAAGCATAATAATTCTACCAAACCTCAAGCATTCACCTCAACCCGTGTTGATCTTTGTTGAGGGATGAACGAACCAAGGCCATCTTTCTGATTGGCGTGCACAGAAGCTTCATACTGTCGTTTCATATACGAAGGATTCGACGTCAAAACCTTGAGCTCAGAATTCTCATCAATTTCCAAAACCTCAGGAAAATGATCACCACACAATGAAGACATTCCTACATCAACTCTTATGGCGCGGCCCCCACAAGCAACGCTAATCCCATCTTCCTGAATCGTATGCCCCATGATCATCCTCCTCGCTCCTGGTATAGTCTCCAGCACGTGCTCAAGAATCGAACAATCATCATCCTTCACCAGCTTTCTTGAGAAGTTCCTCAACCAAACAATGGAGTCCGCCCTCCTCACCAATCGGTTCTCCACCTTCTCTCTCACGCCCCGAATCCAATCCCTCACCTCCTCATTCAACCGCTCCAATCCATAAATCACATGCTTCTCCAACAACCCACCATGAGCAAAGACAGAGTCCCCCACCACCACCACCGTCTGGTTTTTCGACAAGAACCTACTAGAAATCAACCCCTTAGGCCGAAGGGCAGCAATCCGAACCCTAATACCATTCAGAAATTCCGGCGGAATCCCCGGAATCTCATTAGGCACCCCGTCACACAAATCCCTAAACAACGAATCCCTACCAATACCATCGCACATTTTCTTCATACCATTCCCAATACATTGCCAAAACCCCCAATTCTCGAACTCCTCAACCCCCTGCGGCGTCGCGAACCGGAAATCCGCATCCACATTCATGATTTCATGGTTCCCATTCATCGTGATGACTGTACCCCCGGCCTTCGCTGCCTCCCGCCTCAATCTCTCGAAGAAATACAGCAGCTTAATCTCGTCGCCACCGCGGTCGAATATATCGCCTACTTGGACAACGGTGGCGGCGCCACCCGACCAGCGGTCGCCCGGCCCTATCAATCCGGCGAGTCTCAACGCCGATTTAGCCTTGGGGAGATCTCCATGGATATCCCCGACGGCGACGAGGCGGCCGGGCTGAGGAAACACGGTTCGCAGCGGACCGGACGAATTTTTGATCGATTCAGGCTCTGGAGGCAGGATAATGCCGCCGCTGACGGAGAAATCGACGAAGGTGTCGATGAAGGCGGAGACGAGAGATGGAACGGCTGCGCAATCCATCGCCGATTCTTCGCTGCTCTGTGAATCGGCTGTTGTTAGGTGGAATTTCTGCAGTGAGATGTCGTTTGGAGGTGTAATGAATTATCGATGGAGATTGGGGAGGGGGGAAATAAGATGAGAAAAACGGGTTTAGTTTTGACTATTGCGACTTCCGGGGAATAAAATTTTTAAACGTTTCTGCTTCCTGCTATTATTATTTGACAAAAACTTGTATAAGACCGTCTAACGGGTCTCTTACATTAGACGGTCAAATAATACCCAACCCACCTCAAAACCCGCACAAATCCGTCCAGATTTTTTTTTTTTTGCCTGTTGGGCCTGCCCACTCCTCCAGCCCACTCTAACTTTTTCTCTTTTCTTCTTTTTTCCTTCTTTTTTCTTCTTCTTCTTCTTCGTTTTTTTCATCTCTTTTCACTTTCTTCTTCTTTTTTCCCTTTTTCTTCACCAGTCTCGTTTTTTTATTTCTTTTTATTTATTTATTTTTCTTTTTTTTAATAATTATAATATAGTCTTCTCATGGTATACATTTATTTTTAAAAAAATATTTTTTTTTCCTGTCGGTTGACTAATTATTGAGCCAAAAAAATAAGTATCATTAATTAATCAAATTATCATTATTTATGAGGTGAAGTATTATTAACTCACATATGAGTATCATTATTTTATGGGGTGGAGTGAAGTCTCATTACTATGAAAAAAAGTGTCACTAATTGCAGAAGAAAGTATCATTATTTTCACTTTCTTTCTTCTTTTTTTTAAAAATTAATTCAATTCAATTTTAGTGCTCACTAATTCCATTTTAGGGTATACGTTAATTTTTAAAAAAATATATTTATGTGGTGAAATTTTATTTAAAAAAATAAATTAAATTCAATTCAATTTTATGGTTCACTAATTTCAATTTAGGGTATAGATTTATTTCAAAAAATATATGTATTGAAGTATCCTTAAAATAATTATAGTATCATTGATGTAATTAGAAAGAAAAGTATCACTAATCACAGAAGAAAGTATCACTAATTAGAAAAAACGTATCATCAATCGCAGAAGAAAATATCACTAATTAGAAAGAAAAGTATCACTAATTGCAGAAGAAAGTATCACTAATTGAAGAAAAGTATCACTAATTACAAAAGAAAGTATCACTAATTAGAAGAAAAGTATCACTAATTGCAAATAAAGTATCACTAATTGAAGAAAAAGTATCACTAATGGCAGAAGAAAGTATCACTAATTAGAATAAAAATATCACTAATTGCAGAAGAAAGTATCACTAATTAGAAAGAAAAGTATCACTAATCATAGAAGAAAGTATTACTAATTATAAAAAAAGTATCACTAATCGCAGAAGAAAGTATCACTAATTAGAAATAAAAGTATCACTAATTGCAGAAGAAAGTATCACTAATTAGAAGAAAAGTATCACTAATTAGAAAGAAAAGTATCAGTTCAAACATATTGCAATTCAAAAATTGAATCATAGCTACATAAAAGAAAATGTTACAATTCAAAAATTGAACATGATAGTGAGTAGTAACTACTCATTATAATAGTGATGCTTCTTTTTTTATTAATAGTGTACTTACTTCATAATTAATCATACTTCTCTGTTGTTAATTCGATAATTAATGCTTAATTATCGGTAATTTTCATTTTAATGAAAATATAACTTTTCTTTTAAATTTTATTTTAATGAAAACACAACGTTTGTGCTAAAGAAAGAAAGGAAAAAAAAGGAAGATCACAAACGTGCTAAAGAAGAAGAAGGAAAAAAAAAAGAAAAAAAAAGAAAATGAAAAGCACTTTGTGCTAAAGAAAAAGAAAACACGTTTGTGCTTAAAAAAAAGAAGAGGAAACAAAGAGAGAGCTGCAAGTGCCAAAAAAAATAAAAATTGAATATTAACGAAAAAAGGGGAATGGGGGGACCATTAAAAAAATCAAAAAAAAAAAAAGAAAAAAAGAGAGGGGACTACTTTGTTGGGTCAAATAGTATCCGTCTAACGCAAGGGGATCCGTTAGACGGTCTAACAGGAGTGTGCCCTTTATTATTTTCAGGGAACAAAAAATAAGTAATACATTAATATTTATTTTTTCAGTTGATAGAGCCATAGAGGGGAATGGGGATCTCCAATTTGAGGCATCTAATATTTGAATATCACCACTTATCTTTCACAATAATTTCGACTATATCCAATCCTTTTTTTTTCAATCTTAATTATACTGTATTATTATGTCATCTTATTCAGACTTATTATTATTAAATTAAATCCAAGTTCCTCCAAATTATTTGTTGAAAATGAATAAGTTCAAGAATACAAATACAACTTAACTCAGGAACTCATAGTGATTAGGGACGATTCGGTGGCGTATTACACCACCTAGTGAACCCAATCCATCATCCGAGAAATTCCCCAGGTCTAGCTCACCTGTGGCTTCGCATGCATCATCTATGGCGTCCAAAATATTGTTAAAATCATAGAATTGATACGTGTTCTTCTCTTTGATTGGTTGGTGTAAAATCAACGTATCTCCTCCATGTGTTAATTACAATGTTCCCAACTCTATATTGATGATAGCTTTGGCGGTGTAGAGAAATATACGCCCCAATATAAATGGAACCGTCTTGTCTATGGGAATATCAACAACGACAGAATCCAATGCATAGAAGTATCCATAAATATTTACAACCACATTCTTGGTTGCCCCCAAAGCTTTGATGGTAGAGTTATCCACCATATGGATAGCTGCCTTAAAATACTTCATCTCAGGCAACTTCAGCTCTTCATAAATAGACAAGGGCATCAAATTGCAGCTTTCTCCATGATCAATTAGTGCCCTTGACTCCATCTTCATCTCCAAGGAAAGCTGGATGACAAATTCTCTAGGATCATCTTTCTTTGGAGGGCAACTTTTGGCCAATGAATCCCTTAACATCACAACATCATCGGCTTTCTTTGCTTTACTAGAATCATCAAAAATTGTAGCCGATGTCGGGTTTGGACCAAAAGTGTAAGGACATCTTTCCTTTAGAGGCGGGGTCATAGAAAATGGCTCTTGTTGTGCTCCGCCTTTAACTTTGAATTCTTCTTCATCCTTGGCTCTGTTTTCTCGATGTTTCTCAGTTGTCTTCTTAGGCATGCAAGTAGCTGGAAGAGTGATGATTTCTTCAACTTATGCAAGTGCCTCTTTAGTTGGAGCTGACTTTTCAACAGTCTCTCGGGAAAAGGTGAAGAAGGCACATACATTGGATGGAGATGAAAAGGCACCTATCAATCTTCTTCAAGGTGGCCCACTTTAGCTTGCTCGAATTTCTACTTGGGATTCACCTCAAGAGTAGCATGGAACTATCTCGACTTATGCTGACTAGCCAAGGAAGCACCAATATCAGCGATGGCCTTTTGCAGTTGATCCATCTGGCTTTCAAATGACTATTTGAACTGAGTGATCTCCATCTGAATCTTTTCCATTCTTGCATCCATGTGGATGATGTAAGAATTCACCATCTCAGAGAATGATTGTTTCTTAGACTCATTGACCACTCCATTTGTTATATAAAAACCCGGTGGGGGCTGTTGGAAATTATTGAGATTTTCATAAGATAAATTAGGATGGTTTCTCATCCCGGGGTAGTATTGAGGTCCACCACTTTGATTACCTCTGTTGAAATTTCTTTGATTCATGTAATTTGCCTCTTCGGTACAATTTTGTTCTTCTTCAACTTGGACGAATTCTTTCTTCTCTTCATCTCTAACTTTCCTCAGCAGATACAACTAGTTCTTCAAATCTTCAACCTCAACTTTTAGGGCCATAGTTTGTTCACTGACCTCTACAATAGCTACTTTTCTTGTTGTGGATCTCTTAAACGGTCATTGATAGTTATTGCAGACAACTTCCTCCAATATTCTCATTGCATCTCTTGAAGTTCTAGCCAGTAAAGATCCTTCAGCAGAAGCATCCACTACAGCTTTTGTGATTGTAGTGAATCCTTTGTAGAGATGGCACACTTCTGTCTCAGTGAAATCATGTTGTGGACACCTCCTCAACATATCCTTGTATCTCTCCCATGCTTCATAAATCGACTCATCTGGGAGTTGGGCAAATTGGATGATCTCAGAATGTATCTTGATAGTCTTTTCCGATGGAAAGAACTTGTAGAGGAATTTTTGTTTAAGATCCTCCCAACTTGTGATCGTGATGTGGTCGATTGACATATATCAACTCTTCACTTTGTCGCTTAAAGAAAAGGAAAATAGACAAAGCTTGATAGCATCATACAACACTCTAGTGATCTTGATCGTTCCACGGAGCTCCAAAAATTATAACAAATGAGCATTGGGATCTTCAATTTGATTGCCACCGAACTGATTCTGTTGCACCATGTGAATCAGTCCTGTCTTCAACTCAAAATTTGCGGTATTAATTCCAAGTCCCCCGACCACTTGAACAGGTCCAACAGGCTACTGGAATTCATCTTTGACAGTGACATTGGGGGTCAACTGTCAGCTGTGTCTCGTGCTGGAGCATCATTCTCCCCATCTCCTCCAACTGTCTTTGGAGTTTTTGCATCGTCACTCCTTGATTCTGTGGCTAATTCTCTTGCAGTTGCTCAGCCATCCTGCTTTCCAACTCCTTCCTTAGTAGTCTCAAAGTAGTATCAATTTCTAGATTAAAACAAACTTCAGGAGGTCCTCTCGATCTCGTGATCATGCACTACCTAACATAACCAAAGAAAAAGTAAAGTAGCAAAAATAAAAGAAACTAAAAAAATGTATAGCCTACTAACGCAGTACTAGAATAAGAACAAAAAGAAAAATAAAACTGAAACAGTCCCTAACAACGACGCTAAAAACTTGACACGCTATTTATTAACAAATAAGTTAACCGCAAGTGCACGGTATTATTGTAATACTGAGGTGAGCAATAGTATCATATCTCATAAGGACTGCTATTTCCTAGTTCTTAAACACAAGCACCTAATTAATATATAGAGTTTAAACATGTAAAAATAGAATAAAATAAAATAACATAAAATAAAATAGAGAATGAAAATACTGGACTTAAACAATTAAATGAAACATAGGTTTTAGGAAAACTGGATTATTATATCAATTATTAATATTCATTAACTCTTACAACCTGACTTCTGTCTTTAATCTATCTATTAATTCCATCTGCACTAAAGTGTTTGAGATTGTCATGATCTTTATGACAATTCAAAGAACACAAAGGTTTTAGTTTTTCAAGTTTGAAGACCATGTTCTGGACATTATGATATGAACATTCCGCTGTCAATCTGATTGAAGATCGAAGAATGTACTTGAGCATGTTCGTGAACATGATCATGCATATTGGAAAAATAATCCGAGATAGATTTGGACTCTTTCATATGTAACGACTCAAATTCACCTCTTAAAATTTGGAGACGTACCTTTTTTACTTGCTCGGCTCCTTTGCACGAGGCTTGAAGCTTCTCCCACATTTTTTTAGCGGTGGTCGCACTCGAGATTTTCTCAAAATCATCATCTCTCAAGGCTTGATAAATGAGATAGAGAGCTTTATTGTCCCTATTTCTCTCATCCCTCAACCTATCCCTTTGTTCTTGTGATAAAGTCTCCTTGTCTTGCGGCTCTTCATACTGTGACGTCCCAAAATTTCGTAAATAAAAATATCTCATTTATTCAAATAATAGAGTTTAATAAAATGGAAACAATATTTAAATTAAAATAATATTTAATTAATCTTGACCATCACATCGTCTCCACGTTGTCGCCCGAGCTTTCTTAGTCTGAAAAATAAATAGCTTTGGGATGAGTGCTATTAACTCAGTGGGGTCCACATTTATCCAAATTATACAAATACATAACACAACAAGTCATCATAGCATAATGTCCGTTCGCCATCACATCAAAATAACTCGGAGGGTGTCATCAATAGCACCTGCATATCATATATAAGCATAATAGGGATAAATGTACTTTAATTTTAACGTCGGATCTCCCACCTTTACTTGACTTTAAACTTGACTGAAAGTGAATTTAATTAGATCCGTATGCGCCGCCTAGCATTAAATATTAAAAATAATAATTATCATAACTTTAATAATAATAATAATAATAATAATAATAATAATAATAATAATATGCATGATTAGTAAAACACAAACCCACTCACGGCACAAACCCCACAATTCAAGCCCAACTTTTCAATATAAGCCCAACCCACCACATTAATTTCTCTCTCTTTCCTTAGCCTCATCCCGTAACCCCTATCTAAAAAAAATACAAATAATTTCCCTTTCTCTCATCAAAACAGCACGACAATCTCTCTCTCTCTCTCTCTCTCTCATTTTTCTTAGTCCACCTCCCACCAAATAGCTCTACACCACCTTTACTGCAGCATCACCGAGACGTTGTCGCTGGAGTCTACCGTCGTCACCGCCACTGCACCCGAGGACAGCGATTGGCCTCCCTCGAGTCGCAGCCACTGCACCCACCGCTATCTCTACACCTATTGCCTTCTCCTCTTTCTCTCTCAGTCTCACTCTCTCCCCTTCTCTCTCAATACATGTATATGTTCTGAATGAATGTATATACCTCTAGAGAATATTTGAATGCTCCAAATGCTTTGAACGATTTTGATTGTGTGATTTATGAATGAAAATGGGTCTATTTATACTGGTGATTTTTTATTTGGAAAAGGAATGGAACGATTCATGAATAAATTTGCAGAAATCTCGTGAAGGATTAGCTGGATTTTGGTTTCATCAAGACGGAAAATCCGCTGGTTCCATTTTTGCCGTGTTACGTTGAAATTGAGGAAGAAGAAGCAACAATTGGGCCTTTTTTTTCAAGTGGGCTTCAAATAAATTTAAGGGTTGAGCTCAAAATAATAATAATTTACATGATATAATTTCCAATAATAATGATAAAAAATATCTTTAAAATATGTAATCAATTTAATGTAGTTATTTTACGTAAACATATAATTGCTAAGACGCGACTTATAGGACTAACAAATTAATAATATCATTTAGAAAAAAATAAATAAATAACTAAATAAATAAAATATTAGCGACTCGTAAATTAAAAATTTTGGGTCGCTACACATACCCTTTCTCTATAATCTCCCACGCATCATGAGCTCCTAAAAGAGCCTTTATCTTGATGTTCCAATTATCAAAGTTGCTCTTATTGAGTATAGGGACTTGAAAAGATTGTGGATTACTAGCCAATCTTATGGTTCAGATACCACTTTGTTGGAATGAAGACACTATTTATTTTGGAAGATGAATATATTTGAGTTTAATGAGTGAATGTGTGTGGACGAGAATATGTATATGTTGGAAGAATTATAGAGGAATACACAATTCTCTATCTCTCAACTTTCAATTCTCATTCATTTATTGATACACCACACCCATATATATAGTTACACTGTTAGTCTAGATTGTTCTAATTCTAGATTATTCTATACTATTCCACACATGCACATATCTACATTTTTTTAGATTTCTTTTTATCTAGAATATTCATTTTCTTTTTAATTTATTTTGATTCTAGATTCTTCTTTTTCTTTTTTATTTTCTAGCTAATTCTAGACATTTCTTCCAAAATATTTAACAAATCAAGTTTAATATTCCAACACCACCCACATTTTTTTGTCTCAAGCGAGTGAACTTCACGCACCCACATGCCTAGGAAACCACAATTCTTTTTTTTTTCTTTTTGGCTCTTGTGCAACTATTACCTTTTTCCTTATTCTTCTTTTTGCGTCTATTCGCTGCTTTTTTTTTTTTAAATCATTATTTTGTATCAAGCGCAATGCATGAGTCTGTGCATTAGTGTTAGGTGACTGCATTGCGCGAGACATTAGATAAAAATTAAATTAATTCAATTTAATTTTAGAATTCATTAATTCCAATTTATAATATATATTTATTTCAAAAAAATTAATTATCGAGAGCAATGCACGAGCCCACATATTAGTGTCAGGAGAATGCACTACGCGAGACGCCAGATAAAAAAATAAATTAATTAAAAAAATGTATATTTGTAAAAAAAAATGAAGAAATTAAAAATGGGAAAAAAACTAAAAAGAAAAGGAAAATGGAGAGATGGGAGGGACTGGGGGTGAGCATTCGGTCTATTTCAGTCCAAAAATCATAAAACCGAATAGATCGAATTAAGAAATATCTAGGACCGAACTGAATCGAATTAAGGGTGAGGATCGAACCAAACTGAACCGAATTTATTCAGTTCGGTCTGGTTCGGTCCAGTCTGATTTTTCTAATTTTTTTTATTTTTATTTTGAATTGCTTGACTAATTGTGAAAATTATAGCTTAAATAATAAACAAATCCCACAAATCTATAACTAGCATCATAAATAAACTTTTATAACTAATATATAAAACTAAACCAACAAATAATAATACAAACATACAAATTATCAAACAAATAACAATTAAAAAATAATAAATTAATAATAACTGAAAAGGCTCGGTCTATTCGGTTTGTCTGGTCCGTTGTTTGTCGGACAGAATCGAACTGAGGACCGAATTTTTATTAAAAATCGAACTGAACCGAACCAAAAAATCAAAGGAACCGAGCCTAATGGACCGAAATATGTTCGGTTCGATTTTTCGATTTTTTCTCACACCTAGGAGGGACCACTAAAAAAGAAAAAAAAATGAGGTGGGAGATCACTTCCTATATCAAATAAAGATCCGTCTAACATTAAAAATCCGTTAAATGACCTCACATAAGTATTCCTCAATTTATAATCGTAGAAACCGAGTAAATATTATACATTCCATAAGCAATCTCCTCTATTGGAGCTAGCCAATGACAATTATACCTAAAATAGAAAATAATGTATATAGTGTAATTAGGCAACTTTAGGTATAGGAACTATAAGCATGTCCCCAACTCCCAATGTTGTAAATTAGTGAACGCAACCAAATCATTTGCCGACGGCGAGTTGTAATTGCATATACATAAATTAGTACACACATACAGTATAATAAAAAATAAAATTAAATCTGGGAAACAATCATAGTTTCTAAACAGGTGAAACATAACATCAACAAAGTCCGATTAAACTTTAATGAACATATATCTATGATCAACAGACAGTCCATGTTAACTGACATAATATTCTTATTTTCAAGTACATCTTTAATCATGAACCCTTGCCCAATTGACGATAGAGAGGAACGACTGCTCTATTTTTTATTTTTATTTTTTTGATTTGGGAAAAAGGGGGAGTCACGTTTAAAAACTCTAGACATCTACCTTCTCCACTACTTGAGTCTCTCTAAGGGAACAAGAGACTGCTCTAATTAATCAACACCTATTATATATAATTAATTTTTATTTTTATTATTAATAACAACTGAAAATGCATTTGCCCAACCTCATACATTCCTTAAAAAACTTAAGCTTTGGAAACTTTATAAGATATTGTGTTGATAACTTTTTATTTTCTAATTTTTATTGTCCCTCGGTAAGATGTTTTTAAAGAGAAATTCTAACCTTTTCTTTTCTAGAATATGTTGATTAAATATTAATTTATGACAAAAACTTGGGTGAAAGCATCCTATAGGTCAAAACCTGTAACGGGTGAATATTTGTATTCAAATATATATTAAATGACACATTAACAATTTTGTTAGTATTTCATTGTATTTGGATTCGGGGTCTTGACCCGTCTTACGAATTTTGACATGCAAAAGACCCGCCTTGATTTATGATTTTAAAATCTTAGTCATCATTGATGTAGATGTATATTGCCACCTTCAAGTGATTTAGTTGGTTGTTTGAACGACATAGTGATTTAAAAGTTCTATTCATGTGGTCGTCTTCTAGTTCGAGCTATCCAAATACCAAATTAAAATATACGTACCCACATATAGCAGTCATTACACAAAAAATTGTTCATAGTGAAGATATGGAATTTGTTGGTATCTCTCTTTCAAATCATAATTTTATCATGTATAGCCTTAAATAATCAAGCATCATTATAAAGTATGTATCACTCTGTTCAATTTACCTAATTTTCACCCCATCTGTATCATGTCTCCCTTTATATATACTACTGAAAGTCTGAAAAACAGTAATATATCACGTACATTACCCTAATCGATCTATGACAAAATTATTAAAAAAAAATGGAACTAATGAAAAGGAATTGAGTGGGAAAAAAAAAAGGCGCGCGATTAATGTTTTAGACTGGTAATTACTAAACAGAAACAAAAGCATCAGGTAAGGAGAAAGTAGTCTGAAGTTGAGAATGGAAATGAGACAGTGACATCTCTCCTCCTGAAATGATAAGATAACATGGAGCTGATCGAATTTTGGTTTGCTTTAGCATAATTATAATGATTGGAAATGAATTAACATAAAGTAGCTAGATGAGTTAATTAATTATTTGTCCAACATACAATAATATATATTCGTATATGCATGAGTAGGTAGCTAGCTAGGTCTAGGGGAGGTCACATTTAATTTTGTGTTCATCATGTCCAGAGGGTCTCCCATAGAGGTCCAAAATTGTTGTTCTCTTCCATGAAGCTTGTTTTGCTCTGATAACTATAATCAGATTCAGGGGTACCGGTGAGGTCGTCCATGCAGATTAAGGCCATTAGATTAGAGTGGTGACATTGCATATTCAGAATCTGAGCTTGTGCCTTAGCGAGTTGTTCTTGGAGCTCGTTCACTTGCTTCTGGAGCTGGCAAATCGCCCCCGCGCACCCGTACACCGGGTCCCTTAGCCTTGCGTTCGCCTCGTAAACCATGCTGCTCACCGTGTCCGCCCTTTGTTCCTCCGGGAGTTCCTGATCAATATCCAACATTTATTATTAACAAATTAAATGGAACCAGCGTCTGACTAACTGGCCTAATATTTTGAAACTAATGGAGCCCCACAATACCCATATGCACTATCAATAAAATGCAATATGTGAGATTTTTAAAATCCTAGAGTTTTGACTTATTAAATTAAAAAATAGTGAAGGTTTTTTTCCCCCTGGTACCTGCAAGAGCTTGATTATATTGCTGGCGCCAAACACGCGATGAGCAGTAGTGAACTTGAGGGGATCGTTCGGAGGGAAATAAGGCGCCAAAACACATTTCTCTACGCAGCGGCGGCGCAGAATCTTGCAGGCGGCGCAAGGGCTGATCACCACGGAATGAGGCGGCGGATAGGAAGACGAGGAAGATGAAATGTTAATGGTGTCGCTGCAATCCATTTTAGTGTTGGGATAAAATAAGGAAAAAGGATCGGAAAATATGCCAAAAATGCAGAGGAAGTAGTTATGAAGGAGAGTGTTGGGAGTTTTTGGGGGGTTGAATGTGTGATATATAGACAGAGGATGGGGGTGGTGTGGGGTGGGAGGTAGTTGCTTTCTTTGAAAAGTAAATTTCTTAATTGCATACCTTTCATTTCAATATTGCTACTATTTCCTTTTTAAATATTTAAATCGAATGTTCTATTTTTATATACTGTTTCACTTTTATTATATATCATTGTATATATCAATACATGTACGCATTATACATTTAAACGTTAGGTAGCAATTGAGGCTAGCTGTGGGGGAAAAATAAAGATATTCGTAGTCTTAAAATATGTATAGTAATAATAAAACAGATATTTTATGGTGGCTATCTATCTGGTATCATGTATGAAAACGTTTCGCTTTTTTCTGTTTAAGTCTCTTATTGGATAAAGATGTGTGAAATTAAAGACTACATTTGGAATGTTGTACGTCGGTAACGGATCAAAGTATTATTAATGCTCAGCTTTGTACTGCTCCAAAGAAAAACTTCATTAATCATTTTTCTATTGCAGTAGTTTAATATTTTTATTTGTATACGTACATAATTAATAGGGAAATTTCAAAAAAATCAATATTTTCATGTGCGACTTCCAAAAGGATGAAATTGGACCTTTTCCCAAATAATATTATGCATTTCTTATTTTTCAATTTTTTTGAAGGTTTTATAAATCTTTTAATATCATGTTTTGAAGCTCCTAGTCCTTGATGTATTGAAGGCCCTTGAATCTTAATAGAGGCTCCGCTGACTCTCTCTCTCTCTCTCTCTCTCTCTCTCTCTCTCTCTCTCTCTCTCTCTCTCTCTCTCTCTCTCTCTCTCTCTCTCTCTCTCTCTATATATATATATATATATATATATATATATATATATGAAAATTCCCTTAAAAAATAATAATGACGTAGATATGAAAATTCGCTTAAAATTTAAAAGGAAAGCATAATTGATTTCTAAATATTCAGAATATATATATATATATATATATATATATATATATATATAGGGAAGGGATCAAATGAGAAGCCTTCCCCTAAGTGGGAACTAGGAACTAATCCTATTCCTTCATTGGTTCAATCTGGACGGCCCAGATTAAGTGGATGGGGCGGTGGCATAATTGTAATATTTGGCAAGTTTGGTGAAGGGGAGGGCAATATAGTAATTTAGTTCTTCAACTTACCTTCTTCAGATTTTTTTCCCCTTTTCTCTCCCTCTCTCGCTGATTTACGTTCTTCTTCTTCTTCTTCTTCTTCTTCTTCCCTTTTGATTTCTCATTATTTTTCAGCATCTGCTTTCATCTTTTTATCGCGAAGATTCGACCATGTGATTCGTAGAGTTCATCGGCGGCGCTGTCTTTATATGGTGACTCTATGTATGTGTTTTTTTTCAATTTATTTTAGCAGTTTGGTATGTCGATTTATTTCTCGTTTCTTCTCGTGATTTTTTTTCTCATCTTATTTTACTTTATGGCTTCATCGTTTTGTTACGAAGATTCAATATTTTTGATTGATTTGATCTTTTTCGTTCAGATCTGGGTTGTATCAGTTTTTTTTTAGAAAAATATCAGTTATTTTCTAATTGTTAGGAATTCTAGGGTTTAGTATGTACGAGAATATACAGAATATGGATTAATTTTATCTGTTTATTTATTTTAGCATGTTAATGTATTCGTTTTAGTCTATCGTCACATATGTTTTAGCATGTTAATGTAGTCATTTTAGCCTGTCGTCACATATGTTTTAGCATGATAACATGCTGGTTTGATGTTATTTCTATTGCACTCTGTGAAACATGTCATACAAATCATGTTTTGCTTTTTTTTTTCTTTTGTGTGTGTGTGTGTTTTTTTTTGTGACTCGGCTACACAATGTTATAGACACTGTAAATATTAGAATACTTTGGTGCTAAAATGTATGTTGCATGATGTTAGAATGATACATGCATAATGCTAAAAATCAATTTGTGTGTCTGAACATCTCTTGATGTGACTGTATTATTTTACCTTGTTCAGTTTATAATTTTTTGATTTTAATGTGTCAGCTTCTTTTGTTTGAAGTGACCATAGTAAGATTACTCACATGGTGATATGGAGGGTTCTACTTCACATAGCAAGACGATGATGTTTGAGCAATTCTACGGTTTACGTGCCCCTTCTGAAGTTGTTGTTCATCCACCTATTCCAGTTAAAACAAAAGGTAGCAATAGTCGTTTGATATCTAAGAAGGAGGCAACGAAGAGAAAGGAGAACAAACCACTCAGAATGTGCAGCAATTGCTACAAGTTGTTAGATCATGATGCTAGGAACTGTCCAGCTTGATGTTATTATAGCGATTGGGCATAGTTTAATATCATGTTTTACCATGCTTGTGAATTGTTTTCAACACATTCATTTTTAAGAATATATATGATTTTTAATAAAAGTGTTTATGAAATTTTCTTTGCAGTAATTATATTACTATTAAGTTTTATTAACCACGGTTACTGTTTAGAATATGATGCTAAAATAACGGAAGCAATGAGGTTAAATACCTTGTCAGATTCCCACTGCATATTTTGTTTATCAGGAGATTCTAAAATGAGAAACACATGAGGCTAAAATGATTGAAGTATGAGGCTAAATTTGATGTGACATTTTCCACTAGGATTCACCGTTCCCAATTAGGGTTTATTACGTTCCAATTATGGCTCATATGATCCCAACTAGTAATTCTGAGATTCCCAGTAGGGGTTCACTGTCCCCATAAAGGGTGTATTGTGTTTCATTGCAATGAAATCACCGTTCCATATTTTGTTTATCAACACATGCTAAAATGAGAATCATATGAGACTAAAATGATCGAAATAGGAGGCTAAAATTGATGTGACATTTTCTACTATGGTCCACCGTTCCCAATTAGGGTTTATTACGTTCCAATTAGGGCTCATCTGATCCCAACTAGTAATTATAAGATTCACATTAGGGTTCACTATCCCCAAATAAGGTGTATTGCGTTTCATTCCAATGAAATCATCGTTCCATTTTTGTTTATCAATACATGCTAAAATGAAAAATGCATAAGGCTAAAATGAGTGAATTGAGAGGCTAAAATTGAATCTGGGCAGTTTCTGAGTTCAGTAATTAGGGTTTATTACGTTCCGATTCGGGCTCATCTGATCCCAACTAGTAATTATGAGATTGACATTAGGGTTCACTGTCCCCAAATAGGGTGTATTATGTTTCATTCCAATGAAATCACCGTTCCATATTTTGTTTATCAAAACATATATGCTAAAATGAGAAATGAATGGGGCTAAAATGAGTGAAGTAGGAGGCTAAATTTGATGTGATATTTTTCACTAGGGTTCACCGTTCCCAATTAGGGTTTATTGCGTTCCAATTATGGTTCATCTGAATCCCAATTAGTAATTATCAAATTCCCTTTAGGGTTCACTGCCCCTAAATAGAGTGTACTATGTTTCATTCCAATGAAATCACCATTCCATATTTGTTTATCAGAACATATATGTTAAAATGAGAAATGAATGAGGCTAAAATGAGTGAAGTAGGAGGCTAAATTTGATGTGACATTTTTCACTAGGGTTCACCGTTCTTAATTAAGGTTTATTACATTCCAATTAGGGTTCATCTGATCCCAATTAGTAATTATCAGATTCTCATTAGGGTTCATTGTCCCCAAATATATGTATTACGTTTCATTCTAATGAAATCACTGTTCCATATTATGTTTATCAAAACATGTTATAATGAGAAATGAATGAGGCTAAAATGAGCGAAGTAGGAGGCTAAATTTGATATTTGTTTCGAAAAATATTTACGCATTTTCTTTCTTAGTTGTCAGTCATCTCCTTCGTTGTTTCACTTTCTCATTCTTTTTTTTATCATTAACTCGTATTTTTTCATTTTGTAGTATCTATATAGGTGTAGGTGTTTATATAAAACTGTTAGAAATATATTCATAATATCACCCGCTAAAATGTATTACACAATATGCTAAAATGTTATATACAACATGCTAATATAAATCTGGGGTTGCTCTATGCGAAAATTATGCCTAAAAATGATTTTTTGTATTTTTCATCTATTTTTTTCAAATAAACATATGCAATATGGATCTTAAATGAAAGAGTATGAAAAGAGCTTTAATTTGATATAAGATTTGCGTAAATCCGATTAAAAACGAATAAATTATGATCATTTAAAGTTTTTAAGAATTATTTCAAAACATGATGATATCACTTTTTTGTTCCAATTTTACCCTTAATGAAATGCGTGAATTTAAAGTTTTCATTTTAATTACGGTATTGCCACCGCCCCTATTCCACTTTATCTACTTAATCTCAACCGTCCAGATTTTGGACTGGAGGAATGAGATTGGTTCTCAATTCCCACCTGGTGACTGGTTCTCACCAGATCTCATCCCTATATATATATATATATATATATATATATATATATATATATATATTGATATTCACTAGGCACAAAGACAAAATTAAGAACAGTATAGACAACTTTTCTAAGCACGACAATTCTGTGATTTGGATTAAATTTGAGTGAAGCTAGCTCCAAATATTTTGGATTTATGCATGGTGGAAGACCGGAAATCGTGACTCAAGCGCATAAAGTCATGCTGACGTGCTTATTGTTTTCAGATAATAATAATAATAATAATAATAATAATAATAATAATAATAATAATTAAATTATTTAATTTCATGAGATAATTTAATACATACACACACATATATATAGGGAGTTTATCAAAATTACACATTTTCTTGGTGTAGGAACTAGGAACTCATCTTATACCATTCAATCAGATGATCTAATGGCTGAGATTTAATGTCAAAGTCAAGGTAAAAAAAAAAAAGGAAATGGGGGTATAGTTATCCAATCCTTTTAAAAAATGCACCACTTTAAAAAAAATTAAAAAATTTAAACGATCATATCCCACTCGTTTCTAATTGAATCAACACAAATAATATATCAAATTAAAACTATTTTCATGCGAACCTGCTAAAACAACAAACGATAAGCATTAATAATAATAATCAAAGTTCTACCAAAGTCGAGACAATTATGCAAATTTTCCTTATCTCGTAACTACGTGTCATATTATTAGAAGCTAGAACCTTAGCGTGGAACATGGCTAGGTAATTTGGTATAAGCTCGTTGGGCACATGAAATTATATTTTTAGTAAATTTTATTTTGTTCTTGGCAACGTAACTATATATCAATGTCGTTCACAACTTCATCGTCACGCACAATAAATTTAATTTATAAAATATAAAACGCATAATGTATTGAAGAAATATCTTAGGGTGGATGAGTGGATTATTCACGTGGGAAACTTAAATATTTTTATTTTTATTTTTATTTTTTGAGAAAAAGAAACTTAAATATTCAGTTACGTACGATTGTGTTCCAATTTGTGCGGACTGGGGATATATGGATAATTGGGAAAGTATGTTTTTCTTTTCTTTTTCTTCAATATTTTAATAGACATATGATCCATATTAGAGCGGATGGGATCCTACTACAAATAGTGTCACATCTCGGTGCCATAGTTTTTTTTTTTTTAATATATTCTGATTGAGAAATGATGAACCATCAATAAATATTTTAAAGTAAATTAAATCACAATAAATTAAAAATGGAAAAAATAAAAATATATATAATTAAATTTGGCACATGGGATATTATAAAGATTGTCACGGGAGATCTAATGTAACATTGGTGGGCGTGGAAGTTACAATATTGCTAATATACATGATTCATTTAGTATAAATGATGATTTTGTTCGATTTTGTTATTATTGAATAGATATTACTAATATAAAATAGATATGCGCGGATGGGTTACCTCATCATAAAAATAAATAAAACATGATATGTGTGAGTACATATGTGTGTGAATAAAGATATTCAATAGAAATTAAGCTGAGAGTATGTTCTAATATTGTATTAATTTCATGAAGACAATTTAATTCATATATAAGATACATGTAAATTATTAGTTTGTATGTACATCCATACAGAGACGGGCCTATGTAGAGTCAAGGGGGGTCACTGGGCCCTCCTGAAATTTTAATTTATTTTAGTATTAATATCGTAATAATATAGATTTTATCAAACAATTGATAAAAGTTATATGTTGCAAGTTTGATAAAGTGCAAAAGATGTTGGGATATGTTTGGAGAGTCATGTGTTCCAAGCCTTGACAAGGCCAGATTGCATTGCTATTTTTTCGCCTATTTATTTAATTTTGGCCTTTTCCGTTTCATGATTTTTTTTTCCTAACTGTTTTAATTGAGAATTATTTTTTTGACAAATGCATTGCTATTTTTTCCTCTGTTTTAACCTTTATTTTTTTGAAGTTTAAAATTATTTTAATTTATTTTATTTTCATTATTAGTAATAGTTGTATTTTATTTATATATTTTTATCCAAGAGTTTCAGATTTTCTCATCAAAGTAACAAACTTAATCATTCAGCTTGAAATATTGCCCAAAATCTTTTCTATAGATCTTTAATCCACTATTTTTATATATTTATGGTGTGTGACCTTGATAGTTTATGCATTTAATTTATGTATGCATAATATATGTATCTAAATTGTTTCTATTTTTATGATATTGTAAATTGGACTTCCTAACTATAATACTTTTATGTATATATTTATATAGCTATAAATTTATTTTATTTTTATAATTTATAATTATACATATATAATATTTTAATTTATTAATACTGTTAAATGGGCCCCTAAACAAAAATTCTGCGTTCGTTATGTAACCATGGGGATTTTTTTTTTCTTGAGTGTTGTACACTCGGATCCAAATACATGTTGCAAAATTTCAAAGTTTGTCCAATTTTCTTATGGAAAATAGTCTATATGTCCAAATGTGTCGCTCGTTTTAATTAGGCGAGTGGTCAACCAATATGATTTCTATGATCGGGAAAAAAAATATAATTCTAAACTCGACTTTTATGTGGAATTTTTTTGACTTGTGTATCGGCTTATCACTGCGTGTTAAATGGAACTTAAAGAAAAATGCCAGTCTATTTTTTCAATTTCAGCATATTAATTTAAAATGTCATTTTCAATCGTAACACACATATAATCAGTAGTATTAACAATTAATATTTAAAAAACTTTAATGTATAATGACTGACAAAAAATATGTTAAATGACTATTACCATGCACGTAATCAACTAGTTATCAGTTGATGCATTACATCATTAATCTTATCAATTTTTCAAATTAGAAGTTTTAAATCTTTAGGTGAACCATACACTTTGAGAAATAAAAAGGTTACCAAACTAAAATTTAAATACTCGGAAGCAGCGTTGTAGTTGTAGGGTCTGTCTGAAACAAGGACAAAAAGGACAATAACAAAGTACAAAATAAAGAGAAGTAAATAAATCGTAGTGAAAAAGATAGAAAATGGTAGTGTTCTAGTAAAGTAACGCAAATTGAAAGCTACGGGTATAATGTGTCAATTACCGTGAAGGACTGGGAATAATTATGGCGCAATTAATTGGTCAAATTCTACGCCCCTTTCATTTAATACAGTATTTGACAGCTTAATTACAACAATTTTTCAATATCAAATTATTTTACTTTATATAAGATAATAATAATAATAATAATATATGTATAAGTATTTTTAGTAAAATAAATATATTAAATTGCTTATATGTTTATGTTTTTATTATATGCCAAAAAAATCATCTCGAATTATAACTCGGAAAAATTAATAACATGGACATCTCCAAAGTCCAACCCCAACATTCTATATTTTAGTTACGACTGCATGCAGAGAACTTGATAAAATTTGCTACTGATCAACCCAAATCAAAATTAAAGGAAAAGGATTAATTAAATAAATTGAACTGGACACTATATAGTTATAATATGCAACATTTAATTCTGCTGCTTGAAGGAGACTGTAGATGATTCGTCAATGCTTCAGTTTGACTGATCTGTAAAGCATAACACAATATTCATGAAAAATCACAAAAAATAAATCAAATAAATATGTATTAATTTAATTTGTATTTTGTGCATTTATTATATTCTGCAGCGCCAGCAAACTCGATAAAATCGTACAAATAATTAAATTTGAACTTTTTTAAATAACTATGCTGCATACTGAGAAACAATACATATATAAGTAGGACAAATTATTTGGCCAAACATTCTTGACCAATTAATACAATTCGTTATTATTGTCAATGAAATATACCTAAATTGTGTACCTAATGAATGATATTCTATATACGAACACACATCGTTCGTTCAAAAAAGAAAATGAACTCAACCTAATTTGTGAACCTAATTAATGTGTTTTTCCTAAATAAAAAACGATATATCCGTCAAAATAGTCTGTGAGTACATTATTTCTTCAACTTAATTGATAGTGATGGTATCATGATACTTTAATAAATAATAAATTAAGCACGATCAATTATATATCTACGTTCGATTTTAAAAAATATTATCCAATAGGCTCAAGCCCATTTGAGAAAAATATGCCCAAATTGATCAAGATCGTTGAGTTTTCAACTAAGAGAAAAAAAAGATCATTCAATTTTAATTGATTTAATTTAGCAAAATTGGTCTCTGTTGACTGACAGTATATATTTCTCCACTAAAATGGGACTATATATGATGTTCTTCATATAGAAAACAGGTCTGCAACTTCGCTTTCGAAGTAGATTGAAAATTAAACATACATAATTTGATTTTTACACTCTATTTCATTTAAAGTAAATTAAATGAAAGAAAAGGATTCCGCGTTAAAATGAGCTGTGTGAATATTCTAAGACACATTGATAATATGTTTGTCGAGTGACAGTCTGAAAATTTGTCACACTTATATAATAATAAGTTGATATTTTATGTATGCAAGCATAAGTAGAGGTTTGTCCAACACTTAAAAAAATAAATAAAAATATTTGTATATTTAAATTAAAGAGCTTCTATAATTATAAGACGATATATTATATATGCATGCACAAGTAGAGGTTTGTGCAACATTTAAAAAAAAAAAAAAAAATGAGCTTCTAGAATAGAAGATTATTTTCAATTTTGAATTAATTAATCAATAGATCATGTCAAACACTTTCCAAAATTAAATATATTAAATTTGAGCGCGACCCATGCTGGCCTGAATGGTTGATTCTATTCACAGCCCCATTTCCCCCCTCACAACACACAATTTGAAAAAATGCAAATTTTGATTGGATGGACTTTTTTGCCCTTCAACCCCATCACATAAAACCCAATAGCCCCCCTTCCTAAAAAATTAAAAATACCCCCTAGATGATGAACTAAAACTCTAAAAGAAAGAGAGAGGTGAACTACATTTCGATGATCTAGATATCATTTTCGTGGTCATTATGATTCTAACAATGTTACCGTATTAATTTACGAAATGTTGAAAATTAAATTACTTGTTTAGTCCTACAATAAACACAAACATTATGTAGCGGTTTTTGTTTTGGGTTTTTAATTTTATGATTTCTCATTCCAGGTTTGAGTGGTTAAATACTTCCTTCTAATCTATCTATGATGAAAATATATAATCATGTGGGAACATTAATACTTTCTAAAACATAATTTTGACGATGAAAGTTACAAATCTCGATAATTATGCCTATATTATGGCCATTTTTTTTATGGAAGGAGGGTGGGATGGGGGCTATACTTTAATTGGGGGCTTTGTTATGTTTTTTTACTAGCTTTTGTCGCAGTGGGTAAAGGGTAAAAATATCTAATTAAATAATAATTTTAGTTTAATTATTTTTGGAAGTTGGAAAGAGAAAAATGGAGATTGTGAAAAGAATTCTCCTTTTTAAATAATTTATATATTTATCATGGGGCACTCCTTTCCGACATATGTGATTTTGATAATAAACACATTAAATTAAACTATGATATAACTAAAAAAAAAGGACTCAACTGCCAAATCAAGGGGTTTGGGACCTAGTAAGAATTGAGTTGTGCACGAATTTGACATAGCGGGGAAAATAGGCCCACGCGGCCGAGAAACTAGTTTCCCCAATAAGACTTTAACTTAAATGTATATTATTTTAAATTTAGTTATTTGAATTGATTGATTTGATACTAGAAAAGAGCCACACTCGATACTAGAAAATGATTAGGGTTTAAAAAGTATAATTTTCATTCTAAATTCTAATTGCGAAATACGCGTTAACCCATAAGGACTACAGCTATTGATCTTGTATGTGACTTACAAATCTATATTAAAATAAAATATAAAAAGGAATGGTAAATTGAGTCGAATGAAAAATAAAATACTATCATATCTGGCTATCTGCTACGTTATATAAATTAAATTAAATTGTGAGATCTATATGAGTTGGAATCATTTCCCATATATAAGTAAGTGAAAACTAATAAATAATCAGCTTATTATATTTTGAATTGAAAGTGAACATATACCGAGAAAATGAAAGTTATTTGTTTTTAGGTGATTTTTTACATACATATATTATATATGTGTGTGTAAACAAAAATAGTTGGAGAATTATCAATCCAAAGCTCAAAAGATGATTTAACTATCGAGGTTGAATATTTAACAGTATTAAAACTACATCTAATAGCAAGTGGTGTGACCGTTAAATATCCACATTATTTTAACACATCATTTGTATTCTAAATTAAATTAGATAAAAACAAACACAAATTTACATTAATTAAATTAAATAGAGAGCTTTGTTAAATTCTATAAATTAAATATCTGTTTAATTCAATCATAAAATTTTAAATTAAATTCAGTATGTAATTGAGAGAATTGGATAGGCTATGCTAGTTTTGTTGTTTGATGGAATAAAATATTAAAATAGAGCACTAATGTTATGTTCAATGTTTTGAACACAGATCGTAATATCAGATTCAACACGCAGTAGAAATTTTAAATATGCACCTAAAAAGTAATTTAATGTGCTACATAAACAAAGTATATTCGTAACACAACCTCATGGTGAAAATTTCACTAAATACAAAGTGAATTACAAAAATACAAAGTGGAGATACTTCCTTTAAAGATGTCGTCTTCAAGCACATGAACTCTCCAAATACAAACATGTTATGAGTGTAGACACAAAACCAAACGCAACAACCCTATTAAACAAAACTACTCTAAAAACTTCATATGTAAAAGACAAATATGAGATGTTGAATAAAAGACGCATAACAATCAAAATAACATTGAAGCTACGATTCTTCAGATATATAATGCATGACTTATTCTTTCCCATTTTTTCTGAAACTTTGAGCCTCCTTTTATAGATGCGTAGTAGGGTTTAATATGGTCAAATTTCGTGCTCTTCCTTGCTACAAAAGAAAACAATATAAAGATGGAAACAAGCAAAGTTATTAACAAGGAAAGATTCCTATCCAATATCAAACTATGTCAAAATAATATTTTTCAGCTCTTATATTATTAGATATTAAATCAAATAATCCATGTATAGTAATGATATCCAAAATATATTAAATTCAAATATATCAATTATCTACAACATATTCAAATATATCAAGTATCTACAATATATATATATACATATTATGAATTGAATATAAATATAAATAGTTGAAAGAGTATTCATGTTGTAAAGCTATGTAAATCTAAAATATATATATGATATGTAAAATTCTTTGTGTACTTATAACCAACATCTATACTATATTTAAAAGTAAGATAGTTACTATAAATGAAAAAAAAAAAAAAGCTTTCCCGCCTAAATACACTTTCTACAAATTGAAATATAATATTTATTAACTAATTGATATTTATATTACATCGTTAGTTAATTATATAGGCATTCAATATTCGAATTTCAATATTATAAATTACTTTTTTATTTATCTTGCAAAATTACTTTTTCATCAAAAGTTATTTTGTTCACCGGATGAAAGAATAAAAATTAATTTCAAAATTTTGTGGTCTATAATTTGTTGATCTATATGTATTGGATGTTACTATTTGCACCACTAATTTTTCAATATACACCACAATTACTACATACACCACCATTAAAAAAAATATATATTATTTATTCTTTATACACCACACTTCATTCCATTTTTAACCTTTTGTTTAATAATTAACTAAAACCAACTATATATATTAAAAAAAAAAAACAGCTAAGAGAAAAACACACATTCGCACCACTACAATCCCCTCCCCCTCCCTCTGAAGCACACGTTGCCATAGAAGATATGCAAGACAAAAGTTGTTTGGCAATCTTGAATTAATCTTTATTGACTAATTCCACCCAATTTCATTGCCGACGAACACCACCTTCTCCTCTAGATTCGTTGTCTTCATAATCGAGAAATCTAGAAATTTGAATCTGGCAAATCAAACTAAAATTTTAAAACTTGGATTTCTGGTTTGAAAAATAATTTCCGATAGAACAAATCAAGAGCATTTAAAAAATCAATTTTGAAACTCTTTAATCCCTATTTTTTAATCAAACCTTCAAAAAATGAACTTTGAATCAGAATCCCATATTTCAAAAAAATATATATTTTGAACCTCATTCTTATTTTCGAAAATTATTTTTCGAACCAGTTGCTCATTATAAGAACTGATTTTCATAAACTAAAAGAAATAAAAAAAGTATGATAGAAATTCCTCTTCAACCTTTTTTTTTCAGCTTCTTCTCAATTTTAGGTTTTATATTTCTCAATTTTTTTATTTCAGAATGAATTGGTGTTGACCGAAGAAACTCTTAATTTTTGGTTTAAGAGAGGTAAGAGTATGTGAGGGAGAGTTGCAAAAACTCTCAATTTGTTGTTTGAGAGAAAGAGAGTGTGCGGGAGAGATGAGTTGCAGAAGTTCCATCTCAATTGAGAGAGAGAAAGAGAGTGGAGAGAGTGTTAATTTATTTTTTTAATGTAAAAAGGGTATCTAAGTAAATTAATAATGATTTATTTTTAAATTAAATTTAATAGTGGTGTATATTGAAAAAATAGTGGTGTATATAGAAACACCCATATCTAATATGCCATATACCTTTTTTTATGGTTGACCACAATTCTATTATTATTATTATTATTATTATTATTATTATTATTATTATTATTATTATTATTATTATTATTATTATTATTATTTTAAGTATTATCAGAGAATATTCTAATATATTAATTTGGAATATTTTTAATTTTTAAGTTAATTAAATATATTAAAATAAATCAAGATCCACATCCAAAAATTAAATATACATTATTTAATTTTTCAAATTAAATTTATCAATCAAGATACACATCCAAAATTTTAAATTAAACTGAAATAAATTTTTGAATTGAATGTATTAATTGAACTTAACAATTAATTGTTAAATACATTTATAGTTTTGAAGATAACATATTATGGTCAGGAACTTTATATATATTTTAAATAATTAAAACTTTTTTCTTCAAACAAAATCCATCCCACATCAAAGAACTTAAAATATTGTTATGTATGAGCAAATTATAAATTATAAGTCCCAACAATGATATTTTCACATTTGTCGGTCTTTCAGTTAGGATCAAGTATGATATTTTGATATTTTATATACCATTTAATATTAAATATATTTTAAATTTATAGATTTGAATTCAATTAAATATATTAAAAAGTTCAAATGAAATATTTTAAAAATATCTATTTAAATTTTAACTCTTTAATTGATTAAATATATATTTAAAAAAAATAAAGATGCACATACAAAATTTTAAATTAAATATATTTAAATTTTGAATGAAATGTATTAATTGATCTTATCATTTTAATGTTAAATAATTTTAAAATTTTCAAGTTATCATATTTAAGTTTTCAACTAAACATATTTTAAATAGTTAAAACTTATATATTTTAAATTTCAACCAAAACTTATATCCCACGTTAAAGAACTAAGAATTGATATTGTGTATAAACAAACTATAAATTGTGAGCTAATAAGAAAATCAATTGTGTATTTGATTGGAAATTTCCATATTAAAATTACGTGACCTTAGTTTCAAATTTGCATTCAAATAATATACAAAAAATTAAAGATAAGGAAGAAAAACTATATGAATCAACCACCCATCTAATGAAAGATAATTAATTTGTATCTCAAACTTGAAAATTATAAATTTGAATGGATTTGAGGGGATAGCATATCAAACGCACAAAAAACAAGAGCTCTGCCAGTAGGAGTTGAGTGTGAGCTTGAACTGGATTCTGTAATTGCAGTTGCACATATTAACCAATATTGGTATTGCATGGAAGTCTATGTTACTTGGACTCGGGAACAGGTGTCCAATACAGATACAAATTTAAAAATCCGATCTCTTAACCTTTGAAATTTAGAATACGTGGACACAGCTGAAAATGATTCAAAAATTAGACACGGGTACGGGGACACGACAACATTTTTATATAATTAAATATAACCACACTTCTTAAAGATAAAATACCGTATCTATTTTCTTATAATATACAATTACACCGGATTAGATCTCTTGTTACATATCATGTTCCATTATCATTAATAGACGTGTGTGATTCAGATTAAATATCTGATTACATTTCGCGTTACTTACATTTCCTATTCTATTATCATTAACACTTACCATGTGTACATTTATGATGTCATTAAATACATAGGTGTGGAAGTTACCACACGTGTCATCCATTAAAGATAATGGCACATGAAATGTAATAGAATATTTGATCTGGTAATCACACATATTTCATTATGGAACTACATATTAAATTAAGTGATAACTATTGATGTTGGCTAATTGTGATATGAATATTGGGAAGTCTTTATTGGACAACTCCAATGTATTAATATTCGAACTACACATCTATACTGAAATAAAAATAGGAGCCACGACATGATTCTACATTAACAATAAAGGCAAAAAAATAAAATTATAGTACTCAAAGTATGCAGTAAGTAGAAAAATTAAATTATTTTCTATGTCAGAAATATGTATATATAAAAAAATTATAAAATTTAATGTGGATATTGGGCCGTAAACGAACAAACTTGAAAGTACAATAAAATTGGATCTGATTAATTGGGTCAGGCATAAAATGAAGCATGTATTAAAAGCAAAGACAAAACGCTGCATCACATCAAACAATCTTCAGTAGCAAATCGATTTCAAAGATAGCTTAAACCAATAACGCCACAAAGCTCAATGCAGAGACTCATTTCACCCGCCGTTCTAATTGTTGAAATCGCTCAATTGAATCCAACCCACGAAGAAGACGAGGAAAAATATTCGAGCAAGCGGAAGAAACACAATACACATTGTACAAACTTTTTTTATCAAACACTTGTAGTGCAACAACTGCGGCTTCTATGGCAATGGTGAATTTAATCAAAACAATGTACAATTAAGAATTTATTTTATTATAATGCATTTTCTCCTTTAAACTTGTAGGCTTTATTGATTTTGCATGAAAAAATTAGTTGCCTCTAAGTGAGAGGAAGTTAATACGTTTGAGATCGCGATTCTATTGTAGTTGAATGCGAGGTAGTTGATAAATAAGTTTGGGACAGATGTAGCTTTTTTTTATTCTTTTAATTGCCACCGCCACCCGCTGTTCGATGTCTTAATTTACATACATATATAAAAAAAGCACTTTTGTTGAGATTTCTTTTGGTATTGATTTTTTAATCTTCTTTTCAAGTTGATTTTTTTTAAGTTTGAGGGCTACTTGGATTTTGTTAGTCTGCTTTGATTCTAGTATACTGATTTCTCAATTCTCAATTTGATTTAAAACAACCTCAAGGTATTCTCAGGGAGTTTTTTTTTAAAAAAAAAAATACAATGCAAAATGGCATTGTTTAGTTGATAGTTACTACTCTAATTGGCCATGATCCTACATCTTCCCGTTGAAGGTAAAATATCTATGATCATCAAACCTGGCATGTTGATGATGATTTCACTGTTTCCTTTCCGGAAAAATGGATGTTATCCTAGTCATATTACACTTAATAGTTATAGTGATATCACATACTTGTGGGGACGTGATTTTATTTTTTTTTATTGTGCATCATTTTTTGATCATTACAATATTTTGTAATTATCAATATAAAAAACTTGATATAAGATCTGCTGAAATTAGCCATTTTCTAGTTAAATTAGTTAGTTGTACCGTGCTTCAAGCCGCTTATGTTACTCAGACTCCAGTACGGGTGTCCGACACGGATACATATCTAGGAATCCGACATCTTAATCTCTAATTTAGGATACGTGAATACGGACGAAAATGGTCCAAAAATTAGACACTGGTACGGAGACAGACAATATTTTATATAATTAAAAATAACCACACTTCTTAAAGATAAAATATTAATAGATAACATCAACCAAAAAATAAATATCTTAAAATTTGTAATTAATATTTGATATAAAATTGGTGTAAAATTAAAAAAAGGCGTAGTTAAATACAATTAACATTTGATATAAAGTCTTTCCTCAAAAAAAATAAAATATTTGATATAAAGTCCAGCCCAGAAAAATTTGTAACCATAAATGAAATATATGGCCCGTTACAATGAATGTAACTAGCCCAGCCCACATTCTTTAACCCTAAATCAAAAAATAGCTTCTCTCTCCTGCTCAACTCCATCATCTAGATCTTCAATTTTTCTACTTTTTCGACTTCTCTTCTTCACGGAGTTTACAGTCGCCACTCAAATTTCGGAGTTCGCACTTGAAAAAGTTTAAAAATCGCAACTGCTTCGCTCCGACGAGAACCTGCCGTGTCGGAATTTTTTTGGCCGGATCTGGTGCGTGTGGCGCCCAAATCGGAGAGACCGAGTATCACAGATGGAAGTTTCTTTCATGACTACATGCTATGATCTTTCATTGAGAGAGAGAGAGAGAGAGAGAGAGATTTGATTCTTGAATTCCATCCAAGATTTTAGGTGAAGCTCCCAACGAAAAAGGTAGTAACTGCAAAATGCAGTGGTCAAGGAAATGAGGGATGGATTTCTATTTAGGCCGCACATGCTGTCCCCAGGTTTAAATAGTAAAGGGTGTGTGAAAACTGTAATAAAAATTTGAGATTTTTATAAAGGCTGCAATATTCAAAAATAAAAGGGTTGTGTTGGTTTTCTACATTTATTGTAATTAAAAGGGATCTTATTTCCATTGAAGCAGATTATGGCCCCAAGATGGAAAGGAAAAGGAGCCGAAGCAAAAGCCCTGGCAGATCCAATGTCTATGGTAGTTTGTCAGCTTCAATCTTGTTTGACTGAATATAATTCTCAAGGACTGCTTTCAGGGTGTACAGTGCTTCTTGAAGCGCAAGCAGAGCAAACTGAAGTACTAAACCGAGCATGTTTTGGTCGTCCCGTTATTACCGCAGAGAAGGAGAAGAGTGGTTTCAACTAAGTTTTGAAGAAGCTTTTTTACTTATGCTCTGTTTTGAAATGCATCGAGATAGTTGGTGAAAATAAGTGTGCAAAAAATGAAGAAGAAGGCCAAGAGAGTTGATTTTCCAAATCTTTTTAAAGCATATTCTCATCTTCGCAATATGGTGTCGACTTTGTTGCCTATCGTCATCATCCAGCTCTAGTGCACTCTGAATATGCAGTTCTTGCCTTATCTGATGAAGATGGGAATACAAAGGCCCGTTTGAAGCTTTGGTCTAACATTCATTGCACTCTTCGTCTTTGTGGTAGCGTTGCAAAAACCTTGTTGCTTCTTCACGTAAGCAAAAATGGTAACCTCCGCATTATTCTGTTGAGGAGAGAATTATAACCCGTTGGAATCCTGAGGTAAATCATCAACTTAGCCAGAATCAAACAATGGTTGTAAATATAGAGGTGACTATAACTATACGAAATACTGAGTGTTTCTACAACAATTTCATTAACTTGAGCTTTTCGATTGTACCATGAATTATTCAATGAATCAATCACAACTTCTTTTATGTTAGAAATAAAGGGTTCATTTTAAGTGATTTGTTTTACATGCTTATTATCATTTGAACTTCGCTTTTGAGGAAGTCATAAACAAATGGATGTGTCTCTTCGTTTGAATACAATATGATGAAGAACTAAGAACTAATGTTTTGCTTAGTTTGGCCAATTTAATTCAAGCTTGAGGCCTAATTCACGAAACAAGTTGACTTTGTATAAAATATTGATTAACGATATCTTTAATCTTTGTATGGGTGAATGGTCGGGATTCAATCTCCAAAAATCCATGTGGCCCAGATAAAAACATCGTTAACATTGCTTCACCCACCTTCCTCGGATCCATGTCCAAGCATTCTTCCTGCACATGCGTAGTGCAACAGAATTTACCTAAATTACGACATAACATAAATCAAGCTTAACGCGTAAGCCTTTCTTCCATTTGTATTTTACACTACCTCTCCATGTGCACTGCTGCCACCCTTTTCTTCACTAACTTCCCAAAAATCGATATCACGAAAACGTAAACTGTATCAAAAGATGAGCTTCAAACAAATACAAAATATACAAGATATTTTCTTTTCAAAGAAAAATCAAAGAACTATATTAACTACCGAGTCATTTTCCATTTTTCCATCTACTAAACACTGAAACAAGACGAAATCCCACACTGTTTCTTGAAAATCTTAATTATATTCCTTGCTCAGGCCTTAGAAGTGTATCCTGCTCGGCTGCGCCTTCTCCATCCGGGTCTCTCCATAGGGCTCGTCGTTGTCAATCCGTTTGTTGTGCCTAAAAGCTGCACAGGCGACGCAATACACTATGACGAGGATGATGAGTATGACAATGTTGATGACGGAGACTTTCCTCCAGCTCTTCTTCAAGCTGGCTAATACACCAGCCTTGCAGGAGTCGCAGTCGTAGCATAGTTGCTCCTGATCATTGTAGTTCCACTTCAAACAGTCAGGATCGCTCCCCACGAGCCCTGCTCCGGGGGCCCAATACGTCTCATTCAGATAGTCGTAGCCGCATGAGGTGGGGGGCTTGCAACATCCAGACTACATAGTGAACCAATGTTAGGGCCATTTGTCGATAAACTACTAGCTTTAAAACAGAAAATAAATGCTATTTATTACATACAAGAAGCATCAAGACAAATAAATGCTGTTTTATTTGACTCTGTCAGTCATTTCACAGCCAAAGGGATAGATTCCAATTGAATGGAAACATGAAATAAGCCAAAATAAGTGAACTGTATTTTTAACACCAAATAAATAAATTTTTTTGGCCATGTATCTTGATTCCTTTACTCAGAAAATGAATAATGGATATTTTAGAACTTGAGAAGGTGAGACGATGATGTAAAAAATCTCCCAGAACTACTACTCAGTGAATACCATCATCAACCAACTTTCGTCAAAAGTGATGCCATATTTTTTTGTGTGTTGCATCAAAGAAAATTATACAGATTGATATCCCTTATTTATATCATCACACAAAATCATTAGTATATTACCTTACCACACGCTACCTGCTGGAAAAATGAAGGGCTTGACTTATCCAATTCTTATATATATTGAATCCCAACCACATCAAAATCAACTCATTTAGACCAAAATATGAATCTCAAAATTCCAAGGAAAAATATGGTACGCAATAGATGAATCTCTAAGCCATGAAAAATCTGACTGCATATCCTACTAAGCCATAAAAAATTATCAAGATTCACCGTGACATGATTTTATTACTAAATTTACGTCACACGCTGGTTTAAATATTTTCATCGAAACTATCATCTTAGATGAAGTAAAGGTTTCCCAACTACCACATTTAAGAGAATGATAATAATAGTATTCAATTAGAAAAAAGATTTATAGCTTTGCAATCAGCATATCAAATAATTGAAGGTCCCATCTTATCAATATTATTGATTATTCACACCATGTGAAGAAGTATGGAGCACGTCATAGGCAGTTACACATTAGGAAGAATACTAATTTGAAATTTCATGAAAACTTCCCTTATAAATCTTAAAGTTTAGACAATGATAATTGATAATGACCGTTAGGCTTTTGAGAGATGTAAACGACACAAGATTGAAAAGGGGAATCTCTACTCTGGTATATACTAATTCTACAAAGGAATCAAAGAATCGTAGTATATTTAAGGTAAGGAAAACAAAGAATCTGATTAAGTCGGAACAATAGATGAAACACAAACCAATTAACAAGATCGCCTTGTTGAAACACGATTTAAAATTAAGGATTTCGATCGACCTGGACCTTGGTCATCAATAGAAGCAAAATAATAAAAACAAAGCAAAGGGGAATTTCAATATAAGGTTTTTTTCATATCCACGGATAATTAAAACATTCACCAGTAAACAAACGATTCTTGTCTTTGCGTAAGAAATATCTGCTTTTGTTGGAACAAAAGTAGAACATTATTTTCTCAAGTTCAATTATTAAACGACAAGAAAAGGTGGTTATGGTGTCTCATCTGACCTACGATAAAGATTGAAATTTTGAAATTTGAAAATAAATAAAAATGACACCATTTTGCATAGTAAAATAACACACTTTCAAGCCCAGGTGTACCCATCATTTCTTTACAGCAATGATATTTTATTTTATTTTATTTTTTATATCTATAGATTGAACTGCAAAACCCCTCTTTCTCTAACGAGGTGAAGATTCCAGCTTCATCCATTAAAATCACCAAATCAAATAATAATCAAACTAAAAGAAACCCTTTTCACTTAACTTATATCGATAAAGAGCAAAATAAAAAAAAAAAAATACTACATAATTTTTTTCATTACCTCAATAGGGCTAAGTTTTCTGCGGAAGAAAAAGTCAGCAGTTTCAGGGATGCCATTAATGTTTCTTGCCATCTTTCTACAGACGTGCGAATCTCTGATGCAGGAGCGGATTTTAGACCAGTAGGTGTTGCTGGAGACCCGGTCGGCGAGCCAGGTGCCGGAGTAATCGGAGAGGGAGTAGTCGAGGTAGGCCCGGTTCATGACGGGGCGGCCGGACCCCTTGTCAGTGACGGCGTAGGCGAAGATGACGAAGCCGATGAGGGTGGCGATGATGAAGAACATGGCCCACAGGTAAAGGTACATCAGAAAGATGTTGCGGTAGCACGCGCCGGCGAACCCCGCCAGAGACACCACCATGATGGCGACGCCGATTATGATGATCGGCCACTGCAGGAATTTCATGCAGTCGGTGTTGTTGGCGCGGCTGCTCAGCCATATGCCGCCGCCCAGGATGGGGATCGACAGGAGGAACGTTAGGAAGTTCAGGAAACCTATTAGGTGGTTGCTCGTTCTCATCGCGGCGGCGGGCGGCGGCCGTGTTTGAACTGTTGAAGAGGGAGGTGGGAGCTCTCTCTGTGTTTTTTTTTTGGGGTGGGGGGAGGGGGCAAAATAGTGATGTTGTAAATAAATGGTGTGGAAAAATAGAGGTGGGTATGGGTTTATTTATGCTTGTTAAATTTTAAGTAAGTTTCGTGGAATTGACTTATTTGCCCTCCTCGAAATATGCAGCGACGTATTTTTTATCATATTAGCGGTAATTTGTGTACATTAATTATACTAGCTATCTCTCGAGGAACTCAGGTGAGCTTGATGCATTCTATAGTTGTTCAAATGATGAGTGGAAGAAATTGTACGTGGAAAGACTCATAGTTAGGTTTTGTGGGGTGTAACATAAGAGGTAAAAGAATATTGTTGTTGGGATGAAAATATATATATTTTTTTACTTGTGATTGCAAAGTCATTTTGATGATGTATTTTTTGGGAGCTTTTGCGTAGCTTATCTATCAAACGTTCATTCATCCTTAATATTTTAGGAGATTTTTTTTTTTTTTTTGTATATTAGGATGATCTAATGTTGATAAGTTGAAATGTTGGTATAATTTGGTATGCTAGAAAATCATCATCATCATCATCATCATCATCATCATCATCATTATTATTATTATTATTATTATTATTATTATTACGTTCAAGTTAAAAGTTAACTTTATTTTTTAAAAATCAGGATTTAATATCTCATATCAGAAAAGTTCATTCCAAACATAGATATCAGATATCAATCTGATACCCATACCTGATATCTGATACTCATACCCATATTTGATATCTGATATATTGGTATATGGATACCAAACGTCCCCTTAATAAATTGTAATACATTACCTATCTTAATACATAATTAAATTATTATTTTATTATGTGTATTTGATGTGATATATCTTAATATAAACTATTATGTATTATATTAAGACGATATGATTAATTAATTAAAACATTAATACAATCATAATATAAAAATGAACTTAATTACTAAATATAGTATGTGGTTTTGGCGGGAAAACTATAGGTTGCTAAATAAGGCATGACTACTTACTTTTATATATATAAAGATGAGTAGACGAATTTTACAACATAAGTAATCAACGAACTCTTTAAAAAAAATAGTAGAAATGAATTTTCTTTTGGAAAATTGGATGCAATAAATTAAATCGTGTCTTATTTTATCTGATTTTTGGTAAAGGGGTTATTTAATTTTGGAAGAATTAAATAGCGTACGATTGATCTATGGTTGTAGTAGATAATCGTAGTATTTTTATTTTCTCAAATACAATTTTCGGCGAGTGAGAAATAAATGGTTGAAATCGGTCATACGATTGGGCATTTATGGTGTGTGGGATAATGTGTTTAAAGCACATTTAATTATCCCACATTGATTTCTTAACTTAGTTAAGAGGTGTATTTAAGTGTATTAACACTTAAGTGTAATAACTAAGTGCACAAGGATATGGGCCGTGAGCCCACACGCGCGCGTCTGCCCATGCCCAGCTCGTCCCTTCCTCAGACTTGGATATTGGACTTTAGGCGTACGTGGGCTTTCGGGGCCTAGTCGTTACAGTTTTACGGTTCAGAAACGGTCGAGTTGTGAGGTTCTACGGGGACAGAGCTGTAACTCTCATCCTCAGACTTGGATATTGGAGAAACGGTCGAGTTGTGAAGCGGGTCGGCAGAGGTTCTACGGGGACAGAGCTGTAACTCTCGTCCTCGGACTTGGATATTGGAATTTAGGCGTACGTGGGTTTCCGGGGTCTAGTCGTTACAGTTTTACGGTTCAGAAACGGTCGAGTTGTGAAGCGAGTCGTCAGAGGTTCTACGGGGACAGAGTTGTAACTCCTGGAGGTTACACCATCTAGTTTGAATGCCCTTGTGAAGCCGGTCAGCAGAGGTTCTACGGGACAGAGCTGTAACTCTCATCCTCAGACTTGGATATTGGAGAAACGGTTGAGTTGTGAAGCGGGTCGGTAGAGGTTCTACAGGGACAGAGTTGTAACTCTCGTCCTCGGACTTAGATATTGGACTTTAGGCATACGTGGACTTCCGGGGCCTAGTCGTTACAGTTTTACGGTTCAGAAACGGTCGAGTTGTGAAGCGGGTCGTCAGAGGTTCTACGGGGACAGAGCTGTAACTCATAGAGGTTACACCATCTGGTTTGAATGCCCTTGTGAAGCGGGTCGGCAGAGGTTCTACGGGGACAGAGTTGTAACTCTCATCCTCAGACTTGGATATTGGAGAAACGGTTGAGTTGTGAAGCGGGTCGGCAGAGGTTCTACGGGGACAGAGCTGTAACTCTCATCCTCGGACTTGGATATTGGACTTTAGGCGTACGTGGGCTTCCGGGACTTAGTCGTTACAGTTTTACGGTTCAGAAACGGTCGAGTTGTGAAGCAGGTCGTCAGAGGTTCTACGGGGACAGAGCTGTAACTCCTGGAGGTTACACTATCTGGTTTGAATGCCCTTGTGAAGCGGGTCGACAGAGGTTCTACGGGGACAGAGTTGTAACTCTCATCCTCAGACTTGGATATTGGAAAAATGGTCGAGTTATGAAGTGGGTCGGCAGAGGTTCTACGGGGACAGAGCTGTAACTCTCGTCCTCGGACTTGGATATTGGACTTTAGGCGTACGTGGGCTTCCGGGGCCTAGTCGTTACAGTTTTATGGTTCAGAAACGGTCGAGTTGTGAAGCGGGTCGTCAGAGGTGCTACGGGGACAAAGCTGTAACTCCTGGAGGTTACACCATCTGGTTTGAATGCCCTCAAACCCTAGTTGTCCCCTATAGTGGAAGTGTGCCTATAAATAAGACATTCCAGCATGCAAACCATGCTACATTCTGCACAAGCTACAATCATATTGCATGCATAAGTTTCTTTCGAGTCTTTGCTCCCAGTTCTCGACATTAGCTAGTTCGCCGGAACCTTGTCGGATTCGTGGTGCTACTGTCGGAAGGATAGTTGCGGTTCATTTTCCTTTCCTTACTCCCACAACATATGGAGATTATTAGGATGGATCTTCTTTCACTCCTATTAACTAGAAGGGTGAAAAAGAACTAGGTGCTGTAGGAGAGTTAGCCATTCAAGAGCGGATAAGGCTAAAAGATCAAAAGAAGGGCTTGGCTTATTCTATTCATCTGCACCACCTAACAGAGATTCGTTCACAACCTCGTTCAGCTAGCCGGATGGATGTTCTCACCAATCAATAAGAAAGACATGGATAGAATGAAGCAGACCTGAACTAAGATCCTGTCTCAGAGGCTATTTGAATGCGATTTAACGCGGCTGCTCACGATATCTTACCCATTTTAGCATCCAAACGTGGCTTTTCGGTCCTTATTGAGTTTGATTTTGAAAGAATTAGCCTGTGGGTCAGCAGCGATATGGTTTTCTTACCCCACTTTGACCTTGACCATAGGTAGCTGGCTTGATGATTGATCTCGGTGAGTTCCACCCATTGGATGGATTCCTTTTGCCCTCTTTTAAAGCAAGTAGGGTGGGATTCTTCTTTGCTAGCAGCTCTCAAAAGGCTTCAAAAATGGATTGAGTCCCCCATTGAGACTAGCTGGACAATGGAGATAGGTGTGGATACGCATCTTTTAATTAATTAGCTCGCACAGAACCCCAGAGTTCTATCAACCAAGAGCTTCATAGAGAAAGGAGTCATTTGGATGATCTACAGTCCGCATCTGCTCTAAGAGATTGAAGTGGTTGGAAAGCATCTGCAAAGAAAGTCACTAAACCGCCATTAGTAAAGTGATAGAAAGACCCACTCTGAAAGAAAGGACCAGGTTGTAGTCCAAAACTCCCTTTCTGAACCCCTTGGGCCTCGACTCATTGAGGGTATTCTAATTTATCTATTCTAGTCGGCACTCTAACAAGTCAACTACATGTTCGATCATTCCTGAATCCTATGAGGGAATGGAGCAAGAACAGTACCAATCTTGTAGCTATGAGTTCTGAGCTCCTTGTCCCGACTATTCATCCGATGAATAGGGTAAGGGACAACCTTCTCCTACTCCTACTCTTCCTATTGTAGCTATGAGCTACTGAGCTACGAGCAGCCTATTCCTGAATCCTATGAGGGAATAAAGTAGCTGCTCTACTGACTCTTGTAGTTAATATACTACTTCTATGGTGCTTGGTATTATACGGACCAGCTTCTTAATGAGCAATAGCTCGATGAAACTATCATTAAGGACGAGGGTGCTCCCTTCGCTCTGATTCACCTCCTGGAGCCCTTGATCGTCAAAGTGAAGATGCTCTTTCTCTTCAAGGGACTCTCCAGTATGGAGCCATCGTCGCTTGGTCGGCATAGGGAGCAGCCGCCTTAATAGGCTCCTCTTACTCCCCGCGGTAGTAGACAGTGTTAGGGTTTTAGTTTACCACACGTATACCGCAATCACAGCCTTCTTGTCTCTCGGTAGTAGCTTGTCGAATATCCTCATTGTCCACTTGTAGATAAACCTGACTAACCGATGGAATAAGGGAACTTTCCGAGAGGTTCTGTGATTACATACGAAATTACCAACTCTAACTTCCCCATTTGGCTAGAGAGTGATGCACCTTCGTGTATCATGAGCAACATAGAGTAGTTGCTTCTTGCCAGTGATGGTAGTGGTAAGACTCCTGTAGCTAACTTGTTCTTTATTAATGTAACGTCCCGATCCCAGAAGAAGGAAAATGGACCGATGCGCTACTTGGGAAAGGGGAAAGGGGTTGTTGCATAAAGATAATTATAGAAATGGGGTTAGTGCCTCAATCATTTAGGCAACATAACCTCTACAACTGTAATAGAATCACGCACTAGAGCGTTCATAAGGAATTTGAATGAATTACCAGTCATCAAAGGGAACTTATCCCGCTAGATAATTATAAAGGAACATCATAGCGTAAATGCTGAAATCATAACATGCTTCAAACAATTGAGGACAAACTATATCAGAGTAAGCGGAAAAGAACGTAGTATTTTTTTATTTAAACTCAAAAGGAAACATGTTCTCAGTTAGACACCGTACATAAAGAAACATATATATATATATATATACAACAAAAGATAGCCCCTCAGCCTTCGCACAACCGTCCACCATCCCGCAGCTCATCCTGAAAATATTTGAAAAAGATTTTGGGTGTGAGTACTACTGCACTCAGTGGGTATTTTTGAGAAAAAACCTTCACAATCATTTTATAAAACAGAATATCCAATCATATTTTAAGCATATCATGGAAAGCTTTTAAAACAGAAAATTTGTGAATTCCATATATACTAAATCAATTTAGTTCCATCATTGCGCGCCACTCTCCTCTATAACGCTTACGGTGAGTCAGTTCGTGCACACAACCCGGCTGCTTAAGGTTGAACACTGCCCTGTTTGCTTGGGGCTCGATATCGTGAACCATTATAGTTTCGTCACCAAAAATAGTAGTAAGACTTACATGAGTCGGGAGAGCACATCAAATACAATCATGAGTTGGATATTCGATCATATTCATTTTATAAATATCAGGGTTTAATAACCCGAAATACATTTTTATATAATAAAAACCCACCTGGATAAAAGATTTGTCTCTCAGAAAGGCTTTAAACTCACATACCTTTCATTTTGAAGTAGATGAGTGCAGTGCAGACGATGTGCTAGGGCTATCAGACAATCAATTAAAAGACTACACTGAGAACTAGACTCAATCAACAATATGACAGGCCTGCAGAGTTGCAACCTCGCTCTGATACCACTCTGCAGGCCTGTCATATTGTTGATTGAGTCTAGTTCTCAGTGTAGTCTTTTAATTGATTGTCTGATAGCCCTAGCACATCACCTGCACTCCACTCATCTGCTTCAAAATGAAAGGTATATGAGTTTAAAGCCTTTCTGAGAGACAAATATTTTATCCAGGTGGGTTTTTATTATATAAAAATGTATTTCGGGTTATTAAGCCCTGATATTTATAAAATGAATGTGATCGAATATCTAACTCAAGACTGTATTTGATGTGCCCTTCCGACTCATGTAAGTCTTACTACTGTTTTTGGTGACAAAAATACAATGGTTCACGATATCGAGCCCCAAGCAAACAGGGCAGTGTCCAACCTTAAACAGCCGGGTTGTGTGCACGAACTGACTCACTATAAGCGTTATAGGGGAGAGTGGCGCGCAATGATGGAACTAAATTGATTTAATATACATGGAATTCACAAATTTTCTGTTTTAAAAGCTTTCCATGATATGCTTAAAATATGATTGGATATTCTGTTTTATAAAATGATTGTGAATGTTTTTTTCTCAAAAATACCCACTGAGTGCATTAGTACTCACGCCCAAAATCTTTTTCAAATATTTTCAGGATGAGCTGCGGGATGGTGGACGGTTGTGCGAAGGCTGAGGGGCTATCTTTTGCTGTGTGTGTATATATATATATATGTTTTTTTATGTACGGTGTCTAACTGAGAACATGTTTCCTTTTGAGTTTAAATAAAAAAAACACTACGTTCTTTTCCGCTTACTCTGATACAGTTTTTCCTCAATTGTTTGAAGCATGTTATGACTTCAGCATTTACGCTATGATGTTCCTTTATAATTATCTGGCGGGATAAGTTCCCTTTGATGACTGGTAATTCATTCAAATTCCTTATGAACGCTCTAGTGCGTGATTCTATTACAGTTGTAGAGATTATGTTGCCTAAATAATTGATGCACTAACCCCATTTCTATAATTATCTTTATGCAACAACCCTTTTCCCCTTTTCCAAGTAGCGCATCGGTCCCTTTTCCTTCTTCTAGGATCGGGGCGTTACAATTAATCAATGGAGTAACTCTTTCTCTAACTCATCAATCAGCAGAGAGTGATGCACCTTCGTGTATCACGAACGCCATAGAGTAGCAGCTTGATGAAAGTCTTTTCATCTTTGAGTGGAAATCCGTCTAACCGTGAGCACTAGCCGGGACGTATTTGTCTTGTGGAGAGAGGTCCCCTCTCGGCTTGCCGGAATCTGCACTCGAGTTCCAGTTTGTTTACATTTGTTCATTTCAGTTTATTGTATCAATTCTTGTTCTACTCTTTCTTCTTCTCTTGTACTTCAGATTGTAACAATTCTGAAAGCTGTAATTGTGTGATAACATTTTCTTATAATGCTCTGTAATGTACAAAATATCTAGTGACCATGTTAATAAGTAATTTATATATGTGAATTAATAAGAATAAAAATATGAGATGAGATATTATTTTATAATAAAAACATCAACGTCAGTTTTTTGGATCTTCTTCAAACATGAAACATCCCATGCTCTACATAATGATAATTAGTATGTATGAAGGCGTGAATGAAATTCGGGTGATTGATGAAATTTCCTCAAATTTCAATTTCTCAATCCTTACTATTAGAAATTAGAGTATAGGGCTGTCGACTCAGGGTGTATGAGAAGATGGTGGACTTTTATTTGATTAGATTAGATGTTTGAGCTTTGTTTGCTAGCGTTTTGGAATGAATTTCCCTGTTTTTTTCTCAATACAAAATCTTCATTCTTCAGTTTTTTCGGGAAAAAAAGGACAATTGGATATATCATATATCAAAATAAAATTATTTTGCTAGTTTTCAGAAATAATATCATGATTTTCCTTCTAAAAATTTAGCATTTAAACTAAGTTAAAAAAAAAACCCTCAATGTTCGCGGGGATGCAAACCATGTTACTTGCACAGTTGCACTATTCAAATAATTGATGCACGTTGAACTAATTAATGTATGTTGCTAAAAAGAATAAATTAATTAATGTATTAGATTATATCCAATCTGGTATTATTATGGGTAATTTTTAGCCTTTTAGGTGCTTGTGGGACTTCAATTTATAATTTTATGTATTATCCGCCATCGCATTCATAGATGACACATCAACTACAGTAGTTTCACCGTGGATAGCAAAGTGTATATCAAGTAAATTTTAATTTAATATTTTAGTTCACTGTAACTAAATTATTCTTTTATTGAAAACGTATATATTTTTGTAATTATGATTTTCAAGAATTCAACAAGGTATCTCTAGATTTAAGCATAGCACTATTAAAAAGAAAAAAAAACAGTTTATACAGTAAAACCTCTATATAAGAATACTCTGTATAAAAATAACATTCTTATAGTAATAAAAAATTATGGTCTCAATTCAAGATCAGTTATAAATAAGAATAATATTTACATTGTAATATTCAATTATTTTTTAGAACCATTCTTAAGAAATTTACCCTCATATAGTAATAAAATGACATTAAATTTTAAATATATTTAAATGTCTATATAAAATATCTAAAACTATTTAACTACATATGCTACATTAAACTTAAGATTGTATGGAAGACTTATCTAAAGTTGACTGTGACAATACTTTAATTTTTTGAATTAATACCATATCATTTAACTCGCGCGTTCGAAATAATTAACTCGTCAACACAATCACTTTCTTGTTGAATTCAAAACATTTTCAGTTTGTCCAACATGATTGAAGCTTGTTAACACGATATTTTTTCTATTTCTACATTATCATCCTATGGATTATCACCTTGTGCTTCTTGTCTAATTCCTATAATGATGTCTTCTTCGATTAAAGCACATGAATGAATTTTATATACCTTTTAAATTCATGTTTTTAAAATACGAAGGAACATTTCCAAGTGTTGTATAACATATATTAATTTTTAAAAAAAAATTATATGTAAACTCTATATAAGAATAACCTTCCTATAATAATATTTTTTTTCTGATCTCAACAATATTACTGTATAAAAATTTTACTGTAGTTTGGAAAAAGGGAACTAATTTATCTAAATAATACTTCTTCTTTTTTTGCAGAAAATAAAACTAGTTTTTTATAAGATGAATCACCCACGGAAACATGGAATAAGAGCACCCATCATAAGGTGGTAGAAATTGGTACAAATTATTTGTATGTACCATACTATGGTACAAACTATTGTGGGTGAAATAAAAAATGGTACAAAACTAAAAACAATTTCAACTGCTTATTCCAAAAAAGCAAAAATGCAAGAGTCTGCCCATTTTGATCGCCTGTGGAACAACTCCTTGAAGAAAAATACACGTCCATTCCACTCTCCAATAAAGCAAGTGGATAGTAGTAAAGCATGGGTCCCACATGTGTCCACCTCTCTTTTCTATTTTTGCTTTTGTTTTTCTTTTCTTTTTCCCCATGTCTCTCTCTCCTGAATCTATCGACTTCCTCTCCCTCATTTTCTTTAATTTTTTCTTTTATTTCTGTTTTTTTTCTTTTTTACATATTCAAATAAACTTACGTAACATATAAATTATATATACTTTTTCTTCTTTCTATTTTTAATAAGAGTTCTTATTGATATTATTGGTTTTTTATTTATTATAATTTTTATTTTTTTAGTTTTTCTAGAATTGTAATTTATCTTTACACATATTACTTTTATTTATGTAATTTAATATAATATATTATAATTTAAATTAGTTTTATTTTTTTTCTATTTAATTATCTTTTAAATTTGATTATTTATTTTGATCAAAATTCTTGTACTATTTGCAATGTGTGTGTTGTTTTATAATTCATTGTCGATTTTTATTTATTATCTTATTATGCGATTTTTTATGTTATAGTTTAGTACCTATGTAATAAAAAAATCAAATGAACAATTTATTTTTTCCAAAATCACTAACATTTTTTCAAAAATCAATTGAATAGTTTTCTTTTAATCACTATCGTAAGGGTGTCTTGAATAACCCAGACGCAGACGGGGGTCTCGCTGCCCAGTCAGCGAGTCGGGGGTTCAAGGGGCGACGCGCCCCTGGTCCTGGGGTTCGGGGGCAACGCCCCCGACTTTTACGGTGTACGTTAATTTATTTTAACATTTCAAATTTAATGAATTTTTATACCATTAAATGAAATAAATAATTTTATTTAATTGTTTATTTCAATTGAATTTATTTTTGGATGCATTTACCACCTTTTGCAGTCATGCATGCATCTCAATTAAACAGTCATATGACATTCATCAACTTTGCAGACACATATCAATTTCCAATGTGATTAGTCTGCAAGCATCTATCAATTTTTTCAACTGTATACATCAACTTTACCAGTTGAATAGTCATAGTGGGTGATCGTCTCAATTATTATCAAGTGAAATGTTAAGGGAAAATAAATCTATAAGTAGAATCATTTGCTTGATGATTTATACACATCTAACGAAAATTATCTAGCTATCCTTTGTAGATTGTCTTCTCTAAAATTTTCCAAATTTCAATATGGATCGAAATCTTATGGAGAATTTTTTCAATTCTTCCAATCCAGAAGAAAATTTCAACTTTCCACCACAAAATTCAAACCCTCCATACCGAATTCCAACATTCCCCAGCAAAATCTCAATTTTCATACCCCAAATTTTGATTTTAACCCAAACTCTCAAATGAATCCAATGGCTGCTCCTGGAGCTAATCCATATATGATGTATCCACCAGCTGATTATTATCATTATCCCTCTTATCCTCCTTTCATGCCATCTCCTCACGGATTTTCCTATGGAAGTCCACCTCAAATTCCTTCAAAATTAACGAGAATGGTTAGTAAAGATGGAGAGAGCACTCCGAGTTCTGGGCATGGTTCATCGCCACCAGAGATCGAGAGCATTAATCTCGAAGCAGATTTTGATGCTGAAGCTGAAGCTGAACAGAATATTACAAAGCAAAGAAGGGTAAGATGGACCCTTAAAGAGAATGATATTCTTGCACGTTGTTAGGTGAGTGCAAGCGAAGATTCGGTGGTCGGAACTGATCAGAAACTAGATCAATTCTGGAAAAGGGTAGCAACGGAGTACAATAAAAATCGTCCTCCCAACACTCCGTTGAGACTTTGGGAAGCAATGAAAACGCATTTCTATACGGCACAAAAAAGTGTCAGTACGTTTAATGCTGAATACATTTCTGTGAAGCAAGGTTGGAAAAGTGGCCACAATGACCAAGATATACTCATGGAGGCACTCAAGAAGTGGGAGCATAATCATAACGGACAATCTTTCAAACTTTTAGGAATGTGGCGAATTCTTAAGGATTGTCCGAAGTGGAACAACCCAGGAGATCGTGATCACCGCGGTAAAAAGAAGATGAAAACTTTCATGTCAGGGGCATACTCATCATCATCCAATAACGATGATGATGTTGAAGAGCGTGTTCGTCCCATAGGTCAAAAAGCGGCGAAGAAGAAAGAAAAGGGAAAAGGCAAGATAAAAACTAGTGATGCTCCCTCTTTGCACGATGTTCAATCAATGATCAGTCAAATATGGATAAGTATATCCATATTCAGGAGGGAAGAAATGAGCAACTTAAATACCAGAACAAAATGAGTGAGTATTATATACTCACTAAAGATACTTTCGGGATGGACTCTAATGCTCTTTTAGCACACAACATCATGGTTGAAGAGATTAAGAAAAAATGGGGGATGCAGTTATTCAACCTTTCATTTATGCAGTGTGTTTATTTGAGTTTACGTAGTGTGTGTTTTTTATTTTTCATGTAGTGTGAGTTTATGTAGTGCGTGTTTTTTATTTTTCATGTATCGTGGTTTGTTAAATTTATGCATTTGTTATTTAATTTATGTATTTTTATATGTATTATTATTTACTTTGTTTTTTTAATATGTTAACTATCTAAAAAATTAAATGATGTTAAAGCAAAAACTGCATGCCAACTAGTAAAAGCTGCATGCTAACTTGTTCCATGCCAACTAATGTCAGTTATCCTTGACAACTAATGCCAACTATCCTCTACAAAGTTCATTATTTAAGACAACTATCATCCACTAAGTTTTATCTATATATATGAGTGGTTCATTATTCACATCTCTCACAACTAAAACTTCTCAACAAATCACCACATCTCTTCTCAATTATCTTTTCTTTCCAATTCACATCTTCATCAATACTCATTTGGCTTTTCTTAATAATTTTTTAGTTGAAGAAGTAGAAGATGATAAAATGTTTCTCGAGATACTCGAACAACAACACAAGCTGCTTCAAAGCGTAGCAAGTTCTTCCACCATACCCAACAAAAGAAGGGTTATTAATCGGGATCGTGAAGCAGCCAATGCTCGACTCTTTGAGGATTATTTCTCTGAAAATCCAAGATGGCCAAGTGATGTGTTTTGGTGTCATTTCTGAATGAGGAGAGACTTATTTGTCCGCATAGTCAATTCCCTGGAGAGTCACGATGAATATTTTCATTTGAGAGATGATGCATCAGGTCGAGTAGGTTTATCACCGCTTCAAAAATGCACTGTTGCAATCCATCAATTGGCATATGGAGGTACAACCGACCATTATGACGAGTATCTTCGTGTTGCCGAAACAACTGCGGTAAATTGCTTGTTTAATTTTTGTCGATGTGTAATTGATATATTTGGTGAAAGATACCTAAGAAGACCGAATGCCAATGACTGTCAATGCTTGATCCACATGCATGAACGAAGACACGGCTTTCCTGGGATGCTAGGTAGCCTTGATTGTATGCATTGGGAATAAAAGAATTGTCTAGTCACTTGGAAAGGTCAGTTTACCCGCGGTGATCATGGAAGTCCAACGCTTATGCTTGAAGCAGTTGCATCTGCAGATCTGTGGATATGACATGCATTTTTTGGAGTTGCAGGTTCAAATAATGATGTAAATGTTCTTTACCAATCATCATTGTTCAACGAAGTGATAGCGGGGAAAGCGCCGAAACTTAATTTTACAGTGAATGGTAGACATTATACCAGAGGGTACTATTTTACTGACGGGATCTATCCGGAGTGGGAAGCTTTTGTCAAAAGCTTTCATTCTTCGTATGACCCCAAGAAAATGTTGTTCAAGCAAATGCAAGAGTCTGCAAGAAAGGATGTCGAGCAGGCATTTGGTGTACTTCAAGCTCAGTGGGCAATGATTAGAGGTCCTGCTCGTTTTTGGTACCGGAGTAATTTGAAGGATATCATGTATACTTGTATTATTCTTCACAATATGATAATTGAAGATGAAGGAAGTGCATCAATTGAGTGGTCGGAGACAGGAGAATCCACCAATAACGAGATCAATCTTGCTACATCGGGAGCATCATCTGCTTTTGCTGTTCGAGTAAATATAGAGGCAGAGCTACGAGATAAGAAACAACATCACAAGCTTCGAGCCGAGTTGATTGAGCATATTTGGGCAAAATACGGCAATAATAATATTAATAATTAGTTTGTTTAAGAAGTTTTTATTTATTTCAATATTTTATTTTATGTAATCTTTTTTTTTTCTCAATGTTGTTTTTCATTGTTCTTGTATGAATAAAATTGTTGGTTTTTTTTTATTTGGTAAAAAAAGTGATTCATTTTAATTTAAAAAAATTAAATAAAAAAATTTAACGATGACTTTGAATTAATACCTAAAATTAATATTTAAAATTAATTACTTAATTTTGTATAAAATTAATATATATGTATATATATTAAAAGTAAATGATGTATTGGTGGGACCCTCAAAGTTATGTATGTACCATATGTGATATATGATGTTTTGAAGGAGAATAGGTATTTTGAAAAGTAGGTACATAACTTTTGATGTGGCGGAGTTATGTACACTATTGTGGATGCTCTAAGGGCATCCATAATAGGCTCAATTTTATGGTACAAAACAATTCATATGTACCAAAACATGGTACAAAACTATAGTGGACGAATTTTTGAATGGTACAAAATTAAAAAATATTTCTACTGCATGTACCCAAATATTTTAACTATTCACCTATCATTTTTCTGAAAATGAGGCCCGCCAGCCACTATTTTCTTCACTATGCTTCAATTTTTTTTCCTTCTTTAATTATTTCTTATATTTTATGGATTGTTTGCAATTTGAAATAGATATAGCATTGAAATCAAACTTGACATTTTGGGATAGTCTTAATTTTTTTGTCTCATTATATTTTGTGTTTTTGAATTCAATTATTTGATTCTTTATTTTAATATTTGAACCTAAAATAATATATATATTCTAATTAATTTAATTATATATAAGATGAAAAATATAATTATTTTGAGTGGTATGACAAGCGGGACTCTCTAAAGTTATGTATGTACCATGATGATTTGAATAAGAATTAGTATTTAAAAAAGAGTAGTGATTTTCAGCCAGATTCTGTCTAGCCAGCTTCTTTTATTATTTTTAATAATTAATTAATTTAATTAATAAAATACTAATTATTCAATAAATTTACATTGATGTCCTCCATAATAATTAGGGCAACTCTATATGCGCTTCAATTCAGAAGAAATCGAAGATGGAAAAAAAAAATAAAGAAATGAAGAAAAGAAAGAAGATGAAGTTGCGCCCCTTTCTTCCGATCCGCTTCTGGAGTGATTTTAATAATTAATTACAAATCACTAATTTCATGACAGAAGGATAATATAGTAAAAACATAACATTTAATAATTAATATAATTAATTTATTAATAATACACTTTTATTAATCATAAAAAAATTAGATTCTGCCTAGCCAGAATCTGACTGATTAGCATTATTCTTTAAAAAATAGGTACATAATTATTGATGTGGCGATGATGTGGCACATTCATGTAAAAAAAACATGATACACTGTTATAGATGTAGATTTCTTAGTACATGAATCTAGGAAAATGTTGATTTTCAGAGTAGTCGGTTAAAATTGAGATAAAATAGTTGCATAAACAGACAAATTTGCCAATTTGGTCGGTGGTAGGTGGTTAAAGGAGTGGTCCAACGATTATTTTGAATGGGGTTCGAAAGTTTCCGATCCATTAATTTATCGTAATTAATCATTACGTAGTAAATATTGAAAAATGAAAATATATTTATATATGTTAATATAACGGCTTTAATAATATAATTATATATATATACATAAAAGTTCTTCAATAACTTAAATAGAAAATAATTATAATATAATTACATATAAATCATTTTCGCCAAAAGTATGCATGTAGACCACTCTTTCAAATGGGAGTTCAACCTCGAACCAAGTAACAAAAAATCTTGTACAACAAACACACACACACACATATATATGGAGAAAAGAACTTGTACAACATGTTTAATAGACCGAGCCAATCTAATTTTTAATGAACCATTAGTTATGTCAAAAAAAATTGACTTGATTTAATGCATATTGTACGTGATCAAAATTTATCGACCAATCAAATAGTGTCGCGTGAAAATTAAATCATTAAATATCCAAATTATATTGTCTCTTTATATTTTAGGAATTTCAATTTCTACTTAAATAAATAAATAAATAAATATTTAATATGTGGAAAGTTTCAACCAATAAGTATGCGATAAATGGCGGGCTCGAGCTCATATAAGAAATTAACACATTGTTCCATAGAATCATAAAAATGCAAGACATCAATAAACTTGTGGCACCTAAGCCCTAATGCATCCTTACTCTCTAATTTGCCTATATATAGCATTAAATAAAAAAGACACAATTCAAGAGCTCAACAGTTGGAGAAGCTTCCTTAGATAATTTCTCTAACAACCTCCAAAGTTTTCTTGCAAGTTCAAGTCATTATTCGTGGAAAGCAACGTGTTCTTCGTCAGAATCATCTAAATTCAACATTTGATCAGGAATCAAGGTGCTCCACCTTTCGATCGGAATTACCAAACTCAAAATCTTCAAGATATTTTTGCTAGATTCAAGAAGCTCTTCGTCAAGATCAACTCAAATATATTGTTCGATCTAGAATCAAAGTTTATGACCCTCCGAATTGACGTTATCAACTCAAATCTTCAAAACATTCTTACAATAATCAACTCATTTTTTGAAGAAGTGACATAATCTTCGTCAAGATAATCTCAATCCATAGTTTGATTCGAAATTAAAGTTTCGACCTTTCAAATCAACGATATAAAATCTAAAACATCAAGTTCGTGAAGATCGAATATATAAATCCACTTTGAAAATCTTGAAATAACAACGATGATCAAATTTTGAAGAGGATAGCCAGAAGATCAAAATAGAGAATCGAACCACAATCGTAATTTCAATCCAAATATATTTCTTTGTACATTTTTAATAAACACACGAAATTAATGTTACATGTATATTGTTGAAAGATGGAAACGAACATCCTCTGTGTGTCACGCTCCAATTTTCATAAAATAAAATAATAACAATAATAAAGAAGGGACGCCAATTTTATTAAAATATAAAATATTCAATTTTACTAGAACGGAAGCTGAATAATAAAATCTCTTTAATAGACCATCATCACACGTCACCACACACATCGCCCGAATAAATCATCAACCTGAAAAATGTAATAGCTTTGGAGCAGTGCTATTGACTCAGTGGTGAACACATTTATTACAGTTATACAATTATAACAAATTATAATATGGGTAGTCCGCGGCTAATATAACAGAACATATGCAGGTCATTAGCCAATAATAATTATTGTAACCCGTAGGTTAATAATGGTGCACCTGCATAAAGCATAACAAGAATATATAGTAATAACGTGCGCCACATCGTATCCCCACCTTAACCTTGACTTGAACTTTTGACTCAACTTGATTAAAAAATAACTTAGTTAGGTCCGTACGCGCCGCCTAACAATAAATATAAACATAATAATTATAATAACTTTAAAATAATTTGCATGAATAATATGGTTTAATAAAACTATATAATTTGGAACTTTAAAATAACGATGTATGAATTTCAATTAAATTCTAAGCCCACTTCTATCTCTCCCTTAATCATATCTCTTCAAGCTCACCTTACGTATCAACCCAACAACAAACTAAAATAAGTAAATAAAAACTCTTCTCTCCTCTTTTACACATTCACGTTCACCACTTCCCAAGAAAAATATATATATCTCTCTCTCTCATCAAAACTAAGCTCCTCATTTCTCTTTCACTCGTCGAAACAATGCATGTCATGGAACATCACATGAACACTTATTTCTTCCCTCATCATCACTCAAAATTCTACCCCCAATGCACAAGCAAAACCCTATATACTTACATATATATACCTTGAATGAAAAGCCACTTCATTTGAGATGTTGTATAAATGTTTTTTGTGTGTTTTGACAATGAAACAAAGCCCTCTACTTATAGTGGAACTAAAAACTATGAAAGATCTCCAATTAAATTATCAAACTAAATGTTTTAAGAAGATGGAAAAACTCCATCAATATTATAATCATTTTGCTAAGAAAAAACATCTTCAATCTCCTAATTGTTTTAAATGCTCACGTGAGGAGACCTAAAATATGGTTCAAAATAAATAAATAATTAAATAATCACTTTACTATTTTATATAATTATCCAATGCAATAAAACTATATAATAACTTTTAAAATGGATCACCTTAAATAAAAAGTTTTAACTTTAAAACAATATAAAAGTTCCACTAAACTCAATAATAATAATAATATAAGCGCGACTTATAAGAACGTAAAAAAATATTTTAATTAACATGCATTAATAAATAATATTTTTGAACCATATTTTATATAAAAATAACAATTAATTTTAAAAAAAATCGGATCGTTAAGCTGTATAGAATGAAGAAGTGTCGAGTTGAATTTCCACCCTCTCTCCACACAAAATAAAAAAAGGGGAAAAAAAGAGAGGGAGATGAACGAAACGTATGTGTTTTTTTTTCTTCTTTTTTTTTCCTTCATCTTTTTACTCAAAAACATGTACATTATGTTTTTTAGGGTCGAACATGAATATTATTAGCAGCCAGTTATTTAATAATTAGTAGCTCTGGGCCTATTAGAAGCCCAATAAATGATACTGGGTTTCTCTGACATAGATTCCCACAATAAGACCTATTACCAGTCCTTTTCTTTTTGGTAATTCTATTTACAACCATTTTTTCTCTACAACTCCCTAATTAAATTTAAATATAGATATAATTTTGATTGACTTTTTTGCCCTTATAAGTTATAACCCCTAATTCTTCTTAGTTAACAAAAGCATTTCATCTAGTAAATAACACAAACACAAACAAAAACATTTCATCATGGCCTCCTCATCATACTTCGTTAAAGCAGATTATCTTTTTTAGTACACCAACTTCAATTAAAATCAAGTTTTAACAAAATTAAGTAAATAAGTTGCTCAATTTGATTATTTTTTTTCGCTTTCTTTTATTCCTTCTGCTTGTAATTAAAACAAGTGCTGAAACGAAGTTTTCTTCTATTACACTACCACATAATTCACTATTAAGACAAAATTTTAAGATTTCAAGAAAAAAAAGAAACACATTTACATATATAGATGAAAAAAAATAAAAGAATTATAACAAACAAAAAATCAGGAATGCAACATTGTCAAAATTATCAAGAAGTTAGTGATATTAATCATTCTCTATCAATTGAATCATCATGATTAAGAACTTAATTAATCTTAACAATAATTAATCATAAATTCTAAATCTGGTTTGGATGGGGGAATTGATTCCAGAATTTGGAAATTGATTTTTACGAAGTAAACTTGGAGTATGAACTATATGAGCATTTTTTTCCTTTTAATTATGGAAGGCTATGGAGGAGTTTTATTTTATTAAAATTTTAATATCATAGATTTAAGGGCAAAAAAGTCTATCAAAATAATATTTATAATTTAATTTAAAATGAAAATTGTGAGGAGAAATAAGGGGGTTGTGAACCCTTTTTTTATTATTTAGGAAACCCATCACCATTTTTTTTTTCTTTTGGGAAACCTATTAAAAATCTTTAATTCAATAAAATTGATTTGAGGGTAGAAGAATCTAAAACCCAATGATAATTATAGACCTTAAGATATAATACTAACCATAATTAACAACCATCAGTTCATAATCTGAAAATAATAACCATAATTATTTAAAATAAAACGAGTCAAGTGGATTTATCGTGGGTCGCCGCATGAGATAACAACGTATTTTTTAGCAAAGTTGAAGCCAATAAGGGTTCTATTAATAAATAATGAGTTAACTTTACTACAAAAATGTGTATATATATTTATTTTTTTATTTTTATTTTGCTTCGAAGATCGATTACCACTAGGGGAAATTCTACCCTACATGTTGAGGTACTATCCTAACAACTAATACATTTTAATAATATTTAATTGTATATTACATATAATCTTTATAATTTTTAAATCGTGAATTACATGTTGGGGTAGTATCCTAACATGTAGGGTAGTATATAGTTTTATTTTGGAAGAATATTGTGTGTCAAGATAGGATAAATAAAATATTTAAAAGAATCCAGAAAGAGTAGGGGTAAATCAGTAAATGTGGAAGGTTGTGGACCCACTCCGAGTGGTTGCAGGATTCTCTCGCATGGGTCACATGGGCTGGTCAATGTCGTATTTATTTATTATTTGGATCAGCTTTCTGTCTTATTTACAAAAATATAAAAAAAAACAGTGTATTATCATATTTTAGTATGACCTTTTCAGAAATTTATAAAAATGCCATGATCTTTTATAAATAATAATTTTATAAATAATAATTTAATACCCTGCCTTTTGAATATACAACAAATCTAACTTGAAATTAATTTTCTGGCTTTTAGTTACCGACGTGTATCTTTTTACCCAAAAATTTTAATGACGTGTGGAATATTTGTGTCACGTCAGTTAATCAAATAAAATATATTTCACTCAACGCCGTATGTATAAAGATATACGTCGGTAACTAAAAATTCGAAAATTAATTTCATGCTAGATTTGGTGTGTAACACCCTAAATTCTATAATTTAAAATGTTAATACTTTTATCTTTTTAAAGTGAAAAATGAATAACAATAATAATATTTTATATATATATATATATATATATTTTTCTTTTCTAAAATGATCATGTTTGAAATTTCAAGTAGGAAAACATAGTGCAATTTTACTTTTCTAAAATATTTATACTTAAATCAAAATACTTACACTTCATAAACTACAATATATTTCAGTTTATTTCAAAGAGTAAGTCATAAGTTCTAAAAATATAAAATTGATACTCATAACATTGATAAAGCTATAATATTCAACTACTAGTTTAAGTTAGTCCAAAAATACTAAACGAACACAAAATATCAAGTTTAAAATAATTTATTTTAAGCAGCAAATCCAAAAGTTCAAGTTAAGTAACCAAAACATCTAAAGAAAGTCAACCCCCATTTCCTTCACGCCGCTCCAAGCTATTGACCTGAAAACATTTAAAATGTGGGATGAGTACTCTTAAAACGTACTCAGTGGTGGGGAATCATGAACATTTCTTTCTATTTATCCAACTGAAATAAATCGCATGAATTAATGGATTTAGGGTGCTCTTCTTCTGATTCTAGAATACATCTTGAACTGTGCACAGGACCTATTCTGGTGCCTATAAAACGCTTCTGTGCGTATGAAACGCTATTCTGATCCGATGCGTATAAAACGCTATCCATATTCCATCCATGATAATTCAAGTTGGATTAAAAATATTTCTGTCTGAAAAAAGCATATATCATATACTTTTATTTCAAAGATAATAATTTTACCCACACGAGAATAATGAGCACGTAATAATTGAGCAGAGAATCACAAAGTAGACGAGGGTCCTAATTGCGCCGCACCTAGTATCAAAATAATTCCAAATAAATCATTTAAGCTAATTCTAATTTTAATAAATCTGAAAATAAGAAATTTATGGACTTATTTAATCAATTTATGAAGTTATGGGCTAGATATTAACTTCTGAAAAGTTATGGTATCCAAATATATTTTTAAATAAATGCATTCTAAAATTAATAAAACTTTTTAGGGCCTTTTTCTGAATTCTGAAAATTAATGGTAAAGAGTCATAATGCAAATAACTTAATTGCAAATAAACCCTCCACTTCTTTTTTCTAAACTCAAGACAGCAACATATTAGAAATCATAATCCTCAAATTTCATTCTAAATCCCTAAATCTCATTCTCCCTCTTCGTCTACTTATTCTTCTACTTCTCTGCCAACACCTTGCTGCTAATTAACGTCAAGAAGATGACATAAAGCCACCCTCAAATCAATCACAAACCCGGCTACCAGACTCGACTCAGCCACTGACAACTTGACACAAACCGGCGGTCAATACTTCACTACCGCCGACTACCCATCTAAACCCGAACTACCCAACATCGGTGAGCTCACCACTATCCGCCGACGACCTACGACCAACTACCAAACTGCCTAAGCACAACCGCGGCTCAGAGAGATGTTGCCGAGACCCAAGCCCAGCCGACGACGCCCCTGCCCTGCTTCGACAACCCAGATCCACGCTCGACACCACAGACCAGGCCAAAGCTCGACTTAGAATCAGATGCTACTTAACATGTTAGCTGTGAAAACAAAATTTATCAAACTCATCATCATTAAAATCAACCATATATGCAATATGTACCTGAATTGTATTTTGAATTTCTTGCTTGAAGGAAGAGTCGAAATTCTCTTCAAAAATAAAGGTATTGAAGTTGTGAGTTTTGAAGAAAAGTGTATGAGTTATGGTTTGCATAAATAGGAGCACACGAAGCTTCCAGACGACATGGTAAGAATAAGATCAGCTAAAGCCTCAATTTTTAGGATAAACTATAACTATAATATTTGTTTTAAGAATTAGGATAAATATAAGAATATAAATAATATTTTTATTGTAATATCATATTTATCCTTTAAAGAAAAATAAAAATAATTTTTTTTTTATTTTGAAAGGACAAAATAAATAAGTTGAATATATTTACAAGCCCATTTAATAATTTTAAGATCCAAGCTTAAGTTCTAAAATTTCTTTTCTATACTGGGGGCGCAATATCGGACTACCTCAAGTCCGTCGAATTCTATCAAACATCATCAAATAAATTATAACTCGATTTTAAAGCAATTAAATAGTTAAAATAATTTAAATCACATAAAAATGGGTTGTTACATGGTGTATATTCAAAAAATTATGTATTAAATTGTTATTTATAAAAGATTTTGATATTTTTGTGAATTCCTTGAAAGATCAGACTAAAATTTGATAATACCCCTAAAAAAATATATCAATCAACTATACCGCTTAAGTTTTTTTTCTCAATGTTTAAATAAATTCATAATATAATTTTGAGTAAAAATACATCCCCCAATGTTTTTGCCTTTCTTATTTTGTGGATTATTGTAAGAAATTTATCTAAAACGCATATGCAACTAACAACTTTAGAGTTATCTCGTCATTAAAAAAAAATTAAATTACTTATTTATGTAACAACAATTTCACAATGGTTCCCAATTCCATATTATGATTAGTGTAAATGCATAAAATTACTCATTTTTTTAATACAAAAACTTTTTTTACTCAATATAAGAAAAGTATTCAAAAAATATTTATTTTATCTAAAATACTGTCAAAAAGTGATCACATATGGGCATCTTAAGCATTTTTTTACATTAATCTTACACAAATGTACTTGAAATACACAAATAAACATGTGAATGTACTACGAAAATGACATTTTTTTGCCTCATTGCATTCAAGTCGACATGATTAAAAAAGAAATAAATTAAATACTTACTTAGAGCATCTTTAGTGGTGAAGAGTTTGGAGAGAGATCCGAAAATATATGTTGATGTGGAGGAGAGAGGGGGAAAGTAGGGGGAGAGAAATGGAGAGAGAAATAGCAAAAGTGCTCTCTCAAATAATGGGTCCCACTGAGAGTGGGATTGGGCAGGAGGTGTGACACACTCTACAGATGAGTGAGTGAGATAATGGGGCCCACGCGATAGTTGTTGTCCCCCCACCATTTCTTCTATTTTTAAATATAAAATGGTATAATATATGTATATATGTATTTGAGATAAATATGGTAGATGGAAATGTTGAAAATCAAGGCACTTTAACTTCTTTTTTTTTTCTTTTTTTTTTCAACCGTGTGAGCAACAATTGATTTCCAAAGGTTGTTTAACAATTTGTATTTGTTAACAATGTTGTATTTTTTTTAATGTTGTTTTAGTTGTATTTTTTTTTTTCTTTATTTCACTTTTAATTGTGTTGTATTTTTAATCATTTCATAATTCCATAATACGTGCTATTAATTATTGTTCAATTTTTTCTTAGACGTTTTTATAAAATCCGATATATATTCATATTATTCAAATAAAATATATTAATTAAATTATTATTAAAAATATATTACAATAAATTTTATAAGTTAAATGAATAATATAGAGGATAAATGAGAGTGATATGATGGTGGGACCCATGAATAGTTACTTTTGAGGTAGTATTGTTGGAGAAAAATATGTTTTGAGAAAGTAAAAGAGAGAAATGTTGATGTGGCAGTGACGTGGCACACATATTCCTGAAAGTAGTATAGTACCACTGTGGATGCTCTTATGTAACAACAATTTCACAATGGTTCCTAGTTCCACATTATGATTAGTGTAAATGCATAAAACTACTCATTTCTCTATTACAAAAACCTCTTTTACCCCATATAAGAAAAATCATTCAAAAAGTTCGATCACATGTGGGCATCTACATTTCTTACTTCAATTTTACACAAATATACTTGAAATATATACAAATAAACATGTGGATGTACTACGAAAGTGATATTTTTTGTCTCATTTCATTAAAGTCCGCATGATTAAAAAAGAAACAAATTAAATACTTACTTATGCAACAACAATTTCACAATGGTTCCTAATTCCATATTAGGATTAGTGTAAATGCATAAAATTAACCATTTTTCTATTACAAAAATCTCTTTTACCCAGTATAAGGAAAAATATTCAAAAAGTCAGATCACATGTGGGCATCTTACATATTTCTTACACCAATCTTACACAAATGCACTTGAAATACACAAATAAACATGAGGATATACTACGAAAGTGTCATTTTTTTATCTCCTTGCATTAAAGTCCACATGATTAAAGTAAGAGAAGTAAGTACGACTAACAAATCACAAGAAAGAGACACAAATTTAAAGTTCGATCAGTATTCTCAAATAAAACTACCGTGAACTTAAATATTATGATCGAAATTCAATCACGATTTAATCGAAATTCTGATCAGGATTCGAACATAACTCAAATATTCTATCTATTAATAATAGCAAAACGAAACTAATCTAAATATGATCGGGTCCCGATCGAGCTGCGATTGGGATACAATCGGGAATCCCTTATCGAGATTTAAACTGTGTATTAGGGTTTGCATTTTGTGTCTATAAACATGAAAAAAAGATGTAGGCTTCTACATTGCATTACTAGCGCACACTATAAAAAAAAGCTTTGATCAGGATTCGATCAATTTTAAATTAACATTTTCGGCCTTCGACTAGGATTTGGGTTGGGATTAGACGAAAAAATATAAATATGCTAGTCATTCAGGCATAGCAAAAAGAATTATTGCAATACATTAAACGGGGGAAAAAAGATTACTAATTTATGTACTAATATCTTTGTTATATTGTTGCTGACTTGTTGATGCCATTAAACAACACTTTAAAGCAGACTTTTGAGAGATTCAATGATTGTTCACAATATTTAGGGTTTAGAGGGATTCACGGTCTCGAACTCTTCGTCGGGATGTAATGAATCACAAAAATTCAAATTTCTTTGATAGGGATAGATTCATGCGAGTGGTTGATAGGAATTTACTTTTGGGATTAATTGCACTCACCATATGAAATAAGTCCAAATATGTATATTTAAATAAGGACATGTTGAAAATATAAAAATTTTCTAAGAATGGGACCACTTTCGATTCTGAATGATTTATTAGTGGGACCCACGTCTGATTCAAAACAAAGAAGTAATTGTACTTTCAGTTTGAATAAGTCCAAATAGCGACGTTGGAAATACAAAAAATTCTTAGGAGGGACCCGCATTTGTTCCATAGGTTAGAAGGAGACCGGGATCGGGATTTGATCGAGATTCCGATCGAGATTTTGATTGGGATTCAATTTGTTGTATTATTTGTCTATATAAATACATCTATTGTATATCTTATTGACCTTACTTTAGTTATTTCTTTATCTTGTATCTTTGATGAATTGCTATCAAAATGAATGATTCAACTTCATCTAGAGAGATTCGATTTGAAAGTATGAATGAAATTCAGTTTGTCTGTTTGTTTTAAATCAAAGGAAAAAAAGCTCACATATTTTTTTTAATTATAGTTCACAATTATCACTTTGACGTAGTGAATATCATAGGTGAATGGTAAATTCATAATCTTCACATGTAGTGCTTTGAGATTAGTAATACTTTTACCAATTCTGGTTAGTATCTTTATAGTATTTGCCAATGAACGCCATTGTGTTTCTCGGAATGAAGTCGAAGAAGATTAAAATTCAGATTTGGAATGGCTTCCAAGAATAGGAAGTCGTTATGAATAACGTCAAATTCACACAAAGAAAAATGAGACGAAAGTCACGATTCGACTCACTAAACGGTGGAGTAATATTGTTGAGTTTCTTCAAATTAAGCGTGGTGATATTCTCACATTCCAAGAATACGGTGGTATTACGCGCAGTGAAAATGTCTTCGTTGTTCATGTCACTGAAATGGTTAATCTTGATGATTAAAAATCACCGCCTTGTTTAGTAAGACTATATCTACTCAATTAATTTTTGATGTTATGCTTTGGATTGAACAAATGTATTAAATCAACTTTTGTGATCTTGACTTCTCATTTTGATATATTTATTTGATGATCTTTCGCACCATAAATTTCAATACATCAGGATTCTAGTCGGGATTCAGATCGGATTTCATGATATGTGATCGGGATTTCAATCGGGATTCACGATAAGTGATCACCCTCAAATTTGAAAGTCTTGATCACTATGATCATATGACGTTCGGAATCTCGATGGTAATCCCGATCGTAATCCTGATGACAATCTTAATCAGAATCCTATCGGAATTATGATCGAGATTATCATTGGGATTACCCCATTAGGATTACGATCCCATCAAGATTCCGATCGGGATTACCATCATAATTGCGATTAGAAGTACTATCGAGATTCTTTTCGTCATATGATCACAGTGATCGAGACTCCTGAATTTGAGGGTGATCGTCGTGATTCCGATCATCATAAGATCGGGAGTCACATTAAGATTACAAACATTAAAAAGTCAACACATATGATTCCAATCGAGAATCGCAATTTTGATCGAAATCTCGATTGGAATCTTGATTGTATTTCATTTGTTATGCACATTTGGGGGTTGGTGGAGATATTACTTTTGATATTAAATATTTGTAATTCCCTTCAAAATGGTAGATCGTCTACAAAAAGCCTTCCAATATTTTTACAAAAAACTTCCAAGTATGGGCCCGTGTCCTTTTGCTTTGGAAAATGAAAAAGCAAGACTATTTAAGTAAAAATGAGTATTTATTAAAGTGGAAATACCTATTTATACCCATATATATAGTGTTCACTTCAAAAATACCCACAAACATAATAACCATTTACTATATACCCATTTTATCTATTTTACCCTTATTTTCCCAACTTTTTCAAAAATCTTACACAATTCTTACACATATCAGATCAATCATTGTGCATTTAATTCAAAAAGTAAATCAAACATAATAAGACAAATTGAATGAAACAAACATAAAATATTTTTAAAAAATGTGGTATTCTTGAACGAAGCATTTAAGACATTAAATATACATTGCTTTCTCGGGAACTTAAATGAAGCATTCAATTTCTAACCTTAATCCCATTACGTAAAGGAAAAGAAAATCAGTTGAATTAAAAAAACTAGGGGAATCATCCCAAATTGAAAATCAAATGAACCTAATATCTTCTCCTTCTTCTTCTCCGATGAATCCACTTGGGCCGACCAATTAAAAAAAATCACCAGAGAAATTGGAAACCAAACTGGAGAAAGTTGAATCCGTAATTTGTCCTCCTCCCTTTTTTTTTCTCTTACGAACTCACCGCCGGCGTGACGACTGGGTGAGATGAATGTGGAGACAGAGCAGTTGATGAAAGAACACCAACTGCAAGATGTAAATTAGCTGACTAAGTTTAATAATTATTTACAGATAAAACAACAATTAAAAAATTACCCCCTCATGAATGAAGTTAATGCTTTTACAGGTATTTGATAGAAATTTAAATCCAAAAATGTATCCAAAGAAATCGATAACATACATCTCATTTCTCAAAGAATATTGGCATTGGCATCTATATTTTTGTGAACATAACGATGCCATAACTTATCATGAAAAGTAAATATGCAATTACATTAGTAATTTTGTTTGTAGAGCAGCAATCAGAAGACAAAAAACAGAAGAATTATATATATATATATATATATATATGTTGAAATCTGATTAAAAAAACGAGAATAAAAAAATGAATGATGGATCAACAGTTTCTAACATACGGTTCTGTTCGGCCATTTCAGGGTGCATCAACATTGTACGGCCCTCATACACTCGGTGCCTACATTCAAGAATTCCAGTTGCTCGCCATAGCCCTGATCAACGGAAAACCAGTTGAATCCGGTCCACAACCCCCAGATCTACTCGACAAGCAAATAAGCTTGCTCACACCAGTAGTGATGGATGCAACTCCAATTGGTGTAAAATTTGGGGATGTCAGCGTAGATGTACCCAAGAACGCGGTCTTCAAGATAAGTGACAAAGAAATTGAAATCTCATGCGAAGCTTGACAGTCTTGTAGTTGGCTTCCTTGTGAGTATATAAGGGCACAACTCGAATACCTTTTCTGAGGTCCCACACAACACAATTCTCATCTTCTCGCAGCACTCCTTTGATGGTTTTGTCGAGTTCAAGTACTCTGTGCACGGTACCAGCTTCGATATGCATTCCGATTGCCCTTCCGCCACTCTCCTCGCGGCCAAATACTAGCGCCACCGTCACCATCACCATGATCGTCAAGGAAGAGATTGCCATTTTCTTTTATTCTTCTTCTTTAGTACAGAAAAGAGAGAGAGTAGTGGTGGATGGATTGGATTGTCCGATCTATGATGGTGGAGGATGATTCATTGGAGAAGATGAGAGAAAAGGAATTAGGTTCATTTCATTTTTAATTTGGGGATTTTTAGAAATTGAATATGTCGTATATCTAAATAGTAAAAATACTGTATCTTTTTTTTTTTATGAGAAAGTGGGACACTTGTCAATAAAGTAAAAAAAATGCAAATGCATCCTACTGCATGATATACAAAACTGAAAAGGTGCAATGCTTTCACGTGAGTTACTTTAACTTTTTGACTATCTCATCTCGGTAAAAATTATTTAAAATGGAAGGATTCCTTTATTTTCTCATCAACTTGCTTCTGTGGAGACCACCAATGTAGTTTCAGAAGCTTCGCATCCTCGGCTGGCTTTTCTTCACTGTGAGTCAATTCCTTAGCCACAATACTATTCTTCATTCAATTCAACTTAGTTTCATCTTTTTTTAGTGTTTATGCCCTGTTTATATTAATATTTCTTCTCTATTAAGAGATTGAAAAATAAAATAAAATTGCGATGATATGATGATGTTGTCTTATGGAAAAAATAAGCTGGGAAATTCTAGAATATTAGAATCATGCACAAAACTAAATAAAAGTTTCAGTCATTTTCTCGAAGAAGAAGACAGTGGTAAAATATAGTTAGCTATTAGTGATGTATATTTAGTTTTTAACTTTTAATTTCTCTCCTTGAAGATTGGACTTAAAGCCTAAGCCAAGAAGGTATGAACGAAGTGTCGGGCCAATTTCAAAGATATGGGGTGTCTTTCTTCACCCGGAACTACGCTACGAGATGTCTTCATCACATTCACAAGTTAGTCTTCATCCTCAAATATCGAAAGCATGATGATTAAGTATTTATTTTCGTAAAATTTAAATCTTTAATTGCTTTAATTTATAGTTTAGTTATATTTCGATTTGTTATTTACAATTAAATTATGTTGTTATTTGAAATTATTTAAGTGTTCATAAATCGACTTTATTTAAGTGTTATTTGAAATTATTAGATTTTTTTAATGATTTATTTAGCATGATTATATGGAAGTAAGATTTAGCATGATTATATTTAGCATATTTAAATATTTTAAATTAGGGTAATTTATTGAAATTTTATGATGAATTGGATATAAAATCGCTCCCGAAGACCGGTACCGGTACCAGTCGGTAGGTGCCAGTACTGATCAATGATAGAGACTGGTCTCAGTCGGTGATATGTACCGGTCCCGGTCTGCTAACGTTAGGTTTTTATTTTGTAAAATTTAGATCTTTAATTGCTTTAATTTATAGTGTAGTTATATTTTTATTTGTTATTTACACTTAAATTATGTTGTTATTTAAAATTATTATGATTAATTATTTAACAGAAGAAAATTTTAAGTTTAAAATCGTGAATATTTTTAGATAAGATTGTTTTGAATATGAATATCTTTCATAATATTATTTGAGAAGTGATAGTAAGTAAGAATAGTTGGAATTTTCACTTAAAATATTATTTTATAAATTAGATTTTTTAATGATTTATTTAGCATGACTATATGGAAGTAAGATTTAGCATGATTATATTTAGCATATTTAAATATTTTAAATTAGGGTAATTTATTGAAATTTTATGATGAATTGGATATAAAATCGCTCCCGAAGACCGGTACCAGTACGTGTCGGTAGGTATCAGTACTGATCAATGATAGGGACTGGTCTCGGTAGGCAATAGGTACCGGTACTGATCAATGATAGAGACCGGTCCCGGTCGGTGATAGGTACCAGTCCCGGTCTACAGACGTTAAGTATTTATTTTTGTAAAATTTAGATCTTTAATTGCTTTAATTTATAATTTAGTTATATTTCGATTTGTTATTTACACTTAAATTATGTTGTTGTGTATAGCCTGCTTGGAAGAGATCTGAGGTTCGATTTCTCGAGCCGAAGATTGACTTATATTACAAATGGAAGGTGTTCGAAATAATTTATAAAACACTTAATGATATTGGTGGGGAACCCCTCTTAGCTCATTTCAGAACATGGTGCTTTGGTCATGTTTTATCTTGGAGGCCGGATAATAGTGCTTCTAGAGCACTTCACGTTCTATTAAGCTATGAGATTATCAGTGATAATCCCGATGAGATTTGGTTTTCCGTACAAGACATTCAGTTTCGATTTTGTCCTGAGCATTATGCATTGGTGTCAGGGTTGAATTTTGGATATTCTAGTTTTGTCCTGACTGAAGGGCCTCATGATCTGTCTACACTTGGAGTTTATAAACGGGTGGCCAATGGTGAGTCAATTAGTTTGAAAGTCCTACTGCAGAAGTTCAAACAACTCACATTATATGAGGGTTCAGAGACATTGCCTGTGGATGATAATGAGAAGTGTGATGATTACCTGAAAGTGGCTAATATTTTAGCCTTATATTTCTTCTTTCTTGGATTTGCCGAATCGCGTAAAGTCGAGGATTGGGCCTGGATTTTAGTTGATGAGTTATCGGCTTGGAATAGATTTCCTTGGGGGGCATACACCTACGGTGCCCTGATACACTATGTTGGCATTGCTCCAATGACGACGTCTGAGGTCATACCAAAGTATCATCTTTACGGTCCTATGTGGGCTCTTCAGGTAATTGATTTTGATGTATTATAGTTAATTTTAATCATCGAATTTAAATATTATATGTTTTCACAGGTTTGGGCATACGAGACCATACCTGCATTGGGAGAAGCCGCTGCTAATCGCAGTTTCCAGAACAATATTCCCCACATGCTCAGTTGGAAGTTTGGAGTTCCATCAAGTATCGATTTTGGGAGTATTTTTGGCCAACAAGTATATATATTTCTTAATTTGTATATGTATTTTTATTTAAGACTCATTTTTTTGTTAATGTTGTCCATTTCCTTTATCGCGAGATGATGGTTTCGGCTCATGAGGCCGAACAAGAATATTGGATGAGCACACGTAGGGGTGAAATATTTGGTGTTCGTTTTCTGATTGTGGAGAATCCGTTGCATCTAAGACAGATCCGAGATGGCAGACCAGTTCTTTTTCGTAAAGCAACGCGCGGTCGATGTAGTGAGAATGCCTCTGTACAGATCGATGAAGAGGAGGAGGAAGAACAGCAGCAGCCTCATAGGCGGACTCAAGGTAAATGAAAGTCTAGTGAGTATGATATGCTCAAAGTGGACCTCACTCATCACATGGATACTATTGTTGCACCCAGAATAACAAAGGATGTTGTTAGTCAATTGAAGGGGTTCGTTAAATCGTTCTTTGGCTCAAAGCACTCTTCTAAGAGCAAGTCGAAGTCTCGAGGAGTCAACGGGGGTTTTTCATCCCACAGAGATGTATCTTCTAGACTATAGAGAGAGCCCTCACGACATTCTGTGTCTGCTCAGAGGATAGAGCCCTCACGGCATTCTGTGTCTGGTCAGAGGATAGAGCCCTCACGACATTCTATGTCGGCTCCTGATCGCTCAGCAAGGGTAGAGCCCTCACGACATTCTGTGTCAGTAGGCCGACATGATACTGAGTACAGACCTCATCTCGACCTTCAGCTTCACCTCCAGACTGAGGCCTCTGTATATCCTTCATTCCCTATCCAGCCTCAGTTTAGCCCAGTTGACCAGTTTTTTGGGGACTCGAATCAGTGGGCGGAGATGTATAAATCTTACGATCAACTCCAGCATGATGATGATGATGATGCCCGATCGGTAATTCTTATACAATCTTCATATTACAGTTTTATTTTTGAGACCGAAACCTATCTAATTAATTTTATTTGTAAACCTTTGTGAAAATGCAGAGAGGCCCTCTGAATGTCCCCAACGTCCCTCCAAAGTAGTTACGTGGTGCTCCAAGGTCGATGGATGGATCTCGATTATGTGTTCAAGCAGAACGAGACTTTGTATTGCTAGTTGATTTTATTATTGTAATTTGAGAAAATACATTTAGTGTAATTTGAGACTGAAACCTATCTAATTAATTTTATTTGTAAACCTTTGACATTTACTCTAAAATGTCATTTAGTGTAATTTGAGATTTATAAGAAAAGATAACTAATAGCTCGATTCAACATGATCACACCATACAAAGTACAAGTACAATAGAAAAAAAATAGTGTTAGACCAATACAAATATATCTCAACTATCAAACCCAAATCGTAACGGACATCTATTTTTCATGTGTGTAATCTCACCACATATGCTGCATCTCTTTTTAGCACAAAACTGACTACCAGATGCTTCTGTGGAAGTTGATGCTCTTCTAGATCGAGAGATATCTGCACCAGATACGAATCGTTGTCCTCTAGGACGACCAGCTTGTCGGAGAACAATGGGCGGCAACACGATCATATCTTTAACCTCAGATGGTACATTCCAGTCCTCTTCGAGAGGTAGAGAATTAACTTGAGCAACATACAATTCTTTCCAATTCTCAGTCTTGTAGTAGACCGAAACAAAGTCATAAACGCTCATACCTTGATTTCTGCATCATGTAACATTAAAATTAAAGTAACTTCATATTGATAAGAATCTAAGACTTAAAATAAACAAAAAGCTTACCGAATTGCAGTAGATGCATGGGAGCAAGGCATAAGGTCATCTTGGAACTCGCGGCATTCACATGTCCTGGAATTTAGATCAGCTATCCAAGATGATTCTTTATTGCTGACCTTAAATATCGTCTGTGACTTTGCTATGACTTTAAGACGATCACCTTTGTTAACTTCTAGAGCTAATTTATTATGAGCCTCCTCGGTTAGATCATCATCTCTAGCCCGAGACACTGCACGTCTTTTATCAAACCATTCTTCCATCACATGTCTTATGGCCTCAATCGTTGAGACAATTGGAAGACGTCTTGCGAATAATAATCGTGAATTGAATAACTCAGCAATGTTGGATGTAGGGAAGTTGAAATGACTCACAGGGCATTGTGATCTAGCCCAACGTTCTGGTTTTGCAGCCATCAATTTGTTCCAAGCTCCAGGTTTAGATTTGCCAATTGCTTCCATTGTTTTTTTATACACCTGGGGGCAGTATGTATTGGCGGAAATCTCAAATAATTGAACGATGCCGGTACCATAGCTCTTCAACTTATTCTTCAAATGATAAGTACAGAGACCGTGGGCAGTGTTCGGATAAACCTCCTTCATAGCATTGCTAATACTAATGTGTTGGTCAGACACGATTAATAATTCATCAGGGCACTGAAAAGCAACTCTCAGTTGAGTGAGAAACCAGGTCCACGATTCATCATTCTCGATTGGACCTATACCGAATGCCAACGGAAAAAGTTGCTCGTTGCCATCTTTTGTCACTGCAACAAATATGACACCCTTATTTCTCCCTTTCAGGTGTGTGCCATTGATAACAATAACCGGACACAGTGAAAATAAAAATGCTACACGAGACACCCCGAGTGCAACAAAATAATGTCGAAATCGCCCATCGGGTCCAACATATAATTCTGTCTATGTGTTGGGATTGCACGTCTTTAGCATATACAGATAACTAGGAAGCTTTTGAAATGAATCTACATGCCCACCATATATCATGGAGATTGCAGCATTCTGTGCTCGCAGTGCAACTTGATAGCTTGCTCGAATCCTAAACTCATGAAGCAGCTCTTCCATAATCTCTCGGGGTTTCATAATTCTTTCCTCATGACGCATCTTACGAGCATAATAGGCCGCAACTGCCTTAGCTTGAACATTTCTTGCACCAACAGAGCCCAAATCAAGATTGCACGTATGCTGCATGTTGAATTTGTGAACAATCCAATAGCTTTCTCTCCAAGATGCACGAAGCTCGAAAGTGCAACTAGGATTACGTTTGCAGGTGTACTCCACACGACTTCCGCAAGAACGAGGCACTTTAAACTCAACTTTGCGCTCCATGTGCCAAAGTCCGACATCAACGTAGAGATCTTCTTTTGTGTAAAATATGGATCCTTTCCTCAGTGGTTCATCAATAATGTGATCCAAATCACGCACCACCGGTGAGTCAGTGCAATCAAGAGGAATAACTGGAATAATCCAATTACGTACATCCTCAGCTTCTGGTTCAACTTGGTTACGTGATGAAGTAGGTTGGTTGGTTGGAATGAGCATGCTCAACAGTTCATTGATGCCACCCTCTCGACGAATCCATGCAGTAAAGTCGTGAAATGTACAGTTAGAAAATCCTGTTCCGAATGGCTCCTCCTCATCCTCAGACTGCACATCGAGATCAGCTTCGTCATCATCATCATCGTCTGTCTCTACAACACCATTATCATCGGCAGCGGCATCGTCATTTCGAGCATCATGAAATGGGAAACCTCCACCTGCATAATCAGTTGATGTTGCATCATAAAATGCAGTACCCTCAGCCGCATCAGTATTTGGTGCTGGTTCGAACTCATATTGCGGTTCTTTACTGCTCCCGCTCCCCCACCATTCGTCTGACAACCGGTTTGATCTCCTAAAGCGCTCAATATCCTCATCTGTAGGGTTGAATGAAGGATGCACTGAGCAATCAAATTGAGGAACGTAGGAATACGGATCGGGTTGGGTATTTGTAGGATAGTGGGTTGACGATTCTGGTTGAGTCACGACATCGTGGACAGTGAATGGTTCCGGTTGGGTGCATTCAATATTTTGATTGTGCACGAGATACACAGTTGGCTCTAGCTGCATTATGAATAGACGAGCCAAATTCATATCACTGCCGATAATGGATCTCAACATCCTTCCATATCGGGATGTCGATAAACAGTAAATTTGATATTCTCCTCTAATAGATTTCGCCGACAATATGTAGTTGATTGCATCACCTAATGTTGTTAGGGATACATTGCTCACCGGAATATAGCCGAGTCACTCATCTCCACCAATATAATTAGATTGATTGTCAAATTGACCGTTGTAATTAACAATAACAGATCGCCAATTTTCCATCTTTTGCTAATTTTTTGGATATGAATTGAAATCTAAAGCTCTCTATTTTTTAGCGTGGTTTTGGTTGTTGTTGGCTACTGGCGTGAGGTGAGTTTATAATGAAGTGAAACATGCTTCAATTTTAACACACAATCCGAGAATGACAAGTAATGGTCCCTAACATTCGGGACTGGTCTCTTTCGGTCGGGACTGGTCCCAGTAGGTCGGGACTGGTCCCTCTCGTACCTACCATGGTTGTTGGAAGAATTGAAGCATGGTTCAATTTTAACATCTAGTCCGAGAATGACTAGTGCTGGTCCTTATCGGTCGAGATTGGTCCCTGTTGGTCGAGACGGGTCCCTGTTGGTCAGGATGGGTCCCTATGGGTCGGGACTGGTCCCAGTCAATGGGTCGGGACGGGTCCTTGTTGGTCCGAACTGGTCCCAATCAGTCTGGACCAGTCTGAGAATGACTAGTACCGGTCTTCATCGGTGGAGACTGGTCCCTATGGGTCGGGATCGGTCCTTGTGAATCGGTATTGGTCCCTATCGACCGATATTGGTCCGAGTTGATGGGTACTAGTCCCTGTCGACCGGTATTGATACACTATGATACAAAAACTGAAAAAGAAAGTACATTTGTTTAATTAAATTGCATGTTTTTTTGAAAAAGTTGATTAGATCATCATATTTGTGTAAGTAAATTGTATGTTTTTTTTGAAAAAGTTGATTACATCATGACATCAATTCAAACTTTTGAGGGTGATAAAGTAAAAGTGGGTATATATTAAAGGTAAATTATTTGAGTGGGTATTATTGATTTTACACTATTCAAAATGGGTATAGAGTGATTGATTCCCTTTATTAAATGTTTTCCTTATGTTGGTTAAAATGATTTTATTTATTTATTTAGAGAAGTAGGCATTTTAATTTCCAACTCTTAGGATTATGTGTTCATTTGATCTTTTTCCTATATAATATATGTATGTGTGAATTATTTTAAAATTTGTGAACTTTTGTCATAAAATTGGGAATTGGATACGAATTTTTTACGTGAGTAATTAAGACATTAATTTTTAATTTATGTGTTGTTCAACATTTTCCAATAATTTTCGTCCATGCTAGACAAAACACCAACATGTATACGAACCCAGCTAGATACGGCACCAAATATGTAGATGAAGTGTCATTTCACCCAACAATTTAGAAAATAACCTAACAAAATGATATTAATCCTGGCCTAGAAATCTTTATCTATTTAATAATAAAATCGTTGCTAAAAATAATTTTTTCGTAAAAAATCATTGCAAATTTTAGATAGTAATTTTTATTACTACCTCCGTCTTAATAGCAATGTCTCCATTCTATTAAAATAGAGAGAATAAATAATAAGAAGGAGGACCTTGCTATTGAGACGGATGGAGTATTAATTACGAATCACTTTAGCAAAAGTTTCACAATGTTGCCTAGTGTCGTAATTCATACTTTTTTTTTTTGTAATTCGAGCCTAATTTGAATTTTAAAATTAGGTTTACACATTTTTTTTACTTAATTTCAATAACCATAATAATAAATGTAAAAACATTATATAATTTATAATAGTTGTAAGTTAATTTTTGTTATGATAATTTTATTATTTTTCATAATTATAATTTTTAATAAATAAAATTATACATATATCTTATTCGCACGTGGCACCGGAGATAATATAGTAAATAATAATAACCCGCAGCCACTACCGAAGTGTGCACATGAAATGTTTATTGTTTATATAACATTATGAGAGATAAACTTTATGTTTGGAGATATATTTATTATATTATAAATAATAGAATTTTTAAATATTATTTATAAGCCTTGAACGGATTTAATACAACTATACTAGTAGAAATAAGTATTGTAATGGATTAACAATACATATAATACGATTTCTTGTTAGATATATATTTTCCTAAAAATATTTGCACAGGCTTCATCAAAATTATTAAAGGGTATTTTTAATTAAAATTATGTTCAAATAAATCAATAATAATTAAATAACAAACTCCTTATTAAAGAGTAAAATATTATCATATTCTGCAAAAAAAAGATAGAAACAGAGCATATGTATTATAATAACTTATAGTTACGGTACTATTATAAAAAATATACATATTTCAAACTTAATTACTGTATTATACGAAAAAAAACCTCGCTAAATCTATTAAAATTTTGATTTGTTTAATTTTTTTTCTTTTGTGTTAAATAAAATTATTAAATATTAAAAAAAAAATGAAACACTCACCGTAAGTTATAGGTAAGGCTAGCTTTTAAGTTCAACCTACTCTACAGTCTACACCATCTCCTAAAACGACAACTCTTCACTATCCTCATATGCTTGTCTCTATTGACTCTACAGACTACAGTCTACATATATTAAATAAATTTATTTTATTGTCTTTATTTCCGCATAAAAAAGAGAAAATAGAGAGAGAGAGAGAGAGAGAGAGAGAGAGAGATTTCTGTTCATTCCCTACATATACAGATTCACGCACGATTTTAGAAAACCAGACATTTTGTATAGACTTGAAAGTTGAAAAAGCAGCAGTTGGCCTCGAAAGTAGAGCTCCTTCATGTTGACAATGGCTGCTTTATCTCTCTTGCTTTTAACTCTTTCAAAAATACAGTAGTGCATTCCTACAGTAAAGCTACAGTTTCTTCTCAAGAATCCTGGGTGAGAGAACTTGCAATCAGTAAGCACATTGTGCTAGTAATCTTATTTCCTCCTCTTCATTCCACCTATCTTCTTGAAACTAGCAAAAATATTTTGAAGTTCTCAACATGCTGTCTATGGCTGCATATAGTTATTTCTTGGTTAATGGAGTAAATAATGTGAGGAAATGCTCTCGAAGATTTCCAAGAATTTGAACGAGGCATACACGCTGCTGCATTTTGAGTTCCATATTGTGGAGAGAGAGAGAGAGAGAGAGAGAGAGAGAGAGAGAGTTTGCATCTGTATGTTAAAATGTTAGTCTCTCTGTTTTTTGTATTAATAGGCAGTACTCAATGTGAATGTAAAATGTGATGATGGTATATTTTGAAGTTTCTTTTTAGAAGCATTTCTCCTCTCTCTCTCTCTCCAGCTACAGGCTTTGTTCAAAGCCAGAGTATGATGATCCCTTTTCAATAATCTTACTTTTTTCACTCCCTACCTCTGTTTGTCTGTATGCATTTTCTCATTTGGTTGCTTGCACCTTTTTCTTCTCCTTTCCAAGATGCTGTTCCTCCTTTTATTAATCTTTTTCTACTCCCTTTTTATTTTTTGAATCATCTGTGTATAATTTCTAGATATATTAACAAAGTTGATGATCTGAAACTACGTTAGTTGCAGGGTTATGATTGACTGATTGTTATCTTATTTGTATGATTTTCATTTAACTAACTACTACAAATCTCACCATATTTTCGTTCATCGATCATGTGACAACACGTGCTCAAACTCACTTCGATGATAATCAATGAATTTTGTGAGTATTTGGGGGGCCAAGAACCGTTTTAATTGAATCATTAACACACAAGGCATAGATACATCCTCATTTTCTCAAATGTGCCTTAACCAATGTAATAAATGCCTGGGTTCTTGAATTTCCAATGCTGCAGAGGTGAAAGATTTATAGATCTCAGGTTGTACTAATACAATGTTGCTTGATTATCTGTCTGAAATGAACATTTAATGTCCTATTTTCTGCAATGTGGTAGAAATTCCTGATGCAAATGAACAATTGACAGCTACATGTGCACTTAATTTCATCGGGTTCCTTAAATTTCTCTAATTTTTTTTGTATCTCTGCACTGTTGCAGGTGTTGTGGGTCAGGAAGCATTTGAGTAGCATAACAATATTTCATCGTTGAAATATGCAGACACCTAAATCAAGGTAACTTTCGGTGCTATGAGAACTATGAAGCTTTCAAGAGCTTTTATTTCAATGATTATATCATTTGACTTCAACTTCTACCAGGTGAGTCTCATGATTAGAGTATTGTTGGACAAATGATCATCTTTTGTTGTAATGATTTTGAGTAAAAATGTTATGAATAAATCTTATCTGTTGGGACCAGAATGGCCCCATTACAGGTTGATACATGACTTGTGAAACCACAGTGGAAAATTACACCAACTTTTGCAGTTTGTTTTCTTGATTTTCTTCTTCTATAAGTGCAGTGAGGTATTATCATCAATTACTAGAATCCATTGATTTTCAGCTAGAACTAGCGTGTTTGTCTGTTTTCTGGTAAAGTATGGTTCCTTCTAGTTCTATGATAGCTGTTGCATTAACTTAACTGCTTCACTTGTTGATGATGTGATTGTTCGATCTACTTCTGTTGATCTATCGGGGAAATCGTCTATTACAAGGTTCTCTAGTTTCTTTCTCAACTCTACCTATAGTGTAATGAGACTGAAAGCATGTTTACATCGGCTTAGTGATGGTGAGATTTCATTGATTTGCAATATGCTTCCGTTTGTTGCCTTTGTTTCTAGAGATTGCTCTGGTCTTAACACAATTTACATGCAACTTTTGGTGAACAAACTCTTTAATATGCATTTTTAGTTTAGCAACTTCATCTCCAGCCATTAGCCAATGATCAACCAACCAAATTAGCATCTCTTGACGTTTATAGTTACTCTGTTGCAGAAGCAGTTCCTCAGGAGCAGCAGCTCCTCGGATTTCGCCTCAATCTCTTTCTATTTCTTTGGAAGCATCTGGGAAGAACTCTCCTGGAGCAGTTTCCTCTGAAGCATCCAAAAAACATTCTCCCCGGGTTGTACGCCAGCTCAAGACAAGTCCGCGTTTTTTAGAACCTACCATATCTTCTTCGAAGCTAGCAACGAGGGCACCAAAGGAGAGTAGTCCTAGAGTTTCAGAACTCAAGTCACCCACAAGCCCACTCTCTGAGGTACACACAATACCTAGTATCTTTCTTGAAATAAATGAAGTGAAATGCAGATTCTTAATGCTAGGCGTAATGAGTCACATTCCTCAAATAAATGTCTTAAATTTAACTATTGATTGCTGAATATTTTTGCCAAATGAATTTCTCTTTGCAACCTTCAGAAAAAGCGTCCAAGCAGAGTTGCTGAACTCGAGTCACAGATTTCTCAGCTCGAAAATGATCTGAAAAGTGTGAGGGATCAATTGTGCTCATCAGAAACATCTGAGAAGCAAGCCCAGAAAGATGCTGAGGAATCTAAGCAACAGCTCTTAGTCCTATCTTCAAAGCTTCAAGAGTCGGAGAGCAAACTTCTAGAGCAGTTGGCCTCTCGGAATGCTCATACTGTAGAGCTCTCTGAGACGCCTGAACAACGAGACACAACGTTGCAAACTGAATTGGAGGCTCTTCATAAGCAGCAGTTGCAAGAATCAGCTGCATTGACCTCTGCATTAGATGAGATTGAAAAGCTCAAAGCTCAGCTTGAGATGGTAGCTCAGTCTGAAGCTACCCAAACTAGCCACTCAGAATCTGCACGTATTGAGCTTCATAAACTGAAAGAGAATCACAAGGAGACACTAATGGTTGTGGCAGAAATGAAAAATCAGCTAACTGACTGCAAGAAATCTGAAGCTCAGGCCCAAGAACTCATTGGTGAAACGCTGATGCAACTGGAAGTGGCGAAAAAGATGGTGGAGACGCTTAGGTTGGATGGATGCAAAGCAACAGAAGCTCATGATTCTGCAGCTTGTGAGCTGGAACAGTCGAGGGCTCGTGTTGAATTTCTTGAAGAGCTTGTAAGCAAACTCAAGTCTGAGAATAATCTTGAAGTGGAAGAGAAGAAGGCAGGGGAATCAACTGAAGCAGATTTCGCCTCCTTGAAGGTCGAAGTGGAACAGCTGAGATCTGCTTTAGCAGTTGCTGAGATGAGGCAGAATGAAGAACAAGCTAGAAGCGCAGAGCAGAAGAAACACGCTCTTGAGATGGTGGAACAGATAAATTCTGCATCAGGTCAGAGAGAGGCCGAGTTAGAGGCAGAGCTACGAAAATCTAGCTATGAGATTGAAGAGTTGAAGACAAACCTGATGGACAAGGAGACTGAACTACAGTGTATCTTTGAGGAAAACGATGCCCTTATAATGCAGCTAGAAAACGTGATGTCAGGCCACAGAGAGCAGGAGCTACATGAATTGAAGGCAGAAATCAAGAAAATGACAGCCCGTTTGAATGACAAGGAGACAGAAAACGAAACACTAAAGATGGAGATGAAGGAAATGAGCATGGCTAACAGAACAAGCAATGAAGTGTTGTCTGAATTAGAAACAGCAAGAGCTACAGAGCGAGAGGCGCTGATGAAGGTGGGCTACATGAGAGAAGAAGTCGAGAAGAGCAACAGAAAGGCAGCACGCGTGGCTGAGCAGCTAGAGGCGGCACAAGCAGGCAATGCAGAGATGGAAGCTGAGCTGCGGAAGCTGAAGGTGCAGTCGGATCAGTGGAGGAAGGCTGCGGAGGTGGCTGCATCCATGCTATCAGTCGGAAACAACGGGCAAGTGGTGGAGAGAACGGGATCAATGGACAGTAACTACAGCCCTCGGACGAGGAGGGTAACTTCACCCTATGCGGACGACCTTGATGATGATGATGATCTATTCAAGAAGAAGAATGTTAACATGCTGAGAAGGTTTGGTGTGCTGTGGAAGAAGCCACAGAAATAAATTACTGCATTGTTATAAGATGATGATCAGATGATCTCTTTGCTTTCGTTGTTAACTAAGGATGTTAGGAATATTGATTTTTAGGCTTCTTGTGTTGAAGATGTGACTAACTTTACATGAATTCACTGTCTTCAACAAGCAACACAGTGCTCCACCTTGAGTTTTTATTTTATTTTAACTTTTTAGCAAATATATTTTTGCACCAGGCACCATTTATCATTTTTAAATTTAAATTTCGGTTGTTAAAAAGAAAATATAAAACTAACTTGAAAAATAGGGAGGGGGGGGAGGTAAAACAAAGGTCAAAGGGTCTATTTTTACATCCATCCTACCATCAATATATTTTGCTAGTAATGGTAGTAGTTAGTTAATTAATTATGATACTATTAGGTATCAATCTCAAAACTAGTGTTAATTTTATAATTATACCTAAAGTTGAGGATTTTGGGGGTAATTCCGTTTATGTTATTAGTGGACCGTATGATTTGGGGGTTCCACCAACATGAGGTAGACGGTCTTAATAATTGATGATCAATGACTCAGCTCACACAATCCATATAGACATTATCCATAGTCCTACTGTTATTCCTCCATTTAATTTTGCAAAAATAAAAATAATTAATCTGAATGACAATTTTCAGAATTAATTGTGCAAAAATAATGAACAACTTCACTCTCAATAGTCAACATCAACTAATTATCGTCTTGGAGTTTGAGCTAGGTGTTGCAAAAGTGGTGGCTATGTTTGGATCGGAGCAAGTTTAATCTCATGAGAAGCCTCCAGTTTCAAACCATGGTAGTGGAAACACTCGTGTAATTGAATTGTGGAGTCATGAAATATTTAATCATCTTAATTATCTTGTTTATATATAAAACTAAGACTAATTGTTCAACTCTGTTTTATGAAATCTATATCTATATCTATATTATATCTAAAAGTAAAATAGTCACTATATATAGTAATAATAAGTTTTTTTCCGCCTAAATGCACTTTCTATAAATAAAAATAAAATATTTATTAATTAATTAATATTTATATTATATAGTCATTCAATACTAGTATTTCAATATTATAAATTACTTTTTTTTATTTTGCAAAAATACTATTTTTTATTGAAAATTATTTTGTTCATAAGATGAAAAAAATTATGTGGCCTTTGAATTGTTGACTTATATGTAAACTTTCTAAACACTTATTTTTTTATTTACGATGGATCATAAATTTATGTTAATTACCATTCTTTTAAGTATTATGAGTGAATGTTTCAATATATTAATTTAAAATATTTTAAATTTTTAAGTTGATTAAATACATTAAAATAATTTCAGATCCACATCAAAATTTCAATTAAATATATTTAAATTTTCAAATTAAATGTACTAATCAAGATACACATCGCGAATTTAAAATTAAATCTATTTAAAATTTTGAATTGAATGTATTAATTGAACTTAGCAATTAATTGTTAAATACATTTATGTCATGAATTATATATGTGTGTGTGTGTGTATTGTTGGGAAAAACTTTCAAGGATACCCTAACTGATTGTTTTGATGAAATGTCAAAGCATGTGGAAAATTTATATGAAAAACTGCAGGAATTACAGGCTGAAAATTGGCTCTATAAAGACTCCAAAATCAGTTCAGCTGAAGCGAAAGTCAACCGCTTTAGAGTATGGTCAACCAACTGGAAAGGATGCATTAAGCAGTCAGGAGCTAACCAATCAAAGCTGAAGACTGAAAGACATCCAACAGATGAGCAACTATGAGCTTAGCTGAAAGCTAAGAAGAGCTGATAGACAGAGCTAGCTTGAAAGCTCTAGCTCTTATGATTTGAAGAAAGCTCAGAGGAATCAGCCAACTGAGGCTGAAATCAAAGCTAAGCTTCCGAGAACTGAAGCTGAAATCAAAGCTAAGCTTCCGAGAACTGAAACTCTATTCAAAGCTAAGTTGTCAACTGGGAGAAAAGCTCAAAGGAAGCAGCCAACTGAAGCTTTAGTTAAAGCTAAGCTTCTAAGAAGCCAGCTAGAGTCCAGAACTGAAGCTTTAATCAAAGCTAAGCTGCCGGAGTACGGAGCTGAAGACTAAGGCAGCTGAGGAAATGTCAAATTGGATCATTCCAGAACTGAAGCTTAAGGCAGCTGAGGAAATGCCAACTGGACTATCCTAGAGCTGAAAGCCAAGGCAGCTGAGGACCTGCCAACTGAAGTCCAGAATTGAAAGCTGAGCAACTGATACCTGTCAAGCAGTTAATGAAGATCCTGAATTTAATGAAGATCTTCAAGCAATGGCTAGTTCAAACAAAGCTTCAATAGCTACATAAATTCAACTACCGACGATCAACTGAACCAATGATCTAGAGGTGCCCACGGTTCTGGTTCCGATTAGAAACCGCCGGTTGGCGGTTCCGGAAGGCCGGAATCGGAACCGCACCGTGGTAAGCCGGTTTTCGGTTATGGTTTTGTAACCGGAACTGCCGGTTTGTCCCAACGGCAGTTAGCGCCGGTTACCGGCCGTTACCCGGTTAACCGCCGATTTCTGATTTTTTTTCTCTGGACCAAACCGAACCGAACTGAAAACTGAATTTTTGTTAGAAAATAAACCGAACTAAACTGAATTTTGAAAAGAACCAAATCGAAAAAACCGAACTAATTCGATTCGTTTCGGTTCTCGAGATTCGAGACCTTTTGCTCACCCCTACTCTCCCCTCCATACTACAGACCCATTGCCTTATGTCACCGTCACCTTTTTTCCTGACCTGCTGCCTTCGCATTTTTCCCCAATATATATTTGTAATTAAAATTAATTTTATATGTCTCATCATGCATGCAATGTGTAGTAAATAAAAAAAAGTGCATTTATTTGTAAAACCAAACAAACTCAATCATACGAATATATTTATTTTCAATCTTATTTTAGGTTTGATTTTGTTTGCTTTAAATTATATTTTTCATTGAGATTTTGTAAAAATAAAATTTTAAGAAGATGACTGCTTTTGTTGCAAGGTAAGTCATGATAAACATTTATCATGACTGCATTGTCAATTTATTTTTCAAACAAAATATTTTTATTGTGTACTTCATTTCTTAATTTTTTTAATTAGTTATAAATTTAATCATGTTAATGCTATAATATTTTCTCTCATTTAATTTAAATTATTATCTAGAAGTCGAATATTACAAAACCTAATTCAATTCCTACTTCCTACATATATATCCAAATTTTATTTATATTACAATTCGAATTCGGATAATATATAATTATATGTTGAGTGAACTTTGAAAACTCTCTTTTACAAATATGTTAAGTGAATTCTGAAAATGTTACTTAGGAGTTTCCAGCATTTGAATGTTGAGGACGCAAATCACGAGTTTAATTAGTAATCAATAAATTACTTAGTAAAAAAAAAATTAATTGATTAATTGTTGGTAAGCTCACTTGAATTATTAGATTTTCCTCTGTTTAAGACTTCTCATGATTTATTTTAGTTTTCATATTGTTAGTAAGAACATTCAAAAACTCATGGTATGCATTGATCGAAAATAAGAAATTTGATTGCATTTTATATAATGTTGCAATGCATGTTATTAACAATTCTATTTATTATTATGTACCATTTCAATGATTATAATATTATAATTTCTTAAATTTCAGCCATAAATAATTCATTGCTTGTTTTGTAACATTTTATTTCTTCTCAAATACTATTTTATTGCATGATGCGTAATAATTCAATTGTTTAAAAATAGTATAGATGGTGACAATTGATGCTTTGTTCGTGTGTTACTTATTTATAAGAAAATCATCGTTTACTCATAAAATTTTTAAAAAAGTATAATGTTGGGATATCTACTCATTGCTTATGTAGAATCAATGCATTGCTTGCAAAATACTAAATTATTGCTAAATTCATATCGATAGTCTTATGCAATAGGGATTTTTTTTAAACTATAAATAGTTCATTGCTTCTATTGTGACATTTTATTACTTCTCAAATAGCATTTCATTGCACAACGTGTAAGCTTTTATTTTAAAACAAATAATATACGATGATAATTTCTAAATGATTCGTAACAATCAACAAATGCAAAAAATAATTTATTATTTTTAGCACAACAAAAAATAACAAAAATATACAGTAAATGAATCATAAAAGATAATATATATATATATATATATATATAAGTGGTGTTGGTGGATGATAAAAATTGTGGTGAATGAAACCGAAAAATGAAGAACTCTGATAAAAATGATAGAGAAGATAAAACAGATAAAAAAATTCTACAGAATAAAACATAAAATCATGTTGTAGTGGGAGAGAGAAATAAGGAAAATAAATAAATGTAGATATGACTTGACCTATTATTGTGGGATTGAATTATCAAATCACTATGATATCCACATCTAATTAAAAAAATTATAATTAAAAAAAATCAATCTCAATCTAAATCTATACCATTAAATTTAATAGATCTAACAACTGTAAATAGTTCTTATATATATACAGGATTTGGTTCAAATGAGAGCGCATTTTTGGGTGATAAATAGGAATTGTTTACATTCGTTAGATCTATTAAATTTAATGGTGTAGATTTAGATTGAGATTAAGATTTATGGTTATTTTTTAATTTCTAACGTTTTTACCTAATAGTGGGCAATATACAGTAAAACCTCTATAAGTTAATACTCTATAAATTAATAAACTCTCTAAAATAATAAAATCTTCCGGTCCCGACATGGGCCTTTGTAAAAAATCATCAAATTCGATAAGATAATAAGATAATAATTTTTCGGAAAAATCCCTTTATAAATATTAGCTAGGTCCCATTAGAACTCTAAATTAATAGTTCATAAATATTACAATTATAAATATTATGGTAATATTGCGATGCCTTTTAGATGAGAAGACATGATTGGATGTTATGAATTATTTTATTTCCATATTGAGATTTATATAGTATATATTTCATTCATCATGCATGAATATATTTAATTGGCTATAATAGTTATTTAAGTGCAACGCATTAATGTAAACATGTATATTTAAGTAATTCCAACGAATTGATACATGCATCCATGAATATAATAGTTAATTGTATATAATGAATTGATATTATACATGAATATATTTAATTAGTTACAAAGAATTGATTGATGCATAAATATAATCAATGAAACATATATGAATTCATTTATTTTCAATGCATATGCACTAAATTTGCTGAATTTAAAAAATCTCTCTTTTAATTAATAAAATATTAATTTATCGATATATTAATATCTCTCTAAATTAATAAAATTTCATAATCCCAAAATTATTAATTTATAGAGGTTTCACTGTAGTATGTGACACAATCAATCCCACAATAATAGGTCTTTAATATCAAGATTATTTATATTTTCTTATTTTTCTCCACCACTTCCAACTTTTTTCCTTATTCAATTTTTGTGCACATTTTTTATTCCTTTTTTTTTTTGCACATTTTTTAACACGTTATTCACATTTCTATTATCTTTTTCCTTTTTTTTTGTGCACAAATTTTCGTTATTGAATTTTTTTTTTTGTTTTTAGTTTTTGTGTTGGCATTTTTTTTTCAACATTCTCGATCAATGCAGGCTAGATTTAAATAAATAATGCCATTGAATAAATGGTTTCTTTAGATTACATTTTTTTATAGATTAATATATATTATTGTAGTAATTTCAATTCGCCAAGGATCATCACTAAATATATATACCTATATAAATTATTTTTTTAAACGTTGAAAGCATTAATTTATATCTATATAAGCAATGAATACAACTCCATACACAATATGTCATTTTTCTATATTGATAATAAGTAATATATTTGGGGTATTCGAGCAATATTTTTAAATAAAAAGTAATTTTTGTCTTTATAAGCAATTATTTATATCTATACAATCGATAATTTTAAAGCTATTTTTCATATATTCAAAAGTTATTTTTAAAAAAGTTAAATCATTAATTTATACTTGAATACAATCACATACACATGATTTCATTTATTATGAATGTTCATGGCAATGATATAACAAAGAAAATTAGAAGCATCAATACAAGAAGTCCATTAAATTAACATATTTTAGAATGTTATCTATTGTTTAAAAAGTCAAAAGTTGTAATTTATGTACTTATAAGCTACTACCTCCGTTTCATAATGTTTGTTGTTTAAGGTTTTTTTTTTTAGTTTCAAAATGTTTGTTGTTTTATATAATTTGACATCCTCTCTCCCAATTGTAACCCTCTCAAATCCTACAAGATTTTTTGATTCTAACTTACCTATAATATATGAAGAGAGAAAAATATATGGAGAGAGAAAATATTGTTATTTTTTAGGAAAATATAGATGAATTAGATTTTATGGCATATATAAGGGATGAGTATATTTGTCCACAAAATTAATTATTAATTCCAGATAAAAAAAACAAAACAACAAACATTATGAAACGGAGGTAGTATTATTTATACTTATACAAGCGATAATTGCAAGGCTATTTTTTATACATATATAAGCAATTTTTTAAAAAAAAAAGTTGAAGCAATAATTTATACCTATACAAGCAATGAATACAAACCTTATACACATTATTTCATTTTGCTACATTCATAATAAGCAATGTTCATGGTAATAATATAACAAAAGAAAAAACAGTAGCATCAACACAAGAAGTCTGATAAAAATACATTATTTAAAAATAAATTGCTTAAAACTTCAACTAATTATTTTGTTAGTGTTATCAATATTTTATAATTTTTTTTTATTTTTATATTTTTTAATAATTTGTATTTTCTACAATTCACATGACTTTTTTATTTGTTATTTTTTCTTTAATAATTTATACTTTTCATATTTTTGTGATATTGTATGTCCATTCAATTCCTTTGCATTCATTTTTCTTTTTTTCCTTTTTATGAATTTATTTATACAACTTATACTGTTGTAGTTTATGGAAAATTTTAAAATGTAGAAACACCTCAAATTTAAGGAAGTTCCGATTCACACACGGGGGAGGTTGTTCCAGGATTCGTTGCAGACTTGTTTCGTTTAAATTAATTAACAACAAATTAAAATTATTCTTCTCAAATAAATAATGTTTTAATAATAATAATAATAATAATAATAATAATAATAATAATAATAATAATAATACACCTGATTATTTTCAAAGGCTTACATTGCATCCTCTTTGACTAATTTATTCATTTAGCCCCTCAATTTTCTAAAATGACTCACATTGCCCCCTGTATGGATGAAAAAAGTTAACACCATTAATAAACATACATCAACTTACTTTTTTCTCACACAATAGGATCTTTTCACATGCTTTTACAAACAATTTTAGAATTAACCAAAATAGCAACAAATTAGCAAATTATGGTTACTAATTAATGAAATAATAAATACCCACTAATTTATTAATAAAATAATAAGTACGGTAATAATATGATATGCAAAATTATTATTTATAATATGTATACTGACATAATTTATAAAATTATTTTAATCTAAAAACTATTATCCGCGTATTTCAAATTTATAATCAAGTATTCGACTGGCTCCATTTTCAATTGCATTTGGAACCCACAAATCAAAATATCACTATGTTTATGACTTATGAAAATGAGAATATAAGTAAATGTGAAATTCATAAATCTTGCTCCCTCTTCAAAATATTAAATCATCATAAACAAATGTTTGATCTTTATCTGTTGAATTCATCATCGAATCATCAAATTTCAAAATTTGAGATATTTTATAAATGATATCAATGTGTATGTACATATATATATATATTATACATATGTTATTTTATTAGTTATTAATCATAATGTATTAATTTGTTGCAACTTTGATAATTGTAATAGTACGTGAAAAAAATTTAGTGTGTGAAAATTTGTGTTGGTGTGTATTTGTTAATGATGTTAATTTTTCCATTCACAAAAAAAGACGGCGAGCCATTTAAAAAATTGCTAGGTTAAATGGACCAAATAGTCAAAAAGGATAAATGTGAACCTAATAGTCAATAATATGCGACCCTTTAACCCTGATAATAATAATAATAATAATAATAATAATAATAATAATAATAATAATAATAATAATAATAATAATAATAATAAATAGTGTCCTGTTCAAATCTGAAATGTTTTTCCCAAGTCGTAACTGACAACATTATTCTATAGACTTTAGTTTCACGCCCAAATCCGCAGTTGGATTTTGTCCGTCGAAATTGCGGAAAACTGTATCCCCAAATTGTTGAATTTCTATGTCATAGGGGCAAGTGAAATCCAATTATCATTTAATTAATCCCAATTAACATTCCATTTCAATTTAATAATCCCAAACATCCACCTCAAAACAATAAGCAATCATGACATAATATCTTGAAAACAACTTACCCCTTGTATTTTAATTCAACCTGCATAATTGTTTACCATTTTCTTGCAGCCAAACACTGCCATTTTCAAGATCTTTTGTCCAGAGTTTCAGAGTGTTCAGACATGTCGAAACTCAACCTATGTGGCATCATTGTCATAATCCATTTTCTCAAAATAGGCAAACAATAAACCCCAGATGAACTGCATGAGATGGACTGTTTTCATAGTACTCTAGGAAATTAAATCATGACAAAAGATACGAAACATGAATTGAAATTTCATTAGTTTGTCATCAAACAAATAAAGTAACAAAACCAATGTAGACAGCCAAGAAAACACAGAAGATGATTCAAGTGAATCAAATCCCTCTTACTACAGACAAAATCCACATCTCATTAAATTAAGGATTTTTGTTTTTTGTTTTTTAAGTTAAAATACTTGAGAAGCAAAACTCTATCAATAACACATTCTTGATCCTTTCCCTTCCAATTTTCCCCTCTCCCTCTCTAGCAAACACTATAATCCATGTCAAATTCTTGATTTAAAAACAATATACAATTATTCATGCACACACAAATAATTGTAATTGTTCCGAACCCTCTCTATATCCCCTACACAAGGGGGCTATTTAGAAGTCCTTGCCAATTAGACGAGCCCATTCCAGTCCAGTTTAGTCTGGCCGAATCAAAATCCGACCCACTGCCATCCCCACCTAGACTCTGCCACGGGAAACCCCACAAAATCCGGCCGTCCCCATCTCTTCCAGCACCGCGCATTTCTTGCTTCACCGTTGTCACCGCTGTGGAGGCGGTGGTTGCAGCCCCACCAAATTCCTCATAAGGCATCCCCATCTCTTGCCCCCCGCTCATTCCCATTCCCCCATTCTCAATCTCAGCATTCCCATTCCCCATTCCGTAGTACAAATTGGGAATCCCATTCCCACCGCTTTGATTTTCAAGAAACCCATTTCTGATCGCATCAAACATCCCAGAAGAAGAAGCATTGGCAGCAAAACCACCAAGAACATCTCCATGGTGATGATGGGCCATGTTTGGATGCCCCCAAATCGAGAAATCATGATCATCCAATCCCAAATGCCCGGAATTTTGCTTCTGAAGCGTAGCAATGGCCAAGCTAAGATCATTGGAATCATAAGGCAAAGGAGTCATCGAAGGAATGGGGCTGGGAATCGGTGTGATCTGCGGATCTTGACTTCTCTTAGACGAGGATGAAGACGAAGATGACGAGGAAGACCTCTTGTTTTTCCGGCAGCCTCCACCGACCGGAACATTCCTGAGAGTCCCTCCTTTAGTCCAGTATCTTCTGCATGATTTGCAGAAGTATCTGGGCTGAGAGAGGCTGTAGTTGTTGTAGTAGCAAAATTTGGTGTTGGTGGAGTCACATCTAGGGCATTTCATTGCTTGCATATCAGCTGGCCTGGGCTTCTTTTCTTGTTGTGTTTTTGTGCAACCTAGCATGCTTTCTAGCGTTTGTAACCCCATTTCCTGATAACCAAAGTTGTAATACTTTGTTAGTTTCATCGTCCTTTCAATTCGTAGATGCTACACTTACAATTGATGAATATATATATATATATATATATATATATATATATATATATATATATATATACTTATTCAATTTGTGATCTAGCTACAAATGTTCGCCAACATTAGATATTTCATTCAGTGTAAATCAAGTGACACAACATAATATAAATAACAAAACATAGGTATTCAAACTACAAATTAACAAATATTGAAGTCGAGAGAACACGATATATCACCACAAGTCAAATTGGATTTTTCATATTATGCACAAGTAGTTGTATTATATTTTTATTAATATTCATGTATTTGGGCACAACAGTTTAATTTAAACTATAATCATTATTAGTCTAATCAGAATTTGGGGTGTAGAGAGGACCAAAAGGCTGCAGATTTGTAAGAAATTCCCAGTAATAAAATATGAATGCTTCAAGGAAAAATCTACTCTCAATTTCATAGAGATACAATTTTTATTTTTATTTTTGAGTTGACATACAAATTCACTTTTGAACTGTTGAAAAATAAATTATGCCACCCCATAGCAGATCTGGCACTTCAAATCAAGAAGAAATGTTTTTCCATTAACTGTGAAAGTTGATTTGGCTTCAAGAAAACCAAAAAATTCTCCCACAAGCCCAAAAATCATACCAAAAGTGGAAGGAAAAAGAAGAAGATCAACACACACACACAAATCAGCAAAGTGAAACAACGAAGTATAGTAATTTTAACGAAATCTTTCAAAGAAGATGACACAAAAATCACACCTGGTGATGTGCGCTTGAAGAATCCATCCCACCATGCAACAGTTACACTTGTCTTTCTTCTTAATTCTAAAGAGCGTTCAGCTTTTCACGACTCAGAAAATATGGAATGAAGAGAGAGATGAGAGTGTATATCTAAGAAGCAGCTTACAGAAAATGGGAAAGAGAACTCAGCCTAATACCACAAGCTGCAGCAACCTATACACACACACACATATATATTCAGAGTGAGAGGACAAAGTGGGCTGTTAAGAGAGAGAGAGAGAGAAAGAGAGAGAGTGAGTGTAATGATTACAAGATTATACTGGGGATGTGTGTAAGTAAGTAATATGTGGGAGTTGGCACGCAAGAGGAAACGGAAAAAGCAGTCTCCTTCGGCTGTATATGCATAGGTCCGTAGAGAGAGAGAGAGAGAGAGAGGAGAGCGGAATTTCAATTCGGATTTGAGGCCCAGGTGGGTCCCAGTAGCGTGGGAAGGCAACTGTGGAGCGCTGCCATCCAACGCCTCCCCTGGGGCCCACCCACCTACGTACATGCAGCAGCAGCAGCGCGCTTTGGCTTTCAATTTCATTTCATATATTTCAATTCATCGCCGAATAACTAAATATTACTCGGTTTTAAAAATCGCCCCCTCTTGTCGGGCGCAGACAACTATTCTACGTACGATGAGGCGTACTTTCTTAATTCCCTCAAATTGCTTCTTAAGTTGTTAAATTAATTTGTGTGCTCCTATGTTTCGCATTTTTTGTTCTCTACCTTGTCTCTGGAAAAATATTTAATTTTACGTCAAGGATAGATCCCTCAATAACTTTGAAAAAATATTTTGTAAGTTTCAATACCATCCCTATAGAATCAAAAAAAAAAATTCATAACAAGGATCCTAAAATCAACAACGACTCAAGTTATATTATTCGCTTTTCAAAGTTTTTTTTCTTTTGAACACCTAATTAAGTTTATAATTTTTTTTTATAACTTTCTGTGTAAATATCTACTAGTTTTTAAATGAAAGTGAAATATTTTGAAACAATATACATTTTATTTTAGCATATAATCGAATACTTCTAAAGACTAAAGCGAGAGGATTGCAATATACTAAGAGTTCTAATAATAATAATAATAATAATAATAATAATAATAATAATAATAATAATAGTGGAGCAGGGTACATGAGAATTGTGTGTGGAGATAAAAAAGTGTATATCCTCTCTGTAACAGTTTGGTCCCTCATATTGTTTGTCCACATTATCAACTGATCACCCGAACTGTCGATTCTTCAAACGCTCGATATTTATTTTGTTATATATATATATATGTATATTTTTTACATTAACAAGATATATCTTATATTTTATAAGCCTATTGATATATAGGCATGGTGTGTGCTAAATATTTTGAGATCATAAAATATTTTTGCCGACCCATCTGTCATACTGTCACACGGTATTCATATTGAAATTTAAGCCAATATCTAGTAACTTATTTGTATATTATTATTATTATTATTATTATTATTATTATTATTATTATTATTATGTCTAGACGCAAATGAAATCCTCGATCTATCTCATTTTTCTCTATTCCATTTAGTGTCCCATTTTGATTTTTCTTCGATTTTCATTAAAAAAATTCTTCAATTTCAATTTGTTATGGCTTAGTTTAATTTATAATTATTATTCAGGGTTCATTCCACCTAATTAGGATTTATATTTATTTCTTAATATTTATTTCTTACTTTTTAGTTAATATAATTGATTAATATGATTGATTATTCCAAAAGTAGGATATATAATTTTTTAAATTTTTTAATATTTAGCAATAAGTGTTGATTTGATTTGTAATACTATAATAAAATTTACTTTTGTAATAAATATTTTTAAATATTAAATTTAAAAATGTGACACGATAGTAGAATATGAAAAGTGGACTAAATAATTTTATCCCGTCTAAACTAAACGGTGATCGACAGCGTCAATAGACGTAATTAGTGAATTCAATCATTCTACTTTATGTCCATTCAGTTAAATTGTTTCCAACCAAAGGTTGCTTCATATTTCTGACACGTGCAACCCTATGTTTGAATGGACAAATCAGTGCCTAGTTTTGTATGCGTCACTATTTATGTTTTTATTTCACTAATATTAGAGCATCCACTGTGGTGCTACACCATAGTGATGTCACATGTGTGCCACATTATCAACCATTTCTTTTTTAATTACTCAATATTTTCTCCACTTCTTTTTTAATTACTCAATATTTTCTCCACTATGGTGCTACCTCACTTTTAACTATTCATGGACCCCACTATTTAATTCAAAAACCAAAAATACAAAAGTGGAGGAGAGAGAAAGCACCAAAAATGCAAAAGGGGAGAAGAGAGAAAATTTTTGGACCCACTATTTAATTCAAGAACCAGGTACTTGCACAAGGGATTCATTCCTTATTTTGCTACCTTGACTTGTGTTCCATTGTGGTGGAACTTGGTGCTTATTTTGCCACATAGATATAAGCACCCCCCATAGTGGATGCTCTTACGCTAATGTGATATGCGATGCAAGGTGAGGGTGATATATACGTATTTAAAATTTTATTGAAATATGATCATCAAGCTCAAGTTCAAATATTTATTAACGAGCAAAGCTCGAATATTAAGATATTCGGTTTAATTCAGTTTGTTTACAATCCTATCTAGTAATATTGGACTAAATAAATTTGGGGAGGTCTCCTGTACAAGAGCCGCCTCATCAGCTGCGTGCGTCACGCGCCCGTCACTGTTCAATTTTTTTTTTCTGGACATATTTTTCATTTTTTTTTCCGATTTTCTATTTTCTCCTTTTATTTTCTTACCAAAAATTTATATCCTAAAATAAAATTAGTAAATCCTAAAATTCAAATGAATTGATTTAATTTATTTGAAATCAATATGAATTTATATCCTAAAATGGAACTAATAAATATTTAAAAACACAAAATAAACCCCTAAAAACACCCCCCAAAAAAAATCCTAAAAAACACAAATTAAATCCCTAAAAACACCAAAACTCTAAAAACACAAAATAAACCCCTAAAAACACCCCCAAAAAAACCCTAAAAAATACAAATAAACCCCTAACCCCCCCCCCCCCCATCCTAAAAAACACAAAATAAACCCCCTAAAAACACCCCCAAAAAATCCCAAAAAACAAAAAATAAACCCCTAAAAACACCCCAAAAAAAATCCCAAAAAACACAAAATAAACCCCTAAAAACACCCCCAAAAAATACTAAACCCTAAAAAACCCGCCCAAAAAACTCTAAAAAAAATTAAAAAAACAGTAAACCCTAAACCCCAAACCTCTAAACATTAATTGAGATGAAATAAACCATAATTTGAATTAAAGAAACTCGTATAGGACAAGTTCCAGGGCCAATACTTTTTATATTTCAGAATGATATTTTTTATACTTTGAAATGATACTATTTAGTGTTCAGAATGATACTATTTCTGGCGATTTCTTTTTTAATTTCGTGAATTTTGGTTTCCAAGTCTGATAGGAGACTTTGCCAATAAATTTATATTCCCACATAATCTTTTGCACGTGATTGTAAATTGTGATCAAGATTAAATGTGATCAGAGAAGGTTTTGATATGCTAAATTTTGTGTCCCATTCATCCATGTGGGATATTCAAACAGCGAATTTAATCAACACTGCTCTCTTTTCTAACTTAAAAAATGTGCTATAGTAAACTAGTTAATTGAAGTCATTGGTTGACTATTTATTTCTTTTTTAAAAAAATAGCTTATACTCACTAATAATTATGATGATATTTTATTTAATCAATATCTAGTACACGGCACGCACACACACAGACATATATATCTTGAAATTATTGGTATTAGATTATTAGAAAGTATATTATTATTACGTACCTGTACACAATTAAAGCATTAACGAATTATGAAACTGCAAATAAATGAAATACTACAAGTCAATAATCATAATACGAAGATTGTGCATATGAAACTTTAATACTATTTAAGGTGTTGTAACTTTTGAATTTTATAATACAAAGCTGATCAAGATTCTATACGGTTATGAACATAACATTGATATTTGAAATGTCAAATCTTGTCACATGCACCTAAAAAGCAGATATAAATGAATCTTCACACAGAAATCTATTGCATCAACATGCTATTCGATTCATGACCAATCTTATTTTTACTTCACTAAAACATAGAAAGGCTTTTTTTAACCATTTATGGAATGTACTCTTTACTATTTCTTTTTTCCCTTTAATTAGCTCCTCTCATTTCAAATAAAAGGTTATTAATTATCTTATATTTAAATCAATGTGAGGAAAAAGAATATATATTATATTGAAGCCAACTTGTCACAACCATGCACATGGATCGGCAAATGGCTTCGAAACATTTATTCTACATTAGCAGTTATATATATTATGCTCATCATATCTTTAATTTAATTACGAACACACATGCTCATATGAGTGCAAATGATGAATTAATGCCTTCAATAATACTATTTTAGCAACTAACTTAACATGACTCACACTTTTTTAATTAGCTTACAAATAAATCAAATGGTGACGCATCACATGTAAGCTGTAACACACACATATATATATGTATATATAGGACTACAAAGTAGTGATATTCAAGTAATGAATGATTGGATGAATTCCCTTATCCATTAAGATAACAAATTAGCAACACATGTAATCCACTATGAATTTATAATCAGCCAATCAAAATAAAAAGAAGAGAAGCAGGGTGCCCTAGCTATATATATATATATATATATATATATATATATATATATATCGTTTCCTATATTACAAATAAATTTGAAAAGACCAAGATTCTTGGAATGGTGGGAAAATCAATGCCCCCAGGCCAACAAATATTCTAACACTGTCATCATCTGTCACTGCCACACATATATATGATCATAAACAAACAATCATTGATCCCACTCTTACATTCTCTTGGGATCCCATGAAAATGGCTTGTGTTTTTGCCTCCCTCTCAACATTTTCAAAGGACAGAATAATGTCCTCTAGAGCTAGAGGTGATGTTGGAAGTAAATTAAGCACTTGGACACATGAGCTTGGAACATCAAATGGAAAATTACAGTTTTCCATTATTGTTATTTAATTCGTCCTTACTCGTGATTCTAAATTGAATTATTGTTAGCTAGTTGATCTCGCGCGATCGGATAGGATATATGTATTTATATATGAATGAAGATAAATAGTAATATTAGAAACGAAATAACTAGAGAATAAATAATTAAACAAAAGGGTAAAATTAGGGTTATGTAGGAGGTATGGAATTAATTTGGTGAATAATGGATGATTATATACTGATTAATGTAAAAATTAAACCCTACTTTTGGTGCCAAAAAAATTGTGGTGGGCTCAAATGTACCACATGTAAGACAATGTGGGACCAAGGTCATAATGGGCAATCAGCATCAGTCAAATCAATTGACTGGTCAAAATTTTGTTATTCCAGTCAAATAAAAATAAAAACGAAAATAAAAATAAATTAAAAATAGTGGTGAGGCAAAGTGAAAGCTGAGTTGGGAAACTGTGCCCTTGATAACATATGGCATGCTATGCTATATCACTCAAGAAAAGAATCTGCCTTGGAAACCTGCTAGGGCTTGCTCTATAATTCCTGAACCTTCTAATTATTATACAATTTTATTTTATTTTTTTACAAGGATATTCACCATAGATAAACATAGGCCTATTATATATATATATATATATATATATATATATATATATATATATTCTCATTTTTTCGACATGGAAATTCTACCATACATATTATAATTACTATATATCTTCTTGTATGATCCCTTATTAATCAATTTGGATTGCCTTAGTTGTGATTGCGCTAGTATAATTTGCAAACAATGTGCAGTGGATATAGGTAATATTACTTTATATATTGCCATGAGTAAAGTATTATATATATATATAATACTTTATATTATTAAACTAGCTAGTGTTTCATTTCAATAGTGAATGAAATGCTATACATATATTAATCAGACATACATGTATATAAATATATATATATGAAGCAAATCAGAAGAGTTAATGGCGGCGACCATTTTCTAAGAGGAATATGCTAAACTTCATTACTAATCAAGCTACTTAATTTTGCTGTAAAGCTACTTAATTAGTGGATAAAAGCATTGTTTAAATGCTGTCCGTTCTCTAGACAAGTGTTTGACCTATATTGAAAATCAGGAATGCATTCAAACTGTACCGATTTTCTTTGTTTTGCATTTTTTTTTTTAAATTAAAGGACGGGGTGAATAGGTTTGAACTCCAATTGATCGCTTTAGTTTAATTGGTGTTTTTCTATATATATATATATATATATATATATATATATATATATAGGATATGGATCATATGAGAACACTTTGTTGGTGTGAGAAATCAGAACCCATCTTACACCATCCAATTTAATGACAATTTCGTAAATAATAGGGCAAAAAATAAAGGAAGAATGACTATTTTCGTCCAAACCCATTAAAAATGATGATGTCAGCAATTAAAAAAAAATCTTAAAACTTTAACCGACCATAACTTGCTCGTTTTTAATCCAATGCACACAAAAAATATATCAAATTAAAGCTCTCTTCATGCTCTTTCATTTAAGATGTCGAAAGACTATGTTTAGATGAAAAAATATGAACGAAAAATAAAAAAGAAATTTTTTTACGCGTGCCCAGGTTGTAAATGCTTTCGTTAGCATATAATAATTCTTCATCAACATTATGATAACATATGATAGCGTATGCTAACGAAGCATTTGTCATATGCTAACATAATGTATTCGATGTGCTAACAAAGAATTATCATAATGCTAGCGTAGTATAAATTTATTAGGGTTTATTAAATCTCAATTATGATTTATTTAATCTCGATTATGGTTTATTCCATCTAATTATCATTATTTTTTTAAAATTTAATTTTTTGTTTATAGTTCGTAATTGATTATTATGGTTTATCCCATCCAAATATGGTTTATAACGTATGTTGACATAGTATTGTCATATGCTAAATAGTGTATTCGCAATGCTGACGAAGCAAAATCATAATGCTAACGTAGTACAAATATATTATTATTATGATTTGTTCCAACTCATTTAGGGTTTACCACATCCAATCAATGTTTATTTCATCTAATTAGGTTTATTTCATCCAATTATGATTTTTTTTTCATTTAATTAGGGTTTATTAAATCAAATTAGGTTTATAATTAATTTTTAGAATATTTTTTTTCGCTAACAATATTTGAAAACTTTAATTAGCAAGCATATAATGCTTCGTTAGCATGATGATAATACTTCGTTAGCATAACGATCTATTATTAAATCCTCCCCGATTTTTATAAGAATTACCAAATTACGTTAATACCCCCGCGCGAAAAAAAATTTAGTTATTACAGAATTACCACCGCCTTTTTCATCAAATTTGAACCTTTGATTTTTGATGGATATGTGGTGTGAGATGTGTTCTCATTTCTCACACAAGGGGTTGTTTTTATATAACCTCACCCCTATATATATATATATCTATATATATATATATATATATATTAAACGAACTGCTTCACATTTCGAATGTCGCCTAATTAAAAAACTATTAAAATGAAGACACCTCATAAGAGTGGTCTAATTATGAAGCAGGATATCTCATAGCTGAAAAATTATATGACACTACCAAAAAAACGGTCTTTAGCGACAATATTATTAGTGACGACAAATGTCGTCATTAATAATAGACTTAAGTAACGACATGTCGTCTCAAATAATTACACGTCATTTCTAATGACATTTTTTGTGACGACAATGTTGTCACTTAAAATAATTTTTAATTTATTTGGGACGAACTTTCAGGGACATGTCGTTGCAAAAAATATTTTTAAGCGACAACAATGTCATCACAAAAATTTTATTAGAGATGACCTATGATGATTAGAAACACGACATGTCGTTACTAAAAATCTAGTATTAGTGACGATATTTGTCGTTGCTAATAATCTTGTCTCTAAAAACCATTTTATTTGTAGTGTGAGTACAAATCATGTCAGCATCTTCAATTGAACTATCCATAGATGATATAACACATATAAATCAAGTCACGATTATGGGTGCTTCTAATAATTTAAAAGAAAATGAAAACCATTTCAAACATCTTTAAAATAAATTTGAAGCGGCTTTTTTTGTGTATTGTGAAATGATTTTGAAAATTTAATATATAACAAATTATTGAAAATTTCTCATCCTATTGTCGTATTCAAGAATATCTGATGCCCACCACAATTGAAATTCTATCTTGCCTACTTGCCTAATTGTTAATTTGATATTCATGATTTTTAATGTCTCCTTCACTTGTTCCTATAAAGTGCTAATGAGATTTGGGCCACCTTCTTGTCGGATCTTATAATGGATTTTGGAGATCAATGTTGTTAGTTATCAACTAATTAATTATTAAAAGATACCTTCAAAAAACTAATTATTAAAAGATTATGACTATGATCTATAGGGATATACGTACAAAATAAAATTAGCGACATACGCGGCAATAAAGCGTATCAACAATGGAACAATGCAGGGACTGAAATTCCTCAATTATATATGCATCCATCACCAATCATATTCATGCTTATTAAGTTATTATAATATTGCTTGAATTCGAACCATAATTGTTCTTGATAAAACGTGGTATTTATTCTATATAAATAATTATGATTTTCCACTCATCGCAAATAAGCTGACTATTGAAATTACACATCTGAAATAATGTAATGTGCGTGGTAATATTTTTATTTTATATATTTTTTTTGGGGGGATACTAATTATTAATTCATATATATTATGAAATATCTTCTTTTTTATTGTCGAAGGTAAGCCGTAGCCGCTACCGAGGTGCGCACTGGGTAAATCCCGTCCCTGTGTAATAGTCTGCAAACCACACAGGGGAAGTAAACCACACTTAGCAAGTCAGATGTGACAGGCTCACACCTAGTAGTGCTGGTGGGATTCGAACTTGAGATCTTTGGCCTCAAGATATCACCACTCCACCACTAGGTCATCCCCAAGAGGACATTAAATATCTTCTTATATATGATTGGCTGAGAAGAAGAGAATTTGGGAAGGGTAAAAAGGTAATTAAGATGCGATTTTTAACACTATAAATGAATGCATTAAATATAATATTTTTTCGGTGTAAATGATACAATCATACAACGTTCTGCTAGCTCTCATGCATTGCGCTTGCACATTAATTCGTGTCTATGAATAAAAGTGGTACTATTAAATGAGATCTTTATCTCATTTTTCACATTTCACATATCACATGATGATTTTTTTTTTCCAAAACTCTGTATGTACCGGAAGCTGGTATTCATAATAATTTAAGAGTTATGATTGACCCTGATATCTCGGGGCTCATAATAAAATAAAAAAGAAGGATGAAATTTGGGGTCTATAATTTTTTTATAAGTTAAAAACTATAAAATGAATTAATAATATTAACTGCATTTATTAGGGAGAGAAAAATTAACATTTATTTGAAAAATATATTTTTTAACATGATTTGTCAAGGTTATTATATCCTAATTATATTGAAAATTCTTAAACGAGATTAATTTATTACGAAAGGAGTATTTAACTACTGTCAAATTGACTTTCCTCATCCATGTAGGTTGTAGCCATATTGTTGCCTTATTGTGTGTAGGGATGGCAGTGGGTTATGGACCTTATGTGTATCTGTAAAAATTATCCACGATGGATAAGAGAATTACCCACTTAATGGGTATGGACACGGACACTGATAATTACGCACAAAATTTGACGGGGACGGTTGTGGGTAGGGTTACCTTAGTACCCAACCCATCCCATGCCCAAACATTTATTATTATTATTATTATTATTATTATTGTTGTTGTTGTTGTTGTTGTTGTTGTTGTTGTTGTTGATGTTGTTGTTGTTGTTGTTGTTGTTGTTGTTGTTGTTGTTGTTGTTGTTGTTGTTTGTCATGAATGTATTGTTATACATGATATTTATTTTTTGAAGATTTCATAGCATTGTGATGTTTGTAATTTTTTGTGTAATGTTGTATTTTCACGAAGAGTCTTTATATTATATTTTGATCGAAATGTGATTTGATTTTAATCAATATTTTTTTTAAAATTATAAACTATTTACTCTTATTTTTTAATTGTTTACTATATCTATTGATTACTAAATTAAATATTCAATAAATATTTCATGATAAATAAATTTGCATGTTTATATATTTTTAAATATATTTTGTTTATAGGCAAATCTTTTTTTTTATTTTTTTAAATATGATTTTTATTAGAAATAAAATGATAATTGAACACGAATAAAATTTGGACTACTTGAAATGTGAAATTGTAAATTATGTTATTTATTCTGATATAGATTGTAAACTTCATAAATAAATGCATACAACAAAATTGTATCTTATATAAAATATAATTATATATATTTTAAAAAAAAGTATATGAAAAAATAAAAATATAACTATATTTAAATGATTATAGAAATTATTTTTATTAAATTTTCCAGAAAAGTTAAATATTATTAATTTTCCACCACTATGCTTAAGAAGATTTGCATAAAGATATGTACATAAAAAATATGTATTTATCATGTATGCACAAATGTATTAGTATATTACATATAATTGATCTATAATAAAAAAAATGAGAATTTATAAATGGCATTTTAGTTATTTTTTTAAAATACGAATATGAGAACGGGTACTGATGTAGTATCCTACCCATTGCGTGTTCGTTATAAGAACACATACAAGTGCTTAATTACATTAGGCATGGAGCACATATATATGTATTAGATAAGTATATAATAACTATAAGGCTAGTCACATTCTATTTACATATATCTATATACTCCCTCCGTCCTAATATGATAGATTTGTTTTTATCTTTTAGATGCTCCAATATATAAGTTGACTTCTATATATATTTAGCTAATCTATTAATATATATATATACTCTCCTATTTGATATGTATATATTATACATTAATGCATTGTCAAAAAAATAAATAGACATATTAGATTTTTTTTATTAATTATCTTTTCAACCTTTTTCTTAATCATTGTGAGAATGTCAATCAATTTATCTTATTGGGACAGGGGTGTATGAAACAAATCACACATACATGTACGTAAATTGTTTAGGGAAAAAAATCGATTCAACTCCTTAAACTATTGTCTTCGGAAGTATTTATCGGACCAATTTTCTTTCAATTTTTTTTTCTTTTCAAAAGTAAACATTTAATTAATCAAGTGCATATTTCCTAAATATTGAAACAACAAATCCCTTCTATTAATTAACTGACGATGGATTTACCTTCCATATTATTTAGTCGAAGGTTACCCTCCTTTTTTGTGTGTGTTGTAATCTTAATTTTAATTTTAATTATAGCTCTAGTTCTGCATATATAATAATTATTATTTTATATCTCATTAAGTTTGTAAGGAAAGGTTCCTCCTTAATTGTGTCTTAAAAATATTGAAATCGAGATACACCACTTTGTTTAGTTCTATCATAAAATGTAATATTCGCAAGTTAACTAGAGCACACTGTATACACACACAGCTTTTTGAAATTTGAATGGGAAAACATATACATATTAACGAACATTATCTTGAAATACCTCACCGTTGTATTTTTACATAAATAGTTTAGCTTATCGATAATTATAAAAAATATTTATACGAAATCAATTTTATAACAAATGTGTCATCTGTTCATTTTTAGAATGTTTGAAAGTTAAGTGAACTAATTAAATGGCGAGGTGGAAAAATATACAAATGAATCACATCCCTCGTTCATAATAATTGTTTAAGAATATTTACGCCACCCTCTGATTAATAAACGCAATATTGAGGTGCTTAAAAATTGAACAGTATATAATAAAATTAATACAATATAATTTATTTCTGTTAAAAAATCAAAATGTAGGAATAATATCCTATGCAAGTACAGTAACACATATTTCGCAAAATCAGTTGAGAAACGTGGAGCAGTGAAGCAAGTAGGGCAAGAAGTGGGGCCCAGAGGAAGTGGTGGTCGGTGAGGGCGGGTCCACCGTATAATTAGAGGACGTACACGTGGCGCGCCAGCTGCGGGTAGATGACGAATAATTCAGTTTACGAGGAAGAAGAACACTGTCCAAATCAATCGTAATCATCGCTTCCTTAGTGCGTGGCCCCCACTTTTGTTTTTCCTCTCTTCCGAAGAAAGGAATCATCGCCCTATACACTTACCGTGCGACCGCCCGCATCTGATCTCATCCCCATCTGATTCTACATTTCTCTCTGATTAATTAAATTAACTAACTAGAGTAACGCTCACTCCACATCTAGCTAATTTGGCTTATTATGTCTCGTCTAAATGCTTACTCTATCATATTTGCCATTATTTCATACAATTGCCGACGCTTCACTAAATTAACTTGTGTTTAAATTTAGTGCGAGGAGTTCACATCTTATCACCATAAAATTATTTATTTTTAGTACTTTCATATATAAGTGCCATGTGTAATATAGAAATGAAACACATTATTCAGACACGGTATATACACACAATATGTAAATTCAATTAATGGGTCTCCCCAACTTGTAAAAAATAGTATCCATTGAAAACTAAACATTTACAATTGAATGATTCATAAGTACACATACACGTATACAAGGTGGCATTTTCCTTGCGTTATGTAGTGAAGATAGTGACGTGGAAAATGTGTACTCTAAAATATGGGTGCATTAAAATAAATGATTGTTGGTTGAGTAATAGTTGTGACTTGTGAGTGAGGTGAGTAAGAATGAGATGAAATGACATAAAGCATAATTTTTTTCTAAAATTATTATTATTATTATTATTATTATTATTATTATTATTATTATTATTGACACATGGGAAGAATGATGGTGGACAGTACATGTGATGAATGTTGGGGATGTTTTGAATTGTGACAATAGATAGATAGGTAGATAGATTGATAGAGCTTATGATAATTTATTACATTTATTTACACACACACACCACATATTATGGACAATTCCGTTAGCAATTTACGGACTCTAAGTTTTGGGTTTTGTTATACTCCACGATTTGTTTTTCGAATAATTGCGTATGATGAAGAGATTTTTGGGAATTTTTTTTGTTAGGTTTTCAGTGATTTTTGTTGAAAAATAGGATTTAATAAATTGAGTTTTGACTCATTTTATCCGATTTTTTGTGACCGGGATATTTAATTTTGGAGGAATTAAATACCATACGATTGTTCTATGTTGTGAGTAGATAATCGTAGTATTTTTATTTGCTCAAATCCGATTTTCGGTGAGTGAGAAATAAATGGTTGAAGTTGGTCACACGATTGGGCATTTATAGTGTGTGGGATAATGTGTTTAAGACATATTAAATAATCCCACATTGATTTCTTAATCAAGTTAAGAAGTGTATTTATGTGTATTAACACTTAAGTGAAGTAATTAAGTGCACAAGGATGTGGGCCATGAGCCCACACGCGCGCGCCCGCTCGTGCCCGTGCTCGTCTCGACTCGTCCTCGGACTTGGACTTTGGGCTTCCGGGGCTTAGCCGTACCAGTTTTATGGTACAGAAACGGTCGGATCGTGGAGCGGGCCGGGTCTATAACGTCTGTGGACCGGGTCGTGGGTGCACATGGTGCCTGTCCAGCTTTGAAGGGGTGTAACTCCCATGAGTTAAGAGCCTTCAAGTCAGTAACCGAAAGTAACTCCTGTCGGGAGTCAAAGTGTACAGCTGACTTGGACACGTGTTGGGATCCGAGCCGACATGGGACACCTGTCGGGATTCCCTCAAACCCTAACTGTCCCCTGCAGTGGAGATGTGCCTATAAATAGGATATCCTGCATGGTTCAACAAGCTACATTCTGCATAAACGAACACATCTTCATATTGTTGCATACGAGTTCCTTCGAGTCATAGCTTCCAGTTCTCGACATTACCTAGTTTGCCGGAGCCTTGCCGGACGTGTGGTGCTACTGCCGGAAGGACGAAGCCGTTTCATCTTTGAGGGACAACCGCCAAACCGTGAGCACTAGCCGGGGCGTATTTGTCTTGCGGAAAGAGGACTCCTCGACTCGGCTTGCCGGAATCTGCACATCGGTTCCAGTCTATATTTACTTTGTTCATTTCCAGTTTATTGTAATTATTATCTTCTACTCCTTCTTTGCTTGTACTTCAGTTAAATGATTCCAGTCAAAGTGTAACCACATATAACAATCGCAAGACAAATAATTTGACTAAGAAAACGATCAATCAACTACCTTTGCTGGAATGGCATCATCCTCCAACACCGTTGCTCCAAGGACCATTACCCATGGCCAAGCTGAGAAGCCGGAGAAGTTCTCCGGATTGGACTTCAAGAGGTGGCAGCAGAAGATGCTCTTCTACCTCACTACATTGGGTGTTGCCGGTTACATCAAAGAAGACGCTCCAGTGGTCGAAGAGAACGAGCCGGACGTCAACAAACGGACTGCTTACGACCAGTGGATAAATGGAGATTTTTTATGTAAAAATTACATTTTAAATGGCTTAGTAGATAGTCTTTATTCTGTATACGAAAATGTAACTAGTGCTAGGGAATTATGGGATGCACTAGAAAAGAAGTACAAAACGGAGAATGCCGGAACTAAGAAGTTCGTCGTGGAAAAGTTCCTCGATTTCAAAATGGTGGACTCCCGGTCAGTGATGGATCAAGTGCAAGAGCTTCAGCTCATTGTGCACGATGTTCATGCTGAAGGGATGGTTCTTCCCGACTCTTTCACCGTTGCTGCGGTGATTGAGAAGTTACCACCATGTTGGAAGGACTTCAAGAGCTATCTCAAACACAAACGAAAGGAGATGACTCTTGAAGACTTTGTGGTTAAGCTTCGAATTGAAGCCGATAACCGAAAGGCGGATCCGAGACCACGAGTCTCGATCGAGGCCAAGGCTAATTTGATGGAACGTGGTGGACCATCAAATAGCAACAAGAGGAAGCGCCCGAGTCATGTTGACAAAGGGAAGAAGCCAATGATGAAGTTCAACGGCAATTGCTTCAATTGTGATAAGCCGGGGCACATGTCCAAACATTGCACGACTCCAAAGAAGAAGCGTACTAACTATGGTGTGCATCTGGCGGAACATAACAACAAAGGCAAAGGCAAGGCCCGTCAAGATGAGTGGGATGACGATGATTTGGCTGCCGTTGTGTTCGAAGCCAATTACGTGGACAACCCGAGAGAATGGTTCATCGACACCGGGGCTACTTGTCACGTTTGCTTGGACAAGAGCTCGTTTGCTACCTACAAAGCTGTTGAAGGTAGAAAGTTGCACATGGGGAACCAAGCCTCGTCTGAAGTGGTTGGTGTGGGCAACGTGGTTTTGAAGCTGACTTCAGGCCAAGAGCTGGCGTTCAAGGATGTGCTGCATGTTCCGGACATCCACAAGAATCTAGTTTCGGGTTCACTGTTAGTCAATCATGGTTTTAGACTAGTGTTTGAGTCTGAAAAATTTATTTTGAGCAAGTATGGAAGGTTCCTTGGCCGGGGCTATCTCGCCAATGGGCTTTTCAAAATGAATGTAATGGCTATGCGCCGTGTTGCAAAAGAAAATGCTAATAAAGTTGATTCTTCTGTTTACTTGCTTGTTGAGTGCTCGGATTTATGACATTGTAGATTAGGACACGTTAATCTAAATGCTATAAAACATTTAGTAAATTTAGATTTGCTAAAAGTGAACCAATTTAATACACAAAACAAATGTGAAGTTTGTGTCGAAGCTAAATTGGCTAAGTTACCATTTCAATCGGTTGAACGGAGCACTAAACCTCTAGAACTAATTCACACAGACGTGTGTGACTTAAAGTTTGTGCAAACTAGAGGCGGAAAAAAGTATTTTATTACTTTTATTGATGATTGCACAAAGTACTGTTATCTTTATCTTTTAAGAAGTAAAGATGAGGTGATTGAAGCTTTTAAGAACTTCAAAAATGAAGCCGAAAATCAACTAAGCTGTCGAATTAAAGCAATTCGAAGTGATAGAGGTGGAGAATATGTTGTCCCGTTTGAAGAGTTATGCGCAGAGGCGGGTATAATTCATCAAACTACAGCTCCCTATTCACCACAATCTAATGGTGTTGCTGAACGCAAAAATCGAACTCTTAAAGAGATGATGAATGCTTTGTTGATTAGTTCGGGATTACCACAGAACTTGTGGGGGGAAGCTGTGTTGACAGCCAACTATATCCTGAACAAAATTCCACTTAAGGGTAAGGATGTGACGCCCTACGAGTTGTGGAAAGGACGCACGCCGTCTTATAAATACCTCAAAGTGTGGGGGTGTTTGGCTAAGGTTGAAGTGCCACTTCCTAAACAAGTTAGAATCGGCCCTAAAACGGTTGATTGTATCTTTGTTGGGTATGCACTTAACAGTAGTACATATCGCTTTCTTATTCATAAATCAGAGATTCCCGAGTTGACTGAAGGAACGATGATGGAGTCGAGGAATGCTATATTCTTCGAGAATGTCTATCCTTGTAAAGATAAGGATAGGGCATAAGGTAGTTCTGAGAAATGAACTTCTGAAGCTGCCACTAGTTCTGATCATGTGGATGAAGAACCGAGGCGTAGCAAGCGAGCTAGGACGGCTAATACTTTTGGTCCAGGCTTCATCACCTATATGCTAGATGATGAGCCAAAGTCTTTGAAAGAAGCTCTATCTAGTCCAGATGCTGCGTTCTGGAAAGAAGCTATCAACAGTGAAATTGATTCCATCATGCAAAATCACACTTGGGAGTTGACAGATCTCCCAAGTGGGTGTAAGCCGTTAGGATGTAAATGGATCCTAAAATGAAAATATAAGGCAGATGGTTCTGTTGATAAGTATAAAGCTCGTTTGGTTGCCAAAGGCTTTAGACAAAAGGAATGGTATGATTTCTTCGATACCTATTCACCAGTAACAATGATTATATCTATTCGGGTGCTTTTAACGATTGTTGTTTTGCATAATCTTGAAATTCATCAGATGGATGTAAAGATCGCGTTTCTGAATGGTGAGCTGGAGGATGAAATATACATGGAACAACCTGAAGGGTTTGTTGCACCAGGGCAAGAACGAAAGGTGTGTAAACTTGTTAGATCGTTGTACGGTCTGAAACAAGCACCTATTCAGTGGCACCTGAAGTTTGATAACGTGATGTTATCAAATGCTTTCAAAATCAATGAGTGTGATAAATGTGTGTATATAAAAAGCAGTTCTAATGACTATGTCATAGTCTGTCTTTATGTAGATGACATGTTAATCATGAGCAGTAGCCAACAAGTGATTGTTGAAATGAAACAAATGTTGAAATGAAATTTCGACATGAAAGATATGGGCTTAGCCGATGTGATTCTAGGAATCAAGATAGTATGGACAAGTGGTGGAATTGTCTTAACACAATCTCATTACGTAGAGAAAGTGCTTAAGAAATTCAACGCTTTTGATAGTCCGCCAGCTAAGATCCCGTTGGAACTCAATGTACACTTGAGCAAAAATCGGGGAGAACCGGTAGCTCAAGAAAAGTATGCAAGGGTCATTGGGAGTTTGATGTACATCACTAACTGCACTAGACCTGATCTTGCATGTTCTGTGAATAAGTTGAGTCGGTACACGAGCAATCCAAGCAAAGAGCATTGGAAAGCTCTAGTACGAGTTCTAAGATACTTGAAGTATACTTTGAACTTCGGGCTGCATTATACAAGGTTTCCTCTTGTACTTGAAGGGTACAATTATGCGAATTGGATATCAGACACAAAGGATTCATTCTCGACTAGTGGATTTGTTTTCGCTATCGGTGGTGGAGCAGTGTCGTGGAAATCCATGAAACAGACTTGTATAGCCCGCTCTACCCTGGAATCTGAGTTTATCACTTTGGATAAAGCATGTGAAGAAGCAGAATGGCTTCGCAACTTTCTAGAAGACATTCCATGTTGGAAAAAACCAGTGTCGTCAGTGATGATTCACTGTGATAGTCAAACGGCTATCGGAAGGGCACACAATGCTATGTACAATGGTAAGTCTCGACACATACATCGGAGACAATACTGTGAGGCATATGATCTCAAGTGGGATTGTCTCAGTTGACTATGTGAAGTCAATAGATAATCTAGCGGATCCGCTAACCAAAGGGTTAAACCGAGATCAAATGGTTAAGTTGCTAGAGGGAATGAGTTTAAAATCCACACTCTAAGAATGCTTGTAGTGGTAACCCAACCATGATGACTGGAGATCCCAAGAACTTGGTTCAATGGGAAAACTAAGCTACAAACGTTCGGTTTGGTAGCACTTGGAAACTTATAAGTGAACCTTTCCCCGTGAGCAAACCAAGTGCACACCTGTCAATGTGGTGAGGATAAGTCCTATGACTTTTAATGATTCCTAAACCTAATGAGGCTGAGTATGGCAGGATACTCGGAAGAGGAGATCACCTATATAAGTGAGAAGTGGGGGCTGCTTCTAAGAGATACTTATGAATTCAAAGAGGTTGTCCATGGCCTGAAAAGGACACAAACGTGAGAACAAATAATGTTTGAGACATAACTATTTTCAATACTATTGTCTCGGTATATACTAAGGATGTATAGTTCAAGGCATCATGTCCACTAAACAGCCGATATACTCGATAGTGTTGGAATATGGAAGGTTCAAAGTCACAAGCTACCTATCCTGTTGCAGTTGTGTTTCTAGAGAACTGGGTTGCTTGTCTGCATACATGCATGCACTATTTCCACTCATGTGGAGGATTGTTGGAAAATAGGATTTAATAAATTGAGTTTTGACTCATTTTATCCGATTTTTCATGATCGGGATATTTAATTTTGGAGGAATTAAATACCATACGATTGTTCTATGTTGTGAGTAGATAATCGTAGTATTTTTATTTTCTCAAATCCGATTTTCGGTGAGTGAGAAATAAATGGTTGAAGTTGGTCACACGATTGAGCATTTATGGTGTGTGGGATAATGTGTTTAAGACACATTAAATAATCTCACATTGATTTCTTAATCAAGTTAAGAAGTGTATTTAAGTGTATTAACACTTAAGTGAAGTAATTAAGTGTACAAGGATGTGGGCCATGAGCCCACACGCGCGCGCCCGCCCGTGCCCGTGCCCGTGCCCGTGCTCGGCTCGGCTCGTCTTGACTCGACTCGTCCTCGTCCTCGGACTTGGATCTTGGCAATTGGACTTTGGGCGTACGTGGGCTTCCGGGGCTTAGCCGTACGCCCGTACCAGTTTTACGGTACGGAAACGGTCGGGTCGTGGAGCGGGTCGGCGGATCCTGCATGGTTCAACAAGCTACATTCTGCATAAACGAACACATCTTCATATTGTTGCATACGAGTTCCTTCGAGTCATAACTTCCAGTTCTCGACATTACCTAGTTCGCCGGAGCCTTGCCGGATGTGTGGTGCTACTACCGGAAGGACGAAGCCGTTTCATCTTTGAGGGACAACCGCCAAACCGTGAGCACTAGCCGGGGCGTATTTGTCTTGCGGAAAGAGGACTCCTCGACTCGGCTTGCCGGAATCTGCACATCGGTTCCAGTCTATATTTACTTTGTTCATTTCCAGTTTATTGTAATTGTTATCTTCTACTCCTTCTTTGCTTGTACTTCAGTTAAATGATTCCAGTCAAAGTGTAACCACATATAACAATTTTGCAGTTGTTAGTATTTTTAATTGAACTTAGCTAGGTTGCACTAGTTTTGTGCGATAGTGAAAATACATTAGTGATTAAGATCTCGTTTGTTTTCATTTCCAACTTCAATTTTCTTTTTTCAACATTTCCAGTTCAATTTTGAGGTGTATTGATATTTGAAAAAAAATGTAATTATTTTGTTATATATGATGAATAATTTAATGTTTAGAGTTATGGGTTTGAAAAATGTGAATATGTTTGTTTGATTATATTTTCAATTTGAATTTGTGGTTGGGATGAAAAGATAAATATCTGCGTGGTTATAATGAATTGATGAATATTTAAATAATGTCCCACTATATATATATATATATATATATATATATAAGATTGGAAAAAGTGAAAATTGAAATTGAAAATAAATAAAATAAATATATTTTAAGTGTTTTGAATAATAATAGTGGGAGATTTTCAAATTTTCATTTGAAAATGTAAACAAACAAGAGCTAAAGGTTTTAGAATAAAAGTTAAAGGATTGAAAATGAGTGTCTGTTTTTGGTCGATAGGTTCGGGTCCAACGAACTGATGATATATGGCTATAAAGTGATGGTATAGGCCCATTGGAGTGGTTATCCATCAAATGAGGTGATTTGCGGTTCAAGGAATCGAGTTCGAATTTAATTTACATCTTATATATTTGGTATGTTGCACCAAATTTTCTTAGTCCGATTTATCTCTCACGTATAATTTATAAATTATGTCGTAATCGCAAAAAATATTCAAATTGCATCGAGTATCGGTTGGATTCCCTTGTTGTCGAAAGAAAAAACTGATGAGGTATAAGAATTGGAAAGAAACTACACTATCCAACTGCACACGAAGCAAAAATAATATTCAAAATAAATTTTCAGAATAAAAAAATTGTAATATTCTGTTGGTAATATAAAAGTTGTTAATATTATTGTCAGAATAATATTTTCTTGGTATCCGAGTTGGGACAACTTTGATATTCATGTTTCTTTATGTCTGTTGTGTAAAAAATAAAAAAAAAATAAAAAAATAAAAATCAATTGCAAATCATCTTATAAATATTAAAAGAATTGAATTATTCCATTATTTAATCACCCTCTCTCTATATAAAAGAAAAATTGTAACAAAATTAGTAATTTCAATTTATCCATCAAAATACACACTTCTATGCTTCTATATCCGTCTAATTTTTAACATTAATTTTTTTTTTTAGTCGAACATTACAAATTCTAATAAAAGCCTGTGAGGGGTGAGGAGATGAAAGGCGTCTCTTCATTTGGGTTCAACTTCGGCCAATATGAGTTATTTACTTAGCGCCAATTCAAAATTGGGCTGACCCGTACCGTAGGCCATCATGAAACAAACCCAACAAATAAATTTGTTTAGAGCATATAAAAAACCGGGAAACAATAGGGGGTTACACAATGGAATTGTATTTTATTTTGCTATACTTTAAATTAATTGGGAATGTATATTATTTTACTATATTTTTAAATTATTGGGGGGTTATATGGACAAAAAAGTCTCTATATATATTTTAATTAATTTAAGGATTGTAAAGAGTAAAATGAGAGTTGTAAATAGAATTACTCCACGACGCATAGGAGTAACTCTATTCAAAATCCTTATTTTTCTCCTAACAACCCAAAATTAATTTAAAATATAAATATAATTTTCTTAGAATTTATTCCCCTTAAAATCCAAATAAATTACTAAAACAAACCCCTCATAGCCCAGTCCTTCCTTTTTCATAATAAAAAATAAAAACAAAATTGTAAGTTGACAACTGTTTATTTACACAACTTTTAGACATGAATTGATATTATTTATTTTATTAAGTTGCCTGATTTATTAGCAAGGTTTCAAGTATGTTTTCATCCACCAACTAATTACCTTTTAGGCCGAGAATTTTCAAATTTTCGTATTTTTGGCCCATAAACTTACCTTTTAGGCTGGGTTTTTAGTGCTTATTATAATTAGGGTTGCTTAGGTCGAAATTTGAAACCTTCTTCTCATTATTTTCAGTTTTATTTTAGATTTGACAGCTACATGACGGATGTTTTCTCTGCAACTTTGAAGATTAAAGTTTTATTTTACATAATTCCACTACAGTTCTTCTAATATTTTGCAATTTTAATTAATTCTTTTAATTTCTTTACTTCTTCATTTTATTTTAAATTTCATTATATGTGAGTAGTTTTTATAATTAATTATAGAGTTTGTAGTATGTGTAAACTTATGTATTGATTCAATTATTTATCAAATTTTCTTCTAATTATATTGTTCAAACATTCAAATTTAGATTTTTCATGCATGATTAAGGCCATAGTCATTGTATGTTAGCTAATTAATTTGATCCATGGCGGAGATAATTAATTAGTGGAATAAAACTGAATGATTTGATACACGTACTTGTGATCTATATGAGGTTTTAAATCTGTTGATCTGTTGGGAGTTAACAATTAATCTAGAGACGAAAGTAATAGATAACTTGTTAATCTACTTTTACCACTTGACGAAGATAGGTAATTAGAATTATGATCTTCCACCGATAATTGGATTAAATTGAAAATTGATCGAATTAGATTAATATAGGATGGATTCATGTGTTTGCATTCCCTGTGATTAATTAGCTTCATTATTTGATAGTATACGGTTTTAGTGTTGTTTAAGTTGCATCTGATTTGTTAATTTAACTCAAAATTAGGTAGCCTAGATAATAGAAACATGTTAGGTTAGTACTTAGTGTTAATCCTTATTAGTGTCTCTGTAGATACGATACCCGATTTTCTAGCTTTATTGCATTGATGTGTGTTAGTTGTAGTTAATTGCATAAAAATAGTGCATCAAATAACATTGTGCACTTGCGGTCACTTATTTATTAATAAATTGCGTGTCGAAAATTATAACTCGAATTAAGGACTCAGGATCATATATCGCTTCATCGAAATTCTCATCGAACAAAAAAATACATCAAACCACTGGAATCTATTTCATTTCAGTAGTTTGTTCAGTGGATTGAAAACATGAAAAAATTATATTCTTTGAGTTTTAAGTACCATTTTATAATTTAAGAGGAGCATCTAACAATTGAGTCTAACTGGTTTAATTTTTAAAATCTATCGTTAGAATGTTGTAGCAAAAAAAAAAATCAATAAGGAATTTCAAGGAAAAATCAGTACTATAATGTAGTCGAATTCTTTGTTATCTTTTCCTGAAAAAAATAAAATAACAAATATTTGTTTCTACAAGTAGGAATTTCAGTAGCAACTGGAACATGAATGTGCTACCAGACGAGGTTGAATATATAGTTTGTAAAAATATAATATTAGACTACATGGTTTATTGAGCCTTCCAAAGTCTGAATCTTGAATTTTGCTAAATATCGTGAGTGGTGTAATTTTTTGTTGGAGTTTTATTTTAATTTATTAGGCTTTCGAGTAGGGGCTACAAGTACGGATGTCAATTTAGCCCGAAACTGATGGACCGGCCCGAAAAAATAAAAAAAAAAGGTGGGTTAGGGCCACGAATTTCTAGCCCGAACTGAATAGGCCTGAAACCGAACGGGTTGGCTCGATTGACATCCCTACCTATATTTCTTTAGACTAACTAGTTATTATAATTTATCATGTTTTAATTTATTTAATTTATAATATTATAATATTATTATTTCTTTTAATAAATGATACATATTTTGAAGATGAAATCAAACATGAAGTTGAAAGGGCTTCAAATATTGTTAAAGTAGAAGAAGATTGTACTTCAAACTAGATGGAAGATTAAGCTATAAATAGATTTGTGGTGTAGTTTAAAATGATTATTGTTGGAAGAACAAATTATGATTGAACATTATTGTCATTTTCATGTCATTTATTTTTGTTTTCTTTCATTTGATACAGTTTGATCTTAATTAAATTTTGTATTTGTCATGTTCTTTTCATTTTATCTTATTTTTCACGTATTAATGTATTTCAAGAATAAGAGATAATGATTATTTAGGAGAATTATCAAGATATAATTTATACACGTGGAAAAAAAATCATAAACATGTTGGCCCGACGGGCTAGCCCGAAAACCGAAGGGTTAGGGTTAGGGCCGAAGATTTTGAGCCCGAAGAAAATTTTAACCGAATAAGCCCGAACCGAATAGGACCGAAACCGAAACGGGTTAGCCCGAACCCGAACGGGCTAGCCCGATTGACATCACTAGCTACAAGGGTAAAAATATCAAACAAATTATTTATTTTAATTTAATTAAATTTGAGGGTTATGAAGAAAAAAATGGAGGTTTTGAATAGAATTATTCCCCATATAATTTCCTAATAAAATATAATCAGAGAACACAAATTAGAAATTGAAGTATAAATATGTCTAAGAGGGTGTCTAGTCATGCTTGTCTAAGCCCGTTCAAGATGAATTAACCAACCTTCAAAACAAATTATGTGAAAATCATTTCGGGATCAAGATACGTAAAAGTGTACTTATATTCATATTTAAACACAATCAAATAACAACACCGATCGGTATTTTATTTCACATAAAATACTACTCGCAAGTGTACGAGGTAATTTATAACAAAATACTGGTGAGCAAGGTCGTATCCACAGAGACTGGCAAATGCAAAGTAGCTAATTACTCAGTTATGTTGTTTCACTTTATCTAGAGAACCAAACTAAGACTGATTTTAATTAACTAAAATGCTAAAAATAAAACAAATAAGTTAAACAGAGATAACTGGATAAACAAATAAAAAGACGGATCCTGGGGTGTTGATGCTAAATGGATTTTCCGATTCTTAAATAATTTATTAAACCAATTTAATTCTAAATCTTGTAGGAGAATCACTAAATTATCTAGATCCTCTCTCACGAGTAAGTTCTAGACGTAGATTATATTCTAATTCTTATATCTCGATCTCGAATTATTATCTAACTCCAATTAGTACTTCGGATTTATTCTCCTCGCGACACCTACCAATCTCTCGATCTAGCAAGCTCGAGTTATGCAATCCTAATCCGTTAATCTATTAACCTCTCTCGAGTGAATAATAAATTAACTCCACAATTGTAAATGCTGATCAATTCATTCACAAAAGACAACAGAAATTCAGGATGCATAAACAAGAAAAAGAAAGGAACAATAAATTACTTCAAATTATAAATCCATAAAACAGTCAACAACCCTAGGATCGTTAATAATTTAGCTACTTATATTGTATTCAAAATCCAAAGAAACTAAATACAAATAAATAGCTGTCATGATAATCCGGAATGAACAAAGCATAAAATAAAACTTAGTCTTATGATGCGCTTCTTCAAACTCTCGACGGTCTCTTCTCTGGATGCTCCAAGATGTCTCTGCTATCTCTATATAGTGAAAAGTGATGTAATTTTCGTGCTCAAAGAAGCCTTAAATAGTTGGGCCGAGTTTGGATGGGTGTTGGAGTCGAACAAGGAAAGAGAGAAAAATCCGCCACAAACCGCCTAACAGTGCACGGTCCGTGCGCCAAGGGTTCTCTCGCGCACGGGCCGCGCGTAACTTGCTGGATTAGTTTCTTAAGGACCCGCACGGTCCGTTGGTTGTAATGTAGGCTTCGGCTAAGGTGGGGAAATTTTGGCTAAGTGACTATGTTAAAATAACTCTGACACCCACCAAATAAATACAACTTCTCAGTAGAATCCTTTTGGATCCTCTTCCAACCTTTTCACCCTTCTCCAATGTTCACTCAATTTCTAGCCCCATTAGCTAAGAAAAATTGTACCTAAATATTTCTAACACTCCATATTTCTTGAACATTGTGGAAGATTATTCCAGATCTACCTGCACCTTTGTTTTCAAGATAAAATCACAGGTGTGGAACATTGTGAGGAGCTTTATCATTATGGTGAAAACTAGATTTCAGTCTCATATTCAACGTATTAGAACTGGAAATGGTACTGAATTTGTTAATACTCATATGCATGAGTTGTTCATTGAACATAAAATTCATCATCAAAGGACATGCCCCTACACACCTCAACAGAATGGTGCCTTAGAAAAAAAGCACAAACACCTCCTTCAGGCGGCTAGGGCACTGATGTTTCAGATTCAATTGCCTTCAAAATTTGGAGTTTTTCTATCCTTTATACCACATGGTTGATCAATCGATTACCTACAGCAGTTTTGAACTGGGAATCACCATATCAGGTACTGTTTGGGTAGCTGCATACTTTCCAGGATCTCTATCCTTTTGGTTGTCTGGTTTATAAGGCCATTACACATCCCATGCACTCAAAATTTGACAAGAGAAGTTCAGAGTATCTTTTCTTGGGAGTAAGCTCTCAACATAAAGGTCTAATTCTATATGATTTGCACACTCACAAGGTGACTGTAGGGAGAGATATCAAGGTGTTTCTCTCTCAGTTTCCTTTATAACATGATATTGTCTCAGTTCTTCCTTTTGTCACTTTTGAGCCATCACCTTCTTTTTCCATTGATATTACCTCTACCTTTCTGGGGATCCTTTGCACAGGTTGCATGATTCTTCAGCAGATGTTCTACCTTCTTCACCACACCATGATATTATTTCTTCAGCATCTTCATCTATCCCTCTATGTCCTGTGATAAGTCCATTTATTTCATATTTTTATGGGCATTTTGTTCGTTATAAATGTCCTTTTTAGTGTGTTTTGAGTTAAAAAAAACCAGGATGAGGTCATAGGGCATTGCGGAGGTCAAATCTGGCAAAAGGGGCATTTTATGCCCAGTTATTCAAGTAAAATCCAAGCTAAATGTTCAGTCAGAGGTACATGGGACTTCTTTCAGCACTCATCCTACATTTGGGTGGTGGAATGGGCCTATCAGAGATGGATGAGGATAACTGTATGATTGCGTGCCCACTTTGCTCGTGCAGACTTGAAAACAATGGGCTGGGCTAGGGTGATTGTGAGAAACCCGGATTTAGTTGGAGGAGAGAGACGAGAAAGATAGCTACATTATCCGAAGAAGAGTTGGAGGTGGACTGGACTCTTAGAGGCGTTGCAAAGAAGAGATAAGCCCAATCCCTAAATGTAACACCCTAGATTTTTGGATAAGGTTTAGAGAATTGTTAATGCTAATTAATTAGTTAAGGAAGAAACTTAAATAAAGTGAATTGAGGTCGGATGTCAGTCACAACTTTAAGGGGCAGTTTTTCGTAAAAATCATATTTTTGAAAAATGTGATCTCAATTCTTTTATGGCCATTCGTGGTCTCGTTAGAGAGATTTTAACTCAAGGAGTATGTCGGTGTTTTCGGATTTTAATCCTGAAGTCATTTGAGTTCCCGGTGATGAAAAACGTATTTGAGAGGTGAATGAATAGTAACTTTTGTGTGCGTTCGCATTTTGAGAAATTTATGAAATCCTCCTCATTGATCCAAGTCTAGTTCTGTCAGGCCTCTCTCATGGGAAATGACTCAAGGATTCCGTTGGCATTCACGGATTTCCATTCTGAGGTCAATCGAATGCTCGGGAGCAAAATCTGTCAATCTTAGTGAATAGTAAAAAGTAATTCCAAAAAGGGAATCTTTGCTCGTCTTTCTTTTGATGACCCTGTTTTCTTCATAAATTAAGTTGGTTCACTAGTATTCGAGACAACGAGTCTCTCGGTATTTTTAGATTTCATGTCTAAGGTCATTTGGACCTCGACATCGAATAAAGCAGCTTTTAACCGAACCCGGGGTAACTTTTGCAGTGTTCCCGCACTGGAATGGCTTCTCAAGGAAGCCAAACTCCCTCCTATAAATAGGGGACCACCCCTTTTGCTTTCACTTGCTCATCTACCATCCATTCACTTCCAAGTTGAGAGAGTGAGAAAGCTTTGAGAGCCGAGAAAGTTCTATCGAAGTAAAAAGCGTTCTTCGTGAGTATTCCGCAAGGACGACGAGCGGAGTGGCGTAGAAAGGATGCAGTGAGGGAATGTACTAGGGGCACCGTGGGGTCATAGCAGGCGGCTCTACCGCCATTGCGACTCGACGAGACGCCGAGCTAGCCACCTTCCTTCGACGCACCTAACCCCGTCCATTCTTGTTTGTCGGTCTCGAATCCATTTCTTTTTCCATCTTTTAATTCCGCATTTACTTTTCGTTCTTCATGTTCTTCATTATTGCTCATTTACCTTCCGTCTAAGTTGTATTTCGATTCTTATCTAAGTTCCAAGTTAATAATGTTTATGTTATATTGCTCGTTATTATTCCGTTACTATTCTTGTCATTAATTCTCGTAATTCATCTCTTTATTCCATTTAATTCCATTCAAGTTATATTTAAGATTTCGTCGTTATTCTAAATATTAAGGAGGATTATCGTGTTTATGCCGTTATAATACCAAAATTCTTTTTAAGTTAAAGCATGCTGTTCGTGTTAATTTAAATTATTGGTGCATGTTTTAAAATTTTTTGGTAAAGTGTTCTTCGTGTTCGTCGAAGGAATCAACGAACACGAAGAACCCGATTGCCCAGAAACTGGGTGAAAGAGAGAGAAAGAGAGAGCCCCGCCGCGGGGGGGGGGGGGGGAGGAAGGTGCGCCGCCGCGCCACACCCCCCTCGGCCCAGCAAGCGCCCGCCGACGCTAGGGGGTACCGCGGCGGGGAGGAGCCCGCCGGCGCACCCCTGCACCGCGGCGGGGGCTGTCCGCCTGTGCCGGTGTGCGCCGCAGCGCCCCACCTCCCCCGTGTTGTTTAAACCGATTTTTCCGGCTATCTTCTGTACCCTCTTTTCGTGTTTTCGAGTCATATTATTTCCAAGTTTAATTTTAGAAAAACATTCAAGTTATTTCCAAGTTATTTCGAGTAAATTTTTCAAGTTGTTTTTCGTATAGAACTTGAGAAATCAAGATGTGATGTTCTTCAAATAAATCCTACTCGAAACCTTATTAAGTCGTAAAGTCGTGCTATCTATATTTAAGTCCTAATTAAGGGTATTTAAGATAGGTATTATTCAATTTCATGTTAATAGTTAGAAATCTTCGAAGTAGGCCGCTAAGTCGATAATTCGACTTTTGTAGGAGGAAGTGAGCCTCGTGGGAATTCGAGGAAGGATCATCAACTCCTTGCCTCATCTTCTGCTCCGTGATCGATGTGGGTAAATCTATACTCATCTAAAGTTTGAGCTAATAAGCTCTAGAAGCATATAGGGCAAATGAGATATCCAATAAAGCATTTTTGCTCTGCCTGATTGATCTCTGTACAAGGAAGGAAGGAAGGAAAGGAAGATATTATGTTATAATCGAGCTCTCAAGCATGTATAGCATGTTTAGAAATGCTAGGAATGTTAAAGTATTGTTTATGCTTAGCATGAGATATTTAGAATTGTCTTTAGTTACAATTCGTATTTATTTACGTTCATCTTCTTCGTATTTGAATGTTTATGCTTTGATTAAAGCTCGTATAGTTAACGATTAAGGATTGGCTTGTTAGAGTAGCGTTAAATCCCTTATAGGCCGAGATCACGCTATATTAAAGGATTAGCCCTTAGATATTGCTTTAAGATTGGTTTTGCTAGCAAGATTAAGGAATGAAGGAACTTAGCATTTCGTTTAAGCAGGATTTGAGCTCAGAACTTCTAAGGGAGTCACTGCTGGGTTAATTCCCTCGCAAACTCGTTTGGATATTTGAGATAACCCCTCTTCTATCCTATGGTATGCCTAAGGGTGCATTTGACATCAGGTTTGGGCTAGGTTGGGCCCAAAAGGAAAGAAAAGGTTTTACGGATATGGAGAGGGCTTTTGCATTTTGCTCTCCATATACCGTCAGTTAATTATTGGATATCTCGAGGTTATTCTTTTGTTAAAACCCACTGAGTACATTAGTGCTCATGCTCCCCCTCTTTTTCAAATGTTTTCAGGTTGAGATGCTGAGGATGTTGGTGGCTGTGGATGTGGGTTGGCTGCCAAGATTCTTTTGCTATTATCTAAGTTCCTTTTGAAATCCCACTATGTGTTCTGCTACTCTGATACACTCTTTCTAATTCCATTTAAGTTCTATTATGATTATCAAGACTCTATGAATATTCCCCAGACATGATTATATATATAAGATGCATATTAAGTTTTATTTCCGCTTCTCGAGTATATTTTCCTTTCGCCTATGAAGAGGCTTATTCATGTTGATATCTGTTTATTCGCTTTGACCTATGAATGGGTCTATACTTGTTAGTATCTGATTAGTTAGCCGTTTTATTCCGCTAAAGCATGTTTCCTCTTTAATCGAGTAACCTCGAGTATCGTCATCTATCTTTCAAAGTATATCTTTAATCGTAAACCATCTTCGATAATCTTCCGACTTTATTCATAAATTCCTTAATAACACCATGTCCCTATTCATTAATCCCTATTTCGGGACCGGGCTGTTACACTAAAAAATAGGGATTTGGTCAACTTATGCTTATCCAGTCAGATCAGAGAGGGCATGCCAGTTCCGGAAATTCAGTGAAGACCCCAGCTTGTTGGGGGATCTCTAATTCGGAAATGTAACTATTTAAGCTGTTTTAATTTCTAAAAACACAAGTTTGGATGGTCAGAAACATTGCTACAATTTTACTTTCTTACACTTTCATTTTCGTACGCTGCTTTATAGCAGAAAATAATCTATCGGCCGTAAGCCTTTGGGACTTAGGATTATGTTTCCAAACTCAACGGTTATGCTGAATATGTTTGCGTATTAAATTCAGTAAGTTTCCTTTACAATTATGTCTTCCATTTCTGCAATTTTAATTATGTCTAGCATGCTTGGCTAGACACTTTATTCTGGTGTTTGAACAATGGAAATGGTTTGAATATAAATCTGGACTCGTGATGCCAAAATGGGCATAGTAATGCATGATAGGTTTCTGTTGATTTTTGTGCCTTGTTCCATGTGAGTGTGTGTCTGAAATGCCCAATGTGGCTGATCACACGTTAGGTAAAGAGGGCATACCACTATTAATTGAATTGGCGAATTGTGACTGTGTGTTGGTTCATATAGTAATAAGGGAATCAATGGATTGTTGTGGGCACATGAGAAATCAGTAAACACAACAGATCTGGGTTCGTCTAGGACACATTGTTGTCTATTCACTTACATCTCTTTGGGGAACCGGGGTGTGGGTGACTGATTAGGGATTTAATTGACGAGGAATCGCTTTTAAGTCTATAGTGAAAGGATGAATGAGGAGACGCAGAGAGGAATCCGGTCTCCATAACTAGGTGATTTATCATGTATAAAAATCGTTGTGCCCATGAGCGGGTTGATATATATTTAAACCAAATTCAAGTTCAAATGCCAGAACCTTTGCTATTTGATATCTTCTTTACTTTGTTTTGCAGATTTAATTTACAGTAGTGACAACAAAACCAAACCCCCTTTTTATGATCGGTTATCTGAAGGTGGAATCACAACAGCTCTCTATGGGATCGACCCGTACTCATTAGCTGGCTACGCTCACTGTGGGCATAGGAGTTATAAATTATTTTTGAGCGCGAAACAACCGCGCGTCAAAATTGGAGCCGTTGCCGGGGAGCTGGTTTCTAGTGATTTTATCTTCCACAATTGGTGAGCCTGGAAGTTGATGCCCAGGGGCTCTTCAGAGGAGACTCTATTGTACGATCCAGAGATAGAGAAAACTTCGAGGAAAAATAGGGCAGCAGTGAAGAGGGCATGCCGAGCCGCAAGCAAATCTCGTGAGCCCACACCACCACCAGAAGATCAAGGATACAAAGGGCACGAGGAGAAAGGACAGTTTGAGAATGGCCACAACATCAACATGGCCGCAAATGGTAATACAGATGATAACAGGACTCTAAGGCAGTTGGTCTTCCCGACCAATATGAATCTGCTCCCGATAGGCATTACACTCCCAGCTGTGACTCAAAACTGGGATATTCATGCAAACTTCATCCAGATCTTGCCAAAGTTTCACGGAATGCCCAGAGAGGATCCACAAAGACACTTGCAAGACTTTGATATAATTTTCCAAACTCAACTATCTGACCATGGACGAGAGGAGTATGTGCGGTTGGTCTTGTTCCCTTTTACTCTTCAAGATGGGCACGGGACTGGCCGTACACACTGCCGACTGGCACTATGATCACGTGGAGACAACTTCGACAGAAGTTTTTAGAGAAATATTTTCCAGCATCCAGAGTGCAAGAGATGAGAAGAAGGATAGGAAGCCTGAAGATGAGAGCTAACGAAAGTTTCTATGACTACTGGAAAAGGTTCCAGACGATGCTGGCGAAATGCCCACATCACCAAATTACTGAACATGACTTGATTCAGTATTTTGTTGGAGGATTGAGACCACATGAGAGGACAATCTTGAATGACTCATGTGGAGGATCTATTTTGAACAAACAACATGTTGAAGCATTCAGAATTCTCACTAAAATGGCTGAAGACAACCGAGACTTTGGTGGAGAGGGCATTCGAGTTGTAAGCGAATCAGAGAGGGCACCGGACGAGGACAACAGGATTGATAAATTGTGTGACAAGATCGAAAAAATCTTATACGGTATAAGCATGGCAAAAAAGCACAGACCTGGTGGAGTATGCAAAAGCATATCTCATTTCACTGATGAATGCCCTACTCTACAAGACGAAGTGGAAGAAGTAAACGCTGTAGATGGCCAGAATGGGCATTTCAGAAGATATGATCCCCATTCCCAGACTTATAATCCTGGCTGGAGAGACCATAAAAATTTCAGGTGGAGAAGGCCAGAGGATGGGCATCCTGCACGCCCATTATAGCCACCAAAAGAAAAGAGAAAGTACAGGTTGGATGATCTTATGTTTACTATGGCTGAGAAAAATGAGAAATTTAAACAAGAGACTCGAGCTGTTCTCTCGCACATGACCAAGAAAATCAATCAGCTAGCTTAAGACATGCACAAGATGGAAGAGAAAAATAGGAAGTTGTCTTCCCAGATGGGGAACCCAAGAGAACAGGTGAATGCAGTGACTCTAAGGAGCGGAAAAGAACTTCCGGAGATGGACAGGCCAGTAGAAGAGAAGGATGATGTGCCTTTGGAAGAAGAACTAGAAAAAATTCCCACGGAGGACGAGGCATAAGAAGGTGAACAGAAGGATACTGTGCCCATTTCAGAAGTTAAGCAACATACTAAAGTGCCCACTTCAGTAAAACGGAAGCCTCCATTTCCAGGGAGATTGGCACAAAATAGAAAAGAAGAAGAAACCAGGGAAATGCTAAAGGTATTCAGCAAAGTGGAAATCAATATTCCACTGATCGAGGTAATCAAACAAGTGCCGCGGTATGCCCAGTTTCTGAAGGAGCTTTGCACCAAAAAGGTGCGATTCAATGACGATGCAAAAGGTTCTTAGTTGGGGAGAATGTATCGGCTGTGATATAGAAGAAATTACCCAAGAAATGTGACGATCCAGGGATGTTCATGATTCCTTGTATCATAGGGAATAAGAAAGTGGAAAAGGTCATGTTGGATTTGGGGACATCAATCAACGTAATGCCCTTGTCGGTGTTCAAAGAATTGAAGATTGGACCTTTGAAAGAGACCCGTGTGGTCATACAGCTTGCTGACAGGTCTAATGTATATCCAGAAGGCCTCATTAAAGATGTATTGGTCAAAGTAGACGAGCTTATTTTCCCAGCAGATTTTTATGTGCTTTATATGGGAACAGCGACTTCAAATTCTTCAGTGTTATTGCTGGAAAGACCGTTCATGTAGACAACTCGGACTAAGATTGATGTGGACAAGGGCACACTAACGTGTGAGTTTGATGGGGAAATAGTGACGTTCAACATATTTGAAGTATTGAAGCACCCCCCTAGATACAGAGAATTGCAGTTTTGTGAATACATTCCGTCATCCGAGTCGATCCACCCTATCCATGGTGAGCAATAGAGATCCATTAGAATGGGCATTGTGGGATGGACTGACAGACCAAGATGCCCTGGATGAAGACGATGACATCGAAGAAGGAATTATGATGTTGTACTCATTGGAAGAAATGCCATACGACTGTGTGAATTATGGTGTATCCATTCGAAGAAACGATGATAAGTTGATGCCTTCTATTATCAAAGTGCCCGCACTGGAACTAAAGACATTACCAAGGCATTTGAAGTATGCCTATTTGGGGGATAATGAGACTCTCCCTGTAATCATAAATGCGGGGTTAAATCAAACGGATGAGGACCGCCTTTTGAGATTGTTGAGACTGTACAAGGAGGCACTCGGATGGACTTTGGCAGATATAAAGGGCATTAGCCCAGCGGTTTGCATGCACAAGATTCTGTTGGAAGATGATGCAAAGCCCGTTCGTGATCCAGAAAGAAAGCTCAATCCAGTGATGAAGGATGTGGTGCTAAAAGAGATTATAAAGCTACTGGACTAGGGCATTATATACCCTATTTCGGATAGCAAGTGGGTCAGTCCAATCCATGTTGTGCCCAAGAAGTCGGGCATTTAAGTTGTAAAAAATAAAAAAGGAGAGCTTGTGCCCACACGACTGCAGACTGGCTGGAGAGTTTGCATTGACTACCGAAAGCTGAACACGGTCACATGGAAGGATCATTTCCCACTTCCGTTCATTGACCAGATGCTGGAGAGACTCGCAGGAAACAAGTTCTTTTATTTCTTGGATGGGTACTTAGGATACACGCAAATTGCAGTAAGTTAAGAGGACCAGGAGAAAACAACATTCATGTGTCCATTCGGCACATTTGCCTATCGCAGAATGCCCTTTGGCCTCTGTAATGCTCCCAGCACATTTCAGCGATGTATGATGAGCATATTCTCTGATTTGCTCGAGAACTGCATTGAAGTATTCATGGATAACTTCACGGTGTATGGAGGCTGCTTTGATCGATGTTTAGACAATCTAGAAAAGGTTTTGCAGCATTATGTGGACAAATGCCTAGTGCTGAACTACGAAAAATACCATTTCATGGTCAAAGAGGGTATTGTACTAGGCCATGTGTTTTCAGAGAGGGGCATTGAGGTCGATAAAGCCAAAGTAGACATAATTGAAAAATTGCCATATCCTACTTCGGTGAAGCAAGTGAGAGGATTCCTGGAGAACGCTGGATTTTACAGGAGGTTTATAAAAGATTTTGCAAAAATTGACCAGCCTATTACTCACTTATTGCAGCAAGATGTTCCCTTTGAATTTGATGAGGAATGTAAAAAGGCATTCAATTTTTTGAAGAAGCAACTGGTCACGGCACCAGTCATTCAACCACCAGATTGGGGAATGCCCTTTGAGATTATGTGTGACGCCAATGGCTACGCTGTGGGTGCTGTACTGGGTCAGAAGAGAGAAAAAAAAAGCTATGTAATTTACTATGCCTCCATAACTCTGAACGGGGTATAGTGTAATTACATCACTACTGAAAAAGAGCTATTGGCAGTAGTGTTTGCATTCGAGAAGTTTCAGTCTTATCTCTTGGGAGCAAAAAGTATTGTTTACACAAATCACGATGCCCTGAGGCACTTAATGGCCAAGAAGGAGACGAAGCCAAGACTAATCAGATGGATTCTGCTCTTGCAGGAATTTGATGTTGAAATAAAGGATAAGAGTGGGGCACAGAACTTGGTAGCTGATCATCTGAGTCGAGTACTGAATGAAAAATGTGATGAGATGCTCATTACGGATCATTTTTCTGATGAGTATCTGTACTCAGCACGATGCACACTGGAGCCCTGGTATGTAGATATAGTGAACTTTTTGGAGTCAGGAGAGCTGCCAATTGGGTACTCATGGTACCAAAAGAATAAACTGAGGCAAGAGAGCAAGTTCTATGCCTGGGATTACCCTATTCTATGGAGGAGGTGTGCAGATCAAATTATAAGAAGATGTGTCCCAGATTATGAAATTAAGGAGATTTTGAAGCATTGTCACAATTATGCTTGCGGAGGGCATTTCGGACCAAACCGAACAGCGAGAAGAGTTCTGGATTGTGGGTTCTTTTGACCCACAATTTTCAAGGATGCCCACGACATTTGCAAAAGGTGTGATCAGTGCCAGAGAATCAGGAACATCACCAGAAGGAATGAAATGCCCATGACGCCCATCATGCCAGTGGAAATTTTCGATGTTTGGGGAATGGATTTCATGGGACCCCTTGTAAATTCCAAGAGGAACCATTACATTATTCTGGCAGGGATTATGTGTCCAAATGGGTGGAGACAAAGGCCACTTCTACCAATGATGCGAGGGTAATAGCCGCATTTCTGAAATCCCATATTTTTAGCCGGTTTGGTGTGCCCAGATCCATCATCAGTGATCAAGGGACCCATTTTTACAACTAAACAATGGAAAGGCTATTGAAAAAATATGGGATGAACCATAGAGTCATAACAGCCTATCATCCACAAGGACACGGCCAAGCTGAAGTCTCAAATCGAGAAATTAAAGCCATCCTTGGAAAGGTAGTGAATCCAAGTCGGAAGGACTAGAGTGCCCATTTAGATGATGCTCTGTGGGCATATCGAACTGCATTCAAGACTTTAATTGGGATGTCCCCATACCGAATGCTATTTGAGAAGTGTTGTCATCTGCCAGTAGAGCTGGAACACAAGGCACGATGGGCACTTCAGAAGCTGAACATGGACAAGGATGCAGCCGGGCATTTCAAAAAATTTCAGATTCAAGAGATGGAAGAAATGAGAATGGAGGCCTATGATAATGATGTGCTTTACAAGGAAAAAATGAAAATGCTTCCTGATCAAGTGATTAGAAGAAAGAGATTCTTCCCAGGAAAGCAAGTGCTCTTGTACCATTCAAGGTTCAAATTAATGGGAGGTAGTTTAAGGACCAAGTGGGTTGGTCCATTTGAAGTTTATGCGGAATGCCCCAATGGGGCAGTTGAGCTTAAAAATCCCAAAACTGGAGGACAATTCAAAGTAAATGGCCATCGTCTCAAACCATACCTAGGGCATTCTGATCAGGATGCTAGAGTGGTCTGGCTTGGGGAGCCTATTTACACCTGAGTAGGGACTTTGTCGTGCCCACGATAATAAATGGGGCGCTACTGGGAGGCAGCCCAGGTTTTTAATTGCCTTAATTTGTTTTTTATTAAATAAAATTTCCAGTTAATTAACCTAGATTAGGGGCAATTTTATGCTTGTTTTTGGATAAGTATGTGATCTACAAGTTATGATAAAGATAGAGAAGCAAGAGATAAAGATAAATCCCGGAAAAATAGGGATTCTGAAGCGGGGCACTTTGAAGAGATAAAGTTTGTTCCGATTTTTCAAGGGATAAGGCTTATCCGTTGATGTGGGCATGCTAATTCAAATAAATCCTTTGGAATCCAAAGAGTCACGGTCACATCAGGAACAGTAACACACATTTATAAAAAAGCCAACCCCACAAAATCTAAACTCTAACTTTCATTCTTTTTGGAAAAAATCAAAGTTTCTTTCTTCTCCCTCTCAAAACCCTACACCATCTCTCTGTAAATCTCAAACTTCAACAATGGTGAACATACGCGGGAAAAAGATTGTGCCTAAAGCTGGAGCAAAATGCAAGCTAGAGTTCGACACCCCAGTCACCTCTGCAGAGCCCACCCCAGCCAAGGTGGTGAAAAAAAAGGCTGTTAAGCCTAAGAAAAAAGCTGCGCCTGCCTCGGCTACCTCAAGTAAACCGGCAAAGGAGACCCCGTTGGAAAAAGAGCCTGTAGCTGAAGCAAGCTCTGCTACACCATCACAAGAGGAATATGCTGAGGATGACACCACTGTTGGTGGAACGCAAGAAAAAGAAGAAGTGGCCACGGAGCCCGCACAAGAGCCTGCCAAAATAGCTTCTAAAAAGGTGAAAAAACCGGCTAGGGTTCCGAAACCTTCACCGTTTGAAGAGGTTGTAGAGGAGGAGGAGAATGAGAAAGAAGAGGGCGATGATGAAGCCCTGGATGACTATGTGAATGAGTTGGATAAAGAGAAAGCACATCCCGCAGATGAGCAAATTCAAGAAGAAAGACCTGTAGAGATAAAGAAACAGGCATTGGAGAAAGCGAAAGGAAAAAGAAAGGTCGGAGAGCCCATTCTGGAGCAACCAACTGAGCAGCCCGCTGATTCCCAACAAGATGAAACCAAAGAGGAGGTTTCAGAACACCAAGAGCAGCAACAGCAACAGAGTGAGCCATCTCAGGCGCAGATGCTCGAAGATGAGCCCTTAGAGGACTCACCACCCAAGCAGAGGGTGGGAAAGACGATGGCCATGAAAGCAGGGGCCAAGCTAGCTGGAGAGCCCTCCTTAAAGAAAAGGAAAGCTACAGAGAGCACACTACACCCTGAGCCTAAAAAGGGCATAGGGGTAGGGAGCCCCACTCTGAGTAAGCCAGAAAGTGGCCCGCCAACGGTCCGGGGCATTATAAATTCGAAAGGAGTCCATGCTGAGTCGCTTGTAGCTCTTGGGATAGAGCAGGAGGTAAGGGGTTTCTTTGTTGCAATTGGTTGAGAGTTTTTCTTGGATATGGAATGTGTTATTTTTCCTACACTTTCGCGTGAGTTTGTTAATAGTCTGAAAATAAAAGCTGTGAATAAGTCTGCTACGTCTACTAGGATTATGAATTTTAAAATTTTGGGTAAAAATTTCTCCATGTCTGCTGATGATCTGAACATGATGTTGGGCATCGTGTCATATTTGGGCCTCCAGTAGGAGGAATATGAGGATGCAGTAACTGTTATGCCTGACTTTGCTGAGGGAGTCGAGGCAAAATGGGCTGAGGTTGGGGATGGCTCCACTTATCAAAGTGGAACCACAAAAGGCTATTATTTGAATAACGAAGCCCTGAGATTTTTCCATAGGGTGCTGGCCTACAGTTTCTTTGGTATGAAAGATAGTTCGAATTCAATAACTAATCAGGAGCTTTTCATTCTCTGGTGCATGGTTAAGAAAATTAAAATAAATTTTGGCTATGTGGCCATCGCGCACTTCAGGGAGATTAAAACACACCCTAAGCATAGAATCTCGTGTGCCCAGCTGATCACCCAAATTGCTGTTAGGTCTAGGTTGTTGGATTTGAGCACCACTGATTTAACCTCCCTCCCCATGGAATTCTTTGATATTGCTTGCTTGAAGAGAATGAAGGATGTGGTGGATGATGAAGAAGGAAAACCTGTTTTCTTTGTACCGAGGATAGACCCCTCGAGCCTTTTGATGATTGCAGGTACATCCAGGAAGCCACCAGTAGGGAGGGTACAGCAAGGGGAGCATCCAGTTACTGTGATTCTGAAAAAATTGGAAGGATTGGAGAATGTCCAGTTCCAAACAGAAGATAAACTAGACCGCATTGAGACAGCCCTGAAGGCCTACTTTAAGCACGTTAGGTTTTCATACCCAACGCCCTTATTCGATTGAATCCTGGTTCTTTTCTTCTTTTAGGGGGGTGTATTCAATCCGGATTTTGATGGATTTTAAAAGATTTTAAAAAGTCTATGGATTTTATAAATCCATAGACTCCACATGGAGTCTCCCAACTCCACATGGAGTCTGCTTGACTTTGGGTATGGATTTTGGACTGATTTTGGATGATTTTAATGGATTTGAAATCCTTGTTTCCAACGCTCGAGGAAACACATCGGTTGCTGGACTAAGAAAAAATAAAACCCAGCGACCGCTGAAAGCCAGCGGCCGCTGGGAAGGGTGACCCATGTACCGAGAAACATGCTGAAATATATTACAATAGACCAGATGTGCAGAAGGCGCTGCATGCAAATTCTACTGGGATTCCATACAAGTGGAGAGCTTGCAGATACTCGCTTTATCAATCTTTTTAGTTATACACAAGTAAAAATAATCTAAGTCCAAGTTTGAAGAGCTTAGAAAGAGTACTAAAGTTGAATGATACATTACTTATATATAAAACAACGATCCACTTATCCTGAACTAGAAGGACTCTGCTGCTTCAGTGCTCCCCATCTACAGAAAGCTGATCTCTGCAGGGCTTAGAATATGGGTATTCAGGTGCAATCATATGCCTCACAAACAAATTTATAAGAAATATGCATGGAGAATGGGTTATTTAGGAAATTGTTTTTCCCAGCTATTTATCCCCGTGTGCACCTGTATCCATTGCAGTGGGGACACAGATGCAGTCATTACCGTGATGGGAACTAGGTTTTCTCTAAGCAATCTCAATCTCAAAATCAAAACTCCTTGGTATTCTTGGTCTGCTGGTGGTCAGGTAATGATATTCATAGAATTCGGCAAACATTGACATGTGTTCTTCACATGAGTCATGAAATGTAACGGAAATTTTATTTTTTACAGATTGGTGGATGGACTGAGGTCTATGATGAACTAATATTTGCCACAGTCAGAGGAGCTGGGCATGACGTTCCTCTGTTTCAGCCTCTGAGAGCTTTCGAACTTTTCCAGACATTTTTGTCTGGGAAAAATTTGCCAAAATCTCATTAAGATAGCATTGCATACAGAGAAACTGCCAGATTTTTACTTACAAGAAACTAGAAGTTAATTTCTGAGTTATCATTCATTCACATCCTCCTGTTAGGCCCAGAGAAAGATTGAGTTTAAGTCAATGTACATACAGAATCTTTGGCTAGTAGCAAAATTGCAATCTCTTGCCATAGTAAGTTTCTAAAAGAAGTCATTGCTTGAACCCATCACTCATGCCAGGAGGCATTCCTAAACTCTGAGCTAGGTCACTCATTCTTTCCTTCATCGCCTAAAAGATCAAGGGTATTAAGTTTTAGTACACAAAAATTGTAAGGTAAAAACTAAACAAAATTGTCCTATATATGAAAATTTCTTACAAGAACACTCTTCTGATGTGCATCTTTGTATGCCTCATTGATCAAAAGTGAAAGTTTCTATTCAAGGAAAAAGCTAAACTTAACTAATTTCTCAATAAGTATTAAGTACAGAAGAAAATCTGGCATTGAGGACTAAATCAAGATAGAAGGCTGAGTTTCACAAATGCTTTTGTCATTCTTTGAATTCATTTGAAATGACTAGAAATTTAGTAAATAGATATATCCAACTAAAGAATGGGAAGTGTAGAAAGCAAAAGGAAAATTTCAGCCTTTCATGAGGGAACTAAAGGCAATTGAAAAATATACAACAACTCTATATTTCTCAATGTATCTCAAAGAGCAAGACAACATGTGAAGACAAACCACAGCGATTTTAAGATAAGTGCATTTGTTTCACTATATAAACCAAGTGTTAGGAAAAACTATCAAGGAACCTCTAGATAAGGTTTTGATGAGATGTCAAAACTATTTATGAAAAACTGACTAAAATTCAAGCTGTAGATCTGAGTTGACCAATCCAGAGAATCAAAGAGGAACTCAATTAAAGCTGAAGTCAACCAAACTGGAGTATGGTCTACCACCTGGGAGGGTACGCCAACCAGTCAGAACTCAATTCAATTGAGGATTTGAAGAGACGAACCAGTTGAAACAAATTGACAGCTAAGTCGGCTGAGCTGAGGGAGAAAATAATCGACTAGACTGAAGAAACTGATGCGAGATCAGTTTAAACTGAAAGACTGGAAGTATCCAACTGATGGCCAAACTGAAGTGAACAGACAAACCAGCTAAAGGTCAGAACTGGAGTTAGCCAGCTTGTGATTAGTCAAGCTGACAAGAAAGCTCAAGAGAAAGCAGTCAAACTGATAAGCTAGTCAAAAACTTGTGAATAGTTAAGCTGACAAAAGAGCTTGAGAATGATCAGTCGAACTGAGCAGACAAGCTCAGAACTGCAAACTGAAGCAATAGCCGAATTGAGCAGACAAGCTCAGAACTGCAAACTGGAGCAATAGCCGAACTGAGCAGACAAGTTCAGAACTGCCAACTAGAGTAACAACCAAACTGAGCAGACAAGCTTAGAACTGCCAGCTGGAGTAATAGCCGAACTGAACAGATAAGTTCAGAACTGCCAACTGGAACTCAAAGTTGCTAAAACTGAGGCTCAGAACTGCCAGCTAGAGAACCCTGGAGTTATTGCCCAACCGGCGATTCTTGGAATAAATACTTCAACGGAGATCCTGGAATTAAATATCCAATAGAGATCGATTGGCAAAGCAACGGCTACTTCAATCAAAAGCTCCAGTGATCAATAAAGACCATCTGCCATTGATGAACCAACAGAGCCACCGATCAATGGAACTCAACGGTCATAAAATCACTTCTCTATAAAAGACGAGTGAATCAAAGTTTTAAACACTCTTGCCTCCGAGACTTTTCGCAATACTTATTCTTGAAGCCTTCATTCAAGCAGAGCTTTCTTTCTCCCTCACACATAGCTCAAGTTCAGCATTTGCTAAAAACTGCGAGAGTCCAACTGAGAAGAAGAATTTACAGAGTCAAAGCATTCAGCCAGCTGTTGATAAACCAGCCAGGGCAGCCTTCTCAGTTTCAGCAATACAACGATCAACTATCCAGCTAAATTGAAGGAGCACATCAGTTGATACCCCCTGTTCAAGACTAACCTCTTGAAGATCGAAAGAGATCTAAAACCTTGTAAAGACGTCAATATCACCTACCTTCCTAGCGAGCAGTTAGGGACTTCAAGTGTGAGCCGTCGACTCATCCGGGATCAACAAGTGGTATCAGAGCGGTTGATTCTAAGGATCAGCCGTTTCTGCAGATCAACTGAATCAGATCTACTTATATGTGTTAACATTTCAAGCTATGGGAAACCATAAGCTATCTTTGTTTTCAGTTGAGAATTATGATAATTGGAGCAGGAGAATGAAGACGCATCTCTGCTCGATCCATGAGAACATGTGGAAAGTTATTGAAGGTGGTCCAATCATCATCATGATGGACAATGATGCTCACATAGTTGATATCAATCAACCAGCAAGGATCCCAAAGCCAACTAATCTTCTCACCAGTGAAGAGAAGAAGTTGAAGAATCTAGAATTCGTTGCTCAAGCTGCACTATTTCAAACCCTAGATGAGGACAGAATGAAGGACACAAAGAACTGCACAACTGCCAAGGAGATATGGGATTTACTAGCTGATCTATGTCAAGAATCCGAAGCCATCAAAGGAAACAAGCTCCAACTAGCAGTAGACAGATATGAGTCCTTCAAAATGCAGCCAGAAGAGTCCATTTCAAGCCTTGAAACTAGATTTCTAAGCATCATCAGTGAGATGACCAACCTCGGGAGAAGTTATCCCAATTCTGAGATGAATTCCAAAGTTTTGGATAATCTCACTGAAGAATGGGATATGAAAGTAATAGCTACAAAAGAATCAAGAAATCTAAATAGCATCACTCCCAAAGAATTGTTTGGCTCTCTCAAAGCTCATGAGTATAGCCTAAACCGGAAGAAGGAAGCATCAACATCGTCAGTTCAAGATGCAGCCTTCTATAGTGAAAGGAATCGGTTTAGAGATACTCGAGGAAGGAAAAACTTCCGACCTAGGAGCTCACCAGCCAGAGAAAATCAAGGCGGATCTTCATCCGAACAAAAAAGAGAAACAACTGAAAAAAAGGAGAATCTGACTAAAGACATCAATGATCAAATTCAGTCAGTTACCAGGTTGTTAGAAAAGCTGAAGAGAGTTTGGGATAAACAATCAGTTCCACCTCAAACTGATGAAATCCCAAAAGATGAGAGAACTCATCAACCAGCTGAACGATCAGCTGAACCGTTCAGGGGTGGCAATCGAAATCTAGGAGAATGTTTTCACTGCCACAAACAAAGACACTACAGATATGAATGTCCAGAACTTCCTGAAGATAAGAAAGCCAAAGTGAGGAGGAGATTCTTCAAAAGGAAAGCAATGGTTGCAAACTACGATAATGTTGTGCTAGACGATTCAGACTATCCATTTGGAATTGATTCTGACGGCTACAGCTCAGATGATGAAGCACTATTTTGCCTCATGGCTAACAATGATGAAGAGGTTAGTACAGCTGATTCTCAAACCTCCTTCTATCATATTAATGAAGCAACTGTCTCTAGCAATGAACTTGATATGAAACTTATGATGCTAGAAGATCAATTAGCTTCAATATCCTGCTTGCATGTTGAATTGAAAGATGAAAATGATGAACTGAGAAATAAAGTTAGAAAGCTGAGCATTGATCATGAAAGAATGCATTATCTTGAGTCCCAGTTTGTGGAATTTGAAAAGTTAAAATTAAAAACCGTCGATCTAGAAGTTGAGAATCAAAAACTCAAGTAAGAGATCCATGAGAGAGAAAAAGTAACTCTGAAGTTCAAAAAGGGATCTCAAACTCTAGATGAGATACTAAATCATCAGAGAACTGGAACCAGTAACACAGGACTAGGATGTAGCAAGTTCACTACCTTAGAGAAAGGAAAGGAAATTGCTCAACCAAGTGATAAAGGAATCCTAAAAGGATTCACCAGGTCAACTCATGATCAGCTAGCTGAGCCAACTAAAGGCAAAGGAATATTGAGAAATCCTCAAACTCAGCCTAGACAATTCAGTCAGTCCTCTCAACCAAAAACACCAGGTCAACTGAAGCCAAAATTCCAGCCAAGACCATCAGTTCACTCAAACCAATCCATTCATTCAAAGCCTTCAGTTCAACAGGGACTACTAGCTCAGCACAGAATGCCTTCAAGGCAAACTGATAGATCAGAAAATTTTAGAAGGAAAAACTAGTTTAGATCTCAAGCCTATTTTGCCAAGAAGTTTAATCAGAACACCTATAGGAGAGATCAAAGAAACTCATTTCAACCCTATCATCACTATAACGAGTACCTGGATTCTAGAAATGAACCGAGAACTGATACAAAAAGGGTTCAATCCAGTAAACTGGAAACACACAAGGCATTGGCCTGATCGAAAGGCTCAAAGGTCTCGAGATAACAGCATTTTAGTTGAATTGTTTTATCCTACTAACTATCAGCGCAGGTACCATTCAACTGATTCAACTCAAAATAGAAGAGTTGAAAGAAAATCTAAACTGGTCAAGCGATCCAAATCAGTTGGATCACTAAATGATAAAAAGCCAAAAGTTTGGCAAGTTTGGATTCCAAAAAGCTTAATGTATCAACAAGGACCCGATATGAAACGGGTCCCTAAATGCTAATCCTTGTTCTTACAGGATAAGAGCATCCTATCTATGAAGAAAACCAAAGATATCTAGTATCTAGATAGCGGGTACTCCAAGCACATGACCGGAGATAGAGAAGATCTCGATGGTTATGAAGAAATCAAAGGTCCATTTGTCACATTTGGAGACAACTCCAAGAGCCAAACCATTGGAGAAGGGTTCGTGGTCAAGGGAAAAGTTGTAGTAAATGGAGTCTCCCATGTGGACGGACTAAAACACAAACTACTCAGCATCAGCCAGCTGTGCGACAATGGCTACTCAGTTGACTTCACCAAAAACTCCTGCAACATAAGAGACAAGTCAACTGGAGTAATTCTTCTCACTGGAATAAGGAGAGGCAACATGTATATTGTTGACTGGTCAACCGGCTACTCAGAAGCTTGCTTTCTTTCAAAGGGATCAACTGAAGCAAGCTGGCTATGGCATCGACGACTGAACCACCTCAACTTCAAAACAATCAACTACCTAGCCAAGAAAGAGCTAGTTGAGGAGCTTCCCAAGGAGATATATAAGAAAACAGGTGTGTGTGGACCATGCCAAAAAGGGAAGCAAGTGAAGTCATCCTTCAAGAATAGGAGTCATCCACCAGGAACAACTGATTGCCTCCAACTGCTACATATGGATCTGTTTGGTCTAGTCAGACCACAGACCCCAAAAGGTAAAAGATTCACTCTTGTAGTAGTTGATGATTTCTCAAGATATACGTGGGTGGAATTCTTGAGGAGCAAAGATGAAACTTACGACAAGCTAACGGCGCTGATCAGAAGGCTACAAACTGAAAAAGAGAGATCAGTTTAAAGGATTCGCTCTGACAATGGAACTGAATTTGTGAATCAACACATGATCAGTTTTCTCAACAAACTTGGAATCACTCATGAACACTCAGCTGCAAGGACTCCACAACAAAACGATGTAGCTGAACGGCGAAACCGGACACTTAAAGAAGTAGCTCGAGCAATGATAGCTGATGCCAACATAGCTGAAGGTTACTAGGCTGAAGCAGTTAACACAGCTTGCCACACTTAAAATCGAAGTGCCATTGTCACCGCACATGACAAAACACCCTATGAACTGTATAAGGGTCGTAAGCCTTCCATTTCATATTTTAAAGTATTTGGCTGTAAATGTTATATTCACAATAATGGCAAGACTCAACTGAAAGCCTTCAGTGCTAAAGCTGATAAGGGAATATTTCTTGGGTATAATTCGCCTCACGCACAAGCTTACAGAGTGTTCAATAAACAAACTCTTGTTGTGGAAATAACATGTCATGTGGTATTTGATGAATTTGCTAATGAGTACAGGAACAAAGAAATAATAGACACATCAGTTCAAGTACTACCTAGTGAAACTGAGAACTCGCAGGACTATGTGGATCACATTGTTCCAAAGCGGCTTGAGGTTTTACTAGAAGAAGACGATAAAACTGGTACTAAACCAGTTGAGAACAATCTAGTCAATGAAGATACAAATCGTGCTGAGACCACAAACCCCACAACTGAAACAGGGGGAAGAACTGATGAAGATGCCGAACCAACTGATGAAAGGGCGACTGATGATGTCACCACAATAGAACCAGCTGAAGCTATTTTTGTAGTGCCCCGAACCTTTTTGTATATAATTAATTGCAATTATAGACTATGGAAGTTACGTCATTTTAAAATTTCTATAATTCGGTGGTTTAACCGAACTTGCGACGTGTCGTATCGATGAGAATCGAAATATATTTTAATATGAGTATTAATCGATTTATCGATTTGTTTCACTTGGCGTATTTAAAATATTTCAGAAAATATGTTTAATTTATGGTTTTAAAATCAATGAATTATTTCATCCATTTCGATCCAATTTGGGATTTTTTCGAAGACGGAAAATATCACGATAATCGAACAACCGGTATTTAAACCGGGTATTTTTTTCTTGGTTAACCCAAGGCATGGGAGGCCATGCCTTCCCACGTCTCTTTTGTCCCCTAAAATAGAAATAGATGTATGTATAGTATAGAGAGAGTGCTTCACTTCATCATTTTCCATTCACTCCATCTTCTTCTTCTTCTTCTTCGTTCATTTCTTCTTCTTCTTCTTCTTCTTCTTCTTCTTCTTCATCTTCTTCTTCTTCTTCTTCTTCTTCTTCTTCTTCTTCATCCCATCTTCATTTCTTCCATTTTCTGAGAGAGAGAGAGAGTGAAGTAAGGAGTTGCAGCCATTGTTGAGAGGAGCTCAAGCTTCGTTCCACCCGTTCTTACTTGGTTTGAGTCGCACCCAATCCCTTGTTGTTCTAAGCTAAAAGAACTTTTAATTACTTTGAGGGTTTACTCGGTAATTGCTCCTGATGATGTAGTGGTGGTTGCGGGTGTCGTACTTAGCTCACTTCAGGGTTTACTGGTGAGCGGGTCCATTTCAGGGTTTACTGATGGATCAAGGTTCACTTCAGGGTTTACTGGTGAACACATTCATGTAAAACGTTTTGATGAACTTAGATGCATTTCTCTTTACAAAACCTTCTAAGATTCATCTGCATACTCACAGATAATTATTTTATCAAATGCTTTTGATAACTCGATTTTTCTCAAAAAACCCACTGAGTACATTAGTACTCAGCCCAAATATTTTCTCAAATGTTTTCAGGACAATGAGCTAGAGCGTGGAGATGATGAGCTGTGATGGGGCTTATAGGTGTACTTTTGTAGCTAACCTGTTGTCTTAGCTCGTCTTAACCTCTGATCATCGTACTATTTCTTTTGATAATTCTTAGCTTTCGCAAGACCAAAAACTCATGTTTTGGATATATATATATATATAACTCTGAATTTGTTACGATGATCGTGCTCTTTTATTGAACTAATTTAGAATCGTTCATTGATAATCATCCTTGAAATCCCCTTTCTTTTCCCTCTTCTTAAACCCCACCCCCGTGGCGCTCATTTCCAAGGTCTCTCGGGACCGGGGCGCTACAATTTTGCCCAAATGGCTCTGAAGCCATCCAACTGACAAGATAGTTAGTGATCCAAGAAGTCGAGTTCAAACCAGAAGTTCAACTGAGCATGCATTATTCACATGCTTCATATCTCAAATAGAACCAGCAAACGTCAAAGAAGCCTTAGAAGATTCAGACTGGATCATGGCCATGCAAGAAGAACTGAATTAGTTCACAAGAAATGATGTATGGTTTCTTGTCGATAGACCAAAATCTCAGAAGGTCATTGGTACAAAATGGGTTTTTCGCAACAAGCTGGATGAACAAGGTGTGATCACAAGGAACAAGGCAAGACTAGTAGCCAAAGAATACTCGCAAAGTGAAGGGCTCGACTTTGATGAGACATTCGCACCAGTTGCAAGATTGGAAGCCATCAGACTGTTCCTAGCCTATGCAGCCCACTTCAACTTCACAGTCTACCAAATGGATGTCAAGAGTGCTTTTCTTCAAGGAATGCTCAAGGAGGATGTGTATGTCGAGCAACCGCCAGGCTTTGAAATTGGGGATCAAGTCTTCAAGCTAAAGAAAGCCCTCTACGGACTGAAACAAGCTCTAGAGCATGGTATGAAACTCTCACAACATTCTTACTGAAAAATGGGTTTCAAAAGGGAGTCATTGATCGAACTCTATTCCGAATAGAATGATCAACTGAGATATTAATGGTTCAAATTTATGTGGACGACATAATTTTTAGATCAAAAAGCAAAGATCTATGCATACGATTCGCTCAACTGATGCAAAGCGAATTTGAGATGAGCATGATGGGAGAAATGACATTCTTCCTAGGACTCCAAGTGAAGCAGCTGAAAGATGGGATCTTTATCAGCCAGGCCAAGTACACTAAGGAGCTAGTCAAGACGTTTGGAGTTAATAAAGGAAAAACTCTCAAGATTTCTATGAATACATCAGTTCAACTAATTCTTGATGAAGAAGAAGAATCAGTTAGCCAAACATATTACAGAGGAATCATTGGGTCGCTACTTTATCTAATAGCTAGCCGACCTGACATCTCCTATTCAGTCGGTCTATGCGCACGGTTTCAAGCCAGCCCAAAGAAAAGCCATCTTGAAGTAGCAAAGAGGATTATCAAATATCTCAAAGGAACCATAAATCTTGGAATATGGTATCCAAGAGATGACAGTTTGAGTCTAATTGGTTATTCAGATTCAGACTTTGGTGGATGCAAGATCGACAGAAAAAGCACCAGTGGAACATGTCAGTTTTTTGGAAGCAAACTGATATCATGGTTTAGCAAGAAGCAACACTCAGTTGCCACGTCAACAACTGAAGCAGAATATGTAGCTGCGGGAAGCTGCTGTGCTCAGATACTCTGGATGAAGCAACAGTTGAAGGACTACAAAGTCGAAACTGAAGAAGTACCTATATTCTGTGACAACAATAATGCAATTGCAATATCTCAGAATCCAGTTCTGCATTAAAGAACTAAGCACATTGACATAAGACATCACTTCATCAGAGATCACATCGAGAAGAAAGACATATGCATCAAATATGTCAACATGGAGAAGCAGATAACTGACATCTTCACCAAACCATTGCCTGAGGCAAGGTTTATGGAGCTATGCATACAACTAGGGCTACTTGAGCTAACATCAAAGGATGAAGACGGTCAATTGGAAGAAAAAGGCCAAGAAACCATTTCAGCTGAAGAGAGGAACTGAACCGAAAGGCTTCAACTCTTCCGAATGAGTAGTTCATAACTGAAAAAGTCGTTAAACTGATCAGTTGGACACATAAGCTATCAGTTTGAAATGAAGCAAGAAGCTGTGCAAAGAAAGTAAACAGAAGCTGATCAGCCTAACTCAGCAGCTCAACTGAATCATCAGTTCATTTGCTCAAATTGAGGAAATGAGCAAGGCAGAGTTGGTCAAATGGTCTCAACTGATGATCTTGTTAGTCAAGCAAAACATACCAGCTGCAAAATCATCAAACTGATGGAGAAATGAAAGGAACTGGCTTCAACTCAATAAGGAGACATCAGTTCAAGAACCAGCTGAAGGAAAGCAGCAGAACTGAAGGATCAGCTGAACTGAGAAACAGCTGATTTAAAAGTTCAAGCAGTTGAGGAAGTAAGGAACTGATTAGAAAATATCTCAGTTGGAATTGATCAACATGGAGATCATCAGCTACAGTCGAAGCCAACTGATGACGTAATCAGTTTCAAGCCAAGAAGAAACAGCTAGAGAGAAAAGATAAGTTCAAAATTTTCAATAGTGGAAACGGTAAAAACACGTGTCACTCAAATATTACCGTTGAACTCTTTTTCTCTCTCTCTCTTCATTCATCCCCAACGGATAGAATTGAAAGGCCAATCGACGGGTCAATTGAATTAATCTGACCGTTGAACTTAGGCATACGAATCGACACAACCATTGGATGAACCCTATCTCCTCCTATAAAAAGGATGGCTGAATTCTAATTCACTTTTAGCGATCCAAAACTCAGTAAAGAATTAAAGCCTTTCTCTTTCTTCATTTTCTCAAACTGCTCTGCAAAAATAGTTACGAAAGTTAAAGATCCAGTTCTAAATATAGTCAAAACCAATTTATTTATTTCTCCAAATCATTCGTCAAACCTCACTAAAAACTCCATGGCTGAAAGGAGCGCACCAACTGTTCGACGAAAGTTCAACTTCAGAAGAACTGGTAAATCCTCTAAAAATTTCCAGGTGAATCTATACAGAGATAAGTTCCTAGATCAAATCGAATATAGAGAAAAATGCTTGGATTCTCCACTCTGCAACTCATTGATCTCAAAAATCGATAAGTCAGGACTAAAGCAATTCACTGAAGTCTATCCATCAAAGATCTATCCTGAAGCAGTAGTTGAGTTCTATTTGAACTCAAAAGGATACGACGACAGGATCATAACTGAAGTTCGTGGAGTTGAACTGATAATAACTCCAAAACTGCTCGGAAGGATATTTCAACTGCCCACTGATGGGATAAGATTGCAAGATATGGAAATGGATCAAGAACAGGCCTACCATCTCTAGAAGAGAGCGAACTGTGAAGATCCCTACAAAAGCAGTACACTCATGTCCTGCTTTTAGGAAGAATACAGAATTCTAGCATCAGTTGCAGCTAGAATAATTGTTAGCACAACTGGGAGTCACTCAGAGATGTTAGAACACAAATATAAAGCCTGTGAAGCAATCACCAGAAGCGTCAGAGTAAACTGGGCTCAGTACTTCTTTGAACAAATCAAGAAGTATGTCGATGTTGTTGAAAAACATTGGAAAGAAACTGAGTTCCATCAGAAGATGTGCTATGCCTGCAGGATCAGCAGCATACTGGAGAGCACACTTAACTCCATGGAATAAGAAACTGACACATTGATGATTGATAAGCTGGATTTCATACCCTCAACTGGCAAAAGGCAACCAGCTTCAAAGTCCATAAGCATCAAAAGCAGTCGTCAAACTGATGCTCCCTCAAAGAAAGCAGAGGAATCTGCTAAGAGAAAAGATAAAGAGATTGCTACAGAGATACATCAAGAGGACTCTGACTCAGAAGACAATGTCCCAATAAGCCAAATGTTGGGAACCACAATCAGAGCCAAGCCTCTGCGATAGGTTTGATGTGGATCAACGGTTGATTCACCTGAAGAAGAGACCTCTACCAGGCCACTTCAAGCCAATGAAAGAACTGGCAGATCAAAGAAGAAGCCCGCAACATCTCAACCAAAAAGGAAGAAGAAGCAATCAGGGCCTCCACCCTCTCCAAAACTACCCCCTTTTAACATCAAGGTGTTTGATATGGCACCAGTTAAAGGAGATGACATTGTGCCTCTCAGGGGAGTTCCACCACGGGACACAGGAGCTGACTTCTTCAGAACTGCATGCCCCCCGATGGCAGAGACTGAAGAGAATATAAGAGCTTTATCAAAAGCTGAAGTCATCAAGAGCTGGGCTGATGGACAAGTGACCAAGTTCATTGCTGAAAACTCTGTTGAAGATGTGATTGGCACGGTTGCTCTGTATAAAGCTCTCTCAAGGTACGTATATTGGTACCTATGGAGACACTGCTTCAACTCTGAAGCCCACTTTCTCCTAACCACCCTTCATGGGATGAGCTTCTGGAGAAGAAAATAGAGATGGAGCATGCAATGGGCTGGATAGGAGACTCCTGAACAAAATCCAGTTATCACACTGAAGAGAATGCTTGACATTCGAATGAACCACCATCACCCAGAACAACAAACATTGTTGAAAGTGATGAACGATCTGCTCATCCGGGCCAATATCCGACTGCCACCTCTACAAACTGAGGCTGAACAGCAACATTGGAAGAATCCCCAAGTTCAACAGCATTGGTTGCTTAGGGAACTGCTCATCCTCAGACAACAACAACATTAGCTGGGACAGACTCTGTTCAACAGAGAAGCCCAGAGCAGTCAACAAGGTACTGAAACTTCGGAAGTTTACAGCTCAAGGCAAACTGTCATAGCATCTGTTGCTAGGCAGTTAACTTTCGAAGAATCCCCTCGACCAGATGACATCATCATCAATCTCCTTGATGATTCTCCAGAGGTGCAAGCAGTTGATGAGCGAACTGCCAGTGATCTGGAGTTCGAAGAAATGCTCAAATCTCCTATTCCACCAGTTCTTCCAAGTGATGAAGAGTCAAAGAAGTCAATTGAAAAGGCTCGATTGTTTGAGGAGCCAACTGAACCCGAAACTGCTCCTCCCCAAGAGTCAACTCCAGAGATAGCTGAGTCTGATCAGCCAGCTGAACTGACAGCTCAAGTCAATGATCAACCTGCCTATCAAGGTACACTAGCAATAACTGTGTACTTTGATCCAATTCAAAGAGCTCTTCAAGCTGCTACTCAAGATGCTGCACTGGAGATTTTATCAGAGTCAAGTTATGATGAGACCATCATCATGGAGAAAGACGAACTAACCCACACAGTTCCTTGTGAGGAACTAATTGGAATTGAAGCAGGCGAAGAAGCTGACTCAAGAGCAGTTCAGTTCAATGCTCAACCAAGCAGTTCTACAGTTTAGCTCTCTACTTACTATGTGGAACTGATCCACAGCCTGCAGCAATAGGTTAAACTGCACACGGAGTAAATCCAATGGTTGCAAGCTCATCCAAGACTCCAGTCAGCTGAAACTGAGTTATCAAGCAGCGATGAAGATGAGGAAGGTAACGTCAGAGAACCGCTTGCCAAGAGGAGGAAAACTAATCACAAGAAGGACTAGTGGCTGATCAAGTTCAAACTGATTAGAAAGCCCTTAGTTTACTTCTTGTAATTCAGTTTGTCATTATTTATTTTTGATATATAAAAAGATTATCTTTTTATTTTCAAATAAATGTCGAACTTCGCATTTATTTTTTGAATATTTGACCGTTGCAAAACAATGACACGTCTCAAAGTCATTAAATGCCAATGACCAAAAGAGGCCAGAAGCTAGTCTCATTCCAACCATTAGATCTATGAGCCTGCCCAAACACTCATAAAAAGCCCTCTCTTTCAAGCGTCTTAGAAATACTCCTCCTTCGCTCTAAAAAATTCTCTCTCTCTCTCAAAGCTCTTCAAATTCCTCAAAATCTCAGCCAATCCCAAAGATGGCCGAATTATCCAGATCTCTAAATTCCTTCAAAGAGTAACTTATGAGAGATAAATTCCTTGATAGGAAGAAATTTCAAATGATTCTAAATGAATCGAACAATCCAATCCTTCTGTCAAATCTTCACAAGACAGGAATTCTTCACTATCTGGAAACACCACCAAAGTTCGTTAGACAAAATTTGGTGAGTGAATTTTTGCTTCAAGCAAAATTGTCTGCAGATGGAAAGACAATATCATCAGTGATTCAAGGACGGCTACTCCAAATCACTGAAAGAACAATTGCAGAAGTGTTCGAGCTTCCACAAGAAGGTTTATCCGTTCAAGAACTAAAGGAATCTGCAGAATTATACTGGAGAGAATGGAAAGCTTCCACCTGCAACAAGCAATTCAGTTTTACGACAGCTAAAACTGATCTGAAGCCCGAGTATGGCGTCCTACTCGATATAATGAACAAGATGATGTTCAGGGCCATTGGAAGCCTAAGTCAACTCACCCAAGAGAGATAAAAAGTCATGATTCACCGTGCTAAAGGGCGACAAACAAACTGGGCAGAATTTGTTTTCCAATAATTCAAGCATCAAGTTATCAAGGCCTCTGACTTAAAGAAATCTGGTAAATTTGAGTCCAAGCTAGGACTTGTTCTAAGAATGAGCAAAATGCTTGAAGACCTGCTGAAGCTCCCAAGTGATGAAGCACTACCAGTTCTCATCTCTGATTGGATTCATAAGAAGGGAACTGCCCATCTTCAGTCACTAAGAAAGAAAAGAAAAGCCAAGGCAAAGATAAGCAACAACACTTCGAGCAACTCAACTGCCAACGCCGTTCATTCTCCAAAATCAAAGAACGGATCATTAGTTAACTTTCAGGTTTGCTCTGATCTAGATGAGCTTATTCCATTCATTGGAATCCCTCATCCAAACTATGGAGCGGACTATTTCAGAAGCACATGCCCTCCTCTCCAGCTGACTGAAGAAAATATTCGCACTTTCTATAGTGGTGAATATACAGTCAAAAGCGCACAAAAGGAAGTGACTAATCTCCTTCTCACACACTTTGCTTTTGTTGCACAACGTGACCAAGAGTTGTTCAAACAACTCCACCGATATTTCTATTGGTATAACTGGAGACATTCTATGTCCATCCAGTCTCATTTTCTACCAACTGCCTTTCATGGCATGAGCTACTGGCAACGTGAAGAAACTTGGAGCATTAAATGGATAGGATCATCAAATCCATTCCCTCCAACCATTGTACAAGTCCAGCACATCATGAATCACCGGCTTGTCAACAAAATTCCAGCAACCGCCTTGTTAGCTGAATTCAAGACAAGCATCATGCCTCAAGGAGCTGTGGTTGTAAATCAATCAGTCAACTGCCCAACTGGCTCGTTTTGCTGAAAATTGAACTTTGATAATTTATCAAGTCAGTCAGCTGAGCCACCACGACGAACTCCAACTGCCACAGAGAGGATAAAACCACATCTATCACATACTGAAGTCGTGGCTCCTTAGAAGAATCCAAGGCATGATGAGAGCGACAGTGATGATGATGATACTGCCACATCACCAAGTCTCCTATCCAAGAGCTATGTCACTCCCCTACTCACATCCAACTCAAAAGGCGTGCAGTTGATAATGAAAAAAGATCAGTTCAGATCGTCGCCAAAGGGAACTTCACAATCCCTCAACCAAAGGATGAAAAACTCATCAGTTGCCATTCTGCAGTTTCACCAAGCCCGGAAGACAGCAAGGCCCGCACTGCCAAAGAACAGAACTGGATCTGTATCAACGTCAAAGTGATCAAACTGCTCGAAAGGAAGCAGTGGAACTAGTCCAGCTCGGCCTTTCAAAAAGAGAAAACTGACTCAAGAAAGTCAAACAGCTGACCAAACGAATTGATCAGTTCAGATCAGTTAGAGCTTCAGTCAGCTCATCAGGGATGACTGGAAACATGACGAAACTGATCATCCAACTGCTGAATCGTCAAACCAATCAGTTGGACTGTATCCCAACTGACTCCGGATAAGTTTCTCCTAATCCTCATAATTATCATAACTTAATTGTTACCGTTGTGATTATAAAATTACTTATATTATATTCAACGGCTACAATTTGAAAATAGGGTTCTCTCTCACAATTTGAAAATAGGGTTCTCTCTCACTTATATTGAGGGCACCGATCCCTCCTTATTCGAGCAACTGAAACAGTACCTCCAGTACCACATCTGGAGATTCCAACTTGATGAGGCCACAATGTTCCACCTCATCCGCACTCATGGATCCCTCTTCTGGATCAACGAAGGAAAATGGAGTAGACATTGGATGAATCATCCACTCTGCTCACCGCCAACACTCTCGGAGATAATGGATTCGATGATCAAATGAATCCAACTCAATATACCATCCGACGCTTCTCTTTCCGACAACGAACCAGCCAACTCCTCCTGCACCACATTCCTCGAAGATCTACCAATCGCTTCACCCAATGAGATCTTCACCAGCTTGGCCTCCATGGACTTCAGAGAGCAAGAAGTCTCTCTCACCACTGATCGTGGTCAATTCATGACAACTGAAGAGGCCTATGCATGGTTCTCCTCGCCCATGCCCATTCCTTCAGTTCCCTCAGTCTATGATGACAATTTGGCAAATGCCTTCACATTCTTGCCAAACCTATCAATACCATAATATGATCCACCCCAGCTTTTGGATGATGCCAAAAAGGGGGAAGATGGAAAGTATGATGATGAAAACTTAACTCTTTGGGATCAGATCCAAAGAGAAATACATCATGAGGAGAAAGCTCAGCTTCAGGGGGAAGCTTGGAGAACACAAGGAGTCCAAGAAAAAGGAGAATCAAGTAGGAAAAGAAGGAGCAGCTAAGGAAGTAAATTAGTAGTTCTAACTATTATTGAGCATCAAAAGCTGATATAATATGCTTTGATATATACTTCAATTATTCAAATATCATGCTTAAACTTCATATCAAGCCTTGATCATGCTTATAAACATTCGTTGATACTCTGATAACAATGCATATAAGCTTTGCTCTGATATTTAGATAATCATGCTCTAATAAAATGAAAGCATGCCCAAAATGAAAGTATGCCTTGAATGCTCTGATACTTAGATTTTGAATGCTCTGATACTTGAATTTCATGCTCTAACGTGCTTTGATTTCAAGAATTTGCCTAAGCAAACTATAGCATGTCTATCAAACGAACATTTGCAGTTTTTCCATCATCATTGACAAGGTTTTGACATCATCAAAAAGGGGGAAATTGTTAGGAAAAACTATCAAGGAACCTCTAGATAAGGTTTTGATGAGATGTCAAAACTATTTATGAAAAACTGACTAAAATTCAAGTTGTAGATCTGAGCTGACCAATCCAGAGCATCAAAGAGGAACTCAATTAAAGCTGAATTCAACCAAACTGGAGTATTATCTACCAGCTGGGAGGATACGCCAACCAGTCAGAACTCAATTCAACTGAGGATTCGAAGAGATGAACCAGTCGAAACAAACTGATAGCTAAGTCAGCTGAGCTGAGGGAGAAAAGAATCAACTAGACTGAAGAAACTGATACGAGATCAGTTTAAACTGAAAGACTAGAAGTATCCAACTGATGGCCAAACTGAAGTGAACAGACAAACCAGCTAAAGGTCAGAACTGGAGTCAGCCAGCTTGTGATTAGTCAAGCTGACAAGAAAGCTCAAGAGAAAGCAGTCAAACTGACAAGCTAGTCAACAACTTGTGAATAGTCAAACTGACAAAAGAGCTTGAGAATGATTAGTCGAACTGAGCAGATAAGCTCAGAACTGCAAACTGGAGCAATAGCCGAACTGAGCAGACAAGCTTAGAACTGCAAACTGGAGCAATAGCCCAACTGAGCAGACAAGTTCAGAACTGCTAACTAGAGTAACAACCAAACTGAGCAGACAAACTTAGAACTGAATAGACAAGTTCAGAACTGCCAACTGGAACTCAAAGTTGCTAAAACTGAGGCTCAGAACTGCTAGCTAGTGAACCCTGGAGTTATTGCCCAATCGGTGAATCTTGGAATAAATGCTTCAACGGAGATCAGGGAATTAAATATCCAATGGAGATCGATTGGCAAAGCAACGACTACTTCAATCAAAAGCTCCAGCGATTGACGCGCGGTCGTTTCGCGCTCAAAAATATATTTGTAAACTCATGTGCCCACAACGAGCGTAGCTAGCCAATGAGTACGGGTCGATCCCACAGAGAGCTATTGCGATTCTATCTTCAAGTAACCAATCACAAAGGGGGTTTTGGTGTTGTCACTATATTGAATTTAAATCTGCGAAAGAAACTAAAGAAAATATCAAATAACAAAAGGTTCTGTCATTTGAATTAGAATTTGATTTAAACATAAAATAACTCGATCATGGGCACACCGATTTTCATACATGATATGTCATCTAGTTATGGTGACCGGATTCCTCTCTGCGTCTCCTTATCCATCCTTTCATTTTAGGTTTAAACGTGATTCCTCTTCGATTAAACCCCTAACCAGTTACCCACCTCCCGATTCCTCTAAGAGATGTAAGCAAACAAGCAGCAGTGTGCCCTAGACGGACCCAGATCTGTTGTGTTCAACTGATTCCTCTTGTGCCCACAACACCCCATTAATTCCCTTATTACTATATGAACCGACACACAGTCACGATTCGCCAATTCAATTAATAGTGGTGTGCCCTCTTTACCTAACGAGTGATCAGCCACATTGGGCACTTCAGACACACACTCACGTGGAACAAGGCTCAAGAATTAACGGAAACTAATCATGCATTACTATGCCCATTTTGGCCTCACGAGTCCAGATTTATGTTTAATCCAATTTCATCATTCAAACACCAGAATTAAAGATCTAGCTGAGAAGGCTAGACATAATTAAAATCGCAGAATTTAAAGACATAAAAATAAACAAGAACTTACTGAATTAATTAAGCAAAAACTCGACTCCAACGTCGGGAAACATGAACATAACCTAAGTCCCGAAGGTTTAAGACCTTTCGGATTGTTTGGCTGCTTAAGCAGCGTGCGGAAATTAAAATGCAGAAATGTAAAAATGTAAAATGTTTCAGACTGTCTAAAAAACTCTTTTTCCAGAGACTAAACTTGTTTAAATAACTACATTTCCAAGTAGAGTTTCCCCCACAGGCGGGGGTCTTCTGCTGAAAATCCGGAACGGTGTGCCCTCGCTGACTTTGACTGGATAAGCTTCATCTTCAACAAATCCCTATTTTTTAGGGATTGCTCTTATCTCCTTAGATTGAGCTTATCTCCTCATCTGAGCTTATCCTTTTGTTGCAGCACCTTCCAGGAGTCCAGCTTAGCTCCAACTCTCCTGCGGATATGTAGCTATCCTTCCACCAGCTGTCCTTCAACTGAATCCCGAATTTCACTGGAATGCCCATTTTGCCCTGTGGTCGAGTCTGTGCGAGTACTGTGGGCACGGCATCATCTGTCAGTTCCATCCGTATCTGATATGCCCACTTCGCCGACCGAATGTGGGATGGATACTGGAGAAGTCCCTTATGCCTCTGATGAACATATGTCCGAGATAATCGTGAATATTTGGGCATAAAATGCCCCTTCCGCCAGACTCGACTCTTGGAATGCCCTTTGACCGCAACCTGGTTCTTTTCGACTCTAAACACACTAAAAAGGACATTTATAGAGGATAAAATGCCCATAAAAATATGAAATAAATGGACTTATCACACCCACACACTTTAAGCATGATTGTCCTCAAGCATGGGGCGCAACGCATCCAGAAAAAACAAAAGAAAAGAAAAGAGAAAAGAACAGACTCAAGACACAAGCATGCAAACTGTTACTCAGTGTGGGCACATCAGAAATAATCCAATCAAAAATGCAAAGTTTCAGCATACCTAAAATAGGTCAAAAATGAGTTTTAGCTTGGTGTTCCTCACAGACTCTCTTCACTCAGTGTATACTCTCATTTCGGCTGTAATTCTATGCAAATTCGTCCCATAAGTTTGCCAAAATTCTGTTGTTCATTCTCCAGAAACCATGATGCATTAGTATCAATAGGGCTTTTTAGGCTACAGTTGGGCATTTTAAGTGGGAGGGGTTTTTATTGAATTGTACAGACTCCTCCCCAGCTCCTTTCTATTCACTACCCTCATATGCCCTATTCAGGCACTGAATCTTTCTTATTTTGGGCATTCTAAACACTTAGAACTCGGGGGATTTTTTATTTAGACTCTTTTTTTCTTTTTCTAATAACTTTTTTTATTTTTTTTATTTAATTATTCCCCCTATCTTTTCTGCCCTTCATATATATGCCTTCCTAGAAACAACTCTGCTACCCCATTTTTTCTTTTCAGGTTTCATAATGCCCTGGTTAAGTATAAACCATCCCAGAACAAAATTGACCAGGGCATTTTATAGGCTCAAAGGGGCTGCAAGGGCTGTGTCACTGGTGGGAGTTATTTTATTTCAGTAGTTCAGCAAAACATGGCCTATCTCATCTACATGTGCATCGATGATTCCCAGAGTTAAACGCAGAATAGAGGTAAATTCTAGAACATCTTAAGCACAGAATTATTCACACTTATGAATGAAAGAAAACTGTAAAATGAAGCATACAACATATAGGCTCAAGTCTCACAGGGCATGCTAAAACTCGTTCGTCATCCCTATCTTAATTGGGCATGCTAATTTCTCTGTAAAGCAATTAAAGTTGGATCATCTCGTAAAATGCCCACACAGACTTACAGAATAGCATGCTTGACTCAACTACCCACCTACACACTTTGCAACTTGCAAAGTGTGGACACAGACTCAAACAATAAAGAAAACAGAAAAAAGAATAAAATAAAAAAAACAAAACAAAACCTAATCTAAAAGGACAAAAAGAACCAGGTCAATCGGTTGCAGGCGTTGGGTAGGAGAACCCAACATGCTTGAAATAAGCCTTCAAGGCTGCTTCAATTCAGGTCAGTTTCTCATTGGTCTGGAACTGGGCATTCTCGATCAACTCAAGTCTCCTCATGATCACTGCGACTGGGTGCTCCCTCTGCGGTGCCTTCCCTGCTGGTGGTTTCTTCGATGTACCTGCCATAGCTAAAAGCATGCTCGAGGGGTCTGCCCCCGGCACAAAGAAAACAGGCTTTCCATCCTCATCATCAACCACATCTTGCATTCTTCTCAAGCAATTAAGGTCAAAATACTCACGGGGAAGGGGGGTTAAATCAGTATCATGTAAATCAAGGAGCCTATATCTAACCGCAATCTGGGTGATCAATTGGGCACAAGACATACGATGCCTAGGGTGTGTTTTAATTTCCCGAAAATGTGCAATGGCCACAGAACCAAAATTGATTTTAATTTTATGAACCATGCACCATAAAATAAATAGCTCCTGATTGGTGATTGAATTAGAGCTATCCTTACGGCCGAAAAAATTGTAGGCCAACACCCTATGGCAGAATCTCAAAGCATCATTATTTAAGCAATATCCTTTTGTGGATCCGCTTTGAAAAACAGATCCATCCCCAATATCTACCCATTTTGCATCGACTCCTTCTGTAGAGTCGGGCACTATAGTCACGGCATCGACATACTCCTCCTCCTGGAGGTCCAAGTATGTCACGATGCCCAGTAACATGTTCAAGTCATCAGCAGACACAGAATAATTCCTACCCATCAGTTTAAAAGATAAGACCCTAGTGGAAGTAGCAGGCTTGTTCACAGCTTTAATTTTCAAGTTTTGGACAAAATCACGAGACAATGATGGAAAAATAACACATTCCATATCTAAAAAGCATTCCCAACCAATTGCAGAAAATAAATCCCTTACCTCCTGCTCTATACCAAGAGCTGCAAACGTCTCACGGTGGACTCCTTTTGAGTTGATGATGCCCCTGACTGGTGGCGGGCCACTGCTGGGCTTACTTGGTATGGGGGCTCCCCACCCCTCTGCCTCTTTTAGGCACAGTGACTGAAGTGCCCTCTTCAGCTTTTCTCTTCCATGAAGAGGCCTCTACAGCCAGCTTGGCTCCGGCTTTCACACTAACAGATTTTCCCACCCTTTGCCTGGGTGAGGAGTCCTCCGAGGGCTCTTCAGAGTCTGCTTGCGTTTGGGAGGGCGCACTGGGCTCCTGCTGCTCCTTCTCTTTGTCAGTATCCCCTTGCTGGGACACCTCTGGCTCGGTTGGCTCTGGAATGGGCTCTCCAATCTTCCTTTTTCCTTTTGCTTTCTCCAGTGCCCGCTTCTTGATGTCAGCGGGTGCCTCGTCCTCCTCCTCGAATAGTGGCACCTTCTCCTGTGGGGCTTCAGCTTCAATATCCTCTATTTCAGTTAAGTATTTATCCAGCTCAATGTCTCTGTCTCGTTCCTCTTCAGCTTCCTCTCCCCCTTCAACTTCCTCTCCTTCTTCATCTTCCAAGTCTTCGATTTCCACCGACGGCACAGGAGTCGGAGCCTTAACGAGCTTCTTAGCTTTCCTCTTCTCAGCCCCTTTCTTCGGCTTTGGCTCAGGCTCTTCAGTAGCCTCTTCCTCCTATATGCCTTCTGCAGTCACCTCATCATCTTGCTGCTCCGTTTGAGTCGGGGTTGCGGAGCTTTCTTCCGTCGCCTCAACCTCAGGCGCAGCTTCCTTTTCCGGCAGAGTTTCCTTGGCATGTTTGCTCGAAGCAGCTGCTTCAGACGTAGCCTTCCCCTTGGGTTTCGCAGAAGGTTTCTTCACGACCTTGGTTGGAAAGGGCTCTTCAGAGACAGCGGGGGTCTCGAAGTCCAAGCGTGCCTTAGGTCCAGCCTTTGGTGGGAACTTCTTGCCTCTTGTCTTCGCCATTGTTGGGTTTTGAAGGTTTTTAGGAATTAGGGTTTCAGAAAAATCGAGAGCGAGAAGAATCTGAATTTTGTAAAAGGCGAGTGAAAGTGATAGTAGAGATTTTGTGGGGTAAGGCTTTTATATTAAGGGGATCACTATTCATGATTTGACTTGTGACTCTTCAAATTCCTTAGGAGTCTCCCGGATCAGTATGCCCTATGCTAATGGATAAGCCTTATCCCCTGAAAAATCGGAATAGATTTTATCTCTCCAGAGTGCCTCACTTCAGAATCCCTATTTCTAAGGGATTTATTTTATCTTCATCTTTCTCTCTCCTTATCTAAACCTGCAAACACCATGCTTATCCAAAAAAAGCATAAAATTGCTCCCTAAACTAGTTTAATTAACTGAAAAAACTTATTAAAAAAAAAATAAAAACGGATTAAGACAAGAAAACACCTGGGTTGCCTCCCAGTAACGCCCCAGTTATTGTCATGGGCACGACATCACCTCAGATCAGGCGTAAGTGGGCTCCGCGAGCCAGATCACTGTGACATCTTTATCAGAGTGCCCCAGGTAAGCTTTCACACGGTGGCCATTCACTTTGAAGCGCCCTCCAGTATCGGGATTTATCAGCTCAATTGCCCCATTCGGGCATTCTGCATATACTTCAAATGGACCAACCCACTTGGTCCTCAGTCCTCCTCCCATAAGCTTGAACCTTGAGTGGTACAAAAGTACCTTCTGTCCTGGACTGAATTTCTTTCTCCGAATTACTTGATCATGGAGCCTTTTCATTTTTTCCTTATACAGCACCGAATTATCATAGGCCTCCATTCTCATTTCTTCCAGCTCTTGAATTTGAAATTTCCTGAAATGCCCAGCGGCATCAGGATCCATATTCAGCTTCTGACATGCCCATCATGCTTTGTGTTCTAACTCGACTGGCAGATGGCAACACTTTCCAAATAACATCCTGTATGGGGACATCCCAATTGGAGTCTTGTATGCAGTTCGGTATGCCCACAGGGCATCATCCAGATGAACACTCCAAGCTTTTCGGTTCGGAGCTACAACCTTCCCAAGAATGGCTTTAATTTCTCGATTTGAGACTTCAGCTTGGCCATTTCCTTGGGGATGGTAAGGTGTGGTTACCCTATGGTGAACCCCGTACTTCTTCAATAATCTTTCCAGCGTTTGGTTGCAAAAATGGGTCCCTTGATCACTGATGAGGGACCTGGGCACACCAAACCGACTGAAAATGTGGGATTTCAGAAATGCGGCTACTACTCTTGCATCATTGGTAGGAGTAGCCTTTGCTTCTACCCATTTGGACACATAATCAACTGCCAGGATAATGTATTGGTTCCCCCTCGAATTTGGAAAGGGTCCAATAAAATCCATTCCCCAAATGTCAAAAATCTCCACTGGCATGATTGGCGTCATGGGCATTTCATTTCTTCTTGTAATGTTCCCTATCTTCTGGCATTGGTCATACCTTCTGCAGATGTTGTGGACATCCTTGGATATTGTGGGCCAAAAGAACCCACAATCTAAAATTCTCCTTGCTGTTCGGTTTGGACCGAAATGCCCTCCGCAAGCATAACTGTGACAATGTTTTAGCTGAGAAGGCTAGACATAATTAAAACCGCAGAATTTTTTAGGGATTGCTCTTATCTCCTTAGATTGAGCTTATCTCCTCGTCTGAGCTTATCCTTTTGTTGCAGCACCTTCCAGGAGTCCAGCTTAGCTCCAACTCTCATGCGGATATGTAGTTATCCTTCCACCAGCTGTCTTTCAACTGAATCCTGAATTTCACCGGAATGCCCATTCTGCCCTGTGGTCGAGTCTGTGCGAGTACTGTGGGCACGGCATCATCTGTCAGTTCCATCCGTATCTGATATGCCCACTTCACCGACCGAATGTGGGATGGATACTGGAGAAGTCCCCTGTGCCTCTGATGAACATATGTGCGAGATAATCGTGAATATTTGGGCATAAAATGCCCTTTCCGCTAGACTCGACTCTTGGAATGCCCTTTGACCGCAACCTGGTTCTTTTCGACTCAAAACACACTAAAAAGGACATTTATAGAGGATAAAATGCCCATAAAAACATGAAATAAATGGACTTATCAGCGATCAATAAAGGCCATCTACCATTGATGAACTAACAAAGCCACCGATCAATGGAATTCAACAGTCATAAAATCACTCATCTATAAAAGACGAGTGAATCAAAGTTTTAAACACTCTTACCTCCGAGACTTTTCGTAATACTTATTCTTGAAGCCTTCATTCAAGTAGAGCTTTCTTTCTCCCTCCCATATAGCTCAAGTTCAGCATTTGCTAAAAACTGCGAGAGTCCAACTGAGAAGAAGAATTCACAGAGTCAAAGCATTCAGCCAGCTGTTGATAAACCAGCCAAGGCAGCCTTCTCAGTTTTACCAATACAACGATCAACTATTCAGCTCAATTGAAGGAGCACATCAGTTGATACCCCCTGTTCAAGACTAACCTCTTGAAGATCAAAAGATATCTAAAACCTTGTAAAGATGTCAATAGCACCTATCTTCCTAGCGAGCAGTTAGGGACTTCAAGTGTGAGCCTTCAACCCGCTGAGATAGCGAGCAGTTACCAGGTTCAGTCAACTGTCCTTCATTATGTAATTTGTAAAGAAACTCAAGTTATATAGTGAAGTTGCCCTTCTGCGGAAGGAAGAGAAGACGTAGAAGTTTGAGACTTCGAACCTCTATAAATCATTTGTGTGCTGTACTGTTTTGATTACTTGCAGATTTTTAAACTGCACACAAGCTCACACAATCCGCACTCAAGCTGTTAAAAGAGCTCAACCACATTGTGCATAGATAAGTTACTAAGTGAGTTAAGGGCCCTTATTATTCCGCAATTTGAAGTAAAAGTTTTTTATCAGTTTATTCACCCCCCTCTAAACAGATATCGACTCGCCCGGGACCAACACCAAGTATATTTAGTTTCACCAGTATAGGGTAACTACAGAATCAAATGACCACCTGTGTAGATTATCTAATAGTTAAAAATGAATAAGCATGCGCTGTCAATCTGAATATGAAGGCACCAGGGGTTTATATACCAGCACTAAAATGAGAAAAACCATGAACATCTTATTCAACAGAAATTTATCCACAGATACTCATTTCTGCTCCTAATTCCATTGCAGCCTCAGTAATCTCAGTGCGTATAGGTTGTTGATTCCCAGAAAGAGTTACCTGAAAATTTGGTGTTAAGTACTAATCCTTCAGAGAAAGGTAGTAGAAGATAGGCTTAACCATGCCTAGTCAGTACAGTTTCAGAGCAGTATATGTTCAACAATTCATTAATATTGTCAATATGAAGTGTGATTTCTGCAAGCAAGTGCCATTAAGTGCTCATAATAAGTATGACTTGAGACATTAAGAAATATACAGATCCCCCAAAATAAGTTTTAAAAAATATATATAAACAAGAAAACAAAAACAAAACAAAAAAGGAGGTAGTTCAAATTCATTCTTTGCGTGAGGGGTTAAATGGGTTGTCTTTAGATATTTAACCTCAATATTTTACAGTATTATGGCAACAATTATATATTTATTATAACAACACTAGGCATCGTGCCACACTAATAAGAATGAAAAACATAAGGACTTGTTGATCATTAGGGACTTTTAATGTGGTTTGCTCATGAAGTTAAATACCATAGAATTTATGCGGAAACAGAAGTTAAAAGCACATACATTTTCAGAAACTATAGCTATAGTCTCAAGTTCTATCTGTCAAGTAAAAATTACCTTGTATGATTCAGGCGTGCGTGCAGCCAAAATTGGTGCTTAATTTATCTGCTCAGTACCTTTATGAGCTCTCCTTCACAGTAACCATCAAACTCTGCTCTGTAAAAGGAAGACAAAAAGGAAAATAGGTGAAGTGGTTCCCATGTGTTCAGAAAATGCAAGAGAATAAGAAAGGGAATCGACCTCATTTTCAGAAAATGCAAATTCCTATTAATTTTCCAACAAGCATGCTGTATCAGCACCATCAAAAAACTGTATTTCAATAAAAACTACTGATATTATAAATTCGAAAAGGATCCCTCAATTCTAAGAAACGCATTTGTATTCACCATATTTAAAATAAAGCAGAATAAGAGAGAAAGCAGAGAGATTACATATGGAGGCAAACACTAGTGTGAAAGCACTCGTCGATGCTATTTTTCACACAAAGAGGAAGGGTCGGCTACTCCAGCGGCCGCTAGAAGCCAGCGGTCGCTGGGGTGCCATAGTTCAACTATTCAGCGGCCGCTGCACTCCACCGCACGCCGGGTTTTTCAAATCCATCAAAATCTCGTGTCCAGAGGTCGGATTTCATCCTTTGTATTTTTAACGTGATTTTGAGGTGAAATCCAATGAAATCTATGACTTTTTAAAGTCCATGGATTTTTGAATACATCCGGATTTTAAAAGACTTTTAAAAGTCTGGATTGAATACACCAGAATTTTAAAGGACTTTTAAAAGTCTGGATTAAATACACCGGGATTTTAAATGACTTTTAAAAGTGTGAATTGAATACATCCGGATTTTAAAAGTCCTTTAAAATCCAATGAAATCTGGATTGAATACACCCCCCTTAGTTTAGTTTTTATTTTTTCTGTTTTTTGTTTTTGTTGTTTGTGTGTCGCCCTTATTCACCCACTTTGCCTACTGCAAAGTGTGTGGGTGGGGGCATTCCAGTTTTGTTTGTTTTCGTGTTTTTTGTTATTTTTGTCGAGTCTGTTTTAACACTTTGCAAAATGCAAAGTGTGTAGGTGGCTAGTTGAGTCAAGCATGCTCCCTGTGAAGTCTATGTGGCCATTGCATTTGATATTTTCAAACTTAAACTGCTTTATATCAAAATTCAGCATGTCCGCATAAGATATGGATGACGAAAGAGTTTAGCATACCCTGGGAAGATTTGAGCCTAACGATGTATGCCCATTTCACAGCTTTCTTTACTTCATGTGAACAATTGTGTGCTTAGAAATTCTAGAACTTGCTACTGTTTTGTTTGATGCTTGGGAATTGTTGATGCATAAGTAGATGATATAGGCCACTTTTTTGCTGAGCCACTGAAAAGAAAATCTTACCCACCAATGATACAGCCTTTGCAGCCCATCGAGCCTATGAAATGCCCTGGCAGTTTTTTATTTGGGATGGTAAAATATATAGCTCGGGCATTACAAGAGCCTAAAAAAAGAAAAAATGGGAAATGCAGAATTGTTGGGGGATATTTGTGAAAAGACCAGAAAAGATAGGGGAATAAGAAAAAAAGAAAAAAAGAATAAAAGTAAAAAAAATGAAATGATAAAAGAAAAAGAGAAAGAAAAAAGAAAAATAAATTCCCCTAGTCTTAAGTGTTCAGAATGCCCAAGAGTAAATAATATTTGTTGTCTAAATGGGGCACATCAAGGTAGTTGAATTAGAAAAAATTGGGGGGGTTGTACAAAAATAAAGCCCACCTACATAAAATACCCACTGTAGCCTAAAAAGCCCTATTGATACTTATGCATCTGTGATTTCTGGAGTTTGATGATAGAATTGTAGCAAGCTTATGGGACAACTAAGTACAGAATTGTATTGATCTGAGTGTATACACTGAGCCTAAACACTGAGTGAAGAGAGCTGTGAGGATTACCACGCTGAACTCATTTTTGACCTATTTTTGGTATGCTGATACTTTGCAGTTTTGTTGGAATATTGATTGTGATGTGACCACGCTGACTAACAGTTTGCATGCTTTCGTTTTGAGTCTGTTCTTTTTGCCTTTCTTTTCTTTTATTTTTTTGGATGCATTGCATCCCATGCTTGAGGACAATCATGTCTAAAGTGTGTGGGTGTGATAAGTTCATTTATTTCGTGTTTTTATGGATATTTTGTTTATTATAAATGTCCTTTTTAGTGTGTTTTGAGTCAAAAAGAACCAGGATGAGGTCATAGGGCATTGCGGAGGTCAAGTCTGGCGAAAGGGGCAATTTATGCCCATTTATTCAAACAAAATCCAAGCTAAATGTTCAGTCAGAGGCACAAAGGACTTCTTTCAGCACTCATCCTACATTCGGGTGGCGGAATGGGCATATCAGAGATGGATGAGACTGACTGTATGATGACGTGCCCACTTTGCTCCTGCAAACTTGACAACAATGGGCTGGGCTAGGGTGATTGTGAGAAACCCGGATTTAGTTGGAGGAGAGAGGCGAGAAAGATAGCTACATTATCCGAAGAAGAGTTGGAGGTGGACTGGACTCGTAGAGGCGTTGCAAATAAGAGATAAACCCAATCCCTAAAAAATAGGGATTTGGTCAACTTATGCTTATCCAGTCAGATTAGAGAGGGCACGCCAGTTCTGGAAATCCAGTGAAGACCCCAGCTTGTTGGGGGATCTCTAATTCAAAAATGTAACTATTTAAGCTGTTTTAATTTCTGGAAACACAAGTTTGGATGGTCAGAAACATTGCTACAATTTTACTTTCTTGCACTTTCATTTCCGTACGCTGCTTTGTAGCAGAAAACAATCCATCGGCCGTAAGCCTTTGGGACTTAGGATTATGTTTCCAAACTCAACGGTTATGTTGAGTATGTTTGCGTATTAAATTCAGTAAGTTTCCTTTACAATTATGTCTTCCATTTCTGTAATTTTAATTATGACTAGCATGCTTGGCTAGACACTTTATTCTGGTGTTTGAACAATGGAAATGGTTTAAATATAAATCTGGACTCGTGAGGCCAAAATGGGCATAGTAATGCATGATAGGTTTCTGTTGATTCTTGTTCCTTGTTCCATGTGAGTGTGTGTCTGAAATGCCCAATGTGGCTGATCACTCGTTAGGTAAAGAGGGCACACCACTATTAATTGAATTGGTGAATCGTGACTGTGTGTTGGTTCATATAGTAATAAGGGAATCAATGGGTTGTTGTGGGCACACGAGGAATCGGTAAACACAACAGATCTGGGTTCGTCTAGGGCACATTGCTGTCTGTTCACTTACATCTCTTTGGGGAACCGAGGGGTGGGTGACTGATTAGGGATTTAATTGACGAGGAATCACTTTTAAGTCTATAGTGAAAGGATGAATGAGGAGACGCAGGGAGGAATTCGGTCTCCATAACTAGGTGATTTATCATGTATGAAAATCGTTGTGCCCATGAGCGAGTTGATATATATTTAAACCAAATTCAAGTTCAAATGCCAGAACCTTTGCTATTTGATATCTTCTTTACTTTCTTTTGCAGATTTAATTTACAGTAGTGACAACAAAACCAAACTCCCTTTTTATGATTGGTTACCTGAAGGTGGAATCACAACAGCTCTCTATGGGATCGATCCGTACTTATTAGCTGGCTACGCTCGCTGTGGGCACAGGAGTTATAAATTATTTTTAAGCGTGAAACGACCAAGCGTCATCCTGCTAGCTCTCATCCACCTCAGCTCAGAAGGAGTACTAGGGTCTGTCAACCTCCTACATATTTGAAAGACTATGTGTGTTCCATAACACACAAAACTGCATTTACTCCTCCTACTTTTCCCTTTCATATTAGTACATCTTTCACCCATGCTTATACTGCATTTTTATGACATATTACTTCTCTTCAGGAGCCTCAGACTTATAAGGAGGCTTCTTAATATGCTGAACGGGTGGATGATATGGATAATGAGCTTCTTGCTCTCCAAACAAATCAAACTTGAGATCTGGTGTCTCTACCTCCTGGGAAACATGTTATTGGTTGTAAATGGGTTTACAAGGTCAAGTTACACTCTGATGGGAAGGTAGAACGTTTTAAGGCTAGATTGGTAGCAAAGGGCTACAATCAAGAGTTTGGTATTGACTATACATAAGTGTTCTCACCTGTTGCCAAGCTTGTCACTGTCAGACTGTTTTTCTTTTGCTACTTAATTATCTTGGCATCTTCATCAAGTTGATGTGAATAATGCCTTTCTCCATGGTATTCTCACTGGTGAAATATACATGCAAATTCCTCAAGGCTTACATGGAGACCATGCTAGCAAAGTTTGCAAGCTCAAGAAGAGTTTATATGGGTTGAAACAAGCCTCTAGAGAATGGAATCTTGAGTTCTGCAAGCTTCTCCTTGATACTAGTTTTGTGCAGTCTGAGAATGATCATTGTCTCTTCACTAGAGGTACTCTCACTTCATTTCTTGCTCTCTTGGTCTATGTTGATGACATATTGATCCTGAGCCCTTCCCTTGATGCTATTAGTGCTCTTAAGACCTCTTTACATCAAGCTTTTACCATTAAAGATTTGGGTGAAGCCAAGTACTTTTTTAACATGGAAGTGGCTCATGCACCTTCTGGTTTTTACTTGTGTCAGCGCAAATATGTCATTGATCTTTTCACTCACACTGTCATGCTTGGTTGTAAGCCTACTGTTACTCCTCTTCCTCCTAGCTTGTCACTTTCCCAGTACCGAGGGATCCTCTTCATGCTCCTAATTCATACAGGAAACTCATAGGCAAATTGTTATACCTTAACCTCACCAGACCTGATCTGTCTTTTGATATTCAACAATTAAGTCAATTTGTGAATAAACCTCACAAACACCATTGGGAAGCTGCTATACATGTTCTTAGATATCTCAAAGGATGTCCTTCTCTTGGTCTGTACTACACTATTCTTCAAGCTTTGAAATCTCCTCATACTGTGATACAGACTGGGGAACTTGCATAGATACTCGAAAATCTTTGTCTGGATATTGCATATTTTTGGGAAATTATCTTGTATCTTGGAAGTGCAAGAAGCAGTCAACTGTATCCTTATCTACAGCCGAAGCTGAATACAGAAGTTTGAGTTATACAATTAAGGAGCTACTATAGCTCTCTTATATTCTTGCAGATTTCCATATTCCACTTTTATTGCCAATTACTGTTCTTTGTGACAACAGTGCTGCCATTTAGATCACCAAAAACCAAGTCTTTCACAAGAGAACCAAACATTTGGACCTAGATTGTCACTTCGCTAAAATACAGTACAATAATGGTTTTATTCTTCCTACTTTTGTTTTCTCAAATATGCAACTTGCTGATCTTTTCACTAAATCCATGGCTCGTCCGCAATTTCAGTTATTACTTTCCAAACTCTCACTTGGTGATATACACCGTGGTTAAGTTTGGGGGGGGCTGCATGAACACATACATGCTGGCTATCTCTCACGTCCAAATAATGCTTATGGATTGTGCAGACTTGAGCTTGAGCAGCAGTGCAGAGTAAAGCAAGTGAGAGTAGCTGTTGTGTCATCCATTCATTCCACGTGGTGCCATATGAAGTATCTTGAGCTAGATACACTATGATATTGTTTTAGAACCGCTAGATCTATCCCACAATGTAATAGCCGTAGATTTGGTGGCTTATTGCTTACGCTAGTAATCTGTATAAGTAGAGTTTCCTTCTTCATTGTAAAATGGTTTTTGAATAAAAAATAAAACTCTCAAGTTTACTGCATTGCAGTTTTGCATTTCACTTCAATTTTAACAAACACAATAGTGTCAGACGAGTGCACTGCATGAGATACGATAAATAAAAAAATTAAATTAATTCAATTTAATTTTATGACTCAACAATTTAACTTTAGGGTATATATTTATTTTAAAAAATAATAATTAGAGCGCAGTGAACGAGTCCACGTCTTAGGTCAATCGAGTGCACTGATCGAGATACCAGATAAAAAAATTAAATATATATTTGTAAAAAACAAATAAAAAATAAAAAAAATTGTTAATTTTTTTTGGAGATAATTAATAAAGAAAAAGAAGAGAGACCATCTCTTGAATCAAATAAGATCATTCCCTAGAACCGTTAGGTGATCTCACAAGACACCTCATCTAGATTAGGGCTGAAAATCAAACAAAATAGCTCGATACTCGGCTCGTGTTCGTTCGTTAAAAGCTCGTTCGAGCTCGGTTCGATAAGCATATCAAACAAGCTTGAACATAATTTTATGTTCAATAAAATTTAAAGCTCGGCTCGAACTCGAGCTCGATAAGTAAAAAATGAGCAAACATGTGTAAAAATATCAAACTACTCGAGCTCGACTCGTGTTCAGCTCGATTAAAGCTCGTTTGAGCTCGACTCGATAGATAATCAAACAAGCTCAAACATAAAATTTAAAACTCGATATCATTTCAAACAAGTTTGAACATATGTGTGTTCGGGCTCGGCTCGACTCATTTACACCCCTAATCTAGATCCAATTGAGGCAACAACAAGAAAGCTAAGCATCTCCAACCATTTTTGTTTCTCTGTACCTCTATCCTATTCTAAAGGAAAATGTAATGTGGGAGCAAAAATATATCCAACCATTAACTCTACATTTCACTCTAATGGAACATTCTATATTTACACTTCTTAAAACTGATTTTTTTTATCAAATTATTGTGTAGCACATATATTTTTTAAATATATTTCATTTAATATTTAATATTATTTAATAAGAATTAAAAATTATGTATTTTATGTTTTTTTATGTGCTATTGTTGTAATTTTAATTTAATGTAATATATTTTATGTTATTTGTTGTAATTTATGTTTTTAATTTTTTTATGATTACATTATGATTTTTTAATTATATTAAGTGAAATTAAAAATAATATAATTTACATTATTAATATATTAATAAAAAGTAAAGAAGAAAATTAGTACATAAAAAAATACAAAAATGTTAAAAAAAAAGAGGGTAGGGGGAGTGAACCATTCACTAAGGGGCGTATTCAATTGAGATTCTGTAGGATTTTGTTGTACTTTTAAAATTCGGGTGCATTCAATCCAAACTTTTAAAAGTCTTTAAAAATCCAAAGGTATTCAATACAGATTTTAAAATGTCTATAAAAATCCAACTGTATTCAAAACTCGATGAACTTTAAAAAGTCATTGATTCAATTGGATTTCACCTCAAAATCACGTTAAAACAAAGGATGAAATCCGACCTTTGGACACGAGATTTTGATGGATTCTTAAAACCCAGCGCACGGTGTACTCCAGCGGCCGCTGAATTCGGACACCCCAGCGCGCGGTGTACCCCAGCGGCCGCTAAGGGTACTCCAGGGATCGCTGGCTTCCAGCGGTTGCTGGGAGTAAGTCGGTCAATTTCCCAGCGACTGCTGAGGTCCAGCGGTCGCTGGGCTTAAGTCAGTCGTATCCATATATAACCTTATTCACGTATTTTTTTTATCATTCTTCTTCAATTCTTTTTCAATTTGCTCTGAGGAGAAAAATTAATTGCTCAACTACAATATATTCTTCTCACAAAGGTACTCTCTTTGCTACTGTTTCTCGTTGTTATGATACACGTGTACTCATTATTGATTCGATTTGGCTTTGATTTTTTGAGTTTCTTATATGAAGAAAAAAATATGTAGGTTTTTCTTGAATTACTATTTGAGAGAGGAAGCGCGATTATGTTATGAATTAGGGCTCGGTGGGGGGAATAAATGCCTAATTCCCAGCAGCAGCTGGCTTTCAGTGATCGCTAGTTTTAATTTAGCCCTCGGCTGGCTTCCGGCTTCCAGCGGCCGCTGGATTACATACTCAGCGTTCGCTGTGTCTCAGCGACCGCTGTGAAGAATGATTTTAAATCCATTAAAATCGTCCGAAATTCATACCCAAATCAAGAAGATTCCATGTGAAGTCTATGAATTTAATAAATCCATGAATTTTTTAAAGCCCTTTAAAGTCTAATAAAAATATAAATTTAATAAATGTATGAACTTTTTAAAGCCCTTCAAAGCCTAATAAAAATATAGAGAGGAATTTGAGTTAGACGGAAAGGGGGAGTCTCATCTGGAGATGCTCTATTGACCACAGCAACATAACACATTTGACGCTAATTTCATATTTCCTTTGAAAACCTCCCGCTAGCGCCGTCGCTGGCGCTGTTAATTATTTCATTTCCCCATTTCTCATCTTCCCGCAACGACAATGGCGGCCACAACTTCTCGATCCCCAATCACCCCCCTCAATTCCCAAATCCAAAACCCTAACTCTAACCGTAACCCTTTCTCCACCCTGAAACCAATTGAACGACGTCGCAACATCCATTTTCACGCCTGCTGTACTGGCAAAAGTAACAGTGACAAAACCCAAGCAATCGAGCTGCAGAAGCTCATGCAAGATTCCCCTTATGAGTTTAGTGCCAGAGATTCTCCCCCTTCACTTCCGCGTACGTCCCATTTTGCTGGATTGGATTTTCTACATTTAAGGAGATTGCTTTCTATTCATTCTTCTTCTTCTTTTTTTTTTTAAATTATTGATTGTTTCAGGGCCTTTGACCTCTGCTCAATTGTCGAATTTGGCGTCGGAAGGGTCTCGTCTCCGCGTCGCTTATCAGGTTTTGCTCTTTTTTTTTTCCTTTTCTGAAATTTACTGCATGAAAGGTCTAATGTGTGGATGTTGTACTTAATGCCTCGTGAGTTGTACCATGAAACGAGCATCGTCTTTGCTAGATGAGTGCATATGGTTCTAATGTTGGTTAAATATTTTTGGAAGGGTGTTCGAGGCGCGTACAGCGAGTCTGCGGCCGAGAAGGCTTATCCGAATTGCGAAGCAGTACCATGTGAACAATTTGACACGGCCTTTGAAGTCAGTAAACTAATGCCGTTCTATTTTTCAGATTATTTATTCCTCCGAAATATTTAGATTTTTTGGAAGATTGGCTGATGATGATGATAAAACTGTATTCTCATTTTGGTGTAATGCTAAAATCTAGTGTTTAATTACTACTACTATAGGCTGTGGAGAGGTGGCTTGTTGATAGAGCGGTTTTGCCTATAGAAAACTCATTAGGCGGAAGTATTCACAGAAATTATGATCTTCTACTCCGACATAGGTTGCATATTGTTGGAGAAGTGAAACTTGCAATCCGGCACTGCTTACTAGCTAATCCTGGTATCAAGATTGAAAACCTTACTAGGGTTCTTAGCCATCCGCAGGTAGCTCAAACTAAATGAAAACTATATATTATCTCTGAAACATGAAGCTTATAATCTGTAACTCCTGATGATGCAGGCTCTTGCACAGTGTGAGAATAACTTAACTAAGTTGGGACTTGTTAGGGAAGCTGTGGATGATACTGCTGGTGCAGCAAAGGTATTTAATGATTTTTTTTTTCTTGTTAAAACTTTGATGATAATTGGGTTTTATCAGTAACTGCATTCAGCTTTATTGTGTGCCTAACAGTTCTTTTTATGAATGTCTAGCATGTTGCTTTTCATGGGCTTAAGGATGCTGGGGCAGTTGCTAGCTTTACTGCTGCTAAGATCTATGGTCTGGATGTACTTGCTCAGGACATTCAGGTTTGTCTGTGGAGTGTGTAAATATTTTACTGGCATAGAGACATTTATACAGAGCTTTATAAACAACTTTTATAGACTGAAACATTCTTTCATTCGTCTACTTGTCTTTCCAGGATGATTCTGATAATGTCACTCGATTCCTTATGTTGGCTAGGGAGCCTATCATACCAGGCACCGATAAACCTTTCAAGGTTAGAACTGGGTAGTGAGCAACCATGCGTGATTGGTTAAAAACTAACAACTGCAGACTTTAAATTTGGTTATTTTCAAAAGTTAATTCCCCTTGCCATGCACTTTTATCTCCAACTCAAGTAGTCCTTCATTTTATTACTCATGCACAGACAAGTATAGTCTTCTCACTAGAGGAAGGTCCCGGGATGCTTTTTAAGGCACTAGCTGTATTTGCTATGAGGAATATCAATCTGACCAAGGTGAGTTCGTATCTGGCCTCCCAGAGTTATCTTTGATGCCTTCTTGTGTATGCATTGACTGCAACGTTTCTTTTTCTGATGACTAGATTGAAAGCCGTCCACTGCAGAAGCAGGCCTTACAAACATCTGACGACAGTGTCAATGGCTTTCCTAAGTAAGTGTAGTGAATTTCCATATTTTAAGAGCTGAAGCACAATGGAAAGTTCAGGATACATTCATAATTTTGTCTATCATGGTTCTATGCAGTTTCCATGTTTGTAGCAGTGCATTGTCTGGCTAATATTTTTTTAGCTTTTTAGGTGTTATTTTTTTGGTGAAATAATATATTTGTAGAAAGTTATACTGCTATTATTTATTTTGTATTCAAAATTTCATGTTTTTAGTAACTTTCCTAGATTAATTGTGTGTAAGCAAGTGGTCTCATTCTTTCGCACAGGTACTTTCCTTATCTTTTCTATGTTGATTTTGAAGCGTCCATGGCAGATGAAAGAGCTCAAAATGCTCTTGGTCATCTAAAGGTCTGTGCTACCCGGCTACCCCTAACGTTCTTGCAGAGAACTATTTTCTTTTCCCTTTTTAATGCTACATCCTATTATCCTAATGTCCTAGTTACAATTATTTTAATTTTAACGTGCAAACATTACAATTGTACAATCTTGGCAGGAGTTTGCAACGTTTCTGAGGGTCCTTGGCAGCTACCCTGCAGATAATGGTCTTCCATAAGTACCTTGAATGCTTTAAGGTACCAATATCTGTGAAACTAGTATGTTTTAGATCCATGGCTATGCTTTCTAGTGGTAACTTGATTTTTGAACTCATGTAGCTTTATATGGTCTCGAGTTAGTTCTTAGCTTATTCTTAAAACTTAAAATTACAAAATGAGGACTGAGTTTTACTTCTTAATAAGAAGCTACGGTTGTTTTATCTGATGAAGTATAATTCCGTGACTTGCGTAGATAGAAAGAAATAACTAAATTTAGTAGAAGAAAAGCAAGACTTCAACAAAACCTGATTGGGTTTCTCTAACTTCCTAGATATCCTTCATGCTTATAATGATGCAACACTTCTAAGGTTGGACCGTTGAAGGATACCTATTTATCGAAGAAGATAAATGTTTGAAGGGGTTTGTAGGTTGTGCTCCCTAATACAGAATTGAAATAATAGAGATGCTATAGGCAAGAGCAAAGGTTCTCAGCACTTTGCATAAGTTGCAGCTGCACCAATATGCTTTTATTCTTTCATGTAATTACTCAATTTTGCCTTTTTGCCTTTCTGGGCTGTTGTTCACTCCTCTGTTATGGAGGAATCTAGCCAGGGACAATTATTACACAAAATGCACAATTAACGTTTTCTCCACATCTTGGTTTTGTATTTTTTGCAAGTTAGCTATCTAGTTCTTCATTTAAGAACTTTTTCTTGAAGAATTCTTTTAAGAACTTATTTGTTAAGAAAGTGAGCTTGAAGTCAAACGATACCCCATTTTTGCATTATTGTAGGTGGACCTATTAAGATGGAATTGAAATGTTCATGTTTGAGGAAGAAATTCAAGATTCAATGATCACATAATTTCTTCCATGTTTCTGAGTTCTCTTTTCTTTTGAATTTTGATAAATCCGTTTACTTAATTGTGGATTTTCACAGGTTGAGAAATGCCCGAAACTTTTATACTCATACGTACATTATATATATTTTATTACGTGATGTAAATGTAAATAGCAAGCTTTGCGATTCAGAGGTGGTGTTTTACACTTAGTTGAGCTAAATCTTGCTATTCCTTTTCTTGTTCAATTTAGAAATTGGAAAAAAAGTAGGAAAAATAGGTTTAAATATTAAAAAGAAAAATGAATTTGATATCTCAGCAAGAACATACTACCCTGAAAGAATAATGGAGTAAAACAAATGTATAATTATTTACTTTTCACAGGGAGTTGTTCGTATAATCCAGTTGTCTTTATTGTGATTGATTTGGGACAACAAACAGCAGGTATTTCAGGCAGAAAATCTTGGTGAACAAAATTGAAACAAACAATTGCAGCAGCCCATTTTGTCTCTTTCTAGGCGTGTTTGTATTTATTCAGCCGGCACTTGTACAATATTTAGGGAGAGAAGTTGAATAATTTAATTTTGCTACAGCATTTATTGTAATCTTATTGTTTCAAACACAAATAATTTACAATTTAGGCCGTTATTGATGGTCATAGTCCAAATATTTACTTAAAATTCAATGTTAGGTCTGTAAATTCTACTGTATATATATTCGATTCGCCGCTCGAATATATGTCAATTTGAGTAATTCGATCCAAATAAGAACATTTTATTCGCATAGTTGGACTTTATATTCGGCTAGAATATAATTCGAACAATTATATTAAATTTATAATTTATATTTATATAATGTGCACATCAGTTTATTTATGTTCATTTCTTTTTCATTTTATGGACACGTCTATATTATGAGTGTAATGTGTTACTTTAATTTGTGGTAAAAAGGAACAAACGAAAAAAAATGGCCGAAATTCCGGAGTCGGATATTCAAATTGATTCGAATGTATTCAATTTCTATAGTGTCACCAAATAAAAACAAACTTTTCATCCGATTAATTTCCAGAACACAAATAAGAATATTATTTAATTTAATCGAATATAAACAATCTATTTAAACATCGAGTCCATTCAGTTTTTTAGGACCCTGTTAAGCATCCAGTATTTTACACTTTCGTAAACATTTTTTTTATTTAATTTTGATCTTAATGCTAACTTACGTACCAAAAGATACTTTCTCTCTCCCTTTATGTGTGTGCGTTTATTTATTTTTTAACAATTTGATCATGAACTGAGTAAAAATTAATTCTCTTATCTACTTGATAATAATAGAAGGAAAATTCCATGGTCAACTACTCCATACCACACTTCCCCTTAAAGACTAGTCATTGTCGGTGTTTTATTTTTTCAAGGGGCATACGGCATACACTACTAATTAGGATAAGGAAAAAAATGAATACATTAAATTGCAAAAAAAATTAAAAAAAAAAAGGAAAAAAAGAAGAAGGAAAAAAGAGAGAGAGAGAGAGAGAGAGAGAGAGAGAGAGAGAGAGAGAGAGAAATTGAAAAAGGCAGCAGAGTGGATTTTCTACGAGATTGACCAAATTGAACCTGACCCGCGTTGTTTTCAGTTTTCACTCTTCTCCACCACTTTACCATTACCAATTAGGCAGTTACCACCCAAAGCGACCAGAGTCCAGAAACCAACCCGTTGCAGTTGCCACCACTGCTGCTTAAGCGCGCGCACACAGCTGAAACCGATTCACCGACACCCGCATTCCCCTTTTACACTCACTAAACCCCCCCCCTCTCTCACACACACACACATACACAAACACACAGACTCGCGCTAAACCTCTTCAATCTTCATCACCTCTCTTTCTATCTCACACACACTAATGCAGTGGTTAGTTAGTTTGATCGGAGATCTGAAGCAGAGGAGAGACTGAGTGATTGCGATCCGAGTGGTGCTGAATAAGGTCGGTTTTGGCGGTGGATTGAAATGGAGTACATACACAATTTGCCAAGCATGGATCTGATGCGCTCCCAGAAGATGATGCTTGTGCAACTCATTTTCCCTGTGGAGTCCGCACACCGCGCCGTCTCTTATCTCGGCCAACTCGGTCTCATGCAATTCCGCGACGTGCGTTCAGATCTCTCTCTCTCTCTCTCTCTCTCTCTCTCTCTCTCTCTCTCTCTCTCTCTCCCTCTTCGCTACATTTGGCTGGATTAACTTTTAGTCTTCGGAGTCTTTTTATTTAATTTTCTTTTCAATTTTGGTGGAGCGAATGCCTAAAGAGCGTGAAAATGATTGGAAGAAATGTAATATCACGCTTACGGAGTTGAAAATAATGGCATTATCACAATTATTTGGGAATATTTGTCCGCCACTAACAATTGATCATTGCCGAAGTATTAGAGTTGTATTTTTGCCTTTCTACGTAGAAGAGTATAAATACTGATGATCAAAGAGTCACAAAGCATGAGGATTTGGAGTTATGGATTTGAAATTTCTAATAGCTAACTAATTGAGCTTGTTTGGATGATTCATTCTACAGTGGATTTGAAATCTATAACTCACTGTTATATACTTATACACGATATTTTTTATTGATTTTGGTGTATTCGTGTCCACATAAGATTAAGTCATTTGAAATGCTTCTTCCAAATTCTCTCCTTAGATTCAAATCCTACAATCCAAATAAACCTCATGTTCGTAATCAGTTTGTATAGAGCTGGAGTGCAATTACTAAGCAAAAAGAAGAAATTCGTAGACTTTCCGTTGACTATTTTGTCTAGCTAGCATTTCAATGCTTCCGATTCTTATAGTTTTAGACAATTTATTGGCATTTGTATCAAGATTTTTATGTTCGTTGGATGCTTCTGGACTCCTTTTGTGGATATCTAGTAGAATTGTTATTTGAACGCTGACATAATTATTCTCTCAGCTTATGGTTGCTTATTTTTAACAACAAACTGTGTTTTTTCTTGAATGGCAGTTAAATGATGATAAAAGCCCTTTCCAGAGAACATTTGTTAATCAGGTAAGGTGTATGAAATGCTATTGGTTGTTTATCTTTGGAATACACATTGTCAATCAATTTTATTTCCCATCTCTTGAATGCCATGCTTGTAGATAACTAGATAAGAACCAAGTTTATTATTTATTCTCTCACTAGCATTAGTTATGACTTTTTTTATGTTTATGGTCAATTGGGCTTCTTATTCAATGTGGATTCTCATCGAGCATAGATACAAACAATTTAGAGTTAATATAGACCAATTTTTAGAATCAAAATTAAAAAAATAGGATTGTGAAATGATGTATGTTCTGAAGATGTTGGTCGACTAAAATAGAATAGAATCAAGAAATTGCTTGATCTGTACAAGTAGTTGCTTGAAATGGCAAGAACTTATTGTGTTTTCATTCTGTTTAAGTGGGAGGCCTAAAAGAACCAATAATCCTTTTCAAAACTTTACCATTGTTGCTTGAGGTTGTTAGAGCTTACATTATACTTAATTTGCTACATTTCTTCATATGCATTACTACGTAAAAAAGACCTTGGTTGGATCATTGAATTCTTGTTTTAAGCACAGTACAACTGAAATATATGTTCTTAGTTAATCTTTTTGTCTTCATCTATGTTGAGGATTAAGGGGTGCCCTTGACTCAATCCTTGTATCAACTCATCTGTTGAGGGTTAAGGGGCACAATTGACCCACTCCTTGTATCAACTTACTTTCTTTAACTGTGACAAAGTTCTCCATCATATTTCTATAACTAAGAATCTTCACTGGGAACTTTTATGTCAATTATTCTCTTACTCTGGTTTTGTGGTAGATATTTTCTTCTTGAGTTGTTCATTCTTGGTTTTCTAGATTTTACTTGTGGTTGTTGGTATATATTGTCCACAGGTCAAAAGATGTGCTGAGATGTCTCGGAAACTACGATTTATCAAAGAGCAGATACATAAAGCTTGTTTGACACCATCTCCTAGTTCATCCTCTCAATCTGATATTGAATTAGAAGAATTGGAGGTCTGATTCATTTTGTCACCATCTACAAAATTAACATTTCTGTTGGGATTCTCCTCCTGCTGTTACTGATTTTAGTTTTTTATTCTGATCTTAGATTCAACTTTCTGAGCATGAGCATGGGCTAATTGAAATGAATGCCAATAGTGAGAAACTGCAGCAAACATATAATGAGCTGCTTGAGTTTAAGATGGTATTGCAGAAGGTAACACAGTCGAACTGTTGATACTTAACTCTCTCTCCTTTCTTCTCTTTTTTTTTTTTTTTTTTTTTTTGAGGAAAGGTGCTTATCTTCTTTTCTTTGTCAATGAAAAAAATTGTTTGCCTTCCTTTGAGGTTTCTTAGCTTGGTAATCTCAAGTTATTATAATTTTTTTTTTGAGGGAATGTAATCTCAAGGTTTTAGGATAGATGAATGTATTAATTTGTAAACAATGTGGAGTACTTTGAATATTTATTATTTAATTGATATAACATTTTGAGTTCTAAAGTGGCACTTCATTATGTGGTTACGTGTTATGTCTATCTGTAAAACACAATCAACGTCTATAATTTTCATAGATTTGGCAGATCAGTGAGGGCGTCATGAAGTTATGTTGCTTTTTTGTTTGTGATACATGCCGTTTTTTGTTCTTGCAATTATGGAAGTGAGAATAAATTTATATCGTTGTAGTTCTTGAATAGTTTTTGACTTGTTATTCACTAGAATCACATGGAGAAATGCCACGACCTCATGATTTCACGAACTCGACTGCCCAAACCATGTTGACCAACAAACTATTTGCCACATCAAGCTACACCAATAGAATTATAAAAGTATGGGACATCCATTAAACTCTTCCAACACCAAGGGCCAACTGCTAAAATTTAAAGAACAAAATAGTGTATTTGAAAAATAACAAAGAAGTAGTTGTGTTTTGAGTATGCTGTTTCTGGGGCATCATATTTGTGCAATATGAAGATTCCATTCATCTCAAAATATTGGTAACTCCAGGCAGGTGACTTCCTCTTATCAAGTGGGAGTAATATAGCAGCCCATGAGACAGAATTAAATGAAAATGTCCATATAAGTGATGATTATGCAGATACCTCATCACTGCTGGATCAGGTAACAAGAGCAATATGGATTTTGCCCACTGTAAGCTTAAGTATGTCATGAATCAATTTTGTTTCTGTATTCAGGTAGGTTTTCTAATTTTCAGGAGATGCGAAATGGACCTTCGAATCAATCTGGTGTGGGATTTGTAAGCGGTATTATTCCTAAATCTAAAGTTCTGAGATTTGAGAGGATGCTGTTTCGTACAACAAGGGGAAATATGTTTTTCAATCAAGCACCAGCATATGATCAAATCCTGGATCCTGCAACAAACGAAATGGTATTGTTTCATTGATTTTATTTAAAGAGAATATATTTAACACTTATTATCTGAATGCCAAAGCTTAGCCATGAAAAGAAGCACACAAGCATGTTTACAGCAAAAGAGAGAAAATGTCTTTAAACTGTTGTGTTTTTTTGCTTAATTTTTTCATTAGTTAAATGAAAGGGTGCAATATTTTTGGTTTGTCTTTATTGATGGACAGTCATAAATTGTTTCATGGAATTGATGTGTACTTATCGGCTTTTGCATCTGCAGGTTGAGAAAATAGTTTTTGTGGTATTCTTCTCAGGGGAGCAGGTGAGAATAAAAATCCTGAAAATTTGTGAAGCATTTGGTGCAAATTGCTATCCCGTTCCAGAAGAAATGACCAAGCGTAGACAGATAGCCCAAGAGGTATTTTGTAACTGGATTGCTTTTGTGTTTTTTGGCATATAGAAAAGAAACATTTACACATCTTTGTGATTTTTATAATGGCAATATAAATATATATACACAGTTTTTCTTCCTAATTCATTCAATACACTTGAGGGCCAGTTGCCATGTAAATTCCACTTAGTAGATTGAAAGTAATTGATAATGGTTCTGTGACATGGATGGCTGCTGCCTTTGGCATACTTCTAGGAGACAAACAAAAAAGTACTGTGGATTTTCCCTGATTGAACTAGATCCTATGGCATATGAGTATTGCTATTGCTCCAGCCCAATATAACTCCATGTCTAAAGCCTTCAATTTAATAATTCACAAGCTCCCAGTACTGTTGATAATCAGAAACAGATAGTAGTATTTGACCTAGATTATGAGGATCGTATGATTATAATATTCCTGTAAGTACATGGTCAACTGCATCGCTTTCCCATTTCAGGTTTTATCACACTTGTTTGATCTGGAGACAACCTTGAAGGCTGGCCTCTGTCATCGAGATAAGGTTCTTACGTCCATTGGGTTTCACCTTCCCAAGTGGATGAATATGGTAGGTTTTAGCTAATGTATTTTCTCTTAAACTTGAAATCATTGGTGTACTAGTGCACAAATTAAGTCCATTTCCTGACTCCTCTCTCTAGGTGAGAAGGGAAAAAGCTGTTTATGACACATTAAATATGCTGAATTTTGATGTCACAAAAAAGTGTTTGGTTGGTGAGGGTTGGTGTCCCATATTTGCTAAAACTAAGGTACTTCTACTATTATGCTCATTTGTTTGCGGAAATAACTGGAGCATTCCATATTCTATAACATTGATTGAAAGGGATAAGATCTGACATATTGCAGATAAAGGAAGCTTTGCAGCGTGCGACATGTGATAGTAATTCTCAAGTGGGTATAATATTTCATGTGAAGGACTCAGTTGAGTCTCCTCCAACATATTTTCAAACCAACAATTTCACAAATCCTTATCAAGAAATTGTTGATGCATATGGGTAAGCCAGTATGTTTGAGTTTTATCTCATTAGGATGACATCAGCCTCTTATTCTTTTCATTTCTGTCCACTGTTTATATTTTGTTGAATAACTGAACTTACTAATAAATAATAATAATGTTTGCTTTTGATTTCTCTCTATGTTTGCAAGTTCTTAGCTGCATAATGCAAGGCACTGATGCAAAAACTTTATTTGGCAGTGTTGCTAAATACCAGGAGGCAAACCCTGCGGTTTATACAATTATTACATATCCGTTTCTTTTTGCTGTGATGTTTGGGGATTGGGGTCATGGTATATGCCTGCTATTAGGGGCACTAATCCTAATTGTCCGTGAAAAAAAACTTGGTTCACAGGTATGCCATCTATTTTTCAATTATCAATTTATAAATATTCCTAGTATACATTTGTAGACACAATTTTTTCACTTGTAATTTTTCTGCTATTATGCAATTCTTTTTTAGTTCAGGTTTCCTTGATTGACATAGTTCAAAACAGAAACTATTGCTCTTTTGTTGGATTCTAAAGTTCATGTAGTGTATAACCAAGCTATTTCACATTGGTTTCTGTTCTTGAATCTGTCCCATAATAATCATTTGCCCTGATGAGGGAGTTGGCTGTGATTAGCCTCAACATAATTTGCGTGTTTAATATGTTTTTGTGAATTAATTAAAACCTTTTCTTTTGAAAGTTAATGTGGTAATGAATTGTGTCGAGGAGGAATTATCTGTATGCACTTGATCAATTATTTCTGGGATTGATAAATTCTGTTCATTTTCTTCACAAAAAGTGAAGAAATGAGAAACATACTTTAGTTGGTTCCGAGAACTATTCACACCATTTAGTTGTGCATTTCTTCATGATACTGTGAGGCTTGAGCTTATTCAAAAGTATGTTTTAGAAGAAAGTGAACTAGAAAAATTAAAAAGGTACTCCCCAAATCAACTTATCAGTTATCAGCATGGACAGCAGAAGGAGCAAAGCAACTAAGTTAGCTTCAACTGGTGATTATCCCGTCAGAGATTTTATAGAATTGTTCTAGAACCCATTACCGGCTCCTGTTCTGGGAGTAACAGAGTACAATAGCTTCTCGCCTATTGCAAAAAGTGGGCGAGATATCTTACCACCATATTTTTCATTAAGATTTTATGATGATGGTGATACTCAACTTCCACTTTGTAAACGTTATTCTTACGTGCTGAGTACTGTATTCGCTTTATTGTTACATGCTTAATTTATATTTCCCAAAATTAAATGTCAGTTGCATAAGTCTATTTGCTTAGCTTTGAGTTTTAATAATACATATGTTTTGTTTTATAATTTAAATGTTTGTCTCCATCAGAAACTTGGCAGCTTCATGGAGATGCTATTTGGTGGTCGATATGTACTCCTTTTGATGTCTCTCTTTTCAATTTATTGTGGCTTGATATACAACGAATTCTTTTCCGTTCCTTTTCACATATTTGGAAGCTCTGCTTATAGATGCCGAGATGCTACCTGCAGGTAAGAATCAGTGCCTTCCCTTGGTTATTGAAGTGAGTTCTGTTAATCAGGTATCGCACTGGCCTTAAAATTGTTCTATTCTATATCTATCTTCTCCCACCTCCAGAGTTAGTTAATTGTTTCTGTTCCATCTGAAATGTTAAATATTCCAACTAAATAACCTTTGTGACATGTATTTACAATTCAGTTTGGTGCATTGTTTTATTCAAGGTTTTAAAAGGCGGTTTCAAGCCTCCAGGCGTTTACCCGTAGCCTCACGAGGCGTAAGCCTCGAGGCGGACCGAGGCGTAAGCCTCAATACAAGGAAAAAATATGTATATTATATATATATATATATATATATCAATTTAACTAATCAAATTCACATCAATCAACACACAATTCAAATATTCAATAATGAAGTCCTAAAATAACATAGAGTGGCTGTTGAATTAGGGCATCTGAATCAGCCACTCGCGCGCGGGAGAGTGGCTGTTGAATTAGGGCATCTGAATCTATTTATTTTTTTTATGTTTATTACTTTATTTTAGATGTTATTTCTATCTATTTCATTAATTAAACAAAGCCCAACAAAAGCCCACTCAAAAGCCCACATAAAAACCCTAAAAAATGTCCAAAATCAAACCAGCAATTGAGGCTTAAGCCTCAGAACCGCCTCGACCGCCTCAGACCTACTGAGGCTTAAGCCTCAACAGCAGATGGCGAGGCGGCGCCTCTGAGGCTTTTTCTGGGCGCCTCACTCTGTGGCGCGCCTCAAAACAGCCTTTTTAAACCATGGTTTTATTTTTTAAATCAACAAGGTTATATTATACTCTTTCTATACAATCTTCTCCTCCAAGTTATATGACCAGCACTCTTGATGTAGTTCATTGGCCCAAACTTTTATATGAGCTCGTCTTGCAATTGTACTAATGAAATATCATTTTGTCCTATTAACTGAACAAGTTAAAATAGGTAAGTGAAGCCTATTAACCATAAATGTTTTTTTATCCTATCTATTTAGTCTGATAGACTCTGTATTATTACATGTAATTTCTCCTTAGCTCTCTGATATTTAACGCCTTCCCATCTGGTTTTCCTACTATTATATTTCCGTATCATCTATAATTTTTTTTATTTATCTGTTGTTTTCTGATATGTTGTAGTATGATGAAATGTAACTTTTCATTCTAATATGATTGCTCTCTTTCTTGCCTTGACAGTGATTCCAATTCCATTGGTTTAGTCAAATATCAGGATACATATCCATTTGGTGTGGATCCTAGTTGGCGTGGAAGTCGTTCTGAGCTGCCTTTCTTGAATTCTCTGAAAATGAAAATGTCTATTTTGTTCGGCATTGCCCAAATGAATCTAGGAATTGTCCTAAGTTATTTTAATGCTCGCTACTTTGGCAACTCACTCGATATAAAGTATGTTGTCTCAACAGCTCTTTATTCTAATTTCTAATATTTAGCATTCAAAAACTTATTCCACTTTCTTTCTAGGTATCAATTTGTGCCTCAAATGATCTTCCTTAATAGTCTGTTTGGGTATCTTTCTCTTCTCATTGTTACGAAATGGTGTACTGGTTCTCAAGCAGATCTTTATCATGTGATGATTTACATGTTTTTAAGCCCTTTTGAAGATTTGGGTGAAAATCAGCTGTTTTGGGGTCAGAATGTATTTCAGGTATGGTCTTTAAAAAATCTTCTGTTGCTTGTTTATGCGCATATGTATGCTTATATTCACTAATTTATATTATTTGCAGGTTACTTTGTTGTTTTTGGCTATTATTGCTGTACCATGGATGCTCTTTCCAAAACCTTTTATTTTGAAGAGACTCCATAATGAGGTACCCTCAGTGTTTTTATATTTGCTGTATATCTTTTCTGTCGTTTATTTGTCCTGGTAGATGGTGGGAACTGTTCCTCTATATTGGAACTGATACACGTATTTTTTTTTATTTTTTTTGTGGAGAAACCTATATACTTATATTTGTTTAGCCTTCTAAATTCACTTCCTTTCCTTTATGGATTGGTTTTAGCTTTCTACCATATCTCCTTTTGTTTTTCTTTTCCCCCTTCTTTCACAATACTTAAATGAGTAGAGATGAGTGCAGTTTTATGTCCTGAAACATTGAAAAAATTATTTGACTTTGCCCTGTTGGGTCATGGGTGCATATATAAGAGATTTGGAGGCCAGACATATCAGACTCTCGGAACCTCTGACACGTATAATGACGAGGAATCTGATTCTTTAAGCCAACCACACCATGAAGAGTTCAATTTTAGTGAGGTCTTCGTGCATCAAATGATACATGCCATCGAATTTGTACTTGGTGCAGTTTCAAATACTGCATCATATCTACGCCTGTGGGCATTGAGGTTGGACCTATTTCATCATGTAGTTGTGCTTAAGTCCCATCTTGGCCATTGATCTTGTAACTCATTTTCCTTGTATTTTACAGTTTGGCCCACTCAGAATTATCAACTGTTTTCTACGAAAAAGTTCTCCTTCTTGCATGGGGGTAAGTTTTTGCAGCAGCAACAGGCACAAACCCTTATATAGTTTTTTTTTTTTTTTTTCTGTGGTTGAAATTTTATTAGTTTCAATGTCCTATTAACTCTTGCATAGTCAATGATGCCTGCTTACAATATTGAAAATTTACCCAAAATCTTTTGTAATCATTAGGACGCCTGATGGGTGATTTTTGCTTCTAATTAATGACCCTTCGATTCTTGGCATATAAAGGGTATCTTGCTTGATCTGAGATGAAGATGTATGTTTAGCATGCTAGGAATAATTGATAATAAAAATTGATGATGGCCTTGATCGCGAAAGATCACAGAAGATTCTCACAGTGAATGTGCGATCACTTGAGAACTTTACTAATAAGCTGCAGGTTCTAAACTAACTGTGGTAAATAAATATATAACACTTCCTGCACGTCAATGAATGCAGGTATGACAATCTTATCATACGCTTGGTGGGTTTGGTAGTTTTTGCTTTTGCCACAGCGTTTGTACTACTCATGATGGAGACTCTCAGTGCTTTCCTCCACGCCCTGCGTCTTCATTGGGTGGAATTTCAAGGTAAGTTCTACAGTGGCGATGGCTACAAATTCAAACCCTTTTCTTTTGCTGCATTGAATGACGATGAAGATTAGTTAGTACCTTTGGCGTCCACATCCATTTGGCATTTTTGTAGCGGCAGGGAAGATGAATTAATTTTTTCTGTGCCAATGATGAAGCATAGAATCGAACATGTTTAGCATCATACATACATGTATATTGGAATTGGAATTGTAAATCTTGGCTCAAGATTGTTTAGAAGACTATCGTGTAAATCTTCTTCTCCAAGTGTGAAGAGGACTTGGGTTCCAGTGTTGGAAAGACGGACCTTGGAGCCATATTATTCGGTCTTATTGGGCACCGCTCAAATACGTGCATGTTAATATTTGATTATATTTTTATGGACTTCTAGAATTGAAGAACTATATATTCAGCAGTAACTGACGACTGATGGAAATAGTCTAAAGCTATAAAATAAGTTGATTTAGGCAGTGGCGGATCCGGGCTCGAGGGTTATTTTTTCTTTTTCCTTTTTTTTGGGGTCGGGGATCTGACACTGCTGATAATCGGGTTTATTTATGCGATTGAGACATAATGTTGTTAAACTAATACACTATATCTTTTTCTTATACTAAGATTTGACACCAGTCCACTCTTTTAACTTTTTTTCTTCTAATTTTAATAATGTAAACTAATATGTAACATTCAAAAATGATAACTTAAATTCAAAGTTCGATCCTATTTTTTCAATTCTATTATAATTCTTAAAATTCATAATCAACCCCTAATTTAATATTAAATATTAGCTTCATTGAAAGTAAATGAAAATATACTGGCACGATTTTGTGGCTTGCTGGTAAAAGGAACCTTTTTTATTAAGGAGTGTTATATCTCACTGCTTTGTGCTTTGAGATTTTCACTTAAAAAATGGGTCTAATATTCCCCAATGTAGACTTAGTGTCTGGTTCTCTCTCTATTTGATATTTTCTTTGTGATTATGTCATAATAGAGGGATTGACAATGATGCAAGATGTGCTGTTTCAAGCTTTATCTCACAGCTGGACCTAAGTTGGAGAATGTGAGGATATTGTCCCAACTATGTATTATATTGGGCTGATTATTTACTAGCTCATATTTGGTGGCAAAAGATATGGCAACTCGGTCCAGTTGAAGACAAGACCTGACCCGACACTGTTGTAACCCTATTTATGACCCGTGGTTGTTCAACTCACACACACTGATTCATTCTACTGTGTGTTCTAGAGAGTTCTTCTTCTTCTTCTTCTTCTTCTTCTTCGAGGAAAATCTGTGAGATTGTGAGATCTTGTGTAGTCTCTGTTCTTCTCTTGATTTCTGTATATGCTAGGGTTCCTAGATTCACTATCTTGGTGGATCAACTGTGAGGTTTGGTTAGGGTTCTTGTAACCTTGGTCATTGAAGGTCCCAGATTTAGGGTTCGTATTCTCCTTCTCGCTCTGATGGTTTGTGCTTGATATTTCTTGTACGTTTCAGCATTTTCCTTTGTGGAAACAAGTCTGAGCCAATAATCTCTGTTAAGTTCTTGGGCCAAAAATGTTGTAATTAGGGAATGGTTTCTTTGACAATCTACTCGATACCCAACACCATACATACATACCAGTAAAGAGATGAGAGAGGAAAACCAAATGACAGAGAAGCCGCCTAGAAATGAATCGGCGATTATAGCTCCAATTATAAGGAACAAAGTCACGCTTCCATTAACATAGTTGTAAATCTTAGTAGCATCGATGTCATTCATATGGAACTCGTCTTTCAAGAATGTAATAAGGTTGATGATCCAACCTGAAGAGACTAACAACCCAGCCATTGTTGCTGTTTTTTCCACAAAAATTAACAAACAAAATTATATATCCATTAATGTCAACCTGGATCTCAACTTTCTTTCTGTTTCCTTCAAAACTCAACTACTGCTATTGTTGCTGTTTGTGTGTGTGTGTGTGTGTGTGTGTGTGTCGAGGAGAGACAAGAAAATAATAAAAACCTATGATAAAAGGAAAGGTGATCCATCCGCCGCCGCCACTCCAACGAGCAAGGTGCAGTGGTGCTTCACTCTCCATGATCGATCACTCAACTTATTTTTTTCTTTCTTTCATGTTATATATGTTAGTGTCATCTGTACTTAAGTGTTCGAGATTGTCATAATTTGTATGGCAATATGGCAATATCAAAAGAATACAAAAGGTTTTGGTTATTCATATTCGAATACCATGTTCTGGACATTACTGTGAATATTCCACTGCCAATCTGATTGAAGATCAAGACATGTACTTTATCATGTTTAGGAACATGATCATGTACATGGTTGTCCAAAGGGTTTACAAGAGACGTATCATGCTAGAATCAAAGAGCTAGAGCTGGAGATTCAAGATGGATGTTTCAGAATAGAAGTTGTCTTATTCGTGATGAAGATCAAAGAAGAAAAGGTGGAGTTCTATTCAAGGAAGACATCTAAACTAGGAAAGTCCGATTTAATTAAGGAAAAGTTTCCTTGTTGAAATTCTAGTCAAAATAGGACTTCTGATTCCTTGTTTAGGCTATATCTGTTGTTTATAAATAGCCTGAGATTCAGACTAGTTTAGGTGACATGAGTTTTACGAATACACAAAAGGGTCGAGAGTCAAAAGACTTCATATTTGAAGCATATCGTATTCGGGTAGACTAGGTTTGATCGGTGAGATCATTGTGTTTCTAGTCTGTGTTTGAAACTCACTTTCATACACACTTAGAGGAGTCTAGAGGAGATTTCCTGTGGGAACTAGAGGGATTCTAGGTTGTAAGGAGAGCTCACGATTCAGTTTAGTAAAAGAGGTTGAATTGGGTAGGAAAGGGGTCGAGTGACGGGAGTCTTCGTGTAACAGCCTTTGTAACCATTCAACGGAGTAATAAACTGTTTCTCACGCACTTGTGAAGTCCCCCTGATGTAGATCAGTTGATCGAACAGGGTTACCAACCTCGTGTTCTTTACTTGCTTTTGGTTTTTACATTCTGATCTTATATGTTCACAACAATGTACACATACATGATTATGAACATGAGTGCACAATTTATGTAACTTCAATATATATTTGTAATTATGTGCATATTATTATTATTATTATTATTATTATTATTATTATTATTATTATTATTATTATTATCTGTTGGTGTCATAAATCGTAAGGGCATCCACAGTGGTGTACCAAATTTTTGGTACATAACTCCACCACATCACTGCCACATCAAAAGTTATGTACCTACTTTTCTAAATACTCAATTTCCTTCAAAACACCTTACATCACTCATGGTACATACATAACTTTTGGAGGTCCCACCATTATATCATTCATTTTTAATATATATATATATATATGGTAAAAACTTGCACGCATTAAATGTATATACATTTATATCAGACGGTCAACATGTTTGACTGGGTCAAACGCGTGTTGATCCGGTCAACTCGCAAAAAAAGAAAAATGATAAAATAGGTTATACTTTTTAATGATACAGATGATACTTTTTGAATTTTGAGTGATATTTTTTAATGTTACGGTTGATACTGATTTTGACGGTTTTATTTATTTATTTATTTTGGCCGATACTTTATAAGGATACATGTGATACTTTTGGATTTTTGAGTGATACTTTTTAGTCTTATGGTTGATACTGATTTTTGAAGGATTTTTTTTTTTGGAGTTGACCGGGTCAACGCGCATTTTTCGGTGTTGACCCGATCAATGCGTCTGATGGTGCACCTAGTGCACACAAGTGCTTATATATATATATATATATTACTTTTATACATAATTAATTAATATTTAAATATTAATTTTAGATATAAATATTTCAAAGTCATCATTAAAGATTTTATTTAAATTTTTTAAATTAAAATGAATCAAATTTTTTACCAAATAATAAAATAAAAACCCGACAATTTTATTCATACTAGAAATGTCAAGTTTGATTTCAATGCTATATCCATTTCAAATTGCAAATAATCGATAAAATATAAAAAATAATTAAAGAAGAAAAAAAAATTGAAGTGAGGTGAAGAAGATAGTGGCTAGCGGGCCCCATTTTCAAAAAATGATGGGTGAATAGTTAAATATTTGGGTACATGCAGTAGAAATATTTTTTAATTTTGTACCATTCAAAAATTCGTCCATTATAGTTTGTATCGTATTTTGGTACATATGAATTGTTTTCTACCACAAAAGTGAGCCTATTGTGGATACTCTAATAGCCATTCTATATAAGGAAAAGAGCAAAAAAAGTATGTAAACCTGTCATATACTATTTAAAATTGGAATAGTAAACTACATTGCGGTTGGCTGGTTTGTATTAAATCACACTCCCTCCGTTTCATAATATTTGTTGTTTTAGAATTTTAATATAGAATTAATAATTAATTTTTTACTAATATATCTCTTCCTTTTATATCAAATAAAATTTTATAATTAACTTATATTTTTCTAAAAAGTTGGCAAAATTTTCTCTCTCCATATATTTGTAGGGTTAAAATTGGGAGAAAGAATGTGAAAATATCTAAAACAACAAATATTTTAATACAAAATAAAACTCCTAAAATAACAATTAAAATGAAACGGATGAATTATATTTTTTTTAATTGCCATCGCCTTTTGGCATGTTTCGCAAATCTCAGCAATAATTACCATGAAATACATTGCTGTTGTGACTTGTGAGGGTACCAGCAGTGCATTTTGCAAAATACCCAATATACTAATATACACATAATTTGTATATTTTCTTTATTATCTATTTAAATTAAATTTCAAGATATTTTACAATTTAAAGTATGAAATGATTTATTTTAATTTAAGGGGCATACTTGTGCGAGACCGTCTAACGGGTCTCTTACGTTAGACGGATCCCCACTGACACGACCCGAATTCGACCCAACCCAGCAATATATATATATATATATATATATATATATATATATATATATATATATATATATTAAAAACGTTTTTTCCTTCCCCAGCTCACGGCACTGTAGGTTTTCTTCCCCCGGCTCGCGGCGCACATTTCTCTCCCAGCTCGTGATTTCCGACCATTCAACATCTCAAATAACATCTGAACCCTAGCTGCTCGGGATTTAACCACCGGCGATTCAACCTCCAACGATTTTTGCACGATTCAATGGATAATTTGAGAAAAGCAAGTAAGGTTCCCTCCGGTGGAATTTCGGTCAATTCCAACGAAGAAATATTAGCAACAACAGGTATGTGTTCTTAGTTTAGGAGATTTGTAATTTTGATCCAATTTTTCAGCAATGATTAGGTATATCAAATTTTGCATTCCAACTGTTCGACAATATATTCCTAAAAACTGATTCATTGAAATTTTGATTTAGTAATCTATTAGTGTTATAATAATTCTAAAAGTGATTTAAATTTTATAAACATATATTGTTATACTTGATAATGAAGACAATGTTGAAGATGTAGAAACAAGATCTATCGACGAGAATGAATCTGTTATGGTAGCCAAATCCTAAGACTACGATTATCGGCGACCACACTTGTCTTCATCCTATTGACCAATTTATTTTATTTAGATTTATAGATAAAATTAGTATATATTTTATATAATATAATAAAAATAAATAAAAAATATACCAAAATTCAATTTTTTTTGATTCTCTATAAATAAATAGTAATTTTGCTATATTTCAATACATTTTGAAGATTATTTATTTTTTCTCTTGTTTTTTATATATCCAAACATTAAATTTTTATTTATGTAATTTTAGGAAATATCATTTACTGAGTGCAATTTTATTTTATGTAATTTTATGAAATGTCGTTTAATTAGTTTGTAATATTTATGGTATGTCAATTTAATATCCACCGTTCATCACAAAAGTAATAAATATCAATCATTCGTCAAAAACACAATCCATGTCAATAAATTCTTAATTTTTTTCCTCTATAAATAGAGATCTCATTTGCTATATTTTTGCACACACAAAAATTATCTCCTTTTTATTTCTTATTTCATCCATTTTCATTACTAAATTTCATCTTTCTCAATTTTTCACTTATAATTTTTTATATTATTTTTATTACAAGTAATAGTTTAATCTTAAAATAAAATAATTATATATAATGGTGTGGTTGGACAGTCATGGATAAAACATGTAAAATAGATATGATTAAGTTGGATGAATATTGATGATATGAAAGAGAGAAAAATTAATTAAATATTGGAGTAGTTACTTACGTTCATAGTGTAAGAATCTCGCTACAGCCACGTGCCAAATTCTTGGGAGATTGAACCTCCATTGCAAATGGGTGTTGCTATTTGCACCACCAAATTTTCTTTATACACCACATTTACTAATTACACCATATTTTTTAAAAAAAATTATTATTTTTTTTACTTTGTACACCACACACTTTTCCATTTTTATCCCTAACATTAAAAAAATCAATTTAAATATATATCTTTTATAAAAAAAATAGTGAAATTGAGACCTTCTTCTCCGGCTTCTTCTCGTTGTCGCCAACTCGCCAAGGCTCGTCAACAACTTCTTCACATTGCCACCAACTGCTGACAGCCCCTATTTGGTTCAACCAATATGACACGCGGACTCAGCTCCCCAACGTCAACCATTGTGTATAACTGAATTTATTCAAATTTGGACCTCGGTTTGAAAGTATTTTTTTCCAACATGATGAACAGTTCGAAAATTGGTTCGAAACCTAGGCCTCTCTTTTAGAAAAATTGTTTTCATTCTAAATCTTTCACCGAGTTCTTTACTCAAGATTGGCGGTGTGCGTAATTTTTCCAGTCTTCTTTCTCATATATATTTTGATTTTTTTCTCGATTTATCTTTTGAACTAGATGGATTTCAATTTTTTTCTCGTGCTTTGATCACAACCGATGTGGTGATTGTGTTTTGGGATGGTAGTAGTGACTTTGCCCATGATATTCTTGAATTATATGTTTCTTTTTTCAAGATTATTTTCAATACTTTTGTTCATTCTAGGAGACCTATAGTTTCCGGAAATGATTTTTGGTGGATGAGTATGCAATTGGTTGTTGAAACCAAAGGGCTCCGGCGAAGAGGAAGGGAAGACGACCCCCACAAAAATAGATGGACAAGAAAAAAAAGGGTATTTAAGTATTTTTATAATTAATTAATTTTAAATTAATTTTATTTGTGGTGTATAAAAAAAAATATTGTGGTGTATTTAGAAACACCCATTGCAAATACCTTAGAAATTTGATTTTTAAAAGTTGAATTTTGACCTCACTTTAACAAGAATAGGATAATGGCATTTAATAATTTTTTCCATACCAGAATTGTAGTTCCTTTTAATTTTTTACCCATACTAAAAAAAATTATTTAATGTATTTGAAAGCATAAAATTACATAATTTTTTCTACTATACTCTTACTTAATAATCCAAAATAAAATGATTGTAATTTAAAAGAATGATATATTAAAGAAAATGAAAATTTAATGCATATAAAATAAAGAAAATGGACTATGATTTTTGGGGGATTGCCAAAACATAAATAAGAGACTAGGAGGGAGGAAGTATAATAAATTTGCATCATATTTGGTTTTCACACCATTTAAAAGTTGGCTAGAAAATATCATGAACCTAACAAATTTTATAATTACAACAGCAGGGAGTTTTTAGATCAATTGAAAATGACATTTTAAATTACAACATCGATGATAATCAGAATTAATCTATGTGTTTTCATTTTCAATTGATCTAAAAACTCACAATGTTGTAATTGTGATAGCTCTTATCAAAATTTCGAATCATGTGAAAAATTAAAATTGATGGAAAGTTCATGATATGCGCTTGGTAAATTATTTCATCCTCCCTTGTCTTGGATATAAAAGAAAACATGTTAAATGCATGGTAACAAATAATATTTTTCTATAGAATATGTAATAAATATATTAAATTATATTTTAAAATATCCAATTTTAAGTTGGTAATTTTACAAAAGTAAATTAAATCGTAATGTTAATTTCTTAAATCATCATATAAAGCACATTCACAATACTCTTTTGAGATATAATTATACCTCATAATAATGCATAACATTAATTTATAACATAATTTCGTGACAGATAAATCATCCCCCCCCCCCCCCCAAGTAAAGGTAATTACAACTCTTATAAGTTTGAATCTGAATTAAGCTTATTGTGTTATTTGTTGTCTCACTAGTGAAGAAACAAGATTATATATATCTTTATTCGATGTGTAAGCAATTAAGCATATATAGAAAAGAGAATATGATCACCAACACCCATCTTTATTTTGATTTATTGGAGTTTCCCTCCAACAAATTAAATAATATAAGGTCTATACAACCATGCATATATATATATATATATATATATATATATATATATATATATCTTGAGCCTCATCATTATATTCATGAAGTACTAGAATCATCATCAGATTTCTGAACATGACTCTGATACTTATAAAATGATGCACAAATGAGATAGTAAGCAAAATTGAATCCTCCTAAGATGCAACACAACCAATACAAATTATCTAACCTCCCATTATTTATATTGTCAGGCAGCCATTCTGTCACACTTCGAATGAGACCAATCATGGCGTTGCTGATATAAAATGCAATGCCAATAAACATTGCAACAGCTGCAGTTGATGTGCTTTTGAGTGAATCTGGAAATTCTTGATAATAAAATGCAATTTGTCCAGGAAAATGGAATGCTTCACCTACACCTGCAATGGCTAGCTGTGGCACTAGCCATAATGCAGAAATGGGAACGGTGTTGTTTGCTTTGTTTTGGAGATTCATAGATTGTGCAACGTTTAGCCTCTTCGTCTCCACGGCTGCCGAGACCGCCATGCTAGCTATGGTGAGAGCATGCCCGATGCCAACGCGTTGGAGAAGTGTGAGAGGCCTTTTGGTGAGCTTTTCCCATAGGGGAAGTGCTAGACGGTCTATGATGAAAATGGAGAGTGAAGTTGAGGCTAGTATGAAGACTGGCATGGAGCCTGCAGGGATCTTGAAATGGGATCCCAGACGTCGGTCCATGGTTAGTGCTTGGATCACAGTTAAGCTCAGTTGAATGGCTAATGGGGTGCAGAGAGATAGACCAGTAGACCAGAGAGGTAAAATCTTGATTAGGCTTTTCAGATTTTCTACTTCTTGCACTGTGCATAGCTTCCATGGATCTTGTGTTGTGTCTCCTTCAGTTTTCAGTGCTGCACGGTTCAAGAATCTGCAAAAAATAAGGTTTTTTTTTTTTTACTAGGATTAGACTGACATGCATGAAAATGAAAATGTATGGATGTCAAAAATGGTTGAAATTGGACATGATCACCTGAAGAAATGAGTAGGAATATTATCCTTAGCTGATGTTTTTGTGTGATCTTGATCTGAACCTGAACCGTGGCAATTATAATCTTCATTTTTGTCTGAAAGTTTCAATTTTCTTCTACTGATAGCTGCAACAACTACGCAAGCTAAGCTCCTAAAGGGGCTGCCTCGAGGCTTAATGAGGCGATAGAAATGGGTGCCAGAAAACAGAAGTGCTAGACCAAGCACATTAGCCACTGCACAGATGCTGAAACCCCATGTCCAACTGTAGTTGTCCTCTACATACACTATGGCAGTTGAGCTAATGACTGTGGCTGTGTACATTGTGAAAATGTACCAGTTGAAGAAAATCCCTTGATGCTTTGCTCTGTCGAATTGATCTGCTCCCATTGATGCAATGGTGAAACGCGTTCCTGCATTTCCTAGAGATGCCAGAGCTAAGCCAAGATACAAAACTGCAAATTGAAGTTGTGATGGATATTTGCATGGATTTGATCCATTTTCACATGATGGAGGCCTCAAGTGATCTATGGCTGCTGTTAAGACCAGAAGCAACACGCCCTGCACGACCAAATTGGGTTTAGTATATCTCGATTTGGATGAAAGTTTGAATCCACATACTTGACCAGAGCAACAATCCTAGCTAGTAAATATTTCTTCTTGTTCTTGCTCTTGTCCTTACTGTTTTATCCTATCTTTTTGCTAGATAGAATAAACTTGGTTCTTGAAGAATAGAAACAAACTAATCTTGATTCTTGAATGCATATATGCAGAGTCAGAAAGGTATATATAAACTCACTGCAGTAACAAAAATCAAACAACTAGAGAGAACTGTGTGTGTAATTAGTAATTACCAGCACAGAGAGAAGAGAGGAAAACCAGATGACAGAGAAGCAGCCCACAAAGGAGTCAGCAATCACTGCTCCAACAATAGGAAAGAGAGCAATGCTTCCATTCACAAAATTATAAATCTTAGCAGCACTTATGCTCTTAATGTTGAATTCTTGAATCAAATATACGATCAGGTTGGACACCCATCCTCCGGAAGCTAGAGTTAAGCAAGCCATTGTCCCTATTTTTCCCACACACAAAAAAAAAAAGAACAATTTAGCAGACCAATCACTTCACAAAAGCTGGAAGTTTTCTGATTTCAGCACCAACAATTCGATAACATCTTGAAGTGTTTCTGCTGGACTAGTACTAGTGTATATATCATATATGTGCATGTCTTGAACTTATCTAAACATTCATGAATTGGTATTGTAAGAGACAGGAAGCAAACCTATGATGAAGGGAAAGGTGATCCAGCCTCCACGCCTACCACGAGGCGATAAACGAGCTGCTTCATCCATGGAAGCTACTGAATTGTCCATCATCTCTCAGCAGCTGAACTTTCAACCTGCTTAATTATGCTGAGTAAGTCACTCAAGTATTGAGTTTATTTAAGTATAGCATTCTTTCTTTATTAGTTAGTTATAGCAACAACCCTTTTATATATTTTTTTTCTTTCTTTTTGTAAGGACTACATTGCCAACCAGCAAAGTCAGCAGTTTCCTGCCTAAAAAGGTCAACCTGTTTGGATAATTGACATACTGACAAGTGATGACTGACCCCATACTTTTGAAAAATATGTCCCATAAGAATATTATAATTTTTTTTTGCTACTACTTGCTTAATAATAGACCCTTTAGGATAATATATAGAAAATGTAATTTAACAAATTTATCTGTCTTTTGTAGACGCTTAAATTTATGTGAGAGCTTGAAGCAAGCATTCAACAGATACAAGCTGTGATCAGCATATTCTCTTGATGTTTCTTGGAAGTATCCATCAGGATAATGATGTTATTATTTATTTATGTAACTTAATAAGTGAAGCACCAATCGAGATCAATGATTGAAACGTTACACCAAAAATTTATTGTAATTCAACTTAAATAAAAATCATAGTATAAGACGAAGTATATGGTGTGGAGCAGTACAAGAAATATCTTTCCAGTGGTAGTGTGTGGTGTGCATTCTTGAAAAAGGCCAGTGCTAAATCCACTATGTAAATATCAGAACAAAATTCATCCACTTAAGATTGAAGTGTGAAAAAACTTTGTTGATGTTAACAGCAACTCATACAAACAATAGTTACATGTCTGAATTACAAGCAGAATGTACATAAATAATTTAATGTTCCAAAAAATATATATATGTATATCTCAAGCCCCTCAATACAGAATACAGTCTAAAGAAAACATAAGAAATCATGTAACTTGGCAGGTTCATGACCTTGCACAAACTAAAAAATGGATGGGGTGAAGTAGAAGTCGAAGCATAGCTTGATGCCTTGTGCTATCTCAGTCGAAATTTAACTAGTGATCACTCAAATGATCATTTCAAATGTAGGTAGGATTTAGTTCCAAAGCCTCCTTGTAGATCATATCCTTCATCTGCTCTTCTGTCAGCATTTGGTGCTCCAAATCGAATGAGAAGGGCTCCAAGCATACTGGCTCATCGGCTGTATCATGCAACTTTGCAAGGTATGGATGTTCCAAAGCTTCTTCAACTGTAATGAGGTACGATCAAATTAGTTCTTCATCAACTGAAACAGACAATATGTGGAATCAAACTACCTAGACAAATGTAACCGAGTAAGTTTTTTTACCTGTGATTCTGTTAGTTGGATTTATTGTCAGCATCTTATCAACAAGATCAATAGCAAGAGGATTGACATGTGGGAAAACCTTAGCTAAGTTCTGACGAGAATGTCGTGGAAGCTGTCGGATATACCTCCTTGCATCCTCATTTCTTGTGAAATTAAGGTCGGAATCAGTAGGCGTGCCAAGAAGCTGCCAAAAAAAAAAAAAACAGATGAATGATGCAATAAGGCTAATGGTGATGAATGAAATCTATGCAGCAAAATTAGCTTCAAAACAGAGAAATTTAGTTCTAACAAGCAAAAGAAACATTTGAGGATGGAAAATTTTGCAAGAATTGAAAAGCTTGATTATATATATCTAGATTGGTAATGAGAGTAATCTACCTCGATCAACAAGTGCATTTGATGCACGTGATCTTTCCCCGCGAAGAGAGGCTTCCTGTTCATAAGCTCCATGAAAATGCAACCAACAGACCAAACATCAATAGCAGCGGTGTATTCTGATGAGTTGAGCAGCAACTCAGGCGCCCTGTACCATCTAGTGACAACATACTCGGTCATGAACTCATTTTCTGAGCTCGTCCGTGCTAGGCCAAAGTCGCATATCTTGAGGTCACAATTAGCATTCAGCAACAGATTGCTGGGCTTCAAATCTCTATGTATAATACCAGCAGAATGTATATATTTCAGACCTCGAAGAAGCTGATACAAGAAGTACTGCAAATAGGCCAGCAAGCAAGATTTTAGCTTTTGTTTTGCTCACCAATCATCATTGAGAGATAGAGAGAGAATGAATGGTTACCTGACAGTGCTCCTCTGATAATCCCTGGTTAGAACGGATTATTTGATGAAGATCGGTATCCATTAGCTCCGTAGCAATATAAACATCTGAGAATTCCCTCCTTAGAGGAGGAGGAATCACATCTCTTAAAGCAATAACCTGCAGTAACAACAGCACATATACATATGCTCAAATTTAGCAACCAATTAATCTGAATCGTTTTGCTAAAAAGAATATATATTGGATTGGATGATATGATTATTCTAAAAAGAACCGGCCCTTAAATATTCTTTACAGTTATTTTTAGTTTATGCATCAACATCAAGAATCAGGCGCCTAGCTACTGAATAAAACTAAATTCAATTAACTAAAAGAGAAGGTCAAAGTGAATTAGCTAGCTAGACCTTATAATTCGGAATTGAAATGAAAGCAGAAATTAATGGATTGAAAAATAAAGACCAACATTTTCGTGATCCAAGTGGCGAAGAAGCTTGATTTCTCTGAGAGTTCTCTTGGCATCCATATAGTTGTCGAAAGCATTCGCAATCTTCTTCACCGCCACCATCTCATTAGTCTCAGAGTTCAAAACCGAGCTTCAAAAAGAGAAAAACAAGAATTCAAAACAAATTTTCTGAAATTAAAAGTTAAGAGAGAGAGAGAGAGAGAGTCTGTTGTTCTTAATTACCAGACTATGCCGTAAGCTCCACGGCCAATAGGCATGATCGGCGGCCTGTATTTGGTGGTGATCTCGAAGGTGTTCCCGAAAATATTGTACTGGATGAAGTGACCGCCGTGCGTGGGCACCGCGGGAAAATCAGGGTACTGGCCGCCGGCAGCTCCCATGTCAGCCATATATATTGAATGAAATTTGGTTTTGTAATAAGAGTTATAAATAGAAGAATCTGGAAAGAATTAGTAGGCTGAGGATTGCATGTAGGTGCATGAGGTTGAATATGTATGTATGTATGTATGTATGTATGTATATAAATGGAAGACGAGCGATCTTCTCTGGTTTCTCCTCTGAGCTCCAAATGAAAGTTGCTGCGAAAGAGGAAAGAGTTGGAGAAACCGCGTGTAAGGACTATCTTGAATTTTGATAATTGAGTTTGAAGGAGATGCCAAAGTTAAGCCGCCACTCATCGGACGGCTCCTATCAAATCTAAAACTCACTATTTTCTCTCTCTAGTGTTTCAATTAATTTAATATGTGAAAGAAAGAGGAGGGTGAAAAAAGTGAGTTTGCACGTTTTTCAGAAGTTAAATCCATGGAAGAATATAATTGGAGTGGACAACCAATTGCTTTCCAATGTTGAAATTATCTTCTTTATTTTATCGCCTTTTAATTTCCTATTTATTATATACAACCAATTGAATTTGAATTTCTTTACTTTAAATTCAAATTATATGGTAGTATTTTAATTTGAGGATGTCATTTTCCAAAATTTACTAAAATCGATTTTTAACTTCAATTTTGGGAACAATATTTATGAATTTGTTAATTTTGTCGAAATAATAGTACTATATAGCTTGTGATTTTATGGCTGACAGCTACTTGGATCTAAAATATTTAACATGGTAATAATATAAATGTAATTGATAGATTCTTTATTTGGAAAATATATCTAAGAAATATTGAGATTGATTTTTAATTAACTGTAAGATTTCCTTCTCCAATTTTCACAGTAATCGGAAGGCTACCGACAATTGGTCATGTGGGAGCGTAAACCTCTATACAAGAATATTCTATATAAGAATAACTTCCTTATAGTAATAAAAAGTTACGGTCTTAACTCGGGACCAATTATAAATAAGAATAACCTCTACATTGTAATATTTCGATATTTTTTTAGGACCATCCTTAAGAAATCGACCTCCATATAGTAATAAAATGACATTAAATTCTAAATATATTTAAATATCTATATAAAATATCTATGATTATTTAACTACATGTGTTACATTAAACTTAATATTGTATGAAATACTTATCTAAAGTTGCTTGTGACAATGCTTTAATTTTTTTGGATTAATTAATACCATATCCTTTAACTTGTGCGTTCGAAGTAACTCGTCAACACAATCACTTAAATCCAAAATATTTTCAACTTATCCAACATGCTTGAAGCTTCTTGACATGGGACTTTTTCTATTTTTACACTATCATCATCTAGATTATCACCTTGCGCTTCTTACTTAATTCTTATAATGATGTCTCCTTCAGTTAAAGCACAATAATGAATCTAATATACCTTTTAAATTCATATGTTTTAAAATATGAAGGGACATTTCCAAGTGTTGCATAACATATATTATTATTATTATTATTATTTTAAAATAATTTTTATATATAAACTCTATATAAGAATAACCTCTCTATAGTAATATTTTTCTCTGGTCCCAATAATATTACTGTATAGAGGTTTTACTGTATAACGTAATTTAATTTAGGGTAAATTACGCTTTGATGTCTGATCTTTCAATTTTTTAATAAAAATATCACGACCTTTGAATATTTACACTTTAATACTTGATTTTATAAATTTTTATCAAATTTATCTCATGATCAATTATTCGGTACCATATAACTTATGTGCACTGCTGGAAATCTGATATTGATTTTTGTAATGCCACACCAAATTAAAAAAAAAAATAAGAACTTAAATTTTCATATGTATTTTTAATCATTCTCCCCTCCCCGATTGTCAAAGCAATATTTCTAATATACGATCTATAAGAAAACTAAATAAAAAATAATCATGATCGATTGAAAATTAAATAAAAATATTTCCTAATATTTTTTTAAATTTATGATTCGACGTCATCGTCTTCTTGTAACATTAATAATCACCTTCATTTGAAAATATAATAAGAACACACTAATATTGACGAGAAGATGAAAATATTCTATGAATTTGATAGCCATAAACTAAAATCATAAATAAATATGCTGAAATATTCAATATCATAATACACCAAAATGATTTTTGTTCAACTAAAATAAAAACTTGATTGCAACTTCAATCATAATTCCGACTTCAAAAATATTGTCATCACAACTTAAATAAGTTTAAAATATAGCGATCAATGCTTCAAAAATATAAATTTTATTTTTTTATTATTTTTAGGTTTGGCGTGTAATTTAAAAAATACACATTGGATTTCCGACGATCTGCCTAAACTATATGGTACCGGATAGTTGACCATGAGATAGATTTGATAAAAATTAACAAGGTGATGGAGATATATCAATAATAGATCTTGATATACTACTATTATTTAGATTTGATTATCTATTTAGATTGCATTATTAATTAGAATTTTTATTTAAATTAGGTTTTATGTTTCTTATCTTCTAAGTTTCTCTATATTATAAATAGATAGATCCATATTGTTATTAAGGGAGTTGAAATTTAATAAAAAGTGTGATATTTATGTGCAATTCGATATTCTTGCAACAATCAACAATATTGTTCTTGTGTCCTTCCGGGTATTTTCAGAATCAACGAATTATATACATTTCTACGTGCATCACAAGGTCAGGTATTAAGTGTAAATATTCAAAAGTTGGACATTTTTATTAAAAAGTTGAAAGATTGGGTATCAAAGTGTAATTTACCCTTTAATTTATATATTGCATGGGCCAAAACTTGTTGTTTCTACAATATTGAGAGTCAAAACTTGAACGTTTAATTTTATGAACTGAAATTAATAACGAGCTCAACTACAAAATTAGAGGGATTAAACGACTAAAAAATAGAGGGATTAAATCAGTAAAAATTAATATAAAAAAAATTTGTATACGAGAGAATAAATTTATGCAAAGTTGGAGGACTGATCTCTTTAGGGAATAGGGAATAAGATCCTATATTCTAATTTTACAATACATCTCGTATTCTAACAATTGAATTCTCGTTATTTGTATTTAAATTTTTTTATAATTATTCACTAAAATAAAATAGAAGGCATGACAGAAATCTAATGATTAGAAAGATCAAAACACGCAATAGATATATTGGTTATTAAAAATGTTAAATCCAATTTAAATACCATATCATTCATCGCGACTCGAATTTTCAAATGGTATATATATGAGTCAAACTCATAACTAGATTTCTCTCTTTCATTTTTTTTTTTACCCCCATTTTTGTTCTTTATTCATTTTTCTAGTTAACATTTGGTTTGGAGGCTTGAATGAAAATTAACACAAGAATGTTAATTTTGGATACAGTTATATATATATATTAATTAATATATGCACAGTCAAAACATTCACTGATACATCCCCACGTACCCACCTTGTGCAATTATGAAAAATATATGCAATCAGGTAAGGTTATATATATATATATATATATATAGAGTAATCTTTCTTTATTAAAGCATCGCGGTCTATTTGATGTATGTAATCAATAAATTAATCTTATAATCACCTAAACGCAAATCTGGACCATTATTTTATTTGGGTGAGCAAGTTAGCTGTTGGACGCAGCAGTGAGCAGTCAGAGTGACTGGGTCCATAACCCATATATGATTTATTTATTTATAGAATTGCCTTGAAAATAATGTGGGTTAGCATGTCAAGGTTGACCCGACGACTATTATATATCTCATACATACTACTTTCAATGTTAAATTTATTTAAATAAAACTTTCTTCAATACCTATACTGGTCCCATCCATTATATTATCTGATATTATATATAGTAGATTAGTAGTAGAGGAAAATTCGATTTGTAAGATTCATTTGGGCATATAGTTATACATGTACTTATGTGTATGTATAATGTGCAAATATGCAATATAGTGTAGATATATGTGTTTCACATATAGCATTTACAAAAATCAATTAGAAAATTTACGGCCACTATATGCAAATGTGTTCTCACTGTGCTATTAGTACTTAGTAGGATGTACAGAAAATAATAAATCATACTAGATATGTTTGTGTGTGCACTATAAATAAATGTCACTATCTAGTAGTAACGGATCATAAACCACCTAAAAGAAAGAAGTTGCACTAAGCAATTCTTGTGTGACAAATTTAATTAAAAAGATTTTGATAGAGTTTCGAACCTATTGACATATGATAACGAGTTTTTTTTTTTATTTTTATTTGGATAAGTCTATGTCTCCCAATAACCTTAATGTTAGACATTATGTGACATCTATAGTCTTTTTTTTTTTCCAAATCATAAAACTAACACTGACTTTAATATTCCATTGGGATGGCCAACGGCTGGAATAGTGAAGTTTGACACCAAATATCTCAAATTTAAATCTTATAAACACTTTCTAAGTATAATTTGTTTCTCAAGTGTAGTTTACAAGTTATGATTTACATAGAATGTCTGACAATCATATCATCCAGGTAGCAGTCATGGTCCCTTCTCATAAAAAGGCAATAATTTTAATTATCAAATTAATTCTTCCGATTCTGGAAAGGTCAATTTGCCAAAATTCTAAAAAATAAATTGAACAAACTCGAGGGCTAAACTTGGGTATAGATTAAAAGTACAAAAACTTAAGATTTGTAAATAAAATATAAGCACTAAATTTATAGATAAAAAAAAAAGATTATGTTCTTCCTCAATCCTAAATTAGAGCAGATGCACGTCGTTATATACAGTGGCAGCCCTAAGGGTGTACGAGAGGTGCGCCGCATAAAGACTTTAAAAATTTAGGGGCACCATTTTTATAAATTTTTAGTACTAATAGTTATATTAACATATGTTAGTTTATAAAAAAAAATAATCTTTTTAGTTTATAAAAATTAATTCACGTCTTTTAAAAAATAATAGAAAAGACCGGCTCAATATTTAACCCAATATTTTATAAATAATACTAGGCCTAGCCTAATCAATATCTGTGAAAATCTTGAGAATATTTTAAAACATGGAGAGCTTAGTGATTTTGATGGTCAAAAGTTGTTTTAAGAATTAAAATTTTTGCGGTATCTTTTACCAAAAGAACATAAAACTTTAGATATATTGACTTACTTGAAGAGGTTGAATAGTCGTCTCAATGCATGCATTGTTTATAGAAATTTTATTGACCATATCTATTACAGTTGCATCTGCAAAGTTGCTATTTATTTATTAAAATCTTACTTGCGATCGATCATGTCACAAGAAAGATTAAATAGGCTTGCTTTGATATCCAGTGAACAAGAGTTGATAGAAAATATTGTTTTGAAAAATTTATAAATGAGTTTGCTTCAAAAAATGCTAGGAGAAGTATCTTTAAATAATATTTTGTAGTTTGCGTTCCGTACATGATATTATTTAAAATATTTTTCTTTCGTTTCAAGTTTATTCAAATATCAATGTGCGCGCATAAGTCACATGATTTTAAAGTTTCAATAATGCAAACTTTTAATGATTTGAACATAGCAAATAAATATTTTTCGGCGAGTGCTCGTACAGGGCCTTCAAAATCTCAAGGCTGGCCCTGGTTATATATGATAGGAGTATAATAACATTCTTGCCTTAAATTTAGCATAATTTCTTAGGTAAGACGAACATATGAATTCAACCTTAAATTCATGAATTTGATTAAAAATAGCTCATGTATCTAGCATATTTGCATGGGTCGTTGGCTGTGACTTGTGTGACCTCATAATCACGGCTCCTAGTCCAACGTTTTGAATCGGATATCTTAGACCAAACATGAGATAACTAGTCCGAATAGGACCAGGATTGGAATGGAAGTCAAGTCTCTCTCTCTCTCTCTCTCTCTCTCTCTCTCTCTCTCTCTCTCTCTCTCTCTCTCTCTCTCTCTCTCTCTCTAATTTAGCTAACACACATTTGTGATATGTGACATGTCAATGACCATCTTACGACGACTGATTATTTGTCAAATCTCATTAGTGAAATAATAATAAGCAATATTGAATTTAGTTTTATAATAAATGAACTTAAAATTAAATATCAAAATCTCATGACCGAGTCTAGCCACCTGAGTCGTCGTGCTTCATTTCCACAATTCCACTAAATTTTTCATGAAAGCAAGCAAATAAGCTATGGGCCTTTTTTTTCTTCGCTCCATAATGCACTTATATATATGATCTGGCATCGTATTCAAAAGCTTTAGTGAAGTTTGGTACAATAGATAAAGTTGCCCCAGTCAACCTATATACTATTTACCTATGGAATTGGTTTATTTTTCCAGATAACTTTTTTTTTACCCAATTAAAATTTTTAAAAAGAAATTCTAGCCGATTATCTTTAAACATATTTTTTTATCACTTTGAACCAAAATGTCATTTCATCCCTTTTTTTTTAAATGTAGATATATTATGCAAAATATCTCTTATATCTCCTTCTCCCACTAGTAGCATTCAAAAATAAAAGAATATGAAGATGAACTCTACATTGAAATATTTTCAAGATTGTTAAATTTCAAGATTTGGATCCTTAAATTGTAAACGCTCATTCGCATTTGCATGTTAGTCTATAAAAAAACGTGATTTTATTCTTAGGTGCACATCGGGTCATATTTTTGCAAATATGGTGTGGATGGTGGCTAGTGGGAAAGATGTTGAGTGGGTAATTTTCGCTATTTCCACTTATTTTTATGTTCTTTGCAATCCAGCGTGCCAGGGTGTCACGGGATGCCACCCTCATCCTATCCCCTCTCCCAGGATACGCCGGGACAAGTCCATTCCCTTATCCCGATCCTTGGGATAGGCAACGCCGGGCCCCTTGCTGCCGAGGCCCGTCGGGCTCCCGTGACTGGCGCCCCAGCACCCCGGGCCACCCGCACTCGCCTGGGCCGCCAGCACTAGCACCAACATACCGTCGGGGCGGACCTCCGCCAAACGCCCCGCCCGAAGCTCCTTAGTTGCCTAGAGTGCTAGCTTTTTCCCTTGTAGTGTACATATTGTAAGCACGGCCTTGCACGGCCGTTTGTGTCATTTTCTAGCTTAGTAGTATCTAGTGATGTCGCTAGCCTTTTTTTCTTTAAGCCTATTATAGGGGGTGAGAGCGAACTTTTGTCTGACTGTGAGCGTTTTAAGGAGCGACCCCCTCTCCGACCAACGCGTGCTGTAATTGCTTCCAAGCTATAATGTACATTCAAATTGCATTAATGAAGATTTCCTTGCAATCAATCGTGTTCATGTGTTGCTTGCTCTGCCGAGACCACTAAAAGCACCGGAGGGTGTGAATTGCGTCGTCATCGTGCATCAAGCTTTGCGAGCAAAGCTTTTGTGAGTGAGGCGGACGTAGTCTAGGACGGACTACTAGCCGCACGGTGCGCCACTAACCCAAGCACTACAAGCGCCCCGTGACAGGTGGTATCAGAGCCTCGGCTCCTGATCCACGGACCGAGGCGGGTTACTATGAAAAACGTGGCTACTGCTTCCAACACGAAGGGTGGCCAAACGGGACCCGAAATGGGGACCCCAACAAAGGCCCCGACCAAGAGTGAAAGAATGAACTCCATAGAAAACGAGTGCACCCGATTAGGGTACGTAGTCTCTGAATTGGAGGAAAAGGTTGCGACCCTACGGGAAAAGGTCGAAATCCTTGAAGAGGAGAACCTAGATCTCCACCATCGGCTGGGCGAGAGTCGAGAGGCACGGGCGTCCGAAGGAGAGACGCAACGTGCTATTGAAAGGTTGGAAACGCAGGTGGCGTTACTCCAACAAGCCGTTGTCAACAGAGGGCCGGCGGGCCGAATGCAGAATTTTGGCACTGGAGGGGGAGCGAGAAAACGCATCCCCGAACCACAACTCTACAGCGGCGTTAGAAACGCGAAGGAAGTCGACAACTTCCTCTTCGACATGGAGCAGTATTTCCTAGCGGCCGAGATAGAGGAGGAATCGGAGCGAATCGCCACGGCCACTATGTATTTGACTGGAGATGCGAAGCAATGGTGGCGAGGGAAATACCAAGACATACGGGATCGACGGGAGCGGCTCGATACGTGGGACCTCCTTCAAGCGGCCATCAGAAAACAGTTCTTCCCTGAGAACGTCGGGTATAATGCCCGCAAGGCACTTCGGGAGCTCAAACAAACAGGCACGGTTAATGAGTACACCAAAGCGTTTGCCTCCATATTGTTGGACCTCCCGAACATGGATGAGGAGAGCAAAGTCTACCAATTCATGGATGGCCTGAAGCCCTGGGCCCGTGCTGAACTACAACTCCAACGAGTATTCAACATCCGCGACGCAATGGCAGCGGCGGAATGTTTAATGGACTACCATACGGAGACCCGAGAGAAGAAGCCACCAGCGCCCAGTGGCAACCAACAGAAGGGGAGTGGGGGCAGAACTTTCCGCCCCACCTACAACAGAGGTGGTGGAGAAAAGCCCTCCCATTCCCAAGAGAGTTCCCAAGGGAGCACCGACAAGAGCCGCCCTCAAGGGGGCAACAAATCCGCGGGAAGCTCGAGATTCGACGGGTGTTTTTTGTGCAACGGCCCGCACATGCTAAAGGATTGTCCGAAGCGACAACTAATTAATGCTCTATGTGGAGACATGGAGTGGGACAAGCGAGCGTCCAAAAAGAAGGAGAAAGAACCGGTGCCAGTCCCGGAAGAGCCTGAGGAAGACTCCGAGAGTGAAGGAGAGAATCTTGGAGCCTTCTCACATAGGTGCAATGCCCTGTCAAGGACGGGGGCACGAAAGGGTAAGGCGTTACCCAAAAACACGAAGACCGCCCCCGCAATGGAGGGCGGAGCAGTTGGAGAAGCGTCGGCAAAGTCTACCAAGGAGAAGGGGTTGATGTTTGTCGACGTGAAGATCAACGGGAAGCCCGTTCGAGCGATGGTGGACACAGGTGCCACACATAACTATCTTGCTAGCACCGAAGTTGAAAGACTTGGGCTAGTCTTGGAGAAGGGAGTGGGCCGAGTGAAGGCCATCAATTCTGCCGCTCAACCGATTGCCAGAGTTGCAAGGTCCGTGTTGATCAAGCTAGGGCCATACGAAGGGAGGACAAATTTGTCCATTGTGACCATGGATGACTTCAAGCTCATTTTTGGGTTGGACTTCCTGTGGGACACGAAGACGGCGGTGATGCCCCATGCGGGAGCCCTCATGATGATGGGTAATAAACCCTGCGTGGCCCAAACGGTGTCACACAAGACGAGTTCAAAGCCGTTGTCCGCCATGCAGTTTGTGAAGGGGTGCCGGAAGAATGAGCCATCCTTTCTGTGCACCCTCCGAATAGAATACATTGAAGAGAAGTCGGGGAAGATCCCCGAGGTCGTGAAGAAAATCCTTCGGGAATTCGAAGACACCATGCCTGATGAACTGCCGAAGAAGTTGCCGCTGAAGAGGGCAGTCGACCATGAGATTGAGTTGGTGCCGGGCACGAAGCCTCCTGCCCGAGCACCGTATCGAATGTCATACCCTGAGCTCGAGGAGCTCAGGAAACAACTAAAGGAACTGCTCGAGAGCGGGCTGATCCGGCCTGCAAAGTCCCCGTACGGTGCCCCTGTGCTGTTCCAGAAGAAGTCAGACGGCACCCTACGGATGTGTTGTGATTATCGCGCCCTGAACAAGCTGACGGTGAAGAACAAATATCCAATACCATTAGTGGCGGATTGCTTCGATCGCCTCAGCCGGGCAAAACATTTTTCAAAGATCGATCTTAGATCGGGCTACTGGCAGGTTCGGATCAAGGAAGGAGATGAGTTCAAGACCACTATCGTGACAAGGTACGGGGCATATGAGTACTTGGTGATTCCATTCGGCTTGACGAACGCCCCCGCCACCTTCAGTACCTTAATGAACCAGGTACTCCACGGGTTCCTGGACGAGTTCGTGGTGGTATACCTTGACGATATTGTCATCTACAGTGAATCCCTTGAGGAACATCTGGAGCACCTCCGCAAGGTATTCACTAGACTGAGAGAGCACGAGCTTTATGCCAAGCCGTCGAAGTGCTCATTTGGTCAAGACAGGATCAAGTTCCTGGGCCACATCATTGAGAGAGGGCGAATCCGCATGGATCCCAAGAAGATCCAAGCCATCGAAGAGTGGAAGCCGCCGAAAGATGTTCATGGAGTGAGATCGTTCCTTGGGCTGGCTAACTACTACAGAAGATTCGTGAAGGGGTACTCCGAGATTGCCCGCCCCTTGACGGATCTCACGAAGAAAACCGAGGTGTGGGAGTGGACGCCCCAAGCACAAGCGGCCTTTGAAAAGTTGAAGAAGGCGATCATGAGTGACCCCGTGCTCGCACTCCCTGACCTCACCAAACCTTTTGTTGTGGAGACGGACGCCTCCGAGTTTGCCCTTGGCGGAGTGCTAACTCAGGGAGCGCACCCCGTGGCTTTTGAGAGCCGAAAGTTGAAAGATGTCGAAAAACGTTACCCAGTGCACGAGAAGGAGTTGTTGGCCGTTGTTCACTGTTTGAGACAATGGCGACACTATTTGCTGGGCTTCCCTTTTGTGGTCAAGACAGACAACACAGCGGTGAGCTACTTCTTGACCAAACCGAAGCTAACTGCGAAGCAAGCAAGATGGCAGGAATTGCTTGCAGAGTTTAATTTCTCACTGGAGTACCGGGCCGGCTCCAGCAATCATGTCGCTGACGCCCTAAGTCGTAGGGCTGATTTGGAAGATCAACCGGTGATGGCGGCTCTCGCCTCCAGCAAAGCGACCACCAACTTGAAGAACCGAATCCGTGAGCTCACCAAGGAAGACCCTACTGCACAGGGCCTACTCAACCTAGTCGAGCAAAAGAAGACCCGGAACTTTTGGCTCGAAGAGGGATTTCTGAAGACAAAGGGAAACCGCCTCTACGTCCCGAAAGGCGGGGACCTACGGAGAACTATCATCGCGGAGTGTCATGACACTCTCTGGGCGGGACACCCTGGCGAAGAACGCAAGAAGCTCCACAGAGAGTACCTGGTGAAGTGGGTGGGCTGTCCAAAGGAGGAAAGCACGTGGGAGAGAGCGACAACCCTCAAGGCGTTCCAGCCGCTGATCGACGCGTATCTGCTGACCGTGGCGCCGAGGACGTCGCCAACTCCAGAGGGGGAGAGCTGTCACGGGATGCCACCCTCATCCTATCCCCTCTCCCAGGATACGCCGGGACAAGTCCATTCCCTTATCCCGATCCTTGGGATAGGCAACGCCGGGCCCCTTGCTGCCGAGGCCCGTCGGGCTCCCGTGACTGGCGCCCCAGCACCCCGGGCCACCCGCACCCGCCTGGGCCGCCAGCACTAGCACCAACATACCGTCGGGGCGGATCTCCGCCAAACGCCCCGCCCGAAGCTCCTTAGTTGCCTAGAGTGCTAGCTTTTTCCCTTGTAGTGTACATATTGTAAGCACGGCCTTGCACGGCCGTTTGTGTCATTTTCTAGCTTAGTAGTATCTAGTGCTGTCGCTAGCCTTTTTTTCTTTAAGCCTATTATAGGGGGTGAGAGCGAACTTTTGTCTGACTGTGAGCGTTTTAAGGAGCGACCCCCTCTCCGACCAACGCGTGCTGTAATTGCTTCCAAGCTATAATGTACATTCAAATTGCATTAATGAAGATTTCCTTGCAATCAATCGTGTTCATGTGTTGCTTGCTCTGCCGAGACCACTAAAAGCACCGGAGGGTGTGAATTGCGTCGTCATCGTGCATCAAGCTTTGCGAGCAAAGCTTTTGTGAGTGAGGCGGACGTAGTCTAGGACGGACTACTAGCCGCACGGTGCGCCACTAACCCAAGCACTACAAGCGCCCCGTGACACAGGGTCACGGTCACCCAATTATTTATCAATCCTCGATTTCACTTGGACGTTATCGTGGTGAAACAATGAAATACTTTATTAGTTTTTTTTTTCCTTTTTTTTATATTCATACATCTTTTTTTTTACTCACACATCCGACATGTGGTATTGAGAAGATTCGAACTTGTGATCTTTAGTCTCCAAACAATCACACTCCACCATTAGACCATTCCCACCGGGACGAAATGCTTTATTAGTTTATTATATGAGAATTGATAATTAATTAATTAGTCAACAACAAAATATAACAATGCCGTTTGCTAGCTAGCTAGAAGTTATAAGATTGACTGTATTACAAAAATCAATCCATTAATGTGTTTGGTAGGAGAATATTGGGTATTTTACTAAAATAATATTATCACGTAATCACACTAACTTTTGGATAATGGATCAAAAGGAGGAGGCATGATACGATGTCAGAGCGAAAAGAAATTGTGTATTATTAATCTATTATTAATCAAACTCACTCCCCTCTATTAAATGAGAATTGGGAATCAGCTTAAATTAAATTGACTGTATAAGCAACATATATAAGTGATAATAAGATTTAATCAATTGATCAATCAAATGTCAGCAAACAACTCAATAATCCTAAGATATTGCACATAAGTAAATCCAGACTACAAAACAGGCAACCCAATGAAGAAACTAAGAATTGGAACCTCAATTTTGCGACTAGAGACACAGTGTCGTTGGCAATTGCAGAGAGAGAGAGAGAGAGAGAGAGAGAGAGGCCACAACAAAGGTCAATATCCAACACGTCCATCAAATAACAAAATGAGATTTCCGAAAATTAAGTAATATAGCTGGTCATCTTCCTGCCTGTGTTGTCGTGCACTCGTGCAACATTCTGCAGTTTAGGCATCAGCAAATCTGCAAAATTCGGAGGTAGGATGTGAATGGAAGAGATCATTACATTAAAAGGCTGACTCAATAACATGAAACGACTGTAACAGATAACAGAGGTATTTACCCCAACTCAGAGAGCTTCTGGTGAGCCACTGCATAATCAGCGAAGAAAGCATCCTCATCCTAATGCCAAGAAAACAGCACACCAAGAGTAAAACATCAGTTTGCACAGAAAATAGCACCTACAGTTTCTCGTATATCATCAGAGGATCTTCACATACCACGGCATATTTATCAACATACGGGCGGAACACAGGATCAGACAGAAGTGCCTTGTCTGATGGCAACTGCAAAAGGCCTTCTCTCTCTCCAGATAGAAGCTCCCTGTTGAAATCCAGATGACGACCAAATGAAAACACAAGCAAAAAAAATTTGGAATAACAAAATAAGCATCCATGTATAAGGTTATACTTGAAGTAAGAATTATCGAAGATGAGGGGGTTTGCAGTCCATGCTCCATCAAATCCTGAACGTTCCTTGTGGCATCTTCCCTGCATGGAATAAAACATTTATTTAACTCGGTATTTGAAATCCATTTCCAGGCATTAGTTATTTATAAACAAACAAAAAAATGCAAATACAAACCAAAGTGTGGGCGCCAGATAGTGCTACAATATCCTGCTCGGACAGACCCATTTGTTTAACAAAAACATCCCTCAAGTGGTCGGATCCTGCAACAGATAGAGACGTCGTTGCATGAAAAAGACATAACACGTTCAAATAGAAGCAATCTTCCAATGCAACAGAAATATTAGATAAAATTATTGATTCCTCCAAATATAAACGAAGTTGTAAATAGACTAAATGCTCAAACAGTCACTCACCCTTGGTGGCATCAGGCAAGCGACCTTCCTTAGGGGGCTCGTCCTTGTCCTGAGATTCTTACCACCAATCAGTAATCACGGTTATAAAGATATTGAGCATATGCAATCTTGCAATATAGTAATAGGAAAAGGAGGCAATTCTTCCTATATGATGAGAGCACATATCAAATAAAAACCCATCAGGTTCAATTAATAACGATCATTCTTCTGTAAATGTCAAATGTAAATATGAAGAAATAATGAGGATACAATGCCCTACATGTTCTCCAATTTCGTTAAAAAACAAAAATCATCACTTGAAGTTTTTACTTTTTAGGATCAAAATGTTCAACCCAATTTGCTGAGAGAAAAAAGGCCATCATCAAGAAAATCCAAGATCTTATTTGAAACTAATATGATACACCCAATCATACTGAAAACACCAAATTTGAATGTGGAATCAGATAATCCCTCAGCATAAGTCATATTTATACATAAAAAACAACCCACTTAGCACTAAGAAGTTACATCATACTTACATTTTCATCAAATGCATACAACAATTTCACAGTATACAATATCATAACTGTTGATGAGCAATCTGCAGGATAACATATCAAGTTCAGAAAGAAAGAAAAAAAGTTACTAACCACTCTTCCAGGGTGGAATGGAACTTCAGGTCCTCCGGTTATTTCAACAGCAACAACACCAGCCAACTGTTTGGAGTGAAAGGGCACAAAAAGGTTCGATTCTCTAAGACCTCGCGTTCACTGTTAAGATGGCAGTAATAAATGGAGATAAAAAGGTACCTGGTAGAAATCAGCATAAGAAAGGACGGGGAATTGCTCCTTGATGGGATCTAGGAGCCCAATACCAATGTCAATACCGTTGTTTGCATCATGTCCCTGCTCAGCCTTGAATCTCATGGTCCCAAATGGACCTCCATTCTTGTTGCTTTGGTCATATGTGCCAGCAGAGTGCCACCTATAATAACAAGCTATCACGATAAAAAAAAGAACAGCTCAATCACTACTGCTGCATTTCCACATATATCGATATCCATGATATTCGTCACATTTGTAGAAGATTAACCGACACACGTTTGCTCTGCACTAGCTTATTTACTGGATTGAGAACACCAACATTACTATTAGACTAGTAGTACAAATGATACGCAAGAGCGTATATGAGAGAACGTTGTACATCTCCTACTCATTTTCACTGCAACAATCTATCTCTAGCATGTATTCCCATTTGAAAAGGATAATTTAATTTTTCCGATCAAACAGTTTTAGCTCGTGTATTAATTAATTTAGAAATAACTAAGCACAAAGATGCTTAAAAGATAATCATCCAATGGCATGCATGATACAACTGCATAGGCACACCACGCTGCTAATAAAGGAGTTCTAGGATTTTAATATTTTGGGTGCGAAGCCTGAAATCTTATCTGACTTTCCTGACTAGCAACGACTTCAAGAGATCTACTCTTATCATATTTTCGAATACTTGAAAAGCTAAAACAATATTCTCGAGTAACCACATTTCCACATTGTGAAGAAATTATTAGAGCATTGTTCAAAACGATTCATTGGCAACAGTGCAACACTGCAGATTGCACAATCTGTAAATAGATCGTGACAGTCGTAATCATCAGCATACCATAAACCTTTCTGAAATCATAAACAATCACAAAAAAAAAACCGCAATTGCATAAATCATGAATCCGCACAAACACACGCGAAAAATAGAAAAGGCGCACAACTCACGCAAGGCGGAGCATGAGAGGAGCGCAGTTCTTCTCAGCGATGAAGCCTCTGAGCTTCCTCTTGGATTTCTGTATAGCCTTCAAGTACTCCTCACTCGCTGTTGGATAATTCTTCATCATCTTCGCCAATTTCTGCAATCACATTCATCTCCATTACACAATCAACGCAGAGAGAGAGAGAATAGAAGGATTCGCGCGCGCACTGGAATCTCGAGAGCAAATGCGACTATAACAAAAGCAATGATCCATGAACAAAGTAAGCGAGAATCACCTAAAAAAAAGGAGAGATCGAAAAACGGTATATAGCGTAACGCGAGCGTGGAGTGCACAAGCAGAGTGAAGTGGATATATAAAGTAAATAAATGGTGAGTGAGGTGAGTAGAGAGAGAAATTCCTTATTGGATCGAGATGATCGCCAAGCATCACAATGGACGGCTACGATTGGTCTGGAAGATCCGATTTGCAGTTGCGTCAAGGATTGAATTATTCAATTGGATTGGACGTTATGTTGTATTTTGTTGGACGGGGCTGTTTTGCGAAAAAAATTTACATATAATGATGTAAAATTAATTTTAAATTTCAGGATGATCTATTGATGGAGTGAGAATGTTTGAATATTAAAGGTTATTTTGAATTTTTTCAATATTATCAGGTCGGGTGTGTGAGTAAAAAAAATTAAAATTAAAAAAATTACTCTAATATATGCATAACGGAAATCCTAATCAAATATTCAAGTATCACAATCTTTACACTCAATAGATCAAGCAGCAAACTACGATCAATTAATACTAAATATGCACACATAAAGCAATTAAAATGACACCACAATTTTTATGTGGAAAACCCCTCAAATCAAGGGAAAAAACCACTGGACCTAATCCATAGAAAACTCAACTATGTAATCACAAGTTACACAATGTCTCCTCCATACTACCATAAAGTGAGGAAAAAACCACTTGACCTAGCAGAGAAAACTCCACTGTATAATAACAAGTTACACAATGTCTCATCCCTACTATAATAGAGGAATCACAACAACATCATAAAGAAACATCAAGAACAACAATCTTGGAATCAACAAATTAAATTAGGGTGAGGAAAAAACCACTGAACCTAGTCCAGAGAAAACTCTACTATGTAATCACAAGTTACACAATGTCTCCTCCCTACTATAATAGGGGAATCACAACACCATTACAAAGAAACATCAAGAACACTAATCTAAGAATCAACAAATTAAATTAGGAGGAGAAGAACTTTCATGTACCAACTATTGGAGAAGATTTTGAACAAATCTAAACCATCAAATTGAAGCTCTAGCTGCCATAAATCATTCTCTAAAATTTCAGACGAATTCGAGATGATTTGGTCTCCCAAATCTCCCTTCTTTCTTCATTTCCTCTCTATTTTTCTGTCTTTGGTTTCGGTAGTTCCCAGCTCACGGTGACTATAATCTCAATTCACAATTCTTGTCCCTTGTGTGGAACCACAAATGAGTGACTTAACTCATTTGTCTTGTGTATTAGCCCTTTAATTAATTCAAGTCGTTAATTGTTTCGATATTGGTAGATAGGTGCATATATTTAGTAAGTCGGAATTAATTAATAGCCAATTAAACCGGCCATCCGTAATTGTGGTTTAAGTTTAATTAATGGTGAAACGGTTCTTCAGAACCAGAGAGAACATCAATCTTAATTCACAGTCCTGCGTCAGAGTTTGTTAATTATGAATTGGGTTCCTCTAGACTTTAAGGCTGTCAACTCATTAAACCTATAGAGTGTCTCTTACGGTTGTCAGTCAATTAGGGAAATAATTGGTGAAGCGTCTTCCTGATTATCGAGAAACTACGGAGGAATTAGGCTGCGTTAGTAAGCGTCTTCAGTAGCTATAACTAATTTGTATGTGTTAATTGAATTAATCTTTGCGTCGAGGATCAGTTTAGGTAAGCCAGGTTGGAGTTAATTGGAATCCGGAATATTTCTTCTCATATTTTAAATTCGTTCATTTTGTTAAAATGTGCATTTATTTTCTATTTATTTATTAATTTCATTCAGTTTATTATAAGCACAAAAACCCTCTGGAAAGTTTAGTTATGCATATTGGAAATATAGAGTAATTCTCGTCGGTCCCTTGGGAGACGATCTCGCTCGCCACTGTACTCTGCAGTGTGGGCTTACCAACGGAAGTCGGGACATTTATTTTTGGTGAAAAACAACACACCAACGGTATATGTTGCTGAATTTGATGCATGCTAGAATGCTTGGTTTTGAGTCGATTAAGAGTCTGTATGCATGTGATCCCTTCTTTGCTTCGATTTTTGATGAGTGTTCGAAAAAGTCTAAGTCTTTTGATGGGTTTTTTCGTGCATGAGCATCTAACAAGTGTTAAAGGTTTGAGAAGAGCTGAGCAAGTTAGGGAGATGCATGAGAGAGTGCGTGCTCGCATTGAGCACAAAGGGAAGCACACGGCCGACTCCAGAAACGTGCGACGCAAGCAAATGATATTTCAGCCCGAAGATCGCGTTTGGATTCATCTGAGTCCCGGACGGTTTCCAAATCTGAGAAAGTCCATGTTGTCACCACATGGAGATGGTTCTTTCACAGTTCTGAGTCATGTAAACGACAATGCTTACCGCATTGATCTTCCCGGTGAGTATAAATGTTCTTCAACTTTCAATGTTGCTGATTTATCTCCGTTTGTTGCAGATGAGTTCGATCAAGACGAAGATCCAAATTCAAGGATGAATTCTCTTCAGAAGGGGGGGGAATGATGAAGCCATGCAAGGCATTGAAGGCCTTGAACCCGAGATGCAATTCAAAGGTCCAATGACGCGACTTCGAGCGAAGAAATTACAAGGTTATTTCCAAGTGTTGATTCGTAAGAAGTTCGAGGAATTAGAAGATACAAAGTGCAGCCATACTTTAGTTAATTTATTAACTAATGAAGATCAAGATCATACCATGGAGAATATAACTTGAAGAGTTGAAGAAGAGAGCAAGAAGAAGTGCACGTGTGCATGGAGTTGTTTTCGCCCTTGATTTAATTTAATTAAGGGGTTGATTTTTATCTAGACTATAGTATTTATTTAATTAATTTAGACTATAGTTTAGATCAGTTTTTAATTAATTTTTAAGTGTAATTTTCGTTCCTTTTAGTATAGGTTTGACTAGAATTGTATTTAAGGCAATTTCCAACCTTGAATAGAATTCTAGTTTAGGTATTTTTATAATATAGTTAGAGATCCTTTTTGGATCAGATTTTTAGGCCTTTTTAGAGTTTAATTTCGTGCATGTTAGGCCCTATAAATAGGGGAACCATGTTACTTTGATATTTTAGACATTGTTGATTAAAATTGCTTTTGCATTCAATTTGTGTCTCAACCGTTCAAAGCTTTTGATTGTTTTCTGTCGAAAATACTCGTTCTTGAAGCCTAGCAAACTTTGAGTCTTACATCAAGGGAACGTTCTAATTCACATGAGGAATTAGGGTGAAATCGCTGCCGAGGAGTAACTTTGAGATTCGTTTTCGTCGTACAAGATACGCCGGGGATTAATCGGGTTGCAAATCACAACACCTCCATCATCCAGCCACCATCTTCAACTTCCTACACTTTCCATCAATGTCTGTGACACTCCCAAGCCAACAAGACCTGATCGTGTATCGATTAACAAGGGTTCGATTCCATTCGCGCCCAATTCATCGTGTTCATCATCAATACCGTAAGTACTTCATAGCCTTAACATACCCTATCTACTTTAGCCTTTCTTCACCATATTTCCAGCCCATAATATCCTTTTCCCAGCCATAATAATCGTCCAAAACAACCCCTTTACCTTTGGATTTGTGTGTCCTTTTTGTGTCATAGTTTAAGTATCATAATTAGGTCTAGTTCGTCTTTAATATTGTTTTGAGTTATTATTTCGTTTAATTCAGATTATTTCGAGTTATTTGTGTCTTAGAGTAGGGTTGAATCCTTCCTTAGTTAGCGTGTTCGATTCTATAAGTCTTCCGCGCGTTCTCGTATCCTGTACAAATTGTCCGGGTTACACCATAAATCAACCCCTTAATTAAATTAAATCAAGGGTGTGCGATGCACATGGAATATTATTAAAAAATATTTATGTATAATAATAAATATATGAATTTTATTAACTGAATTATAAATTACTTGTGTATTTTTCGATAGAATACACATCAATAATCTCTTCCAACTTTATAAAAGAAAAAACCATCAACTCATATAAGATGGATTGTAATTTTATTTTCGATTTTGCTAAACGTATCATTATATGTTATTATATGTAATTTCATGAACTCAACTGTAGGAAAACAAAAAAATAAGGAAAAATATACGTCTTCTTCTCCACCACTCGGCGCTCGCCCACTCCCTTCTTCTCCATCCCACAGAGGCGCAACCACTGTCTCTCCCATCTCCCTCTATTTCAGCACATCCACAACCATGAATCCAACATAACATTGAAGAAAGCTAAACACGATCATCAACCATTCACAAAAAGTAAAAAAAAAAAAAGAAAAAAGAAAAAATGGATGATCTGCAAACTATGGCGACTCTGGCTAAACTCCCCTCCCCCAGAAATTCTGAAGACTCCGACCCTCGTTGGAATTCTACAGTTTGAGCCCCTTTCTATAGGTTCGAAAAAAAAAATTCGAATCTCCTTCTTTGGTTAAATAAATATATTTAATTATTTTATTTCAACTTTTTAATATATTTAATACAACATTTTAATTTTAAGATATATTTAATATTAAATTAATAAAATAAAATATCAAAATATTACACTTGATCTTGATTGAAAGACCAAGAAAGGTGGAAAAGACCATTGTTCGGGTCTCACAATTTATAATTTGCTCATGTACAATAATATTATATTTTATTTTAAAAATTAGAATATATAAGTTTTAACTATTTAAAATATATTTAAAAATGATAACTTAAAATATTGAATTAACTTGATTACTTTTTTTAATACATTGAATTAACTTGATTACTTTTTTTAATTAATAATTTAATATATTTAAAATATTTTATTTGGACTTTTTAATAATAATGACTCAAAATTTTAATTTTAAAATATTTTAATTCTATATATTCAAATATTACAATTGATCTTAATCGAAAAACTGTAAAGGTGGAAAGACCATTATTGAGCTTCACAATTTATAATTTGTTCATGCACACCAATATTTGTAAGTTATTTGAGGTGTGATGAATTTTGTATGAAAAATAAAATATTTAAGATTTATGTTTTTAAAATATATTTAAGGGTTAATCTTTATATATATAAAAGTAAGAAGAGTCAATGTGCCAAATTAGCCACTTAAAACTTTTAAAAACTTTTTTTAGCCAGTAATTTTTAAATATATTTATTTTATCCACGTTTACTATATTACCCTTATTTTAAATAAATCATTCAAATAAAAATTGTAAAAGAAAATAAACATTATTTCTCTTTCTTCTCCCTCCTCTCTACTCTTCCGTCCACTGCCATTTCTGCAACAACAATGAGAACCAATCCAAACCAAGAGGAAAACACATCGCCTCCCCAGCCATTGTCATCTTTCCCTATTCCCAGTCAACTTATGGAGGTAGATGAACAACTCGAAAAAATAGTGTCGATGAAGATTCATCCCACCCGCATGTCTCCGTCGGGCGCGCAAGCTCGATATGCAGCCTGCGCACAGCTGCTGCGCGTAGCCACCCAGTCACCGGCAACCTAATCCCATTACCTCGATCTCTCTCCCCTCCGCAGTCCCCTCCCTTTCGCGGTTGCTTCTTCGTCCCTCTCCCTTCTTGGTAGCGTCCTCTTTATTCCTAGTCTCTCTCACCTCTCTAGCTCTGCCCCGTCACCGTCATCCATCTCCGACGAGTTCTCCACCATTCTCGAGATGACAATATTGGAGACAAATTGTGAAATAACGTTCAATATTGGAGACGAATTGTTGCTCATTCTATAGTTTCTTGCCGATACAGGGAAGAAGGGGAAAGGTGGGAGATGGGGGTGGTTAATTGGTCGGACATGGCGAGGGTGGGTTGGGGAAGAAGGGGGAAAGATGGGGGCAGGGGGTGGTTGGGAAAGAAGATCGTTCTTTTAATTTTTTTTTCCAACTTTTGTAAATTTTTAGTTTTAATTTTTATTTTTATTTTTTTAATCCAAGGATATTTTAGTCCAAAATGGCTAAAATAATAATATTTAAAAATAGGTGGCTAAAATAAGTTTTTTAAAGTTCTATGTGGCTAAAAAAAAGTTGGCCCAAAGTAAGAATTTATACCTTATTTAGTAAGTATAGTTTTCCCGCCTAAATCAATTACTATATTTAGTAATTAATTCATTTTTATATTGTACTATTGTTTTAATTAATTAATCCTAATTATCATCTTAATATAATACATAAAATAACTAAATATATATTCAATTAATTATATATATACTATATACCATATCTTTAATTTAATTTAATATAATAGTTTATATTACATTATCTTAATATATATTAAGATACGATATATAATTTAATATAAATAAATTAATTTTATCTTAATATGATATATATATTAAAATGAGATATATAAGATGTATACTAAGATATTTATGACATAATATATAAACCACTTAAGACAATACTATATCTTAATATATAACATATTTATTAATAAATTAATTTTTATATTACAATACATATTAAGTTAATCATATACTAATTAACTAATTACCAAAAATTAATATATTAAAATTTATTATTTGTGAAAGGTAAGGTACATATATTATAAATGGTAATTTTCACTGATTTATTATAGAATTCCCTCTTCCGATCCCTTTTAATGTGTTATGGTTTAGGGTAATGTATAGAAACGTAATCAATTAAATTACCGATTATCATAGTTGGTTTTGTATCAATAAGGTTTCATTTATTGTGATTGATTACCATATATTATTGATTAGCAAATTTTATGCAAAATTTTAATCGATGTCATATTTTTGTACAAATTTCAATGGAATTAAATATTTGAAATTTGAAACGTGTGCATTTAGATGGATTGTTTATACTTATAAATAGTTGATTATTGTATCACAATTTTTAACTCTGAGTTGTGTATTCATGTTTCTTGATGGATGAAGATTTGGTATTTTTATTTGTCCTTTTTTTTAATTAAAGGTTGAATTGTACTCTCAATTTCCTTATGTTGTCACTTGATTTCTTCTTAATTTTTTTTTTTATTATTGTTTGATTCTAAAGAATAACACTTTCATGATTTCAAATCATTGAAGAGTTGTTTATTCATCTTTAATTGAGGCCTTTGAAATTTATTTGGTCAAGATCTCCCTTTTATCTACGACAGATTAACAAATGTCTTCATTTTAGTAGTGTGATAAAAATAGTATTGTAATCCTAGAAACATTTGTAGCTAGAATGATTGTATCATAATTGTAATTATTTATATATTATTGTAGCTATTTTTGTCTGTGTATTATATTTATCATTTTTAGCATTAATCGCATTATGTATTTATGTGTTTTTTTTAATGATGGGATGTGTTGTGTTAATTAGTATTTTTTTTTCGTAATTTGATATAAAGCTAATTTCTGTAATTTTTTTAATGGGATCAACGAACACACATGTGATTGTGTGATTTCTCCATCCCCTCTATCAATTTTGATATATTCGCCTAGTTGCCTACTGCTCTTTGTCCCTCTCAATCTATTCGAATTAAATCTTAAATTGAGGCAAACAATTTTCGAAATAGCCAGATTTTAATTTAATTTTTAGTTGGTTTCACCATTTGGAATTTTTAGTGTGTTCTCCATAGTTCCCTACTTCACTTATCTTTCACGATCTCACTGTTGCATCGATCGCTTCTCTTTCTTTATTCTCATCACTTATCGATAAATTAAAATTGATTATGTATGCTACTCTCTTTTCATGGGGCTTTTATCTTTCATCTTCAATTTTTAATTTTATCTTCTACATATTCTTCATATGAACGTACATAAAGTTGATTATGTTGGAGTGAATCAAAGAAGCAAAGATGTGGACCGCGATAATTAGAATATTCAACTCTTTGAAGTTCACTATTTTGAATTATTTCTAACCCAAAAATAAAAAATGCAGAATCCATTTCTCCTAAGAGGAAAAGAAGATGAAGCCCTATAGTCATTATCCATTAAAGTTCAAAGTAACCATATCTTGGACTTCATATGAAACAGTCACGATTTCTGTAAATTTATTTTTTCAATTTCATTTTTAGGTACTGGCCAGGATTTTTAATTTTTAATTTTGTACTGTAGAAAATATGACCAAAATTAGTGTAAATGGGTAAAGGAGATTGAAGACGCCCGAGAAAAGTACATTTTTATATATATTTTTTTCTTTTTTACCTTTGACGACACTGGAAAAAAAACTTTCAAGATTGACACATTTTCCTAGCATTTAAATTTAGTGTACCAAATTAGTTAAAGTGTTGGCTATAATTTGGTATCAAATTTTGTTATTTTTAATATCTTCTTGTGTCGTGTATCACTATAATAATTGTAAGTTTTTCAAAAATTATATAATCGACATATGTTATGTTATCATTTAATCAAAATATCATTAATATTTAAAATAATCAGTGATCCATTTTTTTTGCTGTTCAAAGAAAATCAACCTTTTGAATCTAATTAATAATGTTGATTTCCATTAATCACATAAAATAGATTAATGAAAAATTAAAACAATTATGTCAAAATAACCGAAAAATCTGCATATATACATGGATGTATGAAATCATAACTTCATCACCATTAGTATTATAAATTTTTTTACATAGATTTCTCTTATATTTTTTGTTTAACCTATATTTTCATAAATATCTCTTATTATACATGTGTATAGAAATACTTCAAAATTTTTAATTAAATATTATTTGAATTTTTGTTTTAAATTATTACAATATTACTAAAAAAATAAATTGAATATCATCTAAATTTATTTTATAGTTATTTCTATGAATTATTACTAAAATATTGTTGTGACATAATATATTTATATTTATAATTTTTATTTGTGCATCGCACGGTGGGTAATGCTAGTTTCTAAAAAAAATCACTACCTTTGAATGAATTTATAATTTAGATACACCTTTATTATGCAACGTAGAATTTTCAATTGTTGAATTTTTTGGAGGTGTCTATTTTGCTACAATAAAAAATTATGTTATTATTGCAACGTTTTGAAAAGTATGCTTAAATTCCAAATTCGTTCGAAGTTGGCAAATTTTTAGACAATTAACTCTATATTAATATTTCACACTAAATTAATAATATCAATTGATACAGTTAATTCAAAATTTTAAATATATTTAATTTAAATTTTGTGAGGTGGATCTTGACTTTTAAATATATTTAGTTAACTTAAAAATTAAAAATATTTTAAATTAATACATTTAAAATATTTTATTAGAAAGTTATAATTTATTTAACTAAAATTTTTAATTTTAAAATATTTAAATTCTGTAAATTTAAAATATATTTAATATTTAATATTAAATTGAGTAAATTAAATACAAAATTTTGCACTTGATCTTAATTGAAAGGGTGAGAAAGGTGGAAAGATTATTTTTGGACCTCACAATTTATAATTTGTTCATTCACAACAATATTTGTTAGTTCTTGGATCCGAGATATTTTGTTACAAAAATTAAAAGTCTTGGCTATTTAAAATATATTTAAAGATCAAGAAATGTGAGGTATGAGAATTTTGTTGTTGACCATTATACTTTATAGCATGTTCAAACGGAACAATCATCTTTAAAATTCAATGTGGGATGATTGTCATTTGCAAAATTTGACTATTACTAGTTAATTTTCCAACTCTAGGAGTATTCCCACCCTCCCCCTCCAAAAAAAACCCACACACATACAAAAATTAATTTTTTTTTTATATTTCAACAAAATCAAAGTGGGCATTATAACAACATAAGAGAGATAAAAAAATTCAAAATTTCTTTATAATACAAAAAATGCAAAAATTATATACAAAAAATAATCAAAGCAATAATTAAAAATATTACCTTCTTCTTAAAGTTTTGATTCATGATACCAAGCCGGAAATTTTAACCTACAAAATAGAAAACAAAATAATAATATCAGCAACAACTACATGTTAATATTAATGCAAAAAAAAAAAAACCACTTAAACCTTGCAAAGAATACAATGATAATTCTATCCATATTTAAAGAGAAAATGACTTAAAAAAAAATACTCTAACATGCATATTTTGAAACTTGTTTGAAATTCAATTAATTAATATTATTATAAAAAATAATACTTACAGATGTATGTAATTATGTTAATTTTTTATATAGATTGATAGATCGATATTTTACGCACACATATAAAAATTTTAATATTTACCATAACTAATTACATATATATTAAGGATTGAAAAAAAGAGTTTGTTAATGAAATTGTGGACTTTTGATGTATATACATTAGATATATATAATTATGTAGACATATGTTCCCCGTAATTATAATTCTCATAATCAGTTGCGTGCAATCTAGTATTTATGGAAATATATTTGGAATATAATAATATTCAATATTTTAAACGTAAAATAAATAATTTAGTAATATAACATATTATTTTTCAATTTTTGGAAGGTGCAAATGGGCGGGAAAACACTAAAAATCTATTTCTGGATGCGGTTTTATTATTATATACTACATATAGATAGATAGATAGATAGATAGATAGATAGATAGATAGGGCTAGAAATAATGATTTTTCATTAAGGAAAAAAGTTGTTTTATCATATACGTATATCTATATGATTACAACATAACTAATAGTGCAAAATAATTTATGGTGATATCTAGATAATTATATACTCCATAATTAGCAATAGTTTTTTTTAGATTTGCAACATACTACCTCCGTTTCATAATGTTTATTGTTTTATTTTTTTTATCTGAAATTAAGAATTAATTTCGTGGACAAATATACCCATCCCTTATATATGCCATAAAATCTAATTCATCTATATTTTTCCTAAAAAATAACAATATTTTCTCTCTCCATATATTTTTCTCTCTTCATATATTATAGGTAAGTTAGAATCAAAAAATTGTAGGATTTGAGAGGGTTAAAATTGGGAGAAAAGATGTCAAATTATATAAAACAACAAACATTTTGAAACTAAAAAAAAAACTTAAACAACAAACATTATGAAACGGAGGTAGTATAAGATTTTTATATTTATGTAAATATTAATTATTTAGACATAAAATACTGCTCATCTAGTCATCTTTCACAGTGATATCTATATAATTATTTACACCATAATTAATAGTGCAATGCAATATTATTTTAGATTTACAACATATAAGATTTTTATATTTATGTAAACATTAATTATTTACACATAAAATAATGCTCCTCTTCCACTGTCATATCTATATAATTATACACACCATAATTAATAGCTAGTGCAATGCAATATTATTTTAGATTTGCAACATATAATATTTTAATATTTATGGAAATATGAATTATTTACACATAACATAATGTTCCTATTGATTGTCACAATATAGAAACACACGGTTATATTTGAAACATATAAGATTTTATATTTATTGAAATAGATTTAAATTTAATCATTTACACAGAAAAGAAAATATTATAATATTAAAAAAATGAATTTTCAGTTTTGGGAAGGTGCAAAATGGCGGGAAACTTTGTTATTCTATTTTCGGACGCGGAGTCGTTATTATATATTATATCGATATCGATAGTAACACACTCGATTTAATTTGACTGCAAAACCTGCCTTGACATCCTTGCTAAGGTTTCCATAATATGATTTTTCTTAGTCTGGGTTTTCTATATGGGTTTAAATTAGACTCCGGTCCCATGAGTTATCATTTTGTAATATCCGGAATTTTTAGTTCCAGTTACTTTTTCTTTTATTTATACAATGAAAAAGGCAGACTTCTGCGCAATTAAGAAAATCGATTAAATCATAAACTTATGGAACACAATAACTGAATAATAATAAATCAAATTAAATCATGTTCAATAAGACTCCATGGATATCAATTCCAGAAACATATTCCATTCATATTAGACTTCCATACCTTCCCAAAAATTGACAACTTTCTCAATTGAAAATCTCTCATGGTATAATTTATTTCTCTTGATAAATAAGTTAATTATACGGATAAATATACGACTTAATTACAATCTAATACCCAATATTTTAATGTTTTAACATTAATAACTCAACGCTTTAATAATCACACCTTACTTCCCAATATTTTAATATTATAATCCAATTCTCAATGTTTTCGCGTTTTAACAAATAACAAGAATGATCAAACATTTTTCATGAATTAAAAGTCATTTTGATTGTTCGCAGTAAAAATGTCACTCCGTAATATATATAGTTTACTTGAGAGTAAAGTTATCTGAAATTGATCGGAAGAACATTTTTGTCAAAAATGTTGGGTCATTTATGTTAAATACTCAAAACATTCTAACTTTGATAATTATTAGGGTAAATTATCTCTAAAATCATTACTTTTATCAGCTTTTTGGTTTTAAACATCACTTTTTAATTTTTGCAATTTTCACATAAATTGAAACTATTTTATAGATTAAACATCCCCAATATTTTTCCTCAAATTAAAACTGATGTGGCGACACATGTGCATCTATGTGGCTGATAGAAATGACGTCGTTTGGTGTACTGGTTTAAAATATCACCAATTTTGTGAAAGAAATTTTGCAGAGAAATTTATGAGAGAGATCCTAATTTTTGAGAGAAAATATGTTGCCCAATTCCCGAATTGGGTTTTCTTAATTAAACAGTGTCATTTTAGATCAGTACATCAAACAACGTCGTTTCAATCAGCCACGTAAATGTACATGTGTCGCCACATCAGTTTTAATTTGGGAAAAAATATTGGGGATGTTTAATTTACAAAATAATTTCAATTTATGTTAAAATTGTAAAAATTAAAAAGTGATGTTTAAAACCAAAAAGCGGATAAAAGTGATGATTTTAGAGGTAATTTACACTAATTATTATAATATTAAAATGTTAAGTTATTTATGTTAAACATCCGAATATTATGAATTGGATTATAATTATTAAGATGTTGAGTTATTTTATTAAAATATTCAAACATTGAGGGTTAAATTGTAATTTATTATAAATACGGTTAAAGGAAATATTGTGTAAGAATTGAAACTCATTTGCAAATAATTTATTTAAGTTATTTGAATTAAAAATATATAACCATTGTGTAATTATACAAAATAAAAGTATATCAAAACAAACCCTAATGATTCACGATGGAAAAAAATTACACCCGATTTCCAATTGGATTTTATTACCATTTTTAGTCGGTTCGTCACCTCCAACCGGCGTGCTGCGCATAACAACTTAAATTGGAGATATCCGAACCCGCATCCAAACCCGAAACCGAAAAAAAAACATAGACCCGAACAGAAACAGCATAAAAGGACCCAACATCCAAATCCAGCATTTCTCTTTTTCTCACTCCAATTCTCTCTCTGAATACTGCAATCTTTGTGGCTCTCTCTCTCTCTATATCTACATCTTTACATCGCTGTGCACATCCTATCCTTTCTTTCGATCCAATCATCAATCGTAAGTCCCCTATTCTCCAATCTAATTTATTTGTCTAGATCGCTCAATCTTATTACAGATGGCGAAGTCAATTTTTTTTAATCAATCAGGTTGAATTCTGTTTATTTTATTCGGCGTATCAAGGTCAATTGCTGCTATCGAGTACAAAAAAGCTCAATTTCTGCCATGGAGTCTTGTTTCATAGGATTTTAATTTTCACCTTGTTTGTGCAGAGCTTTATTTTGCTTGTTAGTGTTTCTGTCTATTCTGTATTTGATTTTGATTATAATTTGATCGTATTTGTTGAATTATTGTGAGATTTATTTTCTCATGGTTGATTGTTAGTTAGGAAAAGTGTATACTTTTATGGTTATGGGAAAAAGGTGTCTTAGGGTTTGACCTTGGATTGGGCTGGTAAAGTGATTCTTGTACCAATTTAAGTCTGTTTTACCAAGATTCAGATTTTATCCTTCTGGTTTTATCCGAGATTTTTCATGCTTCTACTGAATTGCTGATCTTCATTGCATTGATCTATTGTTTATTTTGCTTTACTGGGAACTACTTTTAGTTATTTTCTTACTTTAATTATTTCCTGTCCACGGGTAACCTTTTGTTGTTTGTAGCCTTGTGAAGACAATTTTTCTTTGCTTGAATTAATGCCTAATTGTATGATCTATAATGCACTTAAGGTGACCATGAGCGACGAAGGAGAGAAGTCTTGCCCCCTCTGTGCCGAGGAGATGGATTTAACTGATCAGCAGTTGAAGCCTTGCAAGTGCGGCTATGAGGTAACTACTAAAGTTCCATTTGACTTATTTTTTTGAAACAGAGTAAAATTTGTTTTATAAGTGAATTTAATGTTTCTTGCGCCTCATTATTGTACACTAGCAATCCTATTGCATTACACTTGTGCATACGTCTCTCTAGATGTTGCATTACAAGTTCATAATCATGTAAGATTCTTACTTTTTATGAGAGTTTTATCCCTCTTTCATATTGGCGAGTCAGGTTAGGAAATATGTTGCATACTGTTATTGTTGTAGAGATCAAATGACTAAGGAATTATCTTAGAAGAGGTTGAGATGAGGGAGGCAGTTAGAGTTGTTTTGAGAACATTTAAAATAACAGGACATGCTCACGGGATCAGTTTCAGAAATTAAGGAGCAAAATTCCTTCTGGGTCCTCAGACCAAATAGTACTGCTCAAAGGTTTTGATTTTTAGAGTAGTGGCATGGAAGTGTCAATTTGTGAATGTGAAAAGGACAGAATAAGGAAAAAGGGGAGCAAGAAAGAAAACAACAATGTTTCTTTTATTGCATACTAGCCTAGGTGAGGCAGTTTTCTTTCGTTATAACTTTGTGCTCAGCTTGCAGCTCTGGATTTCACACATTATCTTATGCCAGTTGCATGTAATTGAAGTCATGATGTTGAATTGCTAATCAAGACTTTAGATACTTTAAGCCACAAATTAATTGCCCTCAAGCTGAAAATGGAGCCACCATAGGTACTGTTTCTTTGAGTTGGGATAGTAGTTAATTGATTTTTTTTATACTGTCATAAAATGTTTATTTGACATCTATAAGAGCTGTTTGCATTGTTTGCAATGAGATTCTCTACTTTTATATTGAGACTCGAGTACTTGTCATACTCCTGGATTCATCATTCAAGGCCAAGTGGCCAACCCATATTTACTTTCTGCTATTTGCTGTTGGCTGTTATCTTATTATTTGAGTGAGGTGTGCACCTACCCTTTTATGATCATTATTTGTTGTTGGTTGTTCCTGACTCATTGTTGCTTCCTGAGGACGCCACCATTCCTTTTCTTTTGAGAACGACACATCTTTGTTAGCAATGTATGGGGCTCAAATGTGAACATCTTACCATCTATATACTGTACAAGAGTGTCAGTGTTTGGCTTTTCTTACTTCACTTCTCTACCAATTTGGAGATATGAACATTTTTCTTTTTTGCAGATTTGTGTTTGGTGTTGGCATCATATTATGGATATGGCTGAGAAAGATGAGACTGATGGGCGTTGTCCAGCATGTCGTAATCCTTATAACAAGGAAAAGATTGTTGGAACGACTGCAAAATGTGAAAGGTAAATTCCTTATGTTGTTTAGTAAATTCCCTTGTATATTTTTCAGCCGCAACCGTACTATCATATTTTATGTTCCCTAAATACAATTTGCACGATAATTGTGACAGACTGGTTTCAGAGATGAATGCGGAGAAAAAGCTAAAGTCACAGAAGGGAAAGAGCAAAACCTTGGAAGGAAGGAAGCAACTTGGCAGTGTACGAGTCATCCAGAGGAATCTTGTGTATGTTGTGGGTCTGCCGCTGGATTTTGCAGATGAGGATGTAATTACTACCCTTTTCTCTTGCTACTATCCTATTCCACTCCCATATTTTGCCACTGTTCTTATTATTCTTCATTTTGGTTGGCAGCTACTTCAGCGCAGAGAATATTTTGGTCAGTATGGCAAGGTGCTGAAGGTGTCTATATCTCGAACAGCAACTGGTGCTATACAACAGTTTGCAAATAGTACATGCAGTGTGTAGGTCCTAAGCCTCTGATTTCAACTTTTATAATATAAAATATTAGATAATTTCAGAGTTGAGCATACTTCATTCTAAACTTTAATTGTCAAGGGTGCTTGTACGTTGTCTTTATTCATGTGTGAAGTGTCATACCATATATGATTTATTATATATCTTTGGGGGGGGGGTCAAGATTTTCTGGTTGTTGTTATTATTATTATTATTGTTATTTTGATGGGGTTGTAGCTAAAGATAATGGGAAATGGTTAAATTATTTCCATTCCTGTTCCCTTTTACTAAATGAGGAAATGGGAATGATCCCACAGCTTCCATTCCCTGTCTCTAATACCTCAACCAAAAGCAACCCCCCCCCCCCCCCCCCCTCCTCCAATTTCAGTGGGATCGATGAATTATTTTGTAATTATGTTTTATGCCTTGCTGTTTTATTGCTTCTTATTACCTCCTCCCCCCCGGCCTAGATATATAACATATTCGACGGAGGAGGAGGCAGTCCGATGTATTCAGCTGGTACATGGATTTGCTTTGGATGGTAGACCTTTGAGGTGAGTGGCATCCTTCATTTATGTAGTTAGACCTTATTGTAATATTAGACTGTTTCTGATAACCCTGGCTGCAGGGCGTGCTTCGGGACCACAAAATACTGCCATGCATGGCTGAGAAATGTGGTATGGCTTTTTAGCATTTCCAATTAAAATTGTGGCAGAATTCCACATTAACAATTAGTTTGGTCATAGGACGCTTGTTTATGCACCTGAATCTTATTGAATCATGTTGGATGTCACCTGATCAAGGTTTTTGCATGTTGGTCCAGCCTTGCAGCAATCCAGATTGTCTATATTTGCATGAGATTGGCACACAAGAGGATAGTTTCACAAAGGATGAAGTAATATCCGCATACACAAGGTAATCCTATATCTGGATGGTGTCAGTTATATGTTTCCTTCGCTTCATTTTATTTTTCGGTTATTTTCCTTGCATATGTGAGTTTGGTGTCTGCGATTTGCTTAACATGAGTAATGGAATTTTTGCCGTCTTAAAAAGTCTTAGTTTGTGTATTCATGCATTAATTTATTACTGTAATCTTGCTACACTTCTGGGAATTAATATTTGCTAGGTTTTCATTTTTAAATGGATAAGAGTATATGATCATGGACCAAATTATCTTAATTCTGTATTTTCTTTTGTATCCTACAGCTGTGTCATGCACTGGTTGAACTGAAAAAAGAGATTGTGTATTACTAATTTAAAATTTGAAGCTCATATAATTGGGGATCCTGTTAGAGAAGAACTAATGTCCCTGCATCCATTGTCTGTCCATGTTTAAATTGTTGCAGAGTTTTAAATGATGTTTGAAAAAATGAAAATGTTATCGCACTTTTGACCTTGAAAAAATGGTGGTTCCATATCATTCTTTTGGTTTTCTGAGTACTTCCCAGAAGAAAATCTTGGAGGAACTGAAACATTACTTCAGGGTGTGCAGGAAAGGGTGTGGATGTGGGGTGCAGTACTTCTTTTGCTTCTTCTCTTGTACTTCTTTTTTTTGCCTTATGTGATTGTTTCTCAAATATCTGCCCTCTTGTATAATGATTTTAAAGGAGTAGAATTCAACAAGCCACCAGTTCCTCGAATAGTATCCAGCGGCGTTCAGGAAATGTGTTGCCTCCACCAGAAGATGAGTACTGCAATAACAGCTCCACATTTTCAGGGAAGCCCATGGTAAAAACTTCTATTACTACAAATGTAAGATTTCATCATTATTGCTTTTGCCCTAGCAGATATGCTTGATGATTTCTCAGTAATATGATTTTCTTGTCCAGTTTTATCTGATTTTCAAGTTTTTTTTTGTTCTTTCTCGCATTTATTGTTGTGCCTGGCCCCGTGAAGTTCTTTTGAACCATCTTTTTAGGATACAAGGGATTATTCCGCATTATAGAAACATTTGTGTCTTGACTGTTGCAGTGAATACTCTGATCGTTGAAAAATGCATCAATTCATACCACATTGCTTTGCATCATTCCTGCTGAAATTGTAAATGAACTGTCATTGATCTAAAAAAACCTCCCTTTTCTTACTTAATTCTCCATTGCTTCAGCAGAGTTCAGCAACGAGTGCTAGGATTTCTCCTCCAAATAGTAGCTCTGGAAGATCTGCTGCTCTGCCAGCTGGAGCCTCATGGTATGTCATCCTCGTAGTATAGTTTTTCTCCTAAATTTATCTTGCTAGCATTTCTGAAGTTTGTCTTGATCAGGGGTACACGGCCATCTAGTAATCAACCTTTGGTCACAAGCACACCGAGTTCCAATGGGCCACCAAATCAGAAAACTGACACGTGTAACGGTGCAGTGGCATTTTCTAAAGCAGTCCCAAGTCAAGTTTCTTCATTGCAGAATGACACTGGGAAGAAAAAGGTTCCTAATGAAGAAAGTACCATTTCTCCAGAGAGAAGTAGAACAGAGACTTTTGGGCCAGTAAAGAAGGAATTGAAAGCAGATGGAAGTTTTATTTCTGACACTTCCATGGCATCTGTACATCTTTCCAGTGGGCCTGTGAGTAGCCAGCTTCAAAGCCCACCTAGAACCAAGTCGCTTCTAAATACTTCTAATATAATAGATTCTTCTGCCACATCTAGTGGACTTGCTTCGGATAAAAATTCTAAGGACTACATAGATAATAAAATAGAGAATGTATGCTCTGATATTTTATCACTGAGCATTGAAGAAAATCAACAGTTGCAGAATGACAATCTTGAGCACATTAGAGAACCTTCAATTTGTCACACATCTGGAGAAGATAAGAATACCGTTGATGTGGTATATGTTGCAAGTGCCCGGTCTGATTCTGGATTGGGAAGACCGGATCAAGTAATTAAAGTAGACTTTCCTGAACTGGATGATGATCTGTTATCTTTTCATAACCAGAGGGTTAAGGATCCTGAGATTGCTTCCAGTAGAGCACCAGATTTTTCTGATGGACTCAATCTAAAACATTCTGATTTTAGTTCTCCTGTGTTTGATAATGCTGATGGTTTAATCAGTATTGGTTTTGATAGGCAGGTTGTAGATAGAAGTAGTAATTTGATGGTTTCAACTTCTAATATTCCGAGCATGTATCTTGAGAATATATTCAATAATGGCGCAGAAGATTCTAATTTGTTTCTGAGAAAGGAGAAAATGTCTACGCATGGGAGATATGAAACTGAAGTAGGCAGGGATGCTATTGATATGGGAGAGAGCAGCATAATATCAAATATTTTGTCAATGGACTTCGACTCATGGGATGAGTCTGTAACTTCGCCTCAGAACATGGCTAAGTTGTTAGGTGAAACTAATAGACGACAAGGGTCTTTTGGAGCACCAGGTTCTTGGAAAACTCAGAATAGCAGCAGTCAATCAAGATTTTCATTTGCTAGAGAGGAGGAAGCTATGAGCCATCTACCTTATCCTGGACAATCTATTGATTACCATGAACAAGCCTTTAAGCAGCATCTTTTTGGCCATAATTTCTCTAGCAGCAACAGCTTGCATCTTGAGAAGTCTGTTAGTACCAACGGTTTACCTGTTTCCAGTGGTACAGAACAAGATTATTTTCCCAGCAATCATTCTCATATTTCTCCTAACAAGCTTTCTGGTAAGTTAGTGCTAATTCATAATTCTCTTGTATTTTTGGTCCTCAACTCTAGAGATTATGGGACCTTTTTTCTCTGATCTGCCATTTTTTTCTCCTTTATTAACTTGAACAACGGATGAGGTGTCACCACATACTACAATTCCTTGTTTTCTGTGACAATTAAAGAATTTGATGACCCTTTAGTTGTTATTTTGTTGCTTTGCCTAAAGTATCTCTGCTTGCTAGCTTCTTTCGTTTGTTTTATGCTGTACATTGCAATTTATATGTTTAATTTTCCATCCCCTAACTCTCTTTTCTCCACTGTCTTTGAACAGTTTCAAGACCTCAGGTATCTGTACCTCCAGGATTTTCGGTGCCTAGTAGGGCAGCACCTCCAGGCTTTACATCTCATGGAAGGACAGAGCAAATTTTTGAATCACACTCTGGTTATAAATTAGAATTGTTTTTATTGGGTGAATTTAAGGTTATATTTTGTATTTAAAAATTGTTCTGTCTTGGATAATTACTTTATATTCTGTTCTTGCAGGAAATCATGCTCTTGATGCTTCTTCTTTGTTAAGGAATCTGTATCAGGCACCCGCAAGTGGTGATACTTTTAGTAATGGTGATATAGAATTTATGGATCCTGCAATTTTGGCTGTTGGCAAAGGGACATTTGCAAGTGGTATCAACAATACAGGGCTAGATGTAAGATCTAATTTTTCTCCGCAGTTCAACAATACATATGATGATGCTGGATTCCAATCAATTCTTCAAAGATCTCTTCCTCCACATCACAATCAAAGATATAGTGATCTGGGCGATGGTCTTTCCACCCTTGGTGATGCTTACAGAATTCCTTCTAGGATTGTGGAGCAGACACTATCCAATAATCTCTCTCCATTTTCGCAGTTCGCCCTCCATGAGTCCAGAAATGGAATAACTTCTAATGGTCAATGGGATGGATGGAATGAAGCCCAAAGTGTGAATAATTTGGGTATGGCTGAACTGCTCAGATCTGAGCGGTTGGGGTTTGGTAATAAGTTCTATGGTGGTTATGAAGAATCGAAGATGAGGATGCCAGGTTCAGGCAATATATACAACAGGACTTATGGGATTTGATCTGATGATTTTATTCTGTGTGGTTTATGATGATATCAGTGGTGAAATAGGATGATCGTATATGACCTTGATGTCTGAGGTTTACTTTAGTGTGGTGCCAGAAGTAGTTCCCCTCCGGCAAGATATGGGAGTCATGGGTTTAGTCCAACTCGCAGCTACTTTCAGGTTGGTGGAGGATCAGACCTTCTCAAACGAGGAGTCCAGAAGCCAACAGGTAAATTTTGAATTCTTTTTTTCATCATCTGCAATGCATGTTATTTAATGGCTAGGGTGAGTCTAGTCATTAATTTGTTTCCTTACATTCACGAGCTTATTATATTTAAGCATATAGTAATAATGAAGGCATAAAAAGTTTCGTGACACCACTTGTTGCTAACTGTGACTTGCTATTCTTGTGGCATGGTGTGATCCATCCCTAACTTTGTTGGAAATTTCAGGTGAAAGGATCTTGAGACTGAATCTCAATGTGAATGCTGCTAAACCTATGTCGTACGTGGTAATCCCAGTGTTTTCGAGATTCTGAGGTTAATCTCAGCCAGAGGGGAGGAGAATCGGATCTCACTGATTTCAGATAAGTCGATGCCCTTTTGCTTTACAGCCATATATATACATATACATATATATATATATATATATATATATATATATAGAGAGAGAGAGAGAGAGAGAGAGAGAGAGAGAGGAGGAGGAGGAGCAGCAGCAGCAGCAGCGTCATATCCCCCGTCCTGCTTTCGGATTGGTGAAAAGTTGCTGCTGCATCTGTACAATAAAACTATTTGCATTGACGATCAACAAAAATAGACATTTTCGTTCGAGAATATATTTAACCTCCGCACTAAACAATTCAGAAAGAGTGATTCTAATACAAGAAATGGAAATAAGATTGCTTCAAATGTGAAGAATTTTCCTAGTGTGCACTGTCAGATAATGGATGGGAATTATTCTCGTCATAATTTTTTTTTATAAAAATGATACTTCTAATTGATACATTTTCTACGTCATGTTAAATCATCTCGGACCATTTTAATTCTAACCCATATGCTTACAAGGCTACAATCAGTTCAAGTAACTAAAAATCTTATGCTGACAGTATTTTAAATAGTCTGAAGAAATAAAATGAGCTTTTACGAGAATCTGGTATAGACTGTCTCACCAGAAGGTTTTTGTATTATTTTAGCCGTCTCTACAATTTTTTTTTTACTCTGTAGATCTATAGTCTGAAATACGTAAACTTTTCTTAATGTGTTGATTATAAGATCATTCTGTAAACAAATTAAAAATCATATATAATTATCTAATTTGATGGGTGAAGGAGATTGATTCGATGGGATATGTTTAGGAGAGGAATTCCGAATCGGAGAAGTTGCTATATATCAAACACAAAGATACAATAATTTAATAACACCAAAATTCCTATACATCACCTCAGGCTCAATAAGGTTTATACATTCTATCAGTTGGGTTGGGATCAACGTGGGTCAACCCGCATTGACTCGCAAAAAAAAAAACTGGTAAAATTCAGTATCAATGTTTACACTAAAAAGTATCATTTCAAGTTAAAAAAGTATCATTTATATAATTAAAACGTAACTGATCTGCTACTTATTTTATTGTGATTTTTCCCATTTTAATTAATGTTTAGAGTTGGGGGGGGGGGGGGTTTAAGTTTTTTTAGGGTTCATAGTTTTTTAAGATTTTTTTTAGTATTTTTTATGGGTTTTTGTTGTGTTTTTTTAAGGTTCATGTAGGTTTATTAATCTCAATTAGGGGTTATATTTATTTCAAAAAATATTAAATTCGTTCATTTTCATTTTAGGGTTTACTAATTCCATTTAGGGTATATATATTTATTTCAAAATTATGTTTTGTTTTTTCAATTTTCATTTATATTTGTTTTGAAAAATTAAATTAATCGTCGAGCGCAATGCACGAGCCCACACGTTAGCGTCGGGCGAGTGCATTGCTTTAGTCACCAAATAAAAAAAAATCATTCACTTTAATTTGAGGGTTCATTAAATCAATTTTAGAATATATATTTATATTTATTTTAAAAAATTAAATTAATTCATTTCAATTTTTAGGGTTTACTAATTGTATTTTAGGATATACAATTTGGTGGGAAAAAAACAAAAAAAAAAAAAAAGAAAAATCAGAAAAAATAAAAAAATAAAAAAAACAATAAAAAAATTGGAATTTTTTTTTTAATTCAGGCGCGTGTACCCCACGCGTGGCCCGTGCTCGTGATGTCCACGCGCTTGAAATGGGGATTTTTTTTTGGTCGATGGGCTTATTAGGCCTAGGCCAAGTTGATGGGCCCAGACCCATACAATTGATGCACATGAAAGTGCCTCATTTAATAATGAATTGCATATTCTTATTTATGAAGGGAAATTCTAAACACAATCCTCATTTTACTCTTTACAGCCCTCATTATTTTAAAAATTTAAATATTAACATGATAAGACATATTTACCCCTTAACCCCCAACACTTAAAACTTTATCATAGCACCCTGCACAATATAGCCCCCACCTTTTTTTCTATAACTAAAAGATGAGAAACAACGAGACATAAATCATAGCTCTCTACATACTCCACTTTTTTCTATAAAAATTAATAACTAAAAAAAGAACAGAGCGAGATGTAACTCAGTTCCTCCATATTTCCATAACTAAAAAAATGATATAAATAATAAGACATGCAACATATTCATCAAAATTTTTGTCGGCGTTCTTCCACTAAATTTGTATGATAATATTTTGAATTTTTTTTTTCAATGTATGAACTAAAATAAATTAAGTGGCAATTAGAACTTATTGTAACTTATGCAAACTGCATTTTTTTGACTTGGCAGGAGCTCTCACGAACTTGATGAAGTTATTCCATTCTTCGTCATTTTGTGAAAAATTGTGGTTCCTTTCGGAGATAGAAGTGTGTGTGTGTGTGTGTGTGTTTTTTTTTTCTTTTTTTAACAACGTTAATTATCATCATCCACTTTGATGAAGTGGTATGAGGTGAATTCATAAATGCAAGATTTTTTTGTAAACGTTTGTTGCCGAAGCCTGAAGATGGAGGTGTTCAGATCAACTACAAGTATTTTAACAGCATAGCAACACCCACTATTTCATACCGATTTTATTTGTGTTCTGATACACACAAAGTCGAGAGATTCAAGAGCTGCACCAATTCATATTTTGTCAGAACATGAGAGAAGGGATGGAGCACTACAAGAAAATCACGAAATAGCGATGGAAATTTCCGTCGTCAATTTAACAGATGACGGAATGGTGTCGGAAAATGTTCGTCTCGTGCATTTAGTCACTAAAGAAATAAGGCGACTGACTTTTTCGTCGCCTTATTTGACGATGGAATAAGCGACGGAAACGTCCGTCGCCTTAAACTATCGTCGTAAATGATCGCTAAATTGAGGCGACAGACAAGTGGACGAAATGTTTCGTCGTCAAATAAAAAATAATTTATTTCACATTTTTTTTAATTTTTTAATTTTTAATTAGGTTTTTTAATTCATTTTTTTAAAAATATTTATTTGTACCAAAATATAATAAAAGATCATAAAACTAATATATATATATATATATATATAATTGTACATATAAATAAATATATATACAAAATGTATAATACATATAAATATATATAAAAATTGTAGCATAAATACAGATATAGTACAACTACGTGCCCTCCTAACCATCCGACCTTCCGGAACCGCTACCAGACCCTCCGGATCCGTCACCAGCACCACCCGGCTGCTGACTAAGAAGGCGTTCAAGCAGGGACTCCATCATGGCCTGCTTCTCCAGCACCTGCTGCACAGACTTACGTCGGGCATCCATCTGAGCCTGCATCTCACCCAGTCTCGCATCGAGCTCAGTCTGGGTGTACAGCGACCCGGAGCCCAGGCTCGATGACGAGGAGAATCCTCCAGGTGTAGTAGAAGAGCGACGAATGGCAGGGGCCATGTTCCCCAGCCCGATAGCGCGTCCCTTTCTGTTAGGCGTCACCACCTGGCGGAAAATCTCGCCCATGTCCGGCTCTCTACTCCGTAGCCAAGGCGTCACATTTATCCTGTATTTATCAGGATAAATGTAATTCATTTTTCAATATAAATCATTTATATATACATATATATATATATATATATATATATATATTAAAATATTTGTAAAAATTTACCTTGTTCTCTCTCATCTTGGCTGTGGTCCAAAAGTCGTCTGTACAGTGAAGCTTAAGGTAGGTCTGATAGCGCGCCTCCCATTTAGGGTTCAAACTCACTTTTTTCTTTTATAAATTTAAAAAGCTCATGTCACAATTCACACATGTATATTGATAATGATATTATATAGCATATGATCATAATAATTAAAAAAAAATACAAATTGCGGATTGCAGATTTTTTTTTGGACCTAATTTGTTATAAATTGATAAAAGATAAAACATAGAAACAAGATTAGAATTCATTTAAATCTTCTTCAAATACAAATTCATATATATGTATAAGCTGTGATGAATCTAAAAGAGAGGGGGAGGGGGGCTTACTTGTGTTGCAGGCGTTACAGGAGTCGTCGGCGGTGCGGTAGTCGACGGTGGGCGGCACGGCAGTCGTCTCCAGACTCAGCGCGGCAGGCGGGCGTCGGACGAACGGCGAGGGGCGAGGGATATAGAGAGGGGGAGGGGGTGAGGGATATAGAGAGGGGGAGGGGACGGGGGCGGCGTTAACACAGCGAGGGAGATGGCGACGACTCGCGGGGGGCCTCGATTCGGCGACGGTGTTCACGGCGGGGGTATCGCAGCGGGTGAATTAGGGGAAAGGGCAATTGTGAATTTGGGGAAGAAGGTTTGGAGCCCGTATATTTCAAAACGGGGCGACGAACTTGGCGACGGAATAGTCCGTCGCCCGTTAAATTTTAAAAAAATAAAAATAATAAATAAGGTGACGGAATATTTCCGTCGCCTTATTATTTCCTGAAAAAAAAATTAAAAATTAAAATAAGGCGACGTCACCTTATTTTTTTATAATTAAAAATAATAAAAAAAAATAAAAAAAACAAGGAAAGCGACAGAAATCGTCCATCGTCCCATTTGGCGATGGACTATCTGTCGCCAATTCCGTCGCAATTTATGTCCGTGTTCACGGAATACATTCCGTCGCGAGTTCCGTCGTCCGAAACCAATTTTCTTGTAGTGGAGGTTACAGTATGAGATGAGCTATCACATGATATGATTTTAAGTTATAGAGGTTAAGGGGTAAAAGAGTCTTACCATAATGGTATTTATATTTTTTTAAATAGTGGAGGCTGTAAAGAGAAAAACGGGGACTATATTTAGAATTTCCCATTTATAAAATATTATATTTATCTAATTTAGTAGTCCAAATCAAATTTTGAATTGAGTTCAGTTAGTTAAAATAAGGAATGAATTTCGCAAACCTTTCACAGCTGTGTGTGTGTGATATCCAAATCCAACCCATAAAAAACGAAGAAATAAGTTCAAATTCAAACTCAATTTATGCTTGCTTCACATTGGCAAATTGCAGCTATATATAATCAACCATCAACACAAAAAATGGCACCTATATTATATAACGACTCAATTAACTACTAAAAGCAAGTAATGTGACAAGGCTAAGATGGTAGGAAAAATGGCTTCATCCAAGAATAACATGCCAATGTATTTGGAGAAGCAGCACTGGAGGGAGCTGGAGATGAGAATCCTGATGATGCTGCAGTAGCAAACGTCATGTTCGAGTTCATTCGAACATGGCCGGGCATTTTCCAGCCCAAGTTTGCCACTTCCAGTTGAGAAATGGAACCACTTGTTTCCCTTTCCTGCATCATAAATGAGATATGGATGGACGATTTTTTCCGTTACAATTATGTGTTTATAGATAAATGCATCATGTAGTTGCCAAATGCTTAAATCTAAACAAATGGACAATCAAGAAACTAGCCTAGAATCAGCAAATGCTAAAAACAAAACAACACCACTTCACCTCATTGTTGGGAACAAATATGGGACCCACACCAATATTATGAAAAATAAGATGTTGTGATGTTAGCGGTACTCCTTCGAGTGCATGTAGCTGCAGAAACATTGCAGAGCACAAATTTAATCAAGAAATTAGCAAGAGACTAGATTTTTCATATTTTGTGTGGGAATTTTTTTGATTAATTATTCAGAATATATATATATATATATATATATGTGGTACTTACCTTGATTGTTTTTGTGGTTTGTGCATCATATTCATGATGGAGCTCTGAAGAATCCAGACATTCACCCTCTTTCACAGAAGATGCAGGCATCCCCAAATTCAGATTCAGATCATGCCGGCTACCTATTTTAAAACCATTATATATTTATATTGTTAAATGAACATACAATTCAATAAGAGACGCAGCTAGCTAGATAAGGAAGGAATTATACACCACAACCTACCTCCATAACCATTGCGCGGTTCTGAGATTGTCTCCCCATTGTATGCGCTCGGCTCGAAGTTGGCAACAGCATCCCTTCCGGCTGCCTTCTCATAATAAGCCCTGCTCATTAATTCGAGTTGGATGGATGGATATTGACTCATGAGATAGATAGAGCAACAATTTTAGTATAGTATAGTATAGTATCATGAAAACATATATACAATTCATACATATGTGGCATTCATGGTCACTACTTCACTGTTGTACAACATATATGACTGCATTTCAATCCACAACTACTATTCAAATTCATAATCATAAATGAATTTGCTTGCTTACTTCTTCCCTAGGCCACCTTTGTAGAGTGTTACTCCTCTATATTTAGAATTCCCTCTTGAAAATCCAGTGCTCCCTCGACGGAGTAATTGCACGAATTCTTCTTTCGACAGATTCATCATCTGCAGATGCAAATCATTTTTTTAATACAAGATACATCATATCTTAGATTAAGAAATCCAACTATATATCTGAGCAAGAGTGTGTTTTGTTGAAAATGAAACCTGTTTCATATCTTCGTAATCACTGAGGTTGAAGTTAATATCAGCTTCAACACCCCGGAACTTAATTGCAGCTCTATCATATGCTCTGATGAATTTATTGAATATCACAAACTTGATCATAATTTTGCACTAAAAAAAAAAGAATACTAAATTAAAAAAGTGGCAAACATTTTTACCTAGCAGCAGCAAGAGCTGTATCAAATCCACCTGCACATCAACACATAATTACCAAAATTAGAAAAGTCTGTCGATCACACGAAATCATCTGTTACACTCCCGTACATTATATAAAATGTATATACACGTGACATGTACCGATAATAGTAGCAGTGTGCATTGACAAAGATGGTATAAAGCCATCTCAATCACACATACTTAAATAGTTAATATCTAATATGAAAACAAATAATATTCTCACCCAAATAAACTTGTTTCCCGCAGTCCCTGAATCACAACAGACCAAAACCACCATAAAAATCAAGCAAAGAAAATTCGAGAATTTAATCCCCCCCTACCACAAAAAAAAAACAGAAAAAGAAATTTACCAAATATGAGACTCCCATCTACCAGTTCTTCCGTAAAAAGTGACCCCTCTATATTGAGAACTACGCGACCTGGGCCCCCGCCGGCTCTTCCTCGCTTGGACAGCTTGTACTTGCTGCAGCCCTTGTTGCACCGCCAATCGCCCGCGGTCCAACTAGTCGAGTCGACTCAGCGGGAACAGGTCCCGGGTCACCAAGCTGGTGGACTCGGTGGAAGTCAACCCCCGATCAGAATTCAAATCGTTAATGTCGTGGTTAAAGGAGGCGGAGGTGGCGCGTATGGAGCACGTGTCGTCATTGCTGGAGGTGGATTCTCCTCCGCCGTTCGCCGCCGACGTCTCCGGCGACCAGCCGTTGCAGTTGCTTGTTGCATTAGTATTGAACTTGTTGTCGTCGTTGGAATCTATGGTCAGATTGAGATCAAACATCTTTGATTATACCTCAAATTAACAGATAGATTGTTGAGAACAATTGTGGAGATCAAAGTTGATAACTTGGGTGTAAAAAAAGTGAAAAAACAATTAATATGAAAAGGTTGAAAGGAAAACTTCGGAGCTTCTTCAATGCCCACTAGCAACTATCATCATAAATCATGGGGAACTACTGCGTGATGACTGATGCTACTGGTGAGAGAGAGAGAGAGAGAGAGAGAGAAAATGTTTAATATAATAAGAATAATAATAATATATAATACAAGGTAGAGGAAGAGGCGACGTTGTGAGGAACAGTTTTTACTTCAATTTACTATCATTGCTGTAACCGGAGACACCCGTTCCCGGTTCCTAGCTTGGATGTGTGGAAAACGTATCTGTTTTTTTTTTTGGACATTTACTTTTGTCATTTAATTCACTTTATTTAATTTAATTATATGAAGCATGCTGTTCATTTTAGAGAACTTTCATGTGGTGTGGAAGTGTTCAAGTGTGAGTATATAAATCCAAATGAATTACGCAATGTATTATAACATACCACACGAGATTTTTCTATTTTCTAATAAGGGTAATTCTAAACACAGTCTTAAATTATTTTTTAAAGTCTTCTAAATTAATTAAATTGTAAATATTATTTGAATAATGGTAATTCTAAACGCAGTTCCAAATTATTTTTCAAAACCTTCTAAATTAATTAAATTGTAAATATTATTTGAATAGAGTTTTTCATCTTTACAATCCAAAACATAAAATTCTAACAAAAAAAAATCAACGTATAGCCGCTCAACCCAACCAACAATCATTTAAACAAGAAAGAAAATTTGATTGTTAATTTATTTATTAATTGCGAATTCAATTTGTTTTTTCTTTTTCTTGTCTTTTTACAATACTTCAAGAATGTGAAATTTCAAGGTTTGTCTAGATATTATTTTCTCTGCAAACTTGATTGGTTACAAGCGCAAAACAATGAAGATCAAGCGACATATACATATATATACATGTATATACATATATATATATATATTTTGAAAGCGTAAGTGAATATTATGAAGGTGTTCTTGTAATATTTCAGGGCTATGAATGATGCCGGAATACAAAAATAACTTTTCTGAGAAAGTTATTTTTTAAATTTCTCTACCATTTCTAGATTTACTTTTTAGTTTTCCATTTTGATGGATTAATTCTAACTTGTTTGAAGTTCTAACCCAAATAAATTCTACACGGACAAGCTGGTAGAAGTTTTAAGTGTATTGGTTTATTAATTCTTAAAAAAAAAAAGAAAAAATGGAATTTAAATAAACAAATAAGCATAATTTTTACTTTTTTCAATCATGGTGCATGGACGAGAATATACATGTTTTAATTGTTGCAACCTCACTTATTCCTTAAATTTGCTAGATTTAATTCTTTGAAAACAAATAAAAATATGGGAATCACAAAAGAAAAAAAAAGAATTATTCTTTCTCTTATCTTGATTGAGGATGGGTGTATGTGGGGCTATACACTGGGGGCGTGGGGGGTTATTTTGATTAGGGTTTTTAAGTTGTGAATTTAAATGGTAAAATTGTCTATTAAAATTATTTTATAATTTTATTAATTTAGAGGTTATAGATAGTAAATTGGGGGATGTGTTTAGAATTTTCCTTCTAATAATAGATAGATTGTAGCTAATAAAGATATGTTCTCAACAATTATCGGATTAGAGCTTGGGCAAGACTTTCTCAATATATTTTCGTATTCACAAAAATCATGTGAAACAATATTGTGGTGTCAAAAAACAATACTTTTTTTTATGGTGTAAGGTGTTGCAATTGTAGGCATGGCTATCTTAAGATTTTAATGAGTTTTTTTTCTTTTCTTTTCAAGTTTGAGAAGGGAAGTTGGGAATCCACTATAAGAAATTCGCTGTTTAACGATGGAACTTAGTGACGGACAGTGTCTGTCGGCACTAGCGACGGAATATCTGTCGGGAATTTTTCATGGCATATTGTTACGACGGACTAACGACGTATATGTTGTCGTTAACTTTAAAATCCAAATCGCCGATTTCTTCCTACCCCGCCGTGCTGACGCCATCTGCCCCATCCTTCTCTCTCCCCCCTCTCTCTCTCCCCATCCGCGATTGGAGCCGCTGAAGATCGAGCGCCGCCCGCCGCCGCAGCCACTGTGAATGTAAGTCCCCTCTCTCTGCTCTCCCTCTCCCTCTCTCTGCTCTCCGTCTCTCCGTCTCTCTCTCTCGGTCACACACACACACACTCTGCTCTCTCTCTCTCCCTCTTTTTGCTCTCTCTCTCCGTCTCTCTCTCTGTCACACACACAGACACACACACCCCCTCTCTCTGCTCTCTCTCTCTCCCTATCTCTGGTCTGCTCTCCCTCTCGGTCAATCATAGAAATGGAATGAAAATGTTAGTGGTGAAGATTCACAAATTTATCATAACTTAACAGATTGTTGAATGTGTTTTAGATGTTGAATGTTGTGATGATTGTATTTTTTTTTTGTTTATAAGAAGTAATAAGTGTTGTGATTTTATATGTTGAATTGAAGATTGCATATTGTTGTATGTTGTGATGATTTTTTTTTTGTTTGTTTATAAGAAGTAATAAATGTTGTGATTTTATACGTTGAATTGAAGATTGCAGATTGTTGTATGTTGTGATGAATTGTATTTTTTTTTTGTTTATAAGAAGTAATAAATGTTGTGATTTTATATGTTGAGAAGTATTGAAGATTGCAGTTAATAATGACTGATTATTTAATTTATTTTATTATTAGGGTTTAAAATTATGTTACATTTTAATCGTTAGTTAATAATAGTTAATTAGGATTGATTATTTCATCATTATAACTGTATTTATTCTAAATTCCAACATGAGGTATAACACGAAATATCAATTTCTTGCAGTTTTGCTCGTTCGTGATTGTTGGACATTGTTGTGTACACTGCTGCTGATACGAGGTTAGTCGGTAGATTTAGAATAAAATATGCTAAGTATGCCAATTTTGTTAAATTTATTTGGGCAATTTAGGCTAAGTATGTCATTTATGCAATTATCATGTTAAGTTTGCCAATTTAGTTAAATTTATTTGGGCAATTTAGGCTAAGTATGTTATTTATGCAATTATCATGCCAATTATGTTAAATTTATTTGGACAATTTAGGCTAATTAAGTATGTTATTTATGCAATTATCATGCCAAGTATGCCAATTTTGTTAAATTTATTTGAGCAATTTAGGCTAAGTATGCTATTTATGCAATTATCATACTATTTTTGCATGGGATGAGGGCTCATGGATCCCTCTTTATTACTTGTTTCATTTGAATGGGATGAGGGCGCCTGGATCCCTCTTGATTGAATTGTCGGTGTTTGTTGGTATTGTTGTTATGAATCGATTAGAAGAACATAGATCAATTAGCGTAAAGTCGAAAACTTGGGACTAGGAAATTCACATAGGTGCTGCCGAAATTTTGAAAAAAATTATGTATTTTATTTTTATATTTAATTTATGGATTATAGCATTTTTTTTATATGTTAATTATTGAATTGTTGGTTTGTTGGTGTTGTTGTTCTGAATCGATTAGAAGAACATAGATCAATTAGCGTAGAGTCGAAAACTTGGGACTAGGAAATTCACACAGATGCTGTCGAAATTTTGAAAAAAAATATAGCTATTTTATTTTTTATGAATTATTTTAATATTTAATTGAACGATAATCAGTGAGCTTTTATCGATCAAATATTTTAGAATTTGGCCTTCTACAATGAGTCTAGATCGTGAATGGATGTATCAGCGATATCTTAATAACGGTGATTTAAATCCGGACTTCCTGAATAGACTTAAAATTATTGAGCTGGAATACACTGGTCTGCCTATTAAGAAGATAGTCTTGTTCAAATGTGAGTGATTTGATACATCAACACACGGAACAAATGTGCATCCTGACTACAAAATGGTTTCTATAAATCATAAGCGTAAGTATTCAGGATCTGATCCATTTGTGCTTGCTAAACAAGCAATCCAAATGTGTTATTGTGAATACCCAAGTTTAAATCACTCTCGAAGTAATTGGTGGACAATTTGCAAAATAAAGGCCCAATCTAATGTTGAAGTACCGTCGCAAGATGATAATACAATCATAACCTCACCCTTTCAAGAGGATGAAGTTGATGGTTTGCATACTCTCACATTATTATTTGTATATCATATAGTTGTGTATCCATACTGATATTTTATGACATTGTATGTATTTTATTGGAGATATATATATATATATATATATTATTTTATGTGTTTATTTATGTTCTGATAAACTGAGATTTTACACTTATTTTCATACACGTTAGTGTTGAGTTTGTGTTGATTTGGGCGTGTTTTATCTCAGTTTATTTGTGTTTTCGTATATTTGGAAGTTTGGTATTACTCGTTAGTATTTTGCAGAAATTGTCCTTAAAAGGTGGTATGTGGAAACAAAGCTCGAAGTCCTAGACTTATATGAAGAATAGACGAAGAAACGAGACGAAATAAAGCTGGAAAAAGAGCCAAACTCGCGAGCTGACGTGGTAGTTGATTCGCGACTCAGTCGCGAGTCCACGTGGCGGTCGCGAATCGAATAGAAGGGCGAGACACTGTTTGATCGCTACAGAGAAGGGGGTGAGAAGAAGGAAATTCGCGACTCGGTCGCGAATATTTGACTCGGTCGCGAATTTGGTGCCACGTGGTGCCACGTGGGGTAGCGAGTGGAGTAGCGACCGATGTGTTCGGTAGCGAGCTCGCGAATATCAGAGGCGGTGGCAGCTTTTGTTTCCTATTCAGTGTCGAATTCTTACTAAGTATTTAAGGGTTTGAACACACGATTTTTGCACAGACTTAACCCTACCATAAGCTCTGGAGCACGGAGAAGAGACGATTGAAGACCATCGTGAAGAACAAGCTCTTAGGATTCGAGTTTTACGAGATTAGAGGCAGAATTGACTTCCGGGTTTTATTAGATTTTTATTCTCGTTTTACTATGGATTTTCGGATTAGTTTTTGCGTTGTTTATTTGACTATGGGCAACTAAACCCTAGTATTCTAGGGTTGATTATGATTCAGTTATGAACCTTTTTATTCAATTCAATCATTGTGTCTATGGTTTTTATCATGCTTTAATTATTCTTGCTTTTATTGTGTATTGATTAACTGGCCATTAATTGATACAATTTAATGTGTTAATCCATAATTCGAGAGATGAGTTTTAACACGAGATTTGGAATGATTAACTCGGTAATTAATAACACTCGAGAGAGTTGAGATTTTTGAGAGAGCTTTTAACCTTGTGATCATTTAGGAGTTACATGTTAGGTAATGAACGGAGACGTTATCAGTTAATGTGTAATCAATGTTTGCATTGCTCTGAGAAGAGATTGTGGATATTTTTGTGGTTGCTCTAGCATGATTTGAATTGGAATTTTGGCATGAGATTGAGTTAGATAATTGATGGATTAATTGTTGATTAATCAATCCTAGGATACGTTTGTTCTTCTGATTTATTCATTTGTTAATTTACTTGTTTCTTTTCTTGTAGTGGTTCATTTGATTTTATTATTTAATTTAGTTAATTTCACACTCATTAAGTTATTTAGTCTAGATAACAGCCGTAGGATAAATAGAATAACTAGTGGTTGATATTGAGTCTCCGTGGATCGACCTTGTTCACTGCTATATTATTAGCTTTCCTGTACACTTGCAGTTAGGTTAAGAAATTACCGAACAAGTTTTTGGCGCCGTTGTCGGGGACTCAATTTATTTGATTGCTATTATTCGATTTTATTTTATATTGTTAATCTAGACATTGTTTTTATTTATTTGTTTTGAGTTTTCTTGTTTTCTGTCACTTCGTAGGTGGTGTATGAGCACACGAGATGTCAATGATATGAAAAGAAATGAGAAGACTCAAAGAGTCGAGAAAAAAATTATGTGGTTATATGGGGAATTTTGAATTAGACAAAGTCTAAATTGTTGTTTTGTGTTGAAGAAGGGTGTTTAGATTGAATGGTGGAGTTGAGTTGAGAAGCTGTGAATCTCGGTGATTTTCACAGAGTTTTGAGTCACTTTAGTCATATATTTCCGACCCTAACCCGAAGCCTACATTACAACCTAATTAAAGACCTATTTGATCTTTGATTCCGGCATAGTTTCGATTGATGAGTTGGGAAGAAATGCAAGCTTATGGTTGATGTTTTCACGTGTTCGATGTTCGATGAGTGCTTACCTTTATATACATTGTGTGAGATTTGAGCGAAATACACACACGTGAGAAGAACATTGGTTTTATGTGTGTTTGTGGAGTTTCAGTAATGTATGTGGGTGATTTGAAGGACTTGTGTGAGTCGAGCATGCTAATCCGTTATTTCTTGATGTTGTTGTTGCTAAATTGTGAAGTTTATGCATGAGATGGCTTGTTCCTTGGTTTTGAGTCTTGTTCTTTGTTTGAGGACAAACAAACTTCTAAGTTTGGGGGAGTTGATAAACTGAGATTTTACACTTATTTTCATACACGTTAGTGTTGAGTTTGTGTTGATTTGGGCGTGTTTTATCTCAGTTTATTTGTGTTTTCGTATATTTGGAAGTTTGGTATTACTCGTTGGTATTTTGCAGAAATTGTCCTTAAAAGGTGGTATGTGGAAACAAGGCTCGAAGTCCTGGACTTATATGAAGAATAGACGAAGAAACGGGACGAAATAAAGCTAGAAAAAGAGCCAAACTCGCGAGCTGACGTGGTAGTTGATTCGCGACTCAGTCGCGAGTCCACGTGGCGGTCGCGAATCGAATAGAAAGGCGAGACACTGTTTGATCGCTACAGAGAAGGGGGTGAGAAGAAGGAAATTCGCGACTCGGTCGCGAATATTTGACTCGGTCGCGAATTTGGTGCCACGTGGTGCCACGTGGGGTAGCGAGTGGAGTAGCGACCGATGTGTTCGGTAGCGAGCTCGCGAATATCAGAGGCGGTGGCAGCTTTTGTTTCCTATTCAGTGTCGAATTCTTACTAAGTATTTAAGGGTTTGAACACACGATTTTTGCACAGACTTAACCCTACCATAAGCTCTGGAGCACGGAGAAGAGACGATTGAAGACCATCGTGAAGAACAAGCTCTTAGGATTCGAGTTTTACGAGATTAGAGGCAGAATTGACTTCCGGGTTTTATTAGATTTTTATTCTCGTTTTACTATGGATTTTCGGATTAGTTTTTGCGTTGTTTATTTGACTATGGGCAACTAAACCCTAGTATTCTAGGGTTGATTATGATTCAGTTATGAACCTTTTTATTCAATTCAATCATTGTGTCTATGGTTTTTATCATGCTTTAATTATTCTTGCTTTTATTGTGTATTGATTAACTGGCCATTAATTGATACAATTTAATGTGTTAATCCATAATTCGAGAGATGAGTTTTAACACGAGATTTGGAATGATTAACTCGGTAATTAATAACACTCGAGAGAGTTGAGATTTTTGAGAGAGCTTTTAACCTTGTGATCATTTAGGAGTTACATGTTAGGTAATGAACGGAGACGTTATCAGTTAATGTGTAATCAATGTTTGCATTGCTCTGAGAAGAGATTGTGGATATTTTTGTGGTTGCTCTAGCATGATTTGAATTGGAATTTTGGCATGAGATTGAGTTAGATAATTGATGGATTAATTGTTGATTAATCAATCCTAGGATACGTTTGTTCTTCTGATTTATTCATTTGTTAATTTACTTGTTTCTTTTCTTGTAGTGGTTCATTTGATTTTATTATTTAATTTAGTTAATTTCACACTCATTAAGTTATTTAGTCTAGATAACAGCCGTAGGATAAATAGAATAACTAGTGGTTGATATTGAGTCTCCGTGGATCGACCTTGTTCACTGCTATATTATTAGCTTTCCTGTACACTTGCAGTTAGGTTAAGAAATTACCGAACATGTTCTTTCAAAACTTATAAACAAAAATCGAAATTAAATCGAATATTACAAAAAAATGCAATAAAAATAATAATTAAAAAAATAATTAATTAAATTTAACGATGGACCTAATGACGGAAACATCCGTCGTTAGTATATGACGGTCAACTTTGACTTTCTAACGACGGACAGTGTCCATCGTTAAGTCCACCGTTACTCTTCAAGGCGACTAATAATGTCGACAATATTAACGACGGACATGTCCTTTGTTAGTGACGTCGTTAATCCTCAAGACGACTAATAACGACAACAAACGTTAACGACCGTCAATATCCGTTGTTAGATTAATTTTCCGACGAAACCTTTATCTATCCGTCGTTAGCTGAGACTAACGATGGAAAAGTGGGATTTACCAATGGACAATTCCGTCGCTAAACAACGATTTTTTTTAGTGATCGACCTGTGATTACTTGCATATGTAGATGTGAGGAATATAATGAGCTAATTTATAGTTTTGTGAAGTCTTTAGTTTTAAAATTATTCGCAGTCGCGTTCCGTTGGGGATGGCCTAGTGGTGGAGTGAGGTTGTTTGGAGACCAAAAATCACGAGTTCAAATTTTCTCAATATCCCACATCGGATGTGTAAAAAAAAAAACTCGAAGTTGCTATTTATGAATATATTTTTGAGTATCTCAACATAAGGCGTTGATAAACTTTGATTCTATGACTTTTTAGTTATGTGATCAACTATTGATTGTTGCACTAGAACTACGAGGTAAGATTTTAATTACTTGTATGTTTAAGTTTTTATCTTATCTTAAAAGATAATGTATTATATGTAGAGATGAGGTTGTTCAAAAAAGAGGGGTTGTCATTTGGGTGGGGGGAGGGGTTTATAAGATGTGATTCCACTTATTTTTATTTTTGTGTATATTTTTATTTCAGTATTCGAAATTATTTTCTGTTGGAAAATAGGATTTAATAAAGTGAGTGTGACTCATTTTATCCGATTTTTCGTGACCGGGATATTTAATTTTGGAGGAATTAAATACCGTACGATTGATCTATGTCATGAGTAGATAATTGTAGTATTTTTATTTGCTCAAATCCGATTTTCGGTGAGTGAGAAATAAATGGTTAAAGTTGGTCACACGATTGGGCATTTATGGTGTGTGGGATAATGTGTTTAAGACACATTAAAGAATCCCACATTGATTTCTTAATCAAGTTAAGAAGTGTATTTAAGTGTATTAACACTTAAGTGAAGTAATTGAGTGCACAAGGATGTGGGCCATGAGCCCACATGCGCACACACGCGCGCGCCCGCCCGAGCCCGAGCCCGTGCCGGTGCCGGTGCCCCGTGCTCGGCTCGTCTCGTCTCATCCTCGTCCTCGGACTTGGATCTTGGACTTTGGGTGGACTTTGGGCGTACGTGGGCTTCCGGGGCTTAGCCGTATCAGTTTTACGGTACAGAAACAGTCGGGTCGGCGGATCGACTATCCCCTGTAGTGGAGGTGTGCCTATAAATAGGACATTCTGCATAATCGATCACACCTTCATCTTGTTGCATACGAATCCTTTCGAGTCAAAGCTCCCAGTTCTCGACGTTGTCTAGTTCGCCGAAACCTTGCTGGATTTGTGGTGCTACTGCCGGAAGGACGAAGCCGTTTTATTTTTGAAAGACAACTGCCAAACCGTGAGCACTAGCCGGGGCGTATTTGTCTTGCGGAGAGAGGTCCCCTCGACTCGGCTTGCCGGAATCTGCACACCGGTTCCTATCTTCTTGCTTTGTTTAATTTCAATTTTTATTGTAATTGTTATTCCTTTATTCCTCTACCTTCTTGTTGTACTTCAGTTGTAATTCAATTCCAGTGAAGTGTAAAAAACGAGACAACAATCGCAAGATAAATCACTAAGACTAAAATTAATCAACTACCTTTGCTGGAATGACGTCTTCATCCAACACCGTTGCTCCAAGGACCATTCCTCATGGCCAAGCCGAGAAGCCGGAAAAGTTCTCCTGGTTGGACTTCAAGAGGTGGCAGCAGAAGATGCTCTTCTACCTAACCACGCTCGAAGTTGCTGGATACATCAAAGAGGAGGCTCCTGTGGTCGAAGAAAATGAGCCGGACGTCAACAAACAAACGGCGTACGATCAGTGGATCAATGGTGATTTTCTTTGTAAAAATTATATTCTTAATGGCTTAGTAGATAGTTTATATTCTATATATAGAAATGTAACTAGTGCTAAGGAACTGTGGGAAGCTCTAGAAAAGAAGTACAAAACTGAGGATGCCGGAACTAAGAAGTTCGTGGTGGCAAAGTTTCTCGACTATAAAATAGTGGACACCCGGTCAGTAATGGACCAAGTGCAAGAGCTTCAGCTCATTATGCACGACGTTCATGCTGAAGGGATGGTCCTTCCCGACTCTTTCACCGTTGCTGCCGTGTTGGAAAGATTTCAAGAGCTATCTCAAACACAAACGAAAGGAGATGACTCTTGAAGATCTTGTGATTAAGCTTCGAATTGAAGCCGATAACCGAAAGGCGGATCCGAGACCACGAGTCCCGATCGAGGCCAAGGCTAACTTGATGGAACGTGGTGGACCATCAAATAGCAACAAAATGAAGCGCCCGGGTCAAGTTGACAAAGGGAAGAAGCCGATGACAAAGTTCAACGGCAATTGCTTCAATTGTGATAAGCCGGGGCACATGTCCAAACATTGCACGGCTCCAAAGAAGAAACGTACTAACTATGGTGCGCATTTGGCGGAACATAACAACAAAGGCAAAGGCAAGGCCCGTCAAGATGACTGGGATGACGATGATTTGGCTGCCGTTGTGTTCGAGGCCAATCACGTGGACAACTCGAGAGAATGGTTCATCGACACCGGGGCTACTTGTCACGTTTGCTCGGACAAGAGCTCGTTTGCTACCTACAAAGCTGTTGAAGGTAGAAAGTTGCACATGGGGAACCAAACCTCGTCTGAAGTGGTTGGTGTGGGCAACGTGGTTTTGAAGCTGACTTCAGGCCAAGAGCTGACTTTGAAGGATGTGCTGCATGTTCCGGACATCCGCAAGAATCTGGTTTCAGGCTCGCTGTTAGTCAATCATGGTTTTAGACTAGTGTTTGAGTCTGAAAAGTTTATTTTGAGCAAGTACGGAAGGTTCCTTGGTCGGGGCTATCTCGCCAATGGACTTTTCAAAATGAATGTAATGGCGATGCGCCGTGTGGCAAAAGAAAATGCTAATAAAATTGTTTCTTCTGTTTACTTGCTTGTTGAGTGCTCGGATTTATGGCATTGTAGATTAGGACACGTTAATCTAAGTGCTATAAAATGTTTAGTAAATTTAGATTTGCTAAAAGTGAACCAATTTAATACACAAAACAAATGTGAAGTTTGTGTTGAAGCTAAATTGGCTAAGTTACCATTTCAATCGGTTGAACGGAGCACTAAACCTCTAGAGTTAATTCACACAGACGTATGTGATTTAAAGTTTGTGCAAACTAGAGGCGGTAAAAAGTACTTTATTACTTTTATTGACGATTGCACAAAATATTATTATTTTTATCTTTTAAGAAGTAAAGATGAGGCGATTGAAGCTTTTAAGAACTTCAAAAATGAAGCCGAAAATCAACTAAGCAGTCGAATTAAAGCAATTTGAAGTGATAGAGGTAGAGAGTATGTTGCCCCGTTTGAAGAGTTATGCGCAGAGGCGGGTATAATTAATCAAACTACGACACCGTATTCACCACAGTCTAATGGTGTTGCTGAACGCAAAAACTGAACTCTTAAGGAGATGATGAATGCTTTGTTGATAAGTTCGGGATTACCACAGAACTTGTGGGGGGAAGCTGTGTTGACAGCCAACTATATCCTGAACAAAATTCCACTTAAGGGCAAGGATGTGACGTCTTACGAGTTGCGGAAAGGACGCACGCCGTCTTATAAATACCTCAAAGTGTGGGGGTGTTTGGCTAAGGTTGAAGTGCCACTTCCTAAACAAGTTAGAATCGGCCCTAAAACGGTTGATTGTATCTTTGTTGGGTATGCACTTAACAGTAGTGCATATCGTTTTCTTATTCATAAATCGGAGATTCCCGAGTTGACTGAAGGAACGATGATGGAGTCGAGAAATGCTATATTCTTCGAGAATGTCTATCCTTGTAAGAATAAGGATAGGACAAAAGGTAGTTCTGAGAAACGAACTTCTGAAGCTACTACTAGTTCTGATCATGTGGATGAAGAACCGAGACGTAGCAAGCGAGCTAGGACGGCTAAGACCTTTGGTCCGGATTTCATCATCTATATGCTAGATGATGAGCCAAAGTCTTTGAAAGAAACTCTATCTAGTCCAGATGCTGCGTTCTGGAAAGAAGCTATCAATAGTGAAATTGATTCCATCATGCAAAATCACACTTGGGAGTTGACAGATCTCCCAAGTGGGTGTAAGCCGTTAGGATGCAAATGGATCCTAAAACGAAAATATAAGGCAGATGGTTCTGTTGACAAGTATAAAGCTCGTTTGGTTACCAAAGGCTTTAGACAAAAAGAGGGGTATGATTTCTTCGATACCTACTCACCAGTAACAAGGATTACATCTATTCGGGTGCTTTTAGCGATTGCTGCTTTGCACAATCTTGAAATTCATCAGATGGATGTAAAAACTGCGTTTTTGAATGGTGAGTTGGAGGATGAAATATACATGGAACAACCTGAAGGGTTTGTTGCACCAGGGCAAGAACGAAAGGTGTGTAAGCTTGTTAGATCGTTGTACGGTCTGAAACAAGCACCTATTCAGTGGCACCTGAAGTTTGATAATGTGATGTTATCAAATGGTTTCAAAATCAATGAGTGTGATAAATGTGTGTATATAAAGAGCAGTTCTAATGGCTATGTCATAGTCTGTCTTTATGTAGACGACATGTTAATCATAAGCAGTGGACACCAAGTGATTGTTGAAACGAAACAAATATTGAAACGAAATTTCGACATGAAAGATATGGGCTTAGCCGATGTGATTCTAGGGATCAAGATAGTACGGACAAGTGGTGGAATTGTCTTAACACAATCTCATTACATAGAGAAAGTGCTTAAGAAATTTAACGCTTTTGATAGTCCGCCGGCTAAGACCCCATTGGAACTCAATGTATACTTGAGCAAAAACCGAGGAGAACCGGTAGCTCAAAAAGAGTATGCAAGGGTCATTGGGAGTTTGATGTACATCACTAACTGCACTAGACCTGATCTTGCATGTTCTGTGAACAAGTTGAGTCGGTACACGAGCAATCCAAGCAAAGAACATTGGAAAGCTCTAGTACGAGTTCTAAGATACTTGAAGTATACTTTGAACTTCGGGCTGCAGTATACAAGGTTTCCTCCTGTACTTGAAGGGTACAGTGATGCGAATTGGATATCAGACACAAAAGACTCATTTTCGACTAGTGGATTTGTTTTCACTATCGGAGGTGGAGCAGTGTCGTAGAAATCCACGAAACAGACTTATATAACCCGTTCTACCATGGAATCTGAGTTTATCACTTTGGATAAAGCGTGTGAAGAAGCAGAATGGCTTTGCAACTTTCTAGAAGACATTCCATGCTGGAAAAAACCAGTGTCGTCAGTGATGATTCACTGTGATAGTCAAGCGGCTATCGGAAGGGCACACAATACTATGTACAATGGTAAGTCTCGACACATACGTCGGAGGCATAATACTGTGAGACATATGATCTCAAGTGGGATTATCTCAGTTGACTATGTGAAGTCAATAGATAATCTAGCGGATCCGCTAACCAAAGGGTTAAACCGAGATCAAATGGCTAAGTTGCTAGAGGGAATGAGTTTGAAATCTACACTCTAAGAGTGCTTGTAGTGGTAACCCAACCATGATGACTGGAGATCCCAAGAACTTGGTTCAATGGGAAAACTAAGCTACAAACATTCGGTTTGGTAGCACTTGGAAAATTATAAGTGTACATTTCCCTGTGAGCAAACCAAGTGCACACCTGTCAATGTGGTGAGGATAAGTCCTATGACTTTTAATGATTCCTAAACCTAATGAGGTTGAGTATGGCAGGATACTCGGAAGAGGAGATCACCTATATAAGTGAGAAGTGGGGCCGCTTCTAAAGAGATACTTATGAACTCAAAGAGGTTGTCAATGGCCTGAAAAGGACACAAACGTGAGAACAGATAATATTTGATATACAGCTGTTTTCAATACTATTATCTCGGTATACTCTAAGGATGTATAGTTCAAGGCATCATGTCCACTAAACAACCGGTATACTCGATAGTGTTGGAATATGGAAGGTTCAAAGTCACAAGCTACCTATCCTGGTGCAGTTGTGTTTCTAAGAGAACTGGGCTGCTTGTCTGCATACATGCATGCACTATTTCCACTCATGTGGGGGATTGTTGGAAAATAGGATTTAATAAAGTGAGTGTGACTCATTTTATCCGATTTTTCGTGACCGGGATATTTAATTTTGGAGGAATTAAATACCGTACGATTGCTCTATGTCGTGAGTAGATAATCGTAGTATTTTTATTTGCTCAAATCCGATTTTCGGTGAGTGAGAAATAAATGGTTAAAGTTGGTCACACGATTGGGCATTTATGGTGTGTGGGATAATGTGTTTAAGACACATTAAAGAATCCCATATTGATTTCTTAATCAAGTTAAGAAGTGTATTTAAGTGTATTAACACTTAAGTGAAGTAATTGAGTGCACAAGGATGTGGGTCATGAGCCCACACGCGCACACACGCGCGCGCCCGCCCGTGCCCGTGCCCGTGCCCGGTGCCCGTGCTCGGCTCGTCTCGTCTCGTCTCGTCTCGTCTCATCCTCGGACTTGGATCTTGGTAATTGGACTTTGGGCGTACGTGGGCTTCCGGGGCTTAGCCGTATCAGTTTTACGGTACAGAAACAGTCGGGTCGTGGAGCGGATCGGCGGATCGACTATCCGGGTCTATAACGGCTGTGGACCGGGTCGTGGGTACACATGGTGCATGTCCAGCTTGAAGGGTGTAACTCCCATGAGTTAAGAGTCTTCAAGTGAGTAACTGCCACTGGAGCTGGTGGAGCCTTCAGGTAACTGCCATCTGGTGCTGGTGGAGTTAGTGGGCTGGACAGTAAGTAACTCCTGTCGGGAGTCAAAGTCTGCAGCTGCCCTGGACACGTGTTGGGATCCGAGCCGACAAGGGACACCTGTCGGGATCTGCAGAAGGTAACTCCTAATGGCAGAGCTATAACTCCAGGGGGTTACAACACCAGGTTTGAATGCCCTCAAACCCTAGCTGTCCCCTGCAGTGGAGATGTGCCTATAAATAGGACATCCTGCATGGATCCAAATGCTACATTCTGCATAATCGATCACACCTTCATCTTGTTGCATACGAATCCTTTCGAGTCAAAGCTCCCAGTTCTCGACGTTGTCTAGTTCGCCGGAACCTTGCCGGATTTGTGGTGCTACTGCCGGAAGGACGAAGCTGTTTCATCTTTGAAAGACAACCGCCAAACCGTGAGTACTAGCCGGGGCGTATTTGTCTTGCGGAGAGAGGTCCCCTCGACTCGGCTTGCTGGAATCTGCACATCGGTTCCTATCTTCTTCCTTTGTTTAATTTCAATTTTTATTGTAATTGTTATTCTTCTACCTTCTTGTTGTACTTCAGTTGTAATTCAATTCTAGTGAAGTGTAAAAAACGAGACAACATTTTCCCCATCTTCATTGACAAAATAACGGATCTATGAATATAAATAATTAAAAATTGTCTTGTGTGGACAAGAATCCTAGCTCAATCCCTGCTTTTTTTTCTTTTTCTTTTTTTTTTTGTGTGGAAACAATACGTATTGAAGAGCCCGTACAGGTCATCCGTAAAAAATATATTAAGAATTATTGAGGGGGAGAGAGAGAGAGAGAGAGAGAGAGAGAGAGAGAGAATATAGCGGTGGTACCAAGCTTCGTTGTAAAGACAAAATTATGGGTCCCTTCCTCTTAAGGTAACCCTCCAACCTTAAAATCATCCTTTTCTGCTTAACATGTTTTCTAAATTAGGTAACATGCGATTCACGCTACGTCAACTGCCCACCGGCTCCCCCGGTTTTCTTCAACCAACAATTACCCCACATGTATAACTAATGTGTATGCATACATTAACACTCCAGGTGTCATGTCTTATCAATAATTATTTTAAATTATTATTATTTTTAAATAATTATTGAGATGACATGATACGTGCAGTTTTCGATAGTATTTTAGAGGATAGATCAATGGAATTTTGATACCTATATGCTTACGTAACATCTACTCCATCCACAGGCAGATTTAATTAAGGGGCCTTCATCAGATTTTTTTTCTTTTTTTTTTTCACAATACGTTTTGACGGGCAAGTAGTGATCCGGGGAGTCGATTTGCTAAATGAATACACACGATGCCTTGTCTAGAGCAAGGCTCATGCATACATTCGATGCGATCGGGTATGGATTTATATACATATGACTGTATAAAAGATAAATATTAAATGTTAAAATCTAATCAAATATATATAACCTTGAGTACATTGAAAAGCTTTGTCTTGTTTTCCTTTTTGTTTTCTATTTTTTTTTTTCATGGGGTAAGAAAGATGTCGGCAGAGGGTGGCCGGTATACGATGTTTGAATATGATTACCAATAGATAATGAAATTAACGTGCATCTGGTTTTGTGTTGAAATGATATTTTCAGACCAAAAACATTGCTTTTACAATGATGCTTTTGCAATGACACACACACACTCTCTCTCTCTCTCTCTCTCTCTCTCTCTCTCTCTCTCTCTCATTATTTGAATTTGATTCTTCGCGTTGAAATGAACTTCTATTTGTTTGAACCTTCATTGACGGACAAATCAGCAGTTAACAACGTTGTTATTCACTAATTCATCTTTAATCAATCAATTTATATTTAATTATTAAGACACTAATTAGTTAATTCTTTGTCTCTTTAGTACTTGTCGGTCCTAATTAATTAACTCCCATGCGTATTCACAAGCATCTCGCAGGTGCTACATAGGATCTCATAATTAAATAAATTTATTATATATCATCCTAACTATATATATCTACTTATAATTAAGTCTATTATCTATAACTGCTAGTATTTCTCCCGTGCGATGCACGTAATATTTCGACGTGTATAATATTGTAAGTATGTAACCAATAAACTGAACAATATACAATAATAGAGATATAGATGATATACAATATTTTTAATTTGTTATTTCCATGATGTAATAAATATGAATAATAGTAATCTATTAACATTGTTAAAGATTTCTTGGTATGAGTGAAATCCGTGTTAGTTTAATTACAATATTCACTGTATTTCTATTTATGTACGTTTAATGTATAAATTTATTGATAATTATATATTTACTATATATTTAAATTACAGAAATTATAATAACCTAAATAAATCAGAAAAAATATTTATTTATTTTCTAACTGTCGTACTCGTATATATACACGATGTAGTAACAATTGACACTTCATTTATTTACTTCATCGATGTTCAAAATGAAGAATATAGTATATCATAAAAATATAAAAAAAAAGAAAGATGAAAAATATAAAACAGATGAAATAAATTAAAAGAAAATAAAATTAAAAATTAAACCATTCATTTAATATAATTTACAATTACTCAACTAAAGTTTACCAGCAAACATAATCCCCTAATCCTAACAACTAATACCAATCATTCTAAATTAAGCCATCTAATTAACATTTATTCTATTAAGTTTTTTTGTTAATACAATTTATTTTTATCATTTTTCTACAATAAATGACCAATAATAACCCTTATTATAAATTAAGAAAATTATTGTATCTAAAAAATTATTCAATAAAAGAAAAATTTTATTTTGTTCACAAATATTTGAAACAGCACAATGATAAATTTATCAAATAACTCAAATTTGTTATATGCAATATTTATTATAATTTATAATATATAAAAAATGTAAAAATTAAAATTAAAAGGTAAAAGAAGTTACATATAAATAAAATAAATTTACGTGATATCATGCCTATCATAAATATTTTTTAACTAATTAATTTTAGGTAATAACTAATACAGTGGACAATAGTGAAAATTTGAATTATGAAATAATGTAATGCGAATGAGTGTTTTTTTATATTATTTTTTTACCAACATATACATAATTTTCTTATATTCCATGAGCAAAAAAAAAAATGATTTCGTTCAAATATTTCGATAACATCAGTTAAAATTGAAATACTTATGTCATTTGATAAACAATGAAATAATATTTTTAGATATATTTTGAAGTTAAATAGAATGTGATACATTAAAATAATTACGTTTGTGGTTCATATTTATGCATGTATACAATTGGTTCACTTCAATATTGATGTGGACGTATTAATATTTCACTAAAAATCATTACATTATACTGATGCAATATGTGATAAGAATAATAAAATTTCCATTAGGTATATAATAACTATAATTTTTCACGTACATTTTACATTTTTTGTATAAAATAAGAAATCATATATAATTAAATAAAATTAGAAAATAGGTTACAACGAATTATAAAACCAATAACTTATAATTAAGTCATATATCAATAATTTCACAATGTGATTCAAAATGATTGAAATTCATATATTACATTTAATTAGTTTAGTAAAATTGATGAATGAAATATTCTGATGATCAATTTTTTTTAAAAAATCTATGAATTATATATTCTAACAATATACCATTACAATCTTGTGAGATATTTTATTTCAATTCCTTCCCCAATATAATTGATGAATTTGTTAGCTCTTTCTCCATTACTCGTATTAATTCAGATCCAAAATTTCTTCTACTGATGCATGTCTTATAATAATATAAATTTTTCTTGCGAAATCTCGCATATTTTGATGGAAGGAAAGACCGATTTCTTTCACCAAATTGAAAAATTGAGTCCATAGAATATTATTTTGTTATCGATTTTAAAACATAAGAAAGATATTAGCATAAGTTAAATCGGTGAAATGAAAAATCACACGAACATACAAATTAATAATAGTAAAAAATTGGAACATAATAATATATTAAAAAAATTATACCTGTAATTATTTCAAGAGGGATTGTGTATGTTTAAATCTCATGAGAGACACCACAAGCTGTAATTTATAAGTATGAGATACATTCATCTCAAATGCTACTTTATGTTATAATTAATATAATTAAAAAATCAATCTATATATATGATCAAAGTATAAGCTAGACAACCTCAATTGTGGCGGTTGATTTATGTTGTGAAAATATTAAAATCAAACTTACATTTGGATGAATTAAAGTCGACATAATCACATAAAAAGTTCGGGCATTATAATTTTTTTAGAGGGTGATTTTGGTATCCTTCGTGGAAAGTTGATTAATTGGAGCCTTTAATGGTTCATTCGGAAGGTTGATTGAAAATATTAAATAATTTAGTAATTAATTATAATGTGATATTGATACAATTATAATATACAAATAGTCAAGAAAGAATATATATCTGTTCAACATCTAACTATCTATACAATATGGGTTCGTTTGCTAGGCTGTATGGTATAAGGTTGAATGTGTTTGACATGGGATGTATTTTACCGTATAAGATATCAATATCATGTTTGTTTTGGTGTATTAAAATTTATGTATTAATAATATATTGTTTGTTTAGATGTATTAGATTCTCTATAAAATTTCAATTTCTAAAATATCCTTTAATTAATTACCATATATTGTGTGAATATTCTATAATAACATTTTTAATTAATATCTGCAAGGTTATTTTAGTCTACAATTTTTAATAATTATGTATGGTATTAAATATCCCACCAGCAGAGTGTGATATGTTATACCATATAAATGGTTAACACATACCGGACCCTTGCATAATCATGGACTTCAATATTGCTAGCAAACAAAGTATTAGGGTGTCATAGGTATTTATCCCACCCTTATCCTACCTAGCAAACAAGCCCTAGATGAAATAATTAGGATATAATTTTATTTGATGCTAATTTTTATACATAAATTCTCATATACACTAAGTGCATGGATCCCACCCATCAGAAAGACGGATCACAATCCAACCCGATTCGACCCGTGACCCGAGATATAAAATAATTTCATGACCCACCTGATTCAGCTTTTTCATTTTCCTCTCCAATCGAAACCCTAGATGCTTTCTCTCTCTCTCTGACGTGACGATTTCTCCCCCGATCTGCTGCTGCATTTTCTCTTCACTACCGCTGATTGAAGTTCATCGATTTGATCGAATCTTTAGTATGAATCCGAGATCAAAGTCATAATTTTGAATACTCTAATCTCCAAGCTTCTCCAATTGGTGCGCTTCTTCTTCTTCTTCTTCTTCGGATGTTTGATGAATGAGGCTGGCTTCTAAGTGCTGATGGGTTGACCCATCTGATGGGCCAGACCCATCAGTCTCATGTATAGGAGACCAGCCCATTTTTATATAATACTCCCTCCGTCCCAATAGCAAGGTCCCCTTGCTATTGGGCACGAAGATTAAGGAGGAGTAGATTAGTTGGTAAAGTAAGTGGGGTCCACTTCATTAAGGAGTGTGATATTTAATGTTAATATATCAACCATTTCCCTTTACTTTTTTAACCCCATTTCATGGCCCTCATTTTTTATTTTACGTTTTGTCGAGCAATATTTTTACGAGTGATATTTGTGGAGCAATATTTTTACGAGTAATATTGATTTAAGCATATGGACCGAAAATTGAAATCAAACAGTTTGCCACTGGCGAATATATAATCATATTCCATAGTTGCTATATTTTGAAAAAAATGAGATCACAATTCATTCAATCATATGGACCGAAAATTGAAACCAAAAAATTTGCCACCAAAAGGTTCCCTCTAAAGTTCAAATATGCTGCTAATCCTATAAATACATCAACCAAGACAATCTAACATCACAAACAAAACGCAAAAAAGATGAGAAAACTCAGTTTTGCTGAGTCCTAAAAAAATCAAGCCTTGGAGTTCCTTCTTGAATGCAGCACTGACGGAAAAATACCGAAGGGCAAAATCAACAAAGCTGCCACCAAATTCCAGGTATGTAGAAAGTCTATCAGTCGACTATGGGCTGTAGCAAATGCACATTGAAGAAAAGGCAAAATTTACTAGAACTAAGAGAGTTACACTTGATTTAGAAAAAATTTCCAGGCTACCACTTAAGAAGAGAAGCAGCATAAGAACCTTAGCACATGGAATAAACTGCAAAAAGTCTACAGTTGGGAGATGGATTAGGCAAGGGCTGATCAAAGCTCACACATCAGCTATTAGGCCTGACCTAACAACTTCTAATAAACTATTAAGGTTGAGATTTTCACTTGAAGCCTTGGAACTAGATAGGATTCTGAATATTCTAAAGTTTAGAAGCAAGCACAACACGGTGCACATTGATGAGAAGTGGTTTTATATGAAAAAGAGAGTTACACTTGATTTAGAAAAAATTTCCAGGCTACCACTTAAGAAGAGAAGCAGCATAAGAACCTTAGCATATGGAATAAACTGCAAAAAGTCTACAGTTGGGAGATGGATTAGGCAAGGGTTGATCAAAGCTCACACATCAGCTATTAAGCATGACCTAACAGCTTCTAATAAGCTATTAAGGTTGAGATTTTCACTTGAAGCCTTGGAACTAGATAGGATTCTTAATATTCTAAAGTTTAGAAGCATGCACAATACGGTGCACATTGATGAGAAGTGGTTTTATATGAAAAAAGAGACACACAGATTCTACATGGCTCCAGAAGAGGCTGAACCACACAGGTCATGTAAGAGCAAGAAGTTCATCGCAAAAATAATGTTTATGTGTGCAGTATGCAGACCTCTGTTTGCAACAGATGGTAAGATTGGAGTGTTTCCTTTCACTCATAAGGTTCCAGCACAACGGTCATTAGAGACTAAAGCAATTGAGTCAGTAATAAAGGAAGTGATCGTGGACTGTCTGATTAATCAGGTATGGAACAGTGTGTATGCCACATTTAATGATCATTGTAATAAATGATCTTTATTGTAGATTTTACTAGCTATAAAGGCAAAGTGGCCACCATTTGCAAGCAAAGTCATATACATACAACAGGACAATGCTAAACCACACATAAAAGATTCAGATCTGATTTTCAGGAAGTCATCAAATACAGATGGCTTTGAGTTCAATCTGGTTCAACAGCCACCCAACTCACCAGATCTGAATGTCAATGATTTGGGGTGGTTTAGGAGTAATCAATCCTTGTAAACAGAAATAGAGACACATACAGTTGATGAGTTAGTAAATGCAGTGATTACTTCATTTGAAAACCTATGCCCTACCAAATTAAACAAGGTTTTCTTGACTCTGCAAGGTTGTATGGTTGAGATAATGAAAGTTAAAGGACACAATTGCTATAAGATCCCGCACATGGGGAAAGATGCACTTATTAGGGCAGATAGCTTGCCTTTGAACTTGGAAGTTCATGAGGAATTGGTGAGACAGTGTCTCACATATTTAATGGAAGCTGGCAGTGTGCATGGGATAGAAGAACTAATGAATACCCTAGGTGTTGAAAGGCTGGAAGGGAATTAACTGAATATGTCAGACACAACCATTTTTTATAGGTTGAAGTCATTTTATGCAGGTTACAGTCATTTTGTAATGATAAAGTTTCTGTAAAGATGCAGTTATACTCCATAATTGCAGATAACATTTCATATATTCATGTTTTTGTAAAGATGCAGTTATATATTGTTATTATTTCTCCATGATTGCAGTTAACAATGTTTCCAGGCAAGCACAAACCAGAATCCAAATAATGACATATCATCATTAAAAATGAATCACTTATGTCATTGCTCAATAGCTAATGTGTGAGCACATTTTTATCATTTCAGCACACATTAATCTCCCAAAATATCACATTTGTATCATATCAATACACTTTAGCCTCCCAAAATACTCCCACAAATCGAGCAAGAACCAATATCATTAGAACAGAGACTCCAACAAATATCACCAGAACAGAGACTCCCACAAATCCAACCAATATCAACAAAATATCACCAAAACAGATACCCCAACAAATATCACCAGAACATAGACTCCCACAAATCAAACCAATATCAACAAAATATCATCAATATCAACAAACTATCACCAGAACAGAGACTCCCACAAATCCAACCAATATCAATAGAATGGAGCCAGGGTTAGATCTCACCAAAACAACAGCAGGGTTAGATCTCACCACTTCGAAGTACCGAGGGAGTAATATTTGGAGCATCGAATTGGCCATCTCGGCTCTCCAATCTCTGCCTTGAGCTTGAATCTCCGTTGCCGTCACCACTTCAGCCTCTGTGTCCTCCATCACCCTCATCGAAGCCTCTGGAGTTTCAGGGACAAACTCCTCCACTAGCATCATCAAATCCTCTTGAGTTTTTGGGACAAATTCATCGGAATCTTCCACGGATGAACACGAAGCCTCCTCCACCGACGGCTTACAGAGTTCGACACAGAGGCTTATATGAAGATGCATATTGACAGCGTGCAAGGCAGATCTATGCAATAGATCTGAAATCTAATCTGAATCGACACAGATGAGAGGGTTTTGGGGCAAATTTGGCCGAATTAGTGTCGAATCATCACAGAGCTTGTCACGCCCCAATTTTCATAAAATAAAATAATAACAATAATAAAGAAGGGACGTCACCTTTATTAAAATATAAAATATTTAACTTTAATACAGCGGAAACTAAATAATAAAAACTTTTTAGAAATCCATCATCACACGTCACCACGCACATCGCCCGAGTAAATCATCAACCTGAAAAATATAATAGCTTTGGGGTGAGTGCTATTGACTCAGTGGGATCCTTACATTTATCCAAATTATAAGAAATAAACATTTAATACAAGCCATAATATCGCTCAACATAACACCAAACCCGAAGGAAAGGATCATAACATAACATCAAACCCGTAGGTAAGAATCATAACATAACACCAAACCCGTAGGTTAGGATCATTTAGCCTGTAAATTCGCCTGCATAATGAATATAACATATAATAAGGATAAATGAACTTTTAATTCCACGTAGGATTCCCCACCTTGACTTGAACTTTGACTTTTGGAAAAATAACACAGGTTAATTAAGTCCACGCGCGGCCTATTAAATATAAATATATAAACATTAACATAAAATATAATAAATAAATAACTAATTAGATAAATATAAATAAATCATTATAATAAGTTTAAAATAATTTGCATGTAGAGGCGCCCAAAAATAACCGGACCGGCGGTTTGTAACCGCCGGTTACACGGTTTTCCCCGGTTCCGGTTTGTACGGACGGTTACGGTTTGTAAACCGTAACCGTCAACCGTCAAATGAAGGTTCGGTTACGGTTTGGGGGGCGGTTTTGCACAAACCGCCGGTTAGAAACCGGCGGTTTGGCGGTTTAACCGCCGGTTTGGGTTTTTTTTTTTTTTTTTTTTTTTTTTTTTTTATCCCCTCTGTACTCCATGCATGTATTGTAATGATAAATTTGACTTTCATATATGATTGATTATTCTATTTTTCATTTATTTTGTCTCTGTAATGAAAGTTAATAATTTTGGTAATACTAAATTTTAATATACATATGCAAATGATCGATTACCTGTCTCGGGTAACTGCACAAATATTCACTAACTCTTATAATTAATTTATCGTGTTTAGTTTTGGTAATAATAAATTCAATTGTCATTTAGAAAAAAAAAACTATATACCTTCCATTGACACATGTAACATTTGATAAATTATTTCCAAATAAATAAAAAAGTAATCCAGTGAGATGGGTGTTTTCTTCGATCCTACTGTTTTATGATTTAATTTAATTTCATGATTGTTTATTAGGGTTCAAATCACCCAATTAGTGTTTATAATTATTTTTTAGTATTTAGATTTTAATTTTTATTAATAATTCATTATTATGGTTGGTTATTTTAAATTAAATTTTATAATTCATTTTTGTTAATAAATGTTGACTATGATTATTTATGTTATAATTAATTTATATTTTATAATGAACATATTAAAATCATGATAATAAATTATAACTTAATGTTAAATTGTAATTTGTTAATTTGTAATTTCATAGTTTGATTTACAATTTGTAATTTTATAATGTCGTATTATTTATCAAATTAACTTGTATTCTTAATATTCTTGTAAGTTGTAAATTGTATGTTATAAGTTGTAAATTGTAAGATATAAATTGTTAAATGTTAATTCTAATTTGTAAATTGTAATTTAGTGTTAAATTGTAACTTGTAAATTTATAAATTGTAATTTCATATTTTCATAGTTTGATTAATTTATAATTTTGTAATGTCATATTATTTATCAAATTAAATTGTATTATCATTTCTCAATATTCTTGTAAGTTGTAACTTGTAATTTGTAAATTGTAAGATATAAATTATAAAGTTATATAATAATATCAAAATTTAAATAAACTTGTGTTTTGTCATGCCTCTTAGTTTTTAACTTATAAATTTATAATTTTGTTGATTTAATTCGTCCAATCGTCCGTTAAAAAAAAAAAAAAAAAAAAAAAAAAAAAAACCGGAAACCGGCGGTTAACCGGATAACCGCCGGTAACCGGCCAAAACCGGCCGTGGTCAAAACCGGCGGTTCCGGTTGACAAACCGGAACCGTCAACCGTCTAGGCACGGTGCGGTTCCGGTTCCGACATTCCGAAACCGCCTAACCGGCGGTTTCTAACCGGAACCGGCCGGAACCGGAACCGTGGGCATCTCTATTTGCATGAACAATATGATTTAATAATATAATTTGAAATTTCAAAATAATGATGCATGTACTTTATTTAAAAGAATGTCCAAACCCAACTCATATTCCTTTACTTAATTCCACATCATCAATTCATCTACCATCCCACTCATTCACTATATTGATTTAATTCATTTTTCTTACTCCATCCTTCCATCTCCCGCGACAACTAGAACCCTAGCAAGTAAGCAATCTCTCTCTCTCTTTCACACACACACACACACATGCGCGCGCGCGAAATAAACCCAAGCAACCCCTTATCCATATCTTATCTCTTCTCATCTCTATTTTTCATGCCGAAGCACAAAGGTGGCATCACCGCCACTGCCGCCGCGATCACCACCGCCGAAACTTCCTTCTCTCTCAAACTCACTCAAAATCCTTTCCCAATGTAATGCACATGCATATGGATTTTTTCTCTTTGAAAAAGCTAGAAATGTAATTGCTTTTGGTGTGTTAACAATGAAACACAAAGCCTCTTTTTATAGTGAAAATTGGAGCAATGAAAGGTTTCCAATTAAATAAAAAATTTAATTTTATTTAAGAAGATGAAAGATGTAAGTTAATGCAAAATATATTTTATAATTTCTCATTTCATATTTTGTAAATTCACTTGAAGAAAAAAAACCAAAAGGACACCAATTTAATTTCTCAAATTTATTTTTTAAATGAAGTTGAAATAACTTATATAAATGCTATGATGTTATGGAAAAATATTTACTCTCATATCATTATTCACATGAAAAAGAGACCTTTCAAATGACCTCTTTTAAAACCTTTAAAATCAAATTTAATTTAACAAATAATTAAATAAACATTTTACACTTTTATATAATTATTTAATGTAATAATACTATGCAATAACTTTGAAAATGGATCAACTTATATAAAAGATTTTAATTTCAAAAGATATAAAATTTCCACTAAGCTAAAAAAAAATAGTGATAATAATAATAATAATAATAATAATAATAATAATAATAATAATAATAATAATAATAATAATAATAATAATAATAATAATGTAGGCACGACTTATAGGAATGTAACAAAATATTTTAAATTAACATGCACTGATAAATAATATTTTCGAACCACATTTTATAAAAAGGTAACGACAAATTTTAAAAAGATACGGGTCGTTACAGACTCTACCACTTAAAATAATTTCGTCCTCGAAATTCAACACACATAATAACCAATTGACATGAAGGATAAAATATTTGAACTTCTTTTACCTTTCTTCGGCACGATGCGGCGGACGTGATGATGATATTTTCATAAAATATGTTTTTTTTAGCAAGTCTACAGAAACGTAGACCCGCTCTGATACCAAACTGTCACGCCCCAATTTTCATAAAATAAAATAATAACAATAATAAAGAAGGGACGTCACTTTTATTAAAATATAAAATATTTAACTTTAATACAGCGGAAACTAAATAATAAAAACTTTTTGGAAATCCATCATCACACGTCACCACGCACATCGCCCGAGTAAATCATCAACCTAAAAAATATAATAGCTTTGGGGTGAGTGCTATTGACTCAGTGGGATCCTTACATTTATCCAAATTATAAGAAATAAACATTTAACACAAGCCATAATATCGCTCAACATAACACCAAATCCGAAGGTAAGGATCATAACATAACATCAAACCCGTAGGTAAGAATCATAACATAACACCAAACCCGTAGGTTAGGATCATTTAGCCTGTAAATTCGCCTGCATAATGAATATAACATATAATAAGGATAAATGAACTTTTAATTCCACGTAGGATTCCCCACCTTAACTTGAACTTTGACTTTTGGAAAAATAACACAGGTTAATTAAGTCCACGCGCGGCCTATTAAATATAAATATATAAACATTAACATAAAATATAATAAATAAATAACTAATTAGATAAATATAAATAAATCATTATAATAAGTTTAAAATAATTTGCATGAACAATATGATTTAATAATATAATTTGAAATTTCAAAATAATGATGCATGTACTTTATTTAAAAGAATGTCCAAACCCAACTCTTATTCCTTTACTTAATTCCACATCATCAATTCATCTACCATCCCACTCATTCACTATATTGATTTAATTCATTTTTCTTACTCCATCCTTCCATCTCCCCCGACAACTAGAACCCTAGCAAGTAAGCAATCTCTCTCTCTTTCACACACACACACACACACACGCGCGCGCGCGAAATAAATCCAAGCAACCCCTTATCCATATCTTATCTCTTCTCATCTCTATTTTTCATGCCGAAGCACAAAGGTGGCATCACCGCCACTGCCGCCGCGATCACCACCGCCGAAACTTCCTTCTCTCTCAAACTCACTCAAAATCCTTTCCCAATGTAATGCACATGCATATGGATTTTTTCTCTTTGAAAAAGCTAGAAATGTAATTGCTTTTGGTGTGTTAACAATGAAACACAAAGCCTCTTTTTATAGTGAAAATTGGAGCAATGAAAGGTTTCCAATTAAATAAAAAATTTAATTTTATTTAAGAAGATGAAAGATGTAAGTTAATGCAAAAGATATTTTATAATTTCTCATTTCATATTTTGTAAATTCACTTGAAGAAAAAAAACCAAAAGGACACCAATTTAATTTCTCAAATTTATTTTTTAAATGAAGTTGAAATAACTTATATAAATGCTATGATGTTATGGAAAAATATTTACTCTCATATCATTATTCACATGAAAAAGAGACCTTTCAAATGACCTCTTTTAAAACCTTTAAAATCAAATTTAATTTAACAAATAATTAAATAAACATTTTACACTTTTATATAATTATTTAATGTAATAATACTATGCAATAACTTTGAAAATGGATCAACTTATATAAAAGATTTTAATTTCAAAAGATATAAAATTTCCACTAAGCTAAAAAAAAATAGTGATAATAATAATAATAATAATAATAATAATAATAATAATAATAATAATAATAATAATAATAATAATAATGTAGGCACGACTTATAGGAACGTAACAAAATATTTTAAATTAACATGCACTGATAAATAATATTTTCGAACCACATTTTATAAAAAGGTAACGACAAATTTTAAAAAGATACGGGTCGTTACAGAGCTCAGATTTAACGAGTGAATCTTCATCGTTCTCAGAAATGGCGGTAGAATCGTGAAGATTTTAGATGGGGGCAGAGCTTGCTATTTGGGATGGAGAGAATTTCCGTTGCATGACGACAGTGAAAAAGAATGGAGAAATGAGTGTTGCAAGTGGAGAGAGAGAGAGAGGCGATGGTGTTGCAGGCGGAGAGAGCGAGCGAGAGGGAGAGAATTGAAGAGAGGCGAGCACAGTGAAATGAGAGAGGGCAGGGGCCGATTAGGGTTAGGGTTTAGGATTGGGCCCATCATTAAGATTAGTGTTTAATTACTCCCTTATTATTCCCTAATTTTTTCCATTTTGGGTATGAGACTTTGGTATTAGGACGTCCCAAAAAGGCAAGAGGAACCTTGCTATTAGGACGGAGGGAGTATAATTCATTCTATATTACACATGATTGGAAGATGATATTGATAGATGATAAACCAATTAGATGTAATTACCTACGTAATTTCGGATACTAAAAGACAGAAATTGTAAATGCGTAGCCATATCATAAAATTAAACTAATTTCATAATTATATAAATAGAATGATTCAATAGTCAATTACTTACACTAATAATTAAACGTAATTCAGTTCCTTATCATTGTTAATTTTAGAAATGCATTAATATTGTTGAAAAATAAGCGGCTTTATCGTAGAATTAAAATATGCACATAAATCTAATATATTATCAATTGACTAAAATATCATTTTGTAAATGGGAGGGAAAAATCATGTGTCAGAACTCTATTTATATATATATATATATAGATTTTGTATAGACGTGATTAACATAATTATATGATAATGTTCTAATTAATTATATAGAATATAATGGAATCTATTTGGAATAATTATATGACTAATTATTGTATTAATTAAAAATTGACATTTCTACCATGTAATCCGGACAAACGCATGAATGAATAAACACATGTTAATTATAGTAGCACATAATTTGCATTAATTATAAAAACATTTTATTGATAGAAATTTGCATGTAATATTAAATTGAATAACTTATTAAATTATTAAGTAAATTTCACTTTTGATCCCATTAGAATATGGTCAAAATACTTTTAGTCCCCAAAGTTATTTTTTTGGTCCCAAATGATATTTTTCGATAATTTTGGTCCCATAAGATATTTTTCCAACAATTTTAGTCCCAAACTAACTGAGATCTTTGGTGCACTAGACAACACAAATTGATTTAAGATAGAAAGACAAGATGCCTTGAATTTTGGAACGCATGTTGTTTGTTTTCATTTGCACGAGACACGTCTCAAATTCACCAAAATTGTTAGTTTGAGACTAAAATTATCGGAAAAATATCTTATGAGACTAAAATTGTAGGAACAATATCTTATGGGACCAAAATTGTTGAAAAATATTATTTGGGACCAAAAAAATAACTTTGGGGACTAAAAGTGTTTTGATCATATTCTAATGGGACCAAAAGTAAAATTTACCTTAAATTATTGTATTATTAATCGTCTAAAATACATTTGTATATGGGCGGGAAAAAGTGAGTTACAAAAGTGTGTTATAATATATATATATATACACGCGCGCGCACACACAGAGAGAGAGAGAGAGAGAGAGAGAGATTTCTTTAAACTTAATCAAGTGCATTACTATGTTTTTTTTTTATGTTTCACTTGCATAGTTGCATGCAAGACTAGGGCTGTAAACGAGCCGAATCGAGCCGAATACCTTCAAGCTCGAGTTCGGCTCATTTAAGTTATACTCGGTTCGAGCTCGAGCTCGAGTTCGACTCGAGCTTCGAGTTTGAGTTCGAGTTCGGCTCGAATTAGAAAATTCGTAATCGAGTTCGATTCGAGCTCGGCTCGAGTTCGGCTCGATAAGGATATGTTCAAGTTCGATTAAAAAAATTCGATAAAAAGCTCGATAATAATAAAATTTGTGATCGAGTCCTTTTCTTTTCTTTTCTAGATTTTCTTTAATTATGTTTATTTTTATTTTATTTTCTTTAAACTAATTACTTAATTATGTAATTGTAGTCATGCTTATTACTCATTTAATTATTTTTCATTATTAATATAGGTGTATTCAAATTTTAATATATATTTACCTTAATTTGAATTAAAATTTCAAAAAATAAAATAAAATTCTAATATAATTTATAAATCATAATTTACTCATGTCTCATTTTATTTTTATTTTATCATCATTCATTTTCACTTTTTATTTAAAAATTGTATTCATTAGTTAATTAGTAATTTATCTCACTATCCATGATAGCTTTTTTTTTTTTTCAAACTTCAATATACAAATATTTTACAATCATCTTAATTCAAATTCAAATTTCAAAGTGTTTTGTATTATGCAATTTATAAATTATAATTCAAACATATCTCATTTTCTTACTATTTTATCGATTATTCAGTTTCATTTTTATATAAATTGTAATTATATTAGTTGATTGATGATATAGTTCATTATTCTTGTTAGTTTATTATTTTTTACTACACATTCACACATGTTCCAACTGATAAGTAAATATTTATAATAATCTTAATTCGAACACAAATTTTAAAGTTTTTTATAATATGATTTATAAATCATAATTTATTTTTATTGTTATATCTCAATTTTCTTTTATTTTATTGGTATATAAATTAAATATTTCAATGAGGCACGCTAAAGTATACATAATATTTGTATATTATATAATAATTGAGTAAATTCATATAATATATATTGTCGAATCAAATGAACTAAGTAATTATCAGACACTATTAATTGTTTGTTGATGAATAATTGTGATCAATATAATGATGTTTGTTTGATATCATAGGTTTAATCAAATTCATTTGTGTTTATTTCATTATCAAATCTCAATTCTTAATTATAACTATAAACTATAATTTTAATTACCTCATAATTAGATAGTTTTTTGTTAGACTTCTTCAAAATTCAAATATACTATTTTATATTAATATTTTAAATAAATAAATTTTAAATGGATATCTTAAAGTTGGATAATTAATATTTTATTACATTATTTTTTTATCATATAAATCTATTTACATATTCCTATTTTTTGTTTAATAAAATAAGCTTAACTTAATGTTTGTAAATCTCATTAATTGATTCCGTTTTTTTATGATAATACTAATTCTTAGATTTCGTAGAGTTCATATAGTCTGTTATTATTAGTTGAATATATTTATCTGATAAATTGACAATATTATATTATATATGTTTATATAAATATAATATATAAATATTTGCATATATTTAAGTTTTGGAGAATTGTTATAAAAACGTTATTTGATTCAATTAACATAATTGTTAATAATTTGGTCGAGTGACTATAATAACAAATTGAAATACATTTGGCTAATGTTTGAATCATGTTGGGGGTGAAAATTTAAATTTTTTTAGCTTATTTGTCAAAGCTCGATTACAAGCTCGATTAAGCTCGATTAAGCTCGATTACAAGCTCGATTAGAAGTTCGATTAAAAGCTCGCGAACTACTCGATAAAAGCTCGTTTATAGTTGAACTCGAGCTACTCGTGAGAAGCTCGCGAGTAGCTCGAGTTCGGCTCGAGAAAATTATCGAGCTCGAAAAAAAGCTCGAATTCGGCTCGTTTAATAAACGAACGAGTTTTGATCGAACTTTTTTCGAGCCGATACCCGAGTAGCTCACGAACAGTTTGGTTCATTTACAGCCCTATGCAAGACGTTTAGACGATTCATTATTGTCATTATTAATCTAAATTACCAATTAATAATAATAATAATAATAATAATAATAATAATAATAATAATAATAATAATAAAAGAAACAGTAATGTTGATTACGAAAAACACATTCAAAATAAATGAATTAATTGAAAAAGAAAGGCAAGAATCTCATACAACCACCCAACGAATTGAAGAAATAGTTGAAGCTCTTTATTATAGTTAATATTCATTATTATATAGACACCAATAAATATTTATATATATATATATAAATCAGCCAAAAGAAAGTAGCCGGTAATGCCAATGCAGGACAAGTTGTACTAATGTTTGTACTAGGAACACACACACACACACACACACACACACACACACACACACACATATATATATATATATATATATATATATATAACATGGTGAATTATATATGTGCGGCAAAATAATGTCGAAGTCTTGATCTCTTCTAAAAGAAAACGCCAGAAGTCATGAAATTCACACCACATAGGTAGCTATCACAAACATTATATTAAATCAACCTTTTTTTTTAATTACAAATTATATATGAAATTTTAAAATGAAAAATAAAAGTATCACCTACTGTAACTATTAATTAAAGCTCTAAGCTATCTTAATGCCAGAAGTCTCCATTCAACTTAATTGACTACATAAAGTCATTATTATATACAAGTGGACTTTTCAAGTAAAAGTTCAAACGAAGCATTATGGGACCGAGCTTTTAGTTACTAATTACCAATTATTTAAATACAATACTAGTTTTTTTTTTTTTTTTTTTTTTTTTTTTTTTTTTTTTAACTCACACACCCGACCTGTGGTATTGAGAAGATTCGAACCCGTGACCTTTGGTCTCCAAGCAACCTCAATCCACCACTAGGTCATCCCCATCAGGACAAATACAATACTAGTTTGTATCTTCTATTTTTAATATATACTAGTATTACACCCGTGCGATGCACGGTTATAAGTATATAAATAATTTATGATAAATATTTTGTACAAATAAAATAATTAGTTTGTATTTAAATAATTAATAAAAATAATTAGAATAATCCGATAAACCTTTCCACAACATACTTGAAGAACAATTATAAGTGGATGGGCAATTTTATCCTCAAATCAGCGGATTAACGCTTTTGGCCACCTAAAAAGTATAATTGGTACGTTGTCCCCTTAAAATGATAGAAAAACAACCAATTAGAAAAAAAGATACCTAAATAATAGGAAGGAAAAAATAATGAAATATACTCAAGTTGTCGGAGTGGGATAAATACATGCTTCGTAGGATGTCATTCCAAATTCAACCAAGGAATGTAACCTACCATTATAACACTTTCACAACTTTTTAAAAATTCCAATATGAATGTGTTACCAAATACCAACAACAACAATTCGATCTCCTCATGATGTGGTAATAGAATGACATTGAAGTCACATGATCCATTCCCATTCAAGATCGAAAAGCATAAAAAACAACACTTAAGTCTCCATAAATTTCACTACCAATCAATCCTTTTAAGATATTCTTAATCCTGACGATCCTGCAAATAGTATCTCCACAAATTAGTGTGATGGATTATATCTTTATTCCTAATAATTCATGATAGCAATGACAATGAAAATCTTTATTCCATGTGGAGTCGTGTTCTTTTCTCAGCAATTACACAAGAATTATAATTAACATAGTGTTGAGTTTCAAAAACTCACTTCAATGAGAACTTTAAATAAGTTCTTAAAATGAAATAAACTTGTGACCAGTTAAACTACAAATAATTTTTCTTGCATATTCGGTGTGAGCTGTCTTACTTCACAAATAATTTATAGTCTATAATATATGTATAGAGTACTGAAATATTCTACATGCATGTGTATCTATTCATTCCACAATATATTCATGACAATCACGTAATTAATTCAATTTCTCAATTTATTACCATAAATATATTATAGGATGACTAATATTGATTAACACAATATTTGGGAATATTTAGATCTTATTATAGATGTAGATATTATTTAATATCTTATTTATCTACATCCATATATACACTCCATCATGTGTGTGAGATATATGGTATATCAATTACTTAATTTTATATTTAGATTAAGAATGCTTTGGATTAATATTAGTATATTTAAATGTGTACATTTATTATTGTAGCCTAGAGATAAACGAAAATCAACTTTTTTTAAACACCCATTTTATAGTACACGAATTTAATGGCGGTACATAAGTGTATTGATAAAGGTAAATATTAAAATTAATAATTAATAAATAGAAGTTATGTGAATTTGATGGGATTTGACTGATTAGTGAATTATTGAACTGATATAATAATATATTTAACCTCAGTATTAATGCACCCAATTTAGGTAAATTATAAACTAATTTAGTTGTCATTACCTTCTCTTGTTATGAGGATTTGAGGGGAGAGCATAACATATAGGATTCCTTACATTAAATAATTGACATTGATAATACTATATACTCCATATAGCAGATTTGAGGCGAGAGTATAACATATAGGATTTCTTACATTAAATAATTGATATTGATAATACTATATAATATATAAAATATGTATATATATGTATATATATATCCGTTTCTGAAAATGTAGTTTAAAACTTGATAGTTTCTATTAATATAAATTATCTTACTTTTAGATATTATATAGATATAGATATAGAATATAAACATTTTCAATTATGACAGGATCACAATAGTTGAATAAGAAATGGATATTAGGACAGTTATTTTTGGCATAGATAAAATTAAATAAAATAAAACTACTGGATGAATCGGCCAAAACAGGATGAATAAAACTAACATGAATTAGATTACCACATGAATATATTGGTTTTATTTTTACATGGACCTTTTTTCATTGCAACTTCCAAACATCAAATACTATAAAAAAATGTGCAAAAAATTCAAAAAAAAAATGTAATTGCCGAAATTGTAAGAATTACATTGTGATTCGTCCCTGAAATGTAATTAATTAAGTTAAAAAAAATAATTATATAAGAATGTATACATAACTAATGCACACATCATTCACACAAAAAATAAATGAATTAATAAAAATATATACATCATTGCCAAGGAGAGAACTAATCGAAATCATCATCCTATATGAAAATTTTAAGTAAACAAATTAAATCAACAAAGTGGATTGTAAAAACATACCGAGAAAAGATTTTAATCGACAAAATAATTACAAAATGAGACTGAATGTAATTACCTAGCAAAGTTAATTGCAATTAAGAACATATATTATTGAAGGTTTGATTCAACAATTTACATACAAAATGGGAATAATGTTATTTGATTCTCCAAATAAATATTATACAACTATAATCGAAGAAAATAAGAAGTGATTTACAAAGTGAAAATAGAATGAAGTTACAAACTATATAAATATTGTACAATTATGATCGAAGAAAGTAAAAAGTGATTTACAAAGTGAGGATAAAATAAAGCTATGAACTACATAAACTTCCCGTAACGAAATATGGACCTTTTGATCAATTGCCTAAAAGATCGAAAAATGAGATATGAATTATGAAACAAACAAATGAAAAAATGAGTAAGGTGTGATTATCTCCTATACGACGGTCGAAGTAGAAGTAATCATATACTAGTATATCTCCCGCGCGATGCTCGGTACTATTTTATTTTATAATAATTGAAAGGTTAAAAATAAAATTTATTCATTTTAGATATATATCAAATACACGTATGTAGAAGTGTGCGAAACTAACGTATAAAAATATTTAATAAATTAAAAAACTAAACTTTATTTTAATGGATATGGACAATAATTGTCTTAATTACTTAATATTTTATTTAATTATGAATCACATGTGGTTTGTAGTTGTATAGTCAAAATTTACACTAAACAACACGATTTTATAATAAACAATTTATTATTATCAACGATTAAATAATATTTGATATATTTAAATAACTGACATGCATGTATAAGAAATATAATTATTTTAAATGTTAAATTTGATATGGATAATAAAGAAATTATTGCAGATGAGGTTACACTTACAAATTATGTTGAAATCATATTGGACAATGTATGTAATAATAATAATAATAATAATAATAATAATAATAATAATAATAATAATAATAATAATATTGTAGCACAAATTGAGACTTTTTTCGGCAACAAATGTAGATTAAATATCTTCCAATCCATGCATAAAAAAGGTAAAGTAATTAAAAAATGTTATATATATCAAATTTCCTAGCAATATAATAAAAAATAGGATTGCGAAAATTTATTAAAAGATCGTGGTTGTAATCTAAACAATTATAAATATATGAGAAATATCATATTACAACAATTAGTGTCGCTGCCGTTGTCTATTAGTTAGAAATTATTTATTATAAAAAAATTATTATCTAAAATTTAATTATTAAATTGTGAGATATCTATCAATGATTTTTTTCCTAATATATGTATAAATAGATAATGTAGTGTGACAAAAGAATAATGAATTATTTTTATAATAGATAATGAGACTAATTAAAATCACCTAGGACTTCATGTATGTACTGAGCATCATATATAAGTGTTATTTTTAGCATGGCAAAATTCATCCGTTACTTTATTTTATATATATTAAATTAGAGTCTAAGATTAACTTTGTTAATTTCAATAATAATGAAGCAACAATACATTAATCTTGAATATAATATGTGATTTTTTATATAAATCATAAATGCGGGTTAGACATAAAATATGAAATGTGCAACCCGTTAGTTGCCCAAAAAAAATCGGACCGGCCGTTATAACCGCCGGTTTGTCGGTTTGGCATTGTTCCGGAACCGTACGGACGGTTACGGTTTGTAAACCGTAACCGTCAACCGTAATAGGGCAGTCCGGTTCCGGTTTGGCGGACGGATTTTTTCAAACCGCTGGTTAGAAACCGTCGGTTTGGGCGGTTAACCGGCAGTTTGTATATATATATATATATATATATATATATATATATATATATATATTTTAACGGTCGAGATCACGATCCGCGTGATCTCGATCAACGACTAGGAACGCACGGAGGTGGATCGCTGACGTGGAACCGCCGGTTTGGGCTCCAAAACCGGCGGTTTGGCCGTTTTTTTTTTTAAATTTTCAAATTCAAATTTTAAATTTTTCCCCCCACTACCCAATTTTCACCTATAAATACCCCATCTCCTCCACCATTTCCACTCACACCAAACTCTCAATCTCTCTCTCTATACTCAAATTCTCTCTATTCTACTATTCTAGCAATATCATTTTCTTATTCAAGTTTTCTTACAAGTTACAATTTTACGAAGTTACTCTATAGTCTCTCCAGTCTCCACTCTCAATCTCTCAATATCTCGATTTCTTCATTTCTACAATTCTACTTATTTTCTATCATCCATTCATCCCTAATCATCATGTCTAGCCGAGGTAGCCGAGCCGATAAGGGTAAAGGCAAAGCTATTGCTGATAGTTCCGAAGCTCCACGTCGTCGTCGTCGTACTCATTCTGGAGTACATATTTCTAATGATACTGATACGACGTCGCCTCAATTTCAACAACAACAACCTGAAGAATATGTGAATCCCTATGGCGGAGCCGATAGCGCTTTCTACAACGATCCAAGTGGTGGTGGTTTCTACCATGATCCAAGTGGTTGCGGTTTTTACAACAATCCTACTTCTCAAATGGAAGTTGACAAAGAAGTGGCAAGATGGATCCAGTTTGAAGAATTACAACGATCTCAAGAATCTCGTGCTTTCAGCGGAAATCCATCCATCGATCTCGACACGGAGGAGGCGGAGGCCGTTCCAACAAGAAGTACGGCACTAAAATCTGCTCTCTTCACTATTCATTTCTGAAAGGTGGCAAGGAAGAATGAAGCGGGCGTGTTTGATTTGTATTGCAACTATTGTCCGAAGCAAAACAAATTTCGCATTGGAAGAGGCTATGGGACGTACTGGTCACACATCACCAACAATCATCAAGTCGAACTTGGACGTGCTCAAGCTCAATCGCAACTCAACTTCCAACCGGTAAGCAGTCAAAATATCGAAAGCCAAGGTGAAGGTACGTCGTACTCATCCCAACTCTTTAGGTTTGACCTTCTAGTTGCTAGAGAACAAATGTGTTATTTTATTTGTGAAGAATCTTTAGCACTTCAATTTGCCGATAGCATGAATTTTGAACGTCGTATGAAAGCTGCTTATAATCCTGGTGCTCAAAGAATACCTAGAATGACTATGACTAGGACTAGGACCCTTGAAAAATTGCATATAAGATATAAGTCGAAATTGAAAAGTGTTATTAGTAAAATTCCTTATAGGGTTGCTATTTGTTCTGATATTTGGTCTGATAAATTTATTCGTCGTCATTATATTGCTGTTACATTGCATTGGATTGATTATTCATGGAATTTAAATAAACATTTAATTGCTTTTCGTAGATTTAACTGTCAACATAGTGCTACTAATATTGCTAAGGCTATTATTAAAATTTGCAATCATTTTAAAATGCTTGATAAAATTTTTTCTATTGGTTTTGATAATGCGAGTGCTAATACGGCTAGTATTAGAGAATTAATTCAAGCATGTAATCCAACCTTGCATGGTAAATATTTTCATACTCGATGTATTGCTCATATTTTGAATTTATATGTTCAAGATGGACTATGAATATTAAATAACTCAATTCAACCTATTCGTGATGCTGTAGATTATATTCATGGTAGAGTTAGAGTTAGACGTAGGTGGGAAAAATTCTGTAGGGAAGCTGGTGTGCATCCTAAAAATTTTAACTTAGATGTGCCTAATAGGTGGAACTCTACTTATGAAATGCTTTTTGCAACTTTTGAATATCGTGAATTATTATGTTCTTTTTTTGCTACGCATATTGAATCGTTTATTTTATTATCTTCGTATTGGGATGATTGTATTGAATTAATGGAGCTTTTACAAGTTTTTCAATATGCAACAAAAGATTTATCCGGTGTGTATTACCCTACTGTTTGCAAATTTATGTATCATTGTTGTTTAATTGCTGCAAAATTTAATGCTTGTAGTCATAAACCCGATTTGCAAGATATGATTCTAGCCATGGTAAAAAAATGGCTTAAATATTTTGATCATGTGCCTAATATTTTTTTGGTTGCAAAAATATTGGATCCTACTTTTAAACTAAGTGCTACTAACGATATGATTGACATGTATTACAAGTTTTTGTCTACTATGAGTTTTACAGGTTCCGATCCCGATATACATGTGCCAACTGCTGAAGAAATTAAAACAGAAATTTATGAGTCTATATATTCACTTTATAGAGAATATGAGTTAAAATATGCTGATAGTATAACTCGTCCAACCAGTCGTTCTTCAGGTTCTAGTAGTTCTTTTTCGTTAGGATTAAATACTTCATCTTCACGTGGTAGTGCTTTACAAGAATTCCAAAAAATTTTCCACAGTAGAGGAAATACTAGGCGTAGTCAAAATGAATTAGATATGTATTTGCAAGACCCTGTTGTGCCCCCCGATGATGAAAATGCAGGTCCCAACAATTATGATATTCTTAAGTGGTGGTCCCGAAATGAAGAGTGATATCCTTTGCTTGCAATTATGGCAAGGGAGATTTTTGGAGTCCCGGCATCAACGGTAGCGGTCGAGCAAGTTTTCAGTGAATCCGGTTACATGTTGGACGAACGGAGATCAAATTTGACACCGGATCACCTCGAAGCTCAAATGATGTTGAAGGACGAGTCCAAAGCCGACCTAAGAGAGCAAGAGAACCGCTAGGACGACTTGATGGATGGCCCGCTCATTGAAGTTGGCTTGGAGAGTGAAGCCGAAGGAGGGAGCCAAACTGGAGATGATTGGGACGACGACTTTGAATTCTAGACTCGCCAAGGAAAAAAGGTAAAATGAACTACGAGGGCTTTGATTCCAAGGTAAGGGATACGTAGGCAGCTTCATATGAAGTGCAAGCCCAAATTTCAATTATTTCTTTTCCCCCCTAATTCCTAAATTCTAAATTAGCTCAAATTGTAACTTGTAAATTGTAAATTTGTAAATTGTAATTTTATATTTTCATAGTTTGATTAATTTACAATTTGTATTTTGTAACTTGTTATTTGTAAATTGTAATTTGTAAATTTGTTAATTGTAATTTCATATTTTCATAGCTTGATTAATTTACAATTTGTATTTTGTAACTTGTAATTTGATAAATTAAATTGTATTCTCAATATTCTTGTAAGTTGTAACTTGTAAGTTTTATAACTTGTAAATTGTAAGATATAAATTATAATAATAAAATTATATAATAATATCAAAATTCAAATAAACTTGTGTTTTGTCATACTTCTTAGTTTTTAACTTGTAAATTAGTAATTTTATCGATTTAGTACTTAGTAGTTTTTCGTCCAATCGTCAATTCGAGTTCAGAGAGATAGAGGAAAAAAAAACCGGAAACCGGCGGTTAACCGGATAACCGCCGGTAACCGGCCAAAACCGGCCGAGGTCCAAACCGGCGGTTCCGGTTAACAAACCGGAACCATCAACCGTAACCGCACGGTGCGGATCCGGTTCCGCCGTTCCAGAACCGGCCGGAACCGGAACCGTGGGCATCTCTACAACCCGTTTTAAAAAACCAAATAAATCTTATGGTAGAATTAAGTTGCAAAATTATTAGAAAAACACATTTAGGAAATAATGATTATCTATAAACAATAAATTTTAATTATAAAATATCAACCCTAATTAAAATTTATTAAGTATAACTAAAAATTATAAATTCCGATCCTCAAATATTTTTGAAGACAAACACCAATATTATAACTACTGAACAATATTATAATCAATATTCTTAGTTATGAAATGTCAATCATAATCAATAAATATTAACTATAAGCGAGAAAAAAAAAACTAAACAAAAAGGTTTTATTTTCTTTAAAGAAAACCATCAAACATTGCTGATTCTCATAGGATCCAAACAAAAATGTTTTATTTTCTTTAAAGAAAACCTTCAAACATTGCCGATTGTCATAGGATCGAATCTCAGATGGATCAGATCTCTATCGAACTCCAATCGCTAAATTGAACCCTATTAACCCGGCCAGATTGATCAGATCTCTGTCGATTAATTCTCGTTGGTGGTAAGACTTTATAAAGCTATTGACTTTGGGGTTCATCATTTAATTCTCTTCTCTTCATTCTCTTCTTTTCATTCTTCATCCAATTTTCTGAATATTTCCTTTGCCTAGATTTTACGTCGGACCATTATCATTTTCCAACAAAAGATAATGAAATTCGAGAAGAAAGAAGTTTAGGATTTAAAATAATTCATGCCCTGTATTTATAGAAGAATATATTGAATATTCAAGGCAATACCAAAAGCCACCATTTATTAAAAAAAATGATTAAACATACAGAAATTTGAAAGGGTGAATGATTTGAACGATTTCAGTTACTGATTCTTTATTAATTAATATTACATGAACAATGGAAAGGTAAGATAATTTGAGCAATTTCATTAAATAATTAATCGACTATGAATTAATTAATTGGTAAGACAACATAGCGGTGGGATTGTGAAGTAGATGTACCGACAATGGGAATTGGACCAAATAAAAAAATGGCCAAAAATAATTGGCGGAATCGAACCAACGCTGTAATCTCCAGTTGAAAAATGGGCATTGCTAGGAAACCACTGGGCCACATGAACGCTACAAAGAATTTTAGTCGACAATTTATTTTTCAATCATATTTTTACAGATTTTTTTTATTTACAATTTTACCCCTACGATTTTGCCTTAATATATGTATAGATTTGACGAAATTTGATTAATTAATTTATGAGGAATGAATGCAGTAGATTTTAGCCTGTTGTTTATATTGAATTTTTTACGCAAAATGAAAGGGTATTTATAATATATTTTTTTGTCCAATTATGATACATTAATATTTATTATTTTTTTTAAGGAAATATGTATATATCTAGAAGAGCAATAAAAGACACGTACCTTTTCCAAAATTAAATATAAAATATTTTATGAAAGGTAAATTTGACCAATATATAATTTACTATATACATTATAGAATCACAAGATTTGCGGTAACCATGAAATTGGAAAATATATTTGACACAATTTGCGATTATAACATAGGATCAACCTATTAATTACGAAATAAATGTTTCATTATGTTACAACTCCTTATATATATATGTGTGTGTGTTACAATTACAATTGAGTGCATACATCACAAAATTATCAATTATATATCACCAATAATTTATGGACACAAATTAGGATCCAACCAATTATTTTATAGAGATTATATACATATATATAAATATTTATATAAGGTAAAGATTGCACACGGATTTATAAATATAGATTGCATATTAAATTTTAAAACAATTATACACGTAAATAGTCATCAATTGTAATATATAATCATATATTATTAAAAAATTGAAATATAAAGTAGCCCAACATTTATAAATTCAAAAAATATATAATAAATATATTTATACTATATATAACCGATGAAAAATAAATATATATGGTGTGTGGGTATATTCTCGTATTCATCTATATCCATTTGCAGATTTATTATCTATAATGAACTTCCAATTAACTAACTAATTAATAAAATATTTCTTAATTATTAATATTATATTTCCTTTTTGGCAAGTGCAAATAGCGGGAAAAAATTAGATTTCTTTTTTAGCGACTATCCTATTTTTAAATATAATATATATATATATATATAGAGAGAGAGAGAGAGAGAGAGAGAGAGAGAGAGAGAGAGAGAGGAGAGAGAGAGAGAGAGAGAGAGAGAGAGAGAGAGAGAGAGAGAGAGAGAGAGAGAGAGAGACTATAATTTGAGTCTACCCACCTATGATGCCCACATCGTATATATTCATGGAAACTGTAATCAGTTGGTCATACACTCATACTCATAAGTCATGACAGCATGAATAAAGCTCAAGACAAATTGAATTTTTCAACCAATTATTGAAGACGATATCATGATTCATTGGTTTCAAATATATATATATATATATATATATATAGTATTGTGATTGGACTAACTTTGATTTCAGTAGCAGTTCGCTGTAATATAAATATGATATTGAGATAACTTTAACATTCTCGATAATCTGTTACGAATTAATATTTTATTTTGTAATGTGCAAAACTTGGAATTCGGAGAACAGAAACATAGGATGCGAGTGTAAGTAGACACGTTTTTTTTTCTTTCCTAATAAATCCATGTAATTATTTTTCCTATATAAAATATAAAATAATTAACCCGATCACAAGATGTCACAACCTGTCATTTCACTAAGGACTTATATAATTGCTAAAAGCAAGTTGCGACTCAAACATCACTTATATATTTTATTGCAAAAAAATGAATGTAAATTTTGTATCTATGTTTTTCACATTGAACTATTTTAAGATGCTTCATGGAGATGAACAAATCCTATGATAGACGTGACATCCTATGATAACATACATTTTTTTTTAAAATTAAATCTATCATTATTATTATTACTATATATGATTAATTATTATTTTTTCTATGTTGGAAATTCCAGGTCAGACAATCAGCCCGGTAGCCAATATATACAAGTCGACATGCATATGTTCACTTGTGTGAGATGATGATGATGATGATGATTATTATTATTAGTGTGAGACCAATATTACAGTATATATTTAGATGTATGTATGTATTGATCATGTCCTGATTTCATTATTAAATAGTTATATTTGAATTCGAAACCAAGGTCATCCGAATTAAAAAAAAAATAAAAATATATATATATATATATATCATTTTGAAATATTTTATCTAATTCAAATTAGCTTTAAATTTCACCAACATAAGTGTATTTTTGAAACTTTATTTTTAACGTGGTACAAATCGAATTTATAATATTTTACTGGGCCAAGCAAATTTTCCATGAAATTTGGGAAGTATTAGTTAGGTTATATTTTCTCCATGTGAGTTAGCGAGTGGTAAAGTAGACGATTTTATAATTAAAAAATATTAAAGTTCGAATCATCTTAACGTCGTTACTCATAATACTCCCGCATAATTAGATTTTTGCCCCAAATCTCATTACAGATTAATATTTAATAATAGGCCCTTCAAGGAATCCAAATTTGATTAATGTCCAACGAAAAAGGGCCGTAACAGTCAGCCTCTGCCTGCCGAAGGACTAATCCAATTTTTATTTCGTTTTCACTTTTCAGCCTAAATAATAATAACACATTTTACACAGGGCGGGGTTTACCGAGTGCGCACCTCGGTAGCGACTGCGGATTACCTTCGACAAAAAAAAAAATAATAACACATTTTAATCACACGAATTTTAGGGTATTTGAAAATTTAACCATTTGATTTACGATTTATGGATAAACAACTCATTTTAATTACACAAAAATGTATGTGAAACTGTCTCATTTCACGGGTGAAGATCCATAACTACTTACAAGATACTCACATGCAATAATATATCTGTAATTTTTTTTTTTTTTGTGAATTAGAGCCGACTAGGTCCGAATTGATATGGGCCGACCCCTCGGACTTATGCCATATGTCAGACTTATGAATGTAATTGCTCCTCATAATTTTTATATTCATCATTGAAATTTTACTATAAGTTAATTGATTGTGATATTATTATAATTTCTTTACTTGCTAGAAAATGGTGTAATCTGTGATAATATATACAGCTGTCAGCAGGCTTATGCTTATCGGCAGAGGGCTGGCTACAAAATAGAATCGTAGGCCATATTTGAGGATGCAATAGTTGTGAGAGGGCCCAATATCATTAACTGGGTCTCCCATCCATTTGGTCGGCCCATCTACCCATACAATGGTGAATTTAATTTTGGGTGATTCTATTTACCACCCGCAATTTTCTACTTGCAACCCTCAAATTAATTTAAAAATATTTAAGTTTTAGACTTTTTCACCCTCGTAACCCCCATCTAATTTAAAATAATAGCAAAACATAAAATATAACTCCCACTGTATAGCCCACTCTCTTAAAACTTATGATAAAATAGAGTAAATTACACTTTTGGTTCCGTAAGAATAGAGTCCACACAAGCTTGAAATCAATCGATTCATTCGTGCATCCAGTAGTGTACCGGTTAATCGAGCCATGAGGATTTGCTCCATATTCACGTTCCAGGTTCAAGTAGATTCAGGATTCGTCTCGGGTAATTCCTCTTTATCATTTTCACTTCGTTCTTCGTTCCCATCACCACCATCACGTCTTCCATACACACGTCTCCGTTTCACCATCAATTTCATTGTTCCATCTTCACCCGCTTTCAATTTCACCTATTTTTAAATTCTAGGGTTTAATTGTTAATTTGGGGATTCTGGCAAATTAATTCATTTCTTGTTGTAATTATCAATTTATTGGGGTTTTCAATTAGCTTTGCTATATCTGTCATTGGATTGAATCATTTGTATAAGTTGACGTAGTTCGATTCTTATTCATTTAGCTTCCGCATATCGCCTGGTTACATCATAAATTTTTGGTATCAGAGCCACGTCAACTTCGGTTGGTCGTGTTTCAATCCAAATTGGTGTGTGACACAGTAGGGGCAAAAAGAATCGATCATATTTGTTAAAAAAACAGAATTCGTAAAAAAAAAGAATATTATTGATCAAGCCCTATTGTGTTACCAGTTTATTTTACTTTGTTCTTGGATGTGTTGATTATTGGATATTGTTGAGTTGGGTAATCGTTTCTATTTTCTTATGTTGTGTCGTGCCTTGTCGTTCTTCATCGAATAGCGATTGGGAACGTCATTGTGCACTTTCTTGTGTTGAATTGGGTTTGGGATTTTAGTTTTGTTTCTTAGTTGGTTTTGGTGTTCCATTTCTTTTTCCCATCCATATTTCGACCATTTCCCATACACCTAGCCTAGCCACCAAAAAAAAAATTCCAACCTTGTTTCTTCCTTGTGCCGTGGATTATCTGAATTTGCAGCTATCTTACTGGTCGTTTGTTTACTCGGATTCTCTGGAGTCAAGTTTGAGCTTTTGGCTAGAGCTGGAGAAGTCAACTACAATTCTATCGAGACATCAGAGATAGTGAGAATTCCACAGATACAGTGTGTTAAGAAATTGAGTGATATACACGAGCGATAAAAAAATAGGTCCCCTTTACTTGTTGTTTCTTTTGTTTTGCAGGTTTGAAAATGAAGCCCGAAGATAGAAGTAAAAGGGAAGACAAAACATCGTCTTCGCCAAACACTCCGACAGATGTTGTTCGGTATTTATTTTCACCTAAACTGCAAGTGTACAGCGAGGCTTATAGGATAGCGGTGAACAAGGTCGTATCCACAGGGATTTAATAATTAAACTGCTAGTTATTCAATTTAACCTCTTGTAGTTATCTAGACTACAAAACATGATTGGATTGAACTAAATAAAAACTGATAATAATAAACAAACTAAATTATCAAGGCAGAAATTAACACAGATAAATCAAACAGTGAATAAAAGACGTATTCTAGGATTGCTGAATCATCAACTAATCCATTCATTTAATCCTTTCATTCTTATGCCTATATTGGGACTTAAATTGTGCTAGAGTTACCACTAATTCATCCTAAACCTTCTCTCGAAGTGCCTAGGTTGTAGACTACAAAACTAGTACTAACGTCTCCGTTCAATACCTAGCATGCAACTCCTAAAGGCTCCTAGGGTCTATTGCTCTCTCAATTAATCTCAACTCTCTCGAATGTTATTGATTAACAAGTTACTTATTCCAGATCACGTGTTAAAACTCCTCTCTCGATTTATGAATTAACACATCAAATTGTACTATTTATTGATCAGGTAAATAATACAGATAAAAACGAGAATAAGCAAAACACAACAAAATCATAGACATAAGAAATCAATAGATTAAATGAACTTCATAGTTCGAATCATAAACAACCCTAGAATACTAGTGTTTTAGCTATCCATAATAATATAAATAACAAAAATCATCCACAAAGAAAACATGAACAAATCTAAGAACAAAGAAAATAAAACCCGGAAGGTTTAATTTGTCTCTAATCTTGAAAGCTCTTGAATCCCTTCGGTCTTGTTCTTCGTGTCTTCTTTTCTCTGCAGCAACTCTCTGTTGGTAACTTTTGGGAAGGTGGAATTGTGTGGAAATTTCGTGCATCAAGCCCTTAAATGCCAAGTTAAGAAAAGCCCAAAAATAGATCAAAAATCGGACAGGCCCGCTCACTTTGCGACCTCGCTCACGACCCAGTCACCCGCGACTCGGGTCGCGGGTCCACGTGGCGCTGACGTGGCCAAAATTCGAGACCAGATGCCCAAATTCGTGACCCGGTCGCGGGTATTTCAAAGGAGAACCTGCTCTCTGTCGCGAACGTACAGTAAAATGGAGAAGAGGTGATTCGCGACCAGATTCGCGCCCCCCCGGTCGCGGGTATATTTCAGCTCCGGCAGTCTCTCACTGTTTTGTTTCGTTCTCACTCGTTTCTCATCCGATTGACCCGATTCTTTTTGCAATGCGTTCCTAATTTGATTTCCCATCTTTCTAGGGTGTTCCCACACTCATTTGAGGTCCACACAAAAAATGGCATTAATTCTCTTCACAATGAACAAACACGTGACATTGCACAAAATATAGAAAACTATGCAAAACTCAACACTTCATGCATGCAATGCCCATCAAATACCACTCAAATATACCTCAAAATACATGCAAAATAAGAGGTTATCAGCATCATCATCAGACTAGCTACCTTGGGACGCACAATGGCACTACAAAGCCATGTCCCAACATTTTGAGAGGCGTTAACAAACGTTGGAGGAAAAGCTTGAAGACACGTTGGCCCAAGTAATGGCACAATTCGTGAACCTCAATGCGCGAATTCCATTGCCACCACCAGTTCAGAATGAGGAGGTACCTCGTCAGGAGGAGGTCCCAGCCGTTGAGACCGCTAATGCTAGAGCACAGCCCGAGCAAGCCGAGCCTGCCCGAGCAGAGGCCCAAGCTAATGATAGGGCGCATCCACAAGTGTAGTGTCGCCAACAACCGGTGCAAGAAGACTATCATGAGGATCGTGATATAGCAGATAATTATGGTGACTTTGCCGATGAGATAGAGGCTGAGTTTGAGCAGTATCAGAGACGTGACCGACCACATCAGCCTTATAGGTATGTAGTCCGTGCCTATCCAAATTATCAGCCCCGACATGTAGACTCTGATGGCTTGTTAAATAACATCAAGAGAAGTATGCCGGTATTTGAAAGATTGCATAATCCGGACCTGTACCTCGACTGGGAGAAGAAGGTCAACAAAATTTTCAAGTGTTATGATTTTCCAGAATTGAAGAAGGTGCGGTTAGCTTCCGTGGAGTTCACCGGGTATGCAGCTACTTGGTGGGAATTCCAGCAGCATCGACGTCGTAGAGACAGGTATCCATTGATCGACACCTAGCAAAAAATGAAGGATGTGATGAGAGGCCGTTTCATCCTGGTTAATTATGAATGGGAGTTGGAGCGCAAATTGGGTCAGATTCGTCAGGGTACTCGTTCGATAGAGGAATACCACAAAGAATTGGAGACAGCACTGAACCAAGTTGGTAAAAAGAAGACACTGATTGCTACTATCAACCGGTATATAGAGGGAATGAACCCTGACATTGCGTGTGAAGTCGAGTTGAGAGACTTCAACACTATTGAGGTTATGATACAGTATGTCTCTATTGTGGAACGACGGCTCAAAGATGGCCGTTGGAAATTGATGCAGTCGACACCCGCAAGGACACTGTGGGTTTGAGATGAGTCGTCTAGAGCAGCCTGTACCTCAACCGAGCCGCAGACCTGAGTACAGTTCACCTGCACCGAACTGGATAAATCCAACTCGACCTAGACCACCTACACAACCACAGAATGGTACTCTGGGATGAGCACATGATGTCCAGTGTCACAAGTACAGAGGATGGGGACACTTTCAAGCACAATGTCCGAATCGTCGAGTCCTTTTTCTTTCAGAGCAAAATGAGCTGGAATCAGCAAGTGAGAAGGAGCTCAATGATAGTGAAGCAGCAAGGGACGCCATACAACCCCTAGATAGTCTATCAGTGGATGAGATTGAAGATGAGAAGCCCAAGCAAGCACATGTCAGTCTTATTTCGATACGAGCATTAAGTCTGATTCGAGAGGAGGATCATAATGATCAGCGTGAGAACATCTTCTATGTACACTGTGAAATCCAAGATAAGACTTGCTCACTCATCATTGATAGTGGAAGTGTTGTGAATGCAATCAGCCAGTACGCAGTGGGGAAATTGAATTTGGTCCCACAGAAGCATCCAGAGCCGTACCGTTTGCAATGGCTGATAGACCGAGGAGAAATCTGTGTGGGATTTCAGGTAAGTGTTACTTTCTCCATTGGTCATTTTGTTGATACTGTCTTTTGTGACATCATCCCTATGGAGGCGTCACATATACTACTTGGTCATCCGTGGTAATTTAACAGGAAAGCTATCCATGACGGGTTTGCTAACACCTATACGGTAACCCAAGACGGATGGACCACCCGCTTATGGACATTGACGCCGAAGGATGTCAATGAAGATCAAAGGAGAATGCATGAGAAGTTCAAGAAGGAGAAAGAGAAGGAGAAAAGGGTCGAGAACAAGTTCCCGGTTCCATCTGGCCAACTAGTGGCCAATCCCAAGAACTCCAAGGGATCGACACCTATTGCAAAGAAAGTCACCAAGGCTACCACTTGGCCACCTTGTCGCTCTCCGGTGTAGTCAATTCTGATCCTGTTCACCGGAATTTATTCATCAGTGCAAAGGGAGTTCAGAAAGTCGTTAAAGTTGGTATGCCTATCGTTCTTTTAAATTTTAAGGCTAATGATACTTCTGAAGTTGTTATTCCTTCTGTTTTGCAGCCATTGATGGAGGAGTTCAAGGACGTGTTTCCTAAGGAGATCCCGAGTGGTCTGCCGCCAATTCGAGGAATTGAACATCAGATCGACTTCCAGCCTGGAGTCGTCCTTCCAAACTGACCAGCTTACCGCACTAGTCCTGAGGAGACTAAGGAGATTGAATGCCAGGTCAAGGAGTTGTTGGAGAAGAAGCAGGTTAGAGAGAGCCTGTCACCGTGTGCAGTGCCCGTGATACTCGTTCCCAAGAAGAACAACGAGTGGCGCATGTGCATGGATTGTCGAGCCATAAACAAAATTGATTTACGTTCTGTGTATTTTCAAAATTGATTGTCGAGCCATAAACAAAATTGAGTGCTTCTCTATTCCCCGTTTGGATGATATGTTGGATGAGTTGTCTGGAGCGTCTATTTTCTCTAAAATTGATTTACGTTCTGTGTATTTTCAAGTTCGTATGAGTGAGGGGGATAAATAGAAGACTGCATTCAAAATGAAGCATGGACGAATAGCTTGTCATGCCATTTGGGCTTACCAACGCCCCTAGTACTTTCATGCGTCTCATGAACCATGTCTTGAGAGATGTGATTGGAAGGTTTGTTGTGGTGTGTTTTAATGACATCCTTATTTACAGTACTTGCATTTCTGAGCATGTTAGACATCTTAGGCCAGTTTTTGAGTTGTTGCGTGATGCTAAGCTATATGCCAATTTGTCTAAATGTACTTTTTGCATGAATGAGGTTGTCTTTCTTGGTTTTATGGTTAGTAATTGGGTGTTGGGGTTGATAGGAAAAAGGTGAAGGCCATAGAGGAGTGGCCAACACCTAAGTCATGTGCTGACGTTCGGTCTTTTCATGGATTGGCTGGATTCTACCGCCATTTTGTACGAGATTTTTCCACTATAGCCGCTCCGTTGACCGAATTGAGCAAGAAAGATAGGAAGTTTGAGTGGGGCAAAGCCCAAGAGCATGCATTTAATTTTTTGAAGACTAAGTTGTGTAATGCTCTTGTGTTGGTTTTACCAGACTTTAACAAAATGTTTGAGATAGAGTGCGATGCCTCCGGCATAGGCATTGGCGCTGTATTGATGCAGAAAAAGAAGCCAGTCGCGTTTTTCAGTGAGAAGCTCAATGGCGCAGCATTGCGGTATTCCACTTATGACAAGAAACTATATGTGCTGAAGAGGTCTTTAGAGACTTGGCAGCATTATCTGCGACCGAAGGAGTTCGTGATCTATACTGATCACGATTCCCTAAAGCACCTGAAGGGACAGCAAAGTTTGAATGCGCGACATACTAGATGGGTGGAGTTCATTGAATCCTTCCCATATGTGATCAAGTATAAGAAGGGAGAAGAGAATGTGGTTGCCGATGCACTCTCCCGAAGGTACGCGCTTGTTTCTATTTTACACACACAGTGTTTGGGTTTTGAGCACATTAAGAGTTTTTATGCATCTGATCCTTTCTTTCGTCCCATATTCGATTCTTGTGTTGGAAAGTCTAGGGCCATTAATTCGTTCTATATTGTTGATGGATTCCTGTTTAAAGATGCTAAGTTGTGTGTGCCTGATTGTTCTATGCGGGAGTCGTTCATATTAGAGTCGCATGCAGAGGGTCTCATGGGTCATTTTGGAGTCAATAAAACCTTGATTCTTTTGCATGAACACTTTTATTGGCCTCGTATGAAATGAGATGTTGAGAGAGTCTGCACTAGATACATCATTTGTAGGAAGGCTAAATCTACGTCTAATCCTTTTGGCTTGTACACACCTTTGCCGGCGATATCTGCTCCTTGGGTAGATATTTCCAAGGACTTTATTTTGGGTTTGCCTAGGTCGAAGTCTGGTAAACACTCCGTGTTTGTGGTAGTTGACCGATTTTAAAAAATGTCTCATTTTATTGCATGCAAAAAGACGGATGATGCTGTTAATATTACTAATGTTTTCTTTCATGAAGTAGTCCGATTGTATGGCCTCCCTAGAACCATTGTGTCTGATAGGGACTCAAAATTTTTAGGACATTTTTGGAGAGTGTTGTGGAGAAAGTTAGGTACTAAGCTTCTATTTTCGACTGCATGTCATCCTCAGACGGATGGTTAGACTGAGGTAGTCAATAGGACGCTCGGTAGTTTACTTCGTGCATTAGTTAAGAATAATTTGAAGTCATGGGAAGAGTGCTTACCTTTTGCTGAGTTTGCGTATAATAGAGTTGTGCATTCTTCTACACACATGTCGCCTTTTGAGGTAGTGTATGGTTTTAATTCGTTGACTCCAACGAATCTTATTCTTTTGCCTATTGACCATCTTTCGAGTGTGCAAGATGTTCATAGAGCTGAACAGGTACGAGAGATGCACGAGAAGATGAAGATGATGATCGAGCTTCAAGGAGAGCGCAATGCAGCCAAAGTGAACTCTCACCGCAAGCAAGTGTTGTTCAAACCCGGTGACAAGGATTATGTGCACTTCAACCCGGGACATTTTCCCAACTTGCGAAAGTCAAAGCTCATGCCTCGTGGAGATGGATCGTTCACTGTGGTCTCTTGAGTGAATGACAATGCTTACCGACTTGATTTGCCTGGTGAGTATAAATGTTCTTCCATATTCAATATTTCTGATCTATCTCCTTTTCCTGTAGATGACTTCGACGAGGAGGACGCGAATTCGAGGTCGAATTCTTTTGAGGAAGGGAGAAATGATGAGTCCGGTAGTGGCACGACCGATCTAAATTCAGAGTTGTAGCTGCGAGGTCCTGTGATAAGACTTAGATCCAAAAGGCTGCAAGGATACTTCCAGGGCTACGTGCAAAAGATGTTGGAGGATGAAAGGATCGAGCCCGGAAAGCACAAGCTGGTGAACGTGATCAGGATTGAAGACTTGGAGAACTGCGGACGCGAGCCACAGCACGAGCCAGGACGTAAGCCGACGGTCGCACTCCCAAGCACAAGCCACAGCGCGAGATAAGGAGTGACTGGACCCTGATCGGACCAATTCTACTTAATATTTTGGGCCATTTTGGTATGATTTAATTGTGTTGATTGCCGTATAATGATGTCATTTTGGAAGAATGTTGTGCCTTGAGAGTTTTGCAGGTAATTAACACAAAGTTAGAGAAAGTGACATGCTTTTGGTGAGAGAACAGGATGTGCAAGGAAAGCTGAAACTGGAAGTTCAGAAAGCCATGCCGTATGGGCATACAGCAGGATAACATGAGCGAATAATTCAGAAACTGGGCCTGGGCGTGCGTTTTTGGGCTTATATGCGGAATTTACTAAAGCCCATGGCCTGGACGTGAATTGGATGCTATTTTACAGCTTTTAGACTCTATATTTATCTCTTTCCTTATTAGATTAGGTTTAGGATTCTATTTCCATGATTAAATAATTGTATTTAAGGATATTAACATAGATTAGGATTTATCCAATTGCATATAGACGTGAACAGTAGCAGAGAGACGCATTCCAGCGATATTTATTTCTTTTTCTTCATTATTTCATGGTGTTCTGCTCCGTTAATTATCGGCGTGTTTTTATGATTATGCAATCAAGCTAAGTTCTTCTAATTCCGGTGACAACTAACGAAGCCCTAGCCTAGCTAAACTGTGAGATCTAATTTGTTTATCTCGTTCAATTAATTCGCATGCATTTATTATTCTTTGTATTTCGAGTCGTTAATTGTTTCGATATTGCTAGATAGGTGCACATATTTAGTAGATCGAAATTAATTAGTAGTCAATTAGACTGGCCATCCGTAATTGTGGTTTAAGTTTAATTAGTGACGAAACGGTTCTTCAGAACCAGAGAGAATAACAATCTTAATTCACGGTCCTGCGTCAGAGTCTGTTAATTATGAATCGGGTTCCTCTAGAATTTAAGGTTGTCGGCTCATTAAACCTATAGAGCGTCTCTTACGGTTGTCAGTCGATTAGGGAAATAATTGGTGAAGCGTCTTCCTGATTATCGAGAAACTACGGAGGAATTAGGCTGCGTCAGTAAGCGTCTTCGGTAGCTATAACTGATTTGTATGTGTTAATTGAATTTATCTTTGCGTCAAGGATCAGTTTAGGTAAGTTAGAGTGGAGTTAATTGGAATCCGGAATATTTCTTATAATATTTTAAATCCGTTTATTTTGTTCAATTGTGCATCTCTCTAGTTATTTATTTAATTTCGTTTATTTTGTTAAAATCACAAAAAACCCTTGAAAGTTTGGTCCTACAGATTGGAAGTATAGAGTAATTCTCGCCGGTCCTTTGGGAGACGATCTCGCTCATCGATGTACACGTGCAGTAAGGGCATACCGACTGCTGTCGGGAAATTTATTTTTGGTGTAAAATGACGCACCAGACCCGTTAGCACCCGCGACCCATCTGGCTTTGGCACGAGCGCGAGTTACAGCGCGACCACCGGCGCGAGTCAACTGGTCAAGCCCGTGACCTGTTTTCCTTTGAGTCGAGCGCAGTCTATAGCGCGACTTGGGGCGCGAGTGACCCCGTGCCGCGCCGCCCTGATGCGCGTTCCGGACTGATGTGTTTACATGTTTTATTTCCTAGTTGGTATTTGATTCTAAGTTTGAGCTTGTTATTTTTCCCCTGTGTATAAATAGGGATCAACACTTTATTATTGGACAGATTTGATTGAATGAAAATAGCAATACGTTCTTCTCTTATCTCACACAAACAAACGTAGTTCTTGGTAGAGTTTGTAGATTGGCGACTGCAAGCTTGAAATCAATCGATTCGTTCGTGCATCCAGTAGTGTACGGGTTAATCGAGCCACGAGGATTTGCTCCATATTCGCGTTCCGGATTCAAGTAGATTCGGGGTTCATCTCGGGTAATTCCTCTTTATCTTTTTCACTTCGTTCTTCGTTCCCATCACCACCATCACGTCTTCCATACACGCGTCTCCGTTTCACCATCAATTCCATCATTCCATCTTCACCCGCTTTCAATTTCACCTATTTTTGAATTCTAGGGTTTAATTGTTAATTTGGGGATTCTAGCAAATTAATTCATTTCTTGTTATAATTATTAATTTATTGGGGGTTTCAATTAGCTTTGCTATATCTGCCATTGGATTGAATCATTTGTATAAGTTGATGTAGTTCGATTCTTATTCATTTAACTTCTGTGTATCGCCTGGTTACATCAAAGTCTCAAATTGTTACAAGTTAAAAAAAATGATAGTCAAGAATAACATTCTAACAAAATTTAATTAAATTCTATTGAAGCCAAAAATGATAAAATCGCAGCAACCAAAATTCAAGTAGCAACACTACATTTAACAAAAAAATCTCAAAATAGAATTTTGGAGGAGTTAAATGGCGTACAATTGGTCTATATTTGTATTAGATAATTGTAGGATTTTTATTTTCTCAAATCCGATTTTCGGTGAGTGATAAATTAATTATTGAAATTAGTCACACGATTGGGCACTTATGGTGTGTGGGAAAATGTACTTAAAGTACATTTAATGATCTCACACTAATTTCTTAACCTAGTTAAGAAGTGTATTTAAGTGTTTTAATACTTAAGTGTAATTTCTAAAGTACTCAAGGATGTGGGCCATGAGCCCACAAGCGCACACACGTGCGTGCCCGTTTGTGTCAGGGCTTGGTCTCGGTCTCGAACTTGGATCTTGGAAATTGGACTTTGAGTGGACTTTGGGCGTACGTGGGCTAACAGAGTCTGACCGTTACAGTTTTAGGGCTCAGAAACGGATGAGTCGTGAAATGGGTCAGTGGATTGTATCTTTGTTGGGTATGCACTTAACAATAGCGTATATCGTTTTCTTATAAATAAATTGAAAACACCTGAGATGACTGAAGGAACGATGATGGAATCAAAGAATGATATATTCTTTGAGAACATCTATCCTTGTAAAGATAGGGATGTGATGGAAGAGAGTTCTAAGAAACGAACTTCTGAAACTACTACTAGATCTGATCCTAGGGATATAAAATCGAGACGTAGCAATAGAGCGAGAATGACTAAGACATTTAGTCCAGATTTCGTTGTCTATATATTGGATGATGAACTAAAGTCTTTAAAAGAAGCTCTATCTAGTCCTGATGCTTCGTTCTAGAAAGAGGCCATCAATAGTGAGATTGATTCCATTATACAAAATCATACTTGGGAATTAGTGGATCTTTCGAGCGACTATAAGCTCTTGGGTTGCAAATGGATCCTAAAACAAAAATATAAGGCAGATGACATTGTTGATAAGTATAAAGCTCGTTTGGTTGCCAAAGGCTTTAGACAAAAAGATAGATGATTTCTTCAATACCTACTCACCAATAACAAGGATTACATCTATTCGAGTGCTTTTGGCGATTATTACTTTGCACAATCTCAAAATTCACCAAATAGATATAAATACTGCATTTCTGAATGGTGAGTTGGAAGATGAAATATACATGAAACAACCTAAAAGATTTGTTACACCGGGTCAAGAGTAAAAGGTGTGTAAACTTGTTAGATCATTATATGGTCTCAAACAAGCATCGATTCAGTGGCACTTGAAGTTTGATAACACGATATTATCAGATAGTTTCAAAATCAACGAGTGTGATAAGTGTGTGTACATAAAGATCAATTCTAATGGCTATGTCATAGTTTATCTTTATGTAGATAATATGTTGATCATGGGAAATAGCCACCAAGTTATCATTGAAATGAAACAAATGTTAAAATGAAACTTTGACATGAAAGATATGGCTTAGCTGATGTGATTCTCGAAATCAAGATAGTTCAAACAAATGATGGAATTGTCTTAACATAATCTCACTATGTTGAGAAGGTGCTTAAGAAGTTCAATGTTTTTTATAATCTGCCGGCTAAGACTTTGTTGGAGCTCAACGTGTACTTGAGTAAAAATCGAGAAGAACCAGTAGCTCAAGAAGAATATGCAAGGGTCATTAGGAGTTTGATGTATATCACTAACTGCACTTGACCTGATCTTGCATGTTCTGTGAATAAGTTGAGTCGGTACACGAGCAATCTAAGCAAAGAGCATTGGAAAGCTCTAGTACGAGTTCTAAGATACTTAAAGTATACTTTGAACTTTGGGCTGTATTATACAAGGTTTCCTCCTGTACTTGAAAGGTACAATGATGCGAATTGGATATCATGCACAAAAGACTCATTCTCAACTAGTGAGTTTGTCTTCACTATCGGTAGTGGAGCAGTGTCATTGAAATCCATGAAACAGACCTATATAGCCCATTCTACCATGTAATCGAAGTTTATAACTTTGGATAAAGCTTATGAAGAATATGAATAGCTTTACAATTTTCTAGAGGACATTCCATGCTAGAAAAGTTAGTGTCGTCAGTGATGATTCACTGTGATAATCAAGCGGCTATCAGAAGAGCACATAACACTATGTATAACGATAAATCTCGACATATACATCGGAGATATAATACTGTGAGACATATGATCCCAAGCGGGGTTGTCTCCATTAACTATGTGAAGTCAATAGACAATCTAGCGGATCCACTAACCAATGGGATAAACCGAGGTCAAATGAATAAATTGCTAGAGAAAATGAGTCTAAAATCCACAATCTGAGAATTGTTGTAGTGGTAACCCAACCATGATGATTGGAGATCCCAAGAACTTGGTTCAATGGAAAAACTAAGCTACAAACGTTTGGTTAGTAGCACTTGAAAGATTTTAAATCTTAATCCTTCCCTAGTGTGCAAGCCAAGTGTACACCTATCGATATAGTGAGGCTAAGTCTTATCACTTTTAATAATTCCTAGAACCTAATTGTGGTTGAGTTTGGCAAGATACTCGGGAAAAGGAAATCACCCATGTAAGTGAAAAGTGGAGCCGCTTCTAATGGATACTTATGAACTCAAAGAGGTTGTCCATGGCCAGAAACGGATATAAATGTGAGAACAGATAATGTTTGAGACATTGTTGTGTCAATCATATTGTCTCGGTATACATGAAGGATGAATAGTTCAAGGCATCGTATCCACTAATCAGTCGATATATCCGATAGGGTTGCAAAAGGAAGGTTTAAGGTCATTAGCTACAATTCATGTTGCAGTTGTGTCTCTTGAGGACTAGGTTGCTTGTCTGCATTCATGCATGCGCTATTTCCGCTTATATGAGGGATTGTTGGAAAATTTGATGTAATAAATTGAGTCGTAACTCAGTTTATCCGATTTTTAGTGACCACGTTATTTAATTTTGGAGAAATTAAATGGCGTATGATTGATCTATATTTGTAGTAGATAACCATAGTATTTTGATTTTCTCAAATTCGATTTTTGGTGGGTGAGAAATTAATTATTGAAATTGGTCACACAAATGGACATTTATGGTGTGTGGGAAATGTGCTTAAGGCACATTTAATGATCACATATTGATTTCTTAACCTAGTTAAGAAGTGTATTTAAGTATTTTAACACTTAAGTGTAATATCTAAAGTGCACAAGGATGTAGCGATGAGCCCACACGCGCATGTCTGCCCGTGCAATTGCTCAGTCTCGTCTCATCTCGTCCTCGGACTTGGCAATTGACAATTGGACTTTGGGTGGACTTTGAGCGTACGTGGGTTACCGGGGCCTGATCGTTACAGTTTTAGGACTCAGAAACGGACGGGTCGTGAAACGGGTCGGTGAGGAGTTAAGTGGGTTGGACTGTAACAGCTCCCCCACGTGGCCATGTTTGAATGTGGAGCATGTAACTCCTGAGGGAGTGAGCACTAGCCGGGGAATTTGAAATCTTTACCGGTTTCAGTTTGTTCATTTCAATTCAATTTTGTGTATTTATTTTCTACTTATTTATGTTTCTTGTACTTTTCAGATTGTGTATTCCAGAAGCTTTGTAATACTGAACAACACCTGCTCTATTTAATTTGTTTTCACATGAGTATTTGAAATTAGATTTTAAATTTTAGTTGCCACTTGCAATGGTAGCTCTAACGTATGATTCTTTCTAAATTCACCTTATATTTTGTCGCTCTGAAACTACCAATGATCATCTCGAAATTTATCTAATATTTTATCTCTGTATCACGTACGTTTGTCGCTTGAATTTAACGCATTTAAATGATTGTGTAATCATGCTGATGCTAACACGTTTTCAAAAGATGACACTTAATATTTGTCTCTATTGTAATCCAGACGCAACAAAAGTAGAACCCCCCCCCCTCTCGTACGGTCACTTACTTGAAATTGAAGTTTTGTATTGTATTTACGTGGGACTTGGACCATTGAATAGAATTTATTACTCGGGAATTAACATAAGTGAACTAATTCATAAGATACATGAGTATATATTAATTTGAGTGATAATATTGCGAAGGATTTCGAATGTCATCATGTAGATGGGTCAGAAATCCATCAAAGTCACAAATAGCTAGCAAAAGAAAAAAAAACTGCAAAGGGGAGTTTAAGATTGCATATAAATTATAAAATAAATTCATCTAAACAACATCAATTGATTTATTACTACATATGAAGTCTATCAAGTTCAAATTTCATCTATATAAGTCGAGTTGATTCCACATAGTTTGTTTAGTTCGATTCCTTCACAGAACAAGGGAAGAAGTAAAATGAAACAAAGAAGCCTCCTACAAACAAAAGGATAAGATTAAGACTCCCACAAATGGCCTAAGAAGTTCTTGTCGTGCAATATTATATTACGAAGTTTAGCAATTAATCTGTTTTTTACATAAATTTGTGACATGATTCTGTCAAAGTAGCAAATAATTATAAGTTATCGTGTAATTTTGGCGCAATCTATATGTAAAGATTAATCGCATTCAAATACTACAAAATGTAATTTTCAACATCCGACAAAATGAGCTGTTAACACGAATACACTGAAAGCGTCGATCTTCCTTTATGTAGGCACAAAAATATATTATTTCGTTAATTTTATTTTATGGTTTTGAGAGAGAGAGAGAGAGAGAGAGAGAGAGAGAGAGAGGAGCAGGCTGTTTGACTTTTAGGGTGGGTTTTACCCTTCATGTTAATTTGTATGGGGAAGATTATTAATTAATTATATGTAATATTAATAATGATTTGAGAATGACAGATACCTATATATTTTTTAATTTATTTATTTAATTATATACACGCAACCTATATACATAATACATCCAATTAATTGAAGTCAGTATAACTTCAAAAAATTCCACAGTTCTTAATGCTACGAAAGAATGATATTACCTAATTGTAGTGTAAGCAATTCCATGCCTATTTCGACATTTCAATTGAATATAATATTTAAGCTCAAAATTTTTCGGAGATTTGGGTATTCCTCGTGCTTTATGTTATATCTTATGAGTTATGACAATATCGGTATTGAATTTTATTCAGCTAGTGATATATTATAAATATTTTAGGTCAGTCGATCATCTATATAATATCTAAAAGTAAGATAGTCACTATAAATAGTAATAATAGGTTTTCCTGCCTAAATGCACTTTCTATAAATAAAAGGTATAATATTATTAATTAATTAATATTTATATTATATAGTCATTGAATACTAGAATTTCAATATTATAAATTATTATTTTTCATATTGCAAAAATACTATTTTTTATCAAAAATTATTTTGTTCATTCAATGAAAGAAATTATGTGGCCTTTAAATTGCTGATTTATATGTGAATTTTCTAAACACCTATTTTTTATTTACGATGGACCATAATTTTTTATTAATTATCATTCTTTTAAGTGTTATGAATGAATGTTCCAATATATTAATTTAAAATATTTTAAAATTTTAAGTTGATTAAATATATTAAAATAATTTCAGGTCCACATCAAAATTTTAATTAAATATATTTAAATTTTCGAATTAAATGTATTAATCAAGATACACATTGAAAATTTTAAATTAAATCTGCTTAAATTTCTGAATTAAATGTACTAATAGAACTTGACAATTAATTGTTAAATATATTTATGTCATGGATTATATATATATATATATCAATTAAATAGTTAAAGCTTATAATTTTAGTTTTTCAAACAAAAATCATCACACATAAAAAAACTTACAAATTAAAATTAAAGCTTCTAATTTTAATTTTTTTAAGTAATTGTAAAATTAAAAATGATATTTATGTAAATTAATAATTATTTATTTTTTAATTAAATTTAATAATGGTGTATGAAGAAAAATTAGTGGCGTATTTAGAAATTTTCATTGATTAAATGTATTTTAAAAAATCAAGATCTCCATACAAAATTTTAAATTAAATATATTTAAATTTTTAATGGTCGAAACTTGAAATGTATTAATTGATCTTATCATTTTAATGTTAGATAATTTTAAGATTTTCAAGTTATCATATTTAAGTTTTCAACTTTAAAGATGTTTTAAATAGCTAAAACTTATATATTTTAATTTTAAACCAAAATTTAACCCACATTAAAGAACAATGAAATAATATTGTATATGAACAAACTATAAATTGTGAGACCCAACAATGATCTCTGCAAATTGAGATCATGCATAATATTTGATATTTGATTTTATCAATTTAATACGATACACTTTAAATTTTTAGAAATTAAATATTTTTTTAATTAAAATTTAATTAAATAAATTAAACAAATATAATAAAGTATTTTAACTATATTAATTTAAAATATTTTTTAATTTTTTAAGTTAATTAAATATATTAAAAAATTCAAATCCACATCAAAAATCTTTTAATGAGTTAAAATCTTTAAAGATAATGCACTTAATTTTTTCAATAATTTTTTTTATCATTCCTCATTCGTATGTGTGCGCGCATGTGTTTAGATTTGTGAAGTTCTAAAGTTACATATCAATCATCAGGACTATGATATTTTATTTCTCGACAAGTAGGTTCATAAAGTTACATATAATAACATATAAAATATATTTCGATTGTCTTCACCTAAGTATTTTTATTTTTTTTATAATATATTATTACATATTGCTATTTACATATTAAATTTCACTTACCATACATCTCATATCTGTTGTAGATTGAAATATTTTGATGTAGGTTCTATAAAAGAGTGGGTAATCTTAAATCGAAATCTCAAATTAGTTCCGCAACTTTTTCTAATTTTCCTACATCCCACATTGATTTTAGATTGAAATATTGGGATGTAGGTTGTTGTATAAAAGGGTGGAAAACCTCAAAATTTCTATTTAATCATATTTTGAACAAAAATATTTAAAAAAATTAAAAAAAATTATTCGTGCCTAATTGGTCGATTAATCATTGTCGAGACCAACTGGGTAGCCAGGATTTTGCCTTCTCGATTTTACAACCAACTTGGGTGTTTCTAGCATGACTAGAGCCGTCAATGCTTATTTTTCTAATGATGAAAAATACATAAGTAATTTATAATTCAAACGATATAATTCATATATTTATATGTGAAATTCATGATTGAACATAATTTTATTATTGTACACAAATATTTTTTAATAACATCTCCTGTGCATCGCACAGGTGGTATATACTAGTTTATCTTATAATATACTAGCATTGTTTGTAGTTGGGATGTGATAGATCAATTAATCAAACCTATATATGGAATCGATCTATTTTCTAATATTTCAATTTATGACCAAACTAGTGAATCACTAAGAAATACTACTACAAAAATATATAAATAAAATTATTTGGATCCAACTTGATAAATAAATGTTATAATTCAATGAAACTTTAAACAAGTCACATAAATTAAATAAATGTTAACTTAAAATTAAATCATTGCAACCATTATGACCTTAGCAATACTTTGCTAGTATTATGGAAATTAATGTAAATACATCCAAATATCCGATAAGTTATTATTAAAAATTAATAGACTCAATAATGATCAATAAATATAAAGCAGCATAGTTCATATTTTTTTTTGTTAGATTGGTTTTTCATTTTGCTATTAAATCTAAAACCAAAGCAAGATTTCAGTTTATAAAGCTTTGAAGCCACAATTATCCGTGTAAAAAAAAACACGTTTCATTTTGTATTGAATTAATCTGATTTGAATTGTTCAATTTTGTTAACGTAGAAACCTCATGTAATAATATATATGTAATTAAGAAGGGCAAATTTGTCATTGGAAGTATAAAATAAAAAGGAAACATAAATGTAAAAGGTCGGCTAGATAGCGTACAGTTTTGTCTCATTTTCCAACCATCCGCGCCATCATACGGTCCAACATTCGTATTTTGAAGTCATAAATTCATTATTGTTTTTATTTCATAGTATTATATTATTAGTTTTTTTAAAATATATTAATTACATGTTAATAAAAATAAAAAATAAGATATACATTGGAGACTTCGAAACGAGACTGAGAATATATGGTCCATGTGATTAAATGATGTGTATATTTTGTAGACATGTGAATGTTGACTTTATTCAGTTTTATTCAAAGTTATAACACAATATATGTGAAATAAGAGTTCGAATATTTGTTCACTTGGGGGTGGTCTAGTGGTGGAATCGTGTTTTGAGGCTAAAGGTCTCAAGTTCAAATTCCACCACCAACACCACTAGTTTAATAGCGGGTAGGTTTGCAGGCTATTACACAGGGGCGGAACGAGCGAGGTTTACCCAGTGCGCATTTTGGTAGCATGTAGGTTTGCAGGCTAGAGACATTATACAGGGACGATGTTTACCCAGTGCGCATTTCGGTAGCGGCTGCAGGTTACCCTCGACATGAAAAAAAGAGTTCGAATACTAATTAATATACTATGGTTACTTCGATGCTTTTATTTAATTTTATAAGTACAAGAAATACATAAATAGAAAAAGTACTGAAAAAGAGCTAGAATGAGAATTGAAGAAGAATTAATGAAGAAAAAACTCTCAGTCAACTCAAATTATCATATCACATAAATAGTAGTTTGAGAATTATGGTTGCTTCAATATTAATAATTTGATTTTATCAGCACATAATAGAAAGTACTGAAAAAGTAATGAAGTTGAAGAAAAAAAGGGAAGAAAAGTGAGTCAAACCACATTCCTGAGCTAACGTGGGACGGCTAGGGAAGATTGGCTTTTAATAATGAACATGTAGATATTATTGCAATTCATTTGTATTAATTAAGTCTTTACCTTTTAGATAAGCATTAAGTTTTGAATGTTTCACTTACATTTAATTTCTTCTATTTGTATCAGTATAATTTAGTTCTTGTACGTTTGAAAATCTTGACACATAACTCTAAGTTAATTGATATTATAATTCGACCCTTAAAAATAATAGTTCAACTATCATATTTTGAAAGAAAACCTATGCACTTCGGACATACAATACTCCTGTACGTTCAGGGCGGATTTGGAGGGATTGGCGTCCGATCGGATATTTTCTTTTTAATTTTTCACATTTTTACACTATGTTTTCGTCGATGAGCAGCATTGCAAGTGTCCAAGTGTGATATTTAATTGAGGTATGCACCACTGAATCACCCGCCCTCAATTGTTTGTATTAATAATATTGGACAGGCCACTCATGTACTGGGATAAAACCCCCTGGTCCACATTTCATGTTTCACTGTTGTGTTCTATTCTGAAATTTAATATTTTAAAAATATTTATTACAAAAATAAATTTTATTATAGTATTACAAATCATAATCAACATTTATTGCTAAAAATTGATTTTTTTTTAAATTATGTACCCTACTTTTGGAATAATCAACCATATTAATCAATTATATTAACTAAAAAATAAGAAATAAATATAAATCCTAATTGGGTGGAATGAACCCTGAATAATAATTATAAAATTAAACTAAGCCATAACAAATTGAAATTGAAGAAAAAAATTGATAAAAATCGAATAAAAATTAAAATGGGACACCAAATGAGATGAAAAAAAATGAGATAAATGATTTCATTTGCTCATGTACCTCGACCATCAATTAATTAAACTTCTATCTTGTCACTCTAGTTAATACCCCCAATCAGCCAATCTAGAATATGGGTTATAAATTAATGTTAATACTCAATTTATTTGTTGAGTTTACTTTCATTACTTTTTTTTTATATATAGAATCTTTGTAAATTAATTAATATATATATATATATAATAAATAAATTGATACTCTTCAAATCATGAAATATTTGAAACGTACAGAAACAGTCAAATAACATTTGCTGTTAGTACACAATCGCTAATTAAAGACCTAACATTTTTGTGCATATAATGTCAATTTATATCATTTACTTAATTGTTCCCATCAATTATAGTTATACTAATTAAATCAATTGATAAAAACGTATGTCCTCATTTTCTTCGGAAAGTAAACTAAAATAATCGAATGTCTTCTCTTTTTGTAATCATTAATGATTTTTAAGTGGCAATTATGTAATTATTTTTTAGTTTCTTATCAATTGCTTGTCTGAATTGGCTGCTTCCATCTGGAAAAAGGTCGACACTTTTGGGTCCTACCAAGCCAAGTTGATTCACTCTCTCTCTCTCTCTCTCTCTCTCTCTCTCTCTCTCTCTCTCTCTCTCTCTCTGTTCTTATTGTCTTTATTTTGTTTCTTTTATTGATTGCTCCAAAATATATTTTTTCGTATGATTAGAATAGTTTAATGTCATTGTGCCCGTTTTATTTCGACTCTCTCTTTTTTTAGTAAATTTTTTACTATATCTTTTGATGACTCTGAAAATATTTCTTACATCATGATCAAAATAGTTTGAACTATATTTTATTACACCATAATGATAATGCTGCATACAGGTCATAATTTTAGAAATGAAGATAGGAATTACACTATATTTCACGACCTAAATCGCCGTAGGTACCAGTCAAGTATATATATATATATAGATCATCATTTTCCTTCATTGATTAATTAATTAATTAATTAATTAACTGATTGATTCTTCCACCAACTGAAATCAAACTTAAATGACAACTCAAGAAAACACCTTAAATATCACTGTATATAATAATAAAATGAAATTAAAAGATTGGATAAGAAGATCGTTGTAATTAGAGATAATGTTAATTAATGAGAGAGTATAAGGAAATTAATTAAAAACATAAAGAGATCAAACTGCTCTTTAAATAGATTTACAAAATTAATTTTGTAAATATTGATTAAGTTCTATTTAATCACTAATTAGTTAAATCGGTTGTTTATAGCTAATACCGCCAAAGTGCGCCAAAACCACCTAAAACTTTGCCTTGATCTTGTGATTTTACTAGCTGATACAGGAATCTAAAATATATTTTTAGCAAAGTTACAGATGACCATTTATAAACAAAAATGAAAAAATGCGCCATGGTCACAGGTAATTTCATTCGCAATTTTTTTTTTAATTTTTTTTAAATAAAAAATTACCATTAGCAAAATTGCAACAGTTCGATTTCCTTCCGTTTTCTGGGTTTGAGTGAATACGCTGCAAATTATACTTAAAAGACTAAAATAATTGATAAGTAAACTAATACACAAATTATATCAATGAATTAGAAACACATGCTCAGTAGCTAGGAAATCAAACTTGGAATCTCAGAGATTTAATTTATCAATATATATACACACACACATATATATTAAACTTACAGAAAAAAGAAAATACCGCAACAATTTCCCAATTTCGTTAAATGACGATCACTACCCCGACTCCCATCACCCTCCGGCCCATAAATACCCGCCTTCACCCAACATTCTTCTCTCAATTTCCTCCCAGCCTCCGTGGGGGCTCTCTCTCTCTCTCTCTCTCTCTCTCTCTCTCTCTCTCTCTCTCTCTCTCTCTCTCTCATATTTTTGCACTTGTCTTAATTCCTCAATTTATGGCAGCAACTCCACCAAAGAAGCAAAACGCCACCGTTGTGCCGAGGAGAGGCCAAGTGAAAGCTCAAATTTTTAAGAGCCTCACCGGAAACATCTCCTCCGCAGCCGCAAAAGCCCTGGCCAAAGTCAAATGGAGCCCCACCGAGCCGCCCGCCGCCTTGACATCCGCCCCAACCTCCACCTCCACCAGCCCGCCACCGAGCGCCTACACCTCCGACGGCTACCCCGACCAGGCCTGAGCTCCTCACCACCCACCCAACTGCAGTTCGTTAAAAATTCAGTGAACCTGGGCTTGTTTTTTCGCGACCTTTTTCACTGAATCTCATGAACATCTGTAACCTGCAGCGTGCTGAAATCTGAATTATGCTAGTTTGATGGTATCTCTGTGTGTTAACTGTTAATTATGTTTGTTTGTTGTTGGTGATAAATCAGAGCTTTCCTTTTTAATGGGCTCTGTATACGTCGACTACTGTGTGTTTGTATTAAATTAAAGCAGATTTTTGAAGCTTTAAAGGTTGGCCCTCTTCCACGCTAGTTATTGTTTCTCAAGTTTTAGATTGGAGATGGTATATGTTGTAAGAAGAGGAGCTTCGATTTTATGTATGATCCTACCTATTAAATAAAATTCCAGTGTGTTTGTTTTTCTAAATCTCCAGTTTTTTTTTTTACTTGTCCAATTCAATTTGTATCACTGGATCCGACCCAGGCTTGTTTGGTCAATTTTAGAAATCAGAAATAATTTTCTACAATCTTTTTCAGTGATGGTTGGATCTCATATGGTGTCTACATCTAGACATGCAAGATCCTATTGGGTTCAAGATTACCTAGGTCTAACTTAGCATGCCCCCACACACACATACATCATACATGGTCTCAGGTTAATCAATCAATTAATCTCCAAATTTTGGATATATTGAATGCTTAAGCGCTTTAACATAAGGTTTGTGGTTCCTATATTGTAAACGAGGTGATACGTGTTGGGGTACAATGTACGAGTACGACTCACTGATTCATTTGTTACTGCAGACTGCAGTGATGAGTTAGACGAGTGAGGTTAAACTCGATCGACTCATTCTATTTAATTTTATTTGTGTTACGTTAATACTAATAGTAGTACAACTTCCTCTCAAAAAAAATAAAAATAAAAAAAATAGTAGTACAAATTAATTAATACGATGTGACAAATTCGTTTGACTGCTATTGCCCAATCGCTGGCAGCTTAATGTATTGAAAAGTAAACAAGTCGTGAATAGTTATGAAGATAATTCAATGTGTACGGTAGTCGTCTCGATTAGAGTTGGGTAATTGGGAAAATAAACGCTTCATGTCTGGAGATAAGATAAGGCCAACCCGTGCCACATTCAATATTATTTTATTTGAAAAAATGCATTAATTATTCGCTCTTTTGAAAAAGTCCATCTCATGTAATCAAGAATTTTGTGTTTCTACAAATTGGGGGGTTTTTTTTTTCCTACCAACTTTATAGCCACGTCACTGGATATAATTACAATTGAAGATAAATTAATGATGGCCCTTTTTTAACTTATATGTTCAGCACAACTTCCTTAAATCATATTGGTTTTTACTTGAATCGTCTTAAATTATGAGACAACACTTTGGTCTATCAACTTACTAACAATGAAATAAGATATGAGAATAAATGAGATACCGCTAAAGGTCGAACTGATCAAATATTTGGATTTTCCCTAGTTTAGTTTAAATTTAAATATAGATGAAATTAATTTCATAAAAGATTTTAATATTGTTTTTTAAATAATAATGACACGTATGTCTTTATTTAATTAAGTTTCATTCTGGGGAGCACCGCCGTGTCCCATTTCGGCCCACAGCCGAAAAATATTTAGCGCCGGAATTGCAACTAAATCATATGCATCATTTCTGGATTTTTTATATTTATGGAATATTCAATTTAATTATTGCAGTGAGAAACGAACGACACGGATAATAATTAATTATTGCAGTTAGAGACCTAGTACAGCCACATATGAGTTATGATGTTTGGTTATTTATTGTCAAATAGTATTTTATTTTATATTTTACTATGCTGTTTTCGTACCTACTCGATGTTATCATTTTGCTTGTGCTAAATAAAAACAAAACAAGGGTAAAATGTAAATAATTCTACAATAACTGATTCCCCTTCATGTAGAAAATATGCGTAAAAGATATTTGTGCTCTTTCACAAAATACAAATAGGTGTTTCAATTGTTTGTACGCATTTTGTTCGTGATAATAGTCAGAGGGAAAACTGTTTTACAACTGTCAAACAAACCAATACAGCTCTTCCTTTGTTTCGTAATAAATTATTTCTGTAACAGTGTAACACTTACATTTAAAGAAAGCTCGTTGAACAAGTCTAACTGTCTGAGCATGGAAAGAGTAAGTTGACGAATTCTAGCTAGGCAGTCAACAAAGAGATGTATTGAATTGATTACTAATACTTAATAATTAAAGCGAATATACCAAATACTGTGATTAAGGCATTTCGTTTAGCTAATTAATTTGATTAGTATGCAAAAAAATATATTCGATGATATTTTATTATTTTACTAGAATGACCAACCGTGCGATGCACGGATAAGATAGATAAATTTATTATTATTTTTATTAGAAATTATAAGATTTAATAAAATTCAAATGAAACATACATTCACACTAAAATTTATATAACGATTTTTTAAAGTCTACAATCTTTAAGATCAAACACTTACCAAATTATAAATGTATGTCATTGAAAATGAGTTTGGATCCAGATTTTGACCCATTTGACAAAATTTTGACATGTAAAATTGTCTTACACATTTTAAAAAAACATTTGTATTCATTCTATAACATATAAAATTATGCTAACAAATATACAACACCGTTGATAAAACTTTTATACTTATTTGAGTTAATTATTTACGAATGTGCCGATGCGCATTTCACAAAAATAAATTAGTATATATATATATATATGTACATTACTTCCAAGAAAATATTAAAACGTAATTACATAAATATAAATGGGCCACACAGTAAAAAAAATGCCCTAATTAATATTAAATTTCCACTATGGTTAATTTTACACAGTAAAAAAATGCTGCAATATATATTTAATGGAACCCGAAAATTAGTCTTGCTAATTTAGGAAGATATTGCATACAATATTTATCAAACTTTAGATTAAAAATAATTTACAGATTATATAACTCATTATTCGGATACTATATTTATAATTTATATAAGTGAAAATATCATTTAAGCGGGAAAATCATCATTTTCTATTTACGGTTTTGAGTCGTTATTATATATATATATATATATATATATATATATGATAAGGTTTATGTAATCAAGTACCTTAAATAATTAATTGCTTGCTTGAAATTTAAAGGATATTTCATATTTAAATTATAAAATTAATAATGTATGTATAGCATTTGTATATATATTAAATTAGACATCAATATAATATATATATATATATATATATATATATATATACACACCAGTTGCGTGCGCTAATATACATAGTGCAAATGATAATTAATATTTTCCACATATAGTCTTTTCATATTATATATATATATATATATATATATATATATATTAATATATACGGAAAAAATCGTGTGCGCTTTGAATATGATCCATATTCCATATCTTGATAATTGAAATTTTTTCATAAATTGTCATTACAAATAAGTAATTAAATATTTGTAAAAATATAATTTTATTTATAGATTCAGAAATGTCATTTAGGCGGGAAAATTAATATTTTCTACTTTCGGATGCGGAGTCGTTATTATATATTATATAGATTGTGGTTTGTTTCTAACAACATCTCCAAGAGGCTCTATTTAATCTCCCAAAAAAAATAAATCACTAGGTGTTCCTTGGTGACAATCCAGTGGTGGAGTAATGTAAGTTTGAAGTAAAATATTTCAAGTTTGAATCTTACCAACACCTTTAGGTGTTCACTTGCGGGATATTACATAGGACTTGCAAAATGTGATTTACCTTTTTCTACGTTGTTTGTAAGCGGTGCACACCTCCATCAGTAATAGCTGCAAGGTATCCTCATTATCCGAAAAAAAATCATTCTCTAATTCACTGTTAGATTCCTTCGTCATTGAAAAAAAAAAGGTTCTTCAACCAATCGCTTGACTTCCCTCTATTGTGAGGGGTGTGAACAGTACTCCTTTATGCCTCTCTTATCTTTTTTTTTTTTACATTTACTAAGCTTGTGTATTTTTTTAGGTTTAATGTTATGTTTAGTTTCACTTAAAATAAAATTATCTTGAACAGTGGTGATTCAATTCTTTTGATTCTCAAATAGAATAATAATTGAATAGTACAGATGTAAACAATGTCAAAATGAACAGTAGTGAATCAATTCCTTTAATTATCTGATAAGATTATGATTGAATGGTGTACATGTAAATAATATCATAATGACCAGTCGTAAAGTAATTATCACTTATATTATGAAATGTTAGTTTGATATTCAAATAAGTTTATGGATCTCTAAATTAAAATAATTTATATACAATTTAATTTAATTTATATATATTTTAATTATAATTAAATAATATTAAATATTAAACATGAATATATTTAAATATATATATTTAAATATATATATATACACTATACAATAATTTGATAAAAAGAAATCAATATTAGAAAGTATAGAATATTTTCTTATAGAGTGAAATTTAGAGTTGATGATTGGAGATGAATTTACTCTCACACCACATTTACATTTTTCTCAAAGTGATAAGGATTGATGTATTTTTTGTTCTTTATTTATTTTTCTCTCTAATTTTCGTTTGCTTTTCTCATCGTTTGTTTTGATGGATTTTTATTTTTCCCTGTAAACTTTTTTTTTTTTCTTGTGGTGGATAAATAATATATTCAGCTCATTTAATCTCTCTTTGGAGATCCTCTCATGCTTGTATTGCATGTTGTAGCGTTAATTTCTCGAACAAATTAATGATTTTTCTTAATTTCCTTTTGCTATTAAACTTAATAATACACACCATCCATTGTTGCAATTAGGAACATCTAGAACACCAATTAGCTTATTGCCAGAGATCACTATAGAATGAAAAATTGCAATAAAATTATATTCCTCCGCGTTTATATATATATATATATATATATATATATATATATATATATGCCAGGTAGGGTTTATATGAGAACCAATTCTCACGTGGGAACTATGAACTAATCCCAACCACACAATGCTTTGTAAAAAAGCGGTGGCATAATGGTAAATATGAGGAAGTCAAACTTACCTCTGATCAAAGCTGACATCAGCATCCTTACACAAAATTTATTTAAACTTTAAATATCCATAACTTGCTTATTTTTCATTAGATTAACGCAAATTATATATCAAATTAAATCTCTTTTCATGCTCTTTCATTTAAGATCCATTGTTCATATTTTATTCGAAAATATATCTTTTCGTCTATAATAGCATGATGTTAAACTCAGAATAACATGACAAAATATTCACAATAACATGGAAGTATACACATAATAGCATGAAGAAATATTCATTACAGCATGAAAAAATATTCATAAAACACATAAATTTTACTAATAAGAGCAGTAGTAGTGTTTGTTAATAGTAGGACATTATCTGTATATTCACATTAGTATGTATATATGTTCATAATAGCATGATAGTACTCTCATTTTAGCATAATGAAATTTATAAGAATAAACAACGGTTTTAAAATGTTGTCTATATGATTTCCGAAAATTATGCTCAAATATTACAAGTTTGTCACCCCGCTTTTGACCAAAAATTAACCAAATCTTAACCATATAAATCAAAACAATGGATAAATAAGATGAGTTCTTAGTTTCCACATGGGGTTTAGGTTCTCATTTGATCTATCATCTCTATATATATATAGGGAAGGGTTCAAATGAGAACCCTTCCCCCAGGTGAGAACCGGGAACCGATCCTAACCCTTGTTTCATTCAATCTGGACGGCCCAGATTAAATCACATTTAAGTGGATGGGCGGTGGCATTACTGTAATTTTCAGCAACTTTTTTGGAGGGGGGGTAATATAGTAATTCAATAATTGTTTCCTTTTGTTCTGTTTTTGTTTCCATCTTCATCCTTCCGCCTATCTCACTCGCGATAAATTTTCCTTAAATCTCATCTTCGATCGCGTTCGGTCTTCATCGTAACTAATTTTCGTTTGCATCGCGTTTTTTGATTTCTCAACATTCTTTTATTTCTGTAGTTATCCATTTCATCGTTCCTAATTTTTTGTGAAGTCTGTACATCTGTGATTCCATGGTGACTCCAGGTATGGTTTTTATTTTGCATTATTTGATTTAGTTTTGAAATTTTAATGTCGATTAATTTCGCAATTCGTTGTATCTGCATTGATTTTACAGTTCGTTCTATTGGAGTTCGTTGTATCTGCATTGATTCAGTATTTATGTTTTTATGTTTAATGGATTTGATCTATTTCGTTCAGTTCTGTGTTTTATCAGTTGTTTTCTAATTGTTACGAATCCTAGGGTTTAGTACGATAATATACAAAATATGCATTATTTTGATCTGTTTATTTGAGTACGTCATATAAGATGTTTTAGCATGTTAATGTATTCATTTTAGCATCTCGTGACATATGTTTTCGCATGATAATATGCTGGTTTTAAGTTATTTCTACTGCACTCTGTGAAACATGTCATACAGACCATGTTTTGTGTGTGTGTTTTTGTGAGTCGGCTACACAATGTTACACACACCATGCAAACGTTAGAATATTGTGGTGCTAAAATGTGTGTTTCATGATGCTATAATTGTACATATCTCATGCTAAAAATCAATTTATGTGTTGATTGTATGTCTGAACATATCTTAATGTGATTATATTATTATTTTACCTTGTTCAGTTTATAATTTTTTTATTTTAATGTGTCAGCTTCTTCTGTTCCAAGTGACCGTAGTAATATGGCTGTAGAGATATCTCTTGGCATGACAGAATACTATATACCACATTGTGAATTGAAGCCAACTCTTGAACAAAGTTTTAAAACTCTGGATGAGGGTGTGAAATTTTATAGGATCTATGCAGAATCATCTGGTTTTGACATTCGTCTTGGATCAGAGAAGAAATCTAAAGATGGTACAATTATGTGGAAATATGTTTACTGTAGTCGAGAGGGTGAGAAGAATGCATTAGTTGAGGTTGGTGATTCAAGCGATGTAGTTAAAATAAAGAAGCGTAGAGTCTCTAAGAGATCTAATTGTAGGGCTCGTATTGTGTTCAGGTTTTCTTCTGAGAAAGGATACATTGTCAAATTGTTTGAAGAACGTCATTCTCACCCATTAGTTTCAGATGATTTCAAAAGATTTCTCAAGGTGAACAGGAATTTAGATGATGTGTACAAGAATTTTGTTTTGAATTGTGCTAGAGCAAACATAAGTCCAATGAGATGTTATAGGCTTTTTAAGGAAGGTGTTAAGAGCTATTCTGATGTAGGTTGCACTGGAGCTGATTTCAAGAATTATGCCCGTGACTTGAGAGCATACATTCATGGGGCTGATGCTCAAATGGTATTGGATAATTTTCATTTAAAGCAACAGTCATATGCTGGGTTCTTTTTTGAGTATTGTGTTGGCAAAGAGGAAAGACTGACACGCATTTTTTGGGCCGATGCTCTGTCAAGGAGAAATTATGCTGCTTTCGGTGATGTTGTTTCGTTCGATTCAACATATAGTTTGAACAGGTATGTGATGTTTTGTAATTTTAACATTATATGTATAAATTGATGTATAACATAGTTTTAGCATCTTGGGTATAAAGTTTTAGCATGATACATATAACATTTTAGCATTCTGTTGCATATACATTACCATTGATTCCATGATGTATTTTATTTCTTCCAGTAGTACTTAGTGTTTTCTTTTTTGTTTTAATGGTAGGTATAACATGATATTTGCTCCTTTTACTGGGAAGGACAACCATGGTAAATGTGTATGTTTTGGTGCTAGTTTGCTGTCAGGTGAAGATAATGAGTTGTATTCTTGGGTATTTGAGAAGTTTCTGAAATGTATGGGGAATTCTCCTGGTATGATAATCACTGATCAAGACCCTGCATTGAAGATTACAGTAGAAAAATCTTTTCTTGATTCTAGGCATAGGCTCTGTATGTGGCATATCATGATGAAGGTTCCTGAAAAGGCTCCTCGTACGCTAAGGAAAGATGAATCGTACATGAAGAGATTAAGTGATGCTGTTTGGTCAGATTACAATGAACCTTCAGATTTTGATTTGAAATGGAATAATATCATGGTGGACTATTGTTTGAATAATGATAGTTGGTTCAATTCTATTTTCAGCATTCGAGAATATTGGATTCCTGCCTATTTTAGGGAACTACCAATGAGTGGTCTCTGTAGAACAACTTCAATTTCAGAGAGTTCTAACAGCCTATTCAACCGCTACATCAATTTCAGATCAAATCTAGTTGAATTTTTTATGCATTTTGATAGTGCTATTGATGCACAGAGACATGCATATGATCTGCAAGAGAGTCTTGATAAATCAACCATTCCAATAACAAAGACTCAATTGGAAATTGAAAAACATGCAGCTAGTATTTACACTTCTGAAATGTTTAAGAAGGTGCAAGACGAAATTGTGGCTTCGTGTTTTAAATGTAGTGTTGCAGGAATTAATCACTGTGATTTTGGGCTGCTGTATGATGTTGATGATGGCAGTAAGATTACTCACACTATGACGTACAACAAAGAAGATGATACTGTTGTATGTAGCTGTAAGAAATTCATTAGGGATGCCATATTGTGTTCTCATGTTTTTCTTTTGTTAAAGCATCTGAAAATAGTTTCAATACCATCTAAATATATTGCGGCCCGCTGGACAAGAACTGCATTAGTTAAGCATATTCATGGTGCTGGTATTGAGTTATTTGGTAAATCTCTTGTGTCGGATGATACTAGGAGTTTGCTAAATAAGTTGTTTTCAGAATTTTATTTTTGTTTGGGCTATGTTGAGCATGATCTGGAGAAGATGAATTCATTTTTAGCTGGCCTGCAGAAGTTGAAAGCATTGTTTCAGTGTGGTGATATGGAGGGTTCTACTTCAATACCCTGCAAGACGATGATGTTTGAGCAATTCTACGGTTCACGTGTGCCTTCTGAAATTCATGTTCATCCACATATTCCGGTCAAAACAAAAGGTAGCGGCAGTCGTTTGATATCTAAGAAGGAGGCAAGGAAGAGAAAGGAGAACAAACCACTTAGAATGTGCGGCAATTGCCATAAGTTGTCAGATCATGACGCTAGGAATTGTCCAGCTTGATGTTATTACAGTGATTGAGCATAGTTTATCATCATATTTTACAATGCTTGTGAATTATTTTCAGCACATTCATTTTTAAGAATATATATGATTTTTAATAAAATTGTTTATGGCATTTTCTTTGCGGTAATTATATTACTATTGATTTTTATTAACCATAATTACCGTTTAGAATATAATGCTAAAATATTGGAAGCATGAGATTATATACGTTGTTAGATTCCCATTGCATTTTTTGTTAATCAGCACATGCTAAAATTAGAAATGAATGAGGTTAAAATAAGCATAGTAGGAGGCTAAATTTGATGTAACAGTTTCCACTAGGGTTCACCGTTCCCAATTAGGGTTTATTACGTTCCAATTAGGGCTCATTGCTCACATTTAAGGTCTATGAGATACCAATTAGGGTTCACCGTTCCAATCAGCGTTCATTGTTACCAAATAGGGTTTATTGCAATTCATTCATGAGGCTAAAATGAGCGAAGTGGGAGGCTAAAATTGTTGTGACATTTTCCACTAGGGTTCACCGTTCCCAATTAGGGTTTATTACATTCCAATTAGGGCTCATTGCTCCCATTTAGGGTCTATGAGATACCAATTAGGGTTTACCGTTCCAATCAGGGTTCATTGTTCTGAAATAGGGTTTATTGCATTTCATTCATAAGGCTAAAATGAGCGAAGTGGGAGGCTAAAATTTTTGTGACATTTCCCACTAGGGTTCACAGTTCCCAATTAGGGTATATTACGTTCCAATTAGGGCTCATTTGATCCCAATTCGTAATTGAGAGATTCCCATCAGGGTTCAGTGTTCCCAAATAGGGTATATTTTATTTATCAACGCATGCTAAAATGATAACTTCATGAGGCTAAAATGAGCGAAGTGGGAGGCTAAATTTGAGGAGAAATGGTATGATGCTAAAATCAAAAGAACAATACCATGTTGGTACAAACATGAATATATACTAACAGTAACATTTCCAAATATCTATCACAAAACATCTGATATTAATATTAGAGAAAAATATATACTAACAGTAACATTTCCAAATATGCATTATAAAACGTCTGAATCTAATATTCATCAGCTTAAGCTAACAATATTTATAAATTAACATTCCTAAGATATGTTTCTACAAACTGTTAGTACTTGCAGAAAATATTCATGATATATCTGTCTTCAAAATGGTACTACTTGCAGAAATTTAATTAATTGTACAAATCATGAAATTTGATTAAGAGTACAAATCATTTGGACAGGGCAAATTGTTCAACATTAATCGGACCATCTTGACATGAGAGCCTGTAGTGTAGGTTTGTGTTGGCTTTGTTCCTTACACATTCTAGATTACTGTCTGCACTCAGAATTACAGCACAGTATTTTGCTCTCATATATTTCAGCTATTTCAGATTGTCTAGCTTGATTCCGCTTTTCCAATACTTCAAGCCATCTCCTTCGTACGTTTCCAAATGTCTCATCACATAGACCCCACAGTCAATCTTATTGGTGTCATTCCTCCAGGGCATCTTTAATCTTTCAGCAGATTTAAAATTGTTTGACAATTGTGCTGCTTTTTTCTTTTGGTTATTATTCTTCAGGAAATCTACCAGAAAGTTGACCTGTATGTTTTGCTTGTTAGTGGTGTTTTATTGAATGTTAAACATTTGTATTGTTGAGTTGTTCATACCGTGAGGTCTGGGATGTCACCATACTTGACTCTTTCTTCACCATCTAGGACTGACGAATTGTCAAGTATCTCCACCTTGTACTTCCGAAGATCGATGGAAACAATGTAGAAGTGATTTGAATTGTATATTGGGAAGAGGTACTGCACATGAACGATAAGATTATGTGAATTTTATTCTTCTATAATTAAAATTCTCATGTATATATTTGTTTTACCATGTCAATGTCTGCGATTTTCAGTGTTTGCATCCTCTGAATTTCTCCAAGCAGTGTTTCAGAGAATTTTGATCTTCTTTTTCCTTCATCCCATGCTGCTGCAGGCTCTGAAATGGTTTTCCACTGTACAAATACCAATTTTAGAACCGTGGAATACACATATTGGCATATACATATACACAGTTTATGATGTGACTGAAGAAATTTAAATCATTTACTATTGTGCTAGTTATGCTGAAGAATCTCTTCGGAGAGTATGGACCTCGCAGTTTTTCTTTATGGTTCAAGATGGTGCTCCACACGTCAATAACGGCATAGCTTATGTAGGTGTCGGGAGCTAATGTCTTCATTTCATTCCTTGTAATGAAGACTGTACCATCCGAATATACAAAATCATCTCTGAAAAAATGAGTTTTTGTGAGTTGTTTTCAAAGTAAATTTGTTTAATAGTTGATACAATAATATTGCAGGATGATATATGAAAATTACTCATTCCCTTTATCATTCTTCATCAACCAGAAGTATAATTCCCTCTCAGTCATGCTCAACTTTTCATTTGTTGTGATAACTCTCTCTTGCAAAGGAGATACCATCTTCAGAGTGTTTTTCAATGATAATTTATTTCTCGTGACCACCCTTGTATATCCCTACACAATTTTACAATATCATAGTTGTTATGCCATGATTGGTTATCATGATTAAATTTTACTAAGTATAATTATATGTAAATGATTTAATTTTTGTTTACCTTAGTTTCAGAATCATTCTCAACAATCTTCTTTCCTTTTTTGGCAGCGCGAGCCCGCTGAAAGTTTGATATCATATGATATTAATGTTTTACTTGGAAAGGTATGCATGCTAAAATGGATTTATCCAAAATGCTTAAATCATATATAGATCATTGTAAAATGAAACTGGAACCTGTTCCTCTTCAGCAGGAGCCTCTTCTGCATTTTCTTGAGCACTTTGCTCAACAGCCTGAAAGTTTACATTATTATGTTATCAATGTTTTGCTTAATAGTGTATGCATGCTTAAATAAAACTTACGTCGTGCTCTGTCTCAACTTTATCTTCTTTCTCATTGACATTCTGCAAGTTTAGATTGTTATGTGCTTCATCTTCACTGAGAGCTTTTCTTGCATTCTCAGTACTTATGTCAACACCCTGTAAGTTTGGAGTATTTTGTCAGTCTTTTGCTTTTGATATTAAGATCACAATAATCTGAGCAAGAGCTTCATGCCAAAATCAGTTACAGGTCATAGTAAAATGTTACTTACATCGTGTTCCCCTTCACCTTCCTCTGAATCATCTTCCTCACTCATGGTTTCTTCTTCTCTCTCATCCTCCTCATCAACATCCTGTAAGTTTGGAGTATGTTGTCAATCTTTTTTTTCTTTTGATATTAAGATCACAATAATCTAAGCAAGATATTCATGACAAAATCAATTACAGGCCATATTAAAATGTTACTTACATCGTATTCCCCTTCACATCCCTCTGAATCAACTTCCTCGCTCATAGTTTCTTCTTCTGTCTCATCCTCCTCACCTTCATAGGGTCCATACACTGACCCTAACCCAAATCCACTTGCACTCATTTCAAACTCTTCTCTATCAATTAACAAAATTGTATTCCATTCTTGTATCACAGGTACAGTCCTGGGTATATACCTGGTGAACAAGACTACCCTATCGACATACAGAAGCTGTTCCGTTGTTCAATTATTGTAATAATTAGTACTGGTAATCAGGAAAAAAGAGTCCAAAATGTATGCAAATATTTGCTAAAATGAAATATGGATATGGATTCTTACAGTCAAGAACAAGATGAGGCCCATGAAGTCTTTCATCTTGTTTCTATGCCAGGATGTTGCATGCTCGACCAAGCATCTAACAGTGAAGTCACACCAGTTGAACTGTGACACATTGTCAATATCATCGAAGAGATGCATGATCTTCGGAGGTAAATAACCGTTGCCTTCATTTTCTATAAGACAACTTGTAAGCAAGACCATAAATTGTATCTTGAACCACTCCCTCCTTCAGTGTCTTCAAGCATGTCTGTAATAATATCAGATGCTTCGATCTTGTATTTTTCTTTCTCCACCCTTTGTCTCCAGCTATATATCAGCTCACATCGGTGATTCATTTTCTTCCTCTCCATAAGTGTTCGACCTTTTGGAAAGCCAAACACGAGTGCAACATCATCCTCAGTAATTGGAACACTACCTCCATTTTCTGGAAGTTCTATCTGGCAGCGTCGTGGATTGAAATTATCTAGAACCCAATAGCTCAACTTTTGTGGTATTTTTCTTATATTGAGGTACAAGATATTTCTGAATCCTATACTAATGACAGCTTCCCTCTGCTTATAGTTGAGATCTTTAATTACTTTCGTCAGAGGTGCTGGGATTGTTGTGCTCTTCAGCGTATTCTCCTGCATCAGTACCTCAACTTGAGATGATGATGACTCAACATGTTCTTGGAAAGAATCAATATGTTCTCCTCGAATTCGATGAAGGAATTCTGATCCAGATGAATTTGGTTCTGGATTTTTACGCTTCAAATTATCTGCATAGGTTAATTATAAATCAATTTGTCCTAAACTAATTCTGCAACAGCTCAATCAACATGGCTAATATAATCTATTCATGCTAAAACTGGAGTTTATTCATGCTCAAATTATATTGTACATCATGCTAAAACAATGATTTCAAATAAATAATAGAAAAGGTTTTTTTTTTCAAAATAAATAACTTTACTCTCATAGTTTTTGAAAATTCGTCACATATATGTTATTACGCTACAATGATTATGCTAAAATTATCAACAAATTTTATGATTGCTTCATAAAATATGTTTGAACCCTAACTTCATCTCTAACAACACAGTAAGTACATATATGTTCAGACCTTCGTATGTATGTTTTTTTATAGAAACAAAAGTGTACCTTTTTTGTTGGTAGAGGCTACAACTTTTTTGTCCGCCATTGTTGTTCTTCGTCTTTGCGCTTTTTTTTTCTCTTGTTGTCGTGAATGGAGTTTCTGTGAAAATGGGGATTTGTTGCAGGTAAATAATGAATATATGCTCGTTGCAGGTTTCTGAGCACACACAACTTTTAATTTGAATATCTCAACTATTCATTAAATTTAATTTTAATTACATTTTCGTACCTAATGATTTACGCGGGACGAAATATGATATATTATTATTTAGAATAAAAGTCATAATTATTTTAACACGTTAATTATTATTTATGTATTTAGATTAATTTTAATTACATTTTCGTACCTAATAATATGATATATTATTTCATAGAATAAAAGTCATAATTACATTTTCGTACCTAATTTTTACGCGGGACTAATGTTTTTAATTAGGAACTTTTATTTTTAATTTTATCATAATCTTAACCTTCTCATATTCGTGTTTATTACGTTATTATAGTTCACGGTTTATTATAGACGAACTAGTGTTTCTACGATACTAAAATGATAGTAGTATCATGCTAAAATTAATTCAGAGACTGGTGAAGCATGGTCATAGAAATGGGTCACGTACTAATGTTTTTAATTAGGAACTTTTATTTTTAATTTTATCATAATCTTAACCTTCTCATATTCGTGTTTATTACGTTATTACAGTTCACGGTTTATTATAGACGAACTAGTGTTTCTACGATGCTAAAATGATAGTAGTATCATGCTAAAATTAATTCAGAGACTGGTGAAGCATGGTCATAGAAATGGGAGGTTAAATTTGATGTGACATTTTCCACTAGGATTCACTGTTCCCAATTAGGGTTTATTACCTCCCAATTCGGGCTCATGTGATCCCAATTAGTAATTGTGAGATTCCTATTAGGGTTCAGTGTTCCCAAATAGGGTGTATTGCATTTCATTCCAATGAAATCGCTGTTCCATATTTTGTTTATCAACGCATGCTAAAATGAGAACTTCATGAGGCTAAAATGAGCGAAGTGGGAGGCTAAATTGGAGGAGAAATGGTATGATGCTAAAATCTAAAGAACAATACCATGTTGGTACAAACAGGAATACATACTAATATTCATCAACCTAAACTAACAATTATCCATCACAAAACATCTGATACTAATATTCATCAACCTAAACTAACAATTATCAGCTTAACCTAATATTTATAAAAATAATATTCATGATAAATCTGTCTTCAAAATGGTAGTATTTGCAAAAATTTGGTTAAGATTACAAATCATTCAGAGAGAGAGAATGAAATCTTCAACACTGATCAGACCATCTTCACATGACATCCTGTAGAATAAGTTTGCCTCCGCTTTGTACCTTGCACCATATACATTACTGTCTGCACTGAGAATCGCAGCACAGTATTTGACTCTCATAAACTTGAGTTGTTTGAGATTGTTTGGCTTGATTCCAGATTTCCAATTCTTTAGCCCATCTCCTTTGTAAGTTTCCAAGTGCCTCATCGCAAAGACCCCGCAGTCAATTTTGTTGGTTTCATTCCTCCACGGCATCTTCAATCGTTCAGCAGATTTGAAATTCTTCAACAATTGTGCCGATTTTTTCTTCTGGTCATTATTCTTTAGGAATTCTACCAGAAACTTGACCTGTATATTTTTTATTGTTAGTGGTGTTCTGTTGAATGTTAAACATTTGTATTGTTTAGTTGCTCATACCGTGAGGTTGGGGATGTCACCATACTTGACACTTTCTTCACCATCCAGCACTGAGGAGTTGTCAAGTATCTCCACCTTGTATTTGCGAAGGTCGATGGACACAACATAGAAATGGTTTGCATTGTATATGAGGAAGAGGTACTGCACATGAATAATAAGATTATGTGAGTTTTGTTATTCTATAATTGAAATTCTCATGTATATATTTGTTTTACTATATCAATGTCTGCGATTTTCAGTGTTTTCATCCTTTGAATCTCTCCGAGCAGTGTTTCACAGAATTTTGACATTCTTCTTTCCTCATCCCATGCTGCAGCAGGCTCTGAAATTGTTTTCCACTGTACAATATACAGAAAATTATTTATGCACGTATTAGCATAAACATATACACATTTTAGCATGAGACTGAAGAACTCCAAATCACTTACAGTTGTGTCTGTTGAAGTGAAGAATCTTCTCGGGGAATTCGGACCTCTCAATTTTTCATTATGATTCAGGATGGTGCTCCACACATCGATAACGGCATAGCTAATGTACGTGCCAGGAGCTAATGTCTTCATTTCATTCCTTGCAATGAAGACCTCTCCATCTGAATAAACAAAATCATCACTGCAAAAATTAGTTCTTTGTGAGATGTTTTCAAAGTAATTTTGTTTTATAATGTGAAATAATATTGAAAGATGATATATGAAAATTACTCATTTGCTTCATCGTTCTTCATCAACCAGAAGAACAAATCCCTCTCACTCTTGCTCAACTTTTCATTCGTTGTTATTGTTCTGTCTTGATAAGGAGACACCATCTTCTCAGTTTTTTTCAAAGATAATTTATTTCGTGTGACCACCTCTGTGCATCCCTATACAATTATACAATATCGTAGTTGTTATGCCAGGATTGGTTATCATGATAAAATTTTATGAAGTATAATGATATGTAAATGATTTAATATTGTTTACCTCAGCCTGAGAATCCTTCTCTACAATCTTCTTCTTATCTTTTTTCATAGCTTGACGACACTGAAAATTTGATATCATATGTTATCAATGTTTTGCTTGGAAAGGTACACTACCAAAAAAGACCCTCATACATAACACTTCATACATAACGAATATTTTAAATATCCGTTATGTATGAGCGCATTTTTAGTATAGATAACGCATATTTCAAAAATCAGTTATGAGAGAAGTGTTATCTCCGATCATATATAACGTTTTCGAGTCTTGTGTTATCTGTGAGTGTTACATATTGTTCACAATTATAACGCTCATTTGGTACTGTTATGCGTTGTGTTATGTATAAACACATTATATAACGGTAACTTTGATCGTTATGAATATCCGTTATGTATATGTGTTAATTATTATTTTTTAAATTCAAAATTAAATAATATAAACTGAAAATTTTATAACTTCCCGCTGCTTTTCCTCTCACCATTATTTAGTAAAAATTTTACCGCCTATATTTCCCACCAAATCATTAGTCAATATTTCATTAAAATAAGTAGTTATTTTTTTAATCTATCTTTTATAAGAAAACCTCAAACTTAATTTATATTTTTATTAGAAAAAATTGTAACAAAAGGGCAAAAGAAAAGCCCTCATCTTTGTTCCCTTCTTCCAAATTCAGCAGAACAAAGGATCGATCGAGAGAGAGAGAGAGAGAGAGAGAGAGCGCTTCAGCCAAAGGGGAAAAAAAATTCAAAAGTTAATCAAAAGGAAGGGGAGCTTGAACAGCAAAATCAATGGTTCAAGTAAAATTTTCATCTCCGCGGCAGGAAAGAGAGAAAGGGAGAGCTAGGGCTTGGTGACTGGTGATGCCGACGAAGTATAAAAGGGTACAGAGGTGTGATTTTGTTGAATTTCAAGTCAAATTTTTGACTCCGCGGTGGGAAAGGAGGCATTTTCAACTGTGTTGCTTCACCATTTTCCCCAATTTCCATAGCCATTCGGTAATTTTCCATCTTCTTTTAAATTTTATTCATATGTTATTATCACAAAAAGAAGAAAAAAAAATCGAAATTTGTGTGGTGTTTCGCAGTGATGAAAAAAGCAAGTTTTCATCTTAAGATCTGTAGGGAAAATGATTGATATCTCAACCCCTTTTTATTGTTGTTCAATTATATATAATGTTTGTTGGTGTTTTTATTTTGCTAGCTGCATTCACTGGAGGTGACATTCATGAATTTTCAGATTCCCAATTTGGTAAGTTTTGAAGTGTGGTCAGGCTCATGTACAATAACTTGTCTGCTTGGTAACATTTATCACACTTTAAGATGCTATGAGAATCAGAATTTATGTTTTATCACTATATATTTTTTCTCAGGAGAACTTATCCCTTTTATTTGTGAATTTGTAAAAGGCATTCACCTTCTGCTTATTAAGCTATCAAAATTTAATTGCGGGCACCACGAGTTATAGCATATTTATGGCTGATTGGAGAGCCTAAAACTTAGAATTAGTGGAATTGTTTATGCATATAATACCTCCTGAAAGCATGTTCCCTACAAGAAGCTTCTAAACATTGCTTTAATGTGTAACCAATGTTGTCTCGGTCCTATACCTTCTTGTCTAAGATTCTTAATTTTGATATGTTCTTCTTGTTTAAAGCCATCTCTGAAAGGGAGGAGTATATAATTAGCTTACAATCTGTTATTACCTTGAGGGTTGAAAAAAAAAAAATCAATATATCTATATATATATATAGTGAGAAACTGAGAATTGTTTAGATTGTATAGTTGTATGGTATTTATTTGATTTTGTTGGTCTGAATATATACTCATGTTTCACCTGGGATCTACTTATCGAAGGTGTAGCATAGTTTTTTTAATGGTCTGAGAAACCTGTTTAAGCTCACTATATATGATCTGTTTAAAAGAAATAATGTTTGTTTTGAAAATGTGGCTCATGTAATCATTAATTTTCTTTCTCACCACAGGACATGTATTTGCTTTTGGAGAGTCTCGAGCTCTGGCCATCTCAAATATGGTTCTTGGGCTCAAAGAAATTCAAATTAGAGGAGAAATTCAATCTTAGGACATGAAACCTTTTTCAAGTCTCTTTCTAATGTATTTTTCAGTCAATAGAGGTAAAGGTTCTTATAACACTTCTGCAGGCATTAGATTACAAGGAAAACAAAATCCATATAGGATGGCTAGATAGCAGAATCGCAATGAGGGTCAGAGCAGAGAGACCCCCTTGGTGTCTTTCAGTTGTTGGAGGGGCTCTTTATGTAAATGTATAGCATGCACTTTTAACATCGTATGATTGCTATATCACCATATTAATATAATTACCCCCTATTTTTTAATCAAAAAGCTTCTGCTAGTAGCGCAGCCACAGTTTCAGAGTATGTTGGTTATCTTGAAAAAGGACGAATTCCTCCGAAGGTACTTCATGGTACATGTAATTTGGAGTTAGTTCTGGATTTGTGTAACAATTCAAATGATTGACATGGCTGAATATCGGTTCTACCTTTCATTCTCAAGTTGATTATGGTGTCTCTGCTTGAATTAGCGCTATGGTCAAGTAAAGACACTAAGAATGAGAAGGCCATGGATATTGGCTGAATCAGAATAAAATCAACATTGACTGAATCAGTCTAATTAATTTTATATATATATATATATATATTTGTAACAGCCCGGTCTCGAGGATGGGGACGGGGTTGTTGTGCGTAAAATAGCATGAAAAATCGAAGGAAATAGATAGATTAATCGAAAATCCAGGGGCTGTTTTTAGAATTAAACTAAGTTAGCGCCTCAAGAACTTAGGCAACTTAACTTTCTAACTTGGAAGAACTATTGATTTCAACGAATCAACAGGGACAAAGGGTTCAAACAAGTCGAAGTGGTCAAAGGATTCAATCGAGTCAAAAGTACGCCATATCATAGGCCACCCAAAATTTGAACAGAATCCAAAGACAAACAAATAGGAATTTGACTCTTTAATTAAACAAGACCTCATCATGGGTTACATCAACTAAGACTCATAAATAAGTCGGAGTCAAATATATCTTATTGTCCTATTCATAGGATGATACGAAGAACAACTCAAGATTAACTGGAACGAGTAGAATCATGCTTGAAAGAGAAGCCTCTTCATAGGCGAACAACAACAACAAGCATGCAAGACTTATTCACAAGTCAACTGAAAATGAACAGATACCAATATGTTCAACAATAGGACTTCTCAAATAACTCAGAATCAATAAAGGAACAATTGGTACGTCAAAAGAACATACTTCAAAGACTTTATGGATAACTAGGATTCATATAATTTAAGACATGCTATTATCAAGAAACAAGTTACACATATCAAGACTAAATACTAACATCAGAGTACTTAGCGGAAGAAAATCATGTAACCATATAGAGCAACAAACTTGAAACCTCAGAGAACTTAGACAACCCCACCAGCAACACATCACCGGCCTCAGTATCTCAACCTGAAAATATTTGAAAAAGAAGGGGTGAGCACTAATGTACTCAGTGGGGTTTTATGAGAAAACTCTTGCTAAACTTTAGAAATATCCAATTATAAACCGTCGGCATATGGAGAGCAAAACACAAAAGCCCTTTCCATATCCGCAAAATCTTTTACTTCCTTTCTGGCGTCTTTCCTGGCTCAAACCTGTTGTCTACTGCACCCTTAGATATGCCTTAGGATAAGAGAGAAGTTACCTCAAGTATCCTCTGAGTATGCGAGGGGATTACCCAGCAGTGACTCCCTTTACTTTCAAATGTTCAACTCGGTGACTCGAAGGTCACGACATGATAATGCAAATAAACTATTCTTTGAGCTCGATAACCTGCTTACAACATAAGCTATATCCTTCCTTAACCTTAACCTTCCTTACTTAACCTTCACCTTTCTTACTTACTTGACTTAGCTAGCAATACCAAGCCTAGAGCAATCATCTAAAGCTAATCCTTTAATTGAGCATGATCTCGGCCTATAAGGGATTTATAACTTACCCTAAAAGACAATACTCAGCTAATTAATCTTTAGCAAAATCCAACATTCCAAAACGAGGAAAAGAACATGGATAAATATCGACTTCAAATAAAGCAATTCTAAACATCTCATGCTAGCATAAATTGTATATAAACAATTCTAGCATATCCTTAGCTAATTAAGCTTAGCAAAACTCAATAACCAAATACTAGGAAATGAATGGGCATAAGCATAGATTGCAACTAAAAGCAATTCTAGATCTCGGGCTAGCATCAATTGTATTTAAACAATTCTAGCATATCTAAACATACTTGATAGCTCACTTAACTTATAATAACTTCCTTTACTTATCAAACTTAAATAACAATTCAATAATATCATACATATAACTTCCTTTCCTTTCCTTCCTTTGTACAGAGACTAAACAGGCAGAGCATAAAATACTTTTATTGGATATTTCTCTTTTCCTTAACATGCTTCTAGAGCTTACTAGCTCGAACCATATATTTGGTTTAGAATCACCCACCTCTATGACGAGAACCTTGATAACGAGCACGTAGATGAAGAAACGAGCTAAAAATCCTTCCTCGGGCCTCCTCGGGGTTCATCTCTTCTTTACGAAAGTCGATCAATGACTTGAAACCTTATTCGAGATCCACAAAAGGGGATGGAAAATCCGATTCGAATGATCAAGATTCCGGACGATTGGCCACTGCTACATCGTAGATCTTTGAAAGAGCTTCGATTTGAGTACTCATGGGCCTCGTGGTTCGAACCGAGGTGAAAATTATGGCCTCCGCACGAAAACGTGCCGGAGCTGCCTCGACAGCACGGGCGCCGCTGCGGCAAGGTGCGCGCTGGCGCTACGTGCGCCGCGGCGGGGGGGGTCCGCACCGATGCCCCCCTGTGCCGCGGCGGCCCCTTGCACCACGGGGCTCCTTGCGCTGCGGGGGCCCCCTTACGCGCCTGCGCCCTCTTGCGCCGCCGCGCTCCCTCCTCCGCTCTCTCTCTCAACACTAGGGGTGCCTCACGAAGAGGCTCCCTTCTCTCTCTCTTTACTCTAGAGAAATGGGATGAAGAATGAATAAGTGAGAAATGAAGGGGGGGAGAGCTGCTATTTATAGAAAAATATATGGCTTCCTCGGGAAGCTTCTGCAGTGCAACAATACTGCCTTAAAAATATCGGGTTCGGTTAAAAGGCGCTTTATTCAATGTCGAGGTCCAAATGACCTCAAACACGAAATCCAAAAATACCGGGAGGTTCCTTGGCTCGAGTACTATTGAACCAACTTGACTCGGGATAAAGAACGAGTCATCTTGAAGGAAAACGAGAAAAGATTCTCTTTTCAAAAATAAAGTTACTATTCCACACAAGGGACAAATAAAATTCCCGAGCGTTCAATTGACCTCAGAATGAAAATCCAGGAACGCCAACGGATTCCTTGTGAAATTTCCTATAGGGTAGGCTTGAAAATACAAGGCTCGGATCAACACACGAGATTTCACAAATTTCTAACGATCGCGCTCCTACGGAAAAACACTATTCATAACTTCTTTAAACGCGTTTTAAATCACCGGGAACTCAAACGACTTCAGATTCAAAATCCGAAAGCACCGGCATGCTCCTTGGGTCAACGCCTTTCAAACATGACCAAAATCGGCTATAACTGAGCTCGAATTGAAATTCTCGAAAAGACGATTTCACAAAAAATAACCCCTAAAAAACACGGTTTAGAACCGAAACATCTTTATTATGCTCAAAATTCCTCTTAATATTTCCTAATTAAAATTAGGAATTACTTAATCATATTATGAAAATCCAGGTTGTTACAATATTACCTCTCTCTCTCTCTCTTCGTGTTGTTCATTCCTCTATAATTATATATATATATATATATATATATATATATATCACATTTACAGTTGAACTATGCTACATTTTTTCTTGGTGACATGTGCTCATCAGCTTAAAAATAATCACAACAGATTTTATTGCCTGGGACAGTCATATCTTCACTTTATTGTATTTGGTGTTAGATTTTTATGTCATTTTGTCCATGCTCCTTTCTTTCTTTTCTTTCCCTTCAATCTCCTCGTATCAATCTACCTGCAGAAACATGTGTTTTGACAGGGCTGCAGTATTCTACTCTGCTGTTGCTCTCTCTCTCTCTCTCAAGTGAAGCCCCATCATATTCTCTTCATAAGGTAACTATTTATTCCTTAACAAGCTCACTCACAAGTTTTAGTAGAATTGTGGTACTCTATGGAGAATCCCTCTAAATCTTGTAAGCAAGAAAAGTAGAAATTTAGCATAGGATTAGTGTCAATTTCTTCCTACATGTCTAAATATTTTGAAACTACCCAACTTTTCTTTAGTAGTGGGAACCGATGCTGACAGCTTTTATTTTATTGGTATCATTGTGTAAAGCATAGCATGTTTACTACCCATGATGCATTTGTTATTCATATCCATGTATGAAGTCTTCCACATGTTCTGTAGGCTACACCGTTATGAGCATTAATTTGAAGAATGTGATGATTCTTCATAGTTGGACTTGGACCAGCCATTCAGCTACTATTTTATCTGCTACAATTGCCTATTTAATAACTGCATTAAATAATTATGGGACATCTGATGGATCATACGGTTCAATTGGATCTGCTTTAATCTGTTATTGTATTTTTTTATTTCTTTTTATTCGACATATATTTATGACTGCTTTCATACATTCGATCCGAGCTCAAACTAATCGATGTTTACTGTGTTTTGTAAACATGCAGAGCACACTTGTTTAGTAGACAAGTAGACTCAGCAATGCCGATCAATTGAGGTAGCAGTTTCTCAGTTATGTGGCAGAAAATTTTGGATATGCAGATATACATATATGGATGCAACTGCTGCAGGCAATCATGATTTTTTGGATATATATGTTATCTTTTTTTGGACATTAGTATGATATAAACATATTTAGAATGTTGACTATATTCGGATGAATGTATGAATATTTTTTGAATTAGATATACGATGATTTATGGGAATTTCAGTTATTTTTATTATTTTAGAATTATTTTAATTGCTAAAAATCTATAAAAAAAATGTGTAGCAGGCATACATAACGGTACCGTTATGTATAAGACCTAAAGATAACGAAAACTAAAAATATTTAATAACGGAGAAAAATGAATTTTCATAACGGTACAAACCGTTATATATAACATTAATAGAGCATGCAATGAAGAGTGTTATGTATGAAAAAAATCATTATATAAAAGTGCATAGATAACGGAGAAAAATGAATTTTCATAACAGAAACAACCGTTATGTATGAGAGTTATAGAAAACGTAATATCCGATGTCATGTTTGTTGCTATAACCGTTATGTATAATAACATAGATAACGGATATTATTCCATTACGTATGAGCGCAATCATACATAACACCAGTATACATAACACTCATATAATAACATAGATAACGGATTTTATCCGTTATGTATGAGCGTCTTTTTGGTAGTGGTAGTGCATGCTAAAATAAATTTTGACAAATTGCTAAAATCATATATAGAGCATGCTAAAATGTAACTTACAGGTTCTTCAGCAGTTGAAACTTGTTTCTCTTCATGTGGAGTGTCAGCAGTTTGCTCAACATCCTGAAAGTTTAGATTATTATGTTAAGAATGTTTTGATTTGAAATAGAGTGTATGCATGCTTAAATGAAACTTACATCATGCTGTTTGTCAGCTTGATCTTCTTTCTCTTGGTTTTCATCAACACCCTCTTTCTCAGCTTGATCTTTCTTCTCTGTGTTTTGATCAACACCCTGCAAGTTTGGATTGTCGTGCTATTGTTAGTTATTCAGGTAATGTTAAATTGAGCTATAGGTCGATGCTAAAATATATACTTGGTCATGCGAAAATGAGTTACATGTCATTCTAGAATTCTTACATCGTGCTCTTTCTCATGTTCTTGTTCTTCTTCGTGACTGACAGCTTTTCCAGCATTCTCAGTATTTTTCTCAAAACCCTGTAAGCTTGGAGTATGCTTTTGATATTAAGATCACAATAATCTGAGCAGTAGATTTATGGCAAAATAACTTACAGGTCATGGCAGAGTGTTACTTACATCATTTTTGTTCCCAGTCTGTTGCTCTTCACCTTCATTCTCAGCAGTAGTTTCCTCTTTACCCTCTTTATCACTCATAGTTTCTCCAAAACGAATAGGAGAAACATAATCATCTTCATGTTGAGTGTCAAGAGGCACCAATGGCTCATTCTCTCTAGCAATCACTTCTTCCTCTTCATGCATCATCATTCTATCATTCTCTTCCACAACTCTAAGGACCGTGTCTCATCTCTCATTGTCATCACCCAGGCTCAGAGTAGGCAAAGCATCTAACTTCCTTTTCAAATCATCTCTTTTCAATGCAGCTTTCTCCAACTCCATAATCACAGCAATGTGTTTTGGACAGGACCAAAAATCATCATCAAGTTCTGGTGTTATGTTTATATTTTGCTAAGATGATTCTGCCTTCGTCACCAAAAGTGCTGCTTCCACCATTCTCTTGAAATTTTTGTTTCTCACCATCTCATCTGGAGCTTCATTAACAATAGAAATTATTTTTTCGACAGCTGTAACTGCTATCTTTGCATTCTCCATTATCCATTTCCGAATCTGCTCAATAGGTTTCTGGGAGCAGCTCGGGCTGGGATCAGAATAGGAAGGCACATTCTCTTTATCTCTTGCCTCAGCTCCATCACCCTGATCTTCGTCTTCTTTCATCTCATCCTCCTCACCATAATAGGGTCCAGACACTGACCCTAAACCAAATCCACCTGCACTCACTTCAAGTTCTTGTCTCTCAAATAACTGAGCACTTGCCCCTTGTTCTATGACTGGTACAGATCTGGGTATATACCTGCTGAACAGGACTACCCTATCGACATACACAAGCTGTTGCATTGTTCAATTATTGTACTAATTAATACTGGTAATCAGGAAAAAAGAGTCTAAAATTTATATAAATATTTGCTAAAATGAAATATGGATATAGAGTCTTACAGTCAAAAACAAGATGGGGCCCGTGAAGTCTTTCACTTTGTTTCTGTGCCAGTCAGTTGCATGCTCAATCAAGGCTCTAATCGTGAACTCACACCAGTTCAACTGTGAAACATTGTCAATATCATCAAATAGATGCATGATCGGAGCTAAATACCCGTTGCCTCCATTTTCTATCACACAACTAGTAAGCAAGACCATAAATTGTATTTTGAACCATCTTCCTCCTTCAACGTCCTCAAGCATGTTTGTAATGATATCAGATGCTAGGATTTTGTATTTTTATTTATGCACCATTTGTCTCCAGCTTTCTATCAACTTGCATGGATGATTCATTTTCTTCCTCTCCATAAGTGTTCGACCTTATGGAAAGCCAAACACGAGTGAAACATCATCTTCAATAATTAGAACACTACCTCCATTTTCTGGAAGTTGAATCTGGCAGCGCCTTGGATTGAAATTATCTAAAACCCAATAGGTCAACTTTTGAGGCAATTCCAACACTTTCAAGTGTAGGATATGTCCAAATCCCATACTAATGACAGCTTGCCTTTGCTTATAGTTGAGATCTTTAATTGCTTTTGACAGAGGTGCTAGGATTGCTCTTCCCTTCAGTGTTGGCCAATCATCTGGCTTCTTCGTCTTTACCTCCATCACAACCTCAACTTTAGATGATGAAGACTGAGCACTTTCTTTCTCAGAATCAAGATGTTCTCCAAGAATGCGAGTGAGAAATTCAGCTTTAATTTGTTTTTTCCTCTCTTTGTCATTTCTCGCTTTCGTTCTTCTCTCATATTTTGTTCCTTCACTTTCTCCAGATGAATCTTTTTCTGGATTTTTATGCTTTAAATTATCTGCATACATTTACATAACAACCACTCAATCAACATGGTCAATATAAAACATTCACAAACAGATGCTAAAACTGGAGTTTAGTCATGCTAAAAATACATTATAGACTACGCTAAATCAATGATTTTAAATATATCTCTAAAGTGTATTTTCTACGATGCTAAAACTAGGTTTTAGAACATGCTTAAACAACATTATACACTTTGCTAAAACAATGATTTTAAATATATCTCAACTGCATTTTACACGATGTTAAAACTAGGTTTTAGAAAATGCTAAAATTGTGGATTCGCTATGCAATGTTAAACATGGCATTGTCATTATTCTGCCATATTATGAAAATAAATAATAGAAAAGTTTTTTTTTTCAATTTTACTGTCTTACGAGTATCATACTAAAAAATCGGTACATATGGTATTATATTACGAGCATCATGCTAAAATTATCAACAAATTTTATGCTCGTTTTCCTACTGAAAAAAAAAACTCAACAAATATAAAATATGATTGAACCCTAACTTCATCTCTGACAACACAGTAAGTACATATATGTTCAGATTATATGTATGTTCTTTTTACAGAAATGAAGGTGTACCTTTTTTGTTGGTAGAGGCTGCAACTTTCTTCTTGTCCGCCATTGTTGTGATTAGAGGTTGCGGTTTTTTTTTGTTTTATATTTTTCGTTTTTGTGTTTGCTCTCGTTTGCGTTTTTTTTTATTTTAGATTTTTCGTTTCTGTGAAAAAGGAGATTTCAAAAGAATGAATATATGCGTGTTGCAGTTGAAGGTTTCTGATCAGACACAAGTTTTATTTAATTTGAATTGAATATATCTAATTGTTTATTATATTTAATTAAAATTACATTTTTGTCCTTAAGTATTTTACGCGGGATAGAATATTATTACCTATTTATTTCTGGAATATTATCTATTATTTCATTGGATAATTCATAAGTATTTTTTATTTCTTCAGATTAATTTCTCCATCACGTATTGATATTTTTAGGAATTTTTATTTTTAATATTAGCATAATCTGAACCTTCCAATACTAGTGTTTATTACATAATTACAGTTCAGAGTTTATTACAGGTTAACTAGCATTTCTAACATGCTAAACTTGAAGGACGATGATGCTAAAACTAGTTAAGACTGCTCAACATGACATTCTCGTTCATGATTTCTTATATCCCAATCGGTTTTTAGTGATGCTAAAATGGAACTACTATCATGCTAAAATTGAAGGACTATGATGCTAAAATTAGATGGGACTACTCAAGATGACATTGTTTCATGATTTCTTATATGACAATCGTTTTATATTGATGCTAAAATTAGATGGGACTGCTCAAGATGACATTGTTTCATGATTTCTTATATGCCAATCATTTTATATTGATGCTAAAATTAAAGGAGTATCATGCTAAAATTAATTGAGACTGCTCAACTTGTACAATATAGTATAAGATAGCATGCTAGAATCAAACACCAAAATCCAAACAAAGATTGTGCTGCTAAAACATATTCATACAAAAACACATAATACACTTCAGAATAATATTATTACAAGCTAATTTTTCTTGTTCAGAATAATGGAGTCAATGTCAACTGAAGGATTGTAGTGGATTTTTGCCTCAACTCTGATTCATTCCTTTTCAATGTTACTATCTGCACTAAGTATTGCGGCGCAGTACTTGGCTCTCATGTATTTCAACTGCTTCAAATTGTTTGCAGTCAGGCCACAATTCCAATTTTGCCACCCATTCCCATTGTACATCTCCATATGTCTCATCAGATATACCCCACGGTCAGATTTATTTGTATCATCCCTCCATGGCATCTTCAATCTTTCAGCAGACATCATCTTCTTTGACATTTTTGTTGCTCTTCTCTTCTGGCCGTTGTTGTAGAGGAAATCAATTAAAAATTCAACCTGTATTTGATTTCTTCATATTAGTTTTATGTGGTTTGTATTGTACACATGTTGTAATTATGTGCTTACCAAAGTTTGTGGGATGTCGCTATATTTCACTTCATTCTCATCAGCATGCATGGCTGAAGAATTGTCAATTATTTCTGCTTTTTGTTTGTCAACGTCAATGGCTATCATGAAGAAATGCTGTGAGTAGTATATTGGGAATAGGTACTGCAAAAGAACATGCTATAATGTATTAGATAAGATGATAAAATATATTACATAAGATGCTAAAATGAATTAGATAAGATGTTAAAATGTCAGATGGTATGATCAACTTGGAATTTCTTCATGCTAGAATGAGTATAATTCTACCAGATCTATATCATCTATGTTCATGTGTTTGAAGCTCTTTATCTCCATAAGAAGCAGTTCTGAGAATTGTATCATTCTTCTCCTTACATCAAAGTGTTTTGGTGGCTGTGAAATGGAGAAGCACTGTTCATACAAAGTTTAAAAATTTATAGTTTATATTTATAATGAAATAATATGAATGCATATATGTATTTTCACTTACAGTGGGAATCGTTGTGGCAAAGAATTTTCTGCAACATGATGGACCTCTTACTCCTTCATTATGGTTCAATATTGTACTCCAGACATCAATGACATATGAATAAATATAGGATTCTGCAGTCAACGTCCCCATGTCCTGCATTGTAATACTCACACGACCATTGGAGTATAGAAATTGAGATCTGTAAAATCAATGTGTTCTTTTTTTAGTCATTTCACCTGTGAGATAGCAAACATAATCAAACATTATCAGAAAGAACTTACAAATTTGATTCATCATTATCCATCAACCAGTAGTATAGCTCATTCTCATTTCTTGTAAGCTTACACATTGTCCGTTGAATCTGTTGTGTAATGTGATTCACATTATTATCAAATGCCATGTCATGTCTAGGTGTGATTTGAACTATACTAGAATCGGATACATGTGATGCTAAAATTGAACATACCTTTTCATTTTCTGTTTCAGTATCTTCACCTTCAACGATTTCTTCATTTATTCCATCATCAATGTTTTCAGTAGCATACAATACTTCATAGAGTCCTGATACTCTCAATATCTCATTCCACTTTTGGTTCTGTTCTTCTTGCGTGAGTCCTATGCTAAAGCTTGGGGCATCATCCATCATTTTCTTAAAAGCATCTCTCCTCAGTGCAGCTTCTTCCATTTCAATTATTGCATTGATGTGTTCAGGGCATGCCCAGAATTCATCATCCGTCTGAGAAGATGTTTTCTGTGTATTGTGTGGTGGAGAAGTTGATGGATTAGCTTTCGTGACCATAAGCGCAGCATCAACCATCCTCTTGAAGACACTGTCATTCAACATCTCATTGGGAACATCATTAACTAGATCAAGTATTACCTGCATTGATGTGATTATTGTCTTTGAATGTTGGCTGATCATTTCAGCTACTGATTGCTTATCTTTTACAGTTGGTGATTGACATCTTGGCAGTCTCTCAGCATTGCTTAGCTCTGCATATTCAATTGCTGCAATACCAACATCAGCTCCTTGATTCTCCCGTCCAGCATCATCATTGAGGTCCATGAATACATCATCTATAAAACCCAAACCAAATCCTCCTGCATCAATTTCCAAAACTTGTCTCTCAAACAACAAGTTGGTATCCCATTCTCTAATAACTGGCACTGATCTTGGCACATATTGGTTGTACAAAACCACCCTATCAACATATAAAAGTTGTTGCATTTCCAATTATTGTTAGAATTTGAATTTCAGTAATATGAAACAATGCACAAAGAAGAAGTTAAAATCGGTATATAAATATGCTAAAATGATTGTAAATATATGCTAAAATGATAACATGACAATAGTTGTAAGGATTTTTACTATGAGGAATAGTATTGGTCCTCTGAATTCCCTTGCTTTGTTTATTTGCCACCGTAGCGAAGTTTCCACCAGACATCGGATTACAAACTCACACCAATTTAGTTCTGACACGTTGTCAATATCTTCTAAATGGTGCATTATGTTAGGATATATGATTCCATTGCCGCCATTTTCAATCAAGCAACATGTCAGAAGCACAATGAATTGTCTTTTGAACCATTCTCCTCCTTCAACATCTTCAAGCATATCCTTCACAACATTTGATGGCACAATCCTATATTTGTGCTTATTAAATCTTTTCCTCCAAGTTTCAGTCAGTTCACATGTTCTATTTCTAGTCTTTTTGTTTATCAGGGTTCTGCCCTTCGGCAATCCAAGAACCAATAGGACATCATCTTCATCTAAGTGCAGTCTCCCTCCATTGTCAGCAAGTTCTATTTCACACCTTCTGGGATTGAAGTTGTTTAAAACCCAGTATGTCAACTTGTGTGATAACTCTTTAACTCGTAGGTTTAGGATTTCACCAAAACCCATATTCATTACTGCTTCTCTTTGTGCCTCATTCAAATTTTTGATTGCGTTAGTCAGTGCAGATGGGATTGCTCTACTTGTCAGAAGTGGGTAACCATCTTCAACAAGCCTGTAGTCGTGTTCACATGTAGGTGTTTATTTTTTAATATCTTGCTCATTCCTTGCATTTGTTATTCTTTCTTGATCTTCATCATCAACTTGCGCTTTTCTTTTTTTTGTATCTGCATAATATGACATGCTAAGAAGTATTACACAGAATGTTAAAATGTATTACAATTTTAGCAACAGAGTCCTCAAAACAATGCTCAACCCCATCTCACTCAATTAAAACAATGCAAAAGTGTATTACACAAAATGCTAAAATGTATTACACGAAATGCTAAAATGTATTGCAGGGAATGCTAAAATACAATTTTGGCAACAGATTCCTCAAAACAATGTTGAAGACCATTCCACTCAATTTAAACAACGCTAAAATGTATTACACGGAATACTAAAATGTATTACACATAAAGATAAAATGTATTACACAAAAGGCTAAAATGTGTTATACAAAAGGCTAAAATGAGGATTTTGGAAACACGTTACGAAATCAAATACAGGAAAATTCGTGCTCTTTGTATGCTAAAATCGCGATTCTTATACAATTTAAACAACATAAATGCTTCAAAATCACTTCACTGAATCTAACTACTACACATATTCATCTTATATCTTGTATTTTTATGGAAATCAACGAATCAGTCATGGAAAAATTTGTTTTTACAACTTTTTCTTACTTTGCAATTCAAGAGTAATGAAATCGAAAAAGCTAGGGTTGTTTTTTTACCTTTTTCCAATTTTGAACTTGAATCGATCTTATTTTCCGCCATTTTTGCTTCGCTCGGTTCGATTTTGATGCAAAGCGTCGTCTTATTTCGATTTCTTCAGTTTGAATCGTGTTTTTTCGTTGGTGATTTCAGTTTTGAAGCTTGAAAATTGAATCTCGCAGTTTTTGAGTTCAGTTCTTCGCGAAACGATGCTACTGTTAACATAAAAAAAATTTCCGATTCTAGCCTTAATGAGACGCGCGAAATGAAGATTTTCGTTTTAATTACAAAACTGCCACCGAAAATTTGAATTGATCTGGAGCGTCGATTTTACAAGATGGACGGATGGGATCGGTTCCCGATTCCCACCTGGTGACTGGTTCTCACCAGATCCCATCCCTATATATATATATATATATATATATATATATATATATATATATATATATATATATATATATATTCGGATTTAGGAGGGGCTAACGCATAAAAACCAAATATTTGTGGCTAATGTGGAAAATAATATCCGCCAACCGCGTAGGCGCACAGTGCCTACCGTGGTAATGTGTGACAACTGACAATTGACTAAAATAATATGTATTTCTGCCACAAAATACGTGGAGCTGCCTGTTTGGTTTGATAGTTTTAGTTTTAGGTTAAATATAATAAACTTATTAGAATTGTATTTATTTTAAAAGTTTCCTCCATTTATACAAATAGTTTTTTACTTCAATTTCATATGATATCTCTTAAAATTATAATAAGAGAGAGTACAGACTTTTGTGCTTTTGTAATTTTTCCACAATATTGTATACAATAATACAAACTTTTTTTTGGCATTTTATGCCATCAATCTCTTTCCAACAAATTAATCAAATTATCCAAGTTATCTCGCCACGGAGGCGGTAAACCAATATAATGTTGCTTCATAATTTTTAGGGGAGCTATGAAGTAAACGAGGTCATTTTAATAAGTTAACTAATCTAATAGATTTATTATATGTATCTTAAAAAATCAGAAAAATTATGAAATTTTCAAAAGCCCTTTTCCTCTCAAATTCAACCTACGGAGTACATTTTTTTCCTTTAATATTCACATTTCTTTTACCCATAAAATAGTTCGAGTATATATGATGATTCGAGACTGATCTTTATGCTTAATTTCGAAATTTGAAAATAATTAATTTAAACTTACATTATATGTTCAACTTGAGAGGGAAAAGGGGTTTCTCAGTTTCGCGAACCTTCTTCTCGGTTACGAGGTTGCGACAAATATTAATTTTTATTAGTAATATGTAATTTCAGTTTATGTTGATTTTATTAAGGAAAAAAAATTAAATTTTAATATTTAAATTTTGGATTTTTTTTTCAAGTGACCTACTTCAAAATTCACTTTTTCAAAAAATTTACAAATTTAACATTTGATTAATTTTTACGGCCTGAAAATCATAAGTAATTAACAGTATTTAATTTTTTCTTAATTAAAGTATTTTGTTTATGCGGGTGGGAAAATAAAAATATTTAAAAAAAATATTTGCATAGGGTTTCAAGCCTAAAAAGCCTAAAAATTGATCAAAATTGTAAATGTTTTGAAAATGTGGATACTATTTTATTAATTTAAAAAAATAAATTATTTTTTAAAAAAGATCAAATATAGGTATATTACTCTAATTTTCTCATTTTACTAACGAGTAGTTTTCTTCCCATTGAAAATAAACATTTTTACATATTCTTCTCTATAATAATTAATAAGACTCTGGAAAAAAATCTATAAATACAGTCACCAATTCTTTATAACCCCAGCTATCGCAGTAGACGCTTAATATTGGAGGATTTCAATTCGAAACAGGTCTCTCTCTCTCTTTCTCTCTCTCTCTCTCTCTCTCTCTCTCTCTAACGCACCTTGACACACACACACACTCATTAGTACATTTTTACCAGATCAAGTTTCCTTTCCTTTTCTTTTATGGGGGGAGATTTATATATATTGTTTCATATATGTCTATGACATTGATTCCGGCCGCTCTCTTGTTTCCGCAGAGTAGGGGCCGCAGTTGAATTCGACGACGATGACGTCCTTCGAGAATCTACCGCCGAAGAGAGGTGCGATTAAATCTCAGATTATGCAGGAATGGAGCTGCGCTGTCGCTTCCATGAGCTCCATGGCTGCCGACGTGCTCGGAGGTGTTGCGGCGTTTTGGTCACTCGCCGCCGTCTCGTCGTACCTGCATTTTGGCTCGAATATAATTATTAAATAAAATAATGTTGTGTGATTGAGATTGGGGGTCCCACTAGGAGCATATTTACTCGTGTATGATCGATCGGTTACTTCATTTGGCTTGGATTGTATTTACCGTTGTTATTGTTAATATATAAAAATAGTAATTTTAGATTAAAAATGTTATGATAATCATATCCATCAAGCATGAGAGTTACCCCCAGGCCCTTTCTTTTTATCTTCTTAAATTTTCCGCACAAGGACAACGGAGGTTGACACGATACTCCAAAAATTATGTTTTTAATCAAACATACTAGCTATTTGCCTATTTTAATTTCTCAACTATACATAAACTTTACTTTGCTAGTTTCGATAATTCAATAATTCATTGCTATTCGTTTTAATAAATATTACCTTTTTTTAAGTACGTAAATATTGTTTTATTACAACCAATTTAGATATTCGCTTTTATGTATTTACTTTTTTGGTAAAAATCTAACGTTCAGTTATTAAATTCTAAAAATCAGCTCCCCCCCCACACCCCACCCCACACATACATACATATATATGAGTAACTTACATTTTTGACCCGTAATAATAGGGTTCGAATATTTTTAATCTCAAAATATATAATTTTGATCTCAAGTTTAATTTTTCGATCCTTTTGATCCCATAGTTTATATTTTAACACTTTTGATCCCCAAAATTAATAAACTATATTTAACATCCGTTAATTACATATTTTTGAGTAAAAACGGTACCTATTTCGGATTGAAATTTTTACTACATTCGCTCTATTTTTCACTCTTAATTAGATGGTGCAATCAAGATCAACAAAATAGGTATTATTTTGGCTCCAAAATAGATACTTAACGGACATTAAGTATATTCCGTTAGTTTTTTTTGGACCAAAAGTATTGAAATATAAACTGTGGGATCAAAAAGTGTCGAAAAATAAAACTTGCGACCAAAATTCTATATTTTGGGACTAAAAGTGTTTGGACCAAAAATGTAATTTACTCGTATATATAAGATTTGGTTCAAATGAGAACTCGTCTTTCAGTGAGAACTAGTAACTATTTACGGCCATCGGATCTAACAAATTTAAAGGTTGAGATTGAGATTTGATATTTTTTTTCTACTATTTTTTTAATAGATATGGGACAATTAATATTTTGCCCATAATAATGGGAATTGTCATATCAAAATTTATTTTGATTTTCTTATTTCTCTTCCCCACGGCATGCATGATTATCTATATTAATGCGCATAGCTCTATTTTTCTCATTTGTTAAAGATTATTCGATGTTTTCGATTTTTCATATTTCTGTAGTTGAATTTCTTTTTCCTTTTTTCTTAGAGATTGTTGTGCATCAAATTTCCTCTTCTAGTAAAGTTTTTTTTTTTTCTATTTCGTTCACCAACATTGTCTGTATTTTAAATTTTTTTTTTTATTTTTATGATTCATTTAAGGAGAAATATCAATCCAAGGCTCGAAAGATTATTTATCTATTGATATAGAGCCTAAAAGATAGATTCTATCAATTCAAGGCTCGAAAGATCTAAAACTATCGATTTAAGGCTTGGAGATTTAACGGTGTTAAAACTCCATCCAATAGGAGGTGATGTGACCGTTAAATATCCACATCATTTTGACACGTCATTTTTATCCAAAGTTAAATTAAATAAAAAAAACATAAATTTACATTAAATAAATTAATAGAGGATTTTATTATATTCTGTAAATTCAATCCCTACTTAATTTAATTCTTAAAAGTTTAAATTAAATTCAACGTTCAACTAAATTTAGTATGTAATTGTAATACTTTTTTTTTCGATCATAATAATAAATCGATACAGTTATTTTTATTTTTATTTTCAATTTTGATGGGGAAAAGATTATTTTAAAAAGAGATCTGGAAAGAGATTAAAATTAACATTAATTAATTTATTAAATATATCAATAACATTTAATAGTTTGAGATGGAATTAAAATCATAATAATTAATTATAAATATGATAAAATTTAATTAATCAAACAAACAAAGATGAACTTCAAACTAAAAAATAATGAGACCCGCACGACAGAAAGTGGTGGTTTTTATTTGACGAAATTTAATTAGATCCCATGTTTGATAATTCTCCTTCATTTAATATATATTTTTGTTATTTTTTGTTGTGCTAAAGACAATGAGTTATTTTTTGTATTTGAAATTAATTAATTCATTTTTTTTTATTTGTTGATTGTTGTGAATCATTTAGGAATTGTCATCATATATTCTTTTTTTTTAAAATAAAAAAAGGTATACATTAATGTGCAATGAAATGGTATTGATTCTACATAAGTAATGATTAGACATCCCGTCATTATAATTTTTTTAAAATTCTATCGGTAAGCGATGATTTTCTCATAAATAAGTAAAATACAACACTTAACAAAACATCAATTGCCCTCATATGTATTATTTAAAAGAAAAATCGAATTGTTACACATTATGCAATGAAATGGAAAGAGATAAAGAGAGGACACGAGAGAGAGGGATGCAGGGAGAGACGTGTGAAAGAGATATGGAGAGAGAGAGAATGGGACATGAAAATTCATTTGAATATTTCCATATCATTATAGATATAAAATTACACTAATATTATTATGTTTATAATTTATCTATTTAATTGATAATTATGAAAGCTTACCTAATTTCAATCTCAATCATTCATCCATACAAATTAAAAGACTATGATTTATTTTTAGTTCTCACTCGAACAGTAGTACTCACTATAACCAATCCACACGCACACACGCATGTCAGATTTCCGTTCGTGCAAATGCACGTGATCATTTATTGTATCAAACTCAGTTATTATATTTTTAATATAAGTATTAAATAAATAAATATTTTGAAACTCATTATTAGTAGTATTAAAAAAAAAGTTATTCATGAGGTTGAATTGAATGTACAAAAGATGAATTATTATGTTGTTGACGGTCACATATTCTCATGGTATTTTTTTTTTAATTTACACACCCGACCCCGTGGTATTGAGAAGATTCGAATCCGTGACCTTTGGTCTCCAAACAACCTTACTCCACCACTAGACCATCCCCACTGAGACTCATATATTCTCGTGGTAATACATGATAATTTACGTGTTGGGAGATTCGCAATATGTATATTTAAAAATTTTAATATTATAAATGGTTAATTGAATTAAAAATCATCAATTTTGGACATAATTGTAAATTTTTAACATGAAATTTAAAAGTAAACAATCAAAACATCAATTTTGAACTTGGGTATTGTAGGCGGCGAAAATTTATAAAATATATATATAATATTTTTATTGATTTTTATATATTTATTTAGTTTTGAAATATTATTAAATTCAAAATTAGATAAAATATTTAAATAATAAAAATATTATTATATGATAAACAACAAGAGTCTTTGGCAACAAGTAAATATCTTTGCAGAGATGTATATCAATATTCAAGAGCCAATAAGATTGCGCCACGTCAGCCTTAGATACTCCTACCTACAACCATAAATATGGGTCTCCATATCAGTTGAAAATCACATCGGGAGTCAAAATTGAAGAGCTCAAGAAGTTGGGAAAAAAAAATTCTCTACTAAGTTCTCTCCAATATTCAAGCCGTTTTTCGCCAGAATCATCTCAAATCCAGCGTCCAATCCGGAATCAAGGTCGTGGGCCCCCGATTAACTTTATCAAATTCAAATACCAAGTTAAAGAAGATCGAGGATACAAATCTTCCCCGAAAACAACGTTCAATCCGAAATCAAGGTCGTCGGCCCCTGATTAACGTTATCAAGTCTAAATACCAAGTCAAAGAAGATCGAGGATGCAAGTCTTCCCCGAAAACTTCAAAGGTCAAGTTCAAACAACAAGTCCAAGAAAATCAAAGAAACAAATTTACTCTGAAGATTTCAAATACCATTTGAAAATCAAGTTTTGAAGAGAAGAATCAAAGAAAAAATAGAGATTCAATCCATATAAATATGTTCTGATCCTGAAATCATCTGAATTGTACACTGTTTTGTGTTTTACCAAATTGAATACAAAAAATTACGTTACAAATTTTGGCACGCCCGGTGAGACCAAATTGAGAGAGCGAGAGAGAGAGAGGGGAGGAGAGGGAGAGAGAGCAGATATCTCATATCTTGCGGGAGAGAAGTCTGTGCGTTTCATGCTCTATTTTATTTTCTTCTGCTTTTATATTTTAATTTGACCCAATCCGAATTAGGATCCGTTTATCGGAAGAGATCCGTTAGACCGCCTAACACAAGTGTGCCCCTTAACACAAATCTCTTATGAAATTTAACAACATCCATTACCTTTAATAAAAAGATCAAATATACTACTCATCAAGACAAAATTGTAGCGTAAAAAAAAAAAAGACAAAACTGTAGCTGTGCGAGCATATGTTTATTGGAATCGATGTTGTGAGTATATAAATTATAAATTAACTATACAAATTAAATTCAATATATAACTATATAGGTTATCACTTAAATATACGTATATGCATCCAAATAACGTAAATATATTTAAAAGTGCAAATTTCGTAGAGTTGAGTGAAGAGGCTTGCAACAAAATCCGAAGATATGAACCACATAGCAAAGAGGAGGCCACGCCTTTTGAAAATCCCTACTTTCAAAGTAACAAAAAAGAGTATTTTATTCGAAGTAACTCGTTCTTTTTTTTTTCTTTTCTTTTTTTACTTTTCCTTCTTTTTTGGTCAAATATAATGTTGAAGTTGAATGTAGTGATTGGTCCATTAACGTCTAGACTTTGATACAAATTGCCCATTTAAAATTATTATATTGTACCAAAACCAAAGCCATCGACAAAGTGTGACAAAAGTATTATCCATAATATTTTGGAAGCAATAAGCCTTTTAGTTTTTTTTTTTTTTTTTACTGTTTGGATCTATTAAATTGATTTTTTTGTCCCTTTTTTTTGCAGAAAATATATATAGGCAAATGTAATAATTAAGATCTGAAAGTGAGAGCCGAAGGAATGTATATGGACGAAAACGAATATGTGGTGCATGATATTTTAGGATTCAGCAACATTTTTTGTGGAAAAGTGTTAGAGGTTTTGTTTTTTTTTTCTCCTTTTTTTTTTTTAATAAGGTTAAGGGCCACATGGCCCCCTCGATTATTATACAAGATTTATATTATTCCCTCTTTGATTATTAGATCAATTTAGCCTCCCGATTTTCTAAAATGACTCTCATTACTCATTATATGGATGTAAACCTAACAATATTAACAAACACACATTAACACACATTTTTCTCACACACTAAGATTTGTTCACATATTTTCATACACAATTTTACAATTAACTAAAATTGCTACAAATTAATAAATTATGATTAATAGTTAATAAAAATAATAAATACCCACAAATTTATTAATAAAATAATTAACACATAATAATAATAATATGTTATGAAAAATTCAATATTTATAATATATATCGAGATAATTTATAAAATTATTTTTAATTTTGAAATTTGATAATTCGATGATGAATTCTACAATAGAGATCGAATTTTCATTTATGATGATTTAATTTATTGGAAAGAGAGCAAGATTTATGAATTTCAGATTTGCTTAGATTATCATCTTCAAAAGTCATTATATAGTAATATTAATTGAATTGTGGGTTCGTTTGACCATTGAAAATGGAGTCAAACACTTAATTATAAATTTGAAATACGTGGATGATAGTTTTTAGATTAAAATAATTTTATAAATTATCTCAATATATATGTATACACACATATTATAAATATTGAATTTTTCATATTATATTATTTTTATTATGTGCTAATTAATTTATTAATAAATTTGTGGGTATTTACTATTTTATCAATTATTAATCATAATTTATTAATTTCTTGTAATTTTGCTTAATTGTAAAATTATGTGTAAGAGTATGTAAAAAAAATCTTAGTGTGTGAGAAAAATGTGTGTTAGCATGTATTTGTTAATGGTGTTAACATTTTCATCCATAAAAATGACAATATGAACCATTTTAACTAGTCAAGGAGGCTAAATGGACCAAACAATCAAAGAGGGGGCGATATCAAGTTTTAAGAATAGTTAAAGGGGCTACGTAACCCTTAACCCTTACATATATTGGGAGAGACTTGAGAGTAAGAGTGGTGTGGGTCGAAATTACGATATCTTCCTTATAATTAGGGGTTTCGTCACTCCCAAAGTTATAACACTAACTTTGTGTGGCCGCACTCATTATGTGTATATATTTTAGTTTAGGACAATGCTAAATAGCATAAATTGTTCTGGCATAAAAGTAGAATTTAATAGAATTTTAATGTAAAATGATACTATCATCCTTAATATAATTTTGGTTAAACTTCATCCCCATTTTCTACATTAATTCTCAATATTTAACTTTTTTATGCACAAATGATTAATAATGCATAAAATTCATCCCCTATTTTCTACACCAATAGGAGTTACACTTTACACACTCGAGTGTGGAATGAATTTTCATATTTACCTTTCGAGAGATTTATAATTTCAATGAATTTTGATTGATGTGCTATTACTTTTATCTGTCTAATTGTTCCATATTCAGTTTGACGCATCTGAGGGAAATTGTTCCTTGTTCGGTATTTATTTAACCTAACTGTAAGTGCACAGTTAGATTTATAGTGTAGCGGTGAACAAGGTCATATCCACGAGGATTTAATACTTAAACTACTAGTTATCTAGATTAATCTCCTACAGTTATCTAGACGACTAGACAATGTTTAATTTAATTACTAAATAAAACAATAAATGATACCACAGAAATAAACACAGATAAATCAAACAATGAATAAAATACGTATTCTAGGATTGAGTAATCATCAACTAATTCATCCATTTAATCATTTCATTCTTATGCCTATGTTGAGACTTAAATTGTGCTAGAGCAACTATTAATGCATCATAAACCTTCTCTCGAAGTGCCTAGGTTATAGATTACAAATTAAATAATAATATGTCTATTAATTATCTAACATGAAACTCATAATGGCTCCTAGGGTTCTTTGCTCTCTAAATTAACTGCAACTCTGTTGAGTAATATTGATTAACCAGTTACTTATTCCACATGATGTGTTAAAACTCCTCTCTCGATTTATGAATTAACACATCAGATTGCATCATTTAGTGATCAAGTAAATAATATAGAAAAGCATGGGAATAAGCAAAACACAACCAAGTCATATGCATAAAAATAAAATAGAGTAAAAGAACTTCATAGTTGAATCATAAACAGCCCTAGGTTTTAGCTATCCATGACAAAATAAATATCTACAACAATCCACAAAGAAAACATGATACTTCTAAGAACAAAGTAAATAAAACATGGATGATTAAATATGTCTCTAATCTTGAAAACTTTTGAAATCTTTGATCTTCTTCTTCGCGTCTTCTTTTCTCTGGTGAAAATTTTAAGGTATGATAGATTGTGGCAATTTTTTGCCCAAAGTCCCTATTTATACTTAGTAAGAAAAAGCCCAAAATCAGTTCAAAATTGGACAAGCCCAGACGACCCGCAACCTCGCCCGCGACCCTGTCACTCGCGGCTCGGGTCGCGGGTCCACGTGGCGTGACATGGAACAATATATGTGGGCTCTTCCATTACCCACGACCATGCTCACAGGTTTTCTTCTTCGGACCCCCTTTTTTGTCGCAAACTCACAGTGGCTGATCCCTTATCGAACCACGACTCCACCCGTGACCGTGCTCGTGGCTCCTCTTTTGCGATGTTTTCATCTCATTTTTTACTCGATTTCTTCAACGCATGATCCCGAGACATCAGTAACTATCTCTTGGCCAAAATACAGTAAAAACTCGGGATAAATCCTACAAATATCATAACACATACCAAATTCCAAGAGCGAAATGAAATCTGAATAAATTGTGATGAAAGCACAAGTAACTCATATAAAATGCACACTTAAATAGCATGAAAACTAGTGCAAAATCCCAGTTTATCAACTCTCCCAAACTTAAGAGTTTATTTGTCCCCAAACAAAGAATAAAAACCAAACATGGAATCCAAACAATACACACATCCACAATCTACAATCTAGCATCTACAACCTCGAAAATCTTATTGGAAATGATAAGAACAAGCACAACACTCAAATCATGAAGCCTCATTTCTTTCAAGCTATCTTGAGTTGATTTATTTCTCAACTTATGAACGGGTCATATATGTTTACTTGTTGGACTCTGGTTGCTCTAGTTGACTTATGAAGAGATACTATGTATTATTTAATCTTGTCCTATGAATAAGACTTAATTGATTTGACCTCTGACCTATCAAGGGGTCTAATTGTTTATTGGTATCTATTTAATGCTTTATTGGCTTAAGAATATGCATATCAATTCATTCCAAGTTAAGTTGTTGATCGGGCTATTTCTACTTAGCATTTTGGGCCATTTTGATATGAATTGATCGAGTTAATTGTCGTGTAATGGTATTTTGTGGAAGAAAAATGTGTTTTGTAAGTGTTGCAGGTAATTGACATAAGTTTGGAAGAATTGACCTATTATTGGTGAAGTACATCTAAGTGAAAGTGAAGCTGAAGTTGGAAACTCGGGAGGAACATGCCGTATGGGCATACTGCAGGAAGAACTGGACCGAGAATCTGGAAGCTAGACCTGAGCGTTTGTTTTGGGCTTACACGCGGGATTTACTAAAGCCCATGGCCTGGACGCGGGATTCAGAGTTCCCACCGCCTCAAGGAGTCCATCTTTTGTTAATTACCTAGTGGGGATTGGATTAGGATGTTAATTTCCATGTTGGATACTATTTTAATTAAGAATATTATATATAGATTAGGAATTATCATTGATGGACGACTTTTGATATTCAATATTGACGCAAGAACAGAAACGTGAGAAATGCTCTGGAGCAGATTTATTATTTCATCTTCTTTGTTATTTCATGGTATTCGTTTCTTTAATATTTTTACGATTCAATTCTAATATGTGTTCGAGCTAATTTCTTCTTATTCCGGTAACAACTAACGAAGCCCTAGCCTAGCTAAACTGTGAGATCTAATTGCTCTTTTCTCATTCAATTAATTCGCATGCATTTGTTATTCTCTGTATTTCAAGTTGTTAATTGTTTCAATATTTCTAGGTAGTTGCAAATATTTAGTGAGTCAGAATTAATTAATAGTCAATTAAACCGGCCATCCATAATTGTGGTTTAAGTTTAATTAGTGGCGAAACGGTTCTTCAGAACCAGGGGAATAGCAATCTTAATTTAACGGTCCTGTGTCAGAGTCTGTTAATTATGAATCGGGTTCCTCTAGAACTTAAGGCTGTCGGCTAATTAAACCTATAGAGCGTCTCTTACGGTTGTCAGTCGATTAGGGAAATAATTGGTGAAACGTCTTCCTGATTATCGAGAAACTACGGAGGAATTAGGTTGCATCAGTAAGCGTCTTGGGTAGCTATAACTGATTTGCATGTGTTAATTGAATTAATCTTTGCGTCGAGGATCGGATTTGGTAAGCTAGGGTGAAACGTCCATCTTGATTCTGCAGCTTCAACTCTTTGGATCTAGCATGGCACGTCTCTTGTAAACTCTCTGGACAACCATGTACATGATCATGTGATTAGGTTGTTATTTCGTATATATTTTGAGTCATTTTTGGTAAATTTTTGCAGTGTTACTCACCCCATGGTCAAGTTTTGTGGAAGAATTTGTGTCTTGTGGTTAATTTCAGGTGGTTGACATGGAAATGGAGATAATGACATTGTTTTGGAGGGTTTGGACGCAATTTGATTGAAGAAAAGCTGAAGAGTCTAGAAGGCAGTCAGTATGGGCATACTGACTGATGGATTATACGAGTATTTGGGCTGGAGATAGTGGATCTGTACCAGTTGTGGGCCATGGATGAAAATACTGGCCTCTTTTATTACTGTTGGACTCTGTTTTTATTATTTTCCTAGTTGGATTATGATTATGATGCTTTTTGATTAATTAATTAAAGATTTGTATAAAAAGACTTCTAGATAGAGCAGGACTCTATCCATTGCAGTACAAATTATTCCAGATGCCAGAAACATGGGAGAAACGATTTTTTTTCTCTGCAGATATTTTCACTATTCAATTTCATTCTTTCTTCATCGTTCTTTCTATCAATTAATTTCTGAAGTGTCAATCCAATTATGAATTCAAGCTAAGCGCGTTCTATTCCGGTAAAGATTAACGAAGCCCTGGCATAATTATTCTGTGAGATCTAAATGTTCCTTTTGCTTTAATTAATTGCATGCATCTGAGATTCTCTGTGTTTAAAGTTGTTAATTATTTTGGCTCTGCTAGGTAGTCGTGAATATTTAGTAGATCGGAATTAATTAGTAGTCAATTAAATCGGCCATCCGTAATTGTGGTTTAGGTTTAATTAGTGGTACAGCGATTCTTCAGAATCGAGGGAAGAGCGGTCTTAATTCGACAGTTCTGTGTCAGAGTCTATTGGTTTTGAATTGGGTTTCTCTAGTGTCTAACGCTGTCAGCTCATTAAATCTATAGAGTGTCTCTTACGGTTGTCAGTCGATTAGGGAAATAATTAGTGAAGTGTCTTCCTGATTATCGAGAAAGTAAGGAGAAATTAGGCCGCGTCAAAAGTGTCTTCGGTGGCTATAACTGGTTTGCATGCATTAATTGGAAATATCTTTGCATCAAGGATCGAAATAATTAAGCTAGGGTGGAGTTAATTGGAAGCCGGAATACCTTTAAATCTGTTAAGAAAACTACTCTATGGTTTATTTGCTTTATTTTGGTTTTTACGTTATAACAACAAAATTCGTGTGAAAAGTTTGGTTACTGCAGACAGAAGGTTCGAATAATTCTCGCCGGTCCTTTGGGAGATGATCTTGCTCGCCACTATTCTGGGTAGTGTAGGCATACCGACTGCTGGTCGGATTATTTTTGGTGAAGAACGACGCACCAAATTTTGGCGCCGTTGCTGGGGATCGGTTTTTAAGTAGTGATTATTCTAATATTTTCAGTTTGCCATTTTTTTTTTCCAGTGCATGACTCGGTCCTTACAGAAAGGAAGTCTAGAATTCAATCCAGAACCGGAGAGGACTTTACGAAGGTCGAGAAAGATTGCAAGAGAGTCTAAAGGAGCTTCAACTTCTGAACCAGAACGTTTTGATATTGATCAATTGTTCAAAGAAGATATGGCTCACAATCAAGCACCTGAGCAAGAACTACAGATCAAGGAGTTGGGTCGGCACAGAAACAATCGACCAATTTGCATCGTTCTGCCTAATATTGCTCAGAATTCTGAAATAAGGCCTGACTTTATTCAAGTTCTACCCAAGTTCGGCGATTTACCTGGAGAAAGTGCACATAAGCACTTAGCCGAATTTGATTTAGTTTGCTCTACTTTACGCCCTCAAGGTTTTTTGTGACGTCTCAGAAATTTCATAGATTTATTTAAGAAATAAAAGGGTAGAATATTAAATAATACTTCCAAAAGTTTGTCCAAAATAAAAGAAACATAAATTTAGAGTCTACTGCAGCGAAAAAATAGAATGTTTAAATTATTTAAAACTATAGTCTTTATTCCATCACTTCGTCTCCACCACACCACCCGAGCTTCCTTAGCCTGAAAACATAAATAGCTTTGGGGTGAGTGCTATTAACTCAATGGGGTAAATCAATTATCCGAGTTATACAAATATAACAGTAAGAAACAGACCATAACATAGCATAGCATATCATAGAGCCCGTAGGCCAACATAGCATATAACCCGTAGGTTAAACATAGTAATAGCCTGTAGGCCCATAGCAATAGCCCGAAGGCCCATATGACCCGTAGGCCCACTTGCACACCGTATATATAAATATAACAAGGATAAGAGTTTCATATATTCTCCGAGAGAATCCCCACCTTAACCGAATCTTTGAAAATAAAATAGTTATAATTTATCCACGCGCGCCGCCTAACATATTAATAAATAATTAACATAATATTAAATATTAAATTAATCTAATGCTATAGACAAAGAACATCATGTAAAAAAAATGAATTATATATATATATATAATATGTATATATATTGCATAGATAATAGTATATATGTATGCATGTGCGTGCGTGTGTTCAATTAAAAGTATGGGAAAGTGTGTGTGTGTGTGTGCGCGCGCGCGCGCGCGCGTCATATATTTATATGTTATGTAGGTGTGTGATGTGTATATATATAATATAGATATGGTATATATAAGTATAGGTGTGCGTATACATATATATATTATGCATGTGTGTGTTGTATATATATATATACATAGAATATATATATAGGTGCATTTAATATAACTCTAGGATAGGATAGATGTATAATATAATATATATATAGGTATATATATGTGTGTGTGTGTGCAGCTTTAGTGTCAGAATAAAATATTGGTATATGGGTGTATATAAGTGTGGTGATGTATGCGTGAGTTTAAAGAGAGAGAAAGCCCATAAAGTTGCCCTATAGTCTAGCCTACTCATTATCTCTCTAGTTTAGGTTGACTATATATAAAAAAAACAAGATAATGGAACGAAAACCAGAGTTCAGAATGTATCTATGTTATCCATGACGAAGAACAGAAAGGGAAGAAAAGAGTACCTTGTAGGTAACAGAGAGAACTCGGCACTTTAAAAAAAACAGAGAGGAGAAGATTTGAGTTGGTGTGATCTATGGAGGAGGAGAGGATCCTATTTATACTAGGATTCAAGGGTTCAAGCATGGAAAGAAGCAAATTTGGTGTGATTCCTTTCCATATCCATGTATTTCTTGGAGAGGAATTAGGGTATAAGTATAGAAAGATAGGTTTAGGATTTTTGTGTGAAAGTGAAGAGGGAGGCGCTGATCTCCCTTTCATTTTTTTTTTATTTACACTATGGGCTTAAATCAAAAATAAGTCTAGGTAATGGGCTAAGAGATGTCATGACTTTTAAATTGGGCCAGAAGCTACAAAATAAATAAATAGGATTCAACATGAAATTTATTAAATAAAATAAAAGCCATGGAGATATATAATAATAATAATAATAATAATAATAATAATAATAATAATAATAATAATAATAATAATAATAATAATAGGGTAATAAAATTTTACTGGGAGAGATTCCAACAGTTGTGCCGCAAATGTCCAGACCACGATTTTTCTGAATATCAGTTGCTCACTAACTATTTTTATCGTGGCATGCAAATTAAAATAAATAATAGATAATCCACATTTAGAAAATCATGTGTGACACTCACATAACTATTGATGCTAATGGAATTCGAACTCAGAAATCAAGACGTCAAGTTAAATACCGCTCCCCTACTAGGTCATCATTCCCAAGGGACTTGTAACTACATTTCGTGTTAAAGTATGTAGTGGATCAATCAAAAAGTTCTCAAATTTCGACTTTCAATAGTTGATATTAGCATCGTTCTTGAACTATATATAATAGGTGATACAATTCTTCAATCGTTAACTAAATCTTGAAAAAATAAAATAAAAAAATCGTCTATAAATAGGCAGTCTATTCTTCGGAAAAATTGCTGATCCAATTTTGGAGCAAGCCGATGAATTGTTTTGCTTAGCAAGATTCTCCTTTTCAGTTTAATTAATTGCTTAATATATATAGGAGGCAGGTGTGATGAATATATTCTTAAAAGAATAAAAATAGTAAACTCTAGTAGAAAATTATTAAAGTGAGACCCACCGTTTTTACAGTTACCATACATAGCTTTAATGATTATATGTGTGTGTGCAATGTGAACGCGGAAATGAAGTCATCAAACTTAGTGTCAAGTGTGAACTATCTTTAATTTTATCTTTAAGTTTCTTCTTTCATGTGTTGTAGGCAGAAATCTAAATCTTGAACGTCAAGTGATACTTTCAAGAAGATAAAAAAAAATATGAAAACTGATAAGGATAGATCTATCAGATAAACTCACGTCTCTTTCTTGTGTATCTTGCATTCCTATCCTTTCTTTGTAAATCTTATTTGTGTATATCTAGCTTAAGATTAGCTCTTAGTTCTCTTGTATTTATACTCCATATTACCGTATGGTTTGTGATAAGAAATATACAAAAGTTATATTCTCTACATGGTATCAGTCTTCTAAATTCCTCAAACGAGTCGATCCTCCTCTCTCATGGCTTCTGAATCCACCACCCCCACTCCCTTGATTGCGATTAACATCGCCACTCAAACACCCATCAAACTCGACTCCACAAACTACGGTTCATGGCGCATGCAGTTTCAGACCGTCCTCATCGGGTATGATCTTCTCGGATTTGTTGATGGCACTCGGCCAAGGCCACCATCCCCCTCTGCCACACCCAACTCCACAAATTCAACCTCTGCTACCACACCCAATTCCACAAATTCAACCTCTGCCCCAACAGACTCTGCTGTCGTCACCGCTTATTCATTCTGGATAAGGCAAGATCAACTCATCCTCAACTCTATAGTTGGATCTTTATCTCCCTCACTTGTTCCTCTCATCGCCACGGTGACCTCATCTCAACATGCGTGGGAGATACTTCACGCTACATATGCTAAACCATCTCGCGAACGCATTATGCAACTCCGCTCGGCTCTCGACCATCTCTCTAAAGGCACAAAAACCATCACAGAATACATGTTTCCCGTCAAGTCTCAAAGTGATGAACTTCTGCTACTTAATCATCCCTATGACATTGATGATCTTACTCTCAAAGTCCTGAATGGGCTCGGTGATGAATATCAGGGTCTTGCTGATGCCATCAAGGCTCGTGATACTTCAGTGACGTTCGAAGAGCTCCATGAAAAGCTTACTGTGCGTGAAGCCCAACTCCTCCATCAAGCTTCTCGACCAATACTTCCAGCAACTGCCAATGCTGCCTCTCATCCCTCTTCTAACATGCGCTTCTCCAATTCTACGCTTCGTCCAAACCAACACACCTCCAATCGCTCTAACACTCCTCCGTCTCGTCCCAACCACCACTCTCTTTCTCAGTCTTCCTACAAGCCTCGCCCATATAAAGGTTATTGCCAACTATGTGGTGAACAGGGACATTCAGCAAAGAAATGTCTAACATATACTTTCTCCAAGTCTGCTGCCTCACCGGGCCTTCTGTCGTCTGCTCCTCATGCAAACATTGCTTCTGTTCCTGCTCCTTCAGCATCCGAGTGGCTTCTCAACTCGGAGGCATCTCACCACATTACAAATGACCTCACCAATCTCAGCCTTCACTCTGATGTTTCCACCAGTAATGGAGTGGAAATCGGTGATGGTACATTGCTCAATATTGCTCACACGGGCACCTCCACACTTTGTTTCTCTACTCATAGTTTTCATTTATCAAATGTCCTATATGTTCCCTCCATTAAACGAAACTTGTTGTCCGTTTCTCAGTTTTGTGCCTCTAATAATGTGTCTATTATTTTCTTACCTTCTTCATTTGTTGTGAAGGATCTCCGGACTGGCGTAACTCTCGTGGAAGCGGCCGCTAAGGATGGTGTTTACGTGTGGCCTGTTGCTCCTCTATCCCTTCCGCGTGCTTTCTCTACTTTGCGTCTTCCCTCATCTACCTGGCATGGTCGTCTTGGGCACCCCTCCCATAAAATCCTCAAGTCTCTAGTCTCGTCTAGTCTCATTTCTCTCACTTCTGGTAGTAGCGCGTCGGCATCATGTGATGCTTGTTCTTGTAATAAAAGCACGAAATTACCATTTAATGAATCTTCACTTACAAGCACTTCTCCCCTACAATTGATTTTTTCAGATGTTAGGACTGCTCCTACTCATTCCACAAATGGCAGCAAATATTACATATTATTTGTGGACCATTACACACGATATATTTGGTTTTACCCCATTCTCAACAAATCTGATGTCTCTCTCATCTTTCCAAAATACAAAGCTCTTGTTGAAACATACTTTAACTGTAAAATTCAACAACTCTACACTGATAATGGAGGAGAGTACATAGCCCTTAAATCATTCCTTGCCACCTCGGGTATCACACATCTGACTACTCCCCTTCATACCCCAGAGCATAATGGCTTTGCAGAGCGTCGTCATCGTCATATTGTCGAAACTGGGTTATCGTTGCTGCATCATGCATCTTTACCTATAACACTCTGGCCCGAAGCATTCTCTACTGCCGTTTTCCTTATCAACCGAATGCCAAAAGAAAGTTTATCCTACCAATCCTCTTACTTCAAATTGTTTGGTCATTCACCGAATTACTCGCGGTTGCGCGTATTTGGTTGTTTATGCTATCCCTGGCTTAAGCCCTACAATACCAACAAGTTTGATTCTAAGTCTAAGCCCTGCATTTTCATAGGATACTCTTTATCTCATAGTGCTTATCACTGTCTTGACCCTAGTACAAATCGTGTGTTTGTGTCCCGTCATGTTAAATTTGTTGAGGACTCATTTCCATATTCCTCCATTTTTTCTCGGTCAGTCTCCTCTTCTTCGATAATTCCTCTCGGCATTGTTTCCCTCAGGCCACCGCCGACACCGCTCTTGCCAATGCCTCCAGTGGTTACTGTGCTGGAGCTTCGCACGACATTGCCACCGACATCCATTCTTTCAACTAACTCTCATCCAATGGTTACTCGATCAAAAAATAAGATCGTTAAACCATCCACCAAGTTTACTCATACTGCTATCTCTTCATCTTCCCCCAATATTCCAACTTGTGTCTCACAAGCTCTCAAGGATCCTGTTTGGTGTAAAGCGATGTCGGAAGAGTTCGATGCTCTTGTTCACAATGGTACTTGGAGCTTAGTCAAGCCTGACCCATCTATTAATCTCATCGGTTGTAAATGGGTTTTCAAGTTAAAACATAAACCAGATGGTTCCATCGAGCGACATAAGGCTCGACTAGTTGCCAAGGGTTTCCACCAACACCCTGGACTGGACTTTACAGAAACTTATAGTCCCATTGTGAAGCCTACAACTGTTTGGGTTGTTTTTTCACTAGCAGTTACTCAAAACTGGCCATTGCGACAACTCGACGTCAACAATGCTTTCCTGCATGGCAAGTTAACAGATGATGTGTACATGGCTCAACCTCCAGGTTTCGTTGATTCCCAAAATCCTTATCTTGTTTGTCATCTACACAAATCTCTCTATGGCTTAAAGCAGGCCCCGAGAGTGTGGCATTCTAGCTTGAATCGTTTTCTCCTTGGCATTGGTTTTGTTCGATCTCAGGCAGATTATTCATTGTTTGTGTTTCAGAAGCAGCATACATTGGCCTATCTTCTCGTCTATGTGGATGACATAATCTTAACTGAAAATTGTGCATCGTTACTTGATCATGTTGTCCAACAACTTGCAGCTCAATTCTCTATCAAAGATCTCGGTGCTTTGTCCTACTTTTCTGGCGTGGAAGTTAATCGTTGTTCTGATGGCATGCTTCTCTCTCAAACTAAGTATATCCGTGATATCTTACAAAAGACAAAAATGGTTGATGCCAAACCGGTTGGATCACCAATGGCTGTCTCGCCTACGTTATCCATTTCTTCTGGAACATCTCTTACTGACCCGAGTGAGTATCGATCTACTGTTGGCAGCTTGCAATATCTATCTCTTACTCACCTGGATATTGCCTTCGCCGTCAACCGTCTTGCTCAATTCATGCACCGGCCGACCACCGATCATTGGACAGTTGTCAAGCGTGTCCTTCGCTATCTTAATAGCATACTCGATCACGGTCTTCTTCTTCGTCGGAATTCTCCATTTACTTTGCACGCATTTTCTGATGCGGATTGGGCAGGAGACCCCGATGATCGCACATCCACTTCCGCTCACATTGTGTATCTTGGGAGTAATCCCATTTCTTGGTCTTCTAAAAAGCAGAATGTGGTTGCTCGATCTTCCACCGAGGCCGAATATCGTGTTGTCACTTCAGCTGCCGCTGAACTTGCTTGGGTTCAATCTTTGCTTCTTGAACTTATTGTTCCGGTTGTCTCTGCTCCTCCCATTTATTGTGACAATATTGGTGCCACATATCTTTGCACCAATCCTGTCTTCCATTCCCGCATGAAACACATCGCCTTGGATTTCCACTTCGTCCGCCAAAGAGTACAAAGTGGTCAGCTGCGCGTCTCCCGTGTCTCTTCGGCGGATCAACTGGCCGATGCTTTAACTAAACCATTATCTTCTCCGCGCCTTCTTCAGCTTCATTACAAGATTGGTGTTCATTCGCCCTCCATCTTGAGGGGGCATGATAAGGATAGATCTATCAGATAAACTCACGTCTCTTTCTTGTGTATCTTTGATCGGCCAAAATTTAGCACAACCCGTAAGAGGACGGGGCTGTGTAGACAGTGGTGAGCAAGTGTCGTATCCACAGAGACTAAATTAGATCTAATTGTATGTACTATGACATCGGATCTCAATCATTATCTAGACGACGAGTAAAAAGGGAAACTAACTAATCTAAACTAGGAAAAGCAATAAATAAACGGCTAAAATAAATGGAGAAGAAAACATGAAGGCAGAGGTACTCTCGGGATTGATTTCTTCGGGTACTTAACACTAATGATCCTATCGAATGTCTATTTTGGTGTCAAATTTCACTAGGGCAATCTCTAATGCATCCTAAGCTCTCTCACGAGACACTCAAGTTGTAGGGTACATGCTAGGTTCACCGTCTCCGATCGAATCCTACACATGTACTTACCAAAAGCTATAAGGATTTCAAGCCCTCACACTAAGCCTCAATTCTCTCGAATTTATTGACAAAAGTGTCTTGTGCCTAGGGTTCGTCTATTGAGATTCATCTCTCGATTTATGAATCAATAGATAAAATCATATCAATTAGTGATCAATTAACCAACACCCATACATAGCATAAGCACAAGAAATGAAATAGGGCCATAAACAATCAATAGAAAAATAAATGCATAAATACCAAAATAATCTCAATCCAAGAATACAAAATAATCTAGCCTAACATAATACAATGCAAGGACTAAATCATCTCAAGGAAAATGAAGATAAAAACAAGAAAAGAAACTTAAAACAACCCGGAAGTTGGGCCTTGAATCCATCCTTGCTTCCATTCTTCTCCCCCTTCCTCCATCTTCAAGCTCTAGCTCCTTATTCACCCTAGCTAGGTGGAAATCCTAGCTAGGGTGAGGAATTTAATGGGTGAGATGTGAAAATGGGAGAGGGAAGAAGGGTTTTGGTGTTAGGGAAATTTGGGAAAAATGGAGGCTTGAGTTGTGAGGATTCTCTTGGGTGCTAGGGTTCTCCATCTCAATTTCGTCCATGGGGGGTTTATATAGAGTGGGGGGATAAATGAAATTAAAGAAAATCAAAAATGGGTGAAAAAGGATAGAAAATCGGGAAAAACGTGCACGGGCGCGACCACGGAGGTCGCGGCTCCTTTTTTTGGCGCGGGTCGCGCCCCGTAACTGACTTTTGGGGCCTCTGTGTCGACGTCCACTCGCGCCGCCCCTGTGCACGGGTCGCGCCTCGGGCGCGAGTGAGCAACTCGCACCAATGGACGCGACTTGGGTCGCGCCTACGGGCGCGAGTGAGCAGATCGCGCCTCTGGGCGCGACTGGGGTCGCGCCTCCGACCCTGCTCCGACACCTCTCACGGTTTTGCTTCGTTCTCTCTCGTTTCTTGTCCGATTGAGGTTATTCAACTTGCAGCATGCTCTCAATTCGATCCTCTATCTTTCCATGGCATTGAATCACTCAAAAATTCATTTATTCATCCATCATTTCCTATAAAACTCAAACAAGAAATAAAATTTCTAAACCGGGAGGTTAAAAGGTAAAAGGGGATGAAAACACGCATTTAACTCATCAAAATACATCATGTGAAGCTCAATAAATGATGCAAAAACCACACTCATCAACTCCCCCAAACTTAAAATATTGTTTGTCCCCAAACAATGAAGAGAAGAGAAAATGTTGAATTGATGAAATCCGTAAAGATGGCTCATGCATCAGAGATTCAATTTTTTTTTGATTGAGTATGAAATTCAATGCTTCAATAAACCAAAGATGGATTCAAAAATACAATGTCTTAGAAATTTGTCATCTCTCTAGGTATTTTGTTCTCTCAAACACACAAGTGTTTAGAATGGGACGTGTATACACTCACAATCATTTCATGACATGCAATCTACCATATGCTTGCAATTAGTCTAATCTCACCGCCACAAACATGTGTGCTCGAAATGAGAATCATAAAGGTCTTTTGAGAGGTTGTAATGTAAGCTTTTTGGTTAAGGTGGGAAAATTTGGCCAAGTGACTAATATGTTTGGAACATTGGATTCCAACTTACTACATTTGATGCCTCACTTCCCAATTTTCTTTTGTGTTCATCAGTAAAACTCATTTGAGTTTCCTTTCAACCTTAACAACCACAACAACAATTTTTTGCATTTTTTTGTCTTCATTTAAGCTTTTGATCTTTTCATTCACTTCTCTCTTCATTTTTCTTTTGTTTTTCTTTCATTTTTTTTTCACAAATTTTCTCAAGAAAAATGATTTTCCTTCAAACCAAAACATCCCCCCACTCATTCAACAATTATCCATTTGTTCCCTTCTCCACAAGTTTTCATCCAATGATTTAATAAGGCTCAAACAAAGAAAAAGGCTTCAAACTCAAAGTGGCCACTAGGGAAAGAATTTGTTGGTGATCATGAGAAATTTGGGTGAACAATTGGCTAACAAGGATGGCCTTTAATCATTTCCTAATTTCAGAGCACACCAACACAGTCTCAAGAAAGACATAAAAGCAAGTTCTAGAGAAAATATGCATGAATGATAAACACACTAGAATAAAATAAGACCAAGTCTTAGGCCCAAATCTCACAAGCTCAACAAATTCCAAAGGCATAAAAAAAAAATTCAAAAATCCATCAAAGGCATACTTCAACAAATCACAATCATACCCAAAAATTTCAAAACAATCCATGAAAATTAATTCATCATAAGCAAGCCATCAATCCAAATCTCATACAATCTCAACAATTTCTCAAAACTCGAGATCCCAAAAACTTTCGGTTATTTAAAGCATTTAAACGTGCAAACAAACAAACAAGATAAAAATAAAAACAAAACCAAACTAATGCAACCTATATGCAATGCAACACATAAAACAACCAAAATAAAAAGGAAGGGGAGATCTAAGATAACCACACTTCCTTCCCCCAAACTTATTCGACACTAGGTGAGAATAAGTTTGAAGAAAAGAAGTGGTTCACCTTAGACGAGCTCACAAATGATTTGGGAAGGCAAGATGACACAAGACGTTCGCATCCGGATTCCTTCGACATTTTTTTCCTCCCACTCCACGTGCTTACTCAACCTTCAAAAACAAAACACAAACAAACAAGAAATGAAAAACAATAACTAAAAAAATAATGTCTAGATTAACAATGTAATCCTTATCATAATAACACAACGAAATTATTTAGTCCCCGGCAACGGCGCCAAAAACATGATCGGCTAAAATTTAGCACAACCCGCAAGAGGACAGGGCTGTGTAGACAGTGGTGAGCAAGTGTCGTATCCACAAAGACTAAATTAGATCTAATTGTATATACTATGACATCGGATCTCAATCATTATCTAGACGACGAGTAAAAAGGGAAACTAACTAATCTAAACTAGGAAAAGTAATAAATAATCGGGTAAAATAAATGGAGAAGAAAACATGAAGGCAGAGGTACTCTCGGGATTGATTTCTTCGGGTACTTAACACTAATGATCCTATCGAATGTCTATTTTGGTGTCAAATTTCACTAGGGCAATCTCTAATGCATCCTAAGCTCTCTCACGAGACACTCAAGTTGTAGGGTACATGCTAGGTTCACCGTCTCCGATCGAATCCTACACATGTACTTACCAAAAGCTATAAGGATTTCAAGCCCTCACACTAAGCCTCAATTCTCTCGAATTTATTGACAAAAGTGTCTTGTGCCTAGGGTTCGTCTATTGAGATTCATCTCTCGATTTATGAATCAATAGATAAAATCATGTCAATTAGTGATCAATTAACCAACACCCATACATAGCATAAGCACAAGAAATGAAATAGGGCCATAAACAATCAATAGAAAAATAAATGCATAAATACCAAAATAATCTCAATCCAAGAATACAAAATAATCTAGCCTAACATAATACAATGCAAGGACTAAATCATCTCAAGGAAAATGAAGATAAAAACAAGAAAAGAAACTTAAAACAACCCGGAAGTTGGGCCTTGAATCCATCCTTGCTTCCATTCTTCTCCTCCTTGCTCCATCTTCAAGCTCTATCTCCTTATTCACCCTAGCTAGGTGGAAATCCTAGCTAGGGTGAGGAATTTAATGGGTGAGATGTGAAAATGGGAGAGGGAAGAAGGGTTTTGGTGTTAGGGAAATTTGGGAAAAATGGAGGCTTGAGTTGTGAGGATTCTCTTGGGTGCTAGGGTTCTCCCTCTCAATTTCGTCCATGGGGGGTTTATATAGAGTGGGGGGATAAATGAAATTAAAGAAAATCAAAAATGGGTGAAAAATGATAGAAAATCGGGAAAAACGTGCACGGGTGCGACCACGGAGGTCGCGGCTCCTTCTTTTGGCGCGGGTCGCGCCCCGTAACTGACTTTTGAGGCCTCTGTGTCGACGTCCATTCGTGCCGCCCCTGTGCACGGGTCGCGCCGCTCATCGGGTTGATCGGGTCGCGCCTCGGGCGCGAGTGAGCAGCTCGCGCCAATGGACGCGACTTGGGTCGCGCCTACGGGCGCGAGTGAGCAGATCGCGCCTCTGGGCGCGACTGGGGTCGCGCCTCCGACCCTGCTCCGACACCTCTCACGGTTTTGCTTCGTTCTCTCTCGTTTCTTGTCCGATTGAGGTGATTCAACTTGCAGCGTGCTCCCAATTCAATCCTCTATCTTCCCATGGAATTGAATCACTCAAAAATTTATTTATTCATCCACAATTTCCTATAAAACTCAAACAAGAAATAAAATTTCTAAACCGGGAGGTTAAAAGGCAAAAGGGGATGAAAACACACATTTAACTCATCAAAATACATCATGTGAAGCTCAATAAATGATGCAAAAACCACAGTCATCAATCTTGCATTCCTATCCTTTCTTTGTAAATCTTATTTATGTATATCTAGCTTAGGATTAGCTCTTAGTTCTCTTGTATTTATACTCCATATTACCGTATGGTTTGTGATAAGAAATATACAAAAGTTATATTCTCTACAAAAACAACAAAATCGTTATATATATATAAGAGTAAACTAATGCAGTCCCTCATACATAATTACCTAATGGTAGAGTGGTCTAAATTAAAATAGAATTTTTTTAGTTTAAATCTCAACAATACTGTTAGGTATGAACTTAATTTATTAATGAAGATTACTATGGTGTATACATTTATTAGTATTTTAATTATTATAGTTGTTTTATTAATTTCAAATTAGGTTTGAATTTTGGATTAAAGTTTAAAGATTTCTCATTATTATTCAATGCAAGTTTGATTTTTTGAATTGTATTTGTTTGTTCTTGTTCGAGTTATAGTTTTCTCCTGCGTCAAGATAGCTAAGCATTTCCTTCAAATTATAGTGTGAAAAATGTGTAGAAAATTTTCCTTCATAATATAGTGTGAATTGTGTAGAAATTAAATAATGCAGTTTCTCTTGATGCTCCACTCCATTCCTACTCTCCATCTCTTAAGACTTTAAAGTCAACATTTTGGTTGTTTAAAAATTAAAACTGATTTGAAAATTATTATCTCGATATATTATTTTGAGATCAATAATAGTACCACACTTCTATAGTCACGCGCGTACAGTACAAACGTTGAATTTGTTATTATATTTTCAATTTTCATGAAATTGAGAATGTGTGATTTTAGTTCCTTTTTAATTAATTTGATAACCTGCATTTAGCTGCGTAATATAAGTATTTTTTTTTTCTACATAGAAAATGTTTCACTTGCTTATTCAATACACAACACAATAAAATACATAATAAGAATATAATTTTGCAATAGAAAAATCTAGACGAAACCATAGAGCAAGTAATGAATATTATTAATTCATGTACTTTTTCGAGCATATTTTATATTCAGGAAAAATCCCACGTACCATTATGAGATTTAAAAATATATATTATTAAATCTTTATAAAAAAAAAAAAAAAAAGAAAGAAAGAAAGAAAGGACGTTTTAAGCTATTAATTATGTGGGAAAATGCAATTCTTCCATTAGGGCGGTTTCTAATCCGGGCCGAGGTCACTCAGAAATTGTTAAGCAATCACATAAGAAATTATTCGACCATTTCTTTCTAGTCACAAAAGTCTAATTTTGTTCTAGAAGTATACGCACATTTTATTTATGAATTATTTCATCAAATATTTTAAATTTTTAATGATGATTTCGTGGGAGAATTGAAGTCTTCTCCTTCCACACTAAGGAATTGTTAAATAATTGTATTATATTACCCCATTAGTATTGTCAACTGGAATATTTATTTCCTGCTCCATGGTACAATTCAAAAGTTGACTTATTCATGATTCTTTGATTATTATTTTCGTTTCATTTCCGGCTTTAAATGGAATAATTCTTGACAACTTCAGCTTCTTCTTTCGTGATACTGGTTCTTTTGCCCTTTTTCCTTTTTTTGAGCCGATAATCAATTATAAAAAAGCCATAGAGTTCAAGTTCGATATATGAAATAAATAAATTGAGCATGTGTTTTTCCTCTTTTGATAAGATCTGAGGCTCCATCTTGAATTATAATAATCAGATAAAAATAAAACTTGAATAAAAAACCATTCAGCATACCTAAATTTTTCAATGATCGGAATTTGAAATTCAACAATTCCTTCGTTCTTTTTTTAAAAAGTAAATTAAAAGTAATAGTCAAGTGATGATAGACTCGAAAATACATCCAAATTTTAGATAAACATCATTTGAAAATTTCAAGAATACATTCCAAATTAAAAATTATTAATATTTTATTGAGTTACATATAAACGTGGCGTGGAATTTGAGAATTTGCAAGTTGGGGAAATTATTAATATTTTAACCATTAACCTTTAAAGAAAAATGGACAGACAAGTTTAGAGTCATGGCCTACCCTCAGTCTCACTCTCTGTCCAGTGGGCAATAGAGTCTTGTAAAGCAAGTATCAGAATTTATTCTCTAGTCCCTGGTGCCAGTTTTATTTTTTTATTATCTGCTGCTCTTCACTAGATAACTAGATATATAATCCTCAATGATTCAACAATTTTCTCAACAAATTCTTTCTGCCATTTTCCTCTGTTTTCATGCTCTGTTCTTGACATAAAGCAAAAATTACATTTTTCATTCTGTGAAGATCATGGCGATCGAGATGGAGTTTTATGGAAATAAATCGGCTTCCAAGAAAAACCAGAGGCTTCTTCCACAAAAGAGAGGACATATCAAGATGAAGATCTTCAAGATCATGGTCGAATCAGCTGTCGAATTAATGGGTGCGAAGAAGAGGGAGAAAGTAAAATGTAACGACTTCAAATTCCATCACCCCACTCCAAGTTGCAACTGATCTTAATTAGGATAATCATCCTGATTGAGGATGATGCATCACTTTTTTTTTTTTACATTTTAGTTTTTGGGGTCAATAATTTATGTTTGTAGGTTGCATAAATGAGAACCAATCAGGTTCTAGTTATTTTTTTATTATTATTTTTCACTTCTCACTGTCTTGTTAATACTACGTCACGAATTACTGTAATTATTTATATTAATATATATATATATATATATATATATTCATAGTTTTATTTAAATGAAGGATGAAGAAGAGTTTTAACTAGAGTTCATCAGAATCTTAACTTGAATGCAATTATGCAACACAAACATTTCCATGAACTAAGCGTAAATAAGGCTTATTTCAGACGGGGCAGTTCAAAACGCGAATCAACCCGCAAAAAAAAAAAAAAATCCTGCCAAAATCAGTATTAAATGTAACACTAAGAAGTATCACATGTATCCATAAAAAGTAAGAAGTCTTGTGATTTTTTCCACTACAATTAACGTTTAGAGTTTAGGAGTGGGGGTTTATTTGGTAATTTTTAGAAGTTTATTTTGTGTTTTTTTAGGGTTTAAATTTCATTTTAGAGTATAAATTTATATTTATTTTAAACAAATTAAATCAATTCATTTTAATTTAAGAGTTCACTAATTTTATTTTAGAGTATATATTTTTTGGGAAAAAATAAAAAAAATATATAGAAAATTGAAAAAAATAAAAAATAAAAAAATTTAAAACAATTATCTTAGAGAAAAAATTTAAGATGGCCGTGTGAGATCCATGCACCGTTTGAAATATGGATGTACATAAGGGAAGCAGAGGTTGATGCATGGAAAAGCATCTCATTATGCAAAGCTCACAAAATTATTATATATGATCAGAATCATTACTTGAATATACCATTTGTCGAAGTGCCAAGGATAACCACAAATATAAAAAACAATAATTAGTGAAGATATTCTTTAAATTTGCACTGACATACATAATCTCCCCATTCTTAAATTGAAGCTTAATTAGTGATCGAATGTTTTGAGCTCAAATCATGCACATTCTTATTTAGAGGCTGTATACTTGTTATAAAACTTGAAAACAATTAATGATGATAATAATTAATGAAGATATTTTTTAAATTTTCACACACATAATCGTCCATTCTTAAATTGAATCTAAATTAGGTGAGTGCAAAATCTCAAGAATTGAAAAAGTTTCTTACATGGAGGCTGGAGCCCACTTTGATGCCAATCTTGGAGCTCAAGATTTGACTCAGTCCACTGCCCCATGTTATAAACAACTCCCATTAATTTGTTTATCAATCTTCTCACTTTTCAACCAACAGTCAATTAATACAAAAGAAAGGAGTAAGCAAATTTGCAGATCAAAATCAAAATTCAAATAAAACGATGAAAAAAGATCCAAAAATACTAGCATGATGTCATTAAATTAAGCAACCGGAGCAGGTTGTTTTGAATTAAATATATAAGATATGATACACTCATTAGTCATCTAGGAAATGGAAGGTCGTGAAAACTATCCTTAGTTCCTTGATGAAATTCTCATTCGTAGTGAACCATGGCGATCAAAATAAACCAATTCTTCTCCATTAAATCATATTGTGATTTTTTATTTTTATTTTTCAATTTTGTATGTAAAATCAAAATTTACCAAGAAGCCAGCAGAGGAGGTTGAGTCCACTAGTCAGTACCAAATTCGCCAGAGAGTTATTGTTAATATTAGTCGATTACCAAAATTTTTAGACCACTACAACTTCTAACTGCAGAAATAATAATATAGAAAAAAAAGAAATTTTCATATGAAATGTGATTGCCCTCGATTTTAACTAGTTCACTAGTATAGCATACACTATAGTCTTAAACATAACAGTCTTGGTATACTGATATTAGCACTTGCAATCTAGCATTTTTAGAGTCTTAGGTGGTCATAATCCTATACAATCTATAAAATTCTATATAATAGCATCAGCTCTAGCAATCTTGCACTCTTAGATCTCAAGAGTATATAACTAAATCAACTAAAAAATGAATGCGTTTCCAAAAAAAATAAAAAATAAAAATGAGTGTAATTAACTTCTTCTTCCAAAATTCAATTTCCCTAGTTACGCTTCTTCTTATTGTTCATGCCTGTTTGGGCTGGGCCTGACCGGGCCTATTTGTTAACGGGTGGACTCTATTACAAATTCTCATTTTTCTCTTGAACATCTCAAAATTAATTTAAATATAAATATAATTTTATTTTACCTTTTTTGTCCTCATAGCTCCCTTCCCATATTGAAAAATAGTATATCAACATGCTTTAGTTAGAAAAATAGAAGTCTCTGTAATACTTCAGCCACTCGAGTTGGAGGGGGTAATAGATGGTTGAATTGAGTCATTTTTTAAAGTTAGATTGGTCTGTTTGGACGGAACAAAAATTCGATCCCGCTATATAATTCACGGTCCAAATCGAAATTTTCCCCTAATTAATCAATAACTAATGAAGATAGTGTTCACGATCACTTTAAAAAAAAAATATTGTAGATTGAGGTGGTCTAAATTAATCTAATCTTGAATTTCAAAATTTGAGGTGGCCATGGCCCGCTATGCTCCGATCTTGGAGCCCAAGGATCCACGCTTGTTATTTATTATATACAAACTCTCTTTTCTCAGTTGTCACTTATCAATTAACCAACGAACCACAATTCATTTGATCATCTCTCTCTCTCTCTCTCTCTCTCTCTCCTCAGATGGAATCCAACTCCCCAAACACATGTCTCGAAGCAAAATCAGAACCTTCCACCGAAAAGAGGGCAAATCAAGAAGAAGATTTTAAAGTCTCTGATTTCATCAGCTGCCCAATTATTGAGTGATCGGTCAAGTAAAAGTAAAGGAGAGGCAGCCCTCAGCTCTACTTCCTCAACTCCCACTCTCAATGGCTACAACTCAGAGAATGAATATTATATTTCATACTAAATCACTTGCTTCATATTTTTGGGATATCACTTCACTTTCATCTCCATCTTTATTTTCTTCCTCTTTTTGTACAAATTTTCACTGTTGAGACTTATTTTCGGATATCAATTTCACTTTGATTTCCATCAATGATCTATCTTTGATATCAAATGGATGTTATCTGTTGCAAGACAGTGACATAACATCAGGGATGGCTTCTTTATTTCTTATGCTTAATTTCAAACATCATTTCAATTTCGAGATGTATAGATGCTAATATGAAATGACCAAACCAACTCTTCTAACAATTCTGTATTTTATTTTGAACATAAGAATTTTCAAAATGAATGCGTATTTTTGGTTGACTATTATCCTAATTGGAAATCCGAATGAAAAATGACGTTATCGTCGAAAAACATAATTCTCATGGGTGTTATTTTAACGCAAAATAAGCAAATAACTACACATATTTACCCACGTATATAAACTTGTTATCATTCCTCCAATGTCAAGAGCTTAAAATATAAATGTAACACAAATTTCGTGTATTTATATTAATAAACACCGAAAAAGCGTACAAATAAATATTTTTAGATTGAAATTACAATTGTGGTTCAATTCTCTATTTGATCTTCTGATTTTTCTCTTCCAATTTTGATATTCATCGTTCTTCATGATCTTCAAGGTAGATTTACTCTCCGATCTTCACGAACCGAACTTGATGTTTAATTTGAGGTTTATAACATTGATTCGAAGGGTTTTCACCTTGATTCCGAATCAAAGGTAGATTTCAGAATGATTTGATAAAGAACATCATGAATCTTCAAGAACAACTTGAATATTTAGATTTGATAATGCCGGTTGGAGGGTTAAACACCTTGATTCTGGATCAAACGTTGAATTTTGGATGATTTTGGCGAAGAATGTGAAGAATGTCTTGAATCTTCAAGAACAACTTGAAGATTTGGATTTGATAACACTGATCGGAGGGTCGAACACCTTGATTCCGGATGAAATGTCGAATTTGAGATGATTTTGGCAAAGAACGCGAAGAACGTCTTGTATCTTTATGAGAATGCCTTGAAGATTGGATAGAGTTTTCTTTGAGAAATCATTCTCCAAACTTGAGCTCTTGAAATTGTGTCCCATTTCCTTAGGCCAAAGCCTATATTTATAGGTAAATGAGGGTGTATTTAGGGTTTATGTGGCGTCATCTCATTAGTGCCTTCATTAGGGCTTATGAGGCATATTTCTATTGGTGTCTCACTAGGGCTTGTGTGGCACAAGTTAATTGAAGCTTTGTATTTCATGGTTCTCTATAATAATGTATTGATCCTTTGTGTGAGCTCACCATTTGTCATATTTCTATTGCTTGAGATTTTTTTCACATATTAAATATTTAATTTAGGAATTAAAACTCCTAAAATATAAATAAGTAATATAATTTGGATATTTCGATTATTCAATTTCCAGGTGGCACCATTTGATTGGTGATAAAATTTAATTACTAACAAATGCCCCACATGAGACGAGTCCATGAGCAAGTTGTCTTGAAGATGGATGAGTCTCATATTTTGAGAATTTTGTTAGATAGTTTTAACTCGTATCTAGGAGTTTAGGAGTTTATTTAACATCGATCTAATTTGTGAACCTTTTATACTCATGTCGAAGTGTTCTCGGTCTTTGAATTTTTAGTTTAGAAAGTTTATACTCATTTCTAGGAGTTTTTGATTTCAATTTAAAATTTGTTAGATAGCTTATACTCGTATCTAGGAGTCTCCTTTTTTTCTCTTTTTTTTAATGTATTAGAAGCATAAAATAAATTGGGCCTCCAAAGCTCAATCACGATATTGTTTTGTTCTAATAAACATCTGAAAAATGCATTAAGGCTATGAGCTCGAAAAAATAAAATTTTTTGAACAATCGAGCCCAATCATCCTATTAATGGCCTCAATTTTGCTAATCCACTTAATTGATTCTAATTTAGTTGTCCAATAAAATAACTCACTTCATTCTTTTCGTATGAGATTTTTTTAATTGGCTCCATCAAGGGTACATTAATTTTTCTCTGCAAAGTACCAGAGCAAAATCGTAGAACGTTTTTTGTTTGCTTCTTTGAGTTGTCTCACACTTGAGCAGGATAGTAACTTGCTAAGTTCATTTATATGTTGACATTTATAGTTTCTTCATTTGGCAGCTTGGTGAATCAAAGATACATATCACCGTATCATTTCTGAAAAGAGAGCTGCAATTTTTGTATGCTTTGCGACAAAATTAATGGATCTTGGGGGGGGGGGGGGGGGTCTTTCATTTTCTGAGCTTTTGCAGTAGGGTAGATCGTATATTCTTTGTTTGACGTTTATCCTACCCTCTATCCTGATTAGGATTCCTAAAATGGCATAACCTCACCTTCGGAATACCAAGTTTCAAAAAGACTTTACATATGCATGTATATATGTATTCAAGCAGCAGAAATTTTTGTTTGCATGCTCCCTATTCCCAACAATTCTTGCAACGGAGTACGAGCTCTGCAATGCTTTGAGAGACATATATGTATGTATGTCTATATACATAGAGAGCTAACTTTTTTTAGTCATCTAAAACTTTAAAAAACTTATTTTAGCCGCCTATTTTTAATATTATTATTTTAGCCACTTTGAACTAAAATACCCTTAGCTACAAAATAAAAAATAAATCAATCAAAATTCACAAAAAAAAACACACTCTCTCTCCTTCCTTCTATTCTTCTTCACGTGAAAACCCAGATTTTCAGATTCTTTTGAATTGTCAACTTTTCAATTTTCTAACATCATTTGGTTGAATTTGGAATGCCACAGTTGTGTTCTTCACCTTCTCACACCTTCAACTTAATCCACCCCACCAAATTCATGTCACCAAAATCCTCCTTATCCGTCGGTCATTAATCATTATACGCCGATGAGGATTTTCTTGGCTTGAAGAGTAGGTGTTCAGTGTTGGTGATGGAGGGAGTACGCAATGGCACCTGCGCTACGCAGGGGTTGTGAGACGCTCGTAGGGAAACGGAGACTTAACGATACCATTTTTTCCAGTGACCACCAAAACTCAATCTCTATTTTTCCCGGTGACCACCAAATCCTATGGTGGAATGAGGATCTGCTAGCGATAGGGGAGGGATCGAATGGTGGTGGGTCTTCTATTGCGATAAAATAGAGAGGAATGGGGAGGAGAGGGAAAGCAAAAGGGGGTGGTGGGTCAGGGAAGATGACATGAACTCTTTTTTCTTTTTAATTCTGTAACTTATGTTAACTTGGAAAGAGATGAGAGGTGAGGAGAGAGAAAAGAGAGAATATTGAATAAAAATTGAAAATTACATTAAAAATTATTAATTGAGAGGTATTTTGGTGATGTTGGATAAAATAAATAGTTCTAAAAATAAATGGCTAATTTTTTTTTTTAATTCTATGTGGCTAGTTTTCCTATTAACTCTCTCTCTCTTTCCTATTAAGTCTCGATCTTTTGCTAATCTTGGGAGCGGGTTTAATTTTCTTTTTTTTTTTAGTAAAGAGCTTCAGTTCGCAAAGCACCGTTTTTTGTTTATTTCGATTTCTTTATAGTCAAGCCACATGTCTTTTTTATTTGGTATCCAACTAAAAAAATGGTATGCCACTCCAGCAACTCATTTAATGAAGAAGGGTGAAAGCTGCTTTGTTTGCACAGATGAGTGGAGGAGTATGCACTAAAACAAAGATTATTACGTTGCTCTTTTCACCATTTTTTTAACGTGTCACGTGAATGCTTTGGCTTTTGTTAGCTCGATTTTGGCTACAAGTCTCTTTTATTCTAATCTCTGCAACACATTAGAAGAAGACCAGCTAGAGCAATAAACCTCCTATTTGTTTGGTATATCTCTGTGTAAGACTCTTTTGAGGGGTTCATGCTTCATTTAATGCTTTTTAAAAATAGAGAATATCTATCTATCTTTTATTGTATCATAACAACTCACAAACTAGCGGTCATTTTAATTCCTTGTGCCCTAAAGCTCGATAAATACCCTTGATCTTCTTCATGCATTCACCACCAAAAGTACACTTTCTTGTTGAAGTTCTACACATTTTTTTATCAAAATAAACTAGCAGATATTCTTCACTCTTTTGTTAACCCTTTTGATCTTGTTTTTAATTTTGAATTACTACTGGTGAAGAAGCCGTGAGTCACCATGCCGGAGCTTTATTTTTTTTCATTTGATTTTTCGGTGATCTTTAACTTTGTGACTCTACTACACCAGGCAGAAGAAGACGATCAAGGTGGGGACTTTGTTATGCTCTTCATAGTTGGCCAAAATCTTGCTGCATGCATTTGAGGGAGAAAGGCGGTTGTCGTGGCATGTGAGAGTAGTTTCGTATATAATCGGTGAGCTCCAGTAACATCTTCAATCAATGTCTCTCTCTTTTTTATGGCAATGACAATTCTCAAATGATTCTCTTTTTTACTTCATATTCATCATCCAAGGAGCAAACACCGTCAAATTACCGTGTTGGATGTCGAACGATCGAGATTTATACCACCTCAAAGGTTTCAAAAGCTGAAGCAATCCAGTGAGTTTCAATTCTCTCTCCCGCTCATTTTCAAGTGCTTGTTATTTGAGCATGTATAGGGTGTAAATTTGAACTTCTTAAAATAATTCCACTCGCCGAAGCCTTCGATACATTGCTTGCATAGCTATGTATCACAACATCTGTTTATTAATAGAGGCTTAGTTTTGTCCTTTCAGAAGGTGACGGTAGCTTAATTTGGTCGAGTGTTTTCAAGATAGCAAGCACTATGGCGAGTGGTGAAAAGGTGTCCATTGCCATACCGGTCTTAACAAGCATTTGCAATGGACTAAATAAGATTTAAAGCCTTGCAAAACCATCTCAAGATCACTCAGCATTTCCCATCCATTTCGTCTATAGCTGGATGACATACTATTTTCAAACCCATTTCATACTTGAAGGAAAGACGGATGCCCCTAAGACAGTTCAGTATTCGAGCGAAGGAGGTGCAAGATTCTACGATCCTATTGAGGTTCGCAAGAGGATACATAGAGGTGATTTGTTTCTTGACATTGTACCATACCTTCCAAAAACAAAGATGTCATGTGTATTGATGATGAGAATGTGAGTGATTTAGATCATGGGTTCTTCATGGCCATCCGATCTAATTATCTAGCTAAGATGATAGATGATTGTTTCATTATTGAGCCTTACAACCTACATCGTTTCAGTCAACAATTTGGGTATTATCAGATGGTTCCGGGAATTCTCACTGAGGATATTCGGGAGGTTTTTTTGGTAGACGGTCTTAGATACTGACGTATCTGCTTGTTGCGCAAATCTATGGCGAGAGCATATTTCCCATGTTTGTTCTTAAACTTGAAGAAGTTTCCTGATACTGAATACAAAAAATGGTGAGATTAAGTCTTTGATAACTTCTTAGATAAGAATGCTGAGCTTTTAGCTCATCCTAGATCAAATAGCGTCTTACAAAGCCGAGAGAAGGCTGAAGGGATTGATCATTCTAGTAAGGGCAAAAGAAAGGTTGACCGGAGGCTTCTGTTAGCAGCAACGTGGAACATCATTAGAAGAGATAAAAAGCTAATCATGAGCCTTCCCAACACCTTGAAGGGCATGGTAGAGACGATCCTAGTCATAAGGATGTATCTACTAATGAGGTTTCCCACATTTCAATCCTTTTTTAATTTTTTTATTTCATATTAATGTAATTTTTTTTTCCAGTTGGTGAAGGAGTTGTTTGGGACTGATGATCAAGAAGAGTCACAACATAGCCATGATCAGGAAGATTCTAATGCATCAGTTGAAGTTTGTTATTCTGATAGACATGCTGATGGCGAACACATCTCACAAATCAAGGCCACTGAGTTCGATGGCAAAGCTATTTTTGATGATCGTTGTAGATCATTCCTCAAAGTGTATTGGAATGATCTTCGTGATAAGTTAATGAGGACTTTTATAGTTTTATTGATTCCATCTCATCACTCTGAGACATGACATTTGAAGGGCTTTCACTTATGAAGAATACTTCCCACAGCTTTGATCTTACTCATCTGATAAAGAGATTAGAGATCCTTTTTGCAAATGATGCGGCTTATGATGAAGTAAGGTCAGCATCATTTGAGCCTGACGAAGCCTCTACACATCGTTATAAGAAAGTCAATGATCGTATTCACGATGCTAGGGCAAAAGAGGATGAAAAGAATCATCAAATTGAGTCCGTTCGGAGAGAGCTTGCAGATTTGGAGAAGCGGGAGAAAACATTGTCTATCTCTTTGAAAGGGCATGCCGCATCACGTATAGCCTTTCAAAATGAAATTCATGGATATCGGGAAAAGCTTTCAAAGATTAAAAACTCTTTTACTGAGAAAGTGGCTAAGAAATTGAAGAATTTAAAGTCTTTATTGGAGTCGGCTCGGAGAACTTTGGAAGATCAGGATCCTTTCTGTTAGGGGTGAGCAAAATCGAACCGAAACTGAAAAACCGACCGAACCGATAGGGTTTGGTCTATTTTGGTTCGATTGAAGAGATTGATCGGTTTCGGTTCGTTTAGAAATTTTTGATACCGAAATATTTTTCGGTCGGTTCGGTTGTAGACGAAAAGAGTTCAGTTATAACTGAACTGGCCGAAACTCGTATTTTTTAATTTTTATTTTTTTAAAATTATACGAATATAATTTTTATATATTTCTATTATAGTAATTTGTAGTTCAATATGAGGCCTGCTTATGTATATACACTTGAATTTTTGTAATATTAATATAGTCCAAAATAAAATTAATGTTACTTAAGAAGAAAAAGATAAACTTGTTGTAAACAGAGGGATTAATATTGACTCGTGTACTTCTTTACAACTCAACCATATTATAATGTTTGATCCCAAACTTTCCTCAACACTCATGTGCAATTTTTAGTTCTCAAGTTTTATAGAAAAAGAAAAGAAAATGGTGAAATTCAGTTGAAATTGAAAATCGGCCGAAACCGAAATCGAGATTTGGTTCAATTTCGGTTCGGTTGAAGTGTAGTCCTTCAGTCGGTTCGGTTAAAATTTCTCAAAGAATTCAGTTGATCAGTTTTTACGGTTCGGTTCGGTCAAAGACCGAACCGACCGTATGCTCATCCATACTTTTAGTTAGGACTTGTTTAGACTTATTTGTTCTCTTTCAGTTGTTATCTGCACTCCAGTTGTTCTTTGTAATGAACATCTTTGTCATTATGCTTTCCTTTGAGATATCTTCAAACTTGTGCACTTCTTTCCTTTCCTTTTTAGTATCATATCTTTATATTATAACGTAAAAGACATAACACAAAACATGAAGCATGACTGAACTTAGAACACATCTAAGATGTCTATGTACCCATAAGAGAGATCAAGTCAGAACGTAGTTCAAGTGATCAATTTGTTTTTGGGGAGTGCCGTGCACAGTTTATAGTTATGCGGGCCATGAGTGACTATTTATTTAACCACTATATAGACAAAGTGGAGTAATTAATAGTTTAACCACGTGAATTTTACAATTTTGGTAGGATAAATAATAGTTTAGCCACATGAATTAACTTTTGGTGGGGTAAGTTAACATTTTAGGCACATGCACTTCCTTTGGTGGTTACCGTACACAGTTTATACTCATGCGGGTCAGGAATAATATGCAGTTTAAGCTCGTGGGTCATGGAGCATTTTTTTGTCTTTCTCTTTTTTTGTTTTTTTTTTCTCTTTTTTTCTTTTTTTAGGGACAATAACGCTTCAAGAACTTCCCGTTTATTGGGGTGATCCTTATATGGTCTTCAGAGATCAATTTGTAGGCGTTGTTTGTGTACACTTCTTTGACAATATACAGACTCTCCTATCTAGAAATGAACTTATTTCTAACACAGTAGGTGGTGATGATTGGTCTTCTAATCGCAAGCACGAGATCCCCAATTTGGAAAGAGTGTGACTGCACCTTTATGTTGAAGGATTTTGAGAGACAAGCTTGATAACACTCGAGCCTTTGTTGCGCTTCTAGCCTCTTTTCATCTAAAACCTCCAACTCTTCTATGCGCAATGGTGCATTTTCTTCTTCAATTAAACCTTCTTGGATCGCGATCCTCAAAGATGGGATTTGTTGTTCATGTGGGATGATAGCTTCCACACCGTACACCAACGGGTAAGGATTTTCTTGTATAGAGATCTGATGAGTGATCTTATATGCCTACAATGCTTCTCCAATTCTTTCATGTCAATCACGTTTTGATTTTCCAACAACCTTCTTCCGCGAATTACACAAAGTTTTATTGAAGGCTTCAGCAAATCCATTAGCAACTACATTGTACATTGATGACTTTCTTTATTTGAATCCGAACTTCTCGCACAAATTATCTATCAAAGCGTGGCTAAATGGCTTCCCATTATCAGTGATGGTGTACCGAGGGATCCCATAGCGATAGATTATATTGCCTTTAATGAAATCAACAACATTCTCTTTCTTCACCTCTTTCAAGGGAATGACCTCAGCCCATTTGGAGAAGTAGTCAGTCGCTACCAAGATATATAAGCGTCCTCTAGAAGACTTAGTCATTGGTCCTACCACGTCCAAACCCCAAACGTCAAATGGCCAAAAGGTGACTATAGGATATAGTGGCTCCGGAGGTTAGTGGATGAGGTTTGCATGAAACTGGCAGGGTTTACATCTTTGTGCATAGTCCATGCAGTCTTTAACCATGGCCGGCCAGTAGTAGTCCCGCAAATACCTGAGTGTGTTTCCTTCATAGCTTGCGCTGCTCTTCGTCACCTAGGCATCTCAAGAAGACTCCATCAAAGGAACGTCCGTAGAGTGTACCTTTAAAATAAATGAAACGATTAGCTCGACGTAGAATGTTAACTCTTTGGTGCGGGTCACTTGGCAGCTTATCGTACTTCAAGTAATCAATGAATGGTTGGTGCCAATCTTCTTTATTAATTTCAAATACCTCAATTTCACAATTATCTTCTTCTTCTTCATCTTCATCATTTTCATTTTCAAACATAGACAGCATGACCCAACTTTTGCAAATTGGGATATGAATTTTACTGTCAGACATGGCTATTGTAGAAGCAAGTTTAGCTAGTGCGTCTGCTTGTTTGTTTTCTTTTCTTGGAACATGTTCAAGTTCTACATCTCCAAGTCATCCGACCATTCTTTGAGCATAATTGATGTAAGACATTAACTCAGGTTTCTTGGAATCGTATAAATGTAATGTGAATAAAAAATGTTTCATTTATTTTGATTTCAAGAAAAATAGCTCATAAAAAATTGTCTTTAAATTAATTGGTAAGGCATTTAAAAAACAGGAAATCTTAATTTACAAGATGTGATAATTTTATCGATGATTAAAACGAGTAAAATTGAAACCAAACTAATCAAGATATACAGTAAGTCATCACTAACTATGCTGCTATGTGGAGATATTCGTTAATTTTTATAGAATATCTTGTAAATTTTAAAAAAATGTTACATATCAATTTCAACAAATTAAAGGTTCATTTGTACACTAATTTAATTTCATTAAATATTTTTCATGTTTATATATAAATAGGCTCGAGACTCAAAATTGACCGCTGTACTAAATTAATTAGATTCAGCTACCAACCCAAAGTGAAAAAAAATTAAAAAAGTGTAATTATATATTGATAAATTTAATCAGAATTAATATAAATCTATAAATATATTATAATGGAGTTGTTCCTTCTCAAATTCCCGCTCAAATTTACCGCTAAAAATTAGTTTTGCAATTTTAAATCAAAAGTGTATTGTCTCGACTACTTCAAATATTTAACCGTCTTTCCATTACAATCATGTTGTCGACCACTACTTCATAACATTAATTAACAATATTGTAGGTTTACAATATTATATTATATAATAATTTAAAATGTAACTATTGTCAACCACTGTTATGTACATATTAAAATATTATATAATTCACTGCAAAAAAATTAATTTTGCATTAAGAATTAATTGTCTTTCCAGTACAATCGTGTTGTCGACCACGATTATATTATATAATAATTTACCTATTGTCTGCCACTATCATATTATTTAATATTATATAACATAGGTATAAGATAATTTGTACGGCAGTTATTTATTATATACACATTAATGCATGGAAAAATTAATATGATTTATAGATTAAATGTTAAACACACTGTGTAGAAACTGAAATTGAGGTGATCTCCACTCTCCACTCTCCAGCCTCCTCCACTCGGATAAGTGAATATTAAGAACTTCACTATAAATATTCAGCATCAAATAAACAAATCATAATTAAAAAAACGAAACACAAAGAAAAGATTTACATTCAACATGCCTCCACTCTTTCAAGCCATTTCCGACCTGCAACCTGGATTAAGTAGGATTGCCCTTCAATTACGTTTGATTCATCAATATATTTTACCATCATTTCAAAATAATGGTGAAGTTTTCAGCAGTGAATGCATATATCACGACAGATCGGTAATGTGTGATCTTACACATTCAATTACATTTATTATGTTAGTTAACATATTCTGATATTCATCATTACAAATTTACAGGGAAATCAAATACATGCTTCAATTCCAAAAGGATTGATATCAAAATTCGAGATGTTTATGGAAGAAGGGAAGTTATATGCCATTAAAAATTTTGTTGTCGCTAACAATTTCATTAGGTACAAGACCACAAACAGTAAGTACAAGCTGCTGATGTATAAGCAAACAGAAATTTTCGAGCTATTTGTGGAGAATTTTCCAAGAGTAATGTTCAACTTCAAACCATTTGAGGACATACATTCAATAGACAACATTCAAAGTGGCAAACTGTTTGGTAAATTACTCATTATATTCATTATATAAATATTCATTATATAATTATATATTGTATAGATTTTTAATGATTCATTACTTATGCATATAAAATTTTGCAGATGTCATTGGAGTGATAGTATCAACAAATATACCGCAAGGAAAGGAAGTTAATGGAAAAAGTACTAAGTTAATGGATTTCATAATTGAGGATCTTGAGTAAGTAAAATGATAGTTTATATTTAACATCACAATATAGTTTTTTTTAAATACCATTTAATAAATGATCCTTTTTTTAACTATAATAGAAAGAAAACATTGAGCTGCACTTTATGGGATATTCATGCTGACCAACTATACAATTTTTTAATCAAGTATCCAGAGGATCCTGTTATTGTTATACTACAATATTGTAGACCAAGTGCATACAAAGGTATTTTGTCATTTACTAACTAAATTTTTCTGTATTAATACATAATCTAATATTATATAATCTGAAAATAGGGGAAATCAAAGTGACAAATGCATACCATGCAACCAAGGTCATATTTGATGAAAACATGACTGAAATTAAAGAATTCAAGGAAGAGTGAGTATAACTGATTTATTTAAAATTATAATTATTATTTTTACAACATGTTCATTAAACTAACAATATATTATTGTCACAATTATATAGATTTGAAAAGGGTGGCAAGACGACACCTACATCAATCACTGATCTCACACTTGTGGATGCAACTAAAAGGACTGACAACAACAATGATTTTGAGACAGAGTTCAAAACTTTATCACATTTGCAAACAGATGACAAGGTATCCTTATTTAATATATTTACAATTGTAGTGCATGTTAAAAAAACTAAACCAAATTCTTTATTTTGTTTCAGATTGGAATTTTCTGGGTGTATGCTTCAATCTTTGAAATTAGTACAATTGGGGGCTGGGGTTACTTAGCATGCAAAATCTGTTTCAAAAAATTAGCACCAGACAACACAAATTTTTTCTGCAAGCAATGCAACACTTTTGAGGTTGGAGGGAAAAAGGAGGTATTTTTTTTTATTTTTAAATTCTCATAATAAATTGATTTATCAAATAAATTCTTACCTCATTTAACTAACACAATATAGTTTTTATCAATTTTTGTTTCAGATGCTTGCTCCCTTTTTTTTACCAGTTGACTAAATTTCCCACTCCAACGAAATTAAAACAAATCTTCAAATAAAGAAACAAAATAAAGGCATACACCAAGACTGAAACTTTAAAACTCTATCCTGCAAAAAATAAAAAAAAAATTAACCAAATCTTGAGCATAAACAACTTAGGATCAAAAGGGTTCGGAGCTTACATATTGAGGTAAAACGCTGTTGTAGAGCTTCATTAATGGAATCTGCAACTCTCGCGCAAGTGTACTGATCAATCCGTCCCGGTAAAGCTTCGCACCTTCAAAACAAGTAAAAGACACTATTAAACTTCCAAGAAAAACAGAGAGAATAACTCTAAGCAGCAGGTGAACAAATGAACAAACTGACAAGTAATACTCAGACTTCTCTCACCAGAAGAAGTAAAATGATGACGATTCTTTCAGGTTCTTCGGCTTCAAATGTGAGGAAATATGCTTTGAAGATTAAATGTAGCTCGAAAATGATGATTTCTGGGTTGAGTTAAGGATGAAATGTAGCTCAAAATGGATGATTTCTAGGTTAAGTTTAGGATGAAGTGCAACTCCACAAATGCGGCGCAAATGCAGTGAAGATGTTATGTTTAGGTTTCATTTATATAGTTGTTGTTAGGTTAAAAAAATATGTAATGGGCTTGCCCTTAGATTTGGATAAAAACTAAATATTTTTATTCAATAGGCCCAAAAACATCACTTATTTTGTATAGCCCAATAATGACTAATAACCCATTAAGAAAATTTATCTATGGCCACGTATACTAAATTACTTCCCAACAAAACTCAACCTTTTCATTTCTAAATTTGAAGAACAGTTATCATCTGCAACAGTTATCATCCGAAAAAAAAAATCCAGTTCATATATACTTACAACAACAGATTTTTTTTTTCGAAAATAGATAATATTTCTGACTTCCACAAGCAAATCTATGTGAAGATTTCCATTACCCTCTTAAAAAAATTCTTCTATTCTTATCTGATGACTCATACAAAATTTCACGAGCATTTTTTTCTCATCAATATAAATCGTCAACAGATTTATGCAGAGAGTTATTGTTGTAGCTCAAACCATTAAATGTATTATTTCAGTTCAGAACCCAACATAATACTTTATAAATCAAATTCTGATTCGTATTTATATAAATTATTTTATATAGATATTGCAAATATGTGATTTGCAGGAAGAACGGGACGTCATTATGAGGAAGCTTAATGACTCGATGATTTTCCACAAAAATAAATCCAAGAGATTCGATAATGTCCCGGTTACATTTTTTAAACCAAATTTATATTGATTTTTTAAACCAAATTTATATTGATTTTGTGTTATAATTTAGTCATTGTCAATTGTATGTAGCTGTATCAAGAGTTAGAAGTTGTAGTGGTTTAAAAATATTAATATGTGACTCTGATGATGTCAATAGTAATTCGACATCAAATGTTGTATATAAAGAAGTTTTCCAGAATTTGTAATATAAACTTATGTTTCTTCATTTTTATGGATTATAATTTATGGATGTACTTTATGTTTGTTAATATTTAATATATTAAGTATGCTTATATAATTTTTTATTAGTCTTCAAAATAATTTATAGATTATATTTTTTTCGCAATCCAATATTTTTATAATTGTCGTGATCTCACTTCGCATATAATTCTGTATTTACAAATTCTATAATATTGATAAATAAATAAATTTCATCTAAAATAAATTATTATTATTATAAAAATTAACATACATAAAATAATAAAATAAAAGTGCCGCCGCAACGCGCGGGTGAAATACTAGTTATAGTAGTATACTGTAGTAGTTAATTATTAGAGGAGAGTTGAGAAATCCGATGATTTAGGTAACGCCAACTGATTCAAAGTGGAGTGGGAGGGGGAGGGGGGCACAACATTTTAAAATTCCAAAAGCGAAAAACGCAGGTCCAGAGAAGGTCCCTCCGCACTCGATAATTCCCCAAACCCTTTCCCCACCTCTCCACTCTTTTTCCCTCCTTTCACTTGAGCTCTCAAATTCTCAAAATTTGCACCCTCTCACAGCAAAAGCAAAATGGAAAAGGAAAACGGAATCGAATCCGATGCTTCAGCTATCCAAGTAAGAGGCATTCCAATCCACGGCGGAAAATTCATTCAGTACAACGTCCTTGGCAACCTCTTCGAAGTCCCCTCCAAATACGCGCCGCCGATCACTCCCGTCGGCCGCGGCGCTTACGGTCTCGTTTGGTAAACTGAATTTCCTTTTATGCCTTTTCTTTTTGCAACTGCGCTTGTCGTTTTTTTTTTTTTTGTGATTTTGTGCGGTTTTCCTGCGATGTAGCTCTGCTACCAATGCAGATACGAAGGAGGAGGTGGCGATTAAGAGAATCGCTAACGCGTTCGATAACAGGATTGATGCCAAACGGACTTTGCGAGAAATAAAGCTGCTCACGCACATGGATCATGAAAATGTAGGAGATGCTTTTGATTCGTTTTTGTTGAGTTTATGTCTTAATTTCTCAGGTTTCTACTTTGATGATTCATTATGTATGTGTTTTGTTTGTTATTTCATCCCCGCAGGTTATTAAGATTAAGGATATTATACGACCACCGGATAAAGATGATTTCAATGATGTCTACATTGCATATGAGTTAATGGATACTGATCTGCACCAGATTATATGCTCGACACAGGAACTCACTGAGGATCATTGCCAAGTAAGTTTGTGCTTTCAATTAGCTGTATTATTAGTTATTCTAATAGCTGTGCTTGTGGATGTTCATTGTTTTCATTAGTTTGGTTATCTTCTATAAGTTACTGGTATGACTTGATTTGAGACTCTTGGTTTTGATCCCCTGATCCGCCAATGAGGATGCTAGTAAGAGGTAAACAATGACTTTGTGAATAATTTAGAATTGTTATTGTTGATGGATGGGTGAAATGAGATTAACATATACATAAAAAAAAGATTTGCATTTGGTACCTGTTTGTTTGCTCATCTGATAAAATTTGCTAATTTTCCCCTCAGCAAGTTAGTCCATGTTCCCCTTATTGATCTGTTTGGATTCTATAGTTTTGAAGATGATAATAGGTGCCATGGATGTCTTGCTTGGTCCATGCATCATTGAGAAGGAAGTCTAATGAAGCCAAAAAAATTGAATGCCCTTATGTTTTCTGGGGTAATTAGGTTAGGCCAAATACAAAATAGGCAAAATAGGCCATAACCTTCTTTATGATTATGTTAGAATTTTGTAATTTGCATAATTGCAGTATCATACTAAATGTTAAAGATATTATACTTGACACTCCGAAAAGTTTTGAGGTAGGTTGCATATAGAGTGATCATAGAACTGTGTTATCAACAATGTGGACAGACTTCTTTGAACATCTTTTTTGCTTTCTTTTCTTTCTCTTAAGGATGCAGCATCACAATCATCAATATTTTGTTCTTGTCTAAAGACTAAAAATACAAGTTCCTGTTTGTTTTGCTGTTTGTATGACTGGGACCTGCTGCAAATACGATACACCAAGGTTTTCACGATCGTTAGTATTGACTAACATGTTATTTCCCTTGGCTGAAAATGTTTGCCTTTGACTTTCTCTCTCACACACATACGTGTGACTGCGTGTGCAAAATAGGCTTTCGCTATTAACCACATCTGTAGTTAGTTAAAGTTTTTCATATACATGGATCCTACTTCTTACCACATTATATTGCTCTGGAGCAATGTTTTCCTTCCTGATGTGGATGTGTTGAGTCTTACCTTTGCGTATCTATGTATTTAAATTACATCGGCAACATCAGAAGGATTTTATTTTGTCATACTAAATATTATATTTAAATTACATTTTTTGATCCCTTTTGTGCATCAACTACTATTGTGTATCTTAGGTCGTAAATTGGAAATCACAACCTGAAGAATAAGCCTTGTAAGGGCAATAGCTTTTCAAATTCCCCATGATTCTATGGCTTGTAAACCTTAGAATGATGTAACGTGTATACTCGATGTACTAAGTAAAATGTTTAATGTATCACCTGTCTCTTGTTTTGGCAGTATTTCCTTTATCAATTATTGCGGGGACTTAAATATGTACATTCGGCTGGTGTTCTGCACCGAGATCTGAAGCCCAGCAATTTACTCCTCAATTCTAACTGTGATCTCAAGATTTGCGACTTCGGACTGGCAAGAACCAACTCAGAGGCAGATTTTATGACTGAGTATGTTGTAACCCGATGGTATCGAGCTCCTGAATTATTACTCAACTGTTCTGAGTATACTGCAGCAATTGATATGTGGTCAGTTGGTTGCATATTGATGGAGATTCTTAAAAGAGAACCTCTTTTTCCGGGTAAGGACTACATTCAGCAGCTGGGGCTGATTACCGAGGTACCTTCCTTGGAACTCTGTTAAATCTAGTTTACAATTTTGTATGGAACTTTTAAGATGAAAGAAAAAAAGTTGTCATTCTTGCAGGCGTGTAGACTATTTATAATTTGTCTTTGTTTGTGAATATAGTGTGGTCATGAAACTTGAATGAACTTTTCTGTTAATATTTGTGGAGCAGCTATTGGGATCCCCTGAAGATTCTGATCTTGGATTTTTAAGGAGTGACAATGCTCGAAGGTACATCAAGCAGCTCCCCCTTGTACAGAAGCAACCATTTTCTCTGAAGTTCCCAGACATATCTCATGTTGCGATAGATCTTGCAGAGAGAATGCTCGTCTTTGATCCAGCTAAACGTATTACTGGTAAGACTGTAGTTATTTGATACTTTCAGCATTTTAACATTCATTCATCTAATTTCTGATTAGTGATTTTTTATGGCTAAAGTTGAGGAAGCACTTAATCATCCATTTTTATCAAGCCTCCATGAGATCAACGAGGAGCCTACTTGTCCGTCTCCCTTCGTGTTTGATTTTGAACAATCATCTTTAAGCGAAGAGGACATCAAGGAGCTAATATGGATGGAGTCTCTCAAGTTCAACCCGGAATAGGCACGATATCCCTGCTCTGTTGGTTTCTATGGCTTCATGTTTGTTTTGGTTGAGTGTAGATAGGCGATTTGAGTTTGTGGTGTGTGTTTTGGTTTGTATAAGATAGCTTCCAATATCTGTTATTTGTAAGAAGATGGCGACTTGTAATTCGAAGAAAATGAGGGAAAACATTCGTCTCCAAGAATCCTTCAAGGGAATGTCGAGAGGGTGAGTATAATATGAGTCATAATGTTGTAATTGATTTTACTCTGTGTTTGCCGAGTATCATAATGAGAAAACATCTGATGACATCCGATCGTTTGTTTTCTGAGATATCCCTGTCATATTCTGATTTATTGGACTATACATTTTTTATTATTGCTTTGCTTACAACTTGTTCTGAATTTCCTGGTGGCTTCGGATTTATTTGTTTCCAAAAAATTTCTCAGTTGAAAGCATGATCCCACCCTCGAGTGGCACTAGATTTCCCTCGTAGTTAAAAAAAAAAAAAAAAAAAAAAAAAAAAAAAAAAAAAAAAAAAAACTTAACCAATCATTCTTTATCACGTATCCCCTGTCAAACTAGCTCTTAGTGAAATCTTAACCATTCTTGGGATTTATACCAATTTTCTTTTTTAAACCCTTATTTGACGGATAATCTATTTTTCAGCATGAAGGCAATAAACTCCATCCCAAAGTTTATGCAACTAAATTCTGAAAAAATAAAATGAATGATATAAGTTTACTTGTTGGCCAAACCTCTTACCAACCATAAATTCATTCTGTTAAAAAAAAAAAAAACCTATAAATTGATGCTTCCTGCTGTAACGGTGTAAACTAGAACAGTAGCCAGGAAGGCTGCAGCAACTCCAACAACAAACCAAAATAAAATAAAATGAAATGAAATTTCTTCAAATTTTGAGAAAAGCTGCTACTTGTCGCCCCAATCAGAACAGAGTTTATTCCGTCGCCATCAATGGCCGCTTCTTCTCGAATCAAGCTCACTCCCAACCTCCTCTCCGGTAATTTTGATGTATATTTGCGTATACGAGAATCTTCATTACGAAAAAGAGATATTGATTGCCAATTTTTTCTTATTGATTTCCTGGCAGCGCGTCGTTCGGCATTGCTTTCGACATTGACGGCGTGCTTCTGCGCGGCGAAACTCCCGTCGGTGACTCACCGCAGGCTTTGAGAAGATTATACGACGATTCCGGTAACCAGAAGCTTCTTCACTTAATAACACACAGACACACGGTATACCTGTTCCTTAGTATATTGTGATTGTATTTTGCTGGGATTTGATTTAGCTATTCAAGTTTTTTCCATCAACTTCTTGTTATGGATCCTGAAATTGTTAGGATAATGTAAGTGGTTTTTTCTTTCTGGTTGCAGGTACCTTGAGAATACCCTATGTTTTCTTGACCAATGGTGAGTGTGAAAGAATTATTATCTTCGGCAATGCAAAACTAAACAGATTTTGTAGCCCTTTCTACTAGGAGGGCTATAGTAGAGTTATTTAAGTATCAATTGTTTATTCGTTATTTTTTAACCTAGAAGTTCTATGATTCATTCTTTTGATGCTCTAGATCCGTTTTCAGGAGCAATGCAGTTGCTTAAATTAGTAAGACAAAGGAAATTTCTTACATTCATTCGTTTATATATATGATGATGATGGTGCTGATTTATGATTTATTCACCAAAAGACTGAACGAGTCTATGAGAAAATGAGGAAGGGATTTTCTGTTTCGGTTTTATATTTGACAAGTATTTCAAAATGTTCATGTCAGCAACACGGCCTTATCTTTTAGTGTACTCACAGGAGGTGGTGTTCCTGAATCTAAAAGAGCAATTGAATTGAGCAAATTACTGAGTGTCCCTGTTTTGCCCTCCCAGGTCTGTGCAACTGTGCAAGTTGATTTTACTCTCATATAGTTTAGATTTCCGTGAATACAAAAGACCAACCCTTGCCTGACTTCTTTGCAGGTTATACAGGGGCATTTACCTTTCAAGCAGCTTGCAGAAAGGTACTCTATTTAATTATTATTTCTGAAATATGATGGTTTTACAAGAGGTCAAGGATCTATTACTCTTTTTGGTCATATTGGCAATGCTTAAACTTTGTCAAAGCACCCCCACTATAGTTAACCTGATGGAATTTTGCATTTGGTCAAATGGTTTAATTTTTCCACATTGCTAATTTGCTATAAATCACAAGATGTTTTAAACAACTTTAACACCCCAAACTTGGTAAACATAATTCTTGTGAATTAATGGACTAGTGATAACATATGCATCTATTGAATGTACTGCTTTATACGAATGTCAATAAAATTCTTGAAGAAAAAGTATTATAAGAAGTTGAGAACAGTAAAGGCATCGAAGCTGAAAGCAGGTATTCATTGTTCAGTAAATAAAGATGTTGCTTATCATGTCTTCTTTCTGCAGATTTGGAAATGAACTTGTAATTGCAGTAGGAAAAGGGGAACCTGCTGCAGTTTTGTCTGAATATGGTTTTAAGTATGCTCTTTCTTACTTTTGTTGTCTTACTGTTGTAGACTTTGTCAACATGGTCCTATCTTCTTCTGCTTTGCTTATGCTCATAATTTCTCAGAAATGTTCTTGCCATCGATGAATATGCATCTTATTTTGAGCATATTGACCCACTGGACAAATTTAAGAATTGGTCTGACAAACCTGGTTATGAGAAAAGCACTTTCAGAGCAAGTGACATGAAAATGGATCCTTGTTCAGAGAGAGTGCAAGCTGTCTTCATAGTTAGTGATTCTGTTGATTGGAGCAGGGACATTCAGGTGCTTCTCTATCTTATGTCATTTATATTTCAGTTAAGATTTGGTTAGCTTTATGATATGCATTTGATACATAGAGTACTTGACTTGAGAAGAGTTTTAGGCCATGATACAATTTAGCTCAAAATCTTTGCTTGCTTGTAAATGAAAAGGTGAACAGGTAAACTAAATTCTCTAGTAATAGACATTCATTATTAGTATGACAGTAGGTTCAAAAGAATAAAACGCTTAAGCTCCACCATAAGGTGGATTTGAACTAATTACTCTTAGGTCAGTGATTATATTTTCGAAACCAGCAGAGGAACAGCCTGATTAGGAATTTATGGAAATGCTGTTACAATTCTGTCGAGTATCAATGAGACCTGTATATTTGAGTGTTGGGCCGATGGTTTGGTAGGGTATTAACTCATTCTTTTGTGTTGAACAAAACATATATCTATGCATCAACTCTGATAATTGTATCGAGAGGTTGAACATGCAAGTTCCTTTTAGTTTCGTTGGTATTTTGTTGGTTCTCGGCAGAACTCCCAAGTCTAAGCAGATAGAGTTAATTTCAGGTTTTGTGTGACATTTTGAGCACTGGAGGTGTTCCTGGAAGAGAAATTTCCAGCCAACCACCTCTGTATTTTGCAACTGACGACCTTTGCTATCAAGTCAGTTTGCGTTTTCCTATATTAGTTTGTTAAGTATATTTTTGGAATGTTACTAATGAATTACTACCAAAGTTAGGGTCTATTTCCAACAGAACGTCTTGGCATGGGTGCTTTCAAGATTGCTTTAGAATCCATCTACAACAGGTAGTGCTGTGCTTGTGTATGAATTATATGGTCTGTGGTTGTAGAATCATGAATACTTGTATGCTGCACTGAAAAGATGATATTTGATGGATCAGAGTTTACCCTCATCCTCTGGATTACACATTCTATGGAAAACCAAACCCATCAGTATTCAAGAATGCTGAGAATGTGCTGATGGAAGTTGCGGCATCGAGCAATGGATTGAAGACCCTATACATGATAGGAGATAATCCCCATGTTGACATTAAAGGAGCTCGTCAGGTTTGTTGCTAATTTCCTAACTTAGAGATAATGCATGATGGATGACCTAGGTTAATTGCTTTGCTTTGCTTTGCAGGCAGGACATCCTTGGTTTTCGATCTTGACTAGAACAGGGGTTTTCAAAGGGAAGGAAAATCATTCATTATATCAAGCAGATCTGGTAAGTACCTCCATCTATCTAATATCATCTCACTATCTTCATCTCTTAAATATTCATTACATTGCTACCTGCAGGTTGTTGACACGGTTGAGGAAGCAGTCCATTATATTTTGACCAAGGAGACATTGCAATATTAGAATAAAATTACACTCCTATTTTATTTTGCATCTATGAAACGTTTTGCCGGATTTTATTGGCAGATCAGCGGCAGCCCTCCATTTCTAATTCAGATTTAGGTGTAAAATCATTGAAAGGTTTTTAAATTAAAATGAAGTGATTTTTTTTTCCTCCCAAACTTGGATCCAAAAGGCCCAAGCGTTTTTGGGACATTAATTGATTAAAATGAAGCCAAGCAATTCATTATAGACATGTTGTAGGTTGTAACTGTCATGTCGAAATCAAAATTGAATCTCAAGGGAAAACAATCCCTATCTCGTGATTACAACATCCAAGAGTTACCTCGTCTCGGTTCCTCAAGAAAATTAGAGATACTAGTTACCAGAGCTGAACTAGAACTTGATCACCTGTTTGGGTTGGCTTCCTAGCTTTCCAAGTGCCTTGTCCAATGCAGTTGGAAATTGATCGAACGGACACAGCTCCATGCTGCAGGTCAGTAAGCATTTTCACATCTTCATTACTAAAGAGTAAAGAATATACATACAACTTGATGATTCCAAGAACATGTGTGGCAATTCAAAGAGGAGATGGAAATGGCGATGTGGGAAACAGAGAGAGAGATCATACTCATATTTCAATTCACCACTACGGGTCAGACTTAAAAGGTAATCAATCATCTCCCTCGACTCCATGGCTTTGTCCGAACTCAACCATTTCTGCAACCAGAACCCTCTCAAGGATAAGTCCTGCAAAAATAAGGTAAAAAGATGTCACGCCATATGTACAGCCAAATGTTACAAGAACAAGTAAAATTGCAATTCGATGTGAGCCAAGGAGTTCATATGCAGATATAAACAAGAAAGTTGTAATTCTCTTCAAACAGAATATTATTTGACACGCACAAGATATCCTCATGTTGGTCCATTTCGTCTTCTGAATTAAGATTGCATATACAGTTGAGCAGAGTAAATTTTTGCAGGAACAAAACACAAGAATCTGACAATCTTCAAAAAGTACCTTAAAAATAAAAGATGAAGTGGAGACAGTTATTGGTTTCTTTGACATTCCGCCATATGTAACCATGGTTCCACCTTGCCTGGAAAACAAGAATGTATGCTTTCAAAAAGAACAAAAACATGACAGCAAACTACTCTGGTAAAACAAAATCAAGACTCACTTCAGGAATTTAAGAACCAGAGAAGCAGCATTTCCGCCAACACAGCTAAATCCTAATGCAGGTTCTGGTATACCAGCCTGCAAAAAGTAAGATGCAAATTGAATACTCCAATCTCCAGCGAAGAATGAGAAGTGATTAAACACTACATATCAATGATGTCAAGGAAAAACCAAATGAATAAAACAAGAAGGCTCCAACAGTACAATGGAGTTTGAAAGTAATACCAGAAGACTTTTCACATTTTTAACTTCCAGCTGTTTCTCAGTTAACACTTCATCTGCACCAAGTTTTTTGAGCGTCTCTTTTACTTCATCAGATCCTGGTCTGGTATTGCAGATTTCATAATGTCAGATAACTAATTGCACAAAACTTTTGAAGTGTGATGCAAGTTCGAGTGGGACAATTTGATACTGCCATGCAACTAGGTAGCTGACAGCGGCAGTATCTTCCTCTAACAGGATGTATCCCAAGACAATGCCCAATTTCCGATACCACTCTGGCATTTGAACTTCAGGCAGTAATACTGTGCTACATGCAAAGAAATGCATACTAATTCCAGACTGACAAAAGTTCACCTGTCTCGCACAATGTTAATAGATTGAATGCCTCGAACCCGTGCAAGCTGAATGATACACCGTCCCACAATGCTTGTAGCCCCATTCTGAACGACGGCGTCTCCTATTCCAGCCGAGCAAATTAGGGGGGAAGACGCAAAAGACACCAAGAGAACACTATTTATGTGTTGGTACCTGATTTTAGATCCACAAAGTCCTCGAGCATTCTCAAGGCAGTCAAAGGATTGACTGTTATAGTGGCAGCATACTCCATCGGAGTGTGTTTATCAATTTTATGCCAGACATTCTGCTCTTTGACAACAAATGTCTGCCAGGTACCTGAGCAGAAATAGCTTCACAGATAATGTAGAGCACAAACATCAGAGAATGGGACTTCAATTGAAATCTTGTACACCTAGAACTGAAATCGTCCGATCTTAGTTGGTAGTGATGGCTGGTTAAAGAAATCTCTCTCGCAATATCATGAATTGGTCACTGTTTCCTTTGAGTATATAAACTGTTCAAGATACTAATACTCTATTGTCGATTTTGCAGATTTAAAACTAGTTTTATTTACTTTGAGAAAATCCTAACAACAAATGCGAGATCAAGGCCAAACTAACACTCAGTTGTATTCTCGGAGAAATGATATTTATTCAAGTAGACAAAGCAATCAATTCACAATGTCTACAATCGCCATTAGGGGGAAAACAACTTGAAATCCATAGTTACCTGAAGAAAGTGGAGAAGGGATAACCCAATCACCCGGGCGGAGTTCCTTTACAGCAGAGCCTACAGAATGTACCTCTCCTACCCCCTCATATCCACCCACAGCGGGAAGCGGCGGCCTCACCGGATATACTCCTACATAATGCTATTTTCAGAAACAGCTTAACAGTAAAATGTAAACAAATACTAATGGGCAAGGAAACACAGCTTTCAAACATACAGAGTTAATACAGAATCAAGTAGTAGTACGGTACCACTCTTTAAAGCAGTAAACACAAATAATCGACATAATCGTACAAACCTTCGATTCGATTAATGTCGGAGGGGTTGATTGGAGCAGCGAGCATCCTCACGCAAACGTCTTCGTCCTTTATCGGAGCCGGCGGCAGTTCTTTCACTCTGCAGACGGCGTCGGGAGCGCCCTGCTCATCGTACACGACGGCTTTGGATGGCGGAGACATGGCGGAGGAGAATGATCGGACCACTCTGTTAGAGAGGCGTAGTAGCCGTGGCGATGCCCCGCCGTGCCGGTGGAAAGCAGCTCTGAGATGAAGTAGCCTCACTGTCGCCATTCGTTCTACTCAATTTCTACTGCCCTTCGATTCCGATTAACTGAAAACTGGATAGCGAATGTCATTTCTGTTAAAATACTTAAATGTTGAACGCTCAAAAGTTGAGATAAAATTATAATTATTAAAAAAATAGATTATTTTGTTGAAATGTCCAAACATTTAAAATTAAACTACAATTAATAATGATGTAAATACGAAAAGACGCGTAATATAGTAAATTAATTGCGAAATATAATTCTTATAGCTTATTCTATTTCGTAACAACGTGTTATAAATTACTATTAATAGGTGCAATGAAATATTAATGTGAAATTCATACCCGTATAGGCTGGTTTATGGATAATAAACATGTGAGTTATAGAAAATTCAGAAACTAAATAAATTTGAATAAAAATAAAATAAAATTGAAAATCCATAAAATAAAATAAATTCGAAAATTCAGAAACTAAATGAATTTGAAAATCCATAAACATAATTCGTCCCTGGAAAATCTCCACTGATTGAAAATTTTAGTTTATTCTTTATGCAGGTCAAAAGGTTGAGGATTTGTTTTTTTAATTATAATAATATAAAATTTTCTCAATACTACACAGGTCGGGTCTACGAGTATTAAAAAAATAAGAAAAACATGAACTCGTGTCGAAAATAGTATCGGATTTCAGCTTGTTTTAAGCTTAGGACATCTCCAATGCATGGGTACAAATCCCATGTGGCATGAATTTGTACCCATGCATTTGGTAACATTTGCATTGTGGATGTTGGGTAACATTTAAATTTTTTGTACCAAGTATCATTATTTGTACCAAGTATCATTTGGAAAAAAGGGGGACTGGTGGGGCCCTGCACATGTGCACCATTTTATCTTCCCATTTTTTTTTCTCTTTTTCTCCTTTGTTCTTTTCTTTCTTTTTTTTTCTTTCTTAATTTTCGCTTATTTTTTTGTTGAATCAACTTTGTTATTTTTTTTTATTTCTTTCCTTTCTAACCATTTGAATTATAATTAGATTACAATGTATGTTTTGTATGATTACTTTACGATTTTATATGGTATTATTTTGTTGTACATTGATTCTTATTTTTTTTAAATAATAAATTCATAATATGTAAATAAAATGAATTTTATCATTATAATTAATAATGTAATTATATAATGAAAATGATAAATAAAATTTACAGTAAATTAAAAATATGTAAATAAAATTTTTAATAAATTAAAAATATGTAAATAAAATGAGTGATATAATGGTGGGTGCAAATGTTCCCCAGACCATTTCTCGTTTTTTTTTTTTTTGTTTTTTTCTCTTTCTTCTATTTTTTTCATTCTTTTTATCTTTTTGAATTTTTTTCTTATTTTCCCAACTGCTGGCTTGAAGAGCTATTGGGTTTTTTGGATTTTTTTTTACTCTTTCTTTTTTTTTTTTTTCAAATTCTAAAAAACTTGTGAAACCTCAATTTAATTTGAATTTTTTTTTTGTGTAAAAAATTTGTTAAAACTATCCGTTATAATAAATGCATTTTTAAATAAATTAAAATTTTAAATTGGTATTTAAATTAAATTTATTAAAAAATATTATCACATTAAATTAAAATATATATCATGAAAATTATAAATAAAATTTTTATGAATTAAAAAGATATAAATAAAATAAGTGATATAACAGTGGGACCCCCAAACAGTAACAATTGTATCTGGATGCATTGTGGATGTTTGGGTAGCAATTAAGTGAATATTGTAACTTTTGATGTGGCAGTGATGTGGCAACAATTTGTACCTAAAAATTAGGTATAGCACTGGAGATGCCTTTAGGCCCATTCAAACAATTGGGTCCTTGTATTGATGGATCTGCCACGTCGGCCTCGTGCACTATATCATATGTTTGACATATTTAAACTCCTTTTTTTTTGTTTAGATTAACACACTATTATTATTATTATTATTATTATTATTATTATTATTATTATTATTATTATTATTATTTATCGAAATAGTAATGAATATAAATAAGATGATTCGATCGTCTCTAGACTCTAGCAATTAGGGCTGTAAATGAACAGAGCCGCTCGTAAGCTATTCGAAGTTCAGCTCGAAAAAAGCTCGTTCGTTTTCTAAATGAGTCGAGTTCAAGTCTCGAATCGAGCTCGATAAAATTATCGAGTCAAGCTCAAACAGAATGGTGAGCTTAATCGAACATGTTCATGAATATTATAAATATTTCAAACGAGTAAATAAAATAAGTTATTTTTTCATGCTTGAGCTCGAATATGTAAATTAAACAAGCTTTTTTTTCGAGCATTCGATCTCAGGCTCATTTAGTAAATTTTCGAGCATTTCATGAGTCGAGCTCGAACCGAATTCAAACATGACAAATATTTATCGAGTCGAGCTTGAACAAGAGGAAAAAAGCTCAATGCGAGATCGATCCGAATTCGAGCTTAAATATTCCTTAACGAGCCGAGCTCAATCATCAGGATGTTCGGCTCGATTCGGTTCGTTTACAGCCTTACTAGCAATTAATGTATAGCCATACAAATTTAAAATAAAAATAAAAATTAATGGCAAATAATTGCATATACAAGGTGCATATAAGCCTTATTTTAAACAGGCGGGCCAAATTTGCCTGTCAACAAGAAAAAAAAAAATCCCAGCAAAATCAATATTAACAATAACACTAAAAAATATCACTCAAAATTTGAAAAGTATCACTTGTATAATTAAAAAGTAAGGCGTCTTCTAGCTATCTTATACCAGTCTGTTTAGTTCAAATTTTGATTTTTTCCATTCCAATTAATGTTTAGAGTTTAGGAATTCATGGGTTTTTAGGGTTCATGATTTTTTAGAAGTTTATTTATGTTTTTAGGATTTTTTTAGGGATTTATTTTGTGTTTTTTAGAATTTTTTAGGGGTTTATTTTGTGTTTTTTAAGGTTTATTAATTCAATTTTAGGGTATAAATTTATTTTCATTTCAAATAAATTAAATCAACTCACTTTAAATTTAGGGTTCACGAGTTTTATTTTAGGATATAAATTTTTTGAGAACAAAACAAAAGGCAAAAATAAAAATTAAAAAAAAAAAACTAGAAAAATAGGCATCCAGGAAAAAAAAAAAAAAAAAAAAAAGAAGACAGTCGCGTGGGGAACGCGTGAGGGATATAGCCGTATATATCGCATAGTGCACACAAGTGGTGCTCAAATTAATGCCCTCGGTCAAATAACATGGAGAATTAATTTATTGATTTATACTCCTTCTGTCCCGATTATATACTCTCCATTATTATTTTAAGGTGTCCCAATTATATAGTCTCATTATTATAAATAGTATTAATTTTTATAGTAATGCACAAATATACCATTATTAATTCTTGAAAATTTAAAAACTAACCACTTAAATTTTGAAAGTCATAAATATTAAATAAGAGTATTATTGAAGTTTAGCTTTAATATCTTATTTTCATAAATAATTTTAATCTGCGTACGACTAGAAAAAAAAACTATATAATTGGGACGGAAGAAATAATATAGACGCATTGAAAGAGATAATGTATTAGAAGAAGGTAATGTATGTTTTATGTAAACACGCTCTACTTTTTCAGTAAACGGTAACACGTTTTTTTAAAGGATAAAAAGTACTTTGACAGTTAAAAGATAATAGATTTTCTATTTAAAATTCATATTTAATTGTGTGAAAGTAATATGTTTCCAGAAAGAAGTAATGTTTTAAGTGCAAAGTAGTACTTTTACAATAAAACGCAAGGAAAATTATTGTTATAAAAGTAACACTTCTTAACCAAAAGTTAAAGTTGATACTTTTTGAAGTGAAAAGGTAAATATGCCTGAAAATAATTAAATATTTTAATTAATTAAAAATTAATACTTAAAACGTAATAATTATCAATGAAAATTAATAAAAAAAATATTTTGAAAATGCAGGTTTAGAGAGATGCATATCATGGAGTTTATTTTACATCATACTATATGGGTCGATTATTCAGCTATCGAAAAAAAAGGGATAAATTGACGAGATAGGTAAGAATGTACAATGTTCAGCTCTGAAAATCATTAATAATTAATGGTAAAGTGTTTTTTTTTTCAAAGAAAAAAATAATAATGATGGAGTTTTGGTCAAGCTAATGTTAGTTGGAATTTTCCGTTATTTGGACTTATGTTCACGTTATAAATTTTTGATGAAACAAATAATTAATATTTGATTGATGACACTAACTTCTTGACAAGTTTGAAACAAACTAAACGCATTTATTAGTCTAAAATCTCAATCCTTTTCCATTGTTGATAACTAGTTATAAAGCATTGATTCATTAATATTTTATTTGATTTTACGAACATATATTATGTATAACCACAAACTCCCATTGTTTCAATTATATAATTTCTATTATTATTTTAGGCCGTTTCAGTTATATAGTCTCATTATTATAAATAGTATTGTTAGATAATAGTATTATTTTTCATAATAATAATGTATAAATACATTACTACTGTTCTAGACAATATTCAACGTTCATAAAGATGCACATGAACGTGATATGAACTTCCAGCTCAAGCAAGGAGTTTGGATTGAGTTGAGATGAAGGCTGTTGTGCATCTTGCTACAACAGAGATTGTTCAACATGCTGAGTACTGCTAGCTAGCTTAAGTGATAACCTGAAGTCAGCCTGTGAACATACAAGACATTCCACTGTGCTACTTGAAGTGAAAATTCAAGATCAACAACGTTCATTGCAATATGCATGAACATCTGCATGAATACCTGAAGTGAAAGATCAAGATCAACAATGTTCTTTGCAATGTTCGTGAACATTTGAATGAACATCATTTGTCTAGATTGTTCTTCCAAGATCAATGAAGTTGTTCGAAGTTTCCAACCAAAAAAAGATTTTCAAAGATCAATCTAGAAGCTGCCTTATCCAACTTGAAGAGGTCAAGATTGAAGTCAAAGGCAGAGTTTTAAAGGTTTTAAAGGCGGGAGAATTTCTAACATGGATCTTCCTAGGTCTCAGTTTCAATAAGGAAAGTTTCCTTATTCATTTTTTATTCAGATTAGGACATATGTTTCCTTGTTAAGGCTGTATTTTTCATCTATAAATAAGTCTGGGATACATAGATGTTGAGTGACACCCGAAAAGAAGAACTGCACAAATTATTTCAAGAGCTCTAACTGTTTTGAACCACTTAGTTTCGGTTGTGATTTAGACTAGAGATTAGTGTTTTAGTCATCGTGTATCGAAAGGAGTATTGGGAGATATTTCTTGTGGGAACTAGATAGGTTAGATATCTAGGTTGTGAGGGGATATCACGATTTAATTCAACGAAAGAGGGTGTACGGGTAGAACATGTTTCGAGTGACAGAAGGTCAGCTTCGTGTAATAGCCTAAGTAAACGTCACACCGGAGTAGTGATTTTTTTTTTCATGGACTTGACAAGTCCCCCAGACGTAGATCAGTTGATCGAATATGGTTACCAATCTGTTGTGTGCTTTACATTCTGCAATTTACATTAAGTTCACAACAACGTTCATGAACATTATTGTGAACCTTATCTTACAACATTCATGTACTTTTCTATAAACGTTTTGAAGACAGATACATATCACATAAGGTGTGCACTTTCATATACAATCAATGTAAAAATTTCACATTTTTCTCATATTTGCCCTCATTTAATGCATTAAAACAATCATATTTAACTCATTTAATGTATTCACATAATGGTGTTTAATTTGATTTGATTATCTAATTAATATCTTTATTAATATGAATGCATTCATTCAGAATGACACTTATTCAGAAACTGATGGAGTATAATTTAATTTGTTAGACATTATAATTAAAAAAAATTATAACAAAAAAAATAATTTATAATTATTGTGAATTATATAAATTTTCATATTATTCATTTTGGGGTTATTTATAATATACATTTGTCAATAATGGTTATTGAGATTAAGCTCAACAAAAAAAATGATGATTTAAATCTAATTTTGAAATTCAAATTTGATTGTAATTACGAAGAAATACATCGATTGCTGCACTATCCAATTTTCAAGAACCCATGTGATGCTTTTGATAAAACGATTCATAATTAATGGTAAAATATTATTTAATGGATTGAATTTAATTAATAATAAAAATATTACTTTTCAATCAGAAATACTTTCAGACGTGAAATTTTTTCTGGTAACAATTTTGTTATTAAATAGATAAATATAAAAATTTTTAATCTACGTGCGAGTTAAAAAATGACTATATAATCGGGACGGAGAGAGTAATAATATATATATATATATATATATATATATATATATATTCTATCCATTTCAAATTAATTGTTATTTTAACATTTTTAGCTTGTTTCAAAATGTTATACCATTTACCATATTTTGACAATCTCTGCATTTATTTGAAACAATGATCGAATAGGGAGAAATATGAATTTTTTAGATAAATATATCTTAATATGATTTTATTTTGATATGAGGTTGATGAGAGGTGTATGTTTATCAGAGTTGTTACATTTGAATTATGTGAAAAATTATAAAATGATAATTAATTAATTTAAAACGGAGATAGTAGCATAATCAAATGAAATATACAATAGAGTAGAGTGTCTATAAATTAAAATTCAAAATTAATAACCTGTGTATAAAAATTGATTGCGCTATCCGTGACTAATAGACTATAAATTAATAATTTATTAAAGATAAAACATTTTGTCAAACATAATATCTTAGATCAGATCATTATGTGGTTTAAATATTTTCATTGTTAATAAACAAATGTATAAATTAATAATTTATTAATGATAAAATATTTTTTCAAACATAATATCTTAGATCATTATGTGGTTTAAATATTTTCATTGTTAATCATCAATAAACAGAAGTGCACGTCTCTATAAATTATTTATAAAAAGATCATTTTCACCCATCTCGATCAAAAACACAAAAAAATATACAAATAATAAACTTTTGAGACTACTTATTCTTCACGACAAAAATTGACTAGGATTTTGGGTTGTTTAGGCAGAGCACACGTGCACACTTATTTGTCACATAATTAATGGTTAATCCTTGTTTGGACCAATCACAAGTTCCCCAATCTTGTTTGGGATCCCAAACAGTTGAGAAATTTGTCGCATAATTAAATTGATTTTTGGTGACTAATCATACTTGTATATCAATTTAAACATTACACATTTTATTAGCATCGTTTAAAATGTTACCTGGCTCTCTACCACCATACACGTGGCAGTCGGATTAGTGCATGAGAGAATTATTATTATTATTATTATTATTATTATTATTATTATTATTATTATTATTATTATTATTATTATTATTATTATTATTATTTATTCTCTTGCTAAAAAATCTCACTTCATCTGGCATTCCGGTTAATTCTAGCTGTCCATATCATAATTAGCATTGTTTTGAGGAAATGCATGCCCCATAGTAAAATAATCAAATGACATAATATTTTTTTTTAATTTTATTTCTTTCAATGATTGATTGGACAAGAAGATGTTTGAATACATTAAATGAGAACAAATCAAATAAAAATATGTTTTTTCACTTCGAATGTGAAGAACAATATACTTTTTGAATAAAAATTTAAATGTTAAAAAGACATTTATCATGAAATGGAGAAAAATATTATTCCCTGCTACTTTAATCTAATGCTAGAAACCTACTTATCAATAATAATTTATTTGTCAAATCAAATCTGATTTCTGCAATAACTATTCCAAAATGGTAATCACGCATCGTGTGCCAATAACATTATTCATGTTCTAGCTAGTCACGCGGATTGTTAAGTGAATCATGGATTTTCTGTTGTGGCTTTTGAGCATTGTACAGTAGGATTTTTACTTATGATTTTATTGCTAACTATGCATCGCACATTTTCAAATGGTTTTGTTAATGGCCTTTTTTCTTTTTTTTGGTGATGTATTGAATTTTATAAAATCCACTTTATTGATTTGATTTCAAATAATAATTAAAATTCAATTTCCAATCTAATGGAAAAATAAATACTCAGTAAATATAAATTAGCATTATTTTAGTAGAACATACGAAAGACTCGTATGATTTAAAAAAAAAAAAGATAAAAAGAAATACACAATACCTAGAAAATGACGTCTCTGAACTAACAAATATTCAATAACAAGTAAATTATAATATCCAAAAATAAAAAATGGACATATTCTCACATTAAATGTTATGGCTAAAGGAGGAAAAAAATTACTCCATTTTCTAAATTTTACATTTTCCAAGTAAGTATTTTTCGAATTAATTTATGCTATTCACACCCTAAAAAGTCCATTCTTCGTATATTTGGAAAATACTTTATGGGCTCCCACATAAATTTTTTTTGGTATTTTAGGAAATAAATAATTGATTCCCACCATGTATGAACTTTTATTTCCTCGTATTTTCAGAAAAAAATCATACAAATTAAATTGCTCGTCAGTTATAGCCTTTTCTACATTGTCCCCCAAATATTTCTGAAAAAATTATGTGGCAAAACCAAGCGCAAATCTACGCATCGGATTAAAACACTACACGTGTCATTGCCTTATTGATTGAATTCAAAAAAGTCAACGAAGCTAGGCTTCCTGGGCCCCACCGAATTTAATAACGGCCCGTTGCTTTACTAATCCCAAGCGTAGAACGCGTCCGTTACCGTTGCCAGTCAAAGATTAGTGGGATCGAAACACTTTCGCATCGACGGTCTACGTTCGTCTGTCACTTACCGCGAAGTTCGTAACTGTTACAGGCTAGTGAGCGGAGAATTCCCCGTGAAAGTTCTAGCGGCACCTGTCTTGGCGGAAGAAAGCGAGGAACCAATAACAATTGTACACGTCAGCAGATACAGTGACGTACGAAAGACGGCCGTCATTAGTGGATGACCGGTAGGATTTATCGTACGTGGTATGCACCAAATGAACCAGAAATAAAATTAAACTATAACTAATTAAAAAAAATATTTAAATTATTACATTAAATATTTTCTGTAAAACTTCATATGAAATATTTACTAATTATTTATGCTGATTTACAGGGAAGTGGAAAACAACAAAAAAATCACTCTTTTATTATTATTATTATTATTTTTTTTATCTCTCTCCTTTCCTCTGTTCTCTCCAGAAGTAGTTGTATTTTGCAAATATTTCTTCCCATTCTCTGTTACGGACTCTGTTCTCATCCGTAGCTGAGAAAGCAAGAGAGATACGCAGATAGATACACATATATTTACGTGTATATATATATATTTGGAGAGAGAAAGACGGGGGGGAAGCCATGGGGTGTTTCCCCTGCTCTGGAGAATCATCAATTTCCAAGAAACAACCGAAGAAAAGGATTATTGATAGAAATAACAATCGGCCTGAAAGAAATGATCATGCACAGAAATCACCAGGTATTTTATGATCAACCTCGTTGACTAAAATGGTTCATTTTGATTGTGTTTGAAGAAATTCCTGGTTCAGTAATACAATCGATTTATATTCTTTGTTTTTTTCGTGCATTTTGGAATTCTGGACGTGTGTTTTTGAAATCTCTTATTTCTGGATTTGCATGTTCGCTTGTGCCCTTTTTTATCGGGACGATTTATTTTTCTTGAATTTGTGTGACGATCTTATTTTTCCTTCAAATTTGGTTTAATGAATTTGAATTTATATGTTTTGGTTCTTGAAGGATTTTCTAACAATCATGCCTCTTGAAGGTGTTCTCTGCGTGTGAATGTGCGATCTTGATTTTATATGCATGTCCACCTTTTTCTTCAATTCTGTTGCATTGAAAGCAAGATTCGGGGTTTTAGAAAGATTTGATTTTTGGTAGAATTTTGGTTTTTTTTTTTTAAATTTTTTGTGTGTGTTACAGTAGGTGTCCAGTGCATCATCAAATGCAGACAGGCATCATATGTTTTGTTCCGTGACTCTATTTGGTGATTACAACATAATATTTCTTTGGATATACATACATATATATTTGGTATATTTTAAAATTTGTCTTAAATTTATTATATATATATCCTACTAAAACTCAAGTATTGACGAAAATTACAACGGCAAATTACAAGTCTTTAGCTTTGCGACTTTCATCAGCTATTTTGTGTGTGTGTTTTCTGTTTGTTGTAAACAATGAGCTATATATTTAATTTTTGATTCCCTTTTGGTGTGTTTTGCTGCTCAGATACTCGCAAAGTTAGTCCACCTAAAACTGTGAAGGAGGATCGTCCAGTTGCAAATCAGTCTCCTGTGGAGAGTGCTGCAAAGGAGGCAGATGGCAGTAAAAGATCTTGTGATGGGGAGGCCGATATCCCCAAAGCACGGACCTTTACCTTCGCCAACTTAGCTGCCGCAACTCAGAATTTCAAGGAAGGAAATTTCCTCGGTGAAGGAGGTTTTGGAAGAGTGTATAAAGGCCGTTTGCCAGAAACTGGTGAGGTCAGTCACATTTACATAAAATGGCCTAATGAGCATGTGCAGTTTACAGCACTTTCTTGTGATTTGTGAATCGATCAATTACTCTTCAAGAATGAATTGTGTGTTGTTGTTTGTGCATTGCAGATTGTGGCTGTCAAGCAACTTGATCGCAGTGGAAGTCAAGGGATTAGGGAATTTGTGGTTGAAGTTATGACGTTAAGTATGGCTGACCACCCTAATCTTGTTAAGCTGATTGGCTATTGTGCCGAGGGTGATCAGAGGCTGTTAGTATATGAGTACATGCCCCTAGGCTCTCTGGAGGACCATTTATATGGTATGATTTTTGCCGTTTGCTGCTTCTGAAAATCGAAAATAATTGGTAACTCGCTTTATTTTGTCTGTGCAGGCTTTGGCCTCAAAAGAAGAAGGCTGGATTGGAACACGAGGATGCAGATAGCAGCTGGTGCAGCACGAGGCTTAGAGTATTTGCATGACAAGATGAAAACACCTATTATATACCGTGATTTGAAGTGTTCCAATATTTTGCTAGGAGAGGGATATCATCCCAAACTATCCGACTTTGGTTTAGCTAAAGTTGGTCCTTCCGGTGATCAGACTCATGTTTCCACCAGAGTTATGGGTACATATGGATACTGCGCCCCCGATTATGCAATGACTGGCCAACTTACCTTCAAATCAGATATCTATAGTTTTGGTGTTGTTCTTCTGGAGATCATCACGGGCAGGAGAGCCATCGACAACAGAAGGTCCGGTCCGGAGGCAAATCTAGTCTCGTGGGTAAGCGTCTCCACTTTCTACTCTTCATTGTTTAGTAAAAGTTGTAGAGAAGAGACTGGTCTGCCTTTTCATGCCAATCCATAATATACCATCAAATGATCCATTATGAAGTAAATTAGCTCATTTCTTGTAACCTTTTGATCAGTGTCTCATCTCTACTTGCTTGGTTTGGTGATTATCTTGACATTCCTTGTCCAATAGAGTAAACTTTTCCATTGATTTGTTAACTGTTGGTTGTGATGTTTTGCCAGTTAGGCCACTCGAAATTGCTCCACTAACTTAGCAAGACAGCTGATTCTGATAGCGGGCCCTGTTGTGAAGTATACAACTTTTCGTTGCGATATTCCTTTAATATGGACCCACTTCTTGTCCTTTTCATATTCCTTGTATATATCCTCCTTTTCTAATGTGTGACATGCTCTGGTGTGTTGATTGAAATGAATACCAAATACTTTTGATGGTCAGGATGCTCTGGTTTCTCAAAAAAATTCCCATCTATATATGAACTGATGATATCAGGCTTCATTTCTCAATCATGCAGTTTTTTAGTTACTGATGTTACTAACAGGAAATTATCATGGAGCAAAAACGATGAAGAGTGTTGCATAAACAACCATGTGAATGTCATCTTATGCATATTTTTTTTCTGGAATATGTAGACCTTTTGTTTCCCAGTAACCTGATATCCAAGATGTAATTCTTAGTTGTTGGTTTAAGACCTAGATGACGCTCGTGTATAAGTTGTTTCTCTCAACTTAATGTCTGTCCAACCTTATAATGAGCTGACCTTAACTAGGCGAACATTCAGGTCTTTACGTACTGAGCTCTCGTTTCTATAGGATCGAGCTATTAATATGTTGATCCTATGCTGAAAATGTAGAAGCAACAATAGTAGCCACTGTTTTCATGGCAAAAAAAGGCTTCCATGAACTTCTGCTCATTCTTGATTGTACAATCTCTTGCATTAATGTCTATGTAGTTTGATTTGTATTGACTGGAGGCAGAGAAATATAAACAGATTGAAAAATTGTGGCTATTTGCAGGCAAAACCATTATTCAAGGACAGGAAAAAATTCCACAAAATGGCTGATCCATCGCTGGAAGGTGAATATCCGGTGAGAGGCTTGTACCAAGCTCTAGCAATTGCTGCAATGTGTGTCCAAGAGCAGCCGAACATGCGGCCCCTCGTTGCTGATATTGTTACGGCTTTGAACTATCTTGCTAAGCAGACTTATGATCCGAAGATCCACGGAATCCATGATTCCAATAGCAGCCCTACTCTGCGTAGTATGTCAAAAGCAGACGAGCAGAGACGCCCGACGGACAACCAGAACCAAGTCAGAGGACGACTAAGTATCTAGCTAGGTGCATACATGCAAACCTACCTGTCATCAGTTTTGACATCACAGATGCTACAGGTGCACTGTTTATTCCTATTCAAACAACAATACAAGTTGCGCTGATGACTCAGAGTCGGCTACGGGTAGTTTTTTACATGGAGAAAATTGTTTCTCATTAGTGATAGAGGAGAGACTGTTTTTAGGGCTAGTGTATGTTAGCAAAAGCCGACGACTTTGAAGTCGCTAGGTCAGCGAATGTGCTACTTTTTTTTTTTTTTTTTTTTTTTTTTTTTTTTTTTGAGAATGGATTTCTTGAAATTACGCTAACAAACGTTGTATATCTCTATATTTGTTTCATTTCTCATTATATTATATACGGTGGCATGGTTTGGTTTTCTTTTGAGGTCCGGTTTTTGTTACACGACTCCCCCGTTTGAGTGTTGCTAGTTGACCTACTTCCGAATTTTATGTTATGTGGGATTTGCTTCATAATATTAGTCCAAGGGAAAATCTAAATAGAGTTTGTTTACTGGGTACTGGGTAGAACTGACTATTTCTTGAATTTTTGTGGTGATTAATGATAATATTATTGATCAATAAAGAAACAGCAGAGAGGGCCACAGCACGTACAAGGCGCGTGAGAAGGAGCCAGTTTTCCCGCTAGAACTCGGCTACAAACCGACCAATCAAAACGTCGCCATTTTGTAACAAACTAAACAGAACTACTCCATCGCACCCAAAATCAAAACACAAACAACTCTCTCTCTCTCTCTCTCTCTCTCTAGAATGCAGAGACAAGCAAGCACCACTCGTGCCACAGAGGTACCGCAGAGTCTACAGCCCCGATCGCTGCTGTTTTCCCCCAAGGTGAAAATGGAGGAGAGTGCGTATCTTCCGCTCTACATCAGGGATTCCTCCGTCAGCAAGAAGGAGGTTTCCAAGTCTCGAATGACGGAGAAGCTGGTTCATCTCATCCCTCTAGTTGTGCTTCTCTGTTTCTTCATCCTCTGGTTGTTTTCTTACTCCGGTATGATTCGACGTCGATTTCAAGAAAATTAACGACTAGTGTTCTTGGAGTTTTGGATCTAATTTTGTTAATTGAGTGTTCATGTTAGGTAGGGTTCTTTTCCTCGTTTTTTTTCCCCTTTCTTCTTTCTTCTCTTTTCTTGTTGCTTAAACATAAACATAAAGAAAATAGTAATGATCATCTTCCAAATCTTTAATTATAGTCTGCATAAAGAAATTCAATTCATAGTTTGATTAATTTGTTCCCATTGTTGTTTGTGCATCCAAGTAGTGAATTTCGATAGCAAGAATGGATGGATTGCATCTGCTTACAGACTGATGGCCCAGAATGCAACATTCTTTGTCGATTTCTGGAACTGGGAATACAGATTCTGAGCAATGATAATAGGTGACTGACTGGCTAAATCAAGAGCGTCAGAAAATGGTGAGGTTTCAATCACTGCCGATTAGTTATGCTAGGCAGAAAATGGATTAATCATGAATTAATGTGTTCTTGATCAATGATAGATTTTGCAATCTAGTTACAATTGAAGCTGCTACATGCATGTGTTACATTAATTACAGACATAAAACTACGTACAGAAACTATATATATAATTACTGAATCCATTAATCAGTACGTACGTACTTGTTTAAGATCGATGGATAGATGAAGGGATATATATGATCTTGAATTCGTAAAAGAAACAACTACAATTCAGTTATCTCACCCGATCTGCAGTTACCGACCCATAAGTACATAACTGAATCCCTTCTTGAAGGCAGAACTCTGCAGCAGTCCCTTCTAGGTGACTGCATGCAAATGAAATTAATGAATTGATTAATGTATGTATAAATATGAATGAGTATAGATAGATAGATAGATAGATAGATAGGTACCCTCTGCCAGCGGGCTCCATCAGATCTTTTCAAGACAATAACAGTGTTGAGTTTATCTGGTGAGTGGGTCTTCCATCGACAGTAGGGAGCTGGTTCCTTATGTCTGGAGTAAACCCCCACAATCTGTCTCCTCTTGCGGTCGTAGTTGACAGAGGTTAAGTAGAACAAGAAGGGCTTCTGGCAGGGGTGCCTGGCGACTGGCCTAGTGTTGAATGCGTATGCGGTGTAGTCAGCTCTTTTATACCAGTTGAAGAAGGTTCTGGTGGGCATCTCCATCTCTCTGGGTGAGATCACACCCCTTATAACCTGAACAACGTAACCCCAGGCCACAGAGATGGACCAGTACTTGTCCTTGTCGTAGCAGAATGACTGCTGTATTATGCTGGCTGAGTCCTGCTGGATTGACTCGAACAGTCTACTGAGCCCCTCCACCCTTTTGAGCCCGGGGAATATAGGATCCACCACGTCCAGGTGGTGTAGGGATACCAAGGGTGCAACCGGGTGCGCAGCCATCAGCCCCAACAGGTTCCCATACACATCATACTGATGAAAACCCACTTCTTTGGTCAGAGGCACTCCTAACTCCGCCATGCATGCATGGATTCTGTCATCGCTGCCGTACAAACCCGGATACCTTTGAATGCACCGATCTTGCATCTTTTCCAGCTCCTTTGCTAGCGGGTAGCTTATGGCGAAACCTCCTCCCCCATAAGCCATTGCGTACGAGAAGAATATGTTCTGCACGTGACTCTCCGACGAGCTTCCGATGTAGTACAACTGCTTGTGGTCGTATTTCGACAGAACTCTCACAACATTCTCCACTACGAAAACGGTGTCGTCGTCTCCCATCACGAACCACTTCACGTCTTCCATCCCCAGCCTCAGTGTCTCCGAAACCACCCTCGAAATCCTCAACGCGGATCTCTTCCCCTGTTTGTTCGTGTAATCGAACTTCGACGTGTCGCCGGAGATTCGTATCTCCGGCAGCTTCTTCTCTTCATCTTCGGAGATCTCTACCTTCTTATCCAACCACACTACCCCCCTCGTCTCCTCCGGCCTCCACCACAGCTTTATGTACTCTTTCCTCTTGTTCCACAAGCTCGACGACGCTGCGATGCAGAACGCCACGTGCTTTATCTCCAAGGGGGAGGCCACGGTCATCTCTTCCTGATCGCAGGAGGCGTTTGAGGGGGGCGGGGGCGGGGGCGGGGGTGGAGAGGTGGTGATATTTGATCTGTCGAGATTTTCCTTGGTTGAGACGTCGTGGGGTTCGAGAGAGCAGTTGAGATCGGCGTGTTTGTTGAGAAGGAATTTGGAGGAGTAGAGGGAATACAGGAGTAGGATGGTGACGAAGAAGAAGGTGGCGGCGCTGCGGAGGGTGGTGAAGCCGAAGACAGGGCGGTGGGAAGAAGCGTGGTTCATTTTGTTGTGGAGGAGGGAATAATGAATGATTTTTGAGCATCTTGATTCAAGGCGCAGTGATGGAAGTGGAGAGAGAGAGAGAGAGAGAGAGAGAGAGAGAGAGGGAGAGAGAAAAGAGAGATGTTCGGATCTGTGGCGCGCAGGAAATATGTTCTGTTTAATTTCTTACAAGTTTGTTGGGGATTTCAGCGAGGTTACAGCCGGGCTTGCCGTAGCTACTTCATTAGACACCCCTCCTCGAATCTTGATTCCCTGTTCCAAGATAATATTTCATTTCTTGTTTTATTTTAGCCCAAAAATATATTTAGCTCCTTGTATTATTATAACTTTATATATTGAGTCTTTATATTTTAGTTGGATAAAATCAACTCATTGTACTTGTATTTTTTTTTTATAATATGATCCCTGCTGAATAACAAAATCATCACTTTGTAATTATAAACATCACATTTTGTAACTATAAATATCATCTAATAATATATTTTCCCATAGTAAATTGACAATTTAACAATGTAATTGAACCTTATTTTAATAAAAATATAAGTATATGGACTTGAATTTACTCAACTAAAATATATGAACCAAATTCATATAAAATCTTAATGATACAGTAATACAGAGACCTAAATATGATTTTTGCACTACAAAAAACTCGGGTTTTAGCGATGGACAACAACAACGGACGAGTATCCGTCATTGCTAGCGACAGACTAACGATGTCGTTTCCGTCGCTACCGGTTTCCGGCATAAACTTTGGCGGGAACGGTTCGCGCTTAAAAACTACGACGGATTGATGACGGACTATTTGTCACTACATTTAACGACGAACTAAGTATTTTGATTTTAATTATTAATTATTTTTATTGTCTAACGACGTTGTTATTTATTTATTTATTTATTTAATTTTAATAGTAACGACGGAACAATTTCGTCGTTAATTTTTTTTTCAAATTTTCCAATTTAATTTTTAAATTTAACGACGGAAATTATTCTGTCGCTATTAACGATGAATTTTTCCATCGGTAGTGTTGGAATAGGCCCATTACATCTGTATTGGGCTGAAGTATAAGCCCAAACTCTTTAGTGACCCGACCCAAGGACCTAGTTGCACCATCTAACCTAGGGTGTGTTATATCCGCCGCACTATATATATTATATGTTACTGTTTGTGCGGGTATCTTCTCATTCTAGTGTGTGTGAGCTGTGTGTGTCTCTCTCTTCGTTTCTGAAAACCCTAAACGGTTACAGATCTGTTCTTGGTGTGATTCCAGATCTGTGTGTCTTTCCTTCTTCTTCTCTTACAATCCTTGAGTGTGGAATTCACTATCTTAGTGTATTCCTATAATCTGTGGGTTGTGCGTGAGTGCCAGAGAGGGTCAGGGGTCCTAGGGTTTGGGTGAGACGGTTTCCGGTGATAGTTCTCCATCTCCGGTGGTCTGTGGAGGTTCCTCGGCTGCAGACGGTTGAGCAACGGTCGAGAAAGGTTCCTGAGCCATTTCTTCTTTGTTTGCTACAAGAGAGCTCGAGTCTCAGAGTTGAAACTAGTGGAGTAAGATGTTAGGCGGCAAGATCTGAACTCTACAGTGGTATCAGTAGTCGGATTCCTTGCCACCGCATCCTCCGCCGGCGACTCACGTCTTCGCGTTCGAATACGCGTCAGGTAATCCGGTGTTCCCCTCTCCTAGGGCGCCGTGCAGGTTCAATAGCTGGATCCTCTCAGTTTTTTTTTTCAATTCTTAGAGGCATGAATGCCGATAGGCTTGGTTCTGGTTATTGACTCTGTGTTCTTTTTTTTTGGTGCTAAGATTCGTTTGTTTTCGCATATTGAGTTCTTATTTTTTATGTTCCTGGTTCTGTTTTCCGCATGCTCTGTCTCTGAGTTCAATTGCTCTTTCTATGTTTTCTTGTTTCTTGCTACGGATCTGGTTGATCCGGCCATAAGCTCTTGCGAGCTTGAAGGAAATCGGTGATTTCCTCGAGATTTGTTCTCATTGTCCAAAGGAATCCTGAGTGACCCCCTGCACGATCGATAAATCAGTTTTGCGAACTGGGCTAGCCTCTGTTCCGCTACTTGGACGGGTTCTAGTTTGTTTTCTTGATCGTTTTATGCTGTCCTGTGACCTACTCCGTGTGTTGGTTTTGTGTTTCGTGTGTTTTCTGGGTTTAGAGTGTCTTTGTTGCCCTCTGAAGGAATTTTGATTTTTCTGGGTGTTGATTCAGTGTTCTGTGTGTTTTTTCTGTGTAAAAATGGCCACCAATGTGTATGGTTTTGCGCCTTTTAATGGAAAAAATGATTTTAGCATTTGGAAGCAAAAGATTAAATGTGTTTTAATTCAACAATGTGTTTCTAAGGCTTTGGATGAATCTTATGATGCCTCAGATACTCCTGCTAAATGATCTGAAATGAATGAACCAGCATGCTCTACCATAATTTTGAATTTATCTGATTCTGTGATCAGAAAAGTAGGTTCCATTGATTCTGCTAAAGCTTTGTGGGCAAAATTGAATGAACTTTATACTGAAACTTCTTTTACCAGTCGCATGTATCTGTTGGAAAAATTGTTTAAGTATAAGCTTGATTTGTCAAAAGATATTGATGAAAATATTGATGGTTTCACTAAACTTGTTCAGACTATTAAACTTTCTGGTGACACCACAATTGACAATTATACAAATATTGCTTTGATGAATGTTATACCTAAATCCTACAATGATGTTAAGTCGGCTATAAAATATGGTAGAGATGATGTTTCTATTGATATCATTGTAAGTGCTTTAAAAAGTAAAGAATTAGAGCTTCTGGAGTCTGGTAGGGGTAGCAGTAGTCAGGGTGATAGGGCTATGCATGCTAGAGGGAGGGAGAAATCTAGAACTCCTAATAACTCTGAATCTGGTAATAAGAAGACCAAGGGTAAGTCCAGATCCAAATCCAGGTCAAAATCTGCTAGGAAGTGCTATAACTGTGGGGATACTGATCATTACATCAAAGAGTGTCCTAAACCTAAAAAGAAAAATAAGAAAAAGCCAAAACCTGATGAAGATCAGGCTAATATGGCTGCTGGTGCAGTTTTAGATGACTGTTATATGGTTGTTCCCACTTCCCCCACTCATGTGCATTCTGTTTCTGATTCTTTGTGTGAAAATGAGTGGTTGATTGATTCTGGATGTACGTTTCATATTTCACCTTTTAGGACTGTTTTCTCTTCCTTTAAGGATGTTGATAATGGCTTTATATCCATGGCAAATGAGAAAAAATGCAAAATTCTGGGAATAGGAAATGTGTGTTTGCAGTTTAAGTCTGGTTCTATTATTAGTCTTCACAATGTGAGATATGTGCCTGATTTATGCTATAATTTACTTTCATGTGCTGCTTTGGAAGATGAGGGTTATGAGGGCAGGTGGGGTAATGGCCAAATGAAAATTATGAAAGGTTCTTTGGTAATGTTTAAAGCTCTTAAGCAAAACAATTTGTACATCTGTCAATGTGAACCTGTTCCTTCTGTGCATACAGTGAAATCTGATCATACTTTGTTATGGTATAATAGACTAGGGCACATGAGCAATAAAGGCTTACAACTTCTGAAAAAAGGATGGCATGCTAGGCTCTGATGTAATTTCTTCTTTGCCTTTTTGTGATGCATGTGTCTTTGGGAAACAACACAAAGTGTAATTTCCTATTCCTGCTCACCCCAATATGTCAAAATGCGCTGAAATTCTAGAATATTTGCATGCTGATGTGTGGGGTCCTACCACTGAGGCAACTTATGGTGGTAACAAGTTTTTTCTGTCTATAATTGATGACTTTTCTAGAAAGGTTTGGGTTTTTCTGATGAAACATAAGTCTGATGTGTTTGAAAAATTTAAATCTTGGAAGTCTTTAATTGAAAATCAAACTGGCAAGAAAATTAAAATTCTGAGGGCTGATAATGGTCTTGAGTTTTGTAATACTCAGCTTGATTCACTTTCTACTCAGTCTGGTATTAAAAGACACAAGTCTGTCCCTTATACTCCCCAACAAAATGGTGTTGCTGAACGTATGAATAGAACTTTATTAGAAAGGGTGAGGCGTATGAGGTCTTTGTGTGGTCTTTCTAAACAGTTTTGGGGTGAAGCTTTATATACTGTTGCTTATGTAATAAATAGATCCCCTTCTGTGCCTTTAAGGGGGAAAGTCCCTGAAGCTGTGTTTACAGGTAAACCTGTTAATTTGTCCAATCTTAGAGTGTTTGGTTGTGCTGCTTATATGCACCAAAAAGGTGATAAACTTGAACCTCGTTCTAGAAAATGTATTTTTCTAGGGTATCCTGAAGGGGTTAAAGGCTACAGATTATGGGTGAGGGATGAACCTGGTTTTAAAACTTCAATCAGTAGAGATGTAGTCTTTAATGAAAATGAGTTCCCTTGCTTGTCTAACAATCTGCAACCTGTTAATACTTCTGATACAGTTCCCTTTGAGGTGGAGCCTCAAACTGTTGTGTTTCAGCCTGTGCTTAATAATGATTTAGATGACAATCTGAATGCCTTACATGAAAATATGAATGCTGATTTGTCTTCTAGTGATCATGCTTCAACTGATAATGAAGTTGTGTCTGAAACTGAAACAGAGCATGAGTCTGAAAATCCTTCTTCTGAGCATGAAAATTTGCAAAGTTATCAGCTTGCTAGAGATAGAGTTAGAAGAAATATTGTAAGGCCTGTAAGATATGCTGATTGTAATATGTTTGATTTTTCTTACAATGTGTATGAATCTCTAGATAGTAGTGAGCCTAAGACTTACAAACAAGCCTTAAAATCTGTTGAGTCTTCTAAATGGATTGCTGCTATGGAACAAGAAATGAAATCTTTGCATGTTAATAAGACCTGGATTCTAGTTCCTAGGCCTGCTACTTGTTCTGTGGTGGATTGTAAATGGTTATATAAGATAAAACTTGAGGTAAATTCTAAAAGATTCAAAGCTCGTTTAGTTGCTAAGGGTTTCACTCAAAGGGAGGGAATAGACTATTTTGAAATATTTGCTCCTGTAGTGAAATTCACCACTGTGCGTATAATGCTTGCATTAGTAGCCCACTTTGATTGGGAATTAAAGCAGATGGATGTCACAACTACTTTTCTTCATGGAGATTTAGATAAACCTATATACATGTGTCAACTTGAAGGCTTTATTGATTCTAAAAGACCAAATCATGTGTGCTTGTTGAAAAAAATCCTTGTATGGTTTAAAACAATCTCCAAGACAGTTGAATATCAAATTTGATCAATGCATGAAAAATTTAAAGTTTGAAAGGAGTGCATTTGATCATTGTCTGTATTTCAAAAATACTTCTACTGTTCCAGTTTTCCTTTTGATTTATGTTGATGACATGTTGATAATTAGTCCCTGCCTAAAGTCTGTAATGCATGTTCAAACTTGTCTATGTGATAACTTTGAGATGAAAGACTTAGGTGATGCTACAAAGATTCTTGGAATGAATATTGTGAGGGATAGGAAGAAATTTACTCTTGTGTTAAACCAGTCTTCATATGTTGAAAAAATCTTGAGTAAATTCTCCATGTCTGATGCTAAATCTGTTAATGTCCTCTTTGCCTCCCACTTTGTGTTAAGTAGGGAGCAGTCCCCAAAAACTGTTTCTGAAATGAATGTTATGAAAAAGGTCCCCTACTCCAATGCAGTTGGGTCTGTCATGTATCTCATGGTTAGCACTAGACCAGATATTGCTTATACTGTTAGTTGTTTAAGCAGGTTCATGTCTAATCTCGGAATGCCACATTAGGAAGCCTTGAAATGGCTCTTGAGATACTTGAAATACACTCTGCAAGTTGGTTTAATTTTTTCTAAACATTCTAAAGGGGTCATTTTATCCGGGTATGTTGACTCTAACTATGCAAATGATAGAGATAATAGGAAATCAACAACTTCCTATGTGTTTACACTATGTGGATCATGCATTAGTTGGAAGTCACAACTTCAACATATTGTAGCTCTTTCTACTACTGAATCTGAGTATGTTGCCATTACTGAAGCTATAAAAGAAGCCATTTGGTTAAAGGGTTTGCTGTCTGAAATTAATTTTCTTAAAGGAAATGTTGTGGTTTTTTCTGACAGTCAATCTGCTATTCAATTATGCAAAAATCCTGTATTTCATGATAGAACCAAACATATAGATGTGCGTTTTCATTTCATACGTGATGTAGTAGAAAAGCAAGATGTGTTGCTTGAAAAAATAGCTACTGAATTTAACCCAGCTGATATGGGTACCAAGTGCTTATCTGCTGAAAAACATATATCTTGTATGCGTGTTCTAAACATTGATCCTGGGTAAATTTCTTTAGTTATGTTTTCCTTTAAATTGTAAACTTTGTGTTTATGATTCTGAAAAGATCTTAGTGATCTGTTCTGACTTTGTATTGGAGTTTGGTTGTTTTGTTTGCAGGTTCTTTGTGATCTCTGGAAGTGAAACAAAAAATTGGTAATGATGAACCAAGTGATCTGCTCTGACTGCAGCCAGCCTCATACATGGACCTATTGGTGGAGAATGTTGGAATAGGCCCATTACATCTATATTGGGCTGAAGTATAAGCCCAAACTCTTTAGTGACCCGGCCCAAGGACCTAGGTGCACCATCTAACCTAGGGTGTGTTATATCCGCCGCACTATATATATTATATGTTACTGTTTGTGCGGGTATCTTCTCATTCTAGTGTGTGTGAGCTGTGTGTCTCTCACTCTTCGCTTCTGAAAACCCTAAACGGTTACAGATCTGTTCTTGGTGTGATTCCAGATCTGTGTGTCTTTCCTTCTTCTTCTCTTACAATCCTTGAGTGTGGAATTCACTATCTTAGTGTATTCCTATAATCTGTGGGTTGTGCGTGAGTGCCAGAGAGGGTCAGGGGTCCTAGGGTTTGGGTGAGACGGTTTCCGGTGATAGTTCTCCATCTCCGGTGGTCTGTGGAGGTTCCTCGGCTGCAGACGGTTGAGCAACGATCGAGAAAGGTTCCTGAGCCATTTCTTCTTTGTTTGCTACAAGAGAGCTCGAGTCTCAGAGTTGAAACTGGTGGAGTAAGATGTTAGGCAGCAAGATCTGAACTCTACAGGTAGTCCATCGTTAAAACTGTGAAATCGGGATATTAGTTCCCTCTTTTGCTTCACAAGTCCTAATTAACACTCCCCGCCGCCTTCCTCGACTCTCCCCACCGCGAAACCTGACGGATACGCCTCCCCACCTCTACCTCTCCCTCTCTCACCCTCTCTTTCCTTCTTCATTTCCTCTCCCATCCTCTCCTCTGCGCCTCCACCGTGGCACAGCCCTGCCTTCGCCTCTCTCTCTCCGCCGCTACCCTGCCTCCGCCGCAGATGCTCGCCCGCCGCCACCGCAGACGCATCTCAATGAGAAGAGGTACCTCTCTTCCCCTCTCTCCCTCTCTCTCTCGGTTCTCCCCCTCTCTCTCCGCCTCTGCTCCTCTTTGTCTCTCTCTCTGCTCTTCTCTCTTCTCTTCTCTCTATGTCCACCTCTCTCTCTCTCTGCGCCACAATTCATTAGGTTTTGTTGGGGAATTTTCATGATTGGAAGAATCAATAATTTTTTGTTTTTGTTTTCTTTCTTTGTTTAAATTTATCTGCCATATATAATACATAAATTTGACAAATATAAAATTGGAAGCATTGAAAAAATAAAGCTGCATTTATAAAAATTGGCTATGGTGGTTCTGAAATGGAGTTAGTCTCTTTTATATTTTATGGGGTAAAAAATAAGTAAACTTTAACTCTCAATCTTGATTCTCGCACTTGAGACCATGAAAATGTTGAGTTGAGTGACTTATTACTAGAGGGGAATAACAATGACGCAAATGAAGCTCTGAACGTCGATCATGTGCAACGGTGTGTTAGTGAATTTGAGTTATTTTTTTTAAATTTTTTGTCTAACTATATTGTAGTTATAAGAGATCGAGCTTCAAAGTTCATATTGAAGAATTTCTCAAGTAGATTCATATATATAGTTCCACATAGAGAAAGGTAAGTAATGTTTGTGTTTGAACTCGAATTTTGAATTTTTCTTTATCAATTAATGATTTTATGATTTTAATAAGCATGTTAAGTATGGTGTGAAATTGAAATTGAAATTAAGCATGTGTAAGTATGATGTGAAATTGAAATTGAAATTGAAATTAAGCATGTTAAGTATGATGTTAATAAGCATGTGAAATTGAAATTAAGCATGTTAAGTATGAGCCTGATGGACCAGAGACGTACATGATCACACATATGGGAGGGTCCAGATGTGCCGTGTAGCATGGAGATGATTTGATAATTATTTTTATATATCCAATTATTCTAATTTATGCAATTCATTTAAATGTGTTTAACTGTTTATGTTAATTGAGCAGTCGCAGGCTTAGGGACCCCCAGACGAGCAGGTTGGATGAGAATTGTTTTTTAGACTCCATCGTGATAAGGATGGAGTCTTCACTGATAAGAAAAGCGAGCGACTTGCTGTAAGTATTTAATTTATAAATAATCTTTAGTATAATGAATTTTTTATATTTAGTTAATTAACGACTTGTGTTTAGACGAAGGTGTACCAACAGGTTGCGGAGTTGAGCCAGCCAGGTCCAGACACTAATGAGGCGCCTCAAGTGGATATGACTGCTCTTTATCTAGAAGCGCTTGGAGGGATGAACAAGAAGAAGCGCGTCTTCGGCACTGGCACTTGGTCACACTTATACAGTGGCGACAACAGCAATAGTAGTATCCGTTTAGGATCCACCTCGCAACCCGTATTTACGGAAGAGGCCTTCACGCAGCGTGTTGATGAGATGCGGGTCCAGATCCTGGACGAGGTCAGGTCCGAGATCTAGATCGAGATCCAACAGCTGCAGGCGCAGATGGAGGCCCAAATGTTGAGTCATGATTGTGTTAATCTAATTTTTTCATTCCTAAAAAGCATGTTGGAAGGAAAGGGGATATATTAAATAAAGAATTATGTATTTATGTTATATTCCTATGCGACATAAACTTTCACTAATTTTCATTAATGCAAATTTTAAAGGCTAAAGCATCCCGCTTTGTTTTATTATGATTTAAATTTAAACGTGAAAAATCAGAATTACCCCCCATTCCTTACTCTTTTCCGCTATGTCCCCCTATTACCCCATAATTCCCTACTTCAGACCCAAAAGCAAAGCTCAATTCAATCTTCTCTCTCTCTCTCTCTCTCTCTCATCTTCTTGGATCCCCCCACATTCACACACGCTGACACGCCTCAGTGTGCGTGTGTGTGTGATTTTACACCTTTGCGTGGTTGAGTTTCCTTTCAGTCCCCTAATTCAATGGCGTCTGATAGCAATAGCAATAACACCACCAACCACCACAAATCCATGTCATCAAGAAGCCACCAGCAGCAACTGGTGTCCACGATGATCAAGCAAGGCTTCATTTCCGACCCCTTTCTCTCTCCTTCCCGCCTCAGCACTCTCTCTCCTCCCCCCACCTACCGGGCCCTCACCAGCCCGAACCAGAGCCCCACCCTCTTCGAGGTCATGTCTGTCGAGCAGCCCAGACCCGCTCTAGAGGCCCGCAAGAAGCTTCAAGAAAGGGTTTCTTTCGCTCTGTCGCATGCCCCATTCAAGATTTCTGATCAGTGGGGGGCGGGTGACGTCAGGCTCACGGTGGCGGCGAGGGCGGAGGCGGGCGAGAGGGAAGCTGGGGCGTTCCGGGTTACCATGGATGTTCACCGCCGAGTTCTGACCGCCAAAAGCCGCTACTTTGCCGATAAACTCCGCAGGAGCGGGACACACTCGGTGGAGATTCTTGATTGTGATGACGTGGCGGTTTATGTCGAGGCTGTCGTGCTCATGTACTCTGCGGAATTGAAGACCAAGCTCTTGGGCGCCGAGGTCTCCAAGATCTTGGCCCTTTTACAGGTAAACATACACACTTCATATTTTAGTGTGGTTTCTTTGCAATGTTTACTTAGTGAATGATTAATGATAGGTTGGTTTTTAAACTCAATGTGGATTGTTTTCAGTCCGGATCATGGTTTTGATAAACGAGTAATTTGAATTCAAATTGGGTCTCATCTTGTCTTTCAATTGGGATAGAAATGAGATCTTTGTTGTTATGTTGCACCTACAAATTTTATAAAGCCAAGTTAAATTGTGCGTAGGTTATATAGAGATATGGGGTTAGTTGTTAAAAGATATCTGAGCACATACTGCATTGCGCTTAGTTAATACAACGAAATCATAATGGAATGTGGAAATAAGGAAGTCAATGCTGCGGCTTATGTCATGAAATAATTCTTCACGAGCTTATATTACGTGAAATGTAATATTTTCTTATGCTAGAGTTCCTTGGCATTTGCAGATATGTTCAGCCATTATGTTTGATGATGGGATTAGGGCGTGCTTGGAGTATCTGGAAGCAGTACCGTGGTCGGAGGGAGAAGAGGAGAGCGTGGTTTCAAATCTAAATCAACTCCAGCTTGATTGTTCAAGGACAGATACGGTGCTACAGAGAGTGGTGGCTGACCCTTGGGCATCTTCAAGAGCGGACAATGTCTTCTTAAAATTGTCGTTGGGTGTTTTGCAGGCGAAAGATGATAAAGCCCGTAGAGAAATGAAAGCATTAATATCTCGACTGCTAAGGGAAGATCCTGATGGCAGTAGCCTCCAGAATAGCCTCGATATCTCGAGAGATACACTATATCAGCTTTGCCACAGATGTCTTGGTTCTCTCGTTCTGTGCCTATCTGAAGCCGCTTGCTTGGATGAGAGCAGGCAAGATCGGGGAACTTTAATGGCTGAGATTTCACGAGAAGCTGACAATATGCAGTGGATTCTTGGGATACTAACAGACAGAAAAATGGGAGATGAGTTTGTAAAACTATGGGCTGACCAGAAGGAGCTAGCAATTCTTCACTCGAAGATCCCTACCATGTATCGCCATGAAATAAGCAAGATCACTGCGCAACTGTGCATATCTATGGGGAAAGGGAAAATTCTAGTGCCAAAGGAGACTAGGTTTGCCTTGCTGTCGACTTGGTTGGAAGCTCTTTACGATGATTTTGGATGGATGAGAATGTCGAGGAAATCTATTGATAGGAAACTGATTGAGGAGGGACTTAGTCAAACTATTCTCACCCTACCATTGCCTCAACAACAATCAATTCTGCTTAAATGGTTTGACAGATTTCTTAACAGGGGCGATGACTGTCCCAATATTCAGAGAGCATTTGAAATTTGGTGGAGAAGGGCTTTTGTGAAACAATATGCAATTGAGTCCCAATTGCAGTTAGCTGTCTGTGGTGTTCCAGACTGATATGGGGTATGTATGTCACTTGAATTTCATGCCACATGCTTCTCTACTTACTGGTGTAAATAAAAATATGTTCTTGATCATAGCCATTAGCCAATGAAACAAGAGATATCATTCTCTTTTGGCCGTCAAGATATTGACCTATAATTCATATCATAACCCACTGTTTTCTCGCAATTGTGTTTTAGTTTCCGGCATTTTTGTCTTTTGAATCTTGAAAATCTTGTCACGTTCTAATCGTTTTTAGCCTTTGTACATATAGATACCTAAATGTAGTTACACTTTTCTGGATAAGCTAGATTTGCGTATAAATATATTATTTTCTGTTCATCAGACATGATTTATATATGTATATATACTTCACAATTGGACCATTCTTTTTCTATTTTGCTAAATTGCCTATACAATTTCAATCCTCATTTTACTGTAGCCTCCAATCACACAATACCATTAACAGTCAATTGAATCTTTTTAAGCTTAAAACAGTATCTCACGGAGTTTTCAGTTTCGTAACATCCTAGCTTCTCTCTTCCCCTTTGGAAATTCTGTCAAAAGATTAATTTTCTTGAATGTACAAATATCTAATTTTCTGTCTGTTCGTCTCCACAAATATATATTTTTCAAGCTGCATAAGTGGGGACTAATACTGCTCTAAAGTTCTTATCAACTCTCATGCCCAACACCATGAAGATTGGTTGAGTTTTTCACTTTGATTACTTTTAATTCCTTACAACTCAGAGATAAGTCAGTGAATTATGTTTTTTGCTATCTCGTATGTATCTTTAGATAAAGAAATCGAACATTTAACCAAAGGCAAGCTATGCATCGATCAGTGGAAATATGTGGAGAATCCTAGTGGCCTCTCACCTCTTTCCACGTTTGATTTAGTTTGGGGACTTAACATAGAAGGCCAATGCTACCCAAAGAAGAAAATAAAAATAAAATAAAAAGAAAATGCTGGGATACATACAGTAAATGTATATCCCCCTCAGAAGAAGTAATAACAAAATAATGTTAACAACTTCTGACTTAGTTGATCCTATTACTACCAGTGAAAAGCCCTTTTATTTTGTTTTGTTACTGCTGACTGGCTAAGAGGTGCTGCGACTGTATTTCGTATTCGAAATTAGCCTTCTTGGAGTCATCTGCAGACCAAATGAAGATCCCATGAAGTTTCCCTTGTTTGCTCAGGATGCTGCAGGCCTTGAAGAAGCCGTTTTTCGGGGAAAGCCCGCCACTCCCGTCTGTCCCGAAACTGACCAGAACTTTGCCTCCATTGTAGTTGGAGCTCTGGGTGTCGAAGTAGTTCAGAAACTGAGAAACAGTGGTGCCCTTGGGGTAGGCGTAGAACTGGAAATTGACGTAGTCGATGAGATGGCCATACTTCCTCCACAGAGCGAGATAGTATGGCCGGACTGAATCATCTTCGTATGGGGCTATGGAAGTGAAGGAGACGATCTTATTCTGCTTCAGGTAGAAGAGAAGTCTCCCAACACATTCTGCGAATGTGTCGGTATCTGTACTGAAGTGTTCATAATCTATGTCTATACCGTCCAGATTGTACCTTGTCACTAAATCAGTTATGGAATGGATTGCATTCGCAACCCAGCTAGTGACAGAGGTGGGATGAAAGTAGACGTGCTGGCTGTTTATCGTGTCGCCTGCAAGGCTCATGCCTACTCTAACATTTGCATGCTTGTTCTTGATTGCAGTTACCTGAGCAGGGCTGAGGTTATCGTGTCCCAGTAGGCTCGGAAATCGCCATTGGTGGGGCTCGGGGATGCTGCATCTGTGTAGTCGATGGCGAATGAGAGGAGGAAGTGGAAGTCGACGCTGGGATTGATCGGCACATCTGTGAACGTCACATTGATCCCCTCAGCTCCGATGTACTCTCTGAAGAGCTTCTCTGGTGCTGCTCCGACTGTCGAGAGACTGCAAAACAGAAAGTGAAGAGGAAGCAGAAGAGAGATTAGGAGTGTTGATGAATGCATGCTATTTTTTTTTTCTTTTTTCTTTTTGTGCGTATTATATTGAGATAAGGTTAGCTGCATATTTATGCATGTTGCATTTGGAAATAGGAATCTTGATAATTTAGCTCATGCCGGATTGATTTGGTATGTTATGATCAGCTCTAACAATGCATTTGTATCTTGTGATTGTACGATGTTGGTTTGTTTGTTACGACGTTGTACAAAATTTTACAAAGTTTTTGGAGTGGCGTTGCCGAACAGAGATTAATTATGGCATATATCAGTTGGGTTGGGGAGGATGAGTAGGAACGACTAGCAATACTTAAGGAATTTGTTGAATAAAATGGAACCAGATCCTCTATTTTCAAAATAAATTCACATTTTTCATTTTTCATTTTTCCTCGTCCATCTCGCCAATTGGATTTGGACCCATCATATATTTACATATAACAAAGGGTAATAAATATTTCATGAGAATTTAACTTTTCATACTCAGAATTCGGAACTTTCATATTACCAAAGGATAATAATTATATTTATTTAAAATTGAGAACGTGTATAAAAATTCAAATATCAATTAAATATTTTTTTATTCTTAAATTTATTTAATGCCTCGAAGAGCAACTTTTGTTGTTTTTCTTCATTTCAATCGGTCAAAATTAGAATCCACTATGGATCGGATCACTGATTTAATGAATAAAGTATAAGTGTGTGTGTCATGTGTTTTGACATGTTCCAACTAATTTAGCTACTAATATATAAATAGGAAACAAGAGTTGCCTACTGAATTTGGAATTTCTACATCATTCAATGTCGTTAATCCCATATAGTCTCAAAACTTTCAGCAATCAAAAAACAATAGGGATAAATAAGATAATATACAAAAAGTACTCGTCTTATTACCGTATTTAAATTGAATAGATCCGGTTGAGACAAGTTCCAACTTCCAACCTTACATTGTATTTCAATAATTGAATTTATGTAATTTGTATTTAATTTTTTAGTGGATATTTATTGATTTGTTTTTTAAATATATACGACAAATTAACATCCAATTATTAAAATACACAAAGATATAATATATAGGGCTATAAATGAATAAAGCCGCTCGCGAGCTTTTCGGAACTCAACTAGAAAAAAACTCATTTTAAGTTTATTCGTTTTCTAAACGAACTGCTTGAGCCTCGAATCGAGCTCAATAAAATTATCGAGCCAACCTCAAACAAAGTAGTATTTGGCTCGGCCAGCTCGCGAAGATATTGTTCGAGCTCGAGATTAATTGGACATCCTCACAAATATGTTCATGAATATTATAAATATTTTACATGGGTAAATTAAATAATCTATTTCTTTTGAGCTCGAGCTCGAATATGTAAATTAAACAAGCCTTTTTTCGAGCATTCGAGCTTAGACTCGATTAGTAGATTTTCGAACATCTCACAAGCCAAACTCGAGCCAAATTTGAACATGATAAATATTTGTTGAGCCAACCTCGAACTTGAATATTCTTTAACGAGTCGAGCTCGAACATTAGGGTGCTCGGCTTGATTCGGTTTGTTTACAACCCTAATAATACAAGGTTAGAATAGAATGTCTCATCCGATATATTCCCTTGCCTACTAAGATATATAATTTTTTTTATAATACGAATTAAGAAATGTATTGAATAGATTAGAATTGTAAATATTGATCGATTCTATTTATTTTACCCTTAAAATTCATCCAAACATTCTAAAATGGATACTCCCTCTATCCCAATTATATAGTCTCATTTCTCCTCGCATGTAGATTAAAAATATTTGTAAAAACAAGATATTAAAGCCAAACTTTCAATAATACTTTTATTTAATATTTGTGACTTTCAAAATTTAAGTTGTTAGTTTTTTAATTTTCAATAATTAATAAGGGTATATTTGTAGATTATCATGAAAATTAATATTACTTATAGTAATAAGACTTTATAACTAGAACACCCTAAAATAATAATATGGACTATATAATCGGAACAGGAGTATAATACTTAACACTTCTGACAAGACCTATAATTAAGTTAATTTATTGATATAGTATATAGTTCACGTATAATTAAACAATAAATCAGATAATAGACGCACCATGTGATTTTGGATTTAATTTACAAAAGAAATATGACATTTATATGATATAGGTGTCATCAGTTTAATTAGTTAGGTGAGGTTATTAATTTATTTCTCACAAGGTGACAAAATATTTGTTTCTCTCTGTTAAGGACAAAATAATTATTAATATATTGAATGTGATATGATGTTGGTCTTGATAAAGTTACTTGAAGAGTCGATCAATTCAATATCATGATATAGGCAAAAATTTATATTCACTAGATATATATAAGCTTATATTAGACAGTCAATATTTTTGACCGGGTCAAATGCATGTTGATCCGGTTAATCCGTAAAAAAAATAGTAAAATAAGTGATACTTTTTAATGATACAGATAATACTTTTAAAATTTTGAGTGATACTTTTTAGTGTTACTGTTAATATTGATTTTGACAGTTTTTTTTATTTATTTATTTTGATTGATACTTTTTAAGGATACATGTGATACTTTTGGGTTTTGAGTGATACTTTTTAGTGTTACAGTTGATACTGATTTTGAATGATTTTTGTTTTTGGAGTTGATCGGGTCAACGCGTTGACTCGGTCAATGTGCCTGATGGTACACCTAGTGCACACAAGTGCTTATCTATGATATATAGTCCTCTCGTTTCTGAATAAGTGTTATTCTGAATGAATGCACACATTTTAATAAAAATATTAATTAAATAATCAAATTACTCTATATATTCTTATATGAATACATTAAATGAGTTAAATATGATTATTTGAATGCATTAAATGAGGATAAATATAAAAAAAATATGAAATTTTTACTTCGATTGTGCAGAATGATATTTTTTATTAAATAAAATTAAAGTATTAGAGTGACACTTATTGTGAAACGGAAGAGTACATGTTATTATAATTTTGGACGAGAATAGTAAAAGCTGTGGAATCACATGTAAATTTGTTTTATTTTGGAAAGAACAGTAAAAGTTGAGTATAATAAATTAAGAATCGTAGTAGTGGAGCAAAAAATTAATTTATGATGGAGATAATCATATATTCGAATTTCTACTATCTATGTCGTGTGCATCTCTAGGTAGTGGTTGCAAATATTTCTAAAAATTAAAAAATTAAAAAATATGTATATGTAATTTTCAAAATTACAAAAATCTCATATGTTTAATAAATAGATTAAACACCATCCAAGTTATTGTAAAATTCTGTAAAGAAAAAAATCTCCATTTCCGTCAAATGTAACTTTATATGTACCACACGCGTCGGTTAAGCATCTTTGAGTGTTCTCTTAACCATTTTCTACCGTAAATATAATAAAAATGAGAAGCACCTGTGTGCACTAAGTGCATCATTAGACGTATTAATTGGGTCAATGCATTGACCGGTCAACTCAAAAAAAATTTCTCAAAATTAATATCAACCGTAACACTAAAAAATATCACTCAAAAGCTTAAAAGTATCACTTGTATCTTTAAAAAGTATCGGCCAAAATAAATAAATAAATAAAACCGTCAAAATCGGTATCAACCGTAACACTAAAGAGTATCACTCAAAAACCCAAAAGTATCACTTGTATCCTTAAAAAGTATCGGCTGAAATAAATAAATAAATAAAATCCGTCAAAATCAGTATCAATTGTAATAATAAAAAGTATCATATGTATCATTAAAAAGTATCACTTATTTTATCATTTTTTCTTTTTTTTTTTACGAGTTGATCGGGTCAACGCGCGTTGACCGCCTAATATAACCTTATATACATCTAGTGCATGTAAATTTTTGCCAATAAAAATAATTTTAACTTTTCATCAAATATAAATATATGTTTAAATATTTATTTTTCAAGATTTTATTTCTTATATATTTATGAAGTATTCTTTTATATATATATGAGAAGGGTAAACAAGAAAAGTCACGTAAAAATTAATTAATATTAGATTATTAGAGTATATGGAGACACTGAGAGAGATTTTTTATTTTTTTTATGAGAGTTTTTTTTTTTTTTTTATCAATTTTCTGTTTTTTCGCTTTGTTTTGTTCCTAAAAATTTTATACCCTAAAATTAAAGTATATAAATATAAATTTGTACCCTAAAATGGAATTAATAAACTTTAAAATAAAGATACATATATTTTTTTTAAAATTCAGCGACTCTCGCAATTCATGAGCCCACACGTTGACAATTAATTAATTTATTTTTAAAACAAATATAAACGATAATTGAAAAATAAAAATCTATTTTTGAAATAAATATATAATCTAAAATGGAATTAGTGAACCCTAAAATAAAAGTGAATTAATTTGATTTTTTTGAAATCTGGCGACCCACACATTGTACTCGCTTGACGCTAATACATGAGCTCATGCATTGTGTTCGATAATTAATTTTTCCAACTTAAATATACCCTAAATTGAGATTAATAAAACTTAAAAAAAAAACATAAAACCCTAAAAAACACAAAATAAACCCCCAAAAAAATACTAAAAACCCTTTAAAAAACTATGAATCCTAAAAAAATCCTAAACTCCAAAACTATCTAATAAGTTGTACATATAAAGGAAAAAAAGAGATAAAAAACCTAAAAATCATGGAAATCAAAATATGATAACTCTAGGAACTGGAACCTCATCAAAACTAATATTGAAAATCCATTGTGGGAAAAATCATATTGAAAAAAGAGTACTTTTCTAAGAAAACCAAAAGTAACCAGAAACAGAAATATCTCTAGCAACATCAGTATCTATACAAGGAATATACTGAAACCAAACACCCGAAAGCGTAGCCGGTGAAGCAAGAATGTCAGCAACCTGATTATCCTCGCAAAAAATGTGTGACACGTGGAACTGAATAGATCTCAAATAAGCGAGCACCTGCCTCCACCGCGCCTTCAATATTTAAGGGACCTACAAACTATGAGTAGAAAGAATAGAAACCACATAAGTAGAGTCAACCTCAAGCCAAATAAAGACAAGAGATAAAGCAACCGCCCATTCGAGAGTAAAGATAACACCTAAGCAACTCAACCATAAAAGCAAATCCAATGCCCTCATTTAAGTGAAAACACATGACCGAGCCATTGAAAGTTGGAACTCCGGAAAACACCACCCGAAGCCATATTCCTAGGAGTACCAATAGCCGAGCTGTTTGTGTTAATTTTAACCCAACACCCGAAGGAGGTAGCTGTCGGCCCGCCACATAACCTGCAAAACCTTTGAGGGAGGAGCAATACGAGGGGTGACTCCCAAATTCAGCATAATCAACAAATCTGAAACTGAATTACTCATGAACCCCTGCTTGCACTTTAACTCTAAATATTGATTTGAATAGAAAAATCCGAATTTGAACTAGATAAATTAGTATAAGATAATTAGCGGACCCGTTACTTTTTAAGAGAATACATGTGATACTTTCAAATTTTGAGTGATACTTTTTAGTGTTATAGTTGATACTGATTTTATCGGATTTTTTTTTTGACAAGTTGACCCGGGTCAAAGATAGTTGGCCTGCGAATTTGATTGACCCATCTGAAATAAGACTTATTTACAAATTATAACTAGTGCATGGAAGCCATTGTGTTTACACTATTATTAAACATGAATGACTTTTTGTACTGTCGGGAAAACACAATACGTAGGTTATACACATTTTCCTATAAAAATAAAAACACATTTCCCTACACGATATTTATTTCATATATATACGAGAGAGGATGATTTTTCAATAGTATTACCAAGCATTAAGTCTCGTACCAACTCCTTTACATTCTAATTAATTTTTAGATCAAATTCTGGACCACGTTACTTCCTTTCTTAATTAGTTGGTAGGGATTATAATAATTAATGCCCCAGTATCTAACCTTTTATTATTATTGAAAGCTAGCTGAACATACACACACACACACACACACACACACACACACACACACACACACACACATTTCACTCAGATTATATCTATCTGCACAAATGTCTACTAATTAACAATCTATTTTTTCCTAACTGTTTATATATAAAAACCATATTTTAATTATCTGCTCTCTTAACCCAACCAAAAAAACCCCAGAAACAAACAATATATAGAGACATAATTGTAGAGAAAATTCCGATAAAAACTAGCTAGTATTTGCCGGTGTACGTGGATAACAATCAATTTAATTAACCTTTCTTAATTAGAAATAGTATTTTTATTTTTTGCTGTCGTGAGGTTCTCTAAGTTGTAGTACATAAAAATGTTTCCATTGACATGAATTTGTGCCGGTAAAAAAATTGTGCATATATATTTGGTGAACATTGAAACGACATGCATGCACTGATGCACGCACGCAGAGATGGAAAATGGGTCGACCCGTACGTTTCAGCCATGCATATATATATAATATATAGAGCAAAATTTTTAAATAGCCATTTTGATTTAGTAAATCATGTAAATGACCACTTTTTAAAAAAATAATGTATCTAGTCATTTTGAAAAAAAAGGTACTATAATACCCTTACTTTCATATTTAATATTAAAAAATATTATATATATATATATATATAATATTCATATATCAATAAGATTTGGGGAAAAAGATCTGATTTTATCTCTCTTCAATCTATAATCGTCGTTCTCTCTCCCACTCGCTTCTCTCATTTTCAATCGTTGTTTTATCATTTCCAGCAAAACTACCATTAGTGAAGGTCAGAAGCTATGATTTTTGAAGATTATCACGATTTTTCATCTCTGTAATCATCGTTGCAGCGATAAATTATCTGATGCAAAGTCAAATATTAGGGATTCCTTCGTGTGGAAGAATTGAATGTTCTTTGGAGCACGAATCAATTTCCTTCGGCACACGAGTATTGGAGTAGAATCGTGCACCAATTTATTTGTAACGTGTGGAATATCCATTTTTTATTGTTGCACGATTACACGAATTAACAGAATAATGAACTCGTATGTATCTATAAATTTTTGAAGTAGTGCATGAATACACAAATAAATATACTAATGCAGTCGTGTTTCAAGTTAATATTTACATTCTACACGAGTACATGAATGAGCATATGCGTGTTCTCATGTATTGAACTGTTTTATTGTACTATTCGTGTACTCGTGTAGCTTGAATATTTAACCAATGCACGATAACACGACTTAAATTACTCATGTCGTAGCACTCGTGTACTCGTGTTGCATTATAATTTCGATTTAAACACCAGTATATAATATTCATACTCGTGTAAGAATCTTATTTATAGGCGTTGCTATAACATGTCATTTATTATTCGTAATTTGGTGATTGTAGATGAGCCGAACACATATTATTGTTGTTCATGGAGGTGTTTGGAATAGAGTTGGAGACAAATATGAGAATGGAAGGCAAGAATCAGCGAGAAAATATGTTGAGCGAGAAAATATCAAGTTTGATAAAAGATTACTATGAATTTGATTTTTTTTAAAGATATTAGATTATTCTGAATCTGATTTATTTTTAAATATATTAGGATATTTTTATTTTAGGAAATAATAATGTTAAAAATACATTATATTCAAAAATTATTTATATGGAAGTAAGGGTATTGATGTATATTTACATCCTAAAAGGCTAGATACATTATTTTTTAAAAAACTGGCTATTTATATTATTTACTAAGTGATAATGGCTATTTACCCTTATTAACACTAATATATATATATATATATAGGGGTGGGGTTATATAAAAATAACCCCTTGTGTGAGAAATGAGAACACATCTCACACCACACATCCATCAAAAATTAAAGGTCCAGATTTGATGAAAAAGGCGGTGGCAATTTTGTAATATCTGAAAAGTTTTTCGCGCGGGGGTATTACTGTAATTTGGTAATTCTTATAAAAATCGCGGAGGATTTGATAACAGATCGTTATGCTAACGAAGTATTATCATAATGCTAATTCGATTTAATAAACCCTAATTAAATGGAAAAAATCATAATTGGATGAAATAAACCTAATTAGATGAAATAAACATTGATTGGATGTGGTAAACCCTAAATGAGTTGAAAGAAATCATAATAATAATATATTTGTACTACATTAGCATTATAGTTTTGGTTCGTCAGCATTGCGAATACACTATGTTAGCATATGTCAATACTCTATCAACATACGTTATAAATTATAATTGGATAGGATAAACCATAATAATCAATTAAGAACTATAAACAAAAAATTAAATTTCAAAAGAATAATGATAATTAGATGGAATAAACCATAATCGAGATTAAATAAACCATAATTAAGATTTAATAAACCCTAATAAATTTATACTATGTTAGCATTATGATAATTCTTTGTTAGCACATTGAATATATTATGTTAGCATATGACAAATGCTTCATTAGCATACGTTCATATGTTATCATAATGCTGACGAAGAATTATTATATGCTAACAAAAGCATTTACAACCTGGGCACGCGTAAAAAATTTTCTTTTTTATTTTTCGTTCGTATTTTTTCATCCAAACATAGCCTTTCGACATCTTAAATGAAAGAGCATGAAGAGAACTTTAATTTGATATATTTTTTGTGTGCATTGGATTAAAAACGAGGAAATTATGGTCGATTAAAGTTTTTAAGAATTTTTTTTTAATTGTTGACATCATCAATTTTAATGGATTTGGACGAAAATAGCCCTCCTTCCTTATTTTTTGCCCTATTATTTACGAAATTGCCACCTTAAATCTCAACCATTGGATCATTAAATTGGATGGTGTGAGATGTGTTCTCATTTCTCACACCAACCATGTGTTCTCATATGATCCATATCCGATATATATATATATATATATATATATATATCGATTAGTTCTATTTATTTTGTAAGTTTGGTAGCTAGCTAGCTAGACTACATATATATATATATATATATATATATATATGTTATAAATTAATTTGTGTCCGACTCCGATCGATTTGTACTACGTTTCTTTAATTATAACTCGTCACGTCTTACACTGAAAATTAAATGTTAAATTAATTCGTGGTGGTCCTGGTACGTACCCAAAAATGATAAACTGGAGTATGTTAAATGCCACTTCATCAACTTTAATTTCTTCTCTTTTGTAATTAAAATTATCCTCAACTTCTTCAAAAATGTCAAAAATACCCAAAAATATAATTTTCCACACTTTTACCCCATAATCCAATTTTCGGTGTCATATTATTGATAAAGCACGTCAGAGTCTAGCATGCAAAATCATATTTAATCTCAAAAATTTGTGAGATTAAATATACAGTAAGTTTTTGGTATTTTTTGGCCTTTTTTTAAATTATAACATTTTTACAAAATTTACGAAAGTTCAGGACATAAAATATATATTTGGCCTAAAAAAAACCTACACATATTTATTTGAGTTAATTAACTATTACAGTTTAGTATCCAAACATTTGATGCAGCTAACATTGTTGCCATAATATTTCAAATTAATTATATAATGATATCTAATATAAATCATTGGGAGGAAATCAAAAATAGCCAATTTTAGAATACAAACTTCTTTTCTAACCAAGAATTCTAAAATCTTCTTTTCTAACCAAACATAAGGCAAAATGACTAGTATGCCCTTAATGATTTTCTTTATTATTCATGATCATCCTATCATGCTACTATTATAATTAAATGAAAATAGTCTATTACGACCATATCAGGCCCATCATGCTTCCATAAACTAAATACATTGAACTATAAACCCAATTCATATCTTTTTGACCGGAATATTGCCGGGTAATCCGCCGGAATTTTACAGGCCTCGCCAAACCACACGATCGCAACCTATGATTTTCAGACACGAATGCCTTCAACAACACACAGCACAACCCTTGTCCTATTGCCCAAAATGAGCCATGTTGCAGTACTTGTGATAGGTTTCTTTGCCCATAGCAAGCTTGCTCTCCCATATCAAGGACCTTTTCTTCTCGAACAGATCCTCAACAAATCTCATTGTTCTCCCTGTCATGGTATTTAACAGGAATGACCCATTCGCAGAATTATGGAAAAACTTGAATGGGAACTTGACTTTGTCCATCTCAGTGAGACAGACCCATAATCCCCATGCTCGCCTAGTCAAAATTTGATCTTTTGTAATGGAGGTGATTAGTGGGATTTCCTCAGATGAGGTTCTGATATCTCCCCATTTTCTGGAATCTGGCCTTTGAAGCCTTATGTAGTGAAAGGCCTCATGATTCCCTTTCCCTACTGGTTCCGGAGCAGCACTGATGAAGTATAGCTCAAGAACATCTCCTCGGCTAAGCATATCATTGTTAGCCCAGGACTCTTGCACAGCTTCCTGTATCTACTTTGGTAGACACTTGATTTCTGGGAAGCCTGGTGACATGGTCTGAATTGAAGCTAATACCCCAAAGTCATACCATTGCTTGACTTCGTGTGGATTGGTTCCTGGTAACATCCACACCCTTGGGTACTTTCCAGAGATATCAACCTTTGTTTTAGACGGATTGATTCCCTGTCTAGTATATAGCTTCTCCCAGTTAGCTTGATAAACCTGCCAAGATGAAGCTTCAGACTTGTTAGTATTAATCTTAGAGGTACCCGTCATGGGTCTAAGATTAATCTCTCCATCTTTTACCCCAGAGGTGCTGGGTTGACTTGATGGTTCAGAGTGTGATCCCTGACCCTCAATTTTCTCTTGGGCCTGTGTTTCTTTAGAAATCCTCGGCTTAGAGCTCGTGCTAGGGTTATTTAAATCCCCTGCTTGCGTTTTACAAGTCGGTACTGCTAACTCTCCTTTCATCAATGGTAAATTGATGGCCCAGAGGAGGGGTTCATGCATAGCTGGCCAGAGCTGTCCCTGAGTCTTTACACATGCTCGTATTCTCTCGTTGACCTTGTTTTGGTCTGCTTGTTGCATTCTTCCTGCTTGTTCAGCATGAAGAACCAGCTCGTTCCATTCACGCTGAAGCAACTCCATGTTTTCAGTTAAGTGCCTCTGCGCAATCATGATGGTATCGACCTCAATCGCTTCCATCTCTCATTAGGAAATCTGCAAGAATATTTTCATGAGATTTTATCACAATAATGTCAAATAAATAATATTGACATTCAGCTTGCCATCTTATTAGTCTAGCTTTCTCAGGTTTAGATTCAATTTTATTTTTCAAGAAAGCTTTAACTTGTGTGTTATCAATTTTTAGAGTGAACTTCTTTGCTAAGAGAAACAGATGCCATTTTTTAAATGCCTTCCGAACTGCAAAGAACTCATTTTCATTGATATGTCATCGAATGGCCTCGCTATCTGAAAAGAGACCACTGCAATATCTATAGGGCTCCTCTCCGTTGGGTGTGATCTTTGTAAGCACAGCTGCCCATCAATGATCACTTGCATCTGTATAGAGGATCAGTTCATCCTCATCTTGTGGTATAGCCAGTTTTGGGAGATTTTTGCATATCTCCTTTAGCTGCCTAATTCCTTGTTGATGTTCATTTGTCCATACAAACGGGGTATCCTTCTTTAGAAGGTTACTGAACACCTTCCTGTGTTTTGCAAGATTTTTATAAAGGTTCCTGCAAAATTGACAATCCCAGAAAACTCTGCAGTTGCTTCTTTTCTTTAAGAACATCAGGGAACTTCTGCACCCTTTCTACAATATGTTTTTGCAGAATGATTCCTGATTCATCCACCTCGATTCCTAGAAATTCTATCTTCCGGGTAGCTATTACTGCCTTCTTTTCTGATAGCACAAGGCCCTCTTTATCACAAACATCTGCAAAGATCTCCAGATATTTGAGATGTTCATCTACATTTTTTGATGCAATTAGAATGTCATCAATATAGACAAACATAAAAGAGAAATAATCTTCAAAAAGATTATCCATCTTCCTCTGAAATATTTGGGGTGCGTTGGCTAACCCTATCGGCATTGCATTCCAAACATAATGCCCTTGTGGTGTTGAAAAGGCCGTAAACCTTTTGCTTTCCTCGTCCATGCGAATCTGGTAGAAACCTGACTTGCAATCAAACTTAGAGAATATCCTAGCATTCCGTATGCAGTTAATAAGATGTTCTCTACTTGGGATAAAATATCCGTCAAACTCAAGAATGTCATAAATCCCTTTATAATTAATGACTAGCCTTGGTTTATCTCTTTTAATCCCACCATGATTCCTTACTAAGAATGGTTGCTGTATGGCGAATTCCCTGGTTCGATCAGCTTGAGATCAAGGTGTTCTTTGATGATTGCTCGCATATCCTTTTGATCTTTGATGTTCATCAGGATAGGCTTGTATCTAACGAACTCAAACTCTTTTCCAGCCTTAACCTTCAAGGTTGCTTTGAGTTGGTTCTTTCCCCACCAAGCTAGTGGATTTTCATTTTAGTTTCTGGCTATCTTCCGCTTGACGTCTTCGAGGGATATCTTTGCTTCTTCCTTAATATCTTGATGTGATATTAAAGAAGTCTTGAGGATTTGGATCTCTTGTTCTTCAAGATCCTTTTCTCTACGAAAACTCAGAACTACTTCTCCAAATTTTCTTTTGTCCTGCATTTTTGGGTGTCGAAGATGTCCTTTATCACCACACTTGCTGCAAAATTATAGTGGCATTTGTTGATTGAATGCCCCTTTTAGCCGCTGGACAATGATCTTATGGTCACAGATCGTCGTAAAGATCAGTCTTCGATTGGTATTGTCCTGCGTATACTTTTTGAACATTTGTAGGAAATTGTTTCCTAACAAAATGTTTGCCCCTGTATCATGGAAATAGATTGGTGGAGTTTTCACCTTATACCATGGTGTATCTCCTGCTCCTCCAATCAAAATTTCCGACTGCTTTACTCATTTTGATAGGAGCAAAACTCTTTTCGAGAAATCTCTTCCAGCAATTGGATTTAAATCCTCTTCTAATTCTTCTGGGAAGATTCCTCTTTTTGCAGTACAAATTTCTGCTCCTGAGTCGATATAGGTAGGGGTGGTACGGTAAGGTATACCTTACTTTTTTCACCATACATTTACCTTACCTTACTTGTACAATATGGAGAAATTCTATACCTTTACCTTACCTTAAGGTTCGGTATACCTTCTAACGGTATACCTTAAGTTCGGTATGAAACAAATGACATACCTTTGCCGTACCTTTATTTCGGTATACCTTACCGACATCAGTATACCTTACTAATATCGGTATACCTTAACGATATCGGTATATCTTACCAACATCGGTATACCTTACTAATATCGGTATACCGTATACCTTATCATACCATCCTTATATATCTCATATATTTACTCAAAATATATGAAACACTTCTAATACCGATCAAAATTTAACAAAATAAAATAAATATATTCATGCCACGATAATTAAAGTCCAATAAAACAAAATAGATATACTCTATTTATTGTATTGTTAATTTCTTAGATATACTTTATTTATTGTATTGTTAATTTCTTAGATATACTTTATTTATTGTATTATTAATAACTGATAAATACAGATTAACATTAGCATACAAATTAGTCCATTGAATAAATGTCCACGCAATATATTAATTTTTAAGTAATCGAGAATGTTTTTACTTTTTACAAACTTAGAATTGATGAATTATATATATGTTTTTAATTTTACAATCGATTTAGAATTGGGTACTTAATACAAACTAATTTATATAATTAATATTATAAACTTACTAAATATTACAAATATGAAATCTTTTACTTAGAAATCGTAAGAATCATTTACTAAGTATTGATTAAAAACACATTTAATTATCATTACTATACATGAAGTATAACATAAGATTAACTATAAGTATTAGATATTGTAAATTTACTAGATATTTATAAAATTATAACATATTTACTAGTATAATTAATATATTTTGTATAAAATATTACAAACTTACTAAACATTACAAATTTGAAATCGTTTACTATATAAGTGTTAATATTGTAAATTTACTAGATATTTATAAAAGTATAAAATATTTACTAATATGATATATCAATCATATTTTTATAATTAATATATTTTGTATAAAATATTATAAACTTACTAAATATTACAAATTTGAAATCGTTTACTTAGAAATCATAAGAATTATTTACTAAGTATTGACTAAGAATACATTTAGCAATAAACATTACTATGCATTAAGTATAACATAAGATTAATTATAAGTGTTAATATTGTAAATTTACTAGATATTTATAAAAGTATAACATGTTTACTAGTATGATATATCAATCATATTTTTATAATTAATATATTTTGTATGAAATATTATAAACTTACTAAATATTACAAATTTGAAATCGTTTACTTAGAAATCGTAAGAATTATTTACTAAGTATTAACTAAGAACACACTTAGCATTACTATGCATTAAGTATAACATAAGATTAATTATAAGTGTTAATATTGTAAATTTACTATATATTTATAAATGTATAACATATTTACTAAGTATGATATATCAATCATATTTTTATAATTATTATATTTTGTATAAAATATTATAAACTTACTAAATATTACAAATTTGAAATCGTTTACTTAGAAATCGTAAGAATTATTTACTAAGTATTGACTAAGAATACATTTAGCAATAAACATTACTATGCATTAAGTATAACATAAGATTAATTATAAGTGTTAATATTGTAAATTTACTAGATATTTATAAAAGTATAACATATTTACTAGTATGATATATCAATCATATTTTTATAATTAATATATTTTGTATAAAATATTATAAACTTACTAAATATTACAAATTTAAAATCATTTGCTTAGAAATCGTAAGAACTATTTACTAAGTATTGACTAAGAACACATTTAATCATCATTACTATGCATTAAGTATAACATAAGTTTAATTATAAGTGTTAAATTTTGTAAATTTACTAGATATTTATAAATATATAACATATTTTACTAGTATTATATATCAATCATGTTTTTATAATTAATATAAATTGTATTAACTAAGAACACATTTAATTATCATTATTATGCATTAAGTATAACATAAGTTTAATTATAAGTGTTAGATATTTTAAATTTATTAAGTATTATATATCAATCATATTTTTATAATTAATATATTTTGTATAAAATATTACAAAATTACTAAATATTACAAATTTGAAATCTTTTACTTAGAAATTGTAAGAATTATTTACAAAGTTTAATTAAGAACACATTTAATTATCATATATTAATATAATATTACAAATATACTGGTATATACCATTAGTTCAGCATATACCGTTGGTGTGGTATATACCGGTATACCGTTATATCGGTATATACCGTTAGTTCGGCATATACTGTTACAACGGTATATACCGTTGTAACAGTATATGCCGAACTAACGGTATATACCGGTACAATGGTATATGCCGAACTAACGGTATATGCCGAATTAACGGTATATACCTTAAAAATTCGATATACCGTCAGTATCGGTATATGCCGGTATACCTTAATTTTTAAAATTCTATACCGTTACCTTACCGAAAAATCTCGGTACGGTATCATACCTTACCGAAAATATCGGTATACCTTAAAGTTCGGTATTCCGGTATTTTTTCCAGTACGGTATGACGGTATTTTTTCCCAACCCTAGATATAGGCTGCAAAGTATTCAGCCTTATATTCTTCGTATAACATCCCTACTGAGATGTATATGGAAAATGGGCTAGTCATACAATCACAAGTTATTTTCCATTAAAGGTGATCATCATCCCATCTTCCTTCAGCTCCCACGGCTTGAACCTTTCTAAGAAGCCAAGTCCTAAGATTAGGACTCCTACTTCTCTTCCGGCTCTTCTTCGTACCTCCATTGTCATAGCCTCTATATCGAGAGTTCCCTTATAGTGGCCGACTTCTGGTTGTTGTAAACCATACAAGACGTCGCAAGGGAAATTATTTTCCCATCTTGTACTGTCGAATCTTGTATCGGTCTCTATCCAACCTTCTGGGCATTTGATTTTTATTTTAACTTGTCTGGGTCGTCTGAGATTTCCTTGGAAACTTGCTCTTGAGGACTGAGACCATGGCTCTGTCACAATCTTGTCTCCTTGGAATGACAGTCTTTTGCCTTCCAACTTGAGACTCTTATTGTATTTCAACAATGGTTTGTCTCCCATTCGAATGTTTATCTCTCTCGGTAGCGGCATTTCTGATCTGTCTGGATGGATTGCCTGTGCCACCTTTGAGAATACGTCTGGTATCTCGATAAACTGCTTTCCCAGAAATAAATCTGTGTGTTGTGAATTAGAAAGCGCGTAAGACACCTGATATGTTAAAGAAAATGGTCAATTTCCCTCATAGCTGATATCCTTTCTTTTGAAGTCTTGGTACAGCGTCAGGGCTCGACTGAAATCTCTATCTTTCAGATTATAAGATATCTTCGGATAGATTACCCCTATAATCTGCTTGGCACAGAGATTTCCCGATATAGTTCCTAACAAGGAATCTCTGTGATTTCTGATACGGTTATCGCATATTGCAATATCAATGGGCGTATCAACACCTGCAGGTAGTGCAGATTTGAGCACTATTTGGACGGCCCCGATGTGGATCCAGGATATGGTATCCTTTATTTCTGGCCTCATCCTTCTCAGCTCTTCTTGAACTTCATTGTATGGAATCAGTTGTAGCTCAACTTGATTCCCTGTAAGTTCTATAGGAAGCGACATCTCTCTTCTGGTAATCTTATAGATTACATTGTGCTTCCTGCTTTTCAGACTAAAATTACGGAGCAATTGATCAATCTGTCCGGCTGAAAAGCCTTGATAGCTTTGGATATTAAGGCTCTTGTTTATGATTTTATCGATCATGCTTTGTGAGATAGTGGTTTGACTGGAATATCCAGTTTTGTCCGCTTGCTCTTGATGGAAAACCTCAGCTCCAGTCTGATTCAGAGTCTAATCTCCCATCAATACTTTTGTTGCTAAATACTTCTTCTTCTTCTTCTTCTTCTTCTTCTTCTTCTTCTTCTTCTTCTTCTTCTTCTTCTTCTTCTTCGTATATACTCTCATCCGATGGTATATCCTTAAATTGGTAGACGTGTACCAAGTATTGGTAGTAAACCGCTTCCTTGATGTCTGGTGCACTTTCGAAGCTTTTGACTCCTCTCTTTTCCGGACAATCTATCGAAATATGTCCTCTTGCACTGCAAGTCCAGCAGTTGCAATCTTTAAAACTTTCATTTGCCCTCGTATGGGCTCTTCTGAAAGTTTTTCTCGCGGGAGTTCGACTTGATGAACTTTGTGATGTCCTGTCTCTGGAAGGACCCCTTCTTTGTCCAGATTTGTAAAATCTGGCCTTTTGCCTGGTCCATCTGCTCCTTGGTTTCCAGGTCCTTTTTCTTGGAAATTCGTCTTTGGCATAAGGATGAACTCTGTGTTTCTTGTTCTTCTGTGGCCTTTGAGATTCTCCTCCAATGATGGTCGGCAGATCATTGGCTATGCAGTCAAGAGGGGAATATTTATTCATCCTCTTTAACCTTTTGTAATTCTTTTGCAGAATGGCCTGTCCGCACCATTCAGCTAGCTTTTATTTGACAAAAGACATTCTCCTCCCAACATTGTCAGGATCTCCTGGAATGTATTCTTTAATGAACATTTCCTTCCAGGGACTTGGGAACTTCGTGAAGAAAATCTCTACACAGACCCTTTCATCCACATTTGAATTCCATTGGTAGATGTGGTATAACTTGAAGAATTGGTCAATTGACTCCTTCTCCATGTTGTTTAGTCTTAGGTTTAAAATAGCCTGAGAATAATTCTTCCTCTTTTCGGAATCTGCACTTCCAAAATTGTCTGCTCCCAAAAAAGTGAGTTTAAACCAGAAAGCCATTCTATCTACGATCTCCGTGTATGAGGCTGGCTCCAAGGTTTCTTTTTTGACTGCTGGTGCAACTCTTGACCATAACGTTTTGGCTACACCCAACAAACTCATCTCTAACAGCTTGATGAATCCTTCCTTTTCTAGATCCAACGTTCCTGCTGTTATTCTCATCGATGATGATCAATCATCAATAATCATATCGATGTCCTTAAAGTCAATATCGTCGATATTGAGCATGAGTCCATACGGATGTATGGGATCAAGGCTCATTCTTCCGAGAGGTGTATCTCGGAACTTAGGGATCTGTTTCCTCACCCTAGTTTCCGTAAGATTGTTCATATTAGGCCTCTCTCTCCTGTGTTGATCTCCAACATGAAAGTCCTCGCGGGCTCTTATGAGAACGTCTTGTGCTGGGCCTCCTTCCTGTTGCTGTTGGGCTGGTGGCACCTGCGGCATTTGTTGTTCCGGGGGTATCTGATGGTATCCACGGGGGATTAAAGACCCATCTCCTGTATTCATCTTTAGATCTACCATCTTCATATTGGCAAATGACTCTGCCAATTCTTGTAGATCTTCCAATCCCATCCTTTCGAGGGACGTCATTCTTTGATTTGTTTTAACAATTGACAAATCATTTCGTCCTTCGATTTCTTGGGTTCTTCTTTGGCCTTTGGTGTGAAATTCACTTTGCCAAAGTTGATGGGTTTCCTTCTACTAGAACATGTCTGATTTAATTCTAGTGTCTGGATCTTCTTTTGAATTTCTAACAAGATGGTTAGAATTTCATCTTGTTTTATTGAAATTCGTCTTACTTCTTGTGGTACTCCATACGTGTGATTTCTATAATTTTGTACCGTCTTCTGGATCTCTCGTAAATCCTCCGAGATTTTAGATGTGTCTGCCACGATCTCCTTGAATCTGGGAGTTATCTCGTAGTTTCTTTGTTCCATCAACCGTGGTTTTGGTGTGCCATTTTTTGATGGCTCATTAAATCGCATTGTAGCAGATTATTCACCATTAACAAGTTCATTTGAGCTTGTCTTTGGGAAATACACTGCTATATTTCCTCCAGGCTTGACTCCGATAGGAATCTCTCTTCGTATTGGATTTCCCAGTAGGATAGCCTCTCCTTGTGACTTTCCTCCAGTTCCTTCAAAATTTGAAGGTTCCTTCTGAAATAAAAACATCTTGAACAAATGTTCGGATCCATATTTTCTGGGTGTCTCCTCCGTTAGGATATTACTTTTAATAATAAATAAAATATTATTCCTAAATAAAATTACCTAGGCTCTAATACCATTTTCATGCACAAGCGGCAAACTTAGGATAAATCAAAGAAATGACAACTAAATGCAAATATGACACATTCACAAGTGTCTTATTAGATTCAAAATCATTCAAGGCAAACAGGACACCTTCACAAGTGCCCTATTAGCTTCAAAGTCAATCAAGGACAAAATAGTCATAAAAATTTATTTTAATTTAAAAAGACCATTCTACAATATTTAGCTAGAAAAAAAATTTGTAAGTTAAAATTGGCTAGAAACATACATTCACACTAAATCATTTAGCATGTGTATAAATTTATCACATTCCAAGTCTAATGTTGCCTATCAATCTAGCTTCTCGATTCCTGCAAAAACCCACGTAAGAAAGTTGAAAATTATACTCCCATATATTCTAAATTTATTAGATCATTATTCATTAGTAATATAAAAAATTTCTAAAAAGCCACGTCAGTCCTAATAAGGGTAATTCTATTTGCCGTCCCACTTTTTTCTTCATAAATTAATTTTTAATGCACTTTTCTCTTTATAACTTCTAACATTATTAAAATATATATTTTATTTTTATTAGATGCCCCTATATATATCTCCCTTTCAGAATTTATATATACACAAATATATATATATATATATATATGTGTGTGTATGTGTGTGTATTTTCTTTATAAAGGAGAAAAATGATTTTCCAAGAATTTTTCACATCTTCAAGTTTTTTTTTTTTTTTTTTTTTTTTTTTTTTTTTGTGCGATAAGAAACCGCAAACCAAAATAGTTGGATAAAATCATCTGCTACATTATGTGCAACACTCTATGATACACATTTAAATTTTTTAATTTTTATTCAGATTTTTTTCTTCGATTTCAATTGGTTATACTTTAGTTTAATTTTACAGTTGTTAATTAGGGTTCATGTTTCCCAATTATGGAATATAATTATTTTTCAATATTTGATTTTATTTTTAATTAATAATTAATTATTTCCTAAAAAATAATTACATAACCTAATTGGAAAAAGTGAACCGTAATTAACTAGTGTAAAATTATATTAAAGTACAATCAATTGAAATTGAAGAAGAAAAGGGAATAAAAAGTAATAATTTTAAATGTGTAGCATAGAGTGTTGCACAGAATGTAGCAGTTGATTTCGTCTGCAAAATATTTAAAAATGCTAAAACCTCATATGCCCAAACTTCATCAAAAGTAGTAGAGTTAAAGCACGATAGTATAAAGTAACAGGACTATACTGCATGTCTATATGAGCTTGTTTGCTAGGTAATATAAGAGGGTGATAGATATTTATGACAACTTAATATTATTTTTGCTAATAAAATCAAAGTCCATGATTACGCAAGGCCTGACATGTGTTAACCGTTTATATAGTATTACATATCACACCCTGAAGGTGTAATATGTAATACCATATATAATTATTAAAAATTTCAAACTAAAATAACCTTACATATATTAAATAAAATCTTATTATAGAACACTCACATAACATATGGTGACCAATTAAATGATATTTTAGGAATTAAAATTTCATAGATAATTTTAATACATCTAACCAAATAATATATTATTAATATATATATATATATATATATATATATATATTAATACACCAAAATAAACATAGTATTAACTATTGATATCTTATATAATAAAAGAAATCAAAGTCCATGATTATGCAAGGCCCGACATGTGTTAACCGCTTATATAGTATTACATATCACACCTTGGAGGTGTAATATGTAATATCATATATAATTATTAAAAATTTCAAACTAAAATAATCTTACATATATTAATTAAAATCTTATTATAGAACACTCACACAACATATGGTGACCAGTTAATTAAATGATATTTTAGGAATTAAAATTTCATAGATAATTTTAATACATCTAACCAAATAATATATTATTAATATATATATATATATATATATATATTAATACACCAAAATAAACATAGTATTAACTATTGATATCTTATATGATAAAAGAAATCAAAGTCCATGATTATGTAAGACCCGACATGTGTTAACCGTTTATATAGTATTACATATCACACCCTGGAGGTGTAATATGTAATATCATATATAATTATTAAAAATTTCATATTAAAATAGCCTTACATATATTAATTAAAATCTTATTATAGAATACTCACACAATATATGGTAACCAATGATATTTTAGGAATTAAAATTTTATAGATAATTTTAATACATCTAACCAAATAATATTATATATATATATTAATATACCAAAATAAATATAATATTGATATCTTATATGATAAAAGAAATCTCAGTGAAACATATACAATGCATGTCTACATTTGTCATTTATCCCAATCTATATCACGATTAATACATAGGTCTTGTGTGTAAATTACGGTTGAATCATATCCATTAATTTGTAAGATAAATGGTCATTATTCGTTTGGAGAAAAATAAGGAAAGTGATATTATTTTCGTTGTAGATGCGCTTAAGGTCAAATATATATCATGAAATCGTCATTTTTATTTTCTACAAGCATTTTCAATGTAAAAAAACACATTAAGAAATCACAAATTAAACATTTTGAAATATAAAAATAGCATAACAATATATTATATCATTCTTCTCTGTAAATTAAATTACAAGCATCGTAGATATGAAGAAAAACATTATGAAATAACAATTTAAACATTTTTGAAAAGTAGAAATAACATAAATAAAATAACTATAAAAGAGCAATTAAAATAAATTGATCATAACCCTCCATTTAAGAAATCTAATGGATATGATTATCTATAATTAAATTAGCGTAAATATATAAATATAGACAAATTAAAATAAAATAGTAATTGGGGAAAAAAAAAGATATAAGGCGAGGGAGTTATTTGGGTAATTTGGAGTATAAATGTCTAGGATACCCTTATGACACATTTGTCCGCACATCCCAATCATTGTGTAAGTGTACTATTTACATTTTTTAATAACTACCCAATAAATGCACACACCTAACATATAAAAATCCAGATTTCATGTATTTTAGGGTTAGAAAGGGCCAAACCCTAAAATAACGAAATTTTTAAAAACGAAAATAAGCATAATGAAATTTTTTTAACAACTAATGTTTTTTTTTTACTCACACACCCGACCTGTGGTATTGAGGAGGTTCGAACCCGTGGCCTTTGGCCTCCGAGCAACCTCACTCCACCACTAGGCCATCCCCACCGGGACAACTAATGTTATGCATTAACGAATTGGACATAACGAAAATTTGCTAAATTAACGATTGCCATAACGAAAATTTATTAAAAACTAACGTTATGCATTTAATTATGCATAACAAAACTTTACTAAAAACTAACATTATGCATTTTGAATAATGCAAAATGAATTTTTTTTAAAAACTAACGTTATGCATTTAATAATGCATAACGAAATGATAATAAATAAAGATTGTCATTATAAAATGACATCACGATTAACGATTACATTTTTATCTTAATCGTTGTGCCATAACGATTAAGTATTAGTTGGCCAACATTAAATGAACATCAATCCATTATTCTTTCTTTCTTTTTCGGCCAAAATGAGGTAGGTAAAATGCATAAATATGTATTTGTATAGGTAGGTATTAGTTGACCCAAATTAAATTAAATTTAATACATTTAATTTTATGTAAGAGAGGTTGGTGGTGTAATTTGCATATATTGAAGGTAGGGTTTGATCCGGAACACCCAAAATAAAAAATACAAAAAATGTCGAATTCCATCAAATAAAAGATGAGAAATATATTGAGAGCTTTATACAGAAAATTATTGAAGAAAGAAACATCGTCTTCATCAACAAAACACAGAACACCCTTGGCATTTTTCTGTCAAAGTTCGTAAATTTTGAAAGGTACGTTTCGAGTTTATTTATGCAAGAAACGTATAATTTTTTTTTTTAGTTTAGGCTATCTGTTGTTATGTTTCTATGTTTCTACATTCTAATGTAATATCTGAATTAATGAACTAGTATTATGATTTGTTGATTTTAATTTTGTAACATTAGGCTATAACGATAGAAATAGAAGACATAAACGATAAGGCATAACAATAATGCATAAACGATAAGGCATGAATGATAGCTTGAACAATAAGACATAACGTTAGTTTATAATGTCTATAACGATTAAATAGAAGGCATAACAACAATTAAAAATAAGATTAACGATAAAGCATAACATTAGTTAAAATGGACATAACGATAATTAAAATAAAGTCATAACAATAATTTAATTAAAGTCATAATGGTAATTAGAAATAAAATCATAACTATAATTAAGATAAATGCCTAACTCTAATTAAAAAAAGAATAACGATAATTTAAATATGATAATGAGCATTAAAAAAAGAATAACGAAAGTTAAAAAATGAATAATGATAATGAAAGAATAATAATAACAAAAGTTTAATAGTCGTTATTATCATTTAAATATAATAACAATTATTAAAAAAAAGCCAAAACGAAAGTTTAATTAATTATCGTTAGGGATTATCGTTTTTCTTTTTTAATTATCATTATTTAATTTAAATTATCGTTATTCTCTTTTAATTATTGTTGTTACATTTAAATTATTGTTATTCTTTGTTTTAATAATCGTTATTATCATTTAAATATAATAACGATTATTAAAAAAAAGTCATAACGAAAGTGGTATTAATTATCATTAGGCATTATCATTTTTATTTTTTTTAATTATCATTATTTAATTTAAATTATCATTATTATTTTTTAATTATTGTTATTATATTTAAATTTAAATTATCATTATTCTTTTTGTTAACTATCATTATTCTTTATTTTAATAATCGTTATTATCATTTAAATATAATAATGATATATTAAAAAAAGCCATAACGAAAGTAGTGGTATTAATTATCGTTAGGAATATCATTTTTCTTTTTTTTAATTATCATAATTTAATTTAAATTATTGTTATTCTTTTTTAACTATTGTTATCATATTTAAATTTTTGTTATTCGTTTTTTTAACTATCATTATTCTTTTTTTAATAATCGTTATTATATTGATTTAACTATCGTTACTATCGTTTTTTAACTATTGTTATGATATCGTTATGAAGATGGTTAGATGTTGTATTATTGTACGATATAGTGGCCGATGGGAGAGAGCTCAATACGTAGATGGTGACGAGGAGCTTATCATCATGTCATCGGAGCAGTTGTGTTTTAGCTCACTGCTTAGAGAGATTCATGATCTATTGGAGACTGATCCTACATCTGTCGAGTATCAGTTATCTTATTTGTCGAGCACCAACAGTGGCAAACAGATCAAGACAAGATTGAAAGATGATGCAGATTTGCTTGACCTACTCCACGAACAGAGCTCAGAGATAGTCATATATGTTATTCAGAGAGGCTGCAGCAGTTCTAGGGTCATCCCTCACATCGTGCCAGAGGAAACAGATCCGGTTAGAGATGATTTTCGTTACGATACACACTATCATGCGGCTCCAGAGCACAATATAATGTTGATGACGATGCAGGCCTCGCGTGTAGGATCCTGTACGCGCACCTCACGACAGATCAATGCGTGCATCGCCTTGCGTGCTACACTACCCCTGAAATTCAAGAAATGTCCGAAGCATCCAAATCTAAATATCTGGATTGTATCCTCACCACCAAAATGATGTAACACCTCTCTAATTATCTCAATTAACTCCATCTTCAAATACATCATCACATTCGGCTTCAACCTCTGGAGAGGGCGTCTAATCCACTTAATCTAAAATTTACAGTACAAAATTAGATAATTATTAAATTTTTAAATTAAATTTTAAGCTACGATGTAGTTAAAATTTTGTGTTGTTATTATTATTATTATTATTATTATTATTATTATTATTATTATTATTATTATTATTAATCTAGAGTGTAAATTACAACGTTTTAACTAACCTATATCATAGTAATACAAAATTATTATTATTATTTATATTAATTGTTTCTTTAATTTTTATTTTTTTACTAATAGTATTATTTAGACTAATATTATTTTTAATTTTTTTTACAATTAAACTACAGTTATCGTTATGCTTTGGTTGAACATGATTATATCAATTCTAATTAAATTAAGGTTATCGTTCAATTATAATTAACTTAAACTTATCGTTAAGATATTTAATTATTTTTGGGAATAACGATAATGTTAATCACCTTGTGGATAACGATTTAGGATATCATTAGGCCTTAAATATAACGATTGGGGATATCATTAGGCCTTAAATATAATGATAATGTTATTTTTGGGCATAACGATTGAAGATATCATTAGGCCTTACATATAATTAAATTAAATTATAATTAAGGCATAATGATATATCTATAATAAAATAAGGTATAATGCTTAATGTTATGATTAAGGCATAACGATAATGCTATATTAAAATAAGGAGGTTATCGTTACTGATAACTGCTAATTAAATTAAATTATGATTAAGGCATAACGATAATGCTATATTAAAATAAGGCATAACAATTAAGGTTATCGTTAATGATTGCATCTAATTAAATTAAGTTATAATTAAGGCATAACGATAATGTTAAAGAGTGCATAACCATATACATAAAAAAAAAGAATGAAAAAGGCATAATGATAATGTCAAATAATGCATAATGATAATAAAGAATAGGCAAAATAATACTTAATAAATAGCATAACGATACTAAAAAAAGGCATAACGATACTTCAAAAAGGCATAACAATAATTAAAAATAGCATAACAATATTTCAAAAATAGTATAACATTCATATTGAACATAAAAATGGAATAACGATAGTTATAAAGTATAACGATAATATATAAAATGGCATAACGATAGTTAAAAAAGTACAACGATAACTATTATGCATAAAGATAATTCAACTAATGATAAATCAACTATTTTTATATATTCATGAACAATCATTATAGCTTAATAATCTATCGTTACGTCTTGAACCAGTCTATTGTTATGGAAGAATATCTGGACCTATCGTTCAACTATTGTTATATATTTATGCACTATCGTTATAGATTCATCAACTAACGTTTACTTCCTATCGTTATGCAAGATCTCGGCCTATCGTTAACCAATTATTGTTATATATTTTATGCCATAACGTTAACTGTAACGATAGCAAGTCTAAATTCTCCCGTTTCAGACGGTCGGCCTACATCTTCACGTCATTCCTCCATCATCTTCAAGTCGAGTCCGGCGCCGATGAATATATCTCTTTGTTTTTTTTTCACAGAACACTTGAGAGAGAGAGAGAGAGAGAGAGAGAGAGAGAGAGAGAGACATGCGAGAAGAAGAGATGTGAGAGAGAGAGAGAGAGAGAGAGAGAGAGAGAGAGAGAGAGTTGAGAGGATAGTTACAATAATTGAATACCGATATTAATGTAATTGATTCCACAAGCCTGATTTTTTTTGTCAAACTCAAATTGAGTTCGGATAGACCGAGAGAGATTTTGTTCCAAAAAAATCTTTTATTCTTTTTGCATGGAAAATACAAATTGTGTAAGACACTTTTCAGAAAAGTGGGGGAATATTTTGATTTGGTTGGTCAAAGAGTGTTAATATAGTACAAATTGCCCAAATAACTTCTATAATGTTAAAAGTTGTCCAACTACCTAAATTTTAAAATTAAATTGTCTAGATATACTTTTCTCCCATTAAATTACATACTAGGTTATTGTCAACAAATGAATGATTGATTCCCTGTATGAATGTGTGTGTGTTTGTATAAACGATTGACGTAATAAAAAACGTGGTCTCCATGGGTTCACTCGATGCTAGGACCGAACTCAGTGCATACCACCGGCGGATTGGCGACACGTGGACCGTACTATTGGCCAAAAAAAAAGTTAAATATCACTGTTTCTGGGGGTTTGGTGTAGTTAACCCCTTGAGTTAAGCACTGTAGACGGCAATTTTTACATTTATTTTTTATATCCACAATTTAAACCTGCACACGAAACGAGGAAAAAATTATAATCATAGGGAAGCTTTTATTAAGTTATTAAATTTTCTGTATCTTAGATTATATTTCTCCGTGTAAAGATTAAAATCTAACAATACAAATTTCGTGCTGTTTAGGTGAATTTATGAGGGGAGAGGAGACTAGAGAGATCGTTTTTCCTCTGCATTATCGCGGCAACGGGTGGTTGTATTTTTTGCACAAGCCCCTCGAGTTTCCTTCATCTGTAGGCAAAAGGGGAATACCTTGTAAAAAGATTGACATAGGAGAAGGTTGAAGGCCCTGCAGAAGTGTGAAGTGAGCCGGCAGGTTATACGAGCGCTTTCTCTGGCCGGTCGGTTGTCGCAGGTCTTCGTTATCGTTCCTGGTGCTATTTATGTTAAATTTCATTTTTTTAATATTTTTTGTTTATTTTTTATACCGACGTGTATAGTTGTACACGTTAGGTTTCTTAGTTTTTTTGGTGGGCTTTTGATATTGTATTGTTGATCCCACCGCTCCTCCTGGTTTTTTGTAGATTGTTGATTGTGCTCTCATTCACTGCGAAGGGTTTGTATGGCCTCTATGGCAAAGTTTAAGGGCAAAGGTATCAAATGCTCTGGCCAAGGTAATATTTGGATTTGGAAAAAATGCTGTACTTAAATTCGGAAATTCTGTATTCATTTCGTTCATCTTCTAAGCAACCCTATGTTCAATTAGGTTTTTGTTTTCATTGATTTGTAATCAGGATAGATGTTGTTGTTGGCTTTATGCACGAAATTTGTCCCTATATAAATCTTTTTATAATCTAGGAATTGAATTAGAGTTAGTCAAGGGTGTTCTGAATATATGTAAAATTCCGAAATTATTGATTACGTTAGTGATGTTTTGGGGAAATTGTTATCGATGATGCTGTTGTCACTCTGAGGAGCCGCATTTGATTTATTTGATGATCTGTGGGAGGGAAAAAAGTGTACTCTGTTATGACAATATTCATGATTGAATCCTTAATTCAGTGTTTTTGTTATATGGTTTGTTGTGTATGCACTTAGGCGGCAACGTAGGTATCAGATGTCATTTGGAATGGCTGCAGCAGGTGACAGACCTGTTGTCTGCGGCTAATCTGAGTCGATTGAGGGAGTCTTGTTTCGGTCATTTTCTCGGTGTAGCGGACATCCAATTTCAGGGTCAAGTGTATCATATTCTTCTGAGGAATCATCTTTTGGTCGATAATCCGAACCGTCTGCGTTTCCTTATTCATGATAAGGTCCACGAGTTTGGGCCGGCTGAATTTGGCTTGATCACTGGGCTTAAATTTAGTGGAGATTATGATCTGCCTAAGTCCTCCGGCATGTATGATGTTTGCTTCCCAAATAAGAGATCACTGAAGTTCGTAGACATTTTGGCTGCATTCAAGCAAGAGTGTGAGATATCTGGCGGTGATTCTGAACTATCCTTGAAGCTGGCCTTTCTCTTTTTGTTATATGGTGTTGTATTGATGAGGGACAGAAATGATACCAACATTCAAATGCAATTTGTGCATCTGGCAGATGATATTGAGAAGTTCAATAACTATCCTTGGGGGCGTGTCTCCTATGAATATCTGGTTAAAGCTACCTTGTCAAGGAAAGAAGTTCTTGAGAAACAGTTAAGGCAAGGGAAGAAAGCTGCCTATGATACGTTCGGGTTTCTTATGGCCCTTCAAGTTTGGGCTTACGAAGTGATCCCAGACTTGGCTAGTCACTATGCTCACAAAATTGAAGGCAAGGAGCAGGTGTTCCCGAGAATCTTACGCTGGACTGCACCGGAGTTCTTTCAATACGATTATCTCATGCCGTTTTTCCTTGTTAAACCCGTTCAACCTCGAGTAAGTTATAATGTATTTAGCGCATAATGTATTGTTTATTTAATTAGAAACCTTTCGGAGTTATTGAAGGATGAAGTCCAGGCCTGTAGTTGTGAAGTTTTCACCAATTTATTATTTCCAAATTAAGTAATGATTCAGTAGAGAGGTGTTTTAATTCATACTAGTAGTCTGTTCCAAATAGCATGTTGAATTTGTAAATTTTGTAGGGACTTTTACCTCCAACTGAGGAAGAATTGAGGCATCTTCAAAGGCTGGGTTTGCAGCAAATACATGTTTCTCCTCCGACGTTGTACCCTGAGGTTGTGGGTACGGCGGCTCGAAAGCGGAAGGCTCGTGGGGGGGGGGTACAGAGAGGGTGAGAAGAAGAATAGGAAGCCGACAACGACCCCTCTGCGTCGGTCTTCAAGAAAGGCCGTCCAGCCGCCTCCTGATTCCATTCCTGAGTCCAGGACTCGTCCTTTGAAGGATTCAGATAGTGGCAGGTATTTGGCTAGGGACAGAGAGGGTGAGAAGAAGAACAGGAAGCTGAAAACGACCCCTATGCGTCGGTCTTCAAGAAAGGCCGTCCAGCCGCCTCCTGATTCCATTTCTGAGTCCAAGACTCGTCCTTTGAAGGGTTCAGATAGTGGCAAGTTTTTGGCTAGGGACATCTGCAGCAATGTATGGTACACAATATACTACTGACTCTATATGTAATATGCCTTATTATACATTTTATGAGACCTGCAAATGACAAGTAGTAGTGATACACTTGTATTCAGGTCACCTTGACTGAGATTGGTTCTTCTGTTAAAGAGTTGCTTGTGAGGGTTGGTTGCATTGAGACGACCATGCATTCATGCAAGTGTTTAGTGAACGTAGATGCGGTTGCAGGAGCGAAACCGGGTCCATCGGTTCATCTTTCGGACTTGCAGAGCCCACTGTCCCCGCGAAAGGATTTTGATTTGCCGAAGGATGTTGACATAAGCCCGTCTGAATGTGAGGCTGATGGTAGTCAGAAGGAGGAAGGTGATTTAGTCGAGGCCTCACTATGGAAGGGGTCATCTAGTGTACCCCCTAAATCGTTAAAATCTTCTGCACGGAAGTTGTTCACACATAATGCTGTGTTGTATGATCCGCTTCACATTTCCTTCATGCCCTGTGATGCACAGCGCTTCGAAGATTGGCACGACAATGCAAGAAAGAGTGGAATGTATGTGTTTTTTATGACAATTTGCCCCCTTTTTTATACTTTGTGTTGTTCTGTTAATGCAAATTTGACTAAAAAATTTGTTGTGATTGTGTGAACTGTTAGGCCATGTGAGACTCCTCTACCAATCACGAGCCTACCGAGGGTGAACTGGGAGTGGTTCAATCCTCTTATGAGGCCTCGGGGGTGGCTAGGTTCGGAGGTATCTTATATCATAAATTTTTTAATACCTCATGTAGAAGTAGATGATTAATTTAAATGCAAATTGGCAGCATATCGATGCCCTGACGAACCTCCTCCTGTTGAAGTACAAGCAAAATAAACAGCACTTTTTCAGTGGATGGACTCTGATGGAGCAGCTGGGCACGGTAATGTTTTCTGAACCCGGGTGGCTGCGCTTGAAAATGTGGTCACTACATGTCTTGACGGTCATTAAGTTGAACAAGTCTTTGTGATTGTTTCAGGGCCTACTCATGAGGGGTGATCCCCAGAATGTGTCTGGAACCCTAATGGATTACGTGTTGGGGAAATTGCCAAGGGAAGCTGGGTTGCCATGGGCTGAGGCAAGGCATGTCATCGGTACTGCCAATTTGAATGGAAATCATTGGGTATGTTTTTTGATATCACTGGCCAATCAAAGTATAGTTGTGTATGACTCGACATCCAGAAGCTGTGACTGGCCACGTTTAGCTGAACAGTTTGAAAGCATGTCCCGACTGCTTCCACTGTTATGCCAGAGCGCGGGCTTATGTGCCGGCAAGCAAATGAAGGAAGCCCTGAAGCCTGTTTGGGAAGTTTTTCAGTTCCGACATCCTCCCCAGCAATTGAACAACAATGACTGCGGCTTGATGGCCATAAAATTCATGGAGTGCCTTGTTTCTGGCTGTGCCTTGAGTGATGTGGACCCAGTGCGGTGTCGTACTTTCCGGCTCAGCTACTGCGCCCAACTGTTTGAATTGGGCTTAAGACTTCAAGGGTCCTGAACATGCACTGCCCCTCTGCTGGTTATTTGAAAAATGATCTTATCCTCAGTGACATGTAATTATATGCTGCTTCTCTAACTATGTTGTAAACAATTAACCATAATCTTTTGTGTAGTCGTAGTGATTCCCGAAGGCCGAAAGGGACGAGTCTGGCCTGGCCACCGTTAATGAACTAGTTTATATCTAGTTGTTTATGCATTGTTCTCCCTACCCCCTTGTATCATGTTTTACGTTGGACCACTGAGGGGAGTTCTTTATTCGTAGGGTGATCATGTCTAATGTTAATCACATCCTATGTGTTTCTTGGCTGAACGTATTTTTCCTTGTAGTTTTGAGACGAATTCATTACGAGGCATAATTCGGTGACCGATTTACCTAGCCGTGACAGTAAATGTTAGAATTAGGAATGAAAGTTGTTTAAATTGTTTACGGACTGTAGTTTTACATGGCGGACGCAGTGAAAAATCACGAAAAGAATATCATCATAGAAAAAGTTGAATTACACAATTTTACGCATCACTAACTCTCATGCTTAGGGCCGCAACCCAATCGAAGCGAATCTCATGAAGTTCGAGTTCGAATTCGTTTAGGAATATCGAGATCGAAATCGGCTTCGAGTAAACCTCAAACTTCGAAACATGCACAGAACTGGAGTTCACTATAGAAGAATTAGGGTCGAATTATATTCGAGTTGTAATCGAGTTCGATCCGATAAGAAACTCGACAAACTATTCGATTAATATTCGACAACAAAATCGTGACAAATTTCAGAAATAATTCGATACAACATTATATGGATAAAAATTCGATAAATATTCGAGGGAAGTGCGATAAAAAGTACGAATAATATTAGACAAAAGTTCGATAGGTCATAGTAATCTCCTGTTCGAAAGTTTAATAGGAAAAAAACAACAAAACAATGAAGATCAATATAAGTTCTTGATTTCCATGCACATACACAATTTAAAAAGAATATACAAATTAGTGACAATAAAGTATTTTAAATGAACTTATCTAATATATAAAATTAGAGAAATACGAAATTTACCTCCTCATCTTGATAAAACTGTCAAGTCAAAGTAATCACCTTAATGTTATCTTTATCCTATAATACAGAAATATGTCTTACTTATAAGTTATACCCGTGGACAATATGCATTATATTTAGACAATTTATTCTATCATAACTCAGTATTATTTTTATATGTAAAATAATAGTCTATAGATATTATAAATAAAACATAAAGAAAATAATAATTTTATTTATCTAATATTATTGTTAAATTGTGAAATTTGATTATAAAGTCGTATTTAAATTTAATTTAATGCAAAATTATAATTACGTTGTCTTTTTTTTGTGAGAAATTTGATATTGGTTTTAGATATATATGTTGTGTTTTGAAACATGCTAATAAATGAAGAAAAATGTATATGTATGTCGAACATTAGTAATTTACTTGTACACTTGTAAGATAGTAGATATAGGTATTATTATTAGAGTAATTATTTAATCATAAGTTAGTATTATGACACTACTATCATAACTTAGTATTATCATACTATGTGAAATAGTATTATAAGTTATATCAATGGACAATATTTAATAATAATGTTAAATTGTGAAATTGATTATAAAGTCCTATTAAAATTTGATTTCTATTTCAAATATACAATATTTCTAATAATCTTTGAATGTATGTTTAAGATACATTTTTTTAAACATGATAATAAAGTAAAAGATGTACATATATGTTAAAAAATGGACATTCAATTAAGTACTTGTATGAGTATATCAATAGACTATAGACATCAATTTTAGTTGAATCATTGACTTTAGCGTATTTTTTATTTATTTTGATATTTTGTAAAATAATAGTGTAGTATGTATAAATAAAAGATAATAAAAAGAAAGTAATTTTTTACCCAGTGCGCACCACGGTAGCGGCTGCGGATTACCCTCGACATCCTAAAAAAAAAAAAAGTAATTTATAGTATCGAATATTAACGTGAAATTCTGAGAATTGATTACAAAATCCTTTTAACTTTTATTGTAATGCAATATTTACAGTAATCTTGTTTAATTATATGGGAAAATTTGGAGATATATATATATACATAACTATATATATACATATATGAGTATAGCTATGTATGCATATATTAGGTTCATTAATAACACTGTAGTTTATATTATAATTTATAAATAAAAGAAAATAGAAAGAATTTACGTTATATTATCTATATTTGGTATTCAAATTTGATTTTACGGGAGTATACAATATTTTATTCTCGGTAGATCAATTATATGTAACTTTGATTACAAGTTCGCTAAGGAGTTGGTGTACGAACGCCCGTGCTACACGTAAGTTTGATTACATGTGAATATGTAAATCCCAGCTGAAATAATATTTCTGAATGAATTAGATGGCAAAATGAAAAGGAGAACTAGCGCGCGTGCTACACGTTCTTCATGGGACGTGTAACACGTGGTTGGCAATCCTTATGAACTTACGTGCTACACTTGCCGCCTTCGACCGTGTTACACGTTCTTAACAGCTCTGTATTCTACGCTGGAGAATTGTTTTTTTGTTTTGTTTTTTTTTTCCATGAATGAAAGGCTGGGAGTGACCAATTAAAAAATTATAATATCGGTATGCATTTGTTTTGAAACTGAAGCGGTGCGCTTTGAAATTTGTTTTCTTTGTTATCTGTGATATTTGAAATTCTAAATTTAAGAAAATGTAGTTTCTTATGAAGTTGAAACTCATGTTTTTTTTATAATATTCTTATTCTTACCGAACATTTTCGAATTTGGAGTTGCTAAATGGTTGTGACCTTAAATGTATTTTATACACCGATGTATTTAACTTCATAAGTTATTTTTCATTTTATTGAAAGCGATCTGTAAATTAATAACGTTGTCATTGTTGAAGTGTTACATTTCACAATTATTTTCATTTAGGAAAGTCTTCACTATTTAAAATATTTAAAATTATTATATAGTTTGTCCGTACTTTCCACGAAATGTATAATATAAATATTGGGAAATTATTTATTGCTCCGTGATTATAAGTTTTAATCTTTTATAATTCATTAATTTTTTTTTGTTTAAAAAACTGATAATCGTTTTGTTAAGTGAAGCCTAAAAAATATTGTTACTTCCTCATTTAAGAATTAAATGCCCAATCCCAGAACCATGTTAGTAAGGTAGAATTGACGTTATTGGGCCAGAAAATACGAGCCCACAAAGTCGAAAAAAGAATTATACGGGAATTGCAAACATGCGTGCTACACGTTAATTATGCAACGTGTAGCACGTCTTTAACATGCACGGGTGCAAAATATGACTTTCTGTATGACTTTTTTCTTTTTTTAACATGATTACTTGAAAATAAATCTCTTTAATATTCTGAATTTTGTAATAATTTGACATTATTTAAAAATATAGCTCCTCTTTTTTTTTTTCCAATCAGTAATAAAACATGAGATTAAATTATAATTTATTTATTTATTAGTTTGTCGCTACGATTGTATAAATTTCGTATCTCCTTATACAAATATTTATTTATTTGTATTATTTATAATATTTTGGGGTTAGCTCGGCTCGTTCCCTCCTTAAAATCTTTTAGGCACTATGATACATAATTAATATAACACATTAGGTTGGGGAAAAATGAAACTTTAATTTGGAGTTTTGGTTGAGTCAATCACACCATTTCACTTATTTTTCCCAGTTGTCATGATGACTTGGGTACTACACTAAAAGTGTTATCTACTGTTCCCAATTGCACACCCAACGACGAAAAAACGTGTAATCATATCGAAGATTTGTTTGCATGCATGTATTTTGCCCTTCACCTTATTAATTTAATTTTAATATGAAGGTACAGGGTTCATTATTACGTATTAGTAAGTTGTTACATGTTCTTTATCTCAATTCATATTCCTTTTTTTAAAGGCTAATTTGCTAAAATGTAATAAACTATGAACGATTTTTAAGCCGAAAAATTGATCAAATGTTCGATCTGTAAATAAGGGGTATATTTTTGTTTTTTTTCTTACGTAGGGTTTATTTTTGAACCGTAGTACAGTAAAAGCGCAATTTAGCAACGGATTATAATTCCTTTTAAAATACTGAAATATTAACAACGGATTAAGACTAAGATAAACGTTTAATGACGGATTTGTTTTGTCTGACACTTAACAAAGTACACATGTCGTATTTGTAATTTAAATATTAAAATACTTTAATGTTAACGATGTAATAACGACAGATTTTTCTAATATTTATTATTATGGTGTATAATTTTTGCGGCAATTTCTGATTAATTACCCATGTAAGTTATATTTTTATGTTCCATGGTAATTTTTGATTTTGTTCATCTTATGAAAGGTTTAATTACTATATAATTACGAGATTTTAAATCATTCTTTTGTAATATTTTTGTTTTTTTCGTGTTTTATGTTTTACAAATTATTGCACTTGTAATTTTTTGATAGTGTATACAATTTTTGAATATTATTTATGTTTCAATTACCAATTAATTACGAATATAAATTTTGTAATAATTAATTTTATTTAACTTTATAAATTTCTACATTTTTAATATGAATCATTCAAATTAATCTCTTTAATATTATTAATGTTTGATTAATTTTTCTTTATTTAAAATTATATCTCTTCTTTATTTTTCAAGTAGTAATAAATTATGAGAATAAATTATTATTATTTTGTTTATTAGTTTTACTTTACGATTTTATATATTTTGTATCTCCTAATTCTATTTAAATGGGTGATAAACATGGTGGGACCGTAAAAGGTTATGTATGTACCATATGTATAGTGGGTGATTTGAAGGGAATTGATATTTAAAAAAGTAGGTATATAACTTTTGATGTGGCGGTGATGTGGCAGAGTTATGTACCAAAGTTTGGATACAGTATTGGAGATGCTCTTATAATGAACTAATAAATTACATTATACTGTTCATTTCATTTCAAAATATAATATATTATACTATATAAGTTCACTTGAAATTAGATTATATAAGTTAATTTTGGTTGAAATTATAAGAAGTTACAAGTTCATTTTATTTAAAAAAACAAGAAATCTCATTATATAACTTTATTTCATCCACATTTTGGTTGAAATTATAAGAAGTTACAAGTTCATTTTATAACTTTATTTTATCCGAATATCAATAATAATTCAAACTATGTTCATTGGGCATGATACACTAGTGGAGTGATGTAATTTTGAAACTTTTGAATCTCATTAGCATCACTAAAGTTATATAATGAAATTTCTTATTATTTGAAATAAAGTTATATAATGTAATTCCTTATTATTTGAAATAAAATGAACACGTATATTGTAATTTATAGTTTCAAATGAAATGAACTTACATAGTCTAATCTCAAATTAACTAATGTTCTTATGATTTCTAATCAAGTGGATTGATATAATGTAATTAACTGTGATAATTTAAAATAAAATGGACTGCTATAATAAAATTTCTTAATTCATTACAAGAAATTCAAGTATATTAATTCATTTCATTCCAAACTACAATAGATTACAATATATAAGTTCATTTTGTTTCAAATTGTATAATGTAATTTCTTATGCTTATAAATGAAATCAACACTATAATGTAATTTTATATAATTTCAAATGAAATGTACTTATATATATAATGTAATTTCTTGTAATATGAAATGAACTAATACAATTTATAATGAAATAAGTTTATATAATCTAATTTCTAATAATTTCAATTTGATATAAACATTTTCATAAAATGTTTTGAATCTAAAAACCATCGTCTGTGTATTTCAAATTTACAATTAAGTGATCGCCTTTATTTTCAATGGTAAAACGGACCCACCAAACAATTAATTTCAAACTCCCTTTCCAAAACATTAAATCATCATAAACAAATTTAATGAAATCTGAAATTCATAAATCATACTCCCTTTCCAAAACATTAAATCATCATAAATGAATACTCAGCATATCTATTGTAGTATTCATCATTGAATCATCGAATTTAAAAATTCAAAATAATTTTATAAATGAACTTGATATATATATATATATATTCAAATTTGTATACTATATTACTATTATTATCCTTTAGTTAATTTATTAATCAATTTATTAGTATTTATTATCTTAGTTATTATTAACCATAATTTATTAATTTGTAATAATTTTGGTTTATTGTAAAATTATGTGTAAAAATATATGAAAAAATCTTTGTGTGTGAGTAGAATGTGTGTTAGTGTGCGTTTGTTAATTGTGTTAATTTTTCCATCCATGGAAAGGGCAATGTGAGCCATTTTAAATAGTTGAGGGTGCTATATGTACTGAATAGTCAAAGAGGGGGCAACGTGACCCTTGTAGAATAGTCTAGGGGGCTATGTGGCCCTTAACTCTAAATAATTTAGTAGTTCAATGTAAGTGAGAAATATTCAATTATTCTATTACAACTCTTTTATCAGTAATTGGACTATGTTCATTCTCAGTCACATGATTATGGGTAGTCAACATAATCCATATTTCAAAAAATTGTGCAATATTCATTCCTCCCCCCACATATTTAATTAACAATTCTTAATTAACTGAATAATCTAATATAAAATATGTTATATATAACTATCAAACCAACCAATATTCTAATTTTCTCAAATTATAAATTAATAAGCTAGAAAAACATAACATTTGAACCAAATTTTAAAATTGATTTTTTCAATCAATCATTTATTATTTTAAAAGCAATGTATAAATTTTAAATTCGTTTAAAGTTGGTGATTTTTTTTTACAATTAACCATATTTTTTAAAACTTTGTCTAGCAACTTTCAAAATAGAGATCCCAAAATTTTCTACATTAATCAATTCTTATATTTATCTTCACCATTGACTTTTTTTAGGTGTTCTTCACCTTAATAGATATATTTTCTAATAATTCAGCATATATCATCTACATGTCTTGTTGGTGCAGTCAACACTATCTGAGATATACAATAAATAAAGAAGTTGAAATTTAGTTTCAATAAATTAAATTGAAACTACTTTTAATAATATGAACGAGAATGAACACATAAATTTCAAGGACTAAATTAAAACTTAGTATTTTGGTTGTATACTGTATGAAACCATTTTTTTTTTCAATTTTCTTTCATATCATATAATATGATTCATAACACACACACACACACCCACCCACGTGCCGATTAAGGTGACGAATTCCATAAATATTTTAATTCCCTAAATATTTTAAGGTTAATAATTCCATAAATATTTGAATTCCCTTGATAAGTAATAGATAGTCATTTTGCAAAATTCCGAAAGATGGAATTATTTATGAGTTAAATATTTCTGAAAGTAAAGATAAGCCAATACACGTGCCGATTTTTTGCGAGATGCCATTACACGTTTTTGGAAGGTAATTTGAAAATTATTGCAATTACGAATTGAACACGTTAATGTGGAGCGTGTAGAACGCTGTTTTCCTTTGTGTAAGTAGAATATAAATAGTGGACCTGAGTTGACCATTGACCATGAACCCGCCTATAGCTCGAATTATTTCATTAGTCTCCTTCCACCGCCGTCGGCGATGATAGCGAACGGTGAATTGCCGCAATATCATTCGTTCAACTAATTTCCAATCCACCCCTATGCGAAGGTATAGCTCACTCCTCGATAGAATGCTCCTTCTTCAGGGCAATTTAAGCATATTCCCTGAAAATGATTAAATTATCTTGTTGGTACCTCTCATATATTTTTATATTCGTTGTTCTTGCAGGCCCTTAACTGCCGACGCTCTTCGGTCGAGATATTCATCAGAATATTGAAGCTGATTCCTGGCCGCGACCAAGGACCCACGGCATTGGGTGGGTGTTTTATTTTTTGTGGGGCGCACTTTCAACGGAATTATAACTAATTTCGTAACCCTAGGTATGAAGTTGTGTAATTTTTTTTGTGATTGCAGCTCCATCATACATGTTTCATATTTTTTGGGAGCTTTCTGAAGCAGTCTGAGTGAAGGGGCAGTGCCTGCGGAGGTTTTCCACAAGAATGTATGCCTGTGATTCTCTTCATTTCGAGTTTTAGATTTCCCCAATTTTATTAGCTGAAATCCTAGGTTTAGGCTGTCTCTTGTGTGAGTAGTTAGATTGCGAATAAGCGATTTTATACTTTGAATTCAATAAGTTATGTGATTGCTGCGGTAATAGCGAAACTCTGCCACAATAATCTAAATGGGTCAAAACGTTAAGTTTCATGTGTTGGGATGTTTCTAATTTAAGGTGTATGCTATTGCATACCTCGTCTTCTAGCTATTTTGGTTTTCAAACATGGCATTCGACCTTAATCGGTCAGCCTCCATCTCTTGTGATGATGGGTCTCACACCTCAGAAAACGAGCACAAGTCCCCCTTAACAGGGGGTACGGTTTCAGTTGAATCGGATAAAGACGGTATTCGAAGCGCGGCTGTAATGGCTCATGAGCTCGAGAGTAGATTGGAGCCTGGTTCTAAGCTTGATAGCCTCGATCAAGTTTATCTGATATATTGTGAGTATGCACGGCTGGTTGGATTCAGCGTACGGAAGGGATCTCAAAGATATTTTGATAAGTCAACGGACGTTCGAATGAAAGTGTTTAACTGCTCATGTGAAGGAGACCCAGATAACAAGCGATCGAACGGAAGGCTGCCAGTATATAGGAAACAGGTCACCAGAAGCCAATGCAAAGCCAGGCTTCGTGTTTTACGTGATCGTGATGGTCCGTGGACAGTAAGTGTATTTGAGAGAAATCACAATCATGAATTGCTCCACCCAGGTGAAAGCTACCTCCTGCGCTCTGCAAGAGTTATGTCGCATGCCAAGGTATCCATGTTGGAAGCGCTGCACGCCGCTGGTATACCGGTTACTCGTGCTTGTAAATTTATGGAGAAACAGAGTGGTGGAAGAGGGAATGTTGGTTTCACTCGGACAGATGCATATATGCATTTCAGGCACAAGAAATCTGAAACGAAGGTGGAGAATGGTGACTCGAAGGCGTTACTTGAATTTTTCAATGAGATGTCGAACAAGGAGCCTTTTTTCTACTGGAAGGTAAAACTTGACGACGCCGGCAACCTCAAGCATTTCTTCTTTCGTGACTCACGAGCTGCTGTGGATTACGAATATTTTGGGGACGTTGTTTCTTTTGATACTACATACAAGACGAATAAATACAACATGATTTGTGCTCCCTTCATTGGAGTTAATCACCATCTGCAGAACGTTATGTTCGGTCTTGCGTTCTTGTCGGACGAGACGACCGAGACCTTTGAGTGGTTGTTTCGTGTGTTTCTTGACGCGATGTATGACAAGGAACCTGCAGTTATCTTCTCAGATCAGAGCCAGACGCTAATGAATGGTGTCGACTACACATTTGAAAATGCTGCACATCGCCTTTGTCAATGGCACATCAATCAAAATGCACCTTCGCATTTTGGAGCACTGAATGGAGATAAGGAGTTCAAGAAATTATGGCATAATTGTATGAATGGGTGTGAGACGAAAGATGAGTTTGAAGAGCTTTGGCAGGGTATGATTGCCAAATACGAGCTAGAAAGGAATAGATGGTTTAGTAATATGTACAACCTGAGAAGGCGATGGTGTTCGGTTTTCACCAATGATAGATTCTGCGCCGGTCTTCATGCAACTTCTAGGAGCGAGGTAACGAATAGGATTCTGAAAGATCTGGACAGGCGCACCAACACCCTCTACGAGTTTGTGGTTCGATATATGGATATCCAGAGTGAATGGCGTGCGCAGGAGACTGCCGAGGATGCTCTGTGTCGAGGAATGCCGGGACAGTTCATCGCAGATAACCCTTTTTTAATGGACGCGGCCAAGATATACACCCGTAATGTTTTCCACATAATTGAGTATGAGGCCACACAGTCTCTCAGTATTCGTATAATTGAGCATCCTGCAGATTACGCATCTAATCAGCTTGAGTTTCGGGTGAGTAGCTATGCATCAGGTGATCGCCTGCGGCTTGTCTCGTTTAACAGAAGTTCTTTGGAAATAAACTGCAGCTGTCGAATGTGGGAGTGTCGCGGCATTTTCTGTCGACATGCGCTCAAGATCATCATCCTAATGGGGGTTGAATATGTGCCAGAATGATATGTACTCCAAAGATTGCGTCGCGATTGCAAGCGACGGCGTTCTGTTATCAGACGAACAGATGGCGCCAGCACAAATGGCCTGGAAGGAAACGTTTTTGCTTCTCATATTATGCGTATTATATATGACATGGTTTACGATGCTAAGTCCAATGCAGCAAGCCGGACGCGAATTCATTCAACCATCAATAAACTCCGAGATGATCTGCTGAGAGGTCGGCCGACTCATAAGCAAACAACCTGTGAAGGGAAGGACTCAAGTTTTGGCAGGGTCCGCAATCCGAAACCTGTTAAGAGTCGCGTGAAGCGTGGTTTCCGGCGGAGATGGAGGAAAAAAAATGCAAGAGGCCTAAAATATTCTGGTTGTGTCCCATTTTGCCAGCTTTATGACAATACCTTATTTAAATGGTTCTAGCAAGCCTTAACGTCCAGTTACTAATTAATCATTCTCTTATGTGCAGCTTGCAAGGATGAAAAGGAAGGAAATGAGGACTCCAGTGATGCTACAAAGTCGCTTAACTGGACAAATGATTACTGGCCCAATGTTAATGGAGTAATTTTTTTGTTTCCTTAGAGATCGAGATAAACATTTTTCTTTATTTAAACACACTTCAAATTTTCCGTTTGCAGAAGCTGGGGACACAGAATTCAATATACGACTCCAACACCCACCAATTAACTAATGCGACGGGATCCCAAAAGGTAGGACTTTGCTGTGATTTGCTTCTGGCTATAAACAATGGTAACTGATGTAAACTTTTAACCGCATATGCGGAACAAGAAAAGCGAAAAGAATGATGTAACTGATGTAAACTTTGCTGTGATTTGCTTCTGGCTATAAACAATGGACAACTCCCTGCCCTATGTATGGATCTGAATTGGTCACGGGCCTGATGGTGTATTCTTTATATTTTTGTATCCTATTATTTGATTCGACATAAGATACTTGCACTGTGCATGTGTGATGCTACAGTTCCGACCACGATAATTTGTATAGTATTATAAGTAGGCCGACTACTTAGTGAGCCAACAGGGCTCATAAATTTCTACTTATAATTACTAAAATGTCGAGGTCGCAACCCAGGTCCCAAGATGAAGTGTTCTACGTTGGTGGATGGACTCGCGAGATCGAGCGAGCTGTCCTAATGAAGTTAGAATTTGAACAATGGAGTGGTAATTGGGTTGTTGGCGACACTGGGAATAATGAACAATGCCTTCGGCTTGTCCGTCAGGATGTGAATGCAGAAATGGGCGTGGATATCCCTGTAGATTTGTATTTTGCAAAGCTGAATGAGTGGATTCAGCGGACAAATCATTTTGGGGGGGCTAATCGAGCGTCCAAACTTCCAATACGACATTCCAACTAACACGGTTGAAGCCCCCGATAGCGTGTGGATAGATATAGCGAGGGTAATTTATATCAAATCTAACCAATTTTCAAACTTATACATAGGTGTGTGTCCCAACGTTCATTTATTTATATTCCAACTTACGTTGTCTGTGTAATTCAGCGGAGGCCTGATTTGCTAGTGTACATGGATCGTGGTGAAGAATGTTGGAGTCAGCTGAGGTCTCTTTTCCGACAGCTCATTGACCTTAGCAGCTCCTCTACATCAGCTAGGCAGCAAAGCCGATCTGGGCAAACCCGGCCAATAGAGATCTCCTCCGGAAGCACTTATCTACAGCACCGAGGAAACAGGCCAATAGAGAACTCCTCTAGAAGCACTTATCCACAGCACGCAGCAAACAGGCCAGACATCGTGAGCATTAGTGACGGATCTGATAGCCAATGCGAAAGCGATGTTGTTGATAAGCCTTGAGCTATTACATATTTCCAAAGTACTGTAAAATAAGCCCTGGAGCTTGCTCCAGGGCTAACCTGTCCCTATTTGTGTACCCGGGCAAACAATATCTATATCTGAAATAATGTTCACCCCCCTCCCACCCCCCTCATGCTGCACTTATCTTTTTCAGTATTATCATTTTATATGTAAGGGAATGCTGCATTTTATATATAATATGGCATTCCATCTTGCTACTCTACGAGATCTTAATATTACACACAAGCAAACAACGGCCTCAAATATGTCCTTCTACGACAGTGTTTGGACTCCGGCAATGGAGGCCCGATTCATTGCCGAAGCTATCGACCAAGCTGATGATGGTGTGTGGAGGAAAGAGCCATGTGCCTGGCGTAATGAAGCTTTCGTAAATTACGTGTGCCCTCGGATGAACGAACATTTCAACCTGCATATGCCGGCTAGGTATTATGCTGATAAGTTACAGTCACTTTTTGACCGCCGGCACTTCTTTACTTTCGTAATCGGTCACGCCGAGGTGCAATGGGATAGTGCAACAAACCGAATCACGATGTCAGCAGAAGCATTTACATTTCTTGCAACGGTGCGTTCATGACCTCGTCCCCTATTTTCCTCGTTATTTCTCCAACTACTTTTCAATAAATCCATGGTCATGTTTAATGTGCACAGCTATGCCCACTGGCTCACTCATACAAGGTGAGAGGGGAACCAAATTATGCCACACTACTGATGTTGTTCCCAGCTTGAGCTTCGACGGAAAGGACGCGAATGAGGGCAGGGCTTCAAGTCGAAAAAGGGTGTGAAATTATGTTTTATAAAATGGGTCAGATTGTGTGTCGAAAAATGGTGTAAGTGGGGACCGGATATTAGTGTTTAAATACTCCTGCCTACAGTCTTGTAAACCTAACAAGGTAAAATCTCTATTTCCTAATCCTTTCTGCTATATGTGACCGCATTTATCCCTATCAAACTATTACACAGCCGTTCTAAATTAGAAGCTGCACCGGTCACCAAATGGATAGAAATATATATCTTTTTTCGATTCAAACTCGTTTATTTATTAAACGAGCCGAATTCGAGCTTTTTTTCGAGCTCGATAATTTTCTCGAGCCGAACTCGAGCTACTCGCGAGCTTCTCACGAGTAGCTCGAGTTCGACTATAAACAAACTTTTATCGAGTAGTTCGCGAGCTTCTAATCGAGCTTTTAATCGAGCTTGTAATCGAGCTTGTAATCGAGCTTTGACAAATAAGTGTAAAAAATTTAAATTTTCACCCCCAACAAGATTGAAACATTAGTCAAATGTATTTCAATTTGTTATTATAGTCACTCGACCAAATTATTAACAATTACGTTAATTGAATCAAATAACGTTTTTATAAGAATTCTCCAAAACTTAAATATATGCAAATATTTATATATTATATTTATATAAACATATATAATATCATATTGTCAATTTATCAGATAAATATATTCAACTAATAATAATAGACTATATGAACTCTACGAAATCTAAGAATTAGTATTATCATAAAAAAAGGAATCAATTAATGAGATTTACAAACATTAAGTTAAGCTTATTTTATTAAACAAAAAATAGGAATATGTAAATAGATTTATATGATAAAAATAACGTAATAAAATATTAATTATCCAACTTTAAGATATCCATTTAATAATTTATTTACTTAAAATATTAATATAAAATAGTATATTTGAATTTTGAAGAAGTCTAACAAAAAACTATCTAATTATGACGTAATTAAAATTATAGTTTATAGTTATAATTAAGAATTGAGATTTGATAATGAAATAAACACAAATGAATTTGATTAAACCTATGATATCAAACAAATATCATTATATTGATCACAATTATTCATCAACAAACAATTAATAGTGTATGATAATTACGTAGTTCATTTAATGTGACAATATATATTATATCAATTTACTCAAGTATTGTATAATATACAAATATTATGTATACTTTTGCGTGCCTCATTGAAATATTTAATTTATATACCAATAAAATAAAATAAAATTGAGATATAACAATAAAAATAAATTATGATTTATAAATCATATTATAAAATATTTTGAAAATTTTGTTCGAATTAAGATTATTATAAATGTTTAATTATCAGTTGGAACATGTGTGAATGTGTAGTAAAAAATAATAAACTAACAAGAATAATGAACTATATCATCAATCAACTAATATAATTACAATTTATATAAAAATGAAACTGAATAATCGATAAAATAGTAAGAAAATGATATATGTTTGAATTATAATTTATAAATTGCATAATACAAAACACTTTGAAATATTTAATTTGAATTAAAATGATTGTAAAATATTTGTATATTGAAGTTTGAAAGAAAAATAATAAGCTATCATGGATAGTGAGATAAATTACTAATTAACTAATGAATACAATTTTGGAATAAAAAGTGACAATGAATGATTGATAAAATAAAAATAAAATGAGACATGAGTAAATTACGATTTATAAATTATATTAGAATTTTTTTTTGAAATTTTAATTCAAATGAAGGTAAATATATATTAAAATTTGAATACACCTATATTAATAATGAAAAATAATGCAATGAGTAATAAGCATGACCACAATTACATAATTAAGTAATTAGTTTAAAGAAAATAAAATTAGAATAAACACAATTAAAGAAAATCTATAAAAGAAAAGAAAAGGACGAGATCAAAAATTTTATCATTATCGAGCTTTAATCCAGCTTTTTATCGAGTTTTTTTAATCGAACTTGAACATATCCTTATCGAGCCGAACTCGAGCCGAGCTCGAATCAAACTCGAGCACGAATTTTCTAATGCGAGCCGAACTCGAACTCAAACTCGAAGCTCGAGTCGAACTCGAGCTCGAGCTCGAACCGAGTATAACTTAAATGAGCCGAACTCGAGCTTGAAGGTATTCGGCTCGATTCGGCTCGTTTACAGCCCTAGAGCTGAGTTCCTCATGCATTGCTCAAGTATTTATGCATCGGTTTTCATCAAATTCACTAATATTACCCACAATGCAATCATGCCATCACAAATTTCCTCATTCAATCCAAAAACAGTAAGCACTAAATTACTGGAACCAAACATATGGAGAAATATAATTAGATACTTCCAATTGTTACGTCCCCTGTCATTAATAAAAGGTGTTCAGCCATTCTACCAACAATCTGGACAGCATCCCTACTTAATTCTTTACAAAACAGAGTTCTACGAGCAGTTTTTGGGTCATTCTACCAAAATGCATCATTAATTTACATCCGCCATCTTACAAAAATAATCAGCGGTTTCATGAACATATAGACATTCCAATATATGCGATTAATTAGTCAACGGAGACATATCCATAATGAAGATTAGACCACAACAAAGAACCCAATGACGATAAGTAAGAGAACCACGATTCCGGCAAATATACCTTTCCTTAGGCGTGACTCCCGACGACATTTCTTCACAAGAGCCTCCAATTCGGCACATCTCCCCTGCAACAGCATTATCTCCCGGTCCTTCACAGCAATCCTTTCGGTTAGATCCTTCACTACAGCCAATCTCCCATGGACTTGATCCTCCAACGCCTCCTTTTGCAACTTAAGCCGCTCAACCCAGGTGGTCTGGTAATCAGGCATTGGGTCATCAACCCATTCAAAGAAAGAGCAACCACGAACCTTAGAAGACAAAATCAAAGCAATTTCACAAAGTTATAATGATGGCGGAAATATATCAATTGTATCTAAAAATTTAAGTACAGGGAATACCCTTTCAGGGCATTTCACAAATCGGCGGAAAGGGTTTGCGTCTGTCCTGGACATGAAAATATCGGCAAGGTTGTGCTTGTCACAAACCTTTCACCGGTTCTTCACCGGGGAATTACCTGGGAGATGAGAAGTCGTGCTATCTCCAGAGGAAGTATCCATTCTCAGCGAAACATGCGGACTAGTCTTGCAAACGATGCTAAGGAACCCTAAAAGGATTCGAAGAGGAACTGTATGAAGCTTCTGGAGAAAGCTTTATATTCCCCCCCTTTTTTTTCCACGTGCCAATAAGGGGGGTCAGTTGAGGAGGAAGGATAATTATAGAACATTGCTACACGTTTACACTATACGCGACACACGGTTCGAATAACACGTTTACTATTTCGCGTGTAGTTCTGCGGATTAGATTTTGAATTCGGAAGAACAGTATTTTAATTATAATATTAGCGCGCAAATGCTAATATTAGTATTAGTAGTAGTATACGCATTCATAATATCACTAACTAGCATTTCCGCTGTGCAATGCACGGTACCAATGTACCTATTTAAGTTTAAATAATATGAACTGAATACAGCTTTATAAATTAGGAATTATATCAAATAATAACAAAAACAAGTTCATTGAATTATAATTAAGTTTATGCAGAAATTGCTAAATTATAAGAATATTTGCGTGTATTTTTAAAATAGTATCAGACACAAAAAAATGTTTTTTTGGTAATGCGCAAAATTTAATTTGTCACTGTTTTTATTAATTATTAGTTCATTTTATTTAGGGGGTTCTTGAATGAATTAAATATTTTCTTGTACAAAATTTTCTTTCGTCATTCTTTTACAATACAGATAGCCATTCTTATCAATATGTAAAGCATTGTTCTATTCCAACATAAACCTTGTCGTAAAGTGACTTTAGACTGCAATATAGAACTAGCTTTTCATGTACATTATATGTTTAAGATGTTATAAATTCAATACTATATAAGACTACCATCACTATTATATATATCAACTATTGGATGGACAATAGACGCACAAATTTATAAAATTTCATAACTATTAAATATTTAAAATTCACCCAATGTACATATTAATAATAATATGAGTTATCTTTTCAATTATTAACGTTCACGTTACTATAGTGCGACGCATGAATACAATATTACTAATATTTTTTTCATAGGAACCAAAATCATGCTAAAAATCACACATTGCAAAATTATTTTTAAAACCTGACATAAAATATACAATTTAACGTTTGCCCAATTTTTTATACGATTCTATAAATCAGTTGCCTCCCAGTATAATCCCTAAACATTCCTTAAAAATACGTCCATGACCGGATTCTGTATGCGCTTGAAGAACATATTGTATAAATTATATACGTAGTTGAACAACTATATTATTCTCGTCGAGAAATAAATAACAAACTTTGATTGAATTAAGCTCCTAAATCCATAATATACTCCATATCTCAATATCTCGGACGACACTATAGTGAAGCGATAAATTGATTCATTTTCCCCACTACAGAATAATAAAAGGTTAATTAATTAATTAATTAATTAATTATGTGCTTTCAAGGTTATTTTTTATGGAACAGTATTTCAGTATATATAATGTTACTCACTCAAGGTATGGTACCTTGGTATGACTGTAAGATTTAATTAGAATAAAAGATATATACATATGCATATATTTATATACTTATATTTTGATTGAAATGATGGAATGGCTATTTATTAGGTTAATTATTGGAAGATTTAATTTTCTTTATGATATTAACGCCAATTATATAAATATTATTATAGAAATGATGCCATTCAATTATTTATAACTTACTCTTAAACTATGGAATGCGAATTCACCTACAATACGCATTGGAACTTCCCTCGTATAATGATGTTGCAGATGTGTGTTAATGCGTAAATATGTAGATTACTATTTGTGGTACTCATATTTTGGATACTGTGATAACTTGTATGAAAAAATATTTAGCTCTTCGATTATGAGTATTATGATGTATACGATCTTTGATACGCTTCAAGTAATATTTAAAATTACATATAACGTTAAAAACGAGCCGGTACAAAAGAAAGGTAATAGTAGCCGCAAAATACTTATGCTAATATTAATAATAACACATAGTTATATATTCCTGCAATGCGGGTCAAGTGGGATTATTTTTGAATAAATTTTTGAAGGAAGATTAAGTCACACTAGCTCGTAACAATCCACAAATTTCAATGCTTTATATCTAAAATGAATATCCCACACTTGTACACCGTTGCCTCAGGCGAGATAGATAGAGAGAAATTATGAAAGTTATGGCAATGTGCGTGTGGGGTGAATAACAAATGTAGGTCATATACTATATGGATATAAAATTAAGCTATATATATAATTTAATCTATATATTTATATATATGTGTCTCTTATGTACAGTTATTCGCTTGACGTAATTCGTGCATGAAGTGTTACCTATGGCGAATTCTGTTGTAACTGCATTGTAGGTTGAAGTTTTGTTGTGTTTTACCTTTCCTTTCGCTCTCACAAATGATTTCATTCAAGCGAGGAGAAATTAACTATTCTTGTTTAAATGATAAAAAAATTATTATAGTGTATTTTGGTATGGGTGCAACTGAAATGAACTTGTGTGCGTGAATATTTGAGTGCACTAATATTCATATAAGTTCAATTTATAGGTACGTCTACGTATTCAGATTTACTATCCGTAATATAAAATATATCGAATAATTCAATGTCATTTATTAGCGAAAGTATCCTTTCTACTAACTACAAGTATGGTTTCTAATAATTACTTTGTTTTAAAAGTGATATCCTAATACAATGCATAAAGTATAGTATAATCAAATAAACTCTAAATTAAGAATTTGAGGAACAACATATACAATATAAACTATAGTATGATCAGAATGATTCTCAGTTGTGAAATCAATAAACAACCTATACAGTATAGTATACTAAATTTGATATCCCATTACGAATGCTCAGCTCGAAACAACTTACATACTGTAGTATACTGAAATGGATGATCGCAAGTAATTTCCCGATACAACATATACACTATATAATAATCAATTTGATTATCGATAGGGAAATTCTTAAACAACAAATACACTAGTGTATAATAAATTTGATGCTCCATTATAATTCGTTAGACAACCAGGATACTGTAGTGCAATGAAATTGATAGTCACTACTGAAATCACCACACACACAACACAGTAACATTTTGGTCGATGTTTTCATTACGTAACGATAGGTTAGCTGTGCTTCTTGCATAAGAATAGGTTAATCGAGCAAGTGATCGTTAGTAACATTCGTCAATATACAAGTACACTAAATTATATAGTAATAGTTCAACGATAGGCCCAGATCTTTCACAACAATAGATTCATTCAAGCATAACGATGCCACATTGATAATTGTTAATCATAATTTTCAATTATTCAATTAAAATGATGGCTAACAGATTTAATAATAACGATTAAGAGGTACTTTTAAACGATTACAGTATTCATTGCCTCACAAATTATTGCAACAAATTAAGTTGAATAATAATGATTGCATACTTAATCGTCGTTATTATTTGTAAAACTAATTTCTATATAACTCCTCTAAGTTGTCAACAGTAACGAAAAAGGGCAATATCAAAATCGGGTGTCACACAGACACGAAACAAAATGTGATAACAAAAAAAGGAATAATGTGAATATTATTGAGATTCATGTTTATTACCCAGAGAATCGGAACAATATGAATGGTAATTAGGCTTAGGTTGGCATCAAAATCTGGCAAATTATAGAACGTCAACATTGTGTGACGTTATGCTTCATATAATTAAAAAATGAAAAACAAATACGAATGTACTCATGTATTCTTTTATTTTGCGTATCAATTAATTTGCGTATTCTTAGGAAACATGAATACATTCAGATAACATCCAACCAACTATAAATCTTAATAATATAAAGACACTCTTACATAAAAAATACCAGTAAACCAGTTTTATAGTTTCTTTCAGTATATACAAATACAAATAAAACAGAGTTGGAAAATTGGTTTTCGGCCCTCGCACATGTTCTATGTAATTATTCCAAAGACAGCTAAAATTTTCCTATGGATTAAGATTGTATAAGAAAGATGTTCAATAATAATGTGATGGCCATGTAACTTGGTAACGGTTTGGATGCAGGTGACATGTTGTGTCTGTGCGTGTATAATTATAACAAGAATAAAAAAATATTAAGATATGAAAATAGTTTCAACATTTTCTCAATCCGTCTTCATTGCTTTTCAATTTATTTACTGAATTAATTGATTACTCTACGTATAATAAATGATTAAATCATTTATGTATGAAACATTGTTCTGAAAAGATAATATTTCCGAACCGCTTAATCTATATATTAAATTAAAAATATTATTTACTATGCATATATATGTAAATAGGTACACCGATTTTCGTTCTCCAAGCATTGTGTTTTCGAAATATTTTCGTGCCGGATTATGCAGTTAAAAGAGTTGCTTTTTCTTTTAAATAATATGATTTTGATATTATATTTTAAAAAAATCATGATTCGAACACAAAAAACATTATATAATATTATATTCAACAATTAATACTTCAAACATGTGAAATCCTAGTACATGGTTCTTTCGATATTATACAATTTAAAATTTTTGCTATACTAATGCAGAAAAGCAAGTAACATTTGGGTGAGTTGGTCCCTTCTGTCTCAAATTATGTGACCCCAAATTTACTATATGAATCTCAATAAAGCTATTGTATTGCGTAAAGATGTGAAATAATTATAAAATATGCTTACAAGATTCTTAGGAAATATACCATTGGGCCTGGGCCTGGGCCTGCGTTATTTGATTAAGCCCATCCATAATTACATAATTGCTCATGCTTATCCATGAACCTCCATCCATGTGGAAAACTAGTTGACCGCCGCGACTGCTTCCGGGTAGTCAAACAGTCGGGGAATTCCAACCGACGCAACCCCATAACATTTGAAGTGTTATATAAACACATCTTCAGATCAGCCAAGAAATAAAATATTTCTCGCCGTTTTCCAGTTAACAAAAACCAGCCCATTCCACAGGTAATTCGATGTCTCTTCCACAGCAGCGCCACAGCGATGACGAATGCCCCCACATCGACGGTGTTACGATGGAGAAACGGCTGCTCTCGCTTGTCCGCTTCGAGATTGATGCCGGCAGAATGTCGACAACGAAAGATGCTGTGATGGCGATGCTCCGTATCGCGACATTCCTCACTTCGGTTCTGGGTAAGCAGATAACGGGGTTGCACGTTACCTGCAAATTGGAACAGCTTCGGGACTGTTTGGAGAATTTCATGTGGTTCAAAGCGCTCCCAGGAGTGCACTTTGACGCAGATATCAACCGAGTGACAATCCTGCCGGAGTACTGGGACCGGTACGAATCCCGCCGGGTGAGTATGCCGCGACCCTGTTTTCATTCCCCCAAATATGACTGGTTTTTTGTCGTTGTTATTCCATGGCTGCTGCTTGCAGGATGAACCTGTCGATTTCATCCTCTTCCGTCTGAATGGAGAGCCTAAATACCCGCTCCTGCACGAGGTTTTCACAAATGGTGGTGCAGGGAAGCTGGATATGCAGTGGATCATATCCAGGCTGGACGGCGGACATCCAAAATGGTTGCCGGAGCCACGCGTGAATTGATGGTGGCAACCATAGTGTCGGCGTGAGCAATGTGGCTTTAATTTTTGCTCTCTTGGAATAATATGTGTTTTTAATATTTGGCCAAATTTAGTTTTAGTTTTTGTGGGCCAATTTAGCTTGTTTTATGTGAACCCCTCTTCCGGTATGCGATCCATATGTGAAATGATGGATCGTCTTTGTTTAAAATCATTTTGTTAATGTGCAAGTATTTTCTTAATATGTTATCGTATCTATAATTCATAACAGAGAATCGGGCATGAACCAAAACTTGTTCGGTCTGTAATGACGGTGACAGAGATGAGTAGGTGATACTGGAACTCCCGAGCACACAACGTGTAACACGCACGTAAAAGGGTATGAATACACGCTGACCCCATGTTAATAATTACGTTTTAATAACAAATGTAGGTGGTTGAAATTGGACTGACGATTCCCAATTTAAAAGTTCATATGAACTCGGTTAATTCATTTAGCTATTATTTATTTAGGTTAAGTACATACTGAAGTACACGTGCCTGTATAAGGACTGGGTGACCGTGTAGTTGTTATTGGATTAGTATATTTTTATAATATTCAATCAGATCACACTTCAATATGATAATGACGCAGTATACTTTCACATATGTTTACTCTTATTTTATATATTAACTAAGTTCAGAGGTTGCTTAAGTGGCATTTACATGCACACGTGCGTGTAAATGCAACATTATCATAATGGTAATTGCTATTACGGAGTATTTTATATGGTAATAGTGCAATTGTGTAGTTATCATAATCAGGATATGAAAAAATATACATTTTTATATGTACATATATATATTTAGGGAGAAATTTTAAAGTAACCAAATCCAACTTGTAAATTCTTTTCTAACCAAGAATTTTGAAGTTTTTTTTTCTAACCAAACAAATTTGTAAAAGTCTAATTTGCCCTTTGTAAATGTTTGAAAAAGTCAAACATGACATGCTCCCCCACAAACATTATACACGCGCACACACACATGTACACGTGTATAAATTGAAATTAAAAATGTACACGTTCATTTTAGAAAAAACAATATACATGTTTTGAATTGTGTTACACGGTGGGTCCAAAACAATATACACGTTCATTTCTTTTTGTAACATTTTAAAAAAATTATAAAAAAAAAATTGTACCCGTTCATTTTAGAAAAAATTGTACACGTTCATTTTAGAAAAAATTATACACGTTCATTTTTCCTTTTTTAACACTTACAAAAAAAAAATATAAAAATTATACCAAAAAATTATACACATTCAATTTAGAAAAAATTATATACTTTGAGATCAACTTTTTGTATAAATATTGACCGTGTATAAATAAATTGAAATTGAGATGAACTAATTTGTATAAATTGAAAAAAGAAATAGATTACACGGTGCTAGAAATAAATTTGTACAATTTGTATCCATTTTTTATTTTATTGAATAAAAAAAATAAAAAAAATGGCATGGACCGTGTACTACACGGTGCTTGACCGTGTACTAGGTCCATGCCAAAAAAATTTATAGCAAACTACACGGTGGGAGAGTATTACACGGTCTATGACTGTGTACTACACGGTAGATGACCACTGTCGTTCCATTTTTTTCCCTTTCAGCAATTATCCAATTCAATACCAAAACTCAATTCAATTCACAATCATAATTACTCATACATCAATTAACTAATTAATTGAATAAAATTATACTAATTAACAAAAAAATCTACGAATTCAAAACCTACCTCTTCAAATGCATCCATTTTTTCGGAAACCGGCGGCGGCAACCAGCGGCGTTGCAGGCGGCGGTGAACAGCGACAGTGCAGGCGACGGTGACAGGCGGCGGCAGTTGGGAAAGGCTGTCTTCACCGTGCAGATGTATTTCACTATCATATTCGAACGTGTAGATGTATATGTTTTTAGTCGTGTAGATGTGTATATGTGTTTGGGCGTGTAATCCGTGTAGATGTATTTTTGAATTTTTCAACAACTTTTGACTTGTCCCACATTTGACTACGGGTATTTTGGTGAAGCAAAAATAGTTTGGTTAAAAAAGAAGAGTTCACAATTCATGGTTAGAAAAGAATTTTACAACTTCAAAATGGTTAGAAAGATATATTCACACTATATATATATATACAGTGAGGGACCCACGTAGATATATATATGGAGAAATTTTAAAGAAACCAAATTGAAGTTGTAATATTCTTTTCTAACCAAGAATTTTGAAGTCTTCTTTGTAAATGTTTGAAAAGTCAAAGATGACAGGCTTGCGACAATGTTGGTCCAAAAAAAAATTGTACACGGCTCAATTAATTGTACACGGCCAAATTAATTGTACACTGCCAAGGCTCCACCAAAGTTAGTACACGGCGAAATCAATTAAAAAAAACAATAGTTTTTCACGGCCAAATTAATTAAAAAAACTTAACATTTGTACACGGCCATGTACTATATCCATGCAATCTATACACGACCAAATTTGTACACGGTCGTGTAATTTAATATTTCACATGGTCATTTGTACATGACCGTTTATATATATTTTTTAATTTATTTCATATTTTCAATTCAATGCTTGGTAGTTGGATTTCAATGTGAAAGTGTAATTTTTTTTAATTTATTTCATATTTTCATTTCAATTATGATATAACTACCTTTTGGATTAACTTTCATATTTAATCTTTCAAATAATTTTCAGTCGATACTTAATATTTATTAATCGTTATCGTTATATATATAAAAGTAAGAAGTTATATCTTTAATAGAAACTTTAATTTTCCCGCCAAAACCACTTACTACATTTAGTAAGTTTATTTTATATAGCAATTTAATTTGATTTAATTTAATTGTATATTGATTAATTAATCATTAATCGCACATTAACATCATATCATATTTAATTGTTAATTTATAATTTCATACATAATACCAACTTATCATTATATTTATTAATTAATCATCAATAATAATAACGATAATTTGTACTATTTTTGGTTATATAACTTATTCAATTTAAAAAAATTAAAATTATACCATTATCGGGTCACAATTTGCCCATGCCATAAACATTGATCTATAATATATATATATATATTGTATATCTATATTCATATATATATATATATATATATATCAATGATTTCATCTAGGAGAAAAATTATAAATTTAATTAATATGAATTAATGCAAATTATATTTAATCATGCAATCACCATTTAATTAGGACCATTTTTATGACTAATTATTATAAACTACTCATTTGTAATTGCCAAATGATCGTCAATTCTAGATTACATTAGATTTAATTATGGCAATCATTGGCTAATGGTAATATACTTATTTAATTATAATGATTAAATTTTATTATAGTAATCACAACAAAATATATATACATATATTAGGTGGATTTTAATATAAGAGAAGACACTAAGAACTAATTTAATTTTAAATTTATCTTAATTTGGTGCACTAATAGTCTAATACTATGATTTAGCATATTCTCACATCAATTCAATAATCCCATCAAATTCGTCAACTATTTATTAATTAATTTTGAGATTTACCTTAATTAAGTATCAATACACTTAATCCCCTCAAATCAAACCCCTAAAATCCGTATTAGTCAATGAATACATTAATGAATTAATTAAAATTTCTCATTATATATAATGTTGGGGGAGTCCATTTTCTATCACTTCCCCCATCAATTTTTATTTTATTGAGAAATGCATTCATTTGTTTTTGTACTTTTAAATATCATAGTTCTATTCTATGTAATTTTTACTTGCAGATTTGTGAATCTCTAATTGTCATCTTTCTTACTTGCAGATTTGTGAAGTATTCACTCCATTCCGTTATAGTAGCCACGGTTCAAAAATTAAGAAAAATCGATTGATTTAAAGAGAAGGAGGAATCATGACACATGATGGAGAAAAGAATTATGTTTTTTTTATAGTTGTTGCAATGAGTTAAAAAAGAAGATACATCGACAAATGAAGTACTTATTGGTAATCGTAAAAAAAAAGAGCAATGGCCAAAAGGAGAGAAGAAAAAAAATTTGAAGAAGAGTCGGGCCGCACTTTTTCTTTTTATTCTTTTGTAAAATAATATTGTTGATTTCACAAATTTATTTTGTTATTGGGATGAAAAAAAATATAGAATTTTGTGGGCTTTATTTTACTAAATACTTCTTTTTTTCTTTATGATGGACCACAATTTGTTTTTTTAATCATTAGTATTAAATTGTTATTTTATTGTAATGTATGAATATTCCTATTAATGTTGTAAAATATTGGCGAGATTTCATCAATGGGACTATAGAAAGAAAATAAGTGTGATCAAGCAAGATAATACTTACACTATGTGTATTGGTTATTATTGTTTTTTTTTAATTTATGTTGGGTATTTTAGTTGCATATATATTTACTGCATGATTGAATTGATAGTTTATTTTAATTTATAATTATTTGAAATTGTCCTTGATAATTATTTCTTTATAAATCTAAAATAATGCATGGTCTTGAGGATTGTAATTTTTTAATAAAATTAAACCAAAAAATAGATAACTTGCGTCATTAAATATTATTCATCAATTATATACTAAAATGAGATAATTAAGTAGTTTTCTTCAGCATTGCAAAATTATGAAACAAATACAACTTGATATTTCGCATTGTACACATTCCTAAAGATATTGATTGTAACTATCCAATTTAATTAGTATAATATTAACTCGATTTTAATTTAAAGATTTTAATTCTATAAGTCAATATATTAAAACTAAAAATATTTTTAAATTTAAAAATTTAAATGTTTTTATGTTTGGAATTTCAATTATATGAAATATATTAAAAACAAATTACTCTCATAAATTTTAATTTCTCAAACTAAAGTTGTCACAAATTCAAGAACCCCACTAATTTTTTTTTTATTTTAAATGAACAAATTATTAATTTTTAACGAAATAAATTAAAAAGTTTGAATAAATATATTTAAAGTCTTGAAATTAAATATACATAAATTTGTTATTTTAAATATCGTAAATATATTTTAATCAATTAAGTCTTTAATTTTTTAAAATTTTAAACTAATTTTATACCACATCAATGAAGCGACCAATTATTTTTATAGATAAAAAAATATAAATTGTAGGGCTCAATAATGTAATTATAACGCGCTTCTCAGTCTTTCAATTGAGATAAAATATAAGTATGTGATTCTATTCCTTTAACATTAAATTAAAATTTTAAAGAAAATCAATTGGCATTAGGAAGATATGCAACTTGAAGCTTATGGCTTAATAGGAAGCACCATCAAACTAAGTCATAATTTTAGAAAAGTCTATTTAAATATTTAGATTTTTTTATCAAATATATTAAAAATTCAAATAAATTTACTTGAACTCCAAAATTTAGATATACATTAAAGATCTAAAATTTAAATATATTAATATTTTTAAATAGTTAAATTGTAGTAGAGTGATTAATTAATTCATATGTTAGTTTGAGATGTTCTCTACAAATAAAAGAGATGTTGAAACATCGTTCCAGCCATGAAAACTCTCCCACAATGATGTCCTATTCATTTCACACAGTCCGGAGGAATGATGGAGATGTATATATTTTAATAATTCTCTTAAATGTGTTTTACATGTGTCTTTTTCTTTTTAATTTTTCTCATTGTACCTAAAATTACAAAGGATTCAAATTATATTGAAATGGATTTCGGGCGAACCAATTATGTCATTTGTTTTATTGGGCACAATGAATGAAAATTTATTAATGACTATGGGTTGTCTGCCAATAAAATAGTGAACAGAATTGAATCACACGTTATATATTTTATATGCATTTTATAATTCTTTCTTTTAATTATTTAACTGTAATTTAATTATTTTATTAATTTGTAAAACTTATTTATTTTAAAAATTATTTATATATCTCTCACCGTGCATCGCACGGGATGTAATACTAGTTAGGTTTATAATTTAACATTAGCGTGTGAGAGGTTGAGCTAAAACGTTTCATTAAATTTTTTAATTCTCTTAAATTGGTGAAGATTTATTTCTTAATTTGCTTATTCACGGGGTAAATTAAGAGTTGCAGGGACGTCGACGGGGCGCGTCGGCGTCGGCACAGCGACTCCGTTCGTTGGTTGCCCTCTCTATCGCGCTGTTCTATACGAAGATGCCGCCGTCTACGAAGTTGAACCGAGCTGTGTACACATTTGAAGGGGCCGTGTACAGTTTTGGGAGCAAAGCCATGTATAATTTTTGGGAGGAGACCGTGTATAATTTTTGGGGGAAAGTTGGAAGGAGGCCGTGTATAATTTTTGGGGGAAAGCCGTGTAGACTTTTTATGAGGAGGCCGTGTATATTTCTTTGGAGGAAAGCCGTGTATAGTGTTTGTGGGAGTGTACAATCAATTTCTGATTATTTAGTCAGCCGGGCCCACAATTTATTAAGGGTAATATGGGTACTGAAAATTTGTTTGGTTAAAAAAGAATAGTCTGCAGTGTTTGGTTAGAAAAGAATTTTACAAATTAAAATTGGTTAGAAACATATATTCACACTATAGATACAGTGAGGGACCCACGTAGGGCCAAGGGGAGTCACTGCGGCCCCCTGAAATTTTTAAAAAAAATTGAATCGATATAGTAGTAATATATGATTTTAGCAATATTACATATTAAAATAATTGATTTATTTCCCCTATTAAGTTTGGCAAATTGGAATAGTAGTTACGGAATTTGAATGAGGCCTGTGTTCAATCCTTGACAAGGGCACCCGTTCAATGCAGGGAATTTTATTTTATTTTTTTGATGGTCTGCTCTATTTGATTTCTTCCCTAGGTGTTTGAATGGTTTATATTTTTTGCTTTACTAATCTGTTTTTTTTCCCTGGCTGTTGTAAGTATTTTGGTTAATTGAGAATTATTATCTTCACAAGGGCATTGCAATTTTTGGCGCTGTGTTTAATTTTTTCCTTTTGCTGAAGTGTAGATTCATTTTTATTTATTTATTTTATTTTCAAAAAATCCCAATAGTTGTATTTTCATGTATGCAATTTTATCTAAAAATATATCTTTTTCTCAAGAGAGTTACATCTTAATCATTTGTCCGAAATCCTTTCTAGAGTTCTCTATTTTGCTATTTTTATATATTTATGTTGTGTGATGATCTGCATAGTTTATGCATTTCATCTAGGTATGCCTAACATATGTATAAATATAGTTTCTTTTTTTATGATATTGTCAATTAAACTCCCCTAGTATAATTCTTTGTGTATATGTTTATATGGTTATAATTTAATTATATAAGTATATTTTACAATTATACATATATAACATTTTAATTTATTAGTACTACTAATTGGCACCCCTGAGAAAAATTACTGCGTCCATCACTGTATATCTCCATCATAAGTGTTAAAAAAGGGAAAAACGACGCCTATATCTTTCTCCACATTGAACGTCTACAATATAATATAAGACGAATGTGTAAAATTTCTCATATCCTCAACGTGTACGTAGTTTATAAAATGAGTGTGTCCAAGTTTTTTTTATTAATTTTTGTAATGTTACTCTGCCGAAATATTATAAACATTTCCCTTTGATGTGGTGGATTCCTAGTTCTCCCAGGTACCTTCGTCGGCACAGATTCCCGTGTTCGAAACATGAAGCTAAGTAATGATATTCCAAATGTGAACAGTTTTTTTTTTGGGGATGCTCGATTATATTTCGTAGGTGTATGCTTTTCAATTTTCATAATTATATGATGTTCCTTCATGGATGACTTGTGCTGATTACCTGCTATATTTACTTCAGGAAAGAGCCATTTTGTTTTTTCTTTGTGGGGGGGGGGGGGTTGCTGTTTTAACTATTGTGTATTAGAGGGGTGGATCATGGATTTTTCAATTAGTTGAGTTGAATAAAATTTACACCTGAAGTCAACCCCAATTTGTATGGTAATATGTATAGTCATTTTTCATGTGCGTAATACTTTTACGCAAATTTGAAAAATTTAGGAACATAACATTTTTTAAATCTACAAATCTGAATAGTATACAATAGAAATTTAATAGCATGAAGTCACTGAATATTAGCAAAATTGCCATCAATTTTGCCGCAGTCAGTCAACTGCAATTGGAGTTTATGTGCTTCTGTATACAGTATGGGTAGCTCAATTATTTATTATACATATGATAAGTGAGTATTGAAGCGAGTTAAACATATTTACACGGAAGATGTGTGCCAACGATTTTTCTAAAGGAAGATGGGAATAATTAAACGATTCCAATTTATATGTTTCTGCAAATTATGTACGATATTATTAAAAATTATATAAATAATATCAACGTATTCCCATTTCATATTAAGTATTGGTGTGTGCGGAAATATATATCTGGAGGGGTTCAAATCTATGTTTTCGACTTAAGATGTAATTGGTAATGAAATGAACAAATATATGTAAGGTAAACTCTCATAATGCGAAGTTAATTGATCAGATGTTGTGCAATCTCTAGGAACATACAATGTCATAAATAACTAAGGCCAGACACAGAATATGATTCAATTAGATATGATCAATCAACACACGATTAAAGAAGCCGCCGAATGCTTCAAAATGAAATATGCGCCGCCGGGTCAGACTGGGTCTGGTAATCATACAAAAAAACCCCCTATATAGCCATTACTGACGGCCAAGAGTCCAGTCAGTAAGCGCCATATTGAGCGCCACGAGCGCTAATCGCCACAGGGGATTAGTATTCCCCTAAAAAAAATCAGAGTTAGTAGTTTGTAGTGTTGTTAAATTAAGAACATATAATTACATCTAAATCAAAATGAGCTTGTTTCTTCAGGTGATGCACAGGGGAGGGACGTTGCATGGTCAGGAGGCTGGATATTTAAGGCCCAAGTCAAACAGCTCCGCGCAGTAGCTTCACCTGAATATCCCGCACCTATCTGGGGTGAGCTGGCTCAGGTCGAAGTCAGAAACAAGGCATTCCATGTATTTTATTGCCATAACACCGTAGTCAGAGTCGTTACCCTGCTGGGGAGGATGTCTGAATTGCACCACATCCCAAACGGGCTTGAGCGGTTCCTTCCTCTGCTTCCCCACCCATAACCCAGCAATCTGGCATAGCAAGGGAACGAAGCGGGACATGTTCTCGAATTGTTCAGCTATGCGTGGCCAGTCAGACCTTTTCGATGTAGAGTCATAGACAACAATTCTTTGCTCATTCAATAATATCATATAACAGACCCAGTGATTTCCGTTGACGTTCGCAATGCCAATTACCTTGCTTGCCTCACCCCATGGCAAGCCACCTTCTCGGGGCAATTTGCCCCGAACATAGTCCATCAGCGTCCCAGATACATTCTGTGGATCTCCATTGAACAACAGGCCCTGAAACAATAGCACAAACTTTTGAATATTTACGGAAAATAAACGCATTCTAGAAACAACACAAATCTCAAAAGCTACAAATAGGGATTACGCCATATTACCGTGCCAAGCGCCTCAATCAAAGTCCACCCACTATCAAACTTAGATTTAGCGCGATTGTACTTGAACAAGAGGAGGTTTGTCAACGCATCGATGTGCTGGCACATACAGTCTAATAAATCATCTAATTCTACTTCAACTATTTACAGAAATAACACTAAATCACATTCTCAAGTAAGAACACAAACTACCTCGGAAGAGAGCCAACCATCACGTTTCCTAAGTTGCGTGAACCAATCCCAGTCCACCCTAGACCTACTGGAGATTGGAAGTGGGGTCTCGCAAGGTCTGCGAGTGCACAACATCGGTAAATATTCATTCAGAGACATGGCAAGTGACATAACTAGAAAAATGAGGAAAGTGTTTCAATGAGTAGTGAAAACATACATTCCAATATCTCGTGCATTTTCGTACCAATCTTGGAAGGGCTTGGCATCTATGGCCATGTAAGAAGCGTGCATAGGATCATACAACGAAGGATTACGAATGAACAACTTCCGAGCGGAAGATCTGGCAGATTTCAACTCCCCAGTACAAGAGCCCTTCCGCAATGAGGGCCTCCCTAAAAGCACGGTCGTATCTACCTTCTCAACATCATCTTCGTGATAATCCAACGGCGTACTGTCATCATTATTCTTCTTAAAATCAGGCACATGATAGCCCACACCCTTATTCACTCCTACCTCCTCACCAACGTTCATAAGACACCTGCATGAACGCATAACCTTCTCAATGGAAGCCACCCTCACAAGCAGTTCTTTCAAATTAGCCGCTATTATCTCACTCAAAGTCACCTGCATGCAAAATCATCTTCACTTAATAATGACATTTCAAATAACAGCTTCAAGACAGCACTATGTATATATATTAATATGTAGGTACATATTTACAGATTTTAATGTAAGAAATGCAATATGAAGCTTATATTTGTGCAGACGTCCTCATTCAGAAATCGTGCATCAGGTGAATCGTTGGCTGGACGACTCTTAGACTCTGCGGTGGAATCAAGAGGGGGAATAGATGCATTAATTCTTGCAGACCGGCGTGGACGGGTCGTAGGACGCTGCCTCTTCTTCTTCTGACCCTCTATGTCCACCGCACGCCCCTTCCGCTTTGGAGGAGAAGCCATGCACCCAACCTCGGGTAACAACTTAGCAGGGGAGAGATGCCGTTGCTGCAGACCAAGCCGTTGAAGATGCCTCCATTCTGACTCAGTTGGAGGTGAGAGTCCCTGGCAAATATGAAAATTAGTTATTCTAATTTGCACAGGTTAGTAAAACAACTTAACTCACATTCAAACTGAATCATGTATTACTTAAGAAGTAATAAATTATTGAAAAATTCAGAGGTACATCACTCGACTTCCTCACTGAATCATTAGGTGATCGTTCCAATTACAAAAACGTTAGACGCTGCAGATTAGAAATAGAACCATACTCGAGGTTCAACAGGTTCCGCAGGGAAAAATCGCATGAGATCATCGTAATGACAGAACCCTGGCACCGCCCATCTAAGCATCCTCGGGAACACATGCTCCTTCCCTTCAATATTTTGAGCACAGTGACGCCCCAGGTCGGGGATCACTTCATAAGCCCAAATCTGAAGCGCCACAAGAAACCCAAACGCTTCATAAGCAGGTTTCTTCCCTTGCCTTAACTGATTGTCAAGCACTTCTTTCCGTGACAATGTAGCTTCTACCAGATATTCGAAGGAGACACGGCCCCATGGGTAGTCATTGAACTTGTCAATATCATCGACCAAATGCAGAAATTGCATTTGAATGTTGTTGTCCCTCGTCAAAAGGACAGAATATAATACAAAAACATAGGTTAGCTTCAAGGAAAGTTCTGAATCACCGCCGGATATTTCACACTCTTGCTTGAATGCGTTCGAAATGTCTTCGAACTTGAGAGTTTTCTTATTTGAGAAGCACAAAGCATGGACCAATGAAGAGGTGGGAGGCTCGTAATATCCACTCAATTTCAGTCCAGTAATTAAGGCAAACTCGGCCGGGCCAAACTCATGAACCTTATCATAAATATGGAAACGAAGACGGCTGGGATTATCAGCCATGAGATGATTCCTTACGAGAATGTGATACAATTGGCCCTGAAATTGCATTTCCGTGATTTCAAGGAGAGGACCAAAGCAAGAATCACGAAAGCGACTCAGATTCGCCGCAGACAACAACTCAGGGACTTGTTGCAACAATTGAAAATGGCATCTCAAGGATACATTGCCACCTACATGCATAATCAACAAACCATATAAGAAAAACATTGAATTCAAGCTTAACGTTGAAACCAGCATGCACACACAACATTAAATATTAAGAAAAACATTGTATTCAATATTCATCCCAAAAACTTAATTTAACAGAATACACTGTCGGAACATATATCAAAATTAACCAAATAAAAATGGGAACGTTCGATTATGAGAGAAACGGTGACAAGATAGGGGCAAAAAACTTCCCCCCAAAACATCTACAACATTAGCGCCTATTTAGGGATGTTTATGAAATTCACAGAAAACTAGAGTTTCTGGAGTTCGAATCATAGAAGAACATGTCAGTTGTTATATAAAAACTTACTATAACGACAAAGTTCGTTCATAAAGTGAACAACAAAATAAATCCTCATTTCGAATCAAGAAACACCCCTAAATAAATATGTAGTTGCTGCAGAAATGAACATAACAATAATAAACTTCGCAAACATGAAGAACCATCATCATTGAATTTTTTTTTTACCTTGCCCAGACCGATTGCTACCTTTTCCCTTATACTTTGACCTCGTGGCCATAGCAAGGCTTGGCCGGAGAGAAGCGACCACCGAACAATAATCTAAAAAAAAAAACACGACACACATGTCCATATACGGAAAAAAAGAAAATTTACACGAAATCGTTCTACACGTCCATATAAGAAAAAAAGAAAAAAAACCTTTTTAAAAATGGATATTAGAATGCCACAACATGGAAGGCTAACTAATACTTGCGCACAGGGAGCGGCCGGATCGAATACGATTACAGCTGTCGTCGACCTTCAGAATCCCTCAAGCCCTTCAAGCTTTATCTGGCAAATTTTTTACCCCAAAGTGTTCCCCTTTTGCTCACAAATAAAGTAAAAAACCCAAGGATGTTGTACAAAAAATACAACCACCCCTGCCTCGAGAATGCAAATATAAAACGGTTCATCTCCTCCTCTCCTCTCCTATCCCGTCATAAACTCAGCTACATCTCACGAAATATGTATTGTTAGCATTTTAGACTTTAAAAAAAGGAATATGAACTAAGATAAAGAACATGTAACAACTTAATAATACGTAATAATGAACCCTGCACTTTCATATTAAAATTAAATTAATAAGGTGAAGGGCCATATACATGCATGCAATCAAATCTTACATGCATGCAATCAAATCTTCGCTATGATTTCATTTTTCGTCGTTGGATGTGCAATTGTGAACAGCAGATAACACTTTTACTGTAGTAGCCAAGTCATCATGATAATTGGGAGAAAAAAGTGAACTGGTGTGCTTCACTCAACCCAACCTCCAAATTAAAATTACATTTTTCACCAACCTAATGTGTTATGTTAATTATGTATCATAGTGCCTAAAAGATTTTAACAAGGGAACGCGTCGACCTAAGCCCAAAATAGTACATATAATATTTTGGATAAATAAATATATGTATAAGGAGATACAAAATTTATACAATCGTAGCGACAAACTAATAGATAAATAAATTATAATTTATTCTCATAATTTACAGCTGACTGGAAAAAAAAAAAAAAAGAGGAGCTATATTTTTAAATAAGGTCAAATTAGTCAAAAATTCAGAATATTAAAGAGATTGATTTCAATTAATCATGTTAAAAATTGCAAAAATCATACAGTATGTGATATTTTGCACCCACACACATAGATATATTAAAGACGTGCTACACGTTGCATAATTAACGTGTAGCACGCATGTTTGCAATTCCGTAATACGCAAATTTTTCGGCTTTGTGGGCTCGTATTTTCTGGCCCAATCAGGTCAATGCTACCTTTGTAACATGGTTATGGGATGGGCCATTTATGGTCTCAATTAGGCAGGAAAAATATTTTTTAAGGTTCACTTAACAACGCGATAATCACTTAATAAAAAAAATTTAATGAATTCTAAAAGATTAAAACTTAAAATCACGGAGCAATAAATAATTTTCCAATATTTATATTATACATTCACTAGAAAGTACGGGAAAAATATATAATATTTTTAAATATTTTAAACAGTGAAGAATTTCCTGAATGAAAATAATTGTCAAATGTAACACTTCAACGGCAGAATTAGTAATTTACATATCACTTTCAATAAAATTAAACATAAATTATGAAGTTAAATACATCGGTGTATTTAAAAAATTTATGGTCACAATTAATTAGCAATTCCAGATTCGAAAATAGTCCGTAACATTAACAATATTATACAAAATACAACATGAGTTTCAAATTCGTAAATAACTACATTTTCTTAAATTTATTCTTTCAAATATCACAGATAGGAAAAAAAAAAATCACTCCCATACGGTTCAGTTTCAAAACAAATACATACCGATATCATAATTTTTTAATTGGTCACTTCCAACCTTTCATTCATTACAAAAAATTTTAAAAAATCACTTCTCCAGCGTATCAGTAAAGGCTGGTAAGAACATGTAACACGGCCGAAGGCGACAAGTGTAGCACGTAAGTTTATAAGAATTGACAACAACGTGTTACAGGCCCCGTTCAGAACGTGTAGCACGCGCGTTTGTTGTCTATTTCATATTTCCATATATTTCCTTCAGACAGTATTTAATATTATAAAATTAGAAAGTGTAATCATGAAAAGCAAACAGTCAAAAAGAAAACCCAAGAAATTCAGTTGTTGGTCAGAATTAAAAAAAAATAATCAACCACCGCTTATCGATCTCTTTCTATTTAATTAAGTTGTTTAATTGTCGCACATCTACACATTTTTCATCAAACCGAACGTGTGCTACACGTTGGTGTATAACGTGTAACACGTTCGGCCAACGTGTACTATAAGTTTGAGGTTAGGGTGTAGTACACATTTTCAATTTTTTTTGGTAGTATATCACAATTATTAGTTAAAATATTAAATTTATTTTGTATCTTTTATGTATTTGGATTTATTTGATATTTCGTTTATTTATTTTTGAATTTGTACCGTAATTGAGATTATTTTATCTCAACATCTTACAGGCTAATTTACCTGAAATATGTTAATTTCATTTAAATTATAATGATTAGATTATATAAATTCATTTGATTTGAAATCATAAGAATACTAGTTCATTATAAACTAGATTATGTAAGTTCATTTCATATGAAACTAAAGAAATTACAATATACGTCTTCATTTTAATTACTATAACAAGAAATTAACAATGTAAGCAAAATGACATAAAAAGTTCATTTAATTTTAAATTATAAGAATATTAGTTCATTTATAGATATATTTTGGCAGTTCATTTCAGCCCTAAACCCCGGAAACCCCTAAATCCCTAAACCCCCAAAAACCACTAAAACCCCAAAACCCCCCAAAACCCCTTAAACCCGACAGCCTGAAACCCCTAAATCCTTAAACCCCCGGAAACCCCAAAAACCCCTTTGAAACCACTAAACCCCCTAAAACCCCTTAAACTCGACACCCTTAAACTCCAAAAATCCCTAAACCCCTGGAAACCCCTAAAACACTCGAAACCCCTAAACCCCATGAAACCCTTGGAAACTCGTGAAAACCCGACACCCTGAAACCACTAAAACCCCTGAAACCCTCAAAACCCCTAAACCCCCTGAAACCCTTGAAAACTCGTCTAAACCCGACATCCTATAACCCCTAAAACCCCTAAACCCCTGAACCCCGTGAACCCATACACAACTAGTTCGTTTAATTTGAAATTATAGAAATCCATCGGAAATAAATCATAGGTGGAGAACCATAATGTGACATACTCACAGTTAGAGGTATTAGTGAACTTTGAAAGTTTAAAACTCAAATCATTATATAATATAGTATGTTGTTACTTTTTAATCTTATGATTTTCTTTTGCATCATGTAATATAGTATGATATCACATCTTGATATTATTATTACTTATTGTATTTTGAAATGAAATGAACAATATAATGTAATTTATTAGTTCATTATAAGAGAAGTAAAAAATACTATTTCATTTCATTACAAATCACAACAAATTACTTTATATAAGCTCATTTCGTTTCAAATGGTATAATACAATAATATATTATTGCATTTCATTATAAATCAGAAGAACATTTTTTATATAAATAAATTTGGTTATAGTATAAATTCTTATAATTTCAAATGTAATGAATAGCTTGTATAATGTCATTTGTTATAACCTAAAATAAAATAAATTATATAATGTAATTTCACATAATTTGTAATGGAATTAGCTTATATATTATGTAAGTTCATTTCATCTTAAACTATAACAAATTACAATATATGAGTTCATTTTATTTTAAAGGCCTAATTACAATTTAATGTACGAGTTTGAAGGTTTTAATAGAATAATCAAATGTTTCAATAAAGACAATTTAATTCTCAAAGTGAATATGTTTTAATAGACCGCATCTAACGTTCAATAATAACAATTTAATTCCCAATGTTTGAACATTTTTACTCAAATGGTCCGATATTATAGGCGAATAAAATCAATTTCATCACTTTTTCCGGCAAAAAATCATGTCTATTATATTACATAATTTAAATCAGTTGTAGACAAAAGGTAAAAGTTACTACAAGTTTATGCTGTTGTGGCAAATTAGTACACGCAGAAACACAACATGTCACCCGCCCACACATAGTAGTCTAGCTACACGCAACCTACACATTGAATTTAGTTTTTGGGTTTTTAAAATAATAAATGATAAGAAAATTAAAAAAAGGAAAAATTTCATACAACTTGTGACACGCTCAACTTTCAATTTTTCTCTTATTTGTTATAATTAAAAAAAAAATGAGCTAAAAATTAACTAAAACATGTGACGCGTTTTTGGGAATGAAAAGCTTCTCTTATGTTATTTGTATTTTTTCACAAACACATGCATACAAACACACAATTTTACAACTACACGCACACAATTACATGTACACGCATGTGCACAGAAACACAATCTTTTTTTGTTGAAAAAATTTGTAACTTAATTTTTTTTATAATCGTGACTTTTTTATTATAAAGTTTTCACTTCCACCAAAAAAATGAAAAATTGGAAAAAAAAAATACTAAAATTCAATTCATAGTAATTATTTTGACAATTTGTGGTAGAGAACACAAACGCAATACAACGAACAACTTGATTTTATAATCAACAACAGAATTCGTCATAAGTATCACTATATCTGTGAATGGTGTCGACCAAATATATATATATAAACACACTTTTGTAATTTTTGTCAAAAATTAATGTTATATTAGTTTATTGGATTGCATAATATAGTATGATGTCACGTCATATTATTATTACTGGTGTGTAATAATTGATGCAGTATGTTTTCGAATATTAATTTTATGAAAATGTGATATCAAATTCATACTATTTGAAAAAAAAATCATTTAAATGTATATTTCGGGAAGAAAATAGATGAAAAAATACAATGCCTGATAAATGAAAATACATATATCTACATACATACATACATATATATATGCATAGTAATTGTAGTGTGAATGAATTTTATAAATTCAGCACTTAAAAAGGTATTATCTTTATACATAATTTTATTCATAGAAAAGTTATCTATTCGTATATTATATATAGATTAGTAAATTAATTTACGTACATATAGTAATTATTATATATTGCATTTTTTCACAATTTATATCTAATACTAAAATTAATGCTCCAATTTTAATGAAGTAGGAAAAAATCAGAAGTCCCGTTTGATTTGGTTGATTGGATAAGATAAGATTGCACAACTCACTTATTAATAATCATGGGCTTACTTTCATTGATTACAATTTTATTGTCAAGATAAATTATTAATATTATTTGAATTGGATAAATAAAATTAAAACGTAACTAAATACCGAAACTGCCCTCACATAAGATTGTTATTAGGGAAAATGGTCAAATACACCCTTAATTGTTAGTAAACCAAAATTATTACAAATTAATAAATTATGGTTAATAATAACTAAGATAATAAATACTAATAAATTGATTAATAAACTAACTAAAGGATAATAATAGTAATATAGTATACAAATTTGAATATATATATATATATCGAGTTCATTTATAAAATTATTTTGAATTTTTAAATTCGATGATTCAATGATGAATACTACAATAGATATGCTGAGTATTCGTTTATGATGATTTAATGTTTTGGAAAGGGAGTATGATTTATGAATTTCAGATTTGATTAAATTTGTTTATGATGATTTAATGTTTTGGAAAGGGAGTTTGAAATTAATTGTTTGGTGGGTCCGTTTTACCATTGAAAATAAAGGCGATCACTTAATTGTAAATTTGAAATACACAGATGATGGTTTTTAGATTCAAAACATTTTATGAATTATCTCAATATATATAGAGAGATATATTATAAATAATGAATTTTACATATTATTATTATTATTATTATTATTATTATTATTATTAAGTGTTAATTAATTTATTAATAAATTTCATGGTATTTATTATTTTATTAACTGATAACCATAATTTATTAATTTGTAGCACTTTTGGTTGATTGCAAAATTATGTATATGTGTATGTGAAAAATCTTAGTGTGTGAGAAAAATGTGTGTTAGTGTGTGTTTGTTAATGATGTTAACTTTTCCATCCATAGAAGGGGCAATGTGAGCAATTTTAGAGAGTCGAGGGGGCTAAATAGACCAAATAGTCAAAGAGGGGGCAATGTGACCCTTGTAGAATAGTCGAGGGGGCTATGTGGCCCTTAGCCCAATTATTTAACATAAATTCCCAAACTATTTAGCTAAACATAATATAGAACAATAATATAATACATAGTTATATGTACAAGTGTTATACATTATGATTTTTTTATAGAATAATATGTATTATGTGTTGTGGTTGAATAAGATGATTAAACTCCTCGGGTGGAAGGAATGATATATATTGTACTACTAATTAAATTAGTTAGTCATTGAATCAAGAATTACAACTGTCAAGCAAATTATATTTTTCTTAAAAAAATCGTAAACAGTACATAACATTTTGAAAAATATATTGAACATGAAACCTTGAACACAATATATCACAACAAACTATTAACCAAACTTTGAACTTTTATCATTTCTTTATCATTGAGCAACACATGTTGCTATAATAATAATAATAATAATAATAATAATAATAATAATAATAATAATAATAATAATAATAATAATAATAATAATAATAATAATAATAATATAAATAAATTAAAAGACTATAAATTCGGCATTCGTTTTCGAATAGTTACAATTTAATTATAATTTATGTCTCTTATGTTTATATCGATTTTCTGATTATTGATTAATCTAGAATTTTTAGATATTATTATATTTATAAAATGATATACATATACATATATATATAGTGAAATGTAATTTTTTAATTCAACACTTGAAATTTAGTATCGTAAAATTATTCAAACTTTAATAATTAATTTAAGCAAATTAGTTGAATTGCATGCGATGCACGCTTTCTCTGCTAGTTAGTATGAAAAGTGTCTATGTAATACAAAATAATTTTTTAACTTTTCATACTTAAAGGGAAAGACATGAGTACATATATATGTGTATATATATATACACACATTTATTCCGTGCAATATTGCACGGGTGTTAGTGTAGTTATGTAATACAATCATGAATATTAAACTATACGATATTCATTCACAATTAACATAGTCCAAATGTAGCTCTGCAGTGTTGTTTTCAATATATAAAGCAGGCTACACACAAGAAATTTGTATTTATGAGGTTACTGACACCTTTGTTTATAATTGTGTGTGATATTTCATTAAACTTATAATATGAAAACCACATCATTATTTTGAATTGAGTGACAACTAATCATCAATAGACGTATAATTGTGTCATAGTTACTTATTTCATAGTTGGTTTCGACATTATATAATATATCAATTTACAAAGTTATTATTTGACCTATGAATGTTAATGATAATTTAACGTGCATCCTCCAAATATTTTACACACATACCAATAAATTAAAAGAAAATGACAAATAGCAATTCAATACATTTATGACTTCTCAATCATATGATGAAGTACTTCTAAACAGGGCTCGAATTCAGATTATTATGAATGTAAGCTTATCAAGTTCAAATGTGTGTGAATGTGCGGAAAAAAACAAATTGCGCGCAATTTGACTAGACAATAAATTTGGACTGTGGATGGATTTTTGGCCGAAAGCACACAACTATTCCACAAATGTGGAAAACGATCTAAATTTCTAGTATGCAAAATTTGTACCCATTTTTTTCCAAAAAACAATAGTGGAAATGAATGACACATAATATACAAGCGCACTAAATTCTGCTATGGCTTATGATACTTTCGTAAGTTAAAAATAATTCATTTTCTGATCAAAATGAGGTCAATGTATATTCACATTGGGAGCGGCGACAATTGATAGTGAATAATAGTTAAATGAACAATATGCAATATTAGAACAACACGATTTGGAAATTTGTTCTCCCAAAAAAAAAAAGATAAAAGGGAAATGGAGTTGGAAATAAAAGGCCTTACACAGCCAATTTTATTATTATCAAACATCACTGAAGCTTCTTAACAACTCTTTGTATCCGAACTTGAACATATACTTATCCAGCGAAAGTGAAGCATAGCTCGAATCGAACTCCGTGATGATATTTATAATTCGAGCAAAAATGGGAGCAAAAGTCGAAGCTCGAGCTCCAACTGCAGCTCAACCTCGAACCGAGTATAAATAATACCACCCGCCATCGAAGCTGAAGATATTCAACACCATTCGGCCCGGTTACGTCCCTTATTACGAGGTTCGTCGAGTTACGTGTCCGATTTAAAATTAGGAATTCAGCATACAAAACCAATCAACAACTATTAAATTGGATTAAACCCATCGTATAAAACTAACATGCGTCCATTGAATGATGTAGAAATGTTGCTAACAAAATGGCCACCGTCTCTGTATTCGAATTCAAATTGAAGCCACTGTAATACAATTTGAAATTCAAATTTCAGATATATAAGTGTTATTCACTTAGAGAGACCTAGGCCACGTCTCTACAGTAACGATAAATCATGAGCGCCAGTAGATGCCGAAACCGTGTAACAAGGTCCAACGATGATTCTAGGGGAACAACCTTCTGAAAAATCCTCCGATGGACCTGCATCACCGCAAATGGACCACAGCTAGCATTATCATCCTGACGGTACTGATACTCAAGAAATGGTCGATCGTAGAAGAGCTTCTTATCGATCATTGATCGAGCCTGATGACCCCAGTATTCGCTCACCTGCAGGAGTGGAGGCAGCATATTCATAAGTGGCCAAAGCTGCCGCTGCCGTCGCTGAAAGGACTCCGTATCCAAAATATTGTTCGTCTTATGGTACAACGAATCGTAGACGAAGACAGTCCATCGGTTCAAGTCGATCACTGCAGTCACCCAGTGCTCAGAGACCAAACAGCAAGTGATCACCTGAAGGTTCGAAAGAAATTGATCAACGCACAGTACAAACAATATTAGGTAGATTTGTCATCCACACTTCAAATTGAGCAACTATTTACTTACGCGGTTGGCCTTCCACCAGGGGCGAGAGAATTTCGTCCTCCCCTGTACTAAGTGTATCAAGTCCTCTTTCCACACCCAGTTTGCATAATGACTGACACCGTAATAGTCTTTATAACCGTCCAGCGAATCGGGATGACATTTTTGCCACTCGGCCTCCAACTGATACTAACAAACCCAGCAACAAGGATTAAGATATTACATTTAAGAAAAAAATTGAACAAGTACAAACACTTACAAAGAAGGTTGATTGTAAGATGATCGTATTGTGTGCGCCTACTCCGGGCTTCAAAAATTGGCCCTTTTCCAATCGACGCTGAAATGACCAAAGGACTAGGTCCATCACACCCATATCAAACCAGCCATTTGGGTCCTCTAGGTTCTCAAACCAAGTCCCACGCAGCGGCAGATACTGACCCCCGCCGACCTTCGTCAATGCATCCGGACCCCTAGCTCGAAAGGCCGCGTACAACTGCTCAGTTCGCGAAGAGCTACCACCAACGGCTGACGGAGTATGAGCACTCCGTGATGCTTTAGTAGTGCATGCCGGACGAGACACCTCCCTCATCATAGAAGTTACCTCAGAATCCACTAAGCTACCAGGCTGCGCAGACTGGCTAAGGGCATTCCCAACAACACTTCCCTGTTCAAACGATGCCCAGCTAGTTGAATTAATATCACAGTCATCCTCTACCGAATTTCCCCCCTGCCTGCTCATCAGTGCTGCATCCTGAAGCTGATAACCATTGAGTGTTAGGATTTCTCCGTACATGCTATTAGCAATACGGCAACAATTCCCTCCTCATTACGGATATTCATATCTAGTTTGACCACAATTAAAAAGTGAAAGCGAGCATAAGAGACAGAAGTCCAGTAAAATGTGGTCATTCTACGAGCAATTTGGTGTGAACGAAGGTAAATATTTATTTGAATGCTAAGAGAGAGGATAGCAGTCCATCAAAATAAGTAATGAATGTCAGTCTCATACATACGATAGCAGGGGAGTACAGATTAATGGATAAGGAGGTCAGAGTTGCTCGAATTTGCAATATTTCACGCGCAGAGAGCCTCAGATTTGGGAAACTTATATCTTTAAATATATCAATACTAATTATGCATTAAAGTACAAACATAGATACGTGTCTTAAACGACCCTTACAGGTTCAGCTTTGTTTGCAAACAACCAAACTGCCAAGCAACGAGATAGTCACGGTGATATCTTCTCACAGATTTACTTACATATAAAGAATCTAACTCACCGGCTCGTCGGTGTGACCCTCCGGACCACGGCTAATCTGTCTCTCCCCAGACTGCTCAGACACCAACACTATCTCCTGACTTCTTCCGGGACATGTGCTCCCACTCTTTTTAACCTGTAAGTATTACAATTACATATTAGTAAACTCCAACTACAGGTTCGCACACACAAAATTAAGTATGAAGATTGGTACATGCAAGCAGGTAATAGGCCTAGCAGTGGGGCTCCCACTGTCGCAACCACGCATTCGACCCACTCTTTTGGTCAATACATCCACTTTTTCAACCATCTTGGCCATGAGCTCCTCAAACAGTTGTGTTCTTCTATCCAACTCAACTTCAAACCGAGCAGCAGTCACACGAGCAGCCTCCTCTGTAGCCTGCAATCTCTCTATACTTGTCCACGTGCTGACAACAGATGTGGCCGTCACCGGTACCTTCTGATGGCGATCCCGGCCTCACCATTTTTCGAGAATGGCCACTACCACTAGTACCTTCCACAATGTCTACTTCAACCGTATCTCCACAGCCAGGGGGAAACAATCGAGCAACGTCCTTGGTGTACGCAGATCATCAAATGTAGAAATTGTTGGCATGGTGCATTCCAAACCAACTGGCACAGTGATAGGATGGGTAGATACTCCGGGCTGAATCATTCTTGCTGGAGGCGTACATACTGTAGAAGGGGTAGACACTCTCACAGGGGTGGACACCCCAGGCTCAAGGTTTAATTCTGTAGGGGAAGAGGCTCTACCAGGGGTACACGCTCTAGGAGAGGTGGAGAATACTGGCTCAATGATTAATGTTGGAGGGGAAGACGCACCGGGAGGGGTACAAGCACTAGGAAATGTGTCCGCTGGTTCATCGATGATAAATGTTGTAGGGGAAGAGGCTCTGGGAGTGGTAGAAGATGTACGAGAGGTGGAGGCTACTGCCTCATTGATTAATGCTGGAAGGGACGAGTCTCTGGGAGGGGTAGAAGACCTATGAGAGATGGACGGTGCAGCCTCAGTGATTAATGCTACAGGGGAAGAGGGTCTACGAGGGGTGGACGATCCAGGAGGAATGAAAACCGTTGGAGGGGTAGATGCTCTGGGAGGAGTAAACGCTCTACCAGGGGTGGACGCTCCAGAAGGAATGGTAACTGCTGGACGGGTAGATGCTATAGCAGGAGTACCCACTCCACGAGAGGGGCAAATGCCATGTGATGTGCTGTCTCTAGGCAGAGTCAATGCTCCATCGTCGCAGGCCAGGCTAGGACGAGACGCTGCTTTAGAACGGGTTAACTTGCTTGCTCTCTTCCTCTCCTTATCTTTCACCAGATATCGCACACCAACTGGGTCTGGACACTGTGTACTCCTAAAGTATGGCAATTCCATCTCGGACTCTTGCGGCTCTAGAAATACATGGCATACCAGCTGCAAACAGAGAACGATATATAGTTGGAAATACGATAAAAAATAATTCCAAAGTTTAGACCAACAGCTAACCGCACGCACCACTTCCTCGGTGAATAATGTACCGATACGAATAGCCTTATCATGGAACTTCCACTTCAAACACCTCGGACGTGCATCGTCAGACAATAGTATGGCACAGTGATGCCCGACACGAGGGATGGCCTCGTAAGCCCAAATCTACAAATTTGGACACATGATTGAACTATTACTTATGTACTAAATTGTTATCTCAATTAAGCTGAAAAAAAACTGTGAAGAAACTTTACTTGTAGAGCCCAAACAGGGCCGTAGAAATGGTAAGTTCTTCTATTCGACGTGGTAGCAAAATCAGCGTCTGTCAATGGAATCCGTCTCATATAATTCAGCAGCAAACCAAAGGTATAAGAACCCCATGGGAAAGACTGCCAACCATCTTTATCCTCGACCAAAACCCACACCCAATCTTCAATAACATGAGGCTGGTCATATCCAAACAACATGTTGTAAACAAACAACACGTTTGCCACCTTCACATAATCACTGACATCATCTCCGAGCAAAAAATGCTTATACCTATCAAACAGATCACATAACTTAATAGATTTCCGTTTCAACACCCGACTATAAAAACTGTCGGCAGGAATATCGTGCTTCGCATTTGGATCAAAATCACTCCCTCCAAATAACAGACCAGTCACCAATGCATAGTCAGCAGGGGAAAATCTAATATTTGTCCCTCCAACATGGAACCAAGTCTCGTGATCGAGTGCACCATCTAATGAAATCTCTCGGGCCATCAATGAGTGTAAACCAGTATTGCAGCTAGTCCCTCCAACAAATTTCATAACTTCGCCAAAAGGCCCATTCCGAAACTCTTCAACAAGATCAACATCTCCAACCGTCTTCAATATTTCTATAATACTATTGGAGTAATTCTTCCAGTATAAATTTATGGAACATGAAATCTTCTGCAATGCCTCTCTCCTCCAAGACCAAGGACGCTATAAATTACAAAAAATTGTAACTAAGAATTTAGCAATTAGTGAAAATCATAATTATTTGTATGTAAACAAACTTTATACACAGGCAACGAGTAAATATGAATCTGTAATAGTAATACATATATATATATATATATATATATTTCACTCTAAATCTAGATTACTGAGTCACACTTACACGACTACTGGCCCTAATATTAACAATAAAGGAAAAAGGAACATTAGAATTTGCTGGCATAAAAGTAAAAAAATCAGAAACTTCGCCTCAAGTAAGTGGACGTTACAGTAAAAACATAATCATGAATACTCAACCATTGAAGAGAAGCGGGTGTGACAATCGTTTCAAAAAATTATTAACATAGCAATGATGAAAATTAACAGTTTAAGTTACAGTGATTTATTGCAGCCTCAGTCTGAGATTACCGACAATCTACGCAGTCATTTTCACAACACATGGCTTTCAAGAAGACTACTTGGAACCAAGATCTAACAAAACAAGGCATTGTGATTCAACATTTGCAGATTTATTTGAAATTAGTACATGCTAGTACGTAGTTAATTTCAATGTTCTTTGGATTTGCATCATTAATTAGTGTTTCAAAGAGCATACACACATTTGGTGTTTAAATTAAAGCTAACAGTGCAGCTTTTAATTGATACCTTATTTTTTCACCGCCATTGATCTATTGAAATTTAGATGAACCTCACATGCTAATAAACTTTTTAGAACAGCACGGATTCAAATTCAGTGATAGTTACATACATTACTCACTTTAATTTAAACTGAATTAGAGGGTCTACGGTTTAAATCAGCATTCTGTTATGATTCATTGTTACCGACGAAAAATGTACCAGCCAACGCACAAATAGAATCACAGGAGGAGGAATTTAAAAAAACATAACAAATTCCAGAAACGATCAAGCATTGCAGAATCAGACTCAACTTACCAAAATTACAAAGATGTACGAATTGTAAGAAGTAAAAAATCGCCAAGCACGGTTAAACCCTTTTGCGGTGTGAAAATTGGGGTAATAGACCAAATAGATAATAAAATAAATAAATGCAGACAACACTACACGTTCAAATCGTACGTGTAGACACGCTCAGTTCAAACGTGCCGTAATTATGTAAACCCTAATTGCCCAAATTGCGAGTTGTAATTTGCCGCCAACGACAGAAATTGAATTTACGTGTAACGCTCCATGAATAAAACAATGAATTACACAAATGCACACCTTAATTCACAACCACATTAGACTCAAATTTAGCCCCTTTAACAGATAATTGAAGGGAATGGGAATCAAACCTCTGTCGTATCCTCCATCGCCCAATTACGTCCGAGAAACACAGTAGGGGGGTTTCCGCCGTCGTATTGATCTCCACCTTCGAAGTGTCACCGACGACGGATAATGATAGAAAATAACCCGTGCTTCAATTTTGGGAGTCCAATCTGGCTGCGTGTACTGCGTCTAACGTTTTCTGGAAACGACGGGTTTCTGCGTGTAAAAAATTACGTGTATAGATTTCACAGATAGGGCTTGCCGCGTGTACAAGATGTAAAGAAATAAAATAAAAAAGAGGAAAAAATGAAAACCACATAAATAAAATATTTCTTACTATTAATTCAAATACATTTCGATTTAAAGGTCAGCACCAATTTAATTACAGCAAAATACATATTGTATACCAAGTATACAATATAAAGACCTTTGTCTTCGAGTATATTTCTTATTATTAATTATTAATTGAACTCCATTCTGATTTAAGGAAGTTGGTCAAATTGAAGCGTGTAGGGTGTTTGCAGCTCTCGGAAAATGAAAACCTCACCTAGATATTATAATAATACAAAATAAACATATAGTCCTTATTATTAATTCATAAATCTCTCGGTGTTAACTTATACACCTTTCGGATAATATACTGCATCTATGATTTATACAATTTCTATTAATAAATTTAAATTCAGAAAAACAGGACATAAAAATATTAAAATTCCAGATTAAGGTAACATATTTTTAATTTAACGATTGCACCGCATTTCCACTGTAGGTGCAAACCAAATTAACATGACCATAAAAACGCGCTAATTAGAACAAAAAAAACATTTGTTATGTAAACCTCACATGTAGGCTTTAGGGAAAATTTAGATTAATTGTCGAAAATTTAAATGAATCGGGCCAAGTTTTCAATCGTCGAAAATTTACATGAAGTGCGTGTATTATCAGTAGAATTTTTAAGGGGAATATTTTATTAGATTAGGTTCATTATATTTGATTTCTATATCCTCAACCCAATATTAGGTTATAGATACCATTCTCATTTAATATTTTATATATTAATTCCTAATATGAATATATACACTGTGTGTATATATAATCAAATTTAGCCATATATAATATAAATATATACATAAATTCCTAGTACTAATATTAATATTTCACGGATGAGAGTTGTTCATCCCTAATATTAATATTCATATATTAATTCCTAATATAAATAGATATGGAGTCTATGTATATATATAATGAGATTTATCTATCCAAATATATAGCACTAATATTATATGTACGTCATATATATATTAAGAGAAAATATTACCTTCTCAATTAGTGTAAATAGATAAGGTGTCTATGTAAATATATAATGAAAGTTATCTATCATAATATCTATCACTAAATTATACATACGTAATCCATATAGTAAGGGAAAATATTAGCTGCACCATTAGGAATAGTGATTTAGGCGGGAAAACTTGTTATTTCTATTTCCGATAACTATCTTACTTTTAGATAATAGATATATATATATATATATAGATTATTTTAAATCTATGTGATCACGTTTCAATTAAATCATAGCAATCATGAAATTAATCAGGGGAAATTAAAAATCATTCGTCGCAATATTTAAAATTCTTTCTTAGAGGACAAACTCCGATACATGCTACACACTACTGTATAAGGAAATGAATTCTTTATCAAAAGAGTTGAAAAACAAGCTATACACCACCTTATAATCAATTTGATGATTATAACATGTCAAATCCTGATAATTCTAAACACTATAGTATAATCAAATGTATTCTCGCATATGAAGTCGGAACTAGCTATTAATTAAAGAAAATAATCAAATGGATTGACATAAGTGAAATCCGGATACAATTTGCACGGTAAACTATAATAAAATGGATTCTCGCATATGAAGTCCTGATACACTCTATGCACTATAGTGTAATAAAATGGGTTCTTCTTTACAAAAAATCCAAACAATCATAACACTATAGTACAACCAATTTCATTCTCGGAACTGAAAATACGATACAACCTATAAATTACAGTAGAATCAACTTCATTCTCACAGGTTTCACATTTCATACAAAATGAACTTATATAAAGTGGTGTTGCTATTTTAGACCAAGTGCTCTAATATATTGCTATTTCTTTTTAACATTTAACAAAATAGATTAATATTGCTTAACATTATTTCTAATTTTTTACAAAGATATTATATAAGCTAGCTAATTTAATTTTCCATTATAAGAATATTAGACCAGGGAATCCTCTCACTATGAACTCGTTCGGTGGACAACGAATCGGTTCTTCGGGCGTAATCTGAATAAAACCAACGACATAAATACAACATCCATGGATTAGAACTGGTAATGTAACTATTTCAATTTGTTACCACGATATTTGTTTTATTCAATTTTATTATTTAATTTTCATATATAATAAAAAATTTTACGAAAATTAAGTTTTATAAAATTAAAGAAAAATTTGACGTATTCGAATACCAATTTCAATCTTCTTCTTTTTTTGGAGGGGTTATTATTATTAATATTTCACTTCCGACAAAAAATCGATCAATATAATAATACTTTTCTACATTTCGACTATCGTATAAATTTTTCCCATAATTTCTGGTAGAGAAGACAAACACAAAACGAACAAGTAATCGCCCACCCCATACAATCAATTAATAACACAATTTCACATAACTTACATCTTACCAGAGATAAATACATATATATAGATGTATAAATCACTTTTATACAATTATAAAAGTGTAAATCACTTTTATACGATAGTGTAAATACACTATCGTAACTTAATGTCATTTGTATAAATCACTTTTATACAATTTTAACTTGAATATACATATATATATATATATATATATATTTATATAGAAAATTATTCATTTTTTAAATTCACTATATGTACAATTTTTACTTATATATACATATATATATATATGTATATACTAAATTGTTCATTTATCTATATTTAAGTGCCACGTGTTATAATTAAGAAATAAATATGCTATAAAAAATTAACTCACGTAAATAGAACGTGTAATATGTGTGCAATTTTATACACGCACCAGTAGAACGTGTAGAGTTTCTGCAAATTCTTGCGCTGTTTCATAAATAATAAAATGTATACATTGTTGGAGTTAGATTTTTTCGTTTCCGTCTCCTCAATCAGGGGAGAAATCCCAATCAAAAGAGAATAATCTGCCAACGATTCTTCTACACCTACAAATCCGATCCTTCATCGTCTACAAATTTATTTAATCCGTCAACAACATTTCTCAGTCTTCTTCTCAAATTTTCCGACCTTATTCCGACGACTGCGTCCAACACCGACCACAGAACCTTCACAGGGCTTATCACTTTAGAGCAAAATGTAAATGGGTCATCGCCGCCGGCGAGGGAACCTTCCACCGAGGCCAAGCCCCTCCTCGATCCACCGGAACATCCTCCAACTCGGCCGGAAGCCTGAACAATCAATCACTCGCAGATCTCTCCAAAACCTTTGCAACTGTACTCTCTCTCCTTCTCGTAACCCTATACACGGTTGTGGCATCGTCACCGGAATTTTTAAATCTGGTGCCGAACGAAAATGGCCCACTCTTTCCCGGCAGTAATTTCACCGTCGCAACCATACATACTCGGTTTATTATAATTAATTAAAGGGCAAACAGTACTTACACTTTTTCATTTTTTATTATTATTATTTCAGGGGCAAACCGTACTTTTTAACCATGGTTAACTTTTGACGGAGATTATAAAATTTATAATGGATTCCACGTGGCAAACATCCAGCGGTGGTATGCAGCATGGCTGGTTCTAGCATCGAAAAAAACCATAAATGAGATGTTGGCAAACATTAAATCCTAAAATAGAGTGATGAGAAACCAACATCTGACGATTTTTGAAAGTGCCATCACATCAGACATTAAACTTTGCCAATCTACCAAAACGAACCTTCACTTAATTAATTTATCTCAAATAACAATAACAAAAACAAAAACAAAGACAAATAATGTTTCACTGCTCAATCTTTAACTATAACTCAAACTGCCACGTGCCATTCTCTCTATCTCTCTCACTCTCCACCTTCATTATGTTCTGGTTAGGAAACTTCTCTTACACATATACGCACTCAGATGATAACAGTTCATGTGACAAACTTTGTTACCGTCTTGTTGCACTATTTAATTATTTGGTTTTTTTCTTTTTTTTTTTCTTTAATTTCAATTTGTTCTGATTTAATTTTAATATATTTAACTCTTGTTAATTACTCCTTCTATTCCACAATAATTAATATTTTAGAAATAAAAAAGAGAGGCAATATATTATACCCTCTAATTTCTCTTTCTCCACCTATATCAAATTTTATGAAAGAAGCTAGTCTCATCTATCAAAATAATTAAGTCTAAAATATCAATTAATTGGAGATAACATTAAAAGACTAAAACATCTTATTGTGAAATAGATGGAGCATGATTTATTACAATTTCTGACTATTTAATTTTCAATTTTTAGTTAATAAATAATTATTTAAAAAATTAAATACTAAAAATATTATAATAAACCATAATTGGTTACCCCCTAAATTGACATCTTATAAATTTGGTACCCAAATTACCTTTGGCTTATATTTGGCTAACAAAATCGTGTTATTAAAAGTTACTACCTCCGTTTCATAATGTTTGTTGTTTAAGGTTTTTTTTTTTAGTTTCAAAATGTTTGTTGTTTTATATAATTTGGCATCCTCTCTCCCAATTTTAACCCTTTCAAATCCTACAAGATTTTTTTATTCTAACTTACCTATAATATATGAAGAGAGAAAAATATATGGAGAGAGAAAATATTGTTATTTTTTAGGAAAATATAGATGAATTAGATTTTATGGCATATATAAGGGATGGGTATATTTGTCCACAAAATTAATTCTTAATTCCAAATAAAAAAAATAAAACAACAAACATTATGAAACGGAGGTAGTATATAATTTATGGACTAAAATAGATACTGTATGTATAATTAGAGTACCATTTTGGCAGCAGAAAATGCGAAGGTACCAAAATTGAATATTAGAGATCAAACATTGCCGTATCGGTACTAAATTGTAATTTTTTCAATTTTAATATTTTACAATTACAATAAAATTTTGTGATTTATTGCAAAATAGATACAATTTATCCATAAAATGAAAATCAAGTACAATATTTTATACAAATTGACATTGTAGTAATAAAAATCATATATTAGTATGTTATATGTGCGTGTGTATATATTTTGTAATATTTCATCTTATATATATATATATATATATATAAGTTTTTCGTTCGAGAGAAAAAATTGGGGGTGTATTTTATAACAAATTACAAAATTATGTTATAATTGTAAACTTTCAAATTTTATGTTATAATTGCAAACTTTCAAATTTCATGTTAAATTACCAATTGTGTCAAAATTCATGTACTTTTTCATAATTAATAGTCTTTAGTGTTCCTCAGTATCGGTTATCCGGTGTCTACATAAAGATTTTATTTTTAATTGAATTTTAATTATCTCCTATTTTATATTATCTTTATTTAATATGTTAATTTACTTTTATTAATAATTAAGATGAAATACATTTACAACGGAGATTCCAACTGATTTGCCACACATACAAATTCAACGATTCTTGCCCGACTTCACAAAATAAATACCATATCATTAGTATAGGAGTATTATTTATACTCCCTCCGTCCCAATTATATAGTCTTATTTCTCTTCGCACGTAGTTTAAAAATATTTATGAAAACAAGATATTGAAGCTAAACTTCCAATAACACCCCCATTGAATATTTATGACTTTCAACATTTAAGTTGTTATTTTTTTAATTTCCAAGATTCAACAAGGGTTTATTTGTACATTACAATGAAAATTAATAGTATTTATAGTAATGAGAATATATAATTGAGACACCTCAAAATAGTAAAAGGGACTATATAATCGGGACGGAGGGAGTATATAACTTTAGAAATACAATCACCTATCAATTAAGGATCTGATCAATAATCTGAATCTTTTTTTTTTCTTGGATGAAATATATAATTATATATTGAGGTGAATAACAAAGATTAAATAGGGTTGAGCCTCGATTTCTCTTACAATATTTTATGTTATATATATAGACACACACACAAACATTATTATAATGTCATTCATTACAATAATAAGGTATGCATTTAATACAAACCATGTCCACTAATAAGTGATAATTGTAAAATATGAGCAGGGCCGTCTCCAAGATTTATGAGGCCCCAACAACTATATGTCTATCTAACACAAATATTTTACTATATACTTATAGTTGATATTAAATGAAAAATATTAAACATTAGTGAACAATGAAAAAATAAAATATAATCAAAATTACGTACACCAATTCATCGACAAATAATGTTTTTGGAAAATAAACACTAATTAAGTTCACACTCTTTGCGCTTTTTGTTGTGCAAAAGTATCAATCAAAATATTGTATTCAAGCTCAACTACCATTTTTTTCTCAATAGATAACATGGTCAAACCATTCAATCTATCTTGTGACATAGTTGATCGAAGATAATTCTTTATCAACTTTAGCTTGGAGAAACTTCTTTCTGGTATAATCAATAATATTCTCTACCAACAAGTCAATCTTTCTTTGGGACAAATTATCCTCCCAATTTCCCGGATCAAACAAATCCTTCAATTCTTCACCACAAATATCTAAATTATCATTAATTTTTTCGGCATCATTCACAATTTCCTCATCCATTTCGTTCACTTCTTGACTATCAGTTAAATGAATATTATCCCTCAAATCATCTCTTTTAACTTCAATTATAGATTCGATAGGTTCTTCATCTGCAGGTGCAATAGGTACTTCGACAATAGGAATCGTAGTAGATTTTACGTACCTATCGATGGATCCGGCTAGAGATTTCATAATGGTCTCTTGTCTTTCTTTTTTTATTTTTTTTGAATTTCCTGATTCGAATTTTCTTTTGTCTGTCATAATTTATCATGTGAATCTAAAAAAAATAATATGAATACATCAATATACAATATGTTAATACCCACAAAATTTACTAGAATAGAACTATAGAAGAATAGGAAAAAAAAAAAAACATACCATAAGAGTGCCAATAGAATAGTTATGTGCAGTACACAAGTTTTCATTTTCTGCTAATCTCAGTCTTCTCTGCTATAGCTTCTAATCTACTTTCCTTTTCTTCTGATATATCTACCATTTTTTTCTTTCTTGTGTATAAAGCTTTGGTTTATTTTATTTTTAATTTAAATATACTTATACTTATTTTAATATATAATTAATAAATTTTTTTTTAAAAAAAATTGAGGTCCTAATTGTGGGGAGACCTTAAGTCCATGTCCAGGTGGCCTCCCTCCGGAGATGCCTAATATGAGATATAAGAAAAAAGGCTCAATTAACGAGAACTCAATTGTGAAGTAGGGGGTTGTTCGGACCATCAGATAATTGAGGTTGTCGTTTCAAGCCTCAGAAAAATTATGGTCCCATATTTCAAAATCATATTATTTTATGTATGCATGTATGTATGTAGCATGTATATTATGGATGCCTAATTTTTTCAAAATTGTTTAGTGTCTCAGCGGAAATGTATTGGATTTTTTTTTTTTTTTTTTTGGAGTGGACATGGTTGGAGATTGACTAGTAATGCAAAACCATTAAGCCCGCGTTGAACTCAGATAGTGTGCAAAATCGAACTAAAATAAAATAAAAATGAATAAAATTGAACTATTTGGTTTGATTGATTTGGTCATTTTTCATTAATTTTGGTTTGATTTTGAATATTAGAACCAAAATATAGTTTGGTTCAATTTCAATTTAAGTAAAAAAGATTTTGGTTAAAATCGAATCAACCAATATATATATATATATATATATATATATATATATATATTATTTATAATTTATGATCTATAATTCTAATATTAGTTATACCTAAATTAATAAATCTAAAAGGTATTATATACCTAAATAATAGTAATTTTAATATTTAGTTTCAATTTTCTAGTTTTAGAATTTTTCAAATATTTACTTATTTAATATACTGTTTATTATCTATTGAGTGCATGTTATTTTCTTTAGATATAATTATTTTGGAAAAACAAAAATAATAATTGAAAATTCTGTTAAACCGAAAACCAAACCAAACTAACCAAAGAATTATGATTTGGTTTGGTTTGGTTATATATATTATTTTGGTTGATTCAATTTGAATTTTTTATAGAAATTTTTTATTTGATTTTAATTTTGTTAATTTGGCTCGATTTTATACTGAACCAACCATTTGCACACCCCTAAATTTGGGTACCCATTAATTGGTTGGCAAACCCCACTGTTGCCCCCCCGAAATCGGGCACTCGGTCAGGTAGGGGTTATATTTTTCTGTGTTTATTTTATTTTTTCTAATTATTTTGTCGCTGAATGAATAGTTTGAAAAATTAATGCAACTCCTCCTCCTTATCTATTTGGTTTATCAATCCTGCTAAAATTATATATATATATATATATATATATATATATATATATATAGGGGTGGGGTTATATAAAAATAACCCCTTGTGTGAAAAATGAGAACACATCTCACACCACATCCATCAAAAATCAAAGGTCCAGATTTGATGAAAAAGGCGGTGGCAATTTTGTAATATCTGAAGAGTTTTTCGCGCGGGGGTATTACTGTAATTTGGTAATTCTTATAAAAATCGCGGAGGATTTGATAACAGATCATTATGCTAACGAAGTATTATCATAATGCTAACGAAGCATTATAGTTATGCTAATTAAAGTTTTCAAATATTGTTGGCGAAAAAAATATTCTAAAAATTAATTATAAACCTAATTCGATTTAATAAACCCTAATTAAATGGAAAAAATCATAATTGGATGAAATAAACCTAATTAGATGAAATAAACATTGATTGGATGTGGTAAACCCTAAATGAGTTTAAAAAAATCATAATAATAATATATTTGTACTACATTAGCATTATAGTTTTGGTTCGTCAGCATTGCGAATACACTATGTTAGCATATGTCAATACTCTATCAACATACGTTATAAATTATAATTGGATAGGATAAACCATAATAATCAATTAAGAACTATAAACAAAAAATTAAATTTCAAAAGAATAATGATAATTAGATGGAATAAACCATAATCGAGATTAAATAAACCATAATTGAGATTTAATAAACCCTAATAAATTTATACTATGTTAGCATTATGATAATTCTTTGTTAGCACATCGAATATATTATGTTAGCATATGACAAATGCTTCATTAGCATACGTTCATATGTTATCATAATGCTGACGAAGAATTATTATATGCTAACGAAAGCATTTACAACCTGGGCACGCGTAAAAAAATTTCTTTTTTATTTTTTGTTCGTATTTTTCATCCAAACATAGCCTTTCGACATCTTAAATGAAAGAGCATGAAGAGAGCTTTAATTTGATATATTTTTTGTGTGTATTGGATTAAAAACGAGGAAGTTATGGTCGATTAAAGTTTTTAAGAATTTTTTTTTAATTGCTGACATCATCAATTTTAATGGATTTGGACGAAAATAGCCCTCCTTCCTTATTTTTTGCCCTATTATTTACGAAATTGCCACCTTAAATCTCAACCATTGGATCATTAAATTGGATGGTGTGAGATGTGTTCTCATTTCTCACACCAACCATGTATTCTCATATGATCCATATCCTATATATATATATATATATATATATATATATATAGAGAGAGAGAGAGAGAGGAGAGTTCAATTGTGAATAATATCCTAGTGTGTTAAATGTGAATTCATCTCATCCATTAAATAGTGTTTCATAGATGGTTAAGATTTAGTTTGTTTAATGATGGATACATACTTATTTTTTGTAAGAAGGACAAAATTGTCATTTTAGTTATAAGCATAGCTATCAAATCATTATTTCCTATGATCACGTCTCTTCATCATTGCATTATACATGTTTGATTAATGTATTAATTTTTTTATTTTAATATCAATTACATTTCTAACTTCCCATCATATATATCTCATCATGTTCAATCTTGTATAACCACACTTCAATGGCGAACACACCAATTCCAAATGGAGATAAGGAAAATCAAGGTCAATTATAAAATATTGTACTTTATTTTTGTTTCATGTTTAAATGTTTAGGATCGATGTCGATAATTTAATTTTTCTATTTTCGTACCCATGATTCAAAGTTTATTTTTCTATTATTATATTTCATCTTTTTTTCTTCAGTAGGAATATTTCAAAATCTATCTCATCATGCTATTTATCTAAATTTCAATGCTATTTTTACCGTTTTCGTAATGCTAAACGAACCAAACAAACGATGTTCTTTGTGCGCTCAATTTTCTCTTTCATTCCATAATTTTTAATGTTATTTTTGTAATTAATTATTTGTATGCAGTAGTAAGAGTGTAAAATAAATCTGCTATCATCTTTTTTATCTATGTTGTGTTTTGTTCGCAGATGTCGTTGCTTCTAGGGTAACTCAAATTGTTGTAACTCAAAAGTAAAATATGTTATCGCAAAAAATAAAAACAATTTCAAAAACAAATGATCAACTTCAGAATTTCTTTTCTCATTAGATTAACCTTTTTCAAGATATGAAAAATAGCATCATAATTCTCAATTTCATTATTAAAAAAACAAAAAATATCAGTTCGAACAAAAAAAAAATTCACAACATCTTTTCCCATTGGATGAACCTTGTTCAAAATGTGAAAAATAGCATCATAATTCTCAATTTAAGCATTATAAATAAAAAAATAGCATCCAATTATATATTCCAAATGTTCTCACACAAAAAAAAAAATCACAATTCGAACAGCAAAAATTAACTGCTCAATTTCTTTTCTCATTGGATTAACCTTGTTCAAAATAGGAAAATCAGCATCATAATTCTCAATTTTAGCATAATAAAAAAAAAATCAACAACAAAAAAAAGAACTTCAACACATCTTTTCCCATTGACGAACCTTGTTCAAAATAGGAAACAATAGGATAACCATTATCAATTTAAACATCATAAAATCTAAAAAATAGCATCCAATTACATAGCACACACATTCTTACAAAAAAAAAAACAAGCAAACAAACAATTTCAAACAACAAAAACTCAACTGTACAATTTCTTTTCTCATTGGATGAACTTTGTTCAAATTAGAAAAACTAGCATCATAATTCTCAATTTAAGCATTATAAACAACAAAAAAATAGAACCTTGTTCAAAATATGAAAAATAGCACCATAATTCTCAATTTAAGCATTATAAATAATATATATATATATATATATATATATATATATATATATATATATATAGGGTATTACTCTTTATGCTAAGTAGGTGTGGCTCGTAAAAAAAAAAAAGTAGGTGTGGCTCGTGGCCGGAGTTATTATTCATGAGAAAATGTCAATATTGTGCAAAGTTGAAAATATTATAATAATTTTTTAAGTAATACTTTATTGTTAGGTATTATAAAGAGATGATAGATATTTATGACACTCTAATATAATACTCCCCCCGTTTTGTTTTATTTATTATTTTATGTTTTTTATCTAGAATTAACAATTAATTTTATAGACAAATATACTCATCTCTCATATATGCCATAAAATCTTATTCAATTATATTTTCCTAAAATATGGTTTGTGATAGAGTTAAGTTAGAGAGGGTGTGTGTGAAAATATATAAAACAACAAATATTTTGACACAAAATAAAAAAGTTAAAACAACAAATAAAACGAAGCGAATGGAGTATTTATTTGTAAAATCAAAATTCATGATTATGCGAAGCCTCGACATGTGCTAACCAGTTATTTGTGATTACATATCACACCATTAATGTGTGATATGTAATACTTATATAATTATTAAAAAACTAATACTCAAATATCCTTACCAATATTAATTAAAATACCATTATAATTCACTCGCACAATATATAGTGACTAATTAAATGATGTTTTAGGAATTTGAATTTTAATACATCTAATCAAACAATATATTATTTAATACATATATTTTCATACACGAAAACAAACATAATATTGATATCTTATATAGTAAAAGACATTCCGCTCTAAGTTATTCAATCTTATAGAATCTTATCTTATCTTAATCTTAACTTTAACCTTAATCTTAATCCTAATCCTAATCCTAATCCTATCCTAATATATATAAAAGTAAGAAGTTATGCCTTAATTAGTAACTAAATTTTCTCCCCCACTTACACTTACCGGAAATGAAAATATAATATTTATTAAACAATAAATAATTATAAATTGGAAAATCATTATCTACAGATCCAAAAATGTTAAATTTATATACACGGCCAATTTCATTCAATAATTTAAGATGATAATCATTAATATTTTTGAAAATATTATTATATCTATAATATATATTCTATACATCGATCTACATATAATTAATTATTAATATATTATATTATAAGTTTAGTTATTATTTTATAATTACATAGTTATTTAATTAATATTACATTTCTAATCATAAAAATATATGTTTATACTATTAAATCAATACTTTACAGATACAATACAAATCATTCTCACATTTTTCTTAATTAATATGTTTGATCTTTCAATACAAATTAGACACACAAACACACGCGCACACATATATACATTGATGTTATAATACATACATATTTGTTATATATATATTTTACCTCAATTAATTATCCCAAAATTTAGTTTATCAATCAATTATTATTGTTTCTTCAATTAATCCAAAAATTTTGAATGTAAATTATGGATCGAGTGATTGACTATAAATATGAAATTAATGGACCAATATAAGTTTCCATATGCGGACAATGCATAATATAAGTTTCAATTAACCATTATAAGTTTTCATAATTAGTGAGACAATTACACTAAGATTGCGCCTATTGTTTTAATTATATTATTTGTACCAACTCTTTTATAAATAGTTGCACCATATCACCTTTTGCATCCAACATATTGTATTCATTTGCATTTTTTTTGTGTAATAGTACGAGTTATTAATTTTTTTTTTTTGTATTTTTTTTGTAAGAGTCTTTTGAGTAGTGCTTGGGTGTATTGTTTGTCACTAAGTTTTTTGTTTATTTCTATTGCAGATTAGAAGAACGTACAATCAACAGAAATCAGTCTCTCCCACAATGAATGAAAATTGGAACTCATTTTGATCAAATTTGCACGACATTCTCTTTCATGTGGAAAGAAAACAACCTCAATGGTCATGATGTTTTAATGTCATTGTGTATTTATTTATTTTAATTTGTATGCAAATACTATTACAATTGCCTTTGATTTTGAAATGAAATTTAAAAATGCAATTGTTTTTTCATGCACTGTATATATTGATTTAAGAATGAATTTTATGTAATTTTTAGAATTTTTTTTTGTGATGATTATTATGCCAAAGCAAATTATATAAAATAAAACCAATTGTATTGCAAACACATGCAATTGCAACAAAAAAAAGGAAAAAAACCCACCATAAAATTTAGTCATTAAGTTTGAATAATTATATTGCGTTATGTCCTATTGTGAGTCATTAATAATAACTTTTTGTTGCCTAGATTTTAATTATAATTCATGTAATATTGACTATTTACAATTAAATATGATTATTTTAAAAACATGAAGTTAACAAAACATATTTATCTTTATGCAATGAAATTCTAATATTGCACTTGAATTTATTTGTATACATTTTATATAATTTTATAATGATCATCTTCTTGCCATCACTAAAAATCAAGTTCCATTTACTCAATCAAAATATCTTTAGCTTTAATATTTTTCTTATCCATAGTTTGGGCAACTTTTCTAATCTCAACTTTCCAACAAATATTGATAATGGTTGTTTGGGAAAAACTCAATGATTAAAAAATTACTTATTCATTGTTTAATGGTTGTATATTATATGTTATATAATTAATTATATAACTCCATTAAGAAAAATATTAAAAAAATATTATTACTTTAATAGTATCTTACTAATTAGAAAAATAATTGTAAATAAAACATAGAGTCGGAAATTAAAATACCCATTCTTATCATGAAAGAACCTCTTTTACCCACTATAAGAAAAGCATTCAATAAATACCCAATTTTACTCTTATAACCTTACCTTTTCATTTTTCAATGTGAAAGGACATGGACCCCATATGTGTAAGAATTTTAGAAGGCTTTTTGCAGGTTTTGAAAGGAGTTAGAAGCATTTAATTTCAAAAGTAATATCCCCACCAACTCCCCACACGTGCAATAAATTATCACGATCGTCGTAACAACGTCGGGATATGAATATCAGGTTTTCAAGAAGCATATTATCATTTTGATTGTGATCCGATCGTGATTTATATGATCGAAATTTTACGATCGTGATTTTTATTTAACAGGCAAAGACTATAGGGTTTATTGAAACCTATTGTAATTTCAATCTGATTATATGCTAAAGAATATCGGGTTTTCTATATTCCGATCGTGATTCGATCATGATTTGTTAATCGTACTCAAAATCCGATGGGGTAAATCCCGATGGGATAATCCTGATCATAATCCCGATGGGGGTAATTCTGATGGGATCAAAACCTGATGGGGTAATTCTGATAGGATCAAACCCGATGGGGTATCCCGATCATAATCCCGGTTGGGTCTATGGGATCAGAAACCCGATGGGGTAATCCTGATCATAATCTCGATTGGGTAATTCTGATGGGATCAAATCCGATGGGGGTATCCCTGATCATAATCCATATTTTTTGTTTTTTATATTTTTACATTCTAATATTCAATGTTTTATATGTATTTCTCACAAATAAATGTTTAAATCTGTTTACTTAGCACAAGATGGATTTGATTTGATGATTAAGTAATTAGATTGATGTTGGACCTATTGCACCATCCCTACTCATAATACCTTCATATATTGTTCAAGAGCGGATATTCATTCTAGTTTGGAGATATTTTCGTTTGTATTGATTTAAATTGGGCACTTGGATGGTTATTTATATTTTTTCCAGTGTTAATGAGATGTGCAAGTTGAGCAAGTTACTAATTAAAGCTTGGAAAACTAATATATTCTTAATTTTTGCAATTTTTTTGATCTTTCCAATTGGGATCCCGATGTGTCGACCGATCGTTTCACGATCGGAATTCCGATCGGAAATTTGATCGGTTATGTAGCGCCCCGGTCCCGAAAGACCGTGGAAATGGACGCCACGGGGGTGGGAATTAAGAAGCGGGAAAGAAATGGGGTAGTTTAATTAACAACGGGGTGATAATCCAAAAAGGATTAATGTTTGGAATAAAATTTAACAACCGAGTATGCCAAAGATAGGTTATGCCTTCCGAAAAATTAGACAGCATAACCTCTGTAACTAGAGCGAATCCCCGTTTATAACGGCTTATAAGAGAAGAATGGAAGTTGTAACAATTCAATAAGCCCTTTCATAGGCCAAACGGAAACAAATAACCAGATACCAACAATTAATAGACCCATTCATAGGTCGACAAAAGAAACAGACACCAATATGCTGAACAAATGAAGCCCTTCCATAGGCCAAAATGAATGATCAAATAGACATAACGAAAGACGGACTTTCTCCCCTTGGAATAATTATGTAGCTAAGCATATGATACATGTTAACTAGGAAGTCAACAAATGTTCAGAATCAGAGAAGCAGAATCATATCAACAAAATACCAAGATTAGAGTTCTTAGCATTTAGCAAAAGAATACCATAAGTGAGAAATCTCAATTCTTAACAGAATACTAACAAAAAGGGACAACGGAAAAATATGTAAATCATAATAGCCCATATTTCAACCTCGTCACCTCCACGCTCCAGCCTACTTACCTGAAAATGTTTGAAAAGATTTGGGCTGAGTACTAATGCACTCAGTGGGCAAGTTTTACAATTCAAGTTATGCAAATCATTTTATTAAAGTAATCTATCTGTGTTCATGCAGGTAGTGAAACTTAGGAGGTTTAAAAATTGGAAGCAACCTAAGTTCACCAAAACATTTTATCGTGAAGCGCTTAAGAGTATAACCCGTCACTGCCCGCAACCCAAACTACATCACCAGCGCATAACGTTGAGTATGGCCATAGTATACCCAAAGAGTATAATCAATAAGTGTTTCATTTTAGTCTCACCGACAAGGAGTAGGGCAGGACAAACAATGCATGCATACTGTAGCTACTCACATTGACACAGCGCTGGTTTATGAGACTCCGACAACATACAGTAGCATGTAAATATTTAACACAGATAGTCACATATGCAATTTTAACAAAGCAGAGCTTAATAACTCGAAAGATACAATTTGCAAAGATATAGTATAGTATAACCCACCTTATACATACAGAAGTCCTTCCCTGGTTCCCCTAGGCTAAGATGCTCTAACCATCTCGAGATTCAATCCTTCACCTTCCTCGTAAGTCACGCAAATCCTACAAGGATCGATCTTCAGCTCAGAACGACTACTATATTTTCGGAAATTAATCTACTGTAATCCGAGCTATTATTTAATTTTATTCTTTTTAGAAATAGATTGCGCGACTCTAGAGACCTCGAATAATTCCGACAAAGAAGGAAATAAATTCCAAAATATTATTCTTGATTTATTGGGACCAACCGATTTGACAGGGGTCTCTTTTCAAAACTTGCCATTTTAATCGATTTTTATCAGATTTGTGCCACGGCACTTTCTAACCGTTCAAAAATTATGAAAATATTCAAGGACCATCCTATATATGCCAAGACTATAGTTTGAGAGTTTTAGAATTTTTCGATAACACATGACTCCAGTATAAAAATAACTGCTTATATTAAATAATCGATATTATTCAAAACTCATCCGAAAATTACGAAATTCGACTGGAGCATAGGAAATATTATTTCGAGCAACTTTCGAGAAGAAACTTTTTTGATTTGATGACCCAAAATGGGTGAAACGGGAGTTTCGGTAAGAATATTCACAGATTTTAGCTGAAAATGTATCGGTCTCGATCGAGCTCGATACTCGTTGGATTTTCGCTCAAAAGTACAATTTTTGATAGTGCAGAAAATAAGAAATTTAATGGTGTAATCAGATCAAAGATCGGACGGCTAGATCATAAATTCGAAACTGGCAGATTTATAATGTAATATTCGGATCCGGATTTCAAACGACAAGAAATCAAAAATCTATTCCGGTTAACTACAAGATCCAAATGATCAAAGACTATTTATAAAAAGAAGATTTCTAATACGACTATCCAGGAAGAGTAGATCTGAGATTTACATAAAATGAGAACGGGAAAAAATACCGAAAACTCACAACATCAAAAATCGAAATCGGTAGAATTAAAGATAATCGAAATATAAGCATATTTAGAACTTGAAATTTCTAAATTCATCGGTCCGAATGACCAGAATCGGAGAAAGTACCTTCTCCGAGGAATTGGCAGCGGTCACGATGATTTTCCATCGTGATCATCCTTCGTGTCATCATTCCAATCATGTATTCGTGATCTACGCGTTGACACCTTCAAAATGACTATTTCAGAATTGAAATAGGAAACTAGAGTTGTATATTCTCTGGAAGCTGCTCGGCGTTTCGATTTTGAAAATGAATGAAAAATGAAACCTTAAGCACCTATTTATAGAGGAAAAATAAATAGGATAATAATGAATAAAAGAAAGAGGATAATGATGGAAAAAGAATAGGATAATTAAGAATAAGATAATCTTTTGAAAAAGAAATTGGATAATGACGGATGTGCCTTTTTATATTAAATTTATTATTTTCCAACTTAAAGTTGTGCCAAGAGTTCATTTGAACTCGAAATTTGAAATTTCAAAGGTTGGCATGATTCTTGAAACATTTTCTATCAACCCGAGAAAAATATCATAACATATTTTTAAGACAATTTTTGACCAAATTAGATTTAACAGATTTCCCTGGCTGCGATTTTCCTTTATTTGAGTTCTTTAAGGACCCAGCTTATTTTCTAACTTACCAGAGGTTAACATAAGTTGAATTAAACCTTCTAAAATATTTCGGGGTGTTACAGGTTACACGATCGGGATCCCGATCAAGTTTTCTTTTTATCCCCATATTTTTTGTTTTTTATATTTTTACATTCTAATATTCAATGTTTTATATGTACTTCTCACAAACAAATGCTTAAATCTATTTACTTAGCGCAAGAGTTGGATTTGATTTGATGATTAAGTAATTAGATTGATGTTGGACCTATTGCACCATCCCTATTCATAATACCTTCATATATTGTTCAATAGCGGATATTCATTCTAGTTTTGAGATATTTTCATTTGTATTGATTTAAATTGGGCACTTGGATGATTATTTATATTTTTTCCAGTGTTAATGAGATGTGTAAGTTGAGCAAGTTACTAATTAAAGGTTGGAAAACTAATATATTCTTAATTTTGTGCAATTTTTTTGATCTTTCCAATTGGGATCCCGATGTGTCGACCGATCGTTTCACGATCGAAATTATATATCCCGATGATATCACGATCAATTCACGATCAATCCCGATAATACTAGATTGATCGGCATAACGATCGAAGCCCGATGCTGATTTTGATCGGTCTAAACATGACTATGGAATTTATCCCGATAACATCACGATCGTATTCAATGAAAAATTTAGATAACGGTCGTATTCTGTGAAATCCCGATCGGAATTTGAATTTTTTTCAGTTACTCGTGATTTGTCAGTCGTACACACAGACTTTATTGTAAGGGACAAAAAATGTCACATTGTTAGTACAATCACATGTTTGTTTGTGTAAAATAAGTACATTTGTGTAAGGGTGGTGTAAGAGATGTGTAAGAGATCACTTTTTGAGGGTATTTTAGACAAACTGAGTATTTATTGAATGTTTTTCATAAGATGGGTAAAAGAGGTTTTTTTGAATAAGAAATGGGTACTTTTATGTGTTTTTCCTAAAAAATATATACGGCTGAATTTCTAAAGAAGGGCTTTCTCATTAATTCATTGTCTAAAACCAAAAAAATTAATGGTAAAAAATATTGTATTAATTAGTCCACCTTATAAATATTAACCGCATCCATTTTTTATATTTATTTTTTATATTCATTAGTTCGCCTTATAAATATTAATCGCATTCATTTTTTATTTTTATTTTTATTTTTTATAATTTTGTAAATTTATTTCATGATATATATATATATATATATATTTATAATTGGTTGCATATAAAAGTATAATAAACAATACATATGTTCTTACACAAATTATTTATTTACACAAGTTATAAGGTATATATACCCCCCCCCCAGCAGAAACACACACTTAACTTGTGCTCACCATGTTAAACTCAAAATGTTTGTATCATTTTATTCTCTTTCAATTTCCTTGGTTACACGATAATTAACTTATTTGTCTAAACTAAACACATATTTGTGAATTTAAAATCTTTTAGGTTCATATATTCGTCGAACTTTATTTGTTTTGCACAATGTATTATTTTTGTTAGATTTTCAATAATGTTTTTTTTCGTAGTTTTATTTATTGAAAATGAGTTTATAATTTAAAAGTTGTGTCAATTTTCATCTTAGATATTTGAGATTTTATTCAAATATTTTAGAATAAAAAGTATTCAACATTTTAAATATCTAAACATAATATTACATGAATGAATGTATTTATTTAGTTTTTGTTTAAATTTGGTTGTTCAAGACAATATGTAAGGATTGGAAGTTTCAATCACCATTACCAAATTTTGTAATTTCTTCCCAAAATAAAAAGGATAGCATAGTTACAAACTAAGAATTTTAAATATTGAAATGCACACGAACCTTCAGTACAGCTTGAAAAGGGCATCGAGCAATATCGAGCTTTAATTCATTAACTAATTCGCATTGATTAACTAAATTTTATCGTATTTACATCAAGTATTACATGTTCTATTATTAAAGGCCTTAATTATATATGTTTAGAAAGCCAAATTATTTATTCTTTTTAAAAGTCTTATATATGTTATTACATTTATTATAAGATTTCATATAGACTTTTAAAATATATAATACATTGAACAATAGATGAGCAGTGGCTACCAATAATATAAGATGCTTAATTTTCATATTTGGATATAATTTTATTATTGCATTTTTTTTATTTCTTGAAATTTATCGTGTACATTTAGGTTTATTTTACTATTTTCCACACATTTCATTGTTGAATTTAGTGTAATTAATTTTATGTTTGCATTGAAGATTCTTAATTATTTTATTTGCATAAAGCAATTCATTATTATTTTTTAAGTTTATTTTTATTTTTATTATTTTTTATGTTATATCATATAACAATTATTCATTTCAGACAAATAATTTCACTTATTGATATTGTATCGTGAAGTAGTTTATCTCTGTCAAATCCTATTTGATTAGTTTCACTAATATACGAGACTTTATGCCTAAATTTTAGAATTTTGATTGTTGGGAAATCAAATTATGCTAAATCGTGTCAAAAATAAATCATGTTTTTAGATAGTAAATTTATTTTATAATGAGTTTCAAATCGGTGAGAGCACATATTCAAATATTTCTATGCTGCCTTATTTGATCCAAGGAATTATTTGTAAAATACATTTCAAATTCTTTAATATTTTTCTTTAGTAGTTAGATATCATATGTATATTTTACATATCATTATTCGGTATTTATTTAACATAACTGCAAGTGCACAGTGAGGTTTATAGTGTAGCGGTAAACAAGAGCATCGTATCCACATGGAATTAATATTTAACTAACTAAGTACTAGAACTTAACTCCTAAATGCTGTCTAGACAACCTATTAAAGTGCTTGAACTAATTAAAGAACTTAAATAAATGAAAGAATGAAAACACAGAGAAGAAAGAGTAAGTAAGAAACAGCGGAGAAAGATGAATTCTAGAGTTGGAGAATTCTTATCTAATATTTAACTAATTCATCATATTCCTATGTAGAGACTTAAATATAGCTAGAACAACCACAATTGAACTTTAAACCTGCTCTCGAAGTGTCTAAAGCGTGAATCACACAACTAGTATTAACGTCTACATTCAATACCCAGCATGCAACTCCTAATGGCTCCTAGGGTCTATTGCTCTTTCAATTAACCGCAACCTTCTCGAGTGATATTGATTAACGAGTTAATTACTCCAGATCACGTGTTAAAACTCATCTTTCAATTTATGAATTAACACATCGAATTGTATCATGTATTGATCAGTTAAACGATACAGATAAACACAAGAGTAATCAAAGATCAAGATAAAGTCATAGAAAATATGATAAAACCAATTAAATAAACTTCATAAATAATTCATCATCCAACCCTAGAAAACTAGGGTTTAGCTATCCATATAAATATAGAAAACTAAAATACAACAAGAAATCATGTCTAACATAAACAAAGATAAATAAAATTCAGAAGTAATTATTCTGTCTCTATTCTTGCTCGGCATGAATTTCTTGGTCTTGCTCTCCGTGTTCTTCTCTGCAACTCTCTCTCTGTGTTTAGGGGATGAATATGGTATCTCTCCCATCTCAATTTTGTGCCTCATATCCTTTTTATATAGTTGGCGAAGTCCAAAGCCTAAAAGGAACCAAAATCGAGCCCATAAGGAAATTCCGGAAAATCGCTAAAAACTTAGCACGGGCCGTGCTATTTAAAATGGCATGGGTCGTGCAAGTGGTTGCAAGGGCCGTGCTAAGCGTCTGGAACAATCTGTATTGGCGTAAATATTAGCACAAACTATATGCTATGTATTGCACAGCCCGTGCTATCCGACATCACCCGACGCATTTCATTGTTTTACTCCGTTCTCACTCATTTCTCATCCAATTGACCTGATTCTTTTTGCAATGTGTTCCTTACTTTATTTCCTATCTTATTATGCTCATTCCAAGGTTATTTGAAGCTCACACACAAAATGGTATTAAATCCATTCAAAACAAACAAATACGTGATATTGCACAAAATAAAAAAAAAAAAAACTATGCGAATCTTGTCACTTAATGTATGCGATACCCATCATATGATATTCAAATGAACCTCAAAATAGATAAAAAATATGAAGCTATCAATCATACATTAAAAAAAATTATTTTTAAATAGATTAATTCCAACCTAATATATTGAAGTTCTACAAGGAATATTATATGTATTCAGATATTTTGCATCAATTTTACACGTAAATGGTATATCATTTCATGGTTGATTGATGTATTATTATTTTGAATTTAAGTACCTAAAATATTGTAGAGAACATACAATTACATAAGTGGGAGAAATACGTTCAAACTATAAAAAAATATGAAGTATAAAAATTATTAATATTTATTTTTAGTTTAAAATATAGGTTAAACTCTTCTAATCTAAATGTCTTAAAGTCAAAATATAAATTACCCAAAAAATATATTAATGATTTCAAATTGAAGCCTGAGACTTGGTATGAGGTAAGGTGTCATCCAACCATTTACATGCCTGGAAGCAATTATGGCATGTTATGGTTCAACCTGGAATTCATTATTTTTTGTGGAAAATATGTACTGATTTTATGTACAAAATCAAAAGTTGATTTGCTTGAGGATATTACATTAAGAAGAGCCATGAAATTGAAGCGAGATCATATGGTGTCAGAACGTTCATGTTGAATACGATATCAAACTCTTTGATTGATACTTTAAGTTGATGTATTGCATCGGTTCCTACCTCAATTTTGTTAGAATTTGTTGCCTCAAATACTGTGAAAAACAAAACCACGCGCAAAGTTATATAAAATGTTGTAGTCAATGTTACTCACATTACCGACAACATTGTCACAGAAATTTATAAAATAGTTTGCATGGAAATAACTTTGAAACACAAGGAGAAAATAGTTTGTGAAAAAGTCAATGTGCAAATAATTGAGTTGATGTTGAAACTAGTGTTAACCACTATGCCTTCAACACGTAGCGAAAATTTAAAGAACAATTTGCATGAAATTACACTTTACTAGTGTTGAAAATTACAATGTTTATGTTGTCCAGGTTCACTCCCTTGATAACACAGCATATAATACATGGAACCTATTCTAGTTTCACTCACTTGAATAATTCCTCTCAAAATCACTATCTAACATCTAGATAGCTAAATAATATATCTACTCGAAGAACTACTAAGACTCAATCTAATCAGTACCTACACACACAACTAAGATAAAACCTATCTATAGTTGATCTAGATAATAGATCTGACGTCGAGTTGAATGTTAGCAGAGCTCTAGTAGACACAAATGCAAACTTCAGGTTTTCTCACTACTCAAGGTGATATTTTCTCTACTTGCATACAATACTACAGAGATCCAACAACACTTGAAAAATCAACTTTCTACAAACACAACTAAGATATATAAATCTTAGTTGATCGAGACAATAGAGACGATGTTCATCGCAGTGTTGAAGAGATCTCTGGCAGAAAAGTGACGCAGCCTTCAAACTTCTCACGTTCACTCCGTGATAGTCTCTTCGACTGGGTGACTCAAGCTCTGGATTTTCTCACATGACTCGTGATATTTTCTCTGCTTGAGCACTTTCTTCTAGAGTGAAAACTACTATTTATAGATCCCTCTATATGCAGCATTTTTCCAATATTTTCTCTTCGGTTTGCAGTAGCTTCCATGATCCCTCAATGGTAGTGGATTGGTGTTAACTGCCTCCAGCACAGCTTCACACGTTCTTCACATCTTCATGCAACTGCTCCAGCATCTCACTATTAAAATCTGTTAGTTAGTGGATAAAAGAAAGAGAAAACATTGTTCCTAAAAAGTAGGAACAAACTTTGACATTTTCAAGGTAAAGTTTATCCACAATCTTAACCACCTATATCCACTATTTTAAATTCAATTTTCGCGGATATATTTAATTAAGATTGACAAATAAATCAGATTAATTCAAAAGAGAATTAATCCTAAAAACTAGGAAATGATAAGATTAATATTTTCTATGTTTTGATCAATGTTGTAGGAATGCTGTTACACATCGTGTATAACATTGAGAACAATGTTATCAACAATATTAATAACATCTGATGTAGCACCATTCCTAATAGATTTGACTTAGGATGATATTAAATGGTTAGTTAGAGATGTGAACTTTTAAAACTTTAATTTCATTCACATGTAATGTAATAAGGTAGCTCATGTTTTGGATCCACGATCAACTATGTGTAGAACGACCCCCTTCAATTGTAGAGTCACTAACTGATTAAGAAAGATGTAATTGTTTCTTAACTATTAAATTGTAATTATATCTTATTCATATTTGTTCAAATTATTCCTTACAATTGATTGTTCTACTATGTAAACCTATAATAATGAAATTAAGTAGGGATAAGGGCCAAATTGGCCACTGAACTTATTTGGGGGGCTCAGTTGACCCACTGCAATTTTATTGGGCTCAATTGGGCCATCGCATTTTAAAAATCGGGTCAATTGAGCCACTGCGTGACGGAGCTCACACGGCCTCCGCTAAGTGGGCATAAAACGATGTCGTTTTGTTTAATTTTTTATCCGACCCACTCCTAACCCTTAACCCGACCCACTCATAATCCCTAACCCGACCCAATCGTCTAAAATCCACAAAATCAAATTTGTGAATTCTGTTCTTAGTCCAAAAATCATATTCGAGCCATGTTTTGGTCATCCCCTCTGTAAATATGGTGTTATTGGTCAAACAATAGCTGCAGCCGCCCAGGCTACCCAGATTCCATCAACAGTTACCAGCACAAAAAAATTGGCCAAAAAATCTGCAAAGATTGCTCATGCTTCTGCCCGTAAATTTGCCAAAAGTGCCAACAAAAATTCAGCCCCAAAATCCAGAGAAAAATCCACACCAAATTCCACAGAAAAATCAACACCAAATCACAATGAACAATCCCCAGAATCTGACTATCATCCCTCTCCAAACCCAAAAATTCAACAAATCAAAGCCCCAGCCCTGCATCCAAAAATCCCATCCACTTCCAACAAAATCTGAACTCCAGTTCAAAAAATCACAACCCATCTGTTCTCAACAATCCTCCAGACCATAACAATGTCTCAAATCCAGAAGCTCTAACAGAAACAGAAGAAGAAGCTCGGTCAGATGTGGAATTACCTGGAATTGTATCACCGGACCTGCTATTGTCGGGCTGTAGCGCCCCGGTCCCGAAAGACCGTGGAAATGGACGCCACGGGGGTGGGAATTAAGAAGCGGGAAAGAAATGGGGTAATTAAATTAATGACGGGGTGTTAATCCAAAAGGATTAATGTTTGGAATAAAATTTAACAATCGAGTATGCCAAAGATAGGTTATGCCTTCTGAAAAATTAGACAGCATAACCACCGTAACTAGAGCGAATCCCCGTTTATAACGGCTTATAAGAGAAGAATGGAAGCTGTAACAATTCAATAAGCCCTTTCATAGGCCAAACGCAAACAAATAACCAGATACCAACAATCAATAGACCCATTCATAGGTCGACATAAGAAACAGACACAAATATGCTGAACAAATGAAGCCCTTCCATAGTCCAAAATAAATGATCAAATAGACATAATGAAAGACGGGCTTCCTCCATTTGGAATAATTATGTAGCTAAGCATATGATACATGTTAACTAGGAAGTCAACAAATGTTCAGAATCAGAGAAGCAGAATCATATCAACAAAATACCAAGATCAGAGTTCTTAGCATTTAGCAAAAGAATACCATAAGTGCGAAAGCTCAATTCTTAACAGAATACTAACAAAAAGGGACAACGGAAAAATATGTAAATCATAATAGCTCATATCTCAGCCTCGTCACCTCCACGCTCCAGCCTACTTACCTGAAAATGTTTGAAAAGATTTGGGCTGAGTACTAATGCACTCAGTGGGCAAGTTTTACAATTCAAGTTATGCAAATCATTTTATTAAAGTAATCTATCTGTGTTCATGCAGGTAGTGAAGCTTAGGAGGTTTAAAAGTTGGAAGCAACCTAAGTTCACCAAAACATTTTATCGTGAAGCGCTTAAGAGTATAACCCGTCACTGCCCGCAACCCGAACTACATCACCAGCGCATAAAGTTGAGTATGGACATAATATACCCAAAGAGTATAACCAATAAGTGTTTCATTTTAGTCTCACCGACAAGGAGTAGGGCAGGACAAATAATGCATGCATACTGTAGCTACTCACATTGACACAGCGCTGGTATATAAGACTCCGACAACATACAGTAGCACGTAAATATTTAACACAGATAGTCACATATGCAATTTTAGCAAAGCAGGGCTTAATAACTCGAAAGATACAATTTGCAAAGATATAGTAGCCCACATTTCTCAGGATTCTGAAAAGCTAACTCCTGAAGAATCAACCCTGATACTCTTTCTCTAGTTCAGCTGGTACTACAGAAGGTAAACTTCAACTCAGGATAATCGCTATATTTTCGGGAATTAATCTACTATAAACGGAACTATTATTAATTATATTCTATTCTAAAATAGATTGCGCGACTCTAGAGACCTTGAATAATTTCGACGAAGAAGGAAATAAATTCCAAAACGTTATTCTTGCTTTACTGGGATCAACTGATTTGACAGAGATCTCTTTCCAAAACTTGTCATTTATCCAAAGTTTACCAAATCTACACCACAACACTTTTTAACCGCTCGGAAATTATAAAAATATTCAGGGATGATACTATACATGCCAAGACTAAAGAATGAGAATTTTAGAATTTTTCGATAACACATGCTCTCAGAAATAAAATAACTGCTTAAATTAAATAATTGATATTATTCAAAACTCATCCGAAAATTACGAAATTCGACGGAAGCATAGGAAATATTATTTCGAGCAACTTTTGAGAAGAAACTTTTTCGATTTGACGACCCAAAATGGGTGAAACGGGACAAAAACTCACAGATTTTAGCTGAAATGTATCGGTCTCGATTGAGATCGATACTCGTTGGATTTTCGCTCAAAAGTACAATTTTTGATAGTGCAGAAAATAAGGAATTTAATGGTGTAATCAGATCAAAGATCGGACGGCTAGATCATAAATTCGAAACTGACAGATTTATAATATAATATTCGGATCCGGATTTCAAACGACGAGAAATCAAAAATCTATTCCGGTTAACTACAAGATCCAAATGATCAAAGGCTATTTATAAAAAGAAGATTTCTAATACGACTATCCAGGAAGAGTAGATCTGAGATTTACATAAAATGAAAATGGGAAAAAATACCGAAAACTCACAACATCAAAAATCGAAATCGGTAGAATTAAAGATAATCGAAATATAAGCATATTTAGAACTTGAAATTTCTAAATTCATCGGTCCGAATGACCAGAATCGGAGAAAGTACCTTCTCCGAGGAATTGGCGGCGGTCACGATGATTTTCCATCGTGATCATCCTTCGTGTCATCATTTCAATCATGTATTCGTGATCTACGCGTTAACACCTTCAAAATGACTATTTCAGAATTGAAATAGGAAACTAGAGTCGTACTTTCTCTGGAAGCTGCTCGGCGTTTCGATTTTGAAAATGAATAAAAATGAAACCTTAAGCTCCTATTTATAGAGGAAAAATAAATAGGATAATAATGAATAAAAGAAAGAGGATAATGATGGAAAAAGAATAGGATAATTAAGAAAAAGATAATCTTTTGAAAAAGAAATTGGATAATGACGGATGTGCCTTTTTCTATTAAATTTATTATTTTCCAACTTAAAGTTGTGCCAAGAGTTCATTTGAACTCGAAATTTGAAATTTCAAAGGTTGGCACGATTCTTGAAATATTTTCTATCAACCCGAGAAAAATATCATGACATATTTTTAAGGCAATTTTTGACCAAATTAGATTTAACAGATTTTCCTGGCTGCAATTTTCCTTTATTTGAGTCATTTAAGGACCCAACTTATTTTCTAACTTACCAGAGGTTAACATAAGTTGAATTAAACCTTCTAAAATATTTCGGGATATTACACGGGCTCTTCATCTGATGACGCCTCTGATGAGGATCGACTCCCTCTCTTTCGTGCTTTACTCCAGAAGTTCACCATCCTTCCGAAACACAGTGTGCCGGCTCCAGCGGCTGCCTCCCACGCCTCTGCACTTGAGGCAATTGTCGCTCTCTTGTCGGAGCAACGACCCTCGACACAGAACTCCTCTAAGTCTCGTCGGCCACGTTTGGGTATGCAGACGGGCGATTTGTTCATTTCTGACATCAATGTGGATTTTGGATGATTGGGTCGGGTTAGAGATTAGGAATGGGTCGGGTTAGGAATTAGGAGTGGGTCGGGTAAAAAATTAAACAAAACGACATCGTTTTATGCCCACTTAACGGAGGCCGTTAGGGCTCCATCATGCAGTGGCTCAATTGACCCAATTTTAAAAACGCGATGACCTAATTGAGCCCAAAAAAGTTGCAGTGGGCCAATTAAGCGCCCCAAATAAGTTCAATGGCCAATTTGGCCCTTATCCCAATTAATTATTTAATACTCTTGCACTGCATGAGAGAATTGATAGGCAGAGAAGATGGTTTCAGAGAAGACATATTATTTACTTATTTAAGGAAAAAGGACTCGGTTGGAATAAAAGGATTAAGGACTAAGGAAGTGTGTGACATTGTCGTCTAGCTTCATAAGAGGTGCTCAATATACATAAATAATTCAAATATTAATTTCTAATGTAAAATAATTGATTTCATACTACGTGTAAACCAATATTTTACAATATAATTTAATACATTCATACTTGAATATAAGGAGACGTAAAATGATATGATGTCGAAGATGGATTTCACTTATTCTCTACAAATAAAAGATATGATGACGAAATAATCAAATTTTGGAAGTGTTGCTCAAGCAATGACGACTCTCTCTCAATGATGTGCTATCCACTTCACACAATCGAGAGGGATGGTGAAGATGCATATATATAATATTTTTCTTAAATGTGTATACTCTGGTGTGTCATTTTCTTATTATTTTTTATCATTGTAACTAAAATTATAAACAATTTCGATTATGTTTGTTATGGATTTTGACAGAACTATTTATGTTATTTATTTTATTATTTTTATCAGTTATTTAACTTTAATTTAATTATTTTATTCGTACAAACATTAATTATAAATTACTTATATATATATCTCTCCGTGTATCGTACGGGATGTAATACTAGTTGTCAATCAATTGAGCTAGCCCTTAAGAAGCAAAATAAAACGGAAAAAAAAAGATGATTTTGATTTAAATTTTCACTTATTGATTATGTGATCATCTGATTTTGTTTATTTTATATTTTTAACAAATCGAGAAGTTTTTTTTTTCTTTTTCTAGAAAAACTTATTGAATTATGGAATTGATGAAAAAACATGAATATTTGTATGTTACCTGGATCCTAAAGTACCTATTAATTTATAAGGAATAAAAATATACCCAGACATCCCAACTATATGGTATAATGAATAGAGATCCTCTAGTCCTAATTTTGTCTGTCAATCGTGTACTAACATTAAAATTATACGTAGTATATTGTTAATAATATTTTTTGTAAAAATAAATTTATTATATTAGAACTAATTATAATTAATATTTATTGCTAAAAATTAAATTTTTTAAAACTTATATACATTATGTTTGGCATAATCAACCCCAAAAATTAATTATATTAACTAAAAAATGCAAATTAAATATTAAAAAAAATTATAAACCTTAATTGGGTGGAATAAACCCTAAATAAAATTGTAAAACTATACTAACCTTAAATCAATTAAAACTGAAGGAAAAAAATAAAAGAAAAATTAATAATTTTGAGGTTTGGTACATAATTGGCACAGACAGGTTAAGACTAGAGAATCTCAACTGATGGTATAATATTTTGTTTCTCTCAAGTAGGTTAAAAATTATTTTAGGAAACGAGCTAGTTAATTATTAAATAAACTTCCTATATATTATTCTTATTTAATGAATTATGAGACTTAACATAAATTATGTGCGCATGAGATCTTCAATCTGGTCCAAAATTGTATATCACAACCGTGTCCCAACATCAAAATTAGTAATATTTTTTTTCATTTTTTTCAAATTTAATTTCTTTTTGTTTAATTTAAATTTATATAATTATTTTGAGTTTCTTCCACCCTATTAGGATTTATAATTATTTGTAGCATTTATTTTTATTATTTTTTATTAATATAATTGATTATTAGCTAGGGTGATTATTCCAAAGTTATAGTATATGGATTTTTAAAATTTTGATTCTCAACAATTAATATTAATTAGGACTGATGATAATATAATAAATTTTATTTTAATTGTAAACATTATTAGAATTACATATTTGTAATGTTGGGACGACACATATTTCGGACTACAGGGGATCTTGTCCATTTTTTTTTACTTTTTATGGGCAAAAAACGTATTATATATAAAGCAATAAAAATTGTACAAGTGTTTGTAAAGTATAAAGTCTTGGACAAATCCAATGGGAATAACAACTATGCGTATACGCCAAATAAGTTCGAGTAGCAGGGTTGGAGTAGAAGTCGTTTAGGCAGATACAACTGACGAAGCACAATCAGAATGCTAACGTAGTACATATATATTATTGATACGATTTGTTTTGACTCATTTAGGATTTATCACATTCAATCAAGGTTTATTTAATCCAATTATGTTTTTTTACATTTAATTAGAATTTATTAAATCAAATTAGTTTATAATTATTTTTTAGAATATATTTTTCGCTAACAATATTATAAAATTTTAATTAGCATCATGATATCGCTTCGTTAGCATGATGATAATATTTCATTAGCATAACGACATGTTATCAAATACTCCACGATTTTTATAAGAATTATCAAATTACGTTTAATACGCCCGTCCGAAAAACTTTTCAAATATTACTGAATTGCCACCATTCTTTTAATCAAAATCGGGCTTTTAATTTTTTAGGATTGTGTGGTGTGAGATGTGGTTCTAGTTCCCACACTAAGATTGGTTTTCACCTAACCCCTCTCATATATATATATATATATATATATATATATACATATAGGGGTAGCTTATAATGAGTACTATGCTTTAGGTGAAAAATGTTATTGAAACAAGTTACAATTGACTGGAACTTGTTACAATCTGAATTATAAAGAAACAAAAGGAGTAGAAGAAGAACAAATGCAGGAATTGAGATAACACAAATTAAGGACAAACAAACTGGAACTGAAGCAGGTTCCGGCAAGCCGAGTCGAGGGTTCTCTCTCCGTAAGACAAATTACGCCACAGCTAGTGCTCACGGTCTGGCGATTTGTCTCTCAAAAATGAAACGGCTTCGTCCTTCCGGCAGTAGCACCACAAGTCCGGCAAAGCTCTGGCGAACTAGACAACGTCGAGAACTGGGAAGCTGAGACTCGAAAGGAAGTATGCAACAATATGTTTGGTAGCTTGTGTAGAATGTGGCCCTTTGGACTATGCAGGATGTCCTATTTATAGGCACATCTCCACTGCAGGGGACATCAGCTAGGGTGCCCAACAGCTAGGGTTTGAGGGCATTCAAACTAGGTGTTGTAACTGCCAGGAGTTATGGCTCTGCAATTAAACCCTCCAGGAGTTACCTTCTGCAGATCCCGACAGGTGTTCCATGTCGGCTTGGATCCCAACACGTGTTCAAGACATCTGCAACTGTAGATCCTGACATGTGTCCCATGTCCACTCGGATCCCAACACGTGTCCAGACAGCTGCAGACTTTGACTCCTGACAGGAGTTACATTACAGCCACTAACTCCACCAGCTCCAGGTGGAAGTTGCTGGACATCCACCACTAAGTGCACCCACGACCCGGCGATCGAGATAGCCGATCCGCCGACCCGCTCCACGATCCACCATTTCTGTACCATAAAACTGGTACGGCTAAGCCCCGGAAGCCCACGTACGGCCAAAGTCCAATTGCCAAGATCCAAGTCGGAGGACGAGGACGAGATGAGACGAGCCGAGCACGGGCACCGAGCATGGACGGACGCGCGCATGTGGGCTCATGGCCCACATCCTTGTGTACTTAATTACTTCACTTAAGTGTTAATACACTTAAATACACTTCTTAACTTGATTAAGAAATCCATGTGAGATTATTTAATGTGTCTTAAACACATTATCCCACACACCATAAATGCCTAATCGTGTGACCAACTTCAACCATTTATTTCTTACTCACCGAAAATCAGATTTGAGCAAATAAAAATACTACGATTATCTACTCACAACATAGAACAATCGTATGGTATTTAATTCCTCCAAAATTAAATATCCCGATCACGAAAAATCGGATAAAATAAGTTAACACTCAATTTATTAAATTCAATTTTCCAACAAAAACTATGGACTAATCACAGCCCTCAAATTTGACTAGATCCATGGCTAAAATTAAATTGAATAAAATTTTTAAATCCAATAATAGAGATGAAAATAATATACAGAATGACATTAATGTAATTATGCATCGATTTTTTTATATAGAAACATGCATATATATATATATATGAATATCCCCAAGATACGATCATTAATGATACAAAATCCAAACGAATGATCGAGATCGAGAAACCTAGATATTAGAATCACTTTTATTCATTCCAAAAATCTAGAGAAAGAACGGCGCTATAAAAAGAAAGCCGATCAACGCCATCAATGGTACCACAAGAACCACCACCACCGCCTATTTTCTTGGCGGCCGACAACATCAATAGTAATGACACCACCACTACCGCAAGAACCACAGTCGCCTATTTGCTCTGTTTCACTGACGAGATATAAACAAGGTAATAGAGAACTATATTTTGTACGTTTTCAAATTTATATATGTTTTTTGTAGCATGGCTTCTAAAAAAAATCCTCATTAGAATCTATGTTGAAGATTCAAATGTTGTGTAGCTACAAATGTAGTAACCAATGTGATTGTTTAAATGCCTGTATGAATGGTTGGCGTAATTTTTTGTTGCTTATTAGTACGATTACTTTATGTATGTAATATTAGTGATTTGAATGCTATATGATTGAAGAAGCACAATCTGGATTCGTTTCTAAGTTATTGATATTTTGTAGCTTATTTAAGATGCAAATATGTATAATTGGATATTTGTATTTAGTTAGTTGATATATTAGTAGTAATTTGTAGCATCACTAAAATAATAACATATTTTTTGTGTAATATTACTAGTAATTATTTATATTTGCTACAATGTACATGTATTTTTTTCTATCTTGATCCCTTTTGAGTAAAAGTGAGTTTTTGGTTGATTTGTGTCCAGGTTGTGAAGAAATATTTTATCCAAATACTGAAAAAAAAAAATCAAACCATCATTAATAATCAGTTTTACTTAGTTTTCCAATTGAGGGTTAAATGATTGTATTTATTGGTGAAAAAAGGTAAATTTGTATATTAATAATGATGTTTCGAGCTTGTTGCAATTTTAATTAGACTTTACAACTTATTAAGCACATTTTTAATACTTTGAAGGCTGCATTAATATTGAAGGAGTCATCCATTTTTTATTTATTGCTAGTTTATTATTCTTTTGTAGCTTATTACAGAGATTAAAAGGCTGTTGGCATAATAATTGAAATTTACATCATATGTGCATTGCTTCTGGTGATTATAAAATGAATCAAATATAACCTAAGCTTTATTTTTTCATTCTATGATGAGTACATAATCTAGCTAGCAAGCGAAAAATAGGGAAGTCAGAAAATGTTTCCGCTCATATTGATGTGAAGGAAGCGAAAAGGATTGTATCCATTGGTATATAAGAGAGGTTGCAAAAAGAACAAAATAAAGGAAAGATGTAAGCTGTCAAGGGGAGTGGTTGTGCAAGATCCGTGAGGAATGATGAAGAGTATGAAGAATCCAGTTTGCAAGATAATTACCCCAAACTAAAAAGTAGGGCAATCCAAGGTAAATTGTTCAAGGCAATTTCAGCGATAGGTGACGGTCATGAGCATGTTGTCTGAGAAATGGGTTTTGGCTATATATTAAATCTGAATGTGTAGTTGGTTCTTGCGCATAATGGAAGATTGTATTTAGTTGATGTTTAATGTTTTTGGATATCATATTATTGTCGAATTCCACTTAAATATAAATTTGTAGTTTTTGTTAAGTGTATATGTAGCTTGTTTAATGGAATATAGTGCTTTGAACCATAGATGTTTATGAACTTTATTGTATAGCTTTCTATTAGTGCATTTGTAGAATCTAATTCCATAAATGGTTATAATAGATTTTGTAGCTTTGTATTATTACGTTTTGTAGCTTGCGAAAGATAAATATGTATATCTATCCAAAATATTTTGTAGCTTTGTATTGGTTTTAGTTAATGTTTAATTTTCTTGGATATGTAAATATTGTCAATTTTCTTTTCGCTAAATATAAATTTGTAGCTTCTGTTAAGTTTGTCGTACATTAATTCTTCGATTGTTATAATAATTTTTATAGCTTCCTAAATGGAAATTAAAAGCTAATCCCATAAATTGATCGATATAATTCATTCTGTAGCTTTGTATTATTATTTTTGTAGCTTTCGAAACAGAAATACATACATATATATATATATATATATCCAGTATGGTTTTTTTTTTGGATATTTTATTATTGTCAATTTGGTTTTAGTTAAAATTAAATTTGTAGCTTCGGTTATGTTTTTTTGTAGCTTGATAAATGTTAACCATAGATGTCTATGTCAACTAATATGATACGATATAAGTGAATAATCCTATAACAAGAAAATACGGAATTACCAAATAAGAAGCTACAAACTAATTTTGTATCTTTGTATTATCACTTTTGTAGCTTGAGAAATAGAAATATGTATATATATATCCAGTATAATTTTGTAGCATATTACTATTTTAGTCAGTGTGTATTTTTTGTAATTTTTTTTTGTGTATGCTCCAATAGAAATAAATTAATTTTGCTTTTAGTTAAATTTAAATTCTAGCTTCGGTTAAGTTGTTTTGTAGCTGGTTAATTGTTAACCATATACGTCTTTGGAAAATAATAAGATATGATATAAGTGAATACCCCAATAACAAGAAAATATTGAATTACCAAATAAAAAGCTACAAAGTGTTATGTAAAGAGTAATAAATGCATATGATAGAAAATTGTTTAAACTGCACAACAACAACAACAACATCATTGAAATTTGCTACAAGTTCTAGCATCATGGTAAGACAACATGTTGCATTTGTTGCATATTCGCACATCCAAAATTGTATTCATTTTCATAAAATGCTTGCGTGTTTCGGGATCCAAAGTGTGTGTATGTTGCTCAATAAACTTACTAACAACATATACCCATGAGAAGCAGCAAATTTGAAAACAACGCGAGCCCTACAGTCTACACGTTTTGAAACGGCACACCTCTTCTTTGAAGTGCTACATTGATCTTCATTTGGTGCATTCTTGGCCTCTTTTCTATTGCAAAAAATATATTTCCACATCAGGCACGTGCCATCTGTGGACATCTTTGTTGTACCTAGTCGAATATCAAACCCACATGCTAATGCATACCGTTTATAAATCTGAATATTGTATTTAGTTGATGTTTAATGTTTTTGGATATCATATTATTGTCGAATTCCACTTAAATATAAATTTGTAGTTTTTGTTAAGTGTTTCTATAGCTTGTTTAATGGAATATAGTGCTTTGAACCATAGATGTTTATGAACTTTATTGTATAGCTTTCTATCAGTGCATTTGTAGAATCTAATTCCATAATTGTTATAATAGATTTTGTAGCTTTGTATTATTACGTTTTGTAGCTTGCGAAAGATAAATATGTATATCTATCCAAAATATTTTGTAGCTTTGTATTGGTTTTAGTTAATGTTTAATTTTTTTGGATATGTAATTATTGTCAATTTGCTTTTCACTAAATATAAATTTGTAGCTTTTGTTAAGTTTGTCGTACATTAATTCTTCGATTGTTATAATAATTTTTATAGCTTCCTAAATGGAAATTAAAAGTTAATCCCATAAATTGATCGATATAATTCATTCTGTAGCTTTGTATTATTGTTTTTGTATCGTGCGAAACATAAATACATACATATATATATATATATATATATATATATATCCAGTATGATTTTTTTTTGGATATTTTATTATTGTCAATTTGGTTTTAGTTAAAATTAAATTTGTAGCTTCAGTTATGTTTTTTTGTAGCTTGATAAATGTTAACCATAGATGCAGGGCCGTCTTAAAATTTTGGTGGCCCCTGAGCTAATTTTAAAAATTGGCCCCCTTAGTATTGAAAGAATATTAAATTTTAATTTTAGTTATAAATTTTTTAACATTAGTATATTACAATTATATTTTGATAAAAATGAAAATAAAAAATTCAAACAACTTTATTTATATTGTTAACATTCAAGTACAATCTCAAATCAATACAAATCTTCTACCTGAAAAGTGACATTCTTCTAGCACTCTTTGAAGCAAATTCATCAACCAAATCTTCATATTCTATTTTATCCAAAAGATCATTTTCTATGGCTATCATCGTTAATCCATTGAGTCTTTCTTGTAACATTGTCGAACGCAGATATGACTTCAACAACTTCAACTTTGAAAAGCTTCTTTCTGCAGATGCAACAGTTACAGGAATAGTCAATAAAATTCTATATGCAATAATAGTATTAGGAAAACAATCCAAACCTTTCAAAAATTTCAAAATATCAAGAGGTCCCATTTTTTCTTTAGGGAGGACTTCTCTAAGTAACTTTAACTCCACAAATAACTCATTCCCATCAACATCAGATTGTTCATTATGCTTAAGTGCACTTTCAAAATGATTACAACAAGATTCTAAACTCATATCATCTAGTGACTGCAACTTGTGAGAAGTAAACAAGAAACCAAATATTTTTTCATAATCAAGATATTGCTCAAACCTCCTTTTTTAGAGAAGTTATGGCTTGATCAACAATGTAAAGAAAATAATTAACTCTAAATGATTCATCACCAGATAATGGCAGCTGATGATTCATTTGAATTCTCATCAAAATGTTTTTTTCTTCTAATTGTACATCTTTGGGGAAAAATTGGATCAATATCCATTTCAATGGCAATTTTTTTAGCAGTATCCAAGGCATCATAAAAACCACTTTCTCTATACTTCTCAAAATAAGAAATCAAACCATTTATTTTTTCAATAGCAACATCAATAAGCATTTCTTTCGATTGTAAGAGTTTGCTAACCATATTAATTGTAAATAATATTTCAAAACAAATAATTATTGACATCAAAAACTCAAAATCACCAAGCTCGTTTGTTGCTAAAGATTTAGCTTCACTTCTTATTTTAGAATCATTATCATTTTCTGCTACTTGCAATAAAGCCTCTCTTATATCTACCATTTGAAACCTTATAGCTTTAACACTATCCACTCTACTCTCCCAACGAGTAGATGACAATGACTTGGGAGTCAGTCCTTTTACATTATCTTTCAAAATTTGCCATCTCTTCGTAGAATATGCAAATATCTTATAAATACGTTGTATAATTCCAAAAAAATCTCTAACCTTAGCACATGTGTTAGCCATATCACATAATGTGAAGTTAAGACTATGGCAACCACAAGGAGTATAAAAAGCTCTAGGATTTATATTCAAAAGTTTCTTTTGCACTCCTTGATGTTTTTCTTTCATATTTGATCCATTATCATAACCTTACCCCCGCATATCAAGTATATCAAGATCAAGATTTTGCAACTCATTTTGTAAAAAATTGAAAAGCCCTTGGCCACTTGTATCAATCACATTTAAAAATCCTAAAAAAGATTCCTCAATGGTAGCATCAATCGATGAGACATCTACATATCTTAATATCAAAGACATTTGTTCTTGGTGACTAACATCAGGGGTACAATCAAGAATCACAGAGAGAAATTTTGCTTGTTTTATTTTTTTAATTATTTCAGTTTTGATAGCAGAACTAAGCAAAAGTATTAACTCATTTTGGATGTTATGACCAAGATAATGAAAGTGTATATCTTCATTTGTAATACGCCTAACATGTTCTTGAACAACGGGATCAAATTCTGCCAACATTTCAATTAAGCCCAAGAAATTACCATTGCTATTTTGATACAATCTCTCATTTGTACCACGAAAAGCTAGATTATGTTTAGAAAGAAATTTCACAATTGAAATAATTCTTAGCAAGACTCCTTTCCAATGATCTTTTTCTTTTTCTATTTGTCTTTGAGCCACTTTATCAATAGTTTGATTCTTTTGAAATCTTAAGTGTAAATCATACCAAGTGGTCATATTTTTAACATGTTCCATGCTTGTCTCATGCTCACTTAGTCTTATGCCAATGTGTACCCAATACCTAAATCCTTCATTTACTAATGAACCTCTACCAACTGATTTTTTGAATATTTTACAACAAAAACAAAAGACTCTATCAAGCTCTTTCGAATAAACAAGCCAGTCTCTATGAAGTTTTTCTCCATTCGATAAAATTCTAGTATACAAGTTAGCCGTAAATCGTCTGGAAAATTTATCTTTAGGACCTTTCACGATAGAAAAATCTCATCTAGGACCCTTTTCCACTAACAAATCAATCATTTAAGAATCAAGACCATCCCATTTTCTTGGATCATATATATCAAGTAAACAAACATCATTCTCATTATCATCCATATTTTCATTATCATGGTCAAGTGAATTAATAGGCACATCATCACCATTTTCAGAATTAGTAATTTCATTCTCAATATTTATTGCATTTTCGACATCAACATTAATACCATTCTCAGTAGTAACAACATTTCCAGCATCACTATTTTGATTTTGTGATTCTTTTATAATGAATTTATCAAGAGCTCTTCTTTGAGACTTAATTAACACTTCAATTTTTTTCTTTTTCTTACGTTTTTCATATCCAGATTCATATTTTCTAGTTGTAGGAGGCATAATTTATAAATTCAAATTAAAATATACAAAATGAAATTGAAAATGAAATCGAAACAACCTAGAAAAAATGTGAGGAACTGCTAGGAGCTGCTGAGGAAGAAGTCTGAAACAAAGTAGAAGCACAGAAGCAGAATTATTCAATCTATAATCAGCCACTTTTTTTTTATAAATAGTAATCAACCACTTTTTTTTTAGAGTTTTAAGAATTTAATAACTAAGAAAACGGGGCATTTACATATACAAAATACACAAGACATCGATTGGAAGAGAGCTTCTGCATAGCCATAACCTACCCTTTTATAAACCCAAACAGAGAAACTTCACCACAGCAACAAGATATATATCATTCAAATAAATCAAAACCACATCAACAATTCACCAAACAAAAACTGCATAATCAGATCAAATTGTGAACCAAGTTCAAATATTTTACTGAACGCAGTCAACATAAGAAGATATCTCTGTGAATAGTAATCAAATAAAAAATTAAAAATCCCCCAAAAAATAAAAATTCCCAACATCATATTCATAGTAATCTGTACATAAAAATAAAAATCTCAAATAGCAGAGCAAATAAAAAAAAGATGGATGAACGAAAAGACTGTAAAAAAAGAGGAATGAACTAAAAAAATAGCAGATAAAAAAAAAGAGTAATCTGTACATAAAAATAAAATCCCCACATCATAGTAATCTGTACATAAAAATAAAAATCTCAAATAGTAGAGCACATAAAAAAAGAAGAAGAATGAACGAAAAAACTGTAAAAAAAAGAGAGGAATGAACGAGAAAAATAGCAGATAAAAAAAGAGTAATCTGTACATAAAAATAAAAATCCCCAACATCACAATTTTACAAAAAAAATCTCAAATAGCAGATAAAAAAAAAAAGACTTACATTACAACAGCCGAAGGATTTTTGGCGCAGCGTGCATCACAATTTTTGAATTTCGAATGTAATTTTTTTTTCTTTTGTAAATATTGAATACAAGTAAATCGAAGAGGAATGAACGAAAAGCAGATCGATGGATGCAGGAATCAAAACTTGAGTCTTGAGATAAGTATTTTTCTTCCATGGAAAATGGGAGAAATGGAGAATAAATAGAATTGTTGAGTTCAACACTTCAACGGTAAAAAGAAGATGAAGAGTGCAGAATTGAAGTTGAAGATGGGATTTTTTTTTTATTCTTGCGAGATGAGATGATTAATGGAGGAGAGAGACAAAGAATGAAAGAGAATGTCCGCTGTAAATCTGTAATACTAAGAGAAAGAATAAAAATACATATAACATATAAATGATTTTTTTTTTGGGCCCTCAAATATTTTGCGCCCTGGGCAAATGATCATTTTGCATAGCCCAATAGCCGGCCCTGCATAGATGTCTATGTTAACTAATATGATACGATATAAGTGAGTAATCCTATAACAAGAAAATACGGAATTATCAAATAAGAAGCTACAAACTAATTTTGTATCTTTGTATTATCACTTTTGTAGCTTGAGAAATAGAAATATGTATATATATCCAGTATAATTTTGTAGCATATTACTATTTTAGTCAGTGTGTATTTTTTGTAAATTTTTTTGTGTATGCTCCAATAGAAATAAATTAATTTTGCTTTTAGTTAAATTTAAATTCTAGCTTCGGTTAAGTTGTTTTGTAGCTAGTTAATTGTTAACCATATACGTCTTTGGAAAATAATAAGATATGATATAAGTGAATACCCCAATAACAAGAAAATATTGAATTACCAAATAAAAAGCTACAAAGTGTTATGTAAATAGTAATAAATGCATATGATAGAAAATTGTTTAAACTGCATAACAACAACAACAACAACATCATTGAAATTTGCTACAATTTCTAGCATCATGGTAAGACAACATGTTGCATTTGTTGCATATTCGCACATCCAAAATTGTATTCATTTTCATAAAATGCTTGCGTGTTTCGGGATCCAAAGTGTGTGTATGTTGCTCAATAAACTTACTAACAACATATACCCATGAGAAGCAGCAAATTTGAAAACAACGCGAGCCCTACAGTCTACACGTTTTGAAACGGCACGCCTCTTCTTTGAAGTGCTACATTGATCTTCATTTGGTGCATTCTTGGCCTCTTTTCTATTGCAAAAAATATATTTCCACATCAGGCACGTGCCATCTGTGGACATCTTTGTTGTACCTAGTCGAATATCAAACCCACATGCTAATGCATACCGTTTATAAAACTCAATGCCATCATTCAAAGAAGGGAAGTTCTTACTAATGAATGGCTTCATAGACCAATCACACGTGGGAGTATAATATTTTGTCATGTTGGGTGATATATCAATTACACAATCAATTGAGATATTGCCATCTGTGTATATAATCATATAAATGTCAAGCGATACACAAAATAATTAATTAATTTTGAACACATTAAAGGAGATAATTGCTTAAAAATGCATAAATTGTAATGCTAAAATAATTTTAAAAAAAACAAATGTATGACTAATAAAAAAAAATGACTAATTCCTCGTCGCATTTTAAAATTAAATTCATCAAAAATTTGGTTTAGAATTCTAATACAATAAATTGTTTCTTATTTACAGACAGTTTATAACTTGAGTATAGATCCATCAATGCTTCAACATTACAATTTCACATCATTTATTGGACAGAAACTATAGCTTACTTATAGTACTACGAATGCTTAAAAAAGGCAATTAAATTGCATGTTCGATCTCATACACAAACATAGCAAGATTTTACATGAAATCAATATTGATATTATAACTAGTAAGAGAGAGCTTGATGGACACGTCACATGGTTAAACATATGAATATGGAGTAGTATTATTTACAAAATGTGCAATCCATGAATAAAGTAGATACATTCTAACATCACAAATTCCATGTGAAACGCCACATTTCAATCGCATACATTATCGCCTAAACCCTACTAATATATCACGTAAATTGTAATAAACCATATACATACTGTTGGGAAAAACTTTCAAGGATACCCCAACTAATGGTTTTGATGAAATATAAAAACACGTGAAAAATTTCTATGAAAAACTGCAGGATTTACAGGCTGGAAATTGATTCTCTAAGACTCCAAAATCAGTTTAGCTGAAGCGAAAGTCAACTGCTTTGGAGCTTGGTCAACCAGCCGAAAAGGATGCATCAAGCAGTCAGGAGCTAACCAATCAAAGTTGAAGACTGAAAGGCATCCAACAGATGAGCAACTATCAGCTTAGTTGAAAGCTAAGAAGAGCTGTGAAAGCTCTAGCTCTTATGATTGGGAGAAAAGCTCAGAGGAATCAGTCAACTGATGTGAAATCAAAGCTAAGCTTCCGAGTGCCAACTGGATCATTCCAGAACTGAAGCTTTATTCGAAGCTAAGCTGTCAACTGGGAGAATAGCTCAGAGGAAGCAGCCAACTGAAGCTTTAGTTAAAGGTAAGCTTCCAAGAAATCAACTAAAGTCCAGAACTTAAGCTTTAATCAAAGCTAAGCCGCCGGAGTATAGAGCTGAAGACTAAGGCAGCTGAGGAAATGTCAAACTGGACCATTCCAGAACTGAAGCTTAAGACAGCTGAGGAACTGCCAAATGGACTATCCCAGAGCTGAAAGTCAAAGCAGTTGAGGACCTGCTAACTGAAGTCCAGAACTGAAAGCCAAGCAACTATACCTACCAAGCAGTTAATGAAGATCCTGAATTTAATGAAGAAGATCTTCAAGCAACGGCTAGTTCAAACAAGTTTCAACGGCTACAAGAATCAAACTACCGTCGATGGATCAACTGAACCAACAATCGGTGGAACCTAACAGTCACAAAGTTCACTCATCTATATAAAAAGAGTGAATATCATTTATGACCGTGACTTTTGCTGAACATACTTTTGCAATCTATACTAAGCTTTCTTTCTCCCTTCCCACAACTCAAAGTTCAAGCTCTAATCATCTGCAGCAGAAAGTCCCAACTGAGAAGAAGTTCTTCAAAGAACCAACCAATCAACTAGTTGTTGAAGAATCCAGCCAGAGTCAAGCTTCTCAGTTCAAGTTATTCAACGATCAACTACTCAGCTCAGCTTAAGGAGAATTCAAAGTTGATACCAGTTTCAAGACTGTCTTCTTGAAGATCGAGAGAGATCTAAAATCTTGTAAAGACGGACAATAGCACCTAAAGTCCCAGCGAGCAGTTGGGAGTGATAAGTGTGAGCTGTCGACCATCACCAGCTGAGGAAGGGCGTACCGACGGGTCCATTTTTCCGGGACAACACCAGTTGAAAAAGAGGTCGCGCTCGAGTAAAGGGTGCCGTTTTCAGGTTCAACAGTTTATCTTCACTGTGTAACTGTAATAAAGAAACTTTACACTTACATAATGAATTTCCCTTTTAAGTAAGAAAGAGATGACGTAGAAGTTGAAGCTTCGAACCTCTATAAATCGCTTGTGTACTGTACTTACTGTCAAATCTTTTGCATACACACAACTGCACACAATGTCTCACAAGTTGCTCTCTTAAGCTACGCTTACTATCTCAATTGTGAAGTGCACTGATAAGTTTTCAAAGCGAGTCAAGGGCCCTAACTATTTTGCACAAAAGTTCAATGTTTTTGAGTCAGTTTAGTCACCCCCTCTAAACTGACTTTGACTTGCCAGGGAACAACACATACCAAAATTATACATGCCTGTTGAAGCGACCTCTCTGATACAATAGCCCCGTCAAAGAAAAAAGTATTCAGCATTTTTTAAACTGTAATCTGCACTCAACATAAAAAAGAATACGTATTTTATATGAATAGAATAAAAAAAAGGGGCACACTCGTGTGAGACCGTCTAACGGGTCTCTTACATTAGAAGGATCTCCATCCGATCTGACCCGTCAACCCGGTTGACTAAATATAAATTTAAAAAAAAAATATTTTCTCCTCTAGCTTATCAAAGCCTCTTTCCCGATTCCAGGCCCAAGCCATTTTTCTCTCTCTTTTCTCCACGCGATTCCAGCAGACTCAATCTTCCTCTCCACACAATTTTTTTCTTCATCGATGATTTCACGGATAAATTCAGCAAAATTTCATTCATCTCCGACGAGAAACATCTTTGGGGTGGCTAGTTTTCATATTGGTCGTTCAGATCAGAGAATTGAGAAATCTAGGGTTTTGTTCTGCAGTTAATGGATGCGGCAGTGGCGTCGAGCGGTGGACTGCTCTAGCCTAGTGGGGAACATGGTGGACTGTCTCTCCTACGTAATGGTAGGGGGCACGGCGGCGAAGTTGCAAGGGACGTGCTGCTCCGGGCTGAAGATGGTGGTTAAGACAGACCCCCACTGCCTCTGCGATGCCTTCAACAACTCACTCTTAATCTCATCAAAGCTCTAGCCCTTCCCGCCGCCTGCCACGTCTCCGCTCCTTCTCTCTCCAACTACGCATGTGCGTCTCTCTCTCTCTAGCTCTCCCTTAATGAATTTTCTTTTTATGTTTGAACAGTGAGCACTGGAATTGGAGCTGCTCCAGCAACTGCACACTTCTAATAAATCTTTATTTTATTTCTATGCTTTTATATATTTGTGTCTCGATGTTATGATTATCCTCCTCTCAATTTTAGTGTGTTCAAATCAATTTTTTGTTAGTGTGGCACTAATTTATTGGATTAAAATGTGGGCTAATTTTTGTAACTTCACTCAGTTTTGAGCTTGGATTCACTATGGAGATTCGTGTTGTTTTGAGTAATTCTTATATCTATTTTGGGTTTTGAGTTTGTAGCAGATCTGTTGTCACAGGTGCGTTAAGGATGACATTGTTGGTCTTGTAAGGTGGAAGATCAAGACCGTGTTGAAGATTTTTAGTGATACTTTTATTTGTAATCAGTGTTACTTTCTTTTGTAATTAGTGATACTTTATTTTGTAATCAATAATATTTTTCTCTATGATAATGAAATAAATTTTTTACTCAAGAATGAGTTTTTATTGTATTCATAGACCCGATTCTCAATTTGAAATTATGTTTTAAACCGACACTTTTTTTTAATTAGTGATACTTTATTTTGTAATTAGTGATACTTTTTTTCATAGTAATGAGACTCCACTCCATAGGTGATGATACTTCACCCATAAATAATGATACTTGAGCTAATGATACTCCACTCATAGTTAATGACATTTATCTATTCTGGATTTGATAATTAATGTTTAATCGTCAATTATATCATATTATACTCCACTTCCGAGTTAATGATACTTCATCTCATAATTAATGATACTTCACAGATAGTTAATGATACTCACTGGATATATATCTAATGATACTTCACTTAATAGTTAATGATATTTCGCCAAATTTATATCTAATGATACTTTGCTTCATAGTTAATGATACTCTACTTCATAGTTAGTGACTTCACACATAGTGATACTTTACTTTATACCTAGCGATACTTCACTTTATACTTAGTGATATACTCCAGTGGCCTGCGCACGAAAATGGGTTTTGGGGCGGGTTTTAGGTGGATTTGGGTTTTATTTAACCCGTCTAACGTAAGCGACCCGTTAGACGGTCTCACACAAGCTTTTGTCTAAAAAAAATATGTGGGTAATGGATGGGTAGGGATGACCGAATGTGGGGATAAGAATAGTATTTGGAAAGATATATTCATTGATATGGAGATCCATGTATTGATAGATTTGCTATTTAAAATACTACATTACCTTCTAAACCTAAAATACACGCCTAAAATAATAAAAAAAAACATGAAAATCTACTTTTAATCTCATTCCTAGATTTAATAAGATCTAATGGCTATAAAAGGTTCATAATTCACACATAAACACTTGGTACCCAATTAAACCTATTCCTATATACATACATACATACATATATATATATATATACATACATACATACATATATATATATATATTCAATGTTACCGCTAATTCTTCCCCCTCCTAGTCATCTGAATTATTCATTTCTTCATATTCATTCCCTCCAATGGGGATATAATAAAATTTGCATGAAAATTATCATCCAATAAATAAATTTGTTAGTAAATATTAGATAAAGATATTATATATATTTATATAATTCTTTGTCGTATATAATTATTTTGATGAATATCCTATATTCATCATAACTATATCCTATATTCCTATATAAATAGTCATATTAGGTTATTTTTAAAATAAAATATTAAATATTTAAATTATATTATATAATAATAAAAGAGTAAATAATAAAATAATAATTCATAATATTAAGTTGTGATACCATATCATATTATACAATGAGCTAATTATAATTAAATACATAAACTTTGACACACTTTGCAATTTAGACACGAACTTTGAAATGTTGCAATTAAAATATAAACTTTTAAATTTTTACAAAATAGACACAATTTGCAATAATGAAAATCAAATACTATATTTCATACCAATCTTTATTATATTAATGAAATTTAAATTGTGATTATGCTATGTATCTATACTATTTGCATTATTTCATGTTATATATCTGTTTTTCATTCATTTGAAAATTTAGAGTGTCTATTTTGAAAAAAATACAAATTTTGTAACATTTTAAAGTTCGTGTCTAAATTACAAATTGTGTCAAAATTTATGTATTTAATCGTAACTAACCCGTTATATAAATCAGCAGTAACTCGCAATATCAAATCACGACATCATATTATACTGCTGTAGTATATATATAATCCTAGAATAATTAATACTATAATCATATTATCGTGTATATATGTGTGTGTGTGTGTGTAAAACAATAATAAATTAATTAAGTTGTGACACTATACTACTCTAGTATATGTGTAAGCTAACACATTTTATAATATTAAAGTTGTGAAACTATATTGTAGCACGAAAGTCCATCATAATTCATAATAGTAATATGTGAGATCACGTTATAGTATATAATATATCCAATAATAATTTATAGTATTATAGTATATAGTCCAATGATAATTAATTAATAGTATTGAATTAGAAAATAATTTAGAGTAGTAATATATATTTGGTACCATATGTCATATATATATATATATATATATATCAATAATAACTAATATATTGAGTTGTGATCACATATAATATCATGTAAGCCTATAATATTATTAATTTGTGATATCATACTAATATATATATATATATATAAGCTAATAATTTATGGTGTTAAGTTGTGATAATATACTGTGGTATATGAGGCTAATATTAATTAATAATATTAAGATATGACATTATAATATCGTCTACAAACTAATAATAATAATTAATAATATTAAGTTATGATATTGACGTACACCATAGTATAGTATATATAAAAGAATACACTAAGTAATGAATAATATTAAGTCCCAACAACATAATATACTAATAATAATTGATAATAGTATGTTGTGACACAATATTATATCATATACTCCAATAATAATTAACAGTTTTAAGTTGTGACATAATACTAGTTTATATAAAATTAATTAAATAATTAATGATACGAAGTTATGATATCCTACTATACTAAAGCCAATAATTAATGCAATATTTTTTAAAAAATTTTGATAAATGTTTTTTATAATATTAAGTTACAACACAATACTATAGACTATAAAGTAATAACAATTTATAATAGTAGCTTGAGATACCATGCTATACTGTAGTATATAAAGAAATAGTAATTTATAATGCGTCACCATACTATATTATCTATGTACTAATTAATAATATTAAAGTTTGACAACATACTAGCAATTTAATATAAGCCATAATAATATATACTGTTTGGGCAACTAAAATCACCACAATTTATTAATACGTAAAACAAAAAATGTAGTGAAAAATCTATTAATTTACATCGTAGAATCAATTTTTGTGATGCGACATATTTTAAAAAGAATACCTAGGTACCTCCAATTGCATTTTATAACTAGATGTACGTTTCCTAAAAGTAAAATATTACTAATTTTTTTTATAATTTCGCAAAATTAATTAAATAATGTGTTATATTATAGCAAAATGAACCCCTGAGATATTTTTTTTATTAATTATATCACAAATTTCCAATATAAGTATATAAAACATATTCAATAAGCATATTAGACTTTCTAAAAAACTATATAAACTTATAGTTTTTCATACCTACAAATTTTTTGTTCGACGTACTTATATGATGTTTTTCTTAAAATATTAAAACTTAGGATATTTATCTTAAAATATTATTACTTAGGGTATTTATATTCAAAATTAAAATGATTATATAGTATTCAATTATCCATATTGTATAAAACATATTCAATAATCTGAATTTTCCACTAAAACATAAAAAACAATAATAAGCTGAATTTTAATATTAAGGCACAATATAACTAATATAGACCGGTTTTTTTTTAAATGAATGATAGAGTGCTGAGTGCATGCATATAATTACTTTATTTAAATCTATAGAAGTATATTATCTTTTACAATCTTATAAAATATTTTTTTACGTTTTAATGTGTGGTAATGTAAGATAATTTCTTTGTTTGCACATGGAAGAATAAAAGATATTTAATTTTTTAATAGATCGTGCGTAAATTAGTGGATTTAATATTCACTTTATTGGAAAGTACAGTTCATAATTAATGTGGAAAGAAATAGTGCTCATAATTTGAATTTTGAAAATAATTGGTTCAGTCTCTCTTTAAAATGGGTGGAAAGGGGTATTTATGTAAACATAATAAAACACTAATTACCAATATTAAACTATTAATAAATAAGTATTATGAAAATTACTGTTTTACATTTTTTGGTCAGCCAGAGTTGGCCGCATATTATTACCATAATCTTAATTCCCAAAATTACATATCATTATATTTAAGATAAACTATCTTTCATATATTAAATTAATCCCCATTTCTCAATTCTATCTCAGATTTATAATCACTTTTATCAATTAAATAAACTAATCACATTTTTGTTGAAAATTGGATTAATAAATTGAGTTTTGACTCATTTTATCCGATTTTTCATGATCGGGATATTTAATTTTGGAGGGATTAAATACCGTACGATTGTTCTATATTGTGAGTAGATAATCATAGTATTTTTATTTGCTCAAATCCGATTTTCAGTGAGTGAGAAATAAATGGTTAAAGTTGGTCACACGATTGAGCATTTATGGTGTGTGGGATAATGTGTTTAAAACACATTAAAGAATCTCACATTGATTTCTTAATCAAGTTAAGAAGTATATTTAAGTGTATTAACACTTAAGTGAAGTATTAATTAAGTGCACAAGGATGTGGGCCATGAGCCCACACGCGCGCGTCCGCCCTTGCTCGTGCAAGAGCTTGAGCCCGGTGCCCGGCTCGTCTCGTCCTCGGACTCGGACTTTGGGCGTACGTGGACTTCCAGGGCTTGGCCGTATCAGTTTTACGGTGCAGAAACGGTCGGGTCGTGGATCGGATATCTGGATCACCGGGTCGTGGGTGCACTTGGTGCATGTCTAGCATTGAAGTGTGTAACTCCTAGCTGAGTTAAGTGACTTCAATTGAAATTCAAATGTGTAACTCCCACCTGGAGCTGGTGGAGTTAGTGGGTTGGAATGTAACTCCTGTCGGGAGTCAAAGTCTGCAGCTGTCTAAACACGTGTTGGGATCTGAGCCGACATGGGACACCTGTCGGGATCTGCAGAAGGTAACTCCTGGAGGGCTTAATTGCAGAGCTATAACTCCTGGCAGTTACAATACCTGGTTTGAATGCCCTCAAACCCTAGCTGTTGTCCCCTGTAGTGGAGATGTGCCTATAAATAGGACATCCATGCATGGCCAAAATGCTACATTCTGCATAATCGAATCTCATCTTGCTGCATACAAGTTCCCTTCGAGTCATAGCTTCTCAATTCTCTTGTTGCATACAAGTTCCCTTCGAGTCACAGCTTCTCAGTTCTCAACATTGTCTAGTTCGCCGGAGCCTTACCGGACCTGTGGTGCTACTGCTGTAAGGACGAAGCCGTTTCATCTTTGAAAGACATCCGCCAAACCGTGAGCATTAGTCGGGGCGTATTTGTCTTGGGGAGAGAGGTCTCCTCGACTCGGCTTGCCGGAATCTGCATACCGGTTCAGTTCGTTTAATTTGTTCTATTTCAGTTTATTGTAATCCTTTCATTCTTCTACTCCTTCTGTTTCCCTTACACTTTAGTTGTAATTCCAGTCAAAGTGTAACACGTTACAAACAATTTTAACATCTGATGCATTTTATGACCCCTGACAATAATTGGGCTTGGTCATTGATATGTCAAACGACAATGTTTTGGTACACACGGAAATATGTATTTTTTACTCTTTCTTTTTGAAAAACAAAAAATCAAATTAAAAATAACATCGTTTGATTTGACAGGGAAAATAGATTTTTCCATATCAAACTCAGATTGTCCAAGTCAAAAATCAAATTCCAAAAATCCAACTTTGAGATAGATTTGTTAAGATCTTGTGAGAGAGTTGAATATCAAAAATTTCAAAATATACATAGTTCAGTTGAGGTCCCAACATTTTTGCTACAAAATCCAATTAAATTTATGTATCAAAATATATTATTTCCAAAATTAATTAATGTGCGGCCATGGGTAGGGAAGCAAATGGTTGGTTACTCTTGTGACCATTTCATAGAGTTAAAATCAATTTTAATATTACACCACCCTCCAAATAACAGCTGCAAAATTTCTATAAAAAATAATATAAAAGTATATGTCAATTGCGTAATTAAAAGACGAATTTAAAATTCAAAGGCACCAAGACCATCATTCTAAACCCGAAGTCGATATAAATAATTGTTCTACCATATATAACCACAATAACTGTCCCTTTAATCCTTTATGTATGTGATAATTTGATAATCTTCACATGAAAAATCCCAATAATTTTACATTTTTACATGGTCCAATACAACATTACAACCTCAATTAAGTATAGCAACAGCGCGTACATCAACTTGAAATTTGATCTGATTTCGACCAGACCCCAAAATAGACATTATAAAATTATTTACTGAAAACGACAAAGGTGAAAACAAGCTATTAATTAGTAGAACTGTAGAAGTCTAAGATAGCGTGTCTAGTAACGAAATGAAATGAATTCTAATAACTGCAAAATTGGGGTCAAATGTCAATGGTCCAATCACAATTTATTATTTTAATCATATTTAATACATTAAATTAATAATAGTTTGGTCTGTTTTTTTTAAGTTATGCTTTCAGTCCTTTGATATGCTCGTATGCATTTTGCTTTTGTGAAGAGACGAATATCTTTTAGTAGAACAATCTTTTTATACATAATATTTTTATGAAGTTAATTGTAGTTAGTATCCATAATTAATGACGGTAAACAAACCGAATCGAGTGGACACTCGGACATTCGAGTTCGGGTCATTAAGAAATATTTAAGTTGGAGCTCAATTTGAGTTTTTTTTTTCTTTTCTCTTATTCAAACTCGGCTCGATAAATATTTGTGATATTCAAATTCAGTTCAAGCTTTGCTCGTGAATGCTCGAAAATTTACTAAATGAGCCTGAACTCGAATGCTCGAAAAAAGCTCGTTTAATTTATATATTCAAGCTCGAGCTGAAAAAAATAGCTTATTTTATTTACCTGTTTCAAATATTTATAATATTCATGAGCATGTTCAATTAAGCTCGAGTTTGAACATGTTTGTGAGCTGGCCGAGGCGAATACTACTTTGTTTGAGCTTGACTAGATAATTTTATATCGAGCTCAATTCGAGACTCGAGTTCGGCTCATTTAGAAAACGAACGAGTTTTATTCGAGCAGAACTCCAAATAACTCATTAGCGGTGACACACCGTCATTTAGCGTGCAAAATTACACATATGAGCAAAGCCCGACAAATGCTTGAATGTGCCTCCAGCGGCTAGTATAGTGCTAAGAAGGCGGATATCGTCCCACGATGAGTGATAACTCTTCTATCCTAAGGTGTATCTTTTTGGAAATTTGAGAGAATTACTGTCACTAATTCATTACTGCAACTTAATGTTAAACCAAAACTAAAATATGTTCAAGTCGAGTGTGAGTTCGGACTGAGCCTATGTAGCAATCCCGGACACAAACACATGGATACCTCGTTCAGACCGTTTGGTTATAGGAAGCAGGTACGGTCGCCTTACACCCCTTAATTCCTTCTTACTGTGTATGCTAAGAGCGATACGGTCAGCGACTTTTAGTCTTTAACTATCCAAGACCCAACGAAGAGAGTTATGCAGAAGATTTGCAAGGATAGCAGTATTCGATTGGAGGAACCCAACACTGGTATATGGGACCCCTTTGGCGTTGTGCCCATATTCACCTATACTTCAATCTCCGGACTTCGTCGACTCTAGACTTCGTCACCCGATTTATCACTTAGTGGCTCATCAGGGTTCGGTCGCCATTATTTCCACCCTGACTTACATCAACAATGGTTTGACTACGAGTGATCAGCCACATAGCCTCTCAATTGTAGTGTCATCGGTCTTCCCAAGTTGAAGTTGGGAATCATCCCAAGATATATTAAGTCCAATTAACCTCATGCATATTTTAGTGCTCTTGATCCTCACTATACTCAACTCGAACACGATCTACTTAGCCGGAAAATATAATTACAAATAAAGCAAAAGAAATCTGGAAGCTCATAATGAAAGGAAATAAACTGGATTAACTTCTGGATCTAACTCCAGACAAAAGGCAAAATCAGCTCGCGCATTAACTAAGGGCAAATCGCCAACAACAATGCCGAATATCCTGAACTGGAACAATAAAAATAGAACTTAAATAACTAAAGTGTATCGCCTGCCTTAATGTAAAATGCTCATTGTTCAAAAATGAAATGGAATCAAGTATTTATAGTGAGTATGAAACTGCCACAAACGGCCCATTTCAGCTCACGCAGGGGCACGATCTAGCCTTGACTTCTTCAACCTTCTACCAAAGTGGGTGGATTTCTCGGTCTTTTCTTCTCTCTCCTTATCTTCTTCATCTCTCTCCCTCTTCTCCATCTTCTCTACTTCAACGGTCAACTCCCCCACCTATAGGAACGGTTGCTGACGTGGATCCAGTTAGTTAGAGTGATTGGAGTTAAACTTCCGTGTTGAATTTGCAACAAACTCTCCAAGCTTCGGCTCCCTCCTTTATGTCTTTATCACAGATATCATCGGTTTATACCCATACTGGATCCTTTTGCATCTCTTCTCCCCTGTTTCACTTAAACTCCCCACTAGACTCTAGACTCTATAAAAAGACTTAAAACAATGAAAAAAATATGTACAAAAATACCAACTTTGAGTCTGTATCAAGTGGCTCTATTCATTTACAATAATATCCATAAAAAGCATATATATGATATCTGAATTGCAAAAATATTGATAAAATTGAAATCCGTGACCATTCGGTCATTTCTCTACCCCACAAATTTTGTCACATACATTACACAACAATTTCACTTTGGGGTATATTTTGGGTTTTTTGTTAAAAAATAAATTATGTTGTCAAAATTAATAAAACAGTGCTCATTTAAAAAAAAAATTACAAAACTAACATTTAGTCATTTTTTTCTTCTAAAAAATCCATGTAATTGATTGTATTTTAATATTTATATTTCTTCATCAGCGTAAAAAAAAAATCTCCAGTCAAAAAATATAAAATTATAATCAATTACGTACGATTTTCAGGCCGTAAAAATTATCAAATGTTGTATTTGCATTTTTTTAAAAGTGGATAATATTTCGTTAATTTTGAAAATATGAGTTATTTTCTTTAAAAAAATATAGATATCTTATTTTATCTTAATCTTAATCTTATCTTAATATATACTCCTTCTGTTTTGTTTTATTTGTTGTTTTAAGTTTTTTATTTTGTTTCAAAATATTTGTTGTTTTATATATTTTCACACACTCTCTCTCTAATTTAACCCTATCACAAACTCTATTTTAGGAAAATATAATTGAATAAGATTTTATGGCATATATGAAGAATGTGTATATTTGTCCACAAAATTAATTGTTAATTCTAGATAAAAAACCTAAAACAACAAATAAAATGAAACGGACAGAGTTACTAAGATGGAAATTATTCCTTAATTAATAACTTGATTTTCCCAGCTAAATGTACATTCATCAAATAGAAATATAATATAATATTATATATTACCAATTCTTAATAATGTATAATATATTTATATAATAATATAATAATATAAGGTCATATGACATGCAAATAAATCTTGATTAATATACACACAAATCATTTAATTGTTTCTATATCTATTGATATAGAATGTTGAAACGCATATGTTAATAATAAGTGTGTGAGTGGGGAGGACAACGAAAACATAATCAACATACATACAAGAAATTACGTACGTGTGTATATATATATTGTAATACAAATTCTTGTATTTAATTTGGTAAAACATAAAATAGGGTACAATAAAATGATTTCGGATCAAAAATATAAATTTATGAATCCAATCTCCATTTTTCCTCTGATTCTTCTCTTCAAAACTTGATTTTCAAACGGTCTTTGAAATCTTCAGAGTAAATTTGTCTTTTTGATTTTCTCGGACTTGTTATTTGAACTTGGTCTTCGAAGTTTTCGAGGAAGATTTGTATCCTCGATCTTCTTTGACTTGATCTTTAGTCTTGATAACGTTAACTCGGAGGGCCGAACCCTTATTTCCGGATCAAACGCTAATTTCGGAATGAATTTGATGAAGAACGCCTTTGACTGCCTTGCTTATGGATCAAACGTCGTCTTCGGGATGAATTTGGTGAAGAACGCCTTTGAATGTCACAAGAACACCTTGAATATCTTTGAGAATTTCACTTATGGAAGTTCTCAAATTCTTGAACTCTTCAAATGACTTCTCGTGTGATTTTCAACTGATATGGAGGCCCCTATTTATAGTTGTGGGAAGAGAGATCTAGAGCTGATGTAACACTATCTCATTGGCTATTGGAAATTGATATATATCTTGAAAGATATTTATTTATTTCCAAAGAACTTGATGTTTATCATATAATAATATCTTTATTATTTAAATATTTTATCTAATTTTGGATTTGATATGATTCCAAAACTTAATAAATATATTAAAATCAATAAAAATATTATATATAATATTTTAAAATTTCGCCACCTACATATATAGTATATATAATATATAAAATCCATATATAAATAATCTATTATCCTATAATTACTTCCATCATATCTATCATCTATGCATACTATATAATATTTTATAATTATAGGCTAATCAATGTATAATATATAATTAAATTATATTTATGTTATCTATATGATTCAATGCCTAAAATTACGTTATTTAATTTATTGCTAACTATGATTATATATGTTATAAATATATAGTGATTGAAATTTAGAAAGTGATCGGCATAAATAGTGATTGAAATTGAGATTCCAATAAATGTTATTTTTTGTCAAATTCTTTTTATGTCAGTAGAATTCTTTTTATGTTCATGGAATATTATGCATTATGAACTATTTTTTTTTATGTTGTTGAAATATTTTGAACTATCTTGATTGTTTCTTTGGAACTTATGATTTTTTTGGTTATGTTTCTAATTTTTTACATATATTTTTGTGCCATATATTATCCAAGCACTCGAATGGCTGAAGTAGATTCATGAGACGATAAATTAAGGATTTCCTTTTGATAACTATAATGAAGTATGTGAACGTGCTCCTTGAAGATCAAGAGAAGCAAAAATGTGGTGAAATTCAAGAATATAGGTGCTCAAAATATTTGTGTAGAGAAGTTTGACAAGTTGAACGTGAAGTTCTTTTCTTATTTTTTTTTGACAATTTTGTTGGTTTATTCCAAAAGAATTTTTGGACGATTTTGTTGGTTTTTTTGAATATGTTTCTTTTACGATCTTTTTTTCTTTAATTTGAATACCTTAAAAGGCCTAAGAATGGTTTTCTTACAGTATCTACTATTGTTACATCTCCAACTGAAATAATTTACCACAGGATTGTTGTGGCTTTCTATTTTAAAGCACTCGATCGAATGGCCAAAACAATCAGCAAGTTTCTCCTTGCATTTGATTTAATTCTTCGTCTTATTGTTTTTATTTTTTGGCCTTAATTTTATATTTCTTTGTACATGCATAAGCTTTTGTTATAACTTATATCTTATAAAATATGAAATTGATTGCAAATTGTAGCGTGGTGCGTAGTCCATTAATTGAAATCAATAAAAACATGGAATTTTATGAGTGTGTACTAATCTTAATTTATAAGTCCTACAAATCTAGAAATAATCTTAATAAGTCCACTAATCTTTTACACGTTTGTGAAGCTCTAACGGATCTAAATATTTCCTTGAAAATTTATGAAGCATTGTCTACATATAGTTAAGAGAAGTCCAAATTTGCAGTAAATCAACCACACAGTGTTTCACAACATCCATGCATTATTGAAGATCGGACTATGAGTATTAAACATATTGATTTACATATAATGTTTCAATTGTAATATTACTATCCAATAATTGAGATTGCTACATTTTTAATTTATATGCATGCGGTCATATTTTTGCTCTTTCTAGATACCAATATCTTTGCCCCAATGCCAATATGTAAAATGAAAATTGTCAATAATATTAAAAAAAAAAATGAATTCGGTTAATTTTATCATGTATGCATTTCTATCACATTTTGTTCTATTTTGTGAGAACATTTTGATATTGTGTTGCACATACATTGTTATTTAACAAAACAATTGCACCAACAAAACGTAGTGTCATATTACAATATTTTTATTGCACTAAATATGTTATCATTTTAATATTAAATATAACAATTCTTTGAATTAAATATACTTATTAATCAAGTTAATTTATTTTTGAAAATTTTAAATACACTAAATGTATTTTAAATAGCTTAACCTTATATATATGTATGTACATGTATATGTATACATATATATTAATAATATATAAAATCAAGATCTACATTCAAAATTTTAAATTAAATATTTTTAAAATTTGGAATTAAACTTATGAATTGATATTATCAATTTAATGTTCAATATTTTTAAGATTTTGAAGTTAAACATATTTAAGTTATCAACTTTAAATATATTTTAAACAATTAAAACTATATTTTAAAATTTTCAAATAAACTAACAAATATTATTCTACATAAACAAATTATAACTTGTGAGGCTTAAAATGGTCTTTCCACATTTCTTAGTCTTTCAGTTAAGATTAAATATATATTTTTTTATCAGTTTAATATTAAATATTATATGTATTTTAAATTTAAGAATTTAAAACATTTTTAATTTTTAAGGTAATTTAATATATATGTATATATATGTGTGTGTGAGTGTGTGTATATTTATACATCCAAAAGTTTAAATTAAATATATATAACTCTCAAATTAAATGTATTACCTGACCTTATCAATCTGGCGTTAAATATTTTTAAAAATTTTAAGTTATCAAACTATTTATTATAAATTATCTGTATATCATAACCGTGCATCGCATGGGGTATAATACTAGTGAAGTGTAATTTGTTGTAGTTTAAATTGGTTTTTGGGAACCGTCTCCCACATGCATCAACTATTTATGGTCCATTTTATTTCAAATTGATATATACAAATATATATGTAGGGAGAGTCTCATGTTACAGGGTCTCGTGCAAGACCGTTTTACAGATTAAAATTTGTGAGACGGGTCAAATTCGGATTCATACACTATCAAACGCCAATAAAATTATAAATGTGTCATTAAATATGAATTTGAATTCGAATATTCACCCGTCTTACAGATTTTGACTCGTAATACGATCTTGTATAGATTTTTGACACACGCGCATATATATATATATATATATGTATATATACAGTAGCGGACCCAGAAATTTTTCTTCGGGGGGGCTGAATTGTACGTATAACTCGTCTCATGTTTCTATTTACTAGCTTACACAATTGAGCAAAAATAGTAAGATGCTATGGACAATCACCAATCTTTTTTGTATTTAATTTTCTTATTTTGTAGTCGTATTAATGAAACAATGTCGTTCACTAATGTATTTTTTCTTTAGAGAACCAATGTCAAAAGTAATATCGTTCCACGCCTAATGCAGATAGTTTAAATCAAAATAAATTTAACTTTCAAATAGGAATGTATAAACTAAGTCACAATCCACAATTAATATTTAAATTTAAAGTTCACCATTTTCAATCTATGAAGACTCTAATTTAAATTTAAAAAAATTTAATATTGAAAATCATAATTTAAGTTGAAATTAACAAAACATATATATCAAACACCAAAACTTGAAATATAAACATACAATTAACAAAATATGAATAATAAAAAAATTAAATTTACCCCAAACAAATTAAATATAGTAAACAACATAAATATGAAAATTTTAAGTTCTAAAAAAAGAGATGCATCGAGAAAAGAAAGGAAGAAGGTTAAATAATAAATCAAATAGCAGATATTTGGAAAAAATAAATAAAATACAAACTAAATGTGTTAAAACTTCTTTGTTCTAATTTTTTGGTGTGTGGTGGAAATTACTTTATGTTTCTAAACTTAAAATGTTGTTTGGACACAAATAAAAGCATTTCACAGTAGTTTTTAATATTTCTTTTACTTTATTTTTTACTCAATTTTGAATTTTCCATAATACCCTTAAAAGTTCATCTTCCCCAACTTTCCATTGACTTTTTTTTTTCCCTGCAAGTCTACAACTATATTCCTGCTGCAGAAACTAAGAATGGAGCGACCCTCATGCACTCCTTCATCTCTTCTTCTTTCTTACTTTTCCCCTCTTGGGGCTTTCCGGACAACTACTGATTTCGCCCTACCATCGGGCTCATCAGGGGAGCGGCATCAGCACCCAACCAGTGTGTTCCCACCTTGTGCTCAATGCCCTCCTCGAATCTTATGTAGGCGCCCAGTATATTGTCCGTCAATATCATATCAGAGTACGCTCGCATGCGCTCCCGTGCGCCACAATCGCACATCCTCAGCAATCCTCGCCAATCTCGGCTAAGGACGGATTGTGCGTGATAATGCAAGGTGCGACCTGTGACATCGAATGTCACGGGATGGAAGTTTCTCATTCTCCAACGCATGCCCTCATTTCCCCCTCTTGGGGCTTTCCGGACAACTACTGGTTTCGCCCTGCCATCGGGCTCATCAGGGGAGCGGCATCAGCACCCAACCAGTGTATTCCCACCTTGTGCTCAATGCCCTCCTCGAATCTTATGTAGGCGCCCAGTATATTGTCCGTCAATATCATATCAGAGTACGCTCGCATGCGCTCCCATGAGCCACAATCGCACATCCTCGGCAATCCTCGCCAATCTCAGCTGAGGACGGATTGTGCGTGATAATGCAAGGTGCGACCTGTGACATCCTCCCCCACTTGAGTTGTGGCCGTCCTCGGACACAGCGTGCACTCGCCTAAGGACTTACACTCGTTGCCTTACGCACCGAGGCACCTGTTTACTTGTCCATCCTCCGCAAGGATACGCGAGTCCACCTCCTGTGTGCTCGGATCTCCCACTTGCGGGGCACCCGCAGTGGTTACGCAAGTCCTCCTCCTGAGTGCTTGGATCACCAACCACGGGGGAACATTAGGAGGATCACCGCCCAGGAACTGACTGGCAAGTAGCACCCGCAATGCCCATACAAGACGGGCCTACGAGCCGGCCTGCTCTGATACAAAATGTCACGGGATGGAAGTTTCTCATTCTCCAACGCATGCCTTCATTTCCCCCTCTTGGGGCTTTCCGGACAACTACTGGTTTCGCCCTGCCATTGGTCTCATCAGGGGAGCGGCATCAGCACCCAACCAGTGTGTTCCCACCTTGTGCTCAATGCCCTCCTCGAATCTTATGTAGGCGCCCAGTATATTGTCCGTCAATATCATATCAGAGTACGCTCGCATGCGCTTCCGTGCGCCACAGTCGGCAATCCTCGGCAATCCTCGCCAATCTCGGCTGAGGACGGATTGTGCGTGATAATGTAAGGTGCGACCTGTGACATCCTTGCTGCCTCATCTTCTTTTCCTCCATTGCCGGCGATCACAGCAAGGAGGGGCTGAAGTACAAAACAATCCGGCAACACCCTACAAAATTGAGGTAATTACTAGCCCCCTAGATCCGCCACTGTGTGTGTCTATATATATATATAATACGAAGGAGACAAATTCATTACGTTGGGATATAACATTTAATTGGGAGTGGGGACAGGTAAATTTCAATATATATATTTGCTTGCTCGATATATATATTTTAATATTATCGGATATATATATATATATATATATATATATATAATACGAAGGAGACAAATTCATTACGTTGGGATATAACATTTAATTGGGAGTGGGGACAGGTAAATTTCAATATATATATTTGCTTGCTCGATATATATATTTTAATATTATCGATCATGGCCCATGGGAAGATGCATCATATGATTTAAGAGAGTTAGTAAATCTTGCATTCATGAATAAACCTACTTCATAAATAATTAATACATTTTCTTCTTTTTCTTATTATTTTGGAATTGAGCCAGGGGTGAGTGGAATGAAAAATCATGAAGGTTGAAAATACCTCCACCAATCTCGTTTTCAACGTTGCGTGAGATTGTTATGCGGGTTAAATTTATAAGAATAAGACGGGTGAAAATTTAAATTCAAACTCATATATTTAATAGTACATTTATAATTTTATTGTATTTTGATTTGAATATTAACCCGTTTTTTAAATTTTGACTCGTAAAATAGTCTCACATAATTAAGACCCCTCATTTTTTATTCATATTTCATTTTGAATCTATGTGGCCATGTATAGTATTATTTAACATATATATATATATATAATTGGAAGAATAAATGGTGGGAATAATTGGGTCTAGTCGGTCATTTATGGAGATTAATGTAATTTGAGAATTCTATCTAGAAATCAAAATAATATTTTCAACTACGTACAAACATCGTATCATGCAAAAATATTAATATAATAACTGATATACAAAAATATTCAAGAATTATAATACTGGCCAAACGTGTGTGCGCGGCATTAACTTCACACTGCAAATGATTCAATATACGATACAACAGATTATATTCAAGTTACTATACTATAATTTAATGCTACATAAATGAAATAATAACTAGGGTTAATTACTAAAAAAATCACGAACTTTCAACGAATTTGCAATTTAAACATCACTTTTAAAATGTTGCAATAATAACTCAACTTTTTTATTTGTAGCAAAATAGACATACAAAAAAAAATAAAAAATTCAACGACTAAAAAATTGACGTTGCACAATAAGAACTCTCTTATTTAACACTCCAAACCTGAAATAATATGAATACATCGAAAAATATTATTACATCCCAAATCTGATCATAAAAAAAAATTGAGAATTTTAAATTTACTGCAAATCAAAAGTTCATGAATTTTTTGACAATTAACCTGGCCTAATAACTATATAGCGCGCAACTGAAAACAGTTAGGATGTCAAATATAATACGAACATGTATTTGGAAGTCCCTACTGTAAAAGATGTTCCATTTTTTATTTAAAAAAACGAATATGTAGTAAGTGCGTGCGTATTTATAAAAAAATGAATATGTAGCATTTTTTTCATTATATTTAAAAGAATGGATATGTATTAAGTACATATTTATAAATGATACGACCATACAAACATGCATTTGATATTGCTATTTGCACCACGAAATTTTCAATACATATCATATTTATTAAATACATCACCATTTTAAATTTTTATTTTTATTTTTTACTTTATACACTACACTAATTTTCAATTTTACACTTCAATTTAAAAAGTTAATTTAATTTTTTTTTCAAAAAAAAGAGAGAAAAGGAGAAGACTGCATCTTCTCTGGTTCTCCCTCAAACTTCATATTCTCCGTGAAATGTTGTACGATCTCATCATAGCCAAAGCTCGCCGACGACATCTACGCGTAATGTCGATAACTGCTGACATCCCCTGGGGGGTTCAACCTTCATGAAGCACAAGCTCATCCCCTTTCCAACGCCAATGAGGCAATGATGAATCGAACAGATTTTTTTTCCAAACATTATGAAAAAATTTGTAATTTTATTTTCAAAAATCTATATATGAACTAGGCTTTTCTTTTAAGGAAAATTAATTGATATTGTATTGAAATAATTAGCAAGTAGCATCATCCACAATGAGAAAAATATGATTTGGAACTGTGCCTATACTAAGAAATGCCGGCCCTTTGGCGATAGAATGTGTAATTTTATTACAATCTCGTGAAATAGCTTTTAATCTCATGATATGAACCGAGCATCTTTATTTTTACAGAAATGGAGGGAGGGAGGGAGGGAGAGAGAAAATGGGTGAGTTAGAAGATGGGAGTGGAACGACCCTTTTTTCTTTCTTTTGAGTATTTTTTTAATTGATTTTTAAATAAATATTTATTAATTAAAAAGGATATTTAAGTAAATTATTAATTATTTATTTTTAAATTAAATTTAATCGTGATGTATAATGAAAATTTATTGGTGTATTTAGAAACATCCTTGCCCCTTGGAAGTTTCTAGTGTAAAAGATGAATATATAGCATTTTTTTAACTTATGAACTCTGACACAATTTGCAATATACGTACACACGAACTTCTGAAACGTTGCTATCACAACACAATTTTGTAGTTTATTGCAAAATATACACAATTTGTAATGATATGAAAATCAAACACAATATATTTCATACTAATATGTATTGTATTGATGAAAATTATTATGTTATATATGTATACAATTTTGCAATATTTTATGTAATATATCATTTTTTCGTTCGTTAAAAAATTTGAGGGTATCTATTTTACAATAAATTGTAAAATTGTATTGTGATTGCAACATTTCAAAATGTGTGTATAAATTACAAATTATCTTAAAGTTCATATATTTAATCTTAATTGACCGCGCGGTACCCTAATATCATCAATGATTCGATATGATATATAAGAACCAATGTTTTTAAACCCAAACCGGACATCGAACCGGTCAATTTACTGGATCATTAGGTTACTGGTTTGACCGGTTGAACCGTTTTAAAAAAATAGAATGATCTGTTATATGATATTTATTTATATTTTATCTATGTACATGTTAAAATATAAAATAAAATAAACAAACTTGTATCATGATAAATATATTAAATTAAGTTTAAAAAATGCACTTAATTTATATCAATACTAAATAAATAATGTGTTTATCAATATTTTTTTTCATAAGTTAAACAATTAAAAATATAGTAATTATTAAATTAAAATAATCATAGCACATCAAAATATTAAATTATGAGAAAATATATAATTAAATGTCAAAAAATTAAATATTGATTTTATTTATAAAGAATATTGTATAATTAATAACAATTAAAACATTGGTAATCTTTATGTTATTAGTCACTATTTTAGATTGTATGTCTTCGATCTCTCCATTTATTTTAACTAAAATGATAAATTAGATGTATTTTAAACATTTATTTTAATTATATACTAATAATTGAATTTAATTAAAATAATATTTAGTTATTTTCAAGTTGTGTGTGTGTGTGTGTCTTAATATCCAAAAAATAATAAAAATCTATATTAACATAGTTGGTTAAGTGCATAATAAAAAATTGTATATTTTTTGGAGATTGTGGGTTCGAATCCTCCTTACCGATGAAAGAATTAAATATGGACCGGTTTGATCGATTCGACCGGTTTCCACCGGGTTTAAAAGGTTCGACCGATTTTTTTACTGATTCGCTATGGGTCATTTTTAACCCGAAAATCATATATAATCGGACCGGACATATGACCAGTTCACAGTTAAACCAGTCAAACCGACCGGTCCGGTTCGTGTTTAAAAACATTGATAAGAACAGCGATTCGTGCCTTTTATGTTAAAAGAGAAATGCGTTATTCTTTAATTATTTAGCATTTTCTAACTGTATTTCCATTAGGTATATATACTCATCATAAATATCCCAATTAATATATATATATATATATATATATATATATATAACATTCTTAATCTGTTAGAGTGTCTCTCTTATATGTCATGAAAATTACCTATAAGTGAGTTTATGCTAATGATAACTTGATAAATATACTTGGATTTTATTAATTTCAAAAGCATACATTTTAATTTGCTTTGATTAACAAGTAATGAATGTGTATATTCGATAAAATGAGAAATTTAACAGATTGCTAATAATTCATTATACTAATTTTTGTGAAGAAAGTATATTAAGGCCTAAATTACTTCTTATATATATATATCATTAACAAATTGGAATGAGGGAGAGGAAGCGAGGTAAAGGGCTATATTTACATTTAATTAAATTAAAGAGAAATGTTAGAAAAAAAATAATTAATAAGGTTTTTTTTTTTTTAAATGGGATACCGAATCTAAGTCTTTCACATGACGTATCATCATAAAATAAAAGTAAAGCCCGACATTTGTTATTATAATAAGGTGCTAAAAGATTATTTACCATAAAAAGATGAAATCCGAAATTGATATGTAACAGGGCTGTATGATAATTGATAAGATTCATCTAAAAAATAAATAAATTGATCAGATAGCTAGCTATCACCTATAGTCCACCGTGTTTTCTGGTGCACTTTGTTTCCAGATTGAATTTTCCCTTTTATTATTGAATACTTGTAAGTTGTAACCTGCAGAGATGAAATATCTATGTTCAATCAATATTAACTGATAAAATTATAGTGTATATATTAATAAATGAATCTATTCAATTTCAATTACCATATTATATAATATATAGTCAGCAGAGTTTTTATCAGGTAAATTGTATTTGACTTAATTCCATCGTTCCGTTACGAAAATCTTGTACCACGTACGACATATACAATAATTTAGTGTTGATGTCGTAGAATAAATTTAGCTCATCAAAAATGTTTTATGAAATTCACCAAAAAATAAAAAAAAAAAAAAAAATCACGCCGGATATACCAAGGGCATATGACTATATTAGTATTGATGTTTTATTCAATATATACTAGGGGTGGTAATTTTTGACACGATAGCACAACATGAACACGCATGAAATTAACGGGTTAGTGTTTAGTCTTATCGTGTCTGTGTCCTTATCGTGTCGACCCGATAAGGACACGAAAATTTCGTATCGTGTTCGTGTCGGATTCGTGTAACCCGTTAATATTATATAAATACATAAATAAATATATTAATTATATATAATAATTTAAAATATGTATTTAATCTAAAATTTTAGTTAAAACTCAATTATTTAATTTAAAATTTATTTATTTGGATTATAATTTTAATTTAATATGTACTATTAGTTATTTTATACCGTGTCATTGTCGTGTTCGTGTTCTTCTCGTGTCTCTATCGTGTCGTCTTGGCACGATAAGAAATCGTGTTTTTCGTGTTCGTGTCGTGTTCGTATCGTGTCCGTGTTTATATATAACGGATCGTGTTCGTATTCGTGTCGAGCAGATTCTTAACGGATCGTGTTCGTGTTTGACCTTATCGTGTCGTGTCGTTATCGTGTCGACCCGTTAACGACCCGACATGCACGGATTGCCACCCCTAATATATACGAACCACTGGCACTAAGGCAAAAAAAACGTACTTTCTCTGTGTTTCAATTGTATAGATTGATTGCATTTTTTACTAGGATTAAGAATACTAGTGTAAAAAATAATTACACAAGGAAACTTCCTAAATTCGTTCTATTTAGGTTACTCGGTCTTATGTTAAGCGCCAAATTAAATATATTATAGCTAGAGATAGGGCTGAAAATCAAACCAAATAGCTCGTTACTCGGCTCGTGTTCGTTCGTTAAAAGCTCGTTCGAGCTCGATTTGATAAGCATATCAAACAAGTTGAATATAATGTTATGTTCGATAAAATTTAAAGCTCGGCTCGAACTCGAGGTCGATAAGTAAAAAATAAGCAAACATGTGTAAAAATATAAAACTATTCGAGTTCAACTCGTGTTCGGCTCGATTAAAGCTCGTTTGAGCTCGACTCGATAGATAATCAAACAAGCTCAAACATAAAATTTAAAACTCGATATCATTTCAAACAAGCTTGATCGTATGTGTGTTCGAACTCGACTCGACTCATTTTCACCCCCCTAGCTAAAGACAAACAAACCAAATAATTAGGTAGCAGATCGGATTTTATTATCCCGCTCAACAAGAGCATTAATTACGATATCGGAATCTTTCTTTACATATTATATTGCATTTTCTGCCCCTCGGTTATATTCGTTTAAATGGATTCCTACTGCCCATAAATCCATTGCAGTGAATAAAGCAATAAAATCTGTAATTTAAAAAAAAAAAAAAAAAAAAAAAAAAAAACCCGTTTCTGACGCTACATGGGACACATTGGTGTTTTTTTCATCTTTGTTAGTTTGACTGGATGGATATGATGTAAAGGTTATCAGATTTTACATGGCACTATTTGCGTTTCACTTCATGTTATATTTTTTAATTATAATTTTCTTTTTTAATTTTAATTTTTTGTATTTTAGCTTATTTTTACAATCCTTTATTAGAGTTTATCTCATTCAATTAGGGTGCATATATAAATAATTTTTAAATATTTAATTTTCAGTTTTCAATTAATAATTCATATTATAGTTGATTGTTTCATAATTATAATTTATAATTTTTTAATAATTCATTTTTATGTTGATTATGGCTAATTATGTTATAATTAATTTTTATTTTCTAATAAATATTATTAAAATTATAAATTTCACAATAAAATATGAAATGAAATAGAAAGAAGTGACGGATTGTAAAGTGCTCTCGCAACCTGCAGTGCTGGTGATCGAGTTAAATTATTACTAAAAATGGTTATCTAGGCTATTTAATTTATTGTTTAATTTATTTTTTGTTATTCAACAACTTAGACTTACCTTTCTGATCAGTAGGTGAGATACATTGTCCCAACAATAAAGACAAAAAATAATGTCTCAATGATCCTGTGAGATTTCCTGTTGTACTTATATTATATTTCGTATTGCACTTTTAAATTTTAAGTTTTTCATTTTGCATTTTTTTTTTAATAATATTTTTTTTTGTGTGATTTAATTTAATTTTAAAATTATTTTTAGTTTTTATTTTTCAATCAATAATTCTTTATTATGGTTAATTATTTCAAAATTCAATTTTCTAAATTTTCAAATTCATTTTTTTGTTAATAAAGGTTGACGATGATTATTATGTTATAATTAATTCTTATTTTATAATAATTATTATTAAAATCATAAATTTGATAGTGAAATAAGAAGAAGTGCAACATGATATTTGAATTGCTCAATTATTGCAAATCAGATGAAATTGACTATTGCATTTCTGTGTTGCGTTCCCTATTGTACAATTTTTTTTATCCGATTACAAGATCTTATGTTTTAGTTTAATTTTACATGTGTTATTTGTGAATCATTTCTTATCCAATCAGAATTTATTATAATTTTTAGTATTTAATTTTTAGTTTTTAGCTATTAATTTATTATTTAAAAAATTAAATACTTCAAAATTATAATAAATCATAATTGGGCAGGATGAACTTTAAATAAAAAGTGTAAATTTAAACTACGGAACAAGAAATTAAAATTGAAGAAAAAATAATTGTACAGTAGAAAATGCAGCACAAAAATACAATTGATGATTTCATCCACAATGATGGACATAAGAAATTAGTTTGATTTCGGCCCGATTCGAACCTTGTGTTACATTCTCTGTGATGTGATTAAATTTATTAGGTTTTCTTTTATATTTTTTATTCGATTTCAATTTTTTATATTTTAATTCAACTGTACACTTGTTAATTAGGGTTTCATTCCACCCAATTAGAGTTTCTAATTAATTTTTATTATTTTATTTTTAAATAATTAATTATTAACTAAAAATAAAAATTAAATACATAAAATCAATTATGAATCCTAATTGAGTAATTAACAATTATAAAATTAAGCTAAAACACAAAAAAAATAAAATCAATTAAAAAAGGAAAAATTATTAAATTTGATTTTGTTACAAAAGATGAGCACTGTTTGGGCATAAATGACTTCATCTGATTTGAACTAAAACACAAAAAATTAAAATCAATAAAAAAGGAAAAATTATTAAATTTGATCTTGTTACAAAAGATGAGCACTGTTTGGGCATAAATGACTTCATCTGATTTGCACTAAACCGAGAGAATGCACACATCTACAAATTATCTTAATATTTTTATATAGATTTATTATGGGAAAATGCATATTGATTTATATATATTGATGAATTTACATGGATTTATCATCGGAAATGCATATTGATTTAAATTTAGATATATTAATATATGAGTTGAAAATTAAAATACTCACTTCTCTAACATAAAAATTCATTTTAACCAACATAAGAAAATCATTCAATAAATACTCACTTTTACTTAAATAACCTTACCTTTTCATTTTCCAATGCAAAAAGACACGGACCCCATACCTGGAAGCTTTTTGTAAGAATATTGAAAGATTTTTTGCAGACGATCTGTCATTTTGAAAGAAGTTACAAGCATTTAATATCAAAAGTAATATCTCCACCAACCCCCACATGTGCATAACAAAGGAAATCACGATGGTCGGAACACATATGGGATAAGACCATCAGGTTTACTAGATTTCGATCGGGAATACAAACGGAATTCTAATAGAGATTTTGATCGGGATTGCGATTGGAATCATGATGGGGATTTCATCAGTGCAATCGGGATTCCACACCGCGTTAAACGAATACAATCAAGTTTCATAACTTTTTTTACTCACATTAAGTGTGAGAATCTTAAAAGCCTTTGGAAGTTACGACCCTAGCAGCACCGAATGATCAATTTAACAAGATCGATGACAATAGTTGTGACCCCATGCATCTATCTACGTTGATTGACTTATTAATGGTTCATCGTCAATTGAATAGGGTAACATTATTGCTAATGTGGAAGAATATCGACGTCAAATAGCTGTTAGGGCATTCTAGTTGTGTTATGAGTAGTCATCTATCCATTTTGTAGAGAATTTATGTTAATACACCATATTTAATGCTTTTATTTTATAATATTCATTCATTTAGCTTTTTAATGTTTGTAATCTTGTTTTAATGGGAATCCCGATCTTATGATGATCGAAATCCCAACAATTACCCTCAAATTCGAGAGTCTCGATCACTATGATCATATATATGATGAAATAAATCCTGATAGTAATCTCGATCGTAATCCTAATGGTAATCCCGATCGTAATTTCGATCAGAATCTCGATCGGATAATCCCGATTGAAATTCGATCGGGATTACCCCATCAGGATTCCGAATGTCATATGATCATAGTGATCGAGACTCCCGAATTTGAGGGTGATCACTTATTGTGAATCCCAACTGAAATTATGATCATGTATCGTGAAATCCGATTTGAATCTTGATCGTAGCAAACGGTCAGAATGTATTGAAAATTATAGTGCGAAAGATCATCAAATAAATATATCAAAATGAGAAGTCAAGATCGCAAAAAATGATTTAAATACATTGTTCAATCCAAAGCATAACATCAAAAAATAACTGAGTAGATATAGTCTTACTAACCAAGGGTGCGATTTTTAATCATCAAGATTAACCATTTCAGTGACATGAACAATGAAGACATCTTTACTACGCGTAATACCACCGTATTCTTGGAATGTGAGAACATCACCACGCTTAATTTGAAGAAACTCAACAATATTACTCCACTATTTAATGAGTCGAATCATGACTTTCGTCTCATTTTTCTTTGTGTGAATTTGATGATATTCGTAATCAACTTCCTATTCTTAGAAGCCCTTCCAAGTCCGAATTTTAATTTTCTTCCACTTCGTTCCAAGAGACACAATGTTGTTTATTGGCAAATACTACAAAGATAATAACCATAATTAGTAAAAGTATAACTAATTTCAAACCACTACAAATGGAGATCATAACTTGAATATTCCTTATGATATTCAATGGAGTTATATTGTACGTCAAAGTGATAATTATGAGTTGAAATTAAAAAAAAAATACGTGAGCTTTTTTCTTTGATTTAAAACAAATAGGCAAACTAAATTTCATTCATACATTCAAATTGAATCCCTCTAGATGAAGTTGGATTATTCATTTTGATAACAATTCTTAAAAGATACAAGATAAAAAAAATAACTGAAGTAAGGTAAACAAAATACACAATAGAGGTACTTATATAGACAAATAATACACAAAATTTGAATCTTGATCAAAATCTCGATCGGAATTTCGATTATATCCCGATCGGAATCTCGATCAAATCCCGATCCCGATCCCTTTTCTAACCTATGGAACAAACGTTGGTCCCTTCTAAGAAGCTTTTTGTATTTCCAACGTCTCTATTTGGACTTATTCAAACTGAAAGTACAATTATTTCTTTATTTTGAATCAGACGTGGGTCTCACTAAGAATCATTCAGAATCGGAAGTGGGCCATTCTTAGAAGCTTTTTATATTTCTAGCATGCCCTTATTTAGATATTTGTATTTGGACTTATTCATATGATGAGTGCAAAATAAATTTCCACCAACCACTCACGTGAATCTATCCCTATCAAAGAAATCTGTATTTTTGTGATTCATTACATTCCGACAAAGAGTCCGAGATCGGGAATCCCTCTAAACCCTAAATATTGTGAACCATCGTTGAATCTGTTTCCTTTAAAGTATTGTCTAATGGTGTCAATAAGTCAGCAACAACACAACAAATAGATTAGTACATAAATTTGTAATTTTTTTCCCATTAAATGTATTGCAATAATTCTTTTTGGTATAACTAAATGATTAGCATATTTATAATTTTTCATCTAATCCCAACCCGAATCCTGGTCGAAGGCCTTTAATCCCAATTTAAAATTGATTGAATCTCGATCGAAGCCATTTCTTATTTCTTTGTTTTTTATGGTGTGCGCTAGTAATGCAGTGTAGAAGCCTACATCTTTTTTTCATATTTATAGGCACAAAATGCAAACCATAATACACAGTTCAAATCCCGATTAGTGATTCCCGATGGTATCCTGATCGAGACCCGATCGCATTTAGATTAGTTTCTTTTTTTATTATTAGTAGAAAGAATATTTGAGTTCCGATCGAATCAATCATGATCGAATCCCGATCAGAATATTTGAGTTCACGGTAGTTTAATTTGAGAATCTTGATCGGATTTTAAAATGGTGTCTCTTTCCCGTGATTTGTTAGTCGTACTCATTTCTCTTACTTTAATTATGCGGACTTTAATGCAATGAGATAAAAAAAATGTCACTTTCGTAGTACATCCACATATTTATTTGTGTATTTTAATTACATTTGTGTAAGGTTGATGTAAGAAACAGGTAAGATGCCCACATGCACGTGATCACTTTTTATGGGCATTTTAGGAGAAAATTTCACTTGCCTCGCTCCCCTTTTGGTCCCAGAGCTGTCTATTTTGGTCCCAAATTTTTTTTACTGTCAATTTTGACCCGACCGTGACGGAAAACGTTAAATTTACTGTCGATTTTGGTCTCATTGCACTTTGAATTTCAGTCCCAAAGTAACAATTAACCAACTAACTGTAACATTCTTTAGAGCCAATTTTGACAGATTTTGGAGGGATAATTGCTACCAAAATACATTTATATTCCCACAAAACCAATAAAGCCAAATCAACCAAACCAAATCAATTTACTTATAAGAATCAACAAGCTAAACTGAACTCAACAAGTACCAAATCCAAAATAAAATCAACAAGACCAAATCCAAAGTCAACTGAAATAAGACCAAATAACAAAGCCAAACTGAAATCAAGAAGACCAAATCCAAATTGAAATAAGAATCAAATACCATACAAACTCAGGTGCAGAGAGTTGCTTTGTTTGACTATTTTAGCTGCCAAAACATAGCTGATAGCATCTATGGTTTCTCTAAATCAATGAATCACACATTACATGGGAAGAAAAATCCTTTTACCAGCTTCCACATTTCATGTGGTCCCTTACTAAGGCATGATTTAATGGTAGTAAAAATGCGATATTTTTTTAGTGCACAAATTTTATTTGGTTGAATTGGCTCCTTACAAATATCAAATTCAATCTGCATGGCTTTGCGGTTCTAAAGGCACCCAAATTTTGATCAAACCATCATGACGACCACCATAGGAGAAATAAAATTGAACATCTAAATCTAATACCTATCCATTGTAGCTTTTCATTCCCTCGACTCTTCAAAAGTATCAACTATTTGATTCTGAGTATAAACTTCCTCAGTAAACGCCATAAAATTCTACTTGAAAACCCTGAACTAATCATAAACTGTATTCGAATACATTATCTTATTGCTGAAACAGTATCTGAACATGAGATGTGCGGACTAAAAACTTTCACATTTTAAGCTTGAGAAACCACGAACATCTTTCCGCAATTAACAAACTCACAGAAAAACCTAAATCCACCAGAAAATTAATAATTCGAAAAAATTCACAAACACAGCAGCAGAATCACTCACCCCGAAATCCAAAATTCAAGTACGGCGCCATTCGAAACTCAAAGGAAGCAAACAATTGAAGAAAAGAGAAACAAAAAAATCGAAGAGTTTTGGTAAGCGGGTAACTTACAGTGACGGGGGCATCAACGCGTTGAACATTGCTCTCTTCAACGAGGATTTCCATGGCTTTGAGGCAGAGATCCTTGACTTGGATTTCCGTGAGCAGCTCGCATCTCTTCAACTGTTCTATTTGGTGATCTAGGTCCGGCATCTTCCACGGTTCGAATTAAGATATTCCGGCGCTGTTAAAGTAGTCGTAGCACCTTCGATTTAACGAAGGATTTTGAGATTGTTCATTAGAGTATTGAAGAAGGTTCTTCTGATTCCAGAATCCAAGTTGAATTTAGGGTTTTGATTTGAGTGGAATTTGGGAATTTCTTCAGGTAAGGGTTTGAATTTGGGAAATTAGGACTGTCGATTGCTTTTTGTTTTAATCCCGTTTGTTTTGGTCACGCGTGCCGCACGTGCGCCGTCTCCGTCTCTCACCCCTTAACAGCCGTTTAAAACTTTGGGACTAAAATTGACAGTTTGAATCCTATGAGACTAAAAGTGAGCGATTTTTTTGAAAAAGGACCAAAATAGATAACTCTGGGACCAAAAGGGGAGTGAGACGTGTCCTATGGGACCAAAAGTGAAATTTTCTCGGCATTTTAGATAAAATGAGTATTTTTCGAATGCTTTTCTTATATTGAATAAAAGAGATTTTTTTAATAGAGAAATTGGGAGTTTTATGTATTTACACTTAATATATATTTAAATATCGGTGAAATATATTAGAATTTAAATTTGACTTGGAATATAATTATGAATTTTAGTGATATATATATATATATATATATATATATATAATTTTAAAAGGAATATAATTAATATTTATGTACACAATCATGCATATGTAGTCTCAAATTGTCAATGTTTTCTGTTTCAATATATGGTTAAAAATAAGCTAGTGGATCAAGGGTTGTGAAGGAAAAGATCAGTTGAAGGCAGAAATGCTACCGATCGTTGTAGTGTCATTTTCTGCAATGAATTATGATGAAAATAATGGTGAAATCATTCTCTCCATCTCTCTCTCACTGAATGCTCAGCACTATGAGAAGACATCAGCATGACACCTTGTTTGGTACACATTTATCTCACCTTAAACACACACACATCTCTCTCTCTCTCTCTCTCGTTCTCATTGTGTGAACTGAAACTTGAGTAGACATCAGCATGACACATTGTTTGGTACTTACAAATCATTATGAACAACACCTCAATATCTCTCTCTATATATCTATCTCTCTCTCTCTCTCTCTCTATTTATACGAGAATTAATCCCTATATATATATAGGTAGCTCATCATCATCATATATATATATATATATACACATATACGTAGGTAGAGAATAAGATAAGAAAGATGAAGATGAGCAACAGAAGATGGTGCCCAACTCCAGAGCAGGTGATGGTACTGGAGGAACTGTACAGAAGAGGAATGCGAACTCCCCACGCCTCTCAGATACAGAAAATCACCGCTCACCTCTCTCTCTACGGTAACATTCAGGGCAAAAACGTCTTTTACTGGTTCCAGAACCACAAGGCCAGAGACAGGCAGAAACTCCGTAAGAAACTCGCCAACCAACACCACCACCTCCAATTTCTTCCTTCTCCCACCCCAACCCCACTAAATTTCCTTTTTCAGGTTCACTCTCTCTCTCTCTCTCTCTCTCTCTCTCTCTCTCTCTCCCCGTTTCTACCTAGGTAGTACTAAATTATCTGCAAAGTGATGATGAGATAACCGTTTCCTTTCCCTGCTGGAATCAGAAAGAGTAACATAAAATAGTACGAAGCCAAATTTATTACACGAATAATGTGTCGACCATAAAATCCATAAGCATTAAGATGGAGTATACCCACAAGTGTTTAATTTTAATATGAAGATGTTCGACAAGTACTGGCCTAGCTAGTACATTCAAATTCAAACTTATATAATCGTGCAGCATCTCTGAATCAAACATGCATGTTACATAAATAAAATCTCACACACACACACACACATATATATATATATATATATATATATATCTGTGTGTGTTTTAAATTATGTGTTTCTACAGGTAATTTATAAGTGTGTGTGGCAAGAATGCAAGATGCAATATTAGGGTATCTATATATTGACCTAGCTTGTAATTATAATAATTCAGGTATATATAGCTAGATTATTATAAACTTCCCCTTTTAGGTTTCTAGAGTACTAGCTAGGTCGTCCATTCTCCACGAAAACTGTCGCATCGAGCACATATAGCTAGCTAGTATACACACGTATCCCAACATTTAATTATAAATTAATTATGGGTTTCGTCTGTGCTACAATGAATGCATGCACATATTTTATTGTGACACTTAAAAGTGTCTACCGAGACGGATATGCACACACATTAGTTGTAACATGGACAAAACCATTAATGACATCTTTCTATTAGTTCATTTAATTTCATGTGCATGTTATTAAGTAGAAGCTTGAATTCTAGCTACCTATTCACTGCGCTTACTTATAAAATTAAACTTTCATATATTTAAACCATTAGTTAATTTTTGAATTCTTATTGGAAAAAGAAATATTAATTAATTAATGATGCGCATGCTCTGGTCCCTGCTGTACATATATATATATATATTAACTTGATGTAGGGTGGTGGAGTTTGTAAGGAGGTCCCAGATGTTGGAGTGAAAGATGAAGATTGGTTAATGAGAAGGTACGGCCATGATTCCATGATGATTATGGAGAGGGGTCCCACCCTCCCCTGCTGCAGGAGGAGCAAGCCTCTTCAAACCCTACAGCTCTTTCCCCTCACTTCACCTACTGCTGCAAACGAAAATCATCAGGAATTCAATCACCCACCACCACCACCTCTTCATTTTTAAGATTCATCAAACAAACTACATATTAATGTTTCTAAACGCGCGCATATATATATATATATATAGTATCTCTCTCTCTCTATAATCTATATATATATATATATATATATAAGTTGCCTAGCTAGCTTATAAGACACATGGCGCCTCTTAGTTAATTTTCTTCGGTGTTTGTGTTTTTCTGTTATGACTTATGTGTCTGTAGACTTCCGAAATATGCTTAAATGTCCAATAGTTGCAGCGAGGAGTACTCCTCTTTACTGCTGCCCACTACAGTTACTTGTTACCACTGTGTATTTCCCAAATCAGAATTTCTATCAGAATTTGCAGATTTTTTTTTTTTGTTATGTACCTTTTTGTTAATAAATAGCCTTTCCATCTCTCTCCCTCTCTCTCTCTTCCATAAAAAGAGGTGGAAGATATATATTTTGTCCTTTTTTGCATAGACCTGGAGAAATCAGTGTAGATGCACAGATGGTTTTCACCAAATCTATGAGAGACAAGTCGATGAAGCTGCATGCATGCATCCACATCATGAAATTAAAACTCATCGTAACAAAACAGCAAAATCTGAGATGCGTCAGCGTTTAAAATAAAATTACAAGGAACGATCGAAAAGATTTTGGGGGAGAAATAATTTTCAAGAAACCAATGGTCTACTTGAATGCCTAGCTAGTGACTGGATTGTGGGAAATTATATATATATTTGACAGATTGGATTGGACAAGACACATGCGTATATGTATAGGATAAAAATTAAAATACTTTCCTTACATGTTTGTTTGTGGGATGGATAACTCATTCTTTGACTTTGAGGGTAGGACAAAAATCGTAACAGCCAAAAATAAGATCATGCATGTACATGTCCCCAAAAAAGATGTCATATGAGTCAATTCTAGTGAGTGTCTATATACACTACAAGAAAAAACAGCATAGACCACTCTTGATTTACCACGGTTTTGGTAAGAAACCGTGGTAAATTAGATAATAACCACGGTTTTCACAAAAACCGTGGTGTATGAGCGTGCTTCCCAGAATAATCACCACGATTTTAAATACTTCAGTGGTGTATATTTATGAATACACAACTGGTATTTTTCAAGGGTGGTATATGTGCGCTTTTTTAACTACTACGGTTAAATGAAAATCGTGGTGTTTGCTCAAATTCAAGAATGACTACGATTTGAAACAAAACCGTGGTAACATTAATACACTTTTTAATATGTTTTAATATTAAAATCTAAATAATAACAAAAGAGAGGGAATTGAAAAAACTCAAATCCCTCGCTAAAGACCCGCCGTTCTGCTCTGCTCTTTCACCACACCAGAAATTTTGAATCAACGCCATATTTCTCCCTCCCTAGAAATTTTGAGTTCACCCCCGCCAGAAATTTGAGTTCACCCCGCCATCTTCATCATCCTCTCATTCACCCGTCATTTCCATCTTCAGAAATTATTGTCATCGTCTGAAGTCGCACTCCAAATTAAAGAAATAGATTAGCTGCGGTTCCGACAACAAGTAGCTCTCGTACGCGTCGGTAGTTGAGGGTTCAAAATTCAGGAAGCCCGCCTTTAAGCCGTTGTCTCTACAATTTTTCTATGACAAATCAGCTATGACGAATCCCCTTTTTTGTGAGTAATTATAGTTTATTCTATTTTTATCGCATTTCTTAGCTCATTTAAGATATGGGGTTAAATGATATTATCGGAAGATTTTGATTATTTTTGGGGATATTGTTTGTCTAGTTTTTTTTTAACGATTGTGTGTGCAATCAGTTTTTATCACTGTTATTTGGGGCCTCTGAATATATGGAAGCTTCTTCCATTAAGTTTTAAGCTTGGACCTTTGACATAAAATCCAGATTTGTATTCTTTATTGGTCTACCTAATGCCCTAATCTCTGTTTAGTCCATGCAAGAATTTCTTTCCATTTGATTTGTTTGGTTTAGTTCGCCTGTCCTTACATAGGTATATCTTTCCTTGAGCCTAGAGGTAACATCTTATAAAGCAGAAAACTTGATAACTAGGACGATTTGAGCAACTCTTTAAAGGACTATACCTTGGTATTATTTAGTTTCTTAAAACAGATTACCTTCTAAACGACAGTTTATTTAAGATGAAAAATGCACACATGATTGTCACTTACTCTGAATGAACCTTAAAGGACTATACGTGATAGTTCGGTTTTACTTTCAATATGCCAGTGTTAGTGTTCTATAAGTTGTTTCTTTAATGTGGAGACTTCAACATCAATTCTGTTTGTAGTTATGGACAATCAGGAAAGGTAAAGGAGAGAAAACCTCCAAATGAGAATTTTCTCTAAAATAATTCATAAGTTATTACTAAGTGCAGCTAAGCATGTACAAAAGCGGCCTAGACAATGCTGCTTAAAAGTTTGGCTGAGCTTATAATCTTTTTAAAACAACTTATAAGAAGATTTGCAGCTTAAAAGTTTTGCCATACACAGATCATCATTCAAAAGAGGATTACATATCTAAGTGAGGCATTGACCAGATTTCAGATATTTTAATTCCTCTCTGTTTGTTCGATATTTCCTCTAAGCGCTCTCTCTGTTTGATATTTTAATTCCTCTTTGTTTGAATATCTGCATGATTCTTAAATGCTTACTTTCTCGCTATTTAGGACCCTGCTGAGGCCGACAAGCTATTGAAAATTCAGAGAGAGTTGGATGGAACAAAAATTATTCTTGCAAGTATTGTGCCCAATTTTTTCCAGAACTTTCCCCAAATAAAATTATTCCCATGTTATTTATTGTCTTGCTTTTCAATTGACTGGCATTTTATATCAAGTTAGTATGGATTGATATTTATGTTTGAGTTTATAGCCCAAGAACAAATAGAAAGTGAAACGACACAGAAAGGGATTCGAGGTCCAATGTCTGAGCCAATAGTTTTAAAAAATTGTTCCTTACTGGTGTTTGCCTATCTTATAGATACTCCTTGGTCACAATTTGCATATAGTGTCAAGTTGTGCCATATTAACCACCATGCACTGCCATTTCATGAAAATATTGTAGTAATCTCTTTTGTTGTTTCTTCATTCTTTTTTATCCTCTCGTGATATAATGTTTTTGGCCTTGTCTCAGCACAAGACTATAGAAGGTGTTCTAGAACGAGGCAAGAAGTTGGACAGCTTGGTTAAGAAGAGTTCAGATCTTAGTACAGCTTCGTAGGTGTCTATTTCTTGTTAACTTTTATCTGATCAAGTGCATTATAACCTATACATAGAGTTGTTCATTCTCCCTAGTTTTTTGTTTATCATGTATTTGTGTTTTCATATTTATGCTCCTTAAACTCCGTGATTGGTGTATTGCATTTTGTTGTTGTTTTTTTTTTCAGATTGGATGGTTATTGCTGCATTTTTGTATTGCTAGTTTTACCCCATAAGTGAAAAATTAAGGAAAGATTGAGACATTTACAATCAATTCATAGTTTGTATGATGGTGCTAAATATTATTTGTACATGAGAAATATATGGTTATTAGATGAGTTTATCATTTGTAATTTTAAAACTAAATTTAGCACTTATGAAATGATATTCAACATGTGATAATTTTGTGAAGGTTTAGGAGTTCAGATACTGCAGATTCAGATTGATTAGGTGATTGTTAATGGGTTTATTGATTTATATTTTGTTGATTCCGTTTTTCTATCTTCTGAAATTGGTGTGTCAGAGATATCTTATTGCACATTTGTTGTTGCATGTGTTCTTTATCGATGTTGAATTAACAAATGCAAACAGAACATAAGCATGTTAAAGGTCTAATGTAATTGTGATTAAATAATTTTATTGCTACTTCTTTGCAGATGACAGCTCGTGATGCTTTAAACTCAGCACTTGATGAAGAGATGTCAGCTGATCTGAAAGTCTTTGTAATGGGTGAAGAGGTATTATAAACGCTTATATCTCTTACGATGTTCTATTTTTCAATTGGATCTTTGTTAGTTGTGTTACATTGTTAACTAAGTTATATTTATATAGGTTGGTGAGTATCAGGGTGCATATAAGGTCAGTATTAGTTCAATGGTGAAGCCTTCTAATGAAAATTTCTCTGTATTACTAATTCGTTCTCCATTTACTAATAGATTTCAAAAGGGCTTCTGGAGAAGTATGGTGCCATCACTGAGGTTGGCCGTAATCTTGTTCACGTAAACTGATTTTGTTCTGCACTTGGGAATTTATGTGACAAAATTGTGTTGATGGAGTTTCCTTTTGAGGTTTTCTCTGGGAATGCTGTAAACTAAAATCTGCAGACAGGCTTATAGATGGGCTTAACACATAAATGATGATGTCTATCAAATTCGATCCCTAAATTAACTTACTGGTGTTTAATTTTGGGGCAGCGCATTGAGGGCGAAGGAAGATGAGAATGGAGTGAGGCACATTTTGCTTTGTCGCGTGATAGTATAATCTCTATATTTGCAGTAATTGGATCTCTTTAGTTGTTTCGATGCCTAGCAGCAACATTAACTCTTCCAAATATTTTCCAGGTTCGGGAAGAAACTTACCTAATTCACAAAGGTTGAAATTTCCTGTGCTCATGAACATGCTTTCCCAGTTTCTGCATCATTCACAGATGGCCTTGATTTCCAACTGTTACAATGATTTTCGGGTATGCATTCTTGGTTAATTTCTTCATGTATATAAAATTATGTACATGCAATTAAATAATGTATGTTGATTCTTTCGTTAACACATGAAGATAAGATTGGTAGGCCTCAGCTGATCAGAAGATTGAGGAGTCTGGTAGGAGACCAGATGCTAATTTCAGTGATTAAATTGTGCAGGGATGAGGTAATTAATGCTACTTTTTTTTTCTCTCTTAATCAGGTTCCGTTACCACCAAGTTTTTGCTTTCTTTAGTCTTTTTCTGAAGAACTAGAGGTGTTCTTTTGTCGGTTAAATTCAGACAATATAGATATATAGTATGTTAACTTAAATGAAATGACTAATTAACATAAATTTTATTTAATTCTTGCAGAGGATATAGAGCTCGGCAACAATTTCTTTCCTTTAAATGTATATATCTTAGCTGCACTGGAACATGAGAGAGAGAATGTGATGTATAAAACTACTTCTGAATACAGAGGTAAAACTTATCTAAAAACAACTTATCATTTTATGCACCATGCCAACTGATGTGATTGTGTATAGTGCTTTAGGTTAATATATCCCGTAATTATTTTACGATTTTAAGGCCTTGTAATTAATTACTTGTCTTTTGACATGTTGCAGGTTATTGTGAGCTAATCATCTCTCCTTTATTTCTTCAATATATCATTGGAGCTAGCTAATGGAACTAATAAGATCTTTGTAATAGAACTTTGGATTTGTTTAGTAGTTTTTTAACAAGCAATAGAGATATTTCTTTGCAATGAATTTTATATTTTGGATAAGATATTGTATTTTAGATGAGATTTTGTATTTTGAATGAGATTTTGTATTTTTAATGATATTTTTATATTTTGGATGATTATCATTTTTATAAAATATTTTTTTATTTGGGATTAACATGCTAGACAACAATTTATCAAGGGATTTAAAAATAAAATAATAAAATAATAAAATTAAATAAAAAATTAAAATATACCACGGTTTTAATGGTGAATCGTGGTAAATTTACCACGGTTTTATCGAAACCGTGGTAATTTTACCACAATTTTTTAAGAAAATCGTGGTAATTTTACGATGGTTTTAATAAATCCGTGGTAAACTTACCACAATTATACTTAAACTGTGGTAAAATTACCACGGTTTTTTGTAACCGTTGTAAATTTACCACGGTTTTTTATAAATTTACCACGATTTTCTGAAAATCGTGGTAAAATTACCACGGTGAATAACCGTGGTGTATGCGACCGTCATAAATTAACCACAGTTTTGAGAAACCGTGGTAAAATTACCACGGTGATTACCCGTGGTGTATGAGCGTGTGCATAGACGACTCCCACCTAGACCACGGTTAGAATTTGTCATACACCACGGTTATTACCCGTGGTGTATGAGCGATTTTCTTGTAGTGATATATATATATATATATATATATATAATCAACCATTATGTTTCATTAATTAAATTAACACTTATTAGTGAATTTTTTTCAAAACAAACGTATGCATATATAAATGGGGAAAAAATGTATGTATAATAAATGTGAGAGATGTGATTATAGAGATTTAATAAGATATATTAATGAAATTACAATTACAAGTATGACCTTTTGGAATAAAATAAATAATATAATAATTAAAATAGAATTAATCTTAACCGCATATCTAAGAAGATCTAGTGAATATGATCAATCCCTAAATTACACACAAGGACAATGTTTACATTTGATCTCTCTCTCTCTCTCTCTCTCTCTCTATATATATATATATATATATATATATATATATATAGGGGTTGGTTATAATAGGAACTAAGTTTGGTGTGAGAACGTGAGAACGGGCTTGTTTAGTGTAATTTCAGTGCTTTTCTTATTTTATTTTGGTGCTAAATCATCTAGCACTAAAATATAATAAGAAAAGCATTAAAAAAAATAAAAAATTGCATCAAAATACAGTAAGAAAAGCACTAAAATTACACTAAACAAGCCCGTTCTCACGTTCCTACATGAAGCGCTGTTCTCATTTGAACCAAATCCTATATATATATATATATATATATATATATATATATGGGTGGGTTCAAATAGGAACCCAACCCCCTGAAGGAACCTAGGAACTAATCTGATCCGCACATCCATCTAATCTAATTACACGGCCCAGATTGATTTTCAAAAATTGGATATATTTCTGTTTTCCCTGATTTTGAGCACCTAAAACGAAAGATTGTGAGTGCAGATTTGTTAAGAAAAACAATACTAGGGTTTAGAGAAATAATAAGTCGCATAGATGCCAGTTTCTATAATTTTTCTAACTTCTGGATCATGTTAGCAAGTTGAATAGAACATCAAAAAAGCATATGCAAAAACGTTATGTTCTATATATTCTGCATTTTAAAGTATGAAGCTCCTGTGATTATGTTAGCAACTTGAATAGAACATATTATCACCTATTTGTGATAATGTTAGCTTGATATTGTTCCTAACCTCTAATCCTATGTGCTAAGAGAAATGGTGTTCAAATGAAATGTTTAAACTCTGACTTCAGTGTTGTGTCTAACAACTTTGTCATTACGAAAATGATGAATTAGTTTGTAAAAAAATGTTGAAACCATGGATTTCTTTTTCAAAAATTGGATATAATTTTTCTAACTTCTGTGATCATGTTAGCAAGTTGAATAAAACATCAAAAAACATATGCAAAAAACGTCATGTTCTATATATTCTGGATTTTAAAGTATGAAGCTCCTGTGATTATGTTAGCAACTAGAATAGAACATATTATCACCTATTTGTGATAATGTTAGCTTGATATTGTTCCTAACCTCCAATCCTATGTGCTAAGAGAAATGGTGTTCCAATGAAATGTTTAAACTCTAACTTCAGTGTTGTGTCTAACAACTTTGTCATTACGAAAATGATGAATTAGTTTGTAAAAAAATGTTGAAACCATGGATTTCTTTTTCAAAAATTGGATATAGTTCTGTATGCTCTGATTTTTTGCACCTAAAATGAGTGATGTTGAGAGTGCAGATTTGTTAAGAAAAACAATACTATGGGTTAGAGAAATAATAAAGTGCATAGATGCCAGTTTCTATAATTTTTCTAACTTCTGTGATCATGTTAGCAAGTTGAATAGAACATCAAAAAGCATATGCAAAAAACGTCCTGTTCTATATATTCTGCATTTTAAAGTATAAAGCCCCTGTGATTATGTTAGCAACTAGAATAGAACATATTATCACCTATTTATGATAATGTTAGCTTGATATAGTTCCTAACATCCAATCCTATGTGCTAAGAGAAATGGTGTTCAAATGAAATGTTTAAACTCAACGTACATTGAAAAACATGTTAGCAACATAAAACTTACTTATTAGCAATATAGTAAATAGATATTAGCGAGATTTAACTTTGTTATTAGCAACTTTCCAATAGATATTAGCAAGATTTAACTTTGTTACCACTTTGGTTGGAAGTGTTACAGAACATGTAGCTTTACAAGATTTAGCACCACAGACAACTGATGCATTAGGCTTAGATTGATCATATCTGCAAATGAGTTATGTCAGTGTTGTGTCTGAGGTTGCAAAATTTGATTCAGAAATCTAAGATCTCTATTGATAAGCTTGATGTCCTGTCAGATGATAATTTAGACTCTATTTAGAACCTTGATGTCATGTTAGCATCTTTTGTACATAATATTAGCAATTGTTTGTGAATATATTAGCATATAACTAGTTGGAATATTGGACACCATGCAATTGCTGCTGCCCAAAAAAGAAAGGCTGGGGAGGAGAATATCAGTACATCTGACAGTGATGCAGTCCACCGAGAGATGAAATCCAAGAAAAAGAATGATCCTAGAGCTGCTGACTTTTTAGCTAGGGTGCAAAACGAATCAGATTGGAAGTCATCGGAGCCACATGTGGAACGACATGTGACAACTACATCCTCATCAGCTGAAGAAATAACCATGCAATCCTACATCAGACCATTTGATTCATATCCAACACTAAAGAATCGCACATGTCCATCGCTATTGGTTAAGGCTATTGAAAATTTGAATCCTATTCAAAAGCAACAAGTGAGAGATATAGGATCTGGAGCATTACTCAATTTGAAGATAGATCTCATTCCATTGAAGTTAGCATATTGGCTGTTGGAAAACTTTGACAGTAAACGGTGTGAAATACAACTGAAAGGGGATGCTAAAGTACACATTGGAGAAGATGATGTACAGACGATTCTTGGCTTGTCGAGGGGAGAACGTTTAATTCAATCACGAATAAAGAATCATGAGAGTACCCTGACAGATGAATGGAGACAAAGATTTGAAAAAGCCAGCAACAGAATACTTCCAAAGCATGTGTATACTAACATGTTCGAACAACAAGAAGGGGGAGAATAGTTTAAAAGGCAATTCCTGGTGTTTCTCACTGTTTATCTGATTGAAAGCTTTGGAAATGGATATATATCGCCGCAAATTATGGACAACCTGGGTGATATCGACAGGGTTTCAGAGTTAAACTGGTGTCAATATGTCATCAGATGCTTGACCAATCACACCTCACACTGGCAGAAGAACAAAAAGAATTACTATACTGGCCCCACCCTATTTCTAACTGTAAGAACTTAAACCTACTTTATCTTGTATTATTAGATAGTTATGTAAAGTAAAAACATTTTTCCTAACAACACTAGGGCTAGAACAAATGTTTATAATGTTTAAACATGATTAATGTTTACATCATTACAGTTAATTATCAGCTAACATTGAAAAACATGTCAGCAACATAAATCTTACTTATTAGCAATACAGTAAATAGATATTAGCGAGATTTAACTTTGTTATTAGCAACTTTCTAATAGATATTAGCAATATAACTCATACAATATCGCATTCCCATAATACATAAAAAATAACCAAACATAACAATTGTTATTACTAGTATGTGTATTTAAAATTTTCAGTTTGTCTTATGCAGTTCTAATAATATTTTTTTTTACAAAATAAATTGCAACAACTCTTCTACGTTGATGGAGTAGTCCTGGGTTATAGAACTGTACCCAGAAGTATACCAGCCACCATTAAATGGACAAACGAACTCATAACAGCAAGACAGAGTGTGGAAGTTGCTGGAGGAGGTTTCGGAGAAGGGTTTCCTGATAAACCATGCACCATGGATGAAATATTAAACCCAGACTTGATTGATAACGAGCTAATAAATGCAGCAGCACAGAATCAACCTGCGCCAAATGAGGAAAACATTGTTCCTGCACCACCAGTTGTGAATGAACAGCCTGTTGTTGATGAACCAGAACCAAACAATCCCGCAGAGCCTCCTTGTGAACACGTAGGTCCAAGCAATGCAGAGGTGAACAATGATGATCAACAAGCTATTTTTTACAATCTTGAACCACCTCAAGACAGTCAAGATATGCATTCAGTGACTGACAAGCTCATCACAATGACCAAGACAATATACGATACATTCACAAACATAATTACAATGATTGATGCTTTACCAGACAAGATGTTGGAGAATGTGATTCTAAGGAGGACATTAGAAAGGGCACTATTACTAGATGAAAAGCAAAAAAACCCTCTGAACAATCATCATCACAAGAAGAAGATGGCTTCTGGAGTAATCCGGAACACATTGCTGCAATTGCAAAGATTGAGAAGGCGGCTATGATGAGAATAAATTTTAAAAAGAAGTTTGATGATGCACCTACATTCAGCTTAGGGTTGTCGGAGGATACATGGAAAGATGAAATGAATGTGGTTAATAATAATAGAGTTACATCAAGAAAAGAAGGTACTACCAAGGACAACAACAAAGCAGATGCAGAGGTAAAAATTAGTATAATTGATATGATAATTTTTTTTATTTAATTGTATAATTCTAACATTTAACACGTTGATAGGAAACTGAAAAATAGATTGAAGAGGATAATGAAGGAGAGAACAAGAATGATTCAGTATCAGATGAGCCACAAACTATTGCAAAATAGGATAAGGTTCAAAAACACTTTAACTTCAAATTCAGTTTGATTTACTCATTATATTCATTAATTTATAAATGACATACTCAGGGAAAAGGTAAGATGCACGCTGAGGAAGACAATTCTAAAAAGAAGTTTGATGATGCGCCTACATTCAGCTTAGGATTGTCACAGAATATATGGGAAGATGTAATGAATGTGGTTGATGAAATTGAAATTACGTAAAGAAAAGAAAGTAATACAAAAGACAAGAACAAAGGAGATGCAGAGGTAAACATTAATATAATTGATATGATAATTTTTTTTTATTCTATAATTCTAATATTCAGCACGGTGACAGGAAATTGAAAAAAATGTTTAAGAGGATAATGAAGTCCAGATTAAGGTAATGATAATGTAAACTATATCAAATATTGTATTTATTAAAGACAGTTTGATTTACTCATTATATTCATTAATTCATACATGGATACTTAGGGAAAAGGTAAGATGGACACTGAGGAAGATGTTCAAATGAAAGGGCAGGTCAAAGAGAAGGTATGTAATGCATACACTTTAAAATTAAATGACATATTATACAGATAGAACGATATGCTATCATTATATATGTCATATTAGCAATATATATGCTATATACTAGCAAAATATATACATTATGTTAGCAACACATGTATAAAATTATAATCATAATTGAACAATTGCACAGGAACCTAATAGAATGGTAATCCGAAACAAAAATCTGTTGAAGAAGACAGAGATATTGGTGTCTCCATACTATTCCAGGACAATCATTGCAGATGAGAAGTTTGACAAAAAAACAAAAATTTCTGTATTATTGGATGATGTGCAGAAGTGAATCAAACAGGTATGGCAAAATCTGTGATATAAATTAAACTATAAATAACACTTAACATATATACACTCTTGACTGCAGAGAGGATATAGTGTATAATGATGGACGTGTACAACTCCGACGATAAGAAATGGAGACATTGAGAGCAGGACGATACTTAAATGTTTCAGTCATAGATGTGTGGAGCACCATCCTTAATCACAACGAGAGACAAAGATCACTGAACTCCCCCAAAAGATTCTTCGCAACAACAAATCCATGTGTAAGTAATATATATATTCATTATTCAATACACTAAAATATTTCATTTTCTAATAACAATGTAAGAATGTCTTTATACAGCTGTATACAATTGTGAATGTACCAAAAAAGTCAGACACAGAAAAAAGAATATCAGAATTCTCTGATAGACTGCTTGCTGAGATTAAAGTTGTTCAAGGATTGCAACTAGCTGACATTGAAATGGTAATATATATATGCATTCAATTCCAAAACTTAGACTACATTATTAATTAAATACACTTGCTTTTTCTGTGACAGTTTTTCTTCCCCATATATCATGCACACCACTTTTATTTGTTGTGCATTGATGTTAAGAACTGCAAAGGTGATATTATTGATAATTCAATTGGAGAAAACAGTGATCAAACTTTGGTTTATGGACAAATCCCAGATTACTTGGTAAGTATATAATTAAAATATTATGAAACTTTACTGTACTATGTTTACTATAAACTTCACTCATAAAAAAATGTACTAACATTCAACTATATTAGCTAAGGTATTTCATCCAATTCTTGAAGAACAATGGTGAGGAAAACAAAGCATCAACCATTCTGAAGAAGATGAAGCCCATGCAAAAGTTGCAGATGCCATGGCAAAATGACACAAACAAGGTAGACTGCGGGATATATGTAATGAGACATATGGAAACCTACAAGGGGAACGACATGAGGAATTGGAAGAGTGGCATGAAAGTAGATAGTCCGAGACAAATGAAATTCCTAAGAGCAAAATACTGTGTTGCAATCCTAGATGCAAACAGTAACAAACTGAGAGAAGGCATTCTTCCTGAGGCTACCTTCCACTATGCAGCATCATCTGAAGATGGCCTCGTAAATGTTAATGAAATTGTTCTGCGTGAATGCGATGATCTATGGTGAATGATTTATGATTTCAGTTTCTGTTGCTGTGTGACATTGAAGATACACTACTTTTTTTCTTTTTGATGTGGGTATCAAGATAGAAAGATTTACTTCATCTGTTTTGCTTATGTTGGTTTAAATACAATGAACGTGATGATTCAAAATGTTATGTATATAATCTTTTGTTAAGAATAGTCTTTCTTATATGATTACATTGTTTTATATCGTTGATCATTAGTTTCAACGACATTGCTAACTTGTGAAATTATAGTTCCTAAATTCATAAATATATATTATGTATGATTCCAATATGATATAAACAGTGATAACATCGAGATGCTAATATGATGATATCAATAAGCTAATATGATAACAATAATTTGCTAATATGAAGATTATTGATTGTAAAAACACCAAAAATCGTAGGTTGCAAGAATCAGAAATAGATTGTATGAATTTTTGTGCTGTCTGACAATGGAGATACTTCTCAATCAATACGACAAGGAATGCATGAAAATGGTCATGTTAAAGCACGAGGAAACATTTCGAGAGCAGGTAATTCCAATATGGTACAAATAGTGATAACATCGAGCTGCTAATATGATAATATCAATAAGCTAATATGATAACAATAATTTGCTAATATGTAACTATATCATAATCATACCAATATAATGACATTGCTCGAAAAGAAACTGCTTGTATGTCTGAAAATATAAAAACAACAGTTAAAAAATTATCAAACCTTCCAACAATTCCTAGAATCATGTTTAGGAATATTTTCTCATCTATACATAGACTAAACAGTGATGATATATAGATGCTAACATGATAATAACAAAACGCTAATACGAAAACACTCAATTGCTAATCTGTGCCTTACAATTCCTGGAATTATGGTCGCTCAATTGATTGCACTTCCTACACATTCTTAAAGGTTTTTTGGCACGTTCAAGATTTTTCTCTCTTCTTGGTTTCAAACGGCTGCCACTGCCTTTAGTTTTAACTACAACAGGTGGATGAACCTCTACTACAGAAGGATTGGTTGCACTATAAAATTTCTCGAACAACCTCTCATTCATGCTAGAAAAAGATGAACACTTATCATCACCATCACCAGGCTGCAGCACAACTCTCATATCTCGTATACCACACAATATTGCATCCATCTTTTCCCTGTTACCATCCACAATTCCCAAACAAGAATAGAATTCTGAAATCAATAGATTCATAACTCTTTTGTTATCCTCCAAATCAGCACAACCATCTAAGATATCACCACCATCATCAATTACAGACTTCAAATATGCATTTTTGTCCATCGTGCAACCACATATTTATCTGGTATAGCTTCTAACTTCAAATGCTTCAATAAGACTAACACATGACTGCATAGTAACCCATACATCACGAACTTCTTACAACTGCAAGTAATAGTATCCTCTCCTATGTTGTGACAAACTGTCGAAACCACTTTACTCCCATCATCAATGTCATACACTGTTCCGACATCAATTTCCTTAATGCTTATCACACTGCACTTAAAACAAGAAGCCTCAATTTCCTTTTGAACTTTGGAAAATATTGTTGTTGTGTAAGTTGCAAAAGCATGTTTTTCGAGACTCAATGGAGTTTTCAACAGAGGTACTGCAGAATAATCCACACTATTTTGAAGATCATATGCATGCCTCTGTGCATCAATAGCACTATCGAAGTGCATGAAAAAATCAATGAGATTTGATCTCTTGTTCAAGTACAAGTTGAATACGCTGTTGACACTCTCTGAAATTGATGTGGTTCTACAAACACCGCTCATTGGTTCATCCCTAAAGTATGCTGGAATCTAGTATTGTCGAATTTCATACATGGTCTTGAACCATTTATCCTCTGTCAAGCCATAATCAACCATAACTGAATTCCATTGTTGCTCAAAAACTGATGGTTCAACAACATCAGACCAGACAACATCATTAAACCTCTGCCTGAATGTAGCATCATTCTTCAATTTAGTTGGGACCTTCTTTGGTACCTTCATCATAATATGCCACATGCAAAGACGGTGCCTCGTACCAGTAAAAATTTGTTTAACTGCAATCTTTATACCAAGATCCTGATCGGTGATAATCATTCTAGGACCCCGACCCATGCACTTCATAAACTTTTCAAACAACCAAGCATATTCTTCATTATTTTCACCCGATACTAACCCAGCACCAAATGTAACAATCTTACCGTGATTGTCTTTCCCAGAAAAATGAGCAAAAATCATCTGATACCTGGTGCAAAAAAAAATAGGAAACATGATAACACTGACTTGCTCATATCTTGTCTAATACTTGCTAATATAATACTGCAGCTAACATTACCAATGCTAACACATATAAGTATAGAACTTTATCTACAACTCTAATATATAAGGTATTAAAAGCTATTATGATGATAATGAAATGCTAATGTAATATCTACATCTTGCTAATATCTCATGATTATATAAAAATATATTTATATTTCTAGAAAATCAACACACATAAATAAAAGATACCTGTTAGTTGAATATGTGGCGTCAAATGATACAACATCTCCAAAAACGTTGTAATTCCTCCTTGAAATAGGATCCGCCCAAAAGATACGTCTCAATCTATCATCTTTATCAACAAAATAGTAAAAAAAAACCCAGGACACGCCTCACGCCTCCGAAACAGTTTGACTAAAATAATTTGAGCATCCACCCCTTCAACATAGGCCCTCAAATCACGAGATAAATTCTTAAAATCGACACCCGTGCAACCAACACTCGAATAGCTCCCTACAAATTCCTTAAAAACTCTATAACATCTCATTGCCTTTATGCCAGCTCTAGAACAGCTCAACACAAAATTCTGATGAACAAAACTTAAATTCCTATTTACTTTAAGGTATTTTTTGAATTGGTCTGACACTAATGGATGCAAATGTCGATGCTCAAACAACTTAACAACATAACTATCTGTTGCACTGTGTTTAAAAACAATACGAGCTCTGCAACCAACTCAATTAGAAATTATATGCCTCTTCTTTATACTACCCACCATAACAAAATCATCTTCAGTGTGCTTATCTCCCTCCCGATTGCAGTATACATATTTCCAAGTAATCGAACCATCCTTCCATCTCTTTATCGAACCAAGACATATATCGAAGCCACATGCTTCAACATATTTCTTGTAGAAATCTATACCATCCTGCAGAGTCTTAAAACTCTGACTGACAAATGGTTGCAATGATAAATCACACTTTGGGATATGGTATTCACTCTCACCAGGTGATATATCAATTGTAACAACACTAGAATTACTCACCACATCAGTACCTGTCATTTTCACAAAAAATATATGAACAGTTTGTAAGTAAATATAAACATAAAATGTATTGCTAACATGAGCAATGATACTAACAATATATATAGATATATGTATGTTGCTAACATTTAATCAAGAATAAGCTAACATGATAACATATCAAACAGATTAAATATACTATAACTAACAACAATTATAAATCGACAGAAATTTCTATAACACACATACGGCCATACTACAGGAAAAACAGAACTCATCGATATTGATTCAGAAAGGTAAATAAACAAAAAAAGGAAAAAAATAGAAAAAAGGAACGGTGAATAAACAAAAAAAATAGTATGTATACAATTACACAAAATACGAAATCATTGATTGTAGAAGAATCAAACGAATAGATAATTGCTTAATTAAACAATTGAGTACCTCTTCCATTGAATTATGAAACAGAATTATGGAAAATTGAACGTTGAAGAATATGAAAAATACCTGGAGTTTCCATCGCAAACGACGATATAATTCAAAATTATGAAGAATCAACGAGCTGGGCGATTTCCCTCACAAATTATGAAACAAAAAAACACGATAAAGAATGAACGAGCTGCGCAATCTCTCTCACAATTTATGAAACAAAAAAAACACGATGAAGAATGAAAAGCTACGCGATTTCTCTCGAAAATTATGAAACAATATATTGCTGCAAAAGGAATCCTAATCTGAACATGTTTTTGGAATCCTACCTAAAATAAAACACGAAGAAGATGGAAAATTACTAAAAGACGAAAATAGCCCTAAATAACTAAAACTTGCTTTTAATTACAATACTGCCACCGTGTACTTAAATTAATCTGGGCCGTGGATATGAAACGAGATGTGCGGATCAGATTAGTTTCTAGGTTCCTTCAGGGAGAATTGGTTCTTATTTGATCATTTACCTATATATATATATATATATAGTATAGAGATCAAATGAGAACCAAGCCCTTGTGTAGGAACTAGGAACTGATATGGAGTGTTGGATCATTTATTTTGAAAGGCTCAGATTAATCGCAAAAAAATGGGGTCAAAAGTGCAATATCTTAAGAATTATATTAAGTTAAGGGTATATATGTCATTGTAATGCATATTAAAAATCTGCAGTAAATATATATGTTCCATATATAGAGTGGGATTTTATTTTGGGACGGGTTTTTTTTTATGTTGGACGATTTTTACTGAAAATTTTTTAGAGAGTTGTATCTATCGGTGTTTCATATTTTAATTTTTCACACACTTGTTCAACATCCTTGAAGTTACGTCTTTTACAGTCGAAGAAGGCGTTCCAGAATAAATTTTTTTGGCGTCGACTTTGTCGGATTTCATCGTCTCATCTGCAGGACTTATTTTTCACAAGTTCTTATTCGATCGTATACTATCATCACGTCAGTTATCGTCTGATTATGGAAGATACAGATATTATGTTCTCCATTATTGTATCTTTGTAGGTGTAGAGATCTGGGTGAATTCTGTTTGGGAATCGTATATACAACTTTTAGCAAATTTTGTATATGTTATTAGCAAATTATATATGTGTTAATAGTAAATCGATAATATTTTTATGTGAAAATATATATATATATATATATTATGATAATATGGTCGTGCTTTACATGACACTGATATGTTTACAGATGATGGTCATTTCAAGTTATTAAGAAAAATATACTTAAAATCCCATGAATGTATGTGTACAAACTTTGTATATGTTATTAGCAAATTATAGATGTGTTAATAGCAAATCGGTAATATTTTTATGTGAATATAATTTTTTATTTTTTTTACGATAATATGGTCATTTTTTTTAAATGGGTTCAATGTGCTTTACATGATACTGATATGTTCGCAGATGATGGTCATTTCATATTTATTATAGAAGGTATATGCTTTTCGTATTTGGTTGTGGAAGTTTTCAAGTTATTAAGAAAAAAAATACTTAAAATCGCATGAATATATGTGTGCACATTTTGTATATGTAATTAGCAAATTATAGATGTGTTAATAGCAAATCGGTAATATTTTTTATGTGAAAATCGGTAAAAAAAAATTGACGATAATATGGTCATTTTTTTTAAATGGGTTCAATGTGCTTTACATGATACTGATATATTCGTAGATGATGGTCATTTCATATTTATTATAGAAGATAAATGCATTTCGTATTTGGTTGTGGAAGTTTTCAAGTTATTAAGAAAAAAAATACTTAAAATCGCATGAATATATGTGTGCAAATTTTGCATATGTAATTAGTAAATTATAGATGTGTTAATAGCAAATCGGTAATATTTTTTATGTGAAAATCGGTAATTCTTTATTTGACGATAATATGGTCATTTTTTTTAAATGGGTTCAATGTGCTTTATATGATACTGATATGTTCGCAGATGATGGTCATTTCATATTTATTATAGAAGGTAGATGTTTTTCGTATTTGGTTGTGGAAATTTTCAAGTTATTAAAAAAAATACTTAAAATCGCATGAATGTATGTGTGCAAATTTTGTATATGTAATTAGCAAATTATAGATGTGTTAATAGCAAATCGGTAATACTTTTTATGTGAAAATTGGTAATTCTTTTTTTTTACGATAATATGGTGGTTATTTTGATATAATCACATGTCAATTTGATATAAACAATATACCTTTTGATATAATCTGATTTTTTTTAATTCATTTTATATACATCTCGTTCAATTCACATTCACATAAAATTCAACATAGCCTAGATAGAGAATTTGTCAAATTGAAATAATTAATCGTATACATATAGCTATATGACTTCAATGTCCTTATATGTATGTGCATGATAATATCAAATTAAATCAATTAGTTAGAAGTAATGAATAATTAATTAAGTTGACCGACTAATTATACCTTTTTAATTTGCTAAATACAAAAAACCAGTCTAATCATATATTCATAATTTGCTAAAAACTAAATGTAAATCTGCTATAAACAAATCCAATTTGCTATAAATAACAAATACTCATAAAACCACATCATATCAAGTTAATATGCCAAACGCATATTACTAACTTGCTAATCAAAAGTTACTAATTTGATAAATATATCAATACAAATCAAATCAAACCAATAAATAAAATGATGAAACAACAACCAATACCAATCAAATTTGCTACTCATATCCACTTAATTTGCTAAAACTCAAACCAAATCAGATCTAACCCAACAAACATATCGATTAACCAATAACCAAAAACCTTAAATTTTGCTAAATTACTAAATACAAAAAACTAGTCTAATCATATATTCATAATTTGCTAAAAACTAAATGCAAATCTGCTATAAACAAATCCAATTTGCTATAAATAACAAATACCCATAAAACCACATCATATCAAGTTAATATGCTAAACAGATATTACTAACTTGCTAATCAAAAGTTACTAATTTGCTAAATATATCAATATAAAACAAATCAAAACCAATAAATAAAACTATGAAACAATAACCAATACCAATCAAATTTGGTACTCATATCCACTTAATTTGCTAAAACTCAAACCAAACCAGATATAAACTAACAAACATATCGATTAACCAATAACCAAAAACCTTAAATTTTGCTAAATTGCTAAATACAAAAAACCAGTCCAATCATATATTCATAATTTGCTAAAAACTAAATGTAAATATGCTATAAACAAACCCAATTTGATATAAATAACAAATACCCATAAAACCACATCATATCAAGTTAATATGTTAAACACATATTACTAACTTGCTAATCAAAAGTTACTAATTTGCTAAATATATCAATACAAAACAAATCAAAACCAATAAATAAAACGATGAAACAATAATCAATATCAATCAAATTTGCTACTCATATCCACTTAATTTGCTAAAACTCAAACCAAACCAGATATAAACCAACAAACATATCGATTAACCAATAACCAAAATCCTTTAATTTTGCTCAATTGCTAAATACCAAAAACCAGTCTAATCATATATTCATAATTTGCTAAAAACTAAATGTAAGTCTGCTATAAACAAATCCAATTTGTTATAAATAACAAATATACATAAACCACACCAAATCAAGTTAATCTGCTAAACACATATTACTAACTTGCTAATCAAAAGTTACTAATTTGCTAAATATATCAATACAAAACAAATCAAAACCAATAATTAAAATGATGAAACAATAACCAATACCAATCAAATTTGCTACTCATATCCACTTAATTTGCTAAAACTCAAACCAAATCAGATCTAAACCAACAAATCAAATCAGATCTATTCATATCCACTTAATTGGGTCTCGTCCTTCGGCCGGCGGCGGGTGTCTAGGTAGAGTGACGGTGAGTGGCGTTTGGGCAGGGTATCCTCCTTCGGCCGGCAGTGACGTCTGGGCAGGGCGACGGCAAGCGGTGTCTGGACAGTGTATCCTCTTCGGTCAGCGGTGGCGTCTAGGCAGGGCGATGGCGAGCGGTGCGCAGCGTCTAGGCAGTGTATCCTCTTCGGTCGGCGGCGGCGTCTGGGCAGGCGACGATGCGCGGCGAGTGGGTGAAGACGGGCGGCGAGCGGTTGAACACGGGAGGCGATAATTTTATTTCTGCTATTAATGAAGATATTTGATTTGAGTTTCTAGGGTTTCTATCAATATCTATGATACTCTTTTTTTTGCTATTAATGAATCCCACTATATTTTGTAAAATTAACCCCTAAAATCTTAAATCAATCTTGTCCATTCAAATTGTAGAGATCTATGGATGTAAATGGTTCCTAGTTCCAACATAGGGGTATGGTTCTCATTTTAACCCACCCATATATATATATATATATATATATATATATATATGGAGTGGTTCTAGTGAGAACTGGTCCCCATGTGAGAATTAAGAACCAATCATCACCATCTAACCTACTCCAGATCAGCGGCCCAGATTCAAAACATGAGACGGTATCATTATCGTAATAAGGTCAAACTCCACTGCCCTCGAATCTTAGTAAGAGTAAAATCAAAAATTTAAAATACGAATTTGCAAAACTTGCAAAGCAAAGCTTTCACTATAACTGCTATAACACAAAATCTATTCATGCAAACCAAGACGGAAAAAATAAAATAGAAACGCAAAACCAGTTCATAGATCGTTCAAATCTTCTGAAAATGCATCAATACTAGCGAAAAGATTAAATTTTCAAACCAGAAAATATGAAAAGTCAAGGTAATATATCGTTCAATTTTATTTTTTCAAACACGTTAATGCTAAAAAAATATATCTTCTTTGACCATGCTACTAATTTCACAGTAATGCTAAAACTATTTATAGCAATGCTGAAATCTTTGATGGTATTACTAATACTTCGTTCATCGTCAAAATACTCTGTTGACAATATATTTTTATAATACTAATTTATTTTTACAATGCTAATAACTAGTTTGGTAATGCTAATAATAATGTCTCTACTGCTAAAAAAGATATCATGTAATGTTAACCATTGTTGCACTAACATCTACAGAAATACATGTACATAGTAATGAAAAAACATAATCTGCAGAACTAAAAATATCTGTTCATCGTGAATAATCAAAAATTCAACTTAATCAACTTCCAAAAGTATATTACATTACATTACATTACATGAACGAACAAATCTAACCATCGAACAAATCTAAAAAAAAATGGAAAAAAAATCTCTGAAAAATATATAACAATCATATTTTTACCCGGCCTCTTCATCCAATAACAATGAACAAAAAGAACTCCGATCGTGATGAACTAAAAATCGATTACATAAAAGAGCAAATCAATATAAAAAAGGAAAAGAGATTTCAAAGGAAATAGATTTAGAAGGAAATAGATACGCAGAAAGGATTTCGTCTAAAACAAAATAGAATTTCTAATTACAAAAATACCCTCAGATCATTAAAACATCACTAATATTACAAATATGCCACCGTATAAAATAAATATCTGGATCAAATTTGACCGTCCAATCTTACAATCAACAAAAATCTAAGGCTTAAATTTGTTTAAAAGAGATGGTGGCAATTTTATAAGTTTTCTAAGCGGAGTATATTATTAACGTAATTCAATAATGTTTATAAAAAAGACGTTGGATAGTTGATATAAATTATAAAAAGTAATTATAAATCATAATAGGATAGAAATAAATCGTAATTCAGATGTAATAAACTCCAATGATATAAAAAAATGGAATTGAATTCTGAAAAATAATTATAAACTCTAAGTAGATGGAATATTAAACCATAATAGCAATATGAATATACAACGTTAGCATTATGCTATTGTTTTGTCAACACTATAGATAAACTATGTTAGCATATGACAATGCTTCGTTAGCATAAGGTATAAACTTTAATTGGATGACATAAACTATAATTAATATATTATAATTTAATTAAATAAACAATATATAATAATCAATTTGTAACAAGAAAAATAAAAATTATATCATAAAAAATAATTATGAATCATAATTGAAATGTAATAAATCATTATAATAATATAAGTATGTCTACTACGTTAACATTATGATAATGTTTCGTTAGTATGTAAGTATATACAAATGCTTCGTTAGCATATATCATCATAATGCTAACGAACCATTATTTAAAAGCTAACGAAAGCATTTTACACTGGATACAAGTAAAAATGTATCGTTTATATTTTTCATCCATATTTATTTACACAAATATATCAATGATTCATCTTGAATTAAAGAGTATAAAAAGAGCTTTAATTTGGTATATTATTTGTTTTGATCCGATTAAAATCAAGTAAGTTATGATCGTTTAAAGTTTTTAATTTTTTTTAAAAAAATGATGATATCAGCAGTTTTACATGGATTTGACTATTATACCCCCTTCTTCTTTTTTGTCTTGACTTTGACATTAAACCATCTACTTGGATGGTGTAAGATGAATTCTTAGTTTTTACACACAAAAAAAGTGTATTTTTGATCCCCTCTCTCGTGTGTGCGCGCGCATTTGATGAAGAATTTTCTAATACCATCCTTATAAGTTTTTGAAATGGCCGAATGATTGCATTGCACATGGTGAATCCAATAATATATATAGTGACAATGGGGATCGAACTAGCCACCTTGGATAGTGAAAAAATTCTTATAGCCAAAAAACTTAACAATGACTTATTTTAGCAATTTTGGGCAAAATGACTAAAATACCCTAAATAAATTGTTCGAGCATTCGAGCACTTCCAACATACCCTTAGTGATCGAAGTGGTACTTTGAGGGGTATTTTTTTTATAGATGTAAAGACGGATTTTTTTTATATTATAAGTAAATAATTAAATGTATGGAGATATATATGCAATAATATGTGGAATTTCATATTTCATATCCTCAATTTATAAAGTTTATAATTAATTATATTTTTGGCTCCATTAATTTTAAATTAATCTAAACTATGAGAATTAAATAGATGAATGACTAAGATTAGGTCCTAGTTTCAACAGGAGAAAAGTATTAACACACTTGTGTTCATATAATAAACTATATGTATGCGTGAACATGGGTTGCACTCATTAACCCAAATTCTAGGTCGGGCCTTAAATTATTGAAGTTGGGTTGAAATCGAATCTTTTCGGCAAGTCGATATAAAATAGCCCAATAAAACATTTCCGGTCAGATTATGTTCTTCAAGTCTATTTACTTATTCAACGTTAATTAGTCAAAATAAAGTTTTCAAATAAAAGAAAATAATAATCACACGCAGTAATCGAAATCCTTCATTTAAATCGCGCAACTTTTGTGTTTATCTTGATTTAATTGGAGATATGGAAATCATGAGAAAGAGTAATGTGCATTTCATGGTTAATTAATTACCAATTCTTCTTTCAGAAAAAAAAAAAACCCTTGATGAGAATTTTCTCAAGCATAGACTAAAAATATATATAAATATAATCGAGGTATAATAAATTAATATCATTTTCTAGTTTTTTTAGAATCACAATGCTTATAACTTATAAGGAATGTGATGAAACATTGAAAAATCCAATTCTACGTACGTAGCATAAGTTTTTTCCCCAAATAAGCATACAGATTCATGATCGCATATCGAAAAGATTTGACTGAAATTCATTAATTGCATTATTAATATTCCTATATACTGTATAAATAGAGGTGACTAAAATAAAATCCAGAAACGAAATCATCAGCCCCATTTAAACTTTAAAGTGGAAATAATTAATTAATTAATTAATTAATAATTGATGGATCAGAAAAAAAGAACAAGGGGGCGTCAAAAAATAGCGATAGCAAAAATAGAGAAAGAGAATGATCGGTATGCAACATTCTCAAAGCGGCGGCAAGGGTTGTTCAAGAAGGCGAGCGAGCTCTCCACCTTATGCGATGCCGACGTCGGCCTCTTCATCTTTTCTCCGACGGGTAAGCCCTTCTCCTTCTTTCATCCGTCCATGGAGGCCGTCTTGTCTCCATTCCGATCAGACGGCGGCGGCGAAGACGACGACGCGTCTCGCCTTCTTGAGGCCTACTCCAGAACTAGGGTTCTTCAGCTGAACCAAATGATTGACAGGGTTGATCAGAAGTTGGATGACGAGGTGGAGAGAGAGAAACACTTGGATGGTGTGCACGTGATGATGATGAGAGAGAAAGGAGTATTATTGTGTGAGAAATGGTGGGAGGATGAGAATCTTGACAAGGAACAGCTCCAACACCTCATTGCTTTGCTCAAAAATATGCAATCGGAGTTGACCACTCACCGTCACCGTCACAAAATATGATCGTCGATCCATCACATCAAATATATATTGCATATATATCATTAATTATTACATTGTTTGTTGAAGGTTTAAGTGTTATAGCAGCTATATATGAGCTACAAATGACTACACCGGATATTTGTTACGTGTAGATTAATTATATTAGAGTCAATGGTTCGACGATTTATTTTCAGTTTAATTGTTGTCAAAATTCTAATTCTGTTCGTTGGTAATTTAAGCACTTCCAAATTTTATTTTCTCGTGTATATATATTGAATAATCTTGATTTGAAATTTCTGAATATTCTTCGAGAAAGTCATGTAACCCAAAGGAGGCAGGATCCCGACATTAATTAATCTAACAATTTTCACAGATCTAGACAATGTAAGTAGAGCAAATTAATTAAAATTACATAAAAAAATAACGAAAACAAGATTAAAAAAATTACGTAAATAAGTAATATTCCTGATCAGCTAACTAAGTTATTGCAATTTCCAAATGATAACTTTGACTAATATTGTCCATTAAATATCATATGCACTAAATAAATCAGATGATTCTCACTTTTACTTATAAATATATATACTCTAACTCTATTAAACACCCTAGTGCAGTCACACACTAGTTAAGCTGAAGGTTTATTTTAATTTGAAACTAACTAGTATGTGTCCCGCGCAATGTTTGATACTATTTTATTTTATAATAATTAAAAAATTAAATGCAAAGCTCAATCATAGTTAAATATATATTGAATTTAAATAAAATTAATATCTTAAGTGAAAAAGAAATGTCACTACAAAAAAAGTCCATTCTAGCAACGGGAATTAGCGACGGGGCCGACACGAGTCGCCACTAGCGACGGAAATAGCAACGGGAATTTTTGCGACGGAGTTAGCGATGGGGTTTCCCGTAGCTAATTCTAGCGACGGAAATAGCGACGGGAACCCCGTAGCTATTTTTTTTTTAGTTTTTAATTTTTTTATTTTTTTTTTATTTTTTTAAATTTTATTTAATTATTTTTAAAATAATTAAATATGATTTCATACTATTCTAATACAAATATTTTCCCTATTAAAATCATTTTTATATTTTTATTCATTTATTTTAATTTTTGAAAAAATAATATCGCAATATACATTTATTAATATCACATCTTTAAATTTATATTATTTCCTTATTAAATACAAATTTATACAAATTAGCTTTATTAGTATTCTTATAAATAAACTAATTAGTATATTATTATATATTTAAAAAATGTATTAAGTTTAACATAATATTTATTATAGTTACTACTACAAGATTAATCAATTATACATTAACAAACTAAAATATACTATGAAAATATATACATAATATAGTATATAATGGATTTTAATTTTTAATTATAATCTAAAGCAATTTTTAATTTTTTATTTATTTTTTAAATTTTATTTAATTATTTTTAAAATAATTAAATATGATTTCAATATATTCTAATACAAATATTCTCCCTATTAAAATTATTTTTATATTTTTATTCATTTATTTTAATTTTTAAAAAAATAATATCATAATTATACACATTTATTAATATCACATCTTTAAATTTGTATTATTTCCTTATTAAATACAAATTTATACAAATTAGCTTTATTAGTATTCTTATAAATAAACTAATTAGTATATTATTATATATTTAAAAAATGTATTAAGTTTAACATAATATTTATTATAGTTACTACTACAAGATTAATCAATTATACATTAACAAACTAAAATATACTATGAAAATATATACATAATATAGTATATAATGGATTTTAATTTTTAATTATAAACTAAAGCTATTTATTATGTAAGTAAAAATAATTTAATTCATTATGATATTTAGCATGAAACCCCAAGTAAGACTATTTAACCACATTTTCACCATGATATATAATTTTTAAAATAATTTAATTAATAAATTATAGTTCTATATACAAATATATAATACAATATCACCTTTATTATAATTTTTGTATGCATGGATACTTAATAAATATCACCTTAAATTATAGTTCTTATATACAAATATATAATACAATATAATATCAATTATATATATATATATATATATTTGTGCACAAATAGATATAAATATATTAATAAGAATATAACACTTTTAATTTATAGAGATAAATAAAAATAAATTATGAAAAAATCGTATAAGTATATATATTATTTAAACTATCAATATAACATCAATTGAACTTGCCTTAATGGATAAGTGTTTGGCCCTCCTTTTAGGAGGTCACAGGTTCGAATCTTTTTAGGTGCATATTATACAAAACTATTCTTGAAGGGCTTGGGAAGGGCTTGGGCGCGGGCCTTTCATCGGGTCAAGGGCTTATTAATGGGCCGGGCCCCCGGGTCGGGGGCTCATCGCGGGCCGGGCCAATCAATAATTTCAAAATTTTAAATTTGGCGGATAGCGACGGGGTTTCCGTCGCTATATCCGTCGCTAAGCCTTGGCGATGGGCGAGCCACCGTCGCGCATGATTAGCGACGAGCGATTTAGCGACGGGGGTTTCCCATCGCTAAACCCTGTAGCGACGGAAAACCCCGTCGCTAAATCGGAATTTTTTTGTAGTGTGATGATAAAATGAGGACGGGATTAGCGACGAAAAACCTCGTCGCTAAATCGGAATTTTTTTGTAGTGTGTGATGATAAAATGAGGGGAGCTAAAAAATCTTAAATTAAAGATCTAAGTGTGAATGTCCCGGTAGGGATGGCCTAGTGGTGGAGTGAGGTTGCTCGAAGATCAAATGTCATGGGTTCGAATTTCCTCAATACCACCAGATCGGGTGTGTGAGTAAAAAAAAAAGATCTTAAGTGTGAATAAAAGTTAGAATATAAACCATCTTAAATGCAAATAAAAATTAGAATGTAAAAGATTTTAAATAAAATTAGCATTAGCAACTATTAATATCTTAAATGGAAATAATTATTATGATAAAACGAGGGGGGAAAGCTAAAATAAAGATCTTAGAAAAAACTAAAAGAAAACTTAAATGGAAAGATAAAGATAAAACACCTTAAATGTAAAATATTTTAAATAAAATTAGCATGAGCAAAAATAGGGAAAAGCCTAAAAGAAACTTGCTGCTACTAGCCACTAGAATCGTTCGAACACGGACGTCAAAAAATTGAAAAGTTTAGATTTAAAGAGCACTACCGAATGCGCTGTGCAAATAAATTCGAAAGGCTTCACCATCAAATTTATTTTGTACCATTGTTTTCTAATATTTTAATAATTTACAATTTTACTTTTACGATTTTGTTTTAATATATACACTAGTATTTCTCATATGCAATGCACAAATAATTATTATTATTTTATATTTGAAATATTATGATTATTTTTAAATCCTATACGTTGTGTTCAGTTTTTATAAATTAATAAACTGATATGCACATGTGTTAATTAATTAGATAAGAAGATCAATTTTGCATAGTAACTACAAACAAAAAGAAAATTATATTTTAGGAACTGAATGAAAATCCATGTTAGAAAGATCGAATTGGAATATTCCAAATGACACGATTTTAGAAATAACAGTGTATAATTGTCCTATTAAATAATATTTGATTTCTTTGAATATATTACATGTATACAAAATATAATTATTTAAGAGCATGACTTCCATGCACCAACCATTCCCCACCCTTATTTGCATCCATATATCAAACGGTACCCATCTTTTTTTTTTTTAAGTATTTTTTGTCGATTTTTTTTTAATTTATGTTTTTTCTTTTTGTTTGTTTCCCACAAATTTTATAGCCTAAAATAAAATTTGTAAACCCTAAAATTAAAATGAATTGATTTAATTTATTTGAAATAAGTATAATTTTATACCATAAAATGAAATTAATAAACCCTAAAAAACACAAAATAAATCCTAAAAATACAAAATAAACCCCTAAAAAATAAAAAAAAAATAAAATCCTAAAAAAACTATGAACCCTAAAAAGCATAAACTCTTAAAAAAAACCCTAAACCCGTAAACTTTAAGCATTAATTGGAAAGGAAAAAAATCATAATTTGAACTAAATAAACTAGAACAAGATTACTACCAGACGTCGTACTTTTTAATGATGCAGGTAATACTTTTCGAATTTTGAGTGATACTTTTTAGTGTTGCAGTTGATATTGATTTTGTCGGGTTTTTTTTACGGGTTGACCCGCTTTTGACCCGACCCGTCTCAAATAATGTTATTTACACCTAGTGCATGGAAGTGTTTGTGATTATTTAATTATTTCAAATGATGAAATTGAAATAGAAAAAAGGCCGAACGTTCGACCACCAACCTGAAAAAAAAAATAGAAGTGGTGTGTTTGGGGTGTTCGGCCGAGGGAGGCCAGCAGAACGCTGGTCTCTCTCTCTCCTCTCTCACTATTTTTTTTATGTACTATTAAAATAAAATATATCTATTATATCTAAATTTTATTGGATATGTAAATTTTATTTGGACACTTGTCTCTATTTTATTGGATATGTAAATTTTATTTGGATATGTAGATATAATGATTATTGAAAATAAATATATCCATTATATCTAAATTTTATTGGATATGTAATTTTATTTGGACAATTGTCTCTATTTTATTGGATATGTAAATTTTATTTGGATATCTAGATATAATGCACATATTTTTTTAATAAGTTTTTTAAAAAAATAAAAAATATCAAAATTCGTATTTTTCATTCTCTATATATAGAGACCATTTTTACTAAATTTCCACACCTCACAAATTTCTCAATATCTCAATCTATAACGTTTAGTATTTTTCTTTATATCTCCTAATGGATCGAGGAAATAATTTTATTACGATCCTCAGTATCAAAATCACTCACAAGATTATTTTTCCAACCTCGAAAATCTTCCAAACTCTGAAGAATTCTCACAATTCGGTAATATGAACTCCCAGTTTTCACATAATCCTACCCATTTTTGTTTTGTTTATTTTGTATTTTATCATATTGTCTATTTTATAAAAAAAATTATTTTATGTTATTACAATTTTCAATAATAATAATTATTTATTTTAATTATTATTAATTATATTATATTTATTAATAAAAGAAAAGAAAAAATAATATATAATGTCGTGGTTTGGTGTTTGGGGTGGTTGATGATAAACTATCAAATTGTATGTGGTTGGGTTGAATAAAATATTGGTGATGTGAAAGAGAGAGAAATTAATTAAATATTGAGGGTGGTTGCCCGGTTGCTGATAATGGTAGTCTTAGACTAGAAATATCGGTTGCTTGAAAAGCAACCGTTCCAATGCCACGTCAAAAAAAAAAGAAGGAAAAATCAGATTGTTTGCATTTGTATGTTCGACCGAGGGAGGCCAGCCGAACGCTGGTCTCCCTCTCTCTTCCCCATTATTTTAATAATTTTTTTATATTTTGTATTTTTTTTATGTTTTATTAAAATAAATATATTCATTATATTTAAATTTTATTAGATATGTAAATTTTATTTGGACACTTGTCTCTATTTTATTGGATATGTAGATTTTATTTGGATATATAGATATAATGATTATTAATAATAAATATATCCATTATATCTAAATTTTATTTGGACAGTTGTCTCTATTTTATTGGATATGTAGATTTTATTTGGATATGTCGAGCTATATGAAAACTAGGTCACAACTTCGCAATCGAGAAGCTCACGCCATTCTTCGTGACGACTTGATCGAGCACATATGGCAAAAATTCGGCCATCGGTACTAAATTTATATATTTTTTTTATCTATTTTAATCGTCATTTGTTTATTTCAATTCATGTTCGATTTATTGTTATTTATGTTCTTGTTTTGTTTGTTTTGTATTTTATCATATTGTCTATTTTATAAAAGTGTGTTATTTTATGTTATTACAATTTTCAATAATAATAATTATTTATTTTAATTATTATTAATTATATTATATTTATTAATAAAAGAAAAGAAAAAAATAATATATAATGTTGTGGTTTGGTGTTTGGGGTGGTTGCTGATAAACTATCAAATTGTATGTGGTTGGGTTGGATAAGATAATGGTGATGTGGAAGAGAGAGAAATTAATTAAATATTGAGGGTGGTTGCCCGGTTGGGGTGTTTGCCCGGTTGCTGATAATGGTGGTCTTGCATCCATATATCAAACGGCGTGTGGGCCCGCGTACCCATTTTTTTTTTTTCCAGTATTTTTTGTTGATTTTTTTTTAATTTATGTTTTTTCTTTTTGTTTGGTTCACAAAAAATTCATAGCCTAAAATAAAGTTCGTAAACCCTAAAATTAAAATGAATTGATTTAATTTATTTGAAATAAATATAAATTTATACCATAAAATGAAATTAATAAACCTTAAAAAACACAAAATAAATCCTAAAAATACAAAATAAACCCCTAAAAAACACAAAATAAAATCTTAAAAAAAGTATGAACCCTAAAAAGCATAAACTCTTAAAAAACCCTAAACCCGTAAACTCTAAATATTAATTGGAAAGAAAAAAAAAATCATAATTTGAACTAAATAAATTAGAACAAGATAACTACCAGACGTTATACTTTTTAATGATGCATGTAATAATTTTCGAATTTTGAGTGATACTTTTTAGTGTTGCAGTTAATATTAATTTTGTCGGATTTTTTTTGCGGGTTGACCCGCTTTTGACCCGACCCGCCTCAAATAGTGTTATTTACACCTAGTGCATGGAAGTGTTTGTGATTATTTAATTATTTCAAATGATGAAATTGAAATAGAAAAATAATAAATTATTGTAAATTATGTTATGCTTCTTCTTCTTCAACACAAATGAAACTATTTTTTAAGCGATAAATGTAAAGTATCACAAATATCAAAATTTCAAGTAGAAAATAATAAATAAGATTGCAAAAATTTGTTAAAATACAATGGTTGTAATTAAAATTGTCATGGAAAATGCAAAAAAAATAAAATAAAAATTTACAATAATAAATATCACTAATATTGTCTAGTACACAAAAATTATTATCTAAAATATAATTATTAAATTGCGTGATAGACAATAGATTATATCAAAATCGTTGTCTATCATACGATTTTGCAGTTAGATAGATAGATTGTGATTATCCATATATATATAGTTCTTCCATTCCCCTTCTCTTATGAAGCTTTTATATGATTGAGATGATATATTTTATCCCGCGCGCATTTTTTGTGTACCAACAAATTTATTGTTTTTATAATAGTTATTACAAAATAGAAATTAATGGTAATATATTCAATTTTAATTAACATTTATTTACTGAGAATTTAAATTAACATAATTATAAATAATAATTATGAACACAGTTAGTACAATATCAAGTATAAAAAATTATTAACTACAAATTAAAAATTTAAAACTAAAAATAATTATAAGATTTTAAAAGCAACAATTTTAAAATTAAATTAAAACATAAGATTTTAAAGACCCGTCCGACCCGTCCGACCCGGACCCGGACCCAGACCCCGCTAGTCGCGTCACGTGACATCTGAGATCCAACGGCTCACACTCGTCGTCTTCTTCTTCTTTCTTCTTTCACCCAAGTCCAAGTGTACTCTTGCATACACCCTCTCTCACACACCACACACACACTCTCTCTCTCTCTCTCACACACCAACACAATATAACTGCCCGGCTTGCCTTTTTCCCCTCTTCGTATTTCTATTGCTAGGGTTTCCACGCAATTCAGGATATTCGCGATCTCCCCTTCTGCCGCTTTCGTCTCCGTCGCATCCAACAAATTCAGGTGTGTTTTTTTACCCAATCTCACTCTTCAGCTCTCTGTCGGAGCATTCGTTTATTGTGTTCGATTTGTAATTTGTTTAATTCTGTTGATTTTGCTTTCCCTCTTCTTTTCTTTAATTCGGGCCACTCTTTGTAATCTGGGAAATTGTTGTTTGGCTAGGTGTTTGAATTGGGTCGAAAGGGAACGAGTATTGAGCGAGGTTCTTTGTCGTCTCTAATTGTGTCTTCTTAAGTTTATAAGTTGGTACGATTGTTGTTTCTGTCGTTGCCCCTAACCCCCCTCCCCTTGAGATTGAGGGTTTTTCCTTTCTTGGATTGATGGATTTTATTTTCTTAATCTAGGGTTTTGAATTGAAGTGGAGCTTTATCTGGAATCTGGGTTTTTGTTCGAGGTAATGTTACTGTTGAATGGCGATTGAAAAGAATAGCTTTAAGGTAGCTCGTTTTGACCTGGAGTTTCAATCCCCTCACAGTAGGGATACGCCTATGTCTAGTGATGACGATGAAGATTTTCAGCGGAACCCTGGTGCTCCTGCTGTTGAATCCGATGATGATGATGATGATGATGATGATGAATTTGATGATTGTGATTCCGGAGCAGGCTCAGATGACTTTGATTTGTTGGAGTTAGGCGAAACTGCTGAGGAGTTTTGCCAGGTTGGCGATCAAACCTGCAGCATTCCATATGAACTCTATGATCTCCCAGGGTTGAAAGATGTGCTCTCGATGGATGTTTGGAATAACAGTCTTACGGAAGAGGAAAGATTTGGACTTTCCAAGTATCTGCCTGATATGGATGAAGAAAATTTTGCGTGCACGCTGAAAGAGCTTTTTTCTGGTGATAATTTGCATTTTGGGAGCCCTATTGATAAGTTGTTTGAGATGTTGAAGGGGGGGTTATGTGAGCCCAGGGTGGCACTCTATAGGAAGGGTTTGAGTTTTTTCCAGAGAAGACAGCACTATCATACCTTGCGGAAGCATCATGATGGTTTAGTAAATAATATTTGTCAGATAAGAGATGCATGGCTGAATTGTCGGGGGTACAGTATTGAGGAGAAGCTTCGTGTGTTGAACATTATGAGGAGTCAGAAGAGTTTGATGAATGAGAACATGGAAGATTTCCGAAGCGAGTCATCTGACAGGGAGGAGTCTGGTGATGGTTTGTGGGACAAAAAGCTGAAGGATTCAAAGCTTGGTCAGAAGACAGGTCGCTATTCGGGGCACAGCATGGGTCCAGCATCAGACATTTCTTCTCGAACCCGGAAAACCAAAACCAGCATGGAATCAGCCAAATTTGAAAAACGAAATCCCAAAGGAACTTTGAAGTTGAGTGGCTCCAAGACCAATTCAATGAAAGATTTGGCAGAACCCTTTTCTTCAACTCACCCTGGAATTGAAATGACTTCTGGGCGCTATTCTTTGGGACATACTGTCTCTCATTATAATAAAGATTCAGGCCGTGAATCTGTTGCTGCAGTTGGGAAGAATGAGCAGATTCTAGAGTATGACGAGGGAGAAACAATGGTTGAAGTAGCTGTGCATAGAGATCGGAATTTCCGTCGAGTTGGGGGAAATGATAAGTCTGTGGCTTCTAAATGGAAGAAACATGAAGACACAAGAGCTGAAGAGGACATAGATAGTTTTATGAAAAGCCCCATGTCAGGGAGGAACAATCTACATGCTCTTGGGAGGAATAGGGCTATCAACAAGTTGTCTGATATCAAGGTCTTAACTGCAAAGCCATCTAATGCAAGAAACATTTATGACAGTGGAAAAAAAGTTAAGTACCCAGAAAATCTTCAGCTATTTACTGCTGAAAATCCGATGAAGTTTGGTAAGGGTCAGAAGTTGCATCCATCTTTGAAAGGAAGTCAAATGGAGCTTTTAGACGCAAATGATCCCACATGGCTTAGTAAACATGGCGGGCTTTTCCCAGCCAGTGATTTGAATGCCAAAAATAAGAAGTGGAAGATGAATAGGGAAGCTATTGATCTTAATACGAGTGATAAATTTTTGCCTACTGAGTATAGAGCTAAACCTTTCCATGATAAGTTCCGGGCAGGTTCTCAGAATGGAAAACAAGATGGTGTGGGGAATAGAGGTGTTAAGGCATTTTCCAAAGCTGAAGACACAGAATCAGATTCATCAGAACCTATGGATGAGGATGAGGATGACAATCCTTTGATGAGGAGCAAGTGGGCTTACCCTGGTGGTGTGCCAGAGCTGAGACTTGGCCTAGATGCAAAGAAGGCTGAATTTTCAGAGAGGGAGGAGAAAGAAAGGTATCTGACTGTTGATGGATCATCGCATTCTCGGAAGATGGAAGATTACAACCAAAACTTAGATATGATGAGATCAGAACAGAAGGGTAAGATGCATGATGTTGGCTACTTTAATATGTTGTCCACCAAAGGTTTGGATAAAAACTATTTTCCGGGAGTAATTGGTACTGATGAGCAGCAGCAGCAGCAATTCTACCAATTGGGAAGAAATGGCCATGTAGAAGGGAACCAGGGTGATAGTTCCCAAGTGCATTTGAAATCCTCCCTCATACCTGGGAGAAGACGGAAAGGTGAAGTTCCCCATGATTTTAGTCATCTTCAGTCTAATTATATGCAAAACCATCAATTTGAAAATGATTTGTTCTGGACTCGACCACTTGCAGTAGCCAATGGAGTTCCTTTCAAATTAGGGAAGAAAGGGCACTTGATTGACCTATCTGCTGGTCATCACCCTGAAAGACCAGATCTATCATTTATAGGCTGCAATGCTCTCTCGAAAAAGCGGAAAGTAAAGGATGACTTGACCTACATGGAATTGCAAGATAATAATCATTTCCTTCATGCTGATGCTGAGCTGCAGCTAGATGATGTGAGTTCTTCAAGGAAACGGGGAAAAAACAAGTTGGAGGATGCGTCTGATAGTCTAGAGAATGGTGTTTCTCAGCCGCCTGGTATGGAAATGGAAGTGGAAGATGTTGAGGCAGAAACTAAACGACAGAAAAAGTCATTTCCATTAATTACACCTACTGTTCACAATGGCTTCTCATTCTCCATCATTCATCTTCTTTCTGCGGTTCGTATGGCAATGGTTACTCTGCTTCCTGAGGATTCTTCAGAAGCTGTAAAACTTCTGGGTAAGAATGATGCTGAACAGGAGGTCAAGGAAGAGCAGAACAGCAAGCAGGAAGACACCATTGTTTATTCAAATCCAAACATGGGTGATAACACTTCTGTTCCTCTGGCTCAGGGAAATGTTCCTTCCCTCACTGTTGAGGAAATTGTCAACCGTGTTAAATCAAATCCTGGTGATCCCTGCATTCTTGAAACACAGGAGCCACTTCAGGATTTGGTTAGAGGTGTACTGAAAATATTTTCATCCAGAACTGCTCCTCTAGGTGCAAAAGGGTGGAAACCACTTGTTGTCTATCAGAAGTCTACAAAAAGTTGGTGCTGGATCGGGCCTGTGACTCATAGCTCGTCTGATTCCGAGGCTGTTGAAGAGGTGACATCTCCAGATGCATGGGGTCTCCCTCACAAAATGCTTGTCAAATTAGTTGATTCATTTGCTAATTGGCTGAAAAATAGTCAGGAAACACTTCAGCAAATAGGTAGTCTTCCTGACCCTCCTTTGACACTGATGCAAATCAATTTGGATGAGAAAGAAAGGTTCAAGGACCTTAGAGCTCAGAAGAGTCTGAATACCATTAGCCCTAGCTCTGAAGAAGTAAAAACATATTTTCAGAAGGAAGAAGTCCTTAGGTATCTAATACCAGACAGGGCTTTTTCATATACAGCTGTTGATGGTAAAAAATCAATTGTTGCGCCTTTGAGGAGGTGTGGTGGCAAACCTACATCAAAGGCCAGAGATCATTTCATGTTAAAACGCGACAGGCCACCACATGTTACTATCCTTTGTCTGGTGAGAGATGCTGCAGCTAGATTGCCTGGAAGTATTGGGACACGAGCAGATGTATGCACATTAATTAGAGACTCACAGTATATTGTGGAAGATGTCTCTGATGCACAGGTCAATCAAGTAGTTAGTGGAGCATTGGATCGTCTGCATTATGAGCGTGATCCTTGTGTCCAGTTTGACGGAGAGAGAAAACTGTGGGTTTACTTGCACAGAGAAAGAGAGGAAGAAGATTTTGAGGATGATGGGACTTCATCTACAAAGAAATGGAGAAGACAGAAAAAGGAAGCTGCTGAACCATCTGAACCTGGAGATGTTACTGTTGCTTATCCTGGACCTGCGGGGCAACCAGGGTTTGATTCAGTTTCTGATCTTAATGTTGACACATTGTGTGCGGATGATGATAAGAGATCTGAGCATGATTATCAAAATGGTAATGATCAGATGGAGGACAATGCTGAAACCAGTCACGGTTCTGACGGTATGCATCCGGGTTCTACTCCAGTGATGTGGGATGGCCTTGGTCAGAAATCTAATGAAGAAACTAAGTTGCTCTGCCAAGAGAATTCTACAAACGAAGAATTTGATGAGGATGCGTTTGGTGGGGAGCCACCGGCATGATTGTTAAACATAAACACTACATCTGCATTCTCGTTCGGTTTCCTTGGATTAATATCTCTGGGATTTAGAACAATAGACTTATTGATCATGTCAGCACCCTCTGTATAATAATGATCACGATAGGCTAAATGGTTCCATTTGTTGTAATATCCTTTTATAGGGATACATGAATACTTCTTTCACTTCTATGATAAGATTTTGCTGGGGCATTCTGCCAGTAAATATGATGATGATAGTAGATGATCTACTATTTTTTTTTTTTTTTTTTCTTTTTTCTTGTTCTTTACTAGAATTTCTTCTTTGCCATGAGACAGTGAACCAACTGCTGGTTTTGTACACAGTAATGAGTAATTTTTATCTCCGGTTGCCTCTCTCTCTCTCTCTGTCTGTCTCTCTCTCTTTTACCACCACATGATGAAACCAAAGTAAAATCTTCTGGTGTTTTAGGTGGATTAAAAGTTGAGCAAAGCATCGTAATATTTATTTTCAGGTAAAAAATAAAAACTGAAATTGATGTAGCACAAGATAGTAGCAATGTGAAAAGAATAATTTTGTTTGGTTGACTAGGGGATTTGTACAATCTGAATTGTTAGATTAGTTGATGGCTGTGAGGGGGAGTCGAGGTTCTCTGGAGGAAAGGTCAGAAACATGCTGCTGCTTTACGTCTCCTCCATTTGCTTGCTTGGACAAGGACTTCACCAGTTCCTCAAAACACGGGGTTTTGAGATTCTCGATGGAAGCAATGCTTGGAATGTTCATCGATCTCCTTGTTGGCGTCGAGCACGATGGTCGATCCACCTGTAATGTAGATATATCAGACATACATACATGCTTATTTTTTATCCGAATTGTTTATATCTCGTGTTTTGGCTTTCTTACCATGTAGTCTTCCAGGAGGCATGTTCCTGCATTTTCTGTGATTTCCACAATCTCCTGCTGGTGTCCACTCTTCAGTTGCCTCAACTCCCCACCACATCTACTGCTAATCCAATCAACACTCCCACATGCCTCCTCATCAAGTTTTAATGAACCTGAACCAAATCCAACAAACTTAGCCCAAAACCCCTTTATCCAAACTCTACACCGAAAAAATCTATATTCTTGCTTACGGTCAATGGATGAAACCATATTCTTGCTTCCTATTTCTGCATTTTCCAATGCTGAACTCACAGCCGATGAGTACCGTCCCCGCAAAACTTCATTCACGTCCAATCCTCCCCTGAAGTAAGAATTCAAGAAAATAAAATCACTTTATTGAACCAAATTCTTAGCTCGAATTCAACTTCACAAAATCCAAAATTTATGGTCAACCTAACAATCTCATCAACCAAAGCAACATTTCTCTTCTGCAGAGTCAGTAGGGAATCCTGAGCATTGTTCCATTGCTGCGCACCTAATTTTGCTTCATCCGAACTGCATCATAGTTTAAGAATAGAATATTGAAATTTATACAGCATTGCCTTGAATATCAGATAGAGTTGTAACATAGTGATGCTAACCACTTCTGAATAACATCTTTCATCTCTTCCTTCCCACTCTCCACTAAACTTGTATTCTGGAGATATTGAGATTCAGCCCTAGCTGAGTAACTTGTCCATTCTGATTTCATAGAAGAAGTTGCGTTTTGCATGATTGACATCTCTTGCTGCAATTTGTTGGTTCTACTGGCTGAACTCTCACGAAGTTCGTCGATTGCACACTGAACCTGGTGAGAACAAGGCCAAAAAATGAAAATAACTTATCAATTTGGCACAAGTTCACTAAGTTTTCTTGGAAACACTACCTTTGTGGTTCAAGTTAATATCGTTACTGGCAAAATTACTTTAAAATTATGAAGAAAAATAAAAATAAAATACACTCGCAATCTATGTGCAAGTGAGTGCTGGAATCTGCAGTGGAGGAAAAAGTATACAAGTATGCATACCAGTTTCTTCTTCCTAGCATTTGATCCTGCAAGGAGTTCTGCCACCTTTTCAAGTAGTAGTCTTTCTTCAAGCGCAGCACACTCCTGCATCTCAGTCCAACATTCCACTCAGGCAAAGTTTGAAAATCTCATTCAACAAAAATGGCTTTACACATCAGAAATTAATTACCTCGAACTTGTTTTCAAGATCAGATAACTTGTGATCATTAATTGTCTGTGCTTCTTCCACAATTTGGCCTAATTTTGAAGCATGCCCATCTAAAGTCTTGAAGAAGTTCACTGTGATTTGGGAAATTGACCTTGTCGTTTCGACAGCTCTGCTATGTGCCTAGATATAATATCAAATTTGAAATTTTCACCTTTTAAATGAAGAATACTACAGAGGGAATTAATGAGGATCCGAATAATTTCCATATTAAGTTAGAAATGCCAACCTCACGTTGTTGTTGTGCGTATGCAGCTAATTTAGTCTCCTGACTATGTAGACTCTCTTGAAGATCATGAAGTGTGTTGTTAGCCTCAGTAGCAATCCCTTTGAAAAGCTGCAAATGTTAATTAACATCAAACTCATGCAGAAGTGAGGTTTTATCCCAGGTCAATATGAATTAAGGCAAACCTCTTCTAAAACTGAAGAATGCTTGGAAACTTCAGCATTCAGGTTACCAAATGTCGATTGAGAGTTATCATCAAGTTCTCCAGCTAAATCTTGTAAAACCTTGATTCCCGAGCCATACATGGTTTTCAATTTTTCTAGATGATCTCGAAGTTCTTCAGTAGCCTATAAGTGCAACAATGGAGAAAGTTGATAAATTCGGCACTTATAAACATTTCATGTATATATCATAAGCATATACTGCACCTCGGTCTTTGCAGATACAAACAAATGCATATCTCCTTCCATTGCTTTTAGGTGGTGTTCTTGCTGTGTGGTGGCACATGCTACCGTCTTATGTAAGATTTCAAGCTGATGAGTCAATTGGGATTGGAATTTCTGTATAAGAACTCTATTGCTGTCTTCAATTTTATCCTTGCGATCTGTAATATAAACGGCACTTGAAATCAATGAAGTTTGCATTGTGAGAAATTACTAGTGAATTTTCAAGTAAGAGTGCAGACCAATCTTGGTGAACAGATTGGAGACATCTGATGCAGCATTCTCCAGTTCTGATCGAAGCTCAAGTGCGTGCTCAATGAGTGCTTTCTCTGGTACAGATAATCACTTGAAAAGTTGTAATATTTATTCATATACGACTTAAAATACAAAAGCTGTATTTTTTGTTGGAACTGGTTTTGAATTAAATTGCCGCTAATGGAAAGTTGGAAACTGAAAATCCAGAGGTAGAAATGTTGTCTAGATACAGGAAAGAAAACAATAGACTTCAATTTCAGTAGCTATGTTACTTTGATCAAGCCAATGACTATTTGCAAAAGAGGAGAGGAAAGAGAGCAGTGACCAAGAAAGGAGATAAATCAACGCAAAATAACCTAGCCGGGAGTATGCCAAAAATGACACCTACCGGACTTGAGGAGGTTGGATATCAGGTACTCCTTTTCTTTAATTGTTGCATTCGCCTTCCTGTGTCTTTCTTCAAGATCAAGCAATGTGCATTCAGTTTCCTGCAGCCTTTTCTGATTATTGACAAAAGGTCTGGTTATTCCATGATGGCAAAACAAACAATAATTGAGTATTGTTTTATAAAAGGCAGCAGGCCATTCAGACCTCAGTCGTCTCAAGTTTGTCACTCAGTTCAACTGTCAACTGCTGCTGAGAATTATATAATTCCTGGACCTCCAATAGTTGCTGCTCAAAAAGAACAACTCTATAATGGATCATAAATCTTCATATTAACAACCAAAAGAGATCCAATGAGAAATGTTCTGCTAACTCTACCTTTTCCTTGGTCTCTGTATCAATTTCCATACGCTCTATCTTCTCTGACATAGCCTGAAATGTTTGACATGCGGCATGCAAAAATCAGGGGATGTTTCTTTTAACTGCTTAAATAAATATACTCTATCACTAGACTAAATTCCATACTACACCTTTTTCTCTGCCTCATCCTGGAGATAACGATCTTTGGGTACGTAGATTCCATTCTTCTCTCTAGCAGCATACACCTCTAAACAACACAAAAAAAATTATGAGACAAAAAATGTCACAGAACTAAAAAAAAAAGTCAAATGCACACTCAGACAGACCTTGCTTTAGTCGATCAATTTCAAAGTATAAATCCTTGATTAGGGCAGATTTCATTGTCTTCTGATTGATCTGCAATAAGTAACAACTAAGTTTATCTGGAAATCACATCAATGCAGAGAGTCAAATATTTAAACACTACAAACCTCTGGTTTGTTCTTTATGTTTTTGGCACGATGAGCATAATCTAATGTACTAAGTGTCTCTTCCAAGCAGTGGATAGAAGGTGAAATCGTGGCAATTATACATGTCTTCGTTTTCCCACCCAGAGAATCTCTCAGCAACCTTGTTAACTTGCTATCTCTGACATTTCATGAGACATTTTAACTTTTGATGATGATCTGATGATTCATATGAAATTGATGTAATCATCTACCTGTAGGGTATATGACCAGAATGCTCAACCAACGTATTTATGACTCGGCCAAGCGTCAACAAGCTTTTGTTGATCTCACCTGCTTCCCTTGCTCTGCCCTGAAAAAGTAAATAAAGAATGTTGTACTATTGTAAAGAGGAATTGTTGATAGATAAAAGCCCTGTCATAATTTTCACTATGCTTTAAATTGAAATTTAGTCCTACCTCTCTTGCACCAGAACGTGAAATATTCTCCGAGCCAGCCAGGTCAACTAGGTTCAGCTTCCCACATTTGATCATCTCCTCTCCTTCTGGAGTACACTCCTTGATATGAATAGTGATGGAAAATATAGAGTGAGAACGGCTGCTCTGTTTGTTAAGAAGGGTCTCTGCTGTTCTTCTCTTAGCAGAACCTTTCTCTAAGATCTTGTATATTTCATTTGCTGTTGTTACAACCTCCTCTTCCAATCCTCTAACAAGAACCCCTCCTTTTCCATCTTCCATGAGCGCTAGTGGTTTCTTTGACTTGTCTTCTGTGAATTTTGAACATTCTTCTGGTGCCAAAAGATCTGTTATTTCTTCATTGTAGAGTTCTAAGAATGTAACCTTCAAGCTGTACTCGGCATTTTGAACTTCTAAGATATCAAAAATTTGTCTAACAGCTCTTGGAATGACACCAGCATCGCTTGGGAATTCACCATTCTGAACAAAAGAAGAGTCAATCAACAAACCGAATTGACAAAGGTAGAAGCATCATTAAAGTTAGTGGATTCAATCAAACAAATCAAACCTTTTTTCGTGCTCCACCCTCCATAGTGTAGGTCTTCCCGGTTCCTGTTTGGCCATACGCAAAGATGGTGCAATTATAGCCTTCCAGAACTTCAAATACTATGGGGCATACTGCTTGATCATACAAATCCTTTTGCTGGGATGATGGACCAAAGACCTAAACAAGATACAAAAAAATATTTAATAACAAGAAGTAGGGAAATTCAACATAAAAATGGAATATAAAAATTCTGAACTTCAATAAAAAATTGCATAAATCTTTTTAACGCTCTATGGAGTAGAATTGCATAAATAATGAAAAACTACGGAACTCTTTCACTTTTAATCTATTGAACTCTAGTCTTAAAGCAAATATAAACAGGTGTAGCAAACCTTGTCAAATAGGAAAGTCCTATCAATTTGCTTATTTGCAATATTTTGAACCGCACAAACTTCTCTTCTGCTGTCATTGCAAGAAATCACCACAGGTGTATGCAATCTTGCCTCATCCTCACTCAATGGCCTATAATAATCATTGTAACATAATCAACTAAACCAAAAAAAAAAAAAAAAAAAACTTGAGAAAAAAATAATAATGATGATGAACTGAGCTGATTAGTCTACCTGCATCGCACAATGACCTGAACATTAACGCCTCTATCCTTATCGTGCTTTCCGCTGAAACTCCCCTCCCCCGATCGCAGATCTCTGACGGACTTATCGCTGGACCGAGGCGTTAGCGACGGCGATACAGGCACTCCTCCGCCGCCACCTCCTCTTCTCTGTGAAGCCTCCATTTATCACAATTATTCACTCGCTCTGAATCTCAAAACTCCAATGCTAAACTAAGCTTTTTCACCTCTCGCACTGCGCCACAAATTGAATCATCTCAACAACTCAACCGGAAGCATAATTCCAAATCACCAGTATATATATCAACATATCACCACTAGCATTATGCAAAACATCGACAAGATTTAAAGGATCAAATTTTCTAAAACGACAAAGAAGCTCAAAATTCAAAACTCACATTGAAAAACAGTAAATAAAACGTACTGATATACCACTCTTTGTTACTCTCTCTCTCTCTCTCTCTCTCTCTCTGTCTCTCTCTCACACACACACACAGGCATAAGAAAATACTTACAGCGAAGATTAAAGGCCGGCGAGCTGGAAACGCAGAGGAAGAATTTGAATAGAAATGGCTATACTTTAGAGACAATATAGTGATCGATCGGAGTTTGTGTGCAAGACAGAGATAGATTTTTTAAGTCTAATTCAATATTCAAGAGTATATAATAAAGAAAAAATTGCAGAAGTGGGGAGGGGGTAGAACTTAGAAACGAAGCCGAAAAAATATGGCCGTTACGGAGCGTAGCGTTTGAATTTTATGAGAAGAAAATGAGGGCACGGGGAACTGACGGTGTTAAGTGCAACACCCAAAATTTGACCGTTATTATTCAATTGTATAGTTTGGGAGCTGATAATAATTATTTTCAAATTCTCTAGGGGATACAAATAAGGAGTAAAATATATAAAAATATCACATCGTCTCTTACTTGAAATAACACAATTTATCGATAATTACTATAAATTCATATCGTTTCATTTGTTTAACTAATCTACTTTGGTCCAAAATTTAGTTATTATAATTTAAAAAAAAAAAAATGAAGAATGACACAAATGCCACATCACAAATTCATCTGGCCTTCTTCCCCAAATTCATATTCAGCATTCCTCCCTGCTTCCCCAAATTCACGTCCGCCGCCGCCAACGATTGATGGTTATATTGTACTACATTTCGGTTTCGATATAATTATTCATGATCTTCATGTTTGCATTTCATATATCCTCACCTTTGAATGCGATATACTTTTTTTTTTAGGGGAAAATTGTATTGACTTTGGGTTGGGCATTAATGAAGTAATATTAGAGAGAGAGAGAGAGAGAGAGAGACGAACGATAATTACCTTCTGATTGCTGCCTACTAACACAAAAAATTATCATCGGTGGCGTCGTCGAACATGAATTCGGGAAGGGAAGAATGATGATGAATTTGGGGGCCGGGGGAAGAAGACTTCATTAATTTGTGACATGGCATATTAGTCTTTTTCATCTCCCCTCCCCCTCCCTCTAAACTGGTATTTCCTTGTGTCATGCATAATACTTATTTAATAATTTAATAAATTTAAAATTTAATTATAAATGCAATGAAAAAATATTTTATAATGAAATATATATATATACATTGTATGTGTTCTCTCTCTATATAAAATATATTAAATAAGAACATGTGAGTTATATAAGAAAGACTAATTTTTTGTTTACATTATGTTCAACCATGCATATTTCCTTTTATTATGGATCATCTTCATCTCTAAACAGTATGTACGTACTTATTAGGAAAATGATCTTTAATTTTTGTGTCCATTTAGGAGCCTTAATCTTCTTAAGCATAATATGTACGTAAAAAAATGAATATTTTTCTAGGGCTTATTTTTACATTAACTAATACATATATAGATATTTATTTTGTTTAGCAATTATACTACATATTATTAATATTTTCCTTGTCGTGTTTGTAAGAATGGAAAAATAAGTTATTTAGTAGATTATAAAATGTAGGAAGCCAATCTTAATAAAATAAAGGGAAGACGGTCGATCTGGATATATACTACTACCTCCGTTTCATAATGTTTGTTGTTGTTTTTTTTTTTTTATCTGAAATTAAGAATTAATTTTGTGGACAAATATGTTCATCCCTCATATATGCATAAAATCTAATTTATCTATATTTTCCTAAAAAATAACAATATTTTCTCTCTCCATATATTTTTCTCTCTCCATTATGTTTATAGCGTGATTTAAATTACGGTATGCGTATTTATCTTCTTAATCTGTGTTTTCAGTTTCCTCTCCCACCATAATATACAGCTTTCATTTTCTTTTATGAAAATTTTGAATTTCGCTTATGATTTTTTCATCGAACTCTAACGAAAATTTAAATTTGGAGCCATCGATGAAAATTTTGAAAATCAAAATAGATGGAGCACAAAGTTAACAAAAATATCATTATTCTTCCATACTTAAATACAGAGATAAAAAATTGAAGACATACGACTACAATAATTTTTAACATTGAGATAATCACTTTCTGAATCTTTGGGTTGGGGTGATGCTCTCCTTCGTCAATGAAGAACTTGTTCAAATCAATTTCATGGTCAGCGTGCTCGACAATAACTCTTCGTGTCATTGATTTTTTTTCTCCATTCACTGCATTCATGGTCTCAACTGGCGGTAATGAGAAACGCACCTCGGATCTCATGCGACCTAGCTCCTGCATTTTTTGTTCAAATCTCCAAACAACGTACGAATTTTAAAGAGAAACAAAAGCGCGGTAATGAGAAACAGAAAGGGCGAGCTATTGACGGTAGTCCAGAAATAAAATGATACTGTAAAATAAAAAAGCTAGGGCGATGAAATGTAGTGCTGAAATAGGAGTATTTTTTTATGGGTGAAATAAACTATTATAGGTAAGTTAGAATCAATAAATTTTGTAGGATTTGAGAGGGTTAAAATTGGGAGAGAGGATGTCAAATTATATAAAACAACAAACATTTTGAAAAAAAAAAAAACCCTAAAACAACAAACATTATGAAACGGAGGTAGTATTTTCTACTTATCTAGCTAGTGTGTGTGTGTTAAAATGAGAACCATATCCCATGTAGCAACTAAGAACCATTTACATCCATAGATCTTTAATAATTTAATGGATCAGATTGATTTTAGATTTTAGGATCAAATTGTAAAATAATAATTTTTTACCAAAATTTAGTGCTTCATAAGGGTATTATTGACAAACCCAAAATATCCATAATATCCATAATATCACGTCCCATGAATCTAGGAATAATTATACGATGAAATTTACAGAAACTATAGAATCTGATATATGATTTACACAAATAGCAGGTAAAGGGTACATTAATAGCAGAAATTGGGTAATTGATAATTGAATGAAAACCCTACAGAAACAAAAATCCATTCCAGCCGCCGCCCCCCCTCAATCTTTCACGCCGAACGCCGCAGAACTCCGATCGCAATCTTTCACGCCGAACGCCGACAACAATGAAGGGCCGCCGCCCGCCTCCACGTCGTCCGAACGTCAATCCACCGCCTGGTTCAAAGTCGCCCGTACTCCCAGACGCCGACCGCCTTCACGTCGCCAAGGTCGCGACTGCCGCGATCCAAACCAAACGAGCTACAACAACGAAGGGCCGCCGACCGACTGAACGTCGCCCGGACGCCCAGCCGTAGCCCTCCTCCACCCCGACCGAAACCCCCGTCGCCGGCCTCCACGTCGCCCAAACCGCGACAACACGAACGAGTATTTCTTCACTCTTAAATTAGCGATATATAAATGTATGATTAAAAGATTTTAGATAATTCCGAATATGATATGATTAGCAAACTTTATGGGTATTCAAATTTTTTTGATGTTTTTTTGGTTATATTTCTCATATGCTTCTCGTAATTGTAGGCAAATGTTTTGGGTTTTGGTTTTTGAATGATTGTTATATTTATTGATTTTGTTTTGTGGTGGTTTGATGTATTTAGCAAATTAATTAGATATGATTAGCAAATTATTAATGTATTATTAACAGATTCGTAATTTATTCGAATTTCAAGAATTAATGTTGTTGGGGTCGAACTTTTTTTAATCATGTTTTGTGAATCTTTTTTATTTGAGTCTGTTTGTTTGTTATACTGGATTTGGATAGGAGTATTTGATTTTGATTCGTGGAGGAAATTTAAATTTATCAAAATTACTCCAGAAATAGCTAGAAACTTGAGTGATTGATTTTTTATCTGCTGTAAAAGTGTAGGATGGATTTATTCACATCACTTTGATGAATTTTAAATTGTCGGATCTGAACTGTACAACTCTGGAGTCAGCGATAAGAATTATAGCAGGCATTGCAGCAAATATGGGGATTAAGTATTAGCAAATTAAATAGGTATGATTAGCAAATTAAATTGATATACTTAGCAAACGTTTTTTTATTTATTGATTCTGATCTGATTTGATTTGTATTGATATATTTAGCAAATAAGTAAGTTGTGATTAGCAAGTTAGTAATGTATATTTAGCAGATTAACTTGATAGGTTGTGGTTTTATGAATATTTATTATTTATATCAAATTGAGTTTGTTTATAGCATATTTATATTTAGTTTATAGCAAATTTTGAATGTATAATTAGCAAATTGAGAGACTGGATAATTATATAGGTGAAGAGAAACCTTTCAGTATTGCGTTCTAGCAACTTAATACGATATGATTAGCAAATGTTGCATATGTGAAATTTTGCTACTGGGATTCGTGTTTTAGCAAATTGATGTTTTGTTTATAGCAAACTAGTGATATAAGATTAGCAAATTATTATAGCATATTAGCAGATTAGTAAGATGCTTTTATGCGTATTGACTATTAATAGGAAATTGTGTTATTCATATCAAATTTTCATTATATTTGTAGCAGATTGGTATTGGTTTATATCAACTTAGTAAAATAGGATTAGCAATATTTGCAAATGTAGATCTTCTTTTTAGCAAATTGATAATTTATTTATAGGGATTTGACATGTATTTATAGAAAATAATTTATTGTTTTGCAGTCATGAGCAAATTGAGAGGGTGGATGATTATAGAGGTGAAGAAAAATCGTTTTAGCAGATTAGATAAGTAATACATAATTAGAAAAAAATTAAGGATTTTGTTTATTGTGTAATCGTTTTATTCATTGGTTTGGTTTGATTGGATTTGACATTTTTGGCCAATTAGTAAGGTTTGATTAGCAAATTATTAATATATGTTTAGCAAATGTTGTTGCCGTTAAAATTTGCTACAATGATTCGTGTTTTATTAAATTGATCATTTGTTTATAGCAAGTTAGTGATACAAGATTAGCAAATTTGTGATATGTTTTTGTATTGTATAATGTTTTTTTTTTAAATAATGTTATTTCATAAAAAAAAATCATATTTTTCACATAAAAAATATTACCGATTTGCTATTAACAAATATATAATGTGTTAATTACAATTAAAAAAGTTGTTAAACGTCGTACACACGCGTTACTAACAGATTCTGCCCATATTCCATATACCTACAAAGATACATTAATGGATAACGTAATACTTGTATCTTGCATAATCAAACGATAACCGGCGTGATAATAATATAAGATGGAGTAAGAACTTGTGAAAAAAAAATACGTTCTTATTTTACACACAACAATTCATGCCATTTTTTTTTCTTAATAACTTGAAAACATCGACAATCAAATACGAAAAGCATCTATCGTCTATCATAAATATGAAATGCCCATTTTCTGCAAACATATCACTATCATGCAAAGCACATTGAAACCATTTTTTTTTTTAAAAAAAAGAGATCATCCTATCATCAAAAAAATAAATCATATTTTCACATAAAATATTACCGATATGCTTTTAACAAATCTATAATTTGTTAATTACGCATAAAATATTTGCTAAACGTCAGACATAGGCGTCCTTACCAGATTCCACTCATATCCCTACGCATACAAAGATACATTAACCAATAACACAATACATGTATCTTGCATAATCAGACGATAATCGGTGTGATTATAATATACAATTGAGTAAGAACTTGTAAAAAAAAAATGCATTCTTATTTTGCACACAACAATTCATGCCATTTTAACTATTTTTTTTAATAACTTGAAAACTTCCACAACCAAATACGAAAAAAGCATCTATCATCTATAATAAATATGAAATGCCCATTCTCTGCAAACATCTCACTATCATGCAAAGCACATTAAAAGCATTAAAAAAAAGAATTTTCACATAAAAATATTACCGATTTGCTATTAACAAATCTATAATTTGCTAATTCCGCATACAAAATTTGCTATATGTCAGACATACGCGTCCCTATCAGATTCCACTCATATCCCTACGCATACAAAGATATATTAACGGATAACACAATACCTGTATCTTGCATAATTAGACGATAACTGACGTGATTATAATATACAATGGAGTAAGAACTTGTGAAAAATATACATTCTTATTTTACACACAACAATTCATGTCATTTTAACTATTTTTGTAAATAACTTGAAAACTTCCACAACCAAATACGAGAAAACATCTATCATCTATAATAAATATGAAATGCTCATTCTCTGCAAACATCTCACTATCATGCAAATCACACTGAAACCATTTCAAAAAAATCGAATTTTCACATAAAAATATTACCGATTTGCTATTAACAAATCTATAATTTGCTAATTCAATATAAAAAATTTGCTAAACGTTAGATATACGTGTTCCTACCAGATTCCACCAATATCTCTACACCATTAATGAATTAAAATATGAAACACCGATAGATACAACTCTGTAAAAAAAAAGATTTGTAAAAATCATCCAAAATTAAAAAAAAACGTCCAAAATTAAAAAAAAAAAAAAACGTTCCCATATAATCCCACTATATATGGAATAGATATATTTACTGCAGATAATTGATATGAAATACAATGACATATATACCCTTAACTTAATATAATTATTAAGATATTGCATTTTTTACCCCATTTTTTTGAGATTGATGTGAGCCTTAGAAAATCATTGATTCAACGCTCCATATTAGTTCCTAGTTCCTACACAGGATATTGATTCTCATTTGATCTCTATACTATATATATATATATATAACATATTGTGAAAATATATTGTAAATTGTTGTAATATCACAACAATTCAATAAATAATTTCTATAAATGTAAATTGTAACTCATGCATGGTTCAATACTTCAATGGTTTATGGCATGGATGTTTAGAATCTTAAATATATTCTTAATGAATATGTATAATTTTTCAATAAAATGTTTAAAAAAAGGCGGCGTTATTTGCACTACAATAATTACTCTATGCATCACGAAATAAATCAACTAAGAAATAATTAAATTGAAAATCACTTAACTACCCTTGTTAAATAAAAATATTAAAATTTGAAAATTAAATAAAATCTATATCTATACTATTATAAAAAGTGGCTTATCATACAATTTTGAATTTACCTATTATAACCATATTTTATATTTTATTTAAGGGTAATAATGTAATCATCTAATATGTTATTATAATACTACTACAATTCTAACTAATCTATATAATATTATATTAGTATTACAATTCTAACTAATTAATAAGAATCGAAATCATATAATATAATATATTACTATAATATTTATCATTATCTTTCTAAATAAACAAATTAAAATATAGGCTAGGCACAAAATCAAAATCTACTAGATAACTTCACATTCCACATAAATGATTAAAAAACTCATGAAATCAATTCTAGCCAATCTAATATATTAACTTTCACGAAAAATTCAATAATCCAAATAAAAAATTTAAAAACTCATTACGAATCCAATATCAAAGGTTGACAAATATTTTTTATTTAAGAATAATGTGTCCTGATTATAAAACTAGACTAATAAATAAGATGAATAACTGGGAAAAAAAATGATAGATGATTGAGTAATTACACTAAACTAAATTGCTTACTTTTTTGTTTTGATTCCAAGTACTTGATTGTATAAGTACTTAAAAAAAATTGGTGAATGTTGTAGAGTAACCATTATTAGGCACCCGTTCACGGATTAGTGGGTCGCGAGTTCATCTTTCCCCCACATTAGTATGATATTGTCCGCTTTGGGCCAAGCCTGCACGGTTTTCACTTTGGACATCTCCCAAAAGGCCTCATACTAATGGGGTAGTGAACCCCTTATATCCAAGCCAACTCTTGGATATATTTCCGATGTGGGACTTGGATTGCTATCCCAACAATCCTCCTCTCAAACCAAGGAACACATCCTCTCCAACGGTAAACAGTCACGAAGACAATCGGAGGTCATGTTTGAGGCAAACTCCCACACCATCGTGGCCCACTATCCCAGACCGAACCGGCCGGCTTTGATACCACTGTAAAGGCTAGATACAACCAAAACTACCAAAGAACACTAACAAAACAATACAGAATGAAATAATATAAAAGAATATTTCTATCTATAAACCGAATTTGACAATTGGCTCAGAACACACAGATCTCCACCACCGTTGACTAGATCACAAAGATCGTCGGCGGATAAAGCTTCGACCGCACGCAGCTGCAACCTCGGTTGCTCCACAAAGAACTCCACCTCACACACAAAGAGCGAGGCGCTCTAACACACTAGAAGAGAAGAAGAAAGCACGAAGAGGAAGAATAGGATCACACTGAGTCAGAGCACAAAGCTCTCAGATCCACACTCTCTTTCTTTCTCTCTAAGACCTAGCCGCACACACAGAAGAATGAGAACTGTGTGTAGAAAATATCCCAGCAGAGATACTTAAAGGTCGGTGGCTAGGGCAGTGAGGATGTGGGCCGTCCAGAGATTAGGCCGGGCAGTCTTGGGTCTTGAAGATAATCGAGCACAACACAAATGGGCCACTATTTTCCAACAACCATAGTATTTTTCCGATGTTGGACTATATTATGTAAATTGTGGAAACTTAGTTATTCCATAGTAAATATTTAATGAATAATTTATCTAAAAAAAATAGTGCATTTCGATTGAGAGTGCTATATGATAGTCTATTACTTTAATGATTTCGGTTCAAAATTTAGTGCAAATTATACTTTGATACCTACATTTTCGGCCCTTTTTCAAAAATAACACATTTTTTCAAAACTAGCAAAATAATACTCATTTTTTTAAAATTTGGCAAATCTAATATTTGATCAATTTTACAGCCCAAAGATCGTACGTAAATGATTGTATTTTAATATTTCTTGATTGTATAATTTTTTTACGCGATTGGGGAAATATAAATATTAAAATACAAGTAATTACATAGGATTTTCAAGCCAAAAAATTGATCAAATGTTAGATTTGTAATTTTTTTGAAAAAATAGGTACTGTTTTGTTAATATTGAAAAAATATGTTATTTTTTTAAAAGAGCCAAAATGTAGGTATCAAAGTGTAATTTACCCATGCATACATGTTTAGTTTTAATATGATTTGTGGCATGATAACTTCATGACCATTGAGTTGGGCATTGAAAAAGTACGAATGTTTATAATGACCTATGTCATTTCTATTCTGAAATGTCCATCTTCAAAAGGAAATTTCAATTCTTTGAATTCAGCTTGCTACGTATCTTGAAAATTCTCTGGACAATCATGTACATGATCATGTTCACAAACATGATCAAATACATTCTTCGATCTTCAATCAGATTGACATCGAAATGTTCATATTATAATGTGCAGAACATAGTCTTCAAAAACTTGAAAAATCAAAACCTTTTGTATCCTTTGAATTGTCATAAAGATCATGACAATCTAAAAACACTTAGTGCTAAACGATGGTACTAATAAGGTCCATCTTCAGGTAATTTTGATTATTAAAATAATTATTTTATTGATAATACATATTTATAATATTATAAAATAATTTAATTAACCATATTTATAATATTATAGAATAATGACAACTCCATGGACATTGAGTTAGGCATAAAAAAATGGATTAATTACCTTAAAATACATAAATTTTAAGGTATTTTTAGTTTTTTATACGTTTTAAAAACGTAGGTTTAATAACATGAACTTAACACCTATTTGATTTTTCACATGATTTTCAAATTCAGGCACTCGAATCTCTCCAAAATTGATCAAAAATTCGGATATTTTAAGACAACTTGGTGTCCACGTAGATATACATGTGGAAACACTTCAGTTGATCAAAAACTACATTTTAAGATAAAACTACATTTTTTAGAACTACATTTTTTAGAACGTGTGAAAAATTAAAAACACTCCAAAATTTATGTATTTTAAGATAATTAATCCTTAAAAAGCATAAGTATTTATAATGACCCGTGTCAGGTCCATCTTCAAGTAATTAGATTATTAAAATAATAATTTTATTCATAATATATATTTATAATATTATAGAATAATTTAATAAACCATATTTACAATATTATAGAACACTACAAAAAATTCGCATTTTAACGACGGATTTTTCCATCGTTAAAAATTAAAAATTCGTCGGTAAATCATTTTAACGACGGATTAATAATCTCATCGTTAAGTTATTTTAACGACAAATTAACGACGGAAAAATGTTAACGACGGACTTAGCGACGGAATTTTTCCGTCGTTAACTTATCGCCGAATTATGTCGTTAGGAAAAAAAATAAAAAAAATTATTAATTTAACGACGGATTAACGACGAAAATTTTCCGTCGTTAAAAAAAAAAAAAACTAGACAGCCACCACTCAATTGAGCCGAGCCGACAAGCCACCCTATCCGAGCCGCGCCGAGACACATAGCCGAGCCAACCAATAATTCAAATTTAAACCCTTCCAAGTTTGCACCCAAGTGAGCTTGAACCCGAGACCTCTGGGACGGAGAGTGATGCACTAACCAAATGGGCTAGTGAGTATTTCATGTTATAATATGGAAATAGCATATACACCACACGAAACTTATTTATATATTATTCGTTTATATTATTTTTAAATTAAATAATTATATATTTTATTCATTTCTTCAAATATCTATTATAATTTTTAATATTATATTATTACTTGAAAAATTAAAAATAATATAAAATATTAAAAAATAGTTTAAAATATTAAAAAATAAAATGGAAATTTTAAAATGTAAAATAAAAAAATTAAAAATTAATTTTAGAAAAATTTGAAATATTCAAAATATTAATTTAAATTCGAAAATAATTATTACTTGAAAAATTAAAAATAATATAAAATATTAAAAAATAGTATATAATATTTAAAAATAAAAAAATAAAATAGAAATTTGAAAATGTAAAATAAAAAAATTAGAAATATTCCAAATATTAATTTAAATTAGAAAAAAAATTAGTACTTGAAAAATTAAAAATAATAAACAATATTAAAAAATGATATAAAATATGAAAAAATAATATAAAATATTAAAAATTTTAAAAAAATCATATAAATCAAATAAATCTGAAAAAAATAAAACAAATAAAAAATAAAAAAATTTTAAAAATAAATTTTAAATTCGTAGTTAAGTATTAATTAGTAAATAAAAAAAATAAAAAAAAGCAAAAAATAAAAAAAAAATCAAAAAATGTAAAAAAAATAAAAAAAAATCAAAATTAAATTTAACTACGGAAAATATCCGTCGTTAGTCCGTCGTTAAAAATTAAAAAAATTAAAAAAATTAAAAAAATAATATTTAACGACGTATTTGTCCGTCTTTAAAATAAAAAAATAATATTTAACGACGGAATTTTCCATCGTTAAAAAAAATAAAAAATAAAAAAAATATTTAATGACGGATTTTTCCGTCGCTAAAAAAAATAAAAAATTAAAAAATAATATTTAACGACGGATTTTTCCGTCGTTACGTTAGATACGAAAAAATCCGTCGCTAGTCCGTCGTTAAATATCGTAATCTTCACCTGTCGTTAATTCCGTCGTTAATTTAACGACGAAATATAATTCCGTTGTTAAATCGCGTTTTTCTTGTAGTGGAATAATTTAATAAATCATATTTTTAAAATTATTCAACGCTTCATGAATTAATATAAATGTTTGATTGTGTTCATTGTGTGAACATCCTACTTTTTGTTGTGACAATGGTAAAATTGTTTTTGCATATTCTGATGAATCGTACGATTTGTACACATCATGAATCACAAGAGACTATTGATTTTCGAAGAAACATTCGTTTGTGTAATTACATATCCTTATTCACTTAGTTTGGTCTAATATTGGATAAAGAGCTCACATATGTATGACAAGGGATATATATTTATATATATATATATATATATATATATATAATTTTCAAGCACACAAAGACTGATTTATCATAATCTTCTAGGATTGATCCCAAATGATACAAGTTTTGATTTTTTTACTTGTACTTTTAAAAAATGTAGATTAAGGTGGCTTTTTGTAACGGGGATTGAAGTGGAGAACAAAATAAATATATTGAAAACTCAAAATATATTAGAAGTAATTGTGAAGAAACTAACAAAATTTTTAGAAGTTAATCCAACACATTCAAAAAATTTCCAAAAATTGAAGGACTAACTTTTAACAGATTATGTTAAACTTCATATCGCAAAAGATGTAAAATTAGATCTATGAGCGTATGACTCTCAACATGCATATCAAGTTGAAGCTATATGAGTTGAGGGGAATAATGAACATTTATTAAGAAACACAAATTTTCTACCCATTTCGTCATTTTAGCCATATTTACCAAATGATACGAGTCTTGATTTTTTTTCACTTGTACTTTTTTTTTTGAAACGTGGATTGAGGTAGAGAACATAATGAACATATTGAAAATTCAAAATATATTAGAAATAATTATGAAGAAACTAAAAAAAAAAGTTAGAGGTTAATCCTTCATATTAATAAATATTCAGAGCTTGAAGGACTATCTTTTAATGGAATATGTTAAACTTTATATCTCAAAAGATGTGAATTTAGATCTATGAGTGTATAATTGCTCATATGCATATCAAGTTATAACTATATGGATTGGGGGGAATAATGAACATATATTAAGTAACACAAATTTTCTTTCCATTTCATCTTTTTGGCCACATTTAACATATATTAACATATAATAATAAGAAAATGGAATCTTATGGATTGATATACATTTCAACATGGAATTCTGAATGGAGAATTCCATGTATAACTTTAAGCGGCCCTTAACTACGTATATGTTTGATCATATTTACATTATCTTTGTTGGTGTTGTGCTTTGCACTAAGTTTTTTTTTATCAAGTGTTCTACTTTTCACTTACAATAGTGAATGATTGTCATTAATCTTTGTGGCATAGAATCATCACTAAGTATTTGATTTTTCCAAGTAGAAGGTTGTTGTTCTGGACAACATTCATAATGATCTACATGAACATGTTATTGATCTCAATAAAGACAATTCAAGTAGGAAGATTGGATTGAGTTGAAGATGAAGACGGTTGTGCATTGGGGCATTTCACATACACTTCAAATGGACCAACACACTTGGTTTTCAGATTCCTCCCCCCCATGAGTTTGAACCTTGAATGGTACAAAAGAACTTGTTATCCCAGAGAGAATCGCTTCCTTCTAATCACTTGATCATAGAGCCTTTTTATTTTTTCTTTGTAAAGAACATCATTGTCATAGGCCTCAATCCTCATCTCTTCCAGTTCTTGAATCTGAAATTTTCTGGCATGCCCTGCTACATCCTTATCCATGTTCAGTCTCTAGAGTGTCCACCGTACCTTGTATTCCAGCTCCACCGAAAGATGGCAACACTTCCCAAATAGCATCCTATATGGGGACATTCCGATTGGAGTTTTGAAAGCAGTTTGGTATACCCACAGGGCATCATCTAGATGTTGACTCCAATCATTTCGATTTGGGTTAACTACCTTCCTAAGAATGACTTTAATTTCTCGATTTGAGACTTCAGCTTGGCCATTCGCCTGTGGGTGATAGGCTGTTGTAACTCGATAGTTCACTCTATATTTATTTAGTAATTTTTCCCGTGTTTGGTTGCAAAAATATGTTCCTTGATCACTGATGATGGACCTGGGCACACCAAATCGACTGAAAATGTGGGAATAGCTTTAGCTTCTACCCATTTGGACACATAATCTACTATCAGGATTATGTAGTGGTTTCACATAGAGTTCGTGAGGGGACCCATGAAATCCATTCCCCAAATATCGAAAATATCCACTGGCATGATTGGTGTCATGGGCATTTCGTTTCTTCTTGTGATGTTCCCCACTCTTTGGCACTGATCACATCTCCTATATATGTTGTGGGCATCCTTGAAAATCATGGGCCAAAAGAACCCACAGTCTAGAACTCTTCTTCTTGTCAGGTTTGGATCAAAATGCCTTCTGCAAGCATAATTGTGGCAATGCTTTAAAATTTCTTCTATTTCTTCATCAGGGACGCATCTCCTTATAATTTGATTAGCACACCTCCTCCATAGAATAGGGCTTTCTCATGCATAAAACTTGCTCTCATGCCTTAGTTTATTCTTTTGGTATCTTGAGTAACCAATCAGTATCTCTCCTTACATCAAGAAGTTCACCACATCTGCATACCAGGGTTATTGTGTGCCCCTTGCAACATACAAATGCTCATTAGGGAAATGACCTGTAATGGGCATTTCATCTCTTTTTTCATTCAACACCCGGCTCAAATGGTCAGCTACCAAGTTTTGTGCCCTACCCTTATCTTTTATCTCAACATCTCTTAATGAAGTGTATAAATAAAAGAAAAAAGTGACAAAACTAAAAGTCCTAGAAATCACAAGTCGATAACTCAGGAGACCGGAGCCTCATCAAAACCTATATGGAAAACCCAGTGTAGGAAAAACCATATAGGAAAAAAGAGTACCCCTCTAAACAAAATGAAAATAATCAGGACCACAAAAATCCTGTCTAACCACATCAGAAATACAAGAAAGCACGAAAAACCAAACACCGGGAGTGACACCAGGAGCAGCCAACAAGTCAGCCACCCTATTGCCTTATCGGTAGATATGAGATAGTCAAAACTGAATACTACTAAGAAAATCTAAAACTTTACATCAAATTCATGTAAGATCAGGATCCATCTTATTAATCTCGGTTGCATCTCCTTCTTGGCCATCAAGTGCCTCAGTGCACCATAATCTGTATAGACAATGTTTTTAGCTCCTAAGAGATAGGACCGAAACTTCTCAAATGCAAACACTATTGTCAGTAACTCTTTTTCAGTAGTGGTGTAATTACAATGTGCCTCATTCAGAGTTTTGGAAGCATAGTAAATTACATGGCTTTTTTTTCCTCTTTTCTGACCCAGTACATCGCCCACAACGTAGTCACTGGCATCACACATTATCTCAAAGGGCATTTCCCAATCTGGTGGTTGAATAACTGGTACTGTGACTAGTTGCTTCTTCAAAATATTGAATGCTGATGAGATATTTTTACTATTACTAGAGTTTTAATACCCAACTTAACTTACAAGTATACAAGCAGATTGTAGTACAAGAAAAATCAGGGTCGAATCCACAGGGAATTTAGATAATCCAAGGTATGCAAGCACCATATACATATCGTTTCACAAGTCAAGCATCACAGAATCATAGGTTGAATTTGATCTCTTTTTTTTTCTTTTACTCTAAACGTGGAAATTAACAAATCGCGGAAATACACTAAAATAAACTCAAACAATCACAAATCCACTAAAAGATGCAACAAATGATAGGTAAAAGAAATCCTAGGGTAATATTCATCAACACGAACGGTGGGTTTCAAGATTAAAAAGCAAATTAATTCCACTCAAGATTAATTCCAACCAAGAGTAATCCTAGACTCTCTCGAGTTTCTAAGATATAATTGAGCAAAAGAGAATTCTCCTTTTCTCTAGGACTAAACTCCAATTTTCTCAAATTCAAGCACAATTAATCAACTAAAAAATCCACCTAGGCATAAATTCTCATTTAATACCTAATGGGTCCCATAAATCAACTCCTAATGCTAATTAGTCTTTCTCAAAACATAATCAACATAAAATCCAACTCAAGGAGGCCAACCCTAGTTAGATAAATCCAAACCAATGATCCATGGAAATACAAAGAGAGGAAATCAACATGCTTTTCTATCCATTCACCCAACTATTTAATGTCAAATCATATCGCCCAAGGACTACAAAATTTAGCTAGACATATCCAAACATAAAACTAAACAAAAATGAATAAAGAGGAAAGAAATCACAATCATAGATAAGATTAAACCCGAAAAGGGACGAAACAATCTTCAAACTTCACTTTTTTTGCTTCCAAAATCTTCACAACTTCCACACTTGTATTCCAAAACTTTCTCTTCAAGACTAAATGTCTAAATTTGGGGGCTAGTAATTCAAGTGTTACCCTAGTTTGAAAGAGGGTGGGTATTTATACCCCTAAAAATCTGAAAAATAAAAATAAAACAAAAATTGAAATGAAAATGCCAAAATTCAGAACAGAACAAGGGGGCGCGACACGGGCTCGGTCGCGCCTCGGTCGGGCCGCGCCATGAGGCGCGAGCGAGGTGGTCACGCCACATATCTTCAGGTCGGGCCGCGCCTCTTAACACACTTTTGTGGCCTCTGCATGGACGCTCGATCGCGCTTGGCCTGCACCCGCGTCGCGCCTGGATCGGGTCGCGTCTGGTGGCGCGACCGAGGTGGTCGCGCCTCCTAGGCCTGAGTCGGGCCGCGCCGTTTGCCGTGCTTTCGGGGCCTCTGCATGGATGCACACTCGCGCCGCTCCTGCACCCGGGTCGCGCCGGCTTCGATCTTTTGAGTCCCGACTCGATCGGTTTTGCCCTGAAATTGCACGACAGTGTTTAAAAACACTTATTATAAAATAAAACGGAAAAGAAGCATTAGAACAATCAAAATATAAGAAAAGATCAATAAAACGAATATGTTATGCTCAGAAATACGGGTGAAAATCCCGTTTGTCAACTCCCCCAAACTTAAACACTTGTTTGCCCTCAAACAAGAAATAGAAACACAAGGAATTGAAAGAAACAAACATATGGGATTTTCAAGCCTTGATGCCTCAGAAGACCAAAGCTCATGCGATGAAAACGAGATCTAAGCACATAAAGATCAAATTATGAAACTTCGGCTCCTCTCTTTCAGTTGAAGAATCAAACACACAATTGAACCTCACGGGGTAAAAAATGGCGCATTTTCACTCAACATCAAGCAACACTAACATGCAACCATAAGCTTGCAAAATAACTCAAAATCATCACAATATGTGCTAGAAATAAGAATCACATAGGTCTTTCGGGTTGAAGCGTTCGGCTCTTTGGACAGGTAGGAAAAGTATGGAGAAGAGTGGCTTCCATTCTAAACCATGTCTAATGAAAATCTAAGCAAAGCAATCTACAAGCTTTCTTCTACCCTCCACAAATTCTCTTGGGGACAATCTAACAATAAAACAGATAGTCCTTAGCCTACTTTTAGTGCACTTCTCCTATGAGGACGCATTTACTTTCAACACAACCTCTAGAGTGATCATTTGTTCTTTTCCTCAATCATGATTTCTTCTTTTTTTTTTCTTTTTTTTTTCACTCTATTGTTTCTTTGTTTAGTTCTATGAGAAGGACTCTATTTGAATTTATCAAGGCAAGGATCATATTCTTCATTCTCGAGACATTTCACGTTTTATGCTCCCCAAGTAATTCTCGTTCCCAACCTACTATTCTCATCAATTTCCACTACCCTTGGTTTTTCAACAAAAATAATTTTCAACATGACTCAAAAGGGGTGGACAAAGGATGTGTTTTGTAGCAAAAGAAAAATTGTAGGCTCAAAATTTTGAACAAGAATCGCCTTAGGTCATCTTCATATTTCTATAAGCACATACATAATCATATGAGTTTGTAGAGCAAGTTCTAGAGATGCTAGCATTGTTGAAGAGACTCTCAATCAAGGGAAAAAAAAGGCCCAAATCTCACGTAAAATGCAAGATATGCCAGAATTTCATAATTTAATCTATATGCTAATCACCAATCACTCATTTCCATGCATGATTTTTTAAAAAATTTGCACAAATTCATCATCATAGGCAAGGTTACACAAATCCCTAGGCATGCTCAATCTCATCCTGCTTTCCTCTACTCATGCAAAGAGGACAAATAAATGCTCAAAAATAGTAAAAATATCGAAACAAGATTCACACCCAAATCCGAGCATAACTTATTACATAGCCCAAATAAAATCCTAACGATTAAATATATCCATACAAATCAACGGGGCTATCAAATTCTCCTAAATAAACATAAACATGGCATAGTATCCAAATAACAAAACCAACCAACATAAAACATAAATTGTTCAAGAGAACTAAGAAAAACTAAAGGCTTGAGCTCAACAGGTCACCACGGGCATATCCCCTCCCCCAAACTTGCACCATGCCAAATGTAGGTCAAGTTTGGGTGGAAGACTTGTGGGACCGTTGAGAGAGAGGCAAACTTAGTTCTCAGAGCGATCTCTGTCTTGAGGTGGCTGCTGTGGCTGGTACGGAGGATAGGGCGGATATGGATACGGATATGGAGGGTACTGCTGAAACTACTGAGGAGGCCGCTGTGAAGATGAGCTCTGTCCAGTCCACTGCCTCATGTAACCTGCAAAATCATTGAAACCAGATTGAAAAGTATTGAAATTTCCTTACAGGCCCTGGATTTCAGCACTGATCCCGGTGAAACGGGAATCAACATGGGACTGGAGGTTCGAAAACCTCGTGTCCATCTCCTCATGCATGCCCGTGAAATGGGCACCGAGATCCTCCTGCAATCCAGTGAAGCGTGCATCAAAGTTCTCTTGCAGTCCCGTGAAACGCAAATCCATCTCCGTTCGCATATCCCCAAATCTGGAAGTCATATCTACCCGCATATTCCCCAAGTTGGCTGTCATCTCTGTCATCATCCCTTCCATGTTGCTAAACCTCTCCTTCTGCACATCTTCCCTAGACCGCCTCGCTCCCCTGGGCGCCTGAGATGTAGATGCTTCCCCTTGAGGGGGCCTACGTGGACCGGCATCAATCACGGTCATCAGGGCGCGATGCTCTGGTGTACTCATCATCCAGTTCCGCTGATCCTCAAAAGTGGTGATTGAGGTGAAAGTGGGATTGGGGAGAGGAAACTGGACTCGATTCTTCAAGAGGAACTGGAATGGAGGTGGAGCAGCAGAGCCAATCATTCGGGCGTTGCGGAGATGTTGCAAGTTTATCATCCTGGATCTGGGCACAGCAACGTAATTGGTGAGGTCTACATCCAAAGCTCGAGCAATTGGGGTGATCAATCCCCCAATGCAGATCTTCCCACTACCCGGTGCAACCTGCCTCTTACACTGGTCAACAAAATGAGCCGCGAAGTCCACGTTGATCGCTTTCAACATACACCACATTATGTGAATTTCCTGAGTGCGGAAGCCACTATTCTCGTGACGGGCTAGAACTGTGGACGAGAGGACCCGCTGAATGTAACGGAAGACCGGATTCTGGATGTGAGAGGCCTTAGCTTTGCTCAAGTCATAACGGACCATCCTAGGATCGGGGTCCATGATACGCCTCCAAAAGTCCTCGAGGCGGAAAGTAGGGTGCGAGTGAAAGATTCCATCACGCGGAGTGCCAAACATACGGTTCATCTCAGCCATAGTGAACCACCAGTTCTGATTTCCCAGTCGAAACTTGCACCAAATGGGCCCCTTTGCATCAGTAGACTTGACTCTTAGTGTAGCCAGGAATTCTTTTACTAGCACTGGGTAAGTCACCCATCCTCCCTCCAGCACGTGTGTCCAACCCATTCGTCCAAACAACCTCCACACATCCTCGTAAATTCCTAACTGTCGGGTAGCCGTCGCATCCGCATACTTGGTTGCCTTAATCTCAAAATGTTTAGACAGTCGCAACCATTTCTTTCTATGCTCATGTTTTAGTAGATGGACTCCCACTTCGCTTGGGTGATCTCCATTCCAATTCAATGGGGAGAACGAGGCCTCATCCTCCTCTACTTCATCTTCATCAATATCCTCTTCTTCTCCTTCGTTGTCTTCATCATCCCTTGCCTCTTCGTCATCAAATTCCTCATTGTCTTCTTCCTCTTCTTCATTACCCTCATCATAATCCCGAGCTTCCTCCTCACTACTCTCAGACTCTACTTGTCTTCTTCGATGTGCCTCCCTACCTCGTCGAGCCATACCTTGAATAAACAAAACATGATTCCATCAAACACAAATTTTCGAGGATAAAAACACAAAACAGGCGTAGGCACCACTTTAGACCACTGACACACTTTCAACCCCTTCAACTACTCACTACACCCAAACAACATTCATGTCAACTATACACAACTTTACATGTCAAGATTTGCATCAAAAGCTAGCATAAAGGGGCATCATTCTAGATCAAACATCACAGGGCATATAATTGCACAACTAAGGCTCGTCAAAGGTATAAAATTCCAAATGACACATACAGTCCCCTAAAATCTCCATAATCTCTATTCATGCTTCATCAATCCATCATGCTTTTCATTCGGGGTTCCCAACAACAATAGACCGCAATGTGACCCAATTGGGGTTTGGCAATCATGGGTACATGTATGAAAGTGCAAGAAATATGGCATTTTCCCAAAATTACCAAAACCTTAAATGCACAAAATTCACATTTCAACACAAATAGCTAGAACTTCACAAATTTCACCATCACTAAGGTCTATGGGTGAGATTAATTTCAATTGTGGCAACAAAATCATAATCAATCAACAAGAATCAAATTATCCCCAAATTGCATAGAACCCTAGGTTTTGGGAATTCTAAAATGTGACCAAAAATACCCAAATTGAACATAGAATCGGCTAGGATTCATGGGTAGGAGCATCATTATTCCAAGAACAAACATTTTCAAGAGTAACACATGATTTTTCCCAAAAGATGTTGGAAGTTCAAATTTAAACCATAGAAAGAGAGAAAAGGGAGATTAGCAACTCCATACCTTGGATTGGGGTGTCCTCGTGTGTGGAAGAGTGACAAGTTGTGGAGAAATGAAGAGTGAGCATGTGTGGGTGCGAGAGTTTAGAGAAATCAAGAGGGAGAAGTGAAAAGAAATGAAAAGGGGAGAGGGATTTAAAAACCCGTAAGTCAGGCGCGACTGGGGGGCGCGACTTCTCTGGGCAGTCGGGCCGCGCCTCGGGGCGCGACTGAGCTTCTCGTGCCAACCTTTACACGGTCAGGCCGCGCCTTGGGGCGCGACTGAGCTGCTCGCGCCAGCCCATCTCTGAGTCGCGTCGCGCCCGGCAACGTGGTTTTGCACCCTCTGTGTATACGCGCACTCGCGCTGACTCTGGCACCGGGTCGCGCCATACTGTGCTCAGGGCTCCATACTTGATGAAATTTTGGCCCTATCCCCTGCACTTTTGCACTACATTAACCAAACTATTAAAAACCACAAAAAAAACAAAATAAAAAATGACAAGATAAATAAAACTAACAGAGATTAAGAAAACATAAAAAGGATTAAGAAAATTAAAATAAAACACAAATAAATATTGGGTTGCCTCCCAACAAGCGCTAAGTTTAACGTCGTTAGCTCGACGGGGTTACCAATCATTAGGCATCTTGTAGGTAACACGTGGTAGGCTCAAGTTTGTCTTCGAGTGTGTAGAATTTCTTAACTCGATGTCCATTTACTACAAAAAGGCATCCATCCCTTCCCTTGAGCTCAATGGCACCTCCATCAAAAATCCTCTCAATCGTGAATGGGCCACTCCACTTTGTTTTCAACTTTCCGGGGAAGAGCTTGAGTCTTGAATTAAATAGAAGTACCTCGTCTCCCGGGGCCAATTCTTTGTTTCTTATGAGCTTGTCATAGTAACACTTTGCCCAGAGCTTGTAAATTGAGGAATTTTCAAAAGCTTCCATCCTAAACTCGTCAAGTTCATTCAATTGGAAGATCCGTTCTCCCCTCGATGCCATAGGATCAAAATTGAGCTTCTTTGTTGCCCAAAAAGCCTTGTGAGTGAGCTCAACTGGTAAGTGGCATGACTTTCCAAAGACGAGTTGATATGGTGACATTCCTAACGGCGTCTTATAGGCGGTCCTATATGCCCAAAGTGCCTCATCCAACAATGAGGCCCAGTCTTTGCCATTAGTCTTAACTACCTTCTGCAGAATTTGCTTGACTTCTCTGTTTGCTAACTCTGCCTGACCATTGGCTTAGGGGTGATATGGTGTGGTGATTTTGTGCTTCACCCCATGCCTAGCAAGTAGCATCGACATCCATCTATTACAGAAGTGGGAACCGCCATCACTGATGAGAGCTCTCGGAGCACCAAAACGTGTGAGTATGTTCCCCCTCAAGAATTTGAGTACCACCTTAGAGTCATTCGTCTTTGTAGGCACCGCTTCTATCCAACGGGATACATAGTCAACGGCCAAAAGTATGTACACATTTCCTTCAGAGGCTACAAACGGACCCATAAAATCTATACCCCACACATCGAATAGTTCCACTTCAATTGTATTTCTCATAGGAATCTCGTCCCTTTTGGAAATTGACCCCATCTTCTGACATTGTTCACAACTCTTTACGAACCCTCCTGCATCTTTAAACAATGTAGGCCAATAGAATCCACTTTGAAGAACCTTTCTAGCAGTCCGGTTGGCACCAAAATGGCCACCACTTGGGCCGGTATGGCATGCTTCAAGGATTTCTCTCCATTGATCTTCAGGTATACACCTTCTCAAAATCAAGTCGGCACAGCGTTTGTAAAGGTATGGTTCATCCCAAATGAAAAACTTTACATCATGAAAGAATTTTTTTCTTTTATAACTCTCGAGCTCCACAGGTTTGACCCCTGCCACCAAGTAATTCACAAAGTCCGCAAACCACGGTGTTGTGGCTCTTATGGCTAGTATCCTTTCATCCGGAAAATTATCATTTATTGGCCTCTTGTCATCTAACTCATCCGAGGTATGTTCAAGCTGAGAAAGGTAGTCCGCCACCACATTCTCACAACATCTCCGGTCCTTGATCTCCAAGTCAAACTCTTGCAGCAACAAAATCCATCATATCAATCTAGGTTTGGCATCCTTCTTAGCAAATAGATGTCGCAGAGCCGCATGATCTGTATGCACGATAGTTCGGGCCCCAATGAGGTAGGGCCGGAAGTTATCAAAAGCATATACGACCGCCAACAACTCTCTTTCCGTGGTTGTGAAATTAATTTGTGCCGGATCCAAAGTCTTGCTTCCGTAGTAGATCACTCGGAACAACTTTTCTCTTCTTTACCCTAATGCGGCCCCCACGGCTACCTCGCTTGCATCACACATGAGCTCAAACGGCTCGCTCCAATCCGGGGCAATGAGTACCGGGGCCGTCATAAGGGCCTTTTTCAGGGTCTCAAACGCCTGCACACATTCGCCATCAAACACAAACTCATTAGATTTTTCAAGCAATTTACACAAAGGTTTCGAAATTTTTGAAAAATCCTTAATGAAACGCCGATAGAACCCGGCATGGCCAAGGAAACTCCGGACTCCCTTTTCATTAGTAGGGGGTGGAAGCTTCTCAATGGCTACTATTTTGGCTCGATCCACTTCCAAGCCTGCAGCGGACACTTTGTGGCCGAGGACTATTCCGTCTCTCACCATAAAATGGCATTTTTCCCAGTTTAAGACAAGGTTAGTTTCCTCACAACGCTGCAAAACTCGTGTTAAGTTATCCAAGCAATTATCAAAAGAATTTCTAAAGACCGAGAAATCATCCATAAAGACCTCCATTATCTTTTCAATTAAATCATGAAAGATTGACATCATGCATCTTTGGAAAGTAGCCGGAGCATTACATAAACCGAAAGACATCATGCGAAAAGCAAAAATTCCATAGGGACAAGTGAATGCTGCCTTATGTTGGTCTTCAGGAGCTATTAGAATTTGATTGTACCCGGAATAGCCATCTAGAAAACAATAGAACTCATACCCGGCTAACCTATCCAACATTTGATCAATGAATGGTAGGGAAAAATGGTCCTTCCTAGTGGCAGCATTTAGAGCTCGATAATCTATGCAAACCCTCCAACCTGTGACAACTCTAGTAGCAATGGATTCACTACCCTCATTTTGGACTACTGTCATGCCCCCCTTTTTAGCTACAACCTGAGTGGGACTAACCCACTCGCTATCAGATATAGCATAAATTATACCTGCATCCAGCCATTTCAAAACTTCTTTTCTCACGACTTCTTGCATAATGGGGTTTAACCTTCGTTGTGGTTGCACACGTGGTTTGTATTCATCCTCAAGCAAAATTCTATGCATACACACAGACGGGCTAATCCCTTTCAAGTCAGCAATAGACCAACCTAGAGTGGACTTATACTTTCTCAAGACTCTAAGCAATTTATCTAGCTCACATGCTGACAGATAAGCCGACACTATCACGGGGTAGGTTTCATTTTCACTTAAGAAAGCATACCTCAAGTGTCCTGGAAGGGACTTCAACTCTTCCTTGGTCTCCTTTTTCTCTCCTCCTTCATTCTTCAGTGCTTCCTCTTTTCCATCCCTTAATGGCAAAAAGCGATTCCCTCATCTTGGGATTTTCTGTGGGGAGTCAAGAGCAAACACACAATCCACAATATCGATATTATCATTAAAATCATCAAGAGAAGAAGAAGAGTAGAGGGATGCAAACAAGGTGGTCTCCAAGGGGTCTTGAGAGATGCAATTCTCCATCATTATCTCTTCAACACACTCTTCTACAATCTTCATCACTTTACACTCTTCCACTCTCATGGACTCCTCGTTATCATCATGAAACTTCATAGCATTGTAAATCGAAAAGGTACTACTTTCATCATTCAAACGGAGTGTGAGCTCTCCTTTCGACACGTCAATGAGTGCCTTACCCGTTGCCAAGAATGGCCTTTCCAAAATGAGGGGCACATTTTTGTCCTCCTCCATGTCCAAGACAACGAAATCCACGGGGAATATGAAGTCGTTCACCTTAACGAGAACATCTTCCACAATTCTCTTTGGGTAGGTTAGCGAGCTATCCGCCATTTGCAAACAGATTGTCGTGGGTTTTATCTCTCCCACATTTAACCTAAGGAAAAATGACAATGGCATGAGATTTATACTTGCACCAAGATCACAAAGGGCCCTCCTCTCTTGGCTATCTCCAATGGTCACTGTGATGTTAAAACTTCCAGGGTCCTTCATTTTGGCGGGAAATTTTTGTTGAATCAATGCACTGCAATTTTCCGTTAGATTAATGGTCTTATAATTGCCCAACCTCCTTTTCTTCGTAACTACCTCCTTAAGAAATTTAGCATACGTAGACATTTGTTGTAAAGCCTCCACAAGGGGTATGTTTATTTGCACTCTTCTGAAGATGTCCAAAAATTTGGAAAATTGTTCCTCATGCCTAATTTTTTGAAGCCTCTGAGGATAAGGCACATCCATTTTTGACTCAACGTCTCTTTGATTTCTAGAGACCTCTTTTGCTTTCCTTATAGCATCTTCCTTCTCACCTTCATCATCCCCTCTTTGTTCTTCCCTTAGCTCTTCCTCACCCAGAGCTTCTTTCTCTTGATCGGGCATATCGGGCTCCTTATAAGATGTCCCACTTCGAAGGGTTATTGCCTTGCAATTCTCCTTGGGGTTAATGGTAGTGTTTGAGGGAAATTTTCCCGGGTGGTGTTGATCTCCTAAAGCCGAGGCAAGTTGCCCCATCTGTTTTTCTAACACCTTTAGTTGAGTATTCACCGCGGCTTGATTCTCTTCTATCTTCTCAAAACGTGCTTGAGAATCCCCCATGTATTTATCGGTCTTATTCATGAAAGCCATAAGGAGCTCATCAAGTTTGGGCTTCTTTTCCTCATCAATGACTCCATTTGTGACCGAAAATCCGGGAGGCGGTTGGAGGTGATTGTTCGGGTTTGAGTACGAAAGATTCGGATGTGGTGGCCTAGGATGATATTGATTTCCACCTTGCCCTTGTGGTCCTCCAAAGTGAGGCTTAAAACCTTGATTGAAAGGCCTTTGGTAGCCCCCATAGTTCCCTTGACCAACGAAGCTCGCTTCCTCTAAGTTAGGCATGATTTGAGGCTCCGGTCTTGGAGATGCCATAGTCTCTATTTTAGAGTTCATGGTAGTCATCTGGGCGGCTAAAAGAGCTATGGAATCATTGTTTGTAGTTTCCACCTTTTTCAAGATTTGCACATTTTTCCGCTCCCCCAGCCATTGATAGGCGTTGGAGGCTATTTCCTCGATAATTGTGACGGCTTCTTCGGGTCCTCTATTTAGTAATGATCCTCCGGCCGACGCATCAAGAATACTTTGAACGTTGGACTTGCAACCCCCATAAAAAATGCAGACTTGATGATCCGTGCCAAAACCGTGGCCCGGACACTTGTGAAGCATCTCTCTAAACCGCTCCCAAGCTTCACACAAGGACTCTTCATCCCTTTGCTTGAATTGAGTTATTTCTCCCTTTAACTTTAACATCTTTCCAGGAGGAAAGAATTTCTGAAGGAATTTAGAGAGCAAGTCATTCCATGAGGTGAATGAACTGGGTGGTTGGTTCAACCACCATGTTCGTGCTTTGTCCCGCAGTGAGAAATAGAATAGCTTCAAACGGATTACATCCTCGGGCACCCCATTAATCTTAACCGTTCGAGCGATCTCCAAAAATTGGTGGACATGTTCGTGCGGATCTTCAAGTGTCGTCCCGCCAAATTGGTTTTGGGACACCATAGCCATCAATGTTGGCTTCAATTCGAAGTTGTTAGCTTGTATAGCCGGCCCGTTGACAACCCCCTCATTAAGTATAGGTTGGAAAAGGTTCCGAATTGGCGTTTCTTCAACTCGAGCCCTCGCTTCCTCTTGGGCCCGAAGTTGTCCTCTCATCTCCTCAAGCTGTCTTTGCATTTGAAGAATCAACGGATCTTGGATGGGAGGCGGAGGTGGTGGATTGTCCGCCATTCTATGTCTTCTTCTTCTTCGAGCGTTGTTGTGACGACTCGTGGCTTCGATCTCGGTGTCTAACTCGAGCAACGGGTCACCACGTACCCTTGTATGCATACACCACCTGCAAACAACTTAAAGTAAGTTTGATACTTAAATAAAATAAAATAAAACAGAACTACTTGATCTAGCAAACAACACTTATATTGATGTTGCATAAAAAGACTTGAATAAAACTAAGATTCCCCGGCAACGGCGCCAAAAACTTGATGAGATATTTTTACTACTACTAGAGTTTTAATACCCAACTTAACTTGCAAGTATACAAGCAGATTGTAGTACAAGAAAAATCGGGGTCGAATCCACAGGGAATTTAGATAATCCAAGGTATGCAAGCACCATATGCATATCGTTTCACAAGTCAAGCATCACAGAATCGTAGGTTGAATTTGATCTCTTTTTTTTTTCTTTTACTCTAAACGTGGAAATTAACAAATCGCGGAAATACACTAAAATAAACTCAAACAATCACAAATCCACTAAAAGATGTAACAAATGATACGTAAAAGAAATCCTAGGGTAATATTCATCAACACGAACGGTGGGTTTCAAGATTAAAAAGCAAATTAATTCCACTCAAGATTAATTCCAACCAAGAGTAATCCTAGACTCTCTCGAGTTTCTAAGATATAATTGAGCAAAAGGGAATTCTCCTATCTCTAGGACTAAACTCCAATTTTCTCAAATTCAAGCACAATTAATCAACCAAAAAATCCACCTAGGCATAAATTCTCATTTAATACCTAATGGGTCCCATAAATCAACTCCTAATGCTAATTAGTCTTTCTCAAAACATAATCAACATAAAATCCAACTCAAGGAGGCCAACCCTAGTTAGATAAATCCAAATCAATGATCCATGGAAATACAAAGAGAGGGAATCAACATGCTTTTCTATCCATTCACCCAACCATTTAATGTCAAATCATATCGCCCTAGGACTACAAAATTTAGCTAGACATATCCAAACATAAAACTAAACAAAAATGAATAAAGAGGAAAGAAATCACAATCATAGATAAGAATAAACCCGAAAAGGGACGAAACAATCTTCAAACTTCACTTTTTTTTGCTTCCAAAATCTTCACAACTTCCACACTTGTATTCCAAAACTTTCTCTCCAAGACTAAATGTCTAAATTTGGGGGCTAGTAATTCAAGTGTTACCCTAGTTTGAAAGAGAGTGGGTATTTATACCCCTAAAAATCCGCAAAATAAAAATAAAACAACAATTGAAATGAAAATGCCAAAATTCAGAACGGAACAAGGGGGCGCGACACGGGCTCGGTCGCGCCTCGATCGGGCCGCGCCATGAGGCGCGAGCGAGGTGGTCATGCCACATATCTTCGGGTCAGGCCGCGCCTCTTAACACACTTTTGTGGCCTCTGCATGGATGCTCGATCGCGCTTGGCCTGCACCCGTGTCGCGCCTGGATCGGGTCGCGCCTGGTGGCGCGACCGAGGTGGTCGCGCCTCCTAGGCCTGAGTCGGGCCGCGCCATTTGCCGTGCTTTCGGGGCTTCTGCATGGATGCACACTCGCGCCGCTCCTACACCCGAGTCGCGCCGGCTTCGATCTTTTGAGTCCCGACTCGATCGGTTTTGCCCTGAAATTGCACGATAGTGTTTAAAAACACTTATTATAAAATAAAACGGAAAAGAAGCATTAGAACAATCAAAATATAAGAAAAGATCAATAAAACGAATATGTTATGCTCAGAAATACGGGTGAAAATCCCGTTTGCCAAATGCCTTCTTGCAATCTTCCTCAAATTCAAATGGGACATCTTGCTGCAATAAATGAGTAATAGACGGGCAATTTTTGTAAAATCTTTTATGAACCTCCGGTAGAATCCAGTGTGCCCCAGAAAACCTCTTACCTGTATTACTGAAGTGGGATATAGTAATTTTTCAATTATGTCCACTTTTGCAAGCTCTCCCTTATCATTTTTCACAACATGCATTCCGGATTTCTTGGGCACAATATGGATTGGACTGACCTACTTGTTATCTGAAATTGGGTATATAATGCCCTGGTCCAGCAGCTTAATTATCTCCTTTAGCACAACATCCTTCATCACTGGATTTAGCTTCCTTTATGGATCACGAGCGGGCTTTGCATCATCTTCCAACAATATCTTGTGCATATATACAGCTGGGCTAATGCCCTTTATATCGGCCAATGTTCATCCGAGTGCCTCCTTGTATAGTCTCAATAGGCGGTCTTCATCAGCTTTGTTTAAACCCGCACTAATTATCATAGGGAGAATCTCATTGTCTCCCAAATAGACATATTTCAAATGCTTCGGCAATGCCTTCAGCTCTAGCACGGGCGCTTTAACAATAGAAGGTATTATCTTGTCATCATTTCTCTGTATGGACACACCATAGTCTATACATCCGTATGACATTTCTTCCAATGAGTACAATATCATGATTCCATCCTCTATGTCTTCATCCTCCTCCAGGGCATCCTGGTCAGTCAGTCCATCCCACAATGCCCACTCTAGTGGTTCTCTGTTGCTCACCATGGATAAAGTATAACGGAGTGGGGGATGAAATGAGTTCACAAAATTGCAATTTTTTGTATTTAGGGGGTGCTTCATGGCTTCAAAGATGTTGAATGCCACCTTCTCCCCATCAAATTCACACGTCAATGTGCCCTTGTCCACATAAATCTTGGTCCGAGCTGTCTTCATAAATGCTCTGCCCAGCAACAAAACTGAAGATTTTGAAGTCGTTGTGCCTATATCAAGCACATAAAAATCATCTGGGAAGATAATCCTGTCCACTTTAACTAAAACATCTTCAATCAGGTCTTCCGGATATACATTTGATTGGTGAAGATAAGCCCGTCCACTTTAACCAAATCATTTGGGAAGATAAGCCTGTCCACTTTAAAGAGTGACAGTCACATTAGTTATATTAAACTCACGCTCACTTAGAACAAGAACAAAAATTAGCAGAAACTCTATCATGCAGTAATGTGCCCACACAGCCTCACGAGTATTTAAGTGTATGTTAAACTTTCATCTTTAGTTCAAATCCCGTAATATAGATCTAGCTACTCATACTATAAAGAATTGTAAATACATAAAATAAAGACATGGTAAATAAGAAAAACTTACTGGAATTGAATTAAAACTCGTCCAACACCAACGCTGAACAGAAATAACATTTAAACATAAAACCTACTTCCTGTGGGCATAAGGCCCCAGATTGTCTTGCTGCCGAAGCAACGTTAAAATTAAACTAAGTGCTGAAATTCGAAGGTACGAAGTGTTGTTTTTTCTAACAATCAAACTAGCATTTAAAGGAGTACGATGATCAAATAAGAATCCCCCAAAAATGGGAAACTTCCATATCTACCGGATCTGTCGTGCCCCGCTGGACTCTGACTGGATAAGGAAACTTCCTTATCTGCTGGATCTCCTGTGCCCACTAGACTCTGAGTGGATAATGAAACTTCCTTTAGGTGGTTGAATGAATCCCGATATTTTAGGAATCTCATCCTTATCTTCCAAATTGTTGGTTAATAGTCCATCTGCGGACAACATTTCCTCCTTCGATCAGATTTCAGTATCGATCAAGCTTCAGTGACAGCTTTATCTCTAACTCTATCTTCTATCAACATAATTCCGTTTTTTAGTAAATACCCTCTTCACTACCTCTTCTGAATTTGCGCGAGTATTGTGGGTATGGTATCATCTAGTCAGCTAGATCTTTATCTGATAAACTCATTTCATCCATTTCAGTTAATTTGAAGGCCAAAGTGCTTCTTTCGCCATATTTGACTCCTATCATGCCCAAACCACTTTCCTGGTCCTTTTCCGACACAAAAGACACTAAAAAAGACATTTAGAATGACTAAAATGCCCAGAAAAACACGAAATAAATGGGCTTATCAGAGACCATAAAGAAAAAGTGTAAAACTTCACCACTTGCTATGATCAAACAAGAACAAAAATAGTGTGAAGAAGACAATATAGCACATTTATTTTGCATAATTATTATTTGGGTTAATTGCCTTAAAGTACATAAATTTTGGGGTGTTTTTATTTTTCACACATTTTTGAAAACGTGATTTTAATAACATGACCTTATCGACTGTTTGGTTTTTCACATAATTTTTAAATTAGGGCACTCTAATCCGACAAAAATTGATCAAAATTCGTGTATTTTAAGATAGTTTGGTGTCCACGTAGATGTACACGTGAAAATCTCCGACAATCAAGTCATGTTGTTTATTGAAATTTAAAAATCATGTGAAAAAACAAATCAGTGTTAAGTTCATGTTATTGAAACTATATTTTTTAAAACGTGTGAAAAATAAAAACATCCCAAAGTTTATATATTTTAAGGCAATGAACCCTTATTATTTTATTCAACAATAGTGGGATTTTTCAAATCTCATAAACACATTACATTCTTATATGTCTATTATTATGTTAGTACTGAAATATATTTATAATTTTAACGATTTTGAAATGAACATTTATGCACTTTATATGAATTTGTCAAACTTGATGAGATTTATATATATTAATTTTTTTTAAACCTAAAATGAAGAATAACATTAAGAAGAACAATCACATAAAATATCAAGAAGGTCATCTACAAACATTGGAGACCCAACCCAACAATGAGAGCTATAGAAAAAACATCATCTTTTTATATTTTATTCAAATGGGTTAATTGTCTTAAAATACATGAACTTTAGGAGTGTTTTGATTTTCCACACATTTTAAAAAATGTAATTTTAATAACATGAACTTAATACCTATTTAATTTTACAAATGATTTACAAATTCCAATAAATTTAATTTGACGTGGCTGCCAGAGGATAGAAGGATTTGTGTTCGAGTAAAAGTCCATGCAAATTTAATGTAAAATATTAATTTGATCTATAATTAAAATATAAATTGGAGTTTGGAAGGATTGTCTTCACCTTTTGCTGATCACTGATTAATGTGAATCATAACCCGTTTGTGATTCCTAATTCTTCAAACAAAATTCTCAGTCTATTATCATTATCACCAATAGATTAAAATTGGTTAGAATTTGAAAATGGTGTGAAAAACAAACATATGTTAAGTTCATGTTATTAAAACTACATTTTTAAAAAGTGTGAAAAATCAAAACAACCATAAAATTTATGTATTTTAAAGTAATCAACCATTTTCAAATAGACAAAACATCACAATATTGTAATCTAATCCATATCAATAATATATGATAGGAAAAAGGTCTAAATTGGTCCTACAACTATACCCGAAATCTCAGTTTGGTCTCAAAATAAAATTTTGACCCAAATCGATCCCTCGACTTTTTAAGAGGTATCACCTTAATTCCTCTATTAGGTCCTAAACTAATTTCCATTAACGTCCACCATTAACAATGTTAATTTAAGGGGAAAATGTCTAATTTTGTCCTACAACTATACCCGAAATCTCAATTTGATCCTGAAATAAAATTTTAGCCCAAATTGGACATTTTTCCCTAATTCAAAACAAACAATTGCAAATTGATCCCTCAAATCTTATTTTAGGTGAAAAATCCCCAAATTAAAGAAATCCCCTTTCTCAATTTCACTCCACCAAAAATGTTCTTCCATATGAAAACATCGTCAAATGAGGAAAATTTTCGATTGTTATTTGAGAAAGAAAAGGCATGGCTCCTTCCTCAACAACTCTCGACTCCGTCAAGTTTGGTAGTGAAAAACGATAATCCGTGCAAACAAGAGATTAATCGATATTGCTATTATTTGTTCTACGATGTGTGTGGGACAGATGTAAGAACATAAATTAAAAAGCAGTAAATAACGCACGACATTGGTAACCCAGTTCGGTTCAACAACCTACTCTGAGGGGATTGCTCTCAAACTTGAAGATTCGATTGTTACTCCTTCGAAGAGTGTATTTTGGTTCTTACACATACAGGACTCCCTCCTTATGTCTCCTGTTCTTCTCCACGAACTCTTTCGCTAGCCGAAAGCTGTAAGATCCCCTTACAACCGTGACACTAGACTCCCTCTAGCTACCCACGACTTCAACTTACAATCTCTCCCGAGATTGCGTACAAAATGGATAAATAAACCCCTCACGTGTTTCACTCAAAACACTCAAAGACTAGTCTATCACGTTGAACTGTTTAGGAACAACTACTAGTAAAATACATGGGACACAAACGAAATTAACGCACAAATAATATGCTAAGAGAGTCTAAAAAGTCGTCCACCGATTTCACAATGAATCGGTCTTCATATAGCCTTCACTTCACACTTGTCGCCGATCTTCATGCGTCGCCAATATGGAAGTGAATTGATGGTTTGTGATCTTCCCAAAAGTGTGTAGATACTTTCCTTGGATAGGAAGGTTATTAGCAGCTCGGTATCTACTCCACAAGGCAGTCAATCGAACATATCTTGCCTTCCACGAACGAATCCGCACAAGATCTTCTATTTATGGAAACTGCCATATAAATGTGCCCCTGGTTCTGTCTAGGACATCAGAGGAAATAGTTTGCCAACCGTTCTTCTTTTCACGCACAACGGAATGAATAGCTTTAGGGATAAACTCAAGCACACATTGTCCAACATATCTCGCCAACAAAACAACATGAATACTTAGTGCATAATTGTGGCACTAACCCAAAATAATAATTGAGACTGTATAATTGGGATGGGTGGAGTAGTAGTAGTAGTAGTAGTAGTAGTAGTAGTAGTAGTAGTAGTAGTAGTAGTAGTAGTAGTAGTAGTAGTAGTAATAATAATAATAATAATAATAATAATAATAATAATAATAATAATAATAATAATAATAAATTTTGAATGCTATATAATACGGTGGATTATATTTATTAATATTGAGGGTTTCACTAGTTGTAACGGTGCAAATAATAGAGATTGAAATTTAAATGCATATTATGATTAGTATAGTTTGCTGTGCGCCATTAAGTATTAGTTAAAGGCAAATACTTGCATGCATCATGATGCAAATAACACTATATGAGACGGGTCGGTCAAACCCGCTTTTGATCCGGTCAATGCGGGTCAACCCGTGCTTTGACCCGGTCAACACGGGTCAACCTTCTTTGACTGGGTCAACCCATAAAAAAAACTGTCCAAAGTGAGTACCAACCTTCCTATTAAAAAGTATCACAAAACATTCGAAAAGTACCATCTGTATCATTAAAAAGTAAGGGGTCTGCTAGTTATTTTATACTAGTTTATTTAGTTCAAATTCTGATTTTTTTTCTCAGTTTTTATATTGTATGTGTTGAGATTAATCTAAAACAATCATCATTCCAAGAATTTGCAAAGGAAAGCAAGACACGAGTTCGGTAAAATAAAAAATACCATGTGGTAAGAAGAAAAGTATCAAGTACGATAAAGACAGGTATCAACCTGAGATTAATATTGTCATCATTCCAACTACAATAAAAAGTACCATGTGGTAAGAAAAAAGGTATCGAGTATGATAAAAACAGATATAAAAAAAATTAAAAAATCGCAAAAAAAAAGACGGGCGCGTGAGGTCCACGCGCCCGCCTGAAATTGCTGGAAATAAGAGGTGCTGCATTCAAGTGCACTTGTTAATTAAAAGAATTAATTGCTGCAAATTACATAATTATTGCTTGAATTGTTAATTTTCACACTACTTAATTCTAAACGTGTTAATTACATCATTTCTTAACTTTTCCGCAGTTATGACACCAGATATTATTAATGACGTACGACAACAACGTATGCGCGTGATTATGTAACATTATGAATGTGCCTACAAGAATCAAGATTTAATTTAATTTATTTCTATGATTTGAGAATTAAATCAGAATTAGGTGGATGACTTCAAATTATCGAGGAACTAATGGGCCCCAGTTCATGAGAAATGTTATAATAGCAACAAACGGAATAATAATATTGTTGGGATCGATGGTTTTCGAAATTCAAAATTTATTCGCACAACCGGTGAAAATGTGTACAAAATAGATACATAATCAATAATTTCAGTTTACTATTCTCTAAAAAATACCGACACAAATATTTCTAAGCCGTGGATACTTCATATAGATGCCTATATTTAAAATGCCTCAAGTGTCAAGCTCTACGTGTTATTTCATTTATTTCTCAATAAATAAAGGCAAATAGGATCATTTGTAGTTTAAATATATAAATCAATTATAGACTATCATCAATCATCATATTTTTAAGTTGTAACTATCAGTCACGCTTAATGCTAAACAGGCAGTGACAATTCTCAATTAAATATAATAATTAGAAAGATAAAAAATCTAGTGGGCTATATAACTTAATTCAAAATTTCACGTGAACACGAATAGATTGAGAGAGCCTTTACACCATTATTCTATTATTTGCAGATTTGAACCCTGCATATATAAGTTCACATGAATTTTATGTTTTTCCTACAATCACATGTATTTTCTCTCACATATGTTATGATTTTATACACAGTATCATATTACTAAGCATCATGTAAAAATATATGTGAAAACCAGCCAATATTTGAAATGGCTACATGAATGGGCCCATAGTTTCGTGAGAATATCTCGTTAAACATCACATGAGATTTTCCGGTTCAAAATTTTGTATCAATCGTGTACCAAACATTGAAATTATTAGTTTTTCTTCAATTTTAATTTACTTTTCTTTAATATAATTTTACATTGTTATTTAGGGTTCATTTCACCCAATTAGAATTTATAATTACCTTTTAGTTAATATAATTGATTTTTAGAGTTGATTATTTCAAATTTAGGGTATATAATTTTTAAAAATTTTAACTTTTAGCAAAAAATATTAATTATGATTATTTATAATTCCACCCCGTTAATCATAAAGTAAATTAAATTCTCTCTCTCTCTCTCTCTCCCTCAAACTTTATTTTATTTTTTGAAAAAGTACCTCAATATATAAATTTTTACTCTTTTTAGCCTCAATATAGAATTATAGGATAAATCATAAATGTTTCAAAAAAATAAATTATAAGATAAATGTTATTCGAATAAATCGTTTTAATTTGTCCTTGAAGCCTATACAATTTAGAATTATAAGTAATATTAAAATAAACAGAGTTCAATTACGTTTAGCACTCAATCTTCTTCATTGTTAAAAAATGTTGAAAATAAATAAATTAAATTGAACTGCTCCTGCTTAAGAAACACGCAACTCAATTGATCAACAAATAGCAAAATTTTATGGGGGAAAAAATCCTCAAATAAAACTAATCTTGCGTAAATTTAAAATTATCATCCTATAAAAAAATGATATAAAATTATAAAATTGAGTGATATAGGCTCCATAGACTATAAAAACTAAAAAGTCAGTTTACCAACTTATAAAGTTTACTTTTTGAATAGGGTTAGTTGCTAGATAAATTACAACGTTTTCACTATTTTACAAATCAGATATTATATTTAAATTTAGTGAATTATAACACCATATTTTAATTTAAATAAGATTAAACATCCTGAATTTTCCTGATCAATTAAGTATGACGTATTTGATTTATAAACCACGTTTACAATCATGTCAGCACACACATGTAACAAACGATATCATTTTTATTATTTTATCTTTTTTTGTTGAGAAAATCATTTTTCACATATTTTTTTTGCTTCTAAACTAGAAAGGATATTATAAAAAATAACAAAATCGATGTCGATTTTTACACATGCTTATGCAGATACCAATGTGTCTTATAGACTAGACGGGTTATATTTAATTGATCGTAAAAATTTGAAATGTTTAATCACACTCAAATTAAAATGTAATATTATAATTAAATAAGCTTAAATATGATATATAATATGCAAAAGAGTGCAAACCTAAGGATTTATTTGGAAATTAAGAAAAGTAAAAAAAAAACGACTTTAGTTTCCGAAAATCGGATGTCGCATGGATCCAAAAGCTACAAAATGGGCTGAATAAGCCCAACTGACACTATTCATTTGAGCAATGCCCACATAAAAGCCCATAATTTATATTAGGCGTATGTACAATCATCACTATTAAAAATGAGCTATATATATACCCCCTCCCAATTATATAATACAATTTTTCCTTGCATGTAGATTAAAAATATTTATGAAAATAATATATTAAAGCTTAACTTTCAATATTATCCTTATTTGAAATTACTTTAAAAAATTCAAGTGGTTGGTTTTTAATTTCCCAGAACTAACAAGGTATATTTGTACATAATTATGAAAATTAATACTATTTATAGTTTTGAGACTATATAATTGGGATACCTCAAAATAGGAATATGGACTATATAATTGGGATGGAGGGAGTGTGTGTGTGTGTGTGTGTGTGTGTGTGTGTGTGTGTGTGTGTGTGTGTGTGTGTTAGGGGTTGGTTAACATGTAAATGTACCCCTAGTATGTAAATTATGTAAAAGAATTAACCATCTAATGGATTGAAATAGATGTGGAAATTCAGTAAATTATTTTTTGAAAATACAATGTTAAAATTCAACACACAAATGCTACTACCTCTGTTTCATAATGTTTGTTGTTTAAGGTTTTTTTTTAGTTTCAAAATGTTTGTTGTTTTATATAATTTGACATCCTCTTTCCCAATTTTAACCCACTCAAATCCTACAAGATTTTTTTATTCTAACTTACCTATAATATATGAAGAGAGAAAAATATATGGAGAGAGAAAATATTGTTATTTTTTAGGAAAATATAGATGAATTAGATTTTATGGCATATATAAGGGATGGGTATATTTGTCCACGAAATTAATTCTTAATTCCAGATAAAAAAAACAAAACAACAAACATTATGAAACGGAGGTAGTATATTTTAACAAGCATTTCTCTTAAAAAAATGAAAGATATTATATGTCTATCTAATTAATTTAAACGGTCCAAATTGATCAATAATTCATACACTACTTAAGGACCTATTTACAAATGAGTGAATGACCCACTTCCTTTATATATATACTGTTTAAATCGTGAGAATCGACAATTGATGTTTCTTTATATACTCATTATAAATTACAAATGTGGCTAATAATTTATAATAACTGGCATTCTGGCAATGACTAGCAATATGATATGATATGAGCGGTTGAAATGATAATTAATTAGCAAACTTTTATAATAATATACATAAGTTTGCTTTACATGCCTGACATATCTATGCCAATCGACTTCTCCCTTTTTACTTTTTTTTTTTTTTGTTATAATAGATATACTTTGTAGGGTGAACGGGGTATCTCGATTTTTTTTTCTTTTTTCCATTTGAGCTACATCTCCGAACAGGGTATCTCGATTTTCAAAGAATTAGTGAAATATGAACTAATTATCCGATTCAGTCATTAGATTAGCACTCCACCAATTAATTCATCTCTTGATATTCTTTATTAATATCCTTTATATATACTTACTATTTCCACTCAATGCATGCACATAATCACCATATTGTTCCGCTAGTCACATTAAATTAAAAAAAAAAAAAAAACTGACAATTATATGAAAGTGTAAGAAAGCGTTGACCTCTTGCCATAGATTGGACGTGGTTGACATTAAACAAAAAGCCTATTATTTAGGTACAATATGGGGTTCTTTTTAAAATTTTATAGTAGAAAAAAATGAAATGAAGAGCTTCTTCTTGATGATCATCATTTTATTTAGATTCTAGAAGATGCCCGCAAACTGCAAAACAACGCTGTGAAATTGATGTTTGAAATCCCACTTCCACTCAGGCAACTCAAGATAGATTTGGGTAGTGTGAAATTGTATCTCTAATTCTCACTCACAAGCTACTACAAAATGCAATGGGGCATTTGCACGCAACCAGTTGAAAATCATACATTACGAAATTATACACACTTTCTCATTTATCAAAATACGCATTTACTTTGGACTATAAAACTATTCAAAATGGAGGAATGTCTGCCACTCCTTCACAACGTACCGGTGTTTATTTTGTTTCAAAATAATAATAATTTAGTAAAATCTATGAGGGCTTGGATTAATTTAATTATAATTTTAATCGTTTGGTTTCAGTATCCATAAATAACATATCTTTATGATTCTTGATCTATAAAAACGTGCTTTAAAAAACTAATCAGTTTTGAATTATCAGTAAAAAAACTTTTAAATTTTATAAAATATTCGCTCATCCACCACGATTAATAAAATATCCTCTGTCCAGGCACCAGAATTAGCGTTCCATCATTTTAATATATATTTTTTTAAGAAAACGTACGTTTGATCTTTAGAGTTAATTGCAAAACAAGTTAATCCAACTGTGTGTGTGTGTGTGTGTGTGAGAGAGAGAGAGAGAGAGAGAGAGAGTAGTGGTTGTAATTGGTAAATGGTAGTAGTACTCCACTGAGGTGAAGATTTGGGCCGAGAGAGATAAATGTCCAAGTCAAAGACGGTACGCAGATAGATGATGATGATCACCAGTCACCGTATATAAATATAATCTTCTCTTCTCTTTCGGCAATTTTATTAACTGTTACCAATTTCTTCTATCGACCCATTACTGTCATATCACTATGGCCCACTTCTTTACTTTTTTTTTTTTTTTTTTTGTCTTCGACCTATACAAAGCGAACAGTATATTATGGACTTCTTTCATGTCTATCATAAACGCTTCAATAATTGCGATCCAATGCTCGGAAAATCATGTGTAATATAAGATTTCCAATACAGAATTGCATCTACATCCTATATTCCAGCATTTATAACAAAAAAATTATGTTCCATTAGATTCTGAGAAATATATATATATATATACACACTCGAACAAACGAAAATATTGGGCCGCGGCTTGAGTTTCCAACAAAATTACATTTAGAGAATTTTCTCTTATTAGTTTTATTCATGATCGGTGATTAATTTATTATTAGGCGAAGTTTTTTTTTACCTCATTAGCAATATTAACTAATGTCTAAAAGTTCAAAATAATTATAAACGCAAATATTGTTACTAACTAAAAAAAAAGAGAGAATATGCGGTAATTAACTAAACCCAACTAATGGGATAGTAAAACCTAGCTAGTTTTAATTATATACATTATATATTTAATACTTTTAAAATAAATTAATTATACTGAATTCTTTTAATATCTTCTACCACCGCTCGCTATTTGTGATGCTTTCAGAGCTCATAGTAACTTGACTAATGACTGGAAATACCTGTACTAATACTACTCATTATCAACATGAGAATTCCAACAAAGTAATACTTATTATATGAAACCTCCACTCAAAAATTAAATTACATGTGGGGAATTTTGGGATGATTGGGACAATTAATAACCATATAGAGATAGAGACAATCAGTGAGAATTATTAATTTAAGTCTATAGTGGTGAAACTGTTTGGCCCTTTTTGACTAAATTAGAAATTCTCAATATGCAGTCAGTCACCCTCACTAGTGTTTTTTTTTCGTCGTTCCAACGTTCCAGCTTCATATATATAAATAAATTGTCATTTTACATGTATGTTCCTCCATCAATATTTTTCGTACAGATCATGAAAACGCATTGGATACTTGTAACTTTAGTTATAATCCTCTAGTACTTTTCTCAATTCATTTCAAATATGACTTAAAGATTTTCAAGCCCATGAGATATCAATCTAGTTTGAAACCGATAGACCGACCAAATAGCCTAAGAAAAAAAAAAAGAGTTAGGGCCATAAAAAAAGATTGGCCGAATCTAATCCTAATTGACATGAACCGAATATTAATAGTCAGATAGAAACTTACCCGAAATGAAAATGGGTTGGTCTGAATAGCCATAATATTTGTTGTTTATATTTATATTTTGGTTAAATATTGAATTCTGATTTAATTTAATTTAAACATTAAAAATATAATTGTTGAAACTTAAATAATCTATTTATTTAATTAATAAGTGGTAAATTATGTTATAGTTAATTAGTGTTAACTAAGGCCAAGATTTTCAGCCCGTCGAAAATCTAGCTTGTATTACTGATCGAATGATGTTTCTGATCTACGGTTTGAATAATAATATATCTGTTTTTTCCTATTAAAAAAGAAAAGAAAAAATATTACTGTTTCCTTGTGATTATTTCCATGCACGAGGCTGTGTCGTCGCATGCATTACCTAACAATCCGCTGCTGTCTAGATTGCAAAAACTTGCTGGTACAAGTGAATATTGAGAGAGAGAGAGAGAGAGAGAGAGAGAGAGAGAGAGAATAGCGTATATATATGAAATACACACACACACACCTGGGCAGGGAGTTGGACATGGACCAACGAAGAAACGAAACGTAATAAGGAGGAACACTATGTCCCTGTGTAGTGGCTATTCATAAAGGAATTATCACAACAAACTCCATGAGGTGACCATTCGAAATTTGAATCGTACTCGTATATAAACATGCCACAGATTCGATCTGATGAAATAATAAATATATTATATATAGAATCTTCAGTACTAAATTAAAGTGTACATATATATATATATATGTATTGTTTCAAATATTGGGTGTTTCTGTTGGCGAAAATTGCCAATATTTCTCCCCCCAAAATAAAATCACATTAGATTTTGTCTCAGACGACCAACCGATGAACGAAACGTCGGGTGAAAAAAAATAAAAAAATAAAAATAATATCCCATTGTCAGATACTTTTTTCATTAGCAGAAAAGGTCAGAATGTCCATTATTTCAGACACACAGTGAGTACATGCACTTTTCCAAGTGATATGTATATATATAAATATACATATACATATACATATATAATTTGCATGTGTTTCAAATTATGCATCACATATAGCATTATAAAAGCAGGAGCACATCACGATATTGACGCCTCTGAACAAGTACACGGACGACAAACGGTTTTACTAGTTGTCAATCAAAACAATTTTATAAATCACATCACTAATATAATTATATATACCCTAGCTAGCTAATTCAAATATTAATTAACATCTGAGTAAATCGGTCTTTCTGTCACTCTAATAATGATTACCAACTTAATCTACCCTAAACCTATAGCAAATGATTGAAATGTGGTATATATATCATATATGCCGCCCACATGGGTCTCCATTAACAACTCATTTTCATTAAATTAAAAAAAAATAAAAACCATCTCCCTTAAAACATAATTAAGTGGTGGGGACAATTTATAATATTGTTGCAAGTTGGGGATAGAAATAATCGATATACGTCTCACAAAGGCAGATTATGATGACCATTAACCTGCAAAGAGACCATCATAGGACCACATTGAAAACTAAAATAAAATTGTGCTACTTGAATAGTCACATTGTTGGACTCACACGTACGGGTGAAATAGGTTGGATCGGATTAGGCTTTGGTTTGAAAGATTTCGACTTATTCTATTTATAAAATTAGGTTTGGATCTGATCTATTATCTATTATAGACCTTCATATAAATATGAGACTTGACTTATTTAGCGATACGAGCTTGCTAGAATTAAAGTCTTTTAAAAAATTTAAGACCTATAAAAATTAAACTCATATTTTCAAATATATATGTGTGTGTGTGTGTATAGTTTATCATGTTTTTAAAGTAATTAAATTAAAATTTTAAGTGTAGACGATGTTCGTTAAAAATATAATGCATTACATATTATATTGTCTAATTATTTATATAACAAATTACATTAAGTAGATTATACAAAAATAAAATAGGTCAGCCTATTAGACTTTTAAACATTTCTTGAAGGCTTAAGCTTGGCTTTATCCCTGTAAGATAGTCGTCCTTCTTCATATAGTAGACCAGGTCTCTGTATCGGTCGGCGCACTTCTTCCAAAAAATCGATTGGACCTCCTCATCTGTACGTGTAGGTCCACATAAATTCCTTCTATATTAACTCATAAGTAAATAACATTAGTAAATTTATTAAATAAAACACACATATATAAATCAAGAAATACCTTGAACTCGACCCAGTATAGCATCCCCCTATCCAGAGGGACCTTTTTCCAAGCAAAGCTCGTATGATAAAGATGTCTCTTGAAGATAGTTTTGATTGCCCTAGCTAGAAGTGGTATTTGAGGGCACCAAGATCCTGAAAATGTAAATTATAGTGAGTTATAATATAAAATTGATTAAATAATTTTATTAAGTTAATTAATTGAATGTATCAACGTACCTTTCCCTAGTCGTGATTAAATGATTTGTGTTTTGTTGTAGTGGATAAAAAGAAAGAAAACCTATTTTTTGTTTATTTATTCCAATTTCTTCTTTTGCATGATCCTATTTGCAAACTACGAAAATAATTGATAAATGTAAATTAATTTTCAAGTCATTGACTTCACCGTAGCTAGCGTTAATCGGTAATCGGTAGGCATACAAACGTGAAGCATCGGTGATCAAGCAACATTCATTCTTTTTGAAGGTGTAAATTGGGCTCTTATTTGTAAAGATTATCAAGATATGTTCTAGAATCCAAGGAAAAGAATATTGATATTGAAATTAAGGTGAAGACTTTTGCTAAGCATACATAAAGCTTTCTGGAAAATACATGTCCATAAATTTTTATAACATAAGCTTGAAACCTATGTTTTTAGATTTATCTTTTAGTTCTATACATTGATGGATTAATTATGAATTGCTTGAAGTTTTGACCAAGGAAATTCTGAACATGCCAATTCAGTTATAGAAAATGTGATGATATCAATTTTGATCTCTTTTTTTTTTTGTCAGCAATATACTCAATTTGAACATGATTTAGTATCAATTCTCATTGCCTCTTCAAACACATCAATACAGAAACTGGTTGCATTAAAAAGATTTGTTTGTGTTCGTTTTGTGCACCAAATGTTAATCTTATTGTTTTACTAAATACAGTCTCTTTTATTGTTATCTGTCGAATTTAATTATTTAAAAAAAGGAAAGGAAATGAAAAACTACACAATAAATAATACATTTGTTGTTTTGTTTCTTGTTATCATGATCGAGGTGGGTGTATACGGGGGGAGCATACAAGCTAAGGGGCTTGTTTTTTAGTTAAGAGTTTTTAAAGTAGTAAATTATAAGGGTAAAAATGTCTATTAATTTATACTTTAATTAATTTTTGGGGTTATCTATAAAGAGTAAATTAAGGGATGTAGTAGAATTCGAATGAGAATTTATATTCCACATTTGGTGGTTTCAACCCGAAATTACGATCGAATTTACAAACTTAATAATAGATATTATAAAAAATAAAATTAATTATAACGTAATTAACCTAGTCACATCTATCAATAAAAGATTAAAATTTTAAAAATTATAAATCACATTTTTAAAATAATCAACCATAATAATCTATCAATTCAGAACCTGAAAAATGAAAACTCTCAATCCAGGACCCGAAAGATGAAAACTCTCAATCCAGCACCTCAAAAAATACGAATTTTTATTTCTTTTTATTTTTTAATTGATTTTTAAAAAAAATATTAGATTTAATAGATAATTAATGAAGGAATTTTCATTGAAAATTAATATAAAATTAATTAAAAAAAATAAAAAGAAATAAAAATTCGTGATTTTTGAGGTCCTAGATTGAGAATTTTCATCTTTCGAGTCCTAGATTGAGAGTTTTCATCTTTTGAGTCCTAAATTGATAGATTACACATCTTTCGGGTCATGGATTGATAATTTTCCTTTTTTTTTTATAAAAACTACTCCCTCAGCTCCGTTTTGTTTAAGTGTCATTTTGGATGAATGCACAGAAATTAATAAACTAATTAACTTACCTAATTACCCTTGTGTGAATACATTAAATGGGTTAAATATATATGTTTGAATGCATTAAATGAGGGCAAATGTGAGAAAAATGTGAATTTTCTGTCTCGAATTTGTAGAATGACACTTTTTGTGAAACAAAATTAAAATGTTAGAATGACACTTATTCAGAAATGGAGGAAGTAAAAAATAATTATGAACCCTAATTGGGTGGGGTGATCCCTAAAAAACATAAAATTAAACTCAAACATAATAAATCAAAATTGATGAAAAAAATGAAAGAAAAATTCATAAATTCAATCGTAAAACACGGATTGAAATACCAAATCATCCGATTAGAATTACCGTTATGAATATGTGTACGTATAGGAGAGAGAGAGAGAGAGAGAGAGAGCGTGTGTGTGTGTGTCTTCATCATGGGCTGAAATATTTATGGGGTTATTGTTTTCTGTCCGGACAAATTATCATTAATTTAGCAAACTAAGCTAAGAAAAATTAAATATACATAGTAGTCAAACGCGCGCGTCAAGCCTACAAATTATATCTTTGATTGAAAACTAAATTAAGGAATAAGAATAAGCACGTTGTCTATTCTCTCTCTCTCTCTAATAAAGTTAGTTTTGGACAATTTTCATATTTTGTAAGGAAAAAAGCTTTAAAACGACTAATAAACTCATAATAAGCTTGAATTTTTTTCGACAGATATATAGTAGAACCTCTATTTAAGATATAAAAAAAAAATCTTGCATAAGACCGTTTTACTATGAATACAAATTTCAAACACCAAAAAATTAAAGTACAAATTAATATATCACTGAATATAAGCATGCATGGATCCGGATGGAATCGGTTTTATGGACTGTGACTCGTAAACGGTCTTGAGCTCACATATTTTTTTGTGGTGAAACATTAATGTTTATTTCGTATTCGAGAGCATCGTATCGTTAATATTACAAATTACATAATGGCGCTATCAAGTATGAATGAATGCATGATTTGCAATAAGAGTAGTGTTTGAGGCAAATGGCTGCATGAAAAATGAGTCTGTTGGTCGTTATCGTTGATTGTGGAGCGTCCAATTCAATTCTATATATATATGATCGAGATGCAAATTGAATAAACAAATGTCCATAAATTTTATTTTAAAAAAAAAACTCCATGGTAGTGCAGGTAGGCCAATGCAACCAGCTCCGGGGGTGACAAGATCATATACACATAAATTTGCAAGTCAACGCCCTTCCCTAACACTGACGTCATCCTCCACGTCACCCCAAACCCCTTTAAGAAGTCTCTGCATCCATCGTCCCTCCTATTGCTTTCCATCAAAACTCTCCCTCTCCCTCTCTCTCTCTCTCTCTCTCTCTCTCTCTCTCTCTTCAAAATATAAAAAAAGAAAAAGAAAATGTTCGGACACAACAGATCAGCTGAACTCCCCTACGACTACAACACGGAGTTCCACAGCCAGTTCCCACTTCCAGACGGCGGCGGCGCGCAGACTAGCTTCCCTCCGCCTCCATTATTCATACCACCTCTAGCTAACCCCGGCGGAACATTGCGGTCGGAGATCGGGTACAGCAGCAGCGGCTGCAGCAGCTACGGCGGTTCTCCGACTTCAATCGCCAACTACAGTGGTCCCATTATAATCCAAAGGAGCATCAGCCATAAGAACTTGGAATTGGAAGTCTATTCCTCATCGGCGCCGCCCTATGGCGACAGCTGGGATGCCACCTCCGTGAGGAAGGTGCTCAGCACCGGCGATTTGCAGGTAACCCAAGCCATGCAGAAACTTAACTTACATAAAATAATATAGATATATATAATAAATTAAAAATCAGTCAATTAAGAACGTGGGCAATGTGACATATATATATACAGCAGGGACAGGGAACGAACTCGGCGGTGCATGGGCAGCGATCGAGCAGTCCTTTGGTGAACGAGAGCAGTATTATAGAGAGCATGAACAGAGCCAGCCCGTACAGCCCGGAGGAGAAGAAGGAAAGAATCGAGAGATACAGAAGCAAGAGAAATCTTAGGAATTTCAACAAGAAGATTAAGGTGCATGCGACTGCATATATATATATATATATATATATATGTCACCTCCAATCCTTCATATATATATATACACACATAACTTAACTTAATTGCTGCTGCATGTACGTACGTGTTGCAGTATGAGTGCAGGAAGACTTTGGCCGACAGCCGGCCGCGAATCAGGGGAAGATTCGCCAAGAACGACGAGATAGAGAAGGCCCCCGAAACCCAAACCCAATGGGATCATGCCACGCTCGACCAAGACGATGAGGATGATGATCATAACTGGATCAATTTTCTTGATGCATTTTCCGCAAATCTCATGCCATGAACCATCATCCATTTTTTTCTTAATCGTAAAACCCTTCCACACATTTTACGTGTTTTGGAGTCCGATATCCTTCAATCATTAAGAAACTAGCTATTTCAAGTGTCCAATGTCAGCTTTTAATTTCATTAATTATTTCGCTGATTTTTTTTTTTAATTTATTTTGTTAGACAAGTGAGAAAAGGAAATTAGATGCATGGACAGATTTACAGATATATAGTTTCCCTACAACTGTTTCAAAAGTCCTAATCGTAGTCCACTTATTTATCCATCCAAACTTTGAATTTTCATTCCTTCGGCACTTCAAATAAATATGTTATTTTTTCTCAATAAAAAATAAATACCTTATTTCTCGAACACATGTCGTGGGCCCGTTTCACGATATCAATATTCTTTTACAATAAGTAAATAAAATGTCGCCACTTACTAGATTCGATCATATTTGATAAATTAAAATAACCCCAGTTAAACATGTCTTCGGAAACCACGTAGTAGTAGTAGTAGTAGTAGTAGTAGTAGTAGTAGTAATAATAATAATAATAATAATAATAATAATAATAATAATAATAATAATAATAATACATAGCTTAACCTTGGTTATATACATTCTAAAACCACCGAACACAACGACCCAAAAGGTAGCTTAAGATTTACAGAGGGTTATTCTACCTATAAGCAGTGGCTAGTGGCTACAGTATAGAGTTATTATCAAATATTGAGTGAAGAAAATTGAGTGATTGTGATGATTGAATTCAGGCTCTGGAAATTTTGTGGAAAGGCTGAAAATTAGGTGGATGCCAAAAATTAGTGGTTTTATTTTAGAGAAAAGAAGGTCTAAAGCCTATGCTAAGATAGAATATATAATGACTGGAAATTAATTATATATAGAGATTTTGGGGACCCTCTAATGTGATTAGACGGTTCAGGATATTTTTTTGAATTGATTGCTCAATTTGTTTTAAATTTGGAAATTTTGGGGATAAATTTTCTTTTTACATGCTCCAACAACTATAAATTGAAAGCGAACTGATGAATTGTGATGAATCCCATCTACCCGTCAAGAAAAATAAATAGATCAGTCTTGAACTTCAAAATACGCAGAAAACACATTCTTGCAAAAACATTGTATGATCCAATTTATGATGTCAAATGGCTGTCAAGGCACATCGGAATCCAACATAAATGACACAAAATATAATATTTAGTCTCAACATATATACAATGTGATTTTTTGCATCATTTTAAATGCTTGTTCTGAGTCAGCAGTCCACACCGGAAATTGAATTCGATGACATTTTTTAAAAATTGTGAAAAGATTACTTCTTTTTTTTGAAGTTAAAAACATTTTTTAAAAAACTAATTGAAGTTGAGAAGATAGGTATATATTTGACGAAATAAATATAATGTGGGAGCATGTAAAATAAAGGAGAAAAGGTAGAGTCGAAGGAATCCGGAAAAACAATGTGATTAATTAATGAGCAGATAAAGGCAAAGTTATAGGTAGTAAAATGCATGATGCAGTTTCCAACTTACAATACTAAATTAGAAAGCGCATGTTTGGCTTTAGGAGCCATAATACATTATAATATTGCAAAAGCAGCAGCTGATTGCACAATCTCTTTACACTAATCATTTGGTCTCTCATGTTACTGAATCATTGATTTCAGCATACAATAATGTGCAAAATCGGCTCAGGTGAGGGGAAAGAACAACAAGAAGCAATTTTTGACTCGGAATCTGAATCTGGACATTATATTAAGTAAAAGCCTAACTACCCCAACACAAATGGTCCCTAGAAGTGGGGAGGTCGGCCTGCTGGTTCTTGTCCCTATCCACTATCATCTAAATAAAATCATGCCTTCTATGAATATCACACATTAAATTTACTTAGCAATCAAACCTGTGTCATGAGGTTGAGGAGAATTCAAGAATGGAACTTACTACTTCCACTGAGAACCAGGGTTGAAGATTGGGAAGCCCTGAAAATGAGTTGGAAGTAAATATTCAGCGATAGTTAGGCAAAGATGGCAATAATTTATTATGTAGAATAGGTATAGTGACAGTAAGTTGGATCCAACTCAAGGAATAATCAGCAGCATAATATATGATTATAAACCAGATGCTAATGAGTCCCTATTATGTTGGAAAAGGTAATGTCTAAGGCAGAAAAGTAACAGACAGAAGCCACTCTCACAGTTTTTAATAGGAAAAGTGAGAATTGCTCTAGCACATGCACACCACTACTACCTTTAAATCAATCGTCTACCAAGATAAACAATTTAAATGTTGTAGGCTGGCCTCATCATTCCTACAAAAACCTTCAAAATCAAATCATCATATAAATTGCATTGAATAGTTATTGGAGCTTATACCAACCTGATGAGGCATAGCATGTAGTAAGCGCTCCCTTGGACGTCTGAAGGGCCATAAACAACATAAACTAACGAAGATTTAATTGAAGCACTAGTTTCTTCATCAGGCCAGTCCTCCTCTAGTTCAAGGCTCTACTCTGCAAGGTATATTCAAGATTCGTTAAATCAGAGATTCAGTATTTACTCTGAATAGAGAGTCCTTCCCAACACCTGTGACAAGAAAAGGAGAAGGGGGAGGAATGGAAGGCTTCACTATTCCCAACCTGCTTTAAGTAGTTCTTCAGAATCTGAGAAATCGTGTGAATAACAAACTCAAATCGGACTGAAATTGGTTCCTAATTATTTGTTCATTCATTTTAAATTGCCTCTGCTTGCCGGGGCTACTACAAATTCTACAGTATGAATGCCAGAAAAGTAAGTTGAAGCAATATCACAAGCCATTGTGATTGCTTTTGTTTGGTGGGGGGGGAGGGGCATTAGCAAATCAATACGCCGAACCACAAATGGCAAAAGTTGTAAAATCCGCAATATAAACTTTTAACTACAGCAAAAGTGATCTCCATCATTTACCGATCAAAAATTAAATTAAGAAAATAAAAGGCGATCTCCTAACATAACTCAACGCTATCTACAATAGTTCAACAGAGCAGCTACTTCCATTAAACCTTTGAGGAGCAGAATAATACCTAACATCTCAATTGTGATACAAATAATAAGTAAACAGTGAAATCTATGAGATGATTATACATACTAGTTACTGATCTTTACTTCCAGGGCTTCCTCTTAAAATGCCTAGGTTTCAGAAAACGCTTGAATGGAAACAAGAAAGGTTGAGGAGGTGACTTTCCTTTTCTTCTACTCATTCCTGCAAGAGATAAAAGACGGTATGAAGTTTAAAGGCCTATTTATATATTATTACCCCTTATAAATAGCTTCGTAATATGTCAACTTTAATCAAAACTTACAAACTAATCATTCCTTGAACATACCAAGCATTCCAATCATCATATTGCTTTATAATTTTATATCATTCATACCAATCTCCTTATAGGTTTGGCAAAAGAACAAACAACAAAATTTCCATGAAAACTTAGTTTTAAAATTAATAGTAACAGGTGTACAATGTACCTGCTTGAGATTTAGCAAGGCCTTGATAATCAGGGACTGAATCTATCTGCTTCAACTCTCCCATTACATCATCAATTATTGGGCTGTCAAAATTTGTTGTCACATTTGAAGATCCCTCTAGTGGCAACCCATCACCTAACTTACCAGAACTATCAGTCATTTCACTATATTCTCTATTTTCAACATAACCATCTTCATAGGAGGTATGAGATGATGCCAAGGGTTGCACTTGCATGTTTTCAATGCCATTTCTCATGAAAAGTTTGTTCATTGTGGTACCTTCATGCGCACATACACCCATATCTCGATTTTCCACAGCAGAATCTAATGGAAAGGCAGAGGAACTAGATATACTTAAGGGATTAGAAAGTTCTAGAGAAACGCGATTGTCTGCGGTAAGCGTATTGATCTTTGTAATATGAACTTGTCCACCATCATGTAAACGGATTCCTTCATCAACAGGGGATGGGGTATCTTGTAATCGGATTTCAGATGTAACAAGATTTTGCTCCAAGTCATCTGAACAATTTACTTCCAGGTCGATTGAGTACTTCAGTTTTTCATTTGAAGTAGGTATAATTTTTTCAGAATCTGCGGGCTTGACATTGGAAGTGAGCAAAGACAACAACATGGAATCTTCCAAATCTGACATCTGATATCCAATCTTTGCAACATCATTAGAAACACCGACATGTACCTGCAGCGGCAGAAGAGCATTTTTCGCTTCTTCAGGGACATAACCTGATGGAACTTCAGATTCTTGACAGCCAGAGGTGAGATAAATATTTGTGGCACCGGATGATGAAATTTGACCTTCAGGTAGTTCACCAACTTCTCCATGATCTTTACTCAAATTACTAACGCTATTTTTTAGCAGGGTACATTGCTCTTTATGCAAAGTATTGAAGCCACCCTGCTCTTCAAGCTTTTCATCTGACGCATCCCCCTCAGTCTCCATGACTTGAAGAGCAAGTTTATCAGCACCAGGTGGCTCCACAGCTGCCTTTTTCGCATATATTAGATCTTTGATCTGAAAACCATGTGCAGGCAGGCCATTCAAATTTGAGGTGAAGTCGATGGTTTTCTTATTTTCTTTTACGGTTTTTGAAATGGCAGAAAATATCTCCATGTCATCCAATAGCAGATCTCCCTCACCACTAGAAATAGGATCCCATTTAAGCCAATCATCAAACATAGACTTTGCTGGATTGACATGTACACCAGATGGTATTTCTTCAACCTTAACAGCCTCTTTGTAAAAATGTTTTTTCCTTAATGCCTTAGCTAGGAGACATCTGACCAAAAGATAAATTGAAACAAATAAATAAACAACAATAATTGAGTTATTTCCAATAGACAAATGAAAAATTTAAAGATAACGTGTAGCTTCAGCAACTCACTCACCTACAGTTTGAGGAGATAGCTGCTTTAGCGCGTTCTCTAGGGAGTCCCAGCAAAAATAACAAATTTGCCACATCTTGAGGCCCTCTAAGTTCAGTAGCAGAAGGGGCAGCACTACATAAAATTAGATTCTTCCCTCGTGTCCAATCAACAAGTAGCTGGAGGTTTAAACAGTAAGAATGAATTAATTAAAGTGAATAAGAACCTCTGTAGATGCAATGAACATGGAGACACATTTTGCTCATGAAACTAACACAAAGTGATAGCAGCTCCACATGCAATACATGACCGTGGAATTCCAAGCTTAAGCAGTGTGGAAAATTTGAACATATCTAACATATAAGGTCCACATTAACATAGAAGCAGTAGAACCTGAGCAACCTTTGTAGATGGAGCAATATACTAGCTTTGCCAAATATATTTTTTTTCAGATACAATACATAACAGCAAGTGTCCTCTAGAAGCTTTAGAATTTTCAATCACGGCTGTTAAACTAAAATAACCAAGTTCAAGCAAAATACTGTATACTCACCTTGCAATTGTTTATCATTTGTTGTCTTGATTGTGCATCAGCAATAAGACCAGAGTATGTGATCTCAAAGTAAACCCCTCGCTGCACATCAGAAGATGCAGAAATAGTAACTGAAACCATCAGATGACATGGGGGGAAGATGTATAAACTGATGTAAGACGGGAAATTCTATGACGCGTGAGGACGTAGTGTGTCATGTGTCTCAATAGATCTAATGTGACACTTTCAAACTAACTTTATAAAATCAATTATTCAGGGTATTAATTCAGCATGTTGTCAATTGAAAAAATGAATAGTCCTGTCTACACTAATAATTACAAAGAACACACATATATAAACACATGAATGGGGGAAACATATGGCTTCATTCTCTAATAAATAAGTTATACCTCTTCTTTTCTAATTTGAGAAAAGTCCACCACAATCCACATGATACAACCCTATCACTATCTCACAATCTAAATTCATTTGGCACTTACTATCAGTTTTCTTCAATCAAGAGATTCACTTAATTTGAGAAATTTCCAATAAAGTTCACTAGCTGACAGTAGGATTCACACTTAAAAACCTTGACCTCAATTACAGTTCTAACTAAGTTTTAGATCCAAAAGAAACCTTAATCGCAGCTTTAACCAATACTAATCAATGAACTCTAAATTAACACGTGATAGTTCAAAGAACCGGTAATCAAACCTAAACTCAACAAATAGTAGCATTGCATTGACTCCGTTTTACTAATACACTTGCAGAAAATATCAACAACAGTGAAATAACATGATACGGAATGAAACAAAGAAGTAACCTTAATCGCAGCTGTAACCATCGATTTCTTCAACATAAATGGCAACCGCAACTTCTCAGAGAAATCAATGGCGATCATATCCACCTACACGGTCACCGCCAAGGAACCAACATCAATTAATATATATATATATATATATATATATGCGTAAAAAGTCAGTTCATCTGCAAGAATGTACAAACCTCCAATGTTTGACAAGCCTGATCGAATGTCTTTTGGTTGGAAGGCCTAACGGCAACGATATCATAGCTCCGGAGAATAGGGTTCCCGGCATTGAGAGTCGACGCTTGCGACTGACTATCGACGATCACGGTGAGGCGGGTGTACTGGCGGAAGGGGGCCGAAACGGCGACGTTTAGAAGCTCGCGGTGGAACTTGACGGAGGCGAAGAAGGAAGAGGAGATGGGGGTGAGTTTGGAGATAGGGAAGAGACCAGTGGAGCAGCGATCGGATTCGGACATGACGCCTTTGAGGGTGCGGTTGTAGGCGACGCCCGAGTAGCCGAGCTCCATAGCTTTGAGGGCGAGCTTCAGGCGGCGGCCTCTCAGGGAGGGTTTGTCGGTGACGTGGCGGTCGGATTCGTGGTGGGGTATGTTCAAGTCGAAGAAACCCATTTGCGATTGTGGTGGTGGCGGTGGCGGCGCCGCGGCGGGGGAGTTTATTTGTTGTGGCAGGGGGCGAGGGGTTTAAGGGGCCGAAGGGTTATTTTTTTAGCTAAAGTCCGAAAATATAAAATCTGCATGTTGGGAAAATCATCTCAAAATAAAATACATGTTAATACTATATTTTTCCCATCATTATTAAATTTGTAGGGTTTTTTTATCCCAAATTTCATTCATCATACGCTTAGAGTTGTAAGCATACCAAGCGAGACTGATCGAGATATTGGGAGCTCGATTCGAAAAAATAAAATATTTTCTAAACGAGTTGAGTTCGAATAAAGTAGTATTCGGCTTAGTCAGCTCGCAAATTTGTTCAAACTTGAGCTTAATCAAACATACTCGCGAATATGTTCATAAATATTATAAATATTTCGAACGGATAAATTAAATAGATTTTTTTTCGAATTCGATGGGACATATAAATTGAACGGGCTTTTATTCGAGCATTTGAGCTCATGCTCGAATAGTAGATTCTCGAACATTTCACGAGTCGAGCTCAAGCTAAATTTGAATGTGATAAATATTGGCCGAGTCAAATCCGAACAAGAGGAAAAAAAAACTCGAATTAAGCTGAGCCGAATTCGAGCTTTAATATCCCTTAATGAGTCGAGCTCAAACATTAAGGTGTTTGGGTTGGCTCGATTCATTTACAACCTTAAGAAAGATAAATAAATAGATTTAAAGCTAATCATTCACAAAATACTTTTTTTACCAAATCACCAAAACATTGTAATTTTAGCAAAAGATATATGTAATACTCTAAGGGCTCGTTTGTTCGGGGTGATAAGAGAGTGATAGATATCTACGACATCTTAATAAGTTGTTTGGTTCAAAACTCAAAGCCCTTTATTAAATAAGGGCCCAGTATTTCTAACAAAGATCTGCAGGATTCAGTAAGATTTCGTATCCTACCTCCTAGGTGGGATATGTAATACATAAGATCATTATTATAATTATTGAACTAAATTGCCCCTCTCCATATTAATTAATGCCCAATAATAAATTCTCTCCTGCCTAATATAAGATGGTATTTTTGGAATTGTAATTATATGGGAAATTTAATACTTTCAACCAAACAGTAGATTATATATGTATATATTTTATAAATATTTTAATACATTCAAGCAAACATCATATTGATACCTAATACATCAAAAACATCCTAGTCATAGGTATCATATGTTATCTTATAGTGTCTAGCAAACTAGCCCTAATTATTAAGGGCAATCCCAGCCGTTATCCAAATTATTTCAATAACTTATTTGATTATAAATATTAAGTTATTTGATATTATTCATTATTTAAATATTTACCATCTAGAGTACATGGATAAATGAAAGTAAATAAATACTTAGAAAATACTCATTTTTAAATGATATTGTAACGACCCAATTTAAGTTGCATTTTTTGCAAATCGTTTAAGTTTTTTAAGACTTTTGGTGCTAAAAATAGACCATTTTAGATAGCTTGAGTGGTTCACTCTCATGTTCCAGTAGGGATGTCAATTGGGCAAACCCTATTTGGTTTCGAGCTCATTCAGTTCGGACTTATTCGGTTAAAAATAAAATCGGGTCGAAAATTCTTGATCCTAACCCTAACCTTTCAGTTTTCGGACTCGTCCGTCGCGCTTGTATGTTATTGATATTTTTTTCACATGTATAAATTATATTTTGATAATTCTAAAAAATGGTCATCATCTCTTATTCTTGAAATAAGTAAACACACAATAAATAAGATAAAATTGAAAAAAAAAACATGACAAATATAAAATTTAATTAACATCAGAGTGCATCACTGCATCAAATAAAGAAATCAACAGTGCATGAAATGACAAATTAAATAACAACAATCTTCAATTATAAATTGTTATTCCAAAAATAATAATTTCAAACTACATCATAAATCTAATTATAATCTTCGATCTAATTTAAAATACAATCTTCTTATACTTCAACAATAATATTTGAAACTCCTTCAACTTTATGTTCGATTTCATTTTTAATTAGTCTTCATCATTTATTAAAAGAGATAACAACATTATATACTATACAATTAAATACTTAAAAACATGATAAATAAATAAAATAATATATGGCTAGTAAAAAAAAGATATGAAAAAATAAAAGGGTAAACCAATATGATTAACATCACACAATAAGAACATTCGAGTAATAAAAAAAAAACAAAAACTAAGTACATTTTTATGATAATGATGTTCGACAATAGTTTATTCTTTCAAAAATAATAATTTCAAATTACATCACAATAACTATGCTCAATCATCGATAAAAATATTAGAATTACATTATTTTTTCTATTTAAAGACAATTGATGCTTCAAATTACATATGCTCAGTATTCTTCTCATCTATTAAACAAACAATAACGTTAATTAGAATGTATATACAATTAAATAAGTGAAAACATGATAAATAATATAATTTTAGTGCTTTAAAATTTCAATGATATACAATAATAGAGGGATAATGAGATAAAAGATAATTTTCTCAACAAAAATAAAATTAAATTAAATAATATAATAAATTAAAGTGAAAGGTGTCGACATTCAAAAAGCAACAAACGAATAAACAACATGTATCCTCAAACTCCAATAATAAATTATCAAATATTTTAATATATTTTATACATCATACTAATCACTCATAGTCCTTATACCATTGATAAATTCAATAATGTATGCCGTAAATGAAAATATAACATTTAATGGAAAATTACATCATTGAATGTGACTCATTAAATATTGGTTGTAATTTTAAAAATTCATAAATTTTAGCATACTTGGAATCCAGGAATGCATAATACGTGTATGGAAAGATAATTGAGCTAGCTTTTCAATGCCTTTGACCGTTAGCGATTCGAATTTTTCTAGAAAAAAGTTATAACCAAAACAATGAAGGCTGCTTAGTCCTGCCCGATGGGCCAAACTGAGGACCGATCGGGTCAGCTCGTCCGGTTAATTTTTTTTTCCGGGCTGGAATTTTTCGACCCTAACCCTTTATTTTTTTGGTCTATTCGGGCCAACTCATCGATTTCGAGATAAATTGACATCCCTATGTTTCAGTTCTATTTCCATATTAAACCTTTTATCGAGACGGGAAAGCTAGTATATTATGGTCTTTGCATTTTCAGATTTTGAAGCTTTGGTGTAATTATTTGTAGAGTGTTTCTAAATATACTACAATTAAAAGGTTTAATTATAATTTAATTCTCAATATTTGAACATTTTAATAAAAATAATCCAACGTTTGGATATTTTAATAAAAATAACACAAAGTTTTAATATAACAATTTAATTATCAATGTTTGAACGTTTTAACAAAAAATGGCCAAACACTTCCGACAAAAAAATGTCATTTTGATTGTTTTTTGGTCTAAAATATCATTACGTTACATAAGTTGTTTAACTAACTTCAGACTTGAGGATAAAAGTTGTCTGAAATGGGAGAATATTTTTTACCAAAAATGTTGGGTCAAATATTGAATCAACATGAATTAATTAGTAAATTACTTTTTTTAGAATATCAGCAAAATACTTAATACCCTTTAAATTAATCCATAATCCCGTTATCCTCCCGTCTAATAAATTACTAAATTACTTTTTGTTAATAATTAATAATTTAGTCAAAAGAATAATTAATTGTTTTTCCGTAATATTTTGTCCCGCTCATTTCATTCTCGACCGCTGGCAAAATTTAAAAAAGTCTATTTAGAAATGAGAGCCAAAAGAAGGGAGCTCAAAATTCCAAGAAAACCCCCCACGATCTTCATGATCCAAACAAAACTTATCAACACCGTCAACTCAAAAATAATCAACGACTCAGACGCATTTCACAGTAACATTCCGGATTCACCCCAAACCCCCTTCCCTCTATAAATATACCCCCCAAATCTCCTCCTTAACCACCATCTCTTCAAGTCGCCCCCAATTCTCCACTCTCCAATCTCCACCACTAAATCACCACTGCAACTGTGCAATGTCGGGCAGGGGCAAAGGCGGCAAGGGGCTGGGAAAGGGCGGAGCAAAGCGGCACAGGAAGGTCCTCCGTGACAACATCCAGGGAATCACGAAGCCTGCCATCCGCCGCCTCGCCAGAAGAGGCGGCGTGAAGCGGATCTCCGGCCTCATTTACGAGGAGACTCGTGGAGTGTTAAAGATCTTTTTGGAGAATGTGATTCGTGACGCCGTTACTTACACCGAGCATGCCAGGAGAAAGACTGTCACCGCAATGGACGTTGTTTACGCTCTCAAGAGGCAGGGGAGGACGCTCTACGGTTTCGGTGGTTAGATTTAGGGTTTTTTATGTTATTTTATTTTTATTTTGGGAATACAAGTCTTGCTGTCAAGAAGGGGGAAAAGATGAATGTGGATTTTGAAAATATGATGATTGATGATTAATGAAATCTTATTTTCCAGCTACGATATTCATTACACATCTCTGAAGTCATTGATGGTTTTGCCTGATTATTGTATTTTTGTTAAATCTGACAATATATTTGATTAACTGATGGAAATATGACCCGTGATCATCAATGACTTCAGGGATGTCTGTCAATATATTTGATGAGATGTGTGTCGTTGACAAACATTGAAATGAAGTGCCCAACTAAAGCAAATAAATGTACAACATCATACATGAGGCCAAATAAAATTTGATGTAGAAAGCAAACAATAAGGATACATTTTCGTGAAATTATAATTTATAATTGGGGTATCATTAGATTATTTACAAAAATATTCTTGTTGTAAAATATTATTGTTGTACTTGAATCAATCCATCATCGTATCACTACAGTGTTAGTAAAGTACGTATGAAGATAAGAATACAAAATCATAGAAGAAACATTTTTATTATTTCATCAACCTCAATTCCATAGTTACAAGTATATATAGAATACATTGGAATACTTAAGGTTTAGAATATAAAGAGTCATATATTAATGTCCACTAAATAATATATTTATAACACTCCCCCTTGGACATTAATATCATGATGATCATGCCTCGTTAAAAACCTCGCTGAAAAATTCAGTGGGAAAAACAGTCAAGGAAAAGAGTACATGACATACGTATATTTACGTGTTGCATTAGTTGCCTTATTAAAAACCTTCATTAAGAAAACCCTATGGGAAAAAACTTAGTAAGGGAAAAAGAGTACAACCATTGAGCCTTCGGGGCATAATGTAGATATACAGGGTCTGACCTTCAGGGCCTAATCTTCTAGATTATTTTGAAATTATCCTCCCCCTCAACACTACAATCATTGGAGCGAGTTTTAAATTTCACAACTCTTATGGAGTTCATGTGGATTAGTTAATCTTTAACATACCTACTATTTATTTGTGCAACACAAATACATTGTCTTTAAATAGACAATGGGGGATAATATCATTTGTCGTGCTACAAATAAAAATAAAATAAAAATCAGTCTCATATATGACAGTAGTTGATTGTTTTCCTAAGAGGAAGGTTCCGTGTTCGGTCCACCAATATGCCACAGTAGTTGTTTGTTTCAATAAATAATATTTTTAATTTGAAAATAATTGAGGATATAGTAATTGGCATGCTAGTGTCTCATTGTAGAAAAACACTAAATCTTGCTAGCAAGTTTATTTATAAATACGGTACCTGGCTAGGTAATCTTGCAAGATACAATATTGTAGGAACTTCTGGTCCAAAAATATCCTCATTTTTGAGTTTAACTAAGTGTTCATTTACTTCAAGTGATCTAGAAAAAAAAATAATACAAAACCTTTCTCACACATGTTGACTCGTGTATAAAATCACATCAGGGGATTCTCGATCTGCGGGGCGAGACAATATTTGGTACCATCCAGGTCTTTTATTTTAAATACTCATCTTTAGGCATGAGTTAACTTTTCTCAAAATAGATGTTGTGATGCTATATAAGAAATTTTGAATCCATCAGTATTTTCATATAAGTATTATCGTTCAATGACCCATATAAATATAGTCACAATATCTATTAATTGCATATCCAATGCTAACATTACTGCCATTTATATTATGTAGCGGAACATAATTTCATTGCTACTAGGAGAATATAATTTATGTAATATGTGTCTCTGCGTAAACCCATGAGCTACAACCCTTTTGTATATCTCACCACTTTATTAATTATGTCATTTCTCTTTCATAGAAATATTCATTTGTGTCCTCCTAGGACAATAATTGTTGAATGGGTTGAGCTTTGCCTCAATTGCTACTTTTCATTTTACATAATCAGAGTGCTTCTGGCAGTCTACTTTCATCTTAAGTTTTGGATCCAAATTATCAATATACAAGCAATTGTAGAGGCACATATGTTGTCGACAACTATGATATATATACTATAAATTTCTCCCATATTGATAAAATGTACGGTACCTTCAAATATTAACCAGATCATTGTCATTTCTCATAATATTTCAATCTAGTTGTTCCGCAATCTCAGTATGATGGATATTTGATGCACGTGCAAATGTACTGAGATTTTCGTCTTCAAGACGATCCTCTTCAGGAGGTTCTAGGAGTTATCACATGTCTTTGATTTTATTTTCCGCGGATTTCACATTTCAAATACTTTTTCGCTTCTAGCGTTAATGAACTAGCTCGCTTTTGCCGTTGAGTAATTTAAATATATGTGGAATTTCCACTATTTGTACTGCAAATAATTATAATAACTCTATTATGATAACTTTTGGCAGTTAATAATAACTTCCAGTTCATGTAGTGTGTGAATTAATGTTCAATAAAATTTTATCGGCATTATTTCAGTCATATCTCCCCCTAATGCCGATAAATAATCATAAAATCAACGTACCAATTTATAATATTGATCCCAATTATTAACTTTACTCTTTACTTTTCCTTATAACTAATATAAATACGTTTCGGTGGTGAAAGAATAATTCGCAGATGGGAAATGTTTCTTTTGGTATTCACACACTAATATAAAGGGAAAATGACCCGAATACTCATGCCATAATTCCAAACTTTGGGTCTTTAAATTTTTAATTTATCGCAACATAAATCATTTGATTGAATAAAGGTATAATATAACATTGATAAGTATTGAAACTCAACTGGAGTAATATTCAAATCGAGATAAATATAATAATTAACAAATATGAAATTAAGAGATCACATTATATTATAAAAAAAATTGAACGATGGGTACTCTTTATAAAAATAATAGTGCTCATAAAATCATATGGATCATAAATATAAGTAGGAATATCGACCTTTTTTTTCGATGCGGTATCAATAGAATAAATTAATTACATAAATTAAATTCATATATTTTCTGAAAAAAAAAATCAAAATAAGGGAAATTGGATTTAAGCTGGCAATTAAATAATTCATGCGATTATATGCTCTTTTTTCTTTAATCTAGCATTCAAAACAATATTTATCAATTTGATTGCTTAATTATATAGTCCGATCGAATACCCAAAATTCAATATTTTAATTTTATTGTTTTAAAAGCACCTGTGCATATATTTTATAGGGTTGGGAAAATCTAAAAAACATTGAATAATAATATTATAGAGGAACCAATTAAACCAAATTTCAAAACATTTCAGAGGCTATCATCACCAAATAAAATAATTAAATATATTTACTCAATTACATCAACTGACACATAAAGCCAATTTTATGAGTCACATAAAAAAAATCAATTTCAAACTTCCGATAACAAATACAGACATGCTAACCACAAGTGTCTATACAAGTCATGCCCATTTAAATTCTGCACAATTTTTCAATCTTCGTGTCTAGTTTTTATGATGCAATTATTCATTTCATCTAAATTCGGGAATAATAATTAACTTTTATTTCACATTTCCTCCATTCATAAATATTATACAGTGATGGGTACAATACATGATCATAAGCACATATTTTTTTTTATATGATATCATGAAAAAATGATTACACGCTTAATTGAAAGACAATCAAATGCTGTTGATATGAATTTTCTCTACCAATATCATTGTAGCCTTGTTTGTTATTTAAAACCTTGCAAATAAAAGACATAATAATCATAAAATACTTAGAGAGTATTATAGTCATCTGGAAGAAAATATGGTTCCACAATTGCTTCGCTAATTTATTAATTGATTCTACAGTAGATCACGTAGACATTAAGTTCATATCCAAGGACAATATACATTGCTCGAGTAAAATTAAAAACAAAAAAATATAAAACATTCATGTTTTTTATTTTCCAAAAAATGATCTAATATAAACTCAGTTTTTTATTTTTTTTTAATATATATTCACAATCATAATCAAAGATCAATATCGCATAGTTTTGATTTACCTTGCAAGAAAGACACGATTCTTTCCTAGGGCATACCTCCAATGTTCACTCAATTGGTCAGAGACTCGTGCTGATAACGTGTTGTAAAATATTATTGTTGTACTTGAATCAATCCATCATCGTATCACTACAGTGTTAGTAAAGTACGTATGAAGATACGAATACAAAATCATAGAAGAAACATTTTTATTATTTCATCAACCTCAATTCCATAGTTACAAGTATATATAGAATACATTGGAATACTTAAGGTTTAGAATATAAAGAGTCATATATTAATGTCCACTAAATAATATATTTATAACAATTCTGACTTTTTATGAATAATTATTTAATATCTGACTTTTTGAATATACAACAAATCTAATAAATGAAATGAGAAATAAGATTTGATCATTTTTTTGTTTACCTATAACATTTTTTTACTTGATTTGATCATTATTAGATTTTCGCTTAAGCAAAGCATTATTCGAATCCATTGCTATTTTTGCTTCACTTTTATGTAATTATATATTGGTGTTTTTTCATTTTTTTAAAATTTTTCAGTTTATATATATGACTTCAGAACTAAATTAAAGTTCTTTAAACTTAAATAATGATTTTCAATCTTAAATTGTATATAAATCCTTTTCTCATACAAGAAATTATAGCCATGCCAATTGCATATTTCACGTGCTAAATATTAGTCCAAATTATTTACAAACATGTGTGTTTCATAACTTTATTGTAGATTTTTTTTATATAGAAAATACCTCTAAACTCATGAAATTAAAAATAAAACCAATAAAACGATAAATTAAAAATTGAAACTAGAAAATAGTTGTATACTAAATTTTAATTTGGTTAAATTGCAAAGATAATCTCAACAAGATAGACAATGTTAGCTTATAATTATTGCGGTGATTTTTTATGTATTTAGAATTCATTTTTAATTAAGGGGGTGTATTGGATTGGGATTTTGATGGATTTTGTTGGACTTTAAAATGTCCATAGATTTCTATGGATTTTATAAATCCATAGACTCCACATGGAGTTTCCCAAAACTCCACATGGAGTCTCCAAACTCCACGCAGAGTCTGGCGGATTTCGTATGGATTTCGGACCGATTTTGAACGATTTCAATGGATTTCAAATCGATCTCGCCAGCGCTCGTTGGAACACAACGATCGGTGTACCCGGCAAGAAAAATTGAACCCAGCGGCCGCTGGAATCGAGCGGCCTTGATCCCAGCGGCCGCTGGCCTTACCGATGAAGGCACTCCAGCGGCCGCTGGGGTCGGGTGACGGCTGGGGTGCCCGATTTCAACTCCTCACCGGCCGCTGGGACACCGCGCTCGCCGGATTTTCCAAATCCATTGAAATCTCGTGTCTGGAGGTCGGATTTCATCCTTCGTAATTTTCATGTGAAATCCAGCCGAAATCCAACAAAGTCAATGACTTTTTAAAGTCCGTGGATTGTTGAATACCTCAGAATTTTAAAGGACTTTTAGAAATTTGGATTGAATACACCAGAATTTCATTAGACTTTTAAAAGTCTGGATTGAATACACCAGGATTTCATTGGACTTTTAAAAGTCTGGATTGAATACATCAGAATTTCATTGGACTTTTAAAAGTCTAGATTGAATACACCCGGATTTTAAAAGTGCAATGAAATCCATCAAAATCCACAACCAATACACCCCCCTAAGTGTCATTAATTAAAGTCAGTCCTAATATATTTATAATCTCGATAAAAAAATTATTTATATTTTTTATTTATTTCCATTGTGTACCAGTTAGCAAATATACGAAGTATATATGTTCATTCCAGAATCTATCTATATATATATATATATATAGGGAAGGGATCAAATGAGAACCCTTCCCCTAGGTGGGAACTAGGAACTAATCATATCCTTTCATTGGTTCAATCCGGACGGCCCAGATTAAGTGAATGGGGCGGTGGCATAATTGTAATATTTGGCAAGTTTGATGAAGGGGAGGGCAATATAGTAATTCAGTTCTTCAACTTTCCTTCTTCAGATATTTTTCCCCTTTTCTCTCCCCCTCTCGCTGATTTACGTTCTTCTTCTTCCTCTTCTTCCCTTTTGATTTCTCATTATTTTTCAGCATCTGCTTTCATCTTTTTATCGTGAAGATTCGACCCTGTGATTCGTAGAGTTCATCGGCGGCGCTGTCTTTGTATGGTGACTCCATGTATGTGTTTTTTTTTCAATTTATTTTAGCAGTTTTGTATGTCGATTTATTTCTCGTTTCTTCTCGTGATTTTTTTTCTCATCTTATTTTACTTTATGGCTTCATCGTTTTGTTACAAAGATTCGATATTTTTGATTGATTTGATCTTTTTCGTTCAATACCTAAGTTGTATCAGTTTTTTTTAGAAAAATATCAGTTATTTTTTAATTGTTAGAAATTCTAGGGTTTAGTATGTACGAGAATATACAGAATATGCATTAATTTGATCTGTTTATTTGTTTGAGCATGTTAATGTATTCGTTTTAGCCTATCGTCACATATGTATTAGCATGTTAATGTAGTCATTTTAGTCTGTCGTCACATATGTTTTAGCATGATAACATGCTGGTTTAATGTTATTTCTACTGCACTCTGTGAAACATGTCATACAAACCATGCTTTACTTTTTTTTTCTTTTGTGTGTGTGTGTGTGTGCTTTTGTGACTCGGCTACACAATGTTATAAACACCATGTAAATATTAGAATGCTTTGGTGCTAAAATGTATGTTGCATGATGCTAGAATGGTACATACCTAATGCTAAAAATCAATTTGTGTGCCTGAACATCTCTTGATGTGATTGTATTATTATTTTACCTTGTTCAGTTTATAATTTTTTGATTTTAATGTGTCAGCTTCTTTTGTTTGAAGTGACCATAGTAAGATTACTCACACGGTGATATGGAGGGTTCTACTTCACATAGCAAGACGATGATGTTTGAGCAATTCTACGATTTACGTGCCCCTTCTGAAGTTGTTGTTCATCCACCTATTCTAGTTAAAACAAAAGGTAGCGACAGTCGTTTGATATCTCAGAAGAAGACAACGAAGAGAAAGGGGAACAAACCACCCAGAATGTGCAGCAATTTCTACAAGTTGTTAGATCATGATGCTAGGAACTGTCCAGCTTGATGTTATTATAGCGATTGAGCATAGTTTAATATCATGTTTTACCATGCTTGTGAATTGTTTTCAACACATTCATTTTTAAGAATATATATGATTTTTAATAAAAGTGATTATGATATTTTCTTTGCAGTAATTATATTGCTATTAAGTTTTATTAACCACGGTTACTGTTTAGAATATGATGCTAAAATAACGGAAGCATGAGGTTAAATACCTTGTTAGATTCTCACTGCATATTTTGTTTATCAGAAGATGCTAAAATGAGAAACGCATGAGGCTAAAATGATTGAAGTAGGAGGCTAAATTTGATGTGACATTTTCAACTAGGATTCACCGTTCCCAATTAGGGTTTATTATGTTCCAATTACGGCTCATATGATCCCAACTAGTAATTCTGAGATTCCCAGTAAGGGTTTACTATCCCCATAAAGGGTGTATTGTGTTTCATTGCAATGAAATCACCGTTCCATATTTTGTTTATCAACACATGCTAAAATGAGAATCATATGAGGCTAAAATGATCGAAGTAGGAGGCTAAAATTGATGTGACATTTTCTACTAGGGTCCACCGTTCCCAATTAGGGTTTATTACGTTCCGATTAGGGCTCATCTGATCCCAACTAGTAATTATGAGATTCACATTAGGGTTCATTGTCCTCAAATAAGGTGTATTGCGTTTCATTCCAATGAAATCATCGTTCCATTTTTGTTTATCAACACATGCTAAAATGAGAAATGCATAAGGCTAAAATGAGTGAAGTAAGAGGCTAAAATTGAATCTGGGCAGTTTCTGAGTTCAGTAATTAGGGTTTATTACGTTCCGATTATGGCTCATCTGATCCCAACTAGTAATTATGAGATTCACATTAGGGTTCAATGTCCCCAAATAGGGTGTATTATGTTTCATTCCAATGAAATCACCGTTCCATATTTTGTTTATCAGAATATATATGCTAAAATGAGAAATGAATGAGGCTAAAATGAGTGAAGTAGGAGGCTAAATTTGATGTGATATTTTCCACTAGGGTTCACAGTTCCCAATTAGAGTTTATTGCGTTCTAATTATGGTTCATCTGATCCCAATTAGTAATTATCAAATTCCTTTTAGGGTTTACTGTCCCTAAATAGGGTGTACTATGTTTCATTCCAATGAAATTACTGTTCCATATTTATTTATCAGAACATACATGCTAAAATGAGAAATGAATGAGGCTAAAATGAGTGAAGTAGGAGGCTAAATTTGATGTGACATTTTCCACTAGGGTTCACCGTTCCTAATTAACATTACATTCATATTAGGGTTCATCTGATCCCAATTAGTAATTATCAGATTCTCATTAGGGTTCATTGTCCCCAAATATGTGTATTGCGTTTCATTCTAATGAAATCACCATTCCATATTTTGTTTATCAGAACATGCTATAATGAGAAATGAATGAGGCTAAATTTGATATTTTTTTCGGAAAATATTTACACATTTTCTTTCTTAGTTGTCAGTCATCTCCTTCGTTGCTTCACTTTCTCATTCTTTTTTTTATCATTAACTCGTATTTTTTCATTTTGTAGTATCTATATAGGTGTTGGTGTTTATATAAAACTGTTAGAAATATATTCATAATATCACCCGCTAAAATGTATTACACAATATGCTAAAATGTTATATAGGTCATGCTAAAATGTTGTATACAACATGCTAATATAAATCTGGGGTTGCTCTATGCGAAAATTATGCCTAAAAATGATTTTTGTATTTTTCATCTTTTTTTTCAAATAAAGGATCTTAAATGAAAGAGTATGAAAAGAACTTTAATTTGATATAAGATTTGCGTAAATCCGATTAAAAATGAATAAATTATGATCATTTAAAGTTTTTAAGAATTATTTCAAAACATAATGATGTCACTTTTTTTGTTCCAATTTTACCCTTAATGAAACGCGTGAATTTAAAGTTTTCATTTTAATTACGAGATTGCCACATCCCCTATTCCACTTTATCTATTTAATCTGGATCGTCCAGATTTTGGAATGGAGGGATGGGATTGGTTCCCAGTTCCCACTTGATGACTGGTTCTCACCAGATCTCATCCATATATATATATATATAATATATATATATATATATATATATATTATAACACACAACTATTTTCCCTCCCATTTATATGGGTATTTTTATCAATTTCTAATATTATAATTTAAGATAATATTTAGTGAAATTAATGCTATAAAATCTATTTTTCATAGTTATTCTTATGTGAGTTAATGATAATTTATTACTACAATTTTAAAGAATTAATCTATAAAATCTTTCAACTTCCCAGAAAGGGTTCCAAGGTCTAAGATCTGAAAGATTCAGCTGAACCATACTGGAAAGAATGGTGCGCTTCAACTTGCACCAAGCAATTCAGTTTTACCACAACAAAGACTGATCTGAAGCCCGCGTATAGAGTTATACTCGATATCACGAACAAAATGATGTCTGGCGCCATTGGAAGCTTGAGTAAATTAACTAAAGAAAGATACAAGGTAATGATACACCTTGTTGAAGGATTGTAAGCAAATTGGGCAGAGTTTGTATTCTCCCAATTCAAGCATCAAGTCATCAAAGTTGTCGACTCAAAGAAGACTGGGAAATTTGAGTCCAAAGTAGGACTTGTTCTAAGAATGAGCAAGCTTCTGGAAGATATGCTGAATCTTTCAAATGATGACGCGCTGCCAATTCTCATCTCCAACTGGATTCCCAAGAAAGGGAAAGCACATCTTCAGTCACTCAAGAAGAAGAGGAGATCCAAAGCCAAAACTGGCAATACAACTTCAAGCAGCTCAACTGCCAATGAAGTTCATTCTCCACACTCCAAGAATGGATCATCAGTTGACTTCAAGCCCTGCACTGATCCAGATGAGCTCATTCCATTCATCGGAATCCCTCATCTAAATTATGGAGCTGACTACTTCAGGAGAACTTGTCCTTCTCTTCAGCTGACTGAAGATAATATTCGCACTTTCTACAGTAGTGAATATGCAGTTAAGAGTGCACAGAAGGATGTAACAAATCTCCTTCTCACTCACTTCACCTATGCTGCCAAGCAAGACAATCAGTTGCTCAAACAACTGCACCGGTACTTCTACTGGTATAACTGGAGACATTCTATGTCAATCCAGTCACACTTCCTGCTAACAGTCTTTCATGGCATGAGCTTTTGGCAACGTGAAGAGACTTGGAGCATTAAATGGATTGGGGCTTCAAATCCATTTCCTCCAACTATTGTGCAAGTCCAGCGGATTATGAGGCATCAACTTGATAACAACATTCCAGCTAAGGCCATGCTAGCTGATGTTTAAGCCAGCTTGAGATCGCAAGAAGTTGCAACTGAAGAGCAGTTTGTCAACAATCCAGTCGATCGATGTTGCCTAAAACTGAGTTTTAATCCAATTCAGTCGGAAGAGGCATCACTACAAGTTGTGGGTGCCACCGAAAAGATAGATCAAGCTCTATCTCATACTGAAATTGTGGCGATCCCAAGGAGTCAACACCATGGACACAAAGAAGCCAATGACAATGAAGATACTGCCATGTCACCAGATCTCCTGTCCCGGAGCTATGTTACTCCTCTTATCAAGTCTTGCTCAAGAGCTGCAAAACTAATGGTAAATCAGTCCAGCTCATCCTGCAGAGGAATTAAAGAGTTGACCACCTTGAAGCTAACCACCTCAGCAGTTGTTCTTAAGCAAATTCAGCAAGCTGAGACTGCAACCAGAACTGATCTTTTTCAGGACATCATTAGTTCAGCTTCCAAAAGGAAAAGGTCAAACAACTCTAGAGAAAACGGAGAAGCCAACCCGATTCACCCACTCAAGAAGAGAAAACTGATAAAAAGTCAATCAGTAGTTGAGCAACAAAACTGATCAATCAGTTTAAAAGGCATATCATTAGTTCAGCAGAAAACTGACGCCTCAAGCAAGACCCCCCCTCATCAGCTGCATGACCAATCCTCCTTGATAAGGTTCTCTATTCTCTATTTCTCAAGCTTATTTTTAAATAGTTACTGTTACAACTTCAAAATAAGCTTACTATTCATCTGAGTTGCCATTAAAGTCTCTATGGTGAGCATTAAAGTATAAAGAGACAGATTTTCTGAGGGATATAAATAGCAAATCTTCTGGCAAAACATTTTGCTATTTATGGTAACTACCCAGATTTTCAAAACCCTCAGATCTCAACCACTTGATCAAAAAGCAAAAGTCCAAGTGGACGGCTGAGATGTATGCATCATTTACTCAACTAACTTTCTATCAAATCAGATAGCTGATCAGCCAGAAGCACTCGATTGCTATGGTTAACGCATGCAAAATTACTGCTTTATAAGTAGCGGAGAAGTTGGAATGAAAAATATAGAACTCTTAACACATTCCTTCTCCTTGTCTTCTCTTACTTATCTAAAGCTCCCTCATTGCTCATATCTTCTGTCATCGAAAAATAGCTCTTCCATTTCACTCGATGAATACCAAGCTTCTTATAAAGAAGCTCAGAAAGGATAACTATCTTGACCAAGAGTGTCTTCAAGCTCGAATAGGTCCAGAGAAGACTAGCATGACCTTTCACTTATTGAAGACATATGGGCTCTTGTCGTTCATGACAACTAGGCCCAAGAGGAAGCATCTCTTGTTTGTAGCTGAGTCCTACTACAATGCGGAGATCAAAGGAGACAACATAATGTATGTTGTCTACAATAAGGTTATCACTATCGATAAAGATGTGTTAAATGATCTGTTTCAGCTCCCTGATGAAGGCCAGTAGGTGCATGAACTCGCGCTCCCCTCCAAGTTAGAACTGTGGAATGGCTGGAAGCTTCCACATGTAGATCACAGAGACTTTTCAAATAATCTGAAAGATAGTCTCCCTCCAACAATAGTCCAGATCATGGACATTGTGATGCATACTTTTCTCAGAAACATCACAAACGCGCAGTTTAACGACAACACCGCTCACCTCATGGCTGCCATATATTATGGATGTAAGGTTGATTGGGCATCATTTATATTGGCTCAGCTTCGTATGCATGTGAAGCGTGCTAAGATCGATCTAACCTCTGGCACATTTAAAGCCAAGTTAGGGTTTGTCAATCGACTCAGTCACATCATTGAGGAGCAACTTGGAACAGTTCCTGGTGGATTCTATCTCACCAGAAGAGATCTCCTTCCTACAGTTTATATCCACAAAAAAATCATGGAATAACTGGTTGTCCTAGGAAGTCGAGACTTCAGCTGACGGAGGACCACAGCCCAGCAAAAGGAAAGCAGTCGCTCCTTGATGCTGAACCTCCAACTGATACAGATCAGTCTATGACTGACAGTGACTCTTTCACTTCCACAAGTGATGAGTCAACTGCACCTGCAACTAGCGAGACTCCCTACATCACTGCCCCAGAACTTCTGAAAGAAGGCTTCAATGGAAGCCTTGACCATCAGCTGCAGAGCTGTTTTGGTCAAATTGGGGATCTCAGCCCCTTTCTCTTTGAGCATTTTCGAAGATATCTCCAATATCACTTATGGAGATTTCAAGTGGATAATGCCACCATGCTGCACATAGCGGACAAGTGAGGCTACTCATATTGGATCAAGGAAGGACAATGGAGTCGGAGTTGGATGAACTATCCACTTAGTACACCTCCATCTGTTCCGAAAATCATGGATTCCATGATTAAAAGGTTTCAAACCTCGGTGCCTCATGATGCAGCCTTCCCAAACCATGAGCCCTCTAATTCATCTACAACTCCTCTTCAAGAGGATCCACTCTTCACTATTCCGGATGAGCCACTTCTCAAACTCGCATCAGCTTCTACTACCAAACAAGATCTCTTCTCTCTACCTGATCTTGACCAACTGATGCCGACTGAGGAGTCTTGCACATGGTTGTCCACTCATATGCCTGTACCCTAAGCTCCCCATATCACCGACAACTTGATGGCCACTTCTTTCTCTCTTTTGCCACAATTGTCACTGACAAACCATGACTTCCATCAGCTCGCCCTTTTAAAAGCACAAAGAGAGGTACTGCTACAGAGGGAAGCTACCTTTCAGGGGGAAGCCACTCGTGAGGGGGAAGTCTAACTTGAGCAATGGCAAGCTCAAAACTTCTTCTGGACTTGGGAGAATGCCTAGCTGGAACAGCAGCAAGAATGGGGTATCCATAGTATATCGGGTATCTATCCTTGTAAGTACGAAAAAGGAGAATCGAGCAAAAAAAGAAGAAACTAAGTGGTGAACAGTTCCAACTGAAGAAGGAAGTTAAAAATATCAGTTCTTGATATTTTCTCTATGTTACTTCCTTAAAATTTCTTCATCTTCTTTGCTCAATCAGTCCCTAAACATGCTCTTTATTAATAATACAAATACATTCTGATCATGCTGATATGTCTTTCTGAATAGCTTAATGCTTTCTATGTGCTCTGATAAATGAACAAAATCTGCATGATAATCCGAATTGAACTGCTTTAGAACTGAAACATTTGAAGCTTTTTCAAGTTGTGCAAACGAGTATTAAAATATCTTCAGGCCACTAAAGCTGCAACTTTTGCTAGCAAAAATCCTGATGCCTGAAAGATAAAACCCGTTAAGCTCAAATGTTACTTTTGTTTAAAACTCTGATACTCATCTAATTTTTTCAAAGCTCTGATACTTATGTCAAAGTCTTGATACTCATGAATGTCGAACTTATAAGCTTTTAAAAAGCTATAAGTATCTAAGACTATTCCTAGGAACATGGTCTGATATTAGCCTTGATACCAAATACTTGTACAAGCTCAGATATTCATTTATGAAAGTTAACCTCATGCAGTTTTCCATCATCAAACCAACTGGTTTTGACATCATCAAAAAAGGGGAAATTTTTGGGAGAATTGTTGGAAAAGCCCCAACTGATGGTTTTGATGAAATGTCAAAACATATGTGATGATCTAATGAAAAACTGCAGGTTATTCAAAGCTGGAAATCAGGGGTAATGACCAAGTAAGATATCAGACTAAGTCCAGCTGAAATGAGAGTCAGCTGTCTTGAAGCATGGTCAACCAGCTTAAAAGGCTATCTCGGTCAGACCAGTCAGAGTCAACTCTTCAAAGCTTAAAAAAAAGCTAGAGGGGTAAGAGAACTTTGGAAACTGGTAGGCATCCACAGATGAGTAACCATCAGTCTAGCTGAAAGCCAAGAAAGACTGATGAGAGCAGAGCCAGCTTGAAAAGCTGAAGCGGAACTGATCAAAGATCAGTCAGCCAATCCTAAAACTGATCCAAGATCAGTTAGCTGAAAGAAAGCTCAAAGAGCTTTGAGCCAATACTGAACTGACCTACTATCAGTTCAAAGAAAGAAAAGCTCAAACAAGCAGCCGACTGGTAGTCCAGAACTGAAAGCTTTTTGAAGCTAAGTTGTCAAGGCAGCTTTACTGGACCATCCCAGAACTGAAGCTTAAGGCAGCTAAGGAACTGCCAACTGGACAATCTCTAGCTGAAAGCCAAGACAGCTGAAAGCCCATCAGCTGAATGTCCAAAACTGATAGCCAAAATACCTACTCTCTCTGACAAGTAGTCAATAAAGATCTTGACAGGAAATCTTGGAAAGATCCTGATGATCTTTGAGCAGAAGTCATTAAAGTCAAACGGCTAGTTCATTTAAAGTTTCAAACGGCTACAATCATTAAACTGCCGCCGGTGAATTCAACAGATTCACCAATCACAATGGTCAAAAGATCACTCATTTAAAGAGAGTGAACACAATTTTGACTAAGACTTTCGCCAATCTAACTTTTGCTATCTTGCAGATATCGAGCTCTTCTTTCTCCCTCCCCACAGCTCAAAGCTTAAATCTCTTAAGTGCGAAAAGTCCCAACTGAGAAGGCGTGATTCATGTCTCAAGCAAGCAGCTAGCTAACGCAGAATTCCAGCCAGAGCAAAGCTTCTCAGTTCAGTTCTTCAAAGATCAACCACTCAGCTCAAGATTAAAGAAGCACTCCAGGTTGATAACAGATTCAAGACTGTCTTCTTGAAGATCGAGCCAGATCTAAAATCGTGTAAAGACAGGCAATAGCATCTAAAGTCTCAGCGAGCAGTTGGAACCGGTAAGTGTGAGTTGTCAACCCAGAAACCGGCTGAGGAGGAGCATGTACCAACGGGTCCATTCTTTCGGGACAACAACAGTTGGAAAGGAGGCCACGCTCGATTTGAAGGGTGCCGTTTTCAGGTCCAACAGAATTTCTTCACTGTGTAACTGTAATAAAGAAATGTTACACTTGCATAGTGGATTGTCCTTCTGCGAAAGGAAGAGATGACGTAAAAGCAGGAAGCTTCAAACCTCTATAAGTCTTGTGTGTATTGTACTTATTACTTTAAGCTTTGCATGTTCTTTAACTGATACTCTACCACACAAGCTGTACTGACAAGCTAAGCTAAGTCTTCAAGCTATCAGTCCTAACTGATCAGCTCACCAGCTAAGCTCTAAGTCAAGCTCTCCCTCTCAACTGAATAAGTACACAGATAAAATATCGAAAGCGAGTCAGGGCCCTAAACATTCCGCAATCAGTTTAAGTTTTTGAAGTCAGTTTATTCACCCCCTCTAAACTGACATAGACTCGCACTGGGACCAACAATTGTAAGCTACGATTAATGGCTATGATTAATTTAAAAAGTTCATTTTTCATATAAGTCATGGAAGTTATTTGGTAGTTGAAATTGGGAAGTTCAAATTTAATTTATTTATTCCATTGGAAGTACAAAGTGTCATATCTTTTCAGAATAAAGTCAAATTTTGTGGGCCAATATAAGGGTTCTGATGTAATGCAAGTACAAATTGCCCCACAAAACTCTCATATTTTAAAACTTGCCCAACTATCCCAATTTTAAATTAAAATTACCTATATATATTTTTCTCCCATTATTTTTCCACTTAATTAATAGATACTATTAAAGTAATAAATAATTTTTTAATCACTGATTTTTTTCCAAACAACCATAAAATATTTTTCATAGCAAGTTGAGATTAGAAATGTTCGTCCAACTAATAGAAAAATATTGAAATTAAAGATCTTTCGATTGAGTGATAGGAAGAATATTGAAATTAAAATATTTAGTGTAGCGCCCCAAACTACTCCGTTTGGCCACATCACTTAACATACAATTTACTTACTCATTTTGGTGTGCTTATTTTAAATTGAGCGGAAGCTAAGGTCAAGTTTCATTGTGAGGAATGAAATCATAATTCCCAATACAAATTTTTCACAATTATAACATACAACCTATCTGATCTAATTTGTCACACAACATGGTATCTAATGGAAGCAATGCATAGGCCCATCCATACTAATCATACGATCATCTAACCTATCGGGCTCATAGGTTTGACTCAACCCGCCCATCTATCACCCTAAATTAACATACATAATATAGGGTCATCAACATGCTTCACACATAGAAGGCTCCAAGGTCGAATGACCCACCTTTAGAATGTTTTGCATAATGTCAAGTTAAATACATCATAACTACAAAATAGGGCTAGTCTCATCCCCAATAATCATTGATCATAAAGCAAAAAAGAATGATCAATGTAATAATAATATCATGAGTATTTCAAAAGCACAAAATAAAAACACAAGCTTGTGGGGGTTCTCTTGTGTTCATAACGCTCCTACCCGAGCCTCGACTCCTCAACCTGAAATTCATTAAATGAATGGGGTGAGTATTTAACAACATACTCAGTGAGGAACACTGTAAACAGTTATAGCCAATTGCACAAGTGAAAATATAACATGTAGATACTTCTTTACTTTGTGGAGACTAGCCTCAACCCCGTAGGGTCCAAACATCATGATGTCCCTGCTAATGAACGTCTTTATCCCTGTAAGGATGCCCGCGGGCTTATTATCCCACAGGGAGGACATTAACAAGTCTATTATCGACCCCGAAGGATCTCTTTGTCGACCCCGAAGGATCTCTATATTGCCCCGAAGGGTCTCATTCACATCACTGGTCCGAAGACCCTTCATACTTATACAATCAAAGCACAACAATAACTATAACTTTACACGTGTTCACAGTTTAGAGTTACCCTACCTTATGAGATGATTTCAAATCTTTTCTCAACCTTTAAGATACTTCTTAGCCGTGCACAAGTCATCCACCTCGAGCCCCAATACGTCACTAAGCACCTTTCAATTTCATTTTTCATTTTAGATGTCGAGTTATTCAATTAAATCATAATTTGACCAAACACATGCTATACTTTGCTTTAAGGTCTTCTTACATATCCATATATACAATCATGGATATACAAACTCATAATATGATTTTGGACTCAAAATACACATTAAAACTCTTTGAGACATTTAATCGAACACGTTACATGCATCCATTTAAACCACAAGAACATGACTCAATTTAAATCCTTTAAATCCATAATTCCAAACACAAATACCTCCACCTTAGATCTCTAGCATGTATGAAAATCAACTCCACACAACCATTACAACACCTCCAACCAAACACCAACATATTGAGGGAAAATTAGGGCAAAAATCATATCTTTAACAACAATGAACCATAGGAATTTCAATTTAACAACACATATAGCTTCAATGGAGTAAATAAACCATATGTTTGAGATATCAAAGCATGAGGATCATTAGAATTGAAAAACCCTAATTTGGATGTAAACCCTAGTTTCGATTTAACACGAAATTGGTGTTTAATCACAAAGAAGAGGTATGGAGTTACCTTAGTTGATGGATGATGATAAGAGAATCCTCTCCCAAAGCTTGAAGAACTCCTTGAGAGAATTTGGAAAGAAATCGTCCAAGTGATGAAGAAAATGAAGGGAAATAAGTGAAGTGTGGTATTTAAAGGTTGGAATTCCGAAGCAGGGCGCGACCTAGAGGGGTCGCGCTTAGAGGTCACGCTTGAAAAACACTGTGAGGCGCGACCCAAAGTGGTCGCGTTTTAGCCGAAGAAAAATGGCTCTCTAAAGCTGCTAACACGCGACCGGAGGTGTCGCGTTTCAAGGTCGCGCTGTAGACCTCTCAGAACGCGACTTGAAGGGGGTCGCGCTTCCCAGTTGCACCCAGACTGTAGATTTTTGAAAGAGCTTCAATTTGAGTACTTATGGGTCTCGTGGTTCCAACCGAGTCAAAAGTTATGACCTCCGGACGAAACCCTACCGAAACTCAGCGAGACCCTCGATTTATGCTATTGTCGAAAACACATACAATACACAACTTAAATTTTCAAAACATAATCACTACTCATTTAATGCACACACCGAAATTACATAAAATTAAGGTATGGCAACCATAAAATTAAACGCAATTACAATCATTCTTTAACACATAACTCGACATTTTTGTATATTAAAATTCAACATGTATTATACACTCAGTATAATATCATTGTGTGCTATGACGTATTGGTTCGAGTGGAACAACCTGTAACAAAACAACGGCATAACAAACATACTCACATGATTAATATTCAAACAATATTAATTCAAAACCATTTACTAAAATTATTACTTATAATTTTGCAAAAAGGGTCGGAGTATCACATTTAGTAATAGGAAGAATATGATTATAAGATTTCATAGAATCTCGATAAATACATTTGAGTGCAATATTGGAATTCCATTGCGTAAAAGTAAGCACTTTTTTATCTTTAAATGTTTTTAAAATAATCATATTTAACTGTAAATATTCAATATTACATGGATTATGGTTAAAATATTGGCAACACAACTTTACTATTATGACTCACAACAGATCATGAATCAATACAACTATTCTCATGAACTTAATGACTAAATTCTACATTTTTTTAAAACACTGCTTCACACTACTTATGTTTGTAGTAGTGTTATATGTGACGCCCGAGGCCGAAGCATGGAGTGATCGCCGATGCAAGGCACGGACAAAGAGCGGCTCCTATAAGACTTTCAAGCGAATTGGCACATAAATGAACCGAATCCACCTAAAAGAGAGGAATTCTGAGGCTATACATGAATAAGACTATATATTCAATGAGAGCTTAAAGGATTTGATTGGTGCTACTCATACCACAATGCACATCTTCTTTTCTGCGCTTGTTCCACCAGAACTCCAAAGTTAAGTGTGTTTGACCTAGGGCAATGGTGGTTAAGTTTTATGTAAGTTGTTTTGGACATCATGATCATCACACACACAAAAAAGAAATAAAAATTGCATAAAATTCATTCTTAATCACCATACAGAATAAACTATTGCATTTTCAAATTTCATTTGAAAATGAAAAAGCAATTGTAATTTTTTTTTACATATATAATTTAAAAATATACACAACGATCATAAAACCTCACGGTCATAAGGATTGTTTTAGTTCCATATACAGAAATATCACACAACTTGATGAAATGGAGTTCCGATTCCCATTCATTGCATGAGATATCGATTTTTGGTGATTATACTTTCAATCTGCAATATAAATAAACAACAAACTCATTAATAAACAATACATACAAGTATTCTGAGTCTCTTACTAAAAAAAGGATTGCAACTCGATATGGTACTATTAGGCAAAGAAAAATATGCAAAAAAATACAGTATGTGAATGTAAAAAGTGATGTGGTGCAACTATTTATGTCCCGCATTGTGAGAATAATATGGAAATTTATATTGAAAAATTTTCGGATTTACTTATCTAAATTAGCGGGAAGAAATAACAATTGATTGATAACCTAAAACATGTGCGAATTTTAAGGTAAAAATATCTAATAAATATATGTATATATTATAACATATGTATATAAGTGTGTGTGATTTGGATAGAAGGATCAACTACATTAATTAAGAAAAATGTAAAAATGATTTGTAATCTATCTATGAAATATTGATTTAATTGTATAAACATATATTTTTATGATTAGCAATCTAATGCTAATTATTTAACTAATTAAATATGTAGCTTATGTAAATGATACATTTTCGAAATGTATACATATAAAGGGGCAATTTCCAAATAATAATTATAAAATAATTAACTAATTAACTTTCTTATATAATATATTAATAGTTATATATGGCCCTATATATAAAATATATTTATATATATGGTCATAGATATCATTCTCATTTAATATTTCATCTTTAATAGGATAATATACGTGTATATTATTGTAGCATTGCAACATAATTATATATTTTATTACTTAATTGCTAAATTCTTGCATGTGTATAATTATATATTACTAATTCTTAGAATTGATTTAGGCGGGAAAATTTAACATTTCTATTTGCGACGACTATTTTACTTTTAAATATAATATAGATTGTTATTAGAATGACATCTTTAAACATATAATTATTTTATATTTAACTTAGAAAGATTATTGTAGGATATTTATAACAACGAAAAAAGAATAACACAATTTAATTATCAATTAGAAAGATTATTGTATAAAAACGTATGAAACGACAAAAAAGAAAAATTACAACCTTGAAAATTGGGGATAGACAGGATTCGATCCCTAGAGGGAAATATGAGTTTTAGAAAAATATGTCACTCATGATACCTAATTTATTAGTAAAAAATGAAGGTAGCGTCGAGGGGTGGACGCCTGCCGCGTAGCAGACGGGGCATTGATTTCATCAAAATAAGATTACATTAAAATGTTAATATATGAATTATGGCATCGTAAGTACAGCTGTTTTTTTTTGGAATTTCATATTAGATTCATGCAACAAGAGAAGACAATGTGCAACTTATAAGTACACACTCTCACAGCGCTGATTCGGTATCTCGGTGGGTGTGTGTGTGTGTGTTTGTGTGTGTGTGTGTGTGAGAGAGAGAGAGAGAGAGTTTCTGCAATTGTTGTAAATTGTAATATAAAGTTTTGGGTTGTGTGTGTGTGTGTGTGAGAGAGAGAGAGAGAGAGTTTCTGCAATTGTTGTAAATTGTAATATAAAGTTTTGGGCTCTTCTGCAATATATTATTTACATACATATAATGAATTAGAAGAGTGCGCTTAAAAATGTGATTTTAATTATGCGGTAAAACTTTTTGACCATTGTCTAATATATGGAAAACGATTGCTCTTTTAACAAATGAGTAATTGTAAAAAAAATCACCATTAAACGAATTTTCAATTTAAATATTACTTTTAAAATGCTGAAATAATAACTTAATATTTTGATTTGTAGCAAAATAGAGACAATCTCAAAAAATCTTGATGATTGAAAAATTAACATTTTCACAATAAAAACTATAATAATAAATACAGATGTGGCAACATATTTTGAGCACAATTCATATTATGTTATTAGGAATTATAAATATATATTGTAATTATTTATGGTATAAAAAATTTATCTTATCTACTTTTTATTTTCGTTTATTATATTATTTTTATAAAACTTGAAATTTCTATAAACTCATAATTTCAAAATAGCTATGTTTTTTTATATATGTTAAAATTTTATTAACTTTGAACCGTAAATTCTAATTTTAGTAGTACAAAAATTTTCAAATTATTCAAGATAATATATCACGAAAAATGTTCAAGCTTTAACATCAATATTTTAATCACACATGAACAAACAATTGTCACTATAATATGGCGAATAGTAAATATTAATTATGTAAAATTAAATTTATGTAAAATATATCATGCTGAAATAATTCAATTGTAGAATATGACAATTTATAGAATTATTGTTGGATTTGAACAGTTGTCTATTTAATGTTGTGATTAATCTTATTCAGCTATTGATAGGATAAAATATTTAATACAAAAATTAAATGCAGATCATTATTGGGTAACTAAAAATTAATGGTCTAAATGTTAAAATGAAATATATGAAGAAACATGAATAAGAGAGATATGAGGTGAAATTAAAAAAAAAGAGTAAAATAAAAATAAAACTTGAATAACGGATAAAGGAATAAAATATAAAAATCGGCCAAAATAATTTATTAAATTAGCGTTTCACTGGTATTTTTTTCATTTACAATTTTACTCCTGCGATTTTGTTTGTATATATGTATAGATAGATAGATAGATGAGTTTTGAACTTTGAACTAATTGAAAAAAGTGTCGAAGTGTGCTAATATTACTATGGGTGTTTCTATTTGCTTAGCAAATTTTACTTAATGCACCACAAACTTTTTTTTATTGTTATTTTATTTTTATGAATCACAGTCTTTTTCAATTTTACTTTTACTAAAATAAATCATTAAAAAAAATAATTATAGAATAAGAGAATTGCATAAGCTCGAGAACAAATATGTGTCATTGCTCCGGCCTCTACCTCCGTTTTTTTCACTGTTCTACTATTGCTTGCTTCATGCAATTCCCCTTCTTCTTAGATTTATGTTGATCGATCTAGAACTCCTCACAAAGAAAAAGAGAAAAAAAAAAGAAAATAATTTTATATTGATCGAATCAATCTAAACTTTTCGAATGTTGGATTCTAGTTCAATTTTTTTTCAAACATGAGTACTAGCTTCGAAGCAATATTTTCAAACCACATTTCAACCATCAAAAATATATTTTTCCAACCCGAATTTGCTATGCAGACATCAACCTTCAAAAATCGATGTTCAAACCAAATTTCATTGTTCGAAAAATATTTTTGGAAACTCAGTCCTATTTTTGAAAATGATTTTTTGAGCCAAAGTGTTTGATATTGTATTGGTCCTTGAATTTCAACATCTCCATCGCAAATCGAAGAGAGGATAGATACAATCAATTAAGAGAAACAAAAATCAAGAGAGAAACTTCCGTTGGTAGTGTTCATCAACAAAAATTGATTATATGAGCAATCCTTTATAATAGAAGTTTCTTATATTAAAATCAAGGGAAAAAAATTCGAGAAGAGAAATCATCGAAATTTCAAAAGTATGGCGGCAGCTTCAGAAACAGAGAGCCCATCACTATATTTTTTTATTTTTTTAAATTTGAAAGGATATTCAAGTAATTTAATGAATAATTAGATTTTAATTAATTTTAATAGTGGTGTATAAAGTAAAATTAGTGGTATATTTAGAAGCATCCATATACTATTATTATTAAGAATTGTTATAATATGCTGAAGGCCCGTTTGGTTGGGTTTGGACATACTTTGATACGCGTACGATCCAATTTAAGTTTTTTTAAACAATTTGAGTTTGCTATTCGATTTATACCAATTCTTTAATTAAAATTAAGCATGCGATGTAGTCCATGCGAGGATATCTAATCTAGTAACGTGCATTATTGTTGTTTGGAGATAAAATTAAATTTAGGCAAGAAAAGCCCTGACAATGAAAATGACATTAGCTGTGAAGGTGGGAGAAAAAATAAATGGAGACCACCGATGACAATGAGGGGTTGTTTCGTTTTAGTAGCACAACACAATCTTGTAACTAGAGATTCGAGATGACAAATATGCGCGACAAAGTAAATAATTAATGTTATAATTGGTGTTTGTAGGAAAAAGCAGATAGCACAAATACTTTTTTAGCATACCAGATAACATCATTTTTTATCAAATCAAATAATCTGGTATCTATTCTCGGGTGTATATAGACATGATAATAATCCTTCTCGTGTCTATACAGATAACAAATCTTTTTTCTCTGACAAAAAATAATGTTTTTTTTTTTTTTGCTACAAAATGATTTTGCTATATGTTTTTGCCTACTTCAAAATCAAATCCATTACTAATTCGATTTCTCACCCTGTGATGGTTCTATACTTTCTATATTATTCAGAGTTGTCATTTATTCAGATTATGTAATGACAGTTTGAGCACTTATGGATGCGAATGTAAAAAATCGGGACAATAACTCAACTTGTCATGTGTAAATGATGATAATTCAATAGCCCATGTTTTATACTTTTAGCGCAACATGGCTCTAAGTGTAACGTTATGTTGACTTGAAAGGGCGTTTGGTTTGTTTGATCGAGCATGATTATGTTTGATTGATTATATTATTCAATTTAATTGATTGTTTGACTTGATTGATTGGAGTCCGGTATTGGTGATACATGCGAACTTCTATCATATATTTACTTATCACTCCAATATTATGGTGATTATTTTCCTTGATTAAACTAGAAAATATCCAACAATCATCATCCAAAATATTTAGATTAATAATAAAAATCTTATGTGGAGGGCAATTTAAGCACTCATTCACAATTTAATCATAATCATACAATCTATACATATGATTATTTTTATCCGAATAATGCAATTGTACCATATGTCCATATCTAATCAATCTTTGAAATTATATAGTAGAATTTGTGGCTGAATGAGGAATATTGTTTCATTGTGATATCTGATTTTTTAATCATATTTTAACTGATATTTGATCTTTATCGCAAGTGTATATTTTTATATTCTGATAAAATGTTCATCCTTATTTTCTTATTTCTTATACTGTCTATTATAAATTACAAAGTTGACATTTGTGTATTTTGTGTGGATTGAAATATTTTCATTAAAATTATGTTATAGTAACTTACTCATTCACAGGATTTTATTATGCTGTCTACTAGTGAACACATATGTCAACAAAAGTAGCTCAATCCAATTCATTACTATTAATTTATTTAAACTATACAATCTTTTACAGAAAATTAAGCAATTTACTTATTTACTCTACTTTAATCACAAAGTTATATATTTAAAATTTGTTGTATTATCTATTAAGTTTGACTTTATATTTTTTTGAAGAAGCCTGTTCAACGCCATTTGCGAACACTAATTATCAAATAAAATTAATCTTTAATGATCAATCATAATCAAAAATATTAAAGTGAGTTGGTGCTAACTAAAAAGAAAATAAAGAATAAGTCGAAAAGAATGGGGGAAGAATATGCTCTTGATACGAAACGTCGCCGTATGGACTTGTTGCACTTGCACTTGCACCCTTTTTTATTAATTAACTCTTTCAAGGCAAGCACCTAGAAATTTCCCTTGAGACTTTTTAATTTACGGTCTCGATTATTTTTGAACGGTGATTCTCTGCCCTGCTGCAAAGTATTTGACGACTAATAAGCCAATCACCTAAAGACACGTGTACAAAAGATGTCCCTATCGTCTCAGATCTCCCACGTGGGCCTTTGCTATTGGTTTCTCTTGCGTGGAATACGATCTATACAAGAAAAGTGCTCTAATCGGGCCTAAGATATCATTCTGCCATCCCGGAATTGCTTTTGGCAATCATCTTTATTATTTCAAAATACCTAACTTGCCCATTATCAGCTTGTGCTGTGAAATGTATAACTATTTACTATTCCACATTATAGGGGTGCACATAGATGTGTTTAGGCCGATCAAATCGGCCAATTCAAATCGAATTTCAATCGCATAACCCATTATAATTATAAATCGAAATTATTTCAACTCATACATCATGATGGTCGATCTTGATGGGTTCGCTCACCGATTCAAGGGTATTGACCCAAATCAACCCGTTTCCTTTTATTCAATTATATATGTGTGTATATATATTAAATGTATATGATTATATATAATTTTGTATTTATGATATTGTTCCGACCAATCGATATGCATTTATTCCACAATCTCAATTCTCAAACACTTAAAAACTCTAAATATATAGGAATAAATTTTCACTTTCTTCTCCACGTAGGGTAATCTAGCTGGTTTCTTTTTATCACGGGTCGATATTGATAACCCTCACTATAGTTTACAATAAATTAATGAGTTTATATTGGAATTAATTGTTCACTTTCAACCCAATGAACCCAACCCAACCCTAATATTCTTGTGAGTAGTATGGTTTGGTTGTGCAATGAAAAAAAAAGATTAATGGTTTAGAGTTTTTTTAAACCGTATTCAATGGGTTAGCCTATTTAAACATCTTCAACCCAACCAACCCAACCTGTGTGCACTCATACTACATTCTATTTGTAAATAAATAGTATAATAATACCTTTAGCGATTTCAATTGAAAAAAAAAAACAAAATAAATAGTTGTTAGTTACCAACAAAAAAAACGATCTAACGTGTAAAAAAAAGGCCATTTGCTCGATCATTTGAAATTCAAACTTAAAATAGAGAAAATATATTATTATATCTCACAACATTACTGTATTTAAAAAATAAAAATCATACCAACAACTTTATCAATAAAGTACATGAATTATTAAAAAAATATTATGATAATCTAATACCGATCGATATTTTTAATCTCTAAAAACTGATTAAGCACATTAGTCGACAATGTGAAATTATAGCAAAAAAATGAAATGACTTATATTATGCACATTAACAGGTGACCTTACGAGGGATTTTGGGACCCAACAAATTACAACTCTACTCAGGTACACCTAGTTCCAATCCATATTTTGCAACCATTTTTATTTTTATTTTCAGGTAATATGCATGAAAATCTCATTATCTGTAAACTTTTTATCATGTGTGTTATGACCCTAATTAAAAATTAGATTAGTTATTTCACAGCGAAAGCATACTCATAACCCTACCTAATCATTAAGGGGCACACTCCTGTTAGATCGTCTAACGTATCCCTTTATGTTAGACGGATATTATTTGACCGTGGTCCCCCCTCCCTTATTATTATTATTTTTATTTTTTTAATGGTTTCCCCTTCCCCTTTTTTCTTTGATATTCAATTTTTTTTTTTCTTTTTTTTTCTTTGGCACTTGCGTGCTCTCTCTTTGTTTCCTTTTTTTTAATAGCACAAACGTGCTGTTTTCTTTTTTTTCTTTTTTCTTTAGCACAGCGTACTTCTCCTTTTTTTTTTTCCCTTCTTCTTTAGCACGCTTGTGCTCTTCTTTTTTTTTCCTTTCTTTTTTTCTTTAGCACAAACGTTATATTTTCATTAAAATGAAAATTTAGAAGAAAATGTTATATTTTCATTAAAATGAAAATTACCGATGATTAAACATTAATTATTAAATTAACAACAGAGAAGTATCATTAATTATGAAATAAGTATCACTATTAATAAAAAAATGAAGCATCACTAATATAATTAGTTACTACTCACTATCATGTTCAATTTTTAAATGACAACATTTCTTTTATGTAGCTAATGATTCAATTTTTGAATTGCAATATGTTTGAACTGATACTTTTCTTCTAATTAGTGATACTTTCTTCTGCAATTAGTGATACTTTTCTTCTAATTAGTGATACTTTCTTCTGCGATTAGTGATATTTTTCTTTCTAATTAGTGATACTTTCTTCTGCCATTAGTGATACTTTCTTCTGCCATTAATGATACTTTCTTTGCAATTAGTGATACTTTTCTTTCTAATTAGTGATACTTTCTTCTGCAATTAGTGATACTTCATCCCTAATTAATGATACTATAATTATCTTAAGGATACTTCTATATATATATATATATATATATATATATATTGAAATAAATCTACACCCTAAATTGAAATTAGTGAACCCTAAAATTGAATTTAATTTAATTTATTTTTTTAAATAAAATTTCACTCAATACATATATTTTTTTTTAAAAAAATGTATACCCTAAAATGGAATTAATGAGCACTAAAATTGAATTGAATTAATTTTTTAAAAAATAATTATTTAAAAAAATGAAGAAAGAAAGTGAAAAAAAGAAGAAGAAAGAGATATAACTAAAATTGGGCCGTGAGAAAGAAAGAAGAAAAAGGAAAAAAAAAAAAGAGTAAAAACAGTCCAGCCATCGCAGGTCAAAAAAAATTAATTAAAATTTGAACAGGCGCGTGGGGGCGCGTGCAGCTCACGCGCCTGCGCGTGGGAGGCGTGTTTGGGCGGGTTTTGACCTGTCTAACGTAAGAGACCCGTTAGACAGTCTCATACAAGTTTTTGTCAACCATTAATAGCAGACAAACCTTGTCTAAATAATAATAACATACAAACGTGATAATGGAGAAACTCAAATAGGTATGAACAAACATGTTTGATAATAATGATAATAATGATAATAATAATAATAATAATAATAATAATATACTAACATGATAATTAATGTATAAACTGAAATAGATATGACCAAATATATTTGATACTAATTATATATTCATATGGACTCGATAACCATGAATAATATACTAACATGATAATTAATGTGTAAACTGAAATAGATATTAACAAATATATTTGATGCTAATCATATATTCATATGGACTCGACAACCATGAATAAATTTAAAAGATCGATGACATATCAATTCGTTAATGTACATTGACAAGCGTATACTAAATAATTTTTATTAAATTTATTTGTAAATAGTGTTCGAGCATATAAAAAATATTATGGATTGTAGTAGGTTCGCTTGGTAATTATATGCTTTAAATTTTAATGATATTATACATTTATTTATTACTTATGTATAATATCAATGTTTGACCATTACAATTTGACCCTCCTCCAGTCCTGTGTACAGTTATGTAATTTTACAATATTATATACTAAAATATTGTAGTAGCAATTCTCACATTATAACATGGGAAATTGAGACGAGGATAGTTATGTAATTGCCATTAGAATAGTGTGCACTTAAGTTTGTTGAGAAAGAGTGGAAATAGAAGAAAATAGTTAATAAAAAAAAAAATATAAGAAACTAGCCGATGTTGTTGGGGGAGGAAGGTACGACGAAGCTAAGGCCATATTGTAAATTGCAATTGAAGGCATTGGTGTTTGTACCTTGTAACAAGGGCAGTACACAACATTGTCTCTCTCTCTCTCACACACACACACACGGGAAAACGCTCTCCAATAAATACCAAGCGCATTACGCATCCCCACCATCTCTACAGTTTCTAGAGACGCATAAATTTCAAACCCTGCGGTATTTGTCTTCTCATCACTCCTGTTCTCCATCATTCTTGGGGAGTTTATGCTGAAATAGGTACGGTGTTCAACCAATCGGGGAGCCGCCGAGGTGGTGAGTCGGCGTGCATCGATGATTTTGGTCTTTGATTTAATTTATGATGTTTAATGTTGTGAATTTGCGTAGATCGCCCAGTTGGGGATCTCGATTTAGCGAAGAAAGGTTATCGGTGATTGCTCGTTTTCGGATCTGTATTTTGTTGCTGATGCTTTTATTTTTCACGTTTCAGGTTGTATTTCGTCGAATTTGGTGCCTCGGAGTGTTTAATTTTGTGGTTTGATGGGGAAAGGAGGTCAAAATTATGGCAAGAGTGAGAATTTGAGCAGTGTTAATGAACCGAAAGGGGATAATTATGCGGCGTGGTCGAAAGACGTGAGAGAGTGTGAGGAGAAATATCAAGTGAGGAAGGAGCATGGTTTGTCGGCTGATGATGTCGAAAAGAGGAGGCAGATCTACGGGCTCAATGAATTGGAGAAACACGAGGGCCCTTCAATTCTTAGGTTGATTCTGGATCAGTTTAATGACACTTTAGTTAGAATTTTATTGGTCGCAGCAGTGGTTTCTTTTGTGTTGGCGTGGTATGATGGCGACGAAGGTGGGGAGATGGAGATCACGGCTTTTGTGGAGCCTCTGGTAATATTTTTGATATTGATAGTGAATGCCATTGTTGGTGTTTGGCAAGAGAACAATGCGGAGAAAGCACTCGATGCACTGAAGGAAATCCAGTCAGAGCATGCGACTGTTATTCGAGAAGGTAGAAAGATATCTAATTTGCCTGCGAAGGAGCTCGTTCCTGGGGACATTGTGGAGTTGAGGGTTGGAGATAAAGTCCCTGCAGATATGAGGGTTTTAAGCTTGATCAGCTCAACCCTCCGTCTTGAACAGGGTTCATTGACTGGTGAGAGTGAGGCAGTTAGTAAGACTACCAAGGCTGTCGCAGAGGATGTTGACATTCAGGGGAAGAAATGTATGGTGTTTGCTGGAACAACTGTGGTGAATGGGAATTGTATTTGTTTAGTGACTCAGATTGGGATGAATACAGAGATAGGGAAGGTGCATTCTCAGATTCAAGAGGCATCTTTGAATGAGGATGATACACCTTTGAAGAAGAAGTTGAATGAGTTTGGAGAGGCTTTAACTGCTATTATTGGAGTGATCTGCACTTTGGTTTGGTTGATTAACGTGAAGTACTTCCTTTCGTGGGATATTGTTGATGGATGGCCAACAAATTTCAAGTTCTCCTTTGAGAAGTGCACTTATTACTTTGAGATTGCTGTGGCATTGGCAGTTGCAGCTATTCCCGAAGGTTTGCCTGCAGTAATTACAACTTGCTTGGCGCTTGGCACACGCAAGATGGCTGCCAAGAATGCACTTGTTCGCAAGTTGCCTAGTGTTGAAACCCTAGGCTGCACGACAGTCATTTGCTCTGATAAGACTGGGACTCTGACTACCAATCAGATGGCAGTGGCTAAGCTTGCCGCTATGGGTTCCAAGGCAAATGATCTTCGATCATTTGATGTGCAAGGAACCAGTTATGATCCATTTGATGGGAAGATACAGAACTGGCCAGTGGGGCAATTAGATTCTAATCTTCAAATGATTGCAAAGATTGCTGCTATCTGCAATGATGCTGATGTGGAAAAAGCTGGCCATGACAAATCTGGACATTATCTGGCCAATGGAATGCCTACTGAGGCTGCGCTTAAGGTACTGATTGATTAGACTATTTTTTTAGATGTTTTCAGCATTAAACTGACATTATTTACTTTTTTTTTTCAATTAGTAATTCTGGGTTGATTAGTTTCATGTCACTAAAATTCTTAAGGCTAATGTCTCAGTTTAGGCTGTGATAGTTGCTCACATATTCACCTTCAGGAAGTTCTTCTCTGGGTCATACATTTTTCATTAAATTGAAAATTTCTGAGTTACCTTAATAGCATTATAGACTCTGCATTCTTGTTACTGATTGAGAAGTAACTACAGATTCATATATTGATGAAGAATATTGCTTGACTTGATTATGCTTTCAGGTTATGGTTGAGAAAATGGGCTTCCCAAATGAAGTACCTTCTGGACCCTCTTCAGGATATGATGGTGTTTTAAGTAAGTATTTTCTTACAGTTGAAAGAATATTTCTGCAATTAGTTGAGCTTCTACTGATCTGAATTTTTTAATTGATTCACTAAGGATGTTCCTATGCATGGAATAAACTTGAACAGAGGATTGCCACCCTCGAGTTTGATCGTGATAGGAAATCCATGGGTGTTATTGTGAATTCTAAAGCTGGGAAAAGGTCACTACTTGTAAAGGTAGGTTTTGATTTCCCATAGCTAATGCTCTGTTGCTCTGGTTTTAGGATCATGTTTTGTATGACACTAAAAATTATATGTTTTTAAATCCTGATAAGGCTGTCATCTTTGATCAGTAACTCAAGGAAATGATTGCTGCATTTTGCAGGGTGCAGTGGAGACGCTATTGGAAAGAAGCTCCTTTGTGCAGTTGCTTGATGGCTCTATTGTACAACTAGATAAAGAGTTAAAGGAAGTTATATTAAAAAGCCTGCATGAAATGTCAAGTAGTGCATTACGAGTTCTGGGCTTTGCATACAAGGACGATCTTCCAGAATTTGCTACATATAATGGTGATGAAGATCATCCAGCTCATCAGCTCTTATTGAACCCTGCCAATTATTCCTCACTTGAGAGCAGATTAGTTTTTGTCGGTTTGGCTGGTTTAAGAGTGAGTTGGTTTCTTTATATTTTTAACTTTTCTTTCTTTAGCTCTACCTTGACATGCAATTATGAAACTTATGATTTAACATTCTGAATTTCTTTATGATGTTTAAGGATCCTCCGCGGAAAGAAGTCCCTCAAGCAATTGACGATTGCAGAACAGCTGGAATTCGAGTTATGGTAATTACAGGAGATAACAAGGAAACAGCTGAAGCAATTTGTCGTGAGATAGGTGTCTTTGGTCGCCATGAAAATATCAGTTCGAGGAGCTTAACAGGAAGAGAGTTTATGGAACTCTCTATCCGTGACAAAGAATCGCATTTAAGTCAAAGTGGAGGGCTTCTTTTCTCAAGGGCCGAACCAAGGCATAAACAAGAAATAGTGAGGTTGCTCAAGGATTCTGGTGAAGTTGTGGCAATGACTGGGGATGGAGTGAATGATGCACCTGCATTAAAATTGGCAGATATTGGAATTGCAATGGGCATTGCTGGAACAGAGGTGATGATTTTCACAATAAAAATCCTTTTACATCCTATTTGATATGAATAGAGTCCTATAAATTCTGCTATGTGCATCATGTGTTACAAGGACCTGTTTTATATACATCGAATTATCTCATGACATTGTTGTTTTGTGATTTTACTGATTCAAGTGTTCTGCTTCATGTTCAAGAAATAAATTATCAAACCCTTTGTTAATCACTTGTTCTTGTCCTTCCCTCTAGGTTGCAAAGGAAGCTTCTGATATGGTTTTAGCTGATGATAATTTCAGCTCAATAGTTTCTGCAGTTGGTGAAGGCAGATCCATTTACAATAATATGAAGGCCTTCATCAGGTCCTTATTTATTTCCAGTCTTCTGTTTTCTTCACTTGCTTATACAATGTAAAATATCTATGCTTTTAGTCCCCACCCCCACAGCACCCCTGCTTGAGTGGATTCTTTTTACCTTATTAACCTATCATGCTGAATGTTTCTCATGCTGAATGTTTAAGTCTCTTGTTATTGAGATTATGGATAATTAGATGCTTTAGTAAATGTCAGGCTAAAGGTTGGAATGAAGTCTGGTTAATACTGTTTTACAATTCATGATTGTTCTTTCTATGTTGAATGATATCTGTGTTAGGTCGCCTTCTGTGACCATTGTCAACTATAGCTTTGAAACTGATGAGTTCGTTCATGGTTTGTTAGACAATGCCTCATAAGGATGGCTATGGGCCTATGGCAATTGGTGTAATTTGTTGTTGAATATGCTGAGACAATAGGGGCTCTTAACTACTACATTCCAATAGTTTGTGTCCAACTGCTGTTAATTTTTTGAAGGTACTTTCAATAATTGATACACTGATACTTTTAATTTTTTAGCCGAGTGCTGCTTATAGAGGAACTTTTAGGTACTTTCCCTTCTAATTTGGATGATCTGAGATCTCATGATAAGTTGTTCTGTGTAGAAAATTTCAGTTCAAAGATTTTATTATTTCCTTGAGCTACACCATTTACTCTATGTTTGTTTGTGTAGATAATTACTTGACAACAGCACTGATGCAATGAAAGCACACTGTTGTAGATAATTACTTTACAACAGCACTGATGCAATGAAAGCACACTGTTTGGATGTGGTTGATGATTAAGCTGATGCCAATTGCCAAGTTATTTGATGCATTATTCTCTAAATTATTTGGCTTGTTCCCTTGGAAAGAAATAAACGCTGTTCTAAAAGTTTTAATATTCCTCTTTCCACTAATCAAGTATTCAAGTGAAGTAATTGCATGTATATTGAAGCATACTCCTGTCCCATTTCTGCTAGGTCTGTTTACTGTTGAAGTTATGATATTAAATGAGTAGAAAGAGGTTGGAAGTTTGACGTGATTGTGTCATATGCTTGCAACATTGCATTAATATGGGAGCAGAAACACTGAAGCTAAAACACTTCTGGACAACATTTAATGAATGTAGATTTAAACACTCATGAAGTAGCCCACATAATGGATGTGACTGGGCTGTATTGTGGCTTGCAATTACTGATACTTTAGCAATAGAAAAGGGAGAATTGATCATTTGCTTTTAGTTTGCTTATAATGATGACATACTGTTTTTTAACTGCAGATACATGATCTCCTCAAATATTGGTGAGGTTGCTTCAATATTTCTGACTGCTGCCTTGGGCATTCCAGAGGGGCTGATACCAGTGCAGCTTCTGTGGGTTAACTTGGTAACTGATGGACCACCAGCTACTGCTTTGGGATTTAATCCACCAGACAAGGACATAATGAAGAAACCACCTAGAAGGAGTGATGATTCATTGATTAGCCCATGGATTCTGTTCCGTTACTTGGTACTTCATTGCCTTGAAACTCTAGCTTCCCTTGCCTCATCTTAGTACTGCATATTTACTTACTCTTTTCATGGTTATATAGGTCATTGGAGCGTATGTTGGTATAGCCACAGTTGGAGTGTTTGTCATCTGGTATACTCAATCATCTTTCCTTGGCATTGACCTGAGTGGAGATGGCCACAGCCTCGTAACATACTCCCAGCTTGCTAACTGGGGGCAGTGTCAAACCTGGCAGAACTTTACCGCTTCTCCATTCACAGCTGGGGATCAAGTGTTCAAATTTGACAATCCATGTGACTACTTCCAGACGGGTAAAATAAAGGCTATGACTCTCTCCCTCTCTGTGCTGGTTGCTATCGAGATGTTCAACTCGCTCAATGCTCTATCCGAGGATGGAAGCCTTGTGTCAATGCCTCCATGGGTGAACCCCTGGCTTCTTTTAGCTATGTCAGTCTCATTTGGCTTGCACTTCCTGATCCTATACGTGCCTTTCCTTGCTCAAATATTTGGCATCGTGCCTCTAAGCCTAAATGAATGGTTACTGGTGGTGGCTGTGGCTTTTCCGGTGATATTAATAGATGAGGTTCTCAAATTTGTGGGTAGATGTACGAGTGGCATGCGGACATCAGACGCAAGAAGATCTTCCAAGCAAAAGGCTGAGTGAAGATAAAAAAAAAAGGCGGTTTTGAGCTAAAACCGGTGTTGAAATGGTGATAATGCCATTTCGTCGACCCATTATAGCAAATAAAGCGCTACATGTTTGCTTTGAACCTTGAATATGGAATAGAGAGAGAGGATTGGTTAGACATTGCATTACTTTGAGATATAGGTTATTAACTAGGTGTTAACCCAGTGACTGCCTTGTAATTTTGGTCAAAACTCAGAAACAATTTGAGTTGTGAAACCTTTGGGGGGATAAACTCTTTGTTTAATTTTTTATTCAAGCTTTTTTCACTGAAAATTGTTCGGTTATCATTCATCGTTAGTTGTAACCACTTAGTTGTGGTTTTTCATTTTTGTGCTTCATTCTCGAGCTTGCCAAATGCCAATAAAAAATTTTACTCTTTAAATCATTTCATATGTGCAGTTCAAAAAGATTGCAATATGAACGACCAAACTCAATCAGCAGTCTGCAATTCACTATAATCAATCACAGGTGGTACATTAAATAAAATCCAATCTTGACATAATAATTAACAAAAGAAGCACTAGAGCTCAGTGCATGATGCAGCAAATCATCTACCCTCAGATTTGATGAGCTGAGAGAAAACTTTACTCATAGAAACATCAGAAAGTTCATCCCCACTGGATCTCTCAAACTGGCCAAATGAAGTGCTGGAATCGACATCTTTAAACTCCGCGATTTGTGGAGACAACTCGGCAATGAAATTGCTACTGCTCTCCTCTGGATCATCATGCATCACTGCCTCTTGAAGCTGCAGTGCATACTCCAAGTTCCACAGCACATCTCCCATGGAGGGCCTGTCCACACCGAATTCAGCCAAACATTTCTCTGCTGTTTCGCCATATTTCCTGAGGGAGTCGGGTTTCACTCTCCCAACGAGGCTCTGATCTATGATACGCTCCAGCTCTCCCTTTTTCTGCCACTTCACTCCCCATTCAGCTAAGTTCACCATTTCTCTAGGAAGGGATGGATCTATCACAGTCCTCGCACAGACAACTTCAAACAAGACCACACCAAATGAATAAACATCTGATTTCTCTGTCAGCTGTTGCCTTCTGTAGTACTCGGGATCCAGGTATCCGAAACTCCCCTTAACAGCAGTGCTGACATGCGTTTGATCAATATCCGGCCCCGTTTTAGACAGTCCAAAATCAGCTACCTTAGCCATCAACTTCTCATCCAGCAATATGTTTGCAGACTTCACATCGCGATGAATCACTGCTTTGGCGTAGCCAGTGTGAAGATAGTGTAGCCCTCTTGCTGCTCCAATGCATATCTCAAGCCTCTCCTTCCATCCTAAACTCGGATTATTTGAACCGTAGAGATGGCTTTTAAGGGTGCCGTTTTCCATGTACTCATACACAAGAATCATCTCATTCTTCTCATCACAGTAGCCTAGTAAAGAAACCAAATGGCGATGGCGGAAGCGTGACAGCATCTCAATCTCAGTTCTGAATTCTGCTAGACCTTGCTGGGATTTGGGATTGCCTCTCTTCACAGCTAGCTTTGTCCCATCACTTAGAATACCCTTGTAAACTTTTCCAAATCCACCAATCCCAATCACCAAACTCTCATCAAACTTGTTGGTTGCTTCTTCAATTGCAGCAAATGGTATACGGTAGCTCAAGTTAGAATCCGGACTCAAACTTGTCTTTGTTGAGTATTTACTCCCTCCATCATCGTTCACTGAGATCGGAACCCAAGTTTTTGAATGGCTGAGACGTTCTTGCTTCTTCCTTCTTCTCTGCATGAAAACCAGAACTCCAATCACACTCAGAGCAACAGGCACCCCAACGCTGACCCCCACAATCATGCCTAACTTCTTCTTGGACCTCGAAAATGAAGGTAAGGTGGAAGCACCAGACGAAAGGCTGCCCTTCTTGCTGATCTTCATAATCTCCAATCCATTGAGAATTGCATCAGGATAACTCAATGGAGATGGACCAATGCTTACACTCAACACATCTCTATCCATTAATGGACTAACGAAGTCCCTAAAATACGCGGTAGCCAAACGCCCCTGACTTTTCGAACTGAGCTCAAGATCCCGAGCAACAATAAATGTATCAATGTAAACATTAAACACAAGCTCATTAGCTGCTTTACTCACAATGTCACAAAAATGCAACCTGATTAAGTACTGGAACCCAGTATCCACCTTAAATCTCCATGTCACATTGAAATTGCTATTAGGGTCACCTAGAGATTTCATCTTAGTGCAAGTTCCATATACTGTTGGAGGTGCAGTATCTCTAGTTGCACCACCTTCCGGATACCTAACAGCCGGGATGTTCGACTCATTGGTGGCCACGTTTGGGTGCAACAAGAAGGCGGTATCAGGGACCCAAGTTCGGCCCAAAGTGTCGTTAACCAATGACACCAAAGGTCCCCCCATGTTGACCCTAGTAACAGTCTCTAGAGCCTGATCAACCAGCCCACTATAAGCCTTGAATGGATTGAAAAGCGAGGCATCATCACTAATGAGGCTATCAGGAACAGAGACAACTTCTAGAGAGTTGACATATGCAAATGAATTAGTCGAAGGGGAAAAGGTGATCACTATGTTTCCACTGCTCACATTCAATGAATATTCTCTAACACTAGCATTTTGGGGGCTAAAATCACTAAGCAGTTTTGTATTTTGGGAGAAAACAGAGAAACTAGCAGAGTTCATGTCATAATTCTTGTAAACAAATGGATAGAAACGCAATCGAATCCAATGCCTCCCACCCTGCCTAAGTGGAAAGGTATATCTAGAAGGTTCTTTGAAAATCCTAGCAGTTCGGAATAGCCCAGAATCCTCAGATGGTGTAATGGAATTCAAATTGCTCTCAGCTACAATGTTTTGTGGGGTTGACAAGAATCTTGAATCTGAATCATCAGCAACATAAGTGACACTACCCACAGTAACATTAGTAGATGATCCACAATTTATATAGTATTTATCAACAGCATCAAATCCTATGCAACAACATGCAAAATTCAGAATCAAGAATACCGAGATTGAAAATCTCAAAACTTCACACCCCATCATCATCATCATCATCATGTATTACATAAAGATTGCACCTTTGAGATTAAGCAGAAGTGCAAGAACATAAATTTATGTATCACATCACACACCCAGCCAAGAAAAGGTGGAGAGGTAGCGGGGGAGGGAGAAAATTTGCACCTTGGAGATCAAATTAGCTCCAGGAGAGAGAAAGTGAGGGAAAACCAAATGAAATTTTTGGAAGGAAATGAAAGAAGGACAAAAAGTTCAAAGTTGGTGGTGCTCACTCAAAAACAGAAAAATTAGTGAAGGATCAATATTCAATGCAAACTGATGCAAATTGCAGTAATATTTTCTCAAAAAATGACTTATTCATACATGATGCATGCATATTTGTTATTTTATATCAATAAGAAAATGGGATTTAGGTAGAAGGTGGTGGACCCTTTCAAAAATGGTGAAATGGTTAATTCATAATTACAATTAATGGAGGAGAGTAGGCTTAGTTTGAGATGGGATGGTGCCAAGTAACCGACAACATTTATTTCAAGAATTGGAGGACAGCAGTATCAGTTACAAAATGCAACTAATAATCAATGTTGTTGTGCATGTTTGTGATTAATGTCTAAACTCTAAAATCCTTTTTCCTTTATTAAATAAATTAAGATTGTTATGTTGTGCACACAACACACCTTATCCTAACGTAGAAGATTTTGATTTTATATATGAAAGAAAAATTTCACTTCTTTTCAACCAAATTCATGATTTTAGGACACCTAGTTAAATATGGAAGTAATTTGCTAAATGTGAAAGAAATAAAAAAATCAATTCAATTTTGCAAGGAAGATAAATTGATAAATAGATAAATGGTAATACCATTAATTAACACACTAATTAAAGCATAGTAGTTGAAATGTTGATCGAATCAACAAACTCAACTTATTAAATTGACTAACATCCAAAAATCGCAGTAGTTACTTCAATTGAATAATCATGATTGTGGACAAGATTATATTTCGTCTTCTAAAAGACAAAATATATATAAATTGGGCTTAGTTAATATTTCTCTCTCGTCGTTAGGGTGTGCGACCAAAAGTTAGTTACAATGGAAAATTCCAATCAAAATTTTAATTTTTTCCCCCGAGTTTTGTGCTCTGTTCATTTCGGTTTTAGTGACCAAACTTCATTTTGCCCCCTTTTTATACAAACTTCCTACTTCATTTTATCTAAAATATTTTATTTCTCTGCTTAAAATTGCATTTGCTAATTTTCTTAGGCTGGAGATAGTACGCGGACTCTAATTTTGTTAGTGTATTTCCATGTTGAATTGAGTTGATATAAGGGTGGGATAAATACTTATGACACCCTAATACTTTGTTTGCTAGTAATATTGAAGTACATGATTATGCAAGGGCCCGGTATGTGTTAACCATTTATATGGTATAACTTATCACACCCTACTGGTGGGATATTTAATACCATACAGAATTATTAAAAATTGTAGACTAAAATAGCCTTACGGATATTAATTAAAAATATTATTATAGAATATTCACACAATATATGGTAACTAATTAAAGGATATTTTAGGAATTGAAATTTTATAGAGAATCTAATACATCTAACCAAACAATATATTATTAATACATATATTTTAATACACCAAAACAAACATGATATTAATATCTTATACGGTCAAACACATCTCATGTCAAACACATCCAACCTTATACCATACAGCCTAGCAAACGAGCCCTTAGATTATTAGCGTATATATTTTGTATTATTGGACCTCAAATCTTAAAATATTTGGCTCCAAATGAGCTTGACTTAAAAGCCAATGTACCAAAAAAAAATGATAAAATAAAATTGGTCAGCCATATATGAAGTAAATCTAATCGGAAGAGTTCAGTTAAATTTTATTATTGTTATTTTGTGAGTTCGGTTAAAAGTTAATTAAACTATTCCTGTCCCGTGAAATTTTCGAGTCCAATTCTTGTTTTAACAGAGTGAACAGTGTTGATGATTACGATTACCAGAAGTAAAAAAAAATGTCAAGAATAAGTATTAGTTATTATTGAAAAGGAAGTGGATATTTACATTTTTCAATACCCGAAATAGGTATATAAATGTCATACGCATTTTAAATAGTATTCCTCTTTTTTTTTCTAAAAAAAATAATAATATTCCTCTTTTCCTTCGGGGAAAAAAATACAATCTAACTGTTAGTAGAGATAACAATCGAATGAGTTAACACTATTTGTTGATTAAGACATTGATAAATCTTTTCTTTGACGATCGATAGAGATAGAAGAAAATGTCAAATTGAAATGAACATGTATGATATGTCTTGCTAGAGAGTACTATATATCTTAATCGAAATTTCTACATTTACTTCTACCAAACATGTCGACATTGTGTATAAATATTATTGGATTTAGGTTCCATCGTTATCTCATTAATTAATTAATTTATTCTCATTTAACTTGTACTAAATATATTAAAGAAAGTATGAATATAATATGTAATTTTGATTGCTTTGCTACGAAATTTTATGGAAAAAAGTTTCATAGTGAAGTTATCTATTTTGTTACTATTGAGTAAGTAGAGATGTGGTCTTGATTTGATGGGATTATTATATATTAAAGAGAGTAGTCTCGGGTTTGAACCCACCACTCCCTCCTTCCCCAAATTAAAAAAATAAAATACATTCTTCTATCTATATATATTGTTACCGAGTATAATTTTTGTCAATTTATTATTTATCATAGCTTTATGTATTAATAACATTAGTGATTATTACTAAGTAGTAATTAATTAATAATAAACATATTATATATTAATATAAAAATATAAGAAAAGGTAAAATATAGGTAAGTTGTAGTGGACAAATGGCGTATTGATATGGGAATTGTAATTTGATAACATCAAAACGGGCAAATGGGCCAAATTGTTGCTAAATTAAAACGACACACCACCAATTTGCTTATTTACGTGTCTCAGACTCTCAGTCAGTAAAATCTTCTCCCTTTTTTTTATGTTGATAGTGGCTCTTACAATTTATTTGTTTTAAGCATAACTTTTGCAATTAGGCTTTTAAATAAAAGTATATTGTTAATCAAATGAAGCAAAAAGAATTATTGTTAAAATGTTTGTGAGTTTTTTTTTAGAAGGTAATTTTATCGACTAGCTAGAATAATATGAAAAACCTGCAAGTACGTCGCCATAATGCACATAATCATTTCCTGGAAAACAAAATTAAAAAAATCATAAAGTTTTCGAAAGCTTATATTAGATCTAAATCATGTGTTTCAACTCTTAATCGGTAGACTGAATAGCTAATTATACTTCCTTCATGTGCTGACATGTTGTATAAATAAATTTTGGATTTCCGTCCAGTCCACTGGAACACATCCCGTGATTTATATCATTCATCAAATTCTAAGAATGGAATAACGGAGATTCAAAGGCAGATCCCATTCTTAAACTATAGTTTTCTTTTAAATTGATTAAACGTTGTGCTGAAAAAAGTAAATAGATATATAAAATTGAATATGCCCAGAGATATCTTGGATAATTAAATATATAGGCCGGGTGGCTAGCTTAGCTTGGCTTAATATTTTTTGGGTTAAGGATCACGTAGCCCTCTCGACTATTCTACAAGGCTCACATTGCTCCTTTTTGACTATTTGATCCATTTAGCCTATCAACTATCTAAAATGGTTCACATTGCCCCTTCTATGGATGAAAAAATTAACATCATTAATAAACACACATGCCAACACACATTTTTCTCACATACTATTACACAATTTTACAATTGACCAAAATTGCTACAAATTAATAAATTATGATTAATAATTAATAAAATAATAAATACCAACAAAATTATTAATAAATTAATTAACACATAATAATAGTAATATAGTATAAAAATTTCAATATTTATATAACACACACACACATATATGTATCGAGACAATTTATAATTTTTTTTTTGAATTTTGAAATTCGATGATTCGATGATGAAATCTACCATAGAGATTGAGTTTCCATTTATGATCATTTAATATTTTGAAAATTGGGTGTGATTTATGAATTTCAGATTTGCTTAGATTCTCATCTTCAAAAGTCATTATATAGTGATATTAATTGATTTGTGGGTTCGTTTTACCATTGAAAATGAAGTCAAATGCTTAATTATAAATTTGAATACACGGATGATGATTTGTAGATTAAAATAATTTTATAAATTATCTCAATATATATATAATTATTGATTTTTTCATACAATATTATTATTATTAGTATTATTATTATGTGGGTATTTATTATTTTATTACTTATTAATCATAATTTATTAACTTATAACAATTTTGGTTAATTGTAAAATTGTGTAAAAATATATGAAAAAAATCTTAATGTGTGAGAAAATGAGTGTTAGTGTGTGTTTGTTAATGGTGTTAACTTTTTCATCCATACAGAAGAGACAATGTGAGTCATTTTAGATAATCGAGGGGGTTAAATGAACTAAATAGTCAAAGAGAGGGCAATATAAGCTTGTAGAATAGTCGAGGGGGCTGTGTGGCCCTTAACCCATATTCTTTATAAATTTATTTATCTGCTACTCGATTGAGATAGACTTTAATTTGTTTGAATTCTGGCGAAAACGAGTCATAATAAACGCCTAAGAATTAATTATGAATCTAATATTGATACTGATACACATATTTATTTTCTTCTTCTTCTTTTTTTTGGCAACAGAGGCTCACAATTGTGTATTTACAACCGTTGTTGTTTGAAATAAAAAAAAAAGGTATAGTAAATGTAAATAATAATCTAACTTACAAATATTTTTTTTCTTATGCTGCTGGTTTACTGATAATTTCAAAAGTGATTTGGAGAATCTTTTGACAAAAAATATAACACCACTAATTGTAGTGATCAAATTGCGGTCTTATCGTAGATTATTATACCAAGAAGATGGCATCTAGCCTTGACAATATTTTGTTTCAAATGATATAAATAAAACATAAAAAGGGATTCTTTTACCAAAGAAAATAAATTTATTGAGATGAGCGTGTTACAAGGTTTAGAAGGAAGGGTTGTGTAAGACCGTCAAAATCTGTAAGATTGGATTTTTTTCAAATTCAAACACAATTAATAGTACAAATATGCCACTGGAATACTGGATATGAATTTATATTCGAGTTTTGTCCCGTTTTACAGATTTGAATTTTTGTACGATTTAAAAAAGGCGAGGTGGAAAATGGGCTGGGCCCATCTTAAAGGTTGAGCCCATAACTACGATACTTATCCATTTTATTCGGCTATTCTTTTGATTGGGCCGGCCTGTTTCTCAGTCCATGTAAGCACCTTACATGAAATATTCCAACGTCCAATTTATTATCTTTTCATACTTTTAAATATAAAAGTAACATTTTACAATCACTATTACTTTATGTTCAGGTTTTTTAAAAAATAAATAATTAATTCCCTCAAGAAAAAAAAACTTTATGTTCAAAAGCGTTAGTTCTGTATTCAAAATTTTGGTTAGTGGGATAGGAAATCATGAGAAACCTTCTCTAAATCTAGTGGATCATTTGATTAGTTTATCGTATAACACACATACTTACTGCAGAATTAATTGAAAACAATTTCCCAACTATTATAAAATTCTTCCGTATAAGAAGCAATATAAGATGTTACTCAAAAATCAAAATGAATTATTTGCGTTTATTTATTTATTTGGTTCTCATAGGTGGAAAATAGCTGGGAAAGATATACGAATCGAAACCTTAATTAATTAGGATATATTTTCGAACAAGAGTTCGCAGGTTGGGGGCATTCTTGTAATTAAATTTGTAAAGGAAATCTGTATGCCAGCCTAACAAATTAATCATTTGACTTTGACTATATAATACACACTATCAAATATCAATATATATCACCAACCTTAATTTCCAATCTCGTTAAAATAAATAAATAAATAATCATCATCCCTAAAAATCAGCAAACTGCACTAACTAAAACCTATACCATTACCAGAAAAGAACACCCCTAGTTAACATTGTAGTGGCTATTTTTCGTCAGCCCACTACGCTGGTTCATGAGGGTTAAATGTTGTCGTTTAATCAAGCAACGTCATAAAGATCGGGTAATTAGAATTACTTTGAATTAGCCGTCCGCATTACCTAGGGTTGACGTGATCAGATAATGAGATCATGTCCCAATCGCTCTCGTAATTTATGTGAATCCTAACACTACCTCTCTCTATAAAAGGAGACATTCCTCCTCATTTGACGACTACGCTGAAATACCCACAGACTTCACATCATACCCTAATTCCACTCAACCACTCAGGCGATTCAACATCCAGGCTTTTTCCCTACGTTTTTCCAGATTTAAACGACGTTCTCTCGATTTTTAGTCATTGGCTTAATTATTCCATTGCTTCATATCTTATCGTTTTCTACTCTTTTTCATTTCCTGACTTGAGCGTCGAAGACCCAACGATCGTCACCCCCCGACGGTCTTTGGCTCTTACATTTTTTCTAGTTTTGTTTCATAAATTGGCCGCTGCTCCGGGATGATACGATTAATTGCAGATTTTCGAATCTACAAACATCAATCCTTTATTAAAAAAAAAAAGACATTAATCCTCTAGACTATCGCAAATTGCAAATATTTACCATTTCGAATTCTAATTAAAGGGTCAACGCGCGTATGTAGCAAAATTTGCAATCAATTGTTGACCATTATTCAAACACTCCGCTATTTTTTAAATTTTAATAGAATATAATAAAAGAGAATCGTGGGGTTTGAATCTATGTGTTAGCTAAAGAATTTGTCTTCCTTCATGCTAATTATCTATATACTACATTAATACTATTACGTTTTTCTTCTCATTAGTTGAGCTTGTATCTATATATTATTTACATAATTTATTCTAAACGAAAAGTCCAAGATCACAATATTTTGAAATTACAGAGGCAGTTCAGACAACCACTTGACTTGTTCAGAAATAGAAAATGCGAACTGAATTAAGCAATGATCTAATTTAATTATTTGTACTATAATACATATGATCGAGAAATTAAATTCAATCACCAAATCTTACTAGCAAACAAACTCAATATTTCGTACACTTTTTCTTCATTGAACATAGGTATATATAGATAAGAGCTCCCATTATGAAGATCGAACAAGTTACATATCAAATCAATATCTTTCTTCATACGGACCATACACGTACAAACAAAGACGATGCATCACAACAAGCAACTCAAGTCCTCGATGAATTCGATTATTTGTTGGGATGAGCAACTTGGCAAATCAAATTATAGAATTAATGAAGATATTATGCTCAAAAAGAAATAATTTTTTTTAGAGAAGATATCATCACGCGCGTATATTCGTTTACTCCATGTATTGTCCCGTTGACTGACTCGATGCTAACCACAAGTCAACTCAAAATTGTAATCATCAGTGCTTGCGGTGAACTTTGACTTTTAGCCTTTACTGCAAATTAAATCCGATTTTGCATGTCTAATGAGAAACCATTAACCACGCCACAAAGTCAAACCAATAAAAAAATATTGTTGATTAAATTTCTCATTCCACTAACGGAAATCCCATCTACACTCCGTAAATTAAATGTACACACGTATATATTATTAGAATTTAGAAAACTTAAATATTATAATTTGATCTTCAATATTTGGATGTTTTAACATATCCGGCCAACTAGGGCTGAAAATCAAATCAAATAACTCGATACTCGGCTCGTGTTCGTTCGTTAAAAGCTCGTTCGAGCCGGTTTGATAAGCATATCAAACAAGTTTGAACATAATTTTATGTTCGATAAAATTTAAAGCTTGGCTCGAACTCGAGCTCGATAAGTAAAAAATGAGCAAACATGTGTAAAAATATCAAACTATTCAAGCTCGACTCGTGTTCGGCTCGATTAAAACTCGTTTGAGCTCGACTCTCGATAGATAATCAAACAAGTTCAAACATAAAATTTAAAACTCGATGTCATGTCAAACAAGCTTAAACTTATGTGTGTTCGGGGGCTCGACTCGACTCATTTTCACCCCTAGACCCAACATTTAATAATTACATTTTTTTAGGAGATTTATAGTCATAATTTAATTTTCAATTTTTGAACAATTTAACAGATTACTTACCCAATGTTTTAATAATTACAAAATAATTTGATATTTTCTCTTTTTGTTAGGAATTATTTTGAACATTTCTGTTAAAATGTCTGAACATTAAACATTAAATTGTAATTATTAAAATATTAGATAATTTTTATTATAATAATGCTGGAAATTAGATTGTAATTAAAAACACTCTTCTTGAATCAATTACATTTTTCATTATTGATATGCATTGCTAGGAAGAAAAAGGTTTGAGGATTATTTTATAGTACTAGCAAGTAATTGTTATAGTGAATATATATCACCTGCTATATTATGAAGATCGAAGTCTCTCACAATATGGCGAAATCTATTGTCTTTCTTATTTCAGCTCTCTGCCTTTTCTCAGTCTCAGCCGATGGTAATTAAAATTCATCATGAATTTAATTTTTTCGAATATGTAGCAATATGAATTACAAAGTTTACATGCCATTTTTGTGTAATCGATGATTTTAATTTGGTGCATGCAATGCATGCATGCTTTAATTTTGTTGTTGAACAGTTTTTGTGAGCATTGATTGTGGATTCTCGGAATCTTACACTGATGAAAACTTGATTGTTTGGAGCGGAGACGACAACTTAATACTGAACGGGGAATCCCACGCGGTGCAAACCAGCAACTCCATATCTCCTGTAATCGGCACTCTTCAAGCGTTCACCACTCGAAAAAAGAACTGCTACTCCATTGAGGCTACTAAGGGGGAGCGTGTGCTCCTACGCGCCACCTTTTACTACGGAAACTACGACCAGAAGTCGTCCCCTCCGACGTTCGATCTTCACTTCGACGGAAACCATTGGGCGACAGTTGAGACTTCGAGCACAGAGTATGTTAATTTACTACGAGACTACTTATGTTTTGAAGGCTGATTATGTGAGTGTTTGTGTTGCTCAAACGAAATCGGGCCAATTCCCTTTCATATCGGCTCTTGAAGCTCGTAGCTTGCTCCCAACCATGTACGACAGTCTCCACCAAAATTATCCTCTGCATTTGATCAGAAGAGTTGCCTACGGTGGTCATGCAATGGTCAGGTACGCAGACGATGCATACGACAAGATATGGACAAGGGCAGTAGGTAGAGATAGACTAACCCCGGTTGCAAGTGACGCTCTCCTGGTGGATTCATCGGTGAGGGATGAGCCTCCACTTGCAGTACTACAAAATGCAGTAACTGCAGTGATCCCGACAGCAAGTATCCAATTGCTGATGGGATTTTCATCTGTGGGAATTCCGGTGTACTTGAACATGTACTTTTCGGAGGTGAGAGAGGTAGAGGCAACGGAGAAGATGAGATCTTTTCAAGTTGTGATGAACAATGAAGCTCTGTTACAAGAGCCTATTATACCACCTTATCGGAATACAACTGAAGTGATACTCAGCAACATCACGGTTTCTTCCACTACGACCTTCGCCCTCGTGCCTTCCAATGCCTCCTCTCTCCCTCCTCTCATCAATGCCATGGAGGTCTTTTAAATCGGAGATTTGCTGACCGATGGAACCAACACCCAAGATGGTTAGTTGGAATTCATTTATTTATTTATATATCTTGTGCAACTCATCATCATCTTTCACTTTCACTAGCTAATAATTAATTTTTATGATATATATATATATATATTAATTAGTGTATGGATTAGCTTCTCTGCAAAATGGTTTTGATGTGCTGCAAGATTGGAGTGGCGATCCGTGCCTTCTCGTGCCTTATTCGTGGGATTGGATCGATTGCAGCACCGATCCTACACCGCGTGTCACAGCACTGTAATTACATTTACATCCATACGCACGATTGACTGTGTGTCAAATACGAAACGAATCTCATCTCATTTTTAATTTTTCTATGTGATTAATTGGTTTCTTAACAGTCATCTTAGCAGCTTTGGTCTATTGGGCACTCTTCTAGATTTTAGTAACATGGATGCTCTTGAAACTATGTAAGCTAGCTAGCTAACTCTATTATATTCATAAGGAATGTATATATACATTCAATATTCTCATTTTTCGTGTATATATATATCCCCATTAAATTAAGCTTCTCGATTAATATATATGCAGAGATTTGCACAATAACAGCTTGGATGGGCCTATTCCTGATTTCCTCGCAACATTGCCAAATCTCAAACAATTGTAATTAATTAAGCATATATATGATCCATCTTGATCTTAATTTTGCTTATTGAATTCACTAGTAGCATGCAAGTTAATTATTTATTTATTTATGTCAATTCCCACAGGAATCTTGCAAGCAACTAGTTCAGCGGTCCAATACCAAATTATCTGTCGAAGAAAAATGGCCTAAACATAATGTAAATTAAATCCCACGAAAATTAAGCATATATATAAATGTTGTTGTTGTTGTTGATGATGATAGTTGTATTAATTCGTATATTATTTTGCAGCGTGACAGACAATCCAGAGCTGTGCACATCAGGAAAAGAATGCAAGAGTAGTTCTAGTAGCTCACCAACAGATATTAATGGAGGAGGGTTGAACTCCTCACCACGCCGCAGCGGCGCTAAGAAGAAAAAAAGCAAAACTCCCGTGATTCTGGGCACCACCATCCCAATCTCCGTCATGATATGGGCTGTTGTCGGAGCTCTCTTCGCACTGCACCACCGGAGAAAAGCCGCTGCAGTGGCTGCATCAAGCTCAGGTTAGTATGATGATCTAATATCTTTGGGCCTTAATTAATTAGTAATTAACAAATTGAATTGATTTGAATAAAATCATAAATACATATATATCGATCGAGTTTATATAAAGAGTTATATATAGTTGTACGTAGTTAATTTAATTTGGTGGTGTAGGACAATAAAACAAACATGCCACAATCGTCACCATTAATGTTGGGGAAAATGGGAGAGGCGATGATGAATGAGATGAAGATAAACATGGAGACGAATCAAAGCAGTGTAGAGCTAACTGCAGATCAGCAGCAGGATGGAACCACCACCGTCTCCACTACTAATTAATTTCATTAAACTTCTCAGATTATATATATATATATATATATATATTCAACCTACCACTTGCATGCTCGTAATATATATATATATATATATATATATATATGATAATTCTCAGGAAAGTTTTGTCAGAGGTTGTTTTTCTTATTATTTATTAATATTCATTACATTAATTTGGCTTATGTACTCTTTTAGCAATATCCGTCGTAATTTGATTCAATTCGATCATTTTATAAATTCAAGTAAATCAATCAAATTCATTTTGAGGTAAAGAAAAAGAAACACATTATATTTCATCTACTGCAAGACATGCAATAATCTTTTGTTTCGATTTTTGTTTTTGTTTTTTTATTTATTTCATGCACTAAAAATCTAAAATATATTTAAGAGACCTTTTTCCCTAAAAATTATGTCCGAAAAATTACTACAAATTTCTTTTCATTTTTCCCTTATTTAGTTCACACATAAATTAAACATTAACCAAATCAAAAGTCTACTCTTTGAGATCCAACCAAAAATATATATACACGTGGCGAGTTTGACTTAATTATTTAAATATGAAAATGGGTTTAGTGTCGCGTTGCTTCACCTTCACCTTCACGATCCATGTTGTTCTAATAATCTATACTATATATAAAAGCAAAATAACCTCAATTTTACCCTCAATTTAATAAATTAGATTATGTTTTGTGGCCAAACTCTTAACTAAAAATCTGTTAGTATAATATCAATTTTATTTTGATTCTTAAAATTTTAAATAATGGACCAATTTCAAATTAAAATAAAAATGTTTGCAAAATTGGTGTGAGGATGGAACCACTACCCAAGCCGTTATCTACTACTATTATAAAAATGTGATATTTTACAAATTTTGGTTTACCTATAATATTCCTACTATAACTTTAATTTAAGGGTAATTATGTAATATATTACAATACAAAAAAAAAACGATCTAGCGATGGGGTTTCGGATCGCCGGAAATGTACAACACCGTCACTACAGTCCCTAGCGACGGGAACAACCCTGTCGCTAGATCGGGCATAGCTAACACACTGGCGACGGGGGCTCGCCAGTCGCTAGCACTGGCGACGGACGAGGCGACGAGGTACACCATCACTAGGTCTGTAGCCTGGCTACGGACTTGGCGACAGATGTGGAGACGGGGTACATCGTCGCCCGCTAGTGACGGAGGTGATCCGTTGCTAGTTCAAAATTTAGGCTACCACTGATTTGGAGACGGGGGTACACCGTCACCCGCTAGTGACAGGGGGATCCGTCGCTAGTGCAAACTTGATTTTAAATTATTATTCATTTATAAATATATATTGATTTATTATTTGTTTATATATGTCGTTACATAAACTGTGCGATCATGTTCATTATCATGTACACGTATATTGTTATGAACATGCAATGTCATAATACAGTAATGAAAACAGATAAATGACACAAGGATGATAACCCTGTTCGATCAACTGATCTACGTCAGGGGAACTTTCCCATGTCATTGAGAAATAATTCACTACTCCGTTGTATGGTTACAAAGGCTTTTACATGATGACCTCCCATCACTCGACTCATTTCCTACCCACTACAACCTCTTTCATTGAACTGAATTGTGAGCTCTCCTCACAACCTAGACTCCCTCTAGTTCCCACAGGAAATCTCTCTCGAGACTCCTCTAAGTATGTATGAAAGACTATTTATAGATGAAAGACATAGCCTTAGCAAGGTAATCAGAAGTCCTAATTAGAATCAAATTCTAAAAGGAAACTTTCCTTATTTGATCTGGACTCGCTTAGTTTAGATGTCTTTTCTTGAATAGAACTCATGTTTTCCTTCTTTGATCCTCATCATGAACAAGACAACTTCTATTCTGAAATGTCCATCTTGAATCGGCAGCTTCAACTCTTTGAATCCAGAATGACAAGTCTCTTGGAAACTCTCTGGACAACCATGTACATGATCATGTTCATGAACATGATCAAGTACATTCTTTGATCTTCAATCAGATTGGCAGCGGAATGTTCATAGTAAAATGTCCAGAACATGGTCTTCAATCTTGAACAACCAAAACCTTTGTGTTCTTTGATATTGCCATACAGATCATGACAATCTCGAACACCTTAGTGCGGATGGCATTAACAATATATATATATATATATTGATTTATTTATTTAATTTATATTGCAATTGTGTGTAAAAGATGATAAATAATATTATTAAAATAAAAGATAATGCATTAAATAAAATAGTTTCAAATAAAAAATATAAGTATCAATATATAAATATCTCAAATACATAAATGAGGAGGCTAGGGCGGACCATCTCGACCATCAAGGCGGCGGTAAAGCTGCTCCCACATCAGTGCCTGCCTAGCTTTGTCCCAACGACGCTCTTCTTCAGCTAACTGATGCGTCATCTGGGTCTCCTCAAGCTGCTTCCTCATTTGCTCAGCCTCTGTCTGCCTTGCCTCTACCTCTGCACGTCAATCCGACTGAAGCTGGTCAATCAAGGCCCTCAACTTAACTGCCTCAGTCTGTAATGCATCGCTCTCCATCTGTCTAACTTCAGCCTCCATCTGTCTGGCTTCAAGATCGTGGATTTTTTGTAGTATTTTCTCCTGTTCCATCTGACTCGCCCAGAGCTGAGAAGTCAACTCCCTAACCTTTGGAAGGTTAGCAAGCACTGAGGGCAAGGTGGCACTAGAATCATGACTCACCATCCCGACATGCAACTGGGTGCCGGGGTACAAAGACCCTAACTCGAAAACGCGACCCTTATCTGATCGAACGGCCCGCTCAACATAGATCACGTTTCTATCTACGGGTAGAGGATCTGTACCATCAGGAAGCGACTGGCTTTGCTCGGCTACAATCTGGTCCACCTCCTCCTTCATTTTACATTTTTAAAATTAAATCTAATAATTTAAAATTAATATAATCATTATTTAAAATTTAAATAACTTACAGCAATGCGAGCAGCTTTCAGATCGGTTTAATGTTCATCGTCAAGACGGTGCATCCTGTAGAAGGTGTCTAACAACGTCTCAGCTATAGGGACACCTCTCTCCTGAGCCTGCAGGATTAAAATAATGTTGTTTACACATGTTTATAAAATTGAAACTGATTAATAGATAAATGAATTATTTACAAGGGCTGCAACACAGGATGCGACACTCTTAGACCCTCATTTGTGTGTGGACGGACTGCTACCAGGTCCATCCACATCGGCAAGACAATTCTTCTTTGCCTTGCGTGAGATCTCTTGGGTGGCCTCAGAATCCCAATAAGAACACCAAGTGGCCCACGCCACTTCAGACACCCCACAAGCCGACCTTTTGTCAACCTACGGGCCTTCACCTTGCAAACCCAATCTTTGTACTTCTCAGCAGCTTTGGAATAAAATTTAGTACGAACTTTGGCATCAATAGCCGTATCCCAATAGAACAACTTCTGCAAAATTGATAAACACAAACAGAAATTACATACAATCAATACACATAACAAATTAAAATAAGAAATAGTAAAAATTACTTTGAACTCATCATAGTAGACCCTCTTCGTATCCTCTGATATGAATCTCCATGCATATCCCCCTCATCCACATATGTCTTGAAAATATTAGTAATCTCATTGGCCACCTTATGTGGTAGATGCAATGATCTAAACATATTGTAATCAACAGATCAAATTACCACAATTAATTATGTGAACATAATTATTAAATAAAAAATAAAATGAACTTTATACATACTCGTCAGTTGCTATAGTGATCTGCTGTCGAGCCGCTGACGGTGCCAATGTGGATGACCCATCTCCTGGTGTATCAGGAGTACCCAATGATAGCCCTCGAACTGAAGCACTCATGCAAACCCTGTAGATGTCTCTGGTGAAGGTTGTGGCCCCGAGGAATCTGAGAGTGTGGAGGAACTACCAGGTGCAGAGGAATCTCGCCTTGGAAACAAATGCGCCAGCCGACGAGGGACATATCTACCTCTACCATGAACTTTTTATTACTATGTAGTAGTAGATATAAAATTTCTAGCATGATTTTTATGCAAATGATCATTCATTTGATATACATATATCAGGTAACAATTATTAAATATTATTATTGACTTCCATAATATTATATTTAAAATACATATTCAATTTCGATTGGTGCATCAATTTGATAGGTGTGTGTATGCATAAGTTTCTAATTTCAACTAACATGTTATTTTTTAATTAAATGCTAGACAATATATTTATAAACCAATAATATATAAATTAGAATTAATACACACACACACACACAATGCATATCACATGCATTCATGTCAATTATTTTTATTATTTATTTTTTATATGATAAATGTCTGTTCTAATTTATTTGTTAGAATTTTATAAATCATTATATGTTATCTAATTTAATTTTATGTTTCACCATTTCTATTTAATTAACTTTATCATATATAATAAATTTTAATATTAATTACAACACATTATTAAAAATACAAAATAAATAACATAAAAAAAAATGCCGTCGATAGAGAGGGTGCGGTAAATATACCGCCTCTCTCTCTTCTCCCCTAAAATAGGCCCAACATTACTATCACTAAAATGCAGCAGATTCTCAATTTCATCTCCAACAATTTGCACTATAATTCTATACCAAAAGAGAATATTTCAGAATATTCATTTTATTTCATTTACAACTATTATTTTATAATTGATAACATATAATGATTTATAAAATTTCATTTAATGAATATCTATATTTAAATTCAAATTTTCATAATAATTATGAAAATATTTTTTTAACATATATATTTGAATTAATATAAAATTAAAATACGATTCATTAAAATATTACAAAAACAAATATAAAGTTACATTATAATATATGTTTGGGAATTTTTCCGAACTTGGAGGGAGCGAAAGTGGCCTTTTAGATTATTAGGAAAATATTTGTATCTTTGTATTTTATTTTATGCGTATTTTTATATTTTTATTTTAATGTACTTTTATCTATTTTAGTATTTTTATGTATTATTAGGGAAATATTTATATCTTTTTATTTTATTTTATGCATATTTTAATGTTTTTATTTCATACACTTTTATCTATTTTAGTATTTTTATGTAGTTTTATTGTTGGTGTGATTTTATTTATTTCAGTTTTTCTTATTGTTGGCCTAAATTTTATTTAATTTAATTTTATGTATCAACATTTGTATTTAATTAAATTTATCATATATATTAATATTAATTATAATATATTATTTAAAATACAATACAAATAACATACACAAAATACAAAACAAAACAAAAAATAAAATATAACACACAAAAAGAAAAAAAAATCAAGATGCCATTGAGGAGAGAGAGACATACACAAAATACAAAAAAAAAAAGATATAACACACAAAAAGAAAAAAAAATAAAAATCAAGATGCCGTTGAGGAGAAAGAGACGGTATATACCGTCCCTCTCTCCGTTCCCCTAAAATAGCGTCCCATATACAGCTGCCTTTGGAGACCAATTTCACCGCAAAATAATGAAATGCCGCAGCGGCTGGAGTTGCTCCAACGATCTGAAATCGACAGAAATTGGATCTCTCTTTTTTTTTTTTTTTTTTATCAATTGAATTAATTTTTGTTTAGTATTGCGAAAGAAACGCTTTGGAGCAAACGCGTCTTTATCCACTCACCAATTTTGAATTAATTTCAAATATACGAACAAATTGATGGTAGGGGAGTTGTAAATTCGAATGCTTTTAATTACTAATTTCATTCCAGCAGTTGTGCGCTAATTTTCAGAGTGAATAGTTTTCTAGGGGTTTGAGACTTCCCCAATCCCCCCCCCCTCTCTCTCTCTCTCTCTCTTCGTTATTTCACTCTCTCACCAAAATTATAAAAATCCCTCGACCATCTCTCTCTATCGTCTCTGTCTCTCTTCAGACTTCAATTTCCGCCTGCGGATCTATCTCCTGTTCGAGGTCAATATTTTACTTCCTTTCCTCTTTTTCTATACATATATGGAGCACATGCTTATGTGTGTATTTATGTATCTACTTGTTTGGGCGTCTAGTGAACTGGGAAATGATAATTGAAATTGTTATTTAGGGTTTAGCTTTCGGGATTATTTTTTCTTCTTGCGTGCTACTTTCATTTTTTTTTTTTGGTCTGTGCAATTTGAGTGTTTTTTTTTTTGGGGGGGAGGGGGTGGTTGTTACACGCCCTTTGTATTCCTGTTTCTCGTGATAGAGTTCCAACTTTTTCTTGCTGCGGAAAATGTTCTTCAAGAGTTGTTGTCCTACCTGAAATTGAACCCTGCTCATCATTGTGCCTCCAGTTATGTGGAAGTGCTAGCAGCTTTAGTTTGTTCAGTGGGAGAATTTTGTTTTGTTTCATACGGAGAGGTAGTACGAGAATTGGTTGGATTGTCCTGGAACGGTCGTTTCGGTTCTTTATTTTCTCTTATTTTGGTTTTGATGTTGTGCTTGTTTCAAGAGACATCATTAACTGAAGTTAGTTTCGGTAAGATAGTAATTGACTAGTACTCTCGAGGTTATCTTGTGGATTCTATTTAGTGGACCTGCTTCCTGGAGTTGATGCATTTTTATGATTCTGGTTGTTTTCTTTTATTCAACTGTCCTGTAGTTGAATTCCTCGCTCTGGTTTAGAATATAGTCTTTGTAAATTGTAATTTTATCTGGCCTTTTTATTATCTTCTTCTGCAGCCTATTTTGTAACTGGCTTCTTATGCCTTATACTTTTCAGATTTTATTAGTTCACAAGGGGGCTCCGAAGCCTTTTGAAAAGGGAAAAGGAAACCTACTGCTTGACGAAAAGTTCACTTCATGACCTTTTGACATTTTAATGATGTCAGGATTGCTCAATGTACTAGCAACGTCCATTTCAAATTCTATGATTGTATTACATACCACATAGCATTAACTTATTAGAATTGCCTTTTAATTTTGATGATTTTTGTCATTGGTGATTTGGTGTTAGTTTTTGTTGGTGGGATATGAAATAAATCTGCCTAGGATTGACAGATACCTGGCATAGTTGATTCTTCTATTAAACTTCTGCCATGTTGATGCATTGTTGATAAATAGTTTCTTTATGGGCTTCTATTTTTTTTTTTTGGTAAATAGGGTATGCCGTTTCATGTGTCCTCAGTGTCTGCATATTATATGATTTGTTGTGCAAGTCCTTTCCTAGATGCTGAAGTCCTAAATTTGTTAGAAAAGGAGTTGATTTGTAAAGATATGAAATTTTGATCCGGAGAAGGTCACACGAATGCTCTTTCCTCTGCTTTAGGAGTTAACTTATAGGATTACATAGTTTTTTCTCTCAGGATACATTGAATATAACCAACACTTAAACCTTGTAATTTATTGCATAATGTCGATTCCTTTCCTCTTAATATGCTTATTGCAAAAGAATTGACTGAAGACGACCTTTGGACACTATGCCTTTCGTCAGAGGATTTAATATAGTTCATCAGATAGTCCTTGTGATCATGATTACATTTGAGTTTTCCTGATTTTAATCTGCAGTGGATTTCTGCTTGGATCATTTAACTGACTTGATATAGATGAATGAACTTAATCTCTACATGAGTTCATAATGGTGTTTGTTAATTCATTCACAATCACACATTCACTGCAGTCATCACTGAACGGATCTACTTCAAGTCTTCCTGACAGCACAGGGCGTTCATATTCTTCATCATTTTCTGTACAGTCTGGTGCTGGTTCTCCTGTTTTTCATCACAGTGGTGAGTTTGCCTGTTGGAATGGTCAAAGCTTGTTTCTTGTCTAAATATCTGTGACTGTGACAATTAGCAACTTCTTTGCAGGAAATATTCAGGGACTGCATAATCTTCATGGAAACTTCAATGTTCCAAACATGCCGGGTGCACTCGGATCAAGAAGTACAACTATGAATAACATTGCTTTGAGTGGATTGCAACAAGCTTCTGGCAATCTTTCTACTGGGCGTTTTGCATCCAACAATCTTCCAGTTGGTCTTTCTCAGGTGCAATTTTTTGTTGTAACAGTGCATTTCGTGTTGGAGATCTTGGGTTACATTTTGAAATCTGATTAAATAATTATGTAATATATAAATAGAAAATCTGAAGTGCTTTGGTGTGTAAGTGTGTTGAACCTTCTACAATTGGTGCTCTGGGTTAGCTTAACTGCCTGCTACTTATTTCTTTTGATTTGCAGATATCTCACAGCAATGCGCATGTTCATTCAGGGATGGCGAGTAGAGGTGGTATGAGTGTCATAGGAAACCAAGGGTATAGTAGCAGCACTAATGGAGTTGGTGGTTCTATCCCTGGGATCCTTCCAACATCCGCAGCAATTGGAAATCGGACGTCTGTTCCAGGTCTTGGTGTGTCTCCTGTCTTAGGAAATGCAGGGCCACGGATTACAAGTTCAATGGGTAGTATAGTTGGTGGGGGCAACATTGGCCGAAATATTAGCTCAGGTGGAGGCCTATCTGTGCCTGGGCTTGCTTCTCGTTTGAATTTAAGTGCCAACAGTGGTTCTGGAAATCTAAATGTGCAAGGACAAAATAGGCTGATGAGCGGTGTGCTTCAACAAGGTAATGCATTATGCAATAATAGTTCTCTGCTGCTAACAAGCGGTTACAGCATTTGCAATGTTTCAATTAGAAGTATTACTTGTTTATTGATGTTATTAGATTTTACTTCAACTTGCTATTCTAATATATATTACATTATGCATGACCTTTTCCCGTTCTGTATTGTAGCTTTTGAATGGTTTCCTGTAGTTTTTGGCCTGCTCTTCATTTTGATATATCATGAAATTCATATATAACTGATGGCTTAGTTTCACATAGATAAGGATAGAAGTTTTGCAATCTTGTAAGCTGGTACATTTTGTAGCCAACCAAACTGATGCACGCTGTGTGTATTTAGAGTACCGAGTTAAAATAAGGACTCTAAAAGCATCATTTGTTGAATGAACTGTGTTTGGGTTTAGAAGGAAATATATTTTCTCATTTGGAACTTGAAAATCAATCAGTTATGATGGCAGTATCAGATTGGCTAATTGTTTGTTTTGTCATTTGGAACTTGAAAATCAGTATTCAGTTATGATGGCAGTATCATGATTATCTGAGCTGCTGTTTACATACTGATGTTTTAATCATTGATTAAAAAGGCGTTTTTGAGGCGCGCCTCAGACGAGGCGATCGAATTCCGCCTCTGAGGCGCCGCCTCAGCCTCTCTGGTGAGGCTTACGCCTCGGACCGTCCGAGGCGGTCGAGGCGGTGAGGCGGTTCCGAGGTGGGCGCCTCAGTTCTGGGCCAAATCTGAGATGTATTTTGGTTTTTTGTGTGGGCTTTTTTGTCTGGGCTTAAATTGGGCTTTGATTAATAAATGGAAAAAATAAAAAATAACCTTTAAAATATACAAATAATTGAAATAAACATAAAAAAAAGTGTTTCTGCCCTAATCGCTAAGTCAGCGACGCTGCGTCCCTCCCGCGCGCCTTCTCCCACTCCCAACCTGCGCGCCTTCTCCCACTCTCCCGAGCAGCAGTCCATTTTTATGTTATTTTAGGCCTTTATTATTTAATATTTGAATTGTGTGTTAATTGATGTGAATTTGATTAGTCAAATTGATATAGTATTATATATATATATATATATATATATATATTTTCCTTCTTGTATTGAGGCGTCCGCCTCGGTCCGCCTCGAGGCGCCCGCCTCGTGAGGCTACGGGCAACCGCCTCGAGGCTTAAATCGCCTTTTAAAACCTTGGTTTTAATGTTAGTGCATATGTTCATTATATGATTATATTTTTCGAAATGATATTATTCATATATGCTGAGCACCTTTTGTTTGCTTGTTGTTCAGCTTCTCCACAGGTATTGTCAATGTTGAGCAATTCCTATCCTACTGCTGGTGGTCCTCTGTCTCAAAACCATGTTTCTATGAATAATCTTACAAGTATGGGCATGTTGAATGACATGAATTCCAATGATGGTGCCCCTTTTGATATTAATGATTTCCCTCAGCTGACTAGTCGTCCCAATTCATCTGGAGGCCCTCAAGGACAAATAGGTAACCACCAGTCAGGTTATTTTCCTGTAGAACTAATGCAAGCCTATTTATTTCTGCTGAAAGATGCATAATATCTTGAAACATTGCAGGTTCATTGCGCAAGCAAGGCCTTAGCCCTATTGTTCAACAAAATCAAGAGTTCAGTATCCAAAATGAAGATTTTCCAGCGTTACCTGGATTTAAGGGTATTTATCTCTACTTATACATTTATGCTCAAAGTTCTGTTGTATTTATGTTATTTCCCCTTGTTCACGTACTTTTCCCCATTACACTGCTTTGTGCTCAAACTTTCAATTTCATATTTCTCTTAATCTTTTGTCCTTATTTCTAATCAATAAGGGGACCTCTTATAATATCAGCCATTCATATATTGTATTGCTTTATCAATTATGGTCCTCTTTAAGTGTTCACTATTTATTCCTGTGTGAAACCTGGTTTTTGGAGGAATAGTATCCTAGAGATTCAGGGCAAAGAGATTGCGGCCAAATTAGAATTTTTTTTTTTATTTGTTGAACTCTATAAACACTCATGTTACAGGCTTTACTGGAAATGGTAATCTCTTGGAGAAGATCTACTATTTTAAATTTGAATTCCAACCATTGCCTTTTGGCATGCTTGCTGTTTGGTTTTCTCAACTTCTCTTTATCATTTGATCAAAACGAATTTATTGTATTAATCTAGATCATATTAAGTTCATCTGCTGATTTGATCATGTCGACCTCAATCCTCATGCATATGATGTGACTTGGTTAGTTTTGGAGGTTGCAGTATAATTTTCCCTTTCAAGTGATAGTAGTTTTTTCTTTTTTTTGTCAAGATTTTTATTACCTATTGGTTTTAAGATAGAATCATGACTTTGCTGTTGAAATCATCGCGGATTTTTGTTGCCTTCTTTTCTATCAGAACCTTTCTTTAATATATTTAAAAAATTATCTTGCTTTGTTCTGGTCTTTTGGGCTTTTTACTCCATGATGTAATGATATTAATCATTCTCAGGTGGCAGCGTTGATTTCTCAATGGACATGCACCAGAAAGAACAAATTCATGATAATTCTGTTTCTATGATGCAGCCTCAACATTTTTCTGTAAGGGGGGATTCTTTATTCATGTATGATTCATGTATAACTCTTCAGTTTTTTCTCAAGTCTCTCTGATTTGAATATTCAGATGGGACGGTCTGCTGGTTTCAACTTGGGTGCAACTTACTCATCCCATCGGCCACAGCAGCAGCAGCAACAACAGCAACATACTCCATCAGCAAGTGGTAGTGGTGGACCTTTTTCAAATGTAAATAATCAAGATCTGCTTCATGTGCATGGTTCGGAGATGTTTCCATCATCACATTCGAACTATCATTCACAGGTGTTCTAAGGCACATTCTAAAATTGTTTTCAACTTTTTGGTCATTTTCATTCTTGCAAGCTGGAATATGAAGTTCGGAATAATAGCTAAAATTGCAACCTGAGTGTATAAGCCACAAAACTCTTACACTATCATCATTTGTTTTCTCATGTATTATATTTCATCTCGTGTTTTTTAGCAGCTATTTTTTTTTTCTTTGTTCATGGAATATTTGAGAGCCAGTTAATAATCCGGCTTTCGAATGTTTACCTGACAGAGTCTATGAACTCAAGCTTGAAAATTTCACGTGACCATGCAGCTACACTTGTTTCAGATGTGTATTAGATATTTCAGTTGAGCTTCACATATTAGATCTAGAGACCAGTTTAGAACCTGCTGATTGTGAAGGATGACTACCTGAGCTTGTAGATGAGTCACAGCTTTATTTTTAATATAATTATTTGTAGATTCCCATAGTAGTCTTACATGATCTTATATGTCTAATGTTATTGTTTTCTTTTTAAACGATTCAGAGCAGTGGACCCCCGGGAATAGGATTGCGGCCCCTAAATTCTCCGAGTTCATTATCTAGTATAGGGTCGTATGATCAGGTTTTACAACAATATCAACATCATCCAAATCAATCCCAATTCCGCCTTCAACCAATGTCTGCTGTTGGTCAGCCTTTTAGGGATCAAGGAGTGAAGCCCATGCAGGCTGCCCAGACAGCTTCTGACCCATTTGGCTTGCGTGGGTTGTTAAGTGTTATAAGAATGAGCGATCCTGATTTGACATCTCTTGCACTTGGAATTGACCTAACTACACTTGGATTGAACTTGAATTCTGCTGAAAATCTTCACAAAACATTTGGTTCCCCATGGTCAGATGAGCCTGCTAAGGGTGATCCAGAGTACGCCGTGCCTCAATGTTATTATGCTAAACAACCACCACCTTTAAGTGTGAGCTTTTCATTACCCTATTTATAAACTGCTTTACGTTTCACTCATTTTTTTTATGCTGAAATGTGTTGCCATTGGCTGCAGCAAGCATACTTCTCAAAGTTACAGTTAGATACATTGTTCTATGTTTTTTATAGGTAAGCCTTGTGTTAAACATCAATTATTACTTCTAATCTGTTACTTCAAATATGACATACTCATTATCTTATTGATTTTTACACAGTATGCCAAAGGATGAAGCCCAATTATATGCAGGAAATGAGTTGTATGTTCTCTTCACTTGTGCTATGCACTATATCATTGCATATTATTTGCTGTTGTTGCCATGTCAGCAGTAAATCTACAAACATTTTTACATCACATGATAATATCTTGTTGTGCCTGCTCATTCTGAGTGCCGCTACTATCACGGTTGAATCTAATGCTGATAAAGGTCGAAGTTTATTGAACTGCTCTCATGTAATTTTTCAGATATAACAGAGGCTGGTTCTATCATAGAGAGCTTCGTGTGTGGTTTACAAGAGTTAGCAATATAGAGCCTCTTGTAAAGACAAGTGCTTATGAGAGAGGCTCTTATATCTGTTTTGATCCAAACACATGGGAGACAATTCGGAAGGTCTGTTGCCATTTCTGCATTTCAATCTGTTATCTAGTTGGTTGCTTGATCTTGCAGGGTATCATTTAATTAATTTGATAGAGAATATTGAATGAGCTGTGCAATTTATGCAGGATAATTTTGTTCTTCATTATGACATGTTGGAAAAGAGACCAGCTCTACCTCAACATTGACAAATATGCTCTCTGTAAATTTTCAGGTTTACCCTGTTCTTTAGGATAGAGGCAAGCTTGCTTTTATTCTTCTCATGTCTGACCATTGTAAGCAATCATAGCAGCATCGTGTCTTATTGCTAGTTGTAATTTCCCTGTATTTTTTTTATGGAAGTAAGCATCAATAACTTAGCTTAGTTGCTGTGCATTTTTTTATAACCCTATATAGTTCTATACCATTTAAAGGATGCATTGCCGGCATATAAATTATGTTAGAATTCACCTATTTGGAAACTTCTAGCGTGAAAATCCCCAATTTTCTTATTCTATGTTAGTCTTTTAAGTATTTAAACTTTTTAAAAGCAGATGCCTCTCTTTTCTGTTTTTTCACATTCTCAGTTGAAAATAATGACTTCTTGGGTGTTTACAGTGCTTCGAACTTCAATGTTTGTAGACTCATGTATTTTTTATTCTGAAATTTTTTTTCCAGTATGCCCAGTTGAGGATCTGCAAGTACTTTATGTCCCATGGTATGGGATGCCTTCATGCTTCTAATTATGTGTATCTGGGTTCTTAATTATCTTTATTTGTAGAATCCACAGCTGCAGTGATCCCCCCCCCCCCCTTAAATTCTAATTCTAATCATGTTTCAATTTTCTTTGATTTTATTGTGAAAGTAGTTGCATGCAGATCAAAATGAATGTTTATTGTTGTCGATTTCTTGAAGTAAAGACATTAGTCAGTAGCTGTAAATTTATTCTTGTTATATTTTTCAATATCTCGGTGAATTTTGTTCATTGTATACATATTATTTGTATAAAATAGTTTATTCTCTTTTGTAAATTTAAATCCATCTCGATATTTGTGAAAATAAGAATTGAGTGAGGATCCTAATGTTTGTCTAAGAACGGGTGGATAAAATAAATGTTGCACATTACAGGCAAATGAAAGTGACGGCATCAGGTAATGCGAAAGCAATTTCATCTTTTATAATAACCATATAACGTTTACAGAAGATTGAAACGTAGATCGGGCGATGGAAATTGGAGAATTTCTAGGCAATAATCCGAATAAATTGATGCATTCCAAATAAAATAAGATCGCTACTAACTAAACTAATTATCTGATTTTCCCGTGCCAAATTCATGAGCCCTATCCTTTTCTCGGTTAATAATCTGATGAAGCTCCTCCAAATCCAAATCCGGAACCATGGAGTGGTCGTTGCTTGCATGGATGGGGCTATGATGATCTCCATCATCTGCATAGTGATGGATCAGCTCCTCAAGTTCATCCAATTCCATATCCGGAACCATGGACTCCTCCTTTGGTTTGATATCAATCGCGTTAATCTCAACGTACTCATCTTCTTCATCGTCTTTCTCTGCTGGTGGTGCACTGGGGTGAGCTGTTTGGATATATTGTTGTCCGTCGCTGCCATTCCCTGTTTCTGCCTCCGTTCCTCCTTGGTGGTTTGCTCGTCTCCGGATCACCCAAAATACGACAACCACGACTATTACAGCAACAAGGAGAGGTATTCCCACAGCTAGGCCTATGATGGTGGCTTTCGAGATGCCATTCTTGCCGGAGTCAAGATTTGGGTTTCCAGTTATGCTGTTAGGGAATCAAATGTATTTGTAAGAAATTAAATAGATGGAGCTAAGAAAGTAAGTGTACAATACATACTCATATGCAAGTTTTCTGTTGTTGCGTATGCTGGGTGGAACTACTCCGGAGAAATCATTGTATGAGAGGTTGCTGTACAAACAACTATGAATCAATCAATCAACGTCTTATAGCAGTTGCATTATTGTTACAAATAAACTTACAGTGTCCTTAAATTTGGTAGCTGCCCAAGGAAAGCTGGGATTTCTCCAGTTAGATTATTCTTGCTCAAATCTCTGTAAAAAACAAAGAATTACTAGTATTAATCTTTCTTTTAAGAACATATTTATGGAAAAAAGATGGTGTGGGTGTTGTTTGAGTTACATGTCTACAAGGGCTTGCATTTGGCTAAAATTAGGGAGAGGGCCATTCAGTTGGTATCCCGACAAATATCTGCAACAGAAGAGTTGAGAATGATATGGATCAATAAGTAATTACAAGGCAGAAAACATACGTACATGGAAGTGACTCTGGGAGGTTGAGTGGCCGTGCATCCCAACCACTGCCACACCGTGTCGACGGGGAGACACGGCTCCCCGCTCCACCCCTTGAGTCTATCGTAACTGCTTGTGAAGCTCATCACTCCATTCACTGCTCCAAAACACATTACTTTCATTCATGCTACTAATTAATCTTCATGTATGTATATTAATATAGCTTCTTACAGTCTCTTTGATCAGTTCCTGTCGTGACAAGGGGATCACTGGCCGTATATATTTCAATGGCGCTGATGATTGGTGGCAGCGTCGACTCTGCTGTCGGCCGCAGCTCAATGCTTAAGTTGCTGCTCGAAACCTGCGCAAAAGCTGCCTGTGTATTGCAGGAATAGTCGTCGGAGGGTGTGATGGTGCCGACGTTGATGCCACCTACGTACATGTCGAAGGATCTCGTGTCTGAGAACCCTGCATCCATTTGTGTGAAATAGGCCTCGATGTAGATAGGTGTGGCGGTTTTGATCGGATTGAACGACAGAAACAGTGAGGTTGCGTTGTCTTGAGCTTCTATGGCATCTTCAATGGCAGAGAGTGGAGCATTTTGATCACAACTGTAAACAGAACCTCCACTAGTGTTGAATGTACCCGGTATAGATATCGCTTCCCATATCCTGTTGCAGCTGTCTCCGCCTACATACCTGTTACATTTTCCGTGTTACGTCTCGTATTTTTCACTATTCAAGAAAGTGTGTGTGTATAATCTCACCCTAGAATCCCATTGTTGGGACCATAGTCGTAGCGGTAGCTTTTGAGCCAGGCCATATCATGACTCATTACTGTATACATATCGTAAGAAATTGTCCATGATTCGAGTGAGGAAATGAATGGGAACTGATCATTTTGCGTTCGAGCTAAGCAGACGCTGATGTTGCGATTTTGAGTCCAGTAGAGAATCTCATAGTAGGTATAATCAGTAGATGAAGTGACAACAGTAGTCCATTTATTCCCATCAATCTCGAGATCAAAAGTTGGAGGCCTAGAAAGGCCATCATAATTTGCATAGAGAAAAGCAGCCCTTATGAAGTATCCATAGCTGCTAGTTCTTGGCAGTGTGTAGCAGTTCTTGTTCTGATCTGTGAAGACTCGAAGTGTTTGGAAAATGGCCAAAGATGTGGTGGTGTCGTCGGGGATGACACGGTTCGTCCCCGACTTAATGAACTCTTCATCCGGTTGCCAGATGAGTCCGAATGTTGCAGTGCTTCTGTTCGATCCACAATCTATCCCTATCCATGAATCTGGTTGACCTGCACAAAATCAATCGTTGTATCAGAACCGTTGATCTCGTCATTTTTGCTTCCAAGAATGTGATGAGAGATGAATATTACCTTGTGCAAAAAATTTAAGATTGAGCAGCGCCAGAACTAGATAGATTAATGACTTCTGCATTATAGCTTATTTCTCATTCAGTTGGTGGTGGAACAAAATGGATTAAATTTCTAGTAATCGATCGCATCATGATTTTCGTAGCTGCAACGCTTTCCAAGTAGATTGAGACAAAGATATCTGGTTTGAGAATAGACCTTAAGTTATATTTATGAGGATATACAACAACGAAAGATCATGTTGTGGCAGTGACAGCTTGCTTGGTTTACTACAATGTGGGAGCAAGACAATTTGCATAAGGTTAAAAACAACTAAAATCAAGATAACAAAACAAGAGTTATTGTGAGCACTACAAGAGGTAGCAATATGGACTGCCTAACATGGCGGAAAATCCATAATTGCTCCTCTTAAATTTGGGAAGGTTATTTTGATCATTTCAAACCAAAAAGAAAAAATATATAAATTACAATATATAACTTTGGCTGGTATTATTTTACTCAATTTTTTAAAATTTAGTATACCCCTCACCTTATTGGTTCAATTAAAAAAAATGAACTTGCAAAGGAAATCCTAACTTCGTAATGCTGAATGCCAAAATTTTCATTTCACGATGCATAGTGCAAAATCAAACGTGATTTTAGGGTGCAAGTTGTCAATTGAAATGCAGCATGCTCTCAATACAACCGAAAAACCTCTGCCATACTAAAAGGAAACAAGATTGAATCCAACATTTTCAGAGCAAAATGTGTGGGTCTACTTTTGCCTGTAATTGTTTTATCTACGACAGTCAGGATTGTGTGTTGCTCCCTAACACTAAGCTCTTCAATGCCGGCATTGAATCCTCAAGGAGCTCCCTCTTGCTCATAATTCTGTCTGACGTGCAGTCTTCTTCCTGAGGAGTGAAGCCAATGCAGCAATATAAAATTACTGTAATCGCATCATCATCAACGCCTACTCTAGACCGTCAGAAAAAGAAAACTACAAGAATGAACTTACGTTGCCAGTTGCCGACGCCATTAGAGATAGAAGGGTCACAGCTGCTTTTTGATAATCTGATAAGGTCTTAAATGCTGAATCATCCAGTTTATCCTATAAGAGTGACGCAGTGTAGCGAGGCACCAGATCTCCATAATTAAGCTTTTATAATCATGCCATGAAAAAATATTCCAGAAAGTAAATCAAGAGAGATAACGAAGGATATTATTCATCTACATCACCAGAAGGATGGCAGACTACCTATGAGGTTACTTAAAGCATTAGTATGAAGTGTCTGGTATTTTTTTTATTGTGACCCTAGTTTCGGGTATACTGATGCCTCCATATATGGCACGGCATGTCCTCTATTTCGTATTAATAATTGAAAGATTGTGGCATTATGGAATTAAAAATGAAATCACACCTTTAATCGAGACACAGCAACTGAAATTGCCCTGCCAGGAGCTTGAAGAGCTTTTCCATGTATCTGCATGGCATTTGTAACGATTAAAGTTTCAGGAGGCAGAGAAAAATAATGTCACATCTAGTCCATTGATGCCAACTAGTTCAGTGGAAAACAAAGCTGACCTGAACATATAGTAAAGAAACAACTTTCGCCAGAAGGGCGACAGGATCAGTTTCAGCAGAAACTTGAGATGTCAAATCCTGAAAATCTCAGAATACAGGGATCCTTTTATATTAAAATAGAACATAAAGATACATCAGCCATTTATGCAACTATTCAGAAGAACGCCACAATGGTGCTCATCTAGACCTATAATTATGAAAGAGCATAATCCAATGATAAGTATGGAAGAACTCACTCATATGCTCGAATGTTCGGTCTGCGAACACCCAGCGCACACAGTTAACATTTGAGAAAAAATTAGTTACAGGCAGAGCTCTCAACATGTGGGCATACCTTTCTATAGGAATGCAGAAGAGTCCTCTCCAACTTCTTATCAAGTTTCTTGAAAATTAAACCACTGCCAAATATGGGAAGAAAAATAAAATTTTGATTCCAGGTACCAACACTTGAAAATCACAACTGCATTTGCATCTTCTTTACCTTTCCTCTACAAATTCCCTTGCTGCATTTATGAATGATTCCACCAGCTGTCATTATGAAAATTATAATACGCATCAGTTAGAGAACTCAAGTACTAGACAGGCAAGCTATCTGGGGTACATGTAACTGTATAAATACAAAAGGGACTCCATTAACCTTCCCCTCTAAAGTTTCAACCAGCGCAATGGCCTTGACTGACAAAGACCCATGCAAACCCTTTGCCTGCGAACAAAATTATGAGAACTAGAAATCCGGTGTATGAATGGGGAAAAGTGTAGCATAGTCTGTTCTAAGGGATTTACCAGGGTAATCCTATCTGCAGAGCTCATTGCCGCAGTTTCAAGATTTTGAGATCCCTCAAGTTGAAGTCCATTCTTCAATTTGTTGTGCATGTCCTGCATACACAACTCGGAATATTAAAGCCGGAATGACAACCGTTTCATGCTCCAAAGAATAAAAACAGTAAACTGTCTGCATAATTACCAAATGAACTAAGAGAGTGTCCACAATTGGGGTGGCTGCGGTCCGTATCAAGTGTTTATGTAAGAGAACCTATCATGGAAAAGGAAAATGCTTTTTTATGTGTCCACAGAAGTACCAGATTACTGCTAAACTTGAGAAAATATCTTACAGCAGTGGGCGGATCATCTTCGAACAAATCTAGCGCCTTTTCATATAATTGAATGTTTAAGAATGCCTGGGGTGAAGGATTTAATCAATTAATATCATTTCCAAAACAGTACAAAAGCAGTGTATCTCCAATCAGCAGAATATAAATTTTCAGCAAAAGAAAATTAAACGTGAACCCAGATTAGAATATTTGTACTGTATATATCATGCAAAGGTCAGGAACATTTCAACAGATAAACAAGACTTTTAGGCAGGACATGGTAAAACCTGGAAGCATAGATTCTGTATCCTATCACGGAAATTACAACATTATCCTCCACAGTCCAGACACTTGAGGATATACAAAAACCATACACATGTTATGGATCCGAAGAAACAAAAAATATAGCTGCCGCTACCTCATCAAGCTTACGCTGTAAATCATCAAGCAACCGTTTCATTTGCTGAGCATTCTCCGTAAAAGCAGCCTTTCTTCTTTCCATCCATGAATTTAGGAGCATGGGTCTCAAATAGTTGGCCAGAGGTGCAAGAACGGTCTCAGGATCATCCAAACCTACTTAAATGAGCATTGTCATATCAACCAAAACTGAAATAAATATTTCAAATAGGAAGAGACCAAGAGGAAATCACCTTGCTCCTCTAAATCTGGGATCATTGACATTATCTTCTGAATTAATGATTCTTCTGATAGAAAGCTAGGTTGGTCCAATCTCTCAGTATCTTTTTTGGCACCTGACCTTGAATCCGAAACCTGTGCACCTGGGTTACCCTTTCCCTTTTTTTGCTTTTTCTTAGAAGATTCTTGGAACTCTAGACCACTTTCAGCAATCCCAGCCTTTGCATTCCCAGATGCTTTTCCTTTTTTCTTCTTGGATCCTTTTTCTGAAGCTGATTTACCTATGCCACTTCGATTATCATATTCATCTTGGTCAGCTAGATTGCTGCTGTCATCATGTCCCTGCCTGGCTTCTTTGATGAGATGTGAAACGTCTGACAACCCAACGGCACTATTCCCAGCAAGACTAATGTTCTCCATCTCTTTCTGAATACTATCAAACAAATGCTGCAGTATATTGAATGAAAAACACGAAGTAAATAGGTATCAGTGGAATCACAATAGTGATGCTACAGTATGACCTTCCCAATTCCTTATGGCTGCATTAACCATTTTATTCAGCAACTTCATATGAGAATGGAAATCTTAAAAAATATATAACTACTTTCAAAATTGCATGAAGGAAAAGTGTAGGGATATTTCAGGAAATGCTACAAATGTTCATCAAGTTCTATTTTATGTTTCTGGTTATTTATAAAATTATCCTGAGGTGAATGCTAAGAATAGAGATCCCGAGGTACAAGCTTTCTTCTTTTTAGCTTCATTAGGTGCAAAATATATGTAGTATGAAATAGCAATGCCTAGTTATAAACAATTTATTGAGCGAACAAGTCCATATCAATGGCCTAGTTTAATGTTCATATACACACACCGGATAGATCATGACAATATTCCATCAAGAAACTTCCAGGATATTCTTAGATGTTCTATGAATATCTGTTGCGTAAAAAACAAGAGCATTTATCCACTGACAAGAGATTGAATAAATAAGATCGGAGTTTGGCTCCATCTTTTTTGCATCAAAAGGTTAAGAGGGACACAAGGAAAATTTTAGTCCAGATAACCAGGCCAATAGATACCAATTTTGGGAAGACTTGAAAAACATTTATCTGCAGACAACATAAGTGTCTGAGGTAACTGTGACCAAGAACACTGAGTTAGATGCAACAATATTCTCATGGTACCCCAATAGTATGCTTACAGGAATAAGTCGTGTATCTTCAGGAAAATATAAATATCTACAAAGGACAGTAAAATATAATTCTCGTTTACCCACTTTGAAGAGAAAAAAATAGGTGAAAATAAAAGAAGAGAACAAGACAGCGAGAAAAAGTGAATCAATTGTAGCAAAAGCTATTGTAAGAACTGAATAAGAACCCTGAGAATTTGAATTTTGACTCTTGATAAGACACATTCCAAGGAATTTTAAAACACTTACCTTCACAAAAGTATCACTGAAAATATATGATTCCCCCAGAATATGTACTTTGCTAGACTGAAAGAGAGGATAAGTTAATCAGAGAAGTAGAAGAAAATCATGCACCAATGAGCAGCAAATAATAGTGAATGTGTAGGATAAATCACCTTCAGGGCTCTTTGAACAGATGGACAGAGTGAAAGAATCTTAGATGCATCTTGGGATGTAAAGGATGCGGGTAAAATTGTAAGTGAATCAATCCTGCAAGGTGTGGGAAAGGGGGAGATGCAATTATGTTTTGAGGGTAAGAAGTGGAGGTAAGAACACACATATGAGAAGCAAAAATGAGAAAAGGATAACCACAATATTTATCGAAGTTATGTTTTGCTTCAATAATAGATATGTCACATGCGGTTGTAATGCAGGTAGTCTCAATATTGATTTTGCTTCTATCAGCTCCAGTTTTCAATTTATTTTGCTTTAAAACTAGTAATTGTACAAGGCACTTCACTGTTTCTCATAAATGAAACCAAATCTTGGTCAGGAAACAAAAACTAGCATTCGTATTAGTTCAGTTCTGTCTATTCCATCTAGCCAGAGTGTCAGACAATATTGACATGCTTTTGATTCCTTGAACTCGCTTAAAACAAGGATCCCCTGTTTCAAACAAAGTTCTAATCATTACCAGAGCAATGGTCCTACTATTTGACTAATATGTGAAAGTTATCCACATTTTTCTTCATTTGATAAATCTGGGCCAACTACAATGTGCAGTAGCAACTAAAAGGGTATTTAAAAATAGAACTAACCAGCTGCCACATTCAACAGCATCATCCACAGAAGCATCCAACATTTCAATCAGTGAACCATGAACAAAGACAGTGGCAAGAGGCTTTCCTTCAGGATATCTAGACTGCATTAATCAGTGATGGAAAAGAATTATAAGAAAATTGCCAAAAGGATAAATTATGTATTCAGAATATATGCTATTTTTGCTCAGGTCACTCAAAACCAGAGAGAGAATAAACAAATTCAAATAGATGAAGATACCTGCAAAAACTGAATAGGTTGTGGTATTCCAAGTTTTTGGAGAGTTTCATAACTTATGAAGGAATTCTGCAGTACAAAGAACAAAGATAATGGAGCACCCCATTGACTGTTTAATTTTTACACTGCTAACGACAGCTAGTAAGCACAAACATTTGTATTAGGATATCTAGAAAATGAGAAGTTTAGAGAATTCAGAATTTTGATAATCAAGTCTCATCCATGATCCATGTTGAGAGAGAGAGAGAGAGAGAGAGAGAGAGAGAGAGAGAGAGAGAGCAAAGAAGAAGTTCTGAACCTGCGAAAAGAAAGAGTCCACACACTCTTTTTGAGCCATAGCGAATACCTGTCAAATGGAAGACATCATAAACAAGATCTATACAATGTAAGCACTTAACCAGTGCAGATAAACATATTGACCCATAACCGGAAAAATATAGTATAAATTATGTACAGGAGAATCATGTCAATACCTTTAACTACAAAAAGTAATAAACATGCCATAATTTTTATTAAGGATGAATTAAATTTATACCACATGATCAAAAAACAAAACCACAATAAACATTTAGAACTTAAAAATATTGTTAAGAACGGGAATTTTCATAACAAAAAGTCATCTCACATACAGAAGGTGTCCAGTGTACTCCAGCGCGAAGCGAGCCAAGAATCTCTCCTCCTTTAACCAAACCATTAAACAATGACTGGAAAAAACTACTCTCAACCACCACACCACTGAACCCATCCATATCTTGCAACAGAACCTGTAGCGAGCTCCACCAAGCCGACAAATTCATAGGAACAGCTATCCCTCTTGCTGCACCGCGCACCATTGCATTCACACGTGCAACATATGCCGGTGTATACAACTGCCCGCCTTCAAGCCGACCCTTGACCTATACAAACATACAAAACACAGTCCAAATGAACAAGTCAAACAATTTTCCTAGCAAGTAAAAGAAAATAAAAAGGAACCAGGAGCTTATATAAGCACAATACCAAAGTCCCCAGACGGGGTTCTAGAACAGAGATGATCAATTCAGAGCCCACTTGCAGCTGAGCCGCAATCTCTGCCAACGAAATTTGGCTACATTCCTGGAGTCTTTCATTGATTTCCTCAGAAACAGTGTCCCAATAAGAATTCGAAATGATCTCGCCATTAATCAACACAAGCGAAGAGTTATTTGATACAACGTGCTGCGATTGTTTTTCGACATGGTACAAATCTACCCCTATGGTATCCGCCAAATCAATCAAAGATACTCGGCCTCTCTCATTTATTTCTGAAACAATTTCACTCCTCAATTGCTCCTAACGAAGCCAAAACACACACACACAGACACATGCAGATCAAATAAATAAATTAAACTTTGAAAAGAGAGAAATCAAGGATTAAAGATATATGTTAAACTAGAAATGATCAGTTAAAAAGATTACTGGAGTGATGTATTCTTTTCCGGAGGTGGTGTGGAGAAGTTCGAAGTCGATGATTTGGAGTTCCTGGAGTTTCTGGACCAATTCGACGACGTTTCGCTCGGACAAACGGATGCTGGATTTCGCCTGCTGTGCGAACTCGAATTGCCTCTGCAGTTCCAGCAGCTCCTCATCCATGGCTGCGGCGGCGGCGGAGGTGTGTGAGTCTGGACTTCAGGCGGTGGTGATCGTTGGTTGATGGGGGTATAATGTGTTGCTTTAGTGTTGGGGCTTCTTCGTAATTAGTGGCAACTAAATGGACTGGGTTTCGATACTAATAAACTTGAACAGTTATTCATCATTTATTCTACATTTTTTTTTACTCAAAAAAAAAACACACACTACATATTGTTACTATATTATTATATATATAGTTACTATATTTAATATAGTTTACTAATCTTTAGAGTTTGAAAAAAGACAACTCCTAAATTTGTGATTAATTTGAAGGTGCAACAGCTAAATATAAATTATTTGAAGTTGGTTCCTAAAACTAGGCAGAAAATAAAATTTGAAAATTAGAAATACTTCCCAGCAAAAAATAACATTGGATGCGTATATTAACTTTGTCATATTGAGTGGCTCAAAAAAAAAAAAAAAAAAAAAAACTTTGTCATATTGAGGCACACAACACAAAAATAAATAAAAATAAAATAAAATAAATCAATGGGACTGAAGCTAAATTCTAGAAGGTAAGTGAGCCCTTAAAAAGAAATAGTAATACTGCTAGATTGGGTGTGTTAGATAAATAAATAAAATAAAAAATAGCCCCCTTTCAAGAAGTAGATGTAAAATTCAGAGCATTTTCATTACATACTTCTCCAGTCGGTGTCATTTTTCAAGGAGGGGCTAATCAGCAATGACTCAAAGTGAAACTAATATGTACAAAATCATGTGATATTTGTAGGAGTTTTATTGACTCAAAACTCGTGTAGTAATATATGTTACCTATTAATTTGTGATCTAAAAAATAAAAGTTATTAATTTAGAATCTGATTAATTGAAACTATCAATCTTAAACTCAAAAACATGTATTTGAAATTTGAATTAATCGTATCTCGTCTTGTCATCTCTTTGATGTTATTTCACTTTTATTTTTCAGAACATTTTAATCTGATTGGGCCGAGTATAGGCGTGGCCCGTAATATCCATAAGTTATCTTCCCCTAATCATTTTATGGAAAACTCGACCGTGACCTGCCCCAATTCATACTTCGCAAATTCTCCTATACAACAGGTGCATGGGTCGGCCATCAGACGCTCCGACCCGCCCCGATTCGATCGGAACTCGTGACCCAACATTTAAATACATGCCTTGACCCATTTAACCTTTTTCTCCTATTTCGATCCCAACTCTAACCCTAGCTGCCCCCACCCTTCTCCTAATCTCTCTCTCTCTCTCTCTCTCTCTCTCTCTCTCTCTCTCTCTCTCATATTCTTCTATTCATCCGTCTGACATCACCGATTGTTCGCTTCGCCGGTGGCGATTCAACCTTTTGTCTTTGATCCGGTACGTGATAAGCTAGTCGTCCTCGTTGTTTCTAAACCTAGCATTCTGTCACTTTTCGCTCGCTCTATCTCTCTCTCGCTCGATCTCTTATTAGTTTCTGTGATTTTTTCAGCCCCGACGTCAACCATTCATTAGTTCACCGCCGAAACTTCAACGTGTGCTCGATTCTTCTATATTCGTCTTTCAATCCAGCCAGGTAATACATTATTTTCTTATTTCTTGTGTTGAAATTGTGTGTGGTTTATGTAGGGATTTAATTGCTAGGGTTTTGTTGTTTTTTTTCTATTTTTTTGTGTTTTTTTCCTGTATTAGGTCTTTTTTTCAATTAAGTGATTAGAATTGAGAAAACTAGTATACTAGAATTTCATGTAAATTTAATATGGATATATGCTTGTCAGATATATGATTCTAAATTTATTAAATCTGAATATTCTTCACGGGTACCTCTATATTTGAAAAGAAGTATCAAATTGGAGTTGACTTTGTATCTGAATTATTTTCTATGTGATTTTTTTTCTATTTTATGTATTCTTTCAATCTACGGGTACTACTGTAATTGAAAAGAAGTATCAAATTGGAATTGATTTTGTATCTGAATTGTTTTTATGTATTTTTTCTGTTTTATGATTTCAGTTTATGTGTCATACGATTTATTATGTTAAGTATCAAGTTAACATGATAATGAGTATCACTTGATGTAGAAACATGTATCACATTTCGAAGTGCTATGTTTATATATCTTAAGGGTTCAATTAGTTTTCATATTTAGTTTTGGTATTGTTTTTTATTTTTGTAGAATGTCTAGAGATGCTCATTTGTGCTTGATTGAAAATTATACGAGTCATGTTAAGTATTTTGTTATGAATGATTTTTTATTTTGATTTTTGAAATCATAAATGATGTTTCTATATGTGTTTTAGTGAGTTATATGCTATGAAATATATTGAATATGAATATATCTTTATGTGTACCGGTTAAATTGAAAATAAGTATCAAATTGATGTTGGTTTTTGTATTTGATTTATTTTTTATGTGATTTTTTGTGTTCTCTCTTTTTATCAACTTTTCAGAGATGTTGATTTGGCTACTTAATTTGAAAATTTATACAAGTATTATGAATCATTATGTTAAGTATCATTTAGCATGCTTATGAGTATTAATTGAAGTAGAAACATGTATCACATTGTTTTTAATATTTGCATGATTTATGTTGTTTTACATGGTATGCTTATCTGTTTAGGATTTATCTATCTTGTTTTGCCTCTGTCATGGTTTGACTTGTGTACATTTGTATATGGAGTATCAATGTTAATTCTGATTAGTACTAGATGAGATACTTGTAAGTATTAAAATTTTAGGTCAGATTTTGTTTTGTGTTTGTATGTGTTTGCATTTTCACTTGTTCCTATTGAGTATCGCATTGGAAACTCAATGGTACCACATACTATGTTATTTTCATGAGATGGGTCACATGTAAAGGTTTGATTGAGAGACTTATTCGTGTCCCAACTTAGGAAATGTTTGAATTATTTTTCTTATGTTTTTTGTCCTTTTAGTTTTATTTTCCTTATTTTTCCTAACTGATTTCTAATTAACTTTGTTTCTCAATTTGCAGTCTTATGGTTGGAAGAAGCTCCGATGACTGTATTGTGCTCATATCACTCTTGCAGGCACAAACGACTTGAGATTTGAAGTCCATAAGTCTGTCATTGCTAGATCAGTTAGCAAGTTAAATAAACTGAAAATGCAGGTACTGACAAGCTCAAAGTACCAACTGACCATCAAAGTATACATACCAAGTGAAGCTTTTCAGTCTACAGTTAGTGAGCTGAAGAGCATACCAGCTCAATGCACTTATTCAAATGTGCCAACTAATCATCAAAGATTAGAAATTCCAGCTGAAGAAGAGTACCAGTTGAAGAATGTACCAGTTCAAGGTACGAGCTGAAGGATATGCCAACTCAAGAAAGCACCAGCTAAAGAGTGAAGTACCAGTGGAAGATCAATTCTGAGAATATCAGCTGAAGATACACCAGTTCGATATCCAGACTGAAGAAAGTACCAGCTCGAGAAGTTCCAGCTGAAGGGACATCAGTCTAAACTACCAGTTGAAGGGACATCAGCTGAAGAAGACCAAACTGGAGCTCAGAAAGCATCATGATAGAGCCCAGAACTGCCAGCTGAAGATAGTCAAAACTGGAGCTTGCAAAACTGCCACCAAGATGTGCAGAACTGACAGCTGAGGAAATGTTCCGAACTGAAGAATTCAACTGCCAGCTGAAGCCCAGAACTGATGATCAAGAAAGAAGCCGAAACTGAAATTCAAATTTCAGATCTGCCAACATGAAGATCTTGAAGTTAATGCAACCAAGATCTTAAAACAAAAGCTTGTCAGAAGAACAAAGGCAGCTCAACGACTACTTTAATGAAAAACCCTTCAACGACTTTATCTCTCATCAATGGATCATTTATGATCATTCATTGAACTGCAACGGTCACAAGTCACTTGTGAACAAATTTTTTATGAGATCTTTTTACTAGACTTTTGCTTGCAAGACTTTTGCGAGACAAGTTCTCAAAGCCTTAAGCTCAAACTCATCCACAGCAAAAAGTCCCGACTGAGAAGAAGAAGCAAACTGCTCATCAAGCTAGCTGTTGAATAATTCCAGCTAGAGTCAGTCTCTCAGTTCTGCTATACACCGATCAACTACCCAACTTAAGACAAAGGAGCGCATCAGTTGATAACAGTTTCAAGACTGCATTCTTGAAGATCGAAAGAGATCTAAAACATTGGAAAGACGGCCAATAGCACCTTATCTCTCTAGCGAGCAGTTGGGGATCGCAAGTGTGAAACTGTCGACCATCACCGGCTGAGAAAGGGTATACCGATGGGTTCGTTGTTTTAGGACAACAACAGTTGAAAAGGGGACCGTACTCAAGGGAAGGGTGCTGTCGTCAGGTTCAACACATTGTCTTCACTGTGTAACTGTAATAAAGAAACTTTACACTTATATAGTGAATTGCCCTATTCAGTTAGGAAGAAAGGGCGTAGAAGTTGAGCTTCGAACCTCTATAAAACTGTCTCTGTGTGCTCAGTTTATTACTTTTAGTTGCATGTATTAACTGCACACCTCAAGCACACAAACTGCACTTAGAGCAAGCTGGTCATCTCAACTGATCTAGTGTGCAGATAACTCCGCGAGTCAAAGGGCCCTATCTATTCTGCAATTATTGTTAAGTTTTGGGATCAGTTTATTCACCCCCCTCTAAACTGGTTCTGACTCGCCCCAGGACCAACAACATGGGTTGTAGTTTTTAATGCATCAACTACAACCCAACTACCAAAATCAGCCATATTAGATACAAAATTAAATCTCACAATTTTTTTTAAATGCCACATATGCACTAGTGGACAAAATATGAGAAATGGGAATAATAGAAAGGGAAAAGGGTCTCGTAGGCCCCTGAACTTTTTGGCGGGGACCTCGCAGGCCCCTGTACTTTTTTTTGGCTCAATTGAGCCCCTGAACTTTTTTTTTGGGGTCTATTGGGCCCCTCTGTCAAGCCCCTCTTGACGGGGCCGTTAGTTTCATATAAAACGACGTCGTTTTAGGTTTTATTCGAATAAAAAAAATTCTAAATTCAATTTAAAAATTTATCCGCCCCATTTTAACATCTTCCAACCTAATACTAATTAAACCCGCCCCACTTAGAAATAACCCTCACTTTTCTCAACTGCGACTTGTATTTGGGAGACTCAGATGAATAAATTATCAGGCAGGCAAAGAGATGGAGTCACCACCATGGCTGCAAATAGACCCGGTTGCATATGCCATTGCCATCCAACAGATCTATCACTTTCTCAAGGGTTGTTTTTCAAATCATGGGGGAACTGAAGAGGGAGGAAAAACCCTTACGAAATCCCAAGCCTCCCTCTCCCTCATTGAAATCACAAATCGCCAAATCTGAAGGCTCCGATATGGCGACACCGCCATGGCTGCAAACATCTCATGTTGCTTCACCAAGATACGGGTCGGATCATTCGACGCTCATCATCACAGCCTTCAAAAATGGATCTAGGTCACGGGTTCGATCCTAACCAGGAACACATCCCAATGAAGAGAAGCACAAGTATTGGTCAATGGATGAGAGTGGAAAACGAGAAATTATTATTGCAATTTTGAAAATCATGGGCAAGAAGAGAGGACCAAACCACCTTTACAAACACTCATCTCCTTCTTTCTCTCTCTATCTACCTTATTCCTCAGTTGGGATTTCCATATTTTAGGGTTTGGGCATCATTTTCACTTTTCATTTTTCCCCAATTTGAAACCTAATTAGAAATAAAAATTCCAAGTAAAAATATATTAATTTAAATGGGGCGGGTTTAATTAGTATCGAGTCGGGACATGTTAAAATGGACGGGTAAATTTTTAAATTGAATTTAGAATTTTTTTTATTCGAATAACACATAAAATGACGTAGTTTTAATACGAACTAACGGCTCCATCAAGTGGGGCTTGACGGAGGGGCTCAATAGACCCGGAAAAAAAAAAGTTCAGGGGCTCAATTGAGCCAAAAAAAGTACAGGAGCCTGGGAGGTCCCCGCCAAAAAGTTCAGGGGCCTACGTGACCTTTATCCCTAATAGAAATAAAGGAGATTGAATTTCAAATGAAACAAAAAGGGCATATAAGACCTTTACACTACTTTTTGAATAGAAAAGAAAGAGTTATGAATCTTGACTAGAAAAGAATTTTTATCTCAACTTTGACTACTTTATTTTTTCCCCCTTTTGATTCTTTTTCCAAAAGGTATTTTGCAATAGAAAGATAAGTTAGTTTGATGTTTGTGCATGTAGAGAGAAGAAATAATGAGAGTTGACTTGGTAAACTAAAAAGTGATTGTGCAGACATAAATTTGGAGTGAGAGGGGGAATGAATTGATGTTGTTTGACTAAAATGTTAATTAATTTGAGTGTATAGGTAGTTGCTCCTGTACAGTAGATTGTGTGTTAATCTGTCTTCTTTTAATCTATTTATACTCCTCTCTTGTTTTTAATTACTTAAGGCAAATAATAAAATTATGGAAAAGAAATTTATAGATTTATTTTAAAACTGTTCCAATTAATTTTTAATTTTATAATGAAAACTTTAAATTATTATCCTAAGGGTCCATTCCAAAAATATTTTATGATCGATTAAAATTACAAACGGATCTATTGGATTATTTTAAATCCATTTAACACTTCAAGTATACCCATTTCGGCCCAAAAGTTTCAAGAGCTCGTTCCCTAGGCCCAAACTTATCCTATGTTATAAATTAAGGCCTACCATGGTGCTAATAGGATTTATCATTTTGTAGGCCCAAACCTGAGACCTTAGGCATAGGAGGATCAGCAAGATAGTCGGTTAAAACTTCAGTTATATATTAGCTACAAGGTGGGTTTTGCTATCAAAACCTTTATGAACATGTGTTTAAATGCTTTCGTCCATGCTTAAATGAACTGAGATTTTGCTCAACATGAACATAATGTTTTCGCTCTTTGTAGATGTGATTTGACCTGCATGATGAATTCATGCATTGTCAATTCTATTGAAATATAGTTATGTGATCACATAGGGTCTGTCTCCACACATGATTAATTGAGTGCACTGATCTCAAAATGAATATTGAATTCTTTGGCATATGAGATAAAATATGTTTATATGTGCTTGGAAGAACAAGATAAGCATGCCCACTGAGTGTTTTCTGGCACTTAGCCCACGTTTCTAAAATATTTTTCAGGTACGAAGTGATGGAGGCTGCTGACGTGGACAGGGTTTTGTTTATTTTGGATTGTGTCAATGATATGTACTTTGAATTTTGAATATTGACTATGGTCAATATTAGAACATGTTATGCTTCCGCTTACTATTTTGAATTATTTTAAAGTATCTTAAAACTTTCTTTTATTCCGCCGCTATTTTGGACTTTGAAAATAGTAGGCTGGCAATGTTGACTAGTCGTGAATTGAACTTGTATGTGATAAGCTGTTTGAATAGTCTTCTCAGGTCGTGATTGGTTGGTTTTAAAATTAGGGAATATTTATTATATAAACATTTTCTCTAAATAAATTTTAGTAAAATTAGAAAATTTATTTTAACCTTTTGTTAGCATCTTGATTTTTCGAAATTGGGGTGCTACAGAATGTCTAAGAAATGAAATTACATCATAATAATATTCCAAAATCATAAAATTCCAACATAATAAATTCTCATCTATATTTTGTTCAAATACAACTCTTAAAATATCCCAAAACATATTTAAAAATGAAGAATCTTCAATCCAAGAATATACAAAGGGAATTGAGGATGTGAGTCAGATAAATAGAAAATGTATCATATATTAAGCATAAAAATATCATTTATATTGAAGACGGGTATCAACCTGATATTTATCTAAAACAAACGAGGGTTGGGAGTTTTGGAGCCAACTCATTTAACTGAGTTGAGTTTGCTGCATTGTTGCCTTCTTCTTTCTACCTTTCTCAAATTGTCCCTTATTTCTATAGTAGACAAATCACTGCAGGAGTCGCAACAACAGAGAATTTCACATTCCACACCAATTTAGGATCTCCCGCCACATTTTCTAACCTTATATTCGGCTGTGGAATGACAAACTTCGGCAACTTCCCCTCAGAGATAAGCGGCATAATTGGATTCGACAAATAGCCTTACTCTTTTGTTCGACAGCTCGAAAGCGCGATCAAGGCTCGTTTCTCGTACTGCATGTCACTTGTAATCTCGAACACATGCGTTCGACTACAAACTATTTCATAAACATGGGAACATTATGAATGATGCGCTTGTATAACTCTATTTTCTCATTACAACACAACTATATTCTAAAAATGTAATTTTACTATGATTGACGATGCAAAAACAAGACCAAGAACATTGTTTCAAGCCTTAGAAAACTCATCCACCTAAACATAAAACATCAATTTCTTCAAGAAGACAATCTAATCGTGATAGCAACATTACTCGTAGAGTTATACCAACAATACCCGTAGACAATCTAATTGTGATAGCAACATTATATGTAGATCTCGGTGGTGATAATAACTCAAAAGAAACAGAATATAGATGTGTTGGCAATCTCGCTCTTCTCAACATGGTTATAGCTACAAACTATTGTTAATTATCAATATCAATAATCTTAATTAGCTTCATCTTTCACTCTATCACCTTCTACGAATGGATTAAACTGATTGGGCGTTATATGTTCATGTATTTTCCCCACTCCCCGCAACAAAATTGCAAAAAATCATCTTCTACAAGTGTAGGAATACACAAAATAAATTGAAGAATACAAAATTCAACAAACAAACAAAAAAATTATTAATTAAAAATAACTAACTCGCATTCGATTTTTGTATGTGGAATTTGTTTCAATCGAAATCCATGCTTTGGAGTTTTTAAAAATTGGGAAAAATCGAGTATACCTAAATTCTTTCATCGTGCTTCACAGACTTCATGGTGGTTTCTTCATCGTTCTCCGCTAGGCGCTGATTTCTTTCACCATGCTTCGTCAATTTTCAAAACACACCTTCAAATTCGAGAGCTACAACAAAAGAACTCAGATTTGTTGATTTTGACCTCGTGTTTTTCTTTGTTGCAATGTCGACGTTGGTGTTGGCGTTTCGCTAGCGAGCGGTGGTCGTAAATGACATAGCGATGGCTTCACTTTCGATGGCAATGAATGGTGTTGGAATCATGATCGAGCTGCAGGTGCGGTTCTTCTCTTTCAATTTTTTCCCTTTTTCTATTTTTTTTATTGGATTGGCAGCTGCTATGGGCTGGCTCCTGATGGGCCTAATGGGCCGGTCCATCAGTCTTGTACACAAGAGACCAACCCTTCACACTTTAATTAATATATATATATATATATTAGTCCCAATTTTTTTCAGCCTTCTACTGTGAAACCACATTGACGTGTTTCTTTAACGATATTGTGTAAAAAAAATACAACATTATCATTAATATAGAAGGATACAGAAAAAAAATGGCATAATTAATATCCACTTAAAGAGAAACATATATGATATATCTCCAAAACATTATTTACAAAGACATATTCCAAGTATTTTTTTAACTAAAATTTGAAAATTAGGGGCACCATTGAAATACTCCATCGTTTTATAACCAAAAGTCTATGAATAAATCCAAGTTAAATAGAGGAAGATGACAATGGGTAACGAGTCTTGTGGGTACCCACAAAAATTACTCATGATGAGTAGGATAATTACCCAGTCAATGAGGATGGGCATGGATACGGGTAATTGTAGATCCGAAAATCTACAATTAATTGATTCAGTCCGGAGTAGCGGCCAATCTGTGAAACAAAAACAGAAAATACTGTAAGAGCCAAAGACCGTCGGGGGGTGACGATCGTTGGGCCTCCGACACTCAAGTTAGGAAAAGAAGAAGTGTAGAAAGAAACAAAATACGGAATAATTAAATAATTAAAGTGCTTAATAACGATAATCTTTATCTAGAACGTGACTAGAAATCAAGGAAAACGTCTTTCGATCCTAGAAGAATGTAGGAAAGAAGGCCGGATGTTGAATCGCCAGAGTGGAATTAACTTAGAAAATTGTGAGCTCAGTATTCTTAGGGTGTGATGTGAAGCTTGTGGGTATTTCAGCGTGGTCATCAAATGAGGAGGAAGGTCTCCTTTTAAAGGTGGAGGTAGCAGCTAGGGTTCGCGAGGATCGTGGAGGAGGTTGAAAGACGTGCCGACTCCTCTGAACCCGTCAATCTTACCGGAAAAGGTGGAACTGATCGTTAATTCAAATTTAAAATTGAACGCTTATCTATTGGAATACCGATTGTACGCTATCGTTCAACCCTTTTGGACCAGCATATCGGGTTGACAAAAAATGACCATTACAGTTAGCCCCTCATTGTCTAGGTTTCAGCATAGGAGCTGGACAATGAATCGTAATGCAAATAAACAGATAAGGACATAAGACGCCGAAGCTCTGAACGCAAGCTGCAAGGTGAGATGGTCAAGGCTTTGAAGGCAAATCGTAAGACTGAACACGTACGGAAGCCCTGAGTACAGGCCATGAAGTTGAACGACCCAAGTTATAAAATAACTTAGAGGTCGAACGCCTAAGCTTTGAGTGCAAGCTGTAAGGTAGGACGATCGAGACTTTGAAAGCAAATCGTAAGATCGAACACCGAAGCCCCGAGTATGGGCTATGAAGCTGAACGACCTAAGTTATAAAATAACCTGGAGGTCAAACGCTTAAGCTTTGAGCACAAGCTGTAAGGTAGGACGACCGAGGCTTTGAAAGCAAACCGTAAGATCGAACACCGAAGCCCCGAGTATGGGCTATGAAGCTGAACGACCCAAGTTATAAATAACCTGGAGGTCGAACGCCTAAGCTTTGAGCGCAAGCTATAAGGTAGGACGATCGAGGCTTTGAAAGCAAACCATAAGATCGAACACTGTAAATCTAATATTGTTTGTCATAAGTCACTATTGTTTACCAAATGCACACGGGGTTGACATTGATGCTTTTAAGACCCTAGGGTCGACATTTGGCGTAGTAGACCCTATGGTCGACATTTGGCTTAGTAGACCATATGGTCAATTTTTGACGTAGTAGACCCCAGGGTACGCAGTAGACCCTAGGGTCAATTTTCGACACAGTAGACCCTAGGGTCGATTTTTGACGCAGTAGACCCCAGAGTACGCAGTAGACCCTAGGGTCGATTTTTGACGCAATAGACCCTAAGATCGATTTTTGACGAGTAGACCTTAGGGTACGCAGTAGACCCTAAGGTCGATTTTTGACATAGTAGATCCTAGGGTACGCAGTAGACCCTAAGGTCGATTTTTAATTTAATAGACCCTAGGGTCGATCATTTTGGCAATGACGAGGGTTGATCAACATGATGAGATTTATCATTGTAGAAGATCGAATTTAAGGTTGATTTATTGCTTATCCGAGTCTCAAATTTTGATCAATCCCGAAACATAAATGACGTTGTAGATAATTAATTCCAAGGTCGATATAATAAGGCTAGAATATACAAATAGGCACGCAGTTTAAAATGTAATTTGTCTTGACTCGAGGCTGAACTTTGCATTCGGGTTGAATCATGCCTTAGAGACATGGTATCGAACATCGTTCGAGAATTTTGTCTCTGAAGTCATGTCAAGGTTGACATCAATTATTTCTCATCTTTGGAGTGCAAAGCCATTTTTTGCTTTTTATTGTACTCAACGCTGACCCTAACGTGCATTCGAGATCTACACGATCGTTCTTATTTGATTTGAGATGTTAACATTGATTTTCAACCTGTAGGCGGCAAGGATAGATGGCCATCGACCCTCCGATGCTCAAGTCAGTAACTGAAGTAGGGAATAAATTTTGAGAATAACTGAAAGTAGTGGAAGAAAATAAATAGAAATGCAAACTCATCATTTTTTTTAGGATCAATGTCCGCCCTACGGGCTGCTGGGTCGACCTTGAAGAGCTTTCCTATTAAACCTCGATCGTCAGGGTTGAATTTCAACCTGCGCATAGCACGACTAGATGGTCGATGGCATAGCCATTGACCCTCCGATGCTCAAGTCAGTGGTAAGTTTAAAAAATAAACAAGACAAAACTTGAGAGATTTAGCCAAGAGTTTAGAAATGATACTGCTTGAGGTGAACTGCGTTCCAGCTATTTGCACTTTCTCTGCCTTCAACTGTTTGCAGCTTGTGAACCCCATTTCATACCACCTTGGTGATCAGGATCGACCTACAACCTCGACCCAATTTGAACGACGTGGTCTGGGGAGTCGGGGTGAATCTGTACTTCATCTCGAGATCTTCCATCTCGAGTTTGACATAGGAGGTCGACCTTGAACTTTCTCCATGCTCATACTTTGAGTTTGACATCGATGCCTCATCGATTTGGTTTACCTCTTGTACCTACACGTGGTTAGTCTTAAAAGCCAATCTGTAGCAGTCTCTTGATGAAATTTGCTCTCCACGGATCTGCTTAATTCCCCACGAGGTTGGGAAGCATATGACTTGGTGGAAGGTCGAATGTACAGCTCTTAGTTCATGAATCCAAGGTCTCTCAAGGATGGCGTTGTATGTTAAGGGTGCATCGATAATTTGAAACTTGGTGTGCAGATTAACCCCTTCCGTATATACAAGTAGTGTAATTTCACCTATGGTGGTTTTGTGCTCGCCGCTGAATCCAATCAAGGTCATTAATTTTTTGACAATGTGAGCCACGGAGACTTGCATTCCTTTCAAAGTAGATAAGAAAATGACATTAGTCGAACTCCCACCATCGATGAGAGTCCTCTTGATCGTACAGTTAAAAATAAGAACAGAAATAACAAGTGCGTCGTGGTGCGGGTGTGAGAGTTCCGAAGCTTCGCTGTTGGTGAAACTCAAACTTATGATTTCCATTTCAGTGTCGGGCTTTGGTATCATAGGTGTGTATTTAAGAGATCTGCAATGCCGTTTTGCTGATGCCTGAGATACTCCGCTAACCTCGGATCCTCCAGTTATGCAATTAACCACATGCTCAATTGGTGGGGGCTTTGGCGGATCCCTCAGGTTCTCATCATTTTTGCTGAAGGTCTGCTTCCCCTTATTAGTCAGCAAATCTTTCAAATGGTCTCGCTTGAGTAGGTCGATGATTTCGAAATGCAATGCAATACAGTCATCTATCCTATGGTCATGGTTTTTGTGGAATTCGTAGTACTTTGTTCTGTCACGTTCATGATCTGGGCTCCTCATCTTAAGAGGCCACTTCACTATACTACCAAGTTCCTTCAAGGCGTTGATGGCTTCTGAGGGTGTGAGGCACAGGTTGTATCCCGGTAAATGTCGGTCATGTGGATCTAAATTATCCTCTTGACTCGAGGTTTGTAGCGATTATTGCGAGGGTAAGGGTCAGCTCTCCTTCTATCATTTCTGCGGGAGTCTATTTCTTCGTCTCGACCTCTCGGCTCGGGTCGATAGTACTGATCCTCATCTTCCTCCCACTTGATTTGTGCTCATGCCTTTGCTAAAATATCATTCTTTGTCTTACATGGGTACTTTGTGAGTTCTTTGTAGAGGTCTGAATCCCTCTTTAGCCCCTTTCTGAAGGCTGATATGGCGGTGTCAGCGTTGCAGCCTGGTATCTCTACCTTCTCCCTATTGAACATTGCAACATAATTCCTAAGTGTTTCATTTGGATACTGGATAATGGCGTAGAGGTCATCGGAATGTTTTTCAATTTTCTGACTGCTGGCGAACTGTTCTATGAAAAGATCTGTGAGTTGTGCAAATGATCCGATTGAAGTGTTAGAAAGGTTTGTGAACCACTGCAGTGCAGCTCCTGATAGGCTTGACCCAAAACCTTTGCACATGCAGGCTTCTCTGAGGTACTTTGGTATTGTTGCGATGAACATCTTCTGTTTATACTGTGCGATATGGTCATCCAGATCTGAGGTTCCGTTAAATAACTTCATAGATGGTAGGATGAACTTCGACGGCATCTCTGTTAACCCTATTTCATCCACGAACGGTGAGTCAGCAAAGCTATTTGGTGCAGCCTTGCGGATTGGTAGAGGTACACCAGGAATTCGCATTATCATTACCTCGATACCAGCCAGTCATTGCTCCAATTCACTTGAGTGATCGATCATTCTCTGATCGAATCCCTGGTTGAACCTGTGCTGCTGTTCAACCCTTTCTTGCTCGAGGGTCTGGTGTCGGAACCTTTCCTGCCCAGAAGCATGATACTCAGACCCTGGAGGTGGCCTTAGCGGGCTTTCCTCCATTTGTTGTCTGGTGTCTACCTTCTGTGCTGACGCACTAGTACCTGCAATAAATGGATCAGTAAAAGTAACAGAACGACGACGCTCAGAGTATACAGAATTTAGTTCGCCGAATAGATTGGTGGGTTTGATACAGTTCAGATGGCGTGTGCTGTCATTGATGGTCAGGTCTTCAAGTTTACTGCGGAGTGAAGCGTTCTTTGATCTCAGAAGCGCTAACTCCCCCGCGGTGTTTGCCATTTGATGCTGTATATTCCTCAGAACATCAGCCAGCGACAGATCAACATCAGGCGAAGACGTAGCGGTTCTGCCATCTTATTAGGGTCCTTTTCTATCTCTGCGACTCTCATTAGGCGTTGTCATTTTGTTTCACGAATAGATCGTTGCCCCACGGTGGACACCAAATTGTAGATCCGGAAATCTGCAATTAATTGATTCAGTCCGGAGCAGCGGCCAATCTGTGAAACAAAAATAGAAAATATCGTAAGAGCCAAAGACCATCGGGGGGTGGGGATCGTTGGGCCTCCGACGCTCAAGTCAGGAAAAGAGGAGTGTAGAAAGAAATAAAATACGGAATATTTAAATAATTAAAGTGCTTAATGACGATAATCTTTATCCAGAACGTGACTAGAAATCAAGGAAAACGTCGTTCGATCCTGGAAGAATGTAGGAAAGAAGGCCGAATGTTGAATCGCCGGAGTGGAAATAACTTAGAAAATTGTGAGCTCAGTATTCTTAGGGTGTGATGTGAAGCTTGTGGGTATTTCAGCGTGGTCATCAAATGAGGAGGAATGTCTCCTTTTAAAGGTGGGGGTAGCAGCTAGGGTTCGCGAGGATCGTGGAGGAGGCTAAAAGACGTGCTGACTCCTCTGAACCCGTCAATCTTACCGGAAAAGGCGGAACTGATCGTTAATTCAAATTTAAAATTGAACGCTTATCTATTGGAACACCGATTGTACGCTATCGTTCAACCTTTTTGGACCAGCATATCGGGTTGACGAAAAATGACCACTACAGTAATTACCCACAATTTTTTGCAGGGATGGGTGTGAGTGCGGGTACCTTAGTACCAAACCTGCCACATACCCATATGTGTGTGTGTATCCATATATACAAATTTATATATAATTATATTTATAGAAATTATTAATATTATTACTATTATAAATATGAAAATACTCACATGCGCGACCTAGTGGTATTGAGGAGATTCGAACCCGTGACCTTTGGTCTACAAGCAACCTCACTTCACCACTAGGCTATCCCTACCGGAAAATTTTTTGTATATATTAGGTTTTTATTTATTTTCTAGTTTGTACTTTGTATATATAAGAGATATTATGTGTGTGTGTGTGTGTATTATGAAAAGTTGAATACTTATTGATAATTGAAACTAAAACAATAGTATATCAGTATATGACCTAATTTGTAGACATTTAACATTAATTATTGTACATAATTATAGTAATAAAGAAGTTAATTGAATATGATTTATTTAGTAGTTTATTTTTTCTACAAATTAGTTTTTTTAATTGCAAGCACATAATACAAGAAAAAAAAGTAAATTAATTAATTTTTTGTTACTAATGTTATTCATAATATATTGTTATGTTCATATAGTTATTTATTTAATATCATTTTTATGAGAATTTGGAATTGTGTATTAATCAAATTGTTATTATAATTTTAGTTTTAATTATTTTAATTTTTTAAATTTATATTTTTTTATAATTGGTTAAATTGTGGATAACAAGCATGAGTATGAGCAATTAGGTACCTAGAGAGTATGGGGACGCACAAAACAATTGTTACCCACGCGGGTATGGGGACATGTATGGATATTTTTTTTAAAATACGGGTATAGAGACGGATCCCATAATACCCTACTCATTGTCATCCCTAAGCACACTAAACCCAATTGCCGAAGTAAGTGAGTAACCAAACCTAAAAGGCAAAATATTTGAAACTCTTGTGGTTTGATGGCGGCTATAATTGGACTTTATTAACTTCACCTCGTCATAAAAATAAATAAATAAATAAAGCCAAAAAAATTGTAACATTGGTATTATTAACGGAATTCGTGCCAAATAAATTAGTGGGTATGTGAATGATTATTTCAAAAAGGGTAAATTATCATTTCAAAGTTATTAATAATTAGTATCATTTTTATAAATATATCATAAACTAACATTTTCATCAATTAAATACCTAAATTATTTTAAAACTGAAAAAAAAATTCTAAATTCCAATAAATTTTCTGATCTAAAATGATGATAAAAAAATTTAGAATAAAAATGTTATGTCATAGACGTTCGGGATGGATCTAAAAATAGGGAAATAGTTTGAGATATAAATGATATTTTAGGGTTTTAGAAATCCAATATAATGATGTAAATTGTTTAGAAGTTAGAAGTATATAAATAACAAGTGGATGGGAAAAGGTGAAGCATATATTGTGTGTTGTGACTTGCGTGTCCTAGTCCTAAAATAGTAAAATTGAGGAGTGGTATTCAGTGGGAAGTGAAGAAGGTAATTAAAAGAGACGATGTATGTAATATATATGTTGGGTTGAAAAAGAAAAGAAAAGAAAAGAAGTGTGTGTCAAATTGCATACATTTTATTGAATTCGGCATCATCGGAGTGGGGGAAAGAAAGGGAGTAGTCGGATCTGGATCTGGTTCCCTGAGCATTATTAATCCTCCTAATCCTCCTCTTGTTCTTCCGATGCATTACAACCCAGTAACACATTGTCCCTAACGTCGCCGCCATGATCGTCGTCCCTATTATGCTCACGAATACTGCCAGCCACCTCTCCCGATCCCCCACCACCACGAACGACAGCGCCAGATACGCCACCGACACCATCACGCACGCCAACCACATCAGCTTGTTCATCACCGCCATCATCTGCGTCTTCGCCTTGCTCTCGATCACCACCACCGACGTCTGCACCACCACCACCGCCAGCGATATGAACAGCGCTATCGAGTCGAACACGAAGAATATCAGGAACGACAACCTCGGCGCGATGTTCGCCTCTCCCAGCGAGTGCCCCTCCGGTATGTTGTTCGGGTCGTCCACGTACTGCCCCGGCACCGTGAATATGGCCGCGAACGCCACCGTCGCTATCAGCACCGCCACCACCGTCGTCGAGTTTATGGCGTTGTTCAGCCCCTCCGCGTGCATCTTGTTCAGCCGCTTCGCAATACCCTGCACGCGCTTCCGCGTCTGGCGCGTGTGCTCCAGCTGGTTGTGCACTTCGTGCTTGATGTCGCTCACCGTTTTCTTGAGCTCCCTCGCCGCCGGATTGGTCGACTTGGGGTTGATCGCGCGTGCGCTGAGGACGCCGTGTTCCTGGAGAATGGCCGTGATGTCCGAGTGGCCCTGCTTCTCTGCGGCGTCGATGGCTGTCTCGTTTGACCTGTTCACTACTCTTGTGTCGGTTTGTTTCTGGCTGAGAAGAAACTTGACTATCTGAAAATTAAATGAAACTTGATCTGAGAAGTATGCATACAGCATAATGCATGCAGACAGCAGTATATATATAATATAATATACCTGATCCCTGCCTTTGCGAGCAGCAATGTGCAGTGGGGTGTTTCCCTTGTTGTCGACGGTGTTAATGGTGGAAGCGTCTGCTGCGATGAGCGCCGCCACGACGTCAAGGTTTTGGGCCTTGGTAGCCATGTGAAGAGCGGTCTGTCCCTTTTTATCAGTTCGTGTAGTGATTCTGGGCTCCTTACTCAGAAGGGCCTTCACAACTTGAAGATGCCCATTTCTGGCTGCAGAATGGAGGGCTGTTTTCCCATTACTTTTAGCTATGGTAGCCAGGCTGCTCTCTGACTCTAACAAGTAATTCACCACCTCTATCCGACCTTGTGTGGCCGCCGTGTGCAACGCCGTCGTGTTTGCTATATCAACAGTCATAGACAGCTCCGGATGCGCCTCCATCAACGTCTTCACCACCTCTAAATCCCCTTGTTTGGCAGCAATGTGGAGGGCGTCAAAACCATTCTTGGCCTTTATTCCAGCCCCTGCTAAATCATAAAACTGAATCAACTCTCTCACCAGCTCGTAGTAACCATATTCAGCAGCCACGTACAAGGGCGTTTCTCCTGCCCAATTCTCTTTGCACACAAGCTCTAGCACCTCCTCCTCCCCTGCATCATCGATCATCTCCCTTATACCCATTATATTCCCTGCTCTTGCAGCAGAATGCAACGGGGAATCGTCTCGTTTCCCCGTTAACTGCTTCGTCATCTTCTTCCTAGGCGTCCACACCGGAGTCTGTGCCAATGATATGCACGCAGATGGAGTCTGTCCTGCTGATGAACTCTCCATTTTCTACCCTCACTTCTACTCTACCACAAATCAAAACCACCCTCTCCTTTTCCTCTCAGATCACACATACCATTTTATCCCCGATTTTATTTTTACAAACTACATCATCAACAACGTTTCATCATTTTTTTTTGCATCCAATCCCCTGCCAATAGAAACAACATGCTTCAAGTCTTTCTTTCTTTCTTTTTAACCATTTCATTCCAGCAATGAAATACTTTTATTATATCTTTATTTCAACCTAGATCTCAAGCAACAATAAATCTACAAAATCAGATGTAATTTTCTTACCTTGGCTGCGAAGAAAGTGACACCTTTTTGCCCCGTCTTGAAACCAAAAGGGCCGTGATTGAATATATATATATATGAAACAATTTCTTCTTGGATTTCAATATGGAAGAAAATCAGAGCTGAGTTCTTTTCAGATAGGAACAGAGAAAACTCATGAAAAACAAAAGGAAAAAATATATATATGGTGGGTGGAGGGCTTAAGATAATGGAGCCATCACAAAGGCACATGCATGCACTAAAAACACACACACTAAATCTGCTCTGAATCAATTACAGAGCTCTAAATTAAAAGAAGAAAAACAGGGACTAACAATTAAAGGTGATGTGTTTTGTTCTAATTTCCGAACAGATTGCTTATGATAGGAATAGGGATTTTAAAATATATATATATACATACTCCCAGTTCTTTTACTCTATATAATGGTGAGAAGCCATTTTCCTGCAGATATAGTTGAAAGCATATTAATAAAAAAAATGGAAAATTAAAGAAACAAATAATTAATGGTGGCATACAACAACAGTACTGAAAAATGGGAAGGAAATAGGCGCAACTTCTGAGTGTTGAAATTTCTATAAATCTTCTTTAGAGTTTCTGCACCGAGTTTTTTCGCCATCTTTCTCTTTTAACCATACAAAATTCTCTATTTTAAGTAGTATATTTTTTTTATTAATACTTATATATAAACACATGTATTTCCTTGTTATAAATAAGGGGTATTGCATTAATTAAAGGTTAAGTTGGTAATGTTGAGTGTTGACTAATTATGTTACTCTTTTTTGTGATATAAATCACGAAGACAAATATTGAAAGAAATTACTTCGTATTATTTTGAGGAATGCTTTCATTGTTTCAAAGACAATTCTTTCGAATGAGATCCTCTAATTCAAATTTTGTGTTCATTCATGTGTTAACATTAAAATTGTGTATTTTTAATGATGATTTTCATAAAAATAAAATTTATTATATTATAACTAATCCTGATTAATATTTATTGCTAAAAATTAAAATTTTAAAATATATATATATATACCTTAATTAATTTTGGAATAATCAACCATAAAAATCAATTATATTAACTAAAAAATGAAATTAAACACTAAAAATAATTATAAATTCTAATTAGGTGGAATAAACTCTAAATAATAATGTAAAATTATACTAAATCGAAAAAATTAAAGTTGAAGAAAAAGAAGGAAGAAAAATTAATAATTTTAATGTTTAATACATGATTGACACGCATAACTTTAGACTAGAGGATCTCGTGTGCAATTCTTAACATTTAATAGTATTTTGCTTCAACGCGTATTTTATATAGTATATCTTTCTTGCTTTCTCAGAAAATATATCTTTCTTAACACGCGCGGGTATCTCAAGTTTTTTATTTTTCAACTCACACACCCAACCTGTGATATTGAGAAGATTCAACCCCTGACTTTTGGTCTCCAAACAATCTCACTCCACCACTAAGTCATTCCCACCGAGACCATCTCAAGTGTTTTTTCATGCATTTGGGAACATTGTATGGTTATCACAAATCATCATTATTATTTTTGTTAACCCTATTTTTTTACCAGTGCATGTGTAATAGTAATTAAGATAGTAGCATATAGTTATAGTCAGTATTTCAATCACTGCCATAACCAGAAGCTCTTGTCACTTAGTATATACAGTGTTCTTGACGAATAAATTTTAATCACTAAATTTTAAATTATGTCATATAAATAATTAAATATTAAATTATATTACTTATTCTCAATCAATTAGGAGTCGATACATGTCAAATCTGTGCAAGAAATTAAGAATTTGATAAAGATAAGTCCAAATATTGAGGAGTCAATCATATCGCGCCACCACAATCCTAATTCTCTAAATTTCTCTCTCCTTTCACCAGAGATGATGAAAGAACACACCATAATTCATTTGAAAAGTTCAATAATTTTAGAAGAAATTTCATAAGTGAAATTCTCTCAAATATTCAAAGGCGTTCTTCACCAAACTCGTCTCGTCTAAAATCAAGTCAAAGAAAATCGAAAATACAAATCTTCCCTGAAAATTTTGAAAACCACTTGAAGATCGTTCCTGGAGTGATTAATCAGAGGAAAAATAGGGGTTGGATCCAAGAAATACAATTTGATCCGAAAATATTTTATTTGTACACTATTTTGTGTTTTAATAAATTAAATACAAAAATTTGTGTTATAATTGTATAATGAATGCAAAATTAACATTTTATATAACATTAAATCATAATATTAAGGATATATAATGATTAGGCAAATCGTCCTAAATATATATTTTTTGCCTGTGCAATGCAAACAAATCTAAATTTATGATATTTATCTATAAACTTTACTCATCCCATCACTAAACCACTATAGTTGCTACTATTATAAATGTGAAATGGCCTAAATTTGATTTGATATACTCATATACTAAATTTCCTTGTCACTCGATAATAGACAATTTGATAGTGGTTGTGGTTCTAGAAAGGGTTGACTAAAGTCAATGAAATGTTATATTGGAAAAAGTTGTTTAACACCCATTGAAAATTAAAACAAAAAACATGTCAGTTGATTATGTGGATTATCATTATCATTCTCAATATTTTGAGCAGTTCGATTTTTAAAAAGTTTCGATTGAATTTTTATTTTATTGTTTTTATACAAAAAAAAAAAGAAAGAAAAATATATTTTCGATTTTGTGAAATCACGAATCTAGTTCAACACGGGCATTGAACAGTCAAGTTTAGATGTACAAATTTATATTATCAGTTAATATTAATCTCTAAATTATAAACATATAAAGTTTTTTTTTGTGCCATAAAATGTTATAATACGACCAATTAAGCACGTACATTAATGGCTTTTTTTTAGTGAACTCAAATCCAAGAACTTAATTTAATTAATGATAAGATGCAACCTTATCATTTGAGCAAAATATTTTAAAAAAATATTTTAAGTATTAGGTATAACAGATCTTTATTTTTAATTGCGTATTGACCTTCAATTTGGATGCATAATTTACTTCTTATCCTTCATTCACGCACGACAACATTCCCAAAAATTTCAACTTACTGATGATGGCATATCTCAAATGAGGATTGCGTATTATTGATAGTCGACTAAAATAATTTTATTTATTTTTTTTAATCTTTTCTGTAGTGTGATATTATGATTATCGATGTTGCAAGTTATTCAAATAATTGATCAAAGTGGATCTATGATGTATGGATAATTAAAGTCTCAAGAACAATGCTGCACGCTGGATCAATTTTCGGCCGATGTATTCAATTGTGATTCTGTAAGATTTTGTTGGACTTTTAAAATTCGAGTGTATTCAATTTAGACTTTTAAATTTTTTTTAAAATTTAAGTGTATTCAATCCAGACTTTTAAAAGTCTTTAAAAATCCGCGTGTATTCAATCAAGACTTTTAAAAGTCTTTAAAAATCCAGAGGTATTCAAAAATCTATGGACTTTAAAAAGTCATTGATTCTATTAAATTTCACCTCAAAATCACGTTAAAAATACAAAGGATGAAATCCGACCTCTGCACACGAGATTTTCATGGATTTGTAAAACCCAGCGCGCGGTGTACTTCAGCGGCCGTTGAGGAGTTGAATTCGAGCACCCTAGCGCGCGGTTGACCCCAACGACCGCTGAGGGTACTCCAGCGGCCGCTGGGGTCCAGCAGTCACTGGGAATAAGTCGGTCAATTCCCAGCGACCGCTGAGGCCCAGCGGGCGCTAGGCTTAAGTCGGTTCGTATCTTTAAATAACCTCATTCACGCGATTTTTTTTTCATTCTTCTACACTTCTTTTTCAATTTGTTCTGAGGAGAAACATTAATTGCTCAACTCGACTCCAGTATATTTTTCTTACAAAGGTACTCTCTACGCTACTATTTCTCGTTATTTTTGAACATGTGTGCTCATTATTGATTGGATTTGGCTTTGCTTTTTTGAGTTTATTGCATGAAGAAAAAAAATTATGTAGGTTTTTCTTGAATTACTGTTTGACGTTGTTTTGGTACACTTGTACTCATTATTGATCGGATTTGGGTTTATTTTTGAGTTTGTTAAATGAAGAACAAAAAAAAATATGTAGGTTTTTTTTAATATTATGATGATTAATCGTTTATACACAATAACCCTAATATTGTACACCTGCATCTGTATGAATGCTTATAAATTTTTGTATGAAGCTTGAATTCACTTTATATATATATATATATATGTTTTGTATCTCTATAATATAGTAGTATTATCATGAGGGATTCACAACAAGATATGAAAAGGAAGGCGTCCTATGAACCATGGACTAAGGAACAGACCGACGTGTTATTAGAACTTATGGTTGATGCTGCGGGTCGGGGATGGCGTGAAAATAGTGGTATCTTTAGCAAAACCACTGTTGAAGAAAGAATATTTCATGTTCTTAATGAAAAACTTAGGTGTAATAAGACCTATAGCAATTACCAAAGCTGGCTCAAATGGGTTAAAAATCGTTGGACTTCTTATTCAAACCTTATGAGGTTTAGCTCTGGTTTTGGATATGATCCTATTACGAAAAAGTTCACGGCTTCAGATGAAGTATGTGATGCGTACTTAGAGGTAAGTATCATATTGCAATAATATTATTGAATCATTTTATTTAACTAATATAGTGAATTGATAAATTTGTTCTTTATTTGATGCTAAGCTCACTCGAAAGACACAAACTTGCGCTATGGGGAATGTCCTGATTATGAGGACTTGGGAATTGATGTAGGAAATGGTGTTGCCGTAGGAAAAACTCCATTGGGTTAGGTAGTGCTACTGATACAAAGACATTAGGAGATGATGAAAATAGAGATACGCGCATAGAAGATTTGACTTTTGATCCTGAAAATGAGGCGTTTTGATAACATCATATTTTACATGTATTTTGAAGTACATTTAAGTGGTATTTGATGGGCATTGCATGCTTGAAGTGTTGAGTTTTGCATAGTTTTCTATGTTTTGTGCAATGTCACGTGTTTGTTCATTGTGAAGGGGAATTAATGCCATTTTTTGTGTGGACTTCAAATAAGCTTGGGAAGGCCCTAGGAATATAGGAAATCAAGTTAGGAACACATTGCAAAAAGAATCGGGTCAATCGGATGAGAAACGAGTGAAAACGAAGCAAAACAGTGAAAGGCTGCCGGACTGCCACGTGGACCCGCGACCGGGGTCGCGAATTTTGCTCTTCGGACCCCCCTCCCAGTCGCGAGTATGCAGGAAAATGCCACGTGGACTTGCGACCACACCCGCGACTGACCCGGTCGCAAGCGAGGTCGCGAGTGAAGCTCTGGGAGTCCAATTTTTGGCCTATTTTGGCCCGTTTTCTTTCCTTTTTCGACTAGGATACTTCCTACACTATATATACCTCCTCAAACACGAAAATTAGCATATCACAAACCCTACCATAACTCCAAAAACCACAAGAACACACACCATATTCCTCTCTTAAATACAGAGATAGAGAGTTGCAGAGAAGAACACGGAGAGCAAGACCAAGAGATTCAAGCCAAGCAAGAATAGAGACATAATAATTACTTCCGAGTTTTATTTATCTTTATTTCTGTTAGACATGATTTCTTGTTGGATTTCAGTTTTCTATATTTATATGGATAGCTAAACCCTAGTTTTCTAGGGTTGGATAATGAATTATTTATGAAGTTTATTTTATTGGTTTTATCATATTTCCTATGACTTTATCTTGATCTTTGATTACTCTTATTTTTATCTGTATTGTTTAACTGATCACTAAATGATACAATTTGATGTGTTAATTCATAAATCGAGATAGGAGTTTTAACACGTGATCTGGAGTAATTAACTCATTAATCAATAACACTCGAGATGGTTGAGGTTAATTGAGAGAACAATAGACCCTGGGAGCCATTAGGAGTTGCATGATAGGCATTGAACGGAGACGTTAATACTAGTTGTGTGATCCACGCTTTAGGCACTTCGAGAGAAGGTTTAAGGTATAATTGTGGTTGTTCTAGCTAGATTTAAGTCCCTACATAGGTGTATGATGAAACAATTAAATAAATGGATTAGATAAGGATTCTCCAACTCTAGAATTCGTCTTTCTCCATTGTTTCTTCTTTACTCTTTCTTCTCTGTGTTTCCATTTATATTATATGTTTAAGTATTTTAATTAGTTCAAAACTCTTTAATCGATTGTCTAGATAGCATTTATGAGTTAAGTTCTAGTACTTAGTTAGTTAAATATTAAATCTCTGTGGATACGATACTCTTGTTCACCGCTACACTATAAACCTCACTGTGCACTTGCAGTTAGGTTAAATAAATACCGAACAAGTTTTTGGCGCTGTTGTCGGGGATTTAATTTTTAATTGATAATATTAGAATAAAATTTCTTGTGCTAATTTAGACTTTTTATTTATTTATTTATTTTTCTTTATTTTTTTTATTTTCGTTCAGTGTCTTTTGGTGTTTGTAGGAGTGTGAGACATGGCTACCAGCAGTTATCTGTGGCATGGAGACTATCAATTCCGGAATCTGAGAGATGCTGTAGAGATTCACGAGATAAACCCCATCTCGAGATTGGCAACACAGCTGTCTACCCTAACTTCAACAGTCAGCAAATTTGATGCCCTCATCCAATCAAGATCCGTGGCGTGCATGATTCAACCTTGGAAAAGTGTTAACCACATAATTCCAAGGAATTTTGGGAATATTTACCAAGGTGGCGGTCGTTACCACCAAGGTAATACACCAAACATGGATGAGTTGCTAATGGCATTTATGGAAAGAACTGAGAAGTACATGGGGAAGATGGAAGCTTGATGTGAGAAGTTAGAAAGCATAATTGGAACCATGGACACACAACTTAAGACAATGGAGATCCAAATGCGACAATTATCTCATGTCATTGAATGCCAACGACAACCTGACCAACTTCTAAAAACTACAAATGCAAGCCCTTATTTACTCCTTGGAGACGATGAAACTGAAGAGATCCCGGAAGACAGTTTGGGGGAGCTGAGGGAAGTGCAGACGTCTGCAATGGATGTAACTTCTCCAAACATACCATCTGCACCAGCTCCTATAGTCCTTCCAGCCACTTCTCTATCATTTTGTGAAAGTAAATGGACGATGGGGGAATATGAGACGGGGAAAATACTGGCGACCTGCAATGTCATAAGCTCAAAGACATTACCAGCTAACCAGACGATGAGGGAGTCTAAGCCGCTGCCATATTCTTTTTCTACTCCTAATTTAACTTCTTCCTATGAGAGCTTTTCTAATTTGGAGTATTTTAATCCTTGTGATGAGAGTTTTGTGCTGCAAGATATTCCAAAGAAGAATGGTGAATTCTACACTTGGAAGGATGGGAAAGAAAAGGATATGATGAAGATTAGCCGAAGAAAAGTGCATTCTAGCTCTGAGCACCAAAAGACAATGGCCGCCGTCCAGCTGGCGGATCCGTGATTTCAAATAGGTCGTCTGGCTGAAGACGTTAAAATAAGCGCTTGTTGGGAGGCAACCCAATGTTTTAGTTTCTTTTTCTTTTGTTCAGTTTTTTTTATTATTTATGTTTTTCACTTCTATTTCTGAGTTTTGCAGGTAAAGAACACTTGGATGTTGTATTTTGGGGAATAGCGAATCAATCAACTTGTCTTTCGACAAGTTTGGGGGAGGACATTGAACCTGAACAGTCATCCACTTGATTTCTGTAAGTGGTCGACGACACCCTCATGTATTCTTACAAACTTATTCCATCTCGTAGATTTGAATAAGTTTGGGGGGATGTATGCTTGTGGTGTCTAGACCTTTATTTTATTTTACATGTGTTACTTGTTTAGTTTAGTTTTGTTTTCCGGAAAGTTTGAAAAATTTTGAATTTTGGTCTTGATTTTTTGTGGGATTTTGATGATACATGCTTTATTATCTATGGTTTAGTGCTTATGATCGAGATTATTTAATTGGGAATAATTTGAGCATGTATAGCATGATTTGAATAAGCATGTGTTTTAGAAATTTTCGAGCTTTATTTTGGCCAATGTGAGCTGTGAGATTTTGAGTTTATAAGACTGTTGTCTTAATTTTTATTCTTGTGTGTTGGTTGTCTATACACTTGTTTCTCTAGAACTTGCATGTCGTCTTGCTTGAGATTGAGTTTCTGTGCTTGAAAATAGGAGATGATAGTATGCCATCTTTTCTTTAGCCATTTATCGCATACACTGTCCTAAATTCATTTGACTCCTTCGCGAGCCCTTTTGTGCCTAAATGCCTTTTCTTTGAGAGCCTATGTGGGATGTCATTTGTTGATTCTTGTGGAGAAATAGGAAAAAGGGTAAGGAATTTTGGAGTTGGGATGAAGAAGAAAAAATGGTGATAATTGGTGATTTTTGTTGGTGCACAAACAAAAAAAATGTGTTATGTGAGTGTTGAAAAGAAAAAAATTAAAAAGAGCACTAAAAAGAAAAAAATGTGAAAAGTGCCAATGAAAATAAATAAAAAAAAAAGACCAAAGGTCCATGAATTGAAAGAAAGAAAAAAATATGAATGACTTAAGGTGGTGTAGGAGGAAGTTGAAAAATTCCAACTTGTGCATGATGTGATAAGTAGTTGGGAGTAAAAAGTAAAAGTGGTGGATTGTGTTGCAATTGTTGAGTCACTTTAGCCAAATATTCCTAGCCTTAACCCAAGCCTACATTACAACCTTATGAAAGTCCTATTTGATCCTAACTTTGAGCACATTCATTTGTCAGTGGAGAGCTTAGATTGCATGCAAGCTTATGGTAGATCAAGTGTATAGTTCAATGATTCGATGAGTGCTTACCCTTATTTTATCACACTTTGAGTGTTTGAGCGAAACACGCACTGGTGAGGATCATTGGCTTGAATTCTGCTTGTTGAAATCTATTACATGTGTTCATGATTTGAGTGTTGTACTTGTTCGTGTCTTTTCCCGATTAGATTTTCGAAGTTGTAGACGATAGATTATAAATTGTGGAGTTATGTACTGTTTGAATTCTAAGTTTGGTTTTGTTCTTTGTTTGAGGACAAACAATGTTTTAAGTTTAGGGGAGTTGATAACATCATATTTTACATGTATTTTGAAGTACATTTAAGTGGTATTTGATGGGTATTGCATGCATGAAGTGTTGAGTTTTGCATAGTTTTCTATATTTTGTGCAATGTCACGTGTTTGTTCATTGTGAAGGGAATTAATGTCATTTTTTGTGTGGACTTCAAATGAGCTTGGGAAGGCCCTAGAAAGATAGAAAATCAAGTTAGGAATGCATTGCAAAAAGAATCGGGTCAATCGGATGAGAAACGAGTGAGAACGAAGCAAAACAGTAAAAGGCTGCCGGACTGCCACGTGGACCCGCGGCCAGGGAGATTAGTCGCGACTGGGGTCGCGAATTTTGCTCTTCGGACCCCCTCCCAGTCGCGAGTATGCAGGAAAATGCCACGTGGACTCGCGACCACACCCGCGACCGACCCGGTCACGAGCGAGGTCACGAGTGAAGCTCTGGGAGTCCGATTTTTGGCCTATTTTGGCTCGTTTTCTTTCCTTTTTCGACTGGGATACTTCCAACACTATATATACCTCCTCAAACACGAAAATTAGCATATCACAAACCCTACCATAAGTCCAAAAACCACAAGAACACACACCATATTCTTCTTTTAAACACAGAGATAGAGAGTTGCAGAGAAGAACACGGAGAACAAGACCAAGAGATTCAAGCCAAGCAAGAATAGAGACAGAATAATTACTTCCGGGTTTTATTTATCTTTATTTCTGTTAGACATGATTTCTTGTTGGATTTCAGTTTTCTATATTTATATGGATAGCTAAACCCTAGTTTTCTAGGGTTGGATGATGAATTATTTATGAAGTTTATTTTATTGGTTTTATCATATTTCCTATGACTTTATCTTGATCTTTGATTACTCTTGTTTTTATCTGTATTGTTTAACTGATCACTAAATGATACAATTTGATGTGTTAATTCATAAATCGAGATAGGAGTTTTAACACGTGATCTGGAGTAATTAACTCATTAATCAATAACACTCGAGATGATTGAGGTTAATTGAGAGAACAATAGACCCTGGGAGCCATTAGGAGTTGCATGATAGGCATTGAACGGAGACGTTAATACTAGTTGTGTGATCCACGCTTTAGGCACTTCGAGAGAAGGTTTAAGGTATAATTGTGGTTGTTCTAGCTAGATTTAAGTCCCTACATAGGTGTATGATGAAACAATTAAATAAATGGATTAGATAAGGATTCTCTAACTCTAGAATTCGTCTTTCTCCGTTGTTTCTTCTTTACTCTTTCTTCTCTGTGTTTCCATTTATATGATATGTTTAAGTATTTTAATTAGTTCAAAACTCTTTAATCGATTGTCTAGATAGCATTTATGAGTTAAGTTCTAGTACTTAGTTAGTTAAATATTAAATCTCTGTGGATACGATACTCTTGTTCACTACTACACTGTAAACCTCACTGTGCACTTGCAGTTAGGTTAAATAAATACCGAACATGTTTGTCGCACCATCCCAAGATGAGCCACCATCACCTGGTTCCACACCACCTTCTGGGTTGCCTGAAGTGTTTGAGGGCTCCACTCAAAGAAGAAATCAATCCAAAATAAGTAGAGCTCAGTATGAAGCAACTTCTGGCTCAAGAGAAAATATCATGGAAGAGATTAAAAAACTATCCAACACTTTTGAGGGAGTTCATAATCTCTTATTGAAAAGAGATACCATACTGGAGAAAAGAGAAAGAGAAAGATCCTATACGACTTGGGATGCAATTAAAGAGATCCCAAATTTAGATGAAGACATTCGGCTCAAGACATTTGACTTGCTTGACACCAAGTCAAAAAAAGATGATTTTTTGAATATGACTGTTGAGGAACGAGCTAATTGGATAGCTTATAAGATTAGAGAATATGAATCATTTGGGTCATATTTTACATACTATGCTATCATTTTTTTATTATTTTGTTGGTTATCTTCTTAGGATTTCTAATGATCATGTATTTGAACTTATGAATTACGTTTTTTTATTATTATTTTATTTATTTGTTGATTTAAGTTGTAGTTTGTTGAATGTATTTCTTATTTAACATATTCGTAGTGTCTTTAATCAAGACTCCGTTCCCATTTTTTAAAAATAAAGAGTTTTATGAGCAATTTGTACTATAACACACTTGGTCCTCACATTCAATCATTGATTCATTATATTTTTGTCAGGATATATGCAATACACAACCTAAACCCCGAAACCCTTAGCCACGATTAATTTTAAATGAGTCACGATTAATTAAAATAAGTCACGATTAATTTTGAAGCAGCCACAGTTACTTGAAATGAAGGCCTTGATTAACTTTGATTAATCGTGGCCACGATTAAATGAGATGAAGGCCTCGATTAATCGTGACTTTTTGTATGATCCACGATTAATTTAAAGAAAGGCTACGATTAATGTTTAGAAATAATTGTGGCTTTTTGTATGATCCACGAGTAATTTTATAAAAAATTCATGATTAAATTGAATGATTCACGATTAATTTAGTCAATGTATTACATTAATCGTGGATCATTCAATTTAATCGAGGCTCATTAAAAATTAATCGAGGGTTTTTTTGTTATAAGCCAAGATTAATCGTGGCTTTTTTTGTCTACCGAATTAATCAAGGTTTTTTTTTTGTTTAAATTAATAGTGGTTTTTTATTGAATGCATTTATTTCTTGTGTAAGTGAAGTAGTTACTGATTTTCATTAAATAAAAAGAGGAAAAATTACTGAGCTTCATTAAATATAAAGAAGGGGAAGGTAGAAATTTATTGACCGAATTCAATACATGTTTTTATTGTTGTGTAAGGAGGTAGGTAAATTTTTTGAATAAATAGATATGAACACCCGAACTTATTCACACTACAATAAAAGTTGGAGATTTTATTTTTTTTTGAAGCAAGGGTGCGAAAGTTTTTCATCAAGAAAGTAGTGCACAAAATTTTCCATCATTTCTCAAATGTACGTTTTGTACTGTCCATTTTTATAAAATTAATTTGTAAATATTTTTTGTTTTGATTATATTGCATATGTGCTATTAGAAAATAGGCGAGAGGGAGAGATTTGCATGTCGTAGTTTTTAATCTTTAATATATTGATGGTAGCAATGTTAATTGTGGCCTTTATAAATAATCGTGGCTTATTATGTTAATTGTGGCTTATTATGTTAATCGAGGCTTATATTGTGTTAATAGTGGCATTTGAAAATAATCGAGAATAATTTAAAATTAATCGTGGTAATGTTTAAATTTAATCATCGATAATTTAAAATTAATCGTGGCAATGTTTAAATTTAATCGTCGATAATTTAAATTAAATGAGCCTCGATTAATTTTTAAATGAGCCTCGATTAATTTGAAAATTGACATGATTATTTTGAGGGAGTCTCGATTAATTTAAAATGAGCCTCAATTAATTTAAAAATTATCTCGATTAATTTAAAAATTGCCTCGATTACTTTCAAATAGCCACGATTAACATAATAAGTCTCGATTAATTTCAAAAGTCACGATTAACATAATATAAGCCTCGATTAACATAATTATCCACAATTAACATAATTTAAGCATCGATTAATTCCACAAGCCACGATAAACATAATATAAGCTTCGATTAATATAATTATCCACGATTAACATAATTTAAGCCTCGATTAATTTCAAAACCCACGATAAACATAATATAAGTCTCGATTAACATAATTTAAGCCTCGATTAATTTCAAAAGCCACGATTAACATAATATAAGTCTCAATTAACATAATAAGCCACGATTAACATAATTTAAGCTTCAATTAATTACAAAAGCCACGATTAATATTTTAATTAATCATGGTTTATTAAAATTTAATCGTGGCTCGTTAAATTAATCGAGGCAATGCTTACAATTTATCGAGGATAATTTAGAATTAATCGTGGCTTTTTTTTAAATTAATCGATACTCATTTAAATTAATCGTAGCTTTTTACAAAGAGCAACAATTAATTCTAAACAAAGCCTCGATTAATATAAAATGAGCCTCGATTAATTCTAAATTATCCTCGATTAAGCCTCGATTAATTTAAACAAAGTCATGATTAATTTTACAAAGAGTCATGATTATATTTACACAAGCCTCGATTAATACAAAGAGCCGTGATTATTTCTAAACAAGCCTCGATTAATATATTGAGTCGCGATTAATATAAAACGAGCCTTGATTAATTTACCGAGTCATGATTAAGATCCTCGATTAATATCTAAACAAAGCCTCGATTAATTTAAACATACAATCGATTAATTTATAACACAAATCCAACCATAGCAAAACCCTCGATTAATATCTAAACAAACCCTCCAATAATTCAAACATACACTCGATTAACTAGCATCGATTAATGATATTAACTAGCCATGATTACCTTTCAAATTAATCATAAGCGGGAAAAAAATTAGAAACCTACATGAGAAGATGAAGAAGACGTCTCCTGCAGCGCTCTAGGTCCTCGTTCCATCTCCGATGTGTGCTCAACGGATGGCGATGCCACGACGACAAGTTCCGAGAGAGAGAGGTTTCAACGCTTTGAACGGTTTATTTTTTTCAATAAGGGAAATTGGCGAGAGTGAAATGAGGGGAAGAACAACTAGTGGTTAGGGTAAAATTCAATTTAATGCGTTCATTTTTTTTTAACAGAGAGAGAGAGAGAATCGTAGGGTTTCCAGTCGTGGGTTGCCGTTTGCAGTGGAGCTTTGAAGTCGGGTGGTGGGTGGTTGGTTTTTTCAAACCCTAATCATAAATATACCATGGAGCTTTGGATTTATTACCTTTTGCAGATATTATTCTTCTTGTGGCAAGATATATTCGATTGATATGCTTTTGCAGATGAAGTACAATTTTTCATAATTTTTCAAATTTTGTGGGGTCAAGACAAAGAATTTTGTATAAGATAAAATACACTTTGCCCAAATAACTCCCTAGTTTTAAATCTTGTTTTACCTTTTCTAATTTTAATATATTTTTCACCCTTCTATAAATTGCTCAATAATAATACCCAGGGCTATTAACACTAGGTAAGGTGAAAGATTCAATACCACCCAAACACACACTACCCGAATTTTTTATTTTTATTTTTATTTTTGTATTTAATCAAAATACATATTTATATAATATTTTGAAAAAATACTGCATAAACGTATATTTTGAATTTTTTCACAAAATCCGGATAGTGCCATTTGGGCGACATCGAATTTTCCCTTGGTAAAAACTGTGCGTAATGTGTGTGAGTGGTCACTGAAAGTTGCAAATTTCACAATGAAAAAAATACAATTATTGTGGTGTATGATTAAAAATTCGTACATCACTTATAACTAAGAATTTCAAATCCCAGATTCGTCAATGGATTCCACTCATATATCCCACGACATATTTTTGTGGGCGCGGCGCACGTAAGTCGTAACTTCATCCACGTACAATAAAACCACAAGTGGGAGTAGGAGGGGGCTTTAACTAACCAAATTGACCTCCACAATTGTGAAGGCTAGTGTGAAAATAAATTTAAACAATACCACAATTAATTTACACAAGTACATATTATATGTAGCTAGAGAGTGTCAGATCAATATGCCGATTATATATTATCATTTGACAGATTGCAATTTCACGGAGTACAATAATCACATATATCACCATCTTAATCAGCACAACTCAATAAGAAAAATAATAACCATAACAACTATGTGATAGCTTAGCTTATAAATAGTCAATGCACGCTTTCATTAAACATATTCATCACTGTCGTGTTTCTCAATATCATTAGTACGGCAAATATATACCATTAATTAGTGGCAATATAAAAGGTTTGACGGATGATATTTCCTTGTAATCCACATCTTGAAGAGGCACGTTGCTGGAAATACAGCGATACTTACAGCCATACGAGCCTGAATGGAGCTACGTAAGGGTGTCAGAACGCAATTTGAGGGAACCATACAGTTGAATGCTATCTCGAGTACTTCCTATGAGAAGGCTTATGCTCTAAAGGACAATCTTACAAGCAAAATGTAGAAGCTCAATTTATACTAGGAAGAAAAGGAATTACCTCATCTTCACTGTGTCTACAGGACCTGCTAGTTCTCTTTTGCAGCATCTAACATCAACTTATAGAGTGCAAATCCTCCTTGATGGCATCCCGGCATTTTAGACGTAACATGGACCAATTCACTCTGATAGTAAATCATTCGAAGTAATGATAAAGTGTGTATCGGTATAAAATTGACATGTGCGAGAATTCTGCTTTTAAGCAACACAAACACTGGTAAATATTGGCAAGCCGATCATTCTCCTAGAAACTTTCCGAAGTTAAATAAGAAACATTTCCAACCATAAGCAATTGTGGGAAGGAAAATAAAGAAAACATTAGATTGTAATGTTTCGAGGATTTAAGCTAGAGACAAAACTGCACCTTAATTCAAATTCTTTTTTCTTCCCTGTAACTATTCATTTTTAGATAAACGAGACTTGGGCAAAAAATATTTTATTTCCATGATATGAAACATGGCGATGACTGATACTATATATCCACATGTGATGACTGAAATTATTAACAGTAAAAATGGCATGGAAGTTTTTGAAAATTTTGGTCTAATTCTTCCTTGGAAACTTGGAAAGTCCTGATCTGACCTTGCAAAATCATGATTGATGCAAAACGAGTCTTCAACCAAAAATCACACATTGTGCTTACATACTCACAGTCATTAGCACGATGAGAGAGGTCATGTTGGTAAAGTGAACTGCTGCCTTAAATATTTCAGCCCCTTCAAAATTCTACATAAGCAGGGAGCCGTCTAGTGGTTCTTTTATGCCTAATTTTTAGTCATGTACAGCTCATGTTCTTAACGAACATATTGACTTTTCACCCATTTTTCAATAGATAGCCCTGCTACATTTAACTGCAAGGAATTTCTCCTTGATGATTCACTACTCTTCACAAGCCTAAAGGCCCTAAACTACATAATCATAATTCATTGTAAAAGGTAGAATGAATTATAATTACTAACCATTGGCATGGTATAAAGCTGGGTAGATTCATAGCCATCTTCAGCACTGGAATAGAGTTGCTGAATTTCCTCTGATTGAAGACTGCATTTAATGAAGAAAAATGCAGTTGGTCTAACGTTCAACACCCTCTGCGATATACCAATAAAGACGGGCTTGCCCTGCAATATAGGAAAAGGCATCAAAACATCCTTCATGTTGCTCAGAGAATCATGCTAGTACATGAAACAGTGACTGACTGAATTTCATAAATTTGCTGCAGGCCTATTTACACATATATATTAACCTCATGCAATAGTATAGTCCATCAAAAGAGTAACAATTTGTAGTCAGCAATTTAATGAAGATCATACTTAAGACAGAAGGTAGAATATTATGACTGAAAAAGAAAACTGCCATTTACAGGAAAGTTCAGCTAAATCGAAATTTCAACCAACTTATAAGCAAAAAAGGGCTATACTTACAAGGGTAGCAGCAGGAACTCCAATTTCTTCAACTACTTCACGGATAATGCTGTCAAACATTTCCTGAGAAACTTTTTTGTCCACCATCTGTTGGGTTAGTTCTCCGTCTGTTTGATGTCTTGTTATGCCAACTTCTTTGGGCTGCCATGTTTCTCAACAGGCACTATGTTTTAGGGAAGTTTATTTATTTTACTTAATACTAGGATATATTGATTTCTTTTCCTTGGTCCTGTGAGAGTAATTTTTACTTCTTCAACAAATTCAACAGTATCAGTATTCTTCACTAAGATTATAGAATTTTGTAGCTTTCTTCAAGACATGATGATGGTTAATAAAAAAATTATACTGCTAGTTGGTAGTTTTACAATGATATTTAGAAAACTCATATTGAAGCAAATTAAGCTGGCTTTATGTGGAGATGTTAGATTTATACCACTGTATGTGAACAACAACGGGCAGGAGCAAACCCCATATATTTACAAGGATACTTCAAAAAAGAACACTGTATTCTTAAATAGTTACCTCTGGGTGACCACCAGGAAAAACAAAGTGGTCAGGAAATTCGCCAACATTGGCACTTCTTTGCAGCACAACCACTTCTTTGTTAGATGTCTCCACAATTGCACCATTGCCGAGAGGGTTAGAGGTATGTTGACACCTTCTCCAGTCATCTATCAATATCAATTAGTAAAAGGTAATAATATCAAATTAGTGAACATATTTCAAATATCAATATCATCGATAGCAATTCTAGTTACCAGACAGATACTTATTGGCATTGTCTCATATAAGAAATACAACAGTTAATGGTTTAGTGGTCTTGTGGTGGGGACGCAACAGCTACTACACAGCACACAAATTAAAAAATTTACTGTTCTTGTCTTAAATTACTTCATGATTAAGCAGATTTACCTTCAGATGGAAGGAGAAATCTTTCCCAGAGTGGATTTAAATTTGTCCCCACAAACGTCCTAAGCAAGAACAACTAAAGAGTTAAAAAATCATTACAGCTTTGCTACCAGATAGAAAACCAGATGCTATTATATTGAGGTTAGAAATTGAAGCAGCATTGAAAAAGAAAAAAAAATTAGCATTCTATGCACATAAAGAGTTCCCCATAACCGTTGGCATGTCTCTGTTAAAACAACATTGACAAGAAATTATAAAAAGAGTCGGAAACAACAAGAACAAGAAACGGGAAGAGAGAGAGAGAGAGAGAGAGAGAGAGAGAGAGAGAGAGAGAGAGAACCTATAATCTGTCAGGCCAAGGTGAAGGCAAACATCTGTTTTCTGGGAAGAATCAGGCCCGCCACCAAGAGTGTACCCACCATACTGCCAAGTTATGAATGGTATAATATATCTCTGACTTGCAAAGCAGCCTCACTTTAAGATCTTGTTTTATAAATGAGCTATCAAACCTTTTGGTTAGAAAATTATTGAAACATAAAATTATCATCTACTGTGATATTTTTAAAATACAAGAGTAACAAACTGCATTTCAACAACTAGCTTCAGCCCACAAGAGAAACATATAATTAGAACGTAAGAGTTGGTGGGGCATCATGATTGAAGCATGTTTTTTGTTTCAAAATTTGCCATTAAAACAGGAGATGTTGCTTTGTACAGTAATTGGGCACATAAAATGTGAAACCCTTGAGAAAAGCTTCCACGTACCCTGAACTTTAGTCCATTGTACAAGGATGTGTTTTGTTGAACTCTCCTCTCCCATATCTAACAAGTAAAGCAATTGCATATTTAACATTGAAACACAAGAGATTGAGCATAAATTCAAAATTAATCACCAAAATCACATCCTAAAAGCAGGAATACAACCTCTGCAATGGTTTCTTCCAAGCTGATATCAGGATGGCGAACCCTATCGTATTTCTGATCAAACAAGGATGATACCTAGATTTTACATAGAAACAGCATTTCCACTAATAATTTAGGCAGAGAAAATGGCGGAACAGAGACGATTGAAGCAAGCGGTAATAGCAGATTATGTAGAAAAAGTTCACAGGCAATATAAAAAATACAAAAGGGATATATCTCTTCGTATAACCTCGGAATGAGAGAGGCCAGCTGGACATGAGAGTAGAAGTTTAAATGCGGGAAGTTCGTCTCCGGCGATGATTCCAAAGCGCCGCTCCGCCGTCTCCATTGCCGCAAAACCACGGGAGCGCCCAACTGTTCGACTAAAGAATCTTATTATTCCTTTTCTTTTCTTCCTTTTTTGGGGGGTTTATTCACTAATTTTGATCGGCTAATTTTTTTATTTTTCTACCAGTTCTTTCTTTAATTTCATTTTCATAGCATTTTATTTTAAATTAATAATTAATAATTGTTAGTATGTAAAATCAAAAGTTAAAACTACTTAAATTAAAACAGTAGAACAAACAAAAAAAAAAAGCAATGCCATGCCCTTTTCCACCACGATGACAAATTTGAACCACGTTCTGCTATACGTAATACGTATGCAATGTCAGTTAATATTTGATTACATTTCATGAATTTTTATTTTTATAATTATTATTATTACTTAAATAATGCACTACAATATTTGTTAGTTGGGAAATACTAAACGGCCCATTGGCCATTGGGTAACCCAGGCCCTAGGCTATGGGCCTAAACAATATTGAGGAAAATCCCAAAGCCCAAGCCATATACTTCAATCTAGGTGAAAAAATATACTGCTTGATTATAAATAATTGAAATTAAATAACGAAGTTCATAATTCTACAGGCCAAATTATTATGAACTTCAATTTTCAAGATTACGCTTCGTTTTATTTAACTAGAATGCTTCCATGAGTTACAGTTAGAAATTAGAAGTACAAATTCTGAAAAAAATATTATAATATGTTGATAGCTGTAAAAACAAAAAACAAAAATCTTAAGTACTTCAGTCAATATAGTAATTAAACACTGCTCGGGATTATGCAATTGATGCCTACTTGTTATTAGTCTCAATCGAGTGATGAACTAATGATCACCTATTATTGATGGAAAACAACGAGCATAATTAAATTTAACTCTATGTATTACCACAAATCATATTAGATCTACAGAAACGGAACCAAAAATTTTAATTATGGAGGGAACTTTCCCCGTTCCGTCTCTCCGTACGTAGTAGACAAACCATACATAAAGGTTCAACCATGAAAAAGTTAGTGCAAGTGGCTAAATTTGTTCCTTCAGAATTAATACCATGCACATTTTTAATTGATATGGCTAATAGTAATAGTCGAGTGATGATCTCACATAATCACTCATGGGCACATTTCCACATCATTTCAAATAAATAAATCGCAATGTATAATCATCACTATATTGAAAATTGAAAAAAATGATGGAAACTATATTAAAATCTTGAAAATTTAGCAAGAAATTTTAGGAACTATTATAACATATTATTATGCATATATTCTTCTCAAATTTTTGATAGAATTGTATTTTGAAAGCAAACATATGAATAATACATTATATAAATACGGTCTGAAACAATACATTTGACAAACTAATACATAATATAATATAGAATAACTAAATAGACAATATAATATACAATTAATACCAAAATGAGAATCTATTAGGTTCAAATATAGTAGATGGAATGTCATCCTGTTCCAAATAATATTGGTACCAATTCATTATAATTATTTATTTTTTACTTATGTAATTTAGTGGTGCAAAGAGTAAATTAAGTGGTGCAAATAGCAACTCCTATTTATTAATTATTAAAAAACATTTATTATGAATCGTATAAAAGAAATAGTTAAAATGCAGGTAACGGATACGGGTATGGGTAGTTAAGTACCCAAAGCGTACGAGGACGGACATAAAATTCGATACCCAACAGGTATGAATACGGGTATTTTTTTAAAACATGAATATGGGGATGTAACGCCCCAGTCCCACTAGGACCAAGACGTCACCGAAAACATACGCACATGCTTACGTGATAAATAATTTTTAAAAAAAATAATAATTTAACTTTATAAATAATTTGTAAATGGGCAGCACCTCAACTTAAAAAAAATGTTCAAACCACGCACTTAGGCATTCTCAAAGTCAACTTTCAACAAGGCTTTTCGAAATCACTAACCCACACATAACCAAATTACAACCTGTCAATAAACATTATACATAGCCAATCAGGCCACACATTTAAAAACACCACGGTCAACCCTTATATACATTCAAAATATTTGTATATACAGTCAAAATTGACTACAAAGGTCAACAACTTACAAACTTAAAGGTTTTGCAGAGTATCAACGAAAGCATTTAATATTTAATATACAAACATAAATTTAAAGATGGTTTTAAACAAAAACCACATAAGGGCCAACCATCAAACCCACTCCAACAGATCTTCCTCAACCAGCTCGATCTCCAGGACCTGAAAATATTTGAAAATATTTGGGTTGAGTGCCAGAAAACACTCAGTGGGCATTATTATTCGTCCAAGACATACTTTCATGCTTTAAAATCAATCATAAACATTCTTTATAACATAGTTTACTCTTCTTCATTGGATGAGAGACCCTATGTGATCACATGATACTTTACGGTTACTTATCTAGACATTTAGTCACAAAGTAAACCGTCTATGCTTGTAAGTCGGAATTCCTCTGTGCATGAAGTCTCAAAACATCCAATTATTGCGTAAACAATGCTATTAAAATATTTAACATACTTTACATGGACGAATTTAAAACATAATCGTGAGTTATAGAAGAACCCACCTGGATGACCTCAAAGTGTAGTGAAGTTTTTATGCGATGCTATTACGCTTCTCGTTCGTCTCGACCTATAAAATTAAAATTATAGCTTAGAAACCTCAAATAGGCCATTAAGGTAATAATCTAGGTCCTAAATAACTTAATTAAAGATCTCTTATGCTTTGGGATCATTTGGAATTGAAATAGAGTTAAATGGACGAATAATACGCATTTGACGGATTGAATCAAGTTAGTGATTCTATTTGAGAATTTATCAAACTTACAGAACCAAATTGAATGGATAAAGATGAATTGAACTCAATTCAATAACTAAGAAGCTCTATTTAACACTTAGGGGTGAATTATGATATTTAGAATTTCTTTGCAAAATGTAACATTTGGAAATTATATAACTTAATTGCATTTTATAACAATCTTAATTTAATTTTTCATGAAGTTAAACTAACATTAAGAGAGAATAAATAAGTGTGGAACCGACGAAGATAACACTTGAACAAGAAGTTTAGGATAATATATAGATATAATAGAATTTGAACTGTCAGAATGATCATAATTAAATGGAAAGTAAAACTTTCGTGATGAGGAACTCACCTCTGTTTTTGCCTCTCTTTTCCGTTTTTTTTTTCTTTTCGTTTTATTTTTATTTTTATTTTTTTCTAACCTTCCACTATAGCTAATCATTAACATATAATATACATACACCCCTATTACACGTATACCTATATATGACTAAGCTAACCTATATATGACTAAGCTAGCCTATATGATCTATTAATAAACACACGTAATGTTATTGACACTTGGACACCCACAAACCAAATCCACATAGCCAATACATATAGACGGAGGAATTTAATTAGTTATGATTAATCATCTCCTAAAATGATTAATTATAGTTAAATGCTTTCTTTTATATAATCTAAATGGTCCCACACACCTGCATGAGTTTATAAGATACATATATTATAATTAATTGGCTGGAGATAGTGAATTGGTTCGAAAAAAAATAATTAGATTTATTGTGCTAAAATAAAAATTTTGGGTTCAAATTGTTAAATAAAATAAATTCTGTTGGAAGGCCAAATAAAGTCCGATTTGAATGATCTTGGTATCAAGACGATCCCATTAGTCTCTATTTTTATAATATGTATTCTAATATTAATTAGAAAACTCAACTAAGGTCGAGACTTTTATTGGTCTTATAATGTCTCTAGGACTACGATCAACTAGCCCAAAATAAATTGGGTTCTAATTTCATGAAATTTCTAACTATAAAATAATACTATATTTTTCCGGGGTGTTACATCATTCCCTCCTTAAAAAAAATTTCATCCCCGAAATTGAATATACCTGCTATGACGAGGATTGGATACTTTGCTAGGATCTGATCTTCAAGTTCCCATGTAGCTTCCTCTTGTCCGTGTCTGCTCCATTGAACTTTCACAAGCATTAGCTCTTTATTCCGCAGTTTTTGGACTTTTTTGTCGAGAATAGCTATAGAAAATTCGTCGTATGTCAGATCTAGATTTACTTCTATTTATTCCTGATTTACGACGTGGCTTGGATCGAAAATATATTTTCGAAGCATTGAAACATGAAACACGTCATAAATTTCTCCTAACTTTGGCGGTAACGCCAACTTCTAGGCAACTTCTCCGATTCGTTCGAGAATTTCGTACGGTCCAATATATCTAGGCCGCAACTTTCCTTTCTTTCCGAATCGCACAATGCCTTTTGTAGGAGATATTTTTAGGAACACCTTATCTCCTACTTGAAATTGTGAATCTTTTTCTTCTTTTATCTGCATACATTTTCTGTCGATCTTGGGCCTCTTTCATTCTTTGTCTTACTTTATCAATAACCTCAACAGTTTTCTGTATAATTTCCGGGCCCAAAATTTTTCTTTCACCAACTTCATCCCAGTAAAGTGGTGATCTGCACTTTCGACCATATAAAGCCTCATAAGGATCCATTCCAATGGTCGCTTGAAAACTGTTGTTGTAAGCAAATTCAACTAAAGGCAAATATTCCTCCCAGCTTCCTCCTTGATCCATGACTATAGCCCTGAGCATATCTTCTAGGGTCTGAATTGTTCTTTCAGACTGTCTATCAGTCTGTGGATGAAAAGCTGTACTGAAATTCAATTTTGTGCCCATTGCATTTTGTAAGCTTTGCCAAAATTTAGACGTGAATCGCGTATCACGATCTGATGTCACTGACACAGGTGCACCATGAAGTTTTACAATTTCTCTTACATAAATTTGTGCCAGTTTATCCAATCCTAAAGTCATCTTGACCGGTAAGAAGTGTGCTGACTTGGTCAAACGATCAACGATAACCCATATGGCATGATTTCCACGTAATGACTTTGGTAGACCAACCACAAAGTCCATTGTGATATGCTCCCACTTCCATTCAGGAATTTCTAGTGGTTTGAGCAATTCGGATGGCCTTTGATGTTCTGCCTTGACTTGTTGACAAGTCATGCATCTTTCCACATAAGCTGCAATGTCTCTTTTCATATTTTGCCACCAGAACGTTATTCTCAAATCTCTATACATTTTAGTACTCCCTGGATGAGCAGTGTAAGGCGTGCAATGAGCTTCATCTAAAATTTCTCTTATCAATTCTTCATTTCGTGGCTCACAAATTCTATTCCCGTACATCAATGCATTATCATCTGCAATTCCGAATTCTCTTAGGACTCTTTGACCTATTCTTCCTTTTATCTTCTTGAGATAGACATCATTTTGTTGAGCTTCAATAATTCGGGCTCGCAAGTTAGGCTTCATTATCATTATTGTTATATATGCATTTATGCTATCTGGTGGAGTTACAATTTCAATGCTAAGTTTGGCAAAGTCCCTGGTGATTTGTTCTTGTTGAGTTATCATGTAACTCAATTCTACTCGATTCTTTCTGCTTAGGGCATCAACAACAACATTTACCTTCCCTGGATGGTATTGGATGGAACAGTCATAATCTTTGACCAGCTCTAACCATCTTCTTTGCCTCATGTTAAGCTCTTTCTGCTCAAATAGATATTTTAAGCTTTTGTGATCTGAGTAAATCACACTCTTTCCACCATATAAATAATGTCTCCAAATTTTCAATGCATGCACCACGACAGCCAATTCCAAATCATGTGTTGGGTAGTTATTCTCATGTGGTTTCAGTTGACGTGACGCATACGCAATCACCTTTCCATTTTGCATCAGAACACAACCTAAACCTTGTTTTGATGCATCCGTGAAAACCACGAACCCTTCAGATTCCTCTGGTATTGCTAGTACTAGTGCAGTGACTAACCTCTTTTTCAATTCGTGGAAGCTTCTCTCACAATCATCAGTCCATTTGAATTTGCTCTCCTTTTTCAATAACTGGGTCATAGGCCTTGCTATCTTGGAAAATCCTTCAATGAATCTTCTATAGTACCCAGCTAGACCCAAGAAACTACGTATCTCATGTACACTTGTCGGGGTTTTCCATTCACTAACTGCATTTACCTTGGCATGGTCCACTTTAATGCCCTGGTCTGAGACAATGTGTCCCAAAAACACCACTTCCTTTAACCAAAATTCACATTTGCTGAATTTAGCATAAAGTCTTTCCCCTCGTAGTGTGTCTAGCACAATTTTCAAATGCTCAACATGTTGATCTTCATTTTTGGAATATATCAGTATGTCATCGATGAAGACGATTACAAATTTATCTAGATATGGGTGAAAAACTCGATTCATTAAACCCATAAAAACTGCAGGTGCGTTGCTAAGACCAAAAGGCATCACTATAAACTCATAGTGACCATAACGTGTACGAAATGCAGTCTTAGGTACATCATTCTTCCGAATTTTAAGCTGATGATACCTAGATCTTAAATCAATCTTGGAGAATATACCTGCTCCCTTTAATTGGTCGAATAAATCATCAATTCTGGGAAGTGGATACTTGTTCTTAATAGTTAATTTATTCAACTCTCTATAGTCTATACACATTCGGAGCGTTCCATCTTTCTTCTTAACGAACAACACAGGTGCTCCCCATGGTGAGACGTTGGGTTGAATATAACCCTTGTCTAAGAGTTCCTGTAGCTGAACCTTTAACTCCTCTAACTCCTTTGGTGTCATGCGATACGACGCTCTTGACACTGGAGCAGCTCCTAGAAGCAAGTCTATCGTAAACTCAATCTGTATGTCTGGAGGCAGACCTGGCAAGTCTTCTGGAAACACGTCTTTATAATCCCGCACCACAGGTACATCATCAATTATCATCTTCTCTGACTTGTTCATTATCAAACTCACTAAGAACGATTCACACTCTTCTCTTCTAAGCATCTTCATTACTTTCATTGCGGAAATAACTCTTACTCTAGTTCCCAACTTTGATCCATGGAAAGTGAATTCCGGTTCTTTCGATCTTTGGAAGATTAGCTCCTTTTCAAGATACTTAATTGTGGCATAGTTAGCTTCTAGCCAATCCATTCCAAGGATAATATCAAAGTCTCTCAAGTCTAAAACATGTAGATTTGCACTTAGTGATCTATACCCAAGGTTCAAATCTATATTTTTGCATATTTGATCAGCAATTAAGATCCTCCCCGAAGGTACACTTACTTCTAAGGCCTCACTAAGTTTTTCCTTAGTCAGTTTTAGCTTAGAGCATAGTATGGTAGATATAAATGAATGCGAAGCTCCAGTGTCAAATAATGCAAGTACAGGCATATTTGATATACTAATCATACCTGCCATATTTCCAGGCTCCCGTGCAGCATCTTGTCGATTAAGAGCAAAGGCTTGAGCATTTCTTATCGGAGGTTGACCTGGCCTAGCCACTTCTTTTCCCTTATTCATTGGACAATTATATGCCATATGTCCTTGTTGCCAGCACCTATAGCAGACATTCTTTCCCTTCATGCATTCACCATTATGTTTCTTTCCACAAGTTCAACATAATGGTTTTTCTTGTTGTGCTTTAGGATTTGATCCTCCTCTCATCCTAGTCTTTTTGTCGAAACTGCGACCCTTACTCTTGTTATCATTCCATTTTCTTTTCCCATTCAGCTCATCAACCTTGTTCTCATTCTTGCGAAGTGATGATTCCATATCTTGAGCTCGTTCAAGAGTTTCAGCATACGTGGTCATGCCGCGCCCCGCTATGATACTGCTAATCTCAGTTCGTAAGCCTCTTTTAAATCTATGAGCTTTTTTCTCATCAGTGTCTGTCAGGTGTGGAGCATACCTAGACAGCTGATTGAACTTCCGTTCATAATCATTCACGGTCATATTTTCCTGAGTTAATTGTAAGAACTCGGTTTCCTTCTGATCCCGATAACACATGGGAACAAACTTCCGCATAACAGCTTGCTTGAACTCCTCCCAAGTCATATTCGCAAATTGTTCAGGCGTCATTGACCTCCTATCATTCGTAGCCATTCTTCAGCCTCAGGCGCTGAGAGTCAGTACACACCATGTACGCGAATGTGCGTTCCATCATTCGTAGCCATTCTTCAGCCTCAGTCGGTTCACCTTAATCGCTAAAGGTCGGAGGTTGGTATGTTCGAAACTGAGCGATAACACGTGTTGTATCTTCTTGTGGAGGATTTTGAGCCTGATTATTTTGACGTCTTGGCGGCATCCTATACACGTATTTCATACGTTAGATACTTTGATCGGCAAACACTCTTATAAGATTCTAAGGTAACGATACAGCGCACTTAGATTCATATAGATCCTAAAATTCCAGTGAGCTAAAGAAGCTCTAAAGTCATACTAGATACTTAAGTTTAGTGCACCAATGTTCAAATCCAGCTAGGTTCTGGTCTAAAACTAGCTCAGATGATGTTTATGCATCACTGGATTTGACATGAATACACTGATATACATGCTTTGTAAAACATAACTTTCACAATGCTTAAATCATACTTTTCACCATGCTTTAAATCACACATTGAGATCACTTGCATTTTTATATCATGCATACAATTATATACATATACTTTTCATAAGAGCATTAAAGAAATTTAAAATATGAACTTTAGTACCTTCCCGAAGTAAGCTTGGCGTATACGATGTTGTTGGGTTATGGGTAACTATTTCAATAACACAGTACTCAAAATATTTCAATTTTGAAAACATCATAGGCCTTCAATCACGTAGACCTACTCTGATACCACCTGTAATGCCCCAGTCCCACTAGGACCAAGACGTCACCAAAAACATACGTACATGCTTACGTGATAAATAATTTTTTAAAAAAATAATAATTTAACTTTATAAATAATTTGTAAATGGGCAGCACCTCAACTTAAGAAAAATGTTCAAACCACGCACTTAGGCATTCTCAAAGTCAACTTTCAACAAGGCTTTTCGAAATCACTAACCCACACATAACCAAATTACAACCTGTCAATAAACATTATACATAGTCAATCAGGCCACACATTTAAAAACACCACGGTCAACCCTTATATACATTCAAAATATTTGTATATACAGTCAAAATTGACTACAAAGGTCAACAACTTACAAACTTAAAGGTTTTGGAGAGTATCAACAAAAGCATTTAATATTTAATATACAAACATAAATTTAAAGATGGTTTTAAACAAAAACCACATAAGGGCCAACCATCAAACCCACTCCAACAGATCATCGTCAACCAGCTCGATCTCCAGGACCTGAAAACATTTGAAAATATTTGGGTTGAGTGCCAGAAAATACTCAGTGGGCATTATTATTCGTACAAGACATACTTTCATGCTTTAAAATCAATCATAAACATTCTTTATAACATAGTTTACTCTTCTTCATTGGATGAGAGACCCTATGTGATCACATGATACTTTACGGTTACTTATCTAGACATTTAGTCACAAAGTAAACCGTCTATGCTTGTAAGTCGGAATTCCTCTGTGCATGAAGTCTCAAAACATCCAATCATTGCATAAACAATGCTATTAAAATATTTAACATACTTTACATGGACGAATTTAAAACATAATCATGAGTTATAGAAGAACCCACCTGGATGACCTCAAAGTGTAGTGAAGTTTTTATGCGATGCTATTACGCTTCTCGTTCGTCTCGACCTATAAAATTAAAATTCTAGCTTAGAAACCTCAAATAGGCCATTAAGGTAATAATCTAGGTCCTAAATAACTTAATTAAATATTTCTTATACTTTGGGATCATTTGGAATTGAAATAGAGTCAAATGGACGAATAATACGCATTTGACGGATTGAATCAAGTTAGTGATTCTATTTGAGAATTTATCGAACTTACAGAACCAAATTGAATGGATAAAGATGAATTGAACTCAATTCAATAACTAAGAAGCTCTATTTAACACTTAGGGGTGAATTATAATATTTAGAATTTCTTTGCAAAATGTAACATTTGGAAATTATATAACTTAATTGCATTTTATAACAATCTTAATTTAATTTTTCATGAAGTTAAACTAACATTAAGGGAGAATAAATGTAGCGACCCAGTTTTCTAATTATATTTAATTTGCTACTTTTTTTAAAAAAATATTTTATTTATTTTTATGTGATATTAGTTAATTAAGTCTAATAAGTCGCGCCAAGTAAGTTTAATAATAATTAAGCATTTATGTAATTATGGTATATGGTTATCATGAGCATGCATGTAGTTTTTATTTGGAGTGCCTAATATTTTGCATTTTATCTATTTTGTCCAAGTTTATTTCTACCCCATTTTATTTTGTTTGAAGTCCAAGCCTATTCCTTTTTTTTTAAGCCCATAATTCCAAGCCCAAGATCTAGAGCTTTCACCTTATTCTTCCATTTTTTCCCCACGTTTTGTTTTCCCTTTTTGATAAGATAACAATTAAAAAAATTCAAATCTCAAGTTTATCCCTTTCAAATAGTTGATAGAGATCACCATGAGATCCCTCTTCTTTCACGTTACCAAGAAAACTAGTATAAATAGAGGGTCACATCTCCTTTCTCTCCCACACCAAAAAAATAAATTCGCAGAGATCAAACTAGGAGCTTTAGTTGTGAGAAGCTGCAGTACGGTATGTAGATGTGCATATCTACATGATTCATTTTTTCTTTTGTTTCTTATGCATCGCATGCATTGCATATCTTTGTTATGGGAGGGAAGTTTCGGTATTTTTTTTAAGATGAGAATATGAGATAGAGGAGGGTGGTGGCGACTGCGACGTCGAAAAGAGCAACGGTGAAAGGGATGTATCTGTCGTGGTGGTGCAGTGTACAAGCGAACCTGATTTAGGGGTGCCGCCGCCATCTAGTTTGGTGACTGCTGCTGCCGTGATTGATTTAGAGCAGGAATGGTTGTTGTGGGTATCTTGCCGTGGAGAAGACGTGATGCGTGAGAGAGGGAGAGCTATGCAGATTTTTGATAAAAGAAAGTAATAAAGATGGGTTTGGGCCTTAATGTTGAATAAGAAATAGGTGGGCTTTTGTCAAGATTGAGAGTGGGCCGTGGGGTGTGAATTAATGCCTTGGCATCAATCTTTGTTTTGGCTAAATCACATGCACGTAAATGTCATAGCAATTTAATTAGCAAGTTTAAATCATGCATTAATTTCCTTTAAGTCACGTTATTTTTTTTTTCACGCAAATGTTAGAATGATTTATCTAGTTAAAGTTTAAGCATGCACCTTGCCATACTAGTATAATCTCATGCATAGTTTTGTTCCATCATGTTTTACACTGTATTAATCTATGATAAATACTTTGTAGGAAGCGCGCAAGACTTAATTAATTTATATCCAAGTCAAGGTCAAGGTGGGGTTTTACGTTGAACATGTCCCTATTATCCTCTCTATATGTTTTATTGAATGTATGTGATGTCACAGCATAGCAAGAGCCTACGGACTATCACGCAGAGCCTACGGGCTATCACACAGAGCTTTCGAGCTATCACGCAGAGCCTCCGGGCTACATGGTTTGGTCTACGGACTGAACACAAGTTTATGATTTGCATATTATTCTGTTTGATATATAGCTTGGATAATTGGACACTCCCCACTCAGTTTAAAGTACTCACCCCAAAACTTTTCTTTTCAGGTGTTGTCTCGGGTGATGCGTAGCGGACAAGATGTGATGATGGTGGTCAAGCGATCAAGCACGATTAAAGATTTAATTTATTTTTGACTTTATTTTATGTAATAAATGTCGAGTTATGCTTTGAAACTTCCGTTGTATTTCAAGAAAATTATTTTATTAATGAAAAAGCATGGATACGTACCTTTTTCTATTAAAGTGAAATTGGGGCGTTACAGAGTGGTATCAGAGAATGTCTACTTTCCTGCATACTAAAAAAAAATGCAAGCAAGTAAATATTGACCATCATCACATCCGCCGCATCACTCCGAGAAGAGGTACAAGTAAAGTTTTGATTTCATGTCAAGTTTATGATTATATAAAAAATATGTTTATGATAAAATGTTTTTACTGTCCTCGATATTTACCCTAAGTATTGTGTTATGAGATGATTAGAAGAAGGTTGACTTCTAGGATACGCAAAAGGGCTTATTTAGTACTCAGAACATGTCCCAAGCAGAGTTGGATCAATAAAAGTAATTTCCTTTAATTTTCATTAAAATACTTAATCTTTGCGCTATGGTCGACAATAGGAATCATGCCACCGAAGAAGAATACGCAACCAATCCAAGAGGAAAGCGAGGAAATGGAGTCAATGAACAATTTTGACAACAATGAGAATGGGGGGAATAACGATAACGACATGGATGCATTTGCCCAAAACCTCGCAGATGCACTAAGAAGAGTTCTACCTCAACCGAATCAGAATCAGAATCAGAATTGGAATCAGAATCAACATCAGCACCAGGAAGGAGATGGTATCTTGACGCATTTTCGCCAGTTAGGACCGCCCAAGTTGAAAGGAACTGGAGGGCCTCTAGCAGCAGAAGAATGGATTCGGGAACTGGAGCGAATCTTCGATTATTTGGGATGTTCAGACACCCAAAGAGTTACATGTGCAGTGCTCCAGTTGACGGAGGATGCGAGCCATTGGTGGGAGGCAGTAAAGATCAGCATGAGCCCAGAGCAACATGCCAACTTGACCTGGACCATTTTTAAAAGAATGGTCATGGAGAATTACTTCCCAAAGGCGTGCCGGAAGCAAAAAGAGAAAGAGCTGATGAATATAGAGCAAGGTAACATGACTATTCTGGAGTATGAGCAAAAATTCAACCAGCTAGCTCGCTATGCTCCTCACTTGGTGGATACGGATGAGAAAAAGGCCTGGAGATTTGAAGATGGATTGCGTCCTGAAATTGGAGCACACCTATCTGCGCTCAATCTCAACACCTATTCAGAAATTGTGCAACGAGCTCGAGCGGTGTCAACTCGTCTGAATTTGGACAAGCCAGCCTCAAGACCTCCAAGCAATGGTGGGAAGAGACGATGGGATGACCGCGATGCCCAAGATAGAGAACGGAGTTTCCAGCCTGAGAAGAAGCCGAATGTTACTGGAGAAGGGACGTCTGGAGTGATATCTCGATATCCTCAATGCCAGAAATGTCACAAATACCATCCAGGAGAGTGTAAGTTAGGGACACAAGTTTGCTTCAAATGCCACAAGGAGGGACATAAGGTCTGGGAGTGTCCATTGCATCAAAATAGGAACGCTGGAAGAGGGGGAAACACCGAGAGAGGAAACACCAAAGGAGGTGGAAACGCCGAAAAGAGAGAAAATTCTAGAGCTTTTGCGATGAATGGCGATGAGTGAAAAAAAAAGAGATCAACGCGTTAGATTTTATTACCCATTTCTAGTTTATTTTCGTAGCTATTTTGGTTTTAGTTTTATCTTTTAGCAAACGTATGAGAACGCAAAGAGTTTTTAAGTTAGAATAAAGTTTTGCATTATTTTGGTAAAGATGAATCTACATAGTGCACGTTGGTAGCAATTTATTGAAAAATCCGTAATCAAGTACGAGTAGATTGAAGACACAGAGCACGTGAGATCCTTGGCAAAGGCGGCGCAATCGATGTTCCAGGATCGCAATGCAGCTTTCGACGTCACTACGATTTTAAGGAATATTTTAGTTGTATGAATAAGATAGTTAACTTAGAGCTTGACAAGACTATGGTCAATTAGAGAAATCTTTAAGGTAAAGGAACATAGCAAGACTTATGTTTTATGTGCGAGTTAGTTAGATCTCATAACTTAGAATTTTAGGCATTAGCAAGATTATTTAAGATCGAGGAAAGATTTCAAGCTTAGATACCTTTAAGGCCTAAGACCAAGTAAGAAATTTCGAGGACGAAATTTTATTTTTAGTAGAGAAGGATGTAGCGACCCAGTTTTCTAATTATACTAGTATATCGCCCGTGCGATGCACGGAGAACACTTTTATAATCTATATTTTTTTAATAAATCATTGGCCTGCTACAACAACTACAGCTGACCCAATAAAAGGTGAAAAATTGGCATCTGCATAAGATCTTACATATATTATATGTACTAATTATAAGTTCAATCATAAAATGTTGCTGAGCTATTGTGAATGCAATTAGAAGAGAGATATTAGAGACAATATCTGCAACTTCCACTTGATTGGAAAAAAGTGAAAACCAAGCAGAGGACCTTAAAGAATAGTCATAACATATATTAGAGATGAAGTGCTCAACTAAACTTTGATCGAAAATTCTTTGGCACTTGCTCTCCCTAGTTTGTTCACTAATTGGACACTGCCTAGGAGAAAAATCGCAGAAAAAATGATTATTTGATTGTTCTGAGCAAATTCCAAAAGTGAATAAATGAATCAATTGTTGATGTAATTTTCTTGAGCTAAATCATACCATGCAGCCACATTAGGCTTCTTGCATTGTGCGAGAAAATACAAAACAAAAGTTTGATGAGTGTGCTTAGTGCTCACCATATAAAGAAGGAAAATATTGCAACTTCTGCATTTTGCACGTATCTAGCCAACAACGCCAAATTTGTGTAGTACTACATTTCCAAACTACAAACTTACAATCAATAAACATAACAACTTAAATAACAGAAAAATAAATCAAAATTCTAAGGTGATAGATAAGATTTTCATTTATTTACCAAACCATGAAACTTGATGAAATGGAGAGTTTCACAATAGACAATAAGTCCTTAGTTGCAGTTACGATGATTCATCTCCACATCTCCACAATGAACTCATGTCACCAGGGACTCCAAAATCCAACACTTAAAAAACGAAAAGCCAAGACAAAAGAACCTGAATTGCGAACAACATGAATATTAAGATTATGGGCATTGAATTTTTTGTTTAACAAAATAGTTTTCTCTACGCATTTTATATTTGTTTGTTATTAAAGTAAAAAATTAATGTATTTCTTATCAAATTAAATAGCACGCATTTTATATTTGTTTGTTATTAAAGTAAAAAATTAATGTATTTCTTATCAAATTAAATAGCGACCTACATAAAAATTTATTTGAATATATATCTATACTAATGCATGCATATATTTGGGAGATGAAAATGTTGAAATATTTACCTTCTATGCACTACCGATCAAAAACTGGTGGTAAGGAATGCTAAAGGGCTTTGATTCCAGAAAATAGGACGGGATTACGCCGGACACGATGCCATTGAGATGTCTTCCTCATCTTTCGGAAGGTCCGTGGAGTTCTCCGGCTTAGCGAAGGCATTGAGCGATTGATGTTGCGAATTGCGATCTTCATTCATGTTCCGCCATCGAATTTTCGAGATGAAGACTGAATGAAATTGATGGCAAAGAATTTGAGAAGGATGTATAATAGATGTATGTTTGGCCGTTTATAATGAGATGCCGAGAACTCAATTCATGCGCAAAAGAATTGCAAATTTGGGGGTTCACGTCTCCATAAAACTGTCATGTTCATTGACTACAAAACTGCTATTTTGAAATTGTGTAACTGTTTTTGTGCGGGAATTATGGGAGGGAATTTTATGATTGACGACTCCGTTTTAATATATTAGTATAGATTTAATTTGCTACTTTTTTTAAAAAAAATATTTTATTTATTTTTATGTGATATTAGTTAATTAAGTCTAATAAGTCGCGCCAAGTAAGTTTAATAATAATTAAGCATTTATGTAATTATGGTATATGGTTATCATGAGCATGCATGTAGTTTTTATTTGGAGTGCCTAATATTTTGCATTTTATTTATTTTGTCCAAGTTTATTTCTACCCCATTTTATTTTGTTTGAAGTCCTATTCCTTTTTTTTTAAGCCCATAATTCCAAGCCCAAGATCTAGAGCTTTCACCTTATTCTTCTATTTTTTCCCCACGTTTTGTTTTCCCTTTTTTATAAGATAACACTTAAAAAAATTCAAATCTCAAGTTTATCCCTTTCAAATAGTTGATAGAGATCACCATGAGATCCCTCTTCTTTCACGTTACCAAGAAAACTAGTATAAATAGAGGGTCACATCTCCTTTCTCTCCCACACCAAAAAAATAAATTCGCAGAGATCAAACTAGGAGCTTTAGTTGTGAGAAGCTGCAGTACGGTATGTAGATGTGCATATCTCCATGATTCATTTTTTCTTTTGTTTCTCATGCATCGCATGCATTGCATATCTTTGTTATGGGAGGGAAGTTTCGGTATTTTTTTTTAAGATGAGAATATGAGATAGAGGAGGGTGGTGGCGACTGCGACGTCGAAAAGAGCAACGGTGAAAGGGATGTATCTGTCGTGGTGGTGCAGTGTACAGGCGAACCCGATTTAGGGGTGCCGCCGCCATCTAGTTTGGTGACTGCTGCTGCCGTGATTGATTTAGAGCAGGAATGGTTGTTGTGGGTATCTTGCCGTGGAGAAGACGTGATGCGTGAGAGGGGGAGAGCTATGCAGATTTTTGATAAAAGAAAGTAATAAAGATGGGTTTGGGCCTTAATGTTGAATAAGAAATAGGTGGGCTTTTGTCAAGATTGAGAGTGGGCCGTGGGGTGTGAATTAATGTCTTGGCATCAATCTTTGTTTTGGCTAAATCACATGCACGTAAATGTCATAGCAATTTAATTAGCAAGTTTAAATCATGCATTAATTTCCTTTAAGTCACGTTATTTTTTTTCACGCAAATGTTAGAATGATTTATCTAGTTAAAGTTTAAGCATGCACCTTGCCATACTAGTATAATCTCATGCATAGTTTTGTTCCATCATGTTTTACACTGTATTAATCTATGATAAATACTTTGTAGGAAGCGCGCAAGACTTAATTAATTTATATCCAAGTCAAGGTCAAGGTGGGGTTTTACGTTGAACATGTCCCTATTATCCTCTCTGTTTTATTGAATGTATGTGATGTCACAGCATAGCAAGAGCCTACGGGCTATCACGCAGAGCTTTCGAGCTATCACGCAGAGCCTCCGGGCTACATGGTTTGGTTTACGGACTGAACACAAGTTTATGATTTGCATATTATTCTGTTTGATATATAGCTTGGATAATTGGACACTCCCCACTCAGTTTAAAGTACTCACCCCAAAACTTTTCTTTTCAGGTGTTGTCTCGGGTGATGCGTAGTGGACAAGATATGATGATGGTGGTCAAGCGATCAAGCACGATTAAAGATTTAATTTATTTTTGACTTTATTTTATGTAATAAATGTCGAGTTATGCTTTGAAACTTCCGCTGTATTTCAAGAAAATTATTTTATTAATGAAAAAGCATGGATAACGTACCTTTTTCTATTAAAGTGAAATTGGGGCGTTACAATAAATAAGTGTGGAACCGACGAAGATAACACTTGAACAAGAAGTTTAGGATAATATATAGATATAATAGAATTTGAACTGTCAGAATGATCATAATTAAATCGAAAGTAAAACTTTCGTGATGAGGAACTCACCTCTGCCTTTGCCTCTCTTTTCCGTTTTTTTTTTCTTTTCGTTTTATTTTTATTTTTATTTTTTTCTAACCTTCCACTGTAGCTAATCCTTAACATATAATATACATACACCCCTATTACACGTATACCTATATATGACTAAGCTAACCTATATGATCTATTAATAAACACACATAATGTTATTGACACTTGGACACCCACAAACCAAATCCACATAACCAATACATATAGACGGAGGAATTTAATTAGTTATGATTAATCATCTCCTAAAATGATTAATTATAGTTAAATGCTTTCTTTTATATAATCTAAACGGTCCCACACACCTGCATGAGTTTATTAGATACATATATTATAATTAATTGGCTGGAGATAGTGAATTGGTTCGAAAAAAAAAATAGATTTATTGTGCTAAAATAAAAATTTTGGGTTCAAATTGTTAAATAAAATAAATTCTGTTGGAAGGCCAAATAAAGTCCGATTTGAATGATCTTGGTATCAAGACGATCCCATTAGTCTCTATTTTTATAATATGTATTATAATATTAATTAGAAAACTCAACTAAGGTCGAGACTTTTATTGGTCTTATAATGTCTCTAGGACTACGATCAACTAGCCCAAAATAAATTGAGTTCTAATTTCATGAAATTTCTAACTATAAAATAATACTATATTTTTTCGGGGTGTTACAGGGGATATGTACCGTAGTATCCTACCCATACCCTGTCAATTGTCATTCCTATTCTGATATATTTTATCTGAAACATAAACCCTAAGTATAATAGAAATCATATATATTCAAGAATTTTATCAAAATAGATAATAAAATATAATCAAATATAAAATATAATATAATTATAATATCAATATATAAATTTTGATATTCATCGGTAATTAAAAGCATCAAGAAACACGAGCTCAAATGACACAACACTGCGCGTGGTCTAACCGTCTACGTTGATCCATATTAATTTAAAGATAAAATTCGGATTTGTGTAATTAATTAACTCGAGTCATTGTCGGTTAATTATAACCTCAAATGTAGATCCATAATTGCGGTCTATTTTAGACGTTTTCATTATGTACTTAGAAATTGAATTAAGGTCAACTTGATTAGAGTGATAAACCTAAATAGATTAATTGCACATTAATTAATATAGTGAGGTAACGTTCAATCTATACAAACCATTATTGGGGCAACTTGTTTAGGATATGATACATTAATTTATTCAATTCCGATAAATCGAAAAAACAAACGCACGATCTGACTAGTTGCATTCATCCATTTATTTGATGTTCAGCCGATGATTTGACAATTAAGGTCTATTATCGACACATGTATCGTAACACAATCTAATTTATCCGTGCTATCTCTTATTTATTTAACAACAAATGACTAATATCAATTAATAACATCTGGTACTTCAATAGTTTATTTTTTTTAACTAACTTCAATACTTTAATTAATTGTTCGATATGTGTTAAAAAAATGGATAATTGACAGTACTGCATGGGAACCTATTGACATGTGGCAAATGAATTGCGGTATTGAATATTTTTAGAGAGTATTATTGATGCAAATCTCAATAAATATTATTAGTTTAGGATTTTAATTAATAAAATTATTAATTTAAAACCAAAAATAATGTATTTTTATTTTTATTTTATTTTTTGGGGGATTCCTACATGAATGATGCACTTATACTTTAATACATAATTTAATAACAAATAATTAATTTAAAATAACCAAAATACATTTTTTAAGCCTAAAATTTGAAGTTTATCAACCATTAATAAGGCCCAAAATTGATAGTTTTTATCTTAATTTTGTGTCATGAATTTATAAATAACATAGATTTCAGATCGTATATAAATTAATAAAATTAAAAAAAAAATACTAGAGTGTTTACACACACACACAATATGTCCTTCCAGTTTTAAATTTTGATGATATATATCCACTTGATATCCTCTAGTCCCAACTTGTGTATGCCAACCAAGTGCCAAACCTCAAAATTATTACCTTTTCTTTCATTTTTTTTTCTTCAATTTTAATTTTTTTAGCATGTAATATTACATTATTATATAGGGTTTATTCCACCCAATTAGGATTTATAGTTATTTTTTTAATATGTAATTTTCATTTTTTAGTTAATATATATAATTAATTTTTGCGGTTAATTATTCCTAAATATAGGGTATATAATTTTTAAAATTTTTAATATTTAGCAATAAATATTAATTATGATTAGTTATAATATAATAAATTTTATTTTCATAAAGAACATTATTAACAATATACAATTTTAATATTAACACATGATTAACACACACAAGTTGGGATTAGAGGAATTTTAAATTGATGAATTTTAAAATGTTACTGATGCATGCAATATTAACATATAAATTCGATCCATGTTTATGGGAACGGGAGGAGTTATTTAATTTAGGGCAGTAACGCTTCCACAACAACTTAATTAGTATATTAATATATAATTTCCCCATGTGGAAGGAGAACTATGTCTGTCTAAATATTTAATGGTTTCAATGAGCACAGGGCTTACGAGTGGTTGGTCATTATGTAGCCGAAATTATACCAATTGCAATCTACTCTCCCATATATGCACAATTATATTACTACACACACACACACACTATTTATCTTCCAATCCCATAATATTGCTCTACTTCATCTGGCTTCCGTTTTTATCTGAGTTTTCATTTAATTTTCTGGGCAAAAACAGTTGTCTTATATGGTTTCGGCCAGTCGCAATGTGGTTAATAAAGTGTTTCAACTGAAACTTCTTTAATCTGAATATTGAGGCTATATGCGACCAAATTCACTAGTTTCAAGAGGAATACCGGTTAGACACGTCATTTTTTTAGTCATTAAAGTTGACTTCCATTCTAGATTAGTTATTACTATGTTCAAAGTTCATATGCTATATTGTAATTATTTAAATGTCATGATATTTTTGTTATATATTTCATTTAATGTTTCAGTTCAAGTTTGGATAAGAAGTGTAAATTACCGGCCCTTGTATATATATATATAACTATAACCACAAAAAACTCGTTACTTACATATTTGTAGATTGATATACATCCTGAAATTCCACGTTGTTGAAACATTGATACGATATTGGGAATATAATGTAAACTAGTATATATATTTGTATTTTGTAGTACCAAATTAAATTAACTTTTTGGTGAAACCCAAAAACAACCTTATAGCGAATGTAAATACTAGAGTGATTTTTTTTTTTATGTAAATAATGTGTCTTTTTCTGATACTTTAAATGGTTCACATGGAGCTATAGGCACGGTTTCATAACAATCCATGAGGAGCCAGCTCAGCCGCGCCAGTTGGCACCGTGCAATTACTTCCTGCATTCATTTCATTTTATTAGATCTAACAACTCCATCGATCTCCCCATAAATATATATATCATATACTTCCTCCGTCCCATAATTATAGTCCATTTCCCCTTTTCACACAGATTAAGAAATCACATTTAATATGTATTGGAAATATACAATTTACAATAATTATCCTATATTGCCCTTATTTTTTACTATATTAATTGCATTCATACTATATTAAATAGGGTTTATATTTGTAAAAGAATATTTAAATACAATCCCAATTTAGAATATGACTATAATTTTGGGACATCCCAAAAGGGAATAATGGACTATAATTATGGGACGGAGGGAGTATATATCTAGCTTTTACTAGCTAGCTAGCTACCTCATCGATATATTCTTCTTTTTTTTTTTTTGGTTTTTGTCTGTGTACGTACATTTCTCAGCTTAATTCTTTTGGCTAACGCAGGTTCAGAACTGTGCGTATTTGGTTGCTAATTATACGACCATATAATCGTGAAATTTAGAAATTAATCAATAGCTAGAGATCGATAGAAATGGAGAATACATACATATATAATTAAGTTAATTGCTATATGAAGTAAGAGAGTTGAAAGACAAATTCATGCATATTACTTGGCATATATATATTCTTGTAATATCAAACATGATACAATTAAGTTTAGGTCCAAACAACAAACAATTGTATCTTCCACTCTAATTAAATTGGGTATGAGGTATGAACCACCTGCAGCGTCTGCGTGCATGGAGCAACAACGTAACTTAACAAGACCTATATATATATATATATATATATATATATATATATTATTAATCTTACAAGATGTAATAAATCAACCCTCCCCCAAATTTTTTTTAAAAAAAAGCGAGAGAAATGAGAAATCAGGAAAAAAAAAAAAAAAGAAGTAAAAATTAGGGCAGCCCTAATCATGAAAGACATTGAACTTTGAACATGACCCCAAAATTAAATTTCTTTTTGAAGGAAAAAGAAAAAAGAAAAATAAAAAATTAATCTGGTATTTCGTAATCATCGGGGACGTAGAAGGTATCGGGATCCTCATTATGGAGCCATCCAAACTTCTCCAAGAAAGGATTTTCCAAATTCTTCAAAGGATATTTATGAATGAAGTCATTCCAAACATTCTTCTTCTTCTTCTTAGAATTACCTGAATCTTCCAAATCTCTAACAACCTCCCACAAACAGCTGTTGCACTTGAATCCTGCTCCGAAACTTATCATAAAAACTTTATCTCCTTTCTTCAGCCGCTTCTTCGCCTCCATGTAGGCCAGCACGTACCACAAGCTGCTCGCCGACGTGTTCCCGAACCGGTGCAGCGTCATCCTCGCCGGCTCCACGTCATACTCACTCAAATTCAGATTCTGCGCTATCGCATCGATCACCGCCTTCCCACCCGTGTGGAGGCAGAAATGATCCACCCCCGTCTTGAAGTTGATCAACGGCCTCGCCGCCGCCGCCGCCGCCTTGCTCCACCTCTGCCGCACCTTTCGGACTAGCAGCAGCGCCGCGAACCGGAGGAGCTCTCTTAGCGGCAGGATTTTGGGGGCCATTTCCTTCAAGTTGTCGACGAATGCGCGCGTGGCCGCTTTGGGAAGGTTCTTGCCGAGGTGGAAGCCGACGTAGCCCTTGTCGTCTTCTTTCTGTATGCAGCAGTCGTAAGACTCATCGCGGGCGCCGTGGTGAGTTCTGACGAGGCGCTTGAGCTTGAACATGGCTCTCTCTTTCATGGAGGGCTTGTTGGTGAGAATCATGGCGCAGCCGCCGGTTCTGAAGAGGCAGTTGGATAGTATCATCGAGCGGTCGTTGCCGGAGTACCAGCCCAGACTCAACGACTCCGACGTTACGACGAGGGCTTGCAAGTTCTTCTCAGTCTTGAATATGCTCTGCACGATGCCGACGGAGATTAAGCTGGCGCTGCAGCCCATCCCGGTGAGGTTGTAGACCTTCACATCCTCTCTCATCTTGTACTTGTTGATGATTCGGGATGAGAGAGAAGGCATGGTGGCGAGCATCGAAATGTTGACGACCAGAACGTCGATCTCCGACGGAAGAATGGCCGTTCTCTTGAAGAGTTTGTCAATGCTGTCGGAGAAGAACTCGTCCATCTCTTCGAGGCCGTCGATGAGGGTGGGAGACGCCTCCCGCCCCTCGAAGACCATCTTCGGCGCGTAAGTCTCCTCGCCGATCCCCGAGCTCACGATCGCCTTCAGCAGGAACTTGTACTCGTTCAGGCCGAGTTGCTTGTTCCGCCGGATTACCTCACCGGAGAATTTGGTGCTCAGACGACGTTTCTCGTCAGTCGGCTTGTAACACTCGTAGTCGAGTATGTAACAGTTTTGGAGCCTTGTTCGATCCACGAGTTTCCATATAATGTAGAGTATAGGAAGAAGAGGGAGAGAGTAGAGAAGCATGCTCATGCTCATAGTGACACCAAAATGCATCTCCAAATTATTATGCTAGCTAGCTGCTTAATTTTTCCGGTCTTTGTAGAAGGAGATGTGGAAATAGCTAGCTAGTATTGTTAGGCAGCGTTGTTGAAATATTTAATGACAAATTTGAAATAAAAGAGATATAGATATAGGGCCATGTTATTAAAGGAGTTGGCCAAGTAGCAACAACATGTGACCGTAACACTATAATTGTCTCTCAACTTCCACCAACTCAATTTCTGCGTCACTTACCTTTCCTTATATATCACACACATACAATACAAATTAAACCCTTATTTTACGAGTATCTTTTCTCAATTTCACAGACCCCCGGCCCACACCACCACATCACCTCCATTTCATATTGCACTCTTCATGTTCCACTTTTAAATTAAGAGTTTGTATTCTAATTTTTTTTTTATGATTTAGTTTAATTTTACAATTATTTATTAGGGTCCACCCCACCCCATTAGGATTTATAATTTTTTTTAGTATTTTTATTTTCAATTTTTAATTAATAAATCATTATTACGATCGATTATTTCAAAATTAAATTTTATAATTAATTTTTATTAATAAACATTTACAATGATTATTTATGTGATAATTAATTTTTATTTTATAATAAATATTATTAAAATTGAAAATTTGATAGTGAAATATGAAAGAGTGCAATAGAAAATTTGAACCACCGCCACACCCGATTCGTAATCAATTATTTAATTAATGGCAAACACTTGCATGCATCATGATGTAAATAACACTATATGAGACGGGTCAGTCAAACCCGCTTTTGACCCAGTCAACGCGGGTCAACCCGCGCTTTGACCCGATCAACGCGGGTCAACCCATAAAAAAAAACCTGTCCAAAGTGAGTACCAACCTTCCTATTAAAAAGTATCACAAAACATTCAAAAAGTACCATCTGTATCATTAAAAAGTAAGGGTCTGCTAGTTATTTTATATAAGTTTATTTAGTTCAAATTCTGATTTTTTTTTTCAGTTTTTATATTGTATGTGTTGAGATTAATCTAAAACAATCATCATTCCAAGAATTTGCAAAGGAAAGCAAAACACGAGTTCGGTAAAATAAAAAGTACCATATGGTAAGCAGAAAAGTATCAAGTACGATAAAGAAATATATCAACCTGAGATTAATACTATCATCATTCCAACTACAATAAAAAGTATCATGTGCCACGTGGCACGCCCGCGTGGGGCCACGTGACCGCCTGAAATAGGCGGAAATAACCTCTGTTGCACGCAAGTCCACCTCTTAATTAATACTCACTATGCACATGCAAAACCTATTCGCACTACTTCTCTTTATGGTCCATCAGGAAAATTGATCGAGTGTGTCATTTTTTTTAATAAGTATATATGAGATTTTATGCACCAATTGTATTGAATATATATCATGTTATTATATTACTCTTTCCTTCCAAAATTATAGTACATGTCAGCACAAATGGCTATATATATATATATATATGAATAGGTTCAAATGAGTACTAATTATTCGTATAAGAACTAAGAATCATGTTTATTTAGTATAATTTTATAGCTTATTTTATTATATTTTAGTACTATTTTTTTTTAAAAGAAATTTATAGTTTATCTTGTTGTATTTTAGTGCTAGTGTTAAAAGCACTAAAATAAAACGCGATAAGCTACAAAATCATATTAAATAAACATGGTTCCTAGTTCTCACACGAATAACCAGTACCCATTATAACCAACTCATGTGTGTATATATATAGCGGTAGGTTCAATTAGGAAACAATCCTCACATGAGAACTAGGAACCAATCAAATTGATCCATCTTGATGACATGGAAGATAAAATGAGGTGGCATAATTGTAAATGTGATAAATTTAAAAAATAAGGGTATTTCCATATATTTTTAAAAATAGTGATGTCATCATATTTATAAATTAAAAATTCTTAAAAATTTTAAATAATCATAACTCATTCATTTTAAATCCAATTAACTCGTATAATATATCAAATAAAATCTCATGCTATTTCATTTAAGATGCATATTGCATATATTTGTTTGAACGAAAATTGATAAAAAAAACATAAAAACTCATTTTTAGGCCGGCATATATAAGTCGGAACAGTCAGACATTGCTAACATTAGACCACATCACTGCTAACATCGTGTACTTATGTTGTTAATATGAAACATGTTAATTTATACACGATACCCAACTATGAATACACAACTGCTATCATATGAAAATAAGTAAAACATTAACTATATAGTGAAAAGTTAGTTTAGTCTATTTTTCAATAAAAAAAAAAAGAATTTCAAAAAAAATATTAACCGTTGAAAAAGTTATGACCGTTTGATTGAAGGATGTTATTTTATCATGAAAACTGTAAAAAAACTAACAACACTTAAAAATCATATTAACAAATCGTTATTTATATATTAGCAAATTACTGTTTACATATTAGCAAATCATTGTTCGCATATTAGCAATATGATGTATGTATAATGTTACAACATATTACACAATGTATTTTAACTGTTGTCCAATATCATATGAACATTGTTTAAAACGTATCTATTTATCAATATGGTCCTCTCATGTTATTAATATGAGTTTCTCATGTTAGTCTGAAACACAAAAAAAAATGTTATATTTTTTGGGTATATATTCACTCAAACTACATACAGTAAAATCTCTATATAGTAATATTGTTGGGATCAGAGAAAAATATTACTATAGGGAGGTTATTCTTATATATATAGAGTTTACATATAAAATTATTTTTTTAAAATGAATATATATTATACAATACTTGGAAATGTCTCTTCATATTTTAAAACACGTGAATATAAAAGGTATATAAGATTCATTCATGTACTTGAACCAAAAAATACATCATTATAGGAATTAGGCAAGAAGCGTAAGATGATAATCTAGAGGATGATAATGTAGAAATAGTAAAAGTCTCGTGTCAAGAAACTTAAATCATATTGGACAAGATGGAAATGTTTTGGATTCAACAAGCAGATGATTGTGTAGATGACCGAGTTACTTCAAACGTGCAAATTAAAAGATGTGGTATTAACCAAAAAAATTAAAGCATTATCACGGGCAATTTTAAATAAGTATTTCATACAATCTTAAGTTTAACGTAACATATGTAGTTAAATAGTTCTAGATATTTTATATAGATATTTAAATATATTTGAAATTTAATGTCGTTTTATTACTATATGGAGGTAAATTTCTTAAGAACGGTCCTAAAAAAATACTTTAATCTTACAATGTAGAGGTTATTCTTATTTATAACTGGTCCTGAGTTGGAACCATCATTTTTTTATTACTATGAGGTTATTCTTATATAGAGTATTCTTATATGGAAGTTTTACTATAATAATAAAGAATATAATTATTTGAATTTTTTAAATTTATTATATATAAATATATATTTGGACCATTTATCTCTATGTTAATTTTCAAACATATTTTATTGATTTATTTGTCCAATTCTTTTTAATTCATAGATATTTTTTTTATCCCTTTTAAATTTTTTTCAGGTAACATTTTTTTTTTGTAAATCATAAAATGTTCATTCATTTTTTTTACGTATAAACCTCAATCGAATAAATATTAAATCGGACTTTCTATTTGTAACTTTAATCTAAATTTTAAATTGCGGACATTAAGTATTTCTTATAAGAAAATATAGATTATAAATTATTTTACACTAGATTTGAATAAATTCAAAAACTTTAGCAGCAACATATATAAAATACATGCATAAACATATGGGGAAAAAGTTTGTTTGGTAGGGTTAGTAGGTGGATTATATTATAAAATTCATTCATGAGTTCGTTTGGTAGATAAATATTGGACAATTTACTTAAAAGTGATATTAAATTATTTGAGGGTGAAATTTTTCCATGAAATTACTAATTGGAGGGTGTGGAATTGAATTTTTTTTATGGTGCATTGTGCAAAATTAGTGTAATTCGAGGATGCAACTTGTCAATTGTCTGAATTGATCGAGACCACCAGCAACCAAAACACGTGATTATATATCATATTCTTCCAGACTAACAATGAAATTAATCCTTGCATAGAGCGGAGAATATTCAATTCGCATCATCGAGTAACTGTTGCTGATTATCCCCATTATTATTATGAAGGAGAAGAAGTGAAACTAACCCAAATGTCCCAATAGATCATAAAATCATAAATATACATGTGGTTTGTATCGGTGAAGTAAAGCCCTGTTTATATTGGATTTCAAACAATTAAGGATGATTCGGCGTGCTTTAGTTAAGCTGTATGTATGTATATATATCATATTATATACTGGCCGGAGACGGAAATAATTCTTCGTTTATTTTAATTTATAGACGCTCCATATATATCTTTTATATTCTAGCTATACATGTTAATTAATGTACATATTTATTTTATCATCAAATACAAAGCATATGTAAATGATATGATAATAGCAAATATTACTCGATCTGAAATAGAGGTTTGATGCGAGGGGGGACAACCAGAATGATGGATGTATTATTAATTAATTGATTAATAATTTTTATATGCTCTATTTTAATAGCATACGACAGAGATGATCAATTGGATCTGAATACAAGTTTTTGGCAATATGCAGAATATAATAGGATGGGTCAATCCCAGTTAATTAAATGGGTTGCAAAATGTCTAAATCGATTTAGACACACGGTATATAACGACCCGATGTTACAACTTACATGTAACAAGGCCTATTACATTTATTGAGACCATATGCTTGTATTCACATACATATATAGATATACATTATCAAATCAAATCGAATTCATTTATTGCTAGAGCCTTTTTTTTTTTTAAACATGGGTAAATATCATATCATATCCCTACGCTTAAGCGAATTTTGAGAAAATGTCGCAATGTTTAAAAAAATATTATTTTGATGTCCAGCGTTTCAATATTTTTAATTAAAAAAAAATATCATGAGGTGATATTTCTGGCTACGAAAATCCCACATGGGTGACATGGCACACCAGCAGTGACGGAGGGAGAGGGGTGTCAGTGGGGGCATTGGGCTCCTTGAAATTTTGAAGAAATATTAAGGGTATTTTTGTCATTTCACTATAATCAAGTAAAAAATAATAAATAAGATAAATATATAATTCATTAGTTCGTTTAGGTAGCAGATACTCAACTTGTGAGCCTTGCACACTCTCAATTTCTTTTCTTTTCTTTTTTTCCTATCAAAGTTTTGGTCATATATTTTAGTGCAAATTTATTATTAATTATTACTTGGTAGTGTTGATATATATTTAGTTTTCATCTAATATGTGAATTTTAGTTTAGGGTCATGAAATTATTATGGTGAACTTATCAACAAAAATAAAGGTTTAAGTTTTCAAATGTATCCCCAAAGTTACTAAACCAACTACTATTAAAGAGTTTAGACCAATCAGTCTATGCAATACATCTTACAAAATTGTGGCTAAAGTTGTTGTGAATAGACTAAGGGGGGTGCTTCATGAGGTTATTGATGAGAACCAGAGTGCGTTCATCTCGGGAAGATAAATTACTAATAATATCATTATTGGTTTTGAGTGTATGCACTGGTTACAGAATAGAAATCGCAAAGCTAATTTTGATGCTCTTAAATTGGATATGAGCAAGACTTATGATGGAGTGGAATGGCAATTTGTTAAAGCTTTGCTAGAGAGGCTGAATTTCCCAAGTAAATTTGTGCGGCTCATTATGGAATGTATTGCTACTGTCTCCTATTCTTTTGTTATGAATGGAAGTGTTTTTGGGGAGATCAAATCTACTAGAGGGCTCAGACAAGGAGACCCTCTATCGCCGCTTCTGTTTGTTATTTGTGCACAAGGCCTATCATCTGTGCTGCATGGATTGTGCCACGAGGGAACCCTACAGGCTATTCAATTCCATGCGACGGGGCCAAGGATTTCCCACCTATTTTTTGCTGATGACGGTCTTCTCTTTTTTAAGGTTGATGCCAATTCATGTAGGGCACTTAAGCAGTGGTTTCTGACTTACGAGAGGACATCAGGGCAACTCATTAACTTTGTTAAATCATCAATGACTTTTAGCCACTCAACCCAGCCTCAAATGGTTAACCAGGCTAGGAGCATTCTTGGGATTTCGGTGGGGGATACCCAATCCTTATATCTGGGGCTACCGACAGCTTCACTCCGAGACAAAAGGCTACAATTTGGTTATATTCGAGATAGAGTTGTCCGCAAAGTTATGAGTTGGAAAAATAAACTCTTGTCGGCATGAGGTAAAGAGGTGCTCCTCAAATCTGTTGTCCAGGCCATTCCTACGTACGTGATGATGTGCTTCCGTATCCCTGATACAATTTGTAAGGATATTGATAGAGTGTGTGCTCATTTCTGGTGGGGTGACACGACTGAGAAAATGAAGATGCACTGGGCTAAATGGCAAGGTTTATGCAAACCTGAGGATCGAGGTGGTCTGGGGTTTAGGGACCTAAAAAGTTTTAATAAGGCCCTCCTAGCTAAACAAGTTTGGAAAATCCTCAAGACTCCAGAGTCACTTTTGGCAAGAGTTCTCCGCTCAAAATATTACCAAGATGGCTCGCTCCTTGAAGCAAAGGTTGGCTCAAATGCCTCTTTTGTTTGGAGGTCACTTTGTGGTAGCAGATGTTTGCTTGACAGAGGATTGAGATGGAAGGTTGCTAATGGGCAGAATATGAGGATCTTGCAAGATGGTTTTGTACCTGATATCCCTAGTGGTATTCCTACAGCTCGGGATCAAATTTATCATTGTTTGAAGGTTGCTGAATTTTTGACAAATAATGGGGAATGGGATGAAACTGCTGGCTGGGGTTTTTTGGCCTCAAGTTGCTGCTAATATTGCTCGTACGCCAATTCTTCCTACAGGAAACGACAGATGCTTTTGGAAATTTGATGAGAAATGGCGATATTCCGTGAAGTCAGGCTATTTGGCAGAGATTGGCTATTATAAACAACCCAACAATACTTCTGAATTTTTTTCTGAGGACTGAAACATGTTGGTCTGGAAAATTGATATTCCTCCGAAGACTAAAGTTTTCTTATGGCGAGCTCTTAGAGATTATATTGCGCTGCCAATGAACCTCAAACTCCATCATGTTCCTGTGCTCGGCATCTGCGAGTTTTGTAAAAAAGAATGGGGTTGCACAGTGCATGGATTGTTTTTTCTGTGAGAAAACTAAAGGGTTCTGGAAGGAGAGCAGATTTTGGCCGATTTTAAAGCCTCGAAAGTTCTGTGCTATGAAAGAGATTGCAAGAGAAATTAGACGTTGCTGCTCAAAGAAAGAGTATGAGGTCTGGGCTGTTACTGCAGCGGGAGTTTGGAGCTTTTTATGCAAACTCAAGCATGATCCTGATGGTACTAGATGTGATGTGGGGATTGGGGTTTCTGAGTTTATGCAGGAGGTGTTTCATGCTGCTAAAGAATCTATCTGAACTGTTATGTCTATTGGCGTTCAAATTGGGGAAAAGGTGTGGACACCGCCGAAGGAAGGGGTGTTTCGGCTCGATGTTGATGCAGCTTTTAATGAATAAACTAATGCTTTTGGTGTGGGCGCTGTGATTAGGGACTGGCAAAGGAATTTGAAAGCAGCGTTGGTGATGCATATTCAACGTCCTAGGAATGTTTTAGATGGTGAGCTTAATGCGATTCTCTATGGAGTTGGTCTCTGCTTACAAGAAGGTTGTGTTCCCGTTGAGGTCTACTCGGATTCTCTATTGGCGGTTAGACTGCTTGCAAGAGAACATGATGATGAACGGTACATCGAAACGGAGCTCCCTGTTCTTGCGGAGGTTGTTTCTTCAGGCTGTATTAGCAACTTCTATCATATGTATAGAGAAGCTAATTATGTTGCACACACTCTTGCCCAATTTGGGGCGGGTTGTGCGGAAATGTGTACTTGGAATGTTGATTTTCCTCACTGGTTGAGGGTGTTAATTGATTAGTACAAGATCTTTCCCTTCAAAAAAAAAAAAAAAGTTTTCAAATGTATCATTTTTATATTACACTCACAGTTTACTTTTTATGTTGAATTATTTAGGTTAATTTTTTATATCATGAGTTATTTGTAATTTAATTTATTTCTTAATTATATTCATAATTATCACTTTATTTTTATTATGTGAATTATTAGAATATTACTGTTAAATATTGATTAAACATTCCTATTTTTGGTTAGCTGTTAGCTCAAACTCCTGTATAAATAGAACTCATTTCATATCCCAAATTTAATTCCTATTTGTTTACCTTGTTAAAATTAAATTTAAATTTACAATAGACTCACTTTACACTCAAATTATGATTCTATTTGGTGAAAATTTAGATTTTTCTTTTTATTTTTCTTTTTTTCTGAATTCAAGCTTGAATATTGTATTTTTTTTCATTTGTGATTTGGTTTATGATTGATTCTAACTCTCATTAAAAATAAAAATATGTAATTTTATTAAACTTTTAAGCTTTAACGCTAAATATAATTGTGTTAACATATAACAACTTTATCAAAGTTGTGATTAATTTATATTTTTATCTTAAAAATGATATACAATGTTTTTTATATTAATGTTAGTAGCCCTAAACAAAAATCATGGCTCAACAAAAACAATGACAGAGTCTAAAATGTATATTATTTCACTTGCCACGTCATATTAAACGATGCCATTTGTGTTGCGAAATTATAAAAAAAAAAAAAGCTAAAATTCAACCTAAGCATATGAAGAATTTTTAGATACTTTTTTTTCCGAAATAAAAACAAGTCGTTTTATATGACATGATTAGTAAAAAAAATTATGTCAATCTTCATTCATGTCACGTAAGATTTATATGGATAGAAATATCACCTTGTGATATTTTTGAAAAAAAATGTTAAAACGTTGAAATATCAAAACGACATTATTCAACCATTTTATACATTTTAAAAAGGAAAAATCGCTTACATTAAATATATGACATCTACCCATTTAAAAATTTCACAAAGTATTTTTGTGGAGTGAGTAATAATCTAGAATGATCGATTTGCATATTACCCAAACGGAACGACTCTTGACTTTGTGGGATTGAATGAGCCAACGAGGCAGGAGGACTCTAAAAATGAGATTGACGGTTTATCAATATTTCTTCTTAGTATCTCTCTCTCAATATATATTGCATGTTTTTTTTTTTTTAATTAGAAAAGAATGAATTGGAGATGGAATACCCACCATATAATTAAAGATAATGAATACAACTTTGCAGATGGCGGAAATTTAAATAATTATATATAATATTTTTATTAATTTTTATATATTTATTTAATTTTGGAATCATATGAAATTCAAAATTAAATAAGATATTTAATTAATAAATATATTATCATATGATAAACATCATTTTTTTTTTTTTGCAACAAGTAGATATCTTTTAAAAGATATATATATATATATATATATATCAATTTTCAATAGTCAATGAGATCATGTCACATCAGCCCTAGATACCCTTCTCTACAACTATAAATAGGGGCTTCCATTGCAGTTAAAATAAATCATTTGAAGAGTTCAAGAATTTGAGAAGAAAATCCATAGTGAAATTCTCTCAAATATTCAAACGTTCATGCAGCACTCAAAGACATTTTTCACCAAATCCAACCTAAAATCGGCGTTTGATTCATATGTAAGGCAGTCAAAGACGTTCTTCATCAAATTCATCCCGAAGTTGGCACCTGATTCGGAATCAAGGTTCTCAACCCTTCGCACGGCGTTATAAAGTTCCAATACCTCAAATTCAACGTTCAATCTGGAATCAAGGTCAGCGTTTGATGCATAAGCAAGGCAGTCAAATACGTTCTTCATCAAATTCATCTGAAGTTGGCACCCGATCCGGAATTAAGGTTCTCAACCCTTCGCATGGCGTTATAAAGTTCCAATACCTTATATTCAACGTTCAATCTGGAATCAAGGTCGGCGTTTGATCCATAAGCAAGGTGCAGTCAAATGCGTTCTTCATCAAATTCATCCCGAAGTTGGCACCCAATTCGGAATCAAGGTTCTCAACCCTCCGCGCGACGTTATAAAGTTCCAATACCTCAAACTCAACATTCAAACCGGAATCAAGGTCAGCGGCCTCTGGATAACGTCATCAAAGTTCAAATAACAAGTTCGAGAAGATCAAAAGGCAAATTAACTCTGAAGATTTCAAAGACCGTTTGAAGATCAAGTTTTGAAGAGAAGAATTAGAGAAAGAATAGAGATTGGATCAGTATATTTCATTTTGATCAAGAAATCAATTTTATTTGTACACATTTTGTATTTTACTAAATTAAATACAAAATTTATGTTACAAAATTAACCATGATTTATTTATTTTACGTGCTCATCATATGCATTTGGTAGTAATATTATGTCCCACTTTGCGTGTCTAGCTTGGGCGGGACCCTCTATTTCAATTTGGCGTTTCATCTTGTATTCTAATTATTGGATACATGACATGTGTATTTAAAAAAGTAAATAATTGTCCACTAAAAAAAATTAAATGCATGTATCATGGATTAAAATGGTTGAAATATAAGATAAACATGTGTATATTTAAAAAAATTAAACAATTGTCCACTAAAAAAATATTAAATACATGTATCATGGATCAAATAGTTAAAATATAAGATAAAATACCGAAATGGAATAGAGAATCTCATGTGTCTAGCTAGCTTGTTCAAAGTCAAATAATCTTTACACCTTTTGGGAATGTTTCCAAATTAGTTATGAGTTAATCTCTATGTAGTATCCTGTATGCACATGCATTGCCATATATGGGAATATTAATTAGGTTTACCAGATCTTAATTAACTAGATTAAGTATATATTATTAAGAAGAAAATAAGATGTAAATTACATTGTAATGAATTATACGTAGAATATATAGATACATATGTGATTCATGTGAATAAATACATAAATTATAAGAGAGAAATAGGGCTGAATGGCTGATCGATCTGTTCAATTTGAATCAACTTCAAGATTTACTCATCTGCTATATACATGCCAGTAATATTGACTTGACAGACTTTTCAATTATTTATTTTAGCAACAAATAATTTTAATTTTAAACTTACCAATAAATATTAATTATGATTGAATATATTATAATAACTTATTGATTTTACAATAAAAATTATTGACCTGACTGCCACATACGTAAACGGTACTCATACAAGGCTTGTAGGTTAACAAGACTCATATATTTAGAGAAATAATAATGTACACACATTATATGAGCATACCTCTATGCATGAGCACGGTCTATGTGGCAATCACATCACTGATTTTTATTATTTTTTTCTTGATTTAATTTAACGATTATTAATCATAGTGTATTCCATTCAATTATAATTTATAATTATTTTTTAAAAATTTAATTTTCATATTTTTAGTTAACAAAATTTTTAGGGTAATTGATTATGTATATTGACACACATTTAATTTAATAGTGGCCAAGCGTGGTGGGTGGGGATGTTGTTTTCCGGGGGTAAATGTTTGATGTAAACTTGAGATTTATTAATGTCATCATCGTTATTAATATTGTTTATTAATATACAAAAGAGGTATATTTAATTATGGCTTTCCGGACTTTTGACTACCGGCTCTTGTAACCAAATTAAAACCCATTTAGTAATTTTGTGTTGAAAGTGGTTGGAAATTAAATCGTCAACTCAAAAGTAAACGCTAGGAATAAATACCTTTTTTTAAGGGGAATTAATTACGTACCTTAATACGGCCGGATCATGTGTCATAATTTTTTTTCTATTTTGTTAATATATCTTAATTGGGAAAGAGCGAATCCTAGATAAATATTTTAAATTAAATTAAATCATAATAAACTGAAAATTAAAAATAACAATAAACAATGTGTTAAGTTTTGACGCATAAAATGTTATTGAGAATGGGATAGCCTTATATGGGATCTCATGTGTAATCTGGCAATACTTAATTATTATGTCCCCTAATCAAATGAAATTTTCTATCCCACTTTTCTCTATCCCACTCAATTAGGATTTATATTTATTTTTTAACATTTATTTCTTATTTTTTTAATTAATATAATTGGTTAATATGGTTGATTATTCCAAAAGTAGGGTATATAATTTTTAAAAATTTCAAGTTTTAGCAATAAATGTTGATTATGATTTGTACTACTATAATTTATTTTTGTAATAAACATTTTTAAAATATTAAATTTCATAATGGGACACAATAGTAGGACATAAAATGTGGACTGCAAGATTATATCCCCTAATATGCTCTATGAACTGGTAACGCATAATTTAAATCACGTCAGACTTATTTGCATGCATGATTCTTAGCTTGTCGCATTACAATAAAAATAGTCTTTAGAGACAATATTATTAGAGACGACGAATGTCGTTACTAATAAAAGACTTAAGTAATGACATATTATCTCTAATTAATTACCACATGTCATTTCTAATGACATTTTTGTATCGACATATACTGTACATATACACTAAGATACGTAAATTGAGACAATGTAACATGTAAACATTAGATATAGTTAATATATTTAAGGACTAAGGAGCATGACAACTACTCAACTTCGGGTTGAATTATCATTAGTTAATGTATTGATAATAATAGTGCTATACAGTATGAAGTAATTAATACCATTTTTTTATGATAATTAAGAAGAGTACAGAACCGAAATAACTTTTTATTATTTAAATGCATGCATTTTTTTCTGGATACTAATTCACGTCGTCTAATATATCTATTTTTACTTTCACTCCCAAATCCATGAGGGCACTCAAGGACCAACAAGTTATATATATATATATGATATGGTTCATATGAGAACACCTTGTTAGTGTGAGAAATGAGAACACACCTTACACCATCCAATTTAATGATCTAATGGTTGAGATTTAAGGTGGCAATTTCGTAAATAATAGGGCAAAAAATAAGGAAGGAGGGCTATTTTCGTCCAAATTCATTAAAATTGATGATGTCAGCAATTAAAAAAAAATCTTAAAAACTTTAATCGACCATAACTTCCTCGTTTTTAATCCAATGCACACAAAAAATATATCAAATTAAAGCTCTCTTCATGCTCTTTCATTTAAGATGTCAAAAGGCTATGTTTGGATAAAAAAATATGAACAAAAAATAAAAAAGAAATTTTTTTACGCGTGCCCAAGTTGTAAATGATTTCGTTAGCATATAATAATTCTTCGTCAGCATTATGATAACATATGAATGTATGCTAATGAAGCACTTGTCATATGCTAACATAGTATATTCGATGTGCTAACAAAGAATTATCATAATGCTAACATAGTATAAATTTAATAGGGTTTATTAAATCTCAATTATGGTTTATTTAATCTCGATTATGGTTTATTCCATCTAATTATCATTATTCTTTTGAAATTTAATTTTTTGTTTATAGTTTTTAATTGATTATTATGGTCTATCACATCCAATTATAATTTATAATGTATGTTGATAGAGTATTGCCATATGCTAACATAGTGTATTCGCAATGCTGACGAACAAAAACTATAATGCTAACGTAGTACAAATATATTATTATTATTATTATTATTATTATTATTATTATTATTATTATTATGATTTCTTTCAACTCATTTAGGGTTTACCACATCCAATCAATGTTTATTTCATCTAATTAGATTTATTTTATCCAATTATGATTTTTTCCATTTAATTAGGGTTTATTAAATCGAATTAGGTTTATAATTAATTTTTAGAATATTTTTTTCGCCAACAATATTTGAAAACTTTAATTAGCATAACTATAATGTTTCGTTAGCATTATGATAATACTTCGTTAGCATAACGATCTGTTATCAAATCCTCCGCGATTTTTATAAGAATTACAAAATTACCGTAATACCCCCGCGCGAAATTTTTTTCAGATATTACAAAATTCCCACCGCCTTTTTCATCAAATCTGGACCTTTGATTTTTGATGGATATGTGGTGTGAGATGTGTTCTCATTTCTAACACAAGGGGTTATTTTTATATAACCCCACCACTATATATATATATATATATATATGAATTAGTTTATTGTTATTGACACGCACTTTTTAAGATAGCCTATCAATTCTCGATCGTGCATGTAGTCAAATTTATGATGATTCAAGACCATAATACAGATAGAATAATTCCACATGTCGTTAAATTTATGCAGTTCAATTGCCTGCAGATTTTTTATTTCATCCCGCTTGTCACCTCGTTTTCATATTAGTTTCGTTTTTTTATTATTAAATTTAGAATCACGAGTACATGTGTGCTAAATTTAATGAGTGATTTTTCTATATTGTCTAAGATTGACAAAGATAAATTAAATAAATATTTTATGGAACATGATGATAATTTATTACGAACATATTTATACAAATTAAATTTTAGACAATATAAAAAGTAGCAAATATAATATAAAATAAACATATATTTGAAAATAAAAAACAGCCCATGATATATGTCTTTCCAACTAATATTACGGCAATTCATGTGACCGAGCGATCGAAACTAAATAAAAGAGGGAAAACAGTTGCTTATAAATATAGAGGTACACTCGTGTGAGACCGTCTGTCTATGAATTTCTCACATTAGACGGATCTCTATTTGACCCATGATGTGGCCGTTCTTTTTTTTTTTCTTTTATAAGTCCCCCATCCCCTCTGCATTCCCCTTTTCTTTTCTTATCCTTTTTAAAAAAAAATTCACTTTTTAATTTTTTCATATTTTATAAATATATATATTTATTTTTTAATTTTTTTTTTGAAATAAATATACATCCTAAAATAAAATTAATAGATCCTAAAATCGAATTGAATTAATTTAATTTTTGTATCTGATCTCATATGTCATAAATATATCTGCCAAGTGAGTTGAGAAGAAAGGCTGGATATAAAAAAATTAAATAAAGTGATGGAGAAATATTAATTGGTTGGCAATTTCTACGTACTGTGGCAGCCATTAATTTGCTTGAACTTATCAGCGGCCAAACTCCTATATATATGGCAATATAATTAATGTGCGTGGAATATATATACATATTGTAATTTTGAGTAAGGTATATAAAATATATATTCGGATCAAGCATCAAATTATCCGGGTCGATCATAATCCGAGCCATTCTTATAATTCAAATCAACTAACAAATACTCCTTGTACCTCCATTAGATATTTAGATATAACTAAGTAAATAAGTACTGTAAAATCGAAAAGGTCTCGTAGCGATCAGATATATGGCCTCACATTTAGCTGCTAAATTGGCTTTAGAGGGCCTTTCATGGTCGATCATATTTTAGTGTAGGAATTAGGATCACATCTCACCACACAATACTCAAAAATCAATTAGCACGTATGTTTTCTTGTTTAGCACTATTGTTGGACACATGCTAGAAATATTAAAACTCTTATTAGCAATGCAAAAAATGAAATATCAGTTATGACATTCCTTTTTTAGCACTAGTATTGTCATTTTCTATTTTAGCATTGTCAAAACTTATTTTAGCATGACTATTTTAGGATTTTAGCACTGTCATGACTTATTTTAGCACTAACATAACCATTGTTTAGCATGGCAGTAGTGCTAAAATAGGTTACAACAATGCTAAAATGGATCACAGTAATGCTAAAGTACATGGCAGTGCTAAAATAATTCACAGTAGTTTGACTCTTGTCTTCTTCTCGAGATTTTTCATTTTTCCAATTCACAACAATACAATCATAAATAAACTTCAAATTTTAATGGAATAATTATTTCTTATTTTGAAGGTGTGAATATGGTTAAAGAATTGCAAATGCTAAACGCATTAGATGTTGCCAAAATGCAATGGTATCATTTCACAGCAATCGTTATTGCCGGAATGGGATTCTCCACTGACGCCTACGATCTCTTCTGCATCTCTCTGGTAACAAAGCTGCTCGGCCGTATTTACTACCACCAAGATGGAGCACCAAATTTCAATCTCCTCATTAATTAATGAATGAGTTATATAAATATCACCAAACACAGAGCCTTCCATGGCATCGGTGATTCTTGCAAGCTCTGATTTAATAAGCAACATCTCAGAGCTTAGTTGGTAGAGCGAGGAACTGTGTCGAACACCAGAAAATCGATGGAGTAGTCTTCGTCCCCATCCATCTGAAGACGAAGACGAAGACATTCGAACGCTGTATTTCGCGACCACATCTTTAGATCTGTATGCAAGATCTATATTTACCGAAATACCCCCGCATAATTAAAACTTGTAAAAATTCACAATTTTGCCACCGCTTAAAAGTCTAATTTGCAGCCGTCCAAATTGAATAAATGTGTGGATTAAATTGGTTCTCAGTTCTCACAGAGGGTGTGGTTCTCATTATTTTGCCGAACTAATTTATTTTTTCCAAACCTTTACGGGTTGCTTAGATTAAATCAAACGACCATGAAGTTTTTGTAGGGACAAACCCGTTTAACTCAACGTCTATATCAAAGCACAGTACTCAATTCTTGAAGAGAAAATAGTTTAAATTTAAATAACAATTTGAACACGACACGTACATATATATAAATATTCTATGGGAATATATAAGAAATAGTCGATAACTGTCAAGCCACTATCAGAGTTTGACTTTTATATATATATATATATATATATATATAGATATATATATTATCTGATTTATCTGTTTAAATAAAGATAAACAAAACTTAATCCAAAATTGTGAGAAATTATTGGCGCACGTTCATAATTATGGTCCACCTCCCCAACTACTTCACTGTGCATTTCATTTTTCCACATTATATATCCAGCAATGCAATTTCATTTTATCTTTTATTCGTGTATATGTCGTCACACACACGATTACGATTGGCCTACATTTATGAAAACCTAAATGTATTTAATTCTTCCCTCTTTTATGCAAGGCAAATTCTTCCATACATCATGTATGGTCCAATAAGGCCACATATAATTATTGGACAGGTGGGCTGTGTGCAAGTTGGCCCCAGGCAACCTGCTCCGTCCCGCCCAGATTCAAAAGAAAAAATTGATCTAGGAAAAAATATTACTTATTTTATTAAAAAAGTATCAGTCGCAATCTTAAAATTTTCACCCTAGTAGTTTAATTATACGAGTTAATTACATTTGAATTATAATTAAATAAATGTGAACTGAGGTTTCTTATTCCCAAATGGGGTTTGTTATTTCTAATTAAAGCTTAAATAAATTTACTTTAAATTTAGGGTTCACTAATTCCATTATAAGATATATATTTATTTCAAATTTTGGGTTTCTCATTTTTCAATTATATTTATTATTCCCAATTATGTTTTATATTTATTTCAAAAAAATTAACTGTTGTGCACAATGCACGAGCCCACACCTTAGCGTTGGACGAGTCGCTAGATTTCAAATAAAATAAATAATTCACTTTGATTTTAATATTCATTAATTCCGTTCTAAGGTACATATTTATTTCAGAATTATGATTTCTTATTTTCATTTAGGATTAATTATTCTCAGTTAGGGTTTGTATTTATTTTAAATAAGTTAATTAGCAAGCAAGTGCATTGCGCGAGTTCATGAATTTCAAAAATATTAAATTAATTCATTTTAATTTTATGATTCATGTGTATATGATTTTGAGAAAAAATAGAAAATAAAAATAAAAATAGGTGAGCACGCATACTCCACGTGCCGGGCACATTGAATTCACACCCCATTTTCTGGATAATTTTAGGAGCCTTTTTTCATGGTTTTTTTGAGTTTGGGCCTGCAGGTCAGTTGATGTATGAGAGATTAGCTCATAATGGCAAACACTTCCATGCAGCGGTATTAAATAGTGCTATTTAAGATGAGTCGAGTCAACCCGCGCTTTGATCCAAGTCAACGCGGGTCAACCCGCAAAAAAATAGAAAAAACGGTAAAATCAGTATCAACAGTCTCACTAAAAAGTATCACCAAAAATTCAAAAAGTATCATCTGTATCATTAAAAAGTAATGGGTCTGCTAGTTATTTTATACTAATTTATTTAGTTCAAATTGTGATTTTTTCCATTCGAATTAATGTTTAGAGCTTAGTAGTTTAGGGTTTTTTTAGGGTTCATGGTTTTTTAAAGGGTTCATATTTTTTAGGGATTTTTTTTAGGGTTCATATTTTTTAGGGATTTTTTTTAGGGTTCATGGTTTTTAGGGGGGGGTTTTTAGTTTTTTTAGGGGTTTTTTTTAGGGTATATTTTGTGTTTTTTAGAGTTTTTTTGGGGAGTATTTTTAGGGGTTTATTTTGTGTTTTTTAGGATTTTTTTTGGGTGTTTTGAGGGGTTTATTTTGTGTTTTTTAGGGTTTTTTAGGGGTGTTTTTAACGGTTTATTTTTTTTTTAGGGTTTATTAATTCTATTTTAAGGTATATATTTTTGGGGAACAAAACAAAAGAACAAAGAAAAAATCGGATAAAAAATTCGAAAAAAAAGCCAAAAAAAAAGAAAAAAAAAACTGACAGGCGCGTGGGCGCCACGCGCCTGCCGCAAATACGCTTTAAATAAGGCTGTTGCACGAAAGTCCAACACATTAATAATTAAGGCAAAAACTTGCGTCAATTGTCAAATGGTGGTCAAACGTCCTTTTTCTTTTTCTTTTTATTTCAAAAATTATTTATTTCATTCCCGTGATTATGATTTATTAATTCTAATTATTAATTATCTATTAATATTAATTAAAATTTATATTTAATTCAAAAATTAATTATAGAGCGTAATGCACGAGCTGACAAATAAAAAATTTAAATTAATTCATTTTAATTTTAGAGTCCACTAACTTCAGTTTAAGGTGTATATTTATTTTTGAAAAAATGAATTAATAGCGTTGGGCGAATGTATTGTGCGAGACACCATCAATTTCATTTTATGATTCACTGATTCAAAAAAATTAATTTCAAACACAATGCACGAATTTACACATTAGCATTGAGCTAGTGCCCCGCTCGAGCAACAATCGATTCACGAGAGATGGTCTCATTAATTATTTGTCATTTATTGTTTCTTTTTATTCATAATTGAAGGTGTAATATTTATGATTGGGAAGCATATATACCCGAATTAACATAATTCCAACAATTCCTCAAAAAAATAAAAAATAAATGTTCGTAAAAATGTTATAGATTTTACACTCGGAATAAAGGCATTGAGATATATGAGTGTCGACTCTCGATCAATATCATTGAATCAATGAGCCTTTTACCTAAATTTGAGTGTATTATCGTGTTTATTGTATCGTAAAACAAATAGAGTTAATCTATCAAACCTTTTGGTTTAAATTTACTCAATGGTTGTTATTATATATTAATTAATAATACATATATATATATATAGAATATATTATGATTTTATTTTTATAATATATACACATACATATATTTATATATATAGATATTCTCTTTCGTCAAATAAGGTGTAACATTTCAATAATATTGATCCCTTATCAGTTTCTAGAAAATTCTATGCTACTTTCGGATAGTGCCCTTAAATGTCACAATAGATCTAAGGCAATATCTTCATGTGTCACAATAGACCTATTATGATACTAAGGCACTACCCTGAGACTAGCACAGAGTTTTCTCGAGTTTGCTACTGCATGCGTGTTTTTTTGCTGTACTTCTGAAAAAGATAGCTACTCCAAGTCTCCAACTACATGCATTGATGTCTATGGGACATTGGAAAAATGGTCGTCATTACTAATATGAAAATAAAATAAAATTTATGATTGATATAATTTGGTAGTTTGTTATATATGTGAAGACTAGTGAGTTGATCCAATATCGGATTAGATTCTAATTGACATTAGATTAATTATTTAGGATGTGATAATCAAGACAGATAATTATAAGAAGTTCACGAATAAATATTAATTGTGATTAATTATAATATAATAAATTTTACTTTTATAAAAAATATTATTAAAATTAGGTAATTTTAATGTTGGCACACGAACAGCTGACACAATTTAGAGTAGAGGATCTCATAATCTGATTAAAAGTGATCATAATTTTCCGTTTCATGTACACAATATGAAAGACCATTAATTTGTTTCTTTTATTTTTTTTGGATGTCGAAGGTAACTCGCAGCCGCTACCGTGGTGCATACTGGGTAAATCTCGCCCCTGTGTAATAACCTGCAAATCTACACAGAGGAGGTAAACTACACTTGGCAGGCCAGGTGTGACAGGCTCACACCTAGTGGTGTTGGTGGTGAGTCGAACTTGAGACCTTTAACCTCAAGAAACACCACTCCACCACTAAGTCATCTCCAAGGGGACCATTAGTTTGTTTCTTATTTATGGGAGCTAGTGAGTTAAGGTTCATTTCTTTCACTAATTTCACAGTAAGTAAAAATTCACAAAATTTTTCTTCTTCTTTGAATTTCAAAAGAGGAAAAAAGAGTTTGTAAGTGTAGCGTTCGTGAAGATCTTCTAACGTTATAGACCCAAGAGAATCTTTGAGGAATATATTATACATATCGAAATTATAGTGTAAATGACCAATTTTTTATTTTATTTTTTTGGAATTTTTAATTGCCACGAAATTGGTAGAAGAATGAACTCAAACTCACTAACAATTATTGGAGTATCTAATGTTGTGAACAAAATGGGCAATTAGGGTCACTTTTAATAGATGAATGAGCTATGTGGTCTAAAAGTTACATGGGGCAATGTGAGCCTCTGATAATAGTTATGGGGGTTATGTGGCTCAAATAGTTGAAGATACAACAATGTGAGTCCCTGATAGTAGTATATATGAAATGGTTCAAATGAGAATTCTTCCCCCATATGAAAACTAATAACTCATCTAATCCCTTTATTACTTAGATCTTGATGACCACAATTCAGTCAGACTCTGATAAAATGGAAGGTGACATACTTGTTATTATTTACAACTTTAAGTAAAAAAAGGTATTATGGTAATTCAATAATTCTTATATTTTGAAACATGACTCTCCCTCTCTCATCCCTCCATTTATTTTTCTCGTATATCACTTCTCTTTTTTCTCTTTGCACATTTTCTCTCTATTTCTCCCTTCCCATTCCTCTCCTCTCTCTCTTTCTAGCCTCTCTTCTCTCTCTGTGTGTTTCTTTTGTAAACCATTCACTTACAAATTGAAAAAAATGATAATTATTAATAATTTGTTAAAATAATAAAATGTTATACCTGTAAATATATATAAGGTTAAAATGTCTTTTATTCGCAAAATCGAAATCAATATTGCTAGTTCATACATGATTTTGAATCCTTGATGATTTTTTTTACGTTCACATGCGAATTTTGAATTTTTAAGGTTCCTTAATTTGTTTGTAGACACTATTATTCTTTTTTGATTAAATGTTATTTTTGTATAAATCATCATAATTAAATTTTCACATTATTTCACCTTCTTCATATAATGTTGTTGATTCACGTATTCATCTTTTTTAATTTTCTATTCACTTCTGATTTTGGTATTCATTTTCATTTTTTTCGTCGATGATTCTTTATTAGTTATAGTTCGTGTTAAAATGACATATACATAATGCTGGAATAGTTCATAGTTCATGATAAAATGACATATAAATTATGTTGATATTGATAATATCATTCAAATTTATTTATGATATGTGTGATAAACGGTGTTGATATGAGTTACATGTTGGATAAATTTCACAATAATCTGAAAGTCTTTAATTAAACAATCATAACTTTATCCATATTTAAACGTAATACTGATATGTAACGCTATGCTAAAATGTTTTATGCACTATGCTAATATGAGAGTAGTTTAATGCTAAAACTTTATAAACGCAATATTTTTTTCCATATAATATATAAAATTACAACCTTTTCATATTATTTCATTTAAGATTTCACATGCTTTTGTTTATCCAAATAAATATGAATGAAAAATAAAATATCATGTTAGGGCTTATTTTATTCTAGTTATGGTTCATTGTATCCCAATTAGGATTTATTTCATAATTTATGTGTTTTCTTATTATCATGCAATTTCGTCAAATGAAAGCAATATGATGTTAATATCAACATATTTACATGCTATTATGAACATATAGCTATGCTAAAATGAATGAAGAACACAAATGTTATTAAGAGTATATTTACATGTTATTATCATTTAATTTCGTTATGCTATAATGAAAGGAATATAATGCTAATATGAACATATCATAATGCTAAAATGAACGAACAATACATATAATTAATATTATGAATAAAGTTACATGTTATTCTCATGCAAATTTTGTCATGCTAGAATGAAAGGAATAAGATATAAATTAAAGCTTTTTTCATGCTATTTTATTTAAGATCTCAAATACATATGTTTATCCGAAGAAGTATGGATAAAAAATACAAAGCATTAATATTTAGGGTTTATTTCATTTCAGATATGATTTATTCCATTCAATTAGTATTTATTTTATCAAAGTAGGGTTTATTCCACCCCAGTTAGGATTTAGTTACATCCCAATTATGTATTATATATGATAATTCAATAATTATTGTATTTTTTATTCTCATGTTATTTTCATGCCAAAATGAAAATAATGTGATGTTAATGTGAACATATAACAATGTTAAAATGAACAAACAATACATGTTATCAATAATAAATTTACATGTTATTCTCATACTAAAATGTCATATACATCATATTAATAAAAGAGTAGTTTCAGACTAAAACATTATGAACTCAATATTCTTCATATAATATATCTGTTAGTGCCATCATTTAGCAATAAGTATTTTTAAATTGTCATGATTTTTATGGCAATTCAAAAAACACAAAGATTTTGGTTTTTCAAGTTTTGAAGACAATGTTCTGGACATTATGATATGAATATTTCGCTGCTAATCTGATTAAAGATCGAATAATGTACTTGAGCATGTTCTTGAATATGATCATGTACATGGTTGTTCAAAGAGTTTCCAAGAGACGCGTTAAGCTGGATTCAAGGAGTTGAAGTTTCCTTTTGAAGATGGACATTTCAGAATAGAAGATGCCTTGTTCAAGATGAAGATCAAGTTGGAAGAAAGCGAGTTCTATTCAAAGAATGACTCTATCTAGTGAAGTCTGAATCAAACTAGGAAAGTTTCCTTATTAAAGTTTGATTTAATTTAGGATAAAACTGATTACCTTGTTTAGGCTATAGCTTGTTCTTATAAATAGCCTGGGAATTAGACGAGTTTTGTGTCGAGGTTTTTACGTATACACAAGAACTAAAGAGTCTAAAAAGACTTCAAATTTGAAGCATACAGTATACGGTTAGACTGGGTTTGATCCTTGTGATCATTGTGTGTCTTGTCTGTGTTTGAAGTTCTTTCATACACGCTTAAATGAATCTCGGGAGAGATTTTATGTGGGAACTAGAGGGAGTCTAGGTTGTGAGGGGATCTCACAATTCGGTCCATCGAAAGAGGTTGTAGAGTGTCGAGTGATGGGAGGTCATCGTGTAATAGCCTTTGTAACCTTGTAACGGAGTAGTGGATTATTTCTCACGGATTTATGAAGTTCCCTGACGTAGATCAGTTAATCGAACATGGTTACCTACCTCGTGTGATTTATTTTCTTTAAATTTAGCATTCTGACCTTACATGTTATCAATAATGTACATGTACATGATACATAATTGCAAACATGATCATATCCGCACAATTTATGTAACTTCAATATCAAATTAAAGTTTTTATTTTATTTTTGTTCATTTAAGATGTCGCATGTCTCTGGTACTCCGAATAAAATATGGATGAAAAATATAAAATGTTCATTTGTAAGGTTTATTTCAACCCAATTAAGATTAAGTTCATCCGAGTTATGGTTTATTTCATTCCAAGTATGGTTTTATAATTTCTATGAAAACCCCATTTTTAATACTGAAAATGTATCATTTCTAATATTATTCAAGTGCACATAAGACTTGTTGATATGTCATATGTACCATACTAATATGAGAGTAGTTTAATATTAAATATCATAAATGCAATGTTAATATGAGTATAAGTCAAGGTAAAATGTTATGCATACCATCATAGTATGAGAGTAGTTTACTTTCTGGAATTGTGGAAATTGATTTTTGGTTTTTATTTTTAGCATGATGTATTCATTTGAATATCATATCTTATGCAATTTTAGCATGATGTTACATTCATTTCAATACATTTTTTTGTGAAATTATATTAGTATTGTATATGACTACTTATTCTCCAAATTATGTTTTATTACAACTTAATTGTGATTTTATTAATCCCAATTAGGGATGACTACATTCCAATTAAAATTTATTATAACCTAATTAGTTTTTATTGCATCATGTTAAATCAAATAAAATATCATACATGCTAAAATCAATACAAATATTATGCTAAACTCTAGGAAATATTACGTTAAAATCATGTTAACATCACAAATAAGGTTTATTAGTTCAAATTAGGGTTTAGTAGATGGCACACTATTTATTAACAAATAAGTGACCACAAGTGCATGATGTTATTGTAATACACAAGTGAGCAAAAGTATTGTATCCCACAAAAACTGCAACTCATATGTTCTCAAACACAAGTACGTGTTAGAATTTGTTGCCTCAAATACTATGAAAAAAAAAGTGCAAAGTTATACACAATGTTGTAGTCAGTGTTACTCACTTTACCAACAACATTGTCACAGGAAATTTATAGAACAGATTGCACATAAATAACTTTAAAACACAAGTAAAAAATAGTTTGTGTAAAATGTTAACGTGCAGATAATAGAGTTGATGTTGAAGCCAGTGTTAACCACTGTGCCTTCAACACGCAGCGGAAATTTAAAGCAACTTGCACGAAAGATAGTTTTAAATCACACACCTTCGGTGTGTGATTGCCTCAAGGCGAAATTCACTATCACAAGTGATAAAAATAACAATGTTGATGTTGTCTCGGTTCACTCCCTTGACAATACTGCATGAAACGTACAGAGGACTATCCTAGCTTCACTCACTCGAATAATCACTCAAAATAAACCTATCTACACACTTAGATAGATTACAACAAGTCACTCTAAATCCTAGACTCTCAAAGTTGACTATCTAACCTGTACACACAACTGGAATGAAAGTCTTCAGCTGATTGGGACGCTAGGCAGATGTCGGGGAGGATGTCTTGGATCTTTGAGACGACACTAGATGCAAGGTTCAGAGCTTCTCACAAACCACAGTGATAACCTGCTTGCATCAAAGATAAAACAACATAGAGATAATTCTCGGTTCACTCCCTTGAATAATCTCTATGAAAATAATAGAAATTGTCATCGCTTCACTCACTCAGACAACCCCTATAAAAATCACTACCTAGCACTTAGGTAGATAAACAATGTATACTGGAAGAACTTGCAACATTCAATCTACACCTTACAAACACAACAAGGATACATACCTTTGTTGATTCAGACAATAAGGAAGATGTCGATGTGAATGTAGACGAGTTTCAGCAGACACTGGACTCAACCTTCGATCTCTCTGAATTCTTTGTAGCAGCACGTCTCAGGTTGGGTAAATGATTTCAAAGTCTAAGGAGACCTTAAATACTTCCTCAATCTTGTATTAGCAGTTGTTCCACGATCCCAAGAGGAATGGACTTGAATCAACCGCCTTCCACTTCCCATTGCTGTAGTGGACTTGAATAACTGTTTTATGCATTGCGGAGCACACGTTCTTCAACATTGTGTAATAGTGGCAGTTACTCCAGTGACCCACGTTCACCTACAATGGTTAGTGTCCAAGAGAGAGTGGGAACATCACGTCCCTATAAATCCGGAACAGATTTTGAACAAGTCAAAATCAAACATCATCCATGATTTAATCCAGAATTATTTAACCAATAAATCCCTAAATACGTAGAAAATAAAATGTGACATAAATCACAAAATAATCAGATTAATTTAAAATAAATTAATCCTAAAAAATATGAAATAACAAGATTAAACTTTAGGTCCACCGATTGATGTTGAAGTCGATGTTACGTGCAACACTCGCTGTAACACGTCTTCACATCATGGAATCCACTCATCACTACTCTTATAACTGCCAACAAAGTCTTCAACATGCAGACATACGTTAGAACCCAAAGGTAGTGGAGAAATGTTCCTTAAAATTAGGAACTGTTTTGACAAAGTCAAAACCCTAAAAGTTTGAAGCTTATCTCTTTATCCTTTCAGAATAAATCAACCAGACACATAGGAATAATAAAGAGATAAGATTAAATAATACATTAGATCAATTATAACTAATTAATCCGAAAGTATAGAAGATGAATAAGATTAACTTCTAGAGAGTTGTACTCGATGTCATGAGAATGACGGAACACATTCAATATAACATTGACTTCAATGTTATCAATCAAAGTGATAACATCATCTGAAATACATCTTTCTCAACAGTAATGGTCCAAAGGTAAAACTGCTCTCCAGATCACCTCCTCTTGTCACACTCTCTTCAACTTCGGATAACTGCTCCACTATCTGTGACAGTTATTCAAAGACAGAGAGAACATCATAGTTGCTGGAAAAATAGGAACCAACTTTGACTGATTCAAAGTTAGTTTTAATCCATGATTTAAACATGTTTTCACCTACTAAATTATCCGTAAAATCATGGAAGTAATCAGTGATAAAAATCACAAAATAATCAAATCAATTTAAAATAAATTGATTCTAAAAATTATGAAATGAAAAGATTATCAGCCTGGAACAGACTGATGTTACGGAAAAGACGAAACAACATTAGATGCAACATTGACTTCCATGTTACATCTTTTGCAACTGTTACCAGCTAACCACTCCCAGACAATCTGCAATATTAAGGGAGCTATTCCAGTCTTCCCACATTCAGTACCTGCAAGGCAGTTAGACAAAGTAGGGATAGAAAATAGTGGTTCCTTAAAAGTAGGAACTAATTTTGACTATTTCAAAATTAAGTTTATCCACTATCTTAACCACCTATATCCACTATTTTAAATTAAAATCTCGTGGATATATTTAATTAAGATAGACAAATTAATCAGATTAATTCAAAGAGAATTAATCCTAAAAACCAGGAAAGGATAAGATTACTATACGTAATGTTTCGGTCAATGTTGTCGGAATGGTGTTACACACTGTGTATAACATTGAGGACAATGTTATCAACAATGTTGATAACATCTGATATAGCACCATTCCTAACAGTACGTAACTAATATCTTGACACTAAATATACATGTAAAGAGGAAAATAAACAAAAACAAACTAAAACAATAAAAAACTATTAATAAGGAAAAATCCCATATTCATTTATTCTTGCAACCCGACTTTAGTCTTTAATTTATCAATGGTGGGCAATCACTGGTTTGTTATCAGACTGCTTATTAAGGCATAAATCATAACATAGACATAATGAGCTGCACTTCACTTGGTTGGTTCTTCACACGTGTCATTACTCTTAATCAAGTACATGAAGATTTATTGAACCATATATAATACTTGTTCACTGTGTCGGTTCTTCTAAGCATACATAACCTGAATTCATTCTTTCTATCAATTAGTTCTTATCCAATGAGTACATCAAATTAATCGACTAGCATGAAATCAAGCCCCGAGAGATAACAAGAAGAAAGCAATCAACTTATATTAATAAAATCCATAACATCCAATTCATAAAAGCTATCTATGAAATTAGCTAGACATAATTAAATAAATAATAAAAACTAGAGTATAAGTGTTCATGACAAAATAAATAAATAAATCGAATAACACGGGAAAATCTAACTGTCTTTATCTCCTCTGCAGTATCACCCAATCTCTAGCAACCTTGACACCTCCTCTTAAGTAGATGGCAAGCCCTCATCTTTCTCTTCTCTTCTCTCTTATGTTTTTCTAATGCATATGAGGCAGTATATCTCATTTATCAAAATGAAGGCTTTTATATTTAGGTTTAAAAAACTAAATTGGAGATAAAAAAAATCACATTCCCGCGGATCCGAGCACATGGGTCGATCGAGCTATTTCAGTCAACCCAGATGCCTTTTTTACACACGGTCGACTCAGGTGAGTTGGGTTGGGTCGACCGAGGCCTTTGTATTTTGCATTGGCTTGGGTCGACCGATACTTTTTAGGTCAACCTAAATGTATTTTAGCACTGGGTTTCGGATTTTCACATGCTTTAATCATTTAATACATTCCATTAGGCTTTAATTAAGTATTTAATTAAGCCAAAGAGTCTAATTAAATCCCTCTCAACTATTCATGCACATATTTCACCGTTTTGCTTCAATTATGCAATGAAAACACAACTATTACTGCAAAACTAGCAAACACATCAAATACTCCCAATGATAGCAATTAAAGCACAAAAGATATATAAAATACATAAATTAATATAATAAACATCATCAATTCATATTCAAAAGTTGTGTAAAATACACAGCTGTCAGTAGATCATGCTAACATCAAGGATAATAGCATGTCAAATCATACTAACAGATCAATTAATGTCTATTCCATCCAAATTAGCTATGATTTATTACATTTCACTTAGGATTTATTATTTCTCAATTATGTTTTATTACGTCATGTTAAAATCAAAGGAAATATCATTGCTAAAATCAATACAAATATTATACTAAAAATTAAGGAATTGTCATGCTAAAGTTGTGCCAATTAATATTCCAATTGATACAACTTTCAACCATATCATATTATAAATATATAACTATACTAAAATGAACGAACAACACAGATTGTATTCCGAGTAAATTTACATGTTTTACGAATATATTTTCATATTGTTATGAATATTTTTCTTTGCTATTATCATTATATTTTCATGTTATAATGAGTACTTTGTTATGCTATTATTATTTTATACTATTGCGAATAAAATAATTTTTGTTAGATAAACATATGAAATATGGATCTTAGATGAAAGATTATGAGAATATCTTTAATTTGTTATATGATTTGCGTAAATCTGATTAAAAAGAGCAAATTATGATTGTTTAAAGTTTCTACAATATTTCTGTAAATGTGTTGATATCATCTTCTTAATTTATGAGTATCATGATAGAACGTCATGAACACAATGCCGACATGAGTTACGGATTGTGCTAAAATAGTATATATCATGCTAATATACGAGTAGTTTCATGCTAAAATATCATAAACACAATTATGTGAATTATAGTCGGTCATGATAAAATACTATATAGGTCATGCTAAAATATTATATAAACCACACTAATATAAATAGGGGCTGCTTTGTATGAAAAATATACCTGAAAACCATTTTTGGAAATTTTTATATATTTTATTCAAATAAGCATGTGCAATATGGATCTTAAATAAAAGAGTACGAAAAGAGCTTTCATTTGATATATGATTTGCATAAATCAAATTAAAAATGAATAAATTATGGTCGTTTAAAGTTTTTAATAATTTTTTAAAACATGATGATGTCACTTTTTTTAATAATTCAATTTCTCTCTTTCTGAGAAGCTGTGTTATACCCGTTTAATCAATTTTTGTATTTTGTTTCAATTTTGCACTTAAATTGAGTGGCTTTCAATCTTCCTCTTATTTTCAATTTTTCCACTGTACTCATGTTTTTAATCTTAGACATTCAGATTTAGCTATTGAATGGATATGAGTTTCTAGTTCCCAACATATATATATATATATGGTTATAGTACGAACCAATCCTACTATGAGAACTAGGAACCATCTCACACCTTACAATCAATAAAAATTTATGACCTAGATTTGCTTAAAATGGGTGGTGGCAATTCTGTAATATTTGATAAGTCTTCCAAGCGGGATTATTAACGTAATTCAGTAATATTTATAAAAAAGGTGTTGAGTAGTCGATAATAGTATCATAATGCTAACCAAGCATTATCGTAAAGCTAATGAAAGTTTTCTCACATTGTTAACGAAAAATTAAATTCTAAAATGTAATTATAAATCTTAATTGGATGGAATAAATCATAATTCAGATGTAATAAACTTCAATGATCTAAAAAATAAAATAAAATTCTAAAAAATAATTATAAACCCTAATTGGATGGAATAAACCATAATAGTAATATAAATATACAACGTTAGCATTATAATATTGTTTTATCAACACTGCAGATAAACTGTGTTATCATATGACAATTCATCATTAGCATAATGTATGTTATGCAACGTTAGCATTATGATATTGTTTTATCAGCACTGCAGATAAACTATATATGTTATCATATGACAATTCATCGTTAGTATAATGTATAAACCATAAATGGATGAAGAAAATCCTAATTGATATATTTAAATTTGATGAAATAAACAATATATAATAATCAATTGGTAACTAAAACATACAAATTAAATCATAAAAAATAATTATAATCTCTAATTGAAATGTAATAAATCATAATAACAATATAAGTACGTGTACAGTGTACTAAACTAACATTATAACAATTCTCCATTTGCATAATGGATACATTATGTTAGTATATAACAAATGCTTCGTTAGCATACATTATCATAATGCTAACGAACCATTATCAAAAGCTAACGAAATTATGTTCGCGTTGGACAAAGTTTAAATGTATATTTTGATTTTTTTTCCCTTCTATTTTTAGTTGCACAAACATATCCATGACTGATATTGAATTAAAGAGCATGAAAAGTGCTTTAATTTAGTATATTATTTGAGTTGATCCGATTAGAAACCAGTAAGTTATGATTATTTAAAGTTTTTTAAGATTTTTTTAAAAAAGTGATGGCATTAGCTTTTCTATAATGATTGAACAACTATATCCCGCCTATTTTTTTGCCTTAACTTTGACATTAAGGGGGGGTGTATTCAATTGAGATTCTGTAGGATTTTGTTGGACTTTTAAAATATGGGTGTATTCAATCCAGACTTTTAAAAGTCTTTTAAAATCCGGGTGTATTCAATCAAGACTTTTAAAGGTCTTTAAAAATCCAGGTATATTCAATCAAAACTTTTAAAAGTCTTTAAAAATCCAGAGGTATTCAAAAATCTATGGACTTTAAAAAGTCACTGATTCTATTGGATTTCACCTCACAATCATGTTAAAAATACAAATGATGAAATCTGACCTCTGCACATGAGATTTTCATGGATTTGTAAAACCCAGCGCGCGGTGTACTCTAGCGGCCGTTGAAGAGTTGAATTCGGGCACCCCAGCGCGCGGTAGACCCCAGCGGCCGCTGAGGGTACTCCAGCGGCCGCTGGGGTCCAGCAGTCGTTGGGAATAAGGCGGTCAGTTCCCAGCGACCGCTGAGGTCCAGCGGGCGCTGGGCTTAAGTCGGTCGTATCTTTAAATAACCCCATTCACACGATTTTTTTTTATTCTTCTACAATTCTTTTTCAATTTGCTTTGAGAAGAAACATTAATTGCTCAACTTAACTCCAGTATATTCTTCTCACAAAGGTACTCTCTACACTACTATTTCTCGTTGTTTTTGAACACGTGTGCTCATTATTGATTGGATTTGGCTTTGCTTGTTTGAGTTTCTTGCATGAAAAAAAATTATGTAGGTTTTTCTTGAATTACTGTTTGACGTTGTTTTGATACACTTGTAATCATTATTGATTGGATTTGGGTTTATTTTTTAGTTTGTTAAATAAAGAACAAAAAAATGTAGGTTTTTTTTAATATTATGATGATTGATCGTTTATACATAATAACATAATAACCCTAACATTGTACACCTGTATCTGTATAAATGCCAAGAGATTTTTGTATGAAGCTTGAATTCACTTTGTATATATATGTTTTGTAACTCTGTAATATAGTAGTATTATCATGAGGGATTCACAACAAGATACGAAAATAAAGGCATCTTATGAACAATGGACTAAGGAACAGACCGACGTGTTGTTAGAACTTATGGTTGATGCTGCGGGTTAGGGATGACGTGATAATAGTGGTATCTTTAGCAAAATTAGTGTGGAAGAATGAATACTTCCTGTTCTTAATGAAAAACTTAGGTGTAATAAGACCTATAGCAATTACCAAAGCCGTCTCAAATGGTTTAAAAATTGTGGGACTTCTTATTCAAACCTTATGAGATTTAGCTCTGGTTTTGGATATGACCCCATTACGAAAAAGTTCACAACTTCATATGAAGTATGGGATGTGTACTTAGAGGTAAGTATCATATTGCAATAATATTATCGAATAATTTTATTTAACTAATATAGTGAATTAATAAATTTGTTCTTTATTTGATGCTAGGCTCACTCGAAAGATGCAAACTTGCGCTGTAGGAAATGGCGTTGCCGTAGGAAAAAACTCCATTGGGTTGGGTAGTGCTACTGATGCACATACATTAGGAGATGATGAAAAATAGAGATGCACGCATAGAAGATTTGACTTTTGATCCTGAAAATGAGGCGTTTGTCGCACTATCCCAAGATGAGCCACCATCATCTGGTTCCACACCACCTTTTGGGTTGCCTGAAGTAGTTGAGGGCTCCACTCAAAGAAGAAATCAACCCAAAAGAAGTAGAACTCAGTATGAAACAACTTCTGGCTCTACTGAAAATATCACGGCAGAGATTAAAAAACTATCCACCACTTGTGAGGGAGTTCATAATCTCTTACTGAAAAGAGATACCATACTGGAGAAAGGAGAAAAAGAAAGATCCTATATGACTTGGGATGCAATTAAAGAGATCCCAAATTTGGATGAAGACATTCGGCTCAAGACATTTGACTTGCTTGACACCAAGTCAAAAAAAGATGATTTTTTGAAGATGACTGTTGAGAAACGAGCCAATTGGATAGCTTACAAGATTAAATAATGGGGATCTTTTGGGTCATATTTTACATACTATGCTATCATTTTTTTTATTATTTTGTTGGTTATCTTCTTAGGATTTCTAATGATCATGTATTTGAACTTATGAATTGCGTTTTTTTATTATTATATTATTTATTTGTTGATTTAAGTTGTAGTTTGTTGAATGTATTTCTTATTTAACATGTTCGTAGTGTCTTTAATCAAGACTCCGTTCCCATTTTTTATATGCAGCATGGAAAATCATGAAATATTGGAAGAAGAAATAGAAGAAGAAGAAATAGATGAAGAAGAGAAGATGGAACTTTACGAAAATGTTAGGCTCTTGATGTTGGCAATTAAGGCAGTGATAGTTTTATTAGGAAAAATTATTATGATGCGCCCACGTATTGAACGTTCTTTGCAGCGACGACCAATTACTAGAAATGGATATCATTTTGTTACTAATATGATTGAAAGAGATCCACAAAGTTTTCAACAATTGTATAAGATGTATCCTGATGCGTTTATGAAGTTATGCTCTATCATTAGAGAGAAAACTCATCTAGAAGATACAAGATACATATGTGTTGAAGAAATGGTGACACCATTCTTAATTATTGTTGGGCACAATGACAGATATTGTAATGTTCGCCAAAGATTCAATCGTTTGCATTTTGCTACTAGTCAAAATTTCAACAAAACCTTAAAGGCATTGAACACCATAGCACCGAACATGATGGTTAAGCCGTCTACAGGGATCCCTGCTAAAATTCAGGAAAGTACAAGATTTAACCTTTTCTTTAAGGTATGGATCCTTTATTATGTAACGTATTTCAAATGTTGTGGTTTTCTTGTATCACATATTCACTTTATTTTAGGATTGCATCGGAGCTATAGATGGAACTCATATCCCGACAATGATACCAGGCCGAGAAGTAAGCAGTTTTCGTAACCGTCATGGTATGCAATCGCAGAATATTTTGGTAGCTTGCAACTTTGATTTGCAGTTCATGTATGTGCTTAGTGGGTGGGAAGGTTCGGCACATGACTCCAAACTTTTAAATGATGCATTATCAAGAAGAAATGACCTTCATGTGCCTCAAGGTATGTACCATATTTTATAATTGTTTTTTTTTAATAGTGAAAAGCTAACTAATTAAAAAAATATATTTTATATGTGTTTTTTATAATTGTGTTTTTTTAGGTAAATATTTTCTAGTGGATTGTGGATTTGCTAATCGACGTCAATTTTTAGCTCCATTACGTGGTGATCTATATCATTTAAAAGATTTTGGTGGTCAAGGTCGTCACCCCAGAAATGTAAGTGAATTATTCAATCTTCGTCATGCATCATTAAGAAATGTGATTGAGAGAATTTTTGGTGTCTTCAAATCACGATTCACAACTTTCAAAACCGCACCTCCATTCTCATTTCAAACACAAGCAGAATCAGTATTGGCTTGTGCTGGATTTCATAATTTTCTCCGAAAAGAGTGTCGCTCTGATGAATTTCCAGCCTAATATGAAGGATATCAAGATTTACCACCTCTCGATACGGAAGAAGAAAATTTGGAATGACTATCTCAAAGCCAACTATAACAGAGAACGGAAGCTAATACATGGAGAATGAATATTGCTAATGCTATGTGGGAAATGAGACCCATGTATAACGGTGATGGAAATGAAGATGATGAGACCGAAGATGGGAATGCTGAGTAATGAATTTTTTTTATGGACTATGGTTTATTAGTATTTTATAAACAATTTGTGCATGTTGTGTCTAATTTTTATAAACAATTTGGATAATAATTTTTTTAATCGTTGTTGTATTTTTTCTTAACAATTTTTATTTTTTCTTGTGTTTTTAGTTAAATTTTACATTTGTTAATATGTAATACGATTTGAGAACATATTGGAAGGACAAGTGAAGAATTGTGCATAATAATGTGCAGACAACTTAAGAGAAAAAAGTCTGTAAATTATGTAAAATTCCACAATTTTTTATATTGTTTGAGCTCGTGGCTAGATTGCTTTTAAGATACAATATAATTTAAGATTTCCCCTTTCTTTATTTTTGTCATAATACACCTAAATGATTTTCGCAATTTGTGTATCCAAGCAAGCATCGTACTAAACAAGTAAAACGAAATGGAAAAACGGACTTGATCAACATAAATGAATAGAAATTGTTCAAGATGAAATTGTTCAACATAAAATACAAAATAAATACTAGGATTAATTGTTCAAAACACCGAAATTGTTTAAAAAAAAAAGGATAAGCCCAGCGGTCGCTGGGTCCCAGCGGCAGCTGGGAATCCAGGCCGCGAGCTAGGCCAGCGCGCGCTGGCACCTAGCACCGGCTGGGAATGAATGCCGAGAGGTAGGCCAGCGACGGCTGGGAAAAATTCGATCCACACCTACACAAAGCACAAATACCAACAATCAACCCAACGAAATTAACATAAACATCAAACCATAATCATCAACAATACAAGTATATTCTAATTATCAAACCATCCAACAATCCAACAACAATCCAAACAATGCAATAATCATCAAACATAACATTAACATAAACCAAACAATGCAACAATCAAAGTATAATCTAGGAAATACAAACAACAAACCATTAATCTTGAGTTGGTGGCAGTGGTGGTGGGTAGAAGACAGTCCAAGCATCCCACTGAGCCTGTAAGGATGCAATTTGTTGATCCTGCGCTTCAAACCTAGCGTTTACTTCCTGCCTCTGCGCGTCAAACCTATCGTGGATCTCTTGCCTTAGTGATCCAAAGGAAATGTCGATATGATTCTGAAATGACATAAAATCATTCTGGAATCGCTCATAGAAATCTCCCGACATTGTAACAGGAGGTTGTTGTTCAGAGAATCGCTCTTTCTCTTCCTCTTCCTCCATCTCTTTATCTTCATTACCACATTTATTACCACCAGTGGATGGCTGGCATCAGGATCACATTGCCTCTTAGCAATCTCGGCGCACACGTACTTGCTCACACATTACCTCTTTGTAGGGGAACTAACGTGTGCTGATCAGAAATTATCTGAGCTCCTTTTAGCTCACTAAAACCAATAAAATACAGCCTAATTTCCTCATACCCATCTTGGTGGCCCTTTGTGGCACTGAGAACCCCGAGATTATGTGCCAAACCCGTCACAATATGAGAAAGAGAAGCATGGGTTCCTGCACTAGTCTGCATCTGGCTCATAGCCACCCAAATAAAGTTTGAAATGCAAACTTTTGTGCCTTTCAACGCATAACACAACAAATACACCTCAGTCGAGTTCACTTTGTTTACCTGCTCCTTCCCCGATACATTATAAGCAATGAATTTGTGAACAATTGCCAATGCCGGGTCTTTGATGTACCCATTGGACTTACTCGAATTACTCCAATTATTAAACTCAGTCAACTCAATCCAACCCGCATTAATATTAAATGAATTGGGTTTCTCTCGTTCCCCGCTAGTAGGAAACCTAAAAACTATTTTCATTCTAGGCAAACTTATTTGGTAGTTTCTCCCGTTCATCCTAACCCCAATCTTCTTGTCATCAATCACATACATGGTAGACAAAAATTCATAACACAGAGATTCATAACCGGAATAATCCACATTCTTAGCAAAATGTTCTAGACCCAAAACTTCAAATATTTGGTCACTTTAGCTACAATTTTCAAATCCTTTATCAACTCTCAATCCAAGTAACGAGGGTTTGTAACCAAAGATTTGTTAAATTTTCTATAAATCTCGCTCTCCCATTCAGTTTTTAGTAAAAATGGACAAGAGTACCTCGTCGTGAATTCCTCCTCTTTGACTTCATGGTGTTCCCCAACATTCAGATTTTTCATGCGAGGAGGTATGGCAGTGTTGGCAGTGGGGGTGGGCTCGAACGGTCGGCGGCGGTATGGAGACAGCGGCGGCTGGAGCGAACGGCGGCGGAGGGAGTATTTGGGAGAGAAAATTTCATTTGTTTTTTGTTTGCTATTCGCGATCTGTTCTAATTTAGGGCTATTTGCCCATTTTAATTACTAATTTCCAACGGCCGCTAGAGTCCAGCAGTCGCTGGGTTTAATTTGGTGTGCGGCTGGCCTCAATGGCCTCTCTTCCCAGTGACCGCTGGCTTCCAGCGGTCGCTGGGTGTAATTTTAACCTCGGTTGGCTCCCACCGATCGCTGGTTTACGTATAGAGTGGTCGCTGTGTTCCAGCAAGCGTTGAAAAGAAGGATTTCAAATCCATTAAAATTGTCCAAAATCGGTCTGAAATCCATACCCAAGTCAGGGAGACTCCATGTGCAGTTGGAAGACTCCATGTGGAGTCTATGGATTTTATAAATCCATAGACTTTTTAAAATCCTTTAAAATCCTACAGAATCTCAATTGAATACACCCCCTTAAATCTCAACCATTAGATCAAGCTTATTAATTTATAGAGGTTTTACTGTAGTTCTTTTTTTTCAATTAGATATGGTAGTCAGTATTGACATAGTATAATTTTTTTTTATTTTTCGATAAATTATAAAAAAAAATATTTGGGTGTTTCTAAATACATCACACATTTTTCTATGTACATCTCTTTTACTTTACACGCCACACACAATTTTTATTTTTTCATATTTTTTCTTTACACACCACAATAAATATCTATTTTGCCATTTCATTGTAAAAAATCAAATTTTAATTATTAAAAACATAAGAAAAGAAAAAATATAAGAAATTGTGGGAGATTATCCAGGTGAAGACATTGATGGCATCGGCGTAGATGGGAACAACGTGGCGGGGATGGACTGCGTGTCGGGCAGTTGTCTGTTGAAGTCGGGGATGACGGCATCATAACCTAGGCATTGTTATTCTTTAAGTGGACCTCACTGTGTTCTTCTTGATTGATTTGGAGAAGAACACCTTTGTGGTGGTGATGAAACTGACGCCGAGCTCATCCTTCAACACAATAATCCTTTACATGGTGCTAGCAAAAACTTGCTACATTCGTGAGGGGACGGAGAGACTGGGGAAGAAAGAATTGTTGCAGATTGTTGGGTTGCCCGCTGCGGACAAGTTCGCAAAAATTGCAGAAGATGGCCAGCACATTTGGAGATTTGAAGAAGACGACCGGCGGGTGTGTAGGAAGAAGACTTGTTGCATAATATTTTTTTTATTTCAATTTTTCAATTATATTTAATTTTAATTTAGTAAGGATATTTAGGTAATTTTATAAATAATTAATTTTGCATTATTTTATTTAGTAGTGTATAATGAAAAAATAGCGGTGTATTTAGAAACACACAAAATATATATCAGATCATAAAACAAATGATTAAATTGAAATTCAATATATAGAACCCAATCTAAAAATATATGTGCTCGTCAAAAGCAACAAATTAATTAAATAGACATAATTAGTTGAGGGCAAATACTTGCATGCACTAGATGTATATAAGCTTATATCAGACGATCAACACGTTTGACCAGGTCAAATGTGGATCAACGAGCGTTGACCCGTTCAAACCGTAAAAAAGAAAAATGGTAAAATAGGTGATATTTTTTAATGATATAAATGATATTTTTTGAATTTTGAGTGATACATTTAAGTGTTACAGTTGATACTGATTTTGACAATTTTTTCTATTTATTTATTTTGGTCGATACTTTTTAAGGATACATGTAATACTTTTGGATTTTTGAGTGATACTTTTTAGCATTACGGTTGATACTGATTTTGAATAATTTTTTTTAATTGACCGGGTCAACGCACATTGACCGGCCAACGCCGGAAAACGTGCATTGACCCGATCAATGCGTCTGATGGTATACCTAATGCACACAAGTGCTTCTCTTAGTTGAGATTTGTACCATCACCGCTCAATGTATGAGAATTGAACCTAAGGCGACTCCCACTGGTGACCCGTGAAGGAGGTCGAGCAGATAAGACAAAATTTCACAAAAAAAAAAAAGAAAAGTCACCAAAATTGATGACTTGAGGCGGCCCAGCGCCCTCAAGGCGTGAATCAATCATTTTCCATGTGGCACCCTTCCATTGGGTGCCACTTTATTTTATTTAGATAAATTTATAGTATAAATATTTTATATAATTATTAAAAATTAAAAAAATAAAATTATATCAAAATTCATAAAATAAAATTATCTATAAATAGAGCTTAATATTGATATGTTTTTACACAACCTAAAACTATCTTTAACTCACATATTTTCTCTCTATAAATTCTCAATCTCATATTTCTTCTTCATTTTAAGTTATGGATCCAAATCACCCAAATTATTATGACGACTCCCAAAATTTTCCAAACTTTAGATCATATTTTCAGCCACAAAATTTTCCAAATTCAGAAGATCAACAAAATTCTCAATATTATCAAAATTCCTAATTTTCACCAAACCTCACTCAAATTCCTACTTCTGAAGAACTTCCCACCACACAAAATATTTCTCACAATTTGTTCGGAAATGTTCCACACCCAAACCGAAATCAGAAAGGAGGAAAAAATGTAAGTTGGTGCATGAAAGAAGATGTAACTCTTATGTCATCTTGGATCTTTGTTAGCACGGATAGTGTGCGTGGAAAAAATCAAAAGAAGCAAAGATTATGGTCGCATATGCATGCATTGTATCACGAAACTCAAGCAGAAAATCCAGACGAGCTCAACCCAAGAAATATCGAATCAATTAAAGGTCATTTCAAACGACTTACTGAAAATGCAGGCAAGTGGGTTGCTGCTCTAGAAGAAGCAAATCGGAGGAAAAAAAGTCGAATGAGCCAGAAGGATATCGAGATGGAAGCTCATACAATTTATGAAGTAGGTGGCAGCAAATTTCAAGACTTGGTTGTTTATAATGATGTAATGAGTAAACATCCAAGGTGGGCTACATCGTCTCATAATGATGCAACACGGCTCCGTCCAGATATCGAAATGGGAGATGATGAAGAAAGTGGTGGCAGCACCAAAAGATCAAGGACTTCTGAAGATGGGGAGTATTATATTCTTTCGAATCCAGAAACTCCAACTAATGAAGATTCGACTATGTCTCATCCCACGGGAAGAGATAAGTTAAAAAAGAAAGGAAAGGGTAAGGCAACACAATCTAGATTTGAAGTTGCTGCAGAACTTCGTGCATTGAGGCTCACCAGAGAAAGTGAAAATGAGTTATTTGCTAAGAAAACTTGAATTGGAAAGCCAAAAGCTCCAAATGAATCACTTGAAGATGGAGAAAATAATGTTGAATACTTTGTTGGCGAGAGATCATTTATCTCCAGAAGATGAAGAGACGAACGTCGACTACTTGCCCTTGTGTTTGGGAAAAATTAAATTAATGTAATTGTAATTGTGAGATGTGTGTTAGGAATTATGCTATGTGTGTGTTAGTAATTATGAGATGTGTGTGTTTGTAATTGTGAGATGTCTTTTCCTCACTGTATAAATAATTAATATATTTTATGCATATCTATTTCTCTTATTCTTTTCGTACAAACCTACATGTATAAGTCTCAATCATGCATTGGATTCTATCACATGCAAAAGTAAAGCTAACATGATACGTATACCTTGTCAATTTCTTTTTGTACAAACCTCATACATAAGTCTCAATCATGCATTGGATTCTATCACATGCAAGAGTAAAGCTAAGTCTATCACATCCTATCGGGCATGAGAGTATTGGATTCCACTTTATCTCAAATTATTTTTTTGATAAAATCACATGCTATTGTCGGGCATGAGAGCATTGGATTCCACTTTATCTCAAATTTTTTTCTTGATACAATCACGTGCATTGCATTGTCTATACATATCTCAGAAAATACACATCAAAATAAATTCAAATAAAATCCTCAATACCTTACCACATCTTTCAACTTCACTTTAGAAACATGACTACACATGAAAATTCTGATGTTGAATCAAACTCAAGTTCTAATTCTTCTAATTCTAACGAACTTGATGAATGCTAGAGCGAGGTTATCAAAAATATCATGAAGTTGATAATATAATCCAGAATGTGCTCATAAACAATCCTAATCTGGTTGTAGGAGCTCCAACTTCTACAGTCAGAAGAAGGTATTGTGATAGGGAATGCGAGAATGGTGAGGAACATTTGATGAAAGACTATTTTGTCTCTAATCCGATATATTCTCCGGAGCTCTTCCGACGACGATTTCGCATGCAGAAATCACTTTTTCTTCGTATAATGGAGGCCGTTACTACCAATGATGACTATTTTCAACAGAGGCCAGATTGCACAGGTAGAAAAGGTCTTTTACCATTGTAAAAATGTGCAGGAGCCATTGAGGGTATTGGCTTATGGGGCATCAGCCGATGTCGTTGATGAATACTTACGAATAAGTGCAACGGTAACAAGAAATGTTGTTATCCATTTTGTAGAAGGTGTCATTTCCTGCTTCGGTGACACATATCTTAGGAAGCCTAATCAACAAGATTTGGCAAAACTACTCTATGTTGGAGAACAATGTGGTTTTCCTGGCATGATTGGTAGTATTGATTGCATGCACTGGGAATGGAAAAATTATCCTACTGTCTGGGCTGGGCAATTTACAGGGAGAAGTGGAAAGCCAACAGACATTTTGGAAGTTGTTGCATCATATGATTTATGGATATGGCATGCGTTTTTTGGAACACCAGGTGCGTGCAATGATATTAATGTTCTCCATCGTTCTCCAATTTTTAGTGATGTTTTAGAAGGCCAAGCACCACAGGTTAGTTACATCGTCAATGGTCGCCAAAATGATAGAGCATATTATCTCACCGATGGCATATATCCTTCATAGGCTGCATTTGTCAAGTCAATCACATCTCCTATGACTCGAAAGCATAAGTTGTTCGCTCAACACCAAGAGGCTGCTAGAAAAGATGTAGAACGGGCTTTTGGAGTTCTACAAGCTCGTTTCGCATTTATTCAACGCCCATGTCTTGTTTGGGACAAGGTTTTGATGGGAAAAATTATGATGGCTTATATCATCATACACAATATGATTGTAGAGGATGAATGAGACACATACCAAAACTATTATGATCCCACAGAATTTTTGACGGATGAGTCTTCAGGAGGAGATGCCGAACATTTCCACTACTTTACTGAACGCATCGCAAGTTTATCGGCTTATATGATTAATAGGGATCAATTTCACAACAGAGAGGCTCATAGTGCTCTTCAAAAGGATTTGATCGAGCACATATGGGAAAAATTCGGCACTAATTGAATATGTAATTTACGTTTTATGCACTTGTAATTTAAAATTTCATGTGTCTCATTGTAGTTTATTTAATTATATTTTCATTCTTGTAATTTTTATTTTGTTGTGAAGTAAATTATGAATTTATAATTGTATGGGTAATTTTTTTGATAATTATGAATTAAAAAAATTCTAATAAATTAATTAATATTTTTTTAAATGCAAGAGAAAAATAGTATTTTAATAACATGTTCTTATTAAAAAAATAAAATGATAAATATTTTATGTAGGTTGGAAGAAAAGAAAAAATTAATATTTTATTTAAAGGTTAGGTTGGATGAAGGTCACTGATGGAGTATAAATTATATAAAGTTGGAGGTTGTGGATGTGTAGGAGAGATAAATTAATATTTTATTTGAATGTTGGGTTGGATGATGTCAATGATGTGGATAGTCTAAAGTAGTACAATCTCGATCGCTGGATCAGTATTCAAGCATTGGCATGGGACATGATATAATTTATTGGTAATTTTAATGAATATTTGATGGTCAACCATCATTAATGAGGAAGTTTGTTAAAATTTTAAAGTACAAAAATGGCCAATATAATTAAACTAACCATACATCATGTTATATATTATCCTGATTTAACAACCAACTAATTTTGTTGATTATGAAGGAAATCATAAATTATGAAAACTACTGGCCACTAACCTGTCTCCATCATTAATTAATGACCATCACCACCATGTGAGCGTTACACAATTTGTTTGCTAATATAATTTGAATGTCCTAATAACACTCCTCCTCCTGGTGCTTATTTACAGTTTCTTCTAATTAAAATTATAGATATAGTATCTAATAAAATTCATAGATATAATAAATTAATTACGTGCACAGTAACCACACTTTGAAACACAACCTAGCTGCCGGTCTTTATGGAATTTGAACTGGAATTGAAATTTTAATCTCGAGCTATCTTACTCCATCACCCGGTCATTCCAAGGATGACTCTGACTGTTTTTATTTATGGTTTAATGGGTTAGACCAGAAGGCCCCTGCAACATAATTTGAGTTCCAACCAACTATTTGTTTACTTATTTATTTTGACACATCCAACAACTATGAGTCTATAATCAATGAGTCCAAATTATTGTGAATTCATTCTTGGGTTTTGTCTGAAAGACTTCGTTAAGAAAGAAAAACTCCTTCCGATATATGTTATTTTTTCGTGTGGATTAAAAATAGTATTAGAAACGTGGATTATATATACAAGCAAACTTCATACAGGGACGATACTCTCATGTAATAGGTATAATTAGTAATTACTAGTATAATGGTTCAAGGGAAATATAACTTTATATCATATTACTTGACATTTTCGTGAATATGTTACATCGTTAGAAATTAATATTATAAAGTAGTATTTATTATTTCATTCCTTTTTTATCACACTGACAAGTGACATCCAATGAAATTTCTGGAAGAAAAAGTGGATGTTCCACATCAAAATATGAAAAGGGTAATTATATTCACCATCCTTATTTTTAGCCTTTACTAATTCCTAACTCAAAGGATGGTCTAGTGGTGGAGTGAGATTATTTGAAAATTAAAGGTCACGAGTTCGAATTTCCTCAATACTACAGGTCGGATGTGTGGGTAAAAAAAATAAAAAAATAAAAATATAATTTTTTAAACATTTTTGTCCCTAATCCCCTCGCCCAAGTCTCTAACTAATTTTAAAATATAGCAAAATAGAATACAACCCCTCAACTAATTTAAAATATAAGAAAATAAAATACAACCCTCAATTTATAGCCCAATATTTAAAATCTATAATAAAATAAAATAGAACGTCCCCCCATTTTTTAGTCACGACTATTTTAAAAATTCCACCAACCTAAAATACAACCCACAATTTATAGTCCTTAAACCATCTTTATAATAAGAAAACGAAAAAAAAATGAAATAAAAGAATAATGTGATTTTTAGGTGCCATTACGAATGAGAGAAAGCTTCCTCTTCCTTCTCTCTGCCGCTACATTCGATCCAACCCCTCAAATTGAAGGATTGCATTAAAATCTTCTGATTATGGCGTGTCAGACAGGTTAATGATTCAAATATTTGATAATTTTGCCATCATTCAATTATGTTGCTCCTCGGTTGGATAAAGCAGTTTTATTTGTAAAAATGAATGAAAAAAATAATTATTATTTGTCCCTAATACATAAAAGTAGTAATATATAAAACTACTCACTTTTCCAAAATACGAATGAGAGAAAGCTTTCTCTTCTTTCTCTCTGACCCTACATTCGATCCAATCCCTCCAATGAAAGAATTACATTAAAACCTTATAATGATGGCATGTCAAACAAGCTAATGATTCAAATATTTGTTAATTTTGTCATCATTCAATTGTGTTGCTCCTCGGTCGGAGAAAGCAGTTTTATTTGTAAAATTGAATGAAAAAAATTAATTATTAGTTGCCACTTGTTATTAATTTCTTCTTCAGAATCTTTATACTCTTTGCAATCGTATTCTCCATCCCTTTTGTACTCTACCATACTCACAACTCGATAGTGTATGGTGAAAGAAAGAGACTCTACAAATACATGTACCATTCTTTCTTTTTTCTTTCTCTTTTCCACCTTTTTTTTTTGTTCTGTGTTTTCTCTTTTTTTTTTCTATTTGGTGTTCTTTTTTTTCCCTTTCTCGTGTCTATGGATCGTTTAAGGGTTGTTTTTCCTTTTGCTTTGACTTTTTTTTTTCTCGTGTGAATTATTTTAGAGTTTTTTTTTATGTTTCCTTTATTATTATTTAAGGTGGGCTGCTATATTTTGGGCGTTGTATTTTAATTTGTTAGGGCTTTATAACGGTGGGAATTGTGAAAAAAAGAATTATATTTTAATTACTATAAGGAGTTGTGAAGAGAATCACTCATATGAAAAAAGATCATTTTGTACGTCAAATAAGTGACATAACTCAAAAGTATGTTTATGGTTAGTCCAGTCAACAACGATTGACAAAAAAAAATCACCAAATGTTATATTTGATTAACAAAAAGTGAAACGATGATTACAATTTATAATTAATCAAGCGACTATACATATTTGTGAAAACTACAAAATAATTGGATATAAAGTTATATTTTCTTATGATTGTAAAGTGTGTAGTTTTGCTTCATGATAATTCTGCAGATGAATATAAAACATGCTAATTTCAAAATGGGCTATATTTAAACGGGCAATCCCTTTCTCCGTTCGAAAATTTTAAACACAACCCTCATTTTTTTATTCATAACCCCACTATATTATAAAATATAAATATTAGTATGATAAGATATTTTTAAATCTTTGCCCCTAATACCTAAAAGTGTTAATATATAAAACTACTCACTCTTCTAAAACAAAAACTTCTTTTACCTAATTTAAGAAAAATATTTAAAAAATATCAACTTTATCTAAAATGCCTTCAAAAGGTGATTATATGTGGGTATCTTATACATTTCTTGCACCAATTTTACACAAATGTACTTGAATTACACAAAAAAAATATACGGATATATATACTACAAAAGTACACTCAATTTTTGAATCTTAAACACTGTGAAATTTATAGTTGGATTTTTTATGCTTGAAATGAACCTAATATACATGTCACAACAAATTTATTATGTTCATTTATGCTGAAAATTGTATCTCGATCAAAATTCTGATTACGATCATGAATCCCGATCGTATCACGATCATGATGGGATTCACAATCGGTAATCCCGATCAAGCTTCTAACACGTTCTGAAAAGCTTCCGACACATGTCTAAAAATGCTGAAAAGTGATCAAAATCACATGGGTCATTGAGGGTATCACTGGAAAGTGAGTATTTTTTGAATGTTTTTGTTAAATTAGGTAAATAGGTCTCACTTTTTAGATTTTTTTTTCCCACTTAAAAACCTAGCATAGCCCATATAAATTGCAACCCCCACTCATGTTTCATACCTAATTAAAAGAGAGAACCGGATATATATAATCGCGGTTACAATAAACCCTGCATGTTCAAAGACATAATTTTGTTGCATATTTTTTATGCTATCTAAAAGTAATTTTTCCACAATTGTGATGAGGTGAGGGTGCACGTAGAGTTCAACCTTTGAATCTCTTCCTACAGTTGCACTAGTTGATTGGCAGATAGACATTCGTTGAATTCTCTTAATTACCACATCATTTATATTTGGTCTAGAGGAGGATCCACGATGCCTCCAATGTCTCTGCTTCTAATAATGACATCTATGAGTGATGTGTGTGCTCACTCAAAATTTATATTTGGATTACTTGAAGGAACAGTTCAACATTCACCAAGAAGATCCGCCTTCTACAACCGATCTTTTTGCAATTTCTCAAAATGTTTGCGATCTTGTTTTATTTAACAATTCTCCAAGATTTATTTGTAAATAGCGAGAAATATGCACCTTAGGGGCTATGATAACCACTATCAATCTTGTTCTTTCTCTCTTTTAATTTTAGTTATAGAACACAAATGAGAATATATATAATATGGAGGGGTTATGCTAAGTTTTTTAAGTGTTGGGAGCTAAGGGTTAAAAAAATCATATCATATTAATATTTTATAAAATAATGGGGGCTATCAAGTGTAAATCGGGAGTTGTGTTTAGAATTTTATTTTTACGTTTATCAACAAAACTACGGCGTGAGCGTGAGGTATCCAGCCCACCCTTTCTGGGCCTCGATACAGCGGGTCCAGCCCACACCTCATTTTATTTTTCCAAATATTATGGCGGGAATTAAAAATATTTGCAGTTCGACCCCCAAAAACTCCCGCCAGTCAAAAAGGCCTAGCTGCTTCCCTATATAAACCCTAACCCTCCACCGCCCGTAAAATTTCAACCCTAACCCTAACCACCCCCAAATTTCCCTCCAAAAACCCGAAATCGAGAAACATTTCCTATTTGTTTTTCTTCTTTTGCAGCAGTTTGAAGGAAGATGTTGGAGCTTCGGCTGGTGCAGGGGAGCCTGTTGAAGAAGGTTCTGGAAGCGATTAAGGAGCTGGTGACCGATGCGAACTTCGACTGTTCCGCCACCGGGTTCTCCCTGCAGGCCATGGATTCCAGCCACGTGGCGCTGGTGGCGCTGCTGCTGCGGTCGGAGGGTTTCGAGCACTACCGCTGCGACCGCAACATCTCCATGGGGATGAACCTCAATAACATGGCGAAAATGCTCAAATGCGCGGGCAACGATGACATCATCACCTTGAAGGCTGACGACGGCAGCGACACCGTTACCTTCATGTTCGAAAGTCCCAGTATGTTCTATTTTTCCATTTTTCGGTTCATTTATATCTATTTTGTTATTTATATTTTTATGCCTTTTATGATCTCATTTCCAGATTTTTTTATTTGTTTTCTACTCCGGGTTAGAGTGCACATTCCCTAAATTATATGTTCAGATATATTGTTTTTAGTAGGATGTATTTGTTCAATCGATATATGTTAAAAAGCAGGGGTTTTAACATTAGCGAATGATGGCCTTCATCCTGTTTTTAGTTAGCTAACAGATCTTGAGAAAGAGGGTGATGTGATTTAATTTGAAGAACTCATGTTATCCTATGGCGGCTGGAAAATTGGTTTTCATATAAGAAAATGCATGGGGTTCTATTTTGTCTTTTTGGCGATGAGAGCTTGATTATTTATTTGTTGTAGTGTAGGCTCCATTCATTCGTGAATATGCTGGAAGCGTGAAAACATGTACAAAATGCTTTTTTTTGTGTTTGCTTCTTAAAGTGTGGTCCTCTTACTCAGTTAATGTTTGAATGTAATGTTAGTTTGTTTGTGCTGAATTGTATCTTTATTTATCACAGCACAAGATAAGATCTCAGATTTTGAGATGAAGCTCATGATTATTTATTTGTTGTAGTGTAGGCCCCATTCATTCGTGAATATGCTGGAAGTGTGAAAACATGTACAAAATGCTTGTTTTTGTGTTTGCTTCTTAAAGTGTGGTCCTCTTACTCAGTTAATGTTTAAATGTAATGTTAGTTTGTTTGTGCTGAATTGTATCTTTATTTATCACAGCACAAGATAAAATCTCAGATTTTGAGATGAAGCTCATGGATATTGACAGCGAGCACCTAGGAATCCCAGAAGCTGAGTACCATGCTATAGTTCGCATGCCATCTGCTGAGTTTGCAAGGATTTGTAAGGATCTTAGTAGCATTGGTGACACAGGTGATGTGATGTACCAATACCACCCGAGCACATATGTTGCATTAAGATAGTGGCTTAGTGTAATTTCACTGAGACTCACCCCTTCTGTATGTGGCGCTTGCAGTTGTCATATCTGTCACAAAGGAAGGTGTAAAGTTCTCAACGAGAGGTGATATTGGAACTGCAAATGTTGTGTGTAGGCAGAACACCACTGTGGATAAGGTTAACTCGTGTTGCCCTTATTAATCACGTTATGCCAATATTGCGTCAAGTATGGTTGATGACTGATGTTTGTCTTTGTTTTGCATTTTGCAGCCAGAAGAAGCCACTGTAATTGAGATGAATGAGCCAGTATCTCTGACTTTTGCTCTTAGGTATCTGAACTCCTTCACTAAGGCTACTCCCTTGTCGAGCACTGTCACCTTAAGCTTGTCATCAGAGCTTCCTGTGGTGGTTGAGTACAAGATTGCAGAGATGGGCTACATTCGATTCTACTTGGCACCCAAGATAGAGGAGGATGAGGAAGACACTAAGCCTTGATCTGATTACATGAAGACTTGTATATCTTTTTGGTGCAGGATTTCTGGATTTGTCACTCGAATCATGCTTGAATGCGTTTCATTTTTCCTAGTATTGAACTCTTAAATCAATGTATTCTGATTATCTTTAGAGCATTAATGACTAAATATGTGCACCATATTCATCTAGGTGCCAAGTAATACTGATTGATAATGTTACTAGTTACTTAATCTTGTGGTTACGAATTAGATTTAGCAGGTTCTATGTGAAGTTGATTGTCCTGAATGGTTGCTGAAATCAAATCAAATGTCCAGTTACTTTGGAACCTTTTAAGCAGAGTCTGATATTGCAGGAGTAAAATGCATAAATGTGTGGGTTGCGAGGCAATTATTTCAGGAAATTTATTTATACAACACTTGATTATGCGGATTTTTCAACCCCATTCCAGTGGCAGAATTTGGACGAATGTTCGAGAGGAAAATCTTGGGATTCCTTCAGTGAATTGTTTGGTGTATCATGTATGTCATGATTTTATTTGGTTGATCTACAATCAAGGTGGATTTATTTTATGACTTTTTATCTGGTTGATTTTCGATAAAAGTAAATTTAACTTGGACGGTCCAATTTCTGGTTTGCCAAGGAAGTTGCAGATTCCGTCCTGGGAAGCATTACGATAAGCTAAAATTTATTTTATAAATGCATATACAAATACATATATATACAGTCTTTTTCAATTATTAATTATTATTTTATAATAGATCGACATAACCACCACTATTGGCCATCTAATAAAAAATGAATATGAAGTGAAACAAGTTTGGATTACAGATAGCAGATGCATCCATATTGAAATTGTAAATCAGAGGAGTTTCAACCACATGTAACTGAAAATACAAAACCTGAACTAATTAGTTAATAGCTGCAAAACTCGGGTGTAACTAGTCTAGAGTTGTAAATGTTAATGCCAATTGTATTTTACCTGCACCTGACCCCCAAAGGGGAGAATTTTCCATCAGTGAGGAAAATTCTACTGGTCTTTTTTTGTTCCATATTTCAGCTTATGTCAAGGCACTCCAATCTCATGTAAATAATGCTCTCCTGAATCTGTTCAAACATTACCAAAACAATAATCACCAACAGGAAAGTGTACTCAACTTTCCTCATATCCAAGCTATACCCCAATGTCCCGTGTTGAAGAGGGAGCCCCTGGCTTTGCTTTTTAGCAAGATGGTGGAAGAGAATCACGGTAAATAAACTGTGGAAGCTGTCAGAAGTGCTTCCAGTCATCACCAGCATAAATTGCTTGATCACCCAGCTCTTCCTCGATTCTAAGCAGCTGCAGATAAAAAAAAAGGTTTAGCTATTACTTCAATATTTTCACATCTTTACGTATAAACGGGCATGCTAGAAAGTGAGAAATAACTAAACCAAGACAGGTTTGTTTCATCATTTGGAGCTAATCAGTCATGCCTACCCTTTGATCATATTTTCTATATAACTACTCCCATGCTACACCAGGAGGGGCAAGAGTAGGACAAAGAAAAGATAAAAATACTAGATGGAAACCTGATTATACTTCGCTATTCTCTCCCCACGGCAAGGTGCACCAGCCTTAATTTGACCAGTGGCGAGACCAACAGCTAAATCAGCTAAGAAAAAATCTTCACTTTCCCCACTTCTCTGAGATATTACCACACCCCATTTGGCATCCTTAGCTAACTTGACTGCTTCAATGGCCTCGGTTACAGTTCCCACCTGGTTCGCCTGAACTTTGCAGTAAGTATTGAAAAGAGCAGTGAGAAAACCATGAAAACCAGAGGAAACCATGAAAACAGCATCATTAGACAAGCAAAAGTGAAGATATCTCCAATGAATATCTGCAACTGGAAAGGATAAATTGAAGAGCAAATGCAAGGACATCACTGAGAGCAGTGGAAACTTCAAATTTAAAGCTTGAAGAGCAAGATTTCCATATATTGTGAGCCATAATTAAATGATTTATCAGAAGTTACCTTAAGGAGAAGACTGTTGCAAGCTGCCTCTCGTATAGCTCTCTCAATTCGTTTAGGACTTGACATCAACAAGTCACCGCCTACAACCTGAAATGAAAAGCCACTTCAGATCTGAGTGGATACCATGCGCCACAGCATGCACGCACATCTGCTTATTTCAAAGTGCAGTGCCACCTTGCATCACCCAACCACATAGACACAACTTCAAAGTTTTCTAAAATCATCCATAAGAATAAGGTTGATTTTACAACAGTATTTGATGGGACTCAACTTAATTGGTCTCAAGATCAAACAAATAGGACTTGTAAGCAACTATAAACCACTGCCCATGTGAATCGCAATATTTTTTAAAGACAGTACTCCGGAGTAGAATTACAATATCATCATATGTACTAGTTGGCAAGTGTTCAACAAAGCAAGTTTCTCTGTGCTGCTGGGAATTGGAATTAGGATGTCTTTGGCCAAAAATATAAACCCAAGAAGCCATCATGGTGAGAATCTAGATCAGAAACAGAAGCTTGGTCTTACATTCCTTCAAAATATAAACTATATCATGAACTCTGCAAATAATTATGAACAAGAAGATGTAGATAACCAACTTACATGCTCCAATGAATGCTTGATGTTGGAATTCATTATTTAGATTACAAAGAGAGCTGTAATTTTATAGAATGCAGGCTATGCTTGTACTTGATTTATTATAATAACTTCAGCAGGATAAAAATCAAACCAAGATGCATCAGTAAGCATGAGAAACAAACCTGGCATATTCCAAGACTACAAAAGTATTTAGAGTGCTCCCAGTCTTCCTTATCAAATGGATCTTCAATTGACACAATAGGGTAGGCTGAGAGAGTACCAAGACAGGGATGAGAGGATGAGAAACAAAATGACAAAGGCACAATTAGATTGCAAAATAGCTCTATTGAAAAGTACTAGAACAAAAATGTGAGCTGTAATTAAGATATCTCCAGAGAATTCTTTACACATAATAATAGAACTGAAAGATAAATTTAATGTTGTGATAAAGATACCTTCACAAAGTTCTTTGTACATATCAATCATGTCCTCCCCTGATTTAAAATTTTGACCTGATTTATTTGGTGTTTTGTAATCCAAATCATACTTGGCACCTAAATAAGAAAACAGGTAAACAAATCATTATGTCACATACTATCTTTAAGCAGATCAATCAAAGATATAAAGCTTAGACAAACCAGAACAGATATATTTGATTTGAGAAACGGACAATTCTATGAATAAAGTGGCCTCAATGGCTCAAGAAACCCAACAGGCAATACAGATATCATGCAATATTTCTTTTTCGAACCAAAAGACCCACTTCCCACCATGAAAAAGACAGGAAGAACGCAAAGTTTCAACCAAAAAAAACAACACGACTTGGATCGACCAAAAAACCAACTGTACAAATTAAACCTGGTCCAGAAAGCATACATGTTAGTTTCAACTTTCAAGATAAACAGAAATCATAAGATAATTTGAAAACACCAAATTGTAGGGAGGGTCGCTAACCAGGCAGGCTACAAGCACAGTTCCAGCTCAATCAATTTTTATTATGCATGAATTCTATGAAATTCAAATGCTTTTACACCTTCGTAATTGTTCTTATTTAAAAGCAGAAAGCAATAAATACATAAAACAATAAATTTGCACAATGAGCATGCTAAAGTCCATCCAAATAAATACAGAAAGCAGAAAACAATGAATATATGAATAATAAATGTTAAACTTGCACAAGCATTCTTAACCCAAAACTAAATGCTAGATCTTCTGCTACAACCATTCTTTGTAACTACAACAAAATTAAGGGATATTGAATTCTACATATTTGGAAAAACTAAGGGATATTGAGTTCAACACCGTGATCATGAAAGAAAAGTACTGCACTGCCTTGTTATGCCAGCCCATAAAATCCAACCCACTATTTTCCTCATATAGTTATGACCTTTCTCTCCCATGCACATAACTTTCGTCTTTTCTCCAGGTTTTTTTGGACCACTTTCTAAAGAAGCCAACCTTTCTTTCTCAAATTCAAACAAGTTAAACGAGATCAAAGAGTAATTTTATTTCTATATTGCAGATCTTTAACTGGAATAGATAGGCCCCATCATTGTCATCATCATCAAAGCCCATCCATGCTTTTAGTTTTATGAGCAAGATTTTGATAGTACTTATGAAAGATTAGGTGAATTATATTGCGACTAGAGCTTCTCAAATATTTTGGATAAGGAAAACTTTTTATATGGGGTTTTTATTGCCTCTCTATTAGTTTAATCCAGAAGGAATGTATTTTTTTTTCATTTTATAAGAAAATGAATATCACCTATGCAGAATTCAGTAGCAGCAACACCAATTGCTATCTTTATTTTCTCGTTGTATCCTGTTCTTCCGATAGCTTCTTTTACAAAATCCAAGCCTTCTTTCAAGCTGCAGGTGCAAAAACTTATGAAACCTGATCTGGTCAACAGTTGAAACCAAATGAGGGAACTTACCTCGATATATCTGGAGCAAAACCACCATCTTCTCCAACATTACATCCACGTGGACCATATTTTTCTGTAATCACAGTCTGAGTAACCGGACGAAAAGTGGTATATAAATAGCGGAAGCAACCAAGAGGTAATCAATTAAATAATCAAACAAGATATATGTATACTATATTTGTAAAGACATCCTTTTTGCTGGGAGGATTCACCTTTAAATGATGATAAGTCTCAGATCCTATTTGCAAAGCCTCCTCAAATTTTGTTGCCCCAATAGGAAGAATCATAATTTCCTGATGACATTTAGCTAAAATTGTTAGTCACATGAGGGATTAAGGCTCATAACATATAGGCATAGAATGCCTTATAGCAGAATAAAGGTCAAAACATAAAATAACACTCTCTACCATCCCGTATTCCATTGATAGGTTATATCAAAACTCAAAAGGATCAGTTAACCATCCATTTAATCACTAAAAGTTGGGGGCATAATCGGATATATGCTGATACATCCATGGTTTGGTCCTAGCTCAATGAATATTCTGATAACTAATCCTATATTGACGACTTGAACATATTATAACTCTTGCATCAACAAATTTCATGAAACAGACAGAGTGCTGGGTACAATGTATGGTTGAGATAAACACCTAAAAATGAGAGTAGGCTCCTACAAAATGAGATTCTAATTCCATAGTTACCCTATGGCAAGGGTGGGTAGCAACAGAGTAAGGACAACAGACAGAGATGGCACACTTAATCCCTTAAACAAACACCCAAATGAAATCAACATTGGAGTAATTACCAATACCGGATTTTTCTAAGCCAATTATATGATAAGCCAGGCATTTTTTAGATAAGTATTAGTTCAAATAAATATATAAACATCCAATAAAGTGCATAAACTCGATGATAATTTATGTTACCTGAATGGCAAGATTGTTCCCAGCATGGTTTCCACCACTTATGAGAGTGAAAGCCGGAACAGGAAGATGGTAATTTGTTTTTCCAGCTATATCAGCAATGTGTTTGTATAATGGAACCTGCATAAAACTTTTAGAATCAAAACAAGATTACATTCTGTAGGAGAAAGTTGCTAAATCAATATGGAATCATGCCTCCTTTTCCGCTGCCCCTGCTCTACAAGCAGCCATTGACACTGCTAGAATGGCATTTGCCCCAAGTTCGCCCTATCAATAAGAGAACAAATGAGCTTAATTTAGTATTTCTTAGAAATGGCAGGGGCTCAAACAAAAAAGTGAGGAAGTGTAAAGCAGATCTCACATGATTCAAAATCTCTTGCATACACACACAGATATAAGAATCTTAACAAAATTAGATAGCTGAAAACTGAAATGAAGCTACCTTATTATCTGTCTTGTCCAAGTCTATCATGGCTTGATCAATTTGACCTTGAAGAGTTGGATCCATACCAATTAAAGCTTCAGATATTTTCTCATTAACATTCTTAACAGCTCTACTTACACCATTTCCAAGATACATTCCCTTGTCTCCATCTCGCAACTCAATAGCCTCTTGCCTGCATATAAAATCAAATAATAACTTTACAAGACTCTGACTCCAGAATGTGATAATCAGTTAACCACTGAATCTTTACTCATGAAAAGAAGATCAACAGATCAAAATGTACATGGATAGATGCAACACTGTGACGGTAGTTCTTATATTGAAAAAGAGAACTAATTCATATGAACAAGGCATATAAAAACATATCCTGAATTTCATTCCAAACATTCTGATGAAGAATTAGTGCAAGATGCAAATGGTAATTGAAGAAACAATTCAATCTTTTTTATTAATTCCATACATTTTTAATGACATAAAATGTATCTTTAAATGGCTGGGCTACATAAATTAACTGCAGTACTTCTACTAGAATTTTGAAACTTCAATCATATAAATGTATTCAAAATAACTGCATGCTAGTTCTTGTTGTATGTTGAACTCTGTCATTCCGAACAGAGTTCTTTTCACTCACACTTGCTCTTTTGAATCAGTTATCTAAAGAACCAATATCCCATGACAGCCTCTAAATTTACAGAACAAAGAGCACATCTTCCACTACTTCTGCCATTTGTTTGACAAAATCTTTTATTATTGTGGGGATCCTAACCAACACTAAACATGTTCATGAAAATCATCAGCTCAATGATGCACAGCTTTTCCCATCACCATCTGATGAACAGTGGAAACCTCTCTGCTCAAATTGCAAGGTTTCAAAGTAAGCACAATAACTGCACGAACACATACATCTACATGTTGCAAATATATACATAAAGAACATGTATCTGCTCCATCCTCTATGCAAAGTGTGAAGTCTCACATCATTTGTCACCTAGAGGGTTTAAATGAGTCTAGTTGACTCATTGATCAAGCTCGACATAGAATTTATGCACTGTGAAATTGTGTTCGAAAAAAGTTGACCTTGAGTAGCTACATAATTGATAATTCACATTGTTTTGTAATCCCCGAGCACAAGAAATTAAAGCTTCATAAGCTATCAAAGGGCATATTGGGGCCCTAACATAGCAAACCAAGCCCGTGCAAATCACTGAAGAACCTTAGCTCAACTAGTGTGGATTTGTTAATTCCGTCCCATCCCCAGCACAATTTTTATACGTTAATGCAGGGACAAACTCGCCAAATTCAGAAGTAAATCCCATAGCAAACAAAAGAGTAAGGAACAACAGACATCTACAAATATAAAACAAAAACATGAGCGAGGGAGAGGTAAGAGAAAGCAGCGCTTACAACCCAGAGGTGGAGCCGCTGGGCGCCGAAGCGCGAAACACGCCTTTATTAGTGTACAAATCGACTTCAACAGTGGGAATTCCTCTGCTATCCAGAATCTGCCTGGCTCTAATGTTGGTGATGACGGAGGGGACGGATTTCTTCATGTGATTGGAGATGAAGAGCACGGGATCCGGCGTCTTTGCCCTAACGGCGGCATTGACGGCGTCCTCTATTTTCCGGGAGAGCATATGCTTGTCTAGGTACTCCTGCACCGACATTCTCTGCTGCTTTCGAATTTCTTCTCCTCCTCCTCCTCCTCCTCCTGAAAATCGGCGATTCGAATGAAGAAAAGAGTATGAAAGATTTTAAGGGATGATCGGAAATTGAGCGACGAAAAAATGGGAGCGGAACCTGCTGGATTCAGGGGTTTTAAGTTTAACCAACAAAATGCTGTCTTTAACAATTAAATCTTCTTGTGATTTAATCTGTTTCGTGAATCCTGTGTTAATGTAGGTTTTATTATTATTTTTTATATAACTATAAAAAATAAATTTTATTGCTTCTACGAGTACGCTAATTAATTCAACTAAATCGCACGTATGTGCTCCCTTAATTTCATAATTATAGCTTCTTATTTAGTATTTTTTTACCTTGGAGGATTATAATTATGATTTATGTGAAAGGATTAAAGGAAGGGGTTTTTTTTTTAAATCAAATATATATATAATTATATTCTGAACTTTCATTTCTTTTGAAAAAATATCATTAACTTCAAAATATGTAAAAGAAAAAATATGAAAAAAATATCACGCTCTTTTAAAAATTGGGCACTCCCTTGTGCACCTTGTCTATAGGCTTTAACCCATCAGACTCCCATCAGACTGCTCCCAACTCATTAAGGTGTAATGATTAACAAAAAACTGGCCCATGTAATTATCAGACTGCTCCCAACTTCTTCATTCTACTGTTCTTTTTTTATTTTCAATATAGAAAAAAATAATAATAAATTGTTTATCGATCATCTAATTGAGTTTGATTCCTTTAGAGAAAACTAGGAATTTTAATAATTACACAGTGCTAGCGATAGTAAGTTTATTACATGACTGAATTATGTTTGTAAAACAAAATGAAAATGGTTGTTTATGTAATGGAACAGGAATGTGAAGAATACATTGGACCGAACCGCCACACTTTTTATTGGGCTTGAAATACACAAAAGTTCCCATATGTTTGGAGAATTTGCTTGTCAAAATAAGATGGTACAGTACTATTATGTTATGTAAGACCAGTTTTCAAGAGAAGAATAAAAATCTTAATTACATAATAATCTCATGCTATTATTTCAAAGAAGTCTATATGCTTTTTTCAGCTAGATTTAAGCAGAGCATGCAGACAGTAAGAAACCAATCCTTTGTCACTTCTACACTAATTGGATGGACTCGAGCAGATTGAACTGGCAGCTTATATCTCTTTCAATTCAAAAATTGTACTTAATGATTTCAAAGCTTTCTAAATCCTAACCAAAAGAATAATGCAACATCCAATGGCCTCTTCATTCTCGAGGCTGAGGAGCCCTCCCTTCTCACAGTAGCGAGAGCCTTCACCTTAGCATTAGAAGGATTTATCTTGAATTTTCCAATATCCAGAGACAGCCTTCACCTTGGCATTAGTCTTCTCCTAACTTTGTCAAGCTCACGCAAGTCTTCAGAAAGAAGATAGGTCTCCTCAACGTGCTCAGCCTCGGTCCCGAAAGGCTCGTGATGTTTGGGATATCCTGCACAAAAAATAAAAATATATAAAGGACACACAATGAGGATAAGAAGACAGAGTTTGCACAAGAACCCACGAGTTAGATAGAACTCGGAGGGGACAATAGTGTCCTCAGAGGTTCGTTTAGGCATGAAGACGAATTTGGGTTTCCAATCACCGGAAAAGGAAGGTAACTTCGTAATCAAAAGGGTTTGACCGCCCACCCACTTGGTAAAATAATAATAGCCTTTCTAGCCGGCATTCTCGACCTGGAGTTCCAACCATTAATGGTAGGCTTCGGGAAGTTAAGCTCCATCCATATAAAATACATCCCCATCATATGATACCACCCGATCGGAGTTATCTGAGCCGTAGATATGTTGTAGAAATGCGCGATTTTTACAAAAAATGGATGAATAGGGAGCCCGACCTCTTTTTCAATAACTATCGAATAAAACGCCATGAACCCAGACGGAGGTTGGTGAGCACGGTCAGAGGGCTTAGGGAATCAGACCTCGACCCCGCCATCTGAAATAAATGGGCGAAATCAATCGGCGAAGAAGATCATCGTTGACTCAAGGGGCAATTTCCTCTGCCCGAAACGGATCTCCCGACACTCGGCTGACCTTCTGAGTCCAGTCACTCTTTTTCTTAGCTCCGACCGGCTTCATTGCCACAACCAGTCCCGAGTGTTTAGACATTACCGTCCCGCCACTGGAGCGGGGGACGATTGAAATCTATTTCCCCTTCTTTGAGGACTTGGCTACGTGAACTTCAACAAACCGGGTGTATATATCAGAACTCGAAACTTCAGTCGCTTCAGAGTTGGTAACATTCAGCTCCTCCGTACCATCATCCCAACTTTTTCCTTTCTTAGCAACGGATGAATATTTACTCTCGCTTATACTTACAGTACCAACCCCAAAAAAACTTGAAGAAAAGGAAAATAAAAAAGGTGAAGAACAAGAAATTAACTTGGAATAAATGAGATATATAGACAGGGAATAGTGATGTGTTTATCCAACGATGACTTAAAGTATATCCCACGCAGATCTAGTCACATAAAACCCAAAGCAAAATTTGGGGATTTGTAGATTAGGGTCATCGCGGGAGGAAGATGAAATACGTGGGTTTGAAATGTGTGGCTCGAATGTGAAGAAGCTGATTGGATATCTCAGGTTAAGTGATACTAGAGATGGATCCGGACCGTTGAAAATAATAAAGAAGATCTAACAGTGGAAGACCAATCGGCACACTGAGTGATGTGACAGTCGCTCTTTTCAATGCCATCCACGTGTCAATACCAGAGCCTCGAGCTTCTCCAGACTTGCCTTTAAGTCTAGAGCTCCCCGAGGCCTGCTCTTAGAGCCTCGAGCTCCTTCCGAATTTACCTTCAAGTCTGGAGCTCCTCGACGCTTGCTATCAAAACCTCGAACTCCCTCGTACTTACCATCAAATTCGGTACTCTTTCGAGTTTGCTTTTTAGTCCAGAATTCTATAAAGTGATTTCATGACCTCGAACCCCCCGCGAAGGATATTATTCTAAGAATCAAAATTCATTGCTCAATCCTTGAATAAACAAGAATCAAGTAATAAGGAGCTAATTGTAGAGACTATTTTTCGTAAAAGCCCAAAATGATAAAGTCAGAAGTCCAATATGGACCAGAGATCGATTCTTGCGAGGTCGAACGCCAGAGGTCGTATCATGGAGGTCGACAGCTGCGAACTCTCCGTGAGTAGTAATAGAGCCCTAATGATTTCTTTAGCCGGACCAGGTCAAAACCCCATTGCAGATAAAAAGCAGACCAAGTAAAAAATCCTAGACGGGATATAGTCTCGGAAAAATATGGAGGAAGTTGAGAGGGCTCAGAATAAATAGAGGAAAAATGGGAGTATCATGGAGAATAATCTCGAATCTGATTCAAGAAGAAAAATGAATATATAAACTGGACAACTAGACATTAACGAATTGCTTTACAGAATTCTTAATATTTTCGAATTACATTTATAATATTGCTATCAATTTGTCTCCAATTTATTTCTAACTTGAGCGACGGAGACCGATCGATCGTCAACCATCCGATGGTTCTTCGACTTCATGTAGTTTCTGTCTTTGTTTTGTAGATCGTTGGAGCCTGGATCCAAACGTTATTGATTGCAGAATTCGAATTCTACAAACATGATATTTAAAATTGTTGATAAGTTTAATTATAATTGACCATTGGCTACGAAAATAGGAAAGTTTTATTTCAACACTTATGCTCTTATTTATTTATTTCATCTGATGTAATAATATAGATGTGGTACCACAATGCACATGCACCTGTTAATTGTATTCATTCTTTTGATAAAAAATAATTTGAATTAATCATAACATTGTAAAATTAAAACATGTGCATCGTACATGAGTATTTTTTATAATAATTGTTTCGATAAATTTCTCAAATTATATCCCCCAACCAAAGAGGGTACAAAGATTTCCAAGTAACCGTCCCCTCACAATTAGCCCCAAAACGAGCTAGTTCATGAGCGACATCATTAGCTTCTCTATACATGTGGCAAAAATCGATAATAACTCCAGAAGCAACAAGATCGCGAATACGAGCAAACTCCTCAGCAGGTAACAAGTTATGAACTTGTCCATCCGCATTTTTGAATATCCGGATGGCTAAAAGTGAATCAGAGTAGACAGTAACTGGTCCCAAACCTTCTTCCAAACAAAATCCCACACCATAAATCACTGCAGCAACCTCTGCATCAAGCATCGAAATCGGTTTCGCAATTAGCGCAGCCATAGCTCCCCGCATCTGCCCAGTATGGTCTCTGACCACAGCTCCCACACCATACAAGGTCTCGTCATCCTTTACCAACACATCCACATCCAGCCTATACATCCCAGCATTAGGTGATCTCCACGTCTTTTCGCCAATCTTAACACCAAGAAAGAACTCATTTTGAATCGACCGTTGGGCTTCCTTAAAATCTGACAAGAAGCGTCGTGCCATGGAAACATCAACACGCATTTTCGGAGCTCCTATCTCATGTTTTTCTTGACAAATGTTTTGCCAAATCGAATAGATGATGATCACCCAAATCTCATATGCTTCCCTTGTGAAATGCCGACTAATTTCTTGGCCTAAATCCTTAATTGAAAGCAGCTTTCCACACTTCAAAATACCCCAATATTGTGTTGTCTTCCAAAAACCTTTCCACTCCTCGCAGAAGAAAAAACCATGTGTAGTAGACCCCCAATCCTTCTTGCATCGGTCACAGATACCCAAAATAGGAATATGATGGTCCTTTAAATTCATTGGCATAGCAATAAAATTCTGATACAGACGCCAAACAAAAACTTTGATCTTTGGAGGTAGTGCCAAATTCCAAACCAATTGTTTCCAAATCTCATGACAAGGCCCTGATCGAGAGGCATGTGGTTCGAAAAACCCTATCTCCAATAGGTAGGCCGATTTGACTGAAAAAACACCTTTTGCATCAATCTTCTATAGACACCGATCCCCACCAGACCTCAAAATGGGAGTGCGCATAATAATATCAGCCATATGGATCTCAAAAACATGGATAAACGCATCTCTGTTCCAATGCCGATCCTCTGTAAGAAAATCCCTTACCTTAGCACAAGACCGGATAGAAACACGGGGTTGAGGTATCCCAGACACAAAACCTTAATGACAGATTCCGGCTGAAGACCCCGACCCAATCTTCCAAAATAATCCACGAGCAACAAGAGATCTACTCCAACATAAGGAGCGCCAAGCAAACGACGAATTCGAACCCACCTTCGCCTCCAAAACCGTACCATTTTTGTAGTATTTGGATAGCATAACTCGCCCCAACAATGACTGAGGCTTTTGCAGCAAACGCCACACTTGTTTCGCAAGCATAGCTTTGTTAAAAGAAATCAAGTGACGAAAACCCAGCCCTCCCTTTTCCTTCGGCTTACATAGATTATCCCACTTCGTCCAATGCATTCTGCATCGTACATGAGTATTACTAGTTCATTATATATTTGTCACAAGCAGAAATTAAATTTTGTTGTAATGTCTTTATAGCATTTGTCGTAAGCTCATAATTTATTTCTTGCAACGTCTCTATGATCTTTTTTGTCGCAAAGCTGAAAGACTTGTTTGAACATCAAAATTACAATACAAATGCAAAGCTATTGAATAAATATTATATTCCCAATGATCAAAGGATAAGAAGGCCTATTTTTCTTAAAAGGTCCCTTTCAAGGAGCCCAATTCCATTATTCATCTAAAAATTACAAATGAAGTTTTGTTTCGTATACACACAAAAAAAACAACTCGTATAAATCATACTCGCATTTTTCATGTATGAATTAAATTAACTATACATATTATATATAGACAGACGGCAGCCGACCCGAGCGTTCATTAGTATTCCCATCAGCGACCGCGCGACGATGATATCGACGATTCGTGATGAGTGTCATACGACGTCGTCCTAGTTGATGCACCGGATGTTGCGAAAAACAAGTCCGATAAGTAATTGTTCAGATCTTCTGGGGCATATCTGACAATTGACTCGAATCCGAATCCCCTGGTGTAGTTTGCTCTATGCTTGTGGTAAAAGATCCGATAACCCGGGACGATTCTTTTAGCAAGGGAAATCTTGACGTCGTCACGTAGTTTCGGGTCGGGTATGACCCAGGAAGTCTGCTTCTTGTAGGTCTCCTCGAAAGCTGCATTAAAGCGTTCAAAGCATTCCTGAGGAGGAATGTCAGCCGTTGGATCCTCAGGCAATGCAGAGATCACTTTGCTCCATCCCATCCGCTCGTAATTTGCTAAATATTTGCCTACTTTCGATCGGTTTTCGGAGATCCATTCCGGTCCCATCAGGAGCCCCAGTTTCGAGTTCCGGACCTTCGAAACGACGTAGTTTAGGTTGTTCGCCAAAAACAGGTAGGACAATGCGACGTCGTTGTACATCACCGCCTTGCCGTCAAGCTTGCAGAGAAGGACCAGAATCAGCCACGCCAGCCTGGTAGATATCGCCGCCGCGCATGGGTCGTCTGCCAAGGCGGAGGTGGGGCTGGAGAAGTAAGCTTGCGGCAGCGGACTCTGCGCCGCCACCGACCACTCCGACACTATCACGGATACCGCGCCGCTATAATCGCCGAGGAAAACGAGGTAGTTCATCACGTAGCGCGTGAGCGGATGGACGCCGCCGCCGGGCGGCGTTTTCGACGAGTCCTTCTGAATCGCCGCCTCAAATTGACCCAGCATAATCCTCACCGCCTCGCCGAGCTTCACCGATGCCGCCTCCACCTCGGCCCTCACCACCGCCACCGAATCGTGAGAGAAAACCGACTCAATCTCCGGCCACAAATCGGAAATCGCCTCGAATATATCGAGAACGCGGAACATTTTCTCCGGCGACAAGATCTTCTTGCTCCTCCCCAAAACTTCGGGGAAACTAAATAACCTCACCCCCGCTTCTTTCGAAATCTCGGTGAAGCATGATTCCGCGATCTTCTCCGACGAGGAGAAGACGATGTCGCAGAGAATTCTCTCGCCGCAAAACAGAGTCTTCACCGCGATTTTCACGGCGTGTAGCCAGTTCTTGATTTTGTGCTCCAGAACGTTCCAATCCATTTTCTGAATCTGATGATGGCTCAATTTCTCAACTCCTAAATAATACAAAGACTCATCGATTATCGATTTTCTGATTAGCGTGTATATATTGACGCATTCCTTGGCATAACCAGACGCAATCATGCAGTCGGCAATATTCTTCAAATCCGCCATAGCAATATCGGCTTCCTCATTCCCGCCGCCTCGAGGCGGAGTACGGGGAGGTGTTTGCGGCGGCGTACGCGACGGCGTCGTGCTCTCCTCTCCTTCGGAAATTTCATCGTCGAAGAAGTCGGAAACGCTGGACCGGGTCGAGGCCCTGGACGACCGGCTCGAAACCGATTCGGAATCAAGATTTTTTCTATTCGCAGATAAAATGACGTAGAACTCCTTCTCCAATCTGTGGATAGCAATCTGCATCAAGTTCTGAGCTCGGATTAGTTTATCGGAGCTCGAACTAAGCTTCACGTAATAGTGCATGGCCTTTTGCAGGCCGCTCACAGCCTCGAGAAATCTCCTCGCTTCGTGTCTATCATCAACAAAGAGCGATGAGAATTCCTCGTGTCTGTGAGTATCGATAGCCCATCTTCTGATAATGGTTTCGGCAAAATCAAGGTTCTCCTCCATCATCGTCTCGGAGAAAGTGTGGTGGGCGGTGCCAGGCGGAGACACGTTGTAAGGCGACGGAGGAGAAGCCCTCTTGGAAAACAATGAGCCGCCCTTCATTTTGATTTGGTTGATACTTGATAGTGAGGGATCGGAGTTACGTTTCTAAAATGGTCTAGTATTTGATGATGGTGTTTGAGATGAACAAGTAAGTAATCGAGTGAGTTGAAACTTGAAAATGAGTTTTTGTTGCAAGAGTAGGAGAGAGAGAGAGAATGTTATGATATGTATGGATGACGATAAATGAGAGAAAATAAGAGTGGGTATATATAGAGTATAGAGAGAGAAAAGTGGGGTTTGACCGATGAGAGAGAAAGAGGGGTTGAAAAGGGCAACGCGGTGGGCGTTATTGTTTGAATATTTTAAGAAAAGGAAGAATAGTAATAATCTGGGGGAAAATTGGAAGGCGATTGGTGGGCGTCGTAGTCAGCAACGTCAATTACCATGGATGCGACGATGTTTTTATGTACAAAGAAGTTTTACCAGGTTGTCTCAAGCTGCACTTTTCATCAAATTTCACACACACACACACACACACACATATGATATGCATGTGTATGTATCGATCTTGTATCTTCCTGACATAAAAACCGAGGTGCATGCAACAGACCAAGGACTAAGATTTGTAATTGCAATCCGCGCCGAAAAGTTATACATCGATGTATCAGTATGTCATTAACAAATTAACAATCTATGTGAAAAGATTACTCAAAATGTGTAAATTAGTCAACCAAAAGAGGGCATGTGAAGTGAAGTGCTATAGGAGAACTTCAGACAAGACAATTTCATTACATTCCTGCAAGGACCGGTCAACCATAGTGGAGGGGTATTGCTTATAGTCTTATTTTTAAAAAAAATCACAAAGAAAGGTCCTTTTTCTCCAAAATAATTGGTGATATTTTTTAGTTTATTTGGTCATAATAAATTGAAGAGGAGAATACCAAACTTTTTACGTCACATCGAGAGATGGAATTCTTTTTGCTTTCCCCTCCCCCCAATTTCACTAATTATAATTATAGTTAATTAATTCAACCAATATATTAATCATTAGCTTTAACTTTGATTTGACATGAATCTTGGGTCCACTTTTCGTAATCGTATTACTGTCACACACGCATATTTATTTATTTTTTAATACACTTTACAAAATATCCAACTGCAAAATATATTGTACCAAGTTAAAAAAAAAAACAAATTCAATCATCCATCGGGTAAAATCTACCACACACGTTTTTTTTTTTTAACTCATACACCCGCCCTTATTATTATTTTTCTTTAATGTCGAGGATAATCCGCAGCTGCTACCGTGGTGCGCACTGGATAAACCCCACCCCTATGTAATGGTCTATAAACCATACACCCGCCCTTATTGATATTGGGGAATCATGCCTAAGAGTAATATCCTTTTACAAGGAAACATTTAATTAAAAAAAAAAGATTGTTAAAGGGCCAATAATTAATTATCGTAGAAAATGATTGAGACTCTTTCCAACAGTATGTAGGGTCATCAATTAAAAATTCGATTAATATGTATGCCACTTTCTACTATATGCACTAGGTGCAAATGAGATGGTCAACGTGTTGACTCGACCAATGTGTTGACCAAAAATCTATCAAAATTAATACCATTAGTAACATTAAAAAATACAACTGAAAAGTCCAAAAGGATCAGTATCAATCAGGAAAAAAAAGTAAAGAAAAAACTGTCAAAATCAGCATCAACCATAAAACTAAAATGTATCACTCAAAATTCAAAAAATATCACTGGTAAACCTAAAGATAAAGATTTGTATATATTAAAGATAGATTTGTATATTAATAACTTTAACTGGGCGTAGACTTTATCAAAGCAATAACTATTTGGTGGGGAGGATATCGACATATTTCTTTTAGTTAACGAGTTAACTGCAAGTAGTTGTCATTTACAAATATTGACAAAGAGTAGTCCAATTCCATGCGAAGTTTCTACGTGCCTAACCTTTTTTTAATTTATTTCTGTTATCTATATTTGTTTGGATTATTTGAATATAGATACTTTATTGTCTTTATTATATCTAATTGTTTAATGACAATACCGCAAAAAATGTGATGATAAAAAACTTGGGGAATATTCTTGAAATGTTTGGATCTTACCACACACACACACAGATTTATGGATGATAATTAATTGTTAATTTTTCACATGGGTCTCGTGGTTATTGATTCTTTTTTAGTTCGAGAACCACCCTTCAAAATTTTCCATTTTTTTTTTATTAATATTGTATGTATATGTTCCATATTATTTTTTCATAACTTCATAATGATATAACGGTTTTAATATATATTTAAACAATCATACTACAAGCTTTGTAACTTACAATCATATTACAAATTTTATAACTCAGTAGTATTATTCATCTTTATAACAAGATATTGAGATTGGAATTCAATCCTTAATTAATTCTCCTTTCTCAATAGATCATACCTTAATTTGTCACTCCTAGTCCTATTAGAAACTAGAACATCTCCCGATTGCACACTTGAAAAATTACTAAAAGCTTTTAGAAGAAATTTCATGATCATCTCATTGGATATATATATATATATATATATATATATGCGCGCGCGTCTTCTATAAGCATACGCATCACAAATTATAATTCAATGGGTGCATGAAAGCACAATCCCCTGCGATGGCATGCATGGACTTCCCATTTTAAGAATTCATTGATCATTATTATACGTTTATTTGTGAAAAGTAGGATAATTAAATACTGATTCAGAATACTTGTCCCGATTTAAAAATTTGGAATCAGCTCAAATAGCCTATTTCAGCGAAATGAAGAGCAAATAATCGATCACACCTGTGCCAAGAAATTTGGACTCAGAATGATTTATTTTATGATATGATCGATCTCACATATATATAATACATACATACAAAGAAAAATCTATAAGAGTCGACTTAAAATTAGGCATTGACATGAGATCAAATTCATGAGTCGTCAGTCTAGCTAGCTACCAATTAACTAATTCACGGAACATAAAAAATTGATCTCTGCTTTTAATTTTAAGCATAAAGACAAAATATTTAGTCTCATTGAAATCATGGGATAAATGAGAGCTGTAGATAGGTGCACTACTTAGACGATTTTAATCAAAATTCGCCGAATGGAATGTACATGATTAATTAATATTCCAAGTTTTTGTTCCCATCCTTGTAAATAAATATTTTAGAATCGGTCTCCTAAGAAATCCAAATCAATAACACAAAATAAAAGGACAGAATATTTTGTTCTTATCAATTAATTAAATTTCAAAATATTTTAATTCTAATTGCAACATGATACTCTACTCACCATTGCCACCAAATAAAGGGATTCTTGTCTATTTGTTATTGTATTCAGTAATTATCTAAATCTAGGGGTTTAATAACATCATTAATGTTTATGATCTAGCTAATTCGTCATTAGTAATATACTAATATGCTCTTTTTCCTTTTTTTTTGTGAATAGTTAATTAGTTATGTTATTTTTATTACGAAAACGTTGACGTAACGGATATATTTGACCGGTCAAATCAAAGAATTTTTCCTTTTATTTCCATGGAGAGAGAGGCAAATCAACTATAAAAAAAATCTGATTGAGAAAATAATATACTGTCAAATCAGAAGTCCAAAGTACACGGAATAAATAAATAAAGGGTGAAGCTATTGATCCAGAATCTGGATATTCAGATTTAATAAAATTAAATCATAATTATAATTATTAAAGTGAAATTCTTATATTACCTTTAATGATTTTTGGCTCCAAAATTAGGGTTGGGACTTGAGAGGCGCCATTTTATTCCACTTTCCTTATTTTACTTGGTAAACTAAATTCACAAAAAGGATTAATTTGTAATGATTAAAATTATTGGAATACTAACAGTCTAACACGCTAACATTTTCAAAATTTAATTGTTCATGTTATTTTGCAAACACCGATTCAAAAACTTCTATTCACAACCTGAGAATTGAGATTCAAAAACTTAATGGAGAACTACGATGTTATTTGTTCACAAATATTTGGAGATAATCGTGTTGATGAACAAGAGATTTACGATTTAACTATCGAAGACGATAATGGCGATGGTGAGCGAATGGAGCTTCCAACAGATAACATCATTGACGAGGAGCAAGAAATTTACGATCTAACTATTGACGATGAGGAATGTGGTGGTGAGGGAATGGAGCCTCAAACAGATATCACCGTCGGCGAGGATGAAGGTGCTGATGGCACTGGCGACGTTCACAATCTTGACGATGATGTTCATGGCGCCGTTGATCACGAAATACCCACTTCCGGCAATGGAGAATCTCAGTTAGAAGGTGGCCAAGTGAATGGTAGTGCTGGCCCTCGACCAGGCATGCTATATGCCACCATAGACAGTCTATTCAACGACTATCAAGCTCATGCTAGACGTAGTAGGTTTAGTGTTGTGAAGAGAACGAATCGCAAGATGTATGATGAGAAAGAGCTCAAGTATGCTCGGTTTGTATGTAGTAAGGCTGGAAAAAGAAATTCACGTTTGCTTTCAAAGAAAACCGATTGTGAAGCAAGGCTCAATGCCAAAAAGCTAACGGATGGTTCTTGGGTTGTGGGAAAAATCATTTCGGAGCACAATCACGATCTTGATCCAAGTTATTCAATCTTGATGCAGGCACATAGGCAACTTACCGTACACCAAAAGAGACAACTAGAAGCAATCGACATTGCGGGTATTAGACCTTGCAAGAACATTCGATTGCTAGAAGTTCAATGTGGTGATCCTGAAAATTTAAGGGCTCTTCGAAAAGATTGTCAAAATTATATCGAGGAGCGACGAAGGATGAGGATAGGAGATGGTGATGCAAAAGCCGTTCGCAATCTTTTCAATAGATTGAAATTGAGAGATGGTAATTTTTATCATTTGATGGAGACCGATAATGAGGGTCGTCTACGTAACGTCCTGTGGATACATCCTCGAAGTCGGGCAGCTTACGAAGACTTTCATGATGCAGTGAGTTTCGACACCACCTACCTTGTCAATAGGTATGTTGTTCCGACTCAAGTTTAATAATTTAATGGCTTGATGAATTTCTGGTATAGGTCTATGAGTTGATTGAAATATGAAAATCACAATTTATATGATTGGTGTTTATGTGGCGAATTACTTACATGATTTTGATGATTATGAAATGAAGTTATAAGTAGTTTCATGATTATGGCAATTATAAGTAGTTTCATGATTATGGAAATTATAAGTTATTAGTAGTTACGGGATTTATACATTTCATAGTCATGAGATAAAAAAAATGAAGTTTTTAAATAATATAATGTTGATGATGCTACTGGATTTATACATTTCATAGTCATTAGTAGTTGATTTATAATTTAGTTTTGATGAGATACAAAAAATGTAGTTACGGGATTTATAAATTTCATAGTGATTTGTAGTTTATTTATAATTCAGTTTTGATGAATTTTGTATAATTTATAGGCACCAAATGCCATTTGCTGCATTCATAGGCGTGAATCATCACGGACATTCCATATTATTAGGATGTGCTTTGGTCACACAAGAAAACACAAGCTCATTCAAATGGATGTTTTCGAACTGGCTTGCTGCAATGGGTGGTGTTGCACCTGTCGGCATTATCACGGATCAAGATGAAAGTATCAAACAAGCGTTATTTGAGGTTATGCCAGACACCATTCATCGGTATTGCATTTGACATATCATGGCGAAATTATCCATTAAATTTCGAGGTGTTGCCGATTATAGCAAAGTTGTAACTAAATGGAAAGGGATTGTGTATGACAGTCTCGATAAAGATACCTTTGAGACAAAGTGGACAGAATTTCTTGTGGAACATCATCTTGAAAATAACAGGTGGCTTCAAGACTTGTTTAGTGAAAGAGAGAAGTGGGTTCCTGTATACTTGAACCATACGTTTTGGGCCGGAATGATATCTACTCAACGAAGTGAAGGCATGCATGCATACTTTGATGAGTTCCTACACTCGAGATGTACACTTACACAGTTTATGGAGCAATATGAGATGGCTATTGGTAGTAAGATTCAAAAGGAGTTTCATGCTGACTTTGATTCAAAGAATATGATGTGTATGTGTTTGACAGAGTATAAATGGGAGGCACAATTTCAAAAGGTCTACACCAATTCAATTTTTCATCGGCTTCAAGACATAATTGAGCGCATGAAATATTGTTTCGTCAGTGCGGACGAAGAATCGCATCAGGTTAGTGAAATAAATTATAAATTGTGTGGAATTTAATTTATTAATACTTTGCTGTAAATATAATCTTTTATGCTTGCATGCATGTACGTTTAAAAAATTAACTGATATATGCTTATAATTTGAACAGGCCGGCATTGAGAAATACCGTGTCTTAGAGACACGGATTATCAATGATTTTTTCAGAAAGGATTACACATATACAGTTGAGTACCGGCGAAATGGAAACTATCTTGAATGCAGCTGCAAAAATTTTGAGTTTAGAGGGTTATTATGTTGTCACATTTTTGAAACCCTACGCACTCTACGTATCGACAATGTCAATGAAAGGTATATATTGAGGAGGTGGAGGAAAGATGTCCATAGACCGTGTTCGAGTATATTTTTTTCCGGAGGTTACCCACACATGACCGACGACTATAAAGAATATCAAGAGCTAGAGAAATATTTTCAGCGTTGTACGGATTTGGCATTTGGGAATAAGGCGATGACGACGTTTATGAAGGCTAAATTCAAGTCAATTACGGAAGCTCTTGAAAAGTGGAACAACCCATCGAAAGACAAAGAAGCATCACAACGGGTTCAAGGAAGGTTATCACAATGGGTTCAAGGAAGGTTATCACAACAGCTCTTGAATTATGTATGTTAATGTATTTTAGACCTTACTATTCTGCTTCAATATGCTTTATTCGTGTTTATTGTACCTTTTATTTAATTTTAATATATTTAATGGTGTCATTTTCCAGTTGGCACTATTGTGTTGCATGCAAATTTGCAATGATTATCTACAAAATTTTCAATCAAACTATCAAAGGGAGCAACATTAAGCTTGAGATGCACCATATTTGCAGGCTCGATGCATTGGTATTCATTGCATTAGTATTCAATGCATTGCATGCACTCAATTGCCTCGATAATTAAAAAAGAATTAAATAAAGAATTAATCATATTTAATTAGCATGACAAACGATTTCTGATTGGTTAGTTGGACGGTGATGGGAGGTGGAGTATCTATGAAGAAATTATCACGAAAATTTTGATTGGTTACTTTGGGCGGTGCTTTGGAGAGAGATTTAATTGGAGGACGATTTCTTCTTAATTTCACTTTTAATTTCACTTAAGTAATTCTCTAATGTTTGTATGCTATAATAATAATTTCCGAAATATCATTTCACTATGCTTTAAGGCCATATATATGCATCTTAGTGGTCAATGAAAATAAACTGAAATTAATTAAAAGGAGACTAATGTCACTGTTTTATGCTCCGGTCCTTCATTGTCAAAATTATTCCCAAACTATCAAAGGAAGTCTTTAATTATGCGAATTAAAATAGTGCAGCCCAACTATAATTAAATTTAATTGAACATATAATTACATTTAATTAAACATTTAATAAAACGAGAATAATGTCACTGTTTTATGCTCCGGTCCTTCATTGTCAAAATTATTCCCAACATAATTAAAATTAGACTTAAACAAATCTTCCGCACATTACACATACTTCCAAGAACAAACACTTGCATTTCATGTTGCAAACATTCTGCAAGTATTGCATTACATTTAACCTATAATATTTATCAAAAAATTATTAATAATCACTTCAACAACACAAATATCAGCACACAAACTAGTCCAGAAAATAAACCAATAAAGAAAGATAGAAACCAAATCAATCCGACCATTTTCTTCGAGCTCGCTTTCCATTCACGTAACGAATCTTCTAACGAAATGCTCCCGTCCCTTGATAATGAACAAGACTCGGATACGGCCGCTGCTTCATCGGAGACCCTAGCATGTTGCCGCATGAATGATTGATAGGCTTCAACGGCGTCTTTCTTTGTTCGAAATCCCTTATACACTGCCCCTTTAAAGCCGATGACATTTGGCGCACATTCAAGCCAATCACCGTATATTCCGGTGTGAACGCCTTTGAAAACAACATAAAATGTTGCAGCCTTGTTTTGGATGGCCATCTTCGATTGTATATTAAAAGAAAAAAAATGGTGAAGAAATGAGGACAAGAAAAAATCTGAAAATGTTTGGAGGAGAATGAATAAAAATGGTGAAATGTTAGAGAAGAAGATGAGTGGTGAAGAAGATGATGAAGTGTATTAATTAAGTAGATCTAGCTATTAAATAATGTTCCACTATCTTGAAACTATAAACATATTATAAAATATTAAAAGGAGATAAAACTTTTCAAATTTGATTTCAAAATTTGAGTTCAATTCGAAATTTTCAGCCAAAGGGTAAAATAGGGCATTCACTAATTTCTGTTTAAAAATTTGACAGGAAATGACTAAATTACCCCTATCTGGATATCCATAATCTGGATGCTTAGCTTTTCCGATAAATAAAAGTGTTAATTATTGAGCGAGGACAAAAAAATAAGAAAAATTTTTATTTTTATTTTTATTTGAATTGAAAAAAATAAGTTGATTTGTACCTAATCCGTAAACCGGGAAAAAAATTTAAAATATTTTTTAAAAATAAAGTAGTACACAACTTTTGAAAAGAAATTTTCCCGCTCAAAAATATCAAATCATAGAATAAAAGATATTTACATTTTTTAATTGATTGAAATATTAACTTGAGCAAATATTAAAATATTATTTCTATACAGTTTAATTAATTCGAAAGTTTAAATAATTCGCAAAATAATCATTCCACAATTCCTCATATAAGAATTAAGATATTGAACATTATTGCTTAGAAAATAAGGTCATCTTACATACCGTTAAACAACATGTGGACGTTAAATTAGTATTTTAAAAAACAAGACAATTGGTATTCATTAAAGTATTATATTTTTTAGGGGTAATATCAGATTTTAGTCTAACCTTTCAAGAAATTCATAAAAATGTCTTGATCTTTTATAAATAACAATTTAATATCGACTTTTTGAATATACAACAAATATAGCCTGAAATTAATTTTCTGGCTTTTAATTGCCGATGTATATCTTTATATATACGGTGTTGAGTGAAATATAATTTTATTTGATCAACTACGTGGCACAAATATTTCCCACGTCATTAAAATTTTTGGGCAAAAAGATACACGTTGGCAATTAAAAAGTCAGAAAATTAATTTCAGGCTAGATTTGCTGTATATTCAAAAGATCGGATATTGAATTGTTATTTATAAAAGGTTAGAACATTTTTGTAAATTTATTGAAAAGTCAGGCTAAAATATGATATTACCCTAACAGGCTAAAATCGGATATTACCCCTACTTTTTACATAAATGTATTATTTCTATAAAATTATTGTGTTTTTTTTTTTAAACTCACATACCCGACCTGTGGTATTGAGGAGATTCGAACCCGTTACCTTTGGTCTCCAAACAACCTCACTCCATCACTAAGCCATCCCCACCGGGACAAATTATTGTGTTTACATTAAAGAATATTACTTAACCTTCCATTTCAGGGATTTTGATTTTACAAAAGTGTTGTGAATTTTGTTATTACTTAGCGCGACATTTTTGTTTTAGACTGACAATAATTCTCCTACATTTAGTTGTATTGGCACACATTATGTTTTGGGTTATTTTATTTTATTTTATTTTGGTATAAACATATATAACATTTAAACCAACATCTAAAAAAAAGGGACAACGATTTTAGAATACAATTAATCAATTACAGGTGTCCCTTTAGGGATGGTCTAGTGGTGGAGTGGTGATATCTTGAGGCCAAATGTCTCAAATTTGAATTCCACCAACACCGCTAGGTGTGAGCCTGTCACACCTGACTTGCAATATGTGTGTGATGTGAGAGAGGGATGTAATGTGTGTGTTTGTGGGATAGAATTTCCCGTTAATAATATAGGTTGGAATCGCTTAAAATAATTAGAATGTTTCTAAGGCTAGAATTAACCATGAGTCCATGGCTTGCGTGGTTGTCAGTAAAAACCAAAAAAAAAAAAAAAAATTTGGAGAAAATCAAGGTGAGCGGTCGACCTCCAGGCACCCTCCAATCATCGATGGTTTCCAAGCAACCATTTATTTTGGTTAATAGGATGGAGACAATTTTGTCTCCATCCTATTGGTTAATTAATTTTATTTAGATATATAAATAAAATTAGTATATCTTTTATATAATATAATAAAAATAAATAAAAAATACATCAAAATTCATATTTTTACATTCTCTATAAATAGACATCAATTTTACTATATTTCAACACATTTTAAAATTATCTATTTTTTTTTCTAGTTTTCTATATATCCAAACATTTTTTTTTTATTTTACGTAATTTTAGTAAATGTTGTTTAATGAGTGTGCTTTTATTTTATGTAATTTTAGAAAAGGTCGTTTAATTGGTGTGATTTTATTTTTTGTAATATTTTTGGTATTGACTTTATTCTATTGATTGCTCGATTTTCCTTTTTGGAATATTTTCATTTTATTGTTATAATTATAATTTTTTAGATTATTTTTATTACAAATAAAATTTTAATCTTAAAACTAAAAATAAAATAAAATAATTATATATAGTGGTGTGGTTGAGTGATCATGGATAAAACGTGTAAAATAGATATGGTTGAGTTGGATGAATATTGATGATGTGAAAGAGAGATAAATTAATTAAATATTGAAGTGATTGGATGGTTGGATGATTGGAGTGGTTACTGTTATTTGTAATTTAAATACACTACTAATTTTTCTTTATACACCACATTTACTTTGCACATCACGTATATTTTAAATTTATTTCTCACTTTTTCTTTATACATCACAATAGTCTTTTTAATCCTTTCATTTTGTAAATCAAAATTTAATTATTAGAAACAAAAAATATATTTAAAAAAAGGGGAAAAAAAAGAATTAGAGAAGTGGAGGTTCTGCTGTGGCGGCGGGGCGGTGGTTTGATTCGCCTTCAGAGCTTGGAGGATTTGTCTCGGCGCCTCTAAATCCTAGGATGACTCGTCGACTTATACATCCTGTTTCAGTTCCGGGAAGCATGGGGACGTTAAACTCAAGCTGTCTCTGCTCAATCCGGCAAAAATGGTTATGGTGGCTGGTGGCTGGGAAGAGAAGGGGTGATGGGGGACATTTCTCATCGTCAATTTCTTTTAACGGGGGAGGGGGGGTTATTGGGGCGGATTAAGAAAATAGCAAAAGCAGTGACCGTTCTCCCTATTGCCCTCCACGCCATTCGAGAACGCTAATATCAACTAGTTTAGTCGTCAAAATTCATACAAAAATGAATCCAAGGACTCTCTCTCTCTCTCTCGTGGTTACTAATCAACAGAGGCAGGTAGAGCTACGACGGCGGAGGGAGGAGCAGAACCGGGAATGTGAGGTGGAGCTACTTATCAATTATTTTAATTTTTTATTTAGTAGGGGGATTTAAGTAATTTTATAAATAAATATTTTGGAATTATTTTAATTAACGTTGTTTAAAGAAAAAAGTGCGCTGTATTTAGAAACACCAAATAATTAATAAATATTTCACCATTATTTATTATGTAAAATTACTAATTTGTAACTATATAATCGCATGCATGTATTCCAGCTGTATTTTTCACCCAAATAAAGGTGAGGGGGTTCAATCTCCTCCATATCCCCAACTCAAATAAATAAATTGTTAACAGTATAGATCAAATCTAAATTACAGTAAAGGAAAGACTAGAATGTATATATACCACTTAATTATGGTTTTTTTTTCCTGAGAGGATGCTTATTAAAATTAAATTATTAATTATCACAATAAAGGAAAGACTAGACTGCATATATACCACTCAATTTTGAATTGGCAATAAATGGTATTCAATGCATAGGTAACATTTGTCATACGAAAATTGGGATGAGATTCTCTATTTTAAATTTGATGTTTCAATCCGTATTTCACGATTGAATTTTACAAGTTTAATAATAGATATTATAAAAATAAAAATTAATTATAACATAATCAACCTAGTCACATTTATTAATAAAAGATTGAAATTTAAAAAATTATAAATCATATTTTTAAAATAATCAACCATAATAATCATTTCTTTGAAAATAAAATATTAAAAAATAATTATAAACCCTAATTGGATGGGGTGAACCCTAAAAACAATTATAAAATTAAACTAAAACATGATAAATTAAAATTAACGAAAAAAATGGAAGACAAATTAATAAATTTAATCGTGAAACACGGGTTGAAATACCAAATTTAAAATAGAGGACCTCATCCAAAAAAAATTAGGTATCATTTGTTAAAATATTATCGGGTAGAAATATTGCTACCTAGTAACATTTGTGGGCCTCATACATGCAATTATACTCCACCCCATTTATATCTATTTTCTTTAAGTTATCTCTCTCTTCTCGGTCATTTCCTTATTTTTTTTTCCTCTTCCGATCGATAACTTGATGAAGTTTTTTTTTTTTTGTGGAAATAAAAAAAGTAGACAAAAGTAAATAGTAATTGGGAAAAAACAACAACTTTTAAAAACAGGTTGTTTGTTAGGCAATTTGAACTATAAGACACTTGGTCCCCACATCCAATCATTGACTCAATGTACTTTTGTCAGGGCATTATCAAACAATACACAACCCTAAAATCGAAACCCTAATTTTCAAGCCACGATTGAATAAAACAATCCTCGATTAATTAAAATAAGCCACGATTAAATAAAACAAGTCACGATTAAATGAAATGAAACACTCAATTAATTATCCACGATTAATTTTAAATAATCCACGATTATTTCTAAACAAGGAGCCACGATTAAATTACAAGCCTCGATTGATATGTTGAGCCTCGATTATTTTTTGAAAATTGTCTCAATTGAAATGCCTCGATTAATTCTAAATTATCCACGATTAATTTTAAACAATCCACAATTTTTTCTAAAGAAGGAGCCACGATTAAATTACAAGCCTCGATTGATATGCTGAGCCTCGATTATTGTTTGAAAATTCTCTCGATTGAAATGCCTTGATTAATTTATAAAATTGTCTCGATTGATTTTAATGAGCCTCGATTATTTTTTGAAATGCTTCGATTAATTTACAAAATTGCCTCGATTCCTCGATTGATTTTAAAAAATACCTAGATTAATTTTAAAACTTGTCTCGATTAATATCTAACTAGCCACGATTAATATCTACATATCCTCGATTAATGTCATTAATCGTGGATCATGCAATTTAATCGAGGTCTTCATTAAAAATTAATCGAGGCAATGTTCCCTACAATTAATCGTGACTTTTTTAATGAATGCATTTATTTCTTGTGTAAGTGAGGTAGTTACTGAGTTTCATTAAATAAAAAGAATGGAAAGTTACTGGGCTTCATTAAATGAAAAGAAGGGGAAGGTAGGAAATTGTTGACCGAATTTAATACATGTTTTTAATATTTTGTAAGGAGGTAGGTTAAATTTTTGAATAAATAGACACAAAAATCGAGCTTATTCACACTACAATACAAGCTTACACTACAATACAAATCGACCCAAAAGAGCAAAAGTTGGAGAAATTTTTTGGAGCAAGACGTGCGAAAGATTTTTCTGAAGAAAAAGTAGTGCACGAAAATTTCCACTAATTTTCAAATTTACGTTTTGTACTCTCCATTTTTTTGAAATTATTTTGTAAATATTTATTGTTTTGATTATATATTGCATATGTGTTGTTAGATTTAATTTGAAAATAGGCGAGAGAGAGAGATTTGTATGTTGTACCCTTTAATATTTAATATATTGATGATTTGCATGTCGTAGACTTTAATCGTGGCCTTTTGTTTAATCGAGTGTATGTTTAAATTAACCTAGGGCTTGTTTAGAAATTTTGTGATTTTAATCGTGACTTATGCTCGATTAATCGAGGCATTTTTTAAATTTTGTAATTTTGTAATTTTAATCGTGGCTTATTTTTTTAATCGTGGCTATTTTAATCGAGGCTTGTTTAATCGGGACTAATTTTAATGGAGGCATAGTTTAGTTTAATCGTGGCTAATTTTAATCGAGACATAGTTTAAAATTATTCGAGGCTATTTTAAATTTAATCGAGACATTTTTTACAAGTAATCGAGGATATTTTTGAGAATTAATCGAGGCTAATTTAAATTTAATCAAGTAATAATTTAAATTAATCGATTCATAGTTTAAATTAATCGACGCTCCTTTAAATTAATCGATGCTCATTGTAAGAATAATCGAGGCTATTAGAATTAAGCAAGACTATTTTAAATTTAATCGAGTCATTTTTTACAATTAATCGAGGATATTTTTGAGAATTAATCGATGCTCATTGTAAAAGTAATCAGGGCTATTAGAATTAATCTAGGCATTTTTTAGAATTAATCGAGGCTATTAAATTAATCGATGCTATTTTAAATTTAATCGAGGCATAGTTTAAATTAATCGTTGCTCATTTTAAAATTAATTGAGGCTATTAGAATTAATCGAGGTATTTTTTAGATTCAATCGATGCTCCTTTTAATAATTAATCGAGACTTATTTTAGTCTTGACTTTTTTATTTTATTTTATTGATCTTAACTTTGTTTTAAATTAATCGTAGCTTTTAAATTAAAGTTTAGGGTTTCATCGTGGCCTTTGTTATCGTGACTTCTTTTAGGGTTTAGGTTTTAGGGTTTTAGCGTTTAGGGTTCACGTTTTAGGGTGGGGGGTTTAATAGGTTTTTATAATTTAGGGTTTAATAGGTTTTAGGGTTTAGGGTTTAATCGTGACCTCATATAGCATTGTTTATAAATTGCAGATGGTTAGACGTCGCATTATTTTATGACACAGTGGACGATGAGAGAGATCATAATATGTAGATGGGGATGAGCAACTCTTGACGATGTCATCCGATAAGCTGTGTTTTAGCTCATTGGTGATAGAGGTTCACAAGTTGTTGCGGACTGACCTGAGCACGGTGGAGTACGAATTATTTTACCTGACGAGCACCAGTATTGGCAGACAGATCAGAGCTTCTTTGCAAGATGATGGAGATTTGCTGGATCTACTTCACGAACAGACCGCCGAGATAGCCGTGTACGTGATTTCAAGATATCTGGGCAGTTCTGGAGTCGGGCCATCTATTGACACTGAATATAGAAATCCGTGTAGGGACGACTATGTTCCCTACTTCCCACAATACCACGAGGGATCGAGTAACCCTGTTGATTGCGGTCACTTCCAGCACGAAGAAGCAGATGAGACACCTGTTGATGAAGAAGCTCAAGCAGAGCCACATGCTGGTAACAGAGAAAAAGAAGTAGAAGGAGAAGAAGAGGAAGAAGAACAACAAGAAGAAGATAATGATAGAACGAGGTTGATGGAATCATTATTGACAAAATTCTGTGGATGAATTCATTCATCTGATCGCGCCGACAGATTTTTGGGACTGACAGGAGCCGTATCATCATCTATTGTCGGTCTTCCGCATAGAGCTGACGGGGTTTTGAGTAATTGGGTGGTTCCCCTTGCGGATTTAGACATTGCGAGCCCACTGCCGTGGGATGAGGGACCAACATCACAGTCAGATACACTGTAGGAAAAAGATCATCCGGTATGCGAACAATATGTTCACAACCTTCACGTAATCCGGAGCATCTCTGGCCATTGCCATCATCTTGAACCGATCCTCCATCTCCTTCACGGTCGTGCGCTTCCCTTGAAATAGGCGATGGAAGATGGATCTCTGCGGAACAACATGCAGCTCGGCATTCGGATCGAAGCTCGAGCTGCCGAACCGTAAACCTGACACCAGGTTGTACTCAGTCGGACCAAAGCGCAGCTGGGAGCGATGAATCCAAAACCATGCCTCCCGTCCCTCCTGTGCACGATCCAACACGCGCACCTCACGACTCATCAAAGTGTGAATTGCCTTTTTCTGGACCTCACCAGCCCTATGGTCCAGGAAATGACCGAAACATCCGGATCTGATCGACTGCAGGGCTGCATCACCACCTATCGTGTGTAGTGTGGCTTTGATCGTGTCAAGTACCTCCGGTATGGCGTACACTATGACCGAAGACCTCACGTGCTGTAGCGACTGTCTGACCCAATCAATCTGACAAGATTTACAAAATTAGAATTAAAATAAATACTTTTAATATTTTATATGATTTGAAAAATTTTAAAATTTAAATTAATATTGGCAATGTTTTAATCGAGGAAATTTAAAAATAATCGAGGCTAATTTATAATTAATCGAGCCTTATTTAGAAATAATCGTGTCTTTTTTTAACTTAATCGATGCAATGTTAAAAATTAATCGTGACTTATTAAATCAATCGTGACTTTTATTTAAAATTAATCTTGGATAATTTAAAATTAATCTTGGATAATTTAAAATTAATCGAGGATTCCTCTATTGAAACTCATCTCTCGAATTATGGATCAATGAACTTAATCATGCTAATTGGTTTCCAAACAATCAACACACCTACAAAACAAGAATATACAGACATAATTAAAACCAAAACACTCAATTATGAATAGTAAACATGCATTAACACAAGTACTTTCAAATCCTCATGTACAAAATAGATTAGCTACCCACGCTAATATGAATAAACAAAATCATCTCAAGAATAATCATAATTTTAACAAAAGTAAAGAACAAATAAACCCAATAGGAGAATTTGGTCTTCAATCTTACTTCAACTCTTCTTCTTCTTCTTGCTTTCTTTCTTCAACCATTGAGTTTCTCTTGTCTTTTCACTCTTTACTTTCTAATTGGGGATATCGAAAATGGAGGCTTGCCCTAATTTTGAAATGGGGTATGTTTATATAGTGGGGAAGAAATTGGACATTAAAAAATAATAGAAAATTGGGGAGAAATAGTCAAATATCCGAAATTTAGGCCTGGGACTTGATACGGATTCAATCGTGCCCCCAGGTCGCGCTGATTGCCGCAACCGCGCCATGATCGTGCCAAAAATGAAGAAAACACAGACCCTAAATCGGAGCGTCGCTAGCGCCTGACTCGGGTCACGCCTAAGGGCGCGCGCGCCTCCAGTCGTGCCTCCGCCGCTGCTCCGACACCTTTCATGGTTTTGCTTCATTCTCCATCATTTTTTGTCCGATTGAGGTGATTCAACTTGCAACGCTCCTCATTCGATCATCTATCTTCCCATATCATTGATTTCTTTAAAATGTTTCTGATTCATCCTCCATTTTATGTACAATTCAAACAAGAAACAAAACTTCCAAGTCGATAGGTTAATAGCGCAATTTGGGTTAAAGCACATGCAAAACTCTTCAATTCACTTCATTTTAAACCTCAAAATGTTGTGCAAAAACACCACTCATCAATAGAGTAATAAATTATTTGATGTTTTAGACTTTTATTCCTGTTTTAAATTATTTGATATTTACCATTTTCCTCATACTTTCTCTCAATTTTACCCCTTATCAAAACATTATAAAATCTCCTACATCTAACTTATTGCTAATAGATGAGATTTCTTCCATATAACTAACTAGAATTTGATATACGTGGAGAGAGAGAGAGAGAGAGAGAGAGAATTATATTTGTCGTATTTCTTACATTTTAATTATTTTTGTGGAAAAGTCTAAAACAAATGTACTGAGTAATTAATAATCTTGAAAATATGGAAAGAAAATAAAAGTTATATATATATATATATATATATATTCAAAAATAGGCATATTTGGGACTATATGAAGGAAGATTAAAGTCTACTTTATATACACATGGCTTGTTTGCTAGGTAGTATAATGTTGTAATAGATACCCATGATAATATCCTAATATCGCATTTGCTAGCAATAATAAAGCCCATGATTATGCAAGGGCCCGACATATGTTAATCATTTATATGGTATAACATATCACACCTTGCGGGTGTGATATATAATACCATACATAATTATTAAAAATTACAGACTAAAATAACCTTGCAGATATTAATTAAAAATCCTATTATAGAATATTTACACAATGTGTGGTAACTAACTAAATAATATTTTAGGAATTGAAATTTTATAAAAAATTTAATACATCTAAGCAAATTATATATTATTAATACATGTATTTTAATACACCAAAATAAATATGATATTAATATCTTAACGGTATAATATATCCCTTGTCAAACATATTCAACCTTAACGCGTGCCGAAATCCTTCCATTTGTTCTATATTAAGTTATATCATACCATTTAGACCATTTAGACCGACAACATATAAGTGGCACGTGAAGTCACCCAATCTGAAAAATCTAAATAGTTTAGCAGGTTATATTTTTTAATATGGGAGCACGTAGCTGGGGAAGTCTCTTGACAACGACTTAATTAATATTTAGATGATTTAGTTCCAAGCTTACTTCACTTTATGTTTCAAGACATAATTATAAGTTATAACGAATGTCAAATTTTGATTAAGTCAGAAAATAATTGTTTTGATTACTTAATCATTTAATTAGTTGAACAAGTCATGATGGAAGGTTAAATTAGACCTAATTATTGGTATTACGTGGATTTGGTGATTTAAATGTGTCTCTCACCTATTGCTAATCCGGATTAAAAATAAAGAAACTCTCTCCATTTTTTTTTTACTCGCACATCCGACATGTGGTATTAAAGAATTTCGAACCCATAATTTTTGATCTCCAAACAACCTCAATCCACCACTAGGTCATGCCCACCGGAATAGAAACTCTCTATTTTATATCATTGAGTTGGGGTAGATCAGAGGGTATTGATGTGTTTGAGATTCAAATATTTATATATTTATGTCATACATATCAATGTTTATATTCTTAAATTTATAAAATTGATTCAAAAGCTATTAATGCAATATCCTTATTAATATTTCCCCCTTTCCTCTGCAAATTTCCCTTACGTTTATTGAATTATTTGAATCCTATTTAGTCCACATTATTTCACTGTTTGCCTGATTTGAATTATTTTATGATTCGATGTCACATCAAATCTGATCATTTACAATATTAAATTAAATGATAGTATATTTAATACATATTACATAAATATGACGTGTTAATAAGGCAACCAAATTGCTGCCGTGCCATGTTTCGTCCAGAGGGCATCTTCTGCTTCCCTTTCATATATAATATACTATTATCAAATTTTTAATTGTATTTTTTTCTTTATATTATATATATTGTCTCAAACAGTCATACTCTATATTTTTCTATTTCTCCGTTTCTGCATATTATAATTGACGGATGTGCCAAAACTTATTTCATATTTATTCTACTTATTTCTAATACAATATCATACATGCATCATATATTAATAGTTTTTATTTATTCATTTATTTTATGCTCTCAAAATATGTATTATAATCAAACTGAATCATAAAATAATGCGAAATATAATCACTCAATCATAGGAACCGAAAATTTGAAAATTTTCGATTACAGAAAAACCTAAAACTTTAGGAAACTTATGAAAACAAAGAAATTATACCCAATAAAGCACAATTGTCAGATGAAAAATCGTTCGAGAAATTTGAAGACCCAATTAGAAAGGAAAAATAAAAAATTAAAAACCAAGGATTTATTTACACGTCTTACAGATATTTCAAATTTGCTTTTTTGTTTTTTCAAATTGAAATGTCAAACAGTCAAATACCACATAAGCCATTCAGATATACTTTTCTATGTTATAAAATATAATATAATATATTTCAATAACAGTAATACATTTTTCAAACATAGAATACTTTATTCGGTTCCATCAACTAGATACGACCAGCGCGCGGAAACTATGAAATGAGAAATTATCAGGGGTGAACATTTGATTTATCCCTTGATTTATTCAAGCAATTCTTACTTATTTTTCTAACTAAATAGAAATTTTTAATTTTTTTTTAAAAATAAACTTATAACCAAACCATAATAACAAAAAAAAAAGTCAAAAAATGTGAATGGTAATCAATGTACAAAAGAGTAAATCTATAAATGGAGTCCGTAGAGGACAGACCAATATATTTATAGGATGCGAATCAGAAAACGACTTTAAAATATAAATGTTTGAATTTTGAAGTTGGGCTTCAAAATCTTATTAATTTCAATCTTTTCAGGGATCAATACATTTTTTTAGTACATAAATTCATAATTTCAGAATAAATAAAGTAAAACAATTTTTCTCACTATTAATGATAAGATATTTTTGGAGGGAAATGAATAATGGTAGACTACTTCATTTTACTGTATAGGAATAGATTATTCGGACCTCAAATTGATCTCTGTGATTTTTAACTTTTTTCTCCATGTAATTGATTCGATGTCTAACTAGCTATGATTTGAAGGTGATTCCAAAATGACCAATTTATAGATTTTTAAAACCAAAGTTTCACCAATGTGAATGATAATTCATTTCCTAATAATCAAGTTGGATAAATATTAAGTTTATATTGCAAATAAAATATCCTCGTCACTTGATATAATATATAAATACATGCACAAAATTGAGAACGAAAAATATACTTAATATTTACATTCAATTTATAATAGTGAATCCGGGTTTATGATATATATACTAGGGAAAATACCAATTTATATTCCAACATTTGCAACTTTTCATAATATTACCTCAATTTATATTTAATAGCGATGCAATCTGAGACTTTCAAATAAAAATCTCAGTGGATGACTTAATGGTGGAATGAAGTTGTTTGCAGACCAAAGATCATGGTTCAAATCTCCTCAATACCACAAATTAAGTGGATAAGTAAAAAAAAAAAAAAAAGTGGAAAATGAGCAAATGATTTTGACAACATAAGGTCTTTTTCCATGTAAAAAAAAAAAAAAGGTAATCTGCAAATGATCTTTTACTGGGTTCTCCAGTGTATCGAAATCAGTGGTAAGACAGCTAGGAAAAGTTATATTTAGGGGTGGAGAAATTCTACAATCCATATTTCTATAGGCGAATTTCCACATATTTTTATCCATATGAATCCAAGTATCCAACATACACGGGGAAGAGTACAATAACAAAATAGAAAAAATTAATTTTGTTCTAATTATTCGAGAAATATCTTACTACTTTTTTTTAACTAAATGGAACAAATTTGGTAAATTTCTCACTATTAGTAAATAAATAAAGATTAAATAAAAAAGAAACAAAAAAGGGGTATGCAACGCTTAAACTGTAAACAGGTGATTTCTGCAGATCGACAACTAAGAAGAAACAAAATACAGAGGAAAAACATAAGGGGAAGTTTCTTGGATTTCAGATAGAAACACAGAGAATCATTGTATAAAGAGACAACGGTACTTCAATTTACTTTTAACTAAAACCGCAAATTCTAACAATAGATCGAACAAGTATTTAAGATTCACCACACAGTAACAAAAATGCTTTTCCAGCGCAAGTTAACTTAAACTTTAATCGCATACTTTCTCATGGGGAAATACATCTCTTTCTTTTTCTCCTTTTCTGTCTTCAAAGATGCCTACAAAAGAGAACATAACGAAAGATGACGATAGTTGTAAGAATCGGAAGAGCCAACAAATAAGAATCACACCAAAAATAATATTTCAGCACAAGGCCGATGCACAATCAAATTCATTTAGTGAAGATACGATCCTTGACCAAAAATAATATTTCAGCATAAGGCCGATGCACAGTCAAATTCATTTAGTGAAGATACGATCCTTGACCAAAAATAATATTTCAGCACAAGGCCGATGCACAATCAAATTCATTTAGTGAAGATACGATCCTTGACCAAAAATAATATTTCAGCACAAGGCCGATGCACAATCAAATTCATTTAGTGAAGATACGATCCTTGACCAAAAATAATATTTCAGCACAAGGCCAATGCACAATCAAATTCATTTAGTGAAGATACGACCCTTGACTAAAGTGGTTGCTAGTCTAATCATTCTAACAATTCTTCATACTTGAGAAACAGCTATAAGCATATAATAAGGAGATGCATTTGATTCAAAATGTGATCTTATAGTTGATAATTAATATTCAGAATTGTTCTACGGCAAGGTGCAAAAAACAAATAATATATTTTTTTAAAAAGCATGAAGAAGCTACTCGAAATTGGAAGTACCACGGATCCAAAATTTTGAATTACATAACAAAAAATTAAGGATGCAAATACTCACTCTAATATGACAACCTTTCGATAAAGGTTAGGACCAACTTTAGCATACATAAAAATTGAGGTTAAAATAAGGATGGAGCATCAATTATGGTTGTTACTAATAACAGTCTCAGTTCTCGGATTTTCTTCTTAGCCACAGCTACAGAGGGGATTAATCGTATTCAATGGCACTCAGTAACAAAGATTCTCAGGTATACCAATGAACAACTTATTGCCTAGACGAAGAAGGAATACCAGAACTAACAGCAAAAGAATAAAACTCTGTAGAGCACATCTAACTAAAATTATCTGGTGATGTTTGCTGTAATATTACAAAGATTGGAAGATAGAAGCAAAGATAAATTTTTTATAAGGCTAAACATTTATGCCACAGACTAAAAATACTCAAAGCAAGTATTCCTAGATTCATGTGCAGGCAGTGTAACAAAACAGAGCTAACATGACCCCTATGCTTAAATTTTAGACAACAATAATTTCAGACATTGACACTCTAATATTAAACTTAGTAGGGGTTCAACAAACAACGGGGAATTGAAAATGCATAAACACAAGTATCACAAGTTCACCGATAGTTATTCGCAAAATAATACAATCCAAATAATTTAGTATAATCTTCACAGTATTTGATAGTCAGGGTTGAAGGAAGTATACCTGATGTTTGGTTAAACGGCGGCGGATGGCGCGAGTCTTCTTAGGGCGGAGATCGAGCGGCAAATACTTCTTGTTCTTGTAGGCTTCTCTGAGAGCGGATTTCTGCTTCTGCGAAATCACGGTGAGCACCTGGGCAATCGACAGCCTCACAACCTTGATTTTTGATAGCTTGTTGGGGGCGCCGCCGGTCACCTTCGCCACCCGCAGTAGCGCCAGCTCCGCCTTCAAATCCTTCAGCTGCGCCAGCAGATCCGCCTTGTTCTTCTGCCTCAACTCGTGCACCTTAATTCTGGCTGCGTTAATCGAAATTGACAACAAAAATGAATCACTTCACAGTAGAAGAAAAATCGAATAGAAGATTAGGTGTTAAACCACGATTTTTTTTTACTTGTAAAAATTGATAATTTCTCATACCCATTTCGCGTTCGATTCACGAGGGATTGTGGTTTAGGGTTTCACGTGGCGGAGAGCGGGCAAGGTGAAACTGCCACGGCGTAAAACCCTAATGTATTTATGCAGGGTTTTGGGCTCAGGGTTTTAAATTTACTTTTGGGCTCACAAATAAATGATAGTTTTTGGGCTAATCTCTGGTTTCAGAAGGCCCGTATTTGATAATCCATTTAATAAATTTAAAGGTTCTATGTACAACCCTTATTTTCCTCTTTTTGCCCAATATTAATTTAGATTAAAAAATTTTAAAAATTCGATTTTGCCCTTACAAGTTATAACCCAGATTTTATCAATCTCATGTTATCTTCACCACTACAGAGCCCTGACTATTCAACACCGGAACAGAGTCATGAATTGTGATTGTGTTCTTGGACGACTTTCCATGTGAATGACTCAATTCCTAGTTTTTTCTTTATTTTCTCAGTTACTAGTTGTGCAATCAGATTCAATAAAAATAATAGGAAACCGAAAAAAAAAAAATCAATTCGTACTTGATATGAGACTCCACCAAGATAGTTCACGACCATTAAATCAGATGCTTGAAGAAAATGAAAATATGCAGCAAAAATGGATTCTCACTCACCAGTATAAAATTAATGAGTTCTTTTTAATCTCTAAAATTAATGAGTACTTAGACCAACATAAATTCATCAATGATATTGATTATTGTAAAAGAAAAAAAAAGGATTTTTTTTTAAAAGGAAGAAAAAATCCAAATATCCTACATGATTGACGAAGAATTATTTTAGAGTTATGAATGGGTCTTTAATGTCGAGGGTTATTTAGTGGATGTACCAAGGGTTTTAAGATTTTGAAGGAGAAAGACTTCGGGCCTATGCGAAGAAAAAATCTAAATATAAAAAATCAAAAGAATTAGTGAGGATAAATTAGAATATTTACTTTTTCTATATTTAATTTAAGGGAAAAGGACCAACCAGGACCCTAAAATATATGGCATGGATCAAATAGGACCTTCTTTTAATTTTAGGTCTAAATAGACCCTTAAACTTTCAGAATTAGCTCACGAAGGACCTCCATTAGCCCCTCTAGCTAACGGTCCATCTTATTACTAAAAAAGAACGTCCGGCTAATCAATAATTAACTGTTTGATTTCTGGATTGCCAATGTTTATGGACACCATCCTTTGAGATTTTTGCCATCCGATTTTGGGTTGGGGTTGAGGAGGATAAAATATGCGTATTGCCACCATTTGAAGCAGCTCTGAACAAGAAGTATAGAGAATCAGACGAGCTATTCAAGAAGCAAACATTAATTACACTTTTGTCTCTATAAATTGATTTGCCTCTTACTTCGTCAATTATTTGCTCCACCCTTCTGATCCAAAAGACGAGATCACTGCTTATGGCAACGGTGAAACCAAATGTACGAACTTCTACCTTTTTAATCGAGATGAAATCATCTAAATTGAGAAGGCAAAGAACATTCATTCCTTTGTTAGTTGAATTCATTTTGTAGTATTGTGTTGTGTTGTGCAATTGCATCACCGATTGACGCATTCCTCTCGAGTGGTTTGCAATTACAATTTCGAGAAGATGGTGATGAGTTCATAAGAGAAAGATGAGAATTCGAAGGTGAAGGGGAGGAGAATGGCATTGGGAATAGTCAATAGTGTAAAGGTGTTGAGTTAACTCCTCTGCATCCTCCCCCAATTCCTCCCTACCCGCTTCTTCATCTCCCCCTCATCTATTTCCAATTCTTCTTCCCAACACATGTCCAGAGATGACATGTCCGACGGTGGCGTACTTAATCAGACTTTCAACCTTTATGGCTCTGATGCGTCTACACCGACCATTGTCATGAACTGTGGTCTCCCGAGCCCTGCTGGTGCAGATGTAAAGGGAGAGCAACCGATACTTGGATGAGACTCCGGAGGAATTCGCCGGTTTCACAGGGCAGGTGGCGAGAGGAATTCGGGAAGAGGGGATTAAATGAAACCTAATTTTAAAGCAGATTTAATTAAGATTTAACGCCAAGTTGGACGGAAGTTTTGGGCGTTAGTTTGAAGGGTTAAACGAGGGTCCTCCTTGAACTAATTTTGAAAGTTAAAGGGTTCATTTGGACAAAAAATTAAAGCAGGGTCCTATTTGATCATTCCCATATAGTTTAGGGTCCTAGTTGACCATTTTCCCTTAATTTAATTTTAGGGGATGTGATAAGAAAATTAACTAAATAAGTGGTAATCTTTATAAAAGCAATCAATAACTAATTAAACAGGTTCCTAATTCTCAGATTGATTCTCATATAATCTATATCCTATACATATAGTATCAAATGGTTTATGAAGTTTTCCCTAAAAAATGGTTTTTTATTCATTACTATCATTATTTTTGCTTAAAAAGAACCAAATTCTTCGTTCCTCGAAACATAGTAGATAGAGATATATTCAGAAAAAAGGAGCAACTATTTGCACTACAAAAATTACTCTATGCACCATAAAATAAGTTAATTTTAAAATAAATAATTATAAAATTACATAAATATCATTACTAAATAAAAAATAAGATAAAATAAAATTTAAAAAAGAAAAAAAAAACTTTCTGCTTCTACCTGCTATGTTTCCTCCATCGCATTCAATCTACATAAGCAACTGCCGCCACCACCGCCCACCTCCCTGACAGCACTTTGCAGAAGCCACCACCACCGTCTATTTATACAAAAGGCTTGAAAATATGAGAACTGTAAATCGTCGCCCCTCAAGTTCCGGAGCCATACATCGTAAGGTTTGAAAACCAAGTTTCGAACAGTTTGATTCGAAATCAATTTTCGAAAATGGTGGAAATTTAGTTCGAAAATAATGATTTTCGAAACTATTAATCATATTCGAAAAAACAATTTCGAACCACAGTTAAATCTTCAAAAATTTCTATTTTAGAAGAGGATAGCTGGATGGTAGCTTCTCCAAGCTATCATCAAAGCCGACCGTCGACCGTCAAATAGGATATCATCACCTAGGTTGACATGGGGTACCTAGCGGGGGCAATATGGTCAACTCATTTAATAAAGTTAAATTAGTATTTTGTGATTTTTTGTTTTATTTGTTCTTTTAAGTAAAATAAAGTTTTTTGAGTGAAAGGTATTGATGTAAATGCATGTGGTGAGTTGAATAAACTTTGTAGTGCATTGAGTAACTGAAGTGGAGATAATTTCGATTTTGGTCACATAGGACATCGGGTATTCCGATCTTGGTCCCGACACTATCACTTTTGATCATTTTTCAAAAATTTTACCCAAAACTAGTCCCATAGAATTTTTGGTGTCGATTTTGATCCCACGAATTTAACGTCAGTTTTAACAAGTGACGGAATGGGACTAGTTTTGGGTAATATTTTTGAAAAAGGACCAAAAGTGATAGTGTCGGGATCAAAAGTGGATCTTTATTGATGATTACATTATTGTTCAGATTTCTCACGCGTGGGTCTTTTGGAGGGAAAATTATTCCTAAATCCCTAATTGAACAAAACTAGAAGACATATCCATAGCTTGTAAGAAATCCCCAAAATCGCAAAGCCCTAATTTTCAACGTACTTTACAATTTGCAAGAAATTTTCAAAATTCGCAAGCAGTAGAAGGACGTGATGAAAAAATTTGAGATTCGGTGAGTTTTTTGTGTGTGAAGGAATTAGGAATGACGACGGTTGAAGATGCATTGACGTTCTCAGTGACGTCAGTTGTGGAGGATGTTCTGCAGCAGCATGAGAATCGATCTCGTGATCTTGATTTCGATGCTCGCAGGGTGGAAGAAGCCGGTAATTATAACCACCCATATATATATATGTGCATCGTCTCCCGGAAATTACACATCTTGTTTTCTGCCGTCTCAGATCGGTCCGTTCGTCCCTCAAGGGACAAAGAATCGAGCAAGGAAGGTCGCAGCAAGGCTTAGGGTTTCCCGAGACCAAAGACTCATCCAAACAGTGATCAATGCACACCGAGACCAGAAAGGCGAGAAGACATACCACACACAACCTCACAACGGCTTAAGCTTCTGGTCCATTTATGTGTGTGTGAGCTTGATGGGTGTGAGGATGGAGGAGACAGGGTACTCGTGTAATGATTGATAAATGTATCATGTTGTATAGGCAATGAATTCATAACTTAATCTTGTCTTCTCTTGAAATTCTTGTTTTAATGCATTAGCTAGTAGATACCGTGTACTTTGCCCTTAGTTTTGTAAAATTGCATTGGATGTTGTTAGTACGTAACTACGCTTACCAACCCCTATTATTTTTACAAATACAATCTAACTTAATTGTTATGACAAATGCTCGTATTCATGAAAGACAAATATTCCTTTCCACCATTATTGAAAGTCAAGTTGTTGAAGATTAATAGTGGTCTTATTGAACCCAATGGACACTTGTTGATGCCAAGAAACAAGATATTGGACAACCATTTAAGTTTGATGCAGAAAATTACACAGAGCCTGAAGCAAATATCCTTAAGTCCTTTCTGTTGCAGCTGAGAACAGTTAAAATCACTTGGTACTCGCACAAGGCCTCAATATTTGAATTTATAGAGTTTCTGTTAAATCATGGTACGATAATAGAAAATGTGGTGATTCAAAAAAGAGAAAACGTGGTTGTTGAATTTATAGAGTTTCTGTTGAGTGCATTTTGTCACACGTCGTAGCAGGTTCATTGAAAGAGAGTGTGTGTGTGTTGGTGGGAATTTCCCTTTTAAAAGATGTCAAACTTCCCTCCAAAATAATAGCAAAATCAGGTGAAATTTACCTCCAAAATCCTAGATGAAGTTCTGAATTTTTTTTATTTTGGGACCAAAATCGATATCAATTTTAATGGAAACCGTCAAGGCATGAAAAAAAAGGAAAGTTCACTTCCTCTGGGACCAAAAGTGATAGTGTCGGGACCAAAATCGGAATACCCGATATCCTATGGGACCAAAATCGAAATTATCTCAACTAAAGTGCAAATAGTAAAATTTATAGTGCAAATGACAATTATGAGAGAAATTATCGTTTTCGTTAACAATAATTGTAAAAATATACATATTAGTGGAGTATAAATTTAACAATTGTTTGCATGAAATTTATTATTTATAAAATTGACGAAGTTAGTGTGACAACTGACAATTGCACTCTTCCGGCCCTCTCACTCTCTCTGGCCGGCAGAGAAATTAAATTAAATTATTACAATCAAATAAGTAAATTAAGATAAAGAAGAAAAAAAGGGGCAAAAGGGGAAAAAAGAGAGTGATCGGAAATAGAGTTTGAGATAAATGAAAGGGGATCCATACGCTTTATTCACTAAGCAGAGCCCCACAAGCTTTAATCGCGTGATTAATTATATATACTTTGATTGAGACACACACAACCATAGGTTTTTATAATGTTTAATTTAATAAATTAAGTTAAATTATGGATTCCATCAAACAAAAGTTAATTATAGGTTTGGCTAAATATCTTTTTCGATATGTACTTGTGTTGCGTAAAACTGAAATCACACTAATCAACTGATCACTATTAACGTTCCAACTTGGTGAATAATTAATTTCTCATTTTTTTTATCTTCAAATATCTATTTTATATAAAATGTAATAATATACGAAATCTAATTATTCAATATTCACACACACACACACACAAATAATAATCTAATTATAATTATATAAGAATTAATAAAAAATTACTTAAGAAGCCAAAATTCCAAAGTGTCATCCGGTAAGGCAGTAATGAAATCATTAAAAGGGGTTTTTATACATAACTACCAAAAGGTATCGATGAAAATGGACCTACAAAAACACACAAATTAATGCAAGGTGCAATCATTACACAGACACTTTGTATATTTATTTAGTAACCTGTGGTATCCCAAAGTTTTGGATCGAAAAGAAAGAAATTAAAATGGGAAAAAAACGTAACGTTGATTCTTCCAATGTAAAAAATCAATAGCTAGCGAGATATATGATCGATTGAGGTAAATTGTTTTACGTAGCAAAGTTATAAATACAGTAATTAAAAGTAGATCTCTCTGGGCGACCCTGGACCGCGCTTAATTATTAAATTATTGTTATGAACTTAAACATCTATCAACATTATTTAAAGGTCGAATCCACAACATGTATATATAATTAAGAGTCAATTTGTCGAATATGATGATAATTAATCACTTCACCTTCATTAATATTTAATACTCATAAATTCAATAACATAGTTACTTCAGAGTACTGTAATTATGAGTGAATCACGCCCACAAAACATGGCTCCCAACTTTTGAGCCTAATTAAGGCAACAAACCAACAAAGGAAAATTTGACAAACTGTTCCGCAATTTCTCCTGCTAATGTGAAGGATTATCATTTGTCTTTTAAGAATCGTTTTCTACATAACTTCATAGTAGCAAAACATAGATATCAAAATTCTTTTATAGCAAAAATATAACAAGAAGTTTTTTTTATCAAACAGTAAAATTCTAGTGTGTGTGTGTGTCTATATATATATACCATGTTGTTTTAACAACATGCATGTTATCTTTTTAGCTATAAAATAATTTTAATGGCTATCTATTTTTTGCTACAAACATTCATTAATCATTATCTTTACTTTATTAGTGTAAAATAAAATAAAATATTATAATAGGCGATATTTGTTTTAGATAATTCTTTTAATGTACTTAAAAAAATAAAAGTACAGACACAGATTAAATCAAATATATATAGTACTAACATTAATTATTGTTAAAACATATATAGTATTTTGAGTTCATAATTTAATTGTAAGATATATGAATATATGATTTATTAAGAGATTGACCATATGTAAAACTACTAGTATGTATCTTAATTAGTTGGTATTCCTCCCCCTTTATAAGGGTGAGAAACCTGAGTATCCCAATCCCATATCCCGAACTCAAAAAGAAAAAATAGACCATATGTAAAGGCTAAGAAAAACAGCATATATATGTCAATCACGGGTATTTGTAAGCAGACAAATAATCAAATCAAGTTTAATTTCATTATAACAGTGAGGCAACGAGTACTGATCAGCAAGAATATAACATAATTTTTTGAAATAATAAAACCACACACACACACACACACACACACATATATATATATAATATAAATTTACTCTTGATAATTGTACCCAGAGGTATAATATCACATGGTGGTGCAGTATGAATTACTGTTTTTGTTTTACTTGATCAATTCATAATGTATTTCCTTATGTTTGTCTTAATCTGTAGGCATCTTCTGGGTTCGTTGTTGAAATGTGACATTTGCTTTGTCTGGACCATACATATGTATATATCAGAGTCCAAATTTAGGGTCCCTTAATACACCATTCTTCACATAGTGCCTTTTCGAATTATGATGAAATGTGGCGGCATATAACATCAATGATTGAACGTAACTAGCATCTTTTACAATTATTTCCAACACGATGATCAAGAATCTACAGTTTTACCAAATTCAAACATTCATTGGATTATAATCTTCGGAAATTAATTAATATCAAATTTTGATATATATGTAAGTCGAATTAATTAAGGCGGTAATTTGTATCCTAATCCAGAGTAACAACATACTATATAACTCCAGATCGAGTAATTGTATAGTATTAATAATTTAGTGGTTTGGGCTTAGCCAAGCCAATTAAACTAATAGTATAATTAATGCGGAATTTTGAAGTAGCTAGAAAAGATTCTCCTCTTCAGTTGATGTGCTTTAGTTTGTTAATTTTCTTCTTCCACAAGGACTAGGTTGTTCGTTTTAGGAAGATTCTTTCACCAATTATTTTGAATCTCATCTTCATGTTTTAGGACCGACAATATTTACATAATTTTATTTACTTTTTTTTTTCACCATATTATATGACAAGTTTTTGATGTTGAATTGGATTTTGTTAAGGTATGTATTTCCCGCTTCGTTTTACTGTTGTTTTGGCTTGTTGATAATTGATTTAAACATGCATTTATTCAAGTGGATTTACAGTCTCAACAACTTAGTCTCTTTTGGTATAGTTTGTTGGCACCAAAGGGAACCCAAATATAATAATTTTGAACATCTCTAACTTTGTGTGCCAATATTAAAATTATATATTGTTAATAATGTGTTTTTATAAAAATAAAATATATTATATTATAACTAATCATAATTAATATTTAGCAAATTAAAATTTTAAAAAATTATATACCTAATTAAGTTTGGAATAATCAACCCCAAAAATCAATTATGTTAACTAAAAATTGAAAATTAAATATTAAAAAATAATTATAAACTCTAAATAATTATGTAAAATTATAATAAACCAAAATAAATTAAAATTGAAGAAAAAATTAAAAAAAAAAAATAATAATTTTGAGGTTTGGTACGCACAAGTTGGAACTAGAGGATGGTAGCAAGTTGCACCTACATTTTAGCGTGATTAAACAAAATAAAATTAGTATCAATTTTGTTTCTTGTTATACCCTGATCACACACACATATATGGAGTTGATTGTATAACTTTAGCGAAATTTTGAAAAATATCATGAACATAATTAATTTATATTAAGTAATTATACTTGGTTTGAAGAGTGTAATAAATCTAGGATGGGAGCATATATAACTTGGAAGTTGGAAAGCAAACAATAAAGGCTATACTTTCGGCTGTCCACGGCTCCTGAGTCAATTCATCTTGGCAGTTGGCACTCCCCCTCATATATATTAATGTCTAGTAATTAATCATATGTCAATAATAAGAGAATGCACACACCTCGATCCACAATTTTTTTTTAATTAATTGTCTAATTAATTTTGGGCTAATATTGCTTGTAATCATCACACCACATACACTCAAAAAGAACAAAATTAAAAAGCAGAATAACAACTTGTTTCACCCACCCACCAGACCAAAAGAAATTCATAGAAAATTCCACCCTTAAAAACACTCGATCAATTTTATCTCAAGTTCAACATACTTTAGTCATTTTTTTATTTTTTGTATATATAAATTGCTTTCCCTAACTTTCAAATGGCCTCCACTTTATATCCATACTGAACGGCCTCATTCTGAAAAAATCTTCTTCTCTTCATATTCCATATCACACAAAATATTTAACAACACGGCCATTTTCAAAGTTAAAAATGAAATCCATAGAAGTATTCTGCGCCTCTCCGGCTTCAACGGCTATATGTTCAAGCACGGACCACCGTGCCATAATCCGGCACGGCATAAGGTCCATTGATCGGCAAGTGCACCGCCTTGGCGAAACTCCCCGTGCCCGAGACCGAACCCGAACCCGAACCCGAACCAATGCAGCACCCTGCTCATCCCATCTCCCCATCAATCCTTCTAGAAAGACGACGACGACTACTGCTAATAAAAAACACCCTGATATCTTACGACGGAAGAGCTCCGCCGACGTCCACGATTTAGCCGGCGGCCGTCACGGGTCCTCCCGTTACTTGCTCACCGACCAACCTTTCTTCGACTTCGTGTCGTCGGATTCTCAACCCGAGAAGCGGTTGAATCTGGACGCTTTTCCGGCTTTGAGGTCTCTCTCCACTCGCTCTTACGACTCTCCAGTGTTTACCCCTTCATCTTCTTCCACAGATGTCGATTCTCCGGGGAAACTCATTGATCATCTCAACGCTCAGAGATCTTCCTTCACTCCATCTACCCGTCACCAGGTTTGATCTGGACCGTTGATGTTTGTTTTTAGTCATTCGCGAGATTGTAATTAACGTTAATTCTCGCAGGTTGTTGAGTTGAGAGTGTCCATTCATTGCAAGGGCTGTGAAGGAAAACTCAGAAAACATATTTCCAGAATGGAAGGTAAGATAAGTGTTTCTCAATTCTCGATCGATTAATATAATTAATTTGTGGTGGATTTTGATTAATCGATAATTTATTGTGCATATATATGCAGGAGTGACATCATTTAGCATAGATTTGGAGACAAAAAAGGTGACAGTAACTGGGAATGTGACGCCTCTAGGTGTGCTCACAAGCATTTCTAAGGTGAAGAATGCCCAGTTTTGGCCATCTCCTGCATCACCAGATCAGTCAGTCTCACAAGAATATCGATCGTAGTAGTTAAATTTCGACTTCTTAGGGTTTATGTTTCGGACAATCATATTTACATTTTATTTACTAAAATAACTCCATGTGTCTGGTTAAAAAATACTACTATGTTTTTTCTTTTCGATCACTTTTTCATCGATATCTGTGGCTATCATATAGTACATGTTAAATTCGTTCGGGTTGGGTGTGTTGTGTTGTGTTGTGGGTACGTATATATATATATATATATATAGCAGAAAGCTTACTAAATATAATTGCGTGATTGTATTTTGAATTGATCGTTTCTTCCCAAATTCTTGTGACCATTAATATTACACTTTAATTGAAGCATATATTTGATTAATTGTGCTTAATTAGTTTGATTCACTTTAATATATGATGATATTAATTGATACTATATATTAATATTGTTCTTGTTCTTGCATTTATTTGTTAATTATTATTTATTTTGTTTAAGTGTCTCGTGAACATACATACTATTTATTGGGAACAAACACAGTCTTTTTTGTATGTCAATTGTTTAAATCATAAGACTTGGTAAGGCTGGGCATGTCTTCGTGTCTGAGGAAATAATGTTTTTTTATTGCTTTCCAGATGGACAACATCACGGTTCTTGTGCATTTTCTGTCACATTTTTTACTGCTTCTTTAAATTAATTACACAAATTAACACGTCCTTACATAGTTACATTAGCTATTATATATACATATATAGTCATGTAATTAATTAAGAGCTTACTAATTCCTTTTTGTTTTTTGTTTTTTAGGAGAGGGAGAATAAGGATTTGAATTGATTCTTAATTGTGGTGGTTGAAGTACGTAGATTTGAATCATTTACAGACCACAAATAGAAATGCATGTGTGCAAAGATAAAAAAAAAAGGTCATAAAAAATATCAATGTCGTCATTGCTCTTTACAAGTCCATTATCTCAATTAGATATATATTTGTGGTGGCAGGCTAGGGTTGTTGTTGATTAATGACAAATTATGAACTACTGTATTACACAAAAATGATATTATCCAATGGCTACATCACTGCACAAGTACTTAGGCCATTTATACATGCAAAGTTATGTTTTTATAGAGTCCTTCGTAAATCTAAAAAAGTTGCAGTCTTCTTGAGGAAAAAGTTGTGTAAAATAATTTCTTAGGTTTAAAAGCTTATATATATATGTGGCCGTGGGTGGGTGTGTCCATCATTTAAAAAAAAATGTAGTTTTAATAACATAAACTTAGTCTTTTTTCTGGTTTTAATTAGGGTTAATTGTCTTAAAATAACAAATTTTAGGGTGTTTTGATTTTTTCACACGTTTTAATAAATGTAGTTTTAATAACATAAATTTAACTTAACCATTGTTTTTTTTTTTACACATGCATGATTTTGATATTCCGATCAATAGAAAAAATAAAACCAATCCAAATTTTGTGTTTTTAATTAAGGCAATCTGGTGTCGATGTAGATGTACACATAACAATTTTGGATTGCCACGTCAAATTCAATAGGATGAAATTTGAAAATATATGAAAAATCAAATAGGTGCTAAGTTGATGTTATATATTAAAATTATGTTTTTAAAACATGTGAAAAATAAAAAATACCCCAAAATTTATGTATTTTAAGACAATTAACTATTTTAATTAACTAGTGACGTTCCGCAGCATAATAAACACAGCCAAATTAAAACGACTAGATAAAGAGTTTATTTTTATTCGTGTAAGAAAAAATGTTGTTCGAAATGAGACGTGGCACAGAGCGACGCATGCGGGTGGGCATTATATTGCATGTATATATAATGCACCACCACTATTAAATTTGATTGAAGTTTGAAGCAGACATAACATACTTTACTTCATCTTTCAAATAAATATGTCTACCAACGTGCTCTTTTCTGATTATAATGTCTTCTAAATTCTCTTCCGCAGTATTCTATTTTTTCCAATTACATGGGAAATTATTACATTTTTCAATTTCGAAAAACAATGTCTGTTGTGGACAACTCATGCATGCTATATATTCTTGAAATGACCAGCATTATAAATTCTCAAAGGTTTGTTCTCATTTTACTTATAATTGATATATATAAGCAATTAAAAATTTGCTCCTCTATATATATGTGCATATGTGCAACATTTCATATATATTTTGAGAGTGGCCGGTTAGAATATATTATAAATTCGGGCACAACAATATTGACAGTTGATCTTGATCAGTACAGTGGTAGGTTTGAGATGAAATTAAATTAAACTTGAATTTACATAGAATGTCTATTTGTGCATCTTCAATTAAGCATGGGAAAGCGCATTTAGTACTATACTTTTTTTTTTCTTTTTTACATTTGATAAGTACCCCCACCCATCCACAAAAGCAATATTATGTTTCTATTAATTAATTAATTTATTTTATTTTTCCCTTACGATAAGAAAATCATGGTGTTGGTGGAATTTCTAGAGACCATCTACAACACTATTAGACCAGTTAGAGCTGGGTATGTTTCATTGCTAAACCGTATAGTCTATACAATCATAACTAAGTGATATATTTCAACTTATAGCGATAATTTTTCTTTTCTTCGAAATTGATAATTAACAAGAATAAAATTATATCCCGCTTAATTCGTTTTCTTACCATTGGTAAATACATCATTAGATATTCATATATATTGTCAATCACCGTCACTATCAAAATTTAGGAGGCCCATCATTTATTTTAGTTGAAGGCCATCATTACTTTGTATGTGCTTGTGTGGGGTGTTTTTTCGGATGTGATCCTCTATTTCAATTTCGTGTTTTATCTTGGATTCTAATCATTGAATTCATACTATTTGTATTTAAAAAATTATTCACTAAAAAAAATTAAATACACATGGTATAAATCCAATGATTAGAATACAAGATGAAACATGAAATTGGAACAGAGGATCTTGTCTTATATGTTTTCGGTGTCCAAATTTCTGAAATATGATTAAGTTATTTACACACAATAATTTATTGGACGAACATCATTCAAGATAACTCATATTGCCCCGTCTCTAAGACTTAACGGTGGAAGTACTAAATCGCGATATGTGATTCAGTGGAAAATATTGTAATAAATTCGATTAATCTACTGATGAATTAAGTGTACAAAAATTATAGTTCTCTTTTAGTTGGCTCAACTAAGAGTGCAGAATAATATAACTAATGCCTTTGCATAAATACTGCAGGATATATTAATATCTAATTATAAATTAATAATTCATCGATCAATCCCGCTTCATACAGCATTAATTTCAATATTTTTGCTGAAACTTTTTGACTTGAAAACTTGTACTGGTGGGGCCGATCTCTATTTGTGTGTTTCTTCCACTGCTTTTGAGTTTTGACCTTTTGGAAAATGGAATTCATCTTTTTAATGCGTCATTTTCTTTCATTTTTCCTTTCCACCAAATGATCAGTTCAAATTATCAATTTTTTACTTGTTCTAGAAAAATAATAATTATGGTATAAAAAATTAATTATATCCAATTTTTATCACCTTATGGACCATGATCATTATAAAGATACATGAAATTTATTCTCGAATTGAAAAACAATATAGAATTAATATATACGAGACAGAAAATAGAGTGCATCTTTTGCAATTAATCAATCGATTAAACCAATCAACGGAAAAAAGCTGCAATATGATCTGAAGATAAAAAGGAGAAATTTAAATGACTTTATTAGATACTTAATTATATACTTTACAGACAGCTTTATTTTTTCTTTGACCAAATCCTGGGGACGGCTGATCAACAATATAACAAAAACTAATTACAGGTAAAAGGTAGGAATTTGGCGCGTTAATCAAGGAGATTATAAATTTATATATATAAATCAAATATAAATATTTTTAGAAGATTATAGCAAAAAAATAATATCTGTGGAGGAAACATTATTTTGCATGGGGTGGCGCACTTTCAATGGTCTCTCATGTCTCATGACAAATTTTTTTCCATTTGAGGCGTGGAAAATTTGACGAAGGGAATAAATCGTAACCCTCGTATTCAATTATTTAATTAACTATATCTTAAATGTAAATTTCTTCATTGATTTATGATTTTATTACATTATGGTTAGGGTTGAGCATTTGATCGGTTCGGTCACGAACCGACCGAAGATCTGACCACCGAAAGCACCGAACCACTGATGGGTTGTTCACCGATCACCGACCGAATCGAAAACCGAACTGTCGGTTTCGGTTGGTTATCGGTCGGTGATCGTGAGATATTATGCCAAAATTTTTGGACAAGAATTTTTTTTAAAAAAAGAGCCCAAACTATTGAGTCCAAAACTTTCGGCCCAAGATTAAAAAAGAAAAAGATTTGAGTCCAATCATAATATATTAATATTTCACACTTACTCTTAGGGGTGAGCAAGAACTTGAAAAAATCAATTTTCGAACCAAAACAAACTAATTTTGGCTTATTCAGTTCGATTTATTCAGATAATCGGTTAATTCGGTTTTAATTTTTGAGATATTTCAATTTTTCAATTTTCGATCGGTTCGTCATACAATAAGAGAACCTAGTCCCTAAATTATTTTGAAGTCTTGCCTCTCCGCCGTTCTCGTTCACTTCACCAGTTCACCTTCAGTCCTTTACAGACTTCCTTAGACTACCAATATTAGCAACTACTCCAACCATCCAACCACCCAACCACTTCATTATTTAATTAATTTCTCTCTCTTCCACATCATCAATATTCATCCAACCCAACCACATATATTTTACATGTTTTATCCATGACCACCCGACCACCCAACCACACCACTATATATAATTATTTTATTTTATTGATAAGATTAAAATATTACATGTACTAAAAATAATATAAAAAATTATAATTATAAACAAGAAAATGACAATAGTCCAAAAAGAAAAAATGAGCAATAAATAAACATAAACAGACAATATAAAAAATATTACAAACTAAATCGAAAGAAAAAAAATTACACATTCAATTTTCACGGCCAAACTTTTGCCAAATATGCTCGATCAAGTCATTTTTTAGAACAATATGAGATTCTCTGTTACGAAGTTGTGACCTATTTCTCATATAGCTAGATAAGCTTGCAATCCGTTCTGTAGAGAATGCAAATTTTGAATCATCATTTTCTTCAACATCTCCACTCTAAGTATTAAACCTTCTAGTTTCCATAAACTCCGTAGGATCACAATAATTTAGATAAGTGTATCGCTCATCTTCCACTATCATATTATACATGATTATGCAAGCAAACATAACTTTTCCCATCATATCACGATCCCACATAAGACATGGTCGTTTGATAAAATGAAAATGAGCTTGTAGAACGCCAAATGCTCGCTCAATATCTTTTCGAGCAGCTTCTTGATGTTGAGCAAACAGTTGATGCTTCATAATTTGTGGAGCATTAATAGATTTGACAAATACAGCCCAATGGGGATATATGCCATCAGTGAGATAATATCCCATATTCTTCTCCTGACCATTGACAACATAACTAACCTTTGGTGCTCGACCTTTCAAGATATCCTTGAAAACAGGTGATTGTTCAAGCACGTTGATATCATTTCTGGACCCCGGAGTTCCAAAAAATGCATGCCAGATCCATAAGTTTTGAGATGCAACCGCTTCCAAAATGATTGTTACCTTACCATTTCTTCCTGTAAATTGTCCTATCCATGCAGTAGGACAATTTTTCTATTCCTAGTACATGCAGTCAATACTGCCCAGCATACCCGGGAAACCTCGTTGTTCACCGACATGCAACAAATATGCTAGGTCTCTTTCATTAGGCGTTCTGAGATACTCATCACCAAAGTTGGAAATCACACCTTCAACGAATTTTTCAACCGATTTTCTTATGGTTTGTGCACTCATTTGAAGGTATTCATCATGCAAATAAGCTCCTGTCCCGTACGCCAAAATTCTCATAACTGCAGTACATTTTTGAATCGATGACATACCTAATCGACCAGCTACATCACGATTTTGTTGAAAAAATTTATCGGTGGCAACGAGTTTGCTCATTATTCATTCAAATAATGGCTTTCTCATGCGAATTTTGGTTCAGAAAACTTCTGGAGGATATATCGGATCGTTTGAAAAGTATTGCTCGAACACTCCCTCATGACCCTTCCCACATTGTCGTTCAATGAATCGCCGTGAGACTCTATTGGTGTGGTTTGTAGGTTGTAAAGATATAGTAGGAATGTGAAAAGTCACATCCTCTATATTGGAGTCAATTTGCTTATTTTGTACTACAAGACGTTCATGTCATTCATCAAATTCGGTGAAGGCATCAGGATCAAAGCTCGAATTTGAACCATCAAGATTAGGATAATAATCTTGGGAGACAGGGAAGTTTTGAGGATTTGAGAAAAAATTACTTGGATCCAATGAAAAATTGAGAAAGATGGATTTTAGTAATGAAAATGGATGAAATAAGAAATAAAAAGGAGATAATTTTATGTGTGCAAAAATATAGCAAATGAGATCTATTTATAGAGGAAAAAAAATGGATTGTGCTTTTTATGAATGGTTGAGATTTATTGCTTTATGATGAACAGTGTAGATCAAATTGACATGGATTGTGCTTTTTATGAATGGTTGAGATTTATTGCTTTATGATGAACGGTGGAGATCAAATTGACATGGATTGTGCTTTTTATGAATGACTGAGATTTATTGTTCGGATAAAATAGTCAATTCCAAAAATATTACAAACTAATTAAACAACATTTCATAAAAAAAATCGCACTCATTAAAAGGTATTTCCTAAAATTACATGAATTTTTTTATTATTATTTGGATATATAGAAAACTAGAGAAAAAAATAGATAATTTTAAAATGTGTTGAAATATAGCAAAATTGATGTCTATTTGTAAAGAATAAAAAAAAAATGAATTTTGGTATATTTTTTATTTATTTTTATTATATTTTATATAAAAAATATATCAATTTTAAATATATTTCACTACAAAATTAATTGACCAATAGGATGGAGACAAGTGTCTCCATCCTATTAGCCAAAGCAATGGGTTGAGAGGAGACCCATGTGGTTGAATGGGGGGGCTGGTCGACCGAAATTTATCCATTTTCCAGATTTTGTTTTCAAACGTGGCATGCGACCACTTAGTAAGTGGTCGCCGTTAGGTGTAGTCTTAGTCCCTCTCGTCGTCGTCACGGTGTCGCCATCTCCATCTCCCCTCCCTTGATCTCAAGTCTCATCTCTCTCAGTCTCTTTCGTCGTCATCGCGTGTCATCGAGCAGTCTCCCAACTCTCAAGTCTCAACTTCACCTGCTAAGGAGGAGCAGACGACTAGCCTCAATTTTGACACTTCGCCATAGATAGTTGTAGTTGAAATGTATATGTCTCTCAAATTCTTTTTTTTTCTTTGTATTTTTCTTATTTTGGGTTTGATTTTGAGTAGTAATATTATGATGAATTGATGCATTTTATTTGAATGTTTTCCTCTGTGTAATGTTATGATGAAGTGATGCTTGGATGAATCTCTAGGTTGCATTTTTGTTTTTAGATAAATAACAGTTCTCGATATTAACTTAAGTTTGGAGCGCCATCTTTGCAAAATTTATAATGTTATGATTTAGATATGAAATAGTTGTCTTCTGCAGTCGTTCATAAATACAAGACATTTCATAAGAGAGGATCTAGAATTTTAATTGCGACATACAAATGAGAAGGGCAGGGAAGCAACTGTCTATGACTTCAAAAGTTCAAATAATCAAAGCTGCAGTTATTTTCTTTTGGAATTTCTTGGACCATTTTTCACACACTTTGGTTGACTTGAAGTCTCCTACAGAGATAGGTTTTATTTGATTTTTTCCTCTGTGTTACCCTTATGGCTTTATGTATAAATACTCTGTCTCTGCTCCCCCGGTCTAGTCTTTCTCTAGAACCCCTTGCTCTCTGAATTTTGTCGTTGGGGCTTGGAATTGAGAGCTGAAAATTCTGTAATCATGTTGGTGTATCAAGATTTGCTCAATGGTAGTGGTAAATTATTCTCTATTTTTTGTTTAAATTTTAATTTGAATTTGTGGGTTGTGAACTTGTGATGAATCTCAATGTTAGTAGCCAGATCTATTTGTGAAATTTATTGTTCTTTTCAAGTGGGTTTTGTTTATTTTTTTTTAGTTCAATTTTGTAGTTGGGTGCTAGACATCTATCAATCCAACTTTTGGAAATTTCATGATTTTTTATTGATTTGTTTTGTATTCATCACATTAACTATTGTTTGAAATTATGGTGGAAAGTGAATGAGCCTAGATTTCCAATTCTTTCTCAAGTGGTTCGAGATATTTTGACAGTTCCTATCTCTACTATGGCATCATAATCTACATTTAGCACTGAAAAATGAGTACTTGATCCGTTTAGGAGTTCATTAACTCCTAAAGTGGTACAGTCTCTCGTTTGTGGTCAAGATTGGCTTCATAAATCTTTGACTACGGTTGATATTGAAGAAACTATAGAAGATGTTGACAAAATTGAAAAGGTAATATTTTATTTGTGTATTGTATTATTTTTAATGGTTACTACTTTATTTGATTCTCTTTTTCAATTGTAGGTTTGCGGAGTATAGCAATAGAATCTTCAACTAATTAAAACTTCAGTTTCAAGTGAATCAAGGCTCAAGATGTTGGAAACTTGTTTCTCATTGTTTTACTCTTCAAGACATCAAAATGATCAAGTCTCAAGACTCAAGCAGTCAAGCTCCAACTTTATTTTGTTGGAATTTTACTTTGTTGGACTTTTCTTAATGAATTAATGATGGTGGAGTTGTGCTTTCTTTGTTGGATTGGATATTTGGATGATTGTATTATATTATTGTCTTGGACTCTTTGTTTTATGTCTTATTGTCTCGGTTAGTTGGTTTATGTGGATTTATTTATTATTTTTGGGATTAAATTTATGTTTTCTGATTACTCGATTATTTCGGTTCAATTAGCTTCTTTATATAATTCATAAATGTTTAAGGAGATATCAAGAGCAAGCAACAATACAAAAATATTTAAATTATCAAGAAATGATCAGATTAAAAAAAACATACCAAAATAAAAATAAAAAGCAATCTGTAAATTAAAAAAAATAAACCGACCTTAACTTTTTGTAGTCGGTGACGGCGCTGTGACTTTTCCGGCTGGCAGAGAGAGAGAGAGAGAGAGAGAGAGAGAGAGAGAGAGAGAAAGAGAGAGAGTTAACTGAGGCATGTGGTCGGCGGCGGAGGCATTGAGGCGAGGCGACAGAGGCATGTTGTGCGACGAGGGGAGAGAGAGAGAGAGAGAGAGAGAGAGAGAGAGAGATGGATTGCTAGGGTTCTCCGACTGAGGCGTGTTCACTACTAGGGTTCACGATCGATTTGGGGGAAATGAAAGTGAAGCCTCGATTATTTTTTCATATCAGAAAGTTAACGATGGACTGCGACGGACATACACCATCGTTAAATTTAATTTGATTTAAAAAATTAAAAATTTGAATTTTAATGACGGATACAATCCGTCGTTAAATTCAATCTGATTTAATAAATTGAAAAATTTAATATTAATGACGGACACAATCCGTCGTTAGATTTATTCTGATTTAATAATTAGAATAATCTAATATTAACGATAGATCCAATCCATCGTTAAATTTAATCTGATTTAATAAGTTTAAAAATTAAATATTAATGATAGAAACAATCCGTCATTACCTGTAATGATGGTCAGTCCGTCTTTATTCCGTTGTTAATCTTACACGCGAAACATTCCCGCACTTTTTAATGTCTGAAAAGTGTAGTGACAGAAAGTCCATCGCTAAACGATCGCAACTAACGACGAAAATTGATCCGTCTCTAATATCCGTCGCCAGACCGTGATTTTTTTATAGCGTAATAATATTTCAGTTTATTCGGTTTTGCATTGTTCGAGCCGAAACTGACCGTATTAACTGAATGCTCACTCATATTTACTCTATACAATACAACAATATATTCACAAAAGTGAAACATCAAAGTAAACTACCAGAATTCGACAATTCCACAGCTAACAACCCAAAGGCCCCAAACATTAACAAAATTTAAACTCCAACATCAAAGTAAACTATCAGAAGTCTAAAACATCAATTTAGAGTCTGAAGACTTCAAGTCTTCCAAGTATTCAAAATTACATTCATTAAAAAACATCAAGTCTCCAAAATCCAAACAACAAACACCAAAGTCATCAAGATCTTATCTTGATCAACTGATCTCTGATCAAGTCTCCTTTCTCATTACATCCTTTAAGCCTTCAATGAAAAAATAAATAATATCAATAAAAATCTAAAACTTATAAGTTAAAAGAGAAGCAAATATAAATTTAACAAAACTTCATCATGTTTTTCAAGGCTAGCCAAATTTTCATCAATCATTGTCCATTGTTTTGAACGTTTCATCCAGTCTTGACCACATACAAGAGCTTCCACAAGTTTAGTACTTAAAGAGCTCCTAAAAGGATCAAATAGTCTACCTCCGGTGCTAAAGGCGCACTCCGAAGAGACATTAGAGATAGGCATCGATAAAATATCTCGAGTAAGATGTGAAAGAACATGAAGCCTACATTGGTGTGTATCCCACCACTTCAATATATCGAAATCATCCTTTCATTTTTAAGAGCTTTCTCACTGAGGTAGATTTCCAAATCATTGTTCAAGTCACCATCTCCACATGCATCCAATTATCTCTTGTATCTATCACTTCTTGTATATTTCACTTTCTTCAAAGGAGGAGGTGCCACATCTTACTCTTGAATGACTACACCACTTTGAGATTGAGGTCGGTGTAAAAATTGATAATGCTCATACAAATTATCAAAGCACCATTCACATCTAGTGCCAACTTTGCACCTTCGATATTCCCACATCATTCCTTAAAATAATAGGAAACAAATGTAAACTTATTGATAAACTCGGGGATTTCATGCATTTCGGGCGTTTTTCTACATTCATCTTGAGTTGATTGCATGTGTTTTGTGACCTTTTGAGATAAGTTTGTTATATGTTTGTGTGGTCACAGATTTATCAAGTTTTGACAGGAAAATCACTAATTGGGGATGAGTTTTGAGGTAAACGAAGTGAAGGTTGGAAATGAATGCCTAAGTTGGGATCAAGAAGGTGAAATGAGATCGAAAAATGAAGTATCGAGCGACACAAAGAGAGCACGGACCGTGCTCCACCTTGCACGGCTCGTGCTCCCCTTTAACGATGGTTTTGAAGCGTAGTGGAGGAGCACGGACCATGCTCCACTCTCGACCAGCATGGGAATTTTAAGCAACAAAGAGCACGGATTGTGCTCAACTCGGTGATACCCGACGGATTCTTTTTTGGACCAAGTTTTCTTTCCTTCCATGGGCTTCAGTTACCACCAGTATTTAAGGCCTTGCTTTAGACGAAATTTGCACCACTTTTTACCCTATTGAAGAACAGAGAAAGCACGAGACGGCAGAAGAACACGAATAGCAACTGATATCAAAGATTCAACACGTCATAAGTTATTTTATGATTTTTAGTTTATGTTAATTATGTTAGCTTTGATTGTCAGATTATTTTCCATAGACTATAATTTAACGACGAGAGGCTAAACAATTAGAGATTCTAGGGTTTGACACAATTATGAATATTTGTGATTTCGATTAATTTTATTGTTCCATTTCTTTATCTACTTATGTTTCTTTGTGTTTATTGTCTTGTGAATTTGATTGGCCATCAAGTGCGCATGTATAGTTAATTGATTATCACTCGAGAGATGTTAATTATTTGACAGAGTAGGAATGCATAACGTGGGCTTGCTAGATCGAGAGATTGGTAGGTAGTCGCGGGGAGATTAAATCCTGCAGATTGAGAGTTAAACAATAATTTGAGATTGAGAGATGAATTTCGGTATTTAATCTACATCTAGAACTTACTCGAGAGAGAAGGACTAGATAAATTAGTGATTTTCCTGCGGATTTAGGAATTAAATTTGGTTTAATTTATTAACTGAAATCATAAGTTCCATATACATGTATACCCTAGAATCCACTTCATTCCTAGATTTTTCTGCTTGAGCTTTTGTATTCATGTTCTTCCTATTAATTAATTTTATCATTTTGTTTAATTTTATTTAGTTAAAATTCAAAACTCTGATCTGGTTATCTAGATAAAGTGGAACAATTAAAATTAAGTACTTAGTTTAATTACATAGCTAGTCTCCGTGGATACGATATTTGTTCTCAATAGTATTTTGCTGCAATTTACCTCGTATACTTGCGAGTCATTTTTGAGTGAAATAAAAGAGCGAACACTTATACCTAGGATCAATCACAACAACCAAGTAAATAAGCTTGTTCATCTTCTTACGATCCCCTCCAATATTTGTCCTATTTTTTTTGCATCTTCAAAGACATTTATTTTATATCCGGATTTGGACTATCTACCCACTCTCTCAACATATTTCCAATTGTGTCAATCTCATGATAAACCAAATGAGATGTCACATGGAGTAAGGCAGAAACCCTGAGTGTGAGTTCATAGAAGACAACCAATATCTCAACAATTGTCCTAACAACTTCCCAATCTGCAGGTTGAGGTACTCCATCTGCTAAGTCAACTCGAAAAATGGATCTTTACCCTCAAACCGTTCAAATGCCTTTTCAAATTTAAGGGTGACACTTAACATTAGATACGTAGAGTTCCATCTAGTTGGCACATCCAAACACAATAAAGATTTAGATTCTATACCTTCATCTTCACAACACTCTCTAAATCTAGTAAATCTTGAAGGAGATTGCCTCACATACCTAACAACCTCACGTACCCTCTTAATGGATTTATTTATGGTTTTCAATCCATCCCCCATAATCAAATTCACTACATAAGCGGTGCACCTCATGTGAAGGTGCTCCCTTTTAACAACATTACAACCCTGAGGTGTCAATCTCGTCTTCAAAAAGTTCACACAATTATCATTTGCAGTTATATTATCAACTGTAATTGCAAACATTTGTGCAATGTTCCAATCACGCAAACACCCATCAATTTGTCTACCCATTTCTTCACCTTTATGACTATCAACAACATAAAAATTGATGATCTTCTTATGAAGTACCCAATCTTTATCAATGTAATGAGCAGTGATGCACATATAATTAATTTTTTGCACAAAAGTCCATGTATCGGTAGTGATGAACACAGTAACCTTAGATGTTTTGAAAAACTCACGTAACTTATCTCTCTCATCTAAGTACAACTTATAAATATCTCTAGAGATGGTCCATCTTGAAGGAATGTTGAACTTGGGCTGTAAAGATGCGACAAAATCAATAAACCCTTCACCCTCAACATGTATAAATGGAAGTTCATCATTAACTACCATTTGAACTGATTTTTTCCTACAAAAATCTTAATCAAACTTCAAACAACTAAGACTACCACTGACTTCGCCCTCACGTGTATGTTTCAAAGATAATTGTTGTTGTTGGGCATCTACATTAGCAGGATTATGAATGCAACTATTGACGTAATGCTTCAGTGTGGATGTACCATATTTTTTCGATTCACAACAATAAGTCTTAGGCAATAGTCCCATTTGTAGCCTTGAATCTGGTGAAATGATCTCACACATCTGACCTTAGCTTATTTAATGTTGTTTCCTTCATCAATGTCACTGAAATTACTGCATCGGTGTTATTATGGGCAGTTGATTCTTCTAGATTTGGATTGAGAGGTAGTTCTTGTTCCATCAAGGGTATAGTTTTTTATGACATCTAAATAACAAAAACAAGATTAAAACAAATTTAAATAATTCAAGTTTTTCTGATTAAACCCTCACTCTATGTACTGAAAATAATCAAAATATTGAATTAAACCCTAACCCTAAGTAAATCAAATTTCAACTAACTATCGAAGTATTTAATCGAATCAAAGAACCTAACCCTAATAATAATCGAATCAAATAGGCCTAATTTTTTTTTAAAAAATCCAGAGAAGCTTACCTTAATGGGGTTGACGGAGAGAGAGAGCACTCGAGTCACTAGAGCGTGGACTGTGGAGAGTGAGAGAGCCGGAGACTCAGACAACGAGAGATGGAGAGACCAAGAGAAACGTGAGTGACTGAGTGAGACTGTGAGTTTGTGAGAGACAAAATGAGAATTGCGATTTGTGATACACTTGTTATTTCTTTATTTTATTTTTTCTTTATAATATATTATATTGAATATAAAATATATTATGTATTTAAATAGAATCGGTCGATTTGGTTAATCTGAAAATTTTCAAACCCAAAACCGACAATCGACCGATTCCTAATCGATAACTCTTGTATAAACCGACCACCTAACTACCTGTATACATCACCAAACCGAACCGACCGAAACCGATCGGTTCGATATCGGCTATCTCTATGCTCATCCCTAATTTTGGTGGTTATTTAAAAAGTGTTCAAATTCAAAATTATTGACAAAACAATACTCAATAAAAACTAATCATAACTAATGATACTTCACCTTAGATTTAATAGTTCTCCACATCAGAACTAATTAATGACATTGGACCTCTTAACCAATAATATTTCTATGTTCTTGCACTACAAGAATTATGCACATATGTAACACTAGATAGACAATGGTAATTTTCAATTATCGTTGCGTATGTGAAAAATACAATGGTTTTTGAAAAAATCGTTACGTATGTGCGTGCACCTTCTACTAAACATAACAGTAACATATATACCGTTTTGTATAATCTCACTATAGGTAACAATGTTGAATGTTACTGTTGTATAAACATATTAAAATTAAAGAGAAAATCATTTAATTATACTACATTTAATTTATTTTGATAAAATGAAAAGATTTGGAGCTTATATCTATCCCGCTCGATTCCTTCTTGCCCTTGAAACAAAATTTTCAAAATTGGAGCTCAGTTCCATTCTCGTCGGTAGTTGACACAATCACCGGGTAGTCTTGCCGGCAAGTCGGCGTATGTCTTCTCCTCGTCCCCCTCCTCTCTCTCTATTTCTACCGTTCAATCCCCTCTTTGCCCTAGATTCCTTCTTGTCCTTTGAATTTTTTTTTTCAAATTAGCACTTAATTCTATTCTAACCGATAGCTGACATAGTCATCGATGATCTCGCTTAGATCTGAGCAAGTCAGTGTCGGTCTTCTCCTCGTCTTCTCTAGATCAATTCTTTCCGCTTAATCCCCTCCGTGCCCTAGATAAATCTCGCTTATCATCAGTAGCTGCGGAGATGGTGAATATCAAACCCAGTTGGCAATAGTTCTCATAGTGTAGTGCAGATATCTGATCCATAATTCCAGCTTGAGCACTTAGAAAAATTTGAAAAAAAATGTGAGTGATATTCTCGACTCCATCTCTTTCTAACCATTTTTAGTTTATTTTTTACTTCCATTTCTTGATTCTCTCTCAAATTTATAGGGTAATAACTCATCATCTTGTGAAATAATAGAACAGAGATTTTGATTTCAGAAGGTAATAACTCATCTCATTTTTCAACTGATTTGATTTCTGGTTTATGTGACTCTCAATTATGTTGGGAATTTCGTTGTGAGTTCGGTTGGTGCTTTACTTTTATTTATTTTGTTTTCATTATATGTGTTGTTCTTGGAGCTCCCGCTGTGTGGCTGACATCAATTATCAATTTGTTTCTTTATGAGTTGTTTAATCTGAATTTTAATTTGTTGAATTAATTTCAACTGATTTAGATTTTTTTCTACAATTCTAATCATTCTCATTGATACAACACTTTTTATCAGCGTGTGTGTGTATGTGTGTGTGTGTGAGAGAGAGAGAGCAGCTACTAATTACAAAGTAAGTACTAAAATTGAGCTGATAACTTACTCAGTAAAGATGAGCAGCGAGTGTAGTTAGAAATTTATAGATGGAAAAAAAGAATTTATACTTGGAAATGGGTGCTTTGAATCGTCTCTCAAATATGTTTGATTGATCTAGTGGCCATTCCAAGATTAAGATACGCAAACATCTTAAGGTTTTTGCCTTTATCTTCTTTCCATTTTCCAAAGCATATGTGCGTGTGTGTCTATTTGTGTTTTGTGTGAAAATAATTCTGGTATATTATATATACTATTATCTATTTGCGTATGTATATTCTCATGTCTTTTTTGTGGCTAAATTAATTAGAAAGAAGATCTGAGTTCAGATCTACTACATGAGATGAAACAACAAAGTTATTGGCTTTTGACAGTGAACCATTTAGTTAGTTATTCCTTATTTCTTGACACTCGGTCCAGCATCCATACACACCCGGTGTCTACGACAGGAAGGCCCCTGCTGGCTACGTGTTGTATTCAGACGACCTTCATGTCTCGCAGCTTGTATGAGCCACCTCTACTGAAATTCGCTACACCACAGCTTTCAGTAATGAAAACCTACAGCATGTGCCATCATGTGATGATCTCCACTAGAATATCATAGCATTGTTGAGGTTGCATGCATGTTTGCTTGTACTGATGATTGTTGATTGTATGCATATTGCAAATTACAAATTGATCGAGAAAATTTCACTTTTGGTCCCATAGGACACGCCTTGCTCCCCTTTTGATCCCAACAGTGTCGATTTTGGTCCCAAATCTTTGAACTGTCAATTTTGACCTCGTCATGACGGTTTCCATTAAATTTACTATTAATTTTGGTCCCATTTCACTATCAATTTCAGTCCCAAATGAAAATTTAACCAAATCACAATAACATTAATTGGAGTGAATTTCATAACTTTTTTGCCATGCTTTTGGAGGGAAAGTTTCACAGATTTTGAGGAGCATATGTAACAGACTAAATCACCATATCAGTCTTAGCTTTACCATGAATACATATTAAACACACTTGTGCTGAATAAAGAAAGTGTGCACAATTCAGTCCTCTTCTCTGTATCCTACACTACACATTTTTGCTACCAAACATTGTAGCTATGGCCAAATCCAGAAACTCTCAAAATTTACCAAAGTTCAAACATGAAACCAAACCGCACGAAATTCTTCATGGAACGTGTTCAGCCGAGTTTTCAGGTTTGGTGTCCTAAAGCTTGCATGGATGAGGGTGGCTAAGAGGCAGAGGTTAAGAGAGAAGTTAGATCTACATAAATATGTTCAACCCGGAAAAGTATCAGAAAGTGATGGGTTAATTTACCAAGAAGACCAATAGCTAATGCCCACAAGACAGTAATGATGCCACAAGAGAGAAACCAAAGGATGCAGCTCATTGCAGGGAGAAAGATTACATCATATTACCACCATCAATCTGTTACTTATGAATTATGGATAAAGAGGCTTAAAAATCTCATACCTGCAGAAAATACCGAGACAAATACCCATCGAGGCCATCCACATATATGTATGGCTCGTTTTACAGATGGGCGCCCACGGATAACAGGCATGAGAAATTATAAGCCCAAGTAAGGAGCACAATCAAATGCTTAGAAATTTTAGAGCTGCAATGCTACTTACGTAAGGTGAGGTCTCATTTTGGCAGCTAAATGTGGAGAAACATGTCTTACCGTTCTTGTGACTTTTTCATTAAAAGTGCCTGCAAAGCTAAATGGCCATATATCCAGCAATGTAAGAAAGCAGAGAGCAATGAGAGTGACTCCAAGAGGAGTAACATATGTACTAGTTCTAGCTCATTTCAATATCCAGAAAACTAAATAAAGCATAAGAACATTCAAGAATGTAGACTTGTTAATCACTTCAAAATGAAATCAGTTATTATACGACTACTAAAGAAAAAAGTAAAAATATTTGAGGATGGGAGCACACATCATAGCCAACTTAGCAAAAAAATATACACGGACTCTGGTCTGATGATGACACATCATAAAGACTGTGTTGCTGAGAATAATGCAGGTATTAAAACAGTGTAACTGAGCTGTCTGAGCATCCATACCTATCATTTAGAAAAGCAATGCCCAGAGTTGCCATTAGAGCAGCAACAATTGCCAGTGGCCTCCTAAGAAACACCATCCCTAAAACCAACATGCATTGTGATCTATTAATAATTCAGGCTAGCAGAAATAGATAACCATGTAAGCAGGTACACAGACAAGTATCCGCCACCATCATTAGCTCTCTCACCAAGAATGAAAATAATCATGATGAAATAATTGGTTCGGTAACTGCAAACATAAGATCATAAATACAAAAACTGAGTTAGAATTATGAAAAAAACAGCTCGAGAAAGTGTTTTCACACCATTACTGAAAAACACAAACAATTCAACCGCCATTATTCAGCTCCACAACAAATCACATGCGTAGATTGTATCCAACAAAAAATACACATCATTTAAACTTTCTTCTTTATATTGCATGCTTTCCCAACAAACCTTATTAACAACACATTCAATACTGAGCCAATATAAAAAAATTCAAAAAATTAAATCGATCACAATAAGGAAAAGGATCACACTAGTAGAGGTTGCATTTGAGGTGACTGTTCCATTTGGAAAAAAGTATGTGAATATCTGTACTGATAGTCTAACATTAATCCATTTGACATCGACTCGATCGTTGGTGTCGGAATCTGGGAGCATCAAGGAACATCGGAATCTCGGACTAACAACCATAAATCACCAAAATTCACTGACAACAAAATCAATTCTACAATATACTTGAAACTTTTACCTAATTAAATGAAAAATAATTAATGGGAACAACCATTTAGCCAATCTACTAAAACCCACTTCAAATCCACTACCATTTACACACACACGCACCGCACACAGCAAAGTTGCAGGACAAATTAAGATCTGAAAATTTGAAAAATGGAGCTAAATCGCGCAGCTATCATAAGCAGAAAATGAAACTCGCCGAGAGTAGTCCAATTTAGGATTTTCCGAATTTTGGATCAAACTGCAGCGGTGAAAATGCGCGTTGAACTATAAATTAGGACGAAGTAGGTGTTGGAGGTGTTGTGGAGCATGGTGGTGGTGAGGAGGCGGCCGGCGGCGGAGATGAGGGTGACGGGAGGAGCGCTGGGTACACTTGGAGGGGAATTTGGTGATGATTTTGTGAGATCAAATTTGGGAATTCTTCAGAAAATGTGTGTGATATGTGAAATTAGGGATTTTGGCTCGATTAGGTTAGAATCTTGACTAAAACGAGTGCACGTGAGTCACGTGCGACAACTCTCCGTTATTTGGCTTAACAGATGTTAAAATTTGAGGGACTAAAATTGATACCATTAAACCTATGGGACTAAAAGTGGACGATTTTTTTTTGAAAAAGGACCAAAATCGACACTGCTGGGACCAAAAGGGGAGCAAGGCGTGTCCTATGGGACCAAAAGTGAAATTTTCTCCAAATTGATCCGTCGTGATTGAGTAGTTTAGCTATTTGATTGTGATTGTGGATCTGTGATGTTTGATCAAGATGTTTAGTGTTGTTGCAATTTTTTGCTCTCGTGTATGAAACATGGCACCAGAAATAAGTGAACAAAGCCATAACAGAAACATAAACTATCTTAATATTTCTTAACTATTGGTTGATTATGTTAGAAAAGGGCATTCATTGCAAATGAAATGTAATAGCCCATCTGCATAATTCATTGACAAAGAATGGTAAAAAAGAATACTATGTATAATATATATGAATGACTTTCTCTGCAGATGAGGCTTCTGCTTGCCTTGTATGTTAGTTTCTTGGACTGGAATTCTTTAACTTGAATCCATCTTTAACTTTTTGGTTTAAATTTTTTGTCATTTCAAAGAATTGTAGTAACGTATTAGGTATGGATTACAACAATATGTTAGATTTAATTGGCTTAGAATTGAAAAGAAAGTTGATTTGTCTAACTAGTCTGTTTGCTGTTACAGTCTAACGGTGCCCCACAAGCAGTAGTTGTTGCTGATTAGAAGTTGGTCTTTGAAGGATTTAAATCTTTCTCTGATAATAATATTCATGGTGACAATCAGTTACATCTAGCAAACAATGATGATTCTCACAAAATGATCACATGTTTCTTTAGAGAAAATATATATTTACTTTTTGGTTGTTAAGGTATTTGAATATTTGTGTTACTTAGTTTGGCTCTATACTTACATAATGAAAGTTTATAAAATCATTAATTGATTCTTGTTTTGGTTCAACTTTTTAATTTTGGCCTTGCAATTATGGGAGAGAACTTGAAGAAGACTAAAATCAAGCTTTCAAGAACTTCAGGTTTGTTGGGTTTCATGAACTGGTAAGCTCTAACTCCTTCTAATCTCAGGTTTTCTGCTAATCAATAAGTAAAGTTCTTGATACAAAATCATTTGAATTGAATTGTTTGACAATTTTGATTTGGTGCTCTATTTTATATACTTGATATGTTGGGATTCTTAAATTGGTATAATAATTTTATCTTAGCATCTTTTAATTTTTTTTATTCATTAATGGTTTTGAGAATATGTTCATGTTCTCACTTCAAATTTAATTGCACTAATTACTGAATTATATATGAATGATTATTTTATCCATTAAGCGACTATTCAATCTAATCTTGTTATTTTATGCATTAAAAATTTCATTGGTTGGTTCATCTAAGCTTATTATTTGGATTTAATAATAAATTGCCTATAGAGTATCAATAAAATAGGTTGAAGCACTCGGTGAAATTAAGGCATTGATGAATTTAATTGTGGATTTTACTTCCTTGAGGATTTTTTCCTAAATCTGAAATGTATTGTACTCGTTATGGAAAAGCCTCCCCGTTCGCCCATTCCAGATTGTACGGATGTCAGACAAATTTGATATCAAGACACTTGTACCTGAATATGAGTGCTAAATTAAAATTAGAAAATATCCGAGCATAAACATTAATTGATATCTCTATTTTGGGAGACTGCATAAAACTTAGGGAACACATATATGGTTAATATATAACTCCTGTTGCTATATATACTACATATCAAGATTCCATTTCAATTTCTATTGTTTACATGCATGCATCTTTAATTTGTTCAATATGTGAAAGAACAGGAGATTTATATCCATGAAATTGAGTAAAAATAAGTTAGTAGAGTTACTCAGTTTATGTATTCTTGATTGCTTACTTCTGTGTACTTCCTTTATTACATGGCAACTAGCATAACAACTTATATTTAGTTTCAGAAGATGCGATATTCTGAAGATGAGATCAATGAAGTTCGGCTAGGATGAACAAATTCTGTGAGCGATCATTTATAGGATCAAAGTATCTTGAATTTCTATCTACAAGTAGCTATATTGGAGGAGATTGGATGCATTGTAATTACTTGCAATAATCATTTTTTAGATTTTGTTTATAACTCTTCTAGAGCTAGCTTCTTTGTATTAGATATTAGAAATGATTTTGAATTTTAATGTTTTATGTCATCTTAACACGTTTTTGTATAATATTTCATCATATTGTATTTTCGGATGATCTATGAATATATTGTATTTTTGGATAATATTTAGTCATGTTTTGGATTATTTTTTATTATAATTATAATTATTATATTATGATGCACAACTGGCAAAAAAAAACCATAAAAAATATTATACAATGGCAATAATAGAACTAAGTGTTATATATAATGATTGTATACAGCAGTAATGAAAAACTTTTACATAAAATATTAATATACAACGACAAATTTCATGTTTACAATGGCAAATGCCATTGTATATGATGATTTTATACAACGGTAAAAGAAATTATACCGTTATCTAAAGTATATATACACAACGGTAATGAAAAAAACTATTACATATACTATTAATATACAACGGTAAATTTCATGTTTATAACGGCAAATACCGTTGTATATGATGATTTTAGACAACGGTAAAAGAAATTATACCATTATCTAAACTTTATATACACAACGGTAATATAAAAAACCGTTACATATATTGCTCATATACAACGGTAATAATAAAATACACAACGGTATATTACCGTTGTGTATAATGAGAATACACAACGGTGATTCTTCGTCGTATAAAGTGGGAGTATAGACAACACCACTATATACGACGGTAGCGAAAATGAATAGACAACGGAGATTCTCCGTGGTGTATGACATTTTTTCTTATAGTGTTGGTTCAATAATTAATGTTTAATCACCGATAATATCATATGATACTTCTTCTCCTAGTTAATGATAATTCGTTCTATAAGAAATGATACTTCACCTCAAAACTAATAATACTTTACCTTAGTGCTAATAATATTGCACCTTATAGCTAATGATACTTTTATGATCTTGGTTCAACAATTAATATTTAACCACCGTTAATATCATATGATACTTCGTCTATGAGTTAGTGATATTTATCTCATAACTAATGATACTTCACATCAGAATTAATGATACTTTGTCTCAAAATTAATGATATTTCATCTTATGGTTAATTAGTTCTTGGTTTAATAAATAATATTTTTCTATCATAAAAATAACATTTTCCTCATAATAAATGATACTTTTGTCTATGGTAAATAATAACAACTAATAATTTTGTATCATAAGCATATTTATCGACTAATAATTAAATAAAAATATAACGACGGAATATTTCCGTCATTAATAATTAAAAAAATAAAAAAAACGGTTTAAATTTTTTTTTTATATTTTTTGATTGTTTTGTTTTTTTTTTAATTTTGATTATTGTTTGTAAATAAATTATTAAAGAACTTTAATAAACACGTAAAATAATATATATAAATCTCTAATAAAATACATAAAATGTCATAAAATGTAATAAAAGTGTATAAAATACAAATAATAATAGTAATGTGAACATCAAGATGGAGGAGGGCCCCTAAACTGCGCCCGCATCAGCTCGAACATCTCGGCCTGCTGGCGTATCATCTCCTGCTGCTGATCGATCTTCTCCTGCTGGGCTTGGAGAAGCGCTGCCTGTGCGTCCATCTGTTGGCGAAGAGCCGCCTGCGGAGAGCCCTGATGGCAGCCTGAGTGTCGGGCTGTGGAGGAGCTGCAGATGAGACGCTAGGAGTTGAATAACTCCATGATCGGCTGCCGAGCCCAAACACTCGATTCTTCTTCGAGTGTCGGCGGGCAGCATCGACATATACAGCGCTCATGTCCACTGGTGGTGGCGCCTCATCTGTGCCAGGAGTCGGCTGGCTCAACTCCTCAACCCGAGCAAATACATCAGCCTATTCACAAAATCAAATAAGAATGATTAAATATTTAATTTCTATGTTATTAATAAATTTATAAATATTGATAAATTAACTTACAACTATACGAGCAGAGATGGGATCTGTGTGGGATCCATCAGGATTTTCGTGCAGCCTCCTGAATGTCTCCCACGCCACGTCATTGGGCTGCACACCCTTCTCCATAGCCTATTGAATAGACATGTTATCACACACATATTAAAAAAAATAATAATAATAATTTAATTGCATACCAAAGCCGCAGCATGTGCAACTGCACTCCGAGAGCCTCCTCGATGCTTCACAATGCCTGTGCCTGGACCATCGGGCTCACTCAGATGATTCTTCGATGCGATGACCGACTTCTTCTTGAAGGCATCACTGTCCCAATGCGCCTTGAAGCCATCCCACATCTCAGGAGGCATGAATGGAGGGCAGCCCTTGGTCCTATCATTCTTGAAGTAATGGACCATGTCCTTGTATCTCTGAGGAGCCCTGATCTCCCATGCTGCCCAAATGCCATCCTCCAAAGTGGGATCCCAAAACCACTCCTTCTGCAACATATTGAAAACATATGAAAATACTAAACTTATATAACATTTTAAAATAAAATATATAATAATAAGATACCCGAAACTCCTCCCTATATGCCTGCCTCCTCTCAGGGGGCACCATCTTCCAGGTGTAGCCTCCCGGATGCAAATACTTCTTGAAGCTGGATGTGATGGTGGCTGAGGTGGGATAACTCGGCATCAACTCGCTTCCAAATGTACAAAATAATAAAGATATTAGAATATATTAGAATAATATAAATAATAATCTGTAAAAAAAATATTCCACTATCTAAAGAAATCATACCCATCCTGAAGCCAACAACGACGATGACCCAGTGCATCAACATCGGGCTGTGACGATCCGACCAGTGAGATATGGCCAACTGGACCGCTCAGGTCCACAGAGGACGATGATGAACCTCTAGCTGAAGTACTACCGCCTCCCTGCATCTGCAAAATCATATCGACATTAGTTTATGAAGTTAGCAAATTTCAATGGTACTAAGTACCTGAATAAGAAAACATCTATATATCAAATAAGACCAACCACACTAATCATCTATTTCATCATCATCACTGATGCTGTTATCTGATAAATCGATCTCTGGTTCTATATCTTCTTCATCATCTTCTTCTTCTTGAATATCTATTACCCCACCATCTGGATGATTTGGTATAGGATCGTCATCTATTGTGAGGGTATTCAAACCATCAACTTCATCCTCTTGAAAGGCTGAGGTTATGATTGTATTATCATCCTTTGATGGTACTTCAACATTAGTACGAGCCTTTATTTTGCAAACTGCCCACCAATCACTTTGAGAGCGATTTAAACTTGGGTATTCACAGTAACACACTTGGATTGCTTGTTTAGCAAGCACAAATGGATTAGATCCTGAATACTTACGCTTATGATTTATAGAAACCATTTTATAGTCAGGATGCATATTTGTTCCTTGTGTTGATTTATCAAACCACTCACATTTAAACAACATTGTCTTCTTAATAGGCAGACCAGTGTATTCCAACTCAATCACCTCTATCAATCGCCCGTAATATTCAGTGTGTGTCCCTTTAATGCAGACTCCACTATTCATTATAGCTCGCTGGGAGCCGTGGGCAATTGTGTGAAATTTGTATCCGTTAATAAAGTACACATGGTAGACATTAACGGAACGAGAAGGCCCACTTGAAAGATCACGCATGATCTTGTTGACATTATTAGTTGGATCTTGTGCCTGTTACAATGGAAAACTTTATATTATGTTACAGTTTGCTTAGGTATACTTACATTAAGGTTTTCGGATATCATATACTTACATATTTGGCGAACCAGCTCGCAAATTCTTTATCTATTCGTTTTTCAATATCTTCCATTGAGATATTCGGGCACGATACTTTCAATTGGTCAACAAACACACTTCAAAAAATTAAGCATGGATTAGAATTTGGTGGAAAAACAATAACACATTTTAAACAGTTCACATGCTTACGTTGTGTACGGTTCAACTTCTGGACAATTAAGCAACACGTAAATCTGTGCTGCAGCATACTCGTTATCTGTCAAATATCTTTTTGACATTCTTCCAGATGGTCGACCGTGCTGCTTGAAAATCGACAGATTTGTTACACTGTCATCTTGTGCGTCTCCAAGACCTTCATAATTACGAGGCATGTTTCTATGTCTCGTTTTTACAAAATCTTCAAAATAATACGAACAAAAGGTCGAAGCTTCTTCCACCAAGTAAGCATTGCAGATAGAGCCCTCAACTCTTGCTTTGTTTCGGACGTTGTTTTTCAACTTCCTCAAGTACCGTTCAAATGGATACATCCATCGATACTGTACCGGCCCAGCAAGTCTGGCTTCATCAGCCAAGTGGACAGGTAGATGCTCCATTGAGTTAAAGAAACTTGGTGGAAAAATGCGTTCAAGTTTACACAATATGATTGGAATACTTTCATGCAACCGACACACATCATCAACAGTGATACTTCTGGCTGTCAAATCCTTGAAGAATAAACTCAATTCTGTGATTGCCTTCCAAACATTGGAAGGAAGAAGTTCAGCAAATGCAATCGGGATAAGACGTTGCATGAACACGTGGCAGTCATGGCTTTTCATGCCAAACATTTTCAATTTTCTCATATCCACACATCTGCTCATGTTGGACACGTACCCATCTGGAAATTTCAACTCTCGAACCCATTCAAATAAGATGTTCTTCTCTTTCTTGTCCAACGTATAACAAGCCTTTGGATAATTGCCTGTGGACTCGTTCCGTTTTAGCTCTGGTCTTGAACAATACATATTCAACTCTTCTCTAGATTTGGAGGTATCTTTTGTCTTCCCCTGCAAATTCAACACAGTATTGAATAGATTATCAAACACATTCTTTTCAATGTGCATGACATCCAGATTATGACGAATCAACAGTGAGCTCCAGTATGGAAGATCCTAAAAAATACTTTTCTTTTTCCACCCACAACCTTTGGAAATTGTCACATTATCATTATTCTCTGTGACTTTTTGAAGACCTAATGCTTCAATGCGAGCCAGAATTTCATGTCCCGATCTCATCTCTGGAGGTCCTCCATTCACCACTTTGTTTTTTAAGAATGCTTTTTTATTTTTTCGGAAAGGTGGTTTGCAGGCAAGAATTTACGATGGTTATCAAACCATGATTGTTTACCACTGCATGATAAGGTGAAGGCGTCAGTAGACTCCATACAGTGTGGACATGCCAATCTTCCAGCAGTGCTCCAACCAGATAACATGGAGTAAGCGGGAAAATCACTAATTGTCCATATCAATGCTGCTCGCATCTGAAAATTCTGTTTCAATGAAACATCATATGTAGGCACACCAACCTCCCACAATTGAATCAATTCAGATATCAAAGGTTGTAAAAATACATCCAACTTCTCTTTCGGATTACGTGGCCCTGACACTAATACAGTTAGGAACATGTACTGCTCTTTCATACACATCCATGGGGGTAAATTATACGGTGTAATGATGACAGGCCACGAAGAATACTGTTGTCCTGATTGCCCAAATGGTTGGAACCCATCAGTAGATAGACCCAACCTAACGTTACGTGCTTCAGAAGCAAATTGAGGAAAAATTGTGTTCAGATGTTTCCATGCAGGAGAGTCTGCTGGATGTCGCATTACTCCGTCATCAACAAATGATGCATGCCACCGCATATTCTTTGCTGTTGCATTAGATGCATACATCCTCTGTAACCTCGGAGTGAGTGGAAAATAATACATCTTCTTGTGTGCAATAGTGGTCTTCTGTCTTTTTTGCGAACGGCGACTCGTTTCCTTGAAACGGGGATGACCACAGAATTTGCATTCAGTCAATTCACTATCAGCAGCCCAATAGATCATACAGTTGTTGAAACAACAATCGATCTTCTCAACAGGTAGCCCCATACCCCGTAGTAATTTCTTTGTGGTGTAGAAATTATCAGTTACCAAATTGTTCTCAGGAATAATCTCTTTCATTAATTGAGTTAGCTGATCAAAACATCTCTCTGACATGTTATTCTTAGATTTCATGTTCAGTAGACGAGCAACGAGTGACAATTGAGAATGGTTCTGACAACCCGGCCACAATTCTTTGTCTGCGGCCCTCAACATGTCATAAAATCGCTGCGCTTCTGGATTTGGGGCCTCCTCGGTATGATCATCGACATTGATGTTGATATGCGGACCAGCAGCATCCATTACCATGTTCTGGTATGTATTCACTCCATCCTGACCACCCAAATTCTGATCGGTGTCCGGATGCACCTGTTGTTCGCCTTGATAAATCCATACACGATAATTGTGCACAAATCCTTTCTTTGCCACGTGTAGTCTAACGGTAGACGGCGTTTGGAATGGAATGTTCTTACACTTACGACATGGACACTTAATCTTGTCTACACTCATGAAGGACGGTTGATTGCAGGAAAACTCGATGAAAGCATTTAGTCCATTAAGGAAGTCCGGATTCAAAGCACCATTCTGAAGGTATCGCCGGTACATCCATTCACGATCTAGACTCATTGTAGAAGGCCAATTTCTAGAATTTTTGATCGTAAAATACGCATTGATTATCGTTCAATTAAAAATAAAATAATTCATTAAAAAAATAGCGCTGACTTTTTAAAAATTTTTGGCAGCACCTATGTGAATTTCCTAGTCCCAAGTTCTCGACTCTACGCTAATTGATCTATGTTCTTCTAATCGATTCAAAACAACAATACCAAGAAAAACCAACAATTCAATAAAGAGGGATCCAGGGGCCCTCATCCCATTTAACATAATTGACATACTCAGCATAATAAATCCATACATATATAACATACTTAGCCTAAATTGCCCAAATAAATTTAACATAATTAATTGACATCTAAATGCATAAATAACATACTTAGCATGCTAATTGCCTAAATAACAAACTTAATTAGCCTAAATTTGCCAAATAAATTTAACATAATTAAATGACATATAATTGCAAAAAAAACATACTTAGCATGCTAATTGCGTAAATAACATACTTAGCCTAAATAACATACTTAGCATAAATTGACAAAATAAATTGCAAAATAAATTGATCTATGTTCTTCTATTTTTTAAATTGACAAAATAAATTGACATAAATTGACAAAATAAATTGACAACATTAATATATTTAACATGCATATTACAAGATTTAGTAATGCATATTAAAATCATAAAAACATTACTTACCTTTGTAATATATATGAATCTACTTGATAAATTCCTCAATTTGATGTTTGAACCTCAAAATAGCTCTTCTAACTACAACATAATTACAAGAAAAAAAAATTAATCAACCACACACATACACACACACACACACACACACACATATACACTAACACACACAAAATGAAACACTAATTTAAACTAATCTACCACATAATTTGTACAATTTAAAATATAAACCTAATCTAACCTAAACTAACAAATAACATATAATTAACCTAACCTAATCTAACCTAACCTAACCTAAACAAACACATAATTAATCCAAATTAAAATATAAACACCTAATATACACTAAACTAACAATTAACATATAATTAACCTAACCTAATCTAACCTAACCTAAATAAACACATAATTAATCCAAATTAATTATCAAAAAAACCTAATCTAACCTAAACTAACAATTAACAATTAACAATCAATCAAAACACCAAAAATCACACATACACAAATCTGAAATACACACACACACACACACACACATCTGAAATACACACACACACACACACACACACAAATCTGAAATATATATATATATATATATATATATATATATAGACAGCGAGAGAGAGAGAGAGAGAGGGCCGCACTAGGCGTCGGGGTTGCTCGTTGCCGCCGCCGCCGCTGCTCTCCACCGCCGCTGCTCTCCAGTAGAGTTGAGAGAGAGGGAGAGGGTATATATATATATATATATCTATACAGACAGAGAGAGAGATGGATGGATGAGTGGTGGGTTCTGCTCGTCGTCGCCGTCGCCGCCGCGCTCGTCGCCGCCTCCGTGTTCGCCGTTCGCCGTCGCTGGGGTGGATGGGTCAGGGGGTGGGGTGGGCTCGATCGGGAATTAGGGCTGTGAAAATGAACATTCCGCGCCCAAATTCAATCTAATTAATCGATTTTTTACGACGGACTTAACGACGACATCAGTCCGTCGTTAATATTAAAAAATAAATAAAAAATAAAAAACTAAAAACTTAACGACGGCATCAGTCCGTCGTTAATATTAAAAAATAAATAAAAAATAAAAAACTAAAAACTTAACGACGGCATCAGTCCGTCGTTAAATATTAAAATTAAAAGAAAATTAATTAAAAATTATAACGACGGATATACACCGTCGTTAATATTAAAAAATAAATGAAAAATAAAAATCTGTAAATATAACGACGGAATATCTCCGTCGTTAAATATTAAAATTAAAAGAAAAATATTTAAAAAAATATAACGATGGATATAATCCGTCGTTAATATTAAAAAAAAAATAAAAAAAAAATCTGTAAATGTAACGACGGAATCTGTCCGTCGTTACATATAACGACAATAATTCCGTCGTAAGTCCGTCGTTAAACGACGACGGAAACGTTCCGTCGTTAATACGTCGCTAAATGACGACCCGAATTATGTCCGTCGGAAATTCCGTCGATAAAACGTGAATTTTTTGTAGTGCCACCACCAACAACAACAAATTAAGAAAATGAAGAAAAATCTACAACATATAAGTTTACCATCTAATATCATTAACTCATTGTCGTAACAACTCACACAATTCCCAGTATGAAGAAAGATATGCACAACAACACTTAAGAACAAGTCCGTGGTTGAATCTCAAAGGTATTAGAATCTAGTTATCTCAACATTTTTTACTTTCAATCTGGTATAGTTATATCACAATATAAAATAAAATGGCAAAGATGTACTAGTCAAGCTGCACGAGGTCCAGTCTACAGACTACACGATGGACAAGCTATCTATTTCCACTATTATTCTAAACAAAGGAGAAAAAAGGAACTTAAAAATTCAACATGTAATGGAACAATATGCATAATTGCAAGGTAAAAGAACAATATGTAGTTCATCAGAACGACTCTTTATGCTTGTAAGCAATGTAATCTCTCCAAAAACTTCACACTATATAACATAAATACATATGATTAACTTTCCTACCTTCTAAGGGAGCAAGACATAAAAAATAGCCGACACCAAGAAAGCTCACAATAACTCATCCGCTCACTCAAAGCGGAAATTGGCGCCACCTCTGCCATCGTTCACTACTGTAAGCATGTCTTGGACTTCTCCAACTCAAGCTCATTGTCAGCAGCCCCCTCCTTTATCATTCCGCCACCACAACAAATGAAGTATCATTCGGAGAAGCCACCAAATATCCCACGCACAATCGGTCTGCACTAGATGCTAAAAAAGAACCGATGATCTTCAAGAATGAACCGGTGATGAAATTCGAATTCTCACGAACTGATGTGATTTCGAATGGATATAATCGAACAACCTAGGATTTTGGTTTGTGAAGACTGAACAATCCGCTGAAGAATCGAGCGAAACAAGTGGGTAGAGAAGAGAGAAATCACAAGTTGAAGAACTAGGTTTCAGATTGAGGAGGACTCTAGATTTTTCTCCCTTGGTTTTACTGAATTATCTATTTTTCTTTTATTATTTAAAAGGCGGGTTGGACTTGGGTATATGGATCTACGTATGGATGCTTCATCTAACGATATTTGCGACCCATTAGACGGTCTAATACAAATTTTTGTCATGGAATAATTAATAAACAATAACTTTGAACTTGACTTCTAAGTAGGGGTATAAACGACTCTTATCCTGAAATTATAATATCAAAATATTTAAATACTCTCCCGCCCTCAAAAAAAAATAAAAAATCAAATACGCAAGTCCGCAATCAACTATAAAGTATCAATTATTTATATATTCTAAAACATAAATAGGTTCATCAATGAAAATATTCTTGAAAATCAACAACTAGAAGGTGATTTTCCTTTTGTGACTATTACTTCAAAATTATCATATCTCCTCGAATACGTAGAGAGTTTGAGAACTAGTAATTTATATATTGATATAAAGATAATTGAACTAGTTTACTATAATGCATGTGGATGATCAGTATAATTTGGATGTCACCAGAAAAAAAGTTGCGATAGATTATTAACCGCTGTCAGATTCAGCAAATTAAATCTGCACTACATATCAATATGACATTGGTACATGAGTCTCAATCCTATGCAAATGATCGTACTCAAATTAATTAAATTGAAAAGAAAGTCCAACTATATCTATAAATATATAATGAACAACACACACACACGAACGCGCGTTTATAGAATTTCCGATATATATAATAGTTACATTGAATTATATTTTTCCTTACACAAACTACGTACATCGTCAATAAGCAATTGGTATTTCCACGGAAATATTTTACCTAACAATTAAGCAAGATAAACACTAATCTGCAGCAGCGTCTCCACCCCATCAGTCTCGTGCTGCTCCGGCGCCGGAAAAGTTTTCACCTTCGCAAAACCCTTCGCATTCACGTATTTGCCGGTGCCACCCATGACGGCTAAATGAGACTCCGCCACTGCCGTCCGATGAGCTCCGAAGAAGCTCAAACTGTCGGCGTAGCCGCCGCCGGCGAGCATGACCGTAAACGCCATGGTTTGGCTGGTGCCGTCTTCCGAGCTCGCGATGTAAAACCCCTGCGCTTTTCCGACGAGGCCCGATCCGAGGTCGTGGCCCTCCGTCAACTCGTCGTCGAAAACCGTCATCGTTCCGAACATGAGCTTCTGCAGCGTCGATCCCGACGGGAAATTCGCGCTGTTGAGCACCGGGAATCCGGGCACGCCGCCTATGATGTTGTTGCCGTTGTTGTTTTGGACAACGTTCGACGACGTGAAGCCGCTTAGGCCGGTGAGGAACGGGACGTTGTTGTTGTTGACGACGCCGGCGTTGTTGTTGTTGGTCGGGATGCCACTGTTGACGGGGAGAACGGCGCCATTTGGTTTCGCGAACGGAACTTGGCCTCCCGCTGCGGGGTTGGCGACGATGCCGGTCACGGCGATGGCGGAAGGGCGGCTGCCGCCGAGTATGTCGTGCATGAAGAAGGTGAGTGAGTGATCGTCCACATTTATCACGGCGGCTCCACCAGGGGCGGTGGTGGTGGCTGCTGAGGCACCGGAAATGCCAGCTGGAGCCCCGGCGGGAGATTCCTCGTTGTGGATTTGAACTGCGGCGGCGGAGGAGATGGTGATTACAAGAATGAGAAAGAAGAGGCGAGATTCCATGATAGAGTGGCGCGCGTGTAGTGTGTTTGTGTTTCTGGTTTTTGAGGTTTGTGAAATTTACTTTTCCTTAATTTATTTGAATTTAGAGGGAAATGTTATGTGAATTTATAGATTGAAAGTTTGGGTAGCTAGTATTATAAATGACAAGGCACTCTGTGGAGTTGACGAAATGGATTAGGTCACTAGGTGCATGCCATCATATATTGCAGTGGTTTGGGTTTAACTTGGTTTCGATCTATACCACTAATAAATTCGAATATATGTAAGTAATATTTTTCAGATCAATCTTTTTTTTTTTATCTGAAGTTGGGCTTGTAGATTGAAATTGTAGAATGCGTATTTTTTTTTTTTTGGATGTCGAGGGTAACCCGCAGCCGCTATCGTGGTGCGCATTGGGTAAACCCCGCTCCTGTGTAATAGCCTGCAAACCTACACAGGGGAGGTAAACTACACTTGGTAAGCCAGGTGTGACAGGCTCACACCTAGTGGTGTTGATGGTGGGTCGAACTTGAGACCTTTGACCTCAAGAAACACCACTCCACCACTAGGCCATCCCCAAGGGAACTGTAGAATGCGTATTTTGAATATGGGGTTGAATGATTTCATTTGGGGCTAGTACAAAATCTATTTTCATCGATTATTTCATGCTACTATCTAGGGATGCGCAGAATCGAATCAAAATCGAAAAATCAAATTAAACCGAGTTATTTGTTCGATTGATTTGGTCATTTTTTCTTTAATTTTGGTTTGATTTTGAAAATTAAAATCAAAATATAATTTGATTCAGTTTTGGTTTAAGTAAAAAATATTTTGATTAAACCGAACCAACCAATATATATATCTATAGACACACACACACACACACACACTATATTTATAATTTATGATTTATAATTTGTAATTCTAATATTAATTATACCTAAATTAATAAATTTAAAAGATATTATATGCCCAAATAATATTAGTAATTCTAACATTTAGTTTCAATTTTCTAATTTTATAAGTTTTCAAATATTTACTTATTTAATATATCATTTGTTATCTATTGAGTGCATGTCATTTTCTTTAGATATAATTATTTCGAAAAAATAAAAAAAATCATTGAAAATTCGGTTAAACCGAAAACCAAACCAAACTAACCAAATAATTATGATTTGGTTTGGATTGGTTATATTATTTTGGTTGATTCGGTTTGAAATTTTTTAACAATTCTTTTATTTGATTTTGTTAGTTTGGTTCGGTGCAACCATTTGCACACCCCTACTACTATCGACCACCGAGTCGATATGGAACAGTATAATGCCAAGTTGAGCAGTTGTTATAAGAATAAATTATATGCCGGGTTTAATTAATTAATTTAGGAAAACACTGATTGATTATTACTAGGGTTGAAAATCATATATACCAAATAACTCAATACTCGACTCGCGTCTGTTTGTTAAAAGCTTGTTTGAGCTCAATTCAATAAGTATATATATCAAACAAACTTGAAGATAGTGTTCCATAAAATGTAAATTAAAGTTCGGCTCGATAAGTAAAAAATGAATAAACATGTAAAAATATCAAACTACTCGAGCTCGACTCATATTCGGCTCGATTAAAGCTCGTTTGAACTCGACTCGATAAATAATCAAACAAGCTTAAACATAAAGTTTAAAGCTTGATATCATTTCAGACAAAGCTTGAATATATATATGTTTGGGCTCGACTTGACTTGACTCATTGACAGTCCTAATTATTACGGGTACAAATTAAATAATTGAATTGCGAGAATTCATATATATTTTTAGGCCATACGTGATTAGTAAACAACTAAATAACTGTGCGGATTCTTGGACCAAAGTTTGGCATGAATTGATTTTTTCTCATAATAAGATTTTACTTTTTATTATTGTTTGATTTTGGATTTAATTAGTTAGCATTTCGTAATGTAATTCCAAACCCCCGTCTCTGGTTACTTAATTGTCGCTCGATTTCATAACTAATTAACAAGAGCAAAAAAAAAAAAAAAACCTAATTACTTACTCTTTTGTAATTGTACCTGGCCGACTATATATCTTTACAATTTATTATAGTGTAATAATAGTTTAGCTAAAATATTTCGATAACTGTTATAAACTAGAGAGAGACGAGAGAGAATATCAATTGTATGTATTCAATATGAGGACCAAATGCCTCTATTTATAATAGTACAAGAGATAGGATTTTAGAGTTAGTAACTTGGCCATCACTCATATCATATATATCTATTAGATATATTTACAACACTCCCCCTTGAGTGACTAATCTCTAAAACAAATGTTGCCTCATTAAAACCTTGCTAGAAAAACCCAGTGGGAAAAAATCTAGTCGAAGAAAAAAGAGTACAACTACTCCCCTGATTTTGAGATCATTGTAGATCTTTGAGTCGGCACATGCCGATCTTGTGTACCAACTTTCTGAATGTTGATGTTGGTAATGCCTTTATGAATAAGTCCGCCAAATTGTCACTTGAGAGAATTTGTTGAACGTTGATATCGCCACTCTTTTGGAGATCGTGTGTGTAGAATAACTTGGGAGAAATGTGCTTCGTCTTATCACCTTTGATGTATCCTTCCTTGAGTTGCGCGATGCAGGCAGCATTGTCTTCATACAAAACAGTTGGATTGATCTTTGATGAAGCTAATCCGCACGACTCTTGGATGTGACTTGTCATATTTCTCAACCATACACACTCTCGACTTGTTTCATGGATTGCAATGATTTCAGAATGATTTGAGGATGTTGCAGTCAAGGTTTGCTTTACAGACTTCCATGATATAGCAGTTCTACCACATGTGAAAACATAGCCAGTTTGTGACTTGGCTTGATGTGGATCGGATAAAAATCCTGCATCCGAATACCCTACCAGAGAAGAATCGAAATTTTCCGAATAATATAATCCAAGGTCTATGGTACCCTTTAGATAACGTAGAATGTGTTTAACACCATTCCAATGTCTCAAAGTGGGTGCAGCGCTATATCTTGCGAGAAGATTTACAGAAAAAGCTATATCTGGTCTAGTATAATTAGCCAGGTAAGTTAATGCTCCAATTGCACTTAGATATGGTACTTCAGGACCAAGTATCGTTTCACCATCTTCAATAGGTCGAAATGGATCTTTTTTCGTATCAAGAGATCTAACGACCATTGGTGATGCTAATGGATGTGCATTATCCATGTAAAAATGTTTTAACACTTTTTCTGTATATGTGGATTGGTGAATAAACGTTCCTCCTTGGACACGTTCAATTTGCAAACCAAGACAAAATTTTGTCTTTCCCAAATCTTTCATCTCAAATTCGTTTTTCAAATATTCAGCAGTTTTATTGAGCTCTTCAGGAGTTCCAATTAAATTCAAATCATCGATATAAACTGCTATAATTGCAAATCCACTTTCGATTTTCTTTATGAAAACACAAGGGCATATATCATCATTTTTGTATCCTTCTTTCAACAGATACTCGCTCAATCTATTATACCACATATGGCCAGACTGTTTCAGCCCGTACAACGATTTTTGCAATTTAATCGAAAACATGCTTTTGGGTTTTGACTTTAATGCTTCAGGCATTTTAAATCCTTCAGGGATTTTCATATATATGTCATTATCTAATGACCCATATAGATAGACAGTTACTACATCCATAAGGTGCATAGCAAGCCTTTGTGACACAGCCAGACTAATCAGAAATCTGAAAGTAATTGCATCCATTACTGGAGAGTATGTTTCCTCATAATCAATTCCTAGTCTTTGAGAGAAACCTTGTGCTACGAGTCTTGCTTTATATCTCGTAACTTCATTTTTCTCATTTCTCTTTCTAACGAATATCCATCTGTATCCAACAGGGATTTCAGATTCCGAAGTTAGGACTATAGGTCCAAATACTTTCCGGTTATCACAAGAATTCAATTCCATTTCCATAGCTCTTTTCCACATTGGCCAATCATTTCTCTGTTTACATTCTGTAACAGATTTCGGTTCAGGATCCTCATTTCAAATTTGATGAGCTATGTGAAAGGCGAATATATCATCTACAATGATATGTTCTCTCTCCAGTATCTGATTGGAAGATAAATAATTTATTGAGATCTCATGATTTTCAGATACTTGTAATTCTTCAGGAATTACATCACTTTCATTTGATTGATTAATCATTTTCGTCATTGTTTGGTTTCCATCTTGCCCCTTTCTTTTCCTAGGCACAAAATCTTTGGAACCAATCGGTCGACCACGTTTTTGACGAATTTTAGACTCATTTGCTGCCAAAGCTATTTGTCCTTCAGGGACATCAATTTTGGCTGGAGTATTTGCAGCATGTATGTGAGATTGTGTCAATTTTCTTATATCTACAAAAGCACCAGGAAGTTGGTTTGCAATCTTTTGCAAATGAATAATCTTTTCAACTTCTTGTTCACATTGATTAGTTCGAGAATCAAAATGTGACAAGATTTTCTCATTCCAAGATATTTCCTTATGCTTTTCTGGATGTAGATTCATTCTACCTAATGTTGGAAATGTCATTTCATCAAAATGACAATCTGCAAAACGTGCAGTAAATAAATCACCCGTTAAAGGTTCAATATACCTTATAATCGAAGGTGAATCAAATCCAACATATATCCCAAGCTTTCATTGGGGACCCATTTTTGTTCGTTGTGGGGGTGCAATTGGGACTTGAACCGCACAACCAAAAGTTCGTAAGTGAGAAACATCTGGTTCTCGACCAAAAATAATTTACATTGGGGAGTATTCATGGTTGGCCGATAGTCTAATACGAACTAATGTTGCCGCATGTAATATGGCATGACCCCAAGTAGTAGTTGGGAGTTTTGACTTCATAAATAACGGTCTAGCAATAAGTTGAAGACGTTTAATAAATGATTCTGCTAAACCATTTTGAGTATGGACATGAGCGACTGAATGTTCAATCTCAATTCCAATAACCATACAATAATTTTCAAATGCTTGAGACGTAAACTCACTAGCATTATCAAGACGAATTCTTTTAATTGAATTGTCTGGGAATTGAGCTCGTAATTTTATAATTTGAGCAAGTAATCTAGCAAATGCTGCATTTCTAGTAGAAAGCAAGCATATATGTGACCATCTAGAAGAAGCATCAATCAATACCATAAAGTATCGAAAAGGGCCACATGGTGGATGTATAGGTCCACAAATATCTCCTTGAATTCTCTCTAAGAAAGATGGAGATTCAATATTAACCTTCGTATATGAAGGTCTAATGACTAACTTGCCTTGCGCACAAGCCTCACATGGGAATTCATTTGTCATAAGAATCTTTTGATTCTTCATGTTGTGCCCATATGAATTATTGATTATTCGGCGCATCATAGTTGCTCCAGGATGTCCAAACCTATCATGCCAAAGCATAAAGCTTTTTGTGTCATTGAACTTCGGGTTCATGACATGGTTTGTCTCAATTGCCTTTATGAATGTGTAATACATCCCAGAAGGTAGTGTTAATAATTTTTCTTTTGTTCGCTTATGGCTGGATACAAAAGAATTTATGCAAAGATATTCATTTCCACCTTCTGATATAGTCTTGATGTGGTATCCATTATAGCGGATATCCTTGGAACTTAGTAAGTTTCTTTTGGACTTACTAGAATACAGGGCATTTTTAATATCTAATTTAGTATCATTTGGTAAAATGATACAAGCTCTTCCGGAGCCTTCAATGATGTTTGATGCGCCTGATATTGTGTTAACATTATCCTCGGCTAATGTCAACTTAAGCAAATATTTCTTATTTTGGAGAATGGTGTGCGTAGTGGCACTATCAGCAAGACAAATATCACAAGATTCCATTTTGGCTATGTTTGCCATTCGTGCAATTCTGCACAAAGAATCAAGGATATATTATCCACATGTTTAATTTATTTGCTCTTTAGAGCATGTAATATTCTTCAGGAATATTAATTGTGCTACTTTAATAGCATCGATTTATGATCTTGAATGTAATATTCTTCATGAATATTACTTGTGCTACTCAAATAGCATCAATATTTAATTTTCCAAGATTAAATCGGAAAAGACCGATTATTATAACAATAAGAAAAATAGACATAATATATTAAAGCCAATAAACATGATGTAAAAAAAAACATGTACCTTCTAGGATTGATGGGCTTCTAGAATTGAAGGAGCGTAGAACAATTGTGCTGATAACGTGTTATAAACTAGAGAGAGACGAGAGAGAATATCAATTGTATGTATTCAATATGAGGACCAAATGCCTCTATTTATAATAGTACAAGAGATAGGGTTTTAAAGTTAGTAACATGACCATCACTCATATATCATATATATCTATTAGATATATTTACAACAATAACTATCTTTTGTGTAGTGGCTTTATGATTGTCTCATCACCAAGATTGTCTTGGGATCAATACTTCTTACCCGGATGTTTTTTTAACTTTTTAACTTTTCTTTTATTTTTCTTTTTCAGGATTCTTATGTTATTACTACCCTTTCCAATTCCAATTTTTTCTTTTATTATTTACTATTTTTTAAGTACATAATTAAACCCACTATTTATTTTTATAATTAAGATTACCTTTATTTATTTAATGTTGTTAAAATTTATTATTTAACATGTAATAGACTTATCTTTTCTTATTTTTATTTTTCAGGATTTTTTTTTGTTAATTCTACCCCATTCCGATCCATTTTTTCTTTTGTTACTTAATATTTTTTTGTTACGTGATCAAACCCACCATTTATTTTTATAATCATCTTTAATTTTATTTATTTAATATTGTTAAAATTGTTCAAATTTATTATTTAACACGTAACAGTTTAATTTTATTTATTTATTATTGTTAAAATTATTAAAATTTATTATTTAACATGTAACAGACTTTCTCATATAGTATTTTCAAGCCAAATAATTTTTTTTATGTAATCACAACCACCATATTACTCTTTAAAGCCCCCATAATTATTTATAAGAAAATAAATTATTTATAATATTTATTTTAACCCTCATATATAAAATCTCTCTTTTCGTCACAACCCCTCATGATTTTTACAGAAACTTTATTTTGCTTTCAAAGTTCCTTATACAACCCCCTTCCTCTAAAGATATCACTAGCAAGTGCACGTCTCCCCTCCCGTTGGTACCTCTTTAATCCCTTCTATTCATGTAGTTCAAATCCCCTTCAAAAAAATTAGAAAATCTAATTTTTATATGTAATTCTATAAATTACAGTGATGACAAATGGCACGTAACAATGATGAAAATTGAGAGGGAGAGTGAAGTTGAAGAGAGAAGATAAATTTGAGTTGCAATTTGTGGGAGATGATCGAGGATATTTTTAAATTTTTTTGAATATATTCAAAAGATAAATATAGGATTGTAATTATATAATTTATGAAATTACAAATAGAAAATAGATTTTAATGAATGGAAAGGAATAATGAGGAAGCAACAACAAGGGAGACATTTTCCTCAAAAAAAAAAAAACGGCAAGGGAGACATGCTATCTGTAGCGCCCCGATCCTGAAAGATCGTGGAAATGGACGCCACGGGGGTTGGAATTAAGAAGCGGGAAAGAAATGGGGTAATTAAATTAATGATGGGGTGTTAATCCAAAAGGATTAATGTTTGGAATAAAATTTAACAACCGAGTATGCCAAAGATAGGTTATGCCTTCCGGAAAATTAGACAGCATAACCTCTGTAACTAGAGCGAATCCCCGTTTATAACGGCTTATAAGAGAAGAATGGAAGCTGTAACAATTCAATAAGCCCTTTCATAGGACAAACAGAAATAAATAACCAGATACCAACAATTAATAGACCCATTCATAGGTCGATAAAAGAAATATACACCAATATGCTGAACAAATGAAGCCCTTCCATAGGCCAACATGAATGATCAAATAGACATAACGAAAGACGAACTTCCTCCCCTTGGAATAATTATGTAGCTAAGCATATGATACATGTTAACTAGGAAGTCAACAAATGTTCAGAATCAAAGAAGCAGAATCATATCAACAAAATACCAAGATCAGAGTTCTTAGCATTTAGCAAAAGAATACCATAAGTGCGAAAGCTCAATTCTTAACAGAATACTAACAAAAAGGGACAACGGAAAAATATGTAAATCATAATAGCCCATATCTCAGCCTCGTCACCTCCACGCTCCAGCCTACTTACCTGAAAATGTTTGAAAAGATTTGGGCTGAGTACTAATGCACTCAGTGGGCAAGTTTTACAATTCAAGTTATGCAAATCATTTTATTAAAGTAATCTATTTGTGTTCATGCAGGTAGTGAAACTTAGGAGGTTTAAAAGTTGGAAGCAACCTAAGTTCACCAAAACATTTTATCGTGAAGCGCTTAAGAGTATAACCCGTCACTGCCCGCAACCCAAACTACATCACCAGCGCATAACGTTGAGTATGGCCATAGTATACCCAAAGAGTATAACCAATAAATGTTTCATTTTAGTGTCACCGACAAGGAGTAGAGCAGGACAAACAATGCATGCATACTGTAGCTACTCACATTGACACAACGCTGGTTTATGAGACTCCGACAACATACAGTAGCATGTAAATATTTAACACAGATAGTCACATATGCAATTTTGACAAAAACAGAGCTTAATAACTCGAAAGATACAATTTTCAAAGATATAGTATAGTATAACCCACCTGGTTAGCTAATAATAGCTGAAGCTTTACACGTGTCTTGTAAATCCTAATTAAATATGGGTCTCGGGTTCGGACCTACAAAGGAGAAACTACCCATTAGTAGCATGCTAGGCCTTGAAACTATAACATAAGATAAGCTTCAACTTAGGATAGATAAATGATTTTTTTCTAAGCTAAACTAAATGTAATACGAATATTCTAAACTAATAAAACGGTTTCAGACTACAATGCGCAACATTAGGATTTCATTCTCAACTCAACACTTTAGGGAATTAAATTCAGCGAATATTTTTGAGTAAAGCCGTCCAAAAACATTTGGAAAAGGTAGAGGTCGATCACTTGCCATTTTACTCGATTCTGATCAAATTTAATCTACGAGTCTTTCTGGCTTTCAGAAAATTACCAAATTTAATTGATAACATACTTCACATATAACAATGCAAGTGTGAAAATTTCATGATTTTCAGACGACACATGAAAAAGATACGAATTTAAATACACGATTTGAATAATTGGGTAAACTCAAAAATCCGTCTGCACAAAAATGGAATCTATAGCTAAGTAGAGAATCCACCATAGGGAATAAATGCTGAAGGAACCTTTTTGCTAGGACAGATCTAACAAACATTTTGAAGCAATTCTAACTAAAATGCAATTTTTGAAAATGAGACATTAACTTTGAAAAATCATATTAAATTCATTTCAACACGAAACGAAGCACCGTCTATGGCCACACGTCAATCTCGACGGGTACCACAATCGGTCAGAAGGGATCAAAGGCTAATTCGGGCCACACCGGCCGAAAAGCTGGCTGGCGAAAATTCCCGCCACAAATTTTAGTTGAAAATGTATCGGTCTCGATCGAGCTCGATACTCGTTGGATTTTCGCTCAAAAGTACAATTTTTGATAGTGCAGAAAATAAGGAATTTAATGATGTAATCAGATGAAAGATCGGACGGCTAGAACATAAATTCGAACTGGGCAGATTTATAATATAATATTCGGATCCGGATTTCAAACGACGAGAAATCAAAAATCTATTCCGGTTAACTACAAGATCCAAATGATCAAAGACTATTTATAAAAAGAAGATTTCTAATACGACTATCCAGGAAGAGTAGATCTGAGATTTACATAAAATGAAAACGGGGAAAAATACCGAAAACTCACAACATCAAAAATCGGAATCGGTAGAATTAAAGATAATCGAAATATAAGCATATTTAGAACTTGAAATTTCTAAATTCATCGGTCCGAATGACCAGAATCGGAGAAAGTACCTTCTCCGAGGAATTGGCGGTGGTCACGATGATTTTCCATCGTGATCATCCTTCATGTCATCATTTCAATCATGTATTCGTGATCTACGTGTTGACACCTTCAAAATGACTATTTCAGAATTGAAATAGGAAACTAGAGTCGTACATTCTCTGGAAGCTGCTCGGCGTTTCGATTTTGAAAATGAATGAAAAATGAAACCTTAAGCTCCTATTTATAGAGGAAAAATAAATAGGATAATAACGAATAAAAGAAAGAGGATAATGATGGAAAAAGAATAGGATAATCTTTTGAAAAGAAATTGGATAATGACGGATGTGCCTTTTTCTATTGAATTTATTATTTTCCAACTTAAAGTTGTGCCAAGAGTTCATTTGAACTCGAAATTTGAAATTTCAAAGGTTGGCACGATTCTTGAAATATTTTCTATCAACCCGAGAAAAATATCATAACATATTTTTAAGGCAGTTTTTGACCAAATTAGATTTAACAGATTTCCTTGGCTGCGATTTTCCTTTATTTGAGTCATTTAAGGACCCAGCTTATTTTCTAACTTACTAGAGGGTAACATAAGTTGAATAAAATCTTCTAAAATATTTCGGGGTATTACATTCTACCCCCCTTAAATAAATTTCGTCCCGAAATTTCCATATCTTGAGAAGAAGTATCAAAGTACATCCTCAGGGTTCAAAACCTCAATTTTTGTACTTGCAGCCTAGAACCTAGAACTGATATGGGTTTCCTATTCTTTAGGTTGATTCTTAACCTTTATCTCTCTTTCCACTTTCTTCTTGGTCAAATACTTCTTTGAAGAGTCTATACTCGCTCTTCTTTTCCACGCAAATTTATCTTTCTGAAAGCCTAAATGTTTGCTATCTTTCTCTATCCTTTGTGAGAGCTATCACGATGCACCGACTTCATATAATTTCCCCATGATTCGAATGAGCACGCCCTTGGACGGTTGGATTACAAATTCTATCAGGTTCGAACTATGTTTTATCTCTTTCCTTAAAATGTTGAGATTTGACGTTCACGTCTTCTTGAAGCATCCTTGAATCGTATTTCCGATGCAAATTAGTCTTATTTTCCTTGTTATACTATTCTCTTTTCTTTAAAGTGGTAATCCGACTGTCTGGCTCCCGCTAGTGATCACCTTCGCTTGCATGCATAATAAGAATCGCATGTCTAGACTTTAACTGTAAGCTCAAAACTTACTTGTTGACATCCATTGATCATCTTAAATGTTACGAACTGAGAAATTACTTTAGAAATGTACTTTCTACTTTGGAGAACACTAACTGATATTTTTTTCGGTTCCATTCGTCATTATGGAATACTATCATTCGCTCTCCTGGCAATATACTTAAATGAATACTTCTATATGCTCTCTCTTCTATTTGAAGACTCACACTTAAGTTCTATGAGTGAGATAAAATAAATCAAACACCTCTGAGTGAGAACTTTATCTGATCAACAACAGCTGGAAGAGAGGTAACATTAGGTTATTTATATCAAAAATATTACCTTGTTAGAGGATTTATAACTCGAAGGGTTCTCACATTTTACAAAGATATATGAGAATAACAAAAGAAAATCAACGCTTAAGAGCTGAGAACCGTGCTGAAATATTTTCATAAAGGCGTCAGCATAGCCTAACAAGTAAATGCCATTGCTGATTCTTGATGATCAAAGAAGTATCATCCAAAAGATTTCAAATTATCCAAGAGGATAAAATCAATGAATCCCAAGTGGTATAAATGGAGAATTTCAAATGATATGAAGCTGTTGAAGGGAAATTGATTCAATTAATAAGAGAATAAACCGATTTCAAAAGAGAATGAATAAATAGACTCATCAAAACTTCCTATCATAATGAAACTCTCAATCTATCAAACACTAGGTCTATCTTCTTAACGATTTTCTTCGGGTTACCCTTCCTTCTTTCTTGAACTTCACCCATCTTGTTTTTTTTACGAGGTTGCTACGATAAAGCACGAGTCGGCTAGACTTTACACTGGCTAGAAAAGTGACGTCTCGAGAATCATTTTCTACCCATCGGAAGGATACGAGAGAACGACTTGATCTATGATACTTCCTAGACTTAAAATAGTTTGACTTAACTTCTCTTGGAAACTGAGTAGAACACCGGCAAACATATCTTTAAATTAATTTGGTAGCAATCATGACGACCATCTTTACCCTCATTCTAAAAATTGATCTAAAATAAGCTACAAATCTTGGGAATGAAACACGCCAGGGCCTCGATTAGCCATCCACTGAGGTGAAGAGCTTTCTCTTGGATGAATGAATCTTTATTCCATGTAATCGCAACAGGATCGTTAAACATGACTCCTAAGTTGAAAGCTTGCGTAGGGATTTCTTAAACGTGTAATAGATCTACAATTTGATAACTGGCCTATAAATCGATTACTCGTTTATTTGCTTCTAGTTCAAAGTTAAAGCTTTATAACCTCATCATCCACATGGAGGTATAAAAGACGGTGATCGGTCTACCTCAATATTTCGCTCAGGTGGCAATTTTGATGTTGAACCTTGTTTGTAGTAGCCATCATCGTCTAATATATCTACCCACAAAAATTCACAGTCTCCACATAGATCGTTGACTTATGTTTTTGTTTTCAAAATATTTTATTCCTTAATGTGTCCATCTTCCTAGTAACAACGCAAATTCTTGGTCAACTTTAACACAGCTCAATCTGAAAGACTTCTTCTAACCGGATGTTGACCTCCATAGAGTAGGTTATTTCCCCAACGAACTCAAATACCGAATCGATCTCTTTCTTGGTATACATATAAAATCTCATAATCCACTCATCGTGATATACATGTGGCAGTTATTCTGAGACGTAAGTTTACGTTCAGTCATCAAAATGAAACGTTTCCTCAGTCAAACTATGTTCTCAACAATCACATTAGTGTTTACAAATTCAGCCTAAGTTCAGCAACTATAGGCTAAGTTAATCTTACATTCTCCCACTTTCAAGTTCTTGTACTCATACAAGAGTATGAACAATAAACACATTCCGGCTATCAATGTTTACAGTATGCATTCCGCACGTTCCCAACATCACAAGTATGCACAAGGCATATATAAACAAGTTCATACATATATGTAATCAATATAGTTTTTCAACAGAAACCAGTATGCTCACAGACATATTTCAAAACCAGTATGCTATCACCATAGCAACAGAGTACGCAATCAGCGCAGTTAATCAGAGTATGCTATCCGCATAATAATCAATCTTTCGAGGAATTCCCGTCAACACAGCGAATCCTAATCTTTCATTTTTAGACAGACTTAACATTTCAACAAATAATGTAAACTTTTAAAAACTAAAATTTGCATAAAAACATGCGTACCTTTTAAGTTGTTGTGTGAGTGACGAGCTGAGGGCTTATATAATATCACACGAAATTTCAATGAAAGACGAAATAAGACCCAGCAGGTCTGCAGAGTTGCAAACCTCGCTCTGATACCACTTTGTAGCGCCCCGATCCTGAAAGATCGTGGAAATGGACGCCACGGGGGTTGGAATTAAGAAGCGGGAAAGAAATGGGGTAATTAAATTAATGACGGGGTGTTAATCCAAAAGGATTAATGTTTGGAATAAAATTTAACAACCGAGTATGCCAAAGATAGGTTATGCCTTCCGGAAAATTAGACAGTAAAACCTCTGTAACTAGAGCGAATCCCCGTTTATAACGGCTTATAAGAGAAGAATGGAAGCTGTAACAATTCAATAAGCCCTTTCATAGGCCAAACAGAAATAAATAACCAGATACCAACAATTAATAGACCCATTCATAGGTCGATAAAAGAAATAGACACCAATATGCTGAACAAATGAAGCCCTTCCATAGGCCAAAATGAATGATCAAATAGACATAACGAAAGACGAACTTCCTCCCCTTGGAATAATTATGTAGCTAAGCATATGGTACATGTTAACTAGGAAGTCAACAAATGTTCAGAATCAGAGAAGCAGAATCATATCAACAAAATACCAAGATCAGAGTTCTTAGCATTTAGCAAAAGAATACCATAAGTGCGAAAGCTCAATTCTTAACAGAATACTAACAAAAAGGGACAACGGAAAAATATGTAAATCATAATAGCCCATATCTCAGCCTCGTCACCTCCACGCTCCAGCCTACTTACCTGAAAATGTTTGAAAAGATTTGGGCTGAGTACTAGTGCACTCAGTGGGCAAGTTTTACAATTCAAGTTATGCAAATCATTTTATTAAAGTAATCTATCTGTGTTCATACAGGTAGTGAAACTTAGGAGGTTTAAAAGTTGGAAGCAACCTAAGTTCACCAAAATATTTTATCGTGAAGCGCTTAAGAGTATAACCCGTCACTGCCCGCAACCCAATTGAGTATGGCCATAGTATACCCAAAGAGTATAACCAATAAGTGTTTCATTTTAGTCTCACCGACAAGGAGTAGGGCAGGACAAACAATGCATGCATACTGTAGCTACTCACATTGACACAGCGCTGGTTTATGAGACTCCGACAACATACAGTAGCATGTAAATATTTAACACAGATAGTCACATATGCAATTTTGACAAAAACAGAGCTTAATAACTCGAAAGATACAATTTGCAAAGATATAGTATAGTATAACCCACCTGGTTAGCTAATAGTAGCTGAAGCTTTACACGTGTCTTGTAAATCCTAATTAAATATGGGTCTCGGGTTCGGACCTACAAAGGAGAAACTACCCATTAGTAGCATGCTAAGCCTTGAAACTATAACATAAGATAAGCTTCAACTTAGGATAGATAAATGATTTTTTTCTAAGCTAAACTAAATGTAATACGAATATTCTAAACTAATAAAACGGCTTAAGACTACAATGCGCAACATTAGGATTTCATTTTCAACTCAACACTTTAGGGAATTAAATTCAGCGAATATTTTCGAGTAAAGCCGTCCAAAAACATTTGGAAAAGGTGGAGATCGATCACTTGCCATTTTACTCGATTCTGATCAAATTTAATCTACGAGTCTTTCTGGCTTTCAGAAAATTACCAAATTTAATTGATAACATACTTCACATATAACAATGCAAGTGTGAAAATTTCATGATTTTCAGACGACACATGAAAAAGATATGAATTTAAATACACGATTTGAATAATTGGGTAAACTCAAAAATCCGTCTGGACAAAAATGGAATCTATAGCTAAGTAGAGAATCCACCATAGGGAATAAATGCTGAAGGAACCTTTTTGCTAGGACAGATCTAACAAACATTTTGAAGCAATTCTAACTAAAATGCAATTTTTGAAAATGAGACATTAACTTCGAAAAAAAAATCATACTACCTCCGTTTCATAATGTTTGTTGTTTTGTTTTTTTTATCTGGAATTAAGAATTAATTTCGTGGACAAATATACCCATCCCTTATATATGCCATAAAATCTAATTCATCTATATTTTCCTAAAAAATAACAATATTTTCTCTCTCCATATATTTTTCTCTCTTCATATATTATAGGTAAGTTAGAATCAAAAAATCTTGTAGGATTTGAGAGGGTTAAAATTAGGAGAGAAGATGTCAAATTATATAAAACAACAAACATTTTGAAACTAAAAAAAAAACCTTAAACAACAAACATTATGAAACGGAGGTAGTATTAAATTCATTTCAACACGAAACGGAGCACCGTCTACGGCCACACGTCAATCTCGACGGGTACCACAATCGGTCAGAAGGGATCAAAGGCTAATTCCGGCCACACCGGTCGAAAAGCTGGCTGGCGGAAATTCCCGCCACAAATTTTAGTTGAAAATGTATCGGTCTCGATCGAGCTCGATACTTGTTGGATTTTCTCTCAAAAGTACAATTTTTGATAGTGCAGAAAATAAGGAATTTAATGGTGTAATCAGATGAAAGATCGGACGGCTAGAACATAAATTCGAACTGGGCAGATTTATAATATAATATTCGGATCCGGATTTCAAACGACGAGAAATCAAAAATCTATTCCGGTTAACTACAAGATCTAAATGATCAAAGACTATTTATAAAAAGAATATTTCTAATACGACTATCCAGGAAGAGTAGATCTAAGATTTACATAAAATGAAAACGGGGAAAAATACCGAAAACTCACAACATCAAAAATCAGAATCGGTAGAATTAAAGATAATCGAAATATAAGCATATTTAGAACTTGAAATTTCTAAATTCATCGGTCCGAATGACCAGAATCGGAGAAAGTACCTTTTTCGAGGAATTGGCGGCGGTTACGATGATTTTCCATTGTGATCATCCTTCGTGTCATCATTTCAATCATGTATTCGTGATCTACGCGTTGACACCTTCAAAATGACTTTCAGAATTGAAATAGGAAACTAGAGTCGTACATTCTCTGGAAGCTGCTCGGCGTTTCAATTTTGAAAATGAATGAAAAATGAAACCTTAAGCTCCTATTTATAGAGAAAAAATAAATAGGATAATAACGAATAAAAGAAAGAGGATAATGATGGAAAAAGAATAGGATAATCTTTTGAATAAGATAATCTGTTGAAAAAGAAATTGGATAATGACGGATGTGCCTTTTTCTATTGAATTTATTATTTTCCAACTTAAAGCTGTGCCAAGAGTTCATTTGAACTCGAAATTTGAAATTTCAAAGGTTGGCACGATTCTTGAAATATTTTCTATCAACCCGAGAAAAATATCATAACATATTTTTAAGGCAATTTTTGACCAAATTAGATTTAACAGATTTCCCTGGCTGCGATTTTCCTTTATTTGAGTCATTTAAGGACCCAACTTATTTTCTAACTTACCAGAGGGTAACATAAGTTGAATAAAATCTTCTAAAATATTTCGGGGTATTACACTATCAATATCTTGGGGGGAGAGAGGGAGGGGGGGCTGTGTAAGGAATTATTCAAGCAAATTAAAAGAAAGTTTCTGTTGTGAAAGAAAAAAAGAAGAGAAGTTTGTATAGTGAGTGGTAAAATAGAGATTTCAAATACTTTATTTTACTATAAATAACTATGGGGGCTTTAAAGAGTAATTTCAGGGTTGTGTTTAGAATTACTTTTGTAGTAATGAGGTGAGAAAAATATTTACTTATACTAATTTTATTTTATTACCAATAATTACATGCATTTTTTTAGGAGAACAATTACATTAATTAGTAGGTAACAACACGGAACAAAAAGTATTTATGTCAATTTTTTTTAAAAGAATTCTCTATAACGGCGTTTAAAAAAAATTGTTGCAACAAAAATATTATCAATTTTTTATATACTGTTTAACAAAAATTTGATTATGATTGTTAGGTTAAAAAAACATAGATGTAAAGCAATATAACAAAATTATATTGAGCTTAATTATTTTTTTACAACTCAAGTTATGTATTTTGTTCAATTAATACCGTATTTTTTTTATTTTTGTACTTTGAAAAATTAATAAAATGATACCAATAATCATGGTTATTGATTTGCTATTATTAAGTTTAACTGATGTTGTGATATTTGGTAATGCTACATATATATTTATATATTTTCAAATGTTAACTATAATTATTAGGATACGTGAATGAGATTTCTAATTAACCAACCATATGATGAAATATTTTGAGTGCGTGTGAGAACCGCGATATTTTCTTATTTTATTATAATGTGGCCACATTCAAAATTTAAAATATTAATAGATAAATGAATAAATCCGTGCAACGTACGAGAGAAACAATAGTTAAATTTAAGATATAATCGATATAGAAAAAGAAAAATAACCTGCATGTTTTATAGCGTAAAATATATAGTAATAATCACATAAAACCCGAATTAAAGATCATGATGCTGGAACATAAATTAAATATAGAATAATATATAATAAATTAAATAAAAAATATTGTTTCGGGTTCCTGTACTTTTAAATTTTTGCAGATTAGGTCCCTCTATTTTATTTCGTGAGAAAATTTCACTTTTGGTCCCATAGGACACGCTCCTCTCCCCTTTTGGTCCCAATTTTTTTTTTTTACTGTCAATTTTAGTTCTTCCGTGACAGAAAACGTTAAAATTACTGTCAATTTTGGTCCCATAGGATTCAAACTATCAATTTTGGTCCCATAGGAATATAAATCCTAAAATGTAATCAGCTATGAACGATTTTTGAGCCGAAAAATTGATCAAATGTTAGATTTGTAAATAGGGGGTACTTTTTATTATTATTTTTGAATTGGGTTATTTAAAAAAAATACTACAATAAAAACACGATTTAACAACGGATTATAAACTACAATAAAAACGCGATTTAACAACGGATTATATATATATTATTTTGCAATTACTAATTAATTACAAATATAAATTTTTTATTTATTTTACATGATAATTTTTTAATTTTTTTTAATGTTATTAATTTTTTAATTACTATATAATTACGAATTTGAAATCAATCTTTTTAATATTATTGATTTTTTATTTATTTTACATTTTACAATTTATTTTATTTTTAATGTTTTAATAATATATATTATTTTTTAATATTATATATTTTTCAATTACTAATTAATTACGAATATAAATTTTTTAATATTTTTATTTATTTTACTTTATGATTGTTAAAGTTTTTTTAATATTATTAATTTTTTAATTACTAATTAATTATGAATTTGAAATTAACTTGTTTAATATTATTAATGTTTTATTTATTTTACATTTTTGATATTATATATATTTTTTATTTTTCAATTACTAATTAATTATGAGTATAAATTTTTATTATATTTTTATTAGTTTTACTTTACAATTTTTAAAATTTTATATTACTTTATATATATTTTTATTATTTTATATTATTTTTAATATTTTGGGCTTGACTTGTCTCGCTTCCATCGCTAAAATGTGAATTTTTTGTAGTGAAAGTTCAAAATGTAGGTATGAAAGTATAATTTTTTCCTAGATTTTTTACTTTACATTTTACAAGAATTTAATTATGAAATAATCAACCATAATAATGAATTATTAATTGAAAATTAAAATTAAATATTAAAAATAATTATAAACGCTAATTAGATGTGGTGAACGCTAATAAACAATATTGTAAAATTAAAATAAATAAAAAAATTACGTGTATTTAGGGGTGTAAACGAGCCGAGTATCTTCTTGATCGAACTCGAGCTCGACAGAAAATTAAACTAAATAAAAAAAATGGCTTTCTTTTGATTTAGTAGTTGTAATTTGATGATTTGGTGACAATACACAGGATAATTACTAAAAAATAAGATGATGATAGTTTGAATCCTATGGGACTAAAAGTGATAGTTTGAATCCTATGGGACTAAAAGTGAGTTAATTTTTAACAGCTTTAACGGCCGTTTAAAACTCTGGAACTAAAAGTGATAGTTTGAATCCTATGGGACTAAAAGTGAGCGAATTTTTTAAAAAAGGACCAAAACAGACAGCTCTGGGACCAAAAGGGGAGAGGGGCGTGTCCTATGGGACCAAAAATGAAATTTTCTCTTTATTTTGTTAAAATGAAGTCATTGTACTATCAATTTGGTTAAAATAAGGTCTCTGTACTATTAATTTGGATAAAATCAAGTCCTCATGGATTTTATTTTATCCAAATTGATAGTACATGAATTGATTTTAACCAAATTGATACTACAGGGACCCAATTTGAAAATAAAAATAAAAATTATTTTTAAAACGGATAAACAAATAAAAATTGAAAAAAAATAATAAAATAAAGTTAAAAATAAATACAATTGAATTTTTGAAGTAAAAATTAAATAAAAATAATAAATAAATGTAATTATATTTTTTGAAACCATTGTAATTTTATTTTTATTTATTATTTTTTGAAAAAAATAAAAATAGTTTAATTTTTTATTCAATTTTTTTTTATTTTTAAAAAATAAATAAAAAATTGAAAAAATTAAATTAATTTTTTATAAAATTTTGTAATGTTATTTTATTTTTGAAAAAAAATTAAAAAAATTAATAAAATCAAACAATAGTTAAATAAAATAAAAAACATTTTATAAACTATTGTTTGAATTTTTTCAAGAAATAATAAATCAAAATAAATAAAATAAAATTATAGTGGTTTTAAAAAAATTAATTAAATTAATTTTTTATTCATATTTTTTTTATTTAATTATTTTTTCAATTTTTATTTGTTTGTTTTAAAAAAATGAATTTTTATTTTTATTTTCTAATTGGGTCCCTACACTATCAATTTGGGTAAAATGAGGTACCTGTACTATCAATTTGGATAGCATCGGACTTGATGTTATCCAAAGTGATAGTACAGGTACCTCATTTTACCCAAATTCATAGTAGAGGGACTTCATTTTAACCAAATAAATTTGAGGAACCCAAGTCGGAAAAATTTGAAAGTACAAGGACCCAAAACAGTGTTGACAATAAAAACGAATCATGAAGTATCCAAATATAGGGGTGGTTCTTATGTAAACCACTCATAGTGTGTAAGCTATAAACCAATCTTCCACCACACATTCTTCAAAATCCAAATGTTCCAGATTTGGTGAAAGAGGCGGTGACATTACTATAAATAAATGGAACTCCAAAAAATATGGTGGCATTTTAGTAATTTTATGTCAAGGTTAAAATTAAAAAAAAAAGCGAACTTCTAGGACGCTTGCTAACAGAGACACAATTATATACTTACGAATACATAATTGTATGCTAAAGAAGAATTACTTCATGCACAACACCTAATTTTAAACGCAAAACTTATTTTGTTAGGAAATAATTAAATTGTGAGTTTGATATTGTTAGTGCCATTTGCACTTAATTGTTCGAGATTGTCATAATCTGTATGGCAATATGGCAATATCAAAAGGACACAAAATGTTTTCATTATTCATGTTCGAATAACATGTTCTGGACGTTACTATGAACATTCCGCTGCCAATCTGATTGAAGATCAAGACATGTACTTCGTCATCAGGGCTGTCTCAAACATTTTGAAGACCCTGTGCAATTATATAAATTAGACCCTTTTAACAGTAAATTACAATTAATATTATTTTTAATGGAAATATAATATAATCCTTATATATTGATAAAATGAAAAATTAAACCTTCAAAATTCAATATTCAATAACATCTTAAACATACATATTGCTTAAGTACATTTTCAAGATGACTACAACAAGACTTCAAGCCCATATAAACTAATGACACCAACTTGTGAGAAGTAAATAAGAAACCAAAATTCTTCTCATAATCTTGATATTATTCAAACCTCCTATTTAGAGAAGTTATGGCTTGATCAACAATGTAAAGAAAATAATTAATTCTAAATGATTCCTCTAGAGACAATGAAGGAGCAAACGATGCATTTAAATTCTCATCAAAATATTTTTTGATTTCTAGGAATTGGGAAGAAAGAAGATACATGCAACTGCTAGCCGGAAGCTGCCTTGTTCGTGATGAAGATCAAGAAGGAAAGAATGAGTTCTATTCAAGGAAGACATCTAAACTAGGAAAGTCCGAATTAAATAAGGAAAAGGTTTCCTTGTTGAATTCTAGTCAAAGTAGGACTTCTGATTACCTTATTAAGGCTATAGTTGTTGTTTATAAATAGCCTGAGAATCAGACTAGATTAGATGGCACGAGCACGAATGCACAAGTACTGATTAGAGAATTAAAAGACTTCATATTTGAAGCATTAGGCATTCGTCATTGTTAGGCTAGAGTTGAACTTTTGATCATTATTTTTCTAGTCCGTGTTTGAATCTTTCTGTTCACTCTTTTATTTCACTTAAAAATGACCCACAAGTATACGAGGCAAATTATAGTAAAACACGGTGAGAATCACAACAATGTCTAAACCTTCTCTCTCGAGTAAGTTTTAAACGTAGGTCAAATGCCAAATTTTATCTCTCGGTTTCAATTCGTCATTTAACTCCAAAACGAACACAAGATTATTATTCTCACATAAATTACCAATCTCTCGATTTGACATTCATGTGCTATGTACTCCTATTCCGTTAATTCATTAATCCTCTCTCGAGCGATAAACAATCAACTAAACATGCGTATTTATCGGCCAAATAAATTCACAAGGCAATTAAATTCAGGAGACATAAACAAATTAAGAAACGGAACAATATTAAAAATCAAAAGTCAAAAATCAATACTTGTAGCAAACCCTAGAATCTCGTGATGTTTAGCCGTTCATGTTCGGATTACAAACTAAAGGAAATAACCAAACAAGTGTAGCTAACATGATTAAAGCAAACTAAAATTAAGAAACAACTTATACTTGGTTGAATCTTCAATCTCGGTTGATCTCTGATGCTCTTTCGTCGTTCCTCTGCTTTCTTTCCTCTCCAATAGGGTAAAAAGTCCTCCTTTTTTCGTGTACAAAAGACCCTTAAATAGTCGAGGGAAACAAATTCTGAAAAAGGAAAAATTCTAAGATTTCCGGATAAACACGGCACGGGCCGTGCCACTTCACAATCACGTCAGGGCTCTTGTTGGCAAACGGCACAGGCCGTGCTGGAGTAGCACGGACCGTGCCCCGAGTCCCGAGAGTTTTAGGCTGTGAACGTCTTACAGCACGGGCCGTGCCAAGTCGGCACGGACCGTGCCATTTTACGTTCTGCGACTTCAATTCGTTATTGTCCCGTTTTCACCTTCCAACCTCGACTCATATGTTCTTTCCACTCGGTGACTTTATACACCTTGAAATCAATCCATTTTAGGTGGTTTTCCTGTCAAAGCTCAATAAACCCGTGACTGTGCCAAAATAACACAATTCAATACAAACTAGTCACAACCACATGCATTCGACTCTAAAAATATGTATAAAACACACCCAAAATGCATGTAAACTACGAGTTTATCAAATCCCCCAAACTTACCCATTTTTCGTCCTCGAACAATAAAAAGAAAGAATTAATCTCAAGCATGGAGGGGATGTTTTGACAGTTTCAGTGCCTCAGACACAAAAAAAAAATCAATTATCCGAATCAAATAAACAATGAGCAAAATAATCTCGCACAACACGACTACTAACTTGTATTTAGCCTTGAACTTATGACCTCACCGGATGCGTGTATCACTCACTCTCAAGTGTTTAGGATAAAAATAAAAGCACTCAGAATTGGATTAACTTGAAGAATTAACCATAAGCTTGCCCAATATCTAATCTCGCGTTTACATGCAATGAACGTAGAATTAAGATCAAAAAGGACTTTCTAATTTGGTTGTAATGTAGGCTTTTGGACAAGGTGGGGAAAATATAGACCAAGTGACTAAATCGGACTTATCAAGTTGATCACTCTCAACAATTCCTCACTGACGTTCAAAATTCCCGCACATCCTGTTAAACTTGAGCAGAACATAGACAAGTTCTAGACATTCCACAACAATCCAATTTTTCACACACACAAGAAAAGAATTATTTAGCTCAAATTCTCACAGGGCAGTCATAGTTCAAGTCAACCAAGCAATTCGTCACAATTGCACCTATTAAGCTCAAAGTAAATCCAATTCAAACATCAATTTCAATATCCCCACAACAATCATCACAGGCAACTGTCATCCATCAACTACAACCGAGAGATCAAATTCGATGAAGAAAACAACCCACACAACACAAGCAATAAACGTGCACTAATCCTACAACTAGAATCTAATGCACATGACCTATCTAAATGCCGAAAATGAATAAAAACAAAATATTAGAATAGGGATTCAAGGCATAACATCCACCCACTCCCCCAAACTTATTCTCGACAGAGCATAAGTTTGGCGAAACGGAAAACCTTGAATCGCTAACCTCAATGGATCTCAAGACGGATGCGGGTTCGGGGAAAACTACAATCCCCACTACTGCATCATCTGTAGCATGGTCACTACATTCGCGTTGATAGCTCCCACATTCGTATTCATGCCATTGAAATCACCTCGCAACCCCTGCATCTCCGACTCGATAGAAGAGAGACGGCCCTCCATATCATCCATGCACTCCTCCTGAGAGCGCTGTCGTGGTCGGCGTCAGCCTGCAGCGCGTGAGCTCGAGGGGGCATCAGTATCCACCCGTGAAGTGGCACCCCTTGTGCTGTCATCAGCATCCTCATACTACTGCTCCTCATCCGTCTCGTTTGTCTCTGCTAGCTCAGCCACTTTGGCTCTAAAGGATAGGACCGGCACAACAGCAGCAATCACGGCCTGATGGGCCGGTGAAGACATACGCCAATTGGCATTGTGCCGCCAATTCGTCACTTGAGTCAGGGCCCTGTTGGGTAAGGGAAAATGATCAGTGGCCTTCTGTGAGAAAAAGACCCGGTTCGCCCGGTCTACTCTAATGACGTCCATGTTGATCAAGGTCTCAAGAGAGAGGAACATATTTCCAGGCAACACCTCCCATCCGGAAAAGTCAACACCGCAATGAGCCGTAATGGGTGTGATAATGCCTCCACATGTAAGAATGCCACTCTTTTTAGCACCCGAATGGCTCAAATGTGTCGCTATGTGGGCCCCTAAATTGAAAGCTTGCTCCATCAGAGCACACCACAAGTAGAAAATTTCACGGTTCTGAACCGTACCAATATCGTATCGGACGAAAAGAGAATTTGCGCACGCTCACTGCACCAACCGGAGAACTGGATTGCGGATCAAGGCCGCCTTGGCCGTTCAAGGTCAGAAATTGGGCCCCACATCATCATCATGAACCAATGTGATGGCATGCCAGAACTCATCATCATTGGAGCCGTACTCCATCGGATTTCCACAGGGATTGTGAAACAAGCGGTTAAGATCCGCCATGGACACAGTGAAAGGCCTATTATCCAGCTGAAAAAAGATCGACTAAGGTCGTCGCGATCCACGATGTTTGTGCACCTTGATGGTGCTCAAGAACTCTAACATCATACGCCTATAGGAAGGCCACCGTCCACTCAACATATTGTCCACTCCAGGCCACTGACACAACCCCCAAAAATCCTCGTTCACACCAAGTGCTTGAAGCTCATTGGAGTCCGGATATCGCGAGGGGAGGCACTGCAATTGTACAAGCTTATCCCATCATTCTCTATGCTCATCCTTAGTCAACACCACCCCAAACAAGGCTGGGTCATGGGGTTCTCAGGGTTAACGTCCGGAGCTCCTCTTCGCCCTCGAGTCGCACGGGGAGCCATGAGAGAATAATCACCTACAAAATGACAAATGTGAGTACGGGACTCAACCTATCCAAGAAAGCAACCACCAAGCTACCACAATGACCATATGAAAGTCAAGTAATCCACAAACGCAAAATATAGCACCCCAATTTAAGAAAAGCACAAAGTTCTTAGCATCAATCAAACTAAATTCGCCCAAAAGCTACCAAATAAGTAAAACTTATGAAAAACATCACCATGTCATGTGTTGACCCCCCAATCTCGGCCCTCAATAACAATGCTAATCAATATGATGTGGAATTAAAGAAAGATAAGCATTAGAACAAGTGGATTCTTACAAATTCAAAGAAAACCTCATGCCCACCACATGTTCGACAAAATGCTCCAAAGAGAAAAGGAAGCCAAAACATAAAATTAGGACACCCCATGCTTACCCATCAACTATAAGCAACACCAATCCACTAATCAAGACAAGAAAGCAAGAAATTTTGTACCTTTGGTAAAAAATTGAGCCCAATTCGAAATTAGGGCACAAGAGAGGGAGAATTATACCTTGGCCTTGCAATTGCAACAGAGAAGCTTCCAATGAGGGGAAGGATGAGGGGGAAGGTTGGAGATGTGTGTTCGGAAGTTGGAAATGGGTACAAAATGAAATACAAGGGGAGGGGGCGTGTGTTATGTTGGTGGGGGAGGAGTTGTGTGTGTGTGAGAAGTGAAAGGGAAAGGGGAAACATACCTTTTAAAATGGAAGGGGCGAGTTGGGCGCGTAAAACGACACGGGCCGTGCTAAAGTGGCACGGTCCGTGCCTGAAGTCCCGAGAGTTCCAGCCGTGAGGCACCTTGCGGCACGGGCCGTGCCAAAATTCATTTTTTTTTTGCACGAAAAAAAACAAAACCAACCACAAAGAAAACACAAGCAAAAGAAAAAACCAACAAAAAGAAAGAGAAGAGAACTAAAACGAACCAAAAATTGGGTTGCCTCCCAATAAGCGCTTGATTTAACATCTCTAGCTCGACATACTTAAACGACTTCAATCATCTGCCAAGAAGATGGTCGATACCTCACTTTTCTGCTCGGGAGAATAATATCTCTTGATTCGTTGACCATTAACCCGGAAAATGTCGCCCTCTTGAGACAGTAACTCCACAGTGCCATTATGCTCACTTAGCTTCCGGATTAGATCGATAAATAAATTTACTATATTGCACTGTCAAAATAGATAATCAAGTCTCGCAATAGGTAGTTGAAGTGTCACGATATATTTTTTCGACCGACATAATATTTTGACCAAAACTTTTGTTATTGGACGAAATAAAAAATAAGGAATAAATAACCAAAATTAACGGGACATGAACACGTGTCGGCTGCAGTATGGGAGATGTATTAGAGACACCTCAAGTTAGAATTTACCCAACTCTTAGTGTTAGGAGACGACAATGACCCGACTATCTGGACTTTAATTTGCCAGGAAAGAGCCTCAGTCTGGAGTTGAACAAAAGCACGGATTCCCCCACCTTGAAATCCTTCTTGGTGATCATTTTGTCATGGAACCGCTTTGTTCGTTCTTTGTACAACTTCGAGCTCTCATAGGCTTCATCCCAAAATTCCTCCAACTGATTAAGGAGCATAGCACGATTTTCACCCGCCACTTGGAGATCCATATTCAACTTTTTCACTGCCCAATACGACTTGTGTTCCAATTCCACAGGCAGGTGACAGGACTTCCCGTACACAATCTGATAAAGGAAAAATCCCAAGGGAGTCTTGTATGCGGTCCGATACGCCCATAGTGCATCATCAAGCTTGGGCACCTAATCCTTGCGAGTAATGTCCACTATTTTCTCCAACACTTACTTGACTTCCCGATTTGCTAATTCGGCTTGTCCATTGGCCTGAGGGTGGTATGCTGTGGTAACTCGATGCTTGACTCCATATTTGGCTAAGAGGAGGTTCATCCACTTATTGCAGAAGTGTTTTCCCCCATCACTGATGATAGCTCGAGGAGTTCCAAACCTCATGAAGATGTTCTTCCTCAAGAAATTCAAAACCACCCTTGCATCATTGGTTTTGGTGGGAATGACTTCAATCCATCGAGAGACATAGTCGACTGCTAGGAGAATATAGAGGTATCCTTCAGAGGAGGGGAAAGGACCCATGAAGTCGATTCCCAACACATCAAACAGCTTCACCTCGACTATGCTCGTCAAAGGCATCTCGTTTCTTTTTGAAATATTTCCGGTCCGGTGGCACCTATCACACTGCAACACAAATAACTGACATTTATGAAAGATAGAAGGCCAATAAAATCCAGACTGTAAAACCTTAGCTGCAGTACAATTGGGACTGAAATGACCACCGCTAGGGGAGGAATGACACTGCTGGACAATAGGGATCCATTCGTCTTGCGGCACACACTGCCGAATCACCATGTTAGCACACCGACGATAGAGAAATGGCTCGTCCCAATAGTAGAACTTCACATCGTGGAGGAACTTCTTCTTCTGATAAGGACTAAAATCCGGAGGAATTACGCCTCCAACCAAGTAGTTCACGAAGTCTGCATACCATGGGAAGCTAGACTCGACCACCAACAATTCTTCATCGAGAAACACCTCTTTAATGGGAGCCCGATTCTCAATTCGGCTTTCATCTGTTTCCAACCTTGAGAGATGATCTGCCACCACATTCTCACAGCCCTTTCGGTCTCGAATATCGCAATCAAATTCCTGCAAAAGTAGAACCCAACGAATTAGTCTAGGCTTGGCATCCTTTTTATAAAAAAGGTATCGAATAGCAGCGTGGTTAGTGTAAACAATGGTCTTGGTACCGATCAAATAAGATCGGAATTTATCAAAAGCGAACACCACTGCCAACATCTCTTTCTCGGTGGTCGTGTAATTCTTTTGAGCTACATCAAACATCTTGCTAGTGTAGTAAATCACGCGGAACAACTTTTCCTGCTTTTGACCAAGCGCCACTCCCAAGGCATAATCACTAGCATCATACATAAGCTCAAATGGCTGCGTCCAATTAGGAGTCACCAACACAGGAGCACTAACTAGTGCTTTCTTCAATATCTTGAATCCCTGCAAACAAGCTTCATCAAAATTAAATGGAATATCTTTTTCTAATAAATGGCACATGGACTGCGCAATTTTAGAAAAATTCACAATAAATCATCTGTAAAACCCGGCATGCCTAAGGAAGCTCCTTAATGCCTTCTCATTGGCTGGTGGAGGCAATTTCTCAATGGCTACTACCCTAGCTCTATCAACTTCCAAACCTGTAACAGAGATACGATGACCAAGCACAACACCATCTCTAACCATAAAATGACATTTTTCCCAATTCAAAACCAAGTTAGTCTCCTCATATCTATGTAAAACACGAGTGAGATTATGCAGACAATGATCGAATGATGAGCCATACACAAAAAAGTCATCCATAAACACTTCCATAATATTTTCAATTAAATCATGAAAGATGGCCATCATACAATGCTGAAAGGTAGCAGACGCATTACACAAACCAAAAGGCATTTTTTGGAAAGTAAAAACACCATAAGGACAAATAAAAGCAGTTTTATGTTGATCCTCATGAGCAATGGCAATCTGATTATAACCTGAATAACCATCCAAAACGCAGTAAAATTCATGCCCAAATAACCTATCCAACATCTGATCAATAAAAGGCAAAGGAAAGTGATCTTTGCGGGTGGCCTCATTCAATTTTCTGTAATCAATACAAATTCGCCAACCATTAACTACCCGTGTAGCCACAACTTCCCTAGTTTGCTCATTTTTAACCATAATTATTCCCCCTTTCTTTGCTACCACTTGGGTAGGACTCACCCATTCACTATCAGAAATAGGAAATACAATTCCATGATCAAGCCACTTTAGAACTTCCTTTTTCACTACCTCTTGCATAACAGGATTAAGACAATGCTGATGTTGTACACAAGGCTTATATGACTCTTCCATCAAAATCCTATGCATGCAAATAGATGGACTAATTCCCTTCAAATCAGCTAGAGACCAACCTGTAGCAGATTTATATTCTCTAAGCACATCAAGTAACTGACTCAACTCACTGTCAGATAATGCAGATGACACAATAACAGGAAAAGTTTGACTTTCACCTAAATATGCATACATTAAATGACCTGGAAGTTCTTTCAGAGGAGGCGCCTCTTCTACCTTGACCGGCTTAGTCTCAGATGTTTTTTCTTCCTCCTTAATGCTCCACAAGCTCTCGAATTGTGGTTCCTCCATCTTGAGCTCGTCAAAGGCTTGCAAAATACTCACACTCTTAAATAAATCAACATTATCAAAGTCAATAATTGAAGTGCAAGAAAAAATAGAATTGCTAAGACAAAATTCCAGAGGATCAGAGGGAAAGCTTTTGGCTTGTTCGGCATCGACACAGGCTTGAATAACATTGATGGATTTGCATTCTTCCATCTCCCCTTGGAACTTCATAGCATCATAGATAGAATAGACCACTTGCTCATCATTTACTCGAAGCGTCAAATCCCCCTTCTGCATGTCAATGAGGGCTCCGCCTGTAGCAAGGAAAGGTCTGCCTAGAATTAGAGGAACCTCGTGATCCTTTTCCATCTCTAACACGACAAAGTCTACTGGAAAAATAAACTTGTCAACTTTGACTAGCACATCTTCTACTATTCCCTTGGGATGTTTCACAAATCTATCTGTAAGCTGCAACGTGATAGATGATGGCTTCACTGTTCCTAAACCAAGCTTCTTAAAGATGGACATCGGCATCAGATGAATGCTGGCCCCCAAATCACAGAGCACTTTATTGAAGTAAGTGCTCCCAATCACGCATGGGATGGTGAAGCTTCCTGGATCCTTTAGCTTCTGAGGGAGCTTCTGTTGGAGGATGGCACTGCACTCTTCAGTCAAATTCACCATCTCATACTCTTCGATCCTTCTCTTCTTAGCCATGATGTCCTTCAGAAATTTGGCATAATTGGGTATCTGCTTAATCGCCTCGGCAAATGGAATATTTATGGACAATTTCTTGAAAATTTCCAGAAATTTGGCAAACTGAGCATCCTTAGCTTGTTTCTTTTGCCTTTGTGGGAATGGCAATGGTGGAACATGCTTGGGAGGAGGCACATATTTAGAGGAAGCTGCCCCAGCTCCTGTGTGAGACTCCTTGACCATCTCTGGTGTCTTCTCTACCCCTTCTTCACCCTCTACAGCTGCTTTTCCACGAGTCTGCTCAACTTGCTTCAGCATCTCAGGGCCATCATATTGTTTTTTCTATTCCTCAACTGAATAGCTTGGCATTGCTCTTTTGGATTTATCTCAGTATTGCTCGGAAACTGTCCCTTTGGTTGATGATTTCCTACAGCCTTGGCAATCTGGCCCACCTGCATCTCCAACGATTTCATTTGTGCTCCAATGTTGGTTGAGAACTTGTTGAATAAGATAGCCAAGTTGTCAACCTTTGCAGCTTCTGTATCCATCCTCTGCTTGGTGACTTGCACGAATGATCCTAAAATATCCTCCAAATCTGGCTTCTTTCCGTCAGTGATAACTCCATTTGTGGTGGAAAAACCAATAGGGGGCTGTTTAAAATTGTTGGGGTTGGAATAGTTGAGCCTATCTCGATTGCCATACTGTGGACCGCCTTGGTTCTGTCGGTAGTTATTATTGTAACCATGTCCCTATATGTAATTAATGTCTGTTGGACCATCATGAACTGCAGCTACATGATCCGGAGCTACCTCAGATGGTAGAGCACTGTTCTTCATTAACAACGTAATGGCCTTCGCCATAGTAGACATTTGAGCTGTCAACTCCTTCAGATCATCAGAGGACGATGAGATTTCAGCTACCCGACGAACCGAGTTTCTCTATGATAGCCACTGAGCACTATTCGATGCCATCCTTTCTAACAATGCTATGGCTTCTTCTGCAGACATCTCCAACAAGGCTCCACCCGCAGCTGCATCTATCTTGTCACATGTGGCTTCCAACAGTCTATTGTAAAAATAACATACCTGCTGATCAGACTGAAACCCATGTTTCGGGCACTTTCGGATGAGATCTCTGAATCTCTCCCATGCTTCATGCAACGGTTCCTGGTCGAATTGCCTAAACTGTGTGATTTCATTTTTCATCCTCAGTGTCTTGCTCAGAGGACAATACTTCGCCAAGAAGCACTTAGACAGCTCGAGCCATGTACTGATGAAATCAGCATCTAGAGATTGATACCATAATTTTGTCTTATCTCGCAACGAGAACGAGAAAAGGTGGAGCCTAATAGTGTCTGCTCCACTCCATTAATGTTGACAGTCCTGCATACTTCAAGAAATTGCGCCAGATGCGCATGCGGATCCTCTAGTGCGCCGCCTCCAAACTGATTCTGTTGCACCATCAGCACGAGTCCCGACTTCAGCTCAAAGTTGTTAGTATCGATAGCCGGCATATTCAGGCCACCATAATGTCTAATGGCATCGGGCTCCAAAGCCTGACGAATCGGTGGTGCCACAGCCTGTGGTTCTTGCTGTTGTTGCCTCAGTAGTGCCCTGAGCTCATCTATCTCGCGGCGCATGGCAGCCATTTCCTCTTCCCTAGTGGCTGCCATCTTCACGGCTCTGTCCCTCTTCGCGTTCCGATGTCTAGCCGAGGCCTCGATCTCAGGATCAAAAGGTACTAAAGCAGTTGTGCCTTTAGACCGCAAGTTCATACACTACCTGCTAAACAATAAAAGGTTAAAATCCAGCAGAGACTAAATAACCGAGAAACAAAAGGAAAATAAAAACTAAAAATACAATCTAAAGTAAAGCGAAATAATCGAATCAAATAGAAATCAGAATTACTCTAGTCCCCGACAACGGCGCCAAAAACTTGTTCGTTCTTTTATTTCACTTAAAAATGACCCGCAAGTATACGATGCAAATTATAGTAAAACATGGTGAGAACAGATATCGTATCCTCAAGGACTAAATGTGTAATCCAATTAAATACCCAATTATAAATTACTCCACTCTAGATAGATAACCAGAACAAATATTGTATGCTTTAAATACAACTAAATAAACGATACTGATAAATTGAACAGCAAGAGAACAAAATTGAAAATAAATTGACAATAAACTATAAGGATAAAGGGATTCCAGGGAATGCACGCATATGGATTTATCAACCTCAATTAACATACTGAACCATTTTCAATTTCTAAATCTGCAGAGAATCACAACAATGTCTAAACCTTCTCTCTCGAGTAAGTTTTAAATGTAGGTCAAATGCCAAATTTTATCTCTCGATTTCAATTCGTCATTTAACTCCAAAACGAACACAAGATTATTACTCTCACATAAATTACCAATCTCTCGATTTGACATTCATGTGCTATATACTCCTATTCCGTTAATTCATTAATCCTCTCTCGAGCGATAAACAATCAACTAAACATGCGTATTTATCGGCCAAATAAATTCACAAGGTAATTAAATCCAGGAGACAAACAAATTAAGAAACGGAACAATATTAAAAATAAAAAGTCATAAATCCATACTTGTAGCAAACCTTAGAATCTCGTGATGTTTAGCCTTTTATGTTCGGATTACAAACTAAAGGAAATAACCAAACAAGTGTAGCTAACATGATTAAAGCAAACTAAAATTAAGAAACAACTTATGCTTGGTTGAATCTTCAATCTCGGTTGATCTTTGATGCTCTTTCATCGTTCCTCTGCTTTCTCTCCTCTCCAATAGGGTAAGAAGTCCTCCTTTTTTCTTGTACAAAAGACCCTTAAATAGTCGAGGGAAACAAATTCTGAAAAAGGAAAAATTCTAAGATTTTCGGATAAACACGGCACGGGCCGTGCCACTTCACAGTCACGTCAAGGCTCTTGTCGGCAAACGGCACGGGCCGTGCCGGAGTAGCACGGACCGTGCCCCGAGTCCCGAGAGTTTTAGGCTGTGAACGTCTTACGGCATGGGTCGTGCCAAGTCGGCACGGACCGTGCCGTTTTACGTGCTGCGACTGCAATCCGTTTTTGTCCCGTTTTCACCTCCCAACCTCGACTCATATGTTCTTTCCACTCGGTGACTTTGTACACCTCGAAATCAATCCATTTTAGGCGGTTTTCCTGTCAAAGCTCAATAAACCCGTGACTGTGCCAAAATAACACAATTCAATACAAACTAGTCACAACCACATGCATTCGACTCTAAAAATATGTATAAAACACCCAAAATGCATGTAAACTACGAGTTTAGCACTTTCTCATACACACTTTTAAAGGAGTCTCGGGAGAGATTTCCTATGGGAACTAGAGGAAGTCTAGGTTGTGAGGGGATCTCACAATTCAGTCCATCAAAACAGGTTATAGTGGGTAGGAAAGGGGTCGAGTGACGAGAGATCATTGTGTAAAAGCCTTTGTAACCGTGCAACGGAGTAGTGGATTGTTTCTCACGGACTTGAGAAGTCCCCCTGACGTAGATCAATTGATTGAACAGAGTTACCAACCTCGTGCATTTTATTTGCTTTCAATTTATCATTCTGATCTTACATGTTCATCGTAATGTACATGTTCATGTTAATGAACATTATATTCGGCGCACAGCTTAGGTAACTTCAATAATAATTTTAAAAAAATATATAATCGTTGACAAAATTATAGTTGTTTAATTGAAGGTTATTAGTTGCATTATTTGGATTCAATCCACTATATTTATGCTTCGTTGGCATTATATAATACATTCATTTAGCATTACATAAAGTTTATGTTAACATACGATAATGCTAACATGAGCAAATGATGAAATTCAATAAAATTAAATTGTTGAATCCTAATATTGATGTGTTTCCTCTTATAACAATATAGTCGATGCTAGTGAATCATTTGTGTCATATGCTAACAAAGCATGTATAAATTGAGATGGAAGTTATACAATAACTATACACATGATTTTGTTAGCAGATAATGATATAACTACACTACATCAGCCTTATTATAATGTTTTCATTAGCATGAGTTAATGTTAACGTTAGCAATGCATTAGCATTCCCATACATAAAAATCTTAATGATTAATGTAGTTTCGATGTCAATATAATTGATACTCATTAAACATTTGTCATATACTAACGAAGCACATCTTAATTAGGATGAAATCAAGATTCAAAAAAATATAATTGATGCTAGCGAAGCATATCAACGTTGAGATGGGATAAATCCTTATAATAATATAATTCATGTTAACGAAATATTCATCATATGCTAACGAAGCACACCTAATTGTGATTGAATAAACATTTACCACAAAATAATTGATGCTAACGAAACATTTGTCATATGATAATGAACCATTTATCATATGCTAACGAAGTATTTTGAACTTGGATATGCATGAAAAATTAATTTTTTATATTTTTTGTCCATATTTTTTCTGATGAACATATGATTTACTGATCTTAAATAAAAAAAAGATTAAAAGACATTGAATTTGATATATTATTTGTGTTAATTCGATAAAAAATGAGCAAGTTATGATCGTTTGAATTTTTTTGAAGAAATTTAGATGTTGAATCAACATGAAATAGACGGAAATACCCTGACAAACTGAATAAAGTAGTGAAAATTACAAAATTGTCATTGACTTTTCCTCCAAATCTTGATCGTGTATTTTTTAAATGGATAGTGAAAGACTGATTTATAATTTACACACTAGAGAATGATTTACATTTGATCAATTCCCTAAAACTGAATTGTAAATATTTGGACTTCACATTGGGATTTCATTAAAATACATTGATTTATTTTTATTATCAAACAATTTACTTTAATCATAAGTACATTCGAATAAACCTTTGCAGACTAAAGTAACCTGTCATCATATTTTGGTGATAAAACTTTTCAAATCATTATATTTGAAATTTGGTTATTTAAATTTATTTATTTTATGTATTTATATTCCTAAAGTCTAAAATGTTTGTGTGATTTTTTTTTCTTGTTTAGTATTTTTTAGTGATTTTTTTGGGATATGTTAATATATTAATTATATAAATGTTATCATCAACATAAATCTTGAAACCTCACAAAAGAAATTAATTTTTTAAAAAATTATAAATGATATGTAATTTGTAAAGAAGAGAAAAAAGAGTACTAAAAAAAAATTACGAAATATAATAATTGTAACATGCATGAAAGAAATAATATCCACGCGCGATATTGAGGGAACATCCATAGATATTGTTCTGAATTGAAAATTTGAATTTCATCTTGTTTGAAATTTAAAATAGATTGGGCACAACCTTTCAGAAAATCAATTGAAACATTTAGTTAAACAACAATATCCAATGTGTTTAAATGAAATAAGCTAAAAAATGAGTTTGAAAATTTTTTGACTGTACATGCCAATATCTAAAGGCCGAAAAATTACTCTAGTTCTGTAAATGTTAATTTGTGTAAATATTATATGTTAATATGCATTTTTTAAAAAGTTTGGGACAAAAAAGTAAAAATGTCCAATTTTCGGGTATTAAAGTGTAATGAACACTATAAAATACATTAACTATGATTATATATCCAATAAAATTAGACTATACTTTCTCAAAAATAATATAATAGAATATATGAATTTATAAATATTAATCTCTATTTTATTTAGTTATTCATTTAATTAGAATGTTAAATTGTTAACTATTTCATGTTCAATATAATTAAAAAATATTATAAATAGTATGTCTATGTATAAAGTATAATAAAACATACTAACGATTATGATGTTTTACGAAACAATTCACTTAATTATTTATTTAATGTATGTAATATATGTTGGTGGTTATTTGACATAATAAAATCTACCGAGCGTTATAAATCACTTCTTAATATGCGAAAACTCGCATATTTATTCATTCGTACAAATAGATTTTGAATGCCATGTATATAAAAAAAATATTTTATTGAACATAGCACAAATGAATTTTAAAATAAAAAATGTGTGTAACATGTGTGTATCCGAGAGAGGGGGAAAGAGATGGTATAAAAACTTTTTTTATTTATAAAAATTATAGATGATTTGATATTTTTGGAGGAACTCTATTTTATCATATAGATAGATATAGATGGTATCGTATTAATTTCTTATTCTAGCTTCATATTATTCGAATATATGGACCGTATAAGCTTGCATCGATCATATTATCATACTAATTGATTACCACTTATTAATTAACACAAGTACTATAGTAGATACAACAATCTAAACTTGGTAGAGCATTATTTATATATGGTTTTGATTTTTTTTAATATATTTAAACTTTATCGCATACATATATAATTATTTTATTCTACTGATTAAATATTACAAAATTTTTATAATTTTGACATATATAATAATATACACAACACATAATAATTTATTGAAAATGAAAATACATCATACATACCAGCGCTCCAATCTTATATTAAGCCACGCGATAATGCATAATAAAAACTAATTAACAATTACATAATGAAATAAAACAATTAGCATTTTTATTTTGAAAATAAAAATAAAAATATATCATCAATAAATTTAAAGGGCTCGGCCACCGGGCAATCACTGGGCGGAAACAACCAACAAATCAACTCGCGGCACCGCACGGCAAAACAATCGGTCTCTCGCGGTGCCGTGAGCCATGATTGTTCCGCTATTTTGACACGGCCGAAGCTGTCGGCCAGTTTCCAGTTGAAGCACTAAATTATCATTCCAATTATGATGACCACCTCCTAAATGGCTAGAAGCAATTCAGGCACCCTCTTTTGCATGTTTCGAATGACAACAGCTCAAAATGGTGTCCTTTAACGTTGACGATGGCGACCTTTTCCTTCTCCAGAAACCTCTCTGACCGGAACGCTGTCGGGCAGTCCCGGATTTTAGGATTCCACCTCATGGACCAGAGGTTGACGAAGGGCAGTGTGTTGGCCAGAATCGTGTAGCTGTAGATGACGCAGTATGAGATCGATTTCCTCGCCAAAATTGGGATCGGAGGGTGGAGCCGGAATATCTTTCTACCAACATAATCATATGTGTTTAATGATGCATGCATATAATCATTGTATAACTTTCATCTCAATTATACATGCTTCGTTAGCACATGACAAATGCTTTGCTAACATTAGTTATATTGTTATAAGGGTAAACACATCGATTTTAGGGTTCAACAAAATTTAATTTAATTTAATTTCATCATTCACTCATGTTAGCATTGTCGTATGCTAACAAATGCATTATGTAATGCTAAATGAATGTATTATATAATGCCAGCGAAGTAGTAATGTAGTAGATTGAATCCAAATAATGCAACTAGCAACCTGCAATTAAACAACCATAATTAACTTTGTCCACGATTAGATTTTTTTAATATATTTTATTTTTTGTTAAAAAGTAGGTTTAACTAGTTTTCCAACCATATAAAACTCACCATTTAATTATTTCTTAACAAAATCAGTTTTGAGTTTAAAGTTAGGTGTTGTGCATGAATATATTTTGCTTCGTTAGCATACAATTATGTGTTCATCAGCATATGTTAGTGTCTCCGTTAGCACGCTTCCTGGAAGTCCGCTTATTTTTCTTTTTTAAAAAATTTAACTTAGACGCAAAAGTTACCAAAATGCTACTACATTTTTTGAAGTTTCTTTTATTTATAATAATGGCACCGCCTCTCCTCGTTAACCAAATCTAGGCCATTGGATTTTGAATCATATATGTTGGAAGATTGATTTATACTTTACACACTATGGATGATTTATATATATATATATATATATATATATATAGGATAGAGTTCACATGAGAACCAATCCTCATGTGGGAACTAAGAACTAATCTCAACCACACATTGCTTTGATCTCAATGGTTCAGATTTAAATAAAAAGACAGTGGCATAATAGTAAATATGAGGAAGTCAAACTTACTCTTGGTCAAAGCTGACATCAGCATCTTTACACAAAATTTATTTAAACTTTAAACATTCATAACTTTCTCAGTTTTCATTAGATTAACGCAAATTATATATCAAATTAAAGCTCTTTTCGTGCTCTTTCATTTAAGATCCATTGTTCATATATTTATTCGAAAATATATTTTTTCGTTCATAATAGTGTGATGTTAAACTCAGAATAGCATGACAAAATATTCACGATAACATGGAAGTATACACATAATAGCATGAAAAAAATATTCATAACAACATGAAAAAATATTCATAAAACACATATATTTTACTCATAATAGCAGTAGTAATGTTCGTTAATAGTAGGACATTATCTGTTCATACTAGCATGCGTATATATATATATATATATTCATATTAGCATGTATATATGTTCATAATAACATGATATTACTCTCATTTTAGCATAGCGAAATTTATAAGAATAAACAACGGTTTTAAAGTGTTGTCTATATGATTTCCGAAAATTATGCTCAAATATTACAAGTTTGCCACTCCGCCTTTGACCAAAAATTGACCAAATCTTAGCCATCTAAATCAAAACAATGGATGAATAAGATGAGTTCTTAATTCTCACATGGGCTTTAGGTTCTCATTTGATCCATCTTCTGCATATATATAAATTCTCCAAAATTTTGTTGAAATAAGGGAATATTGGGGCAAGTTGAGTCAGGACAAGGCTCGCACCTACCGCAATTACATTACAACAATCGGGTCCCTAAAATGTGGATGGGTACGGTGGTCCAACCTTAAATTAACCTATTCATGAGATTTTATTTATTTTATTCTATTTTTTAATTTAGTCTTTTTTTTTTTGTATAATTTAGTACATTACTACACCAAGAAATAAAAAAATAGTATTAGTATTAGCAATATCCATTCCAGTTGTTCAAATTAAAGTCTAAGGTGAAATAAGAGTGTAACATACAGTATATAAAATATATTCCATTTTTTTTGTTTTTTCATTTCTCCTCCTTCCGTTTTCTAGTATCGCACCATTATTTCGGTGGATGACATTTATTATATAAGTCAAATTTTTTTTAGCCACTTAGAACTTTAAAAAACTTATTTTAGCCACTTATTTTTAAAACATATAAATTTTAGCCACTTTGGACAAAAATACCATCGCACCTACACGTGCGCTCTGGCACTGCGCGCTGGACTCAGAGCGCAGGTGCGCGCGCATCGGCAGCCCTGCACCTATGTGCGCTCTGGACTCAGAGCACAGGTGCGCGCGCGCGCCGACAGCCCCGCACCTGTGCGCGCTCTGGACTCAGAGCACAGGTGCGCGCGCGTCGACTGCCCCGCACCTGCGCGCGCTCTGGCACTGCGCTCTGGACTCAGAGCGCATGTGCAGCGACAACCCCGCACTTGCGCGCGCTCTGGTCCTGTGCTCTGGACTCAGAGTGCAGGTGCGCGCGCAAGGGTATTTTAGTAAAATTGGATAAAATAATAATATTTTAAAAAAAGTGGCTAATTTTTTTTTTTTTTTCTAAGTGGCTACTTTGCCTTATTGTCACTTTATTATATTGTACGACCAACATACACATCCATCAATTATATACTCATATTAATTATTAATTAAGACGAGTACTATAGTAGATACATCAATCTAAACTTGGTAGAGCATTATTTAATATACGGTTTTGATTATTTTTATTTTAATATATTTAAACTTTATCGCATACATATATAACTATTTTTCCTACTAACTAAATAATACATAATTTTTATAATTTCGACATATATATTAATATACACAGCACAAAATAATTTATTGAAAATGAAAATACATCCTAGGTACCAATGATACAATCTTATCTTAAGCCACGCGACACGCGACAGCGCACAATAGAAACTAATTAACAATTACATCATGAAACAAAACAATTAGCATTTTTATTTTTTCTCAAAATAAAAATATATCATTAATAAATTTAAAGGGGGTGATCACTGGGTGGAAACAACCAACGGATCAACTCGCGGCACCACACGGCAAAACAAATCGGTCTCTCGCGGTGCCGTGAGCCCTGGCCGTTCTGCCATATCAACATGGCCGGAGCCGTCGGGCAGCTTCCAATCGAAGCATTGAATCATCGTCCCAATTATGATGACCACCTCCTGAATGGCTAAAAGCATCCCTGGGCAGCCTCTCCTGCCCGTTCCGAACGGTAGCAGCTCAAAATGCTGCCCTTTAACATCGATGGCGGCCTTTTCCTTCTCCAGAAACCTCTCCGGCTGGAACGCCGTCGGGTAGTCCCAGATTTTAGGGTTCCGCCCCATGGACCAGAGGTTGACGAAGAGCAGCGTGTTGGCCGGAATCATGTAGCCGTCGATGACGCAGTCGGAGATCGATTTCCTCGCCAGCATTGGGATTGGAGGGTGGAGCCGGAATGTTTCTTTGATGAGGGCTTGAAGGTAGGGCAGATTTGGGGCGTCGGATTCTTGCAGAATTCTGTCGAATCCGACGATGTTGGCAATCTCTTCTTGAGCTTTCTTCAACACATTTGGATTGTTGATCACTTCTGCTATCGCCCATTCACACACGATCGCCGTCGTGTCGGTGCCGGCGGTGAAGAAATCCTGACCATTTCTATTTCAGACCATGCTAATTTGTTTCTTAATAAATAAATATAAAATACATCTGACATTGACAAATTTGGAACATAGGTGAATTTAATAGAAGAATCAAAATTAATGGTGAAGTATATATTCAAGCCGTGCTAATTTGTTTGTTAATAAATAAATAACTCATTATCTAAGTAATATTTACTTGGTGGAATAAAATTTCTAGTTGGAGAATCGGGTACATTCTAAACAAGAATTTCGATTTCTAAAAAAATGAAAAGAATCGTGATTCATGAGTTGACAGCGGATCATATTCCCCTTGCTATATTTGTGTGTCATAACTCATAAATAGTCCTTTTTTAAAATTTTTTAATATATTTTAATTGTGAAATGATGAAATCTAAGTAAAAAAATTAAATTAAAAATAAAAATTCAGCTCGTGATGAGATGCCATGAAAAATGACATAGGGATCGAGGTGAGTAGACAACATTAATTTACAAGTAGGTCCAATTCTCAGATCTAGAAAATAATAAACTACATGAATAGTCTTTAATGGCCGAGGACCACCTTCTAAGACGTGGCAAGCTAGAGCCATTATATATGTGATTAAGGGGGAAATTCGCATGCTATTACCAGGGGTGGAATTTACCCAGTACGTATTACAGTATCGGCTGCGGGTTATTTTCGACATAAAAAAAAAGGGAAAATTCTATGCAACCTTGTGGGTGGTACCTAAATGGCACAATACATCAAATTGACATTTTTATGTGTCAAATTAGACTTATTGTGATTTATTGTGACACATAAAAGTGTCACATTAGATGTATTGTGCCATTTGGGTACTATCCGCAGGGGTAGCATAGACAAGCCCATTAATTATTAAAAATAAAATATAAATTTTATTTGGATGGAATAAATTCTAAATAATAGTTATAAAAATTTAACTAAATCAAAATAAATTGAAATAAAGAAAAAAAAAAGATGAAAATCTAATGAAAATTAAAATGAAATACAAAGTGCCATAGAGGATTTAATTTGATTTTGAGAAACAAATTAAAACAGTAGTGTTGTCATTCTTACCAGAATCAAAGCTTTGAGATGCTCCCTCGTGAATTTAACTTCGGCTTTCCCGCTCTCCATTATGTCGAGGAACATGTCAAGAAAATCCTTGGCTTCCCCGCCGCCGCCACCGCCGCCGTGGGTCCGCCTCTGCTTCTCTCTGTCGGTGATGATCTTCTCCAGCAGAGCATCATATCTCCTCTGGATATCCTCGGACCGCTTCCTTATACCTTGGAAATCGAAGTTCTTACAAAGCCATATGATGTCGGAGACGTCGAACTCCCCAAATATCTGCGTGACCTCCCGAATCACCGTCCTCGCCGCCTCCGCCTCCGACTCCGTCTCTGAACACCGTATGCTCAGCATCATATGCGATATGACGTTGCTCGTCAGCTTCACGAGCTCCTCAGTCACGTTGAAGCTCTCCCCCGATTCACCCTTGCGCATAAGAATTTGGAGGAAAGACTTGACTTCGAGAGTCCTGATGGGCTGAAAGTGGGCGAGATTTCGGGCCCCGAGCAGCTCGTAGGTGCATAATTTCTTGATGAATTTCCAGTAAGGCCCGTAGGGAGAGAAAGCGAAGGATGAATCGTAGGTGACGATATCAATGGCGGTGGAGTGTTTGCGGGAGGAGAAGACGAGCTCGTGTGTCTTGAGGCATTCCTTGGCGAGCTCCGGCGAGGCAGCAATGACGCAGCGGATGGACCCGAGGCGGAGCTGCATTAAGGGCCCGTACCGTTGGGACAGATCGTGGAAGGTTTGGTGGAGTCTCGGCCCGAGGAGGTGTAAGTGGCCGATGATGGGAAGAGGGAACGGCCCGGGAGGGTAGGGCGGCCGCCCGCGTTTTCGATCCAGAACGGAGCGGACCACGGCGGCGGACAGGAGGAAGAGGGCGGCGTACAGTGCCATTTCCACTTGCTCCGTCGACATCGCCATTACTACTTACTTATTTTTCTTCCCGTATTGACTACAGGGCTCTGCCTATATATACTTAATTATTTCAGTTTTTACTTTTTATATATAGAAATGTTTTCTCCCTTCATTGAAAAATTTACTCGTGTGCATGCCATTAATTTCATTTTAAAAAGTTTATTGGCAATCTATATTTAATTTTTTAACTTAATTTCAATTAGATGATGGTCGTTAATTAATATTCATCCAACTAATTAATTAATTAAGTCATCATATCCTATGTGAATTGAAATTAATTAAGCTACACACACACACATAAAATAAATAAATAAAAAATGTTATGAATATATTTCTATGTAGAAAATAATATTAATTATTGTAATAAATGTTGAAATAAAAGATGATGGATGATTTCCATTGGGAATGATGAATAATAGTTTGGTAGATCAAATGGTTGGAATCACATGCCAGTCCACGTAGTTTTATGTTTGACATCGTTTGTGAAGGATTGGGATTTGGGTGGTTGCGGGTTGACGGTTGATAATGCTTTATCTATTTTTATAGAGTAAAACATATAGAAATATTAATAAATACTAGTATTGAACAGTAATTATGAACATACATAGAAAGATCAAGGCTAAAAAGTGAAGCTCAATGAGATAATTGCAATAAATAAATGCAATAAGTGCACGAAGCTTTATATGCGAGAAGGGTTTACATCATCATATCGTTCGTCAATTATATAGAGAGGGGGTACTTTTTTTTATTTTTATTCTGACCATTTCAGCATTTGTAAGAAATATATATATATATATATATGTTGTATCACAGGAATTATAAATTTATATAATTATTTGTTCATGATAATTAATCTTTACACATGAAAACATAATAATAATGAAAAAAAGAACAAATATATAATATCTGCGGATGGATTTACATTTTACGTAAGTAATGTTTAATCATGCATTACAATATATACATTTGCGCCATACCAGAAGGCAGGATCTAATTAGTCACTTGAGATCCTCTAGTCCCAACTTGTGTGTGCCAACCATGTGCTACACCTCAAAATTATTACTTTTTCTTTTATTTTTTTTCTTCAATTTTAATTTCTTTTGATTGAGTATAATTTTACATTATTATTTAGGGTTTATTCCACCCAATTAGGGGTTATAATTATTTTTTAATATTTAATTTTCATTTTTTAGTTAATATAATTGATTTTTGAGGTTGATTATTCCAAACTTAGGGTATATAATTTTTTAAAATTTTGATTTTTTTACAATAAATATTAATTATGATTAGTTATGATAAAACAAATTTTATTTTTATAAAAAATATTATTAACAATATATAATTTTAATGGTGGCACACGGTTGACACACACAAGTGGGACTAGAGGATCTCTACTCCTAATTAGTCAGCTAAATAGATGCAAATCAACCACTAGATTGTTAGCCAGCTATTTAGACCATGAAATGCACTAAAAAACGTGATTTTTAGAGACAATATTATTAGAGATGACGAATGTCATCAATTATAATAGATTTAAGTGACCACGTGTCATCTTTAATAATCACATGTCACAAATTGAGCGTTACTAAAAGTTCGTCCCAAATAAATTAAACATTAATTTAAGTGGCAATAATATTGTCACAAAAATGTCATTAAAGATGACATTTAATAATTAGAGACAATATGTCATTACTTAAATCTATTATAACTGATGACATTTATCGTCTCTAATATTATTTTCTCTAAAGATTATTTTATTGTAATGATGACGTAAATCTGTATATTATAACACTAGATGAAATAGTACTAGTGTAACAAATAAATCAATATACACTAAGGCAATGTTTGGTAGCCTGGATAAAGGCATATTAGTATAGGTATCCAGCAAAAACTGTGTGTTTGGTAGACATTATTCGTTCACGCGAGGCCCGAGGTGTAATTTATTGATTCGGCTGGATAATGTATCCAACGCCCCCCCTCGGATACAGTTTCTGGCGTAGCAATCTTAGTATATATGCCTTTATCTAGGCTACCAAACATTGCCTAAACTAATCTACTCATTCTAGAACTTAATCTACCAAATAAAATAATGTACCAAACAGGTGTGTGAAACAATCTTAGAATATTTATCTTAATAACCAAACACACAATTAAAATAGCTAATACGCAATTATCTTTCAAAGCAATCCAGATTTTATTAATGTGGGTATATCCGTACCAGTATACCAAACATTGCATAACTAAAAAAAAACACACACACACACACAAATAAATTAGTACTATGGTTTTAGAATACTAGCTAGAACCATCCATCTACCTATCATATATAGACACAAATTAATATGTCCACCGATGATATGGTAATGTCACGTGGGATGGAAAGTTGACTATTAGAACCATTTGATTTGATTCATATTTATGTAAATTTATTCTAATCCTTATTTTATTGGAATTATTATTCTAACCCAATAACCTTAATTAAATAAAATTTTCCATAATTAATTATATCTTATATGCGATGTTAAATTTACTATAAATTAAAAGATAATGTAATTATTATAAAGTTGTAAAAATAGTGTTGAAATTATAAATAGAGTGAAAAGATTTACTACAAAGTAAAAGATGACATAATTATTATAAAGTTGTAAAAATGGTGTTGAAATTATAAATAGGGTGGGAAGCCGCGATTTTTTTTTCACCATTAACTATATAGACTAAAATAAAAAAGATGCAATATTTCCAAAATAATATGAAGTATCTGGATTGTATGGACTATATTCGACCAAGTGTTCATTCGAGTATCTACCACTTTACCAAACACTCATGAAAACTTGTTGGGTAGGCAAGGGGCTTACTATTTCTTTCATTTTTCTTCATTCATATATGACAAAATACTTTGTTGAATTTCACGAGAAATTAAAATGGATGGTGGAGTGGGCCACATATATATAAATGGTCAATTCTAAACATACCTATAAATTTTCTCATTATAACCCTTAAAATTAAATTAAATATAAATATAATTAAAATAGTTCATTATAACCTTATAGCCTTCTTTTCAAATTTTACTTAAAATTTCAACTTGTATAGCCATCGATTCTTTTTCACCAGATGCTCTCTCTTCAATCCCCTAAATATTTTTTCTAGTTGTTTTCTTCCGCAGACGGCCTGAGGCTACTTTTTTTTATACTAATCCTTTATATATTGTTCCATAAATATGATAAACAAATGTATATATTCATTTGGATTGGCTACATCTTGTTTTTTTTTTTCTTTTTCTTCATTATTTCTTGTTTGTCGTTTTTAGTTCCATATTTTTAGAGCAAGTGAAGAGGGAGGAAGACAAAATGTTCAGTAGTTTTGGAATTAAAATAAACTGGTGCTATAAGTTTCTTGCCTTTTTGTTTGTAATCATTCGTAAACTAAATTTTTATTGTTAAAGTAATATTCAAAAAAAGTTTATAAAGAAACACAGGTTTCAAAAAGTTTAATGCATTGAAAATTAATCCACAAGATTATTCTATATAATTGATTTGCTATGGAAAATAAAATGAAAGAATTCATGCGCTAATAATTTTTTAATTAACGAGGAAGAAAATTAAAAAGAAAATGGAATTCGGCAAAGATTTCGTGTGTTTAGATCATGGCTTTGATGAAGAAGATGATATCTAATTTGGAAGTGAGATCGATTATGGATTGAATATTAGTTTCTAGAGGATATAATAAAAAAAGTATAGAATGAGATAAGGGGGTGATGTAAAGAATCTGCCCCTTGATCTTTTATTAATTAGTATTTTATGATGGGACTATAGGGGCAAAATAGTATATTAATTAATATTTTTATTATTTTTTATAAATGAGGGCTACGTTGAGAAAAAATTGGGCTATGTTTAGAATTACCCTATATAAATTTATAACGAAGTTGTTGCATTCAATTTGCAACTAATAAATCAATATTAAAATGCTAAAGCATGTTTTAAACAATGGGCAAAGAAATGTCCATTATATTAATTTCAATTATAGTACTAAATTTAGTATTTGTTTGATTTAGTATTTTTCTGTACTTAGAAATATTTCAGTTATGTGTAGGTTAGACTTTCATTCTTAAAAGTAAGGCTTTGTTTGTTTTTCATTTCTAAATTGATTTTCCCCCATTTACTATTCAAAATATTGACACATTTTGTTTTACTTAATTTTCAATTTCACTTTTTTACTTTTCCCAATCCTACATAAATTATTCAAGATAAAAACTTGTATGAGACCGTCTAACGGATCCCCTTACGTTAGACGGATCTCCATACCTGGATCCATATATCCAAGTCCGACCCGCTATTTCAAATATAAGAGGAAAAAAAAAAGAAAAAAAAAAGAGAACCCACTAAAAGTAAGAGAGAGAGAGAAAAATCTAGAGCCTCCCGATCTCCAATCTGAAGTCTAGTTCTTCAACCAGTGATTTCTCCCGTCTCCCCCACTTGTTTTGCTCTATTCTTCAGCAGATTGTTATGCCTTTGATTATATCGATTTGAAGTCAGAGCAGTTCGTGAGAATTCGAATTTCACCACTGGTGTTGAAGTCCTCCTACTTCTGAATCGCTAATTGGAAGACAATCTATAAAAGACCTTGATTGTATGTATAGATTGGGTGTGCTCGAAACTCTTATTATCACTCGATTTGAGGTTAGCAAGTTCTATTTCTTGTTCAATGTTTGACGAATTCCATTTTATTGATAATTTTCCTTTTAGTATCGATATTGAAATTAGAAAATTTTACAATTGGGATGAAGTATACACTTATTAAAGTATCTTGTTTAATGAAATTTTGGTGTTAAGAAGTTGACTTTTTAATAAAAGAAATGATTATCGGATTTTGAGATCTTACTTTTGGTATTTATTTTTGATTTTTTTGTTATCTAGTGCGAAGTTTTTGGAGAGATGACATTGCTTACAAGTATAGTTCTTATATCTTGCAAGTATGCATATTGTTCCATCGCATATTGAATTTCCAGCCTTTGTTCTCATTTATTTAGAAAAATAGTGGAAATAGATTATAACTTGTGTGGACAGGATCTGGTATAACTTGACTACATCCTGACCATTTTGTTTTACATTGTGATATAACTGATACAAAATTGAAAGTAAAAAGAAGTTGAGATGTACAAGTTTCTAATGCATTTGAGATTTGTAGGTAAGGTGCAGTGATAAACAATTCAAGGTGGTTTATCGAAAGATGGAAAAGTTAAGACTAGAAACCACCATTTCTTGATCCTTGATTGAGATAGAGGCATGATATCTCCAGACTTCTAGTTCAACTACGAATTTGTACTTAAATATTGTTGTGCGTACCTTTCTTCATACTGGAAATTCCGTGAGTTATTACAACAATGAGCTAATGATATTTGATGGTAAATTTATGTATTGTAATTTTTCTTATTTTTCTTTGTTGTTGTTGGTGGTGGTGTGCTTATGATTATTTGTCTAAGCTATGGCTAAAATTGGTGTTGGAAAAAGATTTTGGTTGTACATTGAAAATTTTAAATTTGTGGCACATCTTATATATGTTGCATGGTTCCAATTTCCAAATGAAGTATCATTAACTGTAAAGTATCAGTAGCTCTAAGATTAATTAAACATTAATTATCAAACCAATAACAAGATGTATCAGTAACATTAGCTATGAAATGAAGTATCATTAACTATGGAGATAAGTATCATTAGATATAAATTTGGGAAAATATCATCAAATATTAAGTGAAGTATCATTCGATACATATATCTGGTGAAGTATCATTAACTGTATATAAAGTATCATTAATTATGAATAAGTATCATTAATTATGTGCGAAGTATCATTAATTATGGATGAAGTATCACTAAGTCGGAAGTGGAGTACGTATAATATGATATTATTGATGAGTAAAGATTAATTATCAAATCAAGAATAGATAAATGTCATTAACTATGAGTGGAGTATATCATTAACTCAAGTATCATTATTTATGAGGTGAAGTATCATTAACTCACATATGACTATCATTATTTATGGGGTGAAGTATCATTACCTGTGAAGTGGAGTCTCATTACTATGAAAAAAAGTATCACTAATTGCAGAAGAAAGTATCACTGATTAGAAGAAAAGTATCACTTAGTATCACTAATTGCAGAAAAAAATATCACTAATTAGAAGAAAAGTATCACTAAATGCAGAAGAAAGTATCACTAATTAGAAAGAAAAACATCACTAATTGCAGAAGAAAGTATCACTAATTAGAAGAAAAGTATCACTAATTGCAGAAGAAAGTATCACTAATTAGAAAGAAAAATGTCACTAATTGCACAAGAAAGTATCACTAATTAGAAGAAAAGTATCACTAATTGTGAAAAAAGTATCACTAATTAGAAAGAAAAGTGTCAGTTTAAAACATAATCTCAAATTGAGAATCAGGTCTATGAATTAAAAAAAACTCATTCTTGAGTAAAAAAAAATTATTTCATTATCATAGAAAAAAATATTATTGATTACAAAAATAAAGTTCACTAATTACTAAAGCAAGTAACACTAATTACAATAAAAGTATCACTAAAAATCTTCAACACCCATCAATTAAACTATTGTACGTCACTTTATTTGGAGCTACATTTCTGTTCGACATTTCATCGAACTGCTTCTGGGCATCCCCCACCCTCCTCTCCTTACACAACCCAAATTTGATACTTGTACGGATATTGTATGCACATGAAGATGATGAATAGTATTAATTTGGACCCCGACAGCTCAAATACATGACTTTTCTGAGAGACTCCTCCGATTGCTTGGATTTCTGTTGTTGTCTCTCTGTGGTCATCACCGCAGCCGCAGGCGATAGGTTTTTGGTCTGAGAGAAAGATTTGAGATCGGTCTTGGCGCGCTGCTGCAGAAGTCGCAGAGCGTAATTCCACCTGCAGAAGCCCTGATCTTTCATTGCTTCCACAGTTGCAACATATCAATAATACCTAGCGAAGGATTACTATCATTAGTGAAAGTATCACTAAATACCATAAAAGTATCACTACTGTATATAATATAATGTAATGTGTGATATGCACTTTTCTTGATTTACTGACGCAGAAAAAAATATTGTCAATAAATGTGTGAAACGTATTATTAAATACCATAGAAGTATCACTAGTGTACAAAATTCAATATATGTATGTGATACACTTTTGTTGATTTATTCAGGCACAAATAAAATAGTGACAATAAGTATTTATGGCGTATCACTAACTACTGTTGAAGTATCATTACTATCCAGTGAATCATAATTTCATTTTAAGCGAAGGATTACTATCATTAGAGAAAGTATCACTAAATATCATAGAAGTATCAGTAATTTACAAAAATAAAGAATCGAAGTAAAGTAATACTTACTCTCAATTCGCAACATAATAGATTCATCCTCGTTGATAGATGTTGTTTCTACATCTTCAACATTGTTTTCATTATCAAGTATAACAATATCTGAAATTTATAAAATTTAAATCACTTTTAGAATTACTATAACACTAATAGATTACTAAATCCAATATTGTCAACATGCAAACAATTGCACATAAAATCAAACCAGCACCCACACAAATGTAAAGTGTTTAATGCACAGGTTGTAGAACTCGGGTATTGTGAAATTAAACTCTCTCTGGTCCTATCTCTGAATAACTAAATATTCTTGTAGCAGAGCAGTCATAATATGCTCGTGAACTATAAAAAATAATATTCAATTGCTCCTACTTGAATTTAACAGTGGAGCAACTGAGCAAAGAGCATGTAAACGAAATTGAATAGAACTTAGATTATAACAATAGACAAGATCAAGTACAATTTCATACAATCTTGTAGAAACTGTCCTAATATAATATATGAGATCCAAAGCAGTCATCATTTACTTGATTAGGTATTTTGTTTTCATGTTTCTCGCACTTTCAATTTTTTTGGCTAATATATATCATTAGATTAGGTGTGCATCAAGAAAAATTCTCAAACTCTACAGATTGCATCTCATAGTGTACAAGATATGAATAGAATGCTGTATTAGACAACCAATTATTCAATTAAAAAAAAAGACATAAAATTTCCCCTTCCTCCTAATCAAAAATGAGTATTCTTCTATTAGCATATTATCGAACAGTTTGAATGCAAAATTTGATATACCTAATAATTGGTTAAAAATTGAAACAAAATTACAAATCTTCTAAAATAAGAACACATACCTGTCGTTGCTATTGTTTCTTCGTCGGAATTGACCGGAATTCCACCGGAAGGAACCTTACTTACTTTTTCTAAATTATCCATTGAATCGTTCACAAATTGCCGGAGGGTGAATCGTCGATGGATTTAATCTCGATTAGCTAGGGTTCAGATGGTATTTGTGGTGTTGAATGGTCGAAAATTGCGAGCTGGGAGGAGATTGCGCGGCAAGCTAAAGGCGTAAAAAACCTAGGCCATGAGCTGGGGGAGAAGCCACAAGCTGGGGTATAAAAATCTATTTTTTTTAATATATATATGAACGGGTCGGGTCGGGTCGGGTCAGGGAAGATCCGTCTAATGTAAGTGACCAGTTAGACAGTCTCACCCAAGTCTGCCCCATTATTCAATTATAGAGATATTATTATAGTGAGATTCATTATTTAAATATTCATCAATTCATTATAACCACACAAATATTTATATTTTCATTTTAACCATAAATTCAAACTAAACATATAATCAAACAAACATATTTTCATTTCAACCATAAATTCAAACATATTTTCATTTTACAGATCTATAACTCTAAACATTAAATCATTCATCGTAACAAAATTATTACTAATCAAATGGAGCATGCTTTGGCAAATTAGGCTATCCGTCATCCTATTTTCATTTGCTACCCCGATGAGTTGCCGGATGTAATTTGATATGACATTCCATCTGTTGGACAAGCCTTCCAGTACTTTTAATTTCTTTTCATATAAAAGAAAACATGTGATGAGAACCAGATCAATCATATATATTGACAAAAATTTGTGTTAGAACGTTCAAAATCCAATTTCCAGCCAAGCGCGTGGGCTACATGTGCACCACTGACCCACGCGCCTAGGATCCTATTTTGAAAAAAAAATTGTTGGGCCCTGCCGCAACAATATCCGCTTTTGAATCTTTTTTTTGTTGCTTTATTCATTTTCATTTCATTTTTTTTATTTTCCTTTTTTTTAATCATTATTTTGTATTGAGTGCAATATATGAGTTCACGCATTAGCGTCGGGCGAGCGCATTGCGCGAGACGTTAGATAAAAAATTTAGTTAATTGAATTTAATTTTAGGATTCACTAAATCCATTTTAGGTTATATATTTATTTTCTTAAAAAATAATTATTGAGCGACCGTGCAAGATGCCGGATAAAAAAATTAATTTAATTCAAAAAATTAAATTAATTCAATTTAATTTTAGGGTTCACTAATTCCATTTTAAGATATATATGTATTTCAAAAAAATTAATTATCAAGAGCAGTGCACGAGCCCATGCGTTAACGTCGAGCGAGTGCACTGCGCGAGATGCTGGATAAAAATAATAATTTAATTCAAAAAATTAAATTAATTCAATTTAATTTTAGGGTTCAGTAATTCCATTTTAGGGTATATATTTATTTTAAAAAATTAATTATCGAACGGGATGCACGAGCCTACACGTTAGCGTCGGACAAGTGCATTGTGCGAGACGTGTGGTAAAAAAAGTAATTTGAAAAAATAAATATATATTTTTAAAAAATAAAAAGAAAGAAATTAAAAATTGGAAAAAAAACTGAAAAGAAAAGGAAAGAGGAAGGGAGGGACCACTAAAAAAGAAAAATAAAAAAAAGAAAAAGAAAAAGAAAAAGAAAAAGAAAAAGAAAAAGGAACGGCTTATTGAGTCAAATAATATCCACCTAACATAAAATATCCGTTAGACAGTCTCATTATACCTCTTATATATTTTATATTGAAAAAAAGAGGATAATTTCAATTCGATTAAAAAAGAAAACGACTTCATTTAAAAAAGGATAGAGATCCAGCAACGTGCACATAAATATATGTAGATAATATTATAAAACAAAACTATAATAAGTTGTATATGAAATAACTTATAAGAAAAAAATGACATGTTAAACACATTCCCCTTTTATTCACATATTATGGTCTATATATACACATAAAGATTTAATAATACAACTACAAGTGTCCTAATGACTAGGACATGCATAAGCTTTGTAAGCAAAATACTTGGCAGCATATATTTCCAAATCCTTCCACGTAGCTATTTAAGTTAATCTAGATATTATGTACATATATCATAATACTTTTCCTTGGACATAATATCATTACGCTTACTCCCCCTGATGACGATGAACTGTTAGTTCTGCAATTGATTGACACGTCTCATGCCAATGTTGAATACTAACTTTTCAAAAGTTGATGTCGGTAAAGATTTTGTAAATAAATCAGTAAGGTTATGGCAGGAGCGAATTTATTAAACATTTATCTCTCCATTTTCTTGAACTTCATGTGTATGGAAAAACTTTTGCGAAAAATGTTTAGTCTTATCGTCTTTTATGTATCCTTATTTGACTTGTGATATATATGCATGCTGCACTATCCTCATAGATAATTGTAGGATTATTTATGACTGGTTTCAAGTTGTATGCATTTCGTACATATGCTATTATAGATTTGAACCCAACACATTCTCTTCTAGCTTCATAAAGAGCAATTATCTCTGAATGATTGGAAGATGTAGCCACTAATGTCTGTTTGATTGATCGCCAAGATATAGCCGAACCATTATAGTAGAACAAATAACTAGTTTAAGAATGAGCTTTGTGTGCATCTGATTTATATACTGCATCTACATATCTTATTAACCCAGTATTGGTTGTTTCTTTAGAGTAGAATAACCCCAAGTATGTGGTGCCACAAAGATATCGAAGAATGTGTTTGACATCATTCCAATGCCATTGGTTGGTTCAGAACTATAACGAGCAAGTAAATTTATTGTAAAAATGATATCTGGCCTTATACATTAGGCTAAATACATTAAAGCTCCAATTGTATTTAGGTATGGTATTTCAGGACCAAGTATTATTTCATCAGATTCCTTAGGTCGAAATGGATCTTTCTCGGGATCTAAATTACGCACAACCATAGAAGTGCTCAAAGGATGAGCTTTGTCCATATTGAACCTTTTAAGCACCCTTTTAGTATAAGCAGATTGATGAACAAGAATCTCATTATCTCTATGCTCTAATTCAAGGCCAAGACATAATTTGGTCTTTCCAAGATCCTTTATTTCAAACTTAATTTTTAAACATTTAACAGTTTTATTCAACTCTTCAGGAGTACCAATCAAGTTCGTATCATCTACATAAACGACAATAATCGCAAACCCAGTACTTGAACTTTTAATAAAAATCCATGGGCAAATGAGATCATTTTTGTATCCATTCTTGATAAGATATTTACTCAACCTGCAATACCACATGCAACCAGATTGTTTTAATCCATACATCGATTTTTGCAATTTGATCGAATATAGATCACATGAAACATTTACTTTAGATATTTTCATTCCTTCAGGAATTTCCATATAAATGTTTGCATCAAGTGAACCATATAAGTAGGCTGTAACTACGTACATTAAGCGTATTCCCAAGTTCTCTCGTACAACCATACTAATAAGAAAACAAAAAGTGATTATATCCATAATAGGTGACTATGTCTTATCATAATCAATTCCAGACTTTTGTGAAAATCCTTGAGCTATAAGTCGAGCTTTATATCTCACTATTTCATTTTTCTCATTTTTTTTGAAAAAATACGCATTTTGTAACACCCCAAAAATTTCAGAATATCTTAGGAATTTTCTAAATTTATTTACAAGATTAAAGAAAATAAATGGAGCTTAAATAGATATGTTTCGGTTGTATGTTGCGACTTCAGGAGGTATTTTTCGTGAAAACGCCTTTTCAAAAATTTTGATCCCAACTCTGTTATGGCCGATTTTGGTCTTGTTTGAAAGGTGTTGACCCAAGGAGCGTGACGGTACTTTCAGAATTTGAATCTGAGGTCATTTGAGATCCCGGCGACGAGAAGCGTATAAAGTAAGAGCGGGAACAGTGTTTTTCCGTAAGGGCGTGATTTTCAGAAATTCACGGAATCTCGTGTGTTGAATCGAGTCTTATTTCGTCAAGCCGTCTTTATATGAAATTTCTCAAGAAAACCATTGGCATTCTCAGATTTTCAATCAGGGGTCAATCGAACGCTCGGGAATTTTATATGTCCCTTATGTGGAATAGTAAATCTATTTTTTGGAAAGAGAATCTTTTCTCATTTTTCTTCAATATGACTCTTTCTTCACCCCAAGTTAAGTTGGTCCAATAGTATTCGAGCCAACGAACCTCCCGGTATTTTCGGATTTTGTATTGGAGGTCATTTGGACCTCCCTATTGAATAAATCACCTTTTAACCGAGCCCGGAATTTCTTTAGCAGTATTTTTGCACTGCAGTAGCTTCTTGGGAAAGCCATAATTTCCCCTATAAATAGAGCCCCTCATTCCTTTATTTTTCTTGCACCAAATCTATTCTCAATCTTCATTTCTTGAGAGGAAAGTAGAGAGAGCTTCGAGTCGAGCGAGGAGCATTCTTCGTGAGTGTTCCTCCAAGATGATGAGAGGAATGAATGAGAGAGAGGGAGGATCTGCCGCCGCCACCGCCGCAGAGTCGCCGAGGAGCCAGCCGATGCGGGTGGCCCAGCCGGCGCTGGAGTGCCCCTCGGCCAGGAAGAGCCTGCGGGAGTGGAGCCTCCCGCCGGCGCGGGAAGACTAGTTCAGGCCCTGCCGGCGCTAGGCCCCTCTGCCAGCGTTGGGTGCCTCATTTTCGAGTCTGTTTTTAGATCTCGAAGAGGACCGCTAAGTTGATGATCAACTTTTGTTAGAATAGGTGAACCCCGAAGAGACCCGGGAAAGGATTTCAGCTCGTTGCTTCGACCCTCGCTCCGTGATCGAGGTGGGTGGTTCTAAATCAAATATATGGTTTGAGCTAGTGAGCTCTAGAAGCATGATAGGGCAAGATGAAATATCCAATAAAATATTTTATGCTCTACCTGATTAGTCTCTGTATAAAGGAAAGGAAATGAAATGAATGAATGAAATTATTATCATAACATGGTTATGTTAATTGTTATTTTAGCTCTTGAATAAATAAAGGATGATATGATTTGATATGAGTTCATATAGTTGATTTATATGAGGTATAGATGATCATGATCATAAGTTAAGTTGTTATCGATATTATTGATGAGGAAGGTTATTTAAGTGAGTAATGCCTTGTAGGTTGATTTTAGTATTCCTTATGGCATTAAGGTTATAGTATTGATTGAGGAATGCGATCTAGATGATTCAATCTAGGTTATGATTTATGCTAGCATGATTAAAGCATTGATGCTTTGATATTAAGGATTGAATGTGAGAATTCAATGTTGACGATTAAGTAATAAGGATTCAAGGTTAAGGTTTTGATATTGAACGTTATGATTCAATTATTGTTAAGAAGGTTATTGAGCTCAAAGAACAGTTTCATTACATTATCATGTTAAAGTTGAACTTTGATAAAGTTAAGGGAGTCATTGCTGGGTAATCCCCTCGCATACTCGAGTCACTGCTGGGTAACCCCCTCGCATACTCAGGAGGATATTTGAGATAACGCCTCTCTTATTCTAAGGCATGCCTAAGGGTGCAGTAGACATCAGATTTGAGCCAGGAAGGGCCCACAGGAAAGGAAGTAAAAGGTTTTTGTGGATATGGAGAGGGCTTTTGCGTTTTGCTCTCCATATACCGCCAGTTGTTAATTGAATATTTCTAAAGTTTATCAAAGAGTTTTCTCGTAAACCCCACTGAGTACATTAGTGCTCACGCCTTCTTTTTTAAATGTTTTTCGGGTTAAGATGCTGAGGCCGGTGATGTGCTGCTAGTGGGGTTGTCTGAGTTGTCTGAATTGCTGCTCTATCTGGTTACATGATTTTCTTCCGCCATGTTTCTGTTGAACACTCTGACGTCTAGTGTTTAGTTTTGATATATGTGATATAATCCTTGATAATAACATGTCCTTAATGATACGATTCCTAAATATTAATAAAGTCTTTGAGAAGAAGAAGCATGTTCTTTTGAAAGACCACTTATTCCTTTATTGATTCTGAGCTATTTCAAAAGTCATACTCGCTGAGCATATTGGTATCTATTCATTCTCAGTTGACCTATGAATGGATCTTGTATGCTTGTTATTGTTGTTCGCCTATGAATGGGCTTTACTGTTCAAGCATGATTCTGCTTATCTCCCAGTTAATCTTAAGTTGTTTTGTCCTATGAATGGGACATTATGATTTAATTGCCTCTGACCTACTGATGGGCCTTAGCTGTTGTGACCTATGAAGAGGTCTTGTTTATTTAAAGAACCGAATTCCTAATTGTTGTTTATTGGATTCCGTTTAAATTTCGACTAGCCTATGATTAGGCCTTCTTTTGAATTAACTGAACCCTTTGACTCTTTGATTCGTGGAAAATGATAATTCTTCCGATTCATAAAGTTAAATTGCAAAAGTTTTTGAGGCGCTAACTTAGTTGGATTCTAGAAACACCCCCACTAGATTTCTGATTAAACTACCTTTTTCCTTCTGTTCTTCTTCATAACAACTCCGTCCCTATTCTCGAGACTGGGCTGTTACACATTTGCATACAACAGGTTTGGCATTATTCAGAGTTTTAATTATTGGCTCAAATACATTTCGTTTTTATCAGGAAGTTTGTTCAGATTTTATTACTTCTTCCTACATGGGCTAATCATGCCTCAAACATCATCTATGGTTATATCATTTTGATTCCAAATTTCATTATTATAATTCATGGATACTTCAGTATTCTTGATCTGGTTAATAAGCTCATCATTTCTCCCCCTTCATTTTCGAAGAACAATATCATTTGATCCGAAAGGTTTACCACATTTGTGACGTGGACCATTATTATCCATTTGAGCACATTTTTTGGGAACAATCATCCTATCTGGAGTATTCGCAGTTGGGATATGTGACTTTGTGACTTTGCTAACATCATTAAATGCATCAGTAAGTCTATTTGCCATGTTCTGTAAATAAATAAGTTTTCTCACTTCATTTTCACATTCAGATATGTGCGGATTTAAACAAGATAAACATGGCTCGTTCCAGAAGAGATTCACCATGGGCTATTGTTTGTCTTTATTGTTACCAATTGGTGGAAACATTGCTTCATCAAAATGGCAATCTGCAAATCTAGCAGTAAACAAATCATCAGTCGATGGTTCAAGATATCTGATGATTGATGGAGAATCAAACCCAACGTATATCCCAAGTTTACATTGTGGGCCCGTTTCAGTCTTTTGAGGAGGTGGAATTGACACATATACAACACATCCAAAAATGTATAAATATGAAATATCTAGTTAAATACCTGACACTAGCTCCATTGAAGAATATGCATGATAAGCACTCGGGTGTAATCTAATTAAAGTTGATGTATGTAAGAATGCATGACCCAAAGCTTCACTATTTAATTTGGATCTCATTAGTAAAGTACGAGCAATTATCTGGATCTTTTTGATCAATGATTCGGCTAATCCATTCTGTGTGTGAACATGGGGTACATGATGATCAATGTGAATTCCTAACACAGCACAATACTCATCAAAACTTTGTGATGTAAATTCTCCAACATTATTAACCTTTATATTCTCAATTGAATAATCTGAAAAATGATCTCGAAGTTTAATAATTTGAGCTAATAGGCGTGCAAAAACAAAATTTTGAGTGGATTATAAGCATACATGTGACCATCTAGAAGATGCATCTGTGAGGACCATAAAATTTCTAAATGGTCCACTTGATGGATGCATTGGTCCACATATATCACCACGAATACATTGGAGAATGATGACGATTCGTATTCTACTTTTTCTGTCGAATGTTTAATTATAAATTTTCCCCTTGAGCATGATTCACAAAAGTAATCTTTGGACATGAGCATCTTTATATTTTTCAATGGATGTCATTTTATTCGTTCTACAATTCTACGCATCATGGTTGTTCTTGGGTGACCCAGACGATCATGCCATAATCCTAAAATTTTAGGATTAAACAATTTCCATGATGTGGCAGCATTGGACTCACATGTTCGAATGGGAACACAATATAAACCAGAAATTATTGCTTCAAAATTTTCAAGGATAATTCTTTTGTTTGATTCATATGATGTAATGCACATACATTTTTTCCCATTTTCAACATATGTTTCGAGATGATAACCATTATTGAGTACATCCTTGAAATTCAATACATTTCTTTGTGACTTTTTAGACAATAAAACATTTTTGAGATGTAAAGTAATACTGTTAGGCAATACAATTGTTGCATTTTGAGTACCATCTATAATCTGAACGGGCCCTGATATTGTCTTAACTTGCAATTTGCATAGTGTAACACTTGAAAAATATATTTTGTTAGTTAGTATTGAGTGTGTTGAAGCACTATCAAGAAGACATATATAACATTTATTGATATTCTCCATTTTCTAGCCTGTCAAATAATAGAATGTCAATATAAAAGTTATTTTATTATTATATGATCATTACAAAAGAACTCGGGAATGCATCATCCAAATAATATAGGTAAAATATTAATCGTGGGAGATGTATTGTAACGCCCCAAACTACTCCGTTTGGCCACGTCACTTAACATATAATTTATTTACATATTTTGTGTGCTTATATTCAATATGAGCGGAAGCTAAGGTCAAAAGCATGATAATGGCATAATAAGGTAAGGCATCATAATTATCAATATGAATTTTCACAATTAAAGCATGCAATCTATCATGTCTATTTTGCCACACAAGATGTTATCAAACGGAAACATTGCATAAGCCCATCCACATCAACCATGCAATCATCTAACCTATCAGGCTCATAGGTCTTACTCAACCCGCCCCGTCTACCATCCTAAATTTTAACATACGTATAAGGGTTCAACAACATACTTCATACATAATAGGCTCCAAGGTCGAACGACCCGCCTTTAAATTGTTTGGCATAATATCAAGTTATACACATCATAACCTACAAAAGATCGGGCTATTCCCATCCCCAATAATCATTGATCATAAGCAAAAAGAGTGATCAATGTAATAATGATAATAATGTAAGTATTTTCAAAAGAAGAGCATGCAAAAGATAAACACAAGCTTGTGGGGTTCTCTTGTGTTCACAACGCTCCTACCCCGGCCTTGACTCCTCAACCTGAAATTCATTGAATGAATGGGGTGAGTATTTAACAACATACTCAGTGGGGAACACTGTAAACAGTTATAGCTAATTGCACAAGTGAAAATATAACATATGGACTTTTCTTTACTTTGTGGAGACTAGTCTCAACCCCGTAGGGTCTAAACATCATGATGCCCTCGTTAATGAACATCTTTGGCCCTGTAGGGATGCCCGCAGACATACTACCCCCCAGGGAGGACATTAACAGGTCTATATTCGATCCCAAAGGATCTCTGCCCCGAAGGGTCTCTTTGTCGACCCCGAAGGATCTCTTTCATTCACCGGTCCGAAGACCCTTCATACATATACAATCAAAGCACAACAGTAACTATAACCTTACACGTGTTCACAGTTTAGAGTTACACCACCTTAAGAGACGCTTTCACAATTTCTTGATCTTTGAAATACTCCTTTGCCGCCCACAAGTTGTCCACCTCGAGCCACAACACGTCACCTAGCACCTTTTTAATCATCTTTTCATTTTAGATGTCGAGTTATTCAATTAAATCATAATTTAGACCAAACTCATACTATACTTTGCTTTAAAGTCTTCAAACATTTCCACATACGCAACCATGGATATACAAGCTCATACTATGATTTTGGACTCAAAATACACATTAAAGCTCTTTGAAGCATTTGATCGAACATGTTACGGGCACACATTTAAACCACATGCTCATAACTCATTTTAAATCCTTTAGACCCAACATTTCAAATACAAACACCTTCACCCTAGGGCTCTAACATACATGAAACTCAACCCCATACAACCATCACAACACCTCCAAACCACACCAACAAAACAAGGGGAAATTAGGGCAAAAATCTAACTGTGTTATACACTCAGTATAACATCACTGTGCTATGACGTATCGGCTCAAGTGAGACAACCTGCAACAAAACAACGGCATAACATACAAACATACTCACATGATTAATATTCAACAATATTAATTTGAAATCATTTACTAAAATTATAATTTATAATTTAGCAAAAAGGGTCGGGGTATCACATGTATCATCTGAGATATATACAAAAATAGGATATATATACACTGATTACAAAATAGGTCATAACAAAATATCTAAGTTTGAGCCTATTTCCACTAGTCATCATCTAATGTTCTAGGGTCAAGATCATTTAGGAAATCTCGTAGCTGAAGTGACTTTTCATCATTCAAATTTTGATTGTTTATTACTTCTAATGTATTTGCCTCAACCATAGAAAACAGCTCAATTGCTTCTGCAACATGTGCTTGAATATTTATTACTTTCTTTTGTGAGGCCTGATATAGTTCAACCAGATGTGGAGCAGTGCAACAAATCCTAGACCAATGTCCAGTTATTCCACATCTATAACAAACAATATTAGTATGTTCATTTGTGTGAATCTTATCATGATCTAACTTGAAATTGCACACCCCGTGAAAAGTATATGTCAGCAAACATTCTTAATAATGTTCAAGAACGTTGTAAGATAATGTTCACTAAAATATTCACAAATGTTGTAATGAACTTAATGAGAATTGCAGAAAGTAGAGCACACAATAGATTGGTAACCTTGTTCGATCAACTGATCTACGTCAGGGAGACTTGTCAAGTCCGTGAGAAACAATCCACTACTCCGATGTATCATTAACTTGAGATCTTACATGCAGCTGACCTCGCATCACTCAATACCCTTTCTACCCGAACACTATCTTTTGATGGATTGAACAATGACCTCCCTCACAGCCTAGATTTCAACCTATCTAGTTTCCACATGTATTCTCTCTTGAGAACCCTTTGATAGTGTATGAAAAGTATTTCAATACACTCTGACTAGAATACTAATCTCTAGCCTAACAATAACAATCGAAACCTATGCAGATCTTAAATAATTTAGAGCTCTTGTGCAGATAGATAACTTCTGTGTATTCAATCATTTGGTGTGTATCTCTAACAGGTCTGTATCCCAGACTATTTATAGATTAACAACATAGCCTTAACAAGGAAACAGAAGTCATAATCCTAATCTGAAACTGATAAGAAAACTTTCCTTATAGAAACTAAGTCCTAGGACTTTCCATATTAGAATTTTTTCCATCTTTAAAATTCTATTTTTTCTTCAATCATGTGCTCTTCAAACTAGATAAGGTATCTTCTAGAAGGATCTTGAATCTCCTTTTGGTTGGTAACTTTGAATAGCTTCAACGATCTTGGAAGAACAATCTAGACAAAGGATGTTCATGTAAACGTTCATGAACGTTGCAATGAACATTGTTAATCTCTGAACTTTCACATTAGGTAGCACATCGGAATGTCTTGTATGTTCACAAACTGACTTCTGGCTATTACTCAAGCTAGCTAGCAGTAATCAACATGTTGAACAATCTCAGTTGTGGCACAATGCACAATCGTCTTCATCTTCAGCTCAATCCAAACTCCTTGCTTGAGCTGTCTTCAGGAAGTTCAGATCACGTTTATGTACATCTTTATGAACGTTGTCTAGAACAACAATCATGTACTTAGAAAAACAAAATAATTAGTGATATTCAATGCCATACAGATTATTGACAATCAATCACTGTAACAAGTGCAAAGTAGAGCACTTGATAAATAAGTTTAGTGCACAGCATATCACTAACAATCCTCCTTAACGGTGTATCTTCATTTGGTGCCAAACACAACACTAATATAACTTTTTCTGAAATGGACGTCTTGAATGGGTTGTTCGATTATGTCGATATGAATGATTACGTCCGCGAACACTCTTGCAGAAATTACTATGTCATCTGCCTCTATAGACTCCACGCCTATATTTATATTCACGATCCTTGAACCGACCTGTAGTTCTGTCGGAACTTGCATGTGTCTTAGGTACTGGTTGGGAGCTAGGAGGTCATAAATCATGATTTCTCAACAACAATTCATTAGTCTTTTCAGCTACAAGAAGTACCGAAATTAGCTCAGAATACATCTTGAATTGTTGTTGCCTATATTGTTGTTGAAACACTACATTTAACGTGTGCATTGTGGAGTTTTTTTTCTAATTTATCATATTCTGACAAATTTGTTCCACGGAGAGCCAGTTGCGGCTCGATTTTGAATAAAGCTGAATTATACTCGGCAATAGATTTGAAATCTTGTAATCTTAGATTTTGCCAGTCATATTATGCTTGAGGCAGTGCCACGGTTCTGGCGTGGCCAAATCTCTCATTGAGTATATCACATGGTCTTTTGATTTGTATATACTCATCTTTCAGGTTATCTGAGAGATGATAACGTATAAAAACTATAACATTTACCCCATCCTTCTTATTTATCAATGATATATCCACATTTTCTAGGGTTTTTCAAGTCCTAACCTTTGAAGGTGTAATTCCACATCAACCCTGCAGGCTAGATAGTTACTTTCGGTAATATCTAAAATTTGAAACATTTGCCTTTTGATATTAGCCGTACCTAACTATATGAAAAAAAATATGATTAATACCAATAAAATTTAAACTATAATCTTATTTACCTTGTGCGAGCAAAACTCATACTGATAACGTATTATAAAACAACACTATAATAAGTTGTATATGAAATAAATTATAAGAAAAAAATGGTACGTTAAACTCATTTCCCTTTATTCACATATTATGATCTATACATACACATAATTAATGATTTAATAATACAAGTACAGTGTCCTAATGACTAGGACATGCATAAGCTTTGTAAGCAAAAATACTTGGCATCAATATTTCCTCATCATTCCATGTAGCTATTGATGAGTGATGTTTTTGCACAACATTTTGTGGTTTATATGAATTTATTTGAAGAGTATTGCATGTGCTTTAACATAATTTGCGCTTTTAACCTCCTGGTTTGGAAGTTTTGTTTCTTATTTGAGTTTCACAGAAAATGGAGGATAATTAATGCATTTTTAAGTGATCCAATGCCATGAGAAGATAGAGAATCGAATGAGGAATGCGCTGCAAGTTGAATCGCCTCAATCGAACAAGAAACAAGGGAAAATGGAGCAAAATTGTGAAAGGTGTCAATGCAGAATCGGGGGCGCGACCGGAGCACTCGTGCCTCCAGGCAGGCATGAGTCGCAGCTTGATCGGAGGCGCGAGTGACCTGCTTCGATATTGGGGCATGTTTTTCTTTGTCCGGGAAGTGACTGGGGGGCGCGACCGAGCCCATGTCGCGCCCCCAGCCCAGATTTTCAGATCTGCGAGTTATTTCTTTCTTATTTGGGGATTTTTCTTCATTTGGACAGATTCATTCCACAAAAAAAAAAAAAACACCCAACTCCACACAACACAAAATCCTCTCCTCCCTCACCTCAAAATCCTAGCCACCCATCAAAATCCACACCCTAGCTAGGATTTCCACCTAGCTAGGGTGAATAAGGAGCAATGACTTGAAGATGGAGCAAAGAGAAGAGTGGAAGCAAAGGTGGAGCCGAGACTCAACTTCTGGGTTGTTCTTAGTTTCTATTCTTGTTTTTATTTTGATTTTCTATGAGATGATTTAGTCCTTGGATTTGTACAATGTTAGGTTAAATTATTTTGTATTTTTGGATTGAGATGATTTGGGTATTTGTACAATTATTTTTCTATATTGATTGTTTATGGCCCTATTTCATTTTTTGTGCTTATGCTATGTATGAGTGTTAGTTAATTGATCACTAATTTACTCAATTTTATCTATTGGTTCATAATTCGAGAGATGAGTCTCAATAGACGAACCCTAGGTACGAGACACCTATATCGATAAATTCGAGAGAATTGAAGCTAAATGTGAGGGCTAGAAATCTTAGGAGCTTTTAGTAAATACATGTGTAGGATTTGATCGGAGACGGTAAACCTAGCGTGTACCCAACAAACTTGAGCGTCTCGAGAGAGAGCTTAGGATGCATTTGAGATTGCCTTAATGAAATTTGACACCCAAATATACATTCAATATGATCATTAGTTCTAAGTACCTGAAGAAATCAATTCCGAGAGTACCTCTACCTTCATGTTTCATTCTCCATTTATTTTCTTGTTTATTTATTGCTTTATTTAATTAGTTTAGATTAGTTAGTTTCTCTTTTTTATTCGCCATCTAAATAATAATCGAGAATCAATATTATAGTATGCACAATTATTTCTAATTTAGTTTCTGTCAATACGATACTTGCTCACCACTATTTACACAATCCCATCCTCTTGCGGATTGTGCTAAAAAATGGCCGATCATCTATTTAGGTTAATCTAGATATTGTGTGCATATATCATAATAGATACGTATATTTATGCGTTATTAATTAATTAGGTTTTTCATTCCAGTATTTAATTTGGTATATATTAAGAAATTATTGTCTTGTGTGTTTTCCAATATATGTAGATACGTATATTATATAGTGTGTGTAATATTAGTTAGTAGATTGTGTGGATCTTATTTGTCCAAGCGTTCATTTAAGGGGAAAAAAAAAAGTTAGGTAGAAAACAGGGGCTACCTATTTGTTTGTTTTTTCTTCATTTAGAATTTCAGATTCGTCTCTTTTTAATTTGTAGGTTCTAGTATGTAGTGCTAGTGCCCATCCTAGAATTTCACGCGAAAATTAATAGGTGCATGGTGTTATACGAAAAATGATAATTTCTAACAAGATTAGTTGTTGCACTCATGAATTTCAATTGGAAACAATATTTTCATATTAATTTACATGAGAATATATGATGGTTACAGTACTCAAACGCAAGTTCAAACCATGTTGTGTTTGGGTTCAAATTTTTTGTTACACTTTGATGTGTTTCACTCTGTATTTCATTATAAAATTTATGAATTTAGTATTATTTATTATAAAATAAAAATCAATTATAACATAAATAATCATAGTCAATATTTATCAACAAAAAAGAATGAATTTAAAAAGTTAAAAATTTTAATTTTGAATTAATCAACCATAATAATTAATAATCCATTATTAATTGAAAATTGAAAATTAAATACTAAAAAATAATTATAAACCCTAATTGAGTGGGGTGAATCCTAAAAAATAATCTTAAAATTAAACTAAAATAACAAAAAAATACAATTGAAGAAAAAATATATAAAAAACACATGTAATTTGAAAGTGTAACACGGAGTGTAACACATGCAAAGAGTGTAATAGGAAATCTCAAGTGTGTTTTGACCACTTGAGATTTCATATTATACTCTCTGTGTTATACTCCGTGTTACACTTTCAAATTATGTGTTTTTTTTTATATTTTTTTCTTCAATTATATTTTTTTTGTGATTTAATTTAATTTTAAGATTGTTTTTAGGGTTCACCTCATTCAATTAAGGTTTATAATTATTTTTTAATATTTAATTTTTAATTTCAATTAACAATTCATTATAATGGTTGATTAATTCAAAATTAAAATTTATAGCTTTTTTAATTCATTTTTTTATTGATAAATGTTGACAATGATTATTTATGTTATAATTGATTTTTATTTTATAATAAATATTATTAAAATCATAAATTTCATAGTGAAACATGGAGTGAAACACATAAAAGCATAACATGAAATTTGAACACTGTTTTGACCGTTTTATTTGATGAAATTGCACGCTTCAAATTGATATTATAACATAGATATTAAAGATTTTGGAACAACTAAACAACATAATTAAGAAAATAATAATATATAATAGAGATATTAGCACCCAAATTAAACTAAACAAACTAAAGCAACGGATGTAAAAAAACAAAAACAAAAACACTAAAGCAACGGATGTAAGATAAAAAATCAATAAAAAAATATAGCAAATATGTGAAAAATCGGGTTTGATTCACAATTCACAAATCCTCCATTCCAAGTACAATAAGATAATGAATAAAATTATACTGAATTAAACATTGAGGACGTGATTGGTATGGTAGAATGGAATAGAATAAAATGATCATTCCCATGTCCATTCTCATTTCACCGATTGGTATGGTTCAAAATCGAGAATCACAGTTCCCGATGGAATTCCTGTTCCCAGAGGAAGTGGAATAGCCATTTCATCCACACCCCATGGGTTTAGATATTCCCAATGACCAAAAAAAAATTATATATGATATATTTATACATAATCATGTTTTATAATATTATTTTATCATATTTCGAAAAATAAATCAAAAATAAAATTAAATAATTTATTATTATTATTATTATTATTTATTTATTTTCAAAATATAATTTAAAAATATATGGTAAAATCAAATTTTGATAGCTTTTATAACTTTGTTGAAGAAAAATGAAAGTAATGCGGAAATAAATATACCATAAAAATATGTTATAATACAATATAAAATATTTATATATTTGATATAATTTAATATATTCAAATGAAAAATTGAAATGTTAAAGTATTTTTCTATGAAGTAAAACTATTTTTCTTAACTTATACAAATTATTATATATTGATTAATTAAATATTTTAGAATAAAATTTTTCAATAAAATAAATAACATATAATTTGCTAAAAAAATTAGAAAAATCATATACTAAAAAAGAAAAATGACGTTTAGAAATATAAAAGATAAATTAAGGCATGTGTTGATATTTATTAGCTACTATGTACACTTTATTCAATTATAAAAAATTTTTAACAAGTACATAAAATATTCATTATATAAGATAAAAAAAAAGTTATATTTCATTTCATTCTTCATTACGTGGACATACCAATCGTAAGAATTATCATTCCATTCAGACCCTCGTTCCATTCCTAAGTTCATTCCATTCATACCTAATTCCATTCTATCATACCAATCAACTCCTCAAGTGTACAATAAGATAGCCACTAAAATTATAGCAAATGATTTTTCATCTTTCCATCTCTCTCTCTCTCTCTCTCTCTCACACACACACACACACACACACACACAACTAATATACTATATATACTTAGAACTAAATTATAATATATACAATGCTATTGATCATATACATAAAAAAATGATTTTATGCATCCATCTAATTAATTTAAACGTACAGTCTAGATTGATTCCTAAGTTTAACATATTCAGGAGGACTTAGGTCATGTTTTAATCCATTTTCTATATATATATATATATATATAAATATTAAGATGATGTGTATCTAAATATTTATTAATAAATGTATATTAATTAACTAGTGTAACTGGGTGAGCATCAACATCAACATCGACATATGATTATTAATGGAAAACCGAATTGAAAACAGGCGTGATCGATCGAGAGACCAAATTATATATGTGATAACTTTGTTATGTGATTTTTATATATACAAGTCACAATGTGAAGTACCATATAACAGAATTGTACGATCATATCACAATTGCATTATATTATTGTAGTAAAACAGGAATTTTAAAGTAGGCAAAATACATGTATGACAGAGATATGATCATCAGATCGAAACATGTGCCCACAACTGATGTGATCGAAGAGCTATCCGGGAAAAAGTAGGGCGGGTTCGACCCGTGGGACGACTCGACAAACCAAAGGGTGTGCCCGCGGCGCGGCTAATCCCTGGCGCTCGGTCATGTCGAGCGGCGGGGAATCAGGGCCGTGGGGCAGTTCCCATTGGAAGCACTGAATCATAGTCCCGATTATAAGGATGAGCTCCTGAATAGCTAGCAGCATCCCGGGGCAGCCCCTCCTCCCCGTGCCGAAGGGCAACAGTTCATAATGCTTACCCTTGAAATCAATGGAAGCACTAGGTCCGCCGTCGAGAAACCTCTCCGGCCGGAACTGCAAGGGTGTGTCCCAGTAATTGGGATTCCGGCCGATAGACCAGCTGTTGACGAAGAGCATGGTATCGGCCGGAATGTGGTAGCCGTCGATGACGCAGTCGGAAATGGAGAACCTCGTGATGAGAGGAATGGGAGGGTGGAGCCGGAATGTTTCTTTGATGAGGGCGTATAGGTACGGGAGATTAGGGGCATCCGATTCTTCAAGCAATCTCTCTCTTCCTACAACTTTGTCGATTTCGTCTTGAGCTTTCTTTAGCACCCTTGGATTCGATATCATTTCCGACAATGCCCATTCACTCGTCGTGGCTGTTGTGTCTGTACCGGCGGTGAAGAAATCCTTCAATGAATGAATGAATGAATTAGATGTATATATGATATATGATGGGCTTAATTAATTAATTACGTACGAGAATCAACGACTTGAGATGATCCCTGGTGATTTTGACCTCGGCTTTCCCACTCTCCATGATATCCAACAGCATGTCAAGAAGATCGGCAGGTTCTCCGGCGGGTTGAGTCGGACTGCGTCGGCGGTGCTCTCTTTGAGTAATGATTTTCTCCAAGAAAGCATCATACCTTGAATGAATATCTCTAGACCTCTTCCTTATCCCGGTGAAATCGAAGTTGTTGCAAAACCTAATAACATCTGCAACGTCAAGCTCCCCGAATATCTGCGTCACCTCCCTCACCACCCTCCTCACCCCCTCTGCCTCCGTCTCTGTCTCTGTGCACCCGATACTCAACATCATATTCGAAATCACGTTGTTGGTCATCTTCAGCAGCTCCTCGCTCACGTCGAAGCTCTCCCCCGACGTACCTGCATTAATTAATTTTAATTCATATATAACTAGCTAGCTACATTAATTATTAATTAATGCTACATATTATAATACCTTTGCGCATGAGGATTTGGAGAAAGTTCCTAACTTCGAGAGTCCTGATGGGCCGAAAGTGGTTGATGTTTCTTGAGCCGAGCAGCTCGTAGGTGCAGAGTTTCTTGATGAACTTCCAGTAAGGGGTGCAGCTGCCGAAGGCGAAGGAGGCGCGGTAGGTCACCATGTCCACGACTGTCGAGCCTTTTCTCGTCGAGAACACCGCGTCGTGAGTCTTGAGGAATTCTTCAGCCAGTTGGGGGCTGGAGACGACGGCGCAGGGCATGGACCCCAACCGGATATGCATTAAGGGACCATACCGTTTCGACAATTCGTCGAATGAGTGGTGGAGTCTTGGTCCCAGTAGGTGTAAGTGGCCGATCAACGGAAGCGCCAATGGCCCCGGAGGAGAGGAGGACGCTTTTCGCCTCAACACGGCGGCCCAGAGGAGGACCACGGCAGCCGAGACCACTATTACTAGTAATATTAATGTCATTATATATTATGCATGCATGCACTTTCAAGTATGATGCCATCCATCTCGATACTAGCTATATATTTATATACGAGTCATCCGCTCTTTGAATATTACCACCACATCTCCACTATTAAATATATTTATCATTTTAATTATTAAAATAAAAATTAATTATAATATAACCGATTCTAGTGAACATTTATATATTAAAAAAATGAAATTATAAATCTTAATTATGAAATAATCTAACTCTAATAATCAATTATTAATTGATTAAATTAAAAATTAAATAATAAAAATTTCATAATTAACGAGCCTTAATTTGTTAAAATCACGGATAATTACCAATTCTAAAATTAAAGTAAATCAGAAAATTGATGGCCTCCACTGCTTCTCTAATGTCCAGCTCAACACGGTCAAATTAATCTATATTATCAAAATTTTATATTCGAGTGATATAATAATATTATCTTACCTAACTCAACAAGGGTTAAATTAATATTTCGAATAAAAATAAAGTATACTCTAGATATCAACTATATACGTACAGAAGCCAGTTAATTAGCTAGAAAAAGAGGATTACTGTATTTTTTTTCATTCAGAATTTATGTGTAGGTTTTGATTGGGCCAGATCTCCTGTTACAATACGTGTTATGTTTCATATACTATTATTATCAATATAAATTATGTGTACATTTATGATGTACCAAATATATGAGTATGAAAATTATTACACGTGTCATTAATGATAATGGAACATAAGACTTAACACGAAATGTAATAAGAGATCTAATTCGAGTTTCAACATGCTCAAGTGAGGTTTTTCCTCTTCCTAGAATTAAAGCCTCCAGGTACAGCCTCTTTAATATGTAATTATTTCACCAAACTCAACCAGATTCAAATCAATGTTATCAATATTCTATATATATTTTCAAATGACAATAATTTTAACTTACCTAACTCTATATTTCGAAAAATTAAAAATAACGTTAGAAATATTCTAGCAAGTTTATAAGAAGGGAACTGATATAAAACTATTACAGCACTACAGAAAACGCGACTTATATTTCGTCGCTAAATAGTGAATTTCTGTTACTAGAAGAATTTAACAACAGGTTAATGACGAATAATATTACAGTTAATCAGACAGATTAATAACATGTCGTTAATATAGCGACAGATTAAAAATGGAGTGTTCCGCCGCTACCGTGTCATCGCCGACTCAATTGGCCGACCGACAAACGATGGATCAAAGACGGACTAGCGACGGAATATTCCGTCACTAATAATGGCAGATCGTAGTCCATCGTTAAGAATCAGAATCTATTAATGACGGACTATGTTCGATTGTTAACTCCCTGAATTTTTTCCGTCACTAGTTCGTCACTAGATTTTATAATTCACATTTAAATATTATATAAATAAATCAAAATCGAATATTATAAATCAAATAATAATAATAAAAATACAAAGTATTCAATAACAAATTTACAAATAAAATGTAATTATTCAAATATAAATAGTTCAGTCATCACTCATCAGAGGGCGGTGGGGGTGCGGATGGCCGAATTGAGCATAAATCTGGGCCTCCATCTGCGACCGCAGCTGCTGGATCTTGTACCTCACATCGTTCTGGATCTCGAACCTGACCTCATCCCGGATATGGGCCCGCATCTCATTAACGCGCTGAGTAAAGGCCTCCTCTGTAAACACGGGCTGCGATGTGGTTCCTGAACGGATACTGCCATTGTTGTCGCCACTATCGAGGTGTGACTGGGATCTAGTGCTGAAGACACGTTTCTTCTTATTCATGCCTCCGAGCGCGTCTAGATATAGGATGATCATATCCACCTTAGACACCTCATCAGTGCCTGAAAAATGCTAGCTCAACTCTGCAGATGTCGGTATACCTCCTCCTAAACACAACAATAAGTTAACATATATATATATATATATAAATTAAATAAATAAATATAAAAAACTTGTTATACTAAAAATTATTTATAAATTAAATATTTACAGCAAGGCGCTCGCTCTTCTTATCAGTGAAGACTCCATTCTTATCACAGTGGTGTCTCAAAAATAATTCCCACCCAACCTGCTCATCTGGGATTCCCTGAGCTTACGACTACTCAATTAACATAAGCGGAAATAGTTAAACACATTTAAATTAATTACATAAATTAAAATAATTGGGTATATAAAATTAATTGTCAAATCATCTTCGTGCTGCATTGCACATCTGGACCCTCACTTATGCGTGATCATGCCCGTCCCCGATCCATCAGGCTCAGACCTCCTGTTCTATGAATTAATGCGGGACTTCTTCTTTAACTCCTCAGTCTCCTAGTAAGCCATCCAAACAGGCCACATCCCTAAAGGGGTGTAAGCCGGCCTCTTCCTGTACATATTCTTCTTGATGATGTGAATCATATCTCTATATCTCTCGGTCGCCTTCGAGAACCAAAGATGACACAACACCTCGTCCAAGCAGGGCTCCCGTGTGAACAATTTCTACATAAGAAATAAGCAGCATTAGTAATTTAACTGATTTTTTTAACTAAGTACTTAATTTGAAAAATAAATTATACTCTAAAGTCCTCCAAATAAAAATAACACCAACAATTCAATCAAAAACTGATAAAAATAAAATTAAATAAATTTTTTTAAAATTTTGGCAACACCTATGTGAAAATCATAATCTCAAGTTCTTGACTCTAAGTTAATTGATCTATGTAGTCTCCTAATCAATACCAACAACACCAACAATTCAATCAAAAATTGATAAAAATAAAATTAAATAAATTTTTTAAAATTTTCGGCAGCACCTATGTGAAAATCCTAGTCCCAAATTCTCGACTCTACACTAATTTATTTATGTTCCACTAGTTTCTTAATCAATACTAACAACACCAACAATTAATAAAGAGGGACCAGAGGCCCTCATCCCATTAAAAAAATAATTAATAAAGAGGGATCCAGGGGGCCTCATCCCATTCAAATTCATAAAACAAACATTCAACTTAATAAATTGATATCATGAGACACACATATTTATTAAATTCGTACTAGACAAAATTAACATGATAGAAATCAACAAAATTTATCGATATACCAATATTTCAATTACAATTTAAAATATTAAATAACATTCTAAATATAATAAAACCAACTTTCTATAACTATATAGTGAAACATAACATTTCATCAAATCAAGAAACTACATGTTTCATAATCAAAGTCATAAATTGACTAGTAATACATAACATTTCATCAAATCTTGATATCACCAAATTAAATATACAACACGAACACGAACAACTATATCCAAAATTCCTTCAAAAAAAAAATATCACCCAATTAAATCTAAACAACAAATTAAGAAACATAAAAAAAATTAATCAAACACACACACACACATGGTGAGAGAGAGAGAGAGAGAGGAGGGGGTCACCGGGAGGGGGCCTCTCCGGGGGTGGGGGGCGCCTGAGTTGAAGGGGATAAGACACACACGCGCGCAGAGAGAGAGAGAGAGAGAGAGAGATTTGGAATACCTTGCGTTGGGAGGTGGGTGGTCGGGGGTCGATCACCGGTGCTGGGTCGACGGTGGGTGCGATTCAAGTGATTTGGGCGAGATTAGGGTTCTGCGTGGAAACAGAAGGGGGGACTGATTTAATTTTGACATTAAATTTTTAGCGACGGACTGCCGACGGAACAATTCTGTCGTTAATGTTTAAAAAATTTATAACAACAGATCGTGTTCGTCGTTAATATTTTTCCAGCTTTTTTAATTAAAAACAATACATAACGACAAAATGTTTTCATCGTTAACTTTTTCCGATAACCCGATTAAAAATTATAAATATTTAACGACAGACACGTTCCATCATTAATTTTTTCATATTATTTAATTAATTAATATGAAGTTAACGATAGACTGATTCTGTCGTTACTTTTTTTCGTAATATTTAATTAATTAATAAAAAATTAACGACGGAAAAAGTTCGTCGTTAATACTAACGATGAACATTCCGTCATTATGTTTGGGCGCAGGTCATTCTACCATTTTTGTGACTGACAGGGTTAGCGACGGACCTTTGGTCATTAGTCCATCGCTAATGCCGATGGAAATGTATCCGTCGATAGAGTCTGTCGCTAAATGCTTATTTTTTGTACTGCAAGTAGTCATATACTATAATAAGTTCACCAGATCAATCTATTAGACCATAAGTTAGTTAGTATCCATACGTGAATTCTAATTCTAATTGGTAATATGTTTTTACACCAATTCTCTCATACTCTAGGTGTGCAATCAAACGATGAACGCGTGTTTATCAGATTAACCCGCAAAAAAAAAAAATGACTATACATGCATGCGATACTTTTTAGTGTTGACAATGATTGTGATGTTGTTTTTTTTCTTTCTTTTTTTCTGGGTGATACTTTTGAACTTTTAAATGATATTCTTTAGTGTTACGGGTTGTTTGAGTCAACACGCATTAACCGTCTGATGGTGTATAAGACACACACAAGATCAACCCATATTTTTATGCATGGAATTTCCTGTTACACTCAGTGTGTTACACTTTCAAATTATGAGTTTTTTCTTATATTTTTTCTTCATTTTTTTTTGTGATTTAGTTTAATTTTATGATTGATTTTAAGGTTCACCCCACCCAATTATGGTTCATAATTTTTTTTAATATTTAATTTTCAATTTTCAATTAATAATTCATTATTATTGTTGATTTTTTTTCAAATTTATGTTTTATAATTTTTTAATTCATTTTATGTTGATAAATATTGACTATGATTATTTATGTTATAATTAATTTTTATTTTATAATAAATATTATTAAAATCATAAATTTGATAATGTAACTCGGAGCGAAACACGAAAAAGTGTAACATGATATTTCAACCTATATTTTTAATATTTTATTGGTGTTTAGACACAAGACTCTCTCTAATAAATTTTTTTTTTATCATAAAAATAAAAATAGCACGTAACATATGTACTAAACTAATCAAGGGTGTAAAAATAAAATATTCGAATAGTATTTTTCTATATTTCGTATTTCAGTTGTATAGTTCAAATTTGATCCTAGAGGATTAAGGCTATTATTTTTGGTCCCGTGATTTTAATGTCTGCTTTGATAATTAACAGTTATATCATCACACGCAACTCACATGTATCGTTTTATGCCTAAAGCATCGAAAATTCCAATTTTAGAATAGAATTCCTAATAATTTAGAAGAGAAGCCAATTCAATCCAATGCACCACCACCAAAATCTCTCCTCTTCTGCTCCACTGCTACCACTCCAAATCCTTCGAAACCCTTGGAAAAAATTCCATGGAAATACAAGTTTAAAGCCATTCAAGAATCGAAGAAGGTGCTCTTAGACTATCTCCACACAACCAGCTCTCTGCTTTTCCTCTACGCCGACTATATTGCCAGAAATTCACCTTAATATCTCAAGAACGTCATGTCAAAAGTCTTTTTTTCACCTTCTAATTTTGTGTGCTTGTTTCAGCGATTTCTCGGATACCATTCAATCAACGAACTCGATTTTTTGGGAAAGCATCAGATTAAATTGTGATAAGAATGGAATTCCACGTGATGTTTTATCTAAAATATGCTTTTTATTTCTGATTGGGGGAGTTTTGATGTGTTTTGTGCATTGGCGGGTACGAGGTTTCCATGGGGAAAATTGGGGTTGCTGCGTAGAGAGGACTCTTCAATATTTAATGTGGATTCATTAGAGTTGGAGAGGAGGATTGAAGAAATTAAGGATAGTTATGAGTTTAATAGTGTTAGTGTAATTAGTATATGCTTAGCTTTTCCTCGAGTTCTATATGGCAATGCAGATAGATTGTTGGGTGATTTGAAGACTTTGGTTTTAGATTATGATTTGTACGTTGAGCTGGATTTTTTTCAGTCAGTAGATCATCCTTCAAAAGTTGCAAAAACCACTCCCATGCTCCTCTGTTTTTAGAAGAAACTACTGCATATGGCAAAAGATATGGATCATTATTAGGATCCATAGCCACAGCAGTCAACAAGACACCTACATTTTCACCACTCAGTTGGAAACCATCCACACCTGTCCATGGCCTACAACCTACCTTGAATCCTCTTTTAATAGAACCCAAACATACATAAAATCTTTTGAAATTATTGCCAGTAGATGTAATCTCACAGTCTAAAATCAGAGTGGAGCCTGGATTCTTCTCCTTCAGGGTGTCTGCATAATCCCATAGTTTGAAGTATTGCTTAACATTGAACCCTCAATCATTTTGAGCAACTTCTGTCTTGATCTGATAGCTTGCTAAGTTGATATATACACTCCAAGCTCTGAAATGGCTAACTTCCTAAAACTCTTTGCACTTCTCGTGAGATCAACTCTAAAACTCCTTTCAAATCTTTGACTAACCATCATGACTTGGCATTAGTGCCATGAAATTGTCTTGAACATGTGTGTTCCAAATCCATCTCTCTAATCTATCGGGCTTCTTTATTTTTTTACCTTTAGTGCATTGATATGCCAGCCACAACCCTTATTTGCCTTCTTACACCTAGCATAGATTCTCCTTGCATCATTTTTAACAAAATTCGTAGCCCTTCTTATCTGAACTGGGTTGTTCACAACATCTTTAAATTAGAGCTTGGTGCTAAATATTTGATCAAGCTCAAAGATAGGATTTTGTGAGCTTGATCCTCTATCAGCCCTTACAGTCACCTTTTCTTCCTATTTTTCAACTGATTTTAGACTATCAAAATCAGAGACCGTTTCTATTATATCATTAGTGATTGATTCTGAGCCTTCACCATCCTGATCACATACTTTTATACATATTCACTCAACTTCCTTATCTACATTCTCATTGTAGAAATTTCATCTATGAGATCATCACAACTGATATCAACATCTTTACTGTCAGAATGAAATTTCTCTTCTAATATGGCTTTCATTTTCACCTTCTCAATAGAAATGATGTCTTCTTACACATCATCTTGCTCAGCATGTTCTAAACCTTCATCAACAATATCAAATGAGACCTCTTCAAGTAAGCCATCTTGATGCTCTGCTAACTCATCCTCTGCAACTATGCCATTATCAACTAACTCGCCATCTGCAACCTTTACATTATCAACTAATTCCTCCTCTACAACCCTCACATTGTCAACTAATTCATCCTCTGCAGCCCTCACATTATCAACTAACTCCTCTTCAGCCCTTACATTATCATTCCCAACATCACGTTCTAAGTCCTCATTCACTACTTCCTCCTCATCATCAACTAAATATGTCTACAAATATCTCTTTTTTAACCTCTTTACAGTCTCAATTTGTTGCTCAACAGTCTCTGTTTGTTCATCATCTATATACTGAACCTCTCCATCAACAACTTCTCCAATCATATCAATATTATCTTTTACCCTCTCTAAATATAGCGTAAACTCCTTACTTTCTTCAGCCCATCTTATCAATAACCAAAAATCTACCTCACAGTCAATATGCTTCAATTCACCATTTTCATCATACTCGTAAAATTTCTTAGTCCTCATATAATCTAATTGTTCACAGAGGCCTCCTAAATATCTCCAACACCACTTACGTATGTCCACAAAATCAAATGTAGTCATTCTACCCTCTAAATACATAAGCTTGCCTGCATCATTGAGTGTCATTCCTCCATGCATCAGCTTTAATGTGTACCAGAAACGACACCCACCTAACATAAATGAAACAAGGGACCATCAAAATAAAAAACCATCACGAGATTTAAAGTGTAAATTGTGAGAATGAAACCATCAAACGCGAATGGAAATCTAACACTTACTGTAATTTGGGTGTGGCATAGACATTATTGCAGAACTTGCTAGGCACTAGTCGGGTGGTCGGGGGGCGCCCAACGCTTAGGTTGCCTAGGTGGGGCCTAAGCGGGAGCCTAGGCGTTTTATTTTTTTTAATATATTATTTTTTATAGATATTTATATTATAAAACAACATTAACATATTTGAAGTAGTACATTGGTTAAATGTTATTCATAGCATTTCTTAGGTCCTGAGATCAATTCTTCCTACATTAGTTCTTCAAAACAATTTTTTTTACATAGCAAAAATGTTTCGAATTAAAAAAAAATTACAAGTCACTGATTGTGAACCACCAACCACCGACCTATAGAAATAGAGAGAGAACAACTAACTTTTACATAACCGTATAAAGAGCTGACTAGGCCCTTTCGCCACGACTACCCACTACCGAGCGCCTAGGCGGGCTCCTAAGGCGAATTTTACAATCATTGGCATATAGAGAAAGTACTTCCTTCGAATTATCCTGCCTTCTTTGAAATCGACGAGCTTGTTTGAAATCGGAGAAAATTTGGGAGATAATGGTTTGGACAATCGGGTGGGAATTAGGGTTTTCTCTTTTGATTTGGAAATTTTCTTTCAATTTGGGGATAAATTGAGCACGTGAGTCACATGCAAGCACCTCTTCGTTAATCCGTCAAAGAGCTGTTTAAATTGTGGGACCAAAAATGATAGTTCATATCCTATTAGACCACATTTGATCTAATATATTTTTTTAAATAGGACCAAAAATGATAGTACGGGGACCAAAATCGACTTCGAACATGTCCTGTGGGATCAAAAGTGAAATTTTCTCTTTAATAGAACTTCCAATAAACTTCAATTTAATGTCAGAACTTAATATATCTTGATAAATGATAATATTTTATTTGATAACTAGACTCGATAAAAATATTTGCACCAAATCCGAAAATATGAATACTAGCTTGCAAATTGTCACTTGCCTCTCCAATAAGATAAGCTCTTCACCTCCCTCTGCAACAAACGCCGTTGGACTTCCGGCTACCTTCGTTTAGTTAGAAAATAGTAACCCAACCCAACTATCCATTAAACTAGTACCAAATTTTGAAGGAAAATGCTCACCCTTTTATCAATTTCTCGACAAATTCCAACATATTAAATTTCACCTCTCCCAAAACTCCTAAATCAGCCTTTTAATGTAACTACATAGATACTAAACATTTTAGGAACACATAGCAGCTACTAGCTACTAACTGAAAAGAATTCATATCCATCGCCTAAATTTTCAGAATTTGATATATATACTTCTAATAAATGGTCGATGATTAATAAAATAATAACTGAATACACGCACTGAGTTGTAGTTTGGGAAAAGAAGTTCTAACCATCTATTATGAAAATAACATCAACTGATAGCAAGGTTGGAAACCACTAGTATAAACGGTAGCAGCAGCGACAGCTCATGTCTATAGCATGAACACTTTTGATTTCTAGAAAATCTGGAAATATATTGTGAAAGTAGCAGCAGCACATGTCGGCGTTCGACAATAGTTTTCAGTCATCTTTATGCACAAATTCAGTGGACCAAATGACTTCTAATCTGTGATAGGGAGCTAAATAGAGAAAATTGCATTTTTGGTCCCACGGGACATCCTTTCATTTGGAAATGGTCCCAATACTCTCACTTTTGACCCCAAATGTAAAAAATCACGCAGAAGTGATCCCATACGACTATATTTTGCACTTTTAGTCCTAAATTTTTAACGAATCCGTTAGACACTAACAGAAAGTCTTCACGTAAGGCGCATGTGATTTTCTCAATTTCTTAACTAATGACGTTGAACCCTAATTGAAGAAATCGCCAAATCAAACCCACTCTTCTATATCACGACTTCAAGAATTGGAAAAACTTGCCCATAATTATGTCATAACAGTGCCCCCATCAACAACCGCAACCAGATCTGTCGGAGGTGGTCGCCGGCGGGGAAAGATGAGAGAGAAATTGGTTGCGCAAGAAGAAGATAGAAATATATATGATGTTGCCCGATGCGTCCTCATTGATTGAGTGAGAAGATAGCCAAGAGAAAATGACAGAATAGCGGCGAAGGAGATGGCCATTGACGGGGAGAAGATGTGAGAAGGGTGGTCGGCAGGGAAAAGATGGGAGAGAGAAGGGATGCTGAGTGTGAAGCTGCACACCCATTCTCCCTATCCATTTCTTAATTATTTTTTTATTTTTCTTTTAGAATATTTAATCACATTCTTTTTAATGTTATGATTATTTTTAATTATTTTTTGACTGATGATTACATGTTTTTATTATTTAAGGATTTTCATAAAATTCAGATTTAATTTCAGATTTGGATAGTCATGTGTGCCTCATGTGCAAGACTCCGTTAGTATTTGACGGATTTGTTAAAATATTGGGACTAAAATTGCAAAATATAGTCCTATGGGGTCATTTATGCTTTATTTTTTCAATTTGGGATCAAAGTGAGAGTATTGGGACCATTTCCAAACGAGAGGATATCCTGTGGGACCAAAAGTGCAATTTCCTCGAGCTAAATACATGCAGCTTGTAACAAGAGGTTCGAAATGGTATAAAGTAGGGGCATGGTCGGATCGGCTGGAAATCGTACCATAGTTGACGGTGGCAGAGGGTGGCGGGGCAGCAGATCTCGACTGTTTCTTCATGTCGTTCTTAACTTTTCGGTCACTTATTCCAATGAAATCTTATGTAGCTGTGATCTAACGGATGAGAGGAAGATTATGGTATATTTTTCATAAAATTTGACTATGATTTGATGAGAGGAAAATAGAGAAGAAGTTGGTGGCGGTTTGCGGTGGTTCCAAAATGAAGAACAAAAGCTTTGTTTTTGTTTTTATTTTTTTTATATCTATCCAAAAGCTTCATGGGGACACGTATATACCAATCTGGTAAATACGTGTAAGGCTGACGAACTGCTTAGCTGGATTAAAGATTGAGTAATCAATGGAACACAACGTCAATTTTTTAAAAGATATACATATATGTTTCATTTCATGATCTCAATCTTTTGAGAAATGATATGTATAACTAAATACAATTATATAATTACATGTGTACATATTTTCAGATGGTTAGGCGGAACAACTTATTGAGCTGAAACAAATTAAGTTGGTCAGGTTCATAATCTTGAATAAATTAATTTTTTATTAAATGATCCTATAAATTTCAATTTATGTGATCTAGGTGTCATATTGATCCTTTTAATGTTTACATTCACATTATGGGTCTAAATGTTCAGTATTTATTACTTAAATAAAGTTTTTAAATAAATTTTAAATATACAATTTTCGAAGTGTTACAGAATTCTTTCTTTGTTGTGGAATTGAATATTCTAAACTTTGTGCAGTAGTGAAGTTTGCTCCAATGATTCTCAACTAGAAACCGAGCCAACTTGATGTTTGGTAGTTGTGTTTTGCTAGATTGTTTTGATGGTCTAGTAGTTGTGTTTTGATGATTTGGTAAGTATATATATACATAGAGATGTATATTGGTGGGAATTTCTCCTTAAAACAAATATTAAATTTCTCTCCAAAACAATAGCAAAATTATTTTATTTTTGCCTTCAAACATTGTTGAAGATATACTGGAATTATTTTTTTAGGACCAAAATCGATAGTAATTTTAACGGAAAACATTACGATGTGACTAAAAATGATACTTCACTTCTTTTGGGACTTAATTTAATAGTATTGGAACAAAAAAAGAACAAACTTATATCATATGAGATCAAAATCAAAATCGACTCCACAATTTACATTACAAAATTTTTGCATTTTAGCGACGGTCCGACGGACTAGCGACGTTCAGTCCGTCGCTACCGTTTCAGGGAATTAAAAATGGCGGGATTGATTCCCGCCTTCCGTTAATGACGGACGAACAACGGATAGTCCGTCGTTAAGTCTAACGACAATTATTATTCGTCGTTACAAATATTTTAGATTTAAATAATTAATAAAAAAATCTAACGACGGACCATGTCCGTCGTTAATATTTTCCGATTTATTTTTAAAAATATAATATTATTTAACGACAAACATGGACCGTCATTAACATTTTTTGATTTATTTTTTAAAAAATATTATTAAGTAACGACGGACCGTCGTTAAAATTTTTCGATTTATTTTTTAAACAGTTTATTGTCCGTCGTTAATCTTTTTCGATTTATTTTTATAAAATATTATTTCCTAACGATGGACATTTCCGTCGTTAGCAATTTCTGATTTTTTTAAAAATATTATTATGTAACGATGGACATTTCCATCATACATCCGTCGTTAAGTCTGAATATACGGGTCGTCCCTTCCTCCTTTCTCATTTCAGTTACAGCCCTAATTCCAGAAAATTATCGCCACCATCCTCATCCCCTCGTCGTCCTCGCCGTCCTCTCTCTCTCCTTCTCTCTTTGTCCCGCTCTCTCTCTCTCCTGTCCTATGCTGCGATCGAGCGCCACCACCTCCGCTGCGACCGCCACCACCTCCGCCGCAAGCTCCCGCCGCGACTGCCACCGTCTCCACCGTAAGTCTCTGCTCTCTCTATCTCTTCTATCTCATTCTTCTTCTTCTTCTTCTTCTATGTTTTCTTTTTATAATAATTGAACAAAAGAACTTAGGACTAGTTTTGATTTGGGATTTGGGAGGTACTTACACTACAAAAAAAACGCGATTTTACAATGGATTTAACGACGGAATAAAATACGTCGCTATATTAATGATAAATTAACGACGGATTACGATTGAGACGTTTAACGACGGATTAACAACGAATTTTTTCATCTTTAACGTAACGACGGAAAAAATCCGTCGTTAAACATTGAATTTAATATTTTTAATTTTATTTTTTAAATATAACGACTGACTAACGACGGATTTGTCCGTCGCTACGTTAAAAACGGAAAAATCCATCGTTAGAAATTAATTTTTTTAATTTTTATTTTTTTTAATATTTTTTTAATTGTAACGACGGACTAACGACGGAATAATTCCGTCATTAATTTTTTTTTTTAATTTTTAATTTCCCAATTAATACTTAATTTACGAATTTGAAATTATTTTTTTTTAAATTTTGATTTTTTATTTATTTTATTTTTAAATTTTTTTAATATTTTATATTATTTTTAAATTTTTTTAATATTTTATATTATTTTTTAATTTTTTAATATTTTATATTATTTGTTAATTTTTTTTATTTTTCAATTATGATTCTGAATTTTTTTTAGTATTTTTATTTATTTTATTTTATTATCTTTATTTTTTTATTATTTTTAATATATTATATCTTTTGTTATATTTAAATTACTAATTTATGACTTTTTTATAATTTTTTATTTTAATAATTTTTAGGACTTTATATTTTATAATTATTTAATTTGAAAATAAAAAATCAATGAAAATAGGTTTTGTGTGTATATATATATATACTAGTTGTGTATTTTAACGTAAATACTTTCTAACCTACTTGGTTAGAGCCTTAGGGCGTAAGGCCATTGGCCTGTGTTTGAATCTCCTGGAGCGCATATTGCGCTTGAATTAATTCAGGCTCCACAGGCTCGGCTTGGCTTGGGTCGTGGCTCATGCCCTCGGCTCGACTGGGTTTTTTTTTTTTTTAACGACGGAAAAATTCCGTCGTTAATCCGTCGTTAAATTTAATATTTTTTATTTTTCACGACCGAATTCGGCAATAAGTTAGCGACGGATAAATTCCGTCGTTGACATTTTTCATCATTAAATTTGTCGTTAAAATGATTTTACGACGAGAGGTTTAACGACGGATTTTTGATGTTTAACGATGGAAAAATTCGTCGCTAAAACGCGAATTTTTTGTAGTGTTAAGGAATGAATGAGATCAAATAAGAATATAAGATACATGTTAGCATTAGGCACTCACATCTGAAAGAAACAAAGAAGATGATTCAAAACATGATTGGGTTCTCATCATCAAAGTCATGTTATAAAGCTGTATTTAAAACATCTTCCAGCAATTGCCTCACAAAAAAAGAATCTTACAGCATTAGGATCATATCATCTTTTTCATAGACCATCATTTTCTTCATTAAAAAAACATGGAAGTAAATGAAAGTGAGATTTTCAGTCAAATTCACAGTTAGAATAATCTAGACATATTCTAGTTGAAATCTGACCACCTTCAATCAACATAAGATAAATTTAGGAAGAACAAACATCCGAGTGTATTGATATTAATTCCCTATTTTAGGTCCACCTTATGGATTAGTACATCAGTAAGATAATTCGTGTAAAATAACAATCTTAAGTAAGTATTTTTTGGATAATGAATTAAATGCAATCTCATAACTGATAGAGAATTTGAACTATTTATTAAAGCATGGTCAACTTTTTTATGTTTCAAAATGATGAAATATAGTGTCCCCTTGGGGATGGCCTAGTGGTGGAGTGGTAATATCTTGAGGCCAAAGGTCTCAAGTTCGAATCCCACCAACACCACTAGGTGTGAGTCTGTCACATCTGGCTTGCCAAGTGTGGTTTACCTTCCCTGTGTAGTTTGCAGACTATTACACAGGGGCGGGGTTTACCCAGTGCGCACCTCGGTAGTGGCTGCGAGTTACCTTCGACAAAAAAAAAATGATGAAATATAGTAAATCCTAAGATTACTAATGCAATGAAGAACAAAAAAAGTTGGCTCGTTCGTGACAACTAACAAGTTCTTTAATTTACAGTTTTGCTCGTTTATGATTTTTACACATTGTGTGACATTGCTGCTGATACGAGGTTACTCAGTAGGCTTACAATAAATTGTGCAACATTTAGTTGCACTACAAAAATTTGAACTTTTAACCACACATATAAACGTGGTGAAAAATATGCTCATGTGTGAGTGAAAACTGTTTACCCACACATAATATAAATGTTAATATGTGTCGCTATATTTCTGTAGAAAAAAACTTTTACCCACACATATATATGTGTGGTTAAATCAATGAGTATTAGCTACACATATATATGTCACTAAAAGTATAAATTATATGTGACTAAACATGTTTGCCACGGATGCAATGATAACGTGGATGATGACATGGTTGCCATGTCATCCAACATGGCACATGACGTATATTGACATTTGGCAATTTTTATGTGTGGGTATAAATATAAATTATGTGGGTATTTTTTTTAATTAAATAATATTAAAATGAATTATTATTTGTACAAATTAATGAACCCAAGTGTGGGAAAAATACGCATTATGTGTGGGTATTGATATTTTTTATATTTTGTAATTATAATACAAAATGTGTTACTATTCTATATGCAAACAATCATCATAAATAAATATTTTACTGAAATTGTTCAATAAAACTGAAGTAGACATTGTATAAACACCAACTATAAATAACTTTGTCGAAACAATCTAAAGACGAATACATTGATCGACGTCATTAGCTCCACCAATAACATCATGATCTAAAAAGTGCAAACTTACAATATGTTATCAAATTTAAAAACATTCCTCTAGTTTCAATCTCCACATATCTCAAGTTCGAGATAATCTACCTGGATTGAACAATCTTTGATTGGAGAAAGTGACTAATACATCTTGTTTCGTAATGTAGTTTTAGAGCTGCTCATGGAAGGGATTATCCAAAAATATCAACTCCAACACCAAAATTATATTATTCTGGTCACAAATTGCTTCCTCTTCCCGAGTCTACAAAAACAGAGAAAATAGTATAAATTATATTTTATGAAGGTGGTCTTAATTTGTTAACTAAGAATGTATAACAAAAAGCAAGATAGAATTTCTAGCCAGTAATAAAGGGATTTTTTGCTCTCAGAAAACATTATAAAAATTGGCTTATGATTATAAATATGCTAAGTATACTAATTATGTTAAATTTATTTGGACAATTTAGGCTAAGTATGTTATTTATGCAATTATCATATTCGGATGGGAAGTCTGCTCGTATCGCTGTATGTGACTTTATAAATATTTATAAATTTTTATTTTAGATATAAATATATATTTAAACATTCTTATTTGATTTTGTGAATATGCTGATGTATTGGCTCGAGTTGAGAAATTGAGCCAGCCGACTCCTAGCACAGATGAGGCGCCGCATGTGGACATGAGCTCCGTATATGTCGATACTACCCGCCAGCACTCCAAGAAGAACCGGATTTTTGGGCTCGGCAGTCCATCACGGAGTTATTTGGCTGCTAGTGTATCTTCTGCATGCAGCTCCTCCACAGCTCGACACTCAGGCTGCCATCCGGGAGTTACAGGAGAAGATGGACGCACAGGCAGCGCTTCTCCAAGCCCAGTAAGAACAGATACGTCTGCAGCAGGAGATGATACAGCAGTAGGCTGAGATGTTCGAGCAGATGCGAGCGCAGTTTAGGGCCCTCCTCCATCTTCATCATGACATTATTATTTGTATTTCATATACTTGTGTATCCATACTGATATTTTATGACATTTTACGTATTTTATTGGAGATTTATATATATATATATATATATTATTTTTATTTTACGTGTTTATTTATATTCTTCTGAAATTTACAAACAAAAATCGAAATTAAATCGAATATTACAAAAAAAAATCAATAAAAATAATAATTAAAAAAATAATTAATTAAAATTAACGACGAACGTGTCCATCGTTAGAGTATGACGGTCAACGCGACTTTTCTAACAGTGGACCGTGTCCGTCGTTACTCTTCAAAGCGACTAATGATGTCAGCAATGTTAACGACGGACACGTCTGTCGTTAGTGACGTCGTTAAGTCTCAAGACGACTAATGATAACATCAATCTTAATGATGGAATGGTCCATCGTTAAGTCCGTCATTACCATTAATGACCGTCAATATCCGTTGTTAGATTTATTTGCCGACGAAGCCTTTACTGACGGACGATTTCCGTCATTAGTCCATCGTTAGCTGAGACTAACGATGAAAAAGTGGAATTTACCGACTGACATTTCCGTCGCTAAACAGCGATTTTTTTGTAGTGTTATCTATGTTTGACATATATATGCAAAACCAAAACCACATATTTGGGCGTATAAATATAGGGAAAAATGAAAGGAATCCTCCCCTCGCACCTAAAATTTTCATCTTTTATGGTAATTCTGCACTCTTTAAATATATTAATTATCTATATCACACCATTAGCTTTTAATGTGAATTATCAGTTTTATCCTTAATTAGAAAATCTAACTAATATAAATATGTATATTAGAAATATAATATTATGAAAATCATCAATTTTAAAATGGGGTAAAAGTCTTTTAATCCCAAAATATGTTATTTGCGTATTGAATTTTAATCTATTACAATTTTACCTTTATTTATTTATTTATTTATTATTAGTAGTAGTAGTAGTATTGAGAGAGGCCAATATGGAAAACGATAAGCATTTTAATATTATTTTATGTTTTGAGTATACAGTGATAATTAATTTTAAGAGGCAAGCTATATACCAGATCATGATAATATAAATTTTAAATTCGAAAAATCTGATTATAAATTTCACTTCGACAGAGAAAATAATATTTATCTATTTAATAATAAAATCATTGCTGGAAATAGTTTTAGAAATTATTTTTTATTATTAATTTCAATCCACTACATAATTTTTTGTGATAAATGTGAATTACTTTAGGAAAAACTTCACATGTATGTTTTGGAAACAAAAAATAATAATTGCGTAATATAATAATTCATACACTTTCTTCATAATTCAAGCATGATTTAAATTTCAATATTAAGTTTAAATAATTATTTTTTTCTTTATTATTGTAAACTAATTTTATTTTGTTATGATAAATTAATTTGTTATTCTTTTCAATAATTATAATTTCTGACAAATAAAATTATACATATATATATATATATATATATATATATATATATCAATCGTGATACTCTATTTTCATTAAAAAAAGGGATAGAGATCCAGCAAAATGCACATAAAAAATAAAGAGTAATTTGCATAATAGCTTAAGTAAAACAAATTAACGACGTAAAATAAATATCATAAATTAGCATTGGACAGAAAGCAGAAAATTAAAAGTGAAAAAACAAGGGAAATATAATGATAAAATCCTAATCCTAAAATGATAAATTATTGCAAGTCCAAATGCTTATTATTAAAAGAAAATAGTAGCAATATAATTGATGATCAATTTGGTGGTGGGAAGAAGATCTCTTCAGCCTTCCTCTTGGAGCTAAACTTTTCTTCCACTTCAGCCGGAACACTGAACGATGCCCTCAGCACTTCCGGTGAGAGCGCCTTCCAAACTGAAGTCCTCCCCGCAAGATGTGTGAAAATAGGGTTTGGAGTAGTGATGATAGAGAACCAATCCATGCCATCATCGTCACAAATCTTGGACACAACAAAGAATCTTGGAACAATGAAGAGATTCCCGGCCTTCACCGTCGTCTCCAACACGCGCTTGCCGTCCACTCCGACGACCTGAACTCGGCCGCTTCCCCTTACAATGTAGGTGACCTGCAACGCCGAGTCGCACGAGAAACCGGGAGAGCACATGGCTTTCCCGTTGAGCATGACGAGGTCGGCCCCGAGGCCGACCTCTTTGACCAGTGGCAAGTTCTTCGTGTTCAACACGACAACCTTGCCGCCGCCCTTGATGTCGACGTCCAATGGGGCTTCCAAGCAGTTCAACGCCATGCCGGTGTAGTGCTCCTTCTTGGGCTCCGGCATTTTGACATCCGCCGCCAGCTTGACGATTCCCTTGCCGGATTGGCTGCCGACGAGAGTCTTGACGGTGGCTTCGTCAAGGTCCCACGCTCTGCCAACGAACTCCGTGGAGAAGCCGGTGAAGATGCCGTTGGGGCCGGTGAGGAAGAAGTCGGTGAAGGAGCCAGCTTTGTGGGCAGTTTTGGTGTCGCCGAGGAAGAGGATGCCGAGCTCGGTATCTTCTTTGTTGTACCACCACGTGGTCACGCCAAAGGGGAGGGCGATCGCGTCGCCTTTCTTGATGGCGAGCACTTTCTCTTCCTTCTCCGGCAGGATTATTCCGGCCACTCCGCTGCCTATAATTAATAACAACAAATTAAATATATATATATATATAGAAGATGAATGCATTAATAATTAGATAAGCCAATATTAAATATTCATTAATTGTACCTTGAAGGACGTAGGCAACCTTGGCGGAGTCGGAGTAGCGGGGGAGGGCAAACCCGTTCTTCTCGAGAGTGAGTTTGGCAGCGCCGATGTTGCCCTCTCGGAGCATGGGGAGATCATTAGGGCACCACGCGTGGTACGCGCCGCCGTCTCCGCCGTAGACCTTCTTGGCCAACTTAGGTGACAAATCAATCTCCATGATATATATATAAAGCTAAAACACAATTGATTTAGAGTAGGTGAGTGAGTGAGTGAGTGAGTGAGTGAGTTTGATGAGTAGGAGGGGGTTGATAGATGGGGTATATATAGGGGCCGGGGATTCCAACACAAAGTGTGACAGAGTCCGAGTCAAACGACCTTTGTTCATGCATATCCATATATGAATTTGGGATTAATTATAGGTTTAGATTTAATTAATTAATTAATTGTTGAATAAGCCAGCTTTATTTAAATAATTATTATTACTACCTGAAATTCTACGTCAGATTCATGTTTTTGCATTTTTTTTATTGGCATATGAGATTGTGGTTAATTAGGATTAGGGATCGTCCTTAATATCGATTTCAGATCGAATTTAGTTCAATTAGATAACTCAATATGGATCGTGGTATTCTTGGATTTCTTGATCAAGAAGATAAAATTTTACGAGTTCAAAGAAAGAGAATGATAAAATTTAGATTAGTTAAAATAAAAAACACATAAAATTAGATTATATATACTAATCATTATCTATTTATCTAATTAATCATATCTATCCTGATTTCATTTCTTATCCTTTCCAACTCTCGTGGATTAAACAGTTCTCAAACTGAAGGTAAAAAAATTAACGTTACATTAAGATAGAAAGTTATTAGATTTTTTATATCTAATTTATATAATTTTATATAAACCCACATCTAATAAAATACCCTTTGTTTAATATTTTATATATATACACACACACTTGCATAATTCCACCAGATTTTATAACTAAAAAAAAACGTATAGCATATGTTTTATAGGATCGAGTCTCCTTTTTTTTTCCGATCGAGTTTTATTTATTGCGTGCTTCTGCAGACGAGATTGTGGTTAATTAGGATCAGTTATCATCCTTATCTATTTTAGATCGAGCGAGTTCATTTAAATTAGATATAACTCATGAAAATGAATCGTGTAATCTTGGATTGTTTATTAAGAAGATTACATTTCAATGAGTTCCAGGAAAGAGAGAGATTAAATTAATTAGATGGGTTAAAAAAAAAAAAAAAGAAGATAAAATTAGATTATGTATCATTATCTAAATCTTATTTATTCAGATTTCTTATCCTTTAATTTCCGGCCAACTCTTGTGGATTAAGCAGTTCTCAAACTGAAAGTAAAAAAATTAACGTTAATTACATTAAGATAGATTAAGCAGTTCATTTAGTTTTTTTACAATAGTTAAATGGCTGACTTTTATGTATTTTTTTAAAATGATCTGCTACTATTATAAAAGTGTAATATTTTACAAATTTTAGTTTATCTATTGTATCCCTATTACAATTTTAATTTAAGGGTAATTGTGTAATATAATATATAATATGTATTATATTTATAATGCAAAATCTAATATAATATATTAAGTTCCTATGAATCTACTATTTTATATAAAAATATCCTTATATTTACAAAATTGAATTGAACTAATATATATCTATAATATATTTAAATTAAGCACAATAGGATAATATAATAAATCTACAACATGAACTTTTTATTATCATATAGTAGTAAATTTCTAGCGTGATTTTTATGCAAATGATCATTCATTTGATATGCATATATATGATAACAATTAATAAATATTATTATTGACTTCCATAATATTATATTTAAAATACATATATAATTTCAATTGGTGCATCAATTTGATATGTGCGTGAGTGTATTGATGTTTGTTTTTATTACACTCTTTTTTATTGCATTTAATTTTAAATGCAATATGTTTTAATGTAAATTATGCTATAAATATGATTTAAATGCTCGTTTCTTAATAAGTGAAGTCAATACATGAAATTTGGTTTTAACATTAAAAGCCAAATGGTGATTTGACCAACGAAGACCGTGGGAGTTAAGAAAAGACGAAGAAAAGGAAAGAAAAAAAGTTCAAAATTCAAAGACGACCTCGGAACGCGAGTTCCTCAGGTCGCGCCTGAATACAATGTCAAAAGCGACCTCCAAATGCGACCAAAATGCCGCGCTGTAAGAGCTTCAGAGGCATGATATTCTTTGTCTGAAACGCGACCACCAGGCGCGACAACCTGAGGTCGCGTACTAGAGCATTACCAAGCGCGAGCTGGTCTAGGTCGTGCCTCCGTTCTTGGCCAAGCGTGAGCTTCAAACCCGACCACTCCGAGGTCGTGCCTCACAACACCTTACAGCGCGAGCGTGAAACGCGACCAAAATGTCGTGTTTTAGCCCTTCAGAGAACCAGTTTTGTGTGTATGAAACGCGACCTTAAAGCGTGACCTTCTCGGGTCGCACCCCAGAACATGGCCAAACTCAAGCTTGAAGCGCGACCCCCTACGGTCGCGTTCCGGGCAAAGGGATCTTACTTTTTGCTCCATGACTTTTAAAACTCAATTATTTGCTTATAATTTTTTGTTGTACAAGAGAAAATCAAGCAAAAAAGGAAGGGCATCCATCCATCTTGAAAATTCAAGCCAAGAAATTGAAGAGTAGTTGTTTCCATTGGGTTTTATCTCCTCCTCACTCTCTTGTATTTGTTTATTTAGGATGATTTTTGTTAACTTTCCATTTGTTCTTGTTATGGATGTAAATACGGTTGGCTAGAGCCCTAGGGCTCTAGGATGTGGTAAACATTGTGAATCTTGTTCCCATATATGGGTTAATCTATATTTATGCTTTGTTCAAGTTTTTTATTCCTACACTATTGCTTATGATGTTGTTTGAGTGGCCTTCATTTGGCATCAAATGTTGTGTTTCACATTGTTTGAAAGATATTGTGATCATGTGAACATGTAGGGATCAAATCCATATATTTGTGTTTTGAGAAATATTGAGTATGTGGAAGGAATATAGACCTCTTGTACTTTTGAAAAATGTAATCTTGGAATGTATTAGAGATAATCATCCGTATTACATTCTAATGTAGGTGATAATCGAGAGATGAACCTGTGAATTTTGTGGTCTTCCTAGCTTGAGTGATTTGTCTTTATAGAAGTAGCCCTAGTTGTGATCAAGTTGAGCAATGTGTATCCATGTCCTAGAGTCTCTTCCATTACCTTATCATTTCACAAGTTTTATTTGATTTTATGTTTCTAGATTCCATTTGGTTATTTGAGTTTATTTATGTAACGACCCATTTTTCAAAAAGTTTATTTTTAAAAATAGTCTTGTGACCTTGTCGTTACCACTGATTTAATATTTGATATATTATATTTATTTTAGTCGTCCGACCTGCAGAGAAAAACTAAAAGATAATATCAGGAGTTCATAATATGAATAAAAGTATAAAATACCATAATTTATAATTCTGAATTCCATAACTAATTAAAAATCCAGATAGTAATAATAATAATAATAATAATAATAATAATAATAATAATAATAATAATAATAACAATTATTCTATTCCTAAATCCCACGATTAATAACTGCACAGGCGTTGCAGTTTTATTTTCTTTCATCTTATCACAAATCAAAATTTTGCTTTTCATTCAAGTTTTTCCTTTCACAAACATAACAAATACAGCAGATCGAGCTTTCATTCACTCTTTAATTTGAAGCAAGGCAGATTCTCCTGGTAATTAATAAATTAAGGTAAATCATCCAAATTCTATTTCAAATTCTAAATGTAGTAATTACGTATTGATAATAAATTTGTTTAATTCTTATTATTTCCATAGAAATATATGTTCAAACCAAGTTGAAAACCAATAATTTAGAATCAAGGTATATTTTTAACGAAATCCTTTATTTACACCAATAATTTAATAGACAAAAATTAAAGTAAAATAGTTGTTGATTGTAGCCGTAAATTTGAGATAATTACATTAGTGCCGAACTCTTTATGTTTTTTTAAAGTTTTGCAGAACTAATTTCTTTCCATTCTACCGCTCTTATATTATAATCAAACCTCTTATTTAATCTTAATTAAGACTCACCGCTAAAAGCAAAAAAGAAATGGAATGAGTTCTTGTTGTTTGATAATTATTATTATTTTTCTCTCCAAACTCATGTCAGAACCAGTGCTTGAGGATGTTAATTTTCTCGCTAATCTTCTCATTGGTTAACATTATTATTATAATATAAATGTAATATTAGTGGTAATGGTATAGTATGTACTTTCACGAAATCAGTCCAAAGTCTCCATAAATTAATTAAAAGTTAGTAAAATTATTAACTTCGACTTTGATTAATTAAAAAAAAATAATAATAATAATAAATAAAAGTCATCTACGGTTTGTGATATTATCATAAAATGATTAATAATTTAACCTCTAAACCATATACCATTCATACAAAATCTTAATTACTAAATTAATTAAGTATATTCTCTGCTAGGTGAAGGCGCGTTACTTCCTGCAAGTCTTTAACTTTTTGCACTGAAAAGTCGAGTCAAAGGTCTTCAAAGTAAAGGTGGGGAATTTTATACGCACGTGGTTATTTATTATCCATTATATATTGATCTTGTGATTTATTGTTCGACTGAGTGTTTATGTGAAAGTTAAAGTTAAAGTATGCCAGGGACCGTTCATAGGTCCGGGACCGTAAAAGTTGTCCTTGGGTCGCCCACCGTGCATGTGTATATGCATATACTTGTTCAGAGACCGTTAATAGGTCTGAGGCCGTGATAAGTTGCCTTTGGGCTGACTCCCCACTGTTCAAATAATTATTATTATGTGACATGACATGAATGTCTGAATATGAGTTACTCGTTTAATATGTTTTGGATAATGCGTATTCTCCACTGAGTGTATTTGTTGTACTCATCCCTATATTATAACATTTCAGATTGAGGAGTTCGGTGATGGCAGTGAGGAGATGGATGATAGTTAAGTTTTTATTTAAATATTTAAGTTACTAAACTCATTTGACTACTAAACTTTAGTTGATATTTCAGTTGGACTATGTGATTCGAATTTTAAATATGCTTAGATGTTTAAACTTATTAAAAACGCTTATGCACTATGTTATATGAATTATATATTATGTAAGTTTCTTACATAGAAGTTTATCTATGTATTATTATGATTTTCTAGTATTAGTTTTATTCTATATTTGAGAAAATCTTTTAAATTCTCTTTCATGCATTATTTCATATGTTAGTTTTTATAAAATAAATAGCATTCTAGGTTTATAAAATTAGGGTGTTACATAATGGTATCAGAGCAGGACTACGTTTCTGTAGACTTGTAAAATTATAAATTTTATTTACATCTTTGTTGATTTCTAAAATTGTAAATATTTATTTCCATTTATGTAGACTTGTAAAATTATAAATTTTTTATTTTTATTTCTGAAGACTTGTAAAATTATAAAATTTTATTTAAATTTTTGTAGATTTGTAAAACTATATATTTTTATTTTTAAAGTCAGATATTTGAGTTAAGTTTATGAAATCTGCATTTAATGTAAAAATATTTAAGTGAAGCATCCTCTCCGTCATGCCTCGCTGACTCCAAGGTAAAAAGTATTTGATATTTTCTTATTGAAAGTCCAAAGTTTAATTATTTGAATATTTTATGTAATGTTTCGACTGCATCTATATGAAGTTTACTGAAAGTTATAAAGTTAAGTTGAAGTTAATGCAAAGTTTATGTTGATGCAGTTACTCATTATAAATTGTATTATATTAATGTTCAAAAGTTATTTTACTTACAGTATATGTATTGATGCTATTATTCGAGAAATGTCAAATTTTTTTTAGTCCTCGAAATTAGAGTGCTTATTTAGAATCCCTTTACTATGTAGAAGAAATAATTTGTTGCCTTAGGATCAGTTGAAATCTTGATGCTGATTTCGAGGAAGACCTGTAAGGAATGCCAATTAAAGTCAACCCAGCGCTACAGTTGATGATAGTATAAGTCAGAATGTGTCAACTAACGACAATGACGAACATAATAACAGTGCAAACGTGACTCAAGAACAATCTTATGAGGCTCTCAAAATTAGTTATTACTCAGGCAAAACACTTAGATTTGATCGTATGTCTAAGAATGTAAAAGTTGAACATTTGCGAAAACATCATAGATGCTTATTTGTATCTTTTAGAGATGAAAGACTTATATGTAATTCTAGAAATGGACTTGCTTAGTAGGAATTATGCTATGATTAAGTGCTGAGAAAGAGAACAAAGGCTTAAAGAAGAACATTTTTCATTTAATGGAACAATGATAAGGTCAATGCCTCGAGTAGTATCTACTATGAAGATGTTGATTATAATGTTGAAAGAAAGGAGATTGTCGAGGTTACTTAGTCAACTTGTTAATCATCTAATTATTTGAGACTATAATTGTTGATGTGTCAATTGTACGAGAATATTCTAATATATTTCTAGAAGATTTGTTGAGGATAGTGTCGAATCGACAAGTTGAATTGGGAATTGATTTAGTAATTAGAGTAGCTCTAGTATCCGAGGAACTATATAGAATGACACCGAGAGAACTGTAAGAATTAAAGGTGCAATAATTGCAAAAGCTTTTGGATAAAGGTTTTATTCAACCCAATGTCTCACCTTGGGAAGCATCAGTTCTTTTTGTGAAAAAAAAAAAGATGGGACTATGAGAGTGTGTATAGATTATTGGGAGTTGAACTGATTGTTGATTCACAATCAAGAACAAGTATACAATTATGAGAATAGAAGTCTTGTTTGATCAGCTAAAAAGTTCAAATGTGTTCTCAACGATCAATTTAAGATCGGATATATTATCACAATTAGATGTTAAGGAAGGTGATAGATCGAAGCCAAGATTTAGAACTCGTTATGGAAATTGTGAGTGCGTATTGATGTCTTTTGGGTTATCAAATATACGAGTGATTTTATGGACTTGATGAATCTTATGTTTCATCTATACTTAGATAAATTTATAACTATTGTTATTAATTATATATTGATTTTCTCAAATAAGAAGCAACATGAAGACATTTGAGAGTGGTCTTAGAGACACTTAGATAGGAGAAACTTTATACAAAGTTCAAGAAATATAAGTTTTGGATGGACCGAATTATCTTCTTAATTAGGATATGTAGTTATTACGCAAGGGATAGAAGTGGATCCTGCTAAATCTGAAGTAGTAACAAACTGGAGTAAGTCCGTGAATGTGAATGAAATGAGAGATTTTAATTGTTTTGGGATTAGCCAATTACTACCGAAGTTTATTGAAGATTTTTCAAAGGTTTCTAGACCAATGACACAATTAACTAGAAAATTGGCAAAGTTTGAATGGTCCTATAAGTGTGAAAATAGCTTTCAAGAGTAAAAGCATCAACTAATTTTAGCATCAATTTTAGTTGTTCTTGAAGGTTGGAAACTTTGTAGTCTACAGTGATGCATCAAAACTTGAACTTGATTATGTTTTGATGCAACGTGGTAAGGTGATTGCTTACGTATCAAGGAAATTAAAGATATATAAGTTGAACTACACTACACACGACTTGGAGTATGTTGTTGTAGTTCATGTTCTAAAGATACAGAGACACAATATTTATGATGGTAAATGTGACATATATACAGACCATAAAAGCTTAAAGTATTTCTTCACCCAGAAGGAATTGAATATGAGGCATAGAAGAATATTGGAATTGATAAAGGATTCGAACCCAGTTTGAATGAAAATAATTGAAGTGGCTTTGAGCCTTTGACCATCTGATGAAAATAATTAGGAATGTTGGAACTGATCAAGGATTGTGATAGTACCATTCACTACCATCATGGAAAGACAAATGCAGTTATTGACGCTTTGAGTCGGAAGAATAATTGTCAATTAGTAGCCTTACAAACAAACAAATAACAAATACTCAAAGATTTCACTAAACTAAGGATTGAGATAGTGGTTCCACCAAGCAACAGAACAATAGTGTTGGCAACATTAGTGATTAAATATATTTTGAGAGAAAGGATCGAATAAAGCAAACTCAAATCAGTGATAAGTTCTTGGAAAATATGAGGAGTAGAGTTCTTGTTGGAGATATTAAAGAGTTTGCATTAACTGATGATAATATCTTAGTATTAGAAGGAAGGTTATGTGTGCCGAAAGAGGAAAATCTTAGAAGAGAAATTCTCGATAAAACTTACACTATTCACCTAAGAAATACAAAGATGTACCAAGATTTACAAAAGGTAGATTGGTGGAGAAATATGATAACACCTATTATAGTTTTTGTTGAAATGTGGAGTTAGATTTGGAAAGAGAAGAAAGTTGAGACCAAAATATATTGGACCATTTGAGATACATGAGAAGATTGATACTGTAGCATATAGTTTGGTCTCACCACCAGAATCAGCAGAGGTACACAATGTATTTCATATATCTAGGATGAGGTAACACACTCATGATTGAAGACACGTAGTCAGCTATAAGACTCTAGATATTAACCAAAATTTTTAGTACAAGAAAATTTATGTAGTTGCGTTCGAAAGAAAGATCTATACCCTAAGAATTTGGGCGGTTCTCATTATCAAAGTTCAAAAGATTAGACATTGAAAAGACAGGAAACATAGGAAAAAGTAGATAAAGTGCTTGTAAGTTAATTTCGAGGACGAAATTTATTTAAGTGGGGAAGTTTTGTAACGACCCATTTTTTAAAAAGTTTATTTTTAAATATAGTCTTGTGACCTTGTCGTTACCACTGATTTAATATTTGATATATTATATTTATTTTAGTCGTCCGACCTGCAGAGAAAAACTAAAAGATAATATCAGGAGTTCATAATATGAATAAAAGTATAAAATACCATAATTTATAATTCTGAATTCCATAACTAATTAAAAATCCAGATAGTAATAATAATAATAATAATAATAATAATAATAATAATAATAATAATAATAATAATAATAATAATAATAATAATAATAACAATTATTCTATTCCTAAATCCCACGATTAATAACTGCACAGGCGTTGCAGTTTTATTTTCTTTCATCTTATCACAAATCAAAATTTTGCTTTTCATTCAAGTTTTTCCTTTCACAAACATAACAAATACAGCAGATGGAGCTTTCATTCACTCTTTAATTTGAAGCAAGGCAGATTCTCCTGGTAATTAATAAATTAAGGTAAATCATCCAAATTCTATTTCAAATTCTAAATGTAGTAATTACGTATTGATAATAAATTTGTTTAATTCTTATTATTTCCATAGAAATATATGTTCAAACCAAGTTGAAAACCAATAATTTAGAATCAAGGTATATTTTTAACGAAATCCTTTATTTACACCAATAATTTAATAGACAAAAATTAAAGTAAAATAGTTGTTGATTGTAGCCGTAAATTTGAGATAATTACATTAGTGCCGAACTCTTTATGTTTTTTTAAAGTTTTGCAGAACTAATTTCTTTCCATTCTACCGCTCTTATATTATAATCAAACCTCTTATTTAATCTTAATTAAGACTCACCGCTAAAAGCAAAAAAGAAATGGAATGAGTTCTTGTTGTTTGATAATTATTATTATTTTTCTCTCCAAACTCATGTCAGAACCAGTGCTTGAGGATGTTAATTTTCTCGCTAATCTTCTCATTGGTTAACATTATTATTATAATATAAATGTAATATTAGTGGTAATGGTATAGTATGTACTTTCACGAAATCAGTCCAAAGTCTCCATAAATTAATTAAAAGTTAGTAAAATTATTAACTTCGACTTTGATTAATTAAAAAAAAATAATAATAATAATAAATAAAAGTCATCTACGGTTTGTGATATTATCATAAAATGATTAATAATTTAACCTCTAAACCATATACCATTCATACAAAATCTTAATTACTAAATTAATTAAGTATATTCTCTGCTAGGTGAAGGCGCGTTACTTCCTGCAAGTCTTTAACTTTTTGCACTGAAAAGTCGAGTCAAAGGTCTTCAAAGTAAAGGTGGGGAATTTTATACGCACGTGGTTATTTATTATCCATTATATATTGATCTTGTGATTTATTGTTCGACTGAGTGTTTATGTGAAAGTTAAAGTTAAAGTATGCCAGGGACCGTTCATAGGTCCGGGACCGTAAAAGTTGTCCTTGGGTCGCCCACCGTGCATGTGTATATGCATATACTTGTTCAGAGACCGTTAATAGGTCTGAGGCCGTGATAAGTTGCCTTTGGGCTGACTCCCCACTGTTCAAACAATTATTATTATGTGACATGACATGAATGTCTGAATATGAGTTACTCGTTTAATATGTTTTGGATAATGCGTATTCTCCACTGAGTGTATTTGTTGTACTCATCCCTATATTATAACATTTCAGATTGAGGAGTTCGGTGATGGCAGTGAGGAGATGGATGATAGTTAAGTTTTTATTTAAATATTTAAGTTACTAAACTCATTTGACTACTAAACTTTAGTTGATATTTCAGTTGGACTATGTGATTCGAATTTTAAATATGCTTAGATGTTTAAACTTATTAAAAACGCTTCCGCACTATGTTATATGAATTATATATTATGTAAGTTTCTTAAATAGAAGTTTATCTATGTATTATTATGATTTTCTAGTATTAGTTTTATTCCATATTTGAGAAAATCTTTTAAATTCTCTTTCATGCATTATTTCATATGTTAGTTTTTATAAAATAAATAGCATTCTAGGTTTATAAAATTAGGGTGTTACAATTTCTTGTTTGAGTTCCTTGAATGAAATCACACATTATTCCTTAAGTCTAGATAAGTCAATCATCGAAGTTGTGGTAGTTGGTTTTGTTAGTTTACGTATCAATTTCCCTGTGGATCGACCTTGTTTCATCACCTTCTACAAAATATGGGCATGACTCGAGCTTAAAATAAAACAAGAGGAGAAAATAAGACATCATGTATAAGTTTCTAATTTTCAACTAACATATTATTTTTTAATTAAATGCTAGACAATTCATTAATATCTTTATAAACCGATAAGATATATTTTATGAATTAATATATGTATATATACAATGCATATCACATGCATTCGTGTCAATTATTTTTATTATTCTTTTTTTATATGATGAATGTCTGTTCTAATTTATTTTTTAGCAACAATTTAAGGATGTCAAATTTTCCACAATTCAAAAGGTGATATTATTAAAATATTTTAAAAATCATGTTGAATTTCAAAATTGGTCGAGTATAATAATTTAATTATCTAGGAATTAAGTATAATTTATTCAGTATGCTTAAAATTTATTTATCTTTACTTATAAATTACTGATTCACATCATGTGATATCAATAACTCAAATATTAGTGAACTGAAATAGATAAAAAAGAAAAAGAAAAATATTACATAATGTACGTAAATTGAAACAATTTCATTGCAAAAGAGCGATGTAAACTTATACAAGCACCAAAAAAATTTATCACCGCCTACATATTTGTATTAAAAATAGTATATTTAATGAAATGTTATTTTAGCCACTTATCTATTTTTATTAAAGATAGGTTGATAAATATTATCAAAGTAAGTTGTAAAACTTATGTCATGCCCTCCAAACCATAAAAATGTTATTTCTAAAAAATTACATATTTTATCAAAATAAACTTCACAATTACGTACTCATGAATCTAAAGAATTTTTTTTAATATTAATGTAAAATCATAGAGGATAATTTCAAATATATAGATTGGAGAAAAAAAATATTTATAAGTGAATATATTAATTTGAATTTTATTACAAGTAATTTAATTAATATATATATATATATAAATCAAAAATATGTGTGTATTTTGAAGTGAATATATATATATATGTGTATAATTATTCATAAGTGAATATGCCAGGCCTCATTATTTTCATTAAAATAGTTAGTTAAATAAATATATGTATTATCCACATTTGATTAATAATTTTTTTGAAGTCAAGTTTTTTATATATAAATGATCAAATATATGGCTTTTGAATAAAGTTTATCTTGTCTTAATCTCCAACAAATTATTTTTTAACCCTACATCTTAATTATCTAACATTTGAAAAATACTTAGATATTAATAGAGTTGATTTATTTTCAAAATTAAAATATACTTTAATAAAACCTAGGACATAAAATTAAATACAAAATTATATATTGAGATATTATCTTATATAAATAAACATTTCCCAATGCATATATTACCTATCGGATATTCTTGGATATCCTAATTATAACAATAGCTAGGTTTTTGTTGAAGTAAGTTTTCAAATTGAGTAATATGTCACGGTTTGCGATTTAGAACATTTAAAAGTGGTTTTATTGTTGATAAAATGAGAAATAACAAATGAATTTATTTAATTAAAACATATTGATGTATTATCTTTTAAAATGATATTTTATTTCTAAAATATTCATTATTTTACCCCGAGTCTCATATTATCTCAAAGCGGCCCTAAGACCATTCACATCAACAATCCAGTCCAATCGATCATGGAATAAAGACAAAAAAAAAAATTAATAAAAAATTCACAAATTGTTGAAGTGTTGCCGATCGATTGTGAAATCGGTTGGTCAACCAACCTTCGATCATCCCTAGTATCATTGAATAGTTTTGCCACACGTCCAAATCTGATTAGTCTATCATATTTTTTTGGATAAAATTTTATATTATTATTATTTTAGATAATAATGTATTAAAAAAATATAAAAATTATATCATAATTCATATATTTTTTTTGTCTATAAAATGAACTCATTTTTTACATATTTTGAATCATATTAAAAAACCATCTATTCTCACTCATTTTCTCTCATTTGAAATTATGGATCCAAATGATCCAAATTATTTTTCAAATTCCCAAATTCCAAACTCCCAAAATTATCAATATTATCAAAACTCACATTTTTCTCCGAATCTCAACCAAAATCCAATTTCTGAAGAAGTTCAACCATCACAAAATATCTCCCGTAATTTATTTCAAGATGTGCAACAGCCATCCACAAATCGAAAGACAAAAAAAAAATATTTGGTCTGTGAAAGAAGATGTTGCTCTAATGCAAGCATGGTGTTTCATTAGTGAAGACGAGGTTCATGGAAAAAATCAAAAGAGTGCCTCTATATGGGGAAAGGTGCACAAAATTTTCCATCAATATCGAGCAGAAAATCCAGAACAACAACTCGGTGATAGAAATAAAGATTCAATAAAAGGTCGTTGGCAACGACTGAATACGAACGCGCTGAAGTGGGTCGGCGCTTGCAAAGAAGCATATCGTTGGAAACGAAGTGGAATGTGCCAAACAGACATTGACAAAGAAGCTCATGCCATTTATGAAGAAGGTGGTTGCAAATTTCAAGATTTGGTTGTATTTAATGAAGTCATGGTTAAACATGAAAAGTGGGCATTAAATCTACATCATGATGCGACACGTTTACGTCCTGAAGACGATCAAGGTAATGAAGAGAGTGGGGGCAGCTCAAAAAGATCAAGAACTAGTGAGGATGGGGAATATTATAGTAGCTCACAAATTCCAGAAGCTATAGAAACTCCAAGTAGTGGCCGCTCAGAGATTCCCCGTCCTACAGGTAGAGATAAGGCGAAGCAAAAGGGAAAAGGTAAGGTATCGGAATCTACATCTACTAATGAAGTTGCTGAAGAGATTCGTGCATTGAGGCTAACTAGAGAGAGTGAAGTTGAAGTAATGAACAAATTGGGAACTGCGAGACTCGATTTGGAGAATCGAAAACTAGAAAGAAAGTCATTAAAATCAAAAGAAATGATGTTGAATACATTGTTGGCCAAAGAACATTTAACTCCAGCAGATGAAGAATTGAAATGCCGACTATTGGCAATTATTTTTGGAGATTGATTGTAGTTTATTTTCATGTTATTTAATTATTATCATTTGTATGTTTAAATTTCAATCTATTAATAAGATGACAAATTTCTGTGGCATCAATTAATAATCGTAAATTATGAATTTTTGCACAAGTTGTCATTCTGAATTTCTGAATTAAGATGACAAATTATATAACACAAATTGATATTCTGAATTTATATCGTTTCAAGATTTATAGAGTAGATAAGTATTTTTGGTACTATTCTCTTGAATAGACTGCACAAGTTGGTATTTTGGTAGGAGTGTATTTTGGTAAGAGTGTATTTTGGTATATAGTAGATAAGTATTGAATTTTGTGCCATGATTTTGGTACTATTCTCTTGAATAGACCATATAGTAGATAAGTATTGAATTTTGTGCCATGATGTATGTATTTATATATGTTTGTCCCCAAAAGATCGAGACATGAAATCCATGCTTGGATATTTGTTGGTACTATTCACTACTTTTTCCCCACTCATCACATGCATTCACTACTTTGGATTCCACTCATGCATTATTTCACTACTTTTAATTCCACTTGCATGTGCAAAGTGGAATTCTTTTCTATATATTCACCACTTTGAATTATTTCACAATATCCACTATACTTTGCATATTTTGTTATCCACTTCAGAAAATGTCTCACAGTGAAAATTCATCACCAAATTCAAATTCGAGTGATAGAGCTTTCAGCTTTACCGATCTTGATGCTTGGGAAGAACGAGTTTCCCAACAAAATCGTCACATTGATCGTATCATTGAGGAGGTGGTTCTAACAGACCATACTATGTATGTTGAAGATCACACTCCTAGATCAAGGAGAAGATACTGTAACAGAGCACGTGAGATTGGTGAAGAGCGCTTGATGAACGATTACTTTGTGGAAAGGCCGATATATTCTCCTCGGCTCTTTCGACGTAGATTTTGAATGCAGAAAACGGTATTTCTACGTATAGTGGAGGTTGTTACTGCCAATGACGAATACTTTCAACAAAGACCTGATGCCACAGGTAGACAAGGTCTTTCACCATTGCAAAAATGTACTGCAGCCATAAGAGTGTTGGCATATGGAACATCATCCGATGTCGTTGATGAATATTTGCGAATAAGTGAATCTATGACAAGAGATTCTCTTCAAAAATTCGTAGATGGCATCATATCTTGCTTTGGAGACATCTGTCTCAGAAGGCCGAATGCACATGATTTAGCTAGACTATTTCATGTTGGGGAACAACGTGGGTTTCCAGGCATGATTGGTAGTATAGACTGCATGCATTGGGAATGGAAAAATTGTCCGACTGCATAGGCTGGACAATATGCAGGGAGAAGCGGAAGACCAACAATAATTTTGGAAGCTGTTGCATCATATGACCTGTGGATATGGCATGCTTTCTTTGGAACACCAGGTACCTGCAATGATATTAATGTACTCCATCGATCTCCAGTTTTTAGTGATGTTCTGGAAGGTCGTGCTCCAGAGGCTAATTTTGTTGTGAATGGTTGAAATTATGATAGAGCATATTATCTCACTGATGGTATTTATCCTTCATGGGCTGCATTTGTCAAGTCAATTCTTTCTCCATCAATTCAAAAGCACAAGTTGTTCGCACAACAACAAGAGGCTGCCAGAAAAGATGTTGAACGAGCATTTGGAATTTTACAAGCTCGTTTTGCATTTATTCGACATCCTTGTCTTGTTTGGGACAAAAATTTGATGGGAAGAATTATGATGGCTTGTATAATCATGCACAATATGATAGTAGAAGATGAACGAGACACATATCAAAACTATTATGATCCAACAGAATTTTTCATGGATGGTGCGCAACAAGATGACTCTCAACCTTTTCAATACTCAACAGAACGCATTGCGAGTTTGTCCTCGTATATGACTAATAGGGCACAACTTCGCAATAGAGATGCTCATGTGGTGCTTAAAAATGATTTAATTGAGCATATATGGTGAAAATTTGGCACTATTAATTAAATATGTAGTTTACACATTCTTGGATTGTAATGTCTTCCGTTTGTCTTTTTAATATTTGTATTTCATCTATTGTAATCTTCGCATTATAATTGAGTTTATTGTTTAATTTAAGTGTATGAGGAATATATTATTATTATTATTATTATTATTATTATTATTATTATTATTTAAAATACAAAATAATTTAATAACTTTAAAATATGATAAAAAAAATAATAATTATTATTAATAGATATTAATAAAGAATCAAATAAAATATTTATTTTTGGATTGGAGAGGATTGTTGATAAAGTTGAAAGATTGTGATTTTAGATTGTTGAGTTGATTGTGTAGGTGGAGGAGAGAGAAATGATTATTTTATTGATAGATTGGGTTGGTGGAGATTGTGAATGGGGGTAGTCTAACAAGTTACCATCTATACAAGAATTCATTTTAGAACACTAATAATTTTTCTAATAATATTTAACTATGGAAAAATTTAGCTAAATTTTGTATTAATGTATTATCTTTTAAAATAATATTTTATTTCTAAACATATTCATTGTTTTGCCTCGAGTCCCATATTGTCTCAAAGTGGCCCTAACAAGTTACTATCTATACAACAATTCACTTTAGAATACTAATAATTTTTCTAATACTATTTTAACTAAGGAAAATTTTAGCTTAATTACTAACAGTTGTGCATTTTACACAATTTTTGAATATGAATTGATGATGTTTAAGTTGTTAAGTTATGTGATTTTCATAGCTTTTGTGCTCATTATGCTATCATTTTGGGTTTTTGATGTATTTGTGAGTTTTGTAGTAATAGTGGTAAATTTGATGATTATTTGACGCAATTGATCAAGTATGTGCTTGGAGAGCTAAAGAAGGAATCAATTAGGCCTTTGAACCAGATTTAAAGAGCAAAAGCCCATGATAATTGATGAAAATAATTCAAAATAATCCAAATGGGTGATTGAAGAGCCTAAGAAGATGGAGAATTGATCGAGTTAGGAGCGTTGTGCAAGCTGAAGCGGCTCAATCAGACGGGAAACGAGTGAGAATGGGTCGTTTTAGTGAAGCTTGCGCTCAACCCGACCCACCAGTCGACCTAGAGGGCTTGTTTTACACATGGTCGGGTCGACCCGGAGCTCGACCCAGTCACTCGACCCACCAGTCGATCCGAACGGAACCAGTTCGAGATTTTCGAGACTTTTCTCCACTTTGGACTTCATTTTAACCTTAGGGTTCCTTCCAACACTATAAACACCCCATCTATTCATTAGAAAAGTAGTCCAGCACAGTCCAGTTTAATTTAATTTAGTAATAAGAGACTTACCAAGATGAACAAAGTTATGGAGGCACAATAGAGACTTTGGAAGCTACAACAAGATTGAAGACCTAGAGTTCTTTATTGTGTTGAACAATATTTTGTTTACCATGTTATTTTTATTCTTTCACTTTAATTATGTCTAGGTAAATTTCCTTGGATTCTAGGGATATAAAACTACAATGGATTTTGTATTTTGATTAATCTTTCAATTCTTCCTTTCATATATTGGTTTATAAATCTTGATTGTGATTTCTCATGTGTTATTGTTTGGCCACCAATTTTGCATGCTAGATTAAATAAGATGTTATATTGTGAATGTTTAGAAGTACTGACCAAGTGAATAAATGTGAGAAATTTTCAATTTCGGTCCTACAGGATATGTCCGAGTCCGATTTTGGTCTCAACACTATCACTTTTGGTCCCATAGCACTTGAATTATCAATTTTGGTCCTACCGTCACATTTTCCATTAAAAATACTATCGATTTTGGTCCCAAAAAAAATTCTAGAAAATCTTCAAAAATTTCAAGAAAAATCTTCAATGTGCCAAAACCAACAACTAAAAGCAACAATCATAAACTAAAAGCATTGTTCACAAACCAACAATAAACTACAACTTCAATTTCAATCATCAAAACCAACAATAATTCAATGCACAAACAACCCATGATTCATTTATATACTTACCCTCATTTGTTCTCCTAACATCACATCCTCTTCAAAATGACACGAAGCAAACAGTCCTGCCCATACTGAGTATTCTTGAGGCATCTCATCATCAGTTGGAATGTTCTTCATAATACTTACTACCTCCTACATTAGACCTACATTAGCCATGAGATTAGCCAAGCACTAGTAATGACCAAAATTCAGCTTTATGCAAAACACATCGGTCATCTGGGAGAAGTGATTTCTCCCATCTTCCAACAATCTAAGGTGGGAGCAAGCACATAAAACTCCAATGAAGGTAAGTTCATCAAGGAGAATCTACTTTCCTTCACTTAACTTGAAATCACTATCAATCTCTACACCTAAGTTATCATTTCGTCTAATTCTTTCCTTCATTTCTTCATACAGATTAAGCCCCTCAGCTGGATTCCCGTGAATGCAGTGTCCCAAAATCATTGCATTCCAAGAAACAGAGTTCTTCCTCCTCTTTCACTCAAATATCAACCGAGCTGTATCCACCCTACCACATTTACTATACATATCAATCATAGCAGTAACTATAATCAATCTATGAGACCTCCCACAAGCTGTAATCACTTGCACCATAGTGGTATCAATACTATCAAAAGATTGGCCTATCATTTTTTGGAATAACTTCAATGCATTCCCTGGATTTTGGAAATTCAAATACCCGGTGATCACGACATTCCACGAGATCACATTCTTCTCAAGCATTTCGTCGAACAGCCTATGCGCCCATTTCACCAACCTTGGCAAAACCATCAACCATCGTATTCCATGAAACCAAGTCCCTAACAAACATTTCAACAAACACTTTCCCACAACAAGCATAAAAATGAACCAAAGAGTTCTGCACCGGCAAAACACAATCCACTTCCAACTTCACGGCGTGTCCATGGCACATCTGCCCCAAACTCAAACATCCCAATTTCGCGCAAGCACTGATCAATGGCGGGAAAGTGAACCCATTAGGATAAAAACCACATCCTCCAACATCTTGACGTAGAAAATCACAGCTTCTGCGTGATTGCTGCTGCAAAAATATTTCTTGATAACAGTGTTGACACAGAACGCATCAGGAAATTCAACACGCTTGAAAATCAGCAACGTGTAGCAGAAATCTTCGATCAAATTTTAAGATAGTTTCAAGAGGCCGTCGGCGAAAGATGGGTCGCGGAAAAGCCCGGAAGTTGGTGCGACCAGAAATTCCCCGACAAGTACATTTGCGGAATGACGGAGCATCCATTCCTTCACCCCTTCGTTGCTGCTGATTGAGTCAGGTGGTGTGACACTGTAGTCGGGTGCGAACAGAAATTCCCCGATGAGATAATGGCAGAGGCGGAGGCGCAGCATCTGCAGGTTGACCTCCTCCGCCAGTTCCACGACCGCGCCCTCGCTTAGAGAGAAAATGGTTTTGGGGGGGGGGGGGGGGGGGGGGTTTGCAGTCGGAGGTAATTAGGGTTCTTTCTTTTGATTTGGGAATTTTGATTTAATTTGGGGATAAATTGAACACGTAAGTCACGTGCAGCTGTCTCTCCGTTAACCCGTCAAACATCCGTCTAAATTGTGGGATCAAAAATGATAGTCCATCTCCTATGGGACCACATTTGATATCAATTTCTGATATAGGACCAAAAGTGATGGTGTCGGGATCAAAATCGAACTCGGACATGTCCTGTGAAACTGAAATCGAAATTTTCTCAAATAAATGTTCATAGAAAATTATGATCGTATGTGCTTTTAGAAGTTATTAAATTACTTAGAATGACCGAAAGGTGAATAGGTAATTTATTAATCGACTTTGCAAACTTAATCGAAAGAAAGACTTTTAATATCTTCGTGATCTTCCACCATATATGAATTAAATTGGTTTGTTAAATATATTGATTGATATTGTATAGATGATATTGTAGGAAAAGCATGCCCTAGGATCTATTATCTTTTATTTAATTTTTAATTATATTATTTTCATGTTCTTTTTATTTGCATATTATTTTATTCGAACTCTCTATTGAATATAAGTATCTAGATAATAATAAGGTGTCTATTTTTAGTACTCACAATATTATTTGCCATCACAATCTTTGTGGATACGACACTCTTGCTCACTACATATTACAATTGCACCGTACATTGTTTTTACTGCTAATAAAATTGTGGTCAATTACACTACTATATCAGAGCATAATACTACTTTTATAATAGCACGTACAAATGTTATGATTAAAAATGTAGACTTTAGCTGCTAAATTTTGGCAAATATAAAAGTTTATTTTTTAAATATCATTTCTTGCACTTCTTAACCAAATATTTATTTTATTACATTATAATTATTTGACTTCTCATTAGCTATCCACAAGTATATAAAATAAATATATTACAATGTTGAGCAATATCGTATTTCACAAAGACTAAAAACTTAATCATAATGTGAGTACTGCAATGTCAATCTTCTAAGTATTAGATAGGTAGCGCATTCAAGATTTTGTTTTATATCTACTAAAAATAAATAATTAAATATAGGCAAATAAAGATAAACGGAGAAAATTAGAAACTGATATAATAGAGGAAGAAATAATCTAAATCGTCGATTTTATAAACTCATCCAAACAATTTCAATTCAATTAAATGATTTATTCACGATTTAATTTTATTAGGACAATCATCAGATTAGTTAAAAGGGAAAAAGATAACTATAAATATAATACATTTTGTAACATGAATATATGAGTCTTAGATATTAAAAAAATAAAAATATTTTTAAGCTTTATTATTTTTAATAATTAATATTAAAAAGAACACATAAAGTGTTTATAAAACTAAATATACATTTTTATTTTATTTTATTTATAACTATAAATATATAGAAGTTAATTTTTCAACTACATGAACTAATGAAAATTTATGCTTACAAGTAACTTTAAGATATTATGGTATATATACACAGTATGTAAATCAAGAATATATATTCCTTTAGTATCTCTTACACTATAATCACAATAGTGACAATCAATATATACTAATCAATGAATTAATGATGAGAACATTAATATATTTAAGTATTAGTATATTATATATGTGTGTGTGTGTGTGTGTGTGTATACGGGCCTTATAAAATATATAATAAAAAAAAGAATGTATCTCTAATATCTCTAACCTATATTATTTTCATAAATGATAAAAGCTTGTATAAGACCATCTTACAGGTCAAAATTCGTAAGACGGACCAATGTTCGGATCCAATTTTATCCTCAATTTTAAAAAAAAAATTAGTTTTAACCAATTTAAAAAATTATTAATTTATGTATGCTACAAAATCAAAGAGAGAAATTTTCATGTGTGAGCGATAAGTGTTCATGTTTGAGAGATAAAAAGAGATGTCACAATTTAGTTTTTCGAATTTGAAAAGAGAAATGCAGAAATGCTAGAATAGGTTAATAATTGTCATGTATACTTTGAATTTATAATAAAAATGTGATTTAAACTTGTAAATATTGAAGTTTTGTCTCTCAATTTTGGATCTGGAAACTATTGAATTACAAATATAATCAATAGGTTCGAAAATACGCACAATTAATTTTTTCTAAGCTACTGATTATGTATATTCAAAAATATATTTTCAAACATGCCTTGTATTTTTTAAATTAAATTTTCGAACATATTCTTGTATGAAAAATATGTGGAGTATTTAGAAACACACCTAACTATAAAGTATAAATATTATAATTTTAATTTATTTTCTTCAATTTTTACTAGGATATTGCTCTGAAAATTAAAATCAACATAACCACAAAAGAGATGTCCCTTTTTGAAACCTTAGTGAATTTTATTTGATATCTAATATAATGCATGGAAAGTTTTTTGATCAGCATAGGTTCGCCCAAAAATCATTAGTAAAAAAAATATTGACAATATGTTATATTTTAATATAAAAATATATTAATTCAAGAAGAACTTCAAAGAGATGTTGATCGTAATAAAAAGTTTGGTTATTGTATTCACATATATGAGAATATACCTCACATATATATATATATATATATATATATATATATGGTTGGGTTCCAGAAGGAACCATACCCCATGTGAGAACCGAGAACCAATCTCAACCGTAGATCTCGCCTATTTGGACGGTCAAGATCTGTTCAAAAATTAAAAAAACGCGGTGGCATAATTGTAATAACTCCGAACTTCGCTGCCCCTGAAACTCGGCGAGGGTAAAATCGAAAATTTCAATGTATATGTGATTCACGCGTATATTTTTCAATTTAGGGTTTTAGCATTGTCATTTCCTATTTTAGCACTGTCATGACTTATTTTAGCACTGTCATGACTTATTTTAGCACTAACATGACCATTGTTTAGCATGACAAGAAACTCTCAAACCAGTTTCTTTTTGCGAAGAACAAGTTCAGATTCCACAATTTAAATCAAAATTCTACACCTAATCAAAAAAATAGTTCCGTGTTCTTACCCAAATAGACTTGTTTACTGCAATTCCGTGTTTTTGGGCTCTCATCAGATTTTGTACTGTGTTGCATTACCATTTCTCGACTAATCTGCGGGGATAAGTGAAGGCATAAGTCATGACTTGGTTGGAGATGAATATTGTTCCTTGAGAAATGATCCAAATCAAAATATGTATATATGTTACTAATCAAGCAATTGGGTATTCATTTCTCAATGATGATTACAGAAATCTTATACTACCATTGCTATATAAAAAGGCAAAAATCTCGATGGCATCAAATAAATTCGACGTCTTGATGCATGAGGCAATTCGTGCAAACTTTTCAGATTCTTGATGCAGCTTATACATTATCTTCAAAACAAGTATCGACTTTCGTCTGTAGTTGAGAGAAAGATTCAAGCTAATTTTATACAGATTAAATCTAAGAACTAACGAACTATGTTAAAAAGGAGAAAACATACAAATCAAATTAAATAACATTAGATATCATTTCCAAAAATCTATTTTGAAAAATTCAAAATAATAACCTAAGTGCTAAAATAGTTCACAGTAGTGCTAAAATAGGTTACAACAGTGCTAAAATAGATCACAGTAGTGCTAAAGTACATGACAGTGCTAAAACAGTTCACAATAGTGCTAAAATAGGTTACAACAGTGCTAAAATAGATCATACGAGTGCTAAAGTACATGTTAACAAAATATTTTTTATAATCCTCATTTGTTATTGCAAATGCTGCATTCATCGACCATATAAACTAAATTTGTTGACATTCTATTTCTCATAGCAACAAACACACACAATATTCATATCGTAATCTCCCATATCCCAGAGTCAAATAAGCAAAGCAAATACGATAATATATAAATGATTTAAGAATAAATGAGCCGCTGTCATTAGTGCTAAAGTACTGATAGTGAAAAATTTAAAATAACATCTTAATTAGCTTCGTCAACCTAAGTGCTAAAATAGTTCACAGTAGTGCTAAAATAGGTTACAACAATGCTAAAATAGATCACATCAGTGCTAAAGTACATGGCAGTGCTAAAACAGTTCACAGTAGTGCTAAAATAGCTTACAACAGTGCTAAAATAGATCATAGTAGTGCTAAAGTACACCCCACACCAAACAAGTTTTCCTCCTCGATCATTAACCGTTGCGTCCACGTCTAGTCAAAAACACCCTTCATCTCGCGCTATCCAATCTCTACTACACCTAGTGCCATGGTTGGTGCCTCCACCCCAACTTTAATTCCATTTTAGCCCATCATTTGCTAAAAAACCGCCAAGTAATATATAAATGATTTAAGAATAAATGAGCCGCTGCCATTAGTGATAAAGTACTGATAGTGAAAAATTTAAAATAACATCTTAATTAGCTTCGTCAACCTAAGTGCTAAAATAGTTCACAGTAGTGCTAAAATAGGTTACAATAATGCTAAAATAGATCACATCAGTGCTAAAGTACATGGCAGTGCTAAAACAGTTCACAATAGTGCTAAAATAGCTTACAACAGTGCTAAAATAGATCATAGTAGTGCTAAAGTACACCCTACACCAAACAAGTTTTCCTCCTCGATCATTAACCGTTGCGTCCACGTCTAGTCAAAAACACCCTTCCTCTCGCGCTATCCAATCTCTACTACACCTAGTGCCATGGTTGGTGCCTCCACCCCAACTTCAATTCCATTTTAGCCCATCATTTACTAAAAAACCGCCAAGTAATATACAAAAAGACCACCCAAACTTCATACTCACCTCTACTAAGAGTCTTCATTGAAAGCTTTTGTTTGCCCTTCTATTACAATACTTACGATTCTTTAATCCCAAACAAATTTAATTTTCTCACAAAAGATCATTAGCCCATGCACTCTATTTTTGAGAACTGACTCCCTCCCACAGTACCCATTCAGATTCAGAGAGAGAAACAACCACCTACCAGCAAATTAAGCTTTTAGAGAGAGAGAGAGAGAGAATAAAAGAAGAAAACAATGGGGTATATGTATGTTGTACTTCCTGCAACTTCTTTTCTTATATAATGAACAGAGAACCGAGATGCAAAAATGCAGAAAAATCTTTGCTTAATGCCCTCTATTGCGAGGAAGAAAAATGGGGAGAGTTGAGGAAGAAGACGAATTACAGATGGAAGGAGATTTATTCCAAATATAACAGATTTTCTAAATTACAAAAGTACCCTTGCTTCATTAAAAAGTCGCTAATATTACAAATATGCCACCGTGTTTTTTCAATATTGAGATAGATCTTGGCTGTCCAAATCAGAGCAATCTGTGGCTGAGATTGGTTCTCGGTTCTCACAGGGGGGTGTGGTTCTCACATGGTCCCATCTATATATATATATATATATATATATATATATATATATATATATATATATATATATATATATAGGGAAGGGTTCAAATGAGAACCAATCTAGTCCCTCCATTACTTAGATCTTGATGGCCACAATTCAGTCAAATTTTGGTCAAATGAAAGGTGGCATACTTATAATTATTTATAACTTTAAGTAAAAGAGGGTATTATAGTAATTCAATAATTCTTATATTTTGAAGCATATCTCTCTCTTTTCTCCCTTTGTTTCTCTGGACGAGACTTTCATTTTTTTTTTCCCTCTTCCCTCTCTCTCTCTCTCTTCCTTCTCTCATCTCTCTCTCCCCCTCTTTCTTGTCTCCCTCTCTCTATTTTTTTTTAAATAATTCAGTAAACACAAATTGAAAAAATTGTGATAATTATTAATAATTCATATGCGCATTTTGAATTTTTAGTGTTTCTTGATTTATTTTTGATATATCTAATAAACGGTGTTGTTATGAGTTACATTTTGGATAGATTTCACAGTAAAATGAACGAACGGCACAACTGTTATTATGAGTATATTTACATGTTATTCTCATACAATTTCGTCATGCTAAAATGAAAGCAATATAATACTAATATGAACATATCACAATGTTAAAATGAACAAACTACATATATAATCAACATTATGAATAGATGTACATGTTATTCTCATACATTTTTGCCATGTTATAATGAAATATATATAATATATCAAATTAAAACTTTTTCCATGTTCTTTCATTTTAGATCTTGAATATATCTATTTATCCGAAGAAATATGGATAAAAAATATATAACATTAATTTTTAGGGTTTATTTCATTTCAATTAGAGTTTATTCCATTCAATTAGTGTTTATTTAATCCAATTAGGTTTTATTCCACCTCAATCAGGGTTTAGTTATATCACCATTAGGTATTATATATGATAATTAAATAATTATTGTGTTTTTTTATTCTCATCTAATTTCATCACGCTAAAATGAAAATAACGTGATGCTAATATGAACATATAATTATGCTAAAATGAACAAACAATACATGCTATCAAGAGTAAATTTACATGTTATTATCATGCTAAAATGTCGTATACTATACACCATGTTAATAAGAGAGTAGTTTCAGGCTAAAATGTTATGAACGCAATATTTTTCATATAATTTATCAAATTAAAAAATATATATATGAACTTTTATTTAAGATATTGCATGTCTCTGGTACTCTGAATAAAATATATATGAAAAATATAAAATGTTCCCTTTTAGGATTTATTTCAACCCAATTAGGGTTAAATTTAATCTCATTATGGTTTATTTCATTCCAATTAGGGTTTTAGAATTTCTATGAAAAATCATTTTAATACTGAAAAATATCATTCCTGATATTATTCAGGTGCACATAAGACCTTCTTAAATATCACGTGCACCATACTAATGTGAGAGTAATATGAGTTATAGGTCAAGTTAAAATATCATACACCATAATAGTATGAGAGTAGTTTATTTTCTGGAATTGTAGGAATTGATTTTTTATTTTTATTTTTAGCATGGTGTTGTATTCATTTGAGCATCATATCTTATACACTTTTAGCATGATGTTACACTCGTTTTAGCACATTATTTTTGTGAAATTATATTAACATTGTATATGACTACATATTCTCCAAATTGTATTTTATTACAACTGACTAGGGATTATATTAATCCCAATTAGGGATGATTAAATTCCAATTAAGGTTCATTATAATCCAATTAATTTTTATTGCATCATGTTAAAGTCTAATGAAATATCATGCATCCTAAAATCAATAGAAATATTATGTTAAAATCTAGAAAATATTATGCTATAGTTGTGCTAACATCGCCCAATTAGGGTTTATATGTCCAGATTAGGCTTTAGTAGATCATGCTAAAATCAAGGATAATAACATTTTAAATCATGCTAACAGATCAATTAAGGTTTACTTCATACACATTAGCTAAGGTTTATTACATTTCACTTAGGGTTTATTATTTCTCAATTATGTTTTATTACATCATGTTAAAATTAAATGAAATATCAAGCTAAAATCAATACAAATATTATGCTAAAAATCAAGGAATTATCATGATAAAATTGTGCCAATTAATATTTCAATTAATATAACTTTCAACCGTATTATATTATAAACATATAAATATGCTAAAATGAACGAACAGCACATATGGTATTACGAGTAAATTTTAATTTACATGTTTTACGAATATTTTTCATATTGTTATAAATATTTTTCTTTGTTATTATGATTATATTTTCATGTTATAATGAGTATTTATCATGCTATTATGAATATTGTTTTATACAATTGCGAATAAAATATTTTCTGTTAGATAAACATATGAAATATGGATCTTAGAGGAAAGAGTATGAGAATATCTTTAATTTGATATATATTTTGCATAAATTTGATTAAAAAGGGCAAGTTACGATTATTTAAAGCTTCTACAATCTTTGTGTAAATATGTTGATATCATCTTGTTAATTTATGAGTATCATGCTAGAACGTCATGAACACAATGATGATATGAGTTACGGATTCTGCTCAAATGTCATATATACCATGCTATTATGCAAGTAGTTTCATGCTAAAACATCATAAACGTAATTATGTGAGTTATAGTTGGTTATGCTAAAATGTTACATAGGTTGTGCTAAAATATTATATACACCATGTTAATATAAATCTGGGGCTGCTTTGTATGAAAAATATGCCTGAAAATTATTTTTTGTCTTTTTCATTTATTTTTTTCAAATAAACATATGCAATATGGATCATAAATGAAAGTGTATGAAAATAGTTTTAATTTGATATATGATTTGCGTAAATCTGATTAAAAACGAGCAAGTTATGATTGCTTAAAATTTCTACAATATTTGTACGAATATGCTGACATCAGCATCTATATTTTGATAGAAAGAAAATAACCCCCACTTTTTAAGTTCAATATATTTACCAATATATCACCGCCTTTTTTAAAAAGTTCATCATATTTACAAGTTTGCCACTGATAAATCTGTTTTAATCTGCTGTCCAAATCTATGAATGGGTGGATGAGATAGGTTCCTTGTTCCCACACAGGAGAGGGTTCCACCAGATCCACCCTATATAGATAGATAGATAGTGATGACCTTGTATTTTGCATGTGTTTTGAGGTTCATTTGAGTGGTATTTGATGGGCATTGCATGCATAAAGTGATAAATTTTGCATTGTTTTCTATGTTTTGTGCAATGTCACGTGTTTGTTCGTTGTGAAGGGAATTAATGTCATTTTTTGTGTGAACTTCAAATGAGCTTGGGAATACCCTAGAAAGATAGGAAATCAAATTAGAAACGCATTGCAAAAAGAACCGAGTCAATCGAATGATAAACGAGTGAGAACAGAGCAAAAACAGTGGAGTGCGCCGGATGACATCGGATAGCACGGGCCGTGCAATACATAGCACGGTCCGTGCTAATATTTACGCCAATACAGATTGTTCCAGACGCTTAGCACGACCCGTGCAACCACTTGCGGTTGCACGACCCGTGCCATTTTAAATAGCATGAATTAATGGGCCTATTAGTGAGAGGTGGTTGAATTGTTTGGGCCAATATTTCTTCTCGAAATGGATTAAACGGCAAATTAAATGATGGAAATGTAGTCCATTTATTTTTTGGCCTTGGGCGCTCAATTAATTAAAAGGATTTCAAAGCTCAACTTCTTTTAGCCTTTGATAAGAAATTAATTATTAATTTCTCTAAATTCCAAATTCAAGAACTCATGGACACGAGTATAAAATGTCTATAAATTCAAGTCCTAAAATGAAGGCTTCTTGATACAAGTTGAAACTATCTAGCAAATTAAAAATAAAGGCGCCTTGATACGAGTTAAAACTATCTAATAAATCTCAAAATTTGAGACTAATTCATTTTCAAGGCAAATTGTCCATGAACAAGTCTCAAAGGGGCATTTGTAGGCGGATAAATTTTAATGGCTAAATTAAATTATGCCATGTAAATAATTAAACATCAAATTATATCATTTATTTATATTTTAGGAATTTAATTAAATTAAATTCCTAAATTAAATAAATAGATATTGGTATTTAATATTTGGAGATAAAAATTTAAATATCAAAATATATCATTTATTTATATTTTGTGGATTTACATGAATTAATTCCTAAATTAAATAAATAAATGTTGATATTTAAATATGTGGATAATCTCGACCAATCAGGATTCGGCACGTGTCAAATCTGTGCAGAAATTAAGGATTTGATAAAGATAAGTCCAAAATATTGAGGAGCCAATCAAATCGCGCTACCTCAGCCCTAAGTCTCCAAATTTCTCTCTCCTTACATCTATAAATAGAGGCCATATGGAGAATGAAAATCACACCAAAAGTCATTTGAAGAGTTCAAGAATTTGAGAACTTCCATAAGTGAAATTCTCTCTGACATTCAAGGCGTTCTTGTGACATTCATAGGCGTTCTTCACCAAATTCATCCCGAAGACGGCGTTTGATCCACAAGCAAGGAAGACAAAAGCGTTCTTCATCAAATTCAACCCAAAATTAGCGTTTGATCCGGAAACAAGGCGTCGGCCCTCCGAATTAACGTTTTCAAAGACCAAAGACCAAGTCAAAGAAGATCGAGGAGATAAATATTCCCCAAAAACTTCAAAGATCATTTGAAGATCGTTCCTGGAGTGATTAATCAAAGGAGAAATAGAGATTGGATCCAAAAATACAAATTTGATCCGAAAATATTGTATTTGTACACTGTTTTATGTTTTATTAAATTAAATACAAAAATTTGTGTTACAAATTTTGGCACGCCCAGTGGGACGATCTCTACCTCTCATCTTTTCACTCTACCAAATTCGTGAACGATGTCTGCTCAAAGTAGTGCAATGAAAACAAAATTTTCAACAGCACCTACTTCAAAAACCTCAACTACTGAAAAAAGTGTGATGAAAATAAAAATTTCATCCACGGCTGCTCCAGATAGCTCTTTAAAGAGTGTCGGTGTCATTACACGGAGAATGGCCAAACAAGCAAGAGAGATTTCTCAGTCAATTAATCCTGCAGAAACGGAACTACAACTGGCTGACAATAACAAGAAATGTGATGAAGTGGAGACTGGTGCTGCACCATTGAACACTCACTCATCGACAAATTACCCACTTGAGGAGTCCGTCATGATGGCAGACGGATCGACTACTGATGAACAAATTGCAAATTTGACAAAGTTGATGGAGGAAATGTATGCCCATATAAAAAGACAAGACGACCAAATTGTGAGGCTCTTGAAAGGGAAAGAAGTGGTGAGTCAAGAGAATCATGAAGAAAATAGTGAAAATAATGGCGGCGAAATATCTGAGAAGCCGGAAATGAATGATGATGCAAAATCATCTGCTAAAGAGTTGAATGTTTCAGTTGATGGTTCTATTCCAATCAACCAACTCAAGGAGTTCATTGAAGGAACCATAAAAGATAGGTTCGGTGAAAGTTCCAAGTCAATGGCGGTTTATTCTAAGCCTTACACTCGAAAAATCGATAACTTGAAGATGCCTGTAGGTTATCAACCCCCAAAGTTTCAACAGTTCGATGGAAAGGGTAATCCAAGACAGCATGTAGCCCATTTTGTTGAAACGTGAAATAATGCTGGAACCTATAGAGATTATTTGGTCAAGCAATTTTTTCGCTCTCTGAAAGGAAATGCATTCGACTGGTATACAGACTTGGAGCCTAACTCAATTGACAATCGGGAGCAGCTTGAGCATGAGTTTCTCAATCGCTTTTACAGTACCAGAAGAACAGTCAATATGGTGGAATCACAAAAGAGTAGTGATTTTCAACAAGATTTTGGCTAGCCAGAATCTTTTATTATTTTTAATAATTAATTAATTTAATTAATAAAACACTAATTATTCAATAAATTTACATTGATGCCCTCCATAATAATTAGGACAACTCTATATGCGCTTCAATTCAGAAGAAATCGAAGATGGAAAAAAAAAATAAAGAAGTGAAGAAAAGAAAGAAGATGAAGTTGCGCCCCTTTCTTCCGATCCGCTTCTGGAGTGATTTTAATAATTAATTACAAATCACTAATTTCATGATAGAAGGATAATGTAGTAAAAACATAACATTTAATAATTAACATAATTAATTTATTAATAATATAGTTTTATTAATCATCAAAAAATTAGATTCTGGCTGGCTAGCATTATTCTTTACAAATTGTTTCTTGAATCCCAAAAATTGGTTTTATCATATTTCCTATGACTTTATCTTGATCTTTGATTACTCTTGTTTTTATCTGTATTGTTTAACTGATCACTAAATGATACAATTTGATGTGTTAATTCAAAAATCGAGATGGGAGTTTTAACACGTGATCTGGAGTAATCAACTCATTAATCAATAGCACTCGAGAGGGTTGAGGTTAATTGAGAGAGCAATAAACCTTGGGAGCCATTAGGAGTTGCATGCTAGGCATTGAACGGAGACGTTAATACTAGTTGTGTGATCCACACTTTAGGCACTTCGAGAGAATGTTTAAAGTTTAATTGTGATTATTCTAGCTAGATTTAAGTCCCTACATTGGTGTGTGATGAAACAATTAAATAAATGGATTAGATAAGGATTCTCCAACTCTAGAATTCGTCTTTCTCCGTTGTTTCTTCTTTACTCTTTCTTCTCTGTGTTTTCATTTATATTATATGTTTAAGTACTTTAATTAGTTCAAGCACTTTAATCGGTTGTCTAGATAGCATTTAGGAGTTAAGTTCTAGTACTTAGTTAGTTAAATATTAAATCTCTGTGGATACGATACTCTTGTTCACCGCTACACTATAAACCTCACTGTGCACTTTGAGATAGGTTAAATAAATACCGAACAGATAGATAGATAGATAGATAGATAGTTTTAAATTTAAATCAATTTAAATATTATTCTTTTGTTATGCACACTTTTATTATATTTCACAGATATGCTTGATTTGTATTTTAAAAGATATACATATAATATTCAATATAGAATTTAACACAATGATATGTTACTTATTTTTTTATTTTTAAATAAAAGAATTCATTTTAATGTTATATATATATATATATATTCTTAATCTAATTATTTATTAGATATTTATTAATATTTTCTAATTATAATATACTTTTAAAAGAACTTTTAATTTTATAGTAAAAAATCATACAATTTGTTGCACGTAATATCCACTAATATTATTGAAACATGTGAAGATATAAAAAAGGAGGTATCGCATATTTGAGATTGATAAAATTAGGAAAATTACAACATTGTCCTCCATAATCCTATACAATTTTGTGTACTATTTTTTTAATACTTTTTTTTTAAAAGTTGTCGTATACTAAATTTAACGGCTACACAATAGTCGACTAGCTATTTTACAAAATTGTTTCTTGAATCCCAAAAATTTAGCCCAAAATCCTTGAGATTGTTGGTGACGTTTAGAAGTTGGTATGTAATTAGGGATTTGTGAAGTTTGCTTTACTAAAACGGAATCCCAAAGTGTCCAAAATTCCACTTGGTCACTACCCATGCAATTTCATGTGGCTCCAAATTTCCGTACGTCATTTCAGCCTTCTTTCAACTGGATAACAATGCACAAAAACTAGAGGCCCTCTAATTTTCTCATACAAAATTCAATTATGTATTTGATTGATAGCTCCAAATCAAGATTTAATTTGCTTCCCCAAATTCCATTCCAAACTCAATTGAAGCACATCATAACATGGATTGCATTGTTTTCCAGCAATCACCATTTTCTCATAGTTTGATCACATCAAAATCCTCACATTTTGCAGTTTGGCCTCAAAAAACCGCGGTTTTCAGTAAAAATCGACGTTGGAAGTTAGCAACATGCTTGGCTCTTGGATCATCAGATGAGAAGTCAAACGCAAACGGATTGAGTGATGAGGCTTCCACTTCTCCATTCGGAACATTGGAAGCCGAAATAACTCAAGAAACCATTGATTTCTTCGTTAGTGATGCAGAAGGCGATCCTGACCGTCCCTCTCCCGGCTACTCTGCAATAGAGCAAGCTCTTGCTGCATTGCGCCAAGAAAAGGTAAACTGGAATATATTAATATTTGAAGTGCTTGATTTGATTTTGTGATAGGTTGATATATGTATATATCTAGTGCTGATTATTTGCTGTGAAAATTGTTTGAAGTTTGTGCTTGTTGTAGATGGTGATGATGATGAGGATGATGTTGATGTTGAAGGGAACCTTGTGATGGCTGCATCCCATGTGAGTCCTACAGCTATCGCGTTCATGGTTAAGCATGGATCGGGTATAATATCCGTTGGAATGAAAGAAGAGGACCTCGAGAGGCTAAAGCTACCTTTGATGTCGCCCGAAAATGAAGATGATTCATCTGCTCCTTCCTTCACAGTCACTGTGGTATATATAATATAATTAACTTGTTCTCATTCCTTAATTACTTGATTCTTGATTTTGGCTGCATTAAGTTTTTGCATGTGTAATTAGGATGCTAAAGCTGGAACATCTAGTGGTGTATCAGCTTCGGACAGGGCGAAAACTGTCCTTGCTCTCTCCTCCCCTGAATCAAGGGCAGAAGATTTCAGAAGGCCAGGCCATGTATTCCCCCTCAAGTATAGGAACGGGGGCATTCTACGTAGAGTTGGTCACACTGAAGCTTCTGTGGATTTGGTAACACTAGTTGGTTTGCAACCTGCAGTCTCAGTTCTCTCAGCTGTAGTCAATGCAGAAGATGGCTCTATGGCCTCCATTGCCACTTTAAGAAAGTTGGCCTTAGATTATAGCATTCCAATTGTTTCAATCACTGATCTCATAAGGTGTATATATATGTATATATATCAGATTTCTTTCAAGAACAAACATGGGATATATCAATATATCATCAAGTTTTGAATTAATTGGGTTTCAGGTACAGGAGAAAGAGGGAAAAGGTGGTGGAAAGGACTGCAGTTTCACGTTTGCCAACTAAATGGGGTTCGTTTATGGTGCAGTGTTATCGTTCAAAGCTTGATGGGATGGAGCATATGGCGGTTGTAAAGGTAAAAGAAACGTATATATTATGTGATGTTGTTGTAAAGGTAAAAGAAACATATATATTCTGTGATGTTGTTGTTTATGAATATGATATGATATATGATATGTCTGCAGGGAGACATAGGGAATGGACAAGATGTTCTTGTGAGGGTTCATTCGGAGTGTTTGACAGGCGACATATTTGGATCAAGGCGTTGTGACTGTGGCAATCAGTTAGATCTTGCAATGCAATTGATAGAGCAAGCTGGTCGAGGTGTTCTAGTCTATCTCCGGGGGCATGAAGGCCGTGGAATCGGGCTTGGTCACAAACTTCAGGCCTACAATTTGCAGGACCAAGGCCATGACACAGTAGAAGCAAATCTTGAGCTTGGTTTTGCAGCTGATGCCCGTGAATATGGGATTGGTGCCCAGGTATGTATACTTTCTCAACTTTTACTATAATCATTCTTCAAACTGATATATATATCTTAACACTTTCTCTGTGCTCTGCTGTGCTGTGCTTAATCAGATGCTACGAGACGTTGGAGTTCATACCATGCGCCTCATGACCAATAACCCTGCCAAATTTACTGGTCTCAAGGGCTACGGCTTAGCAGTTGTGGGGCGCGTTCCTGTACTCACCCCCATCACAGAGGACAACAAGCGCTATCTGGAAACAAAACGCGTTAAGATGGGTCATGTATATGGATCTGATCTACAAGGCCAACCCCAAGTGCCCTTGTCTCAATTCATCAAATCAACTACAGATAATCAAGAGGCACCACAGTGAAATACTGCATTTTTTTATACTAATTAGCATTTCATTTTTACTTCATATGAAACACTATTCTGTTGAAAATTTCAGTGCAATGTGCAGATACTAAGCACTGCAAATGATTCAAATTTCATTACTCTTTCCAACTCATACTATACATTTTTATTATGGTGACAATAAAATGCAAATGTATCTTGATACAACAAAAAAACAACACAAGAAACAAGATGAATGATTGTTATCGCCTAGACTCCACTGTTACTTGCACAACAGTTGTTTCTAAAGGATCTTGTTGTTGTTCTTGGTAATGATCTGATCTCTCTCGATGAAAGTCTTCCCTACTAAGAGTTTCCAGATACAAGTGCATGTCCGCTGAAGATCTACGGGGAGTATTGGCATGGCATATATAAGATCTACAGACAGGGCAGCTCGAGTGAGTCTGGAACCAAGTATCGATGCAGGAGACATGAAACACATGAGAGCAAATAGGCAAGTGCTTCACCCACTCCCCTTCTTCAAATTCATCCAAACAAACTGCACATTCTGAGTTGTTGGGATTTGATTCTCCATCTTTTGATTTGTTCTTGATCTGACTGATGGGAAGTGAGTGCATCAAGTAGGAGTCCAGTCCCCTACTCTGAAACTGGGAAGAAAACTCCTCAAGATGCTGATTAAGGCGCCTCCTTTGATCTGGATTACGCGATAGACTTATCACACGAAATGTCACACAGCTCCTTTCCAGTATCTTGTAGTAACTGAATAACAGGAAGAGGCTGCAAACCAGACCAACCAACCCAATAACCTGAGGATCCCACCTTGGAGAATCGGCCCCTGGAGACGCTGTCGGGGATGGAGACATGCTATCTATTGAAGCATAAGGCATGCTATCTATCTTCTTAGAAAATCACCAAACTTTCATCTCTGAGAGTCTCTTGTTTTTGTTTGATGTTACGCAGATGTGTACAAATCTACAAGATGAAACAATCTATAGTGGCGATGATAACAAAGAGCAAACCTTGAATGTGTAGACTAAACAATTTCTAAATGGCAATACCAAGAAAATGCCTTAGGAAACCATTACTTGATTAAACTAACAAAAAGACATTACATGTGATAATATATATAGATTAAAGACAATAAACACATGATATAACACGACATTAGTATACTGCAAATATTGCTTCTGATAATCTAACAAAACATCAATCTCAAACTGCACACTGAAAGAAGTTGCATTGATAAAAATTGAAAAAATCAGTCAATGAAACGCTAAATATCAATAAATCTTTCACCATTTACACGACTCCCGCCTTCTATTGTACAAAAATTGGAAGGACTAACGCGGTCCTAACATCAACAGAACCTCTGTCTCTTGGGCAAAGGGGCATATGCATTAGCATTCATTGCAGGAAATATCAAGGAAGCATTGCTCATCAGAGAAGTTCCGGCCAAATTAGCAAAACTCAACATTGGCGCTGATGAATGAACTTGTGCAGAAGCACACGACAAGGGCTGAGAAGAATTCTGCAACAACTGTCCGAGGTTGGACACCGCCGGTTTATGATCAAAAACCTCGGCTTGGCAGCCCTTGATCGAGAAAGGAGGTATCTGAAATGCCTGAAACTGGGGTGGATTCCGCCACCTAGGCAGCGGCCCGGCCACAAGAAGCGTTTGAAGAAGCGGCCCAGCCTGCAGCACAGCCTGCAAGAACTTCCCTCTCTGAGGGAGAAGTGCTCCCTTTGCAAGATTATCTATCAGCAACGATGCCTGATCAAGTTTAGGCACAATGCAAGAGGTAACATGATTGTTTTGTGGCACAGCGTTGGAGTCTTGAACAAAATGGTGGGTGGTGTTGTTGTTGACGACCAAGTTGATGTTGGAGAAGTCAGGGGACGAGACTGCATCGAACAAGGAGTCGACCGGAGACGAGCCATGAGAGTGCAAGTTGTAGGTCTCCGACATGCTGTTGGATTCGGTGATGCTTGAATTTGCTTTTGCAGGCTTCAGAAGAGGGGGGCTGCAGTCCGATTGAAACAGGGGAATTGAGGGGAAGCTCTCCCCACTTATAGGCATGGTTTTATTGAGAAGCTTTTGGAATTGGTTTCTGGCTTCATCTCTCTCTTGAACTGCGTATTTTAGCAATTGGATTAACTGTTTTATGTACTCTTTGTCTTTCTTCATTTCCTCTACTGCTTCAGCTTTTAGCTTCTCCAGTTCAAGAGTTGTGCACATCAGCTTCTCACCAAGTTGCTCCATGTCCTGATTCTGCACCTTACACAACACAACACGACAACGAATCAATCACACACACATATATATATAGAGAGAGACCAAAATATTTGAACATCACTTCTACTTTTCTATCGAAACAAAAAATGGGATTGAGATGTTCATCACTGATCCAAATTCAGCATTTGACACATAGACCACGTGATAAGGAATCAAGTTTGATTGGTTTCATTCGTTAACATTGATATGCATTTCAAAATCTGGAAAACAACCATACCAAATACAACAAACGAAACCAAGCTTTAAAATGTGATCTTTACAGAACCCAAGAAAAATGGGATCAAATTTAGCAGAAACTTTTGAGTGACAAATGAAGCATAATTAATCAAGAAGATCATATCCACCTCTTCATAACTCCACAACGAAGCCATCTCCCCCATTATGAAACTGAAATGGAAATGTATATATTTCTTGAAATTTGTTGAAGAAAAAATAATCTATGGGAAAAGGGGTTTTGAGAAAAGCGGGTTTGAGGCTTATATAGAGAAGAGAGATCAATAAAAGGACAAGATATTAACAAGCGTACAAAATATAAATGCTCCATCCAATTCATATTTCAAGGATTTTTTATATAAGGAATCTATTAAACTTTCCAACTAAAAAAATGTGACCCCATTACTGACTTCCATTTCTTGAATTTTATTATTTTTTTGGAAATTCCACTGTTTAAGGGTTGTCTACTCTTACCATACATTAAAAGAAAATCCTAAAGTAAAAAATGAATTTATGTTTTGCATTCTCTCCTGCTGTCGCAGTCAATGGCTGAATCCAGGTAGGTTTTCCTTAATTATTCTCTAAATATTGGCGTTTCTATTTTGGTGCCCAATGTAAAAAAAGCAGCCAAGCAGCTGATGATTACACGGTTTGGTTAATTAAACAAGGTAAGTTGTTTATTTGAAAAAAAAAAATATTAAAAAATTACTCTTGTTTTTCCCTCTCTTTTGAAGGTAAGAAAATCACGCAATAAATTCCTAGATTCACCATATTATATTGCCGAATAGATATTATGTGCAATATTCATATCCATTTATATTGGTGCCTCTTAAAAATAATGATCACATAGGACGTATTTTTACTGATGTGAGTGTAATATAAATAGCCACATATATAGGGTTAATTGTTAAATAAATCACCACGTTTACACCTTTTTGTAAATTAAACACCACGTATAAATCTAGTCAATTACAACACCACGTTTTAATTTGTTTGGGATTAAACATCCTAATTTTTTCGGCGAGTTAAGTATGACATGTTTGGTCTAAAAACCACATTGGCACATCAACACACACGTGTAATAAACGGCGTCAATTTTATTAGTTTTCTCAATATATTTTCTATTTTAAAAATAAATAATTATATAAAAAATAACTTTTTTCAATTAAAAAAAATAGAGAAAGTAACAAAAATGGCATTGTTTGTTACACGTGTGTGTTGATGTGGCTACCAACATAGATGGCTCTCTCTATATATATATATCCATTAATTTTTATAGAATATGAATATCCTACAAACCAAACACGCCATAGCCCATAGTGAATTTAAATGGATAAATTTTAGTTATAATCAATTAAAAGTTACCTTTTAAAAAGGTTAGATATTTTTAGAACTGTTGACATTTCTTTATTTTGTATTGAAAAAATGAGAAGAAAATAAAAGCTATAGAGACTTTATTGGACTGTCCGTCTTTTAATAATGATAATATATATTCAGCACCGCCCAATTAAGTTGCTCGTTTTAGTTCTCGAACACCACTGCCCTATTTTCGGTTTAACAAATACTACAAAATGCATAACCAAATTCAAACTAAACTATTGCACTCCAAATTCTGGATTAGCGAAAAGGGTCAGTTTTAAAATTCTATTCATAATTCAAATATTAAAATATGAAATAAAATACGATTTTGTAGTAGTAAAAGAATCTATTGTTGTCTCTGTTAGTACTGTAATCATTCCTAGCCTCCTAGGCTATGTGATTTTTTCTCAGATTTAATTTAATAAGCTGTCAATCACTTATAAGAAAAGCAAATAAATGTGCGTATATATATATATATATAGTCACTGTTCGATTTACTACAGATGATTTATCAAACATCACAAATTAAGAGAGAACAAAATACTAGAAGAAAAAAGAATAAAAATACTAGTACTTTTAAACCTTTTTTTTTTTTTTGTGTATGTGTGGCACATATTTAGCCATAGCATTTTACAAGCTTTTAAGATAAAACGAGGGAAATAATTAACAAGGGAAAGTCGAATTTTTTTAATTTAGATGCTTTTATTGGTCATAATTAAAAACAGATAATCTTCACGAATAGACACAGCAACACGTCCTCCAAATATATACCAACGTTAGATTGACATAATTAAGCTTTAATTTATTGTATTCGTAAAAATCAACGTTATATATTAAAAAATTTAGATCATAGAATTAAGGTATGATTAATGCCATCATTGACTTGAGAGGGTTTCCCTCATATTCTTTGTACCTAATTCATTATTATACAACTGGCACACGGGTTAATTTAATCTTCAGATGTAGCTAGATATATATATGATTATGATGTTTTCATATAAAAAAGAAAATTAAAACTACATTGAAACTTTTAAGCTTTCAATCATCATCATTAGTATTTTAATAATTTCTTACTTGAACACAGCTTTTCACAACAATTTTTTTTCTTCCATAATGATAAGTATTACTATTACAATATGGAAAATAGCTTTACGATATATTTATAATTCAAAGTAAACCAAAAATAAAATGAATAATAAAACAAAGAAATTAAAGAAAAATCCAAGTCAAGTGAACGTGGGATGAATACATTACCATACATACATATATATATATACCGGATAAACTGGATTATTTATTTCATTATCCCGACAACTCTGTTACATTTTAGAGGTTTGGACCATTTTATTTTAATTAGTCAAAATTTTTATATAAAATAGTGTTCCATTTTTGTCCTATTTTACTAAATAAATTTTGTGTATCCATCAATCATATACGTCATATGCATTATGGAAATAGAATACGAGAAAATAACAATATTTTGCAAAAACTTTACGTTATCCATCCACTGAACTCGTACGTAAGTGTTACTTAATTATAAATTAGTGGGGCTATAAATATATTTCAAATATTGAATTGTGTATAATAAAGTTATATATTTTGTAGACCCCTATGCATATCTGTTGGGTATTATGCCATCATATCATTATTCAGGTTGAATAATAGTTGCAATAACAAGATTGCCCATACAACACTCTTTACTTAGAGCCAAAGATTCCTTAAATTTGTAATAAATATATAGTATATATAACTCTTTGCAAGAATAAGACAAAGCGGCCTACATATATATTTAAGTCATAAAATGCCACTATAATCTATCTCCAGATGAGACAAATTAACCTAGTAGCTCGTCTAATAAATAATTCACCTCTCTTGTGTGCAATGTATGTAGCGGTTTTCCCTCTCTAAGCATATGTTTTTTTTATTTGTATACGTTTCTCTCACTGTATGTAAGTGTAACTGTTGCAGCTGCAGACGTATATAGTATATACACACACATGCACTGCGTGTTCTTAATTCCCTAGTCTTCGTAGGTATATATATTCCCAGAAACAAATGTTTTTAGATATATTATCTAGTAAATCGGTCATAATTAAACCATTTTAAATTGCTCCTAGTTCTTACATGCATGTATCTTTTTACATAATATTTTGGCATTTAATTAAGCACCTTTTGAGTTTAATATATTTGCATCCCCACATTGCATTGTGTACGTTCTTCCTGATCGCAACGCCCATCTCTCTCTCTCTCTCTCTCTCTCTCTCTCTCTCTCTCTCTCTCTCTCTCTCTCTCTCTCTCTCTCTCTCTCTCTCTGCGCGCGCACACGCGGGCGCATGTCTTGTTGTCTGTGTGCGCTTATTCGTTTTCTCCTGTTTGTGGCGAGGGCCGCTGACGTCCGCCACTAGCGTCTCTCTCTTATGCGTGTACGTGGGTGCTTTGAATAATTAACTATAGTGATTAATTAATTATTAATTAAAAATGAAAGTTATATAAATACTACAAATATTATTAATTATAAATCCTAGTTAACAATTGCAAAATTAAAATAAACAACAATAAATTGAAATTGAAAAAAATATATCTAATAAAATTCATAGTGGATACCAATTAAGTTGCGTGCTATGAGCCTTTATGCATAAAAAAAAATTAACTAGCTAGATGATCTCATCTACCTTATTCCAGGTACGTATGAGACTCCCATTTTATTTGTGTATTTTTTTTATATATATAATGTTGTATATAGGGCGTACATTAGTGGAGATGTAACATGAAAATATACTATGTTCAAATATGTAATATAAAGTGTACAATAAATGAGGAATAGATGTTACAATTGAAAATTGTTGAATATGTTGTGTAGGTGCAGCATAGGCCCTAACTCCATTTTAAAAGTTACATACAGTTAAATTGAAGTTAGTTATAATAGGGACTAAGTTTGGTGTGGGAACATAAGAACAAGCTTGTTTAGTGTACTTTTAGTGATTTTCTTATTTTATTTTGGTGTTAAAATATTTAGTACTAAAATACAATAGGAAAAACATTAAAAAAAAAAATATCAGCAAAATATAATAAAAAAAAAGCACAGAAATTATAATAAACAAGCATCGTTTCCACATTCTTACAAGAAATACCGGTCCTCTCATTTGAACCCAGTCTCAGTTAAATTAAAATCCTATATATTCGGATTAGCGTCAATCGGTCGGGAAAAGCAGATAGCGCATTCCCTCCTCAAAAGTTGCCCATCATGTAACGATTTTACCTGTCCGCACAATCCCAACTTTGAAGTTCTTTATCAATATAAAATTGAATTCCCTTTTTAACTTTGAGATATAAAATATATATGTGTTAATTTACGTATGATTTTTTATATAATTATTGTAAATCATCATAAAATTATCATCCAAATTTCTGTGTCGTTCTGATTCAAACAATTACCCGCCATTAATTCTCACCGAGATGACATGCACCCTCATCACATATCTTATATATGTATATTTCCTTATCAATTCATTTCATTATTGTTCACGTCATCCGACACTAAAATCGATAGATGTTGCTTATCCAATTATGAATGGTCCCAAATTTTGTAAGTTTAGTTAGACCGTCAACCAATTAGTGTTTAAATATTATTTTATAAAAAATAAAATGAGAAGTTCTTCCATGCATCAGTCCCTCCCCCTTATTTACATCCATATTTGAGACATTGCGTGGACCTGACGCGGCCCTCTCTTTTTTCTTCTATATTTTTTTTTTGTTTTTTTCTCAAAAAAATTATACCCTAAAATAAAATTAGTCAGTCATAAAATTAAAGTGAATTTATTTAATTTGTTTGAAATAAATATAATTTACACACTAAAATAAAATTAATAATCCCTAAAAAACACAAAATAAACTCTTAAGAAAATCCCAAAAAATACAAAATAAACTTCTGAAAAAAAACCTAAAAAACAAAAAAAAAAAAAAAAAAAACCTAAAGAACCCCTAAAAAACCCTAAAAATATAAAATAAACCCCTAAAAATCATGAACCCTAAAAAAATCCTACACTGCTCAACTCTAAACGTTAATTGGAATGAAAAATCACAATTTGAATTAAATAAACTAATATAAGATAATTAGAAGACTCCTTACCTTTTATGAATACATGTGATACTTTTTGAATTCTGATTTATACTTTTTAATGTTACAATTTGATACTGATTTGTCAAGTTTTTTTTTTGTGGGTTGATCTGTATTTTGATCTGTCCGTCTGAAATAGATTTTACTTATATCTAGTTTATGAAAGTGCTTGTGAAGTAAAATTGGTGTAACTATTTCATTGAAAGCCTGAAAGAATGTATGAATCCATTTTTAAAATGAAAATAGTGAATAAGAGGTTGTTAGTGGTGTAGTGTAAGCTGGAAGAAAAAAAAAACAATTAAAACAAACTAAGGAAGAAAGAAGAAACAAAACGGCAGATGCACATAGAAGAATGGTGTCGTTTTGCGCGGCGGCACATGGTGAGCAGTTAGGGATCGTATCATGTAGAGACACGTGTGCCCGTTTTTGAAGGCTGCGAGGCGGCTCTGACACACCGTGTCGACTGGCACATGCGCCGTTACCCGATTTTGCATTATTTTTTTTTTTTGTTTTGTTAGCGTTCTTACATTGCACATGCGGAAACCTCTCTCTCTCTCTCTCTCTCTCTCTCTCTCTCTCATGACTCACATTGGATAAGATTTATTTTAAAACGAAATAAATTGTTACATTCTGCACTCCAATTGTAACAAATGAGATTTTAGCTTATTGGATTCGTGCACTCGTGAATAAAAGCTAGCTAGTGAAAGAATTGAGATTATGGAAGAAAGGTTTATCTAGATAATTTATTTTTAAAATTTTGGTAGTTGGACAAGTTTTAAGGGTGTAGGAGTTATATGGACAATTTGTACTATATTATGTACTCTTTATTTATAGTGGGTCCCAGACAATCTCGATTTTAAAAAAAATCTGAAAAGGTGTACCTTTTATACTTTCAACCCTAAAATCATTAAAGGATCTGAATATTTTGGAACTTAACAACTGCCTTATTTTACTTTCATTCTTCCCCATATTTTTGTGCACCTCTCAAAACTTCCGTTACACAAATAACGAAGTTTAAATATATCGATAACGAAAATTTAATTTTAACAATAACGAAAAAAAAAATTTAACATAACGAAAATTTAATTTAACAATAATGAAAATTTAATTTTGACCATAACGAAATTTAAAGTTAACAATAATGAAAATTTAATTTTGACCATAACGAAATTTAAAGTTAACAATAACGAAAATTTAATTTTGACCATAACGAAATTTAAAGTTAACAATAACGAAAATTTAATTTTTAACATAATGAAATTTAAATTTAACAATTACGAAAAATTAATTTTAATAATAACGAAAATTGAATTTTTAACATAACGAAAATTTAATTTAACAATAACGAAAATTTAATTTTAAACATAACGAAATTTAAATTTAAACAATAACAAAAATTTAATTTAACCATAACGAAATTGAAATTTAAACCTTTGACCACAAAAGCTGAATATTCCCCCACTTTTTCAGAAAAGGAATAAAATATTTCTTTGGAATAAAATCTCTCTCGATATTACATCTTTGGAACAAAATTTATCCAAACTCAAGTTTAGTTTGAAAAAAAATCGTGGAATCAAATCTCTCCCAAAATCCTTTAATATCGTCTTAAATATCAGTAACTACCCTCTCTACTCTCTCTCTCTCTCTCTCTCTCTCTCTCTCTCTCTCTCTCTCACACACATCTTTTTTTCTTCTCTTCTTCTTTTCCTCGCCTGTATCTTTTTTTCTTTCTCAAGTTCTGTGAAAAAAAAAAACTAAGAGATTGATTCTAGTTGAAGAGGATGGAGGAAGGACGAGAGGAAGGACGTGAAGATGTAGGCCGACCGTCGGGAGAGGTTAGACTCCATATCCTTTTAAGCTTTAACGATTGTACGCGAGTTTTATAATTTTTATTGTTATGCATAATTTTAATTATCATTACACTTTGTTAGTATGTTATGCCAATTTTATGTTTAATATGAATGTTATGCTTTTTTTTTAAGTATCGTTATGATTTTATATAATTGTAATTATCGTTACGTCTTGATTTAATATAATTGTTATGCTTGTATTATCATCGTTATTCCTATTTTTCGTTCCTTTTTTGAAGTATCGTTATGCCTAAGTTAAATTGTTACAAATCATAATATAATTGTTCTTGTTATTGTTAATCGTTATCCCTATCGTTTAAATAATTCGTTATAGATTATGATATAATCGTTATGCATTATATTATTAAATTAATTATTATCACTATTAGTATAGCGATAACTTTAGATTTATTTTAGAAAAATTAATAATAATCGTTAGTATTATTTTCGTTATGGCCTATTCAAAAAATAATAATAATCGTTATTACATTCGTTATGACCTAATATTAATAATTTTAGGCCTATTCAAAAAAATAATAATCGTTATAATTTCTTTCGTTATGACCTATTACATTCGTTATGACCTAATATTAGGCCTATTTAAGAAAAATTAATAATAATCATTATGCCTTATCTAATATTAAATTAATTATTATCACTATTAGTATAACGATAACTTTATTTTATTTAAGAAAAATTAATAATAATTGTTATAATTTCTTTTGTTATGGGCCTTATGGCCTATTTAAAAAATAATAATAATCGTTATTACTTTCGTTATTAATATTAGTCTAGATAATAATAATAATCGTTATTAATAATTATTATTACTTTCGTTATTACAAATAATAATAATAATCGTTATTTATTATAATTTTTGTTATGCATTATTTAATATAATCATTATGCCGTCATTAATGTTAATAACGTAAAATCAATAACGATAAGCTTATCGTTATGCCCTATATTAAATAATATTGGTGTAATTAATACCTTTCATAAGGAAAAAAAATTAAAGAAACAATTAATATGAATATGATATAAGTTAATTAAAACATTGTAATTTAATAATAATAATAATAATAATAATAATAATAATAATAATAATAATAACACAAAATTTTAAAATTTAACAACAACGTAGCTTTAAATTTAAATTTAAGATTAAATGTAACATTAATAATGATTTAATAAAAAAAACTTTAATAATTATCTAATTGTGCATTGTAAATTAAATTTTAGATTGAGTGGATTAGACGTCCCCTCCCGAGGCTGAAGCCGAATGTGATGATGTACATGAAGATGGAGTTACTAGAGAAGATTAGGGAGGTGTTACAACATTTGGGTGGTGAGGATACGATCCAGATGTTTAGATCTGGATGTTTTGGACATTTTTTGGACTTTAGGCGGATAGTATAGCACGCAAGGCGATGCATGCTTTGATCTGTCATGAGCTGCGCGTCCAGGATCCTGCACGCGAGGGTAGAGAGTGTTGGTTCTATGTCAATGGAACCACACTACACTTTGGGCCCTTAGAGTTCGCACTGCTGTCAGGCTTATAGTTCGTCTCATCGAATTTCGATCCGAATGCGGCTCATCTCATTCCACCCAGATGCATCTTTTACCGATTATTTGAGGGGAAGAAGACGACTGTGACACAGATGTATGATAAGTTCATACAGAAGAGGCTAGCCAATCACCCTCCAGATTACGTGAAGATTGTGAGCATCTTGATCGTATATCGGATTATATTTTGCCATGACCCCGCACGGGCGATCGATGGCTGGGTGTGGGCCCTGAGGTGATGATGCTTGAAATTCTTTTCCATGAAGGGGGCTATACATTTCAGATGCTGATGCACTTTATCAGTCCAATCCCCAGAGTTCAACGGGCTATGGGCGGAGAGGGATGAAGCGTATCATTGGTATGGACCTGTTTGGACGGTTCAGGTAATTAGTTTAATTTGGCATGATAATTAGTTAAATTTATGTTTTAACTATTTGATATTTTAATCAGAAGATATTACAATTTGTTTTTACAGACATGGGCCTGTGAGGTTTTTCTCGAGCTTGGACGTCAGTTGGGCATCGTTGGAGGTCAGTTGACCACACCTCGCTGCTTGAGGTGGTCATTCTCATCCCGGAGCGTTGATTTCTCTAGATTTTTTGATGGACAGGTAATTTTTTTTTATATAAATAATTTATAATATTAAATTTATGTGTTAATATTCACATAGTTAATACTTTGATGCAGTTGGATATCCAATTGATGGTGCCATCAGCTAAGGAGCTTCTCAGACCATACTTTCAGAGTTTGGAGGGAGAGAGTTTACTGGGTGTTAGGTATGTCGCACCTCGAGCGCCCTCCAAGAAGAAGTTACTCACTGATGTGGCTTGCTGTGTGATCCCGAGGACATGTACTAGGTCGTCTGACGTCATGGGCCCATCACGGCCTCGTAAGAGACCCGGACTACACAGCGGCAGGCTTCATAAGCGCATCGATTGATTGATGAGCCGGATAAGGGTGTTGGACCCTCAGAGCAGGGGATGGGTGAGAGGGCCTCGGATGAGGATCGTCTGTCAAATCGAGCATCCCGAACTAAGCGCCCTAGAAGGACAGAGAAGGAGAGCAATAGAGAGTCCGAGATACCCGAGCCACATCCAGGGGAGTCGTCTGATAGCTGGTTCGATTTCTTTATTCATATCGTTGCTGGAGTTGTAGAAGATCGCGTGATGCGCTGTGTGAGAGAGATGCTCGATACATTTTCTACGCGGATAGAGAACAACATTGTAGCTCGGCTGCGTAGATCACCTACATCGCCTCCCAGAGGGCCCACACCTCCTCCTAGAGGGCCCACACCTCCCAGAGAGCCCATACCGCCCCCTAGATCACCCACACCGCCCCCTAGATCGCCCACACCGCCCCCCAGAAAGCCCACACCTCTTCCTAAAGGGCCCACGCCCCCCAGAGATCCCACATCGCTCCCCAGAGGGCCCACACCTCCCTATTCTCCTCCTCCCAGACAGGCCACGACTCCCCGTATGAGAAGGGGCAGAGCTAGAGGTAGATCGTCTGCTGGTCGATCGTCTAGAGGTAAATCATCTGCCGGTTGGTCGTCTGTTGGTCCGTCATCTCCCCGCTCTTCATCTACTTTGCTAGATCCTTCGTCTGTCGTGCCATCGTCTTCCCGCTCTTCGTTTGTCGCATCGTTGTCAGGTCGAGTAGCTATCATTGACTTACTGGAGGCGTAGGATCGGCGTATTGTAGAGGCTAGATACTCGAAGTTTAGATGGATGAGATATGGTGCTAGTGTCCAGATTCTGGCAAACCACTCAGTACTCTCTTAGGCATTTTTTGAGCGGGTGGAGGACTGTACGAAGCTTATTGATGCAGATATGGTTGATCACTTCTTGCTTGAGGTGAAGCGATGACTACATAGAGCGCACAGGAGCAACGTTGTGATTTGCTCTCCATATTTATTAATAAGTTCAAAATTCAGATTTTTATATTCAATTATCTTTTCTGTCACTTTAACTGATTTGTTTATATGTTTTTTCAGCTTGGGCTACAAGTAGCATGGGGAGAGCTTCATCCCAAAGATCCTCAGTGTCGGGATCAGTATGGACCTGATAGATATTTGGACTGGGAGCCTCATAGTGCCTTATAGGAGGTAGTCCAAGGTCTAGGTGGCATCTATGAGATCCCGTGGGTGAGAGCTCAGTATGTAAGTGATCTTTCAAGTACACTTATCATATTATTTATAATGATATATTTTTTTCCATCCGTTAAGTATTATCGTATATGTAGGCGATCACGGTATGCAATGTTGGAGGTTCTCACTGGGTCACTGTCTGTATCTACTTCCGGACTTAGAAGGTCGAGTTGTATGATTCGTTATTGTTCCATATGGACGACCCGGAGAACAGAGAGTTATCTGAGAAGCGTGATTGAGAGTTGCTACCACTCCTTCATCTACTGTCATGCCTCATGGCGGTATCTAGTTTTTGGAGTGGTCGGAGTAGGCCATATACAGCTTGCTATGCCATGACGCTGGACAAGTCTGTCCAAGAGCAGTTTCTGCAGTTCGGCGGTACCAACTGTGGTGTTTATGCTATGATGTATGTAGATCGTTTGCTATTTGGATCCCCTAGTCTTGACATCAGTCTAGATGATATTCGGAGATACAGTCTTTATGTAGCTCGGATGATCTTTTCACTTAGTTATTCACGCCGACCAGCAGTTCATGATTGACACTGATATTTTATATATGTATTTTATTTGACATTCCTCGTTTATTTTATTGAAATATGTTTGTTGACACATGATTTTAAACTAATACAAACAAAGTAGACATCATCAATCAATTTAGACACACAATGCATTATTTAGGTGAATATAAGCAAAGTAGAGTAGAATCAACAATCAAAGTTAGGATACAACACATTATTAGTGAATGTAAACACAATAATATAGACATGATCAATCTAGGTCGGTAGCCTATCTAGTCGGACACCTGGGATGGGTATGAGTCGTCTCACCACAAACACTACATTTCTTAGGAGCTCTTCTACATGCATCCTCCATAAGCACGTCCTCTAGAGGTGCATTTAAGTCCAAACCACCAATCGGGATATAGGCTGTGCACACCCCTTTGTTGTGACCAGAGACATGACATCTAGTGCAAACATATCTTCGTGAGCTAGATGATGCCTCAATGCCTCATCGAGCTCTTGACATCCGAGGACGACCAGCTTGTTTTTTATCCCTGGGGCGAGCACAAGTGGTGAACCATAAAGTGGCAAAATCCACTCTTCAGAACTGGATAAGCCCATGATCACTGAGTCGTACATACTGACTACAGTCTCCGTCTTGTAACACCTATCCACAAAATTATATGTGTCCACCGGAGAATCTATGTGTGCACAAGAATCATAGTTAAAAATGATGATGGTTTAGCAAATGGATTCTTAAAAAAAACCATGAAAGTTGCATACCTGATTACTGCTGCAGCGTGGCTACATGTGATCAAATCCAGCTCCAACTCACGACAATCGCAGGTCCGATGCTGAAGATCGACCATATACGACTCCCTGCCAACCTCAACTTTCCACAGATGTGCTAATGTCGTGCATCGAACGGGAAAACATCGTTCATGCTCAACATTCTTTGATAACTTGTTCACAGCTTCTGGAGTCAACACGTGATCCCAACTCTATGCGGCAGCCCTTCGCTCAACAAACCATCCTTCCATAATACTCCTGAATACCTCAAGCATTAAGCAAATAGACAATCTTCTAGCCCACAATAGACCAGCATTGAGTGACTCAGCCGTATTAGATGTCATGAAGCTAAAACACCGTGCGGGACACTGCGATTGGGACCAATGCTCTGGACCAATACTACAAAACCTCTAGTATGCTGGTGTGCTCAACAATTCCAATGCTGACATATGCCTCTGGAATACGTATGTACGATAGGCATAGGCAGCCTCCTTAAACATGGCGATCACATAGGCACCGCGCTTCGCTATCTTGTTCTGTAAATGATAATAGCACAGTCTGTGTGCCGCTCTTCAAAAAACGGTCGCGACAGCATTCTTAATGCTCTGGTGCTGATTTGACACGATCAGGAGATCTTCAGTCTCCTCCAAAGTGATGTACAATCGGCTCAGGAACCACTTACAAGAATCATCATTCTCGATCAAACCGAGACCAATTGCAATAGATAATATTTGTTCGTTTCCGTTCTTTGTCGCAGCAACAAACATAATTCCCTTATTCCTCCCTTTCAAGTGTGTCCCATCAATCACGACCACTGGACGTAAATCCTCCCGAAAAGCCCTAATGCACGGTCTGAGTGCCAAAAACATATACTGGAACTGATCTTCAGAGGTCGTCAAAAATTCATATAATGTCCCGGGATTCCGCAGTTGTACCATGTGCAGAAACGCAGGTAATTGCGCATACGACTTATCATAGTCTCCATAGATTATTTCAATAGCAATGTTCCTCGAGTTCAAAGCAAAACTGTAATCGATTTGAATCTCATACTCGCGTAAAAGCTCGGACATCATCTCTTTGGGCTTCAGAACAACCCCTACATCCACCAGTTTGCATGCAAAATGCTTTGCAATGACCTGTGCAGACACCTGGCGTGGAGCAGTTCGGCTCATATCCATGTAGCAAGTGTGAGTACTGTTGAACTTGTAGATTCTCCACACAACTCCATCAACAACAGCACACAATCTGAATGGGCACACCCTACCATGCTTACACATATAGACCAGTCGTGTCTTGTTTGATCGATACACGACATACTCAACTCGATTCTGCATTTGATAAAGTCCCACAGCTAGGGCCAAATCATCCTTCGTACGGAAAATAGAACCTTTTTGAAGTGTATCCGTATGTGCTGCTGAAGGCTCATCCCAATTTAGTGGGCCTGCAATGTCAAGATTGGAAAGCGGAACAACCTAATTGCCCAACGCCCTCTCAGGAACATCCTCAGCCCTAGTATTCGATGATGTTGCTACTTCTGTCATACTCATCAATCTCCCTCTACCCCCTATCGAAAAAATCCAGCCATAAAACTCCGTATACAATGATTCGAGCAAGGTCGATATGTCGTTCTTCTCTTCATCTTCATCAGTAGAGGGCATCTCTTCTTCTTCGTCGACTTCTTCTTCTTTCTCTCCTTCATGCGGGCCTGCATCATCATCAATATTCTGCTCATGAGCCTCATAGTGGTGCGTATCGTCACGAAAATCATCTATAACCGAATCTCTTTCTTCTGGCACGGTGTCAGGGATAACCCTGGAGCTGCTGCAGCCTCTCTGAGTAACATATACAACTATCTCTGAGCTCTCTGTTCGTGGAGCAGGTCAAGCAAACCTGCATCATCTTTCAATCTTGTCTTGATCTGTCTGCCACTATTGGTGCTCGACAATCATGATAACTAGTACTTGACAGATGTGGGATCAGTCTCCAATATCATGAATATCTCTAACTAGTGACCTAAAACAAAAATTCTCCGATGACATGATGATCAGCTCCTCCTCACCATCTAGGTATTGAGCTCTCTCCCACCAGCTACTATGTCGTACAATGATACGACGTCTAACCATCTGCCATAACAGATAATTCAAAATAATTCATAATGATAATTAAATTACAAAAATAATTCATAACGATAATTCAAAATAATTCATAACGATAATTCAAAATAATTTATAAAATAGGCCTTAACGATACAATAATTAAATTAAATTAAAACTAATGATACTTTGAAAAAGGAAAAATGATAATGCCTAAGGATAATTAAAATATGAATAACGATATTATTAGGCATTATCGATATTGCCTAACGATAATCAATTTACTTTTTAAGCAAAACGATAATGAGTAATGCTAATTAAAATATAAATAACGATAAAAAAAGGAAAAACATAGTTTAATATTATAATAATGATAATTTAAAAAAGAAAAATGATAATGCATAATGATAATTAAATAAACAATCATTATGGGTTTTTTAACCCTCTAATATTATATTAATCATTATTCATTATTCTGTTTGCAAGAATCGTTATTATAATTAAACAAAGAATCGTTATGGGTTTTTTAACCATTATTATTACTATTAATCGTTATTCGTTATTCTTTTTATTCAAGAATCGTTATCATTATTTTTTAACTTTCGTTATTCTTTTTTAAATAAACGTTATCATATTTAAATGATCGTTATTACTATTAATAGTTATTCATTATTCTTTTTATTCAAGAATCATTATCATTATTTTTTAACTTTCATTATTCTTTTTTAAATAAACATTATCATATTTAAATTAGCGTTATTCGTGTTTTACTTATCGTTATTTATTTTTATTTAACGTTAGACATTTATCTTAATTATAGTTATGACTTTATTTCTAATTACCGTTATGGCTTTAATTAAATTATCGTTATAGATTTATTTTAATTATCATTGTGTCTATTTTAACTAATGTTATGGTGTATCGTTAGACTTATTTTTAATTATTGTTACGCCCTCTGTTTAATTGTTCAAGCTATCATTTATGTCTTCTATTTCTATCGTTATCCTCTTAGCCTAACGTTAGAGAATTAAAATAAAGAAACCACAACACTACTTCATAAATTTAGATATTACTTTAGAACTAGAAACGTAACAACAGATAACCTAATCTAAAAAAATTCATAAGTTTCTTGCAGAAATAAACTCGAAACGTACCTTTCAAAATTTAGAAACTTTTACACAGAAATGCCGAGGGTGTTTTGTTGATGAAGACCACATTGTTTTTTTCAATAATCTTATGTATCAAACTCTCAATATATTTCTTCCCTTTTCTTTGAGATAATTCGACATATTTTTTGTGTTTTTTTTATTTTGGGTGTTCCGGATCAAACCCTAACTTCAATATATGCATATTACACCACCAACCTTTCTTAATTACACAGAATTAAATGCATTAAATTTAATTTAATTTCGGTCAACTAATACCTACCTATACAAATATATATTTATGCATTTTACCTACCTCGTTTTGGCCGAAGCAGAAAGAAAGAATAATGCATTGATTTTCATTTAATGTTGACAACTAATACTTAATCGTTATGGGATAAAAATGTATATATCATTTCGTTTAGGGTTTATATCATTTCATTATCATTTCGTTTAGGGTTTATATCTTTTCGTTATCATTTTGTTTTTTAATATCTAATTTTATATTCAATCATTAAAAAAAATTCTCGTTTTAGCGACAGATTTTTCAGGCGCTAAACATAAAAAAAATCATCATTAAATCATTTTAACGACGGATCCAGTCCGTCTTTAAAAATCTTGTCGTTGGTCATTTTAACGACAAACTATTATATATTTATAATTAATAATATTTATAAAAATAAAATTAAAGTGATAGAATTACAAAAATAAAAAATTATGAAAATTTATTAATCAGTGATTTCAAAATATATAAAATATTAAAAAAATATAAAAATGTAAAAACTTAAAAAATATAAAATAAAATAAATCTAAAAAATAAAATAAATAAAAATATTAAATAAATTTATATTCGTAATTAATTAGTAATTGAAAAATAAAAAAATAGTATAAAATATGAAAAAAATAAAATAAATTTGAAATTGTAAAATAAAAAAATTATATTAATTTCAAATTTGTAATTAATTATTAATTAAAAAAATAAAAATATTAAAAAATAATATAAAATAATTAAAAAATCAAATAAATCCAAAAAAAATAAAACAAATAAAAAAATAAAATTTAAAAAAATAATAATTTCAAAGTCGTAATTAAGAATTAAGTGAAAATTTAAAAAAAATAAAAAACTTAAAAAAATTAGCGACGAAATTATTCCGTAGTTAATCCGTCACTAAGATTAAAAAATTAAAGAAAACTAAAAAATATTTTTTAACGACGGATTTTTTCCATCTCAAACTTAACGACGAAAAAATCTGTCGTTAGTCCGTCGTTAACAAAAAAATATAATATAAAATTAAAATACGACGTGTAACAACGGATTTTTCCGTCGTTAAGTTAGAGACGGAAAAATCCGTCATTAATCCGTCATTAAATATCGTAATCTTAATCCGTCATTAATTTATCGGTATTTTAACGACGGAATATTATCCGTCGCTAAATCGCATTTTTTTTGTAGTGATCGTTACTTATTATCATGAAGCATTTTAAATTATTAATGCATTTTGTTATTCATTATTAAAGTTTCGTAATGTCATTTTAAATTATTAAATGCATTTCATTATTCATTATTAAAATTTCGTTATGCATAATTAAATGCATATGTTAGTTTTTAACAAATTTTCCTTATGGCAATCGTTAATTTAACAGATTTTCGTTATGTCCAATTCGAGTTTGCATAACGTTAGTTCTTAAAAAAATTTCGTTATCCTTCTTCTGTTTTTAAAAATTTCGTTATTTTAGGGTTTCTACCTTTTCTAACCCTAAAATTCATGAAATCTGGATTTTTATATGTTAGATGTGTGTGCATTTATTGGTTAGTTATTACTTACCTCATTTTGGTTGAAAAAAAAAGAAAGAAAGCAAAATGCATAAAAGTTCATTTAATGTTGGCCAACTAATATCTATCGACATATTTAGGCAAGACTATACACTTAATCATTGTAGTTTAGAGAGAGAAAAAAATTAATCGTTATGCATTAGATTCACATTTATTGGAATCGTTATGCATTTATTATATTGTTAACAAATGATAATCGTTATCCATTTATTAATTCAAAACAAAGCATGACAAATGATAATCATTATGTAACAAATGATAATCATTATCCTAAAGATTAATCGTTATTTTATTATCATTTCGTTACATTTTTTTAAAGATTAATTGTTATGTTATTATCATTTCGTTACAATTTTTAAATATTAATTTTTACATTATCGTTATGTTATTATCATTTAATTACAATTTTTACAGATAAATCATTATACAATATTTAGGATTTCGACCCTTTCTAACCCTAAAATACATGCAATTTTGATTTTTATTTGTTAGGTGTGTGTGCATTTATTGTGTAGTTATTAAAAAATATAAATAGTACACTTACACAATGATTGAGACGTGGGGACAAGTGTGTCATAGGGGTAATTTAGATATTTACACTCCAAATTGTCCAAATAACTCTATATCCTTATATCTTTTTTTTTTTCCAATTACTATTTTATTTTGCCTCTTTTTATACATTTACACTTGAGATTATACTATTTTATAGATTAGAGTATAAATACCCAAACTTCATATAACTGAAACTGTAGGTAAGAGTTTTTGGATATATAGAGGTATTAAAAACTAATTTAACAAAAATAAAATGCAAGGATGCAAATAAATGATTTTTTTTAATGAAGAAGAAGACTGTTATTAGTCTAACCATCGCTCTCCACCAGTGGAGTAGAAATTCTCTAGTCCTAATTTGTATGTGTCAATCGTGTGCCAATATTAAAATTGTACACTGTTAATGATATTTTTTATAAAAATAAAATTTATTATATAATAACTAATCATAATTAATATATATTGCTAAAAATTGAATTTTTAAAAAATTATATGCCTTAAGTTTGGAATAATTAACCCAAAAAAATCAACTATATTAACTAAAAAATAATTATAAACCCTAATTGGGTGGAATGAACCATGCATAATAATGTAAACTTATACTAAACTAAAGGAAATTAAAATTGAGAAAAAATGGAAGAAAAAGTAATAATAATTTTGAGGTTTGGTACATGGTTGGCACACACAAGTTGGAATTAGAAGATCTTAAATACAGCCAGTGAGAATAATCTTTGGTCTACATACAAAAATCGTCACACCCAGCATCAAATTGTGTTGAGGTGTGAGCAACAGAATTAGCATTCCTAAACATATGTCGGAAGCCGTTAACAAAGACGACTTGAACAACTTTAGCTGAGGGAGGCCAAGGAAGTTCCATCTCAATGTACTCCCTGATGTGATCTGACCCAGGACTGTATCAGGTTACAAAACAGAATTCCTCAACCCGAGCCTTACAACGCAGATAAACCGTTGATATGTGAAATCGACGACCCTACTGAGATTGAAGACAAAAACCTCGGAACAATAGTGTAGACACCACAATCAGAGGTGATGAATATGTTTGACAAGTCAGGGTTTGAACTCACGGTTCAAAGAAATTTTCACGCGAAGAGAATATCAAATTCAATAATGATCAAAAACTGTTTAATGAAAATCAAGTGCAAGCCCTTATATAGGTGGGCAAAAATAGCAAACCTTAATAGGAATTAAATAACAGAAAGGAAATAAATAAGTCTAAAATTTGAAAATAATTAAAAAAATCCGCTATTGGGCGCGACACGAGCCTACTCGCGTCCCGGATCGCGCTGCACCTTGTGCCCAGCCTAAAAAAAAACCCTCTGCAATATCAGTGCGGGTCACTCGCACTGCACATCGCGCCATTTAGCGTGACTTGTTCACTCGCGCTTATACGCGTGCTGCAACTCGCGTTCTTTCTCCCGAACATTCAAACTAGATCTTCAGCACTCCACCTAAAATCGTATCATTCCCTTTCTCTTGAAAGAGATTTGTCCTCAAATCTAGATCTTTGTTAGCAATCGATCGGACGCATCTTCCAGTGTCATATCGCAAAGTTCGTCACCTCACCTTCCTCCACCATGTATCAACAACCAGCAACTAGGATGTCGCAGCATGCTCCGACAACTCCTTTAGTGATAAATCTGGTAGAACTCCTTCGTGAACATATAAAGATATGGCATTACAAAACACAGGATATTTTAGGTTAGTATGTTGTAGCTCGGTTTCTTTATTCCTTTGGAAACGGCTAGCTCATGCAAGGCATGAGTGGTGGATCAAGTCACGCCCACTATTTTCCCCTTCGACTGTTCCCCTTTGGTTTCCATTTGGTCTGCCTCTTTTTGCAGTAGCATCTGATCCTCAAACACTTGAGATAATGTTAAAGGAGCAAATGTCACTATCCGTTATTTGTGCACAAATAAATACTGGTGCGTCGTTTTATACCAAAAATAATCTGACCAGCAGTCGGTATGCCCACACTACCCAGAACAGTGGCGAGCAAGATCGTCTCCCAAAGGATCGGTGAGAATTACTCCAAACTTTCAAGCTGCAGAAACCAAACTTTCCAAACAAATTTCGTTGTTGTAATATAAAAAAGAAAATAAAGCAAATAAACAGAGAGTAGCTTCTCAATAGATATAAAAGGTATTTCGGCTTCCAATTAACTCCACCCTAACTTAATTATATTGATCATTGATGCAAAGATAATTCCAATTAGTACATGCAAATCAGTTATAGCCACCGAAGACGCTTCTGACGCAGCCTAATTTCTCCTTAGTTTCTCAATAATCAGGAAGACGATTCACCAATTATTTTCCTAATTGACTGACAACCGTAAGATATGCTCTATAGATTTAATGAGCCTACAGCTTTGAGCACTAGAGAAACCCGATTCAAAACCAACAGACTCTGACACAGGACTGTTGAATTTAGACTGTTCTCCCCTCGATTCTGAAGAATCGTTGTACCACTAATTAAACTTAAACCACAATTACGGATGACCGGTTTAATTAGCTAATAATTAATTCCGATCTACTAAATATTCGCGACTATCTAGCAGGGACGAAACAATTAACGACTTTAAACACCGAGAAAAAAAAGATACATGCAATTAATCAAAGCAAAAAAGAACAATTAGATCTCATAGTATAATTATGCCAGGGCTTCATTAATCTTCACCGGAATAAGAGAGTTTAGCTCGAATTCATAATCAGATCTGAACTACAAAATATTATCGAGCAGTAGGGATGAAAAGAATGAAATCTATTGTGCAAAACGCGTCTCTGCTCTCTTGCGTCCGTATGGAAAATATCAATTCTAATATCTCTCTATATCCTTAAATATAATTGTTTAATTAAGGAAATAGAATCCTAAACCTAATCTAACTAGGAAATAGATAGATATAGAGTCCAAAAGCAATAAAAGAGCATCCAATCTCGTTCAGGCCCAAGAACTGAATAAATCCACGCGTTCCAGCCCAATTCTCGCGCGCACAGGCCTAGTAGTTGTTATCTCGGCACCCCTTCCAGGCGGTATGCCCATACTGCGTGCTTCCCAGTCTCTTCCAGATTTGCTTCACTTTTCTCGACTGCAAAATCTCTACAATCTTGGCCAAATCCTTCACATTTGTGTTAATCACCTGCAATCACTTCACAAAACACATTTTCTTCCACAAAACATGATCGTAAAGCAATTAACACACCAAAACTATACCAAAAATGGCCTAAAATATATATGTAAATATAGCCCAATCAAATACTTATTGGTGAAGCCATCATGTTCCACAAGTCTGTCAAACTGCCACGGATGTCCCAACAGTAAGTGCTCTGTCTGCACTGATACCACGTCACAAAACACCTCATCCTCATATTTCTCAATCTGAAATAGCACTCTCACTTGTCTGTTCACCATGGTCTCTCTACTATCATTTAACTACTGTAACTTATATGGCTTTGGATGTTTTAGGATAGGCAGGCCTAACTTTGCCACCAAAACCACACTAGCCACATTATTACAACTCTCACCATCTATAATCATACTACACACCTTATCATTAATGTAGCACCTAGTATGAAATATATTTTCCCGCTGCTCTCCATCAGCACATTTGGAATGTAAGCTCAACGAAATTCTCGTGACCAATGTGAGAGCTGGTGGTGCCACACACTCCTCATCACTATCTTATTCCAACGTCGACATTTCCTGATCAATTTCTTCCCCATCGGTCACAATCTCTCCATTATCCTCACAACATCATCACCCTCTAATTTGAACATTGAAGGACTATACGTCTTCTTCTATGGGTCAGCAAAATCGAAATAGGACTGAAAAATTGAACTGAACCGGTCGGTTCAGTTTGATTTTGGTAGTGACAGATTCAGTTCGGTTTCAGTTTTAAAAATAAAAACTGAATAAAAATTCGGTTCGGTCTGATTTTGGCTCCTTAAAACCATAGAACATCAAACCGAACCGATATTTAATTTAATATATATATATATATTGTATATGTCCCAAAACCTAAATCTTGAATAGAACTATTCTTCCATTCTCTTGTCTCACTTTCAATTTCATTCATCTCCCCAACTCCTTCATTTCTCAATTTTTTTGGGACCGGGACTTCCGACGAACGCTGGCTCTGGCACAACAACAACCTCTGGGTTCCAACACAACAGCAAGCTAAACGTAAGTTTCGTGTATTGGGGTCAGAGTGGGTGATGGATCAACCTTGGAATCTGTCGTGGGATTGTGTTATTGTTCACTTCAATTTTGTTTGAATTTCAATTTTCTTGAATCTTTCCTTTTGATTTATGATGATCATATATGTTTATTGTAAAAGAACGGCATAAATAACTTAAAAATTCTCATTTTTATTTCATGGGGTTACGAAAAATAGCTTCTTTTTGGGAAATTATATTAGTAATCTTGGTTGATTTGTTGTGTATTTTCTAATTTGATGACTGGGTTGTCACATTAAAGGAAAGAAGATTTTTTCTACTGCAAATTTAGCAAAGTTGTAAGCTGTATTTGTTGTTCTTCCAGCATGAATGAATTTAGTATTTGTTCCACTATGGTAAACTAGGCTAGCATATCAAAGCAAGAATTCTTGAAATTAGAATGTAAAATTAGTTGTAAAACCAACCCAAAATTCCGTTCACTTAACCTTCGTTAGACTTTTTTCCCCTTTTTCAATGCTTACCTTTGTTGCTAGAAATCAAGACCTAAGATATCATTCAACTTCTTTTAGCATTTGTTGTTGGAACTCATCCTAATTGAATAAAAATCTAAAAAAAAAAAAAAAAAAAATCAAAGCAGAGCAGAGCTCGATTAAATTAGCGGTAAGTTTTAATTATTAATCTCATCTTAGTAATGTAAAATCAACCATTGGCCTTCTTTGTCATGTTGATTATAGTTTTATTTTTTCGTAAATGTCTGTCAACTCCCTCTCCTTGAAAACCAAGAAATTATAATTGATAACTGGCTTATTAAGGTTAATTTTTGTGTTTTTGTGTAAGAATTATAATACATTAATTTTTTTATTGTTGCTATTTTTAGGTTATCTAGTTGCAGATGGAAAACTCTACCGGAAATTACTTAGAAATGGCACCACTAGCACCGAGCCAACAAGATTCTACAATAACTATAAGTGCTAAGGTTAAGAGAAATGGCATCACTACATTTTTTGATGAAGAAGGAAGGGAAAATGAAATTATTGTGATAAGATTTACTGTTGTGATTCAAGGAAAAATGGAACTAGCTCAATTAATAGTCACATGGAGTCATGTCTTCAAAATTCAGCCCATTCCCATTTGAAACAATCTCAATTGTCTTTACAACCTCAAAGTGATGGAAATGAGTCTATAGGTGTTGGTAGTCTAATTACTTGGAAGTTTGATCAAGAGTTATATAGGAGGAAATTAGTTCAAATGATCATTATAGATGAACAACCATTTTCTGTTGTGGAGGGGGAAGGGTTTAGGGACTTTGTGACTAACTTGCAACCCAAATTCAAAATTTCATACATTGGACAATTTCTAGGGATTTTGCTGCTTTGTTTTTTGATGAAAAAGAAGAAATTGGTTGAGTATTTCAAAACACTGGGTCAAATAGTTTGTATTACTACATATACTTGGACTTCTATTCAGCAATTGAATCATATGTGTGTCACTGCATGCCCACTTCATTGATAATGATTGGAATCTTCATAAAAAGATTATCAATTTTTGTACAATTGAAAGTCATCGGGGGTGAGGGTTTGGGTAAACAACTAGATTGTTGTATCCGTGAGTGGGGGATTGCAAATGTTTTTACTATCACTATATACAATGATGGATCAAATGACACGTCTTTCCTACTTGAAAGGAAAACTTACTTCTCAGGGTTCTTCTTTTTTTAAGGAAAAGTATCTGCATATGAGGTGCATTGCTCATATTCTTGCTTTAGTTGTTAATGATGGATTGAAAGATATAAATGTCTTAGTTGATAGTATTAGAGAAGCGGTCAAGTATATTAGACAATCCCCTGCTAGATTGAGAAGGTTTAGAGATTGTTGTGTGACTGAATCTATTGAGTGCAAGAAAATGTTGTGTCTTAATGTTGTTACTAGATGGAATTTCACTTATTTGATGTTGAGTGTTGCTCATCAATATGAGAAGACATTTGAACAATTTGAACTTGAAGATTCGTATTTTAAGCTTGATCTTGAAGGTGGTCCTCCTACAGTTTTTTAGATTAGGAGAATGCTAAGAGGATGATTGATCTTTTGAAAACTTTCTACACTCTTACTCTTAAGATTTCAGGCTCATTGTATGTTACATCTAATGATTGTTATCAAGAAATAAGCACTTTGAGTTGTTTGTTGAATGGGTGAATGAAAAGTGCTTCTTTAGATGTTAGACGAATGGGCACGGGCATGAAGGCAAAATTTAAAAAATATTGGGGAGATGCAAAGAAGATGAACAAACTTATATATGTGGGTGTAGTCTTGGATCCACATTACAAGTTTGAGTTGTTGAGTATGCACTTATTGAAGAGCATAGAGAAAGTCTTGGGTTGGAACTTGCTAATGGTTTTAGGGATGTCATAAGTGAGTTGTTTGGGGAGTATAAAAATGCATCTCAACCTCAAAGCCAAAGTGGAGCAAATCAAGAGCAAGTTGAACCTTCTACTTCTAGTTTCGCTTCCGGGATAATGATGAGTGTGGTTTTTGCATCATTTATTGAGCTTCACATGATGTACTTTGATGAGTTAAATGTGTGTTTTCATCCCCTTTTGCCTTTTAACCTCCCGGTTTAGAAGTTTTGTTTCTTGTTTGAGTTTTATAGGAAATGGTGGATGAATAAATGAATTTTTGAGTGATTCAATGCCATGGGAAGATAGAGGATCGAATTGGGAGCACGCTGCAAGTTGAATCACCTCAATCGGATAAGAAACGAGAGAGAACGAAGTAAAACCGTGAGAGGTGTTGGAGCAGGGTCGGAGGCGCGATCTGCTCACTCGCGCCCGTAGGCGCGACCCAAGTCGCGTCCATTGGCGCGAGCTGCTCACTCACGCCCGAGGCGCGACCCGATCAACCCGATGAGCGGCGCGACCCGTGCACAGGGGCGGCGCGAGTGGACGTCGACACAGAGGCCCCAAAAGTCAGTTACGGGGCGCGACCCGCGCCAAAAGAAGGAGGCGCGACCTCCGTGGTCGCGCCCGTGCACTTTTTTCCCGATTTTCTATCCTTTTTCACCCATTTTTGATTTTCTTTAATTTCATTTATCCCCCCACTCTATATAAACCCCCCATGGACGAAATTGAGAGGAAGAACCCTAGCACCCAAAGAGAGAACCCTCACAACTCAAGCCTCCATTTTCCCCCAAATTTTCCTAATACCAAAACCCTTCTTCCCTCCCCTATTTTCACATCTCACCCATCAAATCCCTCACCCTAGCTAGGATTTCCACCTAGCTAGGGTGAATAAGGAGCTAGATCTTGAAGATGGAGCAAAGAGGAGAAGAGTCGAACCAAGGAGGAGTCGAGACCCAACTTCCGGGTTGTTTCAAGTTCTTTTCCTTGTTTTTATTTTGATTTTCTTTGAGATAATTTAGTCCTTGCATTTATATGGTGTTAGGCTAGATTGTTTTGTATTTTGGGATTGAGAATATTTTGGTATTTATGCATTTATTTTTCTATTAATTCTTTATGGCCCTATTTCATTTCTTGTGCTTATGCTATGTATGGGTGTTGGTTAATTGATCACTAATTGACATGATTTTATCTATTGATTCATAAATCGAGAGACGAGTCTCAATAGACGAACCCTAGGCACAAGACACTTTTGTCAATAAATTCGAGAGAATTGAGACTTAGTGTGAGGGCTTGAAATCCTTAGAGCTTTTGGTAAGTACATGTGTAGGATTCAATCGGAGACGGTGAACCTAGCATGTACCCTACAACTTGAGTGTCTCGTGAGAGAGCTTAGGATGTATTAGAGATTGCCCTAGTGAAATTTGACACCAAAATAGACATTCGATAGGATCATTAGTGTTAAGTACCTGAAGAAATCAATCCCGAGAGTACCTCTGCCTTCATGTTTTCTTCTCCATTTATTTTACCCGTTTATTTATTGTTTTTCCTAGTTTAGATTTGTTAGTTTCCCTTTTTACTCGTCGTCTAGATAATGATTGAGATCCGATGTCATAGTACATACAATTAGATGTAATTTAGTCTCTGTGGATACGACACTTGCTCACCACTGTCTACACAGCCCCGTCCTCTTACGGGTTGTGCTAAATTTTGGCCGATCAGATAACGATTGAAAGCATGGGTGAAAGGTTTTACAAGCGCAAGAAGGAAAGTAGAGTTTTGAATCGAAGTGAATTGGAAATCTACCTTGATAATAATGATGTTATTAAGGAAAAGACAAATTTCAATGTCTTGTTGTGGTGGAAGGTTAACCAACATTGATTGCCCATTTTTTCTCGTCTTGTCGGTGTCAGTTTCTACCGTTGCATCAAAATAGGCCTTTAGTACAAGCAAAAGAGTTCTTGATCCATATAGATGTTTTTTAACTCCTAAAATGATTGAGTGTCTAGTTTGTACCCAAGATTGGTTGAGGAGGTCAAAAAAATACATGACAATTGAAGAAGACTTGGAATATATTCAAAAATATGAAGAAGGTATTCTAATAGTTGTTTACTTTATTATTCTCTTTTTTTAAATAATTGTTTACTTTATTATTCTCTTTTATTTTTTGTAGGCATGACAAATGTTGGTGGTACAAGTGAAGCTTAAGAGTTAAGAGGATTTGGATTTTGGACTTTGGAGTGACTTTGTTTTGAATATTTCCATTTGGAGTTTGGACTTTGTTTATTTTATCATTTGATGATATTATTTTGAACATTTGGAGTTTAGACTTTGTTTATTTTATCATTTGATGACATTATTTTTGTTTGTTTACCATGTAATTTAATTTTAAGACTTGGTTTGATGCTTGTTGAGTAGAATTATTGATTTGCAAAAAAATACACATTTTATCGATTTAGGTCGCAACCGATCGAACCAAACCGGACTGATCGGTTTCCGTTTCAGTTCGGTCGAAATAGGTAATCTGTTCGGTCTCGGTCCCAAAAAATGACTTCGGTTTTTATCGATTTTGATATTTCGGTTCGGTCCAGTTCGGTCCGGACTATTTGCTCACTTTCGGGAAATATTCTCTCATTTTCTTTCTTAGTTGTCAGTCATCTCCTTCGTTGCTTCACTTTCTCATTTTTTTTCTTCTTCATCATCAACTCATGTTTTTCATTTTGTAGTATCTGTATAGGTGTAGGTGTTTATATAAAACAGTTAGAATAATATTCATAATATCACCCGCTAAAATGTATTACACAACATGCTAAAATGAGAATTTTAATAACATGTCTCCAAATGAGTTCACCCCAATCTAATGAGAATATCTTTGATTTGATATATAATTTGCGTAAATTTGATTAAAACGAGCAAATTACGATTGGTTAAAGTTTCTACAATACTTGTGTAAATATGTTGATATCATCTTGTTAATTATGAGTATCATGATAGAACGTCATGAACACAATGTTGATATGAGTTACGAATTATGCTCAAATGTCATATATATCATGCTATTATGCAAGTAGTTTCATGCTAAAACGTCATAAACGCAATTATGTGAATTATAGTTGATCATGCTAAAATATTATATAGGTCGTGCTAAAATATTATATACACCATGCTAATATAAATTTGGGGCTATTTTGTATGAAAAATATGCCTGAAAATTAGTTTTTGTATTTTTCATCTATTTTTTTCAAATAAACATATGTAATATGGATCTTAAATGAAAGAGTATGAAATGAGCTTTAAAATTTGATGTATGATTTGCGTAAATTCGATTAAAAACAAGCAAGTTATGATTGTTTAAAGTTTCTACAATATTTGTATAAATATGATGACATCAGCATCTATATTTTGACGGAAAGAAATTAACCCCCCACTTTTGAAGTTCAATTTATTTACCAATATGCCATCGCCTTTTTTAAAAAGTTCAACATATTTACAAATTTGCCACCGATAATCTGTTTTAATCTTAGCCATCTAAATCTGTGAATGGATGGATGGGATGGGTTCCTTGTTCCCACACAAAGGAGGGTTCCCACCAAAACCACCCCTATACGTGTGTGTGTGCGCGCGCGCGTTGGTTTCTATATATCTTTAGTTTATTTAGTAATATATATTCATATTTAATATGTTCACATTAAGCATTAATTTATTATCAAAAAATAAATATGATGCATTATGAAGTTTACTTGTTTAATTATTTTTTTTAAGAATTTTCTTAATCCTAGTGAAAAATCCAATCAGCCTATATTCACTAGAAATCCAATCAGCCTATATTATATTAATGGGACGAAAGAAGTAATTAATTAAATTAATGATGGAAGATTATTTATTCATCACATACATGTAGTCATATACTAGATCAAATTATGTAATCTTATTTAAAATTTAATATAAAAAAATTATGTAATATAACAAAATTAAACGAAGAGTCCATAGGGAAAAATAAGTAACACAAAAAACAATAAACTATAATTTTGTAATATAATGGTATAATTATAATTTTAGGAGTTTCAAAATAGAGTAGGGTTGGAGATCACAACAATGACTTTTTTGTATCAACAAGATTGGTCATATAAAAAACATTTTTAAAAACTAATACAGTATGCTCTATTGTCTGTTCTTATATTAATAGAATGAAAAAGAAAACGTAAAAAGTAATTTATGTTTCCTTTTAAATTATTAAGGCATGAGAAATATCGAAGAGGGGCCCACGCCCATTACATTTTGATGAAATCGTTCGTGTCATGCTCCACAAAAAATAATAGCATAAAATTTAGCACCTTAGTCTAATTAAACTATTATTTCAGTTATTCAAGCTACTATATATACTACTCCATATATACATATGTTAACGTGTTAATTTGAGTAGCGGTTCTCTTTTGCATTTTTTAATTATATATAAACAATAATAATCTGTAATGATGTGCACTAATTAAATTAAATTAAATTAATAATCTGTTAATTTGACTTGCATTGCATATAATAAATAATAAATACGCGCGTATCTTTAATTTACATAAATCAGGAAAGTGCATAATCTCGATTTTCAATCCTGTTAAGAGTCATGATCTGCTCTTTAATAATGGAATTAGGCTTTTAAGTTTGTGATAATTTCCCTGGATAAGAAGAGCATTAATATTTAACAAGTAATTCTTTTAACAGGGACACACACGAAAATAATTACCAAATCATTAATTCTTACTGTTATAATTTCTGAAATTAACCTCTGCATGTTATCTTATTTTATCCCTAATACTGAGACTCCCAACGTTTAACTGGAAGTTATATAATAGAGTTAAGAGTAGTTATCATATTCATCAATAATATTGCTATGGGATCAATTAATTAATATACTTGTGGAAGAGATGTTATCGTTGAAATTAATTAATTGAATTGATCCTCGTGGAACTATTCCTGTCTAAGTAGGTAAAATGGCGGCAGCAGAATTAAAAGGAGAGATCGACTAGTCAGATATAGATATATATATATGTATATTTAAGCTACAAACATAATTAAATGCCATGTATTATTTTAAAGGACATATAAATATACATTTCATTTTCTGATAATTAATGAGGCGGACAAGCTAATGCGAGAAACATTAGATTTGATGGACGGTTGGGGTAGTCAAAAATGGTTTTTTCAATTATTAAGAGATATTTTATGCGGCCCACCTTAACCACTTCGTATCAACACGGATATAAACCCGGTCGGCTCAACCACCATTTTTAACCTTTTTCATAATTTTTGATTTTATTGGTGGAAGAGAAAAACATCAAATATACAAACATCCTTTCCAAGCAATCAATTATGTTTAACACAAATAAAATAGAATTAAAGATTTAGACTCTTAACAAGAATCCGATTACATGACTAATGGCTAGGACTATAAACGAGATGAGGGTGTTCTGCTCAGCCTTGATTCGAGCTATTTTTTTCTTGCTCGAGCTCGGCTCGATACATATTTATCATGCTCAAATTCAGTTCGAGTTCGACTCGTGAAATGCTCAAAATTTTACTAATTGAACCTAAGATTCGCGAACATCTTCGATAAAGCTCGAGCTCGAATATGTTCGCGAATTGACCGAGCCAAACACTAATATATTCGAGCTCGACTCTATAAGTTTTTTCTAGCTCGATTCAAGGTTTGGGCCCAGGCTCCTTTAAAAAATGAAAGAGTTTTTTTCGAGCCAAGCTCCGAATAGTTCGTGAATGATTCTTTTTGTTTACAACTCAGTCTACTAATAGTATAGGCTGTGAATCATACTCCTATATATTGTATCATGTGTCAAGGAGTTTTTAATTATTCTAGATATTTAAACATATACAAGAATGATTAACAAATGACAATCATTCGTAGATTTGTGGTACTCATCTACCTTGTAAGGGTGAGAGACTATGATCCGATTTATAATCCCAACCGGTCATGAATCTTCAATCTAGTTTTTTTTTTTTTTGAACTTTTTTTCTGGTGTGTAAATTAATTACTTTGTGACGATAGAGGTGGGGCCATGGGGCTGGCGATATATGATTTATTTGGATAAATTGATGAGCGTGCTAAAAAGGAATATATTAATTTGATCTTCATAAACCTAGCTCAATAATTAGGAAAGACGATTAGACAAGTCTAAATATATCTAAATCTAAGTAATAACGATATATGGCATGATGATTCACTTCAATCCCAACAATTTGGAAAAGCAAACAAAATCCTTGCTAGATACATACATACAATGATAGAATTGATCGTGAAAATTTCCACTCAAAACCATTTGAACTTGGACATAAATTGGATATTATCATATTAATTGTCCGGTCCATAAATTATTCATTGGATAAATTTGGTTAAGCAAACATAAATTTCTCATATTGAACGTAACTATGCTATTTAGTATAATAAATTAATTCCACAAAGCTTTATACCTTTTGTAGGTGAGCAGATCTTATTGTAATTAAAGAGCTCGGACTCTGTCCCCTTAGGGATGGCCTAGTGGTGGAGTGGTGCTTTTTGAGGCCAAGGGTCTCAAGTTCGACCCACCACAAACACCATGTCTGTCACACCTGACCTGCCAAGTGTGGTTTACCTCCTCTGGTAGTTTTGCAGGGTGCAAACACCATGTCTGTCACACCTGACCTGCCAAGTGTGGTTTACCTCCTCTGGTAGTTTTGCAGGGTGCGCACCACGGTAGCGGCTGCAGGTACTCTCGACATCTAAAAAAAAAAATCTCGAACTCTAAACTATTAATTGGAACTTCGAATTCCTCTTAAATTTTAAAGAACTTGATGGTTGGTTCAAATTTGAGAAGGATAGATTTCAAATGGAAAAAGGTGCAGTAGCTTCTCTCTCAATATTTACATATGCCTAGCTAATCTGAATAATTCGTCAATAGCAAATTTTGTTTTTTCATGTTTACTGACGGAGCCAAAAATTCGGACCACGCTAAATGTGTAACATAACATTAATATGGTGCTGCGATTGCACTTATACATAACTAAATTTAATCGGTTCAAATTTCATGTTCACACTTTATGTTTCACTATCAAATTTATAATTTTAATAATAATTATTGTATGATAAAAAATTATTTATAACATAAATAATCATAATAAACTATTTATCAAAAAAAAATGAATTACAAAATTATAAAATAATCAACTATAATAATGAATTATTAATTGAAAACTGAAAATTAAATAATAAAAAAATATTTATAAATTCTAATTGGGTAGGATGAATCCTAATTATAATGATTGTAAAATTAAATTAATGCACACAAAATTAATATTAAAAATCATAACTTGAAAGTATAACACGAAATAAAATATAGAGAGTGCAACATGAATTATGACTAAAAATTGAATGGGGGCAGAAAGTTGAACGGTATAATGAGAAAGATTTGATGCCCCCACCTTAACTCCTTGAGAGCAAAACCGAATAATGCATAATCTTCAAATGGGTCACTCAAGTGTCAATTCTGGACCATCTTGAGTTATTAACATAATGATTGGAAACGCAAAAAATTAATTAGTTATTGAAAAATTAAACTCGAAATTATGAGGATTTCTAAGTAAAACCATGGGGGTAAACTTAAAGTAAATATTCTTGAAAGGTGATTGACAATAAGTATGCCACCATCAGAGTTCAGACACACACGAGAAATTCATAACCGTTCGGGCAAATCGTGCTTCATGTGAATGAGAACTCAGACACACGATATTTAACCATGAACTTGCCAACTCCACTAATTAATTAAAACAATATCTTCTAAAACAATAATGATATATAGTACTTAATATTTTATTTTACATAACCGTTCTTACAGTGTTCATTATAAGACTCGTTGCCTAACAAAGCTAGATGGTTATTTCATCATAATCATTAATGGAAGAAAGTCTAGATTAAATTATTACATCGATGATGTATAACCTCCGTTGTGATCATATGTGTGTAGAATTTTCTTTTGCTCCAAAATCCAAACAAACAATCTTATAATATAGGATTATCAATAAATATATGAGTTCATTTTACTCATGCATTATTATTTACAAAATATTCTTGGTTTTTTTAATTGATTGATCAAGTATTGGCATTAAAGTGTCTAGATACAGATAAAATCATCTCTTATACTTTATACAACACTTGGTGCTACACAATTAAAATTGACAATTTTTTTTATTCAATTTCAATTTATTATGTTTTAGTTTAATTTTACACTTAACAATTAGGGTTCATCCTACCCAATTAGAGTATTCTTTTATGAAATAATCGATTATTAATTAGAAAATGAAATTTATTATTGAAAAAAAAAATTAAATACCCTAATTAGGTAGGATGAACCATAAATAATAAGGGTAAAATCAAAATAAAGCATAATAATTGAAAGTGAATAAAAAAATGAAGAAAAATTAATAAATTTAATTGTGTCCACCAAGTGTTGCACGAAGTGTAGCAGGGGATTTCATCCGGTCTAGACACAATACGTTCAATCTCTTAAGGATTAAGAACTATATATATATATATATATATATGTGTGTGTGTGTGTGTGTGTGTGTGTGTGTGTGTTTCACAATTCAAATGATAAAAGAAGCATCTTCGAATAATCTGGTTTTTAATTTCCTCCCTTAACTTAAAATTAACCTAATTAATTTATTGATTAAAAATACTTTTGAGTATGTAGGAAAAAAATAATACAAATAGAATTATTATATTCATATATATAAGTAATTACCGCAGCATAAATTAATTAATTGTTCTTGCTGGGGAAAATATATTACCCTGGTTTGTGGGGTTCTGATGTTACCAAGAGATTTGCACATACATTGATCGAAATCATTATATTTTATATCTAATCATTTTGTAGATCAAAGTATTCGATTTGGTGAATTCTTGAATGACTACATTAAAGTTCGAAAATATATTGGTGTGCTAGTCATAATCAAATAATTATTATGATTAGATTAGTGGGCCGAAACATATATACAAACTGACGATCATCTATAATTATGATCGAGGTATGATGCCATTTACAATATGATTCCAATAAAATTTGATTGTGTGATTTTATATTGTTGTTCGATGTTTACGGGTCACCATACATATCATATTCTCGATCAACTGCGACTATATATATATATATATATATATATATATATATATATAATATTGTGTGATAAAGTACACATGCATGTACACCGTCGTCAACCATAACATCTCGATCACCACTCAAAACTTAAAGACTTGCACGTTTCCAATCACCAAAATCTCTGTAAAATTTCGTCATACGGGGACTATACCAATATTATTAATGAAAATTATTGATTTCGTGCAGGAAGATAAAAAAATAATTAAAGGCGAGTATCTAATTACTAACAATTAGTACAATAAAGTACTATACTTTCTGAATAATATAAAAGCTGGGATTTTAATAATTTTACAAATGAAACACATTATACATACGTAAATTCTTGTAATACTCTAATCCACACTGCGATTGGCATGTATTATAAATTTGCACGTCACAATAGTCAATATATAATAGAAACATATGTGTACGGTGTATTTATACAAGTAAAAATCATTACAGAGTTGGGGCACACGCCCAAATGCGCACAATCAAACTGTTTGTAATCATTGGAAAAGTTTGAATATTCTCTGTTTTTTATTTAAGAAAATGTACGTGTTTTATTAGGATAAAAGAAAATTAGAAGCCTAAAGTGCCTGATATTAAACTCATTGGACGCTTTATTTTTAGAGTACGTAACACACGCACACACACAAATGAATTTGTAAATATACAATGCACGTAAAATAATTAATCTATGTGTCTGTGCAATGAGGACTATTAAATTTTCTTTTATTTTATTTTTGTAAAACTAGCCAACCTCTGGAAATTAAACTAGTTCAACCTAAGTCGTCGGCAGAATTCAAATAAATTTTCAATCATGCAACTACATACTCCACCTAGATCACCTGACGGAGCTAAGATAATTTATATATATTTATATTAAAACGTGCAGCACATTAGTGTATAAATCTTTGCTATTAATTTTTAAAAAAAATACTAAAATGGATATAAACCTAAACGGCACTCCCCAAACAAAGCCTAGGCGTTTAATCGAAAGGGTAATTCTGTACATAGCCCATTTTTTCCTCATCATAGCATCTTATTTATAAAAATACTAAAAATATTATTTTATATACCATTTTGCCCCATAGCCCCCAACATAAAACCCTAATTCATAAAATATCAGCTGCAGATTCTCTTCATAACCATTTTTCATAATAACCTCTAAAAATAAAATAAATTCATTTCAAAATTATATATTTTTCTCCCGTAATCCCATTCTTTTCTTAACTTTAGATATCATCTTCTTCATCAAAACCCTAATCTAAACACACATGAAATATTTGTTGAATACTATTTCCTTTTAATTCTATTCCTCATTAATTAAAAATTGATTAACACATGAATTGGTTAATCGGCAAATCAACTATTTATAACAATTTTGTGGATTAATTTCCAATGCATTTTAGTTTATGAAATCTGTGTTTATTCTTTATCAACTTTTTTTAATATTGATTAAGCAATAGAACTATTTAACATTGGCTCCTTCCCTTCTCGGTCACTTCATATCAATGGAACTAAATTCGGCCAAAAAGAAAGACAGAAAGAAACAATAAAAAAAACATAAAAAAAATTAAAAACAAATGATAGCAGCCCTCATGAATACGCTTGTTTACCGGATTTTGTGGAACAATATTTATAGAGATTAGTATGGAAGTAATTTTTGCAGAAAAAATGAACCAAAAAAATATTTAGATTGTAGATAGAAGCAAGCGATAAGTAGAACGGTGCTATACGATGTTTGGAATTTTGGTTAAAATTTGAAAAGGGAGCTAAAGCCTATCAGGGTATATTAGACTATTTCAATTTTATTTATATTTAATTTAATTTTAGGTGTTATAATGAGTAAACTGAGGGCTATGTTTAGAATTGCCCTAATCGAAAATGTGATGTCCAATGATCTGAAGCCCAACTGAAAGATGGGCAAATTTAAGTTTGAAATGGCTTAATAGGACCTAATTTATGACCAGGCCACTGCTATTTGGGCCGAGTTAGTCAATACCAAATACCCAAAAGATAAAAAATAGCACGATCGTCATTTTTATTTTATTTTTTGAGTTAGGTAGCTAAATTTAATTATTAAAAATATTAATGAGACCTCTCGATCCTAAAATAAAAAATAATAAAAAAATAAATATCAAAATCCTTGTAAAGTAACTTTAAAACAATATATTATAATTAAGAAAAAATTGCATAATGAATTTAATTAGCCGCTAATGATTAATAAAACTAAAATCTACGGAGTGATTATTAAGGGTCAATCTGAGCTCTCATTTTTTAATTTTTATTTTTAGTTAGGGAAATTTGGGGCACAGTTGATCTCAAACGTGAGATATTTTTCTTTTACATAGAAATCTTCACTGTTTGGGTGTTCGAAATTAAGGGACTAGCTAACAAGTTTATGCTCAAATTCAATTAATCGGCTATAAATATAATATTAATTCCATCTTATATACAAGCACTAATAATATAAGTTTGAATCTTTTAATTATATTCAGATGTCGTGTTTTGTTTTATTAATATTTATCAATTAATTGATGACGATATACTTCGCACATAATATTTATTAATAAAATTAAATATATATCAGATTGAAAGGAGATAAAGGGAACATGCACACTTGAAATGTATATAGATACTTTCTAATAACATTTTTTCAACGTGACTAATATATATATACAGAGATGGATACTTTTGAAACAAACATAAAATTACCTCTAGATTAACGATGAAGAGGGCATATTATCTCTTAAATAAAACTTCATTATATTAGTTGGGCTCTCTAGTCTTGGCCGCCCAAAACATATATATAATTAAGCGATAAGATAATTATGAATTTCAGAATATGTATATATAATATATATTCCAAGTCCACTATTCACCTACTAAATATTATAATCTCAAAACAACTCATTGAGTGACTCTCTTTTTTGTTAAATTAAAGAAATAATAAGAAAATAGAATTTGGAAGCATATTAGCCTAATCCACAGAGTGAATTAACATGATATAAAAACTCTCAGATGTTGATTGTTTATCTCACAGGAGTGGCCACAACATAATTAACATTTATTAGAAAAAACGAAGTGCCCTTTTTTCGTTCTTATCTTTAGTTACAAAAACAATACTTATTAATTAATAAACCAGTTTTGTGGCTACGATTTTGCTTACATAGTTGTGGAATTAATTAATTAATTAAATAATTAAATCACAAAGCAAAACCGACCAGAGTCGTGTGTGGGCGGCGCTATGATCGAAGATTGTTGTTGAAACCTTTTCTTGTCTTAATTTCTTTAAATTATGCACATTAATTATGGAACACTGGTGAACTATGTTCTGTCTACGTACTGTTTTCAATATGCATATATAGTTTCAATCCGATATATACGAAATTAATGTAGAAATTATTTATTTTTTTAAATATAATAAGAAGAGAAAGAAGTGGGAAAAGCGTGAAGAGAGAGAAACATTTTTCTTATTCTGTAAAAGTTAATTACAAAAGAATTGCAGCTATCTATTTATACTAAACTATTACAGAGTTGCTGAAAATGAAAAATACGTTTTATGCTACAAAACAAATACTATAACTAGCAACTAACACAAGGCATCAATGTGGCTTCTTCTTCATAGTTTGACACGCCCCCTCAAGCGGGACAAAGATAGTAGACAGTCCAAGCTTGTAAACCATGCGTCGGAACACTGATGGAGTAAGGGATTTGGTAAGAATGTCAGCAAGCTGCAGTTGGGAACTCACATGCATTAGCTTGACAAGACCAAGAAGAAATTTCTCCCAAATTATGTGGCAGTCGATCTCAATGTGCTTCGTTCTCTCATGGAAGGCAGGATTGGAGGTTATATAAATAGCCGCCTTATTGTCACAGAATAAAGGAACAGGTTTTTGTCTTTGAATCCCAAAATCTGCAAGAAGAGAAACTGTCCACACAATCTCGCAGCAAGCTTGTGCCATTGCTCTATATTCTGCTTCGGCTGATGAACGAGATATGGTGTCTTGCTTCTTGGAGCGCCAAGAAATCAAGGAAGAGCCTAGGAACATACAGTAGCCAGTGACAGATGTTCTAGTATCTGGGCACGCAGCCCAGTCTGCATCCGCGAACATGCTCAACTCAAAATTATTGTGGCTAGAGAAAAAAATGCCAATACCTGCTGATCCTTTGACATACTTGAGGATTCGCTGAGCAGCTATCAAATGGTGATCACATGGCTTAGCAAGAAATTGACTCAGCTTATGAACGGCAAAGCAAATATCAGGTCGTGTCAAACACGAATATAGTAGTCGACCAATCAATCTCTTATATGACGAAGGATCCTTCAAGACGTCACTGCCATCTTGTGCTATTTGGGATCCTGAGTCAATAGGTGTAGAAAAAGGTTTGCAACCCAATAATCCAGCATCATCCAACAAATCAAGTGCATATTTTCTTTGGCAAAGGAAGATGTCTGTTGAATTTCTTGCAATTTCAAGCCCTAAAAAATATTTCGCATCACCCAAATCCTTGTATTTAAAATGCTTACCAAGAAACTCCTTGAAATGGGTGATAGTATCCTCATGATTACTAGTGATAAGCATATCATCCACATATACTACCAATCCAAGAAACACATCTCCTTCTGTCTTAGTGAAGAAAGAATGATCAGAGCTGGACTGCCGCAATCCATATAATTGCAAAACTGTAGTAAACTTGAGAAACCATTGACGAAAAGCTTGCTTAAGACCATATAGAGATTTACGTAAACGACAAACCGTGTTAGGAGGATAGAGTGCCCCCTTACTGGAAAGACCAGGAGGGAGATCCATATAGATCTCCTCTTGCAAGTCCCCATGTAAGAAAGCATTATTGATGTCCAAGTGAGTAAGAAACCAACCCTTAGCCGTGGCGACCGATAACATGAGCTTGACAGTCACCAACTTAGCAACAAGAGAAAATGTATCAAGATAATCAATACCAGCCTGTTGGGTGTACCCCTTGGCAACAAGGCGAGCTTTGAAGCGTTCAACACTACCATCAGCACGAAACTTAGTGCGGTAAACCCACTTGCAGCCAATTGTGGACTTTCCAGGAGGTAAGGAGGTTAACGACCAAGTATTATTCTTGATCAAGGCATCTAACTCATCATTCATGGCAAGTTGCCAGTGAGGAAGCTTGGAAGCCTGAATGTAGGAGGTAGGCTCTGTAGTGCAAGAAATAGAGTGAATGTAGGACTTGTAGGAAGGAGATAAAGAAGAATAAAAGAGTGTATCACTGAGGGGGTAAAGTATGGAACCAGTGGCTTGCCCGCAAACATAATCATTGAGATAGGATGGCAAACGAACTGTACGACCGGAAGTAGTACGAGAAGGAATCGAGAAAGTTGGAGCAGGTGCTGACGCAAGAGGAAGAGCAACTTTGTGGAAAACAGATTCAAGGAACAAAGAATTTGAGGGAGTAGAGGAAGTGGAAAAAGGGAACTCAGATTCATGAAAAACAACATTGCGGCTGATAAGAATTTGGTTGGTATGCAAATCAAGTAATTTATACCCTTTGTAACCCGATGGATACCCCAGAAAAACGCATTTTTGAGCACGTGGAGAGAATTTATGACGATCTCGGGCTAAGGTAGAGACATAGTAGAGACAACCAAATGATTTTAGGTGACTATAATTCGGTGGGAGCTTAAAAAGTTGTTCAAATGGAGAAGAATTATTTAGAACAGAGAAAGGAAGACGATTGATGAGATATGAAGCGGTAAGAACACAGTCGCCCCAGTAAACAACTGGTACATGGGACTGAAAGAAAAGACTTCGAGCAACGTTGAGCAAATGTTGATGCTTACGTTCGACTCGGGCATTTTGCTGTGGAGTTTCGACACATGAATGTTGAAGAAGAGTGCCAAACTGAGTATAAAGAGGAGTAAGAGAAAATTCAGGACCATTATCACAACGCACGGTTTTTATCTTGACATTAAACTGTGTATGAATAGTATGAAAGAATGTGGTTAATATTCTCTGAACATCTGATTTGTGAACCATCAAATACGTCCAAACGAATCTAGAATGATCATCAACAATGGTCAAGAAAAGGAATAAAAGAAGTGTGAGGGCACTAACAGAGATGAGGTTATAGTGGAAAGTAGAAACATATAGAACATTTTGTAGCACGAGAGAATCAGACAACTTAACACTACCGACATGAGTAACCTGAACAGTTTGACCATTAGGAAGATGGACCAAGGCATTTGAGGTAGGGGAGGAGTTCTGGAAGTATTGCATTGAGCAACAAACATGATGAGTTGCCCCTGTATCCAGCAACCAGCAACCATTTGAAACAGAAGAAGAACTAACAAAAGAGGATGAGAAAATACCATTAAATGCAGGTGCGGTATCTAGTTGTGGCGGTGCTGGAGTGGAGGATTGAGACTGCATCTGAGTTTGTAGAAGACTGATGAGATGTTGGTATTGTTCAGAGGAGAGAGAAGAAGCGGTGTCAGCTACAGAGTGACCACTTCCAGAGTCTGCAGAATCAGAAGAATAGCCAGCCTGATTAATTTTTCGACTTCCATCACGAAAGTATCCAGCAGGAGGAGGAAATTTTCCTCGATTCTTCCCATAGCCAGGAGAAAAACCATGAAGTTTATAACATTTATCAACAGTGTGATTCGTTCAACCACAATGCGAACAGAGAAACTTATCTCGACCCCGTCCAAATCCATTGTTGCCTCCTGCTGCATTGATGCCGGCTTGCTCACTAGCAACCGAGAAAGGAGTTTGCGCAGGAGAACTTCCAATCAGCCGTTGTCGCTCTTCTTGGATGATGAGAGCAAACACATTAGCAAGGGAAGGCAGAGGTTTAAATGAGATTATTTGTGAGCGAATCTGAGAATAAGACTCGTTCAATCCGACGAAAAATTGCATAATACACTCTTGCTCTTGGTGAGAATGCCATTTTTCAGCACTGTTGCAATGACAATCGCCACAATCACACCAACTAAGTGGCTGGTAATCCTTATACTCATCCCAAATCACACGCAATTGAGTATAATAAGTATTCACATCGGAGGAACCTTGGCGTAAACACATCAACTCCTGCTTGAGTTGATAGATCCGAGCGACGTCGTCTTGAGAAAAGCGAGTACGAAGATCGTTCCAGATTGCTTGAGCAGTATTAAGATAAAGCAAGCTAGAACTAATTTCAGCAGTCACAGAATTTCGCAGCCAAGAAACCACCATGCTATTCGCTCGAATCCAGTATTGAAACAAAGGATCATGGACCTCTGGTGTTGATAACGATCCATCAACAAAACCGAGCTTGTTCTTTGCAGTGAGCGAAGTAATCATCGATTTACTCCGGTTATTATAGTTTGATCCACTTAATGGAGCTGACACCAACAACAATCCTGGATGATCGCCGTTGTGAAGATAAAGAGGATTTGAGATATCCTCCAAACACAAGACCTCTTTGTTGTTATTTCCACGAACCATAGCTGAGAAGATGAAAGCAATCGGAGATTTTACCGAAGAAATTAAAGATATCTCAGTTTGAAATGACCAGAAATGAAACGCTTAGATCTAGATCTAGATGAAGTAGCAAAGATAGTTTGCTTTGATACCATAATAAGAAGAGAAAGAAGTGGGGAAAGCGTGAAGAGAGAGAAACATTTTTCTTATTCTATAAAAGTTAATTACAAAAGAATTGCAGCTATCTATTTATACTAAACTATTACAGAGTTGCTGAAAATGAAAAATACGTTTTATGCTACAAAACAAATACTATAACTAGCAACTAACACAAGGCATCAATGTGGCTTCTTCTTCATAGTTTCACAAAATAGGCATCGTACAGTAAGTAGTGAACTCATAACCAAAAACTAGGAGACTCTCAAGAATTATTTTTACAGTGCCTTTTAGGCCAGATAAAGATGGAATGCATAGTAAAAGTTAAAAATGGGTACATTTTGTTTTACTCGATCTCTTTTTTAGGGTAATTTGAAAACAATCTGATTTATAACTATTTTATATTACATTAATTAATTTTATCAATTTCGAATCCAAGAGAGAGATTAGTTATTAATCCTGAACCGGAAAAATAAAAATAATAAATTTAAGAGTTCAATGAGTGAAACTATCAATATATAATATAAAAAAAGTCATGATGTCTTTACTACTTTTTACTTTAAAATGTTTATTAAATTTAATAGATAACCCCTAAAGAAATCTTCATTAAAAAAATCAGATTCTAAATTTATAATTTTCAACTTTCAGAATGCGTATAAATATAAAATCTATCTTTCTCACCTTAAATTAATAAAACTCATATTAATAATTATTTCCTCGAGAGGTAATATAGTGTATATAAGAAAAGCTTTGATTCTTGATTATCACAAGGCGTATTAGTTAGAAGGTGACAGCGATTGATGGATAGTGTGAGCAATTCAAAATTAATCCCTCCCATTATTCCAAATCATGGTCGGTTTCAATATTAATTAAATTCTCAATCATTTGTGGACCCTTTCCCACCTCATGGTCGGCTATAAGATATTAAGAATTCAAAATTCTTAAATTCCTATTGTATTCTGCCAGTTTAATTAATGTCACTTAATTTTTTTTATAAATTCAACATGCAATACAAAATAAAGCACAAGAAATGGAACAGAAGTAGAGTTGATGGTATAAGTAAGGTTAAAACTTACATGCACTAAATTATATAAGTTTATATCAGACGGTCAATATTTTTGACCGGATCAACCCGCAAAAAAGAAAAATGGTAAAATAGATGATACTTTTTAATGATACAGATGATATTTTTTGAATTTTGAGTGATACTTTTTAGTATTACAGTTGATACTGATTTTCACGGTTTTTTTTATTTATTTATTTTGACCGATACTTTTTAAGGATACATGTGATACTTTTGAATTTTTGAGTGATACTTTTTAGTGTTATGGTTGATACTGATTTTAAAGATTTTTTTTTAGTTAACCGGGTCAATGCGCGTTTTCCGATGTTTACCGGTCAACGCGTTGACCAGTCAATGCGCCTGATGATGCATCTAGTGCACACAAATGTATCTCTATAAGTAATTATTTCAACTTTAATTTTTTCATACAAATTTATGAAATAAATTATATTGGACTTTTTTGTTTAATTTCAACCTCTTATTCAGCGGAGTTATTAACCATTCTATTAAATTAACGTATCATGTAACTGGGTCTGGACATATTGTCAAACATGCAAATAAAATAAAATAAAAAAATATCGCACACATATATATATAGTAACGGACGCAGAAATTTTGTTCAGGGTCCATTTAATAGTACTATAAGAATAAAATATTAATATATATAATTATAATTATAAATTATAAAAATAAAATAAATTAATAACTATATAAATACATACATAAAATATTGTGATTAGGAGGTCCAATTGATAATAATCTCATGAAAATAAAAATTATATATATATATACATATATTACGTGTATATATATACTAAACACTTAACCCATCAAGATTTTAAAGTATAAATATAAAATTAGTGGATTGACAATCTATGAAAAAGATTTTAGACAAAAATTATAGCTTTAAGTAAAAATACAATTATTGTTGATAGTGAAAATAAAACAATAAAATTGAAAAAAAAATCAACACAATAAATAAAAAAAAACAACAAGAAAAGTTAAAACGCCTAAAGGAAGCATAAACTATCAAGATCTTACAATATAAATATAAAATTAGTTAATTGAAAATCTATGAAAAAGATTACAGACAAAAATCACATCTTAAATAAAAATGCAATTATTGATCATAGTGAAAAAGCCTAAAGGTAAAAATAAATAGAAACACATTTACCAAGGATTGAATACCTCGTTACAAATGACCCATACCCTTTCCCACTTTGCCAAACTTCAAACTTGAAACTTTTGTCAATTGTTTTTATATATATTTTTGATAAAATCACATAATAATAATAATAATAATAATAATAATAATAATATATAAACTTTAAAAAAATTCAAAATTTTGGGAGGGCTCAAGACCCCTTAGACCTAGCGTGGGTCCGGCCCTGCATGTATGTATCCAATCCCATGCATGGTCTATATTTTTTTTTTTTTTTTTTGTCGAAGGTAATACGCAGCCGCTATCAAGGTGCGCACTGGGTAAATCCCGTCCATGTGTAATAGCCTGCAAACCACACAGGGGTAATAGCCTGCAAACCACACAGGGGAGGTAAACCACACTTGGCAAGCCAGGTGTGACAGGCTCACACCTAGTGGTGTTGGTGAAATTCGAACTTGAGACCTTTGGCCTCAAGATATCACCACTCCACTACTAGGTCATCCCCAATGGAACATGGTCTATATTTTCTGTCTTCACATGTTATTGTGAATTTATAGAAACTAGTTGCATATTTCATGAGTAGACAATATACTTTTGATAAAAATAAAAAATAAAAAAATTCACATACATCTACATTCTACAGTGGCAGAATCATCATTGTGTGTAAACTTGGCCCACAATACCACGTGGCAAAATTGTGAGGATTTGGAGGCGGCCTCTTAGACAGTGACAAGTGGCAGCAAACAAAGACCCCTTGTATTAGTCCACTGCATAAATAGAGGCTGTATCGGGCAAAGATGCACAAACATAGCAGGCATAATTATTTTGTGCAATCTTGAACAATTTCAAGAACCACAAATTAAATCACACACAATTTCAATTTTCAACAATGCCGCTTTCAAGAATTAGCATCGGATCTCCGGCCGAAGCCAGCCAGCCCGACGCCATCAAGGCGGCGGTGGCTGAGTTCATTTCTATGCTCATTTTCGTCTTCGCCGGCGAAGGTTCCGGCATGGCTTTCGGTAAGCTAAATATCATCATCATAACGTGCATGCAACTGTACGTTTGATGCTCACTACGAATGTATAATAATATATATATGTGTATATATATAATCATGTTTTTTTTTTTTTTTTCTGTCAACAGCCAAGCTTACCAACGGCGGAGCAGCCACGCCTGCCGGCCTCATTGCAGCAGCCATAGCACACGCTTTCGCCCTCTTCGTGGCGGTTTCCGTCGGAGCCAACATATCCGGTGGCCACGTCAACCCCGCCGTCACTTTCGGCGCCTTCATTGGTGGCCACATCTCTTTGTTCAGAGGCATCCTCTATTGGATCGCCCAATTGCTCGGATCAGTTGTTGCATGCTTGTTGCTCAGCTTCTCCACTGGTGGATTGGTATGCAAGACATGAAAACACGTGTGAGATCATCTGACAGGTCAAGATCAATCAGACTATACCCATATTCGGATTCACTCATAATTGATCTTGACCCGTAAGACGGTCTAGCACGAGGCTTCCCCTCCTTAATTAATTTCATTATAAAAAAAAACATTAATTACCCGATCGATCGATCGATATCACATCACATCTAGCTAGCTAATTCATGTTGTCTGACATGAAAATAAAAAATGATTGCAGGAGACATCAGCGTTCGCGCTCTCATCTGGAGTGTCGGAATGGAACGCCGTGATCTTCGAGATAGTGATGACATTCGGCCTAGTTTACACGGTCTACGCGACGGCCGTGGATCCGAAGAAGGGTGACATCGGGACCATTGCCCCGATCGCCATTGGCTTCATTGTTGGTGCTAACATCTTGGCTGGTGGCGCCTTTGATGGTGCGTCCATGAACCCGGCCGTGTCGTTCGGCCCCGCCGTCGTGAGCTGGACATGGACCAGCCATTGGGTCTACTGGCTCGGCCCCTTGGTCGGCGCAGGCATCGCTGCTCTTGTCTATGAGCTCCTCTTCATCAACCAGACTGGCCACGACCAGCTCCCAACCACAGATTACTAACAAATTTCTCCCTTTTTTCGGGTTCCATAAATGGTGTGCAGTGTCAGTTTTTTTTTTCCCCCATCTTCTGGAGGTGGTTTAAATCAAAAGCCACCAGCTCTGCTGTAATTTGATGTATGCTATCAGTTGTCTTGGTTCCTTGGAATCAATATATATAATTCTGGACTTGTTTCTTCAATGTCAGCTTCTCAGTTTTAATTACAAATATATATTTTATTCAAGCATGACTGGCTTATATAGTTGGATGTTGAGTACCTATATATGCACATTACTCTGTAGAATGGAACTTACAAGAGTGAAAATTAAATGATTAGTCTAGTAGGACAAATAGTACAGGTGATATATTACATGTATTGTCAAGGACAAATTGAAATTGTTAATAATAAGTTTTAACAAACTCATCTAGCGACTACTGTTAACTCCCTTTGTCTGATACACAAGAATCACCACCTTGCTGGAATTTAGAGCATAGTTCAAAGAAGAAATAACAATGATGATAACTTGTTCAGCTCCATGAACACAAGATTAACTAAACCTAATTATGGAACCAACCAGTTTTTTGTTTGACTACCAAAGTCCTACCATACATTTCATCAATCTTCAGTTTCGTTTCTTCTTTTGTTGTTTACTGAGTTTCGCTCGGCGTTGCCTGAATAAGTGAAGGTAAAGTTTCATCCACAGGAATGGATAGCAGAAAAGCAGAACCTGCACAGAGAGTTCAATATATGATCACAAGGAAATTTTGTTTTTCTATTTTCCTTTATAACCACAGAAAGCAAATTTACTTGACACACATCTACACTTGTAATGCATGAAAAATTCAATAGTTTTGATACGTGTCTAATATGCATAGTCATGGATATCAGCCTTGCCAAATATGCTTGAAATTGCACAGGATAATACAGGGGTAGGAAGAAAAGTCGGTCTAATTACATTTGTTGCTTTTCTTCTTTTGTCAAAATGCATAGTTCTGTAAAATTCTAGATTCAGTGGAATATCCTCAAATAGAGATGTAATGGACATAAAAATCAGACAATAAATCATATACTTCCGTACTTTTCTATGTACAAGATGATTCGTTTCTTGCTTCTCAGTTTTCTAATATCAAATTAAATAAAAGAAAAGTTCCACCAATATCCCATATCCAAATGAACCTAAATTATGCATCCTATCATTTGGTAGTTTATTAACTATATATCTATAAAGTTCTCATATTTTCAGGAAGTGAGACGTACCACGATGAACTTGTAGTAGCTGAAGGGAAGACTATCTGCGTAGAGGTTTTCCTTCTCTATGAATGGAAGTGCTTGGTACATAAGCCACACTGCATTGCATTGGGTATGGTCTCGATTTTAGTCCAAAAAATGAAAGTACAAACAGTAAATATAATTGAAGGAACATTTAGAATGAGAGACTAATTAAGTAGTTGAAATGCTTACTTTCACCAGTAAAAACTCCAATAGGGTACAAGACAACGAATGCATTGTACCTAACACAGCAAAAATGATTTGCAACAATAGATAATCAGATAATGGGGAGAATAAATAACATTTATCAACCATTGTGCATTCAAGTCTTCCCTGCACACAATTAACGAGAAAGCTTACCTGATTAGAGTGATCCAGTTCGGTGAACTGCCAAGGCAGTAGAGCGCATAATGTGAGTACCTGATCACCTACACCAAGAGACGCGATATAAAATGTCATATGCAGCATGAATGATCGTCTGCAAACTTAAAATAAAGATTTTGTCCATTGGACTGTTAACCAGATGAATTTGCCACCAAAAATAAGATTTAGAACTTCCAGAAGCAGAAGCAGAAATTTCCAACCTTCTTCATTCATCTGAAAACTCACTACTTATGAACAAGTTATATCAATTCTTGTGGAATCATCTCTTCAATAATCAAGATAGTTCATCAAAAATAGATATCTAACTTTTAATAAATGAAATAAACAGATTTATATGATAGAAAAAGTGAGATGAGTAAACAGAATGGAATGCCAGTAAATAAGATCTAAGATTAAAGCGTAATACTCGAAAATCCATGATTAACTTCAAGGTTTCTCAATATGACATTAGCTTGTATGTCTGGGAGAACCACAAATGGTAACGGGCAGGGAAACCAACTAGAAAATTAAGTTCACCATAAATAACCAAGTGCAGCCAGAAGAAGATATTAGGTGTTATCATTAATCTATTAGTATCTTCCCTTTCTACAGTATGGGGTGCTCGATTATGACTATCGTGAACACTCAGAAATTGTTATACCTTAATCAAACCGGACATAGCACCTTTTTCAATTGCACATCAAGAATCATGACAGGTGCAAAATGGCAACTCTTGCTTGCAGTATATTAGTGCATCAGTAAATTCCTTATGAATGCAATCAATTGATTCATCACGGAAAATCCAAGAAGATGTACTGGCATATAAAAGAGCTACTCACCTCTTGATCTCATTGATTACATTTTACTTTTTATTTCATATTCAGTAACATAAAAAACTCCCAACTCACCTCAGACATGCTCCAAGCAACGAAGGTGATGAAGACTGCTGGTAGTTCCTGAACCTACATGCATACAAAAAAAAAAAAAAACCAATAAATTCCAGTCACTTGTAATCTCCCAAAGTATAATTAAAACTGCAATTTTCCTGCATACAAAGGAAATGCACCCTTTAATGCGTATGAATTCTTTCTGTAATTCAACATTTTCCATCAATAGTAATGCTAACTTATGCTGCACAAACAACATTGTGAAATTGACAGCACAAACCTCAGGAATTTGACGAACAATAGCGAGCAAAAAGTGAGTCCTTCCTCCCCATTGCATCAGAGGAAGCAGAACACCACTTGGCACAATTCCTTGAAATTCATAACCAAAATTAAATAGACGAACTTATTGCTGATATTCAAATTAAATACACCGAGCTCAACAATCAGAAACTCACCAAGTGCCCCATGAATAACTTCCAAGAATGCAAGACTTTGCAAAAGACCTTCATACCAAAAACCAAGAACACGGATAGAAACACATAAATAACTACTCTCAACCGGTTAAAACACACATCCACATAAGCACGTACAACTATACATACATATCCGTATTTATCGATTTATGCGCACTCACATATTAATTCGCCGGCACAAGAAAAGGCGCCATTGGTTGACTTGGAGGAAAAGAAGTTGCTCAGAATTCTGAATAGAGTCAAAGCCCTGCAATTTGTCACAGAAGGGTGAGAGAGAGAGAGAGAGAGAGAGAGAGAGAGAGAGAGAGAGAGAGAGAGAGAGAGAGAGAGAGAAGCTCGTACCATCCCGATGCCTGGAAGAGATTGTAGAAGAAGAGATACCAGTTCCGCAGTTGGGACATTTCCAATGTGTGGAGTGTGGAGGGTGTTGGTTTGGTTAGTTGGAAACTATAATTTCTTTTATGTCTGTGTTTCTAAATACAGTACTAATTTTTCAATATACACCACTATTAAATTTAATTCAAATATAAATAATTAATGATTTACTTAAATGCCCTATCAAATAAAAAAAACAATTAGCAGTCTTCTTCTCACAACACACGATCGCCGCAGCCCCGCCGTGCCCGACTGCCTCCTATCTTATCTCTACCGCTGCAATAATCTAATTCATAAAATCAATCCAGCTGTAATATCCATTTGATTTACCCAGCGATCTAATGAAAATCAACTTCGCTGCACTTTTTCTGATTTCTCTTGATTTATGCTAGAATCTTTTGATTTTAATTTGAGAAAATCAGTGGATTGCAAAATATTTTTCAAAAAATGGGACTTTAATTTTAGATTGTTTTTTGAAGATTGGTCTCTGCATAAGGTTTGAAAATATTTCTTTTTATATGATTGGTTGCTGGTGTGATTGCAGATGGCGGTGGAGTGGCGAGAGCGTAGTCGGCAGTGGTAGAGGTAAGGGAGTAGCTGCAGCGGTGGGATCTGAAGATGCAGGTGTTCTTGAGGGTGGTGGCAACTATAGGAATCCATGAACATTGTTCATGACTTCATGCTTTTTAATTTTAAGATTTTTGATTTTGTCATTATCTTCAATTTTTATTATTATTAATCTAAAGGGTAAAAATGAAAAAAAATGGTGTATAAAGAAAAAAATAATAAAAAAAAATTAAAGTGGTGGTGTATGTAGTAAATGTGGTGTATATTGAAATAAAAGTGGTGTAAATAGAAACACCCTTTCAGTAATTCAGTAGCTATTAAATTTCATTATGGACACACCTACGGAAATGGGAAAACGAGGTTTGAATTTTGACGCGGCGTGCTTGCTACTGGCTTTAGCAATTTATAAGAATGGGGGTTACGAAGTTGTTAATTTCACCACCACCACTTAGGGCTGTAAATGAACAGAGCTGCTCGCGAACCATTCGAAGCTCGGTTCGAAAAAAATTCGTTCGAAGTCCGTTCGTTTTTTAAACGAGTCGAGCTCGAACAGCTCGCGAACATATTCAAGCTCTAGTTTTAATCGAACATGTTCATAAATATTATAAATAATTCAAACGGGTAAATAAAATAAGTTATTTTTTTCATACTCGAGCTCGAATATGTAAATTAAACAAGATTTTTTTCGAGCATTCGAGCTCAGGCTCGTTTAGAGTCATCCAAGTCTTGGATACAGTGGTGGACAGTCCAAGACTGTGTTTGTCAAAGAAAGTACAAGCAAACCGATGCATGTATAAGAGAATGTTCAATATATCTGGAAGAACATTACTGACAAGAAGATGAATGCTTATAATAGCAACAAACAGAGAACCATCTGCCATTATTGTGAGAAGAAAGGTCACATTCGACCACATTGTGAGAAGTACCTTTATGATCTCAAAAGAATGAGAAGGAGATATGTGGCTCAGCATTCCAGCAACAAGAACAGAAAGCCAGTCATTCAGCAAAATCCTACCCAAAAGAAACAATGGGTTGTCGAGTAAACCAACCACAAAATTCATAGTAATATGATCTTCATGGTGAGATGTCGGGTTGAATGTAGCCCTTGTCTAAGAGTTCCTGTAGCTGAATCTCTAGCTCTTCTAACTCCTTTGGTGCTATGCGATACGGCGCTCTTGATACTGGAGCAGCTCGTGGAAGTAAGTCTATCGTAAACTCAACCTGTCTGTCTGTAGGTAGACCTAGGAAGTCCTCTGGAAACACGCCTTTACAGTCCCGCACCACATGTACATCATCAATTGTCACCTTCTCTGACTTGTTCATTATCAAACTTACTAAGAACAATTCACGTCTTTCTCTTCTAAGCATCTTCATTGCTTTCATTGTGGAAATAACTCTTATTTTAGTTCCCAACTTTGATCCATGAAAAGTAATTCTAGTTCTTCCGGTATTTGGAAGATTAGCTCTTTTTCAAGACACTTAATTGTGGCATGGTTATCTTCTAGCCAATCCATTCCAAGAATAATATCAAAGTCTCGTAAGTCTAAAACATATAAATTTGCACTTAGTGATCTATACCCAAAGTTTAAATCTATGTTTTTGAATATTTGATCAGCAACTAAGATCCTCCCCGAAGGCATATTTACTTCTAAGGCTTCACTAAGTTTATCCTTCGTCAATTTTAGCTTAGAGCATAATGTGACAGATATAAATGAATGTGAAGCTCTGGTGTCAAATAATGAAAGTACAGGTATATTTGATATGCTAATCATATCTGATATATTTCTAGGCTCACGTGCAGCATCTTGTCCATTAAGAGAAAAAAGCTCAAGCATTTCTTGCCGGAGATTGACCTGGCCTAGCCACTTCTTTTTCCTTATTCATTGGACAATTATATGCCATATGTCCAGGTTCTCAGCACCTATAACACATATTTCTTCCCTTTATACATTCACCATTATGCTTCTTTCCACAAGTTTGACATAATGGTTTTTCTTGTTGTGCTTTAGGATTTGATCCTCCTCTCATCCTAGCCTTTTTATCGAAACCACGACCCTTATTCTTGTCATCATCCCACTTTCTTTTCCCATTTGACTCATCAACCTTATTCTCATTGTTGCGAAGTGAGGATTCCACATCTTGAGCTCGTTCAAGAGTTTCAGCATACGTGTCCATGTCGCGCCACGCTATGATACTGCTAATCTCAGTTCATAATTTTTTTTTGAACCTATGTTTCTCATCAGTGTCTGTCAGGTGTAGAGCATACCTAGATAGCTGGTTGAACTTCCATTCATAATCATTCACGGTCTTATTTTCATGAGTTAAATGTAAGAACTCAGTTTCTTTCTGATCCCAATAACACATGGGAACAAACTACCGCATAACAGCTTGCTTGAACTCCTCTCAAGTAATATTCACAAATTATTCAGGCGTTATCGACCTCCTATGCGTTTCCCACCAATGATCAGCATCACCAGTGAGATGAAAGATTGTATATGCGATGCGCTGAGAATCGGTACACACCATGTATGCGAATGTGTGTTCCATCATTCGTAGCCATTCTTTAGCCTCAGTCGGTTCACCCTGACCATTAAAGGTCAGAGGTTGGTATTTTCTAAACCGAGCGATAACACGTGCCGTATCTTCTTGTGGAGGATTTTGAGCCTGATTATTTTGACGTCTTTGCGGCATCCTATACACGTATATAAGTCTAAGGCGATGGTGCAATATATTTAGATTCGTATAGATCATAGAATTTCAGTGAGCTAAAGAAGCTATAAAGTCATACTATGTACTTATGTTCAGTGTATCTATGTTCAAATCTAGCTAATTTCTGATCTCAAACTAGCTCATATGATGTTTATGCATCAAATGGATTTGATATGAAAACACTAGTAAACATGCTTTGTAAAACATAACTTTCACAATGCTATATAAATCATACTTTTCACCATGCTTTAAATCACACATTGAGATCACTTGCATTTGTATATCATGAATATTGTAATATCAAGATACTTTCCAAACGAGCACTTAAGAAATTCCAAATATAAACTTTGATACCTCTCTGGAATCAGCTTGGCGTAGACGATAGCTGCTGGGTTATGGCAACCATTTCAATAACACAGTACTCAAAAGATTTCAATTTTGAAAACATCACAAGCCTACAATCACGTAGACCTGCTTTGATACCACATGTAACGCCCCAGTCCCACTAGGACCAAAACGTCACCAAAAATATACGTACATGCTTACGTGATAAATACTTTTCAAAAGATAAGATTTAACTTTATAAGTAATTTATAAATGGGTAGCACCTCAACTTAAGAATGTTCAAAGCACACACTCATTTGTCCTCAATGTCAACTTTCAACAAGGATTTTAAAATCATTAACACACATATAACCAAATTATGACCTGATAATATACATAGCCAATCGGGTCACACGTTTAAAAGTTCAATGGTCAACCCTTCTATACATTCAAATATTTGTATATACAATCAAAACCTGACCACTGAGGTCAACAAATTTCAAACTTAAAAGTTTTGCAGAGTATTAACGGAAGCGTTTAATATTTAAATACTGACAATATTTTAAAGATGATTTTAGCAAAAACCACACAAGGATCAACCATCAAACCCACTACAGCACCTTGCCATCAACCAGCTCAATCTCCAGAACCTGAAAACATTTGAAAATATTTGGGTTGAGTGCCAGAAAACACTCAGTGGGCATTGATATTCGTCCAAGTCAATCTTTCATGCTTTAAAACTGTTATGCTGCATAAATCATGGAAATCAACCATGAACATACTTATAACAAAGTTTACTCTTCTTCATTGGATGAGAGACCCAATGTGATCACATGATACTTTTACGGTTACTTATCTAGACATTTAGTCACAAAGTAAACTGTCTATGCTTGTAAGTTAAAATTCCTCTGTGCATGAAGTCTCATAACATCCAATCATTGTGTAAACAATGCTATTAAAATATTTAACATGATTTTCATGGACGAATTTAAAACATAGTTGTGAGTTATAGAAAAATCCACCCGGATGATCTCAATAAACAGTGCAATTTATGCGTGACATGCTACTATGCTTTTAGCTCGTCTCGACCTATATAATTGAAATTTTAACTTAGAATCCTCAAATAGGTCAATAAAGATAATAACTTAGATCCTAAATAACTTAAATAGGAATTTCCTATGCCTTGGGATCGTTTAGAGTTAAAATGGAGTCAAATGAGCGAATAATGCGCATTTGACGGAATAGATCAACTAGGTGACCCTGATTGAGAAATTATCGGACCTTCTAGATCAAAATGAATGGATAAAAATGAATCGAATTGAATTCAATGGCTATGAAGTTTGATTTAACATTTAGGAGGGAATTATAATTTTTAAAATTTCTTTTGGGAAAAAATATAACATTTAGAAATTATAGGGCTAAATAACATTTTCTAAAAATATTAATTATTTAATAGCCAAGTACTAAATTAGAACTGGAAGAATATAAATTTGGGAGTTGGATTCATTTAGTATTTTATGACCAAATCCGAAATTAAATAAATCAAATAACATTGGATTAAAATTAAAGAAGCATCGAAAAATAAAAACTCACCTTTCTTTTCTTTCTTTCTTTCTTTCTTTCTTTCTTCCATTTTTCTTCTTCAATTTCTTTTTCTTCGTTTCTTTTTTCTTATTTTTGCTTCTGATTATAAAATCCCAATTTAACATATATATATAGTCGATCCATCTTATACTATATATATATATATATATTGATATGTTGCCTTGATACACGTGTGCACCACTAATACACTAATCCATTTCTATTGTTTGCCAAATGACTAAATATGATTTGTTGTAATATTAATTTTTTTTTTCGATTACATCCTCTAAACAATCAGAACTTACATATATATAAATTTAACTACATTCACACACGTGTACATATAAAGAAATCTCCAAGTGGAAAGACATAGTGACTAATCATCCATAATTGATAATGTTTAGTTAAATATTTCATTGATATAATCCAATTAACTATGTGCACTTACGTATATCTATAAGATATATACATTTCATTTGAATGGCTAGAGATAGCCTTCAATTGGTCCCAATAATAAATAGATTAATTAATATTGAACAAATTCTTTGGGTTCAAACTTTTAAATGGAATAAATTTCATTGGAAGGTCAAATATAGTTCAATTTGAATGATCTTGGTACCAAAATGATCTCATTAATGTCTTTTTTTTACAATATGAATTCTATTATTAATTTAAAAACTCAACTAAGGTCGAGACATTTCTTAATCTTATTGCATCTCTAAGCCTATAATTAACTAGCCAAAATAAATTGGCTTTTAATTTCATGAAATTTCTAGTTATCAAATAAATTTTAAATACCATATTTTTCTGGGGTGTTACATCCTCCCCTCCTTATAAAAAATTTCGTCCCCGAAATTGAATATACCTGCTATGACAAGGATTGGATACTTTGTCAAGATCTGATCATCAAGTTTTCATGCAGCTTCCTCTTGTCCGTGTCTGCTCCATTGAACTTTTACAAGCATTAGCTCTTTATTTCACAGTTTTTGGACTTTCCTATCGAGAATTGCAATAGAAAACTCATCGTATATCAGATCTAGATTCACTTCTATTTCTTCCTGGTTTACGACGTGACTTGGATCGAAAATATATTTTCGAAGCATTGAAACATGGAACACGTCATAAATTCCTTCTAACTTTAGCGATAATGCCAATTTGTAGGCAACTTTTCCGATTCGTTCGAGAATTTCATACGGTCCAATATATCTAGGCCGCAACTTTCCTTTCTTTTTGAATCGCACAATGCCTCTTGTAGGGGATATTTTCAGGAATGCTTTATCTCTTACTTGAAATTGCAAATCTTTTTTTTCTTTTATCTGCATATATTTTATGTCAATCTTGGGCCCATTTCATTCTTTATCTTACTTTATCAATATCCTCAACAGTTTTCTGTATAATTTCTGGGCCCAAAATCTTTCTTTCACTAATTTCTGGGCCCAAAATCGTTTGAGACTATCTAACGAATCTCTTACATTAAACGGATCTTCATGAGGTATTCCCCTAATCCCTCCTCCCTTTTCTTTCAGTAGCCCTCTCCTTCTTACCTTTTCTTTTTAGTTTTTTTTTTTACTTTTTAATTTCTTTATTTTTCTTGTTTTTTTTAAAATATACATTTATTTATTTTAATTACTTTTTTTATCTAATATCTCATGCACTGTGCTCAATAATTATTTTTTAAATTAAACATATACCCTAAGGGCATCTTCAGTGCAGGTAACATTTTTAAGATACAAATTGCTCCCAAATCACCGCATATAAAAAGTTACCAAATCCACTGAATTGTTATCCAAACCTCCACAACGCATCTAGGTACAATTGTTATGTTCTGTTGTTCCAGTATTATATCAATTATTTTATTTACATATTTTGAATTTATTTAAAAAAACGTTTATGATTTTCATTATATATATTACTTTGATAAGTCTCAAATATTACACATTTATTATCTGTATTTCTATTTATTTGAGACTTAAATCATTATCTTTTTGTTAATTGCAGGAATAATATGAAGATGGAAGGTGTGAAAAACATGAATGGAATAATGCTGCAAATATGGAAGGAAAATTATCAAGATATGGAATAATGATGAACTATCGATTTTGAGGAAGGAATCCGCGATCACAAATGCCAAATCACGATATGATACTTAATGATGGAGGAAACGTTATGCCTATATAAGTTGTGTCATATTATTCTGAAAGGGGCATCCCGTTCTGTACTGAGATAATTATATTTTTTAGTTTAATAGTTAGTTTATTGTATTTTAATAATCGCTTGTATTGATATGAGTGAATAAGTTATTTTCCGGAATGAAATCACATTAGTTTCGATATGCCCATACCGTGAGATCAAATTGCTTTATACAAATTCACATGCTTGTACCTTTTTATGCTCCGAGATAGCAGGATTATGTTCTTGATTAATTAGTTGTGTAGTGCGCAATATACAATTGATTAGTTAAGGTCTAAAACCAAGTAGAATCGATAGATCTGTAATTGTCGAATTGATTTTATAAGTGGTAGAATTGACTTTCTTTGTCAATGGGCATATGGGGATATTGTGGGCATACGGGTCCGTATGCCTATAATATAATTGGGTTTCTCTATTTCTTAAAGTTATTGATTAATTAAATCTGTTAAGGGTTCTTGCGGGTTGTTAATTGATAAGAAAACGAATAATAAGGGTTCTTTTATTCGATAACACTTAAGGAGAAATGAGGAATGCGTCAGCGGGTTCCGGTATTCCATAACTGGTTTATTTGATTGTGTGGATATTATTTTTGCATCAACGATCGACGTGGGCATACCGTTATGACTTTGTGATTTCATCCAGATTATTTATTATTGATTTATTTACTTCTTATTTTCAGTTTTAGATTAAACTCTCTCCCTCAAAACCCCTAAAGTTACAGCAGATAGAAGGATTACATCGTTCCCTGAGGATTCGACCTGTGCTTTCCACATACTACACCCATTTGGGCATTCGGAAGAATAGATTTATTTTGAGCGCGTGACGACAGCGCATCAAAATTGGCGCCGTTGCCGGGGAACGGCATTAGTAATTTTTCTTTCTATCCATTTGCTTTGTTTTCCTTTTCTATTTTTTTTCTTTCTTCTCTCGCAGGTTAGTCTGTTGAAAGGACAGTGAAAAGATTGAGGAAAAAATGGAGAAGGCGTGACAAACATTTGTGTCTACTTTTTACCCCATTTCAAAATCAGAAAAAAAAAGATGGCAGTTGAAAATCGTACTCTCAGGGAGTTAGCATTTTCTTATTATGAAAACTTGCAATTGTGCATAACCTTGCCCAAAATTACTGAGCAGTTTGAACTTGATCATGATTTTATTCAAATATTGCCTAAATTTCATGGTTTACATGGTGATGATCCACATAAACATTTGAGATACTTTTAATTTGTTTGTTCATCTATTCATGCACAAGGGAGCATGGCTGAATATATTAAATTACAAGCATTTCCATTTTCATTACAAAATGGTGCTAGAGATTGGTTATTTAGCTTAAAACCTTGTTCTGTAACTAATTGGAAAGAGATGAAAACAAAGTTTCTGGAAAAATACTTTCCTTCATATAAGATGGCAATCATAAGGAAAGAAATTTGTGGAATTAAACAAGAGATTGGTGAATCATTTCATATTTATTGGGAACGATTTCTAAGATTATGTTCTATATGCCCAAATCATCAAATACCTAATCATATGCTAATATTGTATTTTTATGAAGGACTTGTGCCTTTTAACAGGAGCATGATTGATGCAGCAAGTGGAGGTGCTTTGATGAACAAAACTCCAGAAGAAGCTGTGAACTTAATATTTATCATTGCCGACAATGATCAACAATTCGCGATGGAGATAGCCACAGAAGAGCTCAGATTGGATAGTATGTTCATGGAGATGGGCACACGGACAATTCAACAAGGCCATGGAAGCCTGAGTTATGAGCAACATGGCATACCACCACAAGGCCAATATTGGGTACACAAATCCCAATCGGCACCAAGCAGTTCCTTAGAAGAAATTGTTGTTGAATTGGCCCAAAACAACCTCGAGTTTCAAAAAGAAATGCGAGCATTTCAACAAGAAACTCGAGTGGGGTTTGATAATGTGCAAGCACAAATAGTGAAAATGGGTCATGTCATTTCTAGATTGGAGACGGTGTTTAGTATGTATTTGTGTTGTTTTATTGCATAGTTTTGCATATTCTGTAAGTTATTTTCTAGTTTTTGTTCTCGTTTATTTCGTGTTTTCGTGTGAATTTCTTCACTGGTTGCTTTTATGGTGGATTATGCCAAGTTTTGAAAAACTTGAGCTTTTGTTCGGAAAATCTCAATTTTTAGGTACTAAGGTGGCGTGGAGCGAAGATGGGTCGGAAAAGATAAATCCGTGAGAAAGGTGAACCCCGCGGACGCGCAAGCCCCGCGGCCGCGCAACTTCAAGTGCCCAAGACCCCGCGGGCGCGGGAGCCCCGCGAGCGCGCGGCATTCTTGAACCCCGCGGGCGCGCGACGCCGCGCGGGCGCGCGGGCTGGCGTCTCCCTCTCGATCAGCGCCTTGTTGGCACTTGTTTTTCCCTTCTCCCTCTTGGCATCTTGGACCCAATGAGTGCCCTTCATCATTCATTCCTTTTGCATGAGGATTCTAGAGCTTGGAGTCAATCTAATCTAAAAACTAGGATAATAGGTATTTATTTAACCTAACCCTAGCTTTGTGGACTTTTCCTCCACAAAATCCTCCTCCCAAATCTCTCACATTTAATGTCCATCACTATCACCTTACCACCACCTTTCCTCTCTCCTCTCATCAATCATCTCACCATTGCCTCTCTCTCTCCCTTACGATCTTCTCTCTCTCTCTCTTATGAAATTGGATTTTTGGATCAAAAAGGGGGACACCATCAATCATTGGAGGCACTTCTCTTTTTGGATACACATTGACTACCATTCAAGACTTCATCTTCTTCACCCACCCTCCTCCATTTTTTTCTCTACACTACCTTCACCATTTTCTTCACTCTTCCATACTCTACACACCATTTTTCACCATCATTTCACCACCATTTTCCACTAAAGAGAAGAGGAGAAAGAGGAGAGCAAGGAAACCAAGCCAAGAAGGAAAGAAAGGGAACGAGAAGACCAACGACGAGCTCACGTGGAAGCTAAGCTAGGAGGAGGTTTCTTGTGCACTTTCTTGTATTTCTTGGATGTTTTTGTGGGATTTGTTCCAAACTCTTGAAGGATATATAATATTGTAGAAGTTGTGTTCATTTACATTTGATTTATGAAATGGAGTTCTTCTATGATGTTTATGTTGTTTTGAGCATGTTTAGTGGCTAATCTCCCTATTAGGGGGAGAGGATCGATTTGGTTGTGATCTATGCTTGTTTATGTTGGTTGTTGTTGTTGGAATTGTTCTTATTTATGTTTAAGTGCTTGATCATCACTTGAGCATTGGTAGGATTTAGGGGATTTCTTGATTGTGAACCTAACTCCGGATTTAATTCCTTCGATACTAGGTGCATGGGCTCCTAAACCTAGTTTGTTTGTCTCATTTTGCATGGTATAGCTAAGAGAGGTTTAACAGATATCCGTGACTTTAATAGACGTTAAACTAATTGGATGGGTCTACCATACTTGTGAGATTTGCATTATCAACTCAAATAAAGCATAGTAATCAACCATTGAGAGAATCTACACCCTAATACCTTAATCAACTTAATTCCTCTAATCTTCATTTCCATTTTCTTGCATTTAAATCGTTATTGTTTGTTTTGTTGATTGTTCATTTAAATTCTAGTTTAAATCTCCAAAATCTCTTGATTAGAATGTTTAGATTGCATTTTAGTTGTTTTGTCGAAAGCATGTGTAGCCTATAGACAGTTCTTTCTCATAGAGTCTTCCTTGAGAGATCGACTCGGGGTAAGCTCGTCGCTCCTACAATTGACCCCGTCCAATTGCGGGTGTGGTCCTAAGTAGTGTCTAGCGAGCATAAACCGGAAATTATAAGTGTAAATTTGGACCTAACAGACGGCGATCTGCAAGCGAAAAGAGTTACCTGATGTTGACAAAATAGATTATATGCCCAAGGTGGTCAATATGCCCGATCCTGATATTCAAGAGACATCCGATATGCCCACAATTAAAGCTAAAAAATTGAGGTATGTGCTAAATCAATTAAACCTAATGTTGTACTAATTCCTCATTTTCCTAGCAGGTTTGTTGAAAATAAAATGGAACTTGAAAAGGAAATGAAACCTCCAGTTGAAAAATTGATTTTGAAAGCTTTTGTGGATGACACGTTTGAATGGGGATTAATCAAGAGAAAGGTTAATAACAATGCACCGGATGATATTAATGAGAATTTCAAAGATGCCATCAAAAAAGCATATGCCCCTAAGAAGACATCGTCCATATGCCCATTTGCATACAATTGTATACCACTTAAAGAGTGTAACAAATGGCATGGTGGAGATACCCCACCTCTCGTTCCAACATGTTTCTGAGATCCAAAGTCTAGCCAAAGACTATAAATGAAGGCGCTATTGGGAGGCAACCCATCGTTTTTTTTTCTTCTCTCTTCATTTTCACATTTTTGGTTATTTATTTTTAATAAAAGCCCTTTCCGCATTTCACAACATTTTGTAGGTTGAATTTCAAAATGGGCATTTGGATTGAATGGAGGCCATCTTCGCCATGTATCTCTCCAACTCCAACTCCAGTTTCTACCCAATTGAAGGACGGTTATTTCCTTTATTATTTTTTATTTTATTTTAATATTTTTATCGAGTCTTGTTTAGTTTTCTTCCTTCTCTTATTTATTTGTACATGGAGGACCATGATAATTTTTAAGTGTGGGGAGGGAGAACTTCATTTGTTTTTGTGTTTTTTTTTTAAATTTATTTTGAGTCAATTTAATTGCCAAATTGTGAAATTGTAATTTTTAATTGAATTAAGATTAGAGTTGGTTATGGATTGAATGGTTGAAATTTTTTGTTTTCTTCACATGATAATCGGTATGATGAACTTTCAAATAGCTGAAAACCAGTGAGATTTGAGCCTTAAGAGATTGATTCATTTTAAAATCTCAATTCTTTTCAAGTGTGATTTTCTTCCCGAGTTTGTTTTTCTCTAGAATTTGCTTTCATTCTTATTCAAGACCACATTGACATTATGCATGTATTCATATGATAAAGGCACATTTTTTTCTTTATAGCCACATCAAGCCTAAAGAGCCTACCCAGTTATTGATTATCATTTTGTGAGCCCCTTTGAGCTTTATATGAGCCAATTTGTTCAAATACCTACAAAAATTCTCTGCCACATAGAAAATATAACTTGTCCTTAATCATAGAAATGGTGGAGTTTTGTTTATTTTGAGAAGAAGATAAAAAAAAATCGATGTGTTAGAAAAAAAAAGGTATTTATGTGGGGTATTTGTTTGTAATAGAAAAGAAAAAAAATCATCTTTTGAATACGAAAAGAAAAAAAGAAAAAATGTCGATTGAAATGTGGCATTGTGAAATATTGGGCATATGGAAAATAAGGCATATGAAGTCATTTGGGCATATTAGAAATTGTGTTGGGTTTTGATTTGATTGATTCAGCGTATAACTCCGACCATTTTCTATGATGTTAGCCTAGTTCCAAAATATTTCCAACCCGTTAACCTGGCCCCATTACAACCAAAATCAAGTCCTTTTGATGATTACATGTCATATGACTATAGTGGTGGCGAAAAGAGAATGTTTGCAAACTTATGATTGATAACAACTTGCGGAATGATTTATTTGAGAGCAAACACGTTCCATTATTAAACACTTGAGAGTTGTGATATTTGTGTGATTCCTATTGATATTTGACTATTTTGACTGATTAGATGGAAAATGCATTAATTTTTAGATTGAGGAATGATGGTTGATAATTCTAATTTTGATTTAATTGATTCACAAGTTTATGATTGGCAATTGAATTAGCGTCCTTTTATTTTTCATTTATTTCTCATTTTCTGTCTTTCGTTCGTTTCTTTCTTTCTTTCCTTTTCTTTGTGTTCTTCATACTTGGGGCAAGCATGAGTTTAAGTGTGGGGAGATGATAAGTCTCAAATATTACACATTTATTATCTGTATTTCTATTTATTTGAGACTTAAATCATTATCTTTTTGTTAATTGCAGGAATAATATGAAGATGGAAGGTGTGAAAAACATGAATGGAATAATGCTGCAAATATGGAAGGAAAATTATCAAGATATGGAATAATGATGAACTATCGATTTTGAGGAAGGAATCCGCGATCACAAATGCCAAATCACGATATGATACTTAATGATGGAGGAAACGTTATGCCTATATAAGTTGTGTCATATTATTCTGAAAGGGGCATCCCGTTCTGTACTGAGATAATTATATTTTTTAGTTTAATAGTTAGTTTATTGTATTTTAATAATCGCTTGTATTGATATGAGTGAATAAGTTATTTTCCGGAATGAAATCACATTAGTTTCGATATGCCCATATCGTGAGATCAAATTGCTTTATACAAATTCACATGCTTGTACCTTTTTATGCTCCGAGATAGCAGGATTATGTTCTTGATTAATTAGTTGTGTAGTGCGCAATATACAATTGATTAGTTAAGGTCTAAAACCAAGTAGAATCGATAGATCTGTAATTGTCGAATTGATTTTATAAGTGGTAGAATTGACTTTCTTTGTCAATGGGCATATGGGGATATTGTGGGCATACGAGTCCGTATGCCTATAATATAATTGGGTTTCTCTATTTCTTAAAGCTATTGATTAATTAAATCTGTTAAGGGTTCTTGCGGGTTGTTAATTGATAAGAAAACGAATAATAAGGGTTCTTTTATTCGATAACACTTAAGGAGAAATGAGGAATGCGTCAGCGGGTTCCGGTATTCCATAACTGGTTTATTTGATTGTGTGGATATTATTTTTGCATCAATGATCGACGTGGGCATACCGTTATGACTTTGTGATTTCATCCAGATTATTTATTATTGATTTATTTACTTCTTATTTTCAGTTTTAGATTAAACTCTCTCTCTCAAAACCCCCAAAGTTACAGCAGATAGAAGGATTACACCGTTCCCTGAGGATTCGACATGTGCTTTCCACATACTACACCCATTTGGGCATTCGGAAGAACAGATTTATTTTGAGCGCGTGACGACAGCGCATCATACTTTAATATGACAATGTTTTTAAGTAAAGTTATTTTAAATACTAATTTGAAAATTTAATTTATTTAAACACAAATTTATTGTATCGAATATTTTTTTAACTACTCATTCATAATTGACTACACATGACTACACGTCACTATTGTACCTAATTTACATTTGTAATTTATTAAAAATTTTATTATAATTTTTATTATATAATTACTTCAATAATAATAATAAATTTTTTAATAAATAAATTACCTCTCCTTTATATTTGTATAAACCATTTAATATTTATTTAATCATACAAAAATGAGATATATATGTGTGTGTGTGTGTGTGTTAGTTGTAATCTAATCATATTTTGATTAATTTATGCAAATGATCACACAATAATATTATTTGTAAATAATTTCTTTTTATTTGTAAAAAGTATTATTGTAGGTATGAGAATTTTATTTTTCAAAATGTACGTTACTACTCCAAACCTACCTCTTTTTAGACAATCTATACATATATTAAAGTAAACTCGCAGGGGCAAAATTGTCATAAAAATAAATTAATTAAGACTATATATAAAATAATTGTTTGCCAAAGATTGTAAAAGCAAACTTGTGGCGTAGTTGGTTGGGGTTCGTTAATGCACCTATGAGCATGCCAGTTTGAATCCTCCTAAAGCATCTACACACAATTTATTATTATTTTTCCTACACAAGCACAATCAATTTTTTCCACTTTTTAGATTTTTGTTTAATTAAAAAAAATCATTAAAACTTAATAAAAATACCCATAAAAAATAATTTTATTTTTAATTTTTTTAATTATACTACTACTTATGATGTAAACATTTATATTTTTAACTTTTTAGAATTTTTTAAATAAATAAATATTACCAAACATACATCGATAATAATTAACAACCATTCTCATCTTTAATTTTTATATTTTCTAAAATATATAATATCACCAAAACATAACAAAATATTCCTATGGAAGTTTTTTTTTTTAATTCTAATACTACTTATGGTGTAAACATTCATATTTTAAAGTTTTTACATTTTGTTAAAAAATATATCACCAAAACTTGAATAGATAGCCATTGACTACAACCATTCACATCTTAATTTTTTAGATTTTCTAAAAAATATATATATCACTAGAACGTAACAAAATGGCCATAAAAAATATTTGAATTTTCAATTTTTTTTTATATTTTTAATACTACTTTGGTGTGCTCAAATGACTTATAATATAACTAACGGACGCTTTGAATGGAAACCATTCAATTTTTTTTTAATTATAATACTACTCATGGTGTAAACAAAGGGATATGAACATGGCTGCGGGTTACCTTCGACATAAAAAAAGGGAGGGGGGCGACATGAGCTTTTAATGAAAAAAAAAGATAAAAGAAATTAGTTCATATAAAACAAAATAAGAAAAAATTGAAATTTAATATATGTGTGTATGTCTATTCTAATTAATATACTTCTTATGGTATGCATGAAATTTTCAGTTACATTTTATGCAATACTCCATACAGACATTGCACAATTAAAGTTATTAATTTTTCAAAAAGTGTCACTTATGATTCTATCTGCTTTCAAAGGGGCTTATAATTAGTCCATATTAAACAAAATAAGAAAAAATTGAAATTTAGAACAATATATGTATATATATATATATAAAATTCTAATTAATATACTTCTTATGGTGTGCATGAAATTATCTGTTACATTTTATGCAACACTTCATACAGACACTACACAATTAAAGTTATTAATTTTCTACAAAGTGTCACTTATGATTCTATCTTCTTTTAAAGTGGCTTATAATTAATGAGAACTTTTAATGGCAGACACAAAAATTGAAGGGAAAAAAAAGAACACCCAAGAAATAAAACTGATAAAAGGGTAGAAATATAATAATAATAATAATAATAATAATAATAATAATAATAATAATAATATATAACACTTATGCCATTTAATAATAAATTATTATATTATTATTATTATTATAAGAAATCTATTTATTTGAATTTAATTATGTGTTACCGCATAAAATATATAAAATAAAGAAATTATTCAAATTTCTCTATGGAAAATAACAAATTCAGTTTAAAATCATAAAAAATATTTTAAACGTGCTCATAATATATTCAAAAAATTACAAATAAATTGTGATACATGTAAGCTATTATTTGATGAATTTATAGTTATTTCTTCTTATATATTGATACTATTACAACCAACATTTTAATTATCATTAAACTTTAAACTTAAAATGTGTAAATCGATTTCCATACATTGTACGAAAGTTATACTAGTTTGAATTAAAGCAAAAAAAAAATGTGCAACTTCATCTACAAGACACAAGGCACCGTCTCACGGACAGAAAGAAAAGGAAAAGAGGAGTAAAATTAAAAAGAAGAGGGAAATTTTATAAAAAAAAAGGGAGAAATGGGTTGGGCTAGGGGTGAGTATTCGATCTATTCAGTCTATTTCGGCCTAAATATTATAAAATCGAATAGATCGAATTAATAAATATTTAGAATCGAACCGAACCGAATTAAGGGTGATAACCGAATCGTCTAGTCTGATTTTTATTTTATTTTATTTATTTTGAATTGTTTGACTAATTGTGGAAATAATAGCTTAAATAATAAACAAATTCCACAAATCTATAAGTAGCATCATAAATAAATATTTATAACTAATATATAAAATTAAACCAACAAATAACAATATAAATATATAAATTATTGAACAAATAATAATTAAAAAATAATAAATTAATAATGACTGAAAAGACTCGGTCTATTTGATCTGTTTGGTCCGTTGTCTGTCGGACCGAACTGAATAAAAAATCGAAATTTTTTCAAAAAAAGAACCGAACAAGATTGAAAAATCAAAATAACTGAACCGAATAGACCAAAATCTGTTCAGCTCGGTTCGATTTTTTTATTTTTTCAATTTTTTGCCCATCCCTAATTGGGACTACAATTGCAGACGTGGGGTTCGCCCCCAGGCCCCAGCCCACCCATTCTCCCAATAAAAGCCAAGCGCAAGTCAAAATTTTTTAAAATGTCTACTATGTTCTTCACTTCCAAATACCGAGCAATGTTTTTAAAATCGGATCGGACATCGAACCGGTGAATTTACCGGATCACCGGATTACTAGTTCGACCAATCGAATCATTCTAAAAAAATCGAATAACCCGATATATTATATATATATATAATAAAATTATATAAATGAGTATCATGACAAATATATTAAATAAGTTTAAAAATACACAATTTATATCAATGCAAAAAAAATAAAATGTTTAATTTATTGATAGTTGTTGCATAAGTTAAGTAGTTAAAAGTATAAATTTATAAAAATATATATTGAACATCAAATACTAGATTTTTAAAAAAATATATAATCAAATGTCAAATAATTAAATATTAATTTTAATTACAAATAATACTACATGATAACAATGAAAAATATTGCCAATCATTATTTCACAACCCACTACTTTAGATATTAGATCTTATCTTCATTTATTTTAATTTAAAAAATATTAAATTAGATATTGTTAAATATTGATTTTAATTATATGGTAAACATTGATTTTAATTAAAATGAAGACTAGTTATTTTAAATTTGTGCATATATATATTATTATATTCAAATAATAACATAAGGAGTGTGTTGGCCCAATTGGTTGAATTTTTTGGAGGTCTTGGGTTCGAATTCTTTCAGTCACATGTTGAAAGAATTGAATTAAATTTGCAGAATTATAAAAAAAATGGACTAGCTCACCGGTTTTTGATCGGATCACACTGGGTTAAGTCTGACCCGCAATACACACACAACCGGATCGGACTAATGGCCGGTTCGCCTGATTTTCTAAACTCATACTGAGAGTGATTTTTCTTATCAATATTTTTAAATGTTACAAGGTATCAATGTTGCTACCATATAACATTTTAGCAAATGATCCCTAATTTCCACATTGCAAATATTATTCATGTATTGAGTAATATTTATTGCCAACTAAAAATTGTACCACTTATTGGAAGTGCCCTAAAATGAAATTAGTGAATTATAAAATTAAATTGAATTAATTTTTTTATCCAACGTCTGGTGTAGTGCACTCGCCCGATGCTAAAGCGCGGGCTCGTGCACTACGCTAGATAATTATATATTTGAAATAAATATATATTATAAAATGGAATAGTGAACCCTAAAATTAAATTGAATTAATTTAATTTTTTGAATTAAATTAAATCTTTATCCTATGTCACGAAAATTGTTCTCAGTCAATGCTAACACGTGGACGCATGCACTATACTCGATAATAAAATGGGGTGAGATATATAATTTTTGAAAAAATAAAATAAAAACTGATTAATGAAACAAAAAACAAAAAACTAGTGCGGCGAGAGCTGGGCCTGAGCTTGATTGGGGAGTGGGCCTGGGTGGGTTTTGTGTTATTTTGAGTAGAGTAATTCTATTCACAACCCCCACTTTTTTTTTTCACAACTCCCAAAATTAATTTAAATATAAATATGTTTTTGAATAGAATAATTTATTCATACAACCCCCTTAATACTTTTTAGGGAAATAAAACCCCCAATACTTAAAAACCCTAAGAAATAAATTATTGTTTCTTTAATAACCCCACCCGCCTCCTCCTCCTTTTTTCATAACCCCATTACATTCATTTCGATAAAACACAAACTGTGATTTTTTTTTTTGCATCAACTAAATTTGTTTGCCCCTAATTCTTATTGATTAAAGATATTTGTTTTTTTATAGAAACTTTAATTTTATTATTGCGTCCAAATACTAGAATTTAATTTTATTTACAACATAATTTTTGTGTATAGAGAGGAGATCTGTCATTTTTTTTAATCACATATTCTCTACATCAAGAGTTATCTAGAAACAAGATTTTCCAAAATGGTTGTTGAACATTTTTCATTTAATCTTGTTGAGTTTTAATATCAAGTTTTTTGCTTCAATTTTTTTGTAATTAAATTCGTGGAAATAAAACATGTTGGATTTTAACGCAAACAAACTATATTGGTCGAGGGAAAATAGATTGTACCTATCATAGTCTGTGAATATCAAAGATGCATATAATTTTTTCTGATGAAATACTTATACTTACATCCAAAAAGAATGAAGCAACATAATGTCAAAAAAAATAAAAATAAAAATGAAGCAATATTTTTTTTTCATTTTTCTTTTATTAATAAGGGCAGGGTCAGGGACAAGGTTTGAAAATAAAATAAAATAAAGAAGGACGGGGTTATGATTTAATTTGCTTTTAGATTTTTTTAGTATTGAGGGTTTCAGGTGTCAATTGGTCAATTAAGAATATTTATATTTATATTAATTTTGAGAATTATAAAGAGAAAAATGAGGGCCGTGAATAGAATTACCTTTTTAAGTGAATTTTGATTTGGTTTGGCCCTCTAACTGACTGTGATCCATTGAACGGTATAATACAAAATTTTATCATTTATTTATTTACACATTAAAATTTCATGGTAGAAAAAATAAATAATAAGAAATTAAACGAGGCAGTGCCAGCGAGACATTGAAGGGTATTCTGGTAATTCACAGAAGGAAAAAAACCAAATGAAAAATGACAGCGAAACCCCATTTATAAAGCCCAAACCCTAATTCACATACTTCTTTACTGCTCTCTCAACAGAAGAAAAGAAACTAATCCGGCGCAGCGGCGGCCTCCTCTTTCTCTTACAGGTTCACCTTTTCGTCTAACATCGCTAATGTATATCGCATTTCATCTTGCTTGTGTTGGTAAATTGAATCGTATTTTTTCGACGTTTGATCTTTTGTCTTCGATTGTGGATTCCCTTATATTTGATTTGGAATAGGTTAGCCGATATCTGATTTTGCTTCTCATTATCATGAATGAAATATCAGATTTAAACAGACTGGGGGAGCTATAGTATACTGTAATGTTTTTTTTTTTTTTTTTTTTAATATTTGACCGTATTCGAGTAGAGTCCACGATTAGATTTTTGCTAGTTAGAGATGCATGTACACTGACTTGTGGATTTGGAATTTTCGCTAATGCATCTGATTTGTTGAGAAGCCAAATCGCCTAGATGTGTTGTTAAGGAACTTATTTTTGCATCTGTTTTCTCATGAGGCATGAAAGTGTTTGGTATGTGTGTAAATCATGTTTTTTCCATCTGATTCTCGTGAGGATGCAATTTAATGCAAATATGTCATAAACTCATGCATGTTGAATCCTATTGTGCCTTACTTCCATTATTAGTGTTCTGTTGTATGCACCTTATAGCTGGAAAAGTGCATTATATGTAGTTTCCTTAAGCACTTGCATAATAAAATTGTGTTTGGGAACCTTAATATTTTTTCATGCCTACTGATGTTTGCTGCTATTATTTCCAACCAGGTAGCCTCAGAAGATGGTGAGAGTAAGTGTTCTGAATGACGCCCTGAAGAGCATGTATAATGCTGAAAAAAGGGGGAAACGTCAGGTCATGATCAGGCCTTCTTCAAAGGTCATCATCAAGTTCCTTTTGGTTATGCAGAAGCACGGTATGCCTACTTTACTTTTTTGTATCACAAGTTTTTCTTTAGAATTGTTTCCAGTTTTGCTTAATATTTTGTTTTTTGCTGTCTGTGTTTCAGGATACATTGGTGAGTTTGAGTATGTTGATGACCACAGGTCTGGAAAAATTGTGGTTGAATTGAATGGAAGGCTAAACAAGTGTGGTGTCATTAGCCCTCGCTTTGATGTTGGTGTCAAGGAAATTGAGCCTTGGACTGCGAGACTGCTTCCATCAAGACAGGTAGAAAAATAGTTACAAATCCATTTCAGTTTATTCATCTAAAAATTCGACTCATTATCTCTTTATGATTGTCTGATTTATCTTATGTGATACTCGTAGAACTGTTATTTTAGGGCTTGTTTCTTTAGGCACTATCAAAATCATTAATCACATGATGCATCATATAAATGAAATAAATATTGTTCAAATTTATTACATTAGAAGCACAAAGAATAAGATTAAATTTAGCATACTGCAAATGAGGCATTACATTATATGAAAAAATATTGGTAAAATATTGAGTACATTAAAAATACTGCATACTGTATTCATCCATGGTAACTTTCATTAAGCTAATCACAACCTAACTCATGTAGTTTTTATTTATTTCAGATATGAATTTTTTAATGTTACAGTCTGAACTTCTAATAAAATTATGGATGCTTGTTTGATGGCCAAAACCCTTCCCCTGATGTTAGTTTCTCTAGAAGTTTTCTCTCTGCGCCTCTGTTGCTTCTTTTAGACTATTGTTTGAATTGTGGTTAATTTTGCAGTTTGTTTGTCTTAACTAGTGGGCATGAGTTGATGGGTTCTCCTTAACCGATCATTTATGGGATATTTGTAGCTGAAACAGCTTTAAAATCCTCTGCATTGTATTGCTGATGTAGTTGTCAAATATTTTTATTTTAAGTGGAAAAAGGCTGGATTTTGTTTAACATGAAAGTTAATGACCTTTCCTGGTTATTATTTGTAAAAGATGATTATTTAACAATATTTATTGCTCGGTTTGCAGTTTGGTTATATTGTGTTGACTACTTCTGCTGGTATCATGGATCACGAAGAAGCTCGCAGGAAAAATGTTGGAGGTAAAGTACTGGGGTTCTTCTATTAAGCGGGTCCTGAGGGTTCTGTTGTCATACGGTCACATGCCTGGCCCCCTTTTTCAACTCTATCAGTAGTGAGTTTAATGTTGAAGTTGCGTCGTCTTCCGTGCAGCTTTTTTTGGCTTCATGAATTGTGAAACATTTGAGGATTGTAGTCTTTAGAAATTTTGGTGATCATTTTATACCTGCTGATTTGACTTTAATGTTTAAGATTATTTTATATTGTGACGCTTTGCTTTAGTTATAAAACCATCTGCCTTAATATGTGAGATATGTGCCTTGCTTAATTTGTTTGCTTCACCTGGCTGTTCTTTGTTTGCTGCACAATAATTGGGCTACTTAGTTTTAGCCAGGCTAGAAATGGTTTTTGTTGCTTGAATTATAGTTTCAGATATTCCGCATAACGGTTGACATACTGTCCATGGTACATCCCCATTTTATGTCTTACTTTTGAGGGTGCATTGAAATTCTGTTTTATCACCATTCGATTGGATTGCACACGCCAACATAATGATCTCTATGCATATGGAATTCCATAAAAAATAGTGAAAGGACCCTTTTCCATAAACAAGATGAGAAAGCTTATGACACGTGATATTATGTAGATAAAGCATATCTTGACAATATCTATTCTACTTTCTGAGTGTGTTGTGTTTATGGATTATGCCATTTATGCGTGTCATGTCTATTTTACCCGTTGTGCCAATGTACAAATCCATTTATTTTAATTAGCATGATGATTTTTGCCAGGATCTTTTATTTTCTTTCTGTAATAATTTAAGTGTGACGGACCTTAAAAATATCGTTTACATATTGGCGTCATAACTAAATTTGTAATTTTTTATACCTAGAGGAACTTGTATGGTTTATAAATTCCGATGTTACTTTATGAATAAATCGATTAAACGAGTTGTATATATTATGTTCCAACTAATATGTATTTGAATTGATACAAATGGAAATTAAAGACACGTATGAATGTAAAGGATAATGAAGAGGAAAGCATTAAGCATGTTTAAAATATATAATCAATTGATGTGGGAGGCTGGGGACAGAGACAATTTGCGTAAACACATCTATCTCCTAGTTAACGTTATCATGTATCTGCCAAACTCTCTTTTCCTTCGCTGTTTTGATCATCTGATGTCATTTTATTACCAGAATATTCTTATTTATTACGTGTACACAAATTACATCACTACAATACAAATGGTAATATAATATATGTTCTCACGACAAAAAATGAAAAATAATAATATCCGTAAACGTGATCATGATATATGATTAAATTCAAACAGCCTCTGTTCTGATCACAAATGATCTTGCAGAACTTCAATTTCGATGAGCAAATTATCTCCCTCATTAGGCCTGCAAAAGAACATATATCGTACGTTCGAGTTGCCCTTTAATCATCTCACTTTGCGGCTGTTATCTAGTCCCACTTTAATCCCTTGTCTAGGTATAGTCGGTTCCTCCCGTGTTGAACTTGATAGAGTAATTGGCCGAGTATTCATCTCACTATATTTTAATTGTAGATTCTTCAAGAACGACTTTGGAAAGAAAATGTTTTGCTGTCAGATTAGTCACATTAAAATTTGTGTGTACATTTTATATTTATATTGTTGGGGATGAGTCCTGTATTACATCGTTTGATGGGTAAGATCCATCATATATAAAATATTCATACTCAAATTCAAACGCTAATAAAATTATAAATATGTCACCGTATATGTAATTAGGTATGGAAATTAGTACATATAATCTTACAAATTTTATATCGCGAGAGATGACCCAAGACATGTTATTGTGATTGTTGGATCGTATACCATAAATATATATATATTTGGTGTACCAAATTGTAGTAAAATTGTAGCACATTTATATATATATAATACGCTGGAGAGCTAATTTGGTATGAAAGTATGTGAGTGTCCATGAAGTTGAAGTGATGCGAACGAGGGTGTGATGACCTTTCAAGCCACCGCAAAACTATAATAGAAAAGTAGAAAGTGAGTAAAGCAAATCCAACAGTAGCACTACATGCATATATATAATCTTGTTGGATAGCACCTTCTATATATTTACACACACACACACATTGTGTTATATTAAAAACTTTGTCTATATCATAATGATACATGTCCTCTTTCCATGGTTAATTGAGACATCAGCCGTCTACCTTGACTTTCTGTTTTCAGACAATTCTATCCACCTCCTCAAAATAGTCTCATAAACTCCAACTCTCATCGATCTATTTCACAAAGAATCTTCAAAATTGCCAGACTACATGATTTATTTCAATGATTACCATCAATCATATGATCAAACTAGCTAGTGGCTCTTGATTAATCATTTTGGACCGTCAATTCATTAAGAATATGAATGCCCCACTCGAATTTGCCTTTACATTGTGTGTTTGTATACAGCGCGCGCGCACACACATATATGGCATATATTTTGTAACATTTCTTGATGCACTAAATAAATATATGTTACATTAATTATTAATAACACAGTAGCTAGATATATAGATTGGTACAAAGGGTTACTGCATGAGCTTATTCGCTTATTGGGAGCTGAATAGCTCACTCTACTTCTAAAAATATAATAGTCAAACCAAACTACTCCATACTTAATATCACAGTGACACAAACACAGCATAGTGCACGGACAAGCTAGCTAGCTAGTAGTAGTACCATGTAACTGCTGGAACCCTAAATCTATACAAAAAGTTAATTAGAACCTGCAGGTGGTATATATATAGAGCTGAGAGCTTCAATTCCTTCAGACATGCACCTAGCTAGCTCGCTAGGTGGTATATATGGACATATCCGAATCCGATCGGTCCTCAGTTATGATATATAATCTAAATGAATGAAAGTGTGTTGTTAAAAGGTGGGAAAGAATTGTAGTGGTCAGTGATGTCTGCATCGACGGACCAGATTGAGTGATCATGAGGGGAAAAATCCCATACGGGAGAGTAAGAGTTGAAATTACTGCCGCAGCTTGCTTCCGACAGCTCTATGTCTTTCCATATCTCATCCATGGAGTAAACTTTGTCAACCTGATCAGCGGCTGCCGGAGCACTACCCATCCCGTTCCCGCCAGTATCGTAGAAGCTTCGCCCTGCAGTGGCGGTGGAGGAGGAGGAGGAGGAGGAGGAGGAGGAGATGGATGATGATGATGATGATGAGGACTCATGATCTACAGGATTATTAATATTAATATTTCCCTTCTTCTTCTCTTGAGCCTCCTTCCTCATGTGTGTTCTCCAGTAGTTCTTGATCTCGTTGTCGGTGCGGCCAGGTATTTTCCGAGCAATTCTCGACCACCTACAACGGAACAGCCAGCAACATATATATATAATTACATATGTATATATATGATGATTAATTATATTATTGATGGGTACGTACCTGTTTCCCCATTTGGTGTGAAGGTCAAGAACAAGTCGCTCTTCGTGGGGGGTCATCTTGCCTCTTTTGAGGCCAGGATGAAGATAATTAACCCAACGAAGCCTGCAACTTTTGCCTGTTCTTTTCAAACCTACAAAGAATGAAGATGTTAATTGTTGGGGACTTGAAAATTTGCATTCCATGCCCAAAACAAGCCTACCTATTTCGTGTCTCCCGCCACCTTCAAACCTGAAACTTTAGCTATGAAATCCCAACGCCGATCTCCGAACAACTTCACGTAGAACACCAACTGAACGTCTTCCTCTTCAGTCCACGGACCCTTTCTCATCACCTCTTCTCTCTCCATCATATATATGTATATATATGTGTATTGCTTCTTCTCTTTTTCTTTTTTTTTCTTCTTATATATAGCTAGTCGATATGATCGTCTTGCTCTTGCTTGCTCGTCTCTATATATCTCTCTCTCTCTGAGTCACCTTCACGGCGACTATGGGATTGGTTGGTGCTGGTATTTATAGACTATAGTAGCTAGCTAGTGGAGAATTATATTAATTATATATATATGTGTATGTATATAAGAGTAGTACTACTACTGCTAGTGTGAGTGTGATAGGACAAGATGGCTATTTGAATCTTGATGCAAGCCATTATAAAGCTAAGGTGGTGGTGGTGGTGGTGGTGGTGGTGGTGCCTTAGCTTCTTTGTTTGTTTGTTTTGGGTTTGCTTTAATTAGATAAGTGGTTGATATGTTGACGTAACTTTCATAAGTGGCCGTCCATTTTTGCAGTCTAGTAGCATCTGCTTCCTGCGGTTTACTTCTTTTTCTTCAATACCATTAATTCTACTGTTACACACATACATGCTCCAATATTAATTTACTTTAATTATTATTAATTAATTTGTGTCAAAAATTATAATTAATTTAATTGTGTCTGCACTCTTCATGCATTAATATTCTCTCCTTTTCATGTCCTCCACTCAATTCATCAAACCACTTGCATTTGCTCAGCTCTAGAGACGGGACAGTCAGAGACCTCGTATGTATATAGATTGGGTTGGGTACGTACATATATCCTTAATATATATGATCATATCGTGTGCAGAAAACTTATAGAGTCGACAACGTACTTCAGCAATTTTTCACCAACTTTTTTAATTTTGATCGATTAATGGACTATTTGCTGTATGTATCCGGGACAAATTATACCTTCATTTAAAAACGGGAAATATGAGAGAATTTTAGAATATGTTTATTATATACTATTATTAACTAGTTTTCTCTATACAAAACGAAATATTCTCACTATTTCATGATGCATGTATAATATATTAAAATATCATGAAATCATGACATGAACAGTACTATAGTTTACTCGGCAACAGTGGAAAATATAATAAAATAGTGTGTGTGACAAATATGGAGGTATCTCCCTCGTTGGTGTTGGACACAAAGCTGGAAATTAACACCATAAAGAACATAAAAAATAAAAATAAAAAATATCAAAGGGTTTTTGTGGCCTTGTTGGATTATTTGCCAGAAAAAAAAAAGTGTGTTTTCTATGAATTAATTTAAAAATATTTTCTTATATGTTGCCCTTTCTCTTCTGCAAAGGCCGTATATATACTAATGTAACCCATGCAATATGAATATGTTGCCATTCCTTTCTAATTTAATAAATTATTACTCAATACCTTCGGATGATGAACTCTTATTTTTAACCATCCTTTTGAGCTATCAAACGCTCATATCGCCTCGTTTAGATTCAATTAAACCCAAAATAAAAAATACCAATAAATGTACATGATCCATAAAACAAATTAAATAGCTAGATATATACACTTCATATTATATCATATTATATTAGAAGATTCAAATTGAGTTTACACATCTCAAAAAGTGTTGCCGAAGTGTTTATAAACAAATAAACAATTCTCTTTAATTTTCCAAGTAAAATTATTGTTTTATGTTGGATTTTTTTAAAATAATATTCATTCTAATATTAATTACTAGTTATATATATCTAATGTTCTTTGATTAGTATATGCTTTAAGCATAAGACATGCAATATGTTCTTTTAGTACGTAAATAAAATAATTTTTATATATTCTATATTTTAATTATATTTTTGCACAATGAGAAACCAATTCATTCATGTGTAAATTGTCTCGGGTTTTCTCTTAATTCAAAAAAATAAATTATATTTTCGTACAATAAATCAAATGAATATATAGTCTCACTTGATGAGACAAGACGAGACAAATTAAACGTAAATATTTATTATACATTGTCTCTATTAATGCATCATCCGAATTTAGTGCTATGGTTCAATTGATACTTAATGAGTATAATAAAGAATCTAGGCGTTTAACGCCCTCCAAATCTAAAATACTCGGCTATATATATAAATTGAGATAGAATTAAACAAGACATAAACTATAGAAACAATTCCATTGCTAAAATTAAAATAGCATAGAGGATAAGTTTTAATTTGTTTAACAAACTAGATAACATAGGTTTCAAAACGAACGAACAGACAAACAAACTAGATAACATAATTACATATCAAATAAAATTAAACTTATCTCCTAGCCTCATCTAATTAATTAATTCTTAACTCAATCCCATATTTTCCTCCTAATCCAGTTGTTTAACCAACCAAAGATCAAAAGGGATAAAAGAAAGGATAAGCACAGTCATAATTATATAGTTAATTAAATAAGCAGGAAACGTGGTTTAAAATTTTAATGAACAGCCGCCATTAGAAAACAGACAATGGAGCAAAAGGAGAACAGAAGGACAGCCACTCATTATTTATTTATTTATATACAAAAGGAGAAACAAAAAACATTAAAAAGACAAATCGATCGAACAAATCTATTTTCTCAGAAGTACTAAATTAATTATGCAGATGTTTGGTTGTAATTGGTAGGATTCTGTAACTTTTCAACCTTCCCATTCAATAACTACTATATATTTACTAATAGAAACAATATGGAATATTACTTTTTGGCAAAGTGTCATTAAAAGTGAAGCCTCAGTATCATATGGATAAACAGTATATAAATATTTGGTTTATTTTAAATTATCACTGACTGGCTCGCTATTTGTGTGCATGCTTAACCCTGTTTAATTAATTATATTTATTAATAAATAAAGGCACATAGCATTAATGTTGCATTTCTTATGCATGTCAGTACGTAGAGACGTTACAATTTACTTTAGATGATAATAGATAATAAAAATATTTAGGTAAGAAGGTGAGAGGAAAAAAACACAAAATCCAAACAAAAATTAAGTTGTAATTTGTTAGGGTTATGATACACTTTTATGCATCCTGAACTTTTAGTAAATTTTTTAAATTGACTAGAACTTTAAGTAATTACATTCTAGTTTGGATTAACTTCTAAATAGTGTAGGTATTTTATGGACAAAAATATTTGTCTGTGATATATTTTTAAAAAAAAAGTTTTGAATATAAACATTAGTTTAATTACCCCTTCTAGTTAGAGCATGAACTCTGAAAAGGAGAATTATCAATTAAAAGCCCGAAAGATGATTTATTTATCAATATAGAGCTTAAAAGATAAATTATATCGATTCAAGGCTTGAAAGATCTAAAACTATCAATTTAAGGCTTCTAGGTTTAATGGTGTTAAAACTCCATCCAATAAAAGGTGATGTGGCCGTTAAATATCCATATCATTTCATATATTAAATTAAACAAAAAACAAAAATTTACATTGATTATTTTAATTAAATTAAACATGGGGTTTTATTAAATTTCGTCTTTGTTTGTTTGATTAATTAAATTTTATTATATTTATAATTAATTATTATGATTTTAATTACATCGCAAACTATTAAATGATATTGAAATATTTAATAAATTAATTAATGTTAACTTTATTCTCTCTCCAGATCTCTTTTTAAAATTAATCATTTCTCCATCAAAATTGAAAATAAAAATAAAAATAACTATATCAATTTATTATTGTGATCGAAAAAAAGGTATTACAATTACATACTGAATTTAATTAAACATTGAATTTAATTTAAACTTATAAAGATCTCTGATTGAATTAAGTAGAGATTGAATTTACATAATATAATAAAATTCTCTATTTAATTTAATTAATGTAAAATTATGTTTTTTTTTTAATTTAATTTAGGATAAAAATAATGTGTCAAAATGATGTGAATATTTAACAGCCACATCACCTTCTATTGGATGGAGTTTTAACACTATTAAATATCCAAGCCTTAAATCGATAGTTCTAGATCTTTCAAACCTTGAATCACTAGAATCTATTTTTTAGGGTGATAAATCATCTCAGACCTTGAATTGATATTTCCCTACTTCGAAAATCATAACAGATCTAGACGGTGAGTCAAATCCAGCAATTGAGAAGTGACATCAAAATTTTGATAGGGCATGACCTAAATTTTCTAATTTTTTCTGAATTTTCACGTGAGATGGGTGAGATGTGTCACTTTTCAGTCCTCATTTTTTACTCACATCGCAGAGTTATTACATTTTTCAGAATTAAAATAACTACAGTGAACTTATTTATCTAAAATTCAACATTTTTAAAATTTCATTAAAAAATCAGACTGTGTAATTAACCTTAATTTGTTATATATATATATATATATATATATATTAAAGGACAAATTACAATTTAATTCTCAACGTTTGAAGGTTTTAACAAAAATAAACTAACGTTTTAATAATTACAATTTAGTTCTCAACGTTTGAATATTTTAAAAAAAATAACCCAATCTTTAATATTAACAATTTAATTCCCAACATCTAAACATTTTAACAGAAATGACCTGATAATTGAGGTGAAAAAAAATCATTTTGGTCAATTTTAATCACATTTATTCTCAAGTGAGTTAGAGAACCATATAACGCACTAACATTTTTGTCAAAAAAATAACCAAAATTGTTTTTTCGCTTAAATTATAGGGTTATTTATGTTAAAATGTTTAAAAATTGGGAATTAAATTGTTAATATTAAACATTAATAGGTTATTTTTTTAGAATATTCAAACGTTGGGAATTAAATTGTAATTATTAAAATATTGAATTATTTTTATTAAATCTTCAAACGTTGGGAATTAAATTGTAATTTGCACTATATTAAATATAAAACACACGCACGCACTTTTTGAGATTAGGGTTCGTTCCTAGTATGCCGCCGTACAACATTCATGAAGGGAAAAGAGGGCTCATTTTTTGCTAATTTACGATTCTAGACCTCTTGCGCACGACATAATTAAAGCAACAATTTGCGTCGTAATAAAAATTAGTTCCAAAATTGAAACAGTGTGAAAAATAGTCTTCAATATGGTCCACTGCCAAAAAATAAACAATAAATCCTGCAATCACAAATAAGAAAAGAAATGAAAAGCTAGAGAAGAAGAGGCTTTCCGGTGGCGGTGGGTGCCAAATTAAGAAAAATAAATTATAGAGGAATTAAATCACATCTTAGATTAATGCATGCTACTGAGATGTCTTCATTGCTCGCGCGTTAACTTTAATTGTCAAAGCTTTAAAAATGATATTTTAATTAATTTTATTATTTGTTATATCATATGTCCAATGATCTAGAGTGATATAATTTCAGCATTAGCTAAATCTGATTGTTCACTTGTCATATTTATCAAACAGAGGCCAAATGAGACTTAGTGGTCAATTTTAAGCTAGCTAATTAAGTACCAATTCTTTTGCTGGTGATATAATTCCACCTTGTAAGGATGAAATCACGAGTTATCGATTTTTTAAAAACTAGATATTAGTTTTATCAAAGTGAAAACAATCAATGATTTTAAATATCTCTGATCGAAAAGGCGAGAATTTATATATTATTTGTTATTATATTTGTTTAGTTGTATGCAACTGTAGAAAATGGAATCTTTATCTGGCGAAGTGCGTCAACCATTCATCAAATTAGGCGTTGAAGCCATCTTATCTCTAGTAGGCACACACATATTAATACACACACAATAACAAATATGAAGTTGAAAGGGTCTGGAATATACAATAGAATAATGATTTGAATATGATATATACCACTATCCAACAATGTGACAAACAGATATTCTAAGGTGGAATATTGCATCATACAATTCGTTTTGGTGTGACTTAAGGTCATTAACTTATATATGTGCCTATCAATCAACGCTAGGGTGTTTAATCATAACACACACACACACAATCAACGCTAGGGTATTTAATCGTAACACATACACACACATGTATATATTTATTTACGTGTGCGAGTGTGCGTGTCTACTCTGCCGATCGAAGTGTCAAAATGGGCCAGTAAAGTCGGGAAAGCCCGCCGTTTGGCGGGACGGTCAAAACATGTCAATTGAGGACTTTGGTGGGACAAAATTTCAGCCCAACCCAAAACCGCTATAGTCTACTGGTTTGGGAGAACCCCACTTACTTTTTTTTTCGATATTAAATTTGATTTCTAAGTTATTGCAGAGTCAAATAAATAAACAATAATTGGAACACCTATTAAAGTTAAATATACAAAATAATATATAGTCGTAAAACTTCATAATCCAACAACCAAATAAAAAATAAATACAAAAGTAAATAAATAAATAAAAAGGTTTGGGTCGGGCCGGTTCTTTCCGTGGGCCTTCCTGCCAAAAAAATATGGGACAAACAGCCCGATAGGCCCAACCCGTTTTGACACCTCTATGACTATGAGTATATCCTAATTCATGATCTCTACTATTTCATTTAAATCCCCATTTCTAGTAATCATCTTGCTATATATTTGATCTTTCTTAAATGTCTTTCAACTTTGGTTTCACGAGAAATGAAACAATATATATTTCAATTGTATTCCTATAAATGTCCTCTCACTCACATACTCATATTTGTGTATAATCTATTATGTATATAATTATTTCAAATATAATATCATTAACAATGTATAAAATATTGCATCGCACATGGTAGCATTTTTAAAATTATAATGGGAATTGGACTTGGACCGGATAAATTGCTTCAGTCATAGGGTAATTAGTGAAAATTAAAACCCGATTTATATGTGGTCCTTAATTAATCCGCTATTGGTTAAAATAGGAATGGACTAGTTCACAGTTTGGTTGGTCAGTCCTTCATTTGCTTGTGTAATAAGACAGCAAAATATATATACACACAGAGAAGAAGAAATACTGATAATATAAGAAACTTGAACGCCAAACATCAAAGGCAAATACTTGCATGTACAAGGTGCATATAAAGCTTATATCAAACGGGTTGGTCAAATTCGCGGGTCAACCTGCTTTGAATCGGGTGAAAATGCGGGTCAACCTGCAAAAAAGAAATCCGGTAAAATCAGTATCACCAGCAACATTAAAAAGTATAACTCAAAATTCAAAAATTATCACCTGTATCATTAAAAAGTAAGGGGTTTGCACTTATCTTATAGGTTTTGGGGGTGTTTTTAAGGGTTTATTTTGTGTGTTTTAGGGTTTTTTTGGAAATGCTTTTAGGGGTTTATTTTGTGTTTTTTTAGGATTTTTTTGGGGTGTTGGGGGTTTATTTTGTGTTCTTTTTAATATTTATTAATTCCATTTTAAGATATAAATCCATATTCATTTTAAGATCCACCATCATCTTCTTAATACTAAAAAAAATAAAAAAAATATATATCTAATTGATTAAAATATATTTATTTATAACTGATAGCTCCCACCTTTTTCTAGAGTTGGGGTATAAGTGACTTTTCATAAATATCGATCCTTGATATTAAATATGCCATGGCTAATTAAACCAACCACGTAAATAAACATGGTTGTGTATGGCAAACATTTTTTATTTCTTGATTTTCCTTTAAAAAAATCAAATTTCTGTGTGTGTGTTGAATATAATATATAGAAAGATGAAATAAATAAATAAGTAAATGTCATTGGGTTTTGGGTGCCTGGTGGCTCCCTTCTTTAGGGTCTGTTGTGGTGGGAGTGGGGTTCAAAAGAGTCGCCAAAAAGATGAACCAAAATGACGTGTAATGCACCATTTCATGCCCCATGTCCACTTATAGTCTTATATGACAAAATTGTGTATTAGATCGTATTCCTCATCAAAATATGTACGATTGGTGAAAATCCGAATTATAATTCATATTAAATGGCGTATTTATAATTTTATTGATATTTAACTGTGTTTGAATTCGAATTTTAATTGATCTGTCTAATAAATTTTGATCCATAAAATTATCCCACACAAGATTCCCCCACTTAGAGCTACTCTCTTAATCGAGCGATTGTCCCGCTTTTTTTTTTTCATTTTTTTATATTCTGTTTTTCTAGGTTTTTCCCCCCCAAAAACATGTACTCTAAAATGGAATTATTGAACTCTCAAATTAAATTGGCGGCAACTTGTGCACCGCGCTCATAATTATTTTTTCAAAATAAATATAGGGTTAATTGTCAAATAAATCACCACGTTTTCACTCTTTTGCAAATTAGACACCACGTCTAAATCTAGCCAATTACAACACCACGTTTTAATTTGTATGAGATTAAGCATCCCCAATTTTTCCGATGAGTTAAATATGATGTATTTGGTCTAAAAATCACGTTGGCAGCCACGTCTACACACATGTGTAATAAACGAAACCGTTTTTGTTACTTTCTCTTCTTTTTTTTATTGAAAACATTATTTTTTATATAATTATTTATTTCTAAAATATAAAATATATTGAGAAAACTAATAAAATCGACGTCGTTTGTTATTCGTGTGTGTTGACGTGACTGTCAACGTGATTTTTAGGCCAAATACGTCATATTTAACTCATCGAAAAAATTGAGGATGTTTAATCTCATACAAATTAAAACGTGGTGTTGTAATTTACCAGATCTAAACGTGATGTCTGATTTGCAAAAATGTGTAAACGTAGTTATTTATATAGCAATTAACCCATAAATATATGCCTTATGATGGAATTAGTGAACCCTAACATTAAAGTGAATAAATTTATTTTTTTTGAATTAAATATAAACTCTAATTGGAATGAAATAAATGATTTTTTTAAAAGAAAAAAGAATTAACGTTGGCGTGTCGCGCGCACGCCAGGGGTTTTGGGTGAGGTTTTACTCGTATAACGGAGTAACAATTTACGACCCGTTAGATGATCTGATACAAATTTTTATCTTTTTTGCAAATATTTTTAGGAGCGAAATATCAAAATTTTAAAGTGTGATATATAAAAAGTATTAATGAAAGATTTGAAGGCTTGGTTAAACAAAATTAGAGTTTAGAGGCTCAATATTGCAACCAGCTGATAAAAGTTCAAGGGCTTCACGAGCACAATCTAATAATTTAGAACAAAAAATATTAGTTGATTATGTTAACGTTGTGTTACTTATGTATATAATTATATAATTAACATAATAAATAATTCATTAAATAGTAGTCATTGCAAAATTGACTATAATACGACTGGTGCTACAATGGGTGCAATTACGTGTCCGAACAAGTGATGGTGTGCTGATTGTTAGGATAAGAGAGAAATATAGATTCCTTTGAGAGAGGGAGAGGGAGAATTCATTTCAGATGAGTGTAAGAAAGAGAAAATTGCAATTTCAGTTTTACAGGACATGCTTTGATAGGGAAATGATCCCAATACTCTTATATTTGACCCCAAATAAAATAAAATTTGCAGAGTTAGTCCCATAGGATTTCATTTGTGCACTTTTAGTACCAATTTATAATTAGTCCGTCAAAACTTAACGGATTAGAGTCATGCCCGTCTAAAATAATAACAAATCATTTTTTTTAGCAAACAAATCAAATTGGTAAGCCCTAATTTCTAAAATCAATCAAAATTCTCAAATCAACACACACACATCTCTCTCTCTCTCTCTCTCTCTCTCTCTCTCTCTCGCCTGCACTCTCTCATTCTCAAACCAACAACACATTTTTTTTCTTTCTCGATTACTCTCTCTCTCTCTCTCTCTCTCTCTCTCTCTTCACTATTTCATTCTTGTAAAATTCAAAGAGAACTAAGAAAATTGAAGCTTCGATTTCATCCCGATGTTGCGGAGGAAGTGCCATATACATTTGCCCCACCCGGATTTTCGTAAGTTATCTCACTTTTTGCTTGAAATTTTGGTAATTTTGTATGCTAGTTTAACAATTCAACCCCAAGAATTGTTCTTTTTTGGGAGGCATTTTCCAGTGATAATTGTTGAAGGAAGAAGACACCCAATAATTTTGTATGCTAGTTTAACAATTCAACTCCAAGGATTGAGTATTTTGGTGGGGTATCGAGAAAAAAAGAAGATGGGCTTAGGCAAAATTGTGAATTTCAAAAACTCACACGGAAGGCCTTTGAAATGGGGCTGCTAGCGGCATCCCAGTCCTTAATTATGTAGCTTATATATTATGATAATCTGTGAGTGAATAGATAATAAAACATAAGAGAAAAAACATTAAGTAATATACATAGAAATGCATGTTTAAGCATACAGCAGAGTAAGTGATTGCAGTAGCTACGTAGAAGACTAAAAGAAGAAATGGCTTGTAGTTTGTCTGGCCCATACAGTTATTAAGAAGAAATGCTTGTAGTTTGTTAATTTTTTGGGAAACTGACATTTTTCAAAGTTGAGACTCGAGACCATAGTCGTTCTACATCTGCATTTTCATTTGTAAAAAAATAAGTTACTACTTGTTTAACAAAAATTCAACTTTAAGCCAATATTCTAAGTGTTTTTGTTGGAAACATCAATTTGATTATATGTGAAAAATAAGTTACTGCTTGTTTTTTTTAAGCTTAATTTATAATATAATTTGGAATCTGATGTTGTAAGCTTTTTTTAATATTATTTTTTTAGGTGACTGTGATTTTTGGTATACAATGAAGCTTCGACATGGAGGTATGGTGATTAATGATATGGGTGATGTTGAGTATTTAGAGGGGACAACAAGCGCATTTGATTTTGTTGATACTCGTAAGTGGTCGTGGAAATACCTAGAAGGTTTATGTAATCAATTAGGATATTCGGGGTCGAAGAAGTTTTATGCCAAGGATGAAAATGATAAGATGCAACCTGTTCTTTGTGAGTATGATACATGGGCGTTGATAAAAGCAGCAACAAAAGGTAGAGAGTTCACAATATATTTGGAGGCTAAAATGACAGAGATATATTTGAAAAGGTATTACCAGGGGTGGAGAATAGGTTTTGTGTCAGGCATTTGCATGAAAATATGAAAAGGGCTGGATTCAGAAGTGATAACTTCAAAAAATTATTATGGAGAGCTGCAAATGCAACTACTGTTGCTGCTTTTAATAGATACATGCTTGAAATTGAAAATGTGGATAAGAAATGTTTGGAGTGGCTGCAAACGGGTAAATCACCCACAGAATGGTCAAAAGCACACTTCTCAACTTTTGGAAAGTGTGAGACACTGGTGAATAATATGTGCGAACAGTTTAATGCATGTTTACTGGATGCTAGGGAGAAGCCCATATTGACTATGTTAGAGTGGATTAGGGAGTATATGATGTCAAGAATCCAAAAAAATAGAGATAGAGCTGAAAGAAAGTGGGAAGGGAGAGAGATTTGTGGCCGAATAAGAATGATAGTTGGGAAGAATATGGAAGCATCTTCAGATTGTATTCCCATTAAATCTAATGCATACGGCTATGAGATATCAAGTTTTGATGGGTCAAAATATGCAGTCAACTTGGAGGCTCACACTTGTGATTGTAGAAAGTGGGAACTGTCGGGAATACCATGCAAGCATGCCATCAGTGCAATTTGTGCCGAAGGATGTAATCCGGAAGATTATGTGCATAAATGTTATTCGGTTCAAACTTACTTTGCGGTTTATGCCCATTCCATTAGTCCAATGAATGGAAAAGAATTGTGGTCTAAAACTGGCTACATCCCACCACTTTCACCAACTTTTCATAAAAAGAAAAATGGTAGGCCTCAAAAGGAAAGACGATTTGATGTCAATGAAGACCGAAAGAAGAAGAACAATTCTCTTCAAAAAATGGGCAAATAAAAATTTAAAGTCACTTGTCAATTTTGTGGAGAAGAGGGTCACAACCGAATTGGATGCCGATTAAGGAAGGTGAGAAAGTTGCTTTTGTTCTTGCTTGATCTCTGTTCAGTAAGACTAAGAACAAATTTCTGAAATATGATATTAAAATTTCTGAAATATGATATTGAGTTGATTTCTGATATGTCTATATATTGTTTGCAGACATGTTTGCATATATATCAATTTCTCCATCTTTTTGTTTGTTATTATTTTTATTTAAGAAATATATTTCTCTAATTTTTTTATATGTTCAATAGGACTCTGCCACTTTTGAACTTGAGGAAATTACACAACCCGACTATCCTAATTTAACCCAGGAAGACGAGGTTATGGAGAATATCAATCAGGCTCTATGTGACATTGTGAGATATATGTTTATTTGATTTGTTTGTTTTTTTATCTTAATTATTTATTCATATATATTTGTTCACATTTGATTGGTTCTATAGGCTACTGAACACTCATGTGCCACGAAAAAACCAACAACTATGCTGGGGAGACAGATTCTTGTAAGTTAGTAAATTTTTAATGCTTGATAGTTTTATTTAAACTGGTTGATAAATGCTTGATAGTTGTGATTATCTACTTCATAGGCAAGGAAAAGAGCAAAGGTTGCCAAGGTTGCTGAGAAAGATTCAAGAGATGATGTAAATAAAGGAGTGTCATCAACTTACTCTATTTCCAGCTCAATCTGTGCTTCACAACCAAAACAAATTGGTGTTCAAATTAGGGCTCCTCCTCCAATGGGTTTCCATCCACATCATTTTATCGGTGGTTCTTCATCTGTTGTTGGTGCAAATAAGGGTAAAGAACAAGAATCAATGCAGGTGTTCACTCAAGGAGGTAAAAAGTTTGTGGCCTTGTCTAGCTTGAAAGCATCTTCACAGAAGGGGAGAGGTGCAAACTCAAGGCATTGCTAGCAATATTTAACTTTATGATTATGATTAACTTGTCTAGTTTCAGTTTCAGAGGCCTTTTTGCATATTTTGGATCTCTGAAAATATCAAAATTTTCACTGTTTTACTCTAGTTTCAGAGTTATTTTTTGTGTATTTTTTGGATCTCTGAATCTGGAAAAATTCTTTATTTTGGATACTTTGGAAACTCTGAAATAGAAACAGTGAAATATTAACTTTTGGTAGTTTTTTGGAGCTGTTTTGATGAGGAAACAGACATTTTGGTATTCTGTTTTGAAGATGCAGAAGAAATTTTCTTCTTTTTGGTTAGCTTTTTTTTTTGTTTGCTTAATCTAACATGCTCTTAACTTCTTAGACTACATGTAGCTTCTTCACAGACTTCTACAGACTACATGTTGGGACTGCAAGATTAGACTACAAATTCTGATTTTGATTTTGTTCACAGACTTCTTCATTACTTCTTTATTTTAAACTCTGGTGCCAGTTTTTCTATCTGCTGTATTTAGGACTGCATACTCTTTTTAAGAGAGTTCTATTTATGACTTGGATTTTTGCATATTTAGATTTTTTTTCCCTCTCAATACCATCAAATTTCCCCTCTAAAACCTTGAATTTTGCCTCCAGAACCAATTTTCCAACCAACTAGGGAAAATTTATTTGGGACTAAAAGTGCAATTCGTTTGGGACTAAAAGTGCAAATGAATTTAACGGTAAATGTAACAGTGGGACCAACTCTGCAAGTTTTATTTCGTTTGGGGTCAAATATGAGAGTATTGGGACCATTTCCCCATCAAGGCATGTCCTGTGGGACTGAAATTGCAATTTTCTCGTGTAAGAAACATTCTTTTTATTTGTTAAGAAAATCCCCATATATTGTAACATTTATTAAAAGAATTAATTACGATTAAATACATAAATTTTGATACAATTTGTAATTTAGATATGGACTTTGAAAATTGATGAGTGTCTATTTTACACTCTTTTTTATTGCATTTATTTATAAATGCAATAGGTTTTTATGTATATATTGATATAAATATTGTAATTATGTTTAAAATCCTTATTTCTAATAAAATTGGCCAAATCAGAAAATTATGGGTTTTTGCAATGCAATTTAAGTCAATTTGGAGATTTGACCGACAAAGACCGCACAAGACGAGAAAAGACGAAGAAAATCAAGTGTTGAGCTCAAACTCGACCAAGGGACGCGAGTTCTCTTGGTCGCGCCTCACAGCACAACCAAACTCGACCAAACACTCGCGATGCAGACCCTTCAGAGACATGAAAACCTTCGGCTGGAACGCGGGCTCGACACGCGACCTACTCAGGGTCGCGCCTCATACCAAGGCCGAACGCGGCTTGTAGGCGCAAGCAACATGGGGTCGAGCCTCGCTTCATTATGCAGACGCGATCCCCAAACGCGACAGGCAGCCCGCGTTTTGACCCCTTCAGAGAGCTGTTTTTCTATGTTTCAAACTCGGCCCCTAAACGCGACCTACTGGGGTCGCGCTCGGTTCTACTGTGAGACTCAAGCGTCAAACGCGCCCCCCCTGTGGTTGAGTTCCGAACGAACGGATCTCACTTTTTGACTTTTGGCATCCCATTATTGGTCCCTTCATAAAACCCAATTTGGAGGGCTTTTTAGAAATCACTTCCTACACTTCTTCATAACTTGATACACTTCTCACCCTCATCTCTAACACTTCTCTCCCAAGATCAACACATACCACAAGAAAACTCACAAGAAGAAGGAGCATTCATCCATCTTAAAGATTCAAGCCAAGGAATTGAAGAGAAGTATTCTACATTGGGTTTTATCTTTTCTTTCCTTCTCCTACACTTGTGTATTTAGGATGGATTTTGTGATTTTCTTCTTTATTCTTGCTTTGGATGTAAATATGGTTGGCTAAAGCCTTAGGGCTCCAGGATGTGGAAAAATAATGTGAATCTTGTTCTTAACTAGGGTTTAATCTATGATTGTGTTTTGTCAAGATTTCAATTTCTACTCTTCCGTACATGATGTTATTTGAGTGACCTTCATTTAACATCAAATGTTTGAATTATATGAATTTAGTAGATCTTGTGATCATAAAGCATGTATGGATTGAATCTATGTATTTGTCTTAATCGAATGTCGAATATGTGGAAGGAAACTAGATCCCTTTGTGCTTTTGGTATGTGTGATCTTGGAATGTATTAGGGATAATCATCCTTATCACATAAGAATTTAAGAGATATTCGAGAGATGATCTTATGATCTACATGGTCTTCCTATCGTTGAACGAAGCATGATTGTAGAGATAACCCTTGTTATGTGTTTAAGAGAAGCCTTGTGTATCCATATCCTAGAGTCTTATTTTTAACTTGTCATTTAAATCATTTTCAAGTCTTGGGTTTATTGCACCAGTGTAGAATTTGGATTCCTTGTTTAAAGTTAATTCTTGTTTTTATGTCTAATCGTTTGGTTTATGTTTTGGAATTCTTGGATTGAAATCAAACTCTCACTTATTCAAAGTCTAGATAATCTACGCATCTATAGTTGTGGTACTTGTTGTCATCCATTTATATTTCTCATTCCTTGTGGATCGACCTCGTTTCATCATATCTATAAATATGCTTTTATACTTGTAAGCATGACTCGAGCACAAATGTAAAACAAAAGTAAGCAGAAGTAATCCAGCGCATAAAAAATTTACAATTAAAACACAATCTTATATTTTTTTTTGCAAAATAGACACCCCAAATTTTCTAATGGACAAAAAATTGATATTTAACATGAAAATTGCAAAATGGTATAGATATATAGTATAATCATAATTTGAATTTCATCAACACAATAAAGATTGGTTTGAAAATATTAAGTTTAGCTTTCATATTATTGCAAATTGTGTCTATTTTGCAAAAAAATGGAAGATTGTGTTTTAATTGCAATGTTTCAAAGTTCGTGTTTAAAATGCAAGTAGTGTCGAAGTTCATGTATTTAATTGTAATTTACCTTTATTAAAATTATGGTATAAATGTCTCTTTGAAAACACTCAAGCAGTGAATACTTTTGTAATTTTGTATTGTAACTAGTATTGTCCATGTGCGACACACATAATTTAATTTATAAAAAATAAAACAATTTTAGTTTCTTATCTTCTTTTTTATTAAAATTAAGATATGTACAATATATGGGATTTGTAGTGCGGTGCATATAATAACTAATTATTTGTAAAGTATATTTTTCGTAGAAAATAATTAGATAGTACTCATTTTATTTACACGTTCACCAAGTGACAACGTCTCTACCTTTGACATGGATATGGCGCAAGATTGTTTTATATCATTGATTTGGGTGGACCAACATGGATATCCTAACTTTAGATTCAACTGTCAAATTTTTAGTTTTTTTTTTCTTTTTTCTTTTCGGTTTCCTTTTCATTACATTTATTCAAAATTTAAAAATAAATAAAAATTATTACTACATTATACATTATTGCATATTGTCTTACAATTTATTCTCAAATACTAAGTATAATATATATATATATATATATAACATAGTATTATTAATAAGATGCTATGATATTATAATAACATAACATAAAATAACGAAATATACATTATAACAATATCACAATAAAATAATAAAAATACCATAATAAATAGTTTAGTGAATTATGATAAAATTATTCAGACCGAAAAAAAAATCATCTCCATGATGAGATAATTAGTGAATTGAGCATAGTTAAACATACTTATCACATAAACATAACCGAACATGATTATTGTGAGGGTTAATTATCGCATAATTAAACAAAATATATGTTTAAGATTTGCTAATTCTGTAGGATTTATGACTTTACACATCAAACATCTTGAAATTGATGAGAGTGTCAAACTATTTTCTAAAAATATTACATATATATTCCTTTTTTTTTTGGGAGACATGATAAATTTTTCTAGTGCTTGTAACTTTCCCTTCTCACATATTGCCTTTGAACAACCAAATTCAAACAAAGTTAAATCAAATCAATTAAATAGAATGAAACTGTAAATTACTACATGCTTAATTAATTCTATGAAAATATTTAGATAATTACGACGCCAAAATTTTTTTTACGCTAATTACATGTTGATATAATCAACTTAGGAACTTTCCATTGTTTTGAGGTGCGGTAGATGATAGATTTGGACCAAATAATCTTCAAAACTCTCAATTATAAACGAAAGAGTCATAACTCTCGAAAAAATAATTTAAGGTCCTGCGGTCTGCATCAAAACAAAAATCAAATCACATAATAAAATATTTGAGTAGATTATTCAAAATTCAATAAATGAAAAGATAACAAATTGGAAATAAAAAACCTTGAATAGTCTCAACAATATCAAATACATAACTCAAACTTATGATTTGGTAACAACATGCAAGTGTAATTTATAGGCATGGAGATCCATCTAAAAGACGGTATATTTCAAATTTTGAGTTTTAATTTATTGATAATACTTAATTATGGTTATTTTTTTCAGTTACCACAATTAACGTTTGTGACATTAATTTTTCAAGAAACCGTATTTAATATTTTTAAAATTGTGGCATTTTTATGTGGAATTATTTGACAATAGTAACGTGATTATGATATGCAATAATTAGTGCGATTATATATATATATATATATATATATATATATATTTAGTAGACCTGCTATTACATATCTTATTAAGGAAAATTCATGGATAATGTTTGGCTAAATGAATTGATGCAGATATATAGTATTTAGATATAAACTATTATATTATATGTTATATCAATTATATATATTATATGTTATGCATATTGACATACAATTAAACTATCAATTAATATTATATAGAGATATAATTGAATGTATGAATGTATGTATATTTACATTTTTTATCGTATATTATAAAGTTGATATATGAAATTAAATTAATGTATAAGAAGTGAACTTACTACATTTAGTAAGTGTAATTAAGCGGGAAAATCTAAGAATTTTTTACTTTGAGAACTATTATATGTTATTGTATATATAAAGATAAAGATTAAGGGAAAGACGTGTTGAATTCCATATCCACAACTCTCCTTTCTCTAATTAAAAAAAATAAAGAAATCAAAAGTCATATCGATGAATGATTAGGGGTAAAATGGTCGAATCAGTTTATATGATTAGTCATATCGGTGAATCTGCTTTGTTGTATTAGAATCGGATAATGGAGCAAAACTTCAAGTAGTGCTCGATACTCTGGATTAGGTTCGGGCCAAATGTTGTGAAGATCTTGAGGGGTTTATATTCCCTATCAATATTTGATACATTAATCAAATGGGTTCATCTTGTGTTACATTATCTAACGTGTCAATTTTTATCCTCACCCATCAAATAATTATGTATACGGGCACAATCATACCGCCATTATATGAGTTTGGATATTTAATTATGGGTATTGCTTGATGAATCTTGTAGAAAAAAATCTTAACTCTTTTTACATAATTCTATTTTTTTTTACTGAATACAATGCATCAATGTTTATAACCAACTTTTTTCCCACATTAAATAATGTTTTTTTTAAGTACAGGTGATTTTATTATTCAATAAGCTCCATCTTCCAAAACGCGCAATTGAGTGGCGTCCATTAACCCTATTTAATGTAGTATGCATGAAATTAATATAGTAAAAAATAAGGGTAATATATGATAATTGTTGTAAATTGTGTATTTCTAATACATATTAATGTGATTTCTAAATCTGTGTGAAAATGAGAAGTGGACTACAATTGAGGAGGGGGGTATATTTTATAAAAAGTGAAATTTAGAATCATATATAGTATATATCCTCGCTATTCCCTCTCAAAATTAAAATAAATAAATAAGGTAGGTAGGTAGGTTACGCAAACAATTTTCTTTATGGCAAGGCTTTTTTACCCCGCAATTAGCACAATGATTTTTTATTAAATTTCAACACAATCGATTTCATCCCTGCTCTCTAATCTATATATAAAAATTGTAAATAAATAAGTTTCTTATAAAAAAGCCTTTCCACATTAGTCTAGAGACATCAAGTAATTAATTAAATTTGATGAAGACATAATTTTCGTACAGAGCTTCTTTTTTTCCCGTGAAAATTTCAAACTCTTTGACGATTAAAAAGTAGGAGATGAATAGAAAAAAACTGGATATGCAAAGCCCATCATTCATTTTGATTGATATTTTGGTTTACATATTTGATTCCACTTATTTTTTTCTACTTCTATTTGTCTTCATGGAGAAATGATGACTTTTTATCCTACCATATATAGTAAGTCCATTATTATCAATTACTCTCTACAAAACTATGCAATTTTTAAATTAATTAAGGAATTGATTTGTGCAAAAAATATATATTTGGTATCGTTTATTTTTATTAATAAAATAAAAAAACATATAAAAGAAAACCATGAAGATCATGTCATTCGATGGTATATATGTATATCCCCTAAAAATCATATTATCATCATATATAATTAAGCAAGATAAATAAACTTGTGTGAATGGAAATCACATTATCATCATATATAAATAAGCAAGATAAATAAACTTGTGTGAATGGTGATCAATAAGGCAAATTGCATTCCACATGGCATAGAAATAATGCACCACCACTTAGACGATATATATAGTAATAATCATGAGTTATGATATTGGAAAAAAAATTCAAAAGCAAGTGCGATAAGTAGTAATGTGTGTGATACAATATGAGATAAGATATTAAAATCCATCTTTTTTGTCTTGTAAAATTTCGTTTAAATATAATAACTCAGTGGCAAGAAATTTCTTGGCATGAAAAAAAGAGGACTGATTTCATTTTTGATGAGCACTAACGTTAGTGGTCGTAGTAAATTGTCATTTTCAATGAGAGAAAATACGACACCAATCAAAGTTGACAAAGGTTGCATCATTCCAAATTAATAAGTTATCTAATATTTTAACATTTTATTTTGTTTATTTAGTCGAATCGGGACCGTTAATCACTACTAAATATAGCAAAATTGGGGGGGGGGGGGGGGGGTTTGAGTGCTAGGTGCGAGAAGATTCCTAGAGCCAAAAACTTTTCTTTGCACTGTTTTATGTTAAATATATCAAGAATAAAAGTTATGGGTAGAATTATTTAATTAATGCTTCGTCACTCGATGTTTGTTACTTTAATATGATTTTCAATTTTCGATTAATTACAAGTCATTTTCGATAGTATTATAAATAAATTTGAATTTATTTCATTATCAAATCATTTTTTGTGGTGGAGGCTCAAGGACTAAAACCTTAATCGGATAAATTTTGCCGACACATCACACATATATCAAACTTCCAGTTGCACTTTCATTTAATTGCAAAAATAAATAATATTTATATGTTGAGAGAATTTAATTTATATAAATAAAAGAATATACACCATATTAATTTAATGCCGTTACACGAATCCAACTTTTGCTGTTTTGAGAATTGAATATCCAAATTGAAAACGGCGATCGAGATCGATCTAGGGTTCGTTAATTACTATTATCATTTTCTTAATGGCCTAGTGGTGGAGTGAGACTGCTTGGAGACTAAATATCATGAGTTCGAATCTTCTTAATACCATGAGTTAAAAAAAAATGAAAAGGAAAATCTTGGCCCATATGAATATTATATCGTTACAGACTTACAGTACCTAAAAAAATGGAAAAATATATGAATCTAAAGACGTAGTCCGTGATTTCTGTAATTAAAAAAATTATTTATAATCCTCATTCGGAATCATATTGTTATGCGATAAATACAAGTCGCAATAAGCTACAGTTTTGACGAAATGAAATTAAAAATTAAAATTGCAAAAAAGCAAGCAAACGCAAGGAATAATGATTGGGACGCATAAATTAATGTTGGCCACTAACATATCTGGTCGGACTTAATTATTACAATTCCACAACAAATAAGACAAGCTAATAGTCCTAATTAGTATCATCAAGATTATGAACGAATAGTAATTAGTCTTTTCGAATCTACCAAAACATACTTAGCTTGCTCTCAAAGGGAATTCCTTTTCTCCTTCACAATCACATGCATATATATGAACTCTAGTCTCTAGCTATATATATTTGCTAAATAAACTATATTCAAGTTAATTAGCTAGAGTTAGTTACACTACTATATTCATATTAATTTAAATAACAATAAGTTTTCATAAAGAGATCACACTTGTTAAGTGCAAAAAGGATGAAAATTGATCTAACAATTCAGAGGTAATATCCTGTGAATGCTTACGCGTAGCGGAGTATCCAAAATTATATATATATATATATAAAGAATAATACAATATGTAATAATTAATATGTATCATTGATAATATGAACCATATAAAAAACTGAAAATACGATTGAAAGGGTAGTTCAATTAAAATATTCCATTAGTTTTTTTTTTTCACTCACACACCCGACCGTGGTATTAAGGAGATTCGAACCCTTAACATTTAGTCTTCGAGCAACCTCACTCCACCATTAGGCCACCCCCATCGGGACATATTCAATTAGTTAAATATATGACATTCTTGGACCATAATTAACCTCAAATAATATAAAACATATAACATCATTATACGTCATCAAACTCCCTTGATTAACGGAGTTTTTTTTTTAATAATTACTAGATATTTTATTTCGATTACTAATCACTTTGTAGACATTTAACAATTTTAATTAAAATATATTTAATAAATTAATATTTAGCTAGTACTACGTTTATAAGTTTTGGGATAAAATCAGTGTATTTAAATCTCGTAAGGTTTAGATGATGCTTTTAGATTTGTTATACTTAGTTTAGTGACTTCATCCTATAGTTTTTATTTATTTATTAAATTTGAGTCTTAACTGAGCTTTTTAGGTTTTATAATAAAAATAAATATTTGTTAAATTTATTTTATATTAACTTGTACTAGTCGATCTGAAATAGTTTAGTTGAACTCTCAATCATAGACAATAGTCTCCTATTTATATTAACTCTCTCAGTTTTATATTATTTGATGCTTTAGCTTTTCCAAGAGAACTAAAAATTAAAAATTGTGACAATTATACTCCCTTTACCTATTAAGTTATATTTTCCATATATATATATATATATATATATATATATATTAATTTCCTTTTCATCGTAATCTACATGCCTAATTTAGAAGATTTTTATAGGGGTTAAAGTGGGAGGGAAAATGTTAAAAATTATAAAACAATAAATAATTTAAAATAAAATTTTGACCCTAAAATATCAAATAATATGAAATTGACGGAGTATATTGTTTTGAGTTGGATAATTACTAATTTACTATAGAGTCTCCAAATAAAATTGATGGAAATATCAAAACTCAACGGAAACTAGAGATGACAAATTGGGCTATCCTAACTAGTAGATAAACTAATTAAAGCCCATCGGATGCCCCCAGTTATGATTATTTTGTGTGAGTAGAGTTTCATCAAACTATTGTTTTTATCTTCCTTTCGCAATTTACATAGATATATAGTTTCACAAATATTTTCCATGATATAATCTGTGTGTCGAGTTAAAATCCAGACCAAATTCATATTAAGTGACACATTTGTAATTGTGTTGATTTTTTATTATATTTGAATCTAGATATTGATTTATCTTATGAATTTTGATCCATAAAATGATTTCAGACAAGATGTTTACTGTTTTTTTGCTATAATTCCATTACATGATTACTTTGTTTCACATATGAAATGAAATTATATTAATTGAGGAGTAAAGTAATTAAGCTATGAAAATATGAAATTATAGCAATTAAATAATAAAGTCCAATAAAATAACCAACAGTCTCAACTCTCTCGAGCTCTCTCACACACATACATATAGTCGGGTTGATCTTTTTATTAAGGGATAAGGTACAAACAACCTCCTCGACTATTTCATGGGGTGCATATTGTCCCCTCTTTAATTATTTGACTCAAAAAATCACTTAAATATTAAAAAGTGGATCAAGTAAACCATTCTTTGGATGGAAAAGATTACGATATTAACATACACACATTAACACCTGTTATTCACACATATGTATCTTTTAACACTTATACACACATTTTTTGTCACATAGGAAATCCAAATTGAAGGGAAAAAAAAGAACAAAAACAAAGAAATTAAATACGAACAATCCAAACACAATCCTTAAACTAGAAGTAAAAACTCGCAAATTTCCTATCGTATGTTGTGTTGTTGACTGATTTTCAAATATTGGCCCTGGATATCTTTTTTCTCAAGCGATTAATTTATACACGAAACTTAGACTTTGACAAATATGATACTCCTTCCGTCCCAATTATATAGTCTTATTTCTCTTCGCACGTAAATTGAGAATATTTATAAAAATAAGGTATTAAAGCTAAACTTTCAATAATACCTTTATTTAATATTTATGACTTTCAAAGTTTAAGTTATTAGTTTTTTAATTTTCAATAATTAATAAGGATGTATTTGCACATTACCATTAAAATTAATGCTACTTATAGTAATGAGATTATATAATTGGAACACCCTAAAATAGTAATAGGGACTATATAATCGGGACAGGAGGAGTACTAGGCAACGGCAGACACCATCTCTGAAATTTTGATGGAATTCGAAAAGTTTCATCTATTTATTATTATTTCGTCTATACATTTTTTTTACAATTTCAAAAATCAAGATGACGAGTTCTTTTAATATTTTGGATTGTTGTCATTCTTTTTTTATTTTTTTCATTATTTTCATCATTTATTTTCATTAAAAGTGTGTTAAAAGATCCAAATGATGAATGAGAGGGTGTTAGTGTATTTTTTGACACCGTTAACTTTTATATCCTATCCAAATAAGAATTTACTTGATTCAAATAGTAAAAATAGGGGTAATATGCTTCCCACAAAATAATCAAAGGCAAGTTGCACCTTATCTATACATATATTATTATGGAGTCGTCCATGCACATGATCCCGCTCAAAATTGCCGCACAAAATCAGTTCTTGATTTTCAAAATTCAAATTCAAAATCTATACATTATATTAAAAATGAGTCGTCAATGACCATAATCCTGCACAAAAACGGTTCTAGATTTTTAAGGCTCAATATAAAACTGAAATCTCAAACCGTCATTCCGTAACTGCATTTACTTTTTTTACCCCTCAATCAATCGTATCTCTCTGCATAATCGCCATCCACTTCCAGCTTCGCGACCTCACCGGTGTAGAGGTACATTGCACGCATCAACGTCGTTGGAGACCATGGCACACCACTTGTTATGCACAATTATAGTGCTTCTGGATTATAAGCAATCTGAAGTACAAAGAAAGGAAACAAGTATAATAAACTTAATTGAATTGCTAAATAAATTGGAATCTCGAATCTGCAAAATTCTGGCAAGCCGAGTTGAGGGAATCTCTCTCCGCAAGATAAATAGGCCTCGGCTAGTGCTTGTGGTTTGGTGTTCTGTCTCTCAAAGATGAAATGACTTCGTCCTTCCGGCAGTAGCACCACAGCACCGGAAAGGTTCCGGTGAACTAGATAATGCAGGGATTGGGAGCAGATATAAGATATACTATATGATGCAATGTACTCGTTTTTCTGTATCCTAGCATGCTATGAGATGTCCTGTATATAGCACTCTCCAGCTTCAGGTGGGGATCAACAATTAGGGTTTGAGGGCATTCAAATCAGCTATGCAACCTCCACTACTCCAGCATTGAGACTAGGTGTCGGTTACACCACTCCACTAATGTTACACATTGACTCCCGCGGAGCTACAGTAGTTACTCTCCAACCCACTAACTCCACCAACTCCAGGTAGGAGTTACGGATTTGAAGTCAAATGTGAGCCATCAAGTGCACCCACAGATCGGATGACCGATCCGCCATTTTATTGTCGACCCGTTCCATAAAACTATAACGGCTAGGCTCCGGAAGCCCACGTACGCCCAAAGTCCACCCAAAGTTCAATTGTCGTTTATATTTTTTCTTTTTCTTTTTTGTATTTGATTTGTTTATCTTTTAATTCTACCATGCCTTTTTTCACATGTTATGGAGCTAGAGTGTACAAATGATAAAATAAGGGATAATGGTGATTATCCAAACGACTTCAAATTTGAGCGTGTGTGGCTACGATGAAAAATTTTCTGCAAGTTGAAACCACGAGATGTTTATAAAGTATTCTGAGGTCCCCCAATCCATCACTGTATTTGTTTTCCATATTTTCCACAGATGATGACAATATGATCAGCAAATGCTCTTTGTCCCAACAACCATATGACATTAAAAAGAGCAAATTCAAAAGAAAACAAAATGAGAAACTTCGAGAACTAATAACAAAATTGCAAGCTCAACGTGCAGAAGAGGCTCTCTTGAAAAAGATAATGAGAAAGAGAGAAGGCAACATTTTGATGCTCAACGTAGACATGATTGATGAACCAGATTGATGTGAATACTTTCGCTCGCAACAACAAAATTTTTTACGAAAGTGGAACAAGCTAACTCTACCAGTTTTACTATGTTTTGAAATTTTCCCGATCTTAGAGGGAGCGGAAGTGGTCTTTCATATTATTAGGAAAATATTTGTATCTTTTTATTTTATTTTATGCGTATTTTTATATTTTTATTTCATTTACTTTTATCTATTTTAGTATTTTTATGTAGTTTTATTATTGGTGTAATTTTATCTATTTTAGTATTTTTTATTGTTTGTCTAACTTTTATCTAATTTAATTTTATGTTTCAACATTTGTATTTAATTAAATTTATCATATATAACAAATTTTAATATTAATTACAACACATTAGTTACAAATTTTAAAATTTAAAATTTAAAACATTAATTACAAAACATTAAAATTTATCATATATAATAAATTTTAATATTAATTACAACACATTATTTAAAATACAAAATAAATAACAAACAACATACACAAAGAAATAAAAACAAAACAATAAATAAAAACAATATATAAAGAAATTGAAAAAAAAATTATTGTTTCTAGGGGAGGGATGCCATAATCTCCTCTTCCCTAAAATAACGTAGCTAATAGTGTCCCCTTCGAGAGATAAAAAAAAACGTTATATTGGTGTTCCCTTGAGGATGACCTAGTGGTGGAGTGGTGTTATCTTGAGGCCAAATATCTTAAGTTCGAATCTCACCATCAACACCACTAGGTGTGTGCTTGTCACATTTGGTCTGTCAAGTACGGTTTATCTTCCATGTGTGATTTGTAGACTATTACATAAGAACATAATTTACTCAGTGCGCACATCAATAGGGACTACAAGTTACTCTCAACATAAAAAAAGAAGAAAAAAACGTTATATTGGTTATTTGGTGTCTCCTCCCAAATGGAGTGGTGCACATGAGTGCAACTCTTCTAATAGATATTGCATTTTATGTTCTATCATGACCTATCAGATCTCCTCATCATTAGCTATATTTGGCATAATACCAAACACATTTTGAACCCGTGCATGCGATTAAGGGCGGAACCAGAAATTTTTCATCGGGGAAATCGAATTATTTTTCACTAATAATTCTATATGTAATTTTTATTTTTATTTTTAAATTTTACATGTAATTTTTTTTTGTGTTAATAGGGGTAAATAACCATTATCACTTAGTAAATAATGTAAATAGCTAGTTTTTAAAAAATAATGTATTTAGCCTTTTAAGATATAAATATACATCAATACCCTTACTTCCATATAAATAATATTTGAATATAATGTATTTTTAACATTATTATTTTCTAAAATAAAAATACCATAATATATTTAAAAACAAATCAGATTCATAATAATCTAATATATTTAAAAACAAATCAGATTCATAGTAATCTTTTATCACACCCGAAAATAAAGAACGCTCAAACTAAAAATATATCTCGCCAGTCGCCGCCATTGAAGTCGAGTATCAACACTGAAAACTGAAAAAACTACAAGATTCAACAGTCGCTGAACAATCATGGACGATGATTTCGAACAACCTCATCCTCATAACGAACAATTCCCTGAAGATATAACAATTCGACATATATCATAAACATGATACACGAGTATATAGTTTGTTTTCTCCCTTTGGAGTTGCATGTAATGCATGAAGACAATAGTTAGTTAATTTAGTGATGCATGAATTTTACACGAGTAGGAAAATTATATACTAGTGTTTAAATTGAAATTATAATGCAACACGAGTACACGAGTGTTACGAAACGAGTAATTCAAGTCATGTTATCGTGCATTGGTTAAATATTCAACTACTACACGAGTACACGAATAATTCAATATAATAGTTCAATGCACGAGAACACGATTATGCTCATTCGTGTACTCGTGTAACAGTTGAATATTAACTTGAAACACGACTGCATTAGTATATTTATTCGTGTATTCATGCACTATTTCAAAAATCCATAGATACACACGAGTTTATTATTCTGCTAATTCGTGTAATCGTGCAACAGTAAAAAAAATTGATATTCCACACGTTATAAATAAATTAGTGCACGATTCTACTCCAATACTCGTGTACCGAAAGAAATCGATTTGTGCACCAAAGAACATTCAATTTTTCCACCACCTCCAAACAAAGAAAAACAAAAACTTAATATCTAGATCAATAAAAAGAGTACATATACATAAAAATCATATATTATTGACGCAAAAAAAAAACACATGCGATGTCAACAGAACTTCTTAAAATCACCTAACTCGCATTGAATCCCTAATTTTTTGAATTTGCATCAGATAATTTATCACTGAAATTGTGATTACAGAGATGAAAAATCGTGAGAATCTTCAAAAATCATAGCTTTTGATCTTCGCTAATTGTAGTTTTGTTCCAAATGATAAAACAACGATTGAAAAGGAGAGAGGCGAGTGGGGAGAGAACGACATTATAGATTGAAGAGAGATAAAATCATATCTTTTTTCCTCAAATCTTATTGATATATGAATATATATTATATATATACATATAATATTTCTTAATATTAAATATGAAAGTAAGGGTATTATAGTACCTTTTTTCAGGGTATTATAGTACCTTTTTTTTCATAATGGCTAGATACATTATTTTTTTTAAAAAATGGCTATTTACATGATTTACTAAGTAAAAATGACTATTTAAAAATTTTACTCTTTTTTTTTGGCTTGGGGTGCCAAGGCACCTCTTGGCTCCCCGAGTTCCGTCCCTGCGTGCGACATATATAAGAAGAAAAGAAGAATAATAAAAAAAATGATGTCGACGAGGGGCTTCCCGACGCCAAATGTGTAGGCACAATATAATAGAAGTTTCTTTATTATTGTTTTCATCCTCGTATTCTAAATGTTAAAAAGAATTCAAACAACACCTATAAATGTACAAAAAAAATATATATATTTATCAAAATGAGAAGTACATGTATACATATATAAGGTGCGCGCAGGGGCGGATGGAAGGGGGTCTAGAGGGGGCACTTGCCCCCTCCAACCCCTCATCCTCCAACAATTTTTTTTTAAATAGGGTTATTTAGTCAAATTTGAATGTTGCCTCTCCAAATTTTTTTTTTATTTAATGTTTTTGTTGTTAGACTTGATATATTTTAAGAAAACTATATGTAATGCCCCAGATTTCTGAATAAGGTTTAGAGGAATGTTAATGACAAGTTAATTAATTTAAGAAGGAATTTAATTAAGATTAGCTAAGGTTGGATGTCAGTCACGACTTTAGGAGTCAGATCGCCTTTTTGAGAAATGTGTTTTTAACTATTTTATGACCATCCGTGGTCCCGTTAGAAATGTATTAACTCAAGGAGTATACCGGTGTTTTCGGATTTTAATTATGAAGTCATTTGAGTTCCCGGTAATGAAAAACGCATTTAAAAGAAGAATGAATAGTAACTTTTGCGTGCGTTCGTGTTTTGAGAAATTTATGAAATCCTCCTCGTTAATCCAAGTCCAGTACTGTCAGGCCCCTCTTGTGGGAAATGACTCAAGGATTCCGTTGGCATTCACGGATTGACATTCTAAGATCAATCGAACGCTCGGGAGCCAAATCTGTCAGTCTGAGTGAATAGTAACAGTAATTCCAAAAAGGGAATCTTTGCTCGTCTTCCTTCTGACGAACCCGTCTTCTTCACGAAACAAGTTGGTTCACTAGTATTCGAGCCAACGAGTCTCCCGGTATTTTTAGATTTCGTGTCTGAAGTCATTTGGACCTCGACATCGAATAAAGCAGCTTTTAACCGAACCCGGGGTAACTTTTGTAGTATTCATGCACAGCAATGGCTTCCAAGGGAAGCCAAAGCTTTTCCTATATATAGGGGACCACCCCTTTAGTAATTCTTGCTCATTTTACATCCACTTCACTTCTAAATCGAGAGGGTGAAAAGCTTTGAAAGCCGAGAAGGTTCTGTCGAAGTAAAAATCATTCTTCGTGAGTGTTCTTCAAGACGACGAGCGGAGTGGCGTGGAAGGGATGCGGTGAGGGAATGTGCTAGGGGCGTCGTTGAAATCGTAGCAGGCGGCTCTGCCGCCGTTGCGACTAGACGAGACGCCGAGCTAGCCACATTCCTTCGACGCACCTAACCCCGTCCATTCTTATTCGTCGATCTCAATCCTATTTCTTTTCCGTCTTTTAAATTCCGCACTTACTTTTCGTTCTTTATGTTCTTCGTGTTCTTCATTATTGTTCGTCTAAAGTAGTATTTCGATTCATATTGAAGTTCCAAAATAATAACGCTTACGTTATATTTCTCGTCTTATTTCCGTTATTATTATTCTAGGAGATTAACTCCGTTATTCCGTTAAAATTCCGTTCAAGTCATATTTATTTATTTCGGAGGATTCTCGTGTTTATACCATTGTAATGCCAAAATTATTTTTAAGTTAAAAGCATATTATTGCATGTTAATTTCATGTACGTTGTTTTTATAAAAAATCCGGGTTAATTGTTCTTCGTGTTCGTCGAAGAAATCAACGAACATGAAGAACAGTTAAAGAACACGTTGAAAAAGGAACCCAGATGATGAGAGAGAGAGAAGGGAGAGAGAGAGCCCCGCGGGGAGAGTGAGCGCCGCCACGCCATACCCCCCACGGCCGCGCCGAGCCCGCCGGGGCTGGGAGCCCCGCGGCGGCGGGTGGCCTGCCGAGGCAAGGTAGCCCCGCGGCGCCCCCCCCCCTCCCTTTCCGTGTTGTTTTGTTTTCCGTCCTTTCCGACTTTTCCCGTACCCGTCTTTTCGATCTTTTCGAGTCTTTAAAATTATGATACTTTTAAGCCATGTTCAAGTTTAAATTATAGTAAGGTATTCAAGTTAATTTTAAATTATTTCGAATAAGATATTGAGTTATTTTCCGTCAAAAATTTAGAGATCGAGTCCAGAGGTTTCTTAAATAAATTAAACCATTCTCGATCCCCTTATTAAGTCAAAGTCGTGCTATCCATGTTAAGTCCTAGCTAAGAGAATATTAGTTGGGTGTTACTTAATATCATGTTATTAGAAATCTTCGAAGAAGGCTTCTAAGTCGACGATTCGACTTTTGTAGGAGGAATCGAGCCTCGGAGAAATACTAAGGAAAACCACCAGCTCGTTGCCTCGTCTTCCATTCCGTAATCAAGGTGGGTAAATCTATACTCATCTAAAGTTTGAGCTAATAAGCTCTACAAGCATGTTAGGGCAAATGAGATATCCAATAAAGTATTTTGCTCAACCTGTTTGATCTCTGTACAAGGAAAGGAATAAATGGAGTTATGCATGATTATGCTGAATTATTATTTGGGTTAGATAAAGTAAAGAAAGCTAGTATAAGTTAAGTGAGCTCTCAAGTATGTTTAGATATGCTAGAATTGTTTATTTACAATTTATGCAAGCATGAAGTGTTTAGAATTGCTTTATTTACAGTCGATGTTTATCCGCGTTCATTTCCTCGTACTTGAATGTTTATGCTTTAATAAAGCTCGTATAGTTAAGGATTAAGGATTGCCTTGTTAGGGTAGCTTTACCCCCTTTGTAGGCCGAGATCATGTAGTGATAAGATATTAGCCTTAGACATTGTTCTAAGCCTGGTAATGTTAGCAAGAATAGGAAGAGATGGACTTAGCATCTACTTAAGCAGGACTCGAGCTCAGAACTATTAAGGTAGTCGCTGAGGGGCTTTTCCCTCGCAAACTCATTCGGATATTTGAGGTAACCCCTCTTCTATCCTATGGCATGCCTAAGGGCACAGTTGACGACAGGTTTGAGCCAAGTTGGGCCCAAAAGAAAAGAAAAGGTTTTACGGATACGGAGAGGGCTTTTGCGTTTTGCTCTCCATATACCGTCTATTAATCATTGGATATCTTGAAAGTTATAAAAGCATTTTCCGCTTAAACCCACTGAGTACATTAGTGCTCATGCCCCCTCTTTTCAAATGTTTTCAGGTTGAGATGCTGAGGATGCTGGTGGCTGTGAATATGGGTTGGCTGCCAAGACTGTTTTGTTATTATCTAATGTTTCCATGAAATCCCACTTTGTGATCCGCTACTCTGATACACTCTTTTCAATTCTGTTTAAGTCCTATTATGTTTAGTAAGACTCTATGAATAATCTCCTCAGGAACGATCTAATACTTATAAGATGCATATTATGTTTATCTCTGCTTTTGAGTATGACCTTCGTTCATCTGCAAAGAGGTCTAACAAGTTAGTATCTGATTAGTTAGCCGTCTCATTCCGCTTAAGCATGCTTTCTTTTAATCCAAGTAAACCCGAGCATCACCATTCAATTTCTAAAGCACGTCTTGATTCTTAAACTTCTTGATAAATCCCCTATCTTTATTCGTTAATCCCTTAATAACACCCCGTCCCCACTCGAGAATCCCTATCTCGGGACCGGGCTGTTACAGTTGGTATCAGAGCAAGTTTGCAACTCTGTAGACCTGTCTCTTTGTTTGAAATAAGTTAATAAGTCTATGTGGATATAAGTTGTTCTCTGATAAGTTAAAACAGCAACCCACAGCTCGCCATCACCCTCGCACTCTCAACCAAAAATCAAGGTATGATAGTATAGAAATTTTGGATTTTGGATTCATGATTTTGGAATACAGGAAGGGAAAAGATTTGAGCAAGCATACCTGTTTTATGGACAAGAGAAAAACCGTGAGAATGAAATTCCAAGTAAAAGGTGTTCGGGTAAGATGATTTCCCAGATGGAAAGTTTGTGAAAAGATTTCTCGATTCCAAAATGACTTAAAAATCATCTCTCGAAATTTTGACTCAAAAGAAAAGGTAAACAATGTATGTTTAAAGAACTTTGGGCACCAAAATTGTTATAAAAGTTGTCAACTGCTTCATAAAATGGAATTAAGCATGCAAGATTAATCCAGACATTAGGAGGACCTTAGGTCTCCCTTTTTGAATCTAGACTGATTAAGTTATTCTCTTCTAGATGGTTAAGCGTTGTTCGACAGCTAGGAAGAGCGTGCCTCTTTTCCGCCCTGTGCAAGAAATAGTTGAGAGATTCAGAAGAGAAACTTGGAATGGCAACGAACAGTTGATGTCCTACATGGCGAGATACCTTGAAAGGTGGGCTTGGGCAAATGGCTACGGAGGGGAGCCCGGGAGTGTATTCGACTTGGAAACGTGCATCCGCATGTGTGAGCATGCGCCACCTGCTTGGAGGCCTACAATGTACCGTATCCTGCAAAACACGATCACCCGCGATCCCGAGACGTACGCTGAGATCGGAAACCTGACGGAATTCTCATTAGCCTTAATGGCTCGTTGGGTATCGGAGTATGGCCACGTGCATGCCTTAGCCGAGCAGCAAGAAGATGAGCAAAATCCCTCTCTCGTGGTAGAGCTAGAACTGCAAAGGGTGACTCTCAATAGTCCCCCTGGATTTCAAGTGCCACGCCCTCACGACGAAGGAACCACAGGAGCAGGACCCTCAAATGCCCGAATCGTGAACCACACCGAGTCCCTATTCTCCTGCACTCCTCAAGTGAACCAGTGGACCCCTGTGTCCGCTTCTCAGGGTCTGGGACAGTGTATGCCCCATCAGTATCCTGAAGAGAGTGTTCGCATGAGGACATTCAAGTTCACCGTCCCGGAAACGGTTGATATCGGAGACGAAGAAGAAGAAGACGAGGACCCGGAAGAAGGTGAAGAGGAAGTAGGATCGCCATGCAAGGAGAAGGGAAAAGGCCCGGCTCATGATTAAGCATAGAAAGGAGATGTAGAAGGTGTTGCTGTTAGAACACCTAGATATCTAATCCATCTGTTTGTCTGTAATCTAATATCCGCTCTGACCAAGACTTTAATATGTAATAGATGCTTTAAGATTTCAAAACCCAATAGTGGCAGTGAATTTTCCAAGAGACTGCCCTATCCCGGTTGCAACCCATAATTTTATATATCGATGCCAAAGTCCTCTAAATGAGGCAATTTTCCCATCATGTTTAAATGACGTCTAAATCTTCGTTTTGTTTGATTTATCTTGAGCAATTAAAAGACCTTATCAAAAGGCATTCTTGCTTTGTGTAAATTTAATCAAACCTTGCTAATATCTAGTTCTTTAGAATGCCGCCTCGAAGACGTCAAGCCGAGAATGAGGATGCGAACGAACCTGAGCAAGCCCCAAACCTCGGTCCAAAAGCTGAAAGTGTGTTTCTCAAACACAACCCTCCATCGTTTAATGGTTTAGGAGATCCAATGGATGTCGAAAAATGGGTTCGCTCCTTAGAATGAATCTTTGATTTCATAGCTTGCTTTGAAGGAGAGAAACTAAGTTGCGCTCTTTTCATGCTAACGGAGGATGCGGACTACTGGTGGGAGTCCGTTCGAAGGACCATAACCCCGGATCAATGGGAAGACTATAGTTGGGAAGATTTCAAGCACGATCTGTATCAGAAGTATATCCCGGATTGTTACCGAGAGGCAAAAGAGATGGAGTTCTGGAATCTAAAGCAAAGGAATAAGACAGTGTCGGAATACGATAGAGAATTCAACCAGTTGTCAAGGCATGCTCCACATCTAGTGGACACAGACGGGAAGAAAGCACGCAAGTTCAAGAAAGGACTCAGATTCGAGATTGGCATAGCCCTCGCTGGGCAAGAAGACATGTCTTATGCCTGAACCTTAGCCAAAGCATTGAGTATAGAGACCATCCTTCCTCAGAAGATTCAGCCCACTCAGTCGTCTAATGATCCGAAGGGGAAGAGGAAGTGGGAAGGAGGAAGAAAGGATGACAGAAGGAAGAAACCCCACTGGCAAAACCGAGAGTCAGGAGTGCCTCGAAATCAACTTAGCAACGCCTCTAGTTTTAGGCCGTGTCAAAAGTGCGGAAGAATGCATCCAGGAGTCTGTCGAGCAAATTTAACTGGGTGCTACAACTGTGGTGAGGAGGGGCACTTCAAGAGAGAGTGTCCTAAAGGAAACAACCAACGATCCCAAACACCACAGCAACCCATGTACCCGCAACCACTTCAGCAACTTCCTGGAAACCAGCCAAGACTGCAGCAAGGAGGACCTCAGGGTCAAAGGCTGGGACTGAACCCGAGACCGAACCAAGGGCGAGATCAAAGGTCCAATCAAGGACAAAGGCCGCCCCAGCCAGCTCGTACTTATGCTCTCAATCAACAGCAAGCTGCTAAGGCCCCAGGTAATCTAGCAGGTATGATTACCCTCCTCGAGACGCCAGTTTTAGCTCTCTTTGACACAAGAGTATCGCATTCGTTTATAGCTGAGTCTGTTTGTAAGAAACTGAAGATTGAACCCGAGAATGCCAAGAATGCCCTTGAAATAAGTATTCCATCTGGAAAGAAAATGATGTCTAGGAAGGTCTGCTCTAACCTAGAATTGAACATAGAAGGGGAAAACTTTAAGTCAAATCTTTATGTGATAAAGATTCAGGACTTCGACATAATCCTAGGAATGGATTGGTTAGCCTCAGATAATGCTTCCATAAGCTGCCCCGAGAGGGAGGTAACGTTTCGACCACCCGGAAAACCCGAGGTGAAAATCTACGAATCAAGGCTAGGAACCAAAATCCTAGTGATATCCGCCCTAAAGGCCACCAAGATGATAAGGAAGAACGACTGCCAAGAATTTTTAGTTAACCTAATAAGGAAAGAGGGAGGAGAGCTTTCCATCGAGGACGTTCCAGTCGTAAGAGAATATCCCGACGTATTCCCAAAGGAGCTGCCAGGACTATCTCCAGACAGGCAAGTGGAGTTCGCTATCAAGTTGGAACCAGGAGCTGCCCCAGTTTCAAAAGCCCCCTACAGAATGGCGCCTAAGGAGTTGCAAGAACTCAAAGTTCAACTGCAAGAGTTACTAGACCTAGGTTTTATCCAACCTAGTGTGTCGCCTTGGGGAGCCCCAATCTTGTTCGTAAAGAAAAAGGATGGCACGCTAAGAATGTGCATCGACTATAGAGAGCTTAATAAGCTAACCATCAAGAATCGATACCCTCTCCCAAGAATAGACGATCTCTTCGATCAACTCAAAGGGGCAAGTGTCTTCTCCAAGATAGACTTAAGATCTGGGTACCATCAGCTGAAAATCCGAAAGGAGGATATCCCTAAGACCGCTTTTAGAACTCGCTATGGGCACTATGAGTTTGTGGTAATGCCATTCGGATTAACTAACGCCCCAGCAGTGTTCATGGATTTAATGAACCGGGTTTTTCACCCGTACCTTGACAAGTTTGTTCTAATTTTCATAAATGATATTCTTATCTATTCCAAGGATGAAGAAGAACATCAGGAACACCTAAGAGTGGTGCTGGAAACCTTGAGAAGAGAAAAGCTTTATGCTAAGTTCAGCAAATGTGAGTTTTGGCTCAAGGAAGTAACGTTTCTAGGTCATATAGTCTCGGTAGAAGAAATTAAGGTGGATCCGGCCAAGATTGAAGCTATAAGCAACTGAAAGTCTCCAAGAAGTGTGAACGAGATAAGGAGTTTCCTAGGACTCGCTGGATACTATCGCAGATTTATTGAAGGATTCTCGACTATATCCAAGCCTATGACGCGACTGCTACAGAAGGACTCCAAGTTCAAATGGACGCCTGAATGTGAGGAAAGTTTTCAAACCTTGAAGAAGATGCTAACCACAACCCCCGTTTTAGCCATCCCAGAAGAGAATGAAGATTTCGTGGTTTACGCAGACGCATCAAGTAAAGGATTAGGATGCGTACTAATGCAGAAAGGAAAGGTGATTGCTTATGCTTCTAGACAGCTTAAGAATCACGAACAGAACTACCCGACGCATGACTTGGAACTAGCAATGGTCGTTCATACGCTGAAGATCTAGAGGCACTATCTCTACGGAGCTAAGTGTGAGATCTTCTCAGATCACAAGAGTTTGAAGTATTTCTTCGAGCAAAAAGATCTTAACATGAGACAAAGAAGATGGCTAGAGCTCGTAAAAGACTATGACTGTACGATCCAATACCACCCAGGGAAAGCAAATGTAGTAGCAGATGCCCTAAGTAGAAAAGAGAAGGCAGAGTTAGGACTCGTTTCGGCACAGGAAGATCTTCGCAAGGAGTTCGAGAAGTTAAAGATCGAGGTGCTAACACCACCCGAGACCATTCAAGCTCAAATTGCCGCAACAGTCGCTCAGCCCGACCTAAGGCAAAGGATAATTGAAGCCCAGAGAGGAGACGAGTTTCTCGAAAAGAAAAGGGCTGAAGCGCGAACTGATAACTCTCAAGAATTCGCAGAAGCCGCCGACAACGCACTCTTGTTCAAGGGAAGGCTTTGTGTGCCTAGCAAGGAAGAACTGAAGGAGGAAATCATGTGCGAAACACATGACACGCCATATACAGCACATCCCGGAAGCACCAAGATGTACCAAGACCTCAAGAGGAACTTCTGGTGGAATAACATGAAAAGGGAAATAGCCGCCTTCGTGGAAAGGTGTCTGAGTTGTCAACAAGTGAAAGCTTTGCATCAAAAACCTTCTGGTTTGCTTCAACCCCTAGAAATTCCTGAATGGAAGTGGGATCACATCAACATGGACTTTGTCGTAGGATTGCCAAGGTCTAAGCGGGGAAATACCGCTATTTGGATAATCGTTGATCGATTATCTAAATCGGCACATTTTGTTGCTGTTAGGATGACGGACGGGCTAGATCAACTAGCCCAGTTGTATGTTAAGGAAATTGTGCGTTTGCACGGAGTGCCGGTCTCGATTACATCAGACCGTGATTCGAGATTTACATCAAGATTCTGGAGGAGCATAGAAGATGCAATGGGATCAAAGCTCAACTTTAGCACAGCGTTCCATCCGCAAACGGATGGCCAATCTGAAAGGACCATCCAGATTCTAGAAGACATGCTTAGAGGAGTCGCCATCGATCAAGGAGGTAATTGGTAAGAGTTACTGCCTTTGGTAGAATTTGCCTATAACAACAGCTACCAGACATCGATCGGCATGGCCCCTTATGAAGCCCTTTATGGAAAGAAGTGTAGATCGCCCCTATATTGGGATGAGGTTGGAGAGAAAAGGATACTTGGACCCGAGATGGTCCAGGAGGCCGTTCAGAAAATCGAGCTTATTCGTCAACGCATCAAGGAAGCTCAAGATAGGCAGAAGACCTACGCAGATGAGAGGAGGACAAGGCTCAGTTTCGACATTGGAGATAAAGTATTTTTGAAGGTGTCTCCATCAAAAGGAATAATTCGTTTTGGCAAACGAAGTAAATTAAGGCCCAGATTTATTGGACCTTTTGAGATCTTAGAAAAGGTGAATGAAGTAGCCTACAGGTTGGCCTTACCACCCAACCTGAGTAACGTGCATGATGTCTTTCATGTCTCGATATTACGGAAATACGTGTTTGATCCAAAACACGTGATTAGCAAGGAAGAAATAGTCCTGAATGAGGACGTGGCCTATGAAGAAAAACCTCAAGCCATCGTGGATCGAAAAATTTAGAAGCTGAGGAATAAGGAGATCGACCTTGTGAAAGTAATCTGGAACCACCATGGTTCGGAGGAAGCAACTTGGGAGCTTGAATCTGAGTTGCTCAAGAAGTACCCTGATATCGCTTATCATGGTTAGTAAATTTCGGGACGAAATTTTATTTAAGGAGGGTAGGATGTAATACCCCAGATTTCTGAATAAGGTTTAGAGGAATGTTAATGACAAGTTAATTAATTTAAGAAGGAATTTAATTAAGATTAGCTAAGGTTGGATGTCAGTCACGACTTTAGGAGTCAGATCGCCTTTTTGAGAAATGTGTTTTTAACTATTTTATGACCATCCGTGGTCCCGTTAGAAATGTATTAACTCAAGGAGTATACCGGTGTTTTCGGATTTTAATTCTGAAGTCATTTGAGTTCCCGGTAATGAAAAACGCATTTAAAAGAAGAATGAATAGTAACTTTTGCGTGCGTTCGTGTTTTGAGAAATTTACGAAATCCTCCTCGTTAATCCAAGTCCAGTTCTGTCAGGCCCCTCTTGTGAGAAATGACTCAAGGATTCCGTTGGCGTTCACGGATTGACATTCTGAGATCAATCGAACGCTCGGGAGCCAAATCTGTCAGTCTGAGTGAATAGTAATAGTAATTCCAAAAAGGGAATCTTTGCTCGTCTTCCTTCTGACGAACCCGTCTTCTTCACAAAACAAGTTGGTTCACTAGTATTCGAGCCAACGAGTCTCCCGGTATTTTTAGATTTCGTGTCTGAAGTCATTTGGACCTCGACATCGAATAAAGCAGCTTTTAACCGAACCCGGGGTAACTTTTGCAGTATTCCTGCACAGCAATGGCTTCCAAGGGAAGCCAAAGCTTTTCCTATATATAGGGGACCACCCCTTTAGTAATTCTTGCTCATTTCACATCCACTTCACTTCTAAATCGAGAGGGTGAAAAGCTTTGAAAGCCGAGAAGGTTCTGTCGAAGTAAAAATCGTTCTTCATGAGTGTTCTTCAAGACGACGAGCGGAGTGGCGTGGAAGGGATGCGGTGAGAGAATGTGCTAGGGGCGCCGTTGAAATTGTAGCAGGCGGCTCTGCCGCCATTGCGACTCGACGAGACGCCGAGCTAGCCACATTCCTTCGACGCACCTAACCCCGTCCATTCTTATTTGTCGATCTCGATCCTATTTCTTTTCTGTCTTTTAAATTCCGCACTTACTTTCCGTTCTTTATGTTCTTCGCGTTCTTCATTATTGTTCGTCTAAAGTAGTATTTCGATTCATATTGAAGTTCCAAAATAATAACGCTTACGTTATATTTCTCGTCTTATTTCCGTTATTATTATTCTAGGAGATTAACTCCGTTATTCCGTTAAAATTCCGTTCAAGTCATATTTATTTATTTCGGAGGATTCTCGTGTTTATACCGTTGTAATGCCAAAATTATTTTTAAGTTAAAAGCATATTATTGCATGTTAATTTCATGTACGTTGTTTTTATAAAAAATCCGGGTTAATTGTTCTTCGTGTTCGTCGAAGAAATCAACGAACATGAAAAACAGTTGAAGAACACGTTGAAAAAGGAACCCAGATGATGAGAGAGAGAAAAGGGAGAGAGAGAGCCCCGCGGAGGGGGGGGTGAGCGCCGCCACACCACACCCCCCACGGCCGCGCCGAGCCCGCCGGGGCAGGGCAGCTCCGCGGCGGCGGGTGGCCTGCCGAGGCAAGGTAGCCCCGCGGCGCCCCCCCTCCCTTTCCGTGTTGTTTTGTTTTCCGTCCTTTCCGGCTTTTCCCGTACCCGTCTTTTCGATCTTTTTGAGTCTTTAAAATTATGATACTTTTAAGCCATGTTCAAGTTTAAATTATAGTAAGGTATTCAAGTTAATTTTAAATTATTTCGAATAAGATATTGAGTTATTTTCCGTCAAAAATTTAGAGATCGAGTCCAGAGGTTTCTTAAATAAATTAAACCATTCTCGATCCCCTTATTAAGTCAAAGTCGTGCTATCCATGTTAAGTCCTAGCTAAGAGAATATTAGTTGGGTGTTACTTAATATCATGTTATTAGAAATCTTCGAAGAAGGCTTCTAAGTCGACGATTCGACTTTTGTAGGAGGAATCGAGCCTCGGAGAAATACTAAGGAAAACCACCAGCTCGTTGCCTCGTCTTCCGTTCTGTAATCAAGGTGGGTAAATCTATACTCATCTAAAGTTTGAGCTAATAAGCTCTAGAAGCATGTTAGGGTAAATGAGATATCCAATAAAGTATTTTGCTCAACCTGTTTGATCTCTGTACAAGGAAAGGAATAAATGGAGTTATGCATGATTATGCTGAATTATTATTTGGGTTAGATAAAGTAAAGAAAGCTAGTATAAGTTAAGTGAGCTCTCAAGTATGTTTAGATATGCTAGAATTGTTTATTTACAATTTATGCAAGCATGAAGTGTTTAGAATTGCTTTATTTACAGTCGATGTTTATCCGCGTTCATTTCCTCGTACTTGAATGTTTATGCTTTAATAAAGCTCGTATAGTTAAGGATTAAGGATTGCCTTGTTAGGGTAGCTTTACCCCCTTTGTAGGCCGAGATCATGTAGTGATAAGATATTAGCCTTAGACATTGTTCTAAGCCTAGTAATGTTATCAAGAATAGGAAGAGATGGACTTAGCATCCACTTAAGCAGGACTCGAGCTCAGAACTATTAAGGTAGTCACTGAGGGGCTTTTCCCTCGCAAACTCGTTCGGATATTTGAGGTAACCCCTCTTCTATCCTATGGCATGCCTAAGGGCACAGTTGACGACAGGTTTGAGCCAAGTTGGGCCCAAAAGAAAAGAAAAGGTTTTACGGATACGGAGAGGGCTTTTGCGTTTTGCTCTCCGTATACCGTCTATTAATCATTGGATATCTTGAAAGTTATAAAAGCATTTTCCGCTTAAACCCACTGAGTACATTAGTGCTCATGCCCCCTCTTTTCAAATGTTTTCAGGTTGAGATGCTGAGGATGCTGGTGGCTGTGAATATGGGTTGGCTGCCAAGACTGTTTTGTTATTATCTAATGTTTCCATGAAATCCCACTTTGTGATCCGCTACTCTGATACACTCTTTTCAATTCTGTTTAAGTCCTATTATGTTTAGCAAGACTCTATGAATAATCTCCTCAGGAACGATCTAATACTTATAAGATGCATATTATGTTTATCTCTGCTTTTGAGTATGACCTCCGTTCATCTGCAAAGAGGTCTAACAAGTTAGTATCTGATTAGTTAGCTGTCTCATTCCGCTTAAGCATGCTTTCTTTTAATCCAAGTAAACCCGAGCATCACCATTCAATTTCTAAAGCACGTCTTGATTCTTAAGCTTCTTGATAAATCCCCTATCTTTATTCGTTAATCCCTTAATAACACCCCGTCCCCACTCGAGAATCCCTATCTCGGGACCGGGCTGTTACACTATATGATATTAGTTTATATATAATTGTGTTTGGGAAATTGGGCCTCACTAAAATATATAAATAAATATTGGAATAAAATTAAATACACACAAATCAAAATAAATTAAATAAATTCTCCCCAGTCAAATTAAATAAAACAAATTATGGTTGAATTAGCAATTCGACTTTTATGAATTATATTACATATTTATTAAATTGATATGAACTTTAATTTAATAATGAATCATGATATTGAATTGCATTTTTTTTTCCCTAAAAAAAAGAATTGCATTATTTATTTGAAATTATTGATCTATGTTATTCACATAATTTTTTTATAAATTATATATTATGAAGTTATCATTTTATTAATTCACCACCTGAATTATAATTTTTATCTCAAATGATTAGTATGAATGAATTATTATTCCAAATTTATTGTTGGCCATAACCAATTAAATTTCAATTAACGAATTAGTTTATATTAAAAAAGAATTCAATTCAAAATTTATTTATTCATGTTATTATTTTCAGTTATTTATTTTAATGAAAAAGACATTCTTTTCTATTTAATTTGGAGAAGGGAAAGAAAGATGAAGGTGTAAACTAATCCTAAAATGACATCGTATAGTAAAAACAATGAACAAATGAAAATGACGTCATTTCACAAACACACCTATGACAAAAAGTAATTAAATGCGTAATTATTCAGAATCGACTCATTTTTAATATTTTTTCTTACCGGCATGAATAAATAGAAAGTACGAACAGTTGCTATTAGCCCCCCCGAAGAAAATTTTCTGGATCCGTCACTGGGTGCACGCATACATTGATATATGCACCTTATTTCCGTTTGGAGTCCGTGCATGGACAATGCCCATATTAGACATACACTAGGGTCGCCCCTCTCTAGATAGCATTCACCATAAATTTGAAGTTAGGAGCCTTAGCGGACCGGCCAGTGTCCACGGACCACCTCCACTGTGCATCTATACCCACCCCACTCCCCAGAAATGAAAACTATTTTTTCTTTTGTCATTAGAGGTAGGATATAGACAACATGCATGTAAACTATTTTTTCTTTTTTCTTTTGTCATTTGAGGGTGCCTGTAAGAGTCATATAATATCAGATGAAATCATCTGCTAGATTATGTGATGCACTCTATGTTACACACTTAAAATTATTAATTTTTATTCTTTTTTTTATTCAATTTCAATTGATTGTGTAGCACCCCAAACCCGGAGGGGTCAAGGTGCTAATGGAACACACGCGAATGAGAAAATCCCATAGAAAAAAATTTCCAAATAGAGTAATCAATTTGAGATTTGCTATATCAAAGAAGCTTACGTTTACTAGTCAAACACCAAAAATCAATATATTTGACTAATCAAGAACCAATAGAAATAGATCTTAAGAAAACTTGATTGGTCAACTACATCAAAATAATAATAGTCAATTCATGAAACATAACGTGACCAAAACGCTCATAGACGTACACATGGAAAAATTCAAGGTTAAGCGGAAGCATAAAAATTAAAAATCATACAGTTGACTATCAACAAAGCATACAACGGAAGCATATGAATCATATAATAGTTTGACCATAACTAATAAATTAAAAAGACGGTCAACTAAAAATAAAAGGTCCCCATTGGTCCACATCCGCCACCTACCGTTATCAATTACCTGAAAAATATTTTAAATAATGGGGCTGAGTGCCAGATAACACTCCGTGGACATACTCATACATTCGTCCCATAATTTGCATAAAAGAAATAACAATAATCATAATAACGATTTCACATTTGACGTAACAATTCATACGCTCATTAAACATAGTGGAGACCGACCCTAATGTGATTACATATCATCTATAGCATATTCATAACATATTCGGATATCCTCATATGAGTCGTATCAAATCCAAAATGAGCAACATAAACATAAATCATAATTCATTTTTCCATATTGGACGAAAGTTTAAATACATTTTCGAAAGAGTTTTAGTAAGTAAGCCCACCTTCTAGCTAAATGTAGCTGTCGCTTTAATCTCAACTTGCACGTGCTAAGCCTGTTGCCTCGGGTTAAGACCTACACATAAAGGCTATGTCTTAGAAACTTATTAGGGTAATTAACATATTCTATAATGTAAATAAGGGTATAAGGTATATCTATAAAATAAAGTCACGAAAAGACGACGCCTAAAGATCAAACGAGTAATCCTAGCTTTAAGCTATACCCGAGCCCTTGATCGAGTATAATATACGGATTAAAATCACAATAATTAAAGTAAGGCTTTAAAAATAATAATAATAATAATAATAATAATAATAATAATAATAATAATAATAATAATAATAATAATAATAATAATAATAATAATAATAATATTTCAATACCAATAAAGTAGCACTTATAATACAATATGCTTAATTTGAATTAAATCCAAAACTAAACAAAAATAGAAAAAGAAGTAAAATAATTAAATGCATAAATAAAATTGTGATCAAAAGGATTTGAACTCATGACCTTAAATGTAAAATAATAATACTTTAACCACTATACTAAATGATTTTATACAATCTAAAACAAACTGTTTTAATTAAATAGCTTCATAACTGTGAATTAATTACACAAAATGAGAATTAAAACTGCATCAAATGGTTTTGAATCCTGGTCCTCCTAAACACAAACAGAACACTTAACCATTAGACTAAGCCCTGTTTTCAAAATTAATCATCTATAATTGAATATATATATATATATATATATATATATATATATATATAGTCCAGAAAGCAAAGGAATAAAATTACTTCAACAGAATTCGAACCCTTGACCTCTTAAGTATTAATCTGAACACTAACCACTAAACCATATGCTATTTTCAAAAATTAAATGATGTTACTAATTATATAAGGTTTAAAATCATCTTAGATAACAATGATTAAAAATGAAATAAAACTGCACTAAGAGGGCTCGAACCCTCCCCTTTTAATTAACAAATCCAGTCATATCCATTAAGCTAGATACAATTTTCAAAATTTATAACATGCTTTTATTTAATTAAAGTTGAAACAGAGGACATTAATTACAATAAAAGAGATATTTTCAAAATTTATAACATGCTTTTATTTAATTAAAGTTGAAACAGAGGACATTAATTACAATAAAAGAGATTTAAAAATGCATGCAAAAAGAATTGAACCTTAGACCTTTTTTAATTAATAAATCTGAACATATCCATTAAACTAGTTATCATTTTCAAAATTTACACATGATTTTAATTAATTTAAAGTTGAAGCAGAGGAAAAAGATTTAATAAAGTTATCATTTTCAAAATTTACACATGATTTTAATTAATTTAAAGTTGAAGCTGAGGAAAAAGATTTAATAAAAATGCATGCAAGAAGATTTGAACCTTAGACCCTTTTGATATTAATTTAAACATGCACCATTGGACTACTCAACCTTATGAAAATATTAACCTATACTCTTTATTAAATAATTTCATAGATCTAAAAAAAATAAAAATAAAAATAAACACACACAAACACACTCCCAAACACACCCACCCACACACACACACACACACAAACAATCAACACACACATACTCATGGCAAAACACGCACACACAAGCACAAATCTCTTTTTTTTTTCTTTTTCTTTTCCTTTCCTTTTCATTTCATTTCATTAATCAACCATTTAATATCTAAGGTGTTCAAGAACACCATACATAAAATTAAAAATATATTTTAAATTCATTCATCCAAAACAACCCCTAAATAACAATATATAAACTAAAATCGAAAATAAAGTTCAAATATAAAGAAAGAAATGAAGTATTGATAGGCTAGGGATTAACCCATTCTTAGATCCGAAAATGGGAAGCCTAAACTTCAAAATATCATAAAAATAACAAAAGAATAAGAAAGAGGAGAAGAAGAGGATTCCAAAAATGTAATTGCATGTAAAAATAAAGGTCGCCGGAAATTTTCCGGCCGGCGGCGCTGGCAGCGGAGAGGAGGGGAGGCGAGAGGGAGAGAGAAGAGGGGGGGGGGGGGTTGACCTAAAATGGATCCTCCAAGAATGACCTAGCTAAGCAGTGAAATGAGTATTTATATCCCTCCATATCTTAACCTAAATTTTAATTAAATTCCTAATTAAATCATAACTTGGTCAAATGAAGTCCCACTTAGGTGAAATTAGTTTCTATGGATTCGTATCGACGAGCACTATCATCTACCATATTCGATCGTCTCGTTCTGATAACTATAGGTCTCGAAAATAATTAAAAACGTAAATGTGCTAAAAAGCCCATGAATTGGGCCTAAATAATAAAATGCCTAAATTTATTCATTTGGGCCATGAAATCATAATTAAAAATAAATTTGGGCCTATTATAAAATCTTGGGGTGTTACGGGATTGTGCTTTAGTTTAATTGTTCACTCATTAATCAGAGTTCACTTTTCCCAGGGTCTAATTTCAATATTTTATTTTTAATTAATAGTTAATTATTACCTAAAAAATAATTATATACCCTAAGTGGAAAATGTGAACCCTAATTAACAAGTGTAAAATTAAACAAAAATACAACCAATTGAAATTAAAGAAAAAATTGGAATAAACAACTAATAATTTTAAATATGTAGTATAGAGTGTTGTACGGAATGTAAGGAAAGATTTTATTGGACTTAATATATTGCCAATTAATACTAAAATATCCGCTCATTTGACATCGTAAAATATGTTCATCATTTAATTTGTCTGATAAGTTTTTTTTTTTAGGAAACATTTGTGTTGTAGCTTTTGTCTCCAGCATCCACATCATATTTCATTTCAATCCTCCGCCATATTAATTTCACACGCACGCAACGCAACCCCGCCAGTCATCACCTATTACCCTATGCATGTGCCCAGGGCTAATACACACGGCGCGTCTCTCTCTCTCTCTCTCTGTGAAAAATGAAAATGGAGTATACTAATACTAATTGATGATTAATATATATTCGTGGCTACTGAGCAATGGCCGCGTCGAGTAATTCCCGATCAGGAGGAAAGTCAGAGTTTCAGCCGAAAAGGTTATGGAGAGAGAAACGAGATATTAGCCCCGACAGAAATGTAGTGTGGTCGGAACCTCAAAATCTCAAACTCAAAAGAGTGCCAGTTTTGTATTATCTCTCAAGGAATGGCCACCTCGACCACCCCCATTTCATGGAGGTCCCTCTCTCCTCCCCTCCCGCCCTCTTTCTCAAAGGTAATCAATAATCATCAATCATATATACATACAAAATTAATTCGTGGACGATTTTGTTCAATATTAATTTGAATTTACTATTTAGTCGATCATATATATCGATGATTTTGTACAGATGTGATCGACCGCTTGAATGTGCTTCGTGGCAAAGGCATGGCTTCCATGTATTCCTGGTCTTGCAAAAGGTAATTAATTAATTCGTATTTTTATCGTAATTTTAATATATAATTAATTAGGAGATCGTGCTACCAAATTATATGTATATATATATATATATATATATATATATATATGTTGTTTAAATTAATTAGGAGCTACAAAAATGGCTACGTATGGCACGATTTATCGGAGAACGATCTCATATACGCGGCGCACGGCCACGAGTACATTCTCAAAGGATCAGAGCTACCGGAGAGAGCGTTTCTGGAGGTGGCCTCTCCTCCTCCTCCTCCTCCGCCGCCTCCGCCGGAGAACGAAAGGGGCGGCAGCTCCATGGAGTTGGAAGAGGACAAGGAAGTAGTATACAGAGTAGAGATGGAGGTGTCGACACCGGCGTCGGAGTCGAGTCCAGATACCCTGGGCACCTTAATGAAAGCTGAGAGTAGCAGCGGGCAACGGTGTAGATCGTCAATGCTGATGCAGTTGATCTCGTGCGGTTCGATATCGATGTTGCGGGGGTCACGTGGAGGAGAAAGACTACTGATGGAGACCGCAAACAAACGGGAAATTCCTTCCCTCAAACGTTCCAATTCTTACACTGCGGATCGGTCAGTTTTTTTCATTTCTTTCTACCTACCTACTTTTTAATTTGTTTGTCTGCTACCTCCCTCTAAAATTATTATTAAAAAAAAAAAAACCAAAAAACCTTTCAGCTTCATTACAATTAACATACGTCGTACGTTCAATTCGTATCCTTTGTTTTTTACGAATACTATTACTACCCCGCCCCGTAGCCTGTGCAGTAATATGACATGATGATGATATTTTCTTATTTTTTTAGTGTTATCTCAAATCTTAATTCGCATCCATCAGTTTTGTACGTCTTCTTGGTTACGGACGGACGCGTATGTCACTGTTATGTTTTTGTTTTTATCGATCCCAAGCTAACTCACAACATCATACATATCCAACTAAATAATTGCATATATGCATACATAATCAAAATACATAGAAGATAAAATGCCCATTAATTAAAGTTATCTATATATACAGGGGTTGGATTAAAAATACACCTTTTTTCTGGTGTAGGAATTAGGAACTCATCTTATACCGTCCACCTAGATGATCTAATGGCTGAGATTAAATGTCAAAATAAAGGCAAAAAAAAAGGAGGTGGGGGTATAGTTGTCCAATCCCATAAAAAAAAAGCTGATGTCATCACTTTTTAAAAAAAATCCTAAAAACTTTGAACGACTATACTTCACTCATTTCAAATCAGATCAACACAAATAATATACCAAATTAAAGATCTTTTCATGCTCTTTAATTCAAGATCAGTCATGAATATATTTATTCAAATAAATATAGACGAAAAATACAAAATATAAATTTTTACTCGTGTCCAGCGCGAAAATGCTTTCGCTAGCTTTTAAATAATGGTTCGTCAGCACTATGATAAGTTGATAACGTATGCTAACGAAGCATTTGTTATTTGCTATCATATTGCATTCATTGTGCTAATGAATTATTATCATAATGTTAACGTAGTACACATACTTATATTATTATTATGATTTATTACATTTCAATTATGACTTATAATTATTTTTTTATGATTTAATTTTTATATTTTAGTTACTAATTGATTATTATATATTATTTATTTCATCAAATTAAAATATATTAGTTAGAGTTTTCTTCATCCATTTATGGTTTATAACTTATGCTAACAATGAATTGTCATATGCTAACATAGTTTATTCGCAATGCTGATAAAATAATATCATTATGCTAATGTTTTATATTTATATTGTTATTATAATTTATTCCATCCAATTGGGGTTTATAATTAATTTTTAGAATTTAATTCTATTTTTATATCATTGAAGTTTATTATATCTGAATTATGGTTTATTTCATCCTATTAGAATTTATAATTACACTTTAGAATTTAATTTTTCGTTAACAATATGAGAAAATTTTTCATTAGCATATAGATAACGCTTCGTTAGTATGATGATAATACTTCGTTAGCATGACGATATGTTATCAAATATCCTCCGCGATTTTTATAAGAATTACCAAATTACGTTAATACCCCCGCGCGATCTTTGTTCAAATATTACAGAATTGCCACCACTCCTTTTAATCAAATCTGGATCATAAATCTTTATTATTGTATGGTGTGAAATGGGTTCCTAGTTCCTACACTAAGTAGGGTTTGCATTGTAACCCTCCCCTATATCTATATATATATATATGGAGATTTTTGTAATTAATTTGGCATGCATTTATGATGATAAAATAGTTGGCATGCATGAACTGTCCGGTTTCTATATTTTGTAATGAAATTGTGTGCAATTTAATTGTCCCTGCTACATTAATGCAGGAGTCGAAATTTGGAACTTGCAGAGAAAGAGATCGAAAGACTGAAAGCAAAATGCATACCAACAAAAATTAAGGCACACTCATCCACCAGCTGAAAAGAAGGCCCCTATCTTGCAGTATAATTACCATTAATTACTACCATCAATGAATAATGATTATACCTAATAATATGGTAGGTGGTTAAATTTATTCAATTACGGTGGTAATTTGTCCTTTTCCATATTCTCCAACAATATATATTATGCTTTTGTATTTAACACACTACGTGGCCAAATATTTAATGTAATTATCATGACCGATCGAATGAAGAAAACATATATAGTGGCTGCTGGAAACCATCTGCCGTCACTATGATCTAGAGAGAAAGGGGGGTGAATAAAACCATGAAGTTTATTATCAAAATATTATATCCGTGAAAATTATTTTTACACTATGGGCTCAATTATTTAAACTGTCTTTTATATTTGGGCCGGAATAAATAATCACAATTAGGCTCAAAATAAAATATTTTGACTAATTATCAATAATATGAAAATAACTTTATTGCTAATATTGCAATTAATTATACTAAAGGCGTCACTTATAAGACTTATAAAATTAATAGCATACTTGAATAAAAACATTTTAAGGAAAATGTAGCTAATGATTTATAAACAATTTGGGTCATTACACATTTCCTCTCTAAAAAAATCCACTCTAGGCAGGCAAGACTATCAATATTACTTTTGTGTGGTTGCTTTGATTTTTTTTTTTCCCTTTAATAATTGGTGTAATTGATAACTTGCTGCCGGACTACGAAATAATTAAGTTTGGTAGAGAAAACAACTATCATAAAATTAAGCCTACGAAATCGTCTATTGCACATTTGGTGTTGCATTCTCTATCGCACACTTGATATTTTTTTAATTTTTTTCAATTTTTTCTTTGATTTCATATATTATGCTTTCATTTAGTTTTACACTTGTTATTTAGGATTTATTCTACCCAATTAGGGTTTAATATAATTTTTTAATATTTAATTTTTTAAATAATTAATTAATAACTAAAAATTAAAAACTAAATACAAAAAGATTATAATGCATTCTAATTGGGTAGTGAAAATTTCACTTTTGGTCCCATAGGACACGCCTCACTCCCCTTTTGGTCCCAGAGCTGTCTATTTTGGTCCCAAATTTTTTTTACTGTCAATTTTGACCCGACCGTGACGGAAAACGTTAAATTTACTGTCGATTTTGGTCCCATTGCACTTTTAATTTCAATCCCAAAATAACAATTAACCAACTAACTGTAACATTATTTAGAGCCAATTTTGACGGATTTTGAGGGAAATTCCACATTATTTTTGGAGGGATAATTGCTACCAAAATACATTTATATTCACACAAAACCAACAAAACCAAATCAACCAAACCAAATCAATTTACTCATAAGAATCAACAAGCTAAACTGAACTCAACAAGTACCAAATCCAAAATGAAATCAAAAAGACCAAATCCCAAGCCAACTGAAATAAGACCAAATAACAAATTAAGTCAAACTGAAATCAAGAAGACCAAATCCAAATTGAAATAAGAATCAAATACCATACAAACTCAGGTGTAGAGAGTTGCTTTGTTTGACTATTTTAGCTGCCAAAACATAGCTGATAGCATCTATGGTTTCTCTAAATCAATGAATCACACATTACATAGGAAGGAAAATCCTTTTACCAGCTTCCACATTTCCTGTGGTCCCTCACTAAGGCATGATTTAATGGTAGTAAAAATGCGATATTTTTTTAGTGCACAAATTGGTTGAATTGGCTCCTTACAAATATCAAATTCAATCTGCATGGCTTTGCGGTTCTAAAGGCACCCAAAATTTGAGAAAGTTGACGCAGAAGCAAGAAAAATATTGGAACGATGTTTTCTATCAGCTTACCGAAAAGAATGAGAACACACCAAATAAATATAAGGTCCAGATCCACTAATCAAGGGATCAATATTCTAATCTATAATATCTATGATACATTTACCAAAAATACATAAAACAAATTTTACAAGATATTCGTCTGAAAACACATATATTCCAATACTCCCCCTCAAGTTGGAAGATGAAGATCACGAATCCCCAACTTGCTAACTAACCGTTGAAGCTGAGCAGACCCAAGTGCTTTAGTAAAGACATCAGCTATCTGTTCAGAAGTTGCAATTTTTCGTGGCTTAATATCCTTGGACTCAACACGTTCACGAACAAAATAACAATCCATCTCAACATGTTTTGTTCCCTCGTGGAAAACGGGATTATTTGTAATATGCCGAGCGGCTTGATTATCGTAGTAAAGTAGTGTTGGCGTCGTTTGCGGTGCCTCCAACTCGATCATCAACCAACGGAGCCATAGAACCTCACTAACCGTGGTGGCCATCACACGATATTCTGCTTCAGCGGAGGATCGGGAGACAACTGTTTGTTTCTTGGTTCTCCATGAAATAGGAGCCCCCCAAGAGAAACAAAATAACCAGTTCTAGAACGCCGCGTCATGGGACACCCACCCCAATCTGAGTCACAATAAGCCTCAAGCGACAAATCTCCAGCTGCTGGTAGAAAAATACCTTGTCCAGGTGTCCTTTTGAGATAACGCAAAACCCGCAATGCAGTATTCATGTGCGATAGTCGGGGCGAGGATATAAATTGACTTAAGACATTGGTAGCATACTGAATATCTGGTTTAGTCACGGTGAGATAGAGCAGTTTTCCAATCAATCTACAATATTGCAACGCATCTACAGGGGAACCATTCTCATCAAGATCATAATGAGTGTTTTGTTCCATGGGAAACAAGCTAGGACGACAACCCTCCATGCCACAATCCTTTAAAATATCTAGTGTATATTTCCGTTGACTTAGCACAATGCCCTTAGCCGATCTTGCAACTTCAATGCCCAAAAAATACTTCAAAGGACCCAAATCTTTTATACTGAACTGACGATCAAGATAATTCTTGATTTCTTGAATTTTGATTGCATCATTCCCTGCAAGTATCACATCATCCACGTATATTAGGGCAGCAACATAGACGTGGCCTCGTTTAAAAATGAAGAGTGAATGATCTGCACGAGATTGTCGAAAACCAACATCAATAATGGCTCGGGTAAACTTGTGATGCCAATTCCTTGATGCTTGTCGCAAGCCATAAAGAGACTTTCGCAATTTACAAACTCGTGTTTCTCCATTCTTGGTGAATCCTTGTGGAATTTTCATGTAGACATCTTCAATTAAATCTCCATGCAAAAAGGCATTATTTACGTCCAATTGATGTATTACCCAGTTTCGCTTAACCGCAACTGCCAACAAGCTTCGGACGGTAACAACCTTTGCAACAGGGGCAAATGTTTCATGAAAATCTATGCCCTCAATTTGTGTAAAACCTTTAGCAACGAGTCTTGCTTTGTAGCGCTCGATTTCGCCAGTGGACTTGTATTTCACCTTGTATACCCACTTCGAATCAATCGCACGTTTCCCTGGAGGTAAATATTCCAAATCCCAGGTTCCATTTGCCTCTAATGCTTCAATCTCTCTTTTCATTGCCTCTTTCCATTGAGGTAACTTGACTGCTTGTGAGAAGAACTTTGGCTCATCAATTTTATTGATGGCTGTCAAAAAACATTTGTGAGTGTGGGAGAATTTATCATAAGAGACATAATTAACAAGAGGGTGTACCGTGGAGGATCCTGAGTTGGATGTGGGCTGCGGCTACATGTGGTCTGTAGATCGTGGCAAGTCAACCTCGTATTCTTGCAAATAAGCTGGTTGCCTTCTCACTCTACTACTTTTCCGTGTTCCAACTGGTCCATCAACTTGATCAACAAGAACATTTTCAGTTTCCAAATATGATACTGCATCACTCGAATTTTCTTCACGAGACACTACATTTCCTGGTTCATCATACTCGCTCAGAGTATCCCAAGTTTTGTTCCTTTTGGCTCGAATCTCATCAATATGAGACGTGAAGGGAAAAATATTCTCGAAAAATTTTACATCTCGTGAAGTATATATCTTCTTGCTCTTTATGTCGTATACCTTGTAACCCTTTTCCCATATGGGTATCCCATAAAAATACACGACCTCCCCCTTTCATCAAACTTGTCACCTCCTTTTTTTATATCTTTGGCATAAACAAGACATCCAAAAATCCTCAAATGTTCATAATTGGGTTTCTTATTGAATAAAATTTCATATGGGGTGCGATTTTGGAGAATTTTAGAAGGAAGCCGATTTATGGTATAAACAACTGTCATCACACACTCTCCCCAAAATACAACTGGTAACTCAGCTTGAAAACGTAATGCCCTGGAAATTTCCAAAATATATTTGTGCCTACGTTCCACTACCCCATTTTGTTGTGGTGTATGAACACAAGAAGTTTCAAGAACAATACCAGATTGTAGATAGTAACTCATCATCTCATGCGATTGAAATTCTCCCCCATTATCAGTTCTTACACGTTTTACTATTTTTCCAAACTAGGTTTTCACCATATTGCAAAACAATTGAAGATATTTGCATGTTTCAGACTTAAATTTCATCAAGTAAACCCAAACTCCCCTACTATAATCATCAACAATAGTGAGGTAATAATAAGCCCCTGTGAACGAAGCAATTTTATATCCACCCCAAATATCACAGTGTATTAAATCAAAACAAGCAGTAGACTGGATTGAACTTGAAGGAAAAGGAGTTCTAGTCTGCTTTGCTCTCATGTAAGACTCACAAAAATTATCCGTAGTTTTATTGAAAGAACAAATACTCTGAAGTTTCACTCTAGAAGCATGTCCCAATCTTCTATGCCAAACTTCAGGGTTAACAGATACTGAAAAGGCCTTTCGATCATCAGCAACAGGCTCTAGCAAGTATAGACCATCCCACTCCAATCAGGTTCATCGAAGCTAAGTCCTGCATGGTACAGAAATCAGGAAAGAAAATCAAAACACAATTGAGATCCTTGGTAAGCCGACTAACAGGGAGCAAGTTACACTGGAAATCTGGTACATGCAATACACGCTCAACATTCAAACCATTAGGTAAATCTACAGTGCCAACACATCGAACCGGTACTCTATCTCCATTAGGGATTTTAACCGGTACTTCGGTATTGGCATTTGTAAAAGATTTAATAATACCATCTTCGTGTGTAATATGTTCCGTTGCTCCAGAATATATTACCCACGGTGTGTTGAAGTTGATCTTACCAGCCATGTTTATAGAAGGAGCTGAGGAAGTATTTGTGGTACTGACGCTGCTGTTGAAAAACTCCCTCAATTGCGTCATCTGTTCGACGGTAAAACCTGATAGAGGGATTGATTCACTCGTAGTTTTTGTATCCACATGTGCCACCCTATGCGGCGACTGCTTCTCTTTCTCCTTCAACTTCCCAGTTTTATTACTCTTCTTTGATTCTGGATACCCAATAATTTCATAGAAATTTTCAATGGTATGCCAAAGTTTCCCACAGTTTACACATCGTAGAGGACTTTTATTGTTGTCTCGACGCTCCTGATTCCCTTGTCGCTGCACTTGAAATGCAGCACCATCAACAGTTGGTCTTCGCGAGGTTGATATTAATCGTTGTTGTTCATCCTCCGCAACTAGATGGTATACAACTCCAAGACTTGGCAAAGGTTTTGTACTTAGGATCTGGGTCTTGATTGTGTTGAAAACATCATCTAGGCCCATGAGGAACTCATAGATCCTCTTCTTCTCACCTTTTTCGACCACAAGTTTGGATACGTTGCATGTACACTTGCCACACGTGCATTTTGGGACTGCCGAGATGAATCGATGTCATCCCATATCCCCTTTAATTTTGTGTAATACGCCGAGATCAACATCTTGTCTTGACGTGTGAGGGTGAGATTCCTCTTCAGTTCTTACGCCTTTGGAGCACTTTCCTTTCCAAATCGTTCTTCAAGATCAGTCCATATTTCACGCGCTGTTTTCGTGTCTTCCACGCTATTTCGGATTTCCTTGTCCATAGCCACCATCAGCCATCCTTTGACCATAGCATTGTAACGTTTCCATAAGAGAAACTCGGGTGTATCCTCCTTGGGCATTGATATGGATCCATCAATGAATCCAAATTTATTTTTCGCAAAAAGACAATTGCTCATTTCTTCAGACCAATCTCCATAGTTTCCATCACTAAGGAGATCAGTAACAAAAACATGACTCGGATTATCAGACGAGCCAATATAATAAGGGGACATCACATCAATGGTGGTTCCAGTTTTACCACTGTCACCGTCTTTCATCATTTGATGTGTGTCGGAAAAATAAGAAATGAAAAAAAAATATGCGGAAGCTTTAGTATTACAGGATCTTAACCTGCTCTGGTGCCATGAGAAAGTTGACGCAGAAGCAAGAAAAATATTGGAACGATGTTTTCTATCAGCTTACCGAAAAGAATGAGAACACACCAAATAAATACAAGGTCCAGATCCACTAATCAAGGGATCAATATTCTAATCTATAATATCTATGATATATTTACCAAAAATACATAAAACAAATTTTACAAGATATTCGTCTGAAAACACATATATTCCAATAAAATTTGATCAAACCATCATGACGACCACCAAAGGAGAAATAAAATTGAACATCTAAATCTAATACCTATCCATTGTAGCTTCTCATCCCCTCGACTCTTCAAAAGTATCAACTATTTGATTCTGAGCATAAAATTCCTCAGCAAACGCCATAAAATTCTACTTGAAAACCCTGAACTAATCATAAACTATATTGGAACATCTATACATTATCTTATTGCTGAAACAGTATCTGAACATGAGATGTGCGGACTACAAACTTTCACATTTTAAGCTTGAGAAACCACGAACATCTTTCCGCAATTAACAAACTCACAGAAAAACCTAAATCCACCAGAAAATTAATAATTCGAAAAAATTCACAAACACAGCAGCAGAATCACTCACCATGAAATCCAAAATTCAAGTACAGCGATATTCGAAACTCAAAGGAAGAAAACAATTGAAGAAAAGATAAACAAAAAAATCGAAGAGTTTTGGTAAGAGGGTAACTTACAGTGACGGGGGCATCAACGCGTTGAACATTGCTCTCTTCAATGAGGATTTCCATGGCTTTGAGGCAGAGATCCTTGACTTGGATTTCCGTGAGCGGCTCGCATCTCTTCAACTGTTCTATTTGGTGGTCTAGGTCCGACATCTTCTACGGTTCGAATTAAGATATTTCGGCGATGTTAAAGTAGTCGTAGCACCTTCGATTTAACGAAGGATTTTGAGATTGTGCATCAGAGTATTGAAGAAGCTTCTTATGATTCTAGAATCCATGTTGAATTTAGGGTTTTGATTTTGGTGGAATATGGGAATTTCTTTAGGTAAGGATTTGAATTTGGGAAATTAGGACTGTAGATCGCTTTTTGTTTTAATCCCGTTTGTTTTGGCCACGCGTGCCGCACGTGCGCCATCTCCGTCTCTCACCCCTTAACAGCCATTTAAAACTTTGGGACTAAAATTGACAGTTTGAATCCTATGGGATTAAAAGTGAGCGATTTTTTTTTTTGAAAAAGGACCAAAATAGACGGCTCTGGGACCAAAAGGGGAGTGAGGCATGTCCTATGGGACCAAAAGTGAAATTTTCTCTAATTGGGTGTGATCCTAAATAATAAGCGTAAAATGAAACTAAATTATAAGAAATTAAAATCGAAAAAAAATTAAAAAAAATAAAATAATCGAGTGTGTAATAAAGAATGCAACACCAAATGTGCAATAGATAAATTCAGTTAAAAATCAAGTGCCTTATTCATCCAAACTTAGACATATGTGTATTTAACATACTATGATTTACGAAAACAACTATCACAAAATCATTCATCAAAAAAGAAAAAAAAAAGTTATAGTTTAATTTGGCATTCATGTAAACTCTTAAAACAATTTAAATCATGTTAAGTTCAACTTATTTCAAATTGTCAAATTATAGAACATTTTAAAACTGGTTCGTGTGATCAGCAATTTTTCAAGGTGAACACAAGTTTTTCTTTATTTCTTTCATTTTTTTTGGAAGACAAGAGTTGATATAAGTTTTTTTTTTATTTAAAAAAAAATTTAGATTCTGGTGAACCCTAATGGAATCCGATTTTTTAAAGAAAACAATGACATGATCAAGAGAATCATTCAAAAATAATTGTTGCAATATTAATTGTAAGAAAACCAAACAAATTTCTAATCTTTATGATTGGATATTTAGATTGAGATTTCTTCTCACACACTTATGGTCTTAGGGTGGTTGTAATGGGAGGTTCATCCAACCCATTGAACCTACTTTTTCGGCTTCATCCCATTAGATGAGGTTGGGTTCAAGTTGAGGTTGATGGTGTGGGTGCAAATGTATGAAGTTGGGATGGATGGAGAAAGAACCAATGAGAGAAGAGGAGGTGGGCCCATGCTTTTAGATGTGTATATTAATGAGACCCATGTTGAATTTGTTTTTTTAGGTTTATTGTTATTGGGGATAAGTTTATAAAAGATGGGGGGTTTAAAGTTGCTTTTTGGGGTTTACCATTACAACCACCCTTATGCTTCAATCGTTTCAACTCTTTTGATATTTCTATTGGATTGTTTTTATTTATTTATTTTTCTGAGGGAAGATATTGGAGTTGACTTTTCCTATAATTATCTGCTATATTTACTGCATTACGCGTGTTCTGGCTGTTCTCATTTGTAGCCAATTATCACTTAACACATCATCCAATTCGTAACATGTTTTTTTTGTTTAGTTTCCCAATTCCCACCTCAAAGTTCAAATTGATTTGTAATACATATGACAAGATTATTTTTAGGGATGGGGAAATATACCGAAATATGGAAATACCGCACTTATCATACTGAAAAAATACCGAAAATATCGAATTTTCGGTATATCGAGATTTTCAGTATGGTATGATACCGTACCGTGAATTTTCGATACGGTAACGGTATGAACTTTTAAAAATTACAGTATACCGCGGCATACCGTGGAGTTTCAGTATATACCGAGTATTTCGGTACGAAATACTCGGTATATACTGAAACTCCACGGTACACCGGTATGCAGACGGTATATTGATGTCTCGATACGGTACGGTATATCGATATACCGATACATACCGTCTTTTTCAAAAAATAAATCACATCTATAATTCAATGTTGTAATTACAATATTGCAACATGTATTTAAATTTTAAATTTATAAATATGAGAGAAAGAAATACAAAAAAAAAAAAGAAATATAATGCAATAAATAATATTTAGTAAGTTTTTTATAAAAGTTTAGCAAAAATACAATATTTGAACATTAATAAATATATATGAGATATAAGAAAAACACTTCGCTATTTATATATTGATTTTTGAATATGACTCATATTGAAAAATAATAAACTAATATGAATGAACTACTTAACTAATGTGGATTACAATTATGAGTAAAATAATTAATAAAGCAAAAATAAATAAAATTAAATAAGAAATAGTTAATCATATAATTATATTTGAATTCATTTGATTATACAATATTGTAACATTTATTTAAAATTTGGATTCATAATTATAACTCAAATATTTAATCAAATATATCAAAGATCCAAAATGAGAAATAATAATACAATGCAATAACATAACATTTAACAATTTTATCATACAAAAAAAAACTTTAATATTTATATAATGACTTTTCAACATGACTAATGAAAAATAATAAACTAATATGATGAATTATATAATTATCTAACAAGATTACAATTATGGGTATAATTAAAAATAAAATGAATAAATAGAAAATGAATATACGAATATGAACATGACTAATGTACGTATATATATATATATATATGAATGATAAATAATTTATACATATGTTTGTGATGATGATGAAAATACAAAAATTCAAGTATTTAATCAAATATATATATATATTAGAAATTGAAAGACAATGTAATAATATAAGATGTTCCATTGAAAAATTGAATCAAAACTTACTAATCTAAAATTAAGCTAAGCTTAGATAAATGACACTTTCCGTTGAAAAGTTAAATGTTAATCTTGATTATATTTGATTCTTCTATATTATAATATACAAATATTAAGTATATCTCAAAATTACCGAGATCTATGTATATGAATGATGAAATACAACTTTATTTGTGTAGAGGTCTATTTTTGTTAAGGCCCAATAATAAGACCCATGATCGTTTAAGGGTCTTATTGCCTAGTAGACGTGTGTCGAAGTCCAGGGCTTAGGGATCGAAGAAGCCGAGTTCGGAGAGGAGATAACATAAAGGGGGAGCTAGAACAGAGTTCGAACAAAGAGACCAGGTCAAAAGGAACGTTGGAAGATAAACATGATCCAGTCAAAAACCCTTAAGGGGATAAAGGTCTATCCCCAAAGATAGCGAAGAATCCCTTAAAAATCGGAAAAGGGGTTACGGCTTCACCCTATATATATCGCAAAGGGGGTGAAAAATAAAAGGAGGAAAATATCGAAACACCCGAGTAATCATTGGTTAAACAAATTATTCCGATCTTTTAGACACTCAACCATTCCTTAATCGATCTCATTCGACTCGTTCTTTGGCCTGGTAAAATCTCACCGGTCGCCAGAGCCCGAACCAAGTAGGAAAATAATTGTGGAAATTCACCCTCTACAATTTGGCGCCCACCGTGGGGTTTTGATCGACCGTACTGAAGATGACTATCGACGGCCGAAGTAGTACGACCCCGAACCCTCAAGACAATCGGAGGGAATCACCATCTGTAACCCCTCCCGCAGGAGGAAATGGGGACATTACTCAAGTGTTGCGAGCGATCCAGCAACAACTCAACTCCACCGTAGTGGAACTCGCGGCTATTCGAACAGAAAATTCAGTCCTTAAAGCTCGAATGGAAGCGCTCAGTCCACCGAATCAATTTCCTAATGGACTTCATCGATAACCCCCACGAACTCGAAAAACCAGTCAGCTACATGAACAGGTACTTTTAAATTCCGCTAACGAAACTGCTAATCAAAACATTGCAGGAACTAGCGAAGGACAATGAAACAAAGAAGATGTTGGCGATCCGTATCTCGGACCCCCCCGGGTTCAAATATATCGAGAACCAGCCTAAAATCGAGGTCGAGAGCAAACTGAAGCGGTTGGAAGAAATGCTCACACGAATCCCCGAGGTTCCCGCCCCCATCCGAAAGACGGCCCCGACAAGCTTCGCGGATTCTCCTTTTACAGAAGAAATCAGCCTCGTAGAGATGCCACTGAAGTTCACATTTCCATGCATGAAACTGTTCGATAGCACAACTGACCCTGACGACCATATAGCACAATACAAGTAGATGATGTTTACCACTTCGATCCCGCGACAAAGTAGAGAGGCCGGAATGTGCAAGGGTTTCGGAAGCAGCCTATCCAGACCGGCACTCCAATGGTTTACGAGTTTGCCAAATTTGTCGATCTCCACTTTCGCCCAGCTCAACGACCTGTTCGTCGAGCAGTTCACTAGTAGCCAAAAAATTGAGAAACATGCCGACGACCTCTACACAGTGATCTAGAGACCAGAGGAAACCCTACGAAGCTTCGTGGGATGATTTAACAGAGAAAAAGTATTGATACCGGGATGCAACATCGACACCGCCGTATCCGCCTTTAGAAAGGGGTTAAAGAGGGGTTCAGATCTCTACAAAGAACTAACCAAATATCCATGCAAAACGATGGAAGACGTCCTCGCCAAAGAATGGGCACAAATCAAATGGGAAGAAGATGAAGCAAACGCATCCAAGTTTAAATCCCGAAATGATCCACCTCGCAAGGAGCACAGGTCTTACATCAGAAATGAGAGATATCGAGCAGACCCCTATCCTCGTAACCCCAGATTCGATCCCAGAGATAGGAGAGCACCCGAGCGACAGGACAGAAGGCTACCTGAGTATAATCTTTGTATAACATCTTCGGATGCCGTAAATGCGATGAAAGGGCTCGGGCAAAACGTCAAATGGCCTCTAAAGATGAGAACACCTGATAACGAGCGAGATAGGAACAAATTCTGCGACTTCCACAATGATCATAGGCATAGGACAGACGACTGCATCACACTCAGACTTGAAGTGATCGAGCTTCTCAAAAGAGGCCACTTGATCGATCTCCTGACCTCGAAAGGAAAATAAAATTGGAACAGAAGAGACGATCGTATGGAAACTCAGCCCATCGAACCCCCGAGAATCAATCGAACTTTAAATTGCATAACCGGAGGTTCGGAGATCAGTGGCGTCTCCCAGTCATCAGCAAAAAGGCACTGCCGATCTCTCAAATATACAGGAAACATACCCAAAGAAGTTGAACCCAGTGATCTGACAACCCTCAGCTTCTCCAGTAGTGAAGTATCTGAACTCTCACATCCACACCACGACGCACTAGTCATTTCCCTCTTAATATCGAACTGTTTAATCAAACGAACTCTCATCGACAATGGGAGCTCCTCTAACGTAATTTTCCTTAGTACGTTGAAAGGAATGCAGGTGAAAGAAGCAGACATCATAAAGAAGTCAACAACATTGATCGGATTCAGCGGAGGACCTTAGGAGAAATCACGCTCCCCACTTACATCGAGGGGCTTAACCTTCTCACCAAATTCCAAATTTCAAGTAATAGACGCACCTTCATCATACAATGTGATTATGGGACGACTCTGGATCCATGAGCTTCGAGCGGTACCTTCAACATACCACCAAATCATGAAATTCCCTACTCCTTGGGGTGTTCGATCAGTACGAGGAGAACAGGTCTCGTCTAGAGAATGCTATATCAATGCCTTCAAACAGAAAATAATCATCGAGGTCAACCAGATAGAGGTCGGATCAACCTCCGCGAGCATGGAAGACTGAAATTACGAAGAACCAAAAATTGAAGACCTCGACGAAGTACAGATTCATCCCGAACTTTCAGATCACAACGTATCCATCGGATCCAGATTAACCTCGGACACCAGGGAACAATTGATCGTATTTCTCAAAGAGCATTACGATGTTAACTTCAAGTGTGGGCTATTTGGCTGTGGTTTCAATTTGTTCGATCGGAATTTATAAGTGATAGAATTGAGTTTGACACATTTTAATTAACGGAAAAAACTAACGATGTTAACTTCAAGTGTCAATTTGTTCTTTTTTGAATAGTTTATGGGCCTGATTGTTCTTTTTAAATAATTTAGGTGTATTTTTGGGCCAAAAAATAGTTCGTACGTCTAGATAGGATTCGACAGATAATTTGGATATTTTTTGGCCCTTTGGACTTTATTATAATATGTTATGCTGTAATTGGTCATGGCTTCAAAATGATACTTCGACATGATAATATCATCGTATTCAAAACCATAATATACGTGTTAGGGAATTGGTCCAAACTCATGAACAAAACATTTATGATTCTGTAGTAAGAGATTAAAGTGTCAGTTCTTTTGTGCCAAATATCAATTTAAATAAATAAATAATTTTAGTTGTTAGAGGTATCGATTACGATTACTTAATTTTATTTTATTTTTATTTTCTTTTAACTCACACATCCCACCTGTGGTATTGAGGAGATTCGAACCCGTGATCTTTGATCTCCAAGCAACATCACTCCACCACTAGACCATTCCACCGGGACAATTACTTAATTTTATTTTATTTTAGAAATTACGGCACATTTTTCATGCTTTTATAATCAGTAATGTAAGGTACACAAAGTTCATGTGTAAATGATATAAAGTATTCTATTTTTTTCAGAGAAATATATATAAAGTTCTCTTACTTATGAATTGAAACCTTTATCATGTTAGTTACATGAATTAGACTTTATTATCATCTAGGAAAACTAGTATTACATTACGTGCGATGCACGACAAAAGATTTATAAATAATTTATAATAAATAGTTTGTACAAATAAAATAATTAAATTATAGTTAAATAATTAATAGAAATAATTATGGAATGTAATGTTGTATATATTCAAGTTTATTCACTATTTTATTAGCAGACAATTCATATCCATGAATAAACTTATATTTTTCATTCATTTTTCTAATAAAACAAATAGCATAATTGATTCGTATGAAATCCATTACAAACAAAGTTAAAATCATTTACAATTTTAAATACAATAAGAAAAATTAAGAAAATGATGCAACACCGCAAAATAGATTTAAGGAAACTATTATATATATAAATCCTCAATATTGTATGAAGTGGATATATAGGACATCATCGAGGGACAATTGTCACCATGACTTGAGCAGCTCTTCCACAATTTGATTAATACTTCATCATCATCTATTTTATTGTAGAAAATACTTCAAATCCATTGTTGGCATCATATCATTTTATGTCTACTTACACATGAATATGAATGTATTAAATTATATTATTGTAAAATGTTAGTCTATATATATATTTAGTGTGAAATTAAACATTGATCATTTTTATGTTTGATACATAAAGTATACATGTGATATCTAACAATTAAAGAAAAATATTAAAAAAATTGAAATGTGTTCTCTAAATATTTTTTTAGATCGAATAAAGTAGCATAGATATATTTAAACACAAGGTTTCGCATCTTTGAAGCTCATTATAATTTAAATCTACTAACTAAAAAAATTATCTTCATTTTTACATAATTTAACATAATTTGGCAACCCACCAATCAAAATTCTAAAAATAGGCCTAAAGTATCGAATATACGTGAAACTCAATTAGGATTTAAAAGCCACAAACCACCTCACGAAACAATATCAATAAGAGAAATTATTTGTTTGAAATGAATAGTTATTATATGATAATATACAAAATAATAATAAAACATAAATAAGAAATTCAATTAATTACTTACGTTGAAGCCATTAAAAATTTTCTGTACATACATAATTTAAATCACATTTAATCCCAATTGTTACTTTTTTGGTCCCAAGATATGTTTCCCGACATTTTTGGTCCCAGATAATATGTATTCGATTTTTTGGTCCTCAAAATTAATCGGACACTTAGCGGCCGTTAAATTTTGGAACTAAAAATGTCAAAACATATATCATTTGGGACCAAAAACATCGCGAAACTTATTTTGGAACATAAGAACTTATGGTTGAAACAAAAAATGTATATTTTAATTTTTTATTTGATTTCAATTTCTTATAATTATTTTAATTCCTACATGTTATTCAGGATTCATCCTACCCAATTAATAATTTATTATAAATTTTTATTATTTATTTTTCACATAATCAATTATTTTTTTCAAAATGTACTACATATAATATTTAAAAATAAAAATTAAGGGGGATTTTAGTAGAGTGACTAAATTAATTTTTCAAATCATCAATTAATAATTAAAAACTAATTTGAAAAATTTTATAATCAAACTCAAGTAATTTAATTCAAATTAAACACATTTTATTATTATCAAACAAATTATTTTAGCCATCATTATTAAAATACCCATCACTCTTTATTTTTAAACATTTTATTTGGTATAATTTGAAAAATTAAAAATAAAGAAAACAACAAAAAAATCAATTGATTATTTGAAAATTAAATGCTAAAAAATAATTATAAATTGTAATTGGGTAAGATGGACCCTAAATAACAAGTATAAAATTAAACTAAAGCATAAGAAATTGAAATCAAAGAAAAAATGAAAAATAAACTAAAAAAAATTGATATGCACATTTGTTGTCTACATCCTAACATTTTTTGTCCCGAATTTAAATCTTTCTGACGTTTTTTTGGTCCCAAATAATATGTTTCAATGGTTTTAGTCCCAAAATTTCACGGCCGTTAAGTATCCGGTTATCTTTGGGACCAAAAATGTTGAAACATATCATTTGGGACAGAAAATGTCGGAAAAAATTCTATTGGGACAAAAAAAATAACAATTGGGATTAAAAGTGCTTTGACCCTATTCTAATGGGACCGAAAGTGAAATTAACTTAAAATTCAACCCATGAAATATCTTCTATGTTATAGGTTTATCTTTCTTCGATTTTTCTCTCCCATTTTTTGCTCTCGTCGATTCAATCTTCCACAAAAAAAAAATTCTTTCTATTTTTTTTGTTTGCATTTGCAACTAACACTGCTTTGTTAATTTCATCTTCACCTTCCCGGTCTATCTCCAATCTTGTGAAAAACATACTTTAAGCATAAATTTTATATTATTTTTATACTATTTGTTTCTAGTACCTACTATATTGCACAAAATATTTATAAAACATCACAAGTTTTTATAAAACAGATCATCACTTGGTAATTGTGCATGAAAATTTAAAAGGTAAAATTATATATACTAAGCACCTTTTAGTGTCAATAGCTTTTGTTGGTGTATTTTCCAATATATCAATGAAAGGTGAGCTTGCTAGTTTATATTTTAAATTAATAGATGAATAATTTATTAATATTTTATGAATTATCAATTGCATAGATGAAAATTTGATGTCAAAATATCCAAAAACTTTAATATACAAATATAAAAATATAATGCACAATGAATACTATTAAAAAAAGATATGGGTATAATAATAAATTTATATTTAATAATGAATTTAAAATATAAACATGTGAATTATGAATTGTTTGTTTATTTTTCAATAGAATATATGTTAATCATCTCTTCCAACTGTATAAAATGAGTATAATCTATTCAAATACGATGAATTGTTATGATATTTCTGTATTTTTAAATGGATTGCTATATATTATTGCATGTAATTTTATCAACCTACGCATACAGAAAACACAACACTATGGGGCCCAGATATTGCATAAGCAATTTAGAACTTCATGAATCAATAACAAAAATAGAAATGAGAAGTGATATAAAATTATATATTATATTTAATTAAAAATGTCAAGTATTGTTTTCAACTATTTGAACTTATTAAAAGACGGATCTTGAATATTTAATATATTTAACTAACTTAAATATTTTAAAAAGAATTTATATTCAAAAAATTTAACATATATAATTCAAAATTTTAATTTTAATATTTAAATTTTATAAATTAAAATATATTTAATATTAAATTAATAATTTAAAATATCAAATATTACACTTGATCACCACTAAAAGACTGGAAAATGTGAAAATTCAGTGTTCGACTTCACAATTTATAGTTAGTTCATGCACAATAATATTTGTTAGTCTCTCATGTGGACAAATTTTGTTTCAAAAGTTAAAAATATTTTTAGATTTGATAACTTAAATATATTAAGATCAAAATTAATAAGAACAATTAATATATTTAAATCAAATGTTTTGGTTGATTGGTGACATGCTATTTATTAATAAATAAGTGACCGCAAGTGCAAGACGTTATTGTAATACAAAGGTGAACAAGAGTATTGTATCATACAGAGACTGTAATTTTCATGTTCTCAAATACAAATACCTAATCAATATCTAGACACTAAAAACACAGGGGAAATAAATAACAACAAATAAAATAGCAGAATAAAAATACTTAAACTTATTAATTAGAAAAATATAGGCTTTAGAGAAACTGGATTATTATATCAGTTATTAATATTCATTGATTCTTGCAACCCGACTTTAGTCTTTAATTTATCAATGGTGGTAATTACTAATTTGTTATCAGGCTGCTTATTAAGGCATAAACCATATATAACATAGACATAATGACTATGCACTTCACTTGGTCAGTTTTTCACACATGTCATCACTCCCAATCAAGCACACGAAGATTTATTGAATCATATGCAATACTTGTTCACTGGATCGATTATTCCAAACATACATAATCTGATTTTCATCTTTCTATCAATTAATCATTCTCCAGTGAGTACATCAAATTAATCAACTAGCATGCACAAATGGTGATCAAGCATTCATACAAGATATAAAATAAGCTCATAGAAATCAAGCCCCAAGAGATATCAGGAACAAAGTAATCAAATCATATTATAAAATCTATAACATTCAATCCCTAAAACCTAGCTATGAAATTAGCTAGACATAGTCAAATAAATAAATAAAACTAGAGTATAGGAATTCATGACAAAATAAATAATAAAACCGAATAACACAAGGGAATCCAGTTATCTTGTCTCTTCTGCAGTAGCACTCCGTCTCTAGCAACCTTGTCATCACCTCTTGAGTAGATGGAAAACCCTCGTCTTTCTCTTCTCTTCTCTTCTCTTCTCTTCTCTCTTGTGTCTCTCTAATGCATATGAGGTCTTTTCCCTGTGTATCAAAATTGAGGCTTTTTTATCTAGGTTTAAAACTCTGTATTGGAGATAAAAAAAATCACATTTCCGCGGACCCGAGCACATGGGTCGACCCACGTGTTTCAGTTGACCCAGAGGGTAGTTTTTATATAGAGTCGACCCAGGTGACTTCGGTCAGGTCAACCCAGCCTATAGCGACCCAGTTTTTCTAATATTTAAATTTTTACATTTTTCTTTCCTAAAAAAATGATATTTTCTATGTGTGATATTAATTGTTTAAGTCTAATAAGTCGCGTCTAAATAAGTTTAATAAATATGTTAGCATGGATTAATTATAGTATATGATAATTTATATCATGAGCATGCATATAGTATTTTTATTTCTTTGAAGGCCCATTTTGATTAGAGACATTTGCATTTTTAGCCAAGTTTTTCTAGCCTATTTAGAGTGGTATTTTCGAGCCCAAATTTCAATACCCATTGTTGTGAAGCCCAAATTCAAAAATATTCCCTTTCTCTCGGCAGTTTTGTAGAGATAATAACCACCTATCATCTCACTCCATCCCAAGAAAAAATCTCCCCCTCTCTCTCCATAGAAAAACCATGGATCGTGATCCTCTACAGTGCTTGAAAACATAGCACGTGTTGCTGTGCTTAAAACGGCATCGTTTCTACCTAAAATCAACTTTTATCTTCGTTCTCTCTCATTCATTAATTTATCTTCCTAAATGCAATCTACAATTAATCAGAGATTTCTGTTATGACTAATCTAAACTCACTGAAAATCTTCTTCCCCTTGCAACGAGGCCTGCTCGACTGTTAGTGATATTTCAGATTAATGAGAAAATTTTCCAGCAAAATACAATGATTGATTTGCTCAAATACACAGTCGGAGTAGAGACCTGCTCATAGTCAGTGGTTTGTAGGTCTTGTTTTTTTTTCTGATCACTATTTCTGCCGCACCGTCATGATTTTCAATCTCTATACCTTCGACAATTTTCTAATCATTCAGTTCCGCCTCATCAGTTGATTTCTGAGGTTCTTAATCTGAAATTCTTTTTATATGTATATTTGATTTTAATTTTATTTCTAACAGTCTCATTCCAATCGTGAACAACAACACATAATTCACCTTTTTTTTTCCTTCATATCCCGTCGCAAGAGATCTCTTCGGCAATGGGGTGAATGTTTTTTTGCGAGAATGGATGCAAATATTTTTACTTCGGTTTGGGCTAAAATCCAAGGAGACGTTTTAGAACTTTGTGGAAAATCCTTGATGTGGAAGAGGTTACAGTTATGGTAGTGATGTTGCTGTTCAAGCATGGAGAGAAAGGAAAAAGGTGAATTATATGCGGGTGACGTGGTTTCTGCACTAGGAAGGGAAAATTGATTTTCAGCAATTCTGTCCAAATGGCATCGTTTTATGCACAGCAACGAGTGCTGTGTTTTCAAGCACAGCAGAGGATCGCGATCCAAAAACCATCGATCATCCACCTCCATTCCATATTCATTCACCGTTCTTCTCCATCACTCCATCTCTCCATTTTTCTCTCTTCATCTTCCTTCCATTTTTTCCTTCACCATCACCACCTCTCTTCACCATTTTTCTTCACCATTTTCACCACCACCACCACCACCACCGTTCAAGAGAGGGAGACAAGAAGAAGACAAGAGGCAAGGAAGTTTGGCTTGAGGAAGGATGTATATCTCTAATCTTCCAAACACTTATCATTTTCTCGATCTTATCAAGTGGTTAGGGATAGCAATGAAACCAAGCCTAAACCCTAATCTACTAGTATAAATAGATGATCTCGCCATCTCTATTTTTTCTCACGCAAAAAATTGACGAAAACCACGAGTTTTGAGTTCTTTTTCTTCAATGTTTATAGTTTCATTCATGGTATGGAGATCTCTTCTAGTTCGTTTCTTTTCTATTTCTCATGCATCACATTGCATTGCATAGTTGGGAATGGTTGATATATGAGTCGAGGGAGAGCGGGTGTTTGTGGAGACAGCTGCGATGGCTAGCAGAACAGCCGCGAAGATAGGTATCTACGACAGCGGTTTTGAGTTTTGATGGAGGAGTTTCTGAAGACATGTGAGACGAGTTCTGATGCACCAATGATGGATTTTCGGCGATTGCAGTAGCTTAGCCGTTGTTCTATCAGAAGTTGCAGTTTTCTTTTGCTGGTTTATGTAAATAATAGAGGGAGAGATGAGATGATTTGAATACTTTTCTAATCTATTTGTTTTGCAGGAGTGTCTTTCGGGCAATTGATTGGTTGGTTTCTATTGTTGTGTTGCTGTGATCTGTAGAGGGAGGAAGAGTAGGTTGTGAATGTTTTGCAGTAAAGCAGCTACGAGAGAGAAATGGAGTTTGGCAGATTGATTGGTTGGTTTGGAAAGAATTGGGCTCAGAGAAGTGGCCTCTTGTTTTAATTAAGTTGGTGGGCCAAGATGGGCTTGTCATGCATTACTTTTATATAATTATATTTATAATTTATCATATAAGTAACACAGTTAGTAGCATGTATTGTTAGGATAAAAATATAATTAATAATGCATAATTGAGTTGTTAGTTAATAGGAATAGATTAAATAATATTATTTAAATATGCCATGGCGTAAGTGTGCGTTCTATTTTATTTTATTTAAATATTTTCGTCATGCATGGTCCATTGTATATACATACATGTGTGCACGTATAAATTAAATATGATAATTTGTAGCATGATTCATTTAGTTAAAGCCATGTTGACATATGCATTTCCATATTAAATGTTGCACGTATTTTATTAATTTAAGATAATTATTTCTAAGCAAGGCGTGCAAATACTTAATCAGTTAATATCAAAGTCAGAATCAAGGTGGTTGTCACTATTATCCTTTCTGTATGTTTTACTGAATATACGTGATATCACAACATAGCAAAAGCCCGAAGAGCCTCCGGGCTATATGGTTTGGTCTACAGACTGAACACCTTTACTATTTGCATATTATTCTGTATTATATATAGTTTGGATAATTAGATACTCTCCACTAAGTCAGTGGTGCTCACACGCAGAGCCTTCGGGCTACATGGTTTGGTTTACAGACTGAACACCTTTACTATTCGCATATTATTCTGTATTATATATAGCTTGGATAATTAGATACTCTCCACTAAGTCAGTGGTGCTCACACGCAGAGCCTTCGGGCTACATGGTTTGGTTTACAGACTGAACACCTTTACTATTCGCATATTATTATATATTATATATAGCTTGGATACTCTCCACTGAGTCAGTGGTGCTCACCCTAAAAATTACTTATCTTTTCAGGCATTATCTTTCAAAGATGTGTTGATGGCGGTCAAGCATGATTAAATATTTAATTTATTGATTTGAAATCATGGATAATGTGTCCTTTTCTTTTAAAAGTGAATTAGCATGCCCTTTGTAAATTGCACTGGTTTGGGACTTTGGATCGATCAACACTTTTCGGATCGACCTAAGCATATTTTGCACTGGGCTTTGGATTTTCACAGACTTTGATCATTTAATCCAGTCCATTAAGCTTTAATTAAGTATTTAATTAAACTCAAGAGTCTAATTAAATCATTCTTCAACTCTTCATGCTCGTATTTGACTGGTTCAATTATGCAACAAAAGCCCAACTAATACTACAAAACTAGCAAACACATCAAAACTCCAAATGATAATAATTAAATCACAAAAGCTATATATATAAAACACGTAACTTAATATAATAAACATCATCAATTCGTATCCAAAAATTATATAAAATACACAGCTAAATTATGTAAAATACATAGCTGTCAATTGGGTAATCACGAAAACCGAATCAAGAATGAGGATGACATCTATGATATGATCACAATTCCATTTTTACACAATATTTCTTCCAAGAAAAAAAATGAATGAGGATGACATCTATGATATGATCACAATTCCATTTTTACACAATATTTCTTCCAAGAAAAAAAATGAACGAAGAAAACAAAATAATCAATAATATCTTAAAAATTAACAAATATAAAATATTGTCATTCACATGTTAAAATTATCAACATTAATTACATATGAAATATTACTTAGAAATATTGAGCTATTTATATTTTAAATTATGCTTTAAATTAGGATAATTCTTTCACATATGAAATATTATTTTAAAAATTAGGTTATTTATATGTTAAATTATGATAATGCGTAACCACTAAATTAAGTACTAATTGTCTAATTATTTAACCGAATATCTATATTGTAATTAGTTAATAAAAGTATCCGTTTATGACGGAAAAATGCAAACTACTATTTAAAGTATACTTTGTTACTTTTATATATATTATATTCTTTTTTTTTCTTCAATGTTTGACTCGTTCGAAAGGCCAAATTAAATCATTCATTTTTACGGTTTACTATTCAAGGTTTGATCATTAGCTCTTCGTTTCGTAATTAATTTTGTATAACTTGGGATTTCCTTTATACTTAACATGTATAAAATATCAAATATTTAATTGTATTTGTCCCCTTCACATTGATCGTACTGGCCGATAATATTTTCATTTAATTTCATGGTATTCCCTTACTACTGTGTGCCCGTGAGCACCCGAACTCTCCTCCATTTATTTTTCCTTTTTGTTATTTTGTTTTTTGCCATTTAACTTAGTTGCTGACGGTATTTGTATTGCTAGCATGCGCGAGCGGGCACCACGGCGCACTATAGCAACTACGGTCTACGGACGTCGTGTCTGTCTCCCCCTCTTTCTCGAAATAGAATTGTGATAATTTGATTTATAACCAGAGCGGTTAGTGATATTCGCACTGAAAAAGAAAATTCTTAAACGACGGCGTGTTGTGAAGGGGACGGCACCACCGGCGAGGTTTAATGGCCGCACCACCGGCAAGGGCGCGAGCAGATTACGATTATCTCATCAAGCTTCTCCTCATCGGCGACAGCGGTTAGTCATTATTCGATTTTCATTGTTACATTTCATTCCCTGCTTTTATTACTATTATATTATATTACAATGACGTTTGAATTCGTGATTTAATTGATCGTATGAAGGTCTGTGTTTATTTTGATTTGTTCGGATCTGTATCTGAATATTGGTACGCATTAATTCACTTTATGGCGTATTGATTCATGAATATCCGCAAATATTGATTACGGGCACAGGATAGTGGGAATTTTTCAATTTTTTGAGTTGGAAAATTTTCAAGTTTTTGAAGTAGAAAAATTTCAAATTTTTGGGCATTGCATGATGAGCTGGTGATAACGTAGAAGAATCTGTGGTGGTGATGAATCTGTGATTTTTTGTGTATTGCTTCTGGTATTTTGGTGTATCGCAGCTAGTTATGGAGCTGGCTATGTATAGATTGTATCATGCTTTTGGTATGGTTGGCCTTTTTTTCATATTGAATTTTGAACAATCTATTTTTTTTAGCTGTTCCTGTGCCTGCTTTCTAGATTTCAAGCTTTTATTTCTTCATATAGTAAGAGCAGTTGTGGTCTCATATATGTGATTTCCTTAGCTATTCTCTCTATTTCCTCAAGTAGAGGAGTTTGGAATTTCAACTTCTAGTTCTTGATTGTTGTGGATTTCTTAATTCAGATTTGCTTGGGCCTTCATAAAGTTTGGCTTATCTGCATCAAATACATATTGCTTTTGAGTGACAACATTTATATGCAGACCAAAGAAATATTACCGTTCTTAATTTTACTTTAGTCTTTTCTTTCTGTCCTACAGGTGTAGGTAAGAGTTGCCTTCTATTGCGATTCTCCGATGGGTCCTTCACGACAAGTTTTATTACCACCATCGGGTTAGCTCTCTATTTCCGTACAAAACTGTAAACTGTTTTGTATGGGTACTGAATGTTCGTATAATTTACTCCATAGAATTGATTTTAAGATAAGAACTGTTGATCTTGATGGAAAACGAATCAAGCTCCAAATATGGGATACAGCTGGTCAAGAAAGATTCAGAACAATCACTACAGGTAAGTTCTAATTGCCTTCTTTGGGGCAGAAGTTTACGTAAGTTGTTATTAATCTGTTTTCTTGTGTTTCTATGGACTAGGGTGGTTGTGGAGAAAAATAATTTGAGTATTGGCTTCATTTTATTTCATTTGTCTGAATCTTCTGTGGATTTTCTCTACTCATTTATTTCTTTTGTCTTTGTCTTTCTTTCTTTGACATGATTGATTGGTTAGAATAACAACCTAAGTGTTCTTGCAATTAATCGATATCTCTGGAGTCTTGTCATACCACAAAGAATGGGCTTTTCGTCAATTCATTAATTTTACTAGCGGGCTTCCCCAATCACCAATCCCCAGACTCCAGCTCGTAAAGAATGAATTGTGCTTGTCTTGGGTTTTTTTTTTTTTTTTTGGGGGGGGGGGGGGGGGGGGAATTTTCCTGCACTATTTAGGAATTGATGCAGATAGAAGCATTTATCTCCATCAGGGATGCTTTACTAGTTGTATATTTGTGAATCACATATCACCCATGCACAATGCACATATTTGTTATGCTCTTCTCATGCAAAAAATATTCTCCACAGCTTATTACCGTGGAGCAATGGGTATACTGCTTGTCTATGATGTCACAGATGAGGCATCCTTCAACAGTAAGGTTTCTTCCCTGTATCTTCTGATCTGATTGTTTGGCAGATATTTTCTTCCATCTGTATCTTTAGTTCACTCGGTGCACCATCCCACCCTCCCAGTTTCTTTTATGAGCTGCATCCGTGTTTAAATAATTATATACTTTTCTGTTCCATAAATACATTTTTACATGTTCTCTCTTGCTAAATATATCCTTATCAAGAAAGCTCCTCTGCTGTTTTTTTTTTAATTATCCCCCTTTACGGTGAAGATTTTTGGATTTCATATGAAAAAATGGAAAGCTAAGTTTCCCTGAATTTCACATACTTAGGAATTCATCACTTGCAAATGGAAGACACTAAACATGTGGCATGTCAAATAACAGAAATAAAGTCCTGGAGAAGAAAGAACTAGAATTTGATTGCCTTATCATTATGGATATTGATTTTTGGGAGAACTTGAATGGTTATTGGTTGCTTCTATGACTGATCACAGTCATACATGATTTTCTATCCAGACATTAGGAACTGGATCAGAAACATTGAACAGCATGCTTCTGACAATGTCAACAAGATATTGGTAGGAAACAAAGCAGACATGGATGAAAGCAAAAGGGTAATTTCATTTCTTAACTTTGTTTTAGTAGTATATATGTTTTTAGTTAAGTGCTTCTTGTGTTTTAGGCTAGCTTGCAGACATAGATCAACCTTATGTTTAGCTTGTCACCCGCCAGTGGATTAGTGCTTACAGAGTTGGTAGAAAATGAGTTCACGAATAGTGTTTTGTTGGCGAGTTGGTCAAAACAGAGTTGTTCTTCATCCTAGTGTCAAACTGGTACTGACTTTTTTTCAAAACCACAAAGGAAGAAAAATTAGGAGGCATTCCTCAATATAAGAATTATTATATCAACTCTTATTTGAAGTTGAAGTAGTGGATTGTTGATGTAAAATTTAAAATAACCTCAGACAAAAGTTATCCATGTACTTTTGGAAATGTCTGGAATAAATTTGATTTGTTTGCTGCTGTTCAGGCCGTTCCTACAGCCAAGGGCCAAGCACTTGCAGATGAGTACGGGATAAAATTCTTTGAAACCGTGAGTACTCTGAGAATTTTCCATTTACAGACAGTTAATGCTCATGCAATTTGAAAATGTATCTTTCACTGCAGAGCGCTAAAACCAATCATAATGTGGAAGAAGTTTTCTTCTCAATAGCTAGGGACATAAAGCAAAGGCTTTCAGAGTCCGAGAGCAAAGCAGAGGTAAATCACCAGATTTTGTTTGGCGTGATATTAAGATGAATATACTTTCATCAGGTCCCTTGTTGATGAACTGCATTTGTGTCGATAGCATTCGTCAACAATCAAGATAAATCAGCCGGATGCAGCTGGTGGAGGTGGCCAAGTTGCAACGAAGTCAGCTTGCTGTGGTTCTTGAATCCATGTAAGGTACAAAGACTGAGGGCATTTAAGCAGGTGCTACATCTTCGAGAAGACGCAAAAGGAAAAGCTATTGTGGTGAAAGTGCATCACTCCGTACTATTTTATTTTTCTCTTTGGGGACTTGGTTCTTATGCATAATTTGGAAGAGGTTAAAATTCGACTTCTGAATTTTTGCTTCAGCTTGCTCCTAGTCCTAGATTTCATTACCTCAAGGCATCCATGCAGACTTCAAGTTTTCTCTACATAATTATGTTTTGGCTTTTCATGTTAGATAAAACCTCTTATCTTAGTCTTACAGAGATACTTGTCCACGGTCTTTAAGCAAGCAAGTAGGATCGCTAAGTTAGCTATTGTAATCGTTTATAGTAATCCTTTGTTTATGCAAGGCTCTCTCTCTCTCTCTCTCTCTCTCTCTCTCTCTCTCATTTTATTTGTGCCTCACTGCCTTGTCAGCCTCTGACGGACAGTCCTTGGGCTACCTCGCGCTTGGGCATGTCGCAACTCGTGAATTTGGGGTAGGGCTGAACTTGTTCGGATTAATTTTACTTAATGTCCTAATGTTTGCAACTTATCATGGTCGTATCCCGACCTATAATTGTAAAATTATCACTAAGTGTAGGTTGAGTATAATTGTTGTAAGTTGTAAATGTTGGGGTATTAAGCATAATTAACCCAACTTGTTCCAAAATAAGGATTACAGAATTGATTTTGTAACTGAAATATTTATTGGTACGAGGTACAATTTGAATGAACTTTCAAATAAAATGATCATGAGAAAGAGATCATACAACAGAATTTGGTACAAAAGGATTTTTTATTTTTTTTGGGAGCAAATTTGGTACAAAGTTAAAAATAAAAGGACCGCTAGAAAGAATCATATCCGCGTGAATGGAAGGGAATGAAATGAATGAGCACTTTTTACTTATATATATATATATATATATATATATATATAATTGGACGCATTGTTTGATGGGTAGTTTTCTTTTTAAAAATAAATAGCTTATATAAATTATCCAGTGTTATGATCACGAATAATAATGAAATGTCAAAAAGTTTTTTCATTATTATTTAATATTGAAATGGTTATTGTGCTCTTATCTCCATCCCTCGAACTTATGGTAATTTGATGGAGCAATTTTTTTCACGATTCTCATATTGAAGCATTTTATTAGAATTTTTACAATACATCAATGCCCACCTCAAATCAATTAAATAATTTTAAAAATAATTTTGAGAAGTTTGTATGAAACTATGAATATGAATTCCCAGGTGACCCAACTCACATCACTCACTGGTCCTACTTTTGAGTTTTGACTGATCGTACAATATAAAGGACAGGTGTAGGCCCATTTTATGAACTACTTTAGATTAAATTACCAAAAAATCCCAAAATTAATTGAAACGCAAATAAATAAAACGTGCATTAAAAACCCATGACAAATACAGCACAACTGGACATCATCACTCCGACAAAAATAAAACACAGCTTCAGACAACGACACATCTCTCCCTCCCTCCCTCTCTCTCTCTCTCTCTAGCATCGTAGCATGGAGCAACGCCACCGCTCCACCCTCTCACCGTCAAACTCAATGCTGGTGCCGTACGCCCGTCGGAAGCTCGCGGTGGTTCCGGTGCCGGCCACCGCCTCAGCCTCCCGCCTCACGATCCCCCGTGGCTGGGGCATCAAGGAGGTGCCCCGCCCCGACGGCTCCCGCTCCGACAGGGTTCATTACAATTACATGATTAATTCATTTCTAATTTTCTTCTCTGGAAATACCCACATTATTCAATTCTTTTTCAGATGCACTAATAATTCTGCATTTATTTTATGCATGCAGTATTACTATGAACCAGGGTCTGGGCGAAAATTCAGGTCAACAAAAGAAGTTCATAGATATTTGAGTGGAGAACCCTACTGCTTTAAATCGAGAAGTAGGATGATCGTGCCTTTTAAGAGGGTAAACAGAGATCAACAATTTTTTTATTTTTTATTTTTTTGGGTTTTATTCTGTGATTCTATTTTCTACAATTAAAACAACTTAATTTCCTAGGTTTTCTGTGATTTGTCATATATGTTTGTGAAAATGTACTCTAAAAAGTGAAAAGGAGATGGAATTATTGGCCAATGTTGATGTTGCTTTCATTTACATTTTCTTGAGTAAGACAGAGCTATGGTAATTTGTTTCCTAAAGCAATAGATTTTCATAAGCTTCACTTATTAAAGAAAGATCAGATTGTTAAAATTGGAGGTGGTTTGGCATATTCTGGTAAATTGACTCGATTGTTATAATTTACCTCTCTGTAATGGTTTCTTTACAGAGTGCTGGATATCGTAGGATGATGGTTTCTGGTGGAAAGGTAAACTAGTCCTTCTATTAACCTTGGTTCAGTGATATCTTCATAAAGTTGTATGTTTAAAGTAATTCGAATTAGGAAACTTAGTAGTGAGAGCTCAAGTTCTGGATGTAGGAACTACTACTTCCGAGTAACGGAACAAGGGCACTTCATTCAGGGTTGGTTAAATTGTACTGGAAAATTATTTCACACTAAATCTTCATAACATAGTACGGACTTTGAATGTTTATGAGATTGGTAGAGATTTTTAGCCTAAAAATTAAACTTTATTGCGTAAATTTCAAAGTGAGATTTAAGGTCAAATTCTTATGCCAAAAATTTCAAGATGTTTCTTTTTAGTTTATTTGAAACAGGAGTTTAGTTTACTTCAATTGAGAATCTACCACAGCAGTTACATGAATAGCGTGTAGTGGTATATTCTCGGTTACATATATGGATGAGTCAGATGGATAGCTTAGGTATAGATGACATGCATGTAAAATTGGTGCCATCTCCTTTTTTGGTTTATGCATCCAACAGCTGTTGAATGCTTATGTTCTAATTTGTATAATACCTAATTTTGACGAAAATGCTGCTACAGTTGTTGAGAGTGGATAATGCACGCAGCAAGAATCATTTGGCTGTGGTACGGGCAGCTCCCTCTATTCTTCCTGATGGTTGGATTGTGGAGGAGATACCTCGTAGTTATATGAACTTCACTGACAAGGTAATGTCATACTCATGTGGTATATGGTTTTCCTGTTAAAAATATTTTTTCAAAAAATACTATTTTTATTTTATGAACATATTACATATATCATCATCCTCTTTCAGGTCATAGTTAACATATCCGATAAAGTTTCATTGAGAGAGTATTTATGTATTAGGCATTTGTCTGCCTACTCGTATGACTCCTAACAAGAACTCTGCTTCTAACCGTGCTACTGTTGTCTTAGTGCCCCTGGATTTGGCCTAACTTTATTTCTGCACTAATGTATCATTTCCCTTCACTATTACCATTTGCCTCTCCCTTTCTTTTCATTATTATTCGTAGTGAATTGGATTTGGAAATGAAATCCATTGCGGTTTTTTACACAGTATTATTATGAACCTGAGTCTGGACAAAAGTTTCGGTCCCTGGTTGCCATAGAAAGGTACTTGGCAGAATTGAATGATGATGATCCGTTATCCAAGACTCTAGAAGAGATAATGGAAAATAAGCCCCTGGCACAGGCTTTTAAGATGGAAAATCATAAGGTGAGCTCATTTTGTTATTTTTTAGATGAAGATCAAGTTTAGATTGGGAATTCTTATTTCCAATGTCGACAAAATCTAACATTACATGTTTTGGCATTCTTAGAGCTCTGCTCAAAGGAAGAAAAACGCTTCTCGAGAGAAATCACAAGCTTCATCTTTTCTCAACCCACCAATGAAAGTCACTTGGGTCCTTGCCACTGCACAAGGGGATTCCTGGAACCCTTTCATCTGTGAGGCATCGGTCCCAGATGCTGTTAAGCAACAATGGACAAACAGATTCATGCTTCTCATGAAGGACGGAACCAGTAATTTTCAGAATACCCGAGCTTAAAGGTAAATGAATACTCACGACTATACTTATGTTCCATTTATCTGCTAGGCTCACTCCTTCAGTAAAATACATTCTTAGTCCAATCATAATATTAATCGATCATTTTTCATTTTCTAGCAATGCAAAATCAAGATATTTAATTGAGTGGTCTCGGCTACCTTGTGAGCCTTCATTTTGTACCAAGATTGTCTTAAGAAAAAACATACTGGTATCTGTCAGCACCACCATTTTTAGATCATGTTATGTAATGAGAGCAGAAAAATAGCTTTGAATTATATTGCTGTATCGATCTATGAAAAACTTACTTAATATCACTAAAGAGCAGCCACGGTGACTGTTTAAGGTTTGAAGAATATAATTCCAGTCGGAATAGGCACTTATTCTCAGCTGATCCAATATGCATAGCTAACTTAAATCTGTGTCTTGATTGTGCAGTTGGCGATTAATTGAAGCTGTCGAGGATTATGGATGTTATAAACTGGTTCATCAGCTGTGTGTAGTGTAACTGCTGTTGTTGTATATCTTCATTTTCGTTGTACATTCTAAGACGGTGCTGATTTGCTGCCCCTGGGCCATGTAAATATTCTTCTCTCTACTGCGACTTTAGTTGTTAGAATATGTGTGTTTCCAAAACTATAAATAGTTTGGATCTATCTAACTGAGCCACATCAGCTTTGTAATAGAATGAAGTTGTGATTTTTATGATTCACACTGCCGAAAATGGGTGGCATATCTCTGATTAAGCCTAATTGTCATCAATAATTGATTAAAGCTTAGTTACTATTCTATCCTCTCAACTCAAAGTTGAAAAGGAGTAATATATGATCAAGATTTCTATTTGCAGTGAGATTTCTGATCATCATTGCTCACATAAAATCTGACAAAATTAAATCCTGTATTATTCATAAAACAATCTTGATCTAAAAATGAAGTCCTTCAAAACAAAAATAAATAAAAAATCCTTGTCTTGTAGACTCACTAGTCCACCCAGTACTCAACAACTTTATGAAAAATATAATATTGAATTTCTAAATGCCCCCAAACCCCCCCCCCCCCCTTCTACCTATCTGTATATTGGACTAGAAGGGAAACTAGTTGTGCATACAAGCACAAGCAAGATTTTGCTCACTGATGCTATCTACCAGAAAAATACATTGATAGTCTGTCCCTCAAAATCGATCCTGCTTTGTCAACAGATTCACAAATCTCCTGCCTGTATCCTGGATCGTGGTGGAGAGACGAGGGCAGCTCATCCAAAACGTCGTCTTCCATGTCTATGACAATGTTGTGGAGAATGCAACATACTAGGATAAACCTAGGCAGCTTATGCCTGTCTGGTCTCCACATTTCCCCTTGAATCATCTTCCACACCTCCTTCAACCTAGCCAAAGCCCTATGGGCGACAACTTGAGTTGCAAGGAGCCTCTTATTGAAATCTGCTTCAGTTTTTGATACTTCTTTCCCTTGGTATGGAGTCACAAGCCAAGGCAACAATGGGAACCCAGAATCACCAATTATGTATTCTGTTAACTCTGTTTCTTCTGATAAGTGGATCTTCTTCGCGTTCAGCTTCTCTCCTTTCTGGCATTGTTTGAAGAAACTTGAATTCTGGAGCACAGAAGAGTCGTTCATCTTCCCAGGCCACCCAGTGACTATGTTGCGGAACCTCAGATCAGGATCGACTATTGCTTGCAGGATCATGCTGTGGTTCTGCTTGCAGTCAAGCCAAGTGTCGGCTTCCTGATCAGATGAGGTCAACAGCATGGTTATATGAGTAGTGTCAATTGCACCACAACAATTTGGAAGGCCTCGAATTTTCTCAAACTTCTGCTTTATCTGTGTCATTTCCAGTTCTGTTGAAGGCCACTGTAGGTGGCGAAGACCCTTTTCCTCGATGGCCTCCACAAAGCGCCATGTCACTTGTGAGACAGTTGAATGATGTGCCCCAAATGAGTCCCCAATGGAGATTAATGAGTTACCAGACCCAAGCCTTACTAGTGCTAAGGCTACCTGATCATTTAATGTCATTGGCTTACCATTTGTAAAAGCAAAATGTGTCTTAGCCATCATATGCTCCTTTACTAGGGAACATATATAATCGAAGGTTTTTCTTGACACTTTGAAAGTAGATCTGAAGTTGTCCAATATCTGTGAAGACGAAGGACTGCCTGTAGATTGATAGCGAACATCAAAGCTTGAAGTTTACAGGAACAATAACAAATTTAGGATAATTCAACATAGTTGAGATTTTGTATCTAAGCCTTAGTAGTGCTCAATGAAAGAAAAACCCTCACACACACCAGATAAACACATTAGTTCTGAAAGACATAAAGACAAGGTTTGCCAGCAAATGTGCTCAATGAACAGTTCCTTCCAGATTCTGAGGTAATCCTTCAAAACTAATTTCCATGTGGGTTTGGCCAAATATGATCAGAACAAACTTTTATATGTCATGTGAATGAGATTTGTCACAAAAATTACAGTCCGCCTGGAACCAACTCAAGATGAAGTCCATGTTGTTTGACTAGTCTATGGGTGCAGGATATGATCCCTTGTCACAGGACAAAAAGCTCTTCTTTTCTTGAATTATCATTCCTTCTAGATGATTGTGCAACGTATTCAGATGGAAATGGAACTTCAAGTAGATAACCATTCTAATTAACCATGTTCAGTTATCTTTAGTGGCAATGAGCTTGGGGTCAATCTAAGAATTTAGGCACGGCTCCATTCATCTCTAGTAAATGTCAATTTTATCAATTAAACCGAAAGTGTTTAGTATAGAGAACAAGATACTTGAAAAGTTCCTCTGATATACCATCCTTCTGAAGCTTATTACTCAATAGTTCTAGCCTTTCATTAACCAAAAGAAAATGAACATCGGATAGGAACTTACAATATCCTTCTTCAGAAGCAAATAAATGCTGCTTCTCTAATAACATAAAGATTAGTGGTGAACTATGATATGTTGGTTTATTTCAAAGCTGTTACATTCACATCTACAAATTTTGTAACTTTTCAAGTCATTGTAAGCTTTTTAACTCTCAGATTGCTCAATCTGGAGAAAGCTCAATATGCCAATATGTGTCATCATTTTCCATCTAATCTTACTCTTTTATGAAGTGGACATGCAACATGCAAACAAGTCTACATAATGCAGTGGTATGCTTGGAAAAGGTAATGAAGTTAAAAGTTTATTATGCAAATATCACACCTTTTTGCAAATATTGCAAAGCATTGTATCCCACAATAGCATCTAGGTAATATTAGCAGTAAGAAGACGATAGCCTTTTTAAATAGCCTTTAACATGCAGTAGATGATATAACAGAAGTATGAAACAATTCAAGTGGCTCACTAGAAGTCCAGAACATGATTATCTGTAGCTTAAAGGGTAGAAGATTTCCATATAAGTCAACTCCATATCATAGTAATGCACAGGGATACTGATATAGATTCTTTTTTAATAACAAAAAAAAGAGTTGAAAATGACACAAATGTATTAATTTCATATATTGGAAAGCACTGCATGTGCAAGTCGTAAAGAATAGAATAATATTTTATCTTTAGTTACTGTGGCATTTTCAATTATTCCATGCCAATATTCGAGCGGCTAGTAAATTTAGTTCCACAGTGAAGACTATTTTTATGTGATATCAATAAATCATTCCAAACCTCAGCAAGAAGTTCTTAATGACAAGGAGGCTTACTATTATTGTCATATCGCACACTACTAAATCAGTATATCGTGAAACTTAACCTACTCGTAGTAAACGTGAGTATTTCTCAACCCACAATCCTACTCTCAGATATTGAAAGAATATAAGGAACTAAAGAGTTTTTCAACTAATGCTTTTTGCTCACACTACTTGTCGACTGGGAATGCAGTTTCTGGATATTTTCTTTAAATCTGAATGGGCACTTATTTTTATACTTAACGCATAACATGAGTAAGAAAAATATGTGAGCACGCTTGCCACTCAACACAAGGATTTCTGTAAGTAAAATGTTTCACTGGAAAGTAAACAGAACTCTTTCTAGAACTGGCCACCAATTATTTCCATATCATCCCTAGACTCTTTTTTTTTTTCATAAAATAGATGTAGAAGAATAAGAAGGTAATGATAACATTGAAGAGATGATGAAGAGCAATTGCTAAGAACTAATCTACTTTCTGCATTTTGTTGAAGATAGTCGAATAAAAAAAATTATTCTCCCTCACATGAAATTATGAAAATGGAGAGAGAAGGAATTTAATTTGAGCCCCTAGCACTCACTGGAGAGCTCAGATTCTGGAAAAGAAACTACCAACTAAATTCCCTTTTAATCTCATGTTTATGATCATTGGGTTGATTATGAAATAACAAACCAGAACAACACTGTATTTTATACTGTCATTATGTAAATCAGTACACTGAGTCTTAGTATTGGTGAATAGTCAAATACAGATCCTACCTGAAGACTTTCTGTAACTACCATAGAGAAAAGCAGTCTTCCAAGATGGAGATGAACAGAAAAAACACAAAAATGAAAAATAGCCTTTTCAAAAATTACCAGCAATTGTCTTTGATAAAACATCCCACCACTCAGTAGAGCCCTCCTCTGAAGACCCAGAAACCAAAGAGTTTTCTTCAGGTTTCTTCTCCATTTTCCTTTTCTTTTTATTCCCTCTCAGTGGCCCCATCGGTGCAGATTGAATCAAAGCCCCAGTAACTTCAAAAAGGGTCAGAAGTCCAAAGAATTTATTACTTGTTACTTATTAGAATTCACTGTAACTCATCATTTCTGATAGAGAAAAACTAAATGGCATGAATAAGGTACAGAAACAAAGAAAAGCAAAGGAAACGGATATATTTATCATATATATCATAGGTGATCAGCTATAGAAGTCGTTAGTGTGTATACATTTTGCTTTACTTGTTTCAGAGATTGAGTAGCATTTACTAATTGAAAAGGCTTCTGAGTAGAGTCAGAGCCAGTGATACCTCATAGGGAAGCTATGAGAACTCTGAATAACGACACAAATTTACTACATTGAGAGAGAGACAGACAGACAGACAGACACACACACACACACACACACACACACACACACACAGAGCTAACATAATTGATATGCTTAATATACAACTACAAGAAACAACATCTGATAACTAAAATCTGAACCTGCAACTACACATGTTCAGTTACCTCAGCACACTACAATTACAAAACTAAGAACCGGGTAGAAAATAACATAAGGCCATAAAATGGATTTATAGTATATTGCATGAATGCTGTAATCTGACATATCAATTTCAAACTCAAAGAACCAAATTGGAGAGTCAACATTGCAACACTGGAACAATAATGTTCAAACTCCCAAAAAAAAAAAATCCGCAAAATCTTCAAAACAAATATAAGATAACCTATATTCATTCATCCAAAATATTTCATACAGAAAAAGGAAAGAAATCAGCAGAAAATTTTGACCACAAGCAATCCCAAGTAATAAAAGTCAAGATCAACAATGACTGTACGAAATCGTGCCTTTGAACCAACATTTCAAAATGCAATGCGCAAATCAATTTCAGACTTCCCCGCGAGGCATGAAGAAAGAAACTGAAGATCACGAATTACCAAAATTGCATCTTTAATAATTAATACACTACATCACTGCAGTCAGAGACTCTGCTAATTATATCACCGTACAATAAAATGTAACTCCTTTAACCACATCTCTGACTGAAACAGTGAAACTACTTCCATTAGCATTTTTTTCTTCCTTTTTTTCTTTCCAAACCAATAGTTATCCAACGCATTCCGCATTCGAAACAGCAGAATATAAGCAGGAAAATATTGTCATTTGATCATTTCATTACCAAAGATATAATTTTGAGAATTCAAGTAATATTATACAAGCTAAAGTCCCACACTTGCCCTCATAGATAAAGAAGCCGTAAAACACACACTAATCAGCAAATAAACATAGCACATATATCTAACTGAACGAACATGAAACGAGAGGAATGAATTAAATACCTTCGGAGATTTTTTACTGCCGCTTCTAGCAGTGTTGTTTGCGTCCAGCGCCAAAAGAATCGAGAGAGAGAGAGAGTGAGTGAGAGAGAGAGAGAGAGCCCGTTGGTTTGGGTCTTCCTTCTTTCGAATGCTTTTTCTCTAGTATTTTTAATGTAAGAAGGCTTTTTATATTTGGCGTAAACAGTTAAAAGAAAACTTCCTACCCTTCGTCTGAATTAGTTTTTTTTAGTAAATTTTTCATAATTTAATCAAGAATTGAGAAAAATCGATAATATTTTTTATTTAAAAAAAAAAAACAAGTCATGAATAAATTGACGATTTAAAATGATAACCTGGTTTTTCCATAGTAAATAGGTCAGAAATTAGAATTAATTTCTTTGTTCTAAGTGGGGTTTAATTATATAACCTCACACTTAATGAAAAAAACATTGTATGTACCACCTAGTTGTTCGTATTGGGACAACAATTTGGAGGCAAATATAGGTTGATTAATTGCGGACTTATTTTGATATTGGCCATGGCATTTTTAAAACATAGGTTGATTATTATGATAGATTAACTGCTGATTTAATACTGAAAGATGGGATTTAAACGATTGAAATTATTAATTTAAGACTCAAAAAATCATGTATTATATAAATAATTAATTATTTTTCATTGAAAATTAATATAAAATGTAAAAATAGAATGTAAATACATATTTTTTTAATGCTCTGTTTATTTCACAAATAGTGTCATTCTGAATAAATGCACATGTATTAATAAAATAATCAAATTACCTAATATACATTTATATGAATACATTAAATGAGTAAAAAAAATGGGATGTTTTAATACATTAAATGGAAGCAAATATGAGAAAAATGTAAAATTACACTCCAATTATGTAGAAATGACACTCTTTGTTAAATAAAATGAAAGTGTTAGAATAATGCTTTGTGAAACGGAGGGAGTAGTGTTCGTGTTGAAATTTAAGATCTTAAATTCATAGCTAACTTATCTTTTGATCGACCATAAATGAAAAATGCTAAAATTTCTTTAATGTGATATTTGAGAATTTAGAGATAGCAACAGATCTGATTTAAAATGGGATTTGTTCAAATCCGCATTTGAGATATTCTCCTTGTCCCAATTATACAGTCCATTTTATACTCACACATAAATTAAAAATATATATTTATGAAAACACGACATGAAAGTTAAAGTTCCACAATTACCTCTATTTAAGATTTATAACTTTCATAAAAATAAGTGGTTAGTTTTTTATTTTCAAAATTTAACAAGTGTGTATTTGTATATTGAAAAAATAATATTAATTATAGTATTAAGACTATATAATTGGGACACCCTACAATAGTGATAGAAACTATATAATTGGGAGGGGGGAGTATATAGATTATTAAAATAGTGAATTTGATGGTAGAATATATAGAAAAATTGAAGTAGATGAGGTGATATATGTTATTGACACTCACACCTGGGCAATTTTAAGCTCATGCCACTGGATTATCGGTAAGCGACACAGCTTAATTGCCATCTTTTTTTGTTTTATGATTCGGACGACTTACTAATTAAGCCCTTTTAGATTTTTTTGAAACAAAATCAAGATATAATTGGGAATTTGGAACTTGGTTCAAAATACATGGACCGGGACAATTAATTATTTATTTAACGAGAAATTCATCAAATATACCACGTAATTAATTAACCAGATACTATATATATATATATATGTAGCAATTAGTTTGTTTCTCTCATCTTCCTCTTCCTCTTCCACACCACCAAATTAACTAATTTTCAAGCTTATATATATGTATAAGAAATTATATCATTAATTCCGTAGTACGTCTGCTTCAACGTACTCCATGATTCGCAAACACCCAACCCCACTCACCATTAAGCTAACCCAGTCAACTCAAGTATTAATAACTTCAAAATTAATTCTTTAATATTAATCCCAACTTGAGTTCATTATTAAAAAATTCCACAGATTATATTCATTCATCCCGGATATTATTTTCTTAGGCATTCCTATGTCTGGACTTTTTTAGAGTAATTAATGCAATTACTCTTTCTGCTAAAAAAATCATGATTAATTCTAAATGACATTAAATATCAAGTCTAATTAAATAAATTAAATTAACCTACTAGCTAGATACATACATATATATATATATATATATTTAAATTTATATTTTATTTATTTAGTGTGTGTGTGTGGTTAATTGACTGATAAAAATATTAATATTGCAATTTTATTTTGTTTTTTAAAGTAAAAAATATGTGAATTTCAAAATTGATTTCGTATAATTTCTACAAATCGCTCCCAAAGTTATAATCAACAAGTGCAGTCACGAATTTTTGTGAGTCGAGTATTCGATCATGATATCAGTCCACAAGCTCACTGCACATCCCTACTTCCAACTTACAATTAAATCAATTATCATGTATGTATACATCTTCCTCATTTTCGATCCTAATTTCTTAATTACGATGTGCTCCATCTTCGGAAATATCATATTAAATAGTGGAAATATATAAAATTAGCCGGTCAAATTTTTGAAAAATTTAATTTAGCCACTAACTTTTAAATATATTTATTTTAGCCAGAATGACATTTTTACCCCCGCGTATTACGCGCATTGCCAGCGCGCACAGGGGCATTTTCGTCCAAAATGGCTAAAATAAGTATGTTTTAAAGTTAGTGGCTAAAATAAGTATGTTTTAAAGTTCAAGTGGCTAAAATAGTTTTTGCCTCTGTTAAATATAGTGGGTATCAACATAACATTAATGCTATATATATGGAGGTTTATGTTTTAGATTTGGAGATCTTCAATTTTTCTTTAGCTCAACAATTGATATTTGCCAATCAACGAGGTCCATGAGCATATAGACGCAAGCCTTGCTCTTTTTTTTTAAAAGAAAAAAAGTTTACAATGATTTTTTTTTTCATATTACATGTATATATGTTGCATGCTCTTGTAGTAATATACTAGGATAATAAATTTAATTTATAAAATATTAATTAGGTGTGAAAAGCGTATGTCTCTGCCTTATTTGAAAACACATCACATAATTAATGCCTTCAAATAATAATAATAATAATATATGTAATTTTAATTTAGTTCAACAAATTAAAATTGGAAATTATAATGATCCCAAGACAATTTAATTAATTATAAAATATCGATCAAGAAAAATGGTGTACAGTATATATATCCCAACGTACGTCAACATTCAATATGAGTATTGCAATATATATTAATTTAACCATTTAACAATGTACTAAAACACGATTAAATGTAAAATGAATTCTACTTCAGTGATCGATCGATGAGCTCATGGAGTAGTTGCAATTAACGATATATATAACAATGTGTGAAGTCGACCTAATTAATTAATTTGTTTAAACAAAATATAATTAAGTTGATTGATGAATCTAAACTTGTTTGCATTATTCCATTAATCGGAGTTGATGACCGTCGAACATCGCAGAGGCATTGGATTGTAGACACGTGGACGTTCGACAGCATTAATTAGCGACGTTGTATTTATGAAGAAGATCATTAATCATCTGTTGCGCTTTGGTAATTAATAGGAAAACAGATACTCCTATATATATTTATAGAAGATCCAAAGATGTAGCTAAGTTTGTACCAGGAAACTATTTGCTTTCCTTGCCACGGTATCTTAATTAGGGCTTAGTGTTCCAACTTTTCTATTAATTTTACATTTTCCAAATCCTATCGCACATCTTTCTCTTTTGCTTTTTTTTTTTTTTTAGAAATTTTGTTAGTTTCTATTTATATTTAATTAAACTCTCTAGTGGACATTTTTGTTTTGAGGCACACATTTCTTACATTACTATATGACCCATGAAGTGGTCCTCATTTATTTCTTTCTCTCTTTTTTTTCTTTTTTAGTGGTCTCCTTCACCTCTCCATCACTCTTTTCTTTTCTTTTTTAGTTTTTTTTTTCACTTTTTAAGTTTTTCATTTTTTTCTAAATACATATTTAATTTTTTTGGATTAATTTATTTTTTAAAATAAATATATATTCTAAAATGAAATTAGTGAACCCTAAAATTGAATTGAATTAATTTAATTCTTGCATCCGGCATTTTACTCAATGCAACCGTTCGACGTTAACACGTGGGTTTATGCACTGGGCTCGATATAAAATGAATTTTTTTAAAAAAAATCAAAAAAAAGAAGAAAATAGACATTGTCAGACGCTTCATAAGTAATAATACTTCACTTCATTGCTAATTATACTTTAATTCACACACGGTGGTACTTGTTGTCTGGAGCATCAACAAACATATTCCAAAAAAAAAAGATAAATGAATCAATTAAATTAAAATCCACATTATGATTTATGCATAAAATAATTCATTTATTTTCTTATTAACATGTGAAAATACTTCATAGTTAATAATACTTCAATTTATATTAAGTGATATTTCGACATATAATTAGTGATATTTTACTTCATACATAGTGATACTTCATTCGTGGCTGCATGGAGCTCATGCGTCTGACTATTTGACCTTATTATTTGACCCGTCTAACACAAGAGACCTGTTAGACAATCTCATACAAATTTTAATTAGTCTTTTATTTTTATTTTCTTAATTTCAAAAAGTGCCAACGTTGGAATTGTGTGTGTGTGTGTGTAGATCAATAAGATTTTCTTTAATCTTAAGTTAAATTATATAGTAATTTGTACATCTTCGTTGGAATTAATTCGTTTATAATGAGAATGTATATTACTATTCCCTTTTAAATTTTTAAAATTTGAAACCTACAAAAGTGATTTCATGAGTTTAGATATGAAAAAAAATAGTAATAAAGTTAGAAATTCTACGAGTTACAAAATTAAATTCCTTTATGAGGTTGGCACAAACTAAATGACTTGAACTTGGAAAATGATTGGTAAAATATACTTTTAGTCTCGTAAATATGGCGTTAGCCTTTTAGTCCCATAAATAAACGTGGCAGTTTTGGTGTTAAAAGCTTCACAATTATGCAAGTTCAGTCATTAATTTTACTTTTTATTCACTAGAAACGCAAAATTGCGGAATTTCGGTGATATTTTTCTGAAAAGATGATTGAATACCTTGTTTATATATTTTAATTCGATTAACCACAAACATGTAAATTAGTGATATTTCTTCTTTTTATAGAAATGAGAGACCACTATACGAATCTCATCCCAATCTCACCGTCCTTTTAATTCAAAAAAGAAAAGTTCGGTTCTAATAAGAATAGTATTATTTGCTTATAATTAATCAATTAGTATTAGTTGCACAGTTAATTATTGGAAGTGAAAGTTTTAACTTTAGTTTCTATGATATCTCATGTTACATCTCAAATTTCACTCACGTCAATGCAAAATATACAAAATCATTTAGTCCAAAGCATGTCCCAATATTAATATTATTAATATTTCTTCCTTTTTTTTTAATTTTAATTTCTTTTGGTTTAGTTTAAGATTACATTATTATCTAGAATTTATTCAACTCAATTAGAGTTTATATTTATTTTTTTAATATTTAATTTTCATTTTTTAGCTAATATAATTAATTTCAATTTAGGGTTAATTATTTCAAATTTATGATATATAATTTCTAAAAATTTCAATTTGTTAGGAACAAATATTAATTGGTATTGATTATAATTGATGTGTGAAATTTAGTTTTAAAACTCGAATCAACTTGCAAGTGAACAAGTAAATGTAGCACAGGGTGAAACGAGGTCGAATCCACAGTGAAAAAGAAAATTAAATAAGCATGTACTATGACATCGCCTCATATTTGTTATCTAGAAGACGGAATGGATAATTGTTTGATTTAAAACTAACTGAATAATAAAACAAAGTAAATAATTGCAATTAACAAACAAGTTGAACAATTAAGGAAAAGAACACTCTAGGGGTTGGTTTTATTGGATTATTTAACACAAAATCTAATTATAATGGATGCTTAATTTCCAATTCAAGATTACCAAGGCGATCACTAACTTATTCTAAATCTCCTCTCGAAGCGTTTAGAATGTGGGACATATGAATATGATTATTGTCTCCAATTAATACCTAAGTGTGCTTACCAAAAGCACCAAGGATCTATGCCTTAACAACTATCTCAAACCTCTCGATTTTGTTGACAATTGATCTTTGAATTCTAGGTTCCTATGTTGAAGCTTATCTCTCGAATTTTGAATCAATATACATAATCATGCTATTTAATTATCAATTAGTTTTCACCAATCAACAATACATAACACTCATACATAACAAGGATCCAAAGCATAATCAAGAACCATTAAACATCCAAAATAAACTTCATTTATGTCTCATAATTCAAATAAAACCAACATCCAAGAGTATCAAAGATTTAGCTCCTCATAATTACATGGGTAACTAAAATCTCTACAAGAAGGAACATGATTTTAACAAAATTAAATAACAAAAGAACCCGGATGGATGTTTTAGCCTTCAAATCTTGCTTCAATTTTGTTCTTCTTGCCCAATCTTCAATTCTCTTTCTTTTCTCTTCTTCCCCAAGTATTTCTGTTTCTAAAGTAGCTAAAGGTGGAATAGAATGCCCTAATTTCGAATTGGGGTTGGTTTATATAGTGGAGGAATAAAAGAATTAAAAGAAAATCAAAAATGAAAAAAAAAGATGGAAAATTGGGAAATTAGTGCACGGGGCACGACCACGGAGGTCACGCCTCCTTCTTCTGGTGCGAGTCGCGCCCAAGACCAACTTTTATGGCCTCTGTGTAAACGTCTACTTGCACCTGGCCTGGGTACGCGTCGCGCCTCGTCTCTAATCATCAGGTCACGCCCATCAGCACGAGTGACCGCACGAGTCGCGACTATGGGCCGCGCCTCCACCCTTACTCCGATACCTCTCACGGTTTTGTTTCGTTCTCTCTCGTTTCTTATCCGATTGAAGTGATTCAACTTACAGTGTGCTCCAAATTCGATCATCTATCTTCCCATTGAATTGATTTTCTCAAAATGTCTTTTATTTATCCTCCATTTTCTGTAGAACTCAAACAAGAAACAAAACTTCCAAGCCGGTAGGTTAAAAGCGCAATTTGGGTTAAAACACATGTAAAACTATTCAATTCACTTCATTTAAACCTCAAAATGTTGTGCCCAAACACCACTCATCAATAATATAATAAAATTTATTTTTATTTTATACATTATTAAAACAACGTAGATTTTAATATTAGAACATGGTTGGAACATACATACACTTTGGACTAGAGGATCTCATCCGCATCAATGCATGTCAAGATATTAGCTTTTGATGGCATTATAAATGCACACATGGCGTGTATTAATATGATATAAAACAACGGAAAAATCGAACCGCTGACTATGAGGAGGGGCACCTAGTACTATTAAATTTTTTGTTCACTTTGATTTTTGCAATCCTCAATATAACATCTGGTAGTCTTTCTCCTTAAGCCACGCTTAATCACGTGTTTGGAGATAAACGAACATCATACGTCGCTTATCTGATCAACACTTAAAAAATCAAGATACAATTTAAATCCGCATCTAATACGAGCAATTCTACATTACTTCATTATGTCTAACTTTCGTCCATGATCTAAATTGGGTTGAAATCATGGTGTTCAATAAATATTAATCTACCGGACCTGCATAACATATTCAATTCATATGCCACAACCAAATGAATTTCATTAAGTCCTGCTATGTGGAGCCACTAAACACACACTACGCCAAAACACTTTAATTTGGCTAAGAATTCAACTCATTTTAGCATGAACAGTTTCAAGACCTCAAAATAAACGCAAAAAGTACGATGAAACGAGAATCCAAGTTCTCCTTTTATAAGGGCCAATCCAAACGAGCAAACCGTTGCACAAGGGTATAATTCTGCAACAATGAGGATTAAAATAAACATGAAAGCCTAGAAAGCAGAACAAGGCAGCTATGGATAGTCAGGTAACCAGCATGCAGATCACCATCAAAATATCTAATCAGACTGCAGGGGTATATATGTATTTATCAACTGATGCAAAGAAATAACCTGAGGCAAAAATATCAATATGTTTTCATTTCACTTCATACTCCAACTTCGGAGCCATGTAATCCCACCCTACACCACAACTTAAGAGGCTGGATTAGAACTAGCATAATGATAAAGATGAAGAAATCAGGAAAGTACTCTATCATCATCAACAACAAATAATAACAATCAAAAAGAGTTTGAGCGGGAAGTGAAACATTTAGGAATACTTGATCCACTGGAACAAAGATTTATGCAAGTAGAGCATCCCATAAAATGGTATAACAAACAAGTAATGATGGTTGAAAACAGCAGTTCATAATGGACGAACAAGTATCAGATCAACTTTGAAACAACGGTTATAAATCAAAATACAAAATCAACCACCACAAACATAGGCTGACATATTATTTGTCTAGGAATCCAATGGCAGCTGTCTCAGGTTCTACGGACTGCTGCCCCTGCTGTATTAAGGTCCTCAAGAGCCTTAGAAATCTGTTCCTCACTCAACCCTTCCAAGGGTATTCCCCTCTCCGAGCCATAGTCTAGATCAATGAAGAAGAAACTATTAGTAAAGGTTATCATAGTAACATATCGACTATTGAATATTTTTCCCAATTACAAAAGGGGGGGGGGGGGTAATAAAGTGCTCGGAATTAGATTGTCAAAAGCAAGAAGTTAGAAGCAAGTTCGTCAAAAAAATGAAATTGAGGTTATTGCACTAACAACAAATTTAAAACTGGATATTTATAACTTCAAGTCTAAGGATATTCTCTTTTGCATTTTGCATTAATATAATTATGTGTCGTTTGAATCATTTCAATAAAAAGCTCAAAACCTATGCCACCAAATTGGCCAGTCGAACTCACAAAGGATGCACATGGTGACTAAAGTTATCAGTCCAATATGTACAGAATCAGTACGTATGATTACCCCCAACATTGAGCACACCACATTACGCTGTGCCCTAATCACGGCAACAACATCCAATATTCTGTATATGAATGTACGAAGACATCCAAACTCCATTCTGCCCAGAATGCAACACAGTTTTAAAGAACTCTAATAATCCAGCTACAAACATTCTTTAAATATGAGTCATGTGAGCTAAAAGTTCACGTGGTATTCGGCTGAAAATTGGACGGAAATGATTAATAGCCCTAGAAACGAGCGCACTCAGTTGAAACACACTAAAATCAGCCAAAAAAAAAACAACAGCAGAAAATAAGGGCACCTGTATATCGAGTAAGAAATTTAGATCTCGAAGTGAAAAAAAAAAAAAAAAAAACCCAGCAAATTACCATATCTCGCCCAAAGCTGAGGCTCGATTCCAGTGGCCTCACGGATCAAAATCGGAAGCTTAGGGTTTTTCGTCTTCAGATCCTTGTAATTATTCTCAATGAAAGCTCTGTTCAAATACACACAACGATGAGCACAATTAAACGAATGCATTTGACAAAATTGAAAAGAAAATGGATTGGTAAAAACCTAGTGGAAGAGCTGGAAGGCGAATTAGGAGAGAATAAAATGCGGAGCTCCTTGAGATTTCGAGAAAGCTGCCCCCTCCACGCCATTGTTGAAACCTCTCTGCTTCCGGCTGTTCCTTCTTCTGGATTATGGAATGGGTAAATAAGTAGATCACGCAATTAGTCCTATTTTTACGAATCGTCTTCTTAGGCCATGAAGTTTATATTATTTAGATATTGAGCACCAGATACTTTACTGTTAATGGTAGTTTTGATCTTTTCGTTTACGCTATACAATTTCTTTTAATCTGACTTACGTTTATTTTATTTAGAAAAAAAAAAACGTAATTACTTTTATTGAACGAATGGGTAAAAATGTTTTTCAGATTGATAAATTTAACAGCATGTTATAAATTAGAGAGAGACGAGAGAGAATATCAATTGTATGTATTCAATATGAGGATCAAATGCCTCTATTTATAATAGTACAAGGGATAGGGTTTTAGAGTTAGTAACTTGGTCATCACTCATATCATATATATCTATTAGATATATTTACAACACTCTCCTTCGAGTGACCAATCTCTAAAACAAATGTTGCCTCATTAAAACCTTGCTAGAAAAACCCAGTGGGAAAAAATCTAGTCGAAGGAAGAATAGTACAACTGCTCCCCTGATTTTGAGATCACTGTAGATCTTTGAGTCGGCACATGCCGATCTTGTGTACCAACTTTCTGAATGTTGATGTTGGTAATGCCTTTGTGAATAAGTCCGCCAAATTGTCACTTGAGCGAATTTGTTGAACGTTGATATCGTCACTCTTTTGGAGATCATGTGTGTAGAATAACTTGAGAGAAATGTGTTTCGTCTTATCACCTTTGATGTATCCTTCCTTGAGTTGCGCGATGCAGGCAACATTATCTTCCTACAAAACAGTTGGATTGATCTTTGATGAAGCTAATCCGCACGACTCTTGGATGTGACTTGTCATATTTCTCAACCATACACACTCTCGACTTGTTTCATGGATTGCAATGATTTCAGAATGATTTGAGGATATTGCAGTCAAGGTTTGCTTCACAGACTTCCATGATATAGCAGTTCCACCACATGTGAAAACATAGCCAGTTTGTGACTTGGCTTGATGTGGATCGGATAAAAATCCTGCATCCGAATACCCTACCAGAGAAGAATCGGAATTTTCCGAATAATATAATTCAGGGTCTATGGTACCCTTCAGATAACGTAGAATGTGTTTAACACCATTCCAATGTCTCAAAGTGGGTGCAACGCTATATCTTGCGAGAAGATTTACAGAAAAAATTATATCTGGTCTAGTATAATTAGCCAGGTAAGTTAATGCTCCAATTGCACTTAGATATGGTACTTCAGGACCAAGTATCGTTTCACCATCTTCAATAGGTCGAAGTGGATCTTTTTTCGTATCAAGAGATCTAACGACCATTGGTGATGCTAATGGATGTGCATTATCCATGTAAAAGTGTTTTAACACTTTTTCTATATATGTGGATTGGTGAATAAACGTTCCTCCTCGGACACGTTCAATTTGCAAACCAAGACAAAATTTTGTCTTTCCCAAATCTTTCATCTCAAATTCTTTCTTCAAATATTCAGCAGTTTTATTGAGCTCTTCAGGAGTCCCAATTAAATTCAAATCATCGACATAAACTGCTATAATTGCAAATCCACTTTCGGTTTTCTTTATGAAAACACAAGGGCAGATATCATCATTTTTGTATCCTTCTTTCAACAGATACTCGCTCAATCTATTATACCACATACGGTCAGACTATTTCAGCCCGTACAACGATTTTTGCAGTTTAATCGAAAACATGCTTTTGGGTTTTGACTTTAATGCTTCAGGCATTTTAAATCCTTCAGGGATTTTCATATATATGTCATTATCTAATGACCCGTATAGATAGGCAGTTACTACATCCATAAGGCGCATAGCAAGCCTTTGTGACACAGCCAGACTAATCAGGAATCTGAAAGTAATTGCATCCATTACTGGAGAGTATGTTTCCTCATAATCAATTCCTGGTCTTTGAGAGAAACCTTGTGCTACGAGTCTTGCTCTATATCTCGTAACTTCATTTTTCTCGTTTCTCTTTCTAACGAATATCCATCTGTATCCAACAGGAATTTCAGATTCCGAAGTTAGGACTATAGGTCCAAATACTTTCCGGTTATCACAGGAATTTAATTCCATTTCCATAGCTCTTTTCCACATTGGCCAATCATTTCTCTGTTTACATTCTGTAACAGATTTCGGTTCAGGATCCTCATTTAAAATTTGATGAGCTATGTGAAAGGCGAATATATCATCTACAATGATATATGGCATCGGTCTAATACAAACTAATGTTGCCGCAATGTAATATGGCATGACCCCAAGCAGTAGTTGGGAGTTTTGACTTCATAAGTAACGGTCTAGCAATAAGTTGAAGACGTTTAATAAATGATTCTGCTAAACCATTTTGAGTATGGACATGAGCGACTGAATGTTCAATCTCAATTCCAATAGCCATACAATAATTTTCAAATGCTTGAGACGTAAACTCACTAGCATTATCAAGACGAATTTTTTTAATTGAATTGTCTGGGAATTGAGCTCGTAATTTTATAATTTGAACAAGTAGTCTAGCAAATGTTGCATTTCTAGTAGAAAGCAAGCATACATGTGACCATCTAGAAGAAGCATCAATCAATACCATAAAGTATCGAAAAGGGCCACATGGTGGATGTATAGGTCCACAAATATCTCCTTGAATTCTCTCTAAGAAAGATGGAGATTCAATATTAACCTTCGTATATGAAGGTCTAATGACTAACTTGCCTTGCGCACAAGCCTCACATGGGAATTCATTTGTCATAAGAATCTTTTGATTCTTCATGTTGTGCCCATATGAATTATTGATTATTCGGCGCGTCATAGTTGCTCCAGGATGTCCAAACCTATCATGCCAAAGCATAAAGCTTTTTGTGTCATTGAACTTCGGGTTCATGACATGGTTTGTCTCAATTACCTTTATGAATGTGTAATACATCCCAGAAGGTAGTGTTAATAATTTTTCTTTTGTTCGCTTATGGCCGGATACAAACAAAAGAATTTATGCAAAGATATTCATTTCCACCTTCTGATATAGTCTCGATGTGGTATCCATTATAGCGGATATCCTTGAAACTTAGTAAGTTTCTTTTGGACTTACTAGAATACAGGGCATTTTTAATATCTAATTTAGTATCATTTGGTAAAATGATACAAGCTCTTCCGGAGCCTTCAATGATGTTTGATGCGTCTGATATTGTGTTAACATTATCCTCGGCTAATGTGAACTTAAGAAGATATTTCTTATTTTGGAGAATGGTGTGCGTAGTGGCACTATCAGCAAGACAAATATCACAAGATTCCATTTTGGCTATGTTTGCCATTCGTGCAATTCTACACAAAGAATCAAGGATATATTATCTACATGTTTAATTTATTTGCTCTTTAGAGCATGTAATATTCTTCAGGAATATTAATTGTGCTACTTTAATAGCATCAATTTATGATCTTGAATGTAATATTCTTCATGAATATTACTTGTGCTACTCAAATAGCATCAATATTTAATTTTCCAAGATTAAATCAGAAAGACCGATTATTATAACAATAAGAAAAACAAACATAATATATTAAAGTCAATAATCATGATGTAAAAAAAACATGTACCTTCTAGGATTGATGGACTTCTAGAATTGAAGGAGCGTAGAACAATCGTGCTGATAACGTGTTATAAACTAGAGAGAGACGAGAGAGAATATCAATTGTATGTATTCAATATGAGGACCAAATGCCTCTATTTATAATAGTACAAGGGATAGGGTTTTAGAGTTAGTAACTTGGTCATCACTCATATCATATATATCTATTAGATATATTTACAACACAGCATTATTTTTTTCCAAAATTGGCATTCGCATAATAAAAGTTTTCGAAGCCATTTCCTCATAATTTAAAAGAAAAAATTTGTAGTGATTAAACAACAATGTTGTAAGAATACACATCACAAATATTTTTTATTTTTTATTTTATGTATTTTATTTCATAAATACCCATAAAAAATATTCGTAAAATAAAACACAAACCAAACTACAGTATAAGAAAGAGAATCAAGAGTTGTCTTGTAGGGAAAAATGGAAAATTGCAACACTCCCTTTGATCATAAAATCCATGTTGTGAAGAATAAGAGTGATCTAGCTTATGAATCACAAGTTTCTTTTATGGGGTTTGAAATTCAAGTGCATGGGTGCATGCAAAGTCTGTGCTGCAGCAGATACATTCCTCAAGATGTTGAGTCAGCAGCGGTTGAATAATCAGTTGTGCAGATGTGTTGAGCGGTTATTTTTCCTTGTGGAAGCCATTCAGTTAGTTTTCTGTAGTCAAGCAGATCAAGATATATATATCATATCTTGATTCAGATTTGTAGAGAGAGAGAGTGAAAATCATTTGTAAGTCAGTTCCTAAAGAAAATAAAAGTGCTCACATTTCTGCCGTGGATGAAGATTTATTCCGAATCGAACCACGTAAAATTCTTATGTGTTGATAATCATTCTTGTTTAGCTTCTTCATTCATAATTGTTAGTTCTTGAATCTCAGTTTTTCTCATTCAATTCCTATCAATTGGCACCGTCTGTGGGAAGCGCAACGTGATTCAAGCATGGCCTCAAGATTTGAGGTGGAGAAGCTAACTGACAAGGTTGATTTTGGCTTGTGGAAGGTGAAGATGCAGGCCCTTCTAATTCAGCAATGTCTGGGAGACGCATAAGAGAAAAGCAAGCCCTCTAATCCTGGAAAAGAGAAGGCAAAGAAATCCGAAAAGCGTGCCCAGATCGAAGCCAAATCTCGAAGCATGAGCATTCTGTGTTTGGGAGACAAAGCTCTCCGTGAAGTGGCCAGAGAAACAACTGCTATTGCAGTCTGGGAAATGTTAGAATCTCTTTATATGGTAAAGACCCTAGCTAATAGGCTTTACATGAAACAGAAACTCTACTCATTCAAAATGGTAGAAGAGAAATATGTTCTCAGTCAGCTTGATAAGTTTAACAAGATCATTGATGATCTTGTCAATATTGAAGTGGAGTTAGATGAGGAGGATAAGGCTTTAATCTTGATCTCCGCTCTACCGAAATCTTTTGATAATCTCAAAGACACTCTTCTATTTGGAAATAGGGAGACTATCACTGTAGAAGATGTCCAAATAACCTTGAAGTGTAGAGAATTGCACAAGGTCTCTAATTATAAACTTGTTGCAAACGGTGGAGAAGGTCTGAGTATCAAGAAGGGAAAATCATCCCAGAAACAAGAGAAGAAACCTTCCCAGAAATCATCAAAGAAAAACGAAAAGAAATCTGGTGAATGATGGGTTGCTCCAGAAGACAGAAAGTGTTTTCATTGCCAAGAACCTGGGCATTACAAGAAAGACTGCAGCAAATGAAAGTTAATGATGTCAAAGTTTGCTCAAGAAAAGGAACAAAGTAAGCAAAGAAATCAGGCAAACAACACTTTAGCAGGCCAAGAAGCTGAGTTGGAACCTTGTAAAGCTTTAGTAGTGACCAACAATGATATAAGCAGTGATTGGGTTCTGGATTCTGGGTGCAGTTTCCATATGTCACCAATCAAAGAATGGTTCTCTGAATTAAAATTCATAGAAGGTGGTACAGTTCTCTTGGGAAATAATCATACATGTCAGATCGAGGGAATTGGCAACATCAAGGTCAAGATGTTTGATGGGAAGGTTAGGCAGCTTACTGAAGTAAGGTTTGTTCCTGAATTAAGAAGGAACTTAATCTCTCTAGGAGTATTTGATTCAAATGGTTACAGATTTGAATCTCAGAATGGTAATATGGCTATATCCAAAGGTGGTGCAGTGATAATGAAAGGTGTCAGAGAGCAAGATTTGTATTATCTGGTTGGTAACACAGTCATTGGGCAGTCTCACACAACAACTCACAGGGACAATTCCTACTTATGGCATTCAAGACTTGCTCATATGGGAAATAAAAGACTCAAGGCCCTGTCCAAACAAGGTCTACTGGGAGGTGAGGATGTTACCAGAGTTCAGCTATGTGAACACTGCATCTCAGGGAAAGCCAAAAGATTGAAGTCCAATCCTGCTGTGCATATAACTGTTGAAAAGTTAGAATATATCCATTCAGATCTATGGGGGCCATCAAAGCAAGAAACTAAAGGTGGTGGCAGGTACTTCATCATATTTGTTGATGATTTTACAAGAAAAGTGTGGGTGTACATACTGAAGTCAAAATCAGAAGCCCTCATGAGATTCAAAGAATGGGTTGCAGAAGTGGAAAATAAAAGTGAGAAAAGAGTACAGCACTTAAGGACTGACAATGGGCTAGAGTTCTTATCTGAAGAATTCTGGTCCTTCTGTAAAGAAAAGGAAATCACTAGACACAGGACCGTCCCTGGTACACCTCAGCAAAATGGAGTAGCTGAGAGGATGAACCAGACCCTGCTTGATAGGGTCAGATGTGTTCTCAGTGACTCTGGTCTTGACAAGTCTTTCTGGGGAGAAATAGTTAACTCTGTAGCCTATCTGGTCAACCGCAGCCCATGTTCAGCCATCAACTTCAAGACTCCTCATGAGCTATGGACTGGAGAAGTTGCTGACTACAGATGGCTCAAAGTACTAGGATGTCTGGCTTATGCTCATGTAAAGCAAGGCAAACTAGAACCCAGAGCTATCAAATGTGTCTTTGTTGGATACCCTAGTGGGGTAAAAGGATACAAGCTGTGGTGCCTTGAAGCTCACAAGTTTATTATCAGCAGAGATGTTACATTTGATGAGTCAAAATTCCCTATAAGACAATCTGAAAAGGGAAAGTGTAATGATACTCTGTCTAGGCCAGATATGGTCATGGTTGAAACAGGCATAAGTGATCCTCAAACAAGTCAGAATATACTCTCAAGTGATGAAGAAGAAGAAGAAGAAGAAGAAGAAGAAGAAGAAGAAGAAGAAGAAGAAGAAGAAGAAGAAGAAGAAGAAGAAGAAGAAGAAGAAGAAGAAGAAGAAGAAGAAGAAGAAGAAGAAGAGGCTCAACCTAACCTCAGTAGTTACCAACTGACAAGAGACAGAGCAAGAAGGAAAATCAGAAAACCTGTCAGGTTCAGCCAATCTGATATGTTATCCTTTGCTCTTTATGTTGCTCTTGAAGTGGAGTCTTTTGAACCAAGAAACTACCAAGAGGCCATCACTTGTGCAGAAAGGGAGAAGTGGCTGATTGCCATGGAAGAAGAGCTCCAATCTCTCAGCAAGAATGAAACCTGGAAGATAGTGCCTAAACCACACACACAAAAGCTTGTAGGTTGCAAGTGGCTTTTCAAGAAGAAGCCTGAGGCAACAAAAGATGGAGGAGTCAGATTTAAAGCAAGGCTTGTAGCAAAAGGGTTCTCTCAAAAGGAAGGCATTGACTACAATGAGATTTTCTCTCCTGTAGTCAAACATAGTTCTATAAGGATTCTGTTGTCTCTTGTGGCTCAGTTTAATCTGCAGTTACATCAGATGATGTAACTACAGCTTTTTTGCATGGAAAACTAGAAGAGGACATCTACATGAAACCACCTGAAGGAGTGTCGATTGAAGATTCAGACAGGAAGGCATGCAAACTTCAGAAATCCTTATATGGACTCAAGCAGTCACCTAGACAGTGGTATCTTCATTTTGATGAGTTCATTGTGTCACAAGGATTCTCTAGAAGCCTTTATGATAGTTGTGTGTATATCAAGAAAGAAGAAGGGTCATTCACCTATTTGCTGTTGTATGTAGATGACATGCTTATAGCATGTGACTCTAATGAAGGCATCAACAAAGTGAAGACTGTTCTAAAATCTGAGTTTGAAATGAAGGACTTGGGGGAAGCCAAGGTGATACTTGGTATGCAGATAAAGAGGAAAAGAGATGAGGATTCAGTACTGTTGACTCAGTCAACCTATCTTAATAAGGTTCTGTGCAGGTTCAACATGAGTCAATGTAAGTCTGTGTCTACACCAATCAAAAGTGGTGTGAAGTTATCTCTGAGCCAAGGAGCTAAAACTGAAGAAGAAATAAAGGAAATGAGCAATGTCCCTTATGCAAGCTGTGTGGGATCATTGATGTATGCTATGGTCTGTTGCAGACCTGATCTTACTTTTATCATGAGTGTACTAAGTATATTCATGTGTTGTCCAGGAAAGTGTCTGGGAAACAACAAAATGGGCAATGAGATACCTTAAAGGCACAGCTGAGAGAGGTTTGAAGTTCATAAAGTCATCAAAATCTGAAGAAGCTCTAATTGGTTTTGTTGATGCAGATTATGCTGCTAATATGAATACAAGGAAAAGCTTGACTGGATATGTGTTCACTTTGTATGGAACTGTTATAAGTTGGAAGGATACTTATCAATCCGTGGTAGCTCTCTCCACCACAGAAGCTGAATTTGTGGCCTTAACAGAAGTAGTTAAAGAAGGGATATGGTTGAAAGGTATTCTGTCAGAATTTGGAGTTTTACAGGACAAAGTTCTTGTGTTTTGTGACAATCAATCTGCTATTCATTTGTCCAAACATCAAGGCTATCACGAGCGTACAAAGCACATCGATGTGAAGTTATATTTTGTCAGAGATTTGGTAGAGAGTGGAAGTGTGATCATCAACAAAATTGATATATTAGTCAATCCAGCAGATGCATTTACAAAGGCCTTACCAGCTCCTAAATTTGAGCTGAGTCTTGGTCTTATTGGGATGAAGTAATCTGAAGAAAAAGGGGTGCAGTGCAGCTTCAAGTGGAGTTATTTTTCCCAGTCAGTCAGTATGGAGCTGTGATTGTGTTTCATAGCTAAAGTGGAGAATTGTGAAGAATAAGAGTGATCTAGCTCATGAATCACAAGTTTCTTTTATGGGGTTTGAAATTCAAGTGCATGGGTGCATGCAAAGTCTGTGCTGCAGCAGATACATTCTTCAGGATGTTGAGTCAGCAGCGGTTGAATAATCAGTTGTGCAGATGTGTTGAGCGGTTATTTTTCCTTGTTGAAGCCTCAGTTAGTTTTCTGTAGTCAAGCATATCAAGATATATATATCATATCTTGATTCAGATTTGTAGAGAGAGAGAGTGAAAATCATTTGTAAGTCAGTTCCTAAAGAAAATAAAAGTGATCCCATTTCTGACGTGGATGTAGATCTATTCCGGATCGAACCACGTAAAATTCTTGTGTGTTGATAATCATTCTTGTTTAGCTTCTTCATTCATAATTGTTAGTTCTTGAATCTCAGTTTTTCTCATTCAATTCCTGTCACATGCAATACTAGAACGATATTAATCAATTGAGAAAGCCAAGAAAACAAGATTTCATGATATTTCACAAAGTGTCAAACTCAAATAAAATAAAATGGTATTAGTCCATAGCAATCCACTCTGACAAACCATGACATATTAAGCCATCAGATTTGGCTCTTCTCAGCTCATTATGCCTCATAATTTGTCCGTAGATGATTTTACAGCCAGTATAAAGAAATCAAACAGATTCCAACATTTTCACCATTGTGAACCAATAGCCAGCGTACATCAATACAAAGAATGTTCGTGAAGCAAGAGGCCAGGATCAGTGAAATATAAGTAGGAACTCCACTACAGAGAGTGACTAAATCTTCTTGACTAATTTCAAAAACTCTCGAGCTTTGGTTGTTTGAGCGTCTTGTATAGATGTTGACGCACTGGTCCAATGAACAAACATTTCACAGCGTATTATATGGTTTGCCTCCACCATTCATCCTAATACAAAACATAAGTTAGTATCTGTCTTCCACAGAGAAACTTGCATATAAATTATAATGCGGACAGTTTCTTTTGTCAATGTGTTACAGAATGATGGCGACTCAGACCAAATTCAGAACCAGCAAAGAATTGAGGACAAATCAGAAATTGGTTTTTCAGCCTCATCAAGCAATAACAAAATTGTTCAGGGAGAGATGAAATTTATGAATAATATACTTGCAAGAACTTGGTAGCCTCATTACTGTCAACATATGTCATAAACCATCTCATTTATGGGGATGTAGTCGAAGAGAAATACATAGATAAACGTTTTCTGTTATTATTTGACATAACAACTTCTTGTTCCATTTTAAGGTTATAACTGATCCACTGAAAACATTAGAGTTGTAAGAACAGTGCACTTACTGGAACAGAGACTCCTATAACCAGTTTTCTAAAACCCGACCTAGGCAGCTAGTTCAACCACCAGTCAGACTATTAAAATTTAAAATTTATCTACAAGAGATTTTTTATTCCCTGTTGAATTCAATGATATAACTACTATTTTCACCACATTAGGCTGCCAAGTATTGGTCCTTGCTTACCTCTGATCCAGTACAAAATACTCTTCTTCTAGAATATAAATCCTAAAGCTCTGTATGATGATGCTAGCTTTCTGTTGGGTCTACTCAGGCTCATATCTATAGATCACATTCAGATAAAGGAATGGCACCTCTAGCAGAAAAGCAATGATACAGTTGCTAAAGGATGAGATGCTTCTACCTCAGCGCAGGGTGAATATTTTAATCAAATAAGAACATTAGAACAAAGAGAAGTTTCAGTTGGTTAAACAACTCCAATAACAAATACCGTTAAGAACTTTACAACCTTCAGCAGGCATACGTAGTTTAACTTCTAAACCCTTATTGACCCTGCTGCCATAAAGAACTACTTCATTATCCTGTACGCTGTAGCCATGCTGATTTATTGCATTTAGAAAGTACCTCAATTTCTATAACCCTATATTATCTCTTTCTTGATACCAAAGACTATTTGAAATCTTCCCCAGGTGTTACTTGCCAAAAGTCTGGACAAGAGAATCACAAAGATGAAATAATATTCTAGTTCGGTATAAGTTTCATCTCAGACCAGTCCACATGAGAAGATATTGCTGCATCACAGGGATATCCAATACTTTGGGACAATGACCTTCCCTTGAAGGATAATTTATTGAGATAGCTGAGGATGGAGAAATGAATGGAATCAAAAGAAGCAGAAACTCAGCACAAGGCTAAATTATAAATAGTGGTTGGACCCCAATTACCAAGTCTAAGTTCATAATTTTGTCCCCTTTACAAGTGTTCCAAACAGATTCGTTTAATATCTTGATTTCTTCATCTAAAAAAAAACAGTCATCAGTTCTTACAGAATAGAATAGAATGAAAATATGAAAATCAATCAAACGTTTGAGATTTTCTAATAAGCAAGATATAGAAAAAGGAAAGAAGGAACCAAAGATTATATGGTGACTAGTGAGTATAAACCCCACAAAGCTTGAGAACTTTAGGCCTCACCCCTGACTTCCTTGCTTCCCCCTCTGTGGGCACTGTGAATGCGGATGTTTCTACCATCTAGCAACTGCAATAGGCATATAAAGCGGGGTGAAAAATCTAAGAATATGGCTGAAAGAAACATATTTAGGTACCTGAATCTTTTAAGGCTTTGGTTGCTGCTGCTTCAGAGGAGTAGCACACAAATCCATATCCACTTGATTTTCCACTTACACGATCACATATTACCTTAACTGCTAATGTTATGAAGCCATATTGATTCCAAAATAATATCAAGCAAGTAAACAGTAATGTTGTAATTTCACCTACCTTCAACTATTTCTCCATATTTCTCAAACGCATCCTTCAGCACACTTTCATTGGTATCATAAGAGAGTCCTGGAAGTAGATCATTTTCCTTTAAACTAAAACAGGTAACAATCTGAGATAAATAATGTGCATTCAGTTCAGATTATATCAATCAAATGGTATTCATCTGCTCAATCCTTTGCAATTCTTTGCAAAACTAATAAGTTGTTTCAGCCATATGAAATATTAAACGTTCTTCCTTCAGTGGAGCATTTTATCGACCACAAAATAGATCCAACAATCAAGTGAAGGGTGAAATTTAGTTCACAACCCTAGTATGAATTCAAATGAGAGAGAGAGAGAGAGAGAGAGAGAGAGAGAGAGAGAGAGACCTCCGACGAATAGTTGCGTGAACTGCCGCCATATGAGACAACTACTGAGAGGGGATGCAGAGGCAGGACGAATCGTATTCAAGAAACGCATCTTCCTCCGTGAAGATTCAACTTTCCTCAAGAACCAGGTAAAGCAAATGCTCCTTTAATTTAAGTTAAATTGTTTTTTCTGTAATGAATGTCCCTACCCACACCTATTGAAACACCACCTCTCCGAGCACACACAAACGATTCCCAAAGCCAAAAAAAAATAGAGAATAAAGGAGGAGAATAAAATCAAAATTGAAAAGGACACATAATAAAACCGCATTCCGGTGCGCATCTAATTCTTACCCTCAAAAGTCGACGAACAAACTAACAGTTCCAAGATGGGAAATGATTCCCACAAAAAATCAATCAACACCCAATAGATTTCAAAAAATAACGAAGAAATTAAACGAGATCCGGAAAACATGTCTTAATTCACTAGATTCATATTAAAACTTGGTTCTGAATCAAAAGCACAATATAATTACAACCACCTTTTTTCCTGCCATCTAAATTCCGCTAGGGAACCCGTTCTAAGCCAAAAGCAAAAAAACAAAAAAAAACAACCCATACAAATGATAAAAGACTAAGCAGCAGCCTTCTTAGGCGATTTGGCAGCCTTGGACGGCGACTTCGGCTCCTTGGTAGCCTTATCTCCGCCAGTCTTCTTCGGCAATAGCACAGGGTTGATGTTCGGAAGGACACCACCGTGAGCAATGGTCACACCCTGCAACAACTTTCCAAGCTCCTCATCGTTCCTCACGGCCAACAGCACGTGCCTCGGAATGATCCTGTTCTTCTTGTTGTCTCGTGCCGCATTCCCGGCTAACTCCAGCACCTAACAGAAATAAAACAATCAGAATCAGACACCGATAAGCGCAATATATCATTACTAAAGATCAGAAACGGTGCTAAAACCTAACGAACTAAACAAATCGCATTACAAATCAACAATAAATCCGGCATGTTTCCAAGTGCAAATGTGTTTCATTACCTCAGCAGCTAAGTACTCGAGAACGGCAGCCATGTAAACCGGAGCCCCGGTTCCGACGCGCTGCGCATAGCGACCTTTCTTCAGATAACGGCCAATTCTACCGACCGGAAACTGCAGGCCGGCTCTGACGGAGCGGGTAACCGGCTTCTTCTTAGGGCCGCCACCCCTCCTTCCTCCGGCGCCCTTCTTCGGTTTCGCGGCAGCCTCCATGAATTGACGATTTAAAGCTTTGCGAGCTTTGAAATTGAACGGCTTTTTCGGATGTTTTTGGTGGAGAAATGGGAATCGGAGATTGCGGTTATATAGAGGTGGTGGTAGCGATGGGGCAGTTACAGCCGTTGGATTAGGGATCGATCCGCACGTAGTCTGATGGACCAATAGGAAGCGAGTGTGAAATTTGAAATTTTGGGTTAAGGAGCTATTAAATTTCGTTGGATTCGCTTTCTCCCGCCTGCAATTTCACTTTGCTTTTGAAATTTCTTTTCTTTGTGAATTTTGTAGTTTGTAGAACCCTAGCCCTAGGCTCGCCTTTATTTTTTGAGCTTTTGATAATTTGAATAAAAACCTTTCATATTTAACAAAAAATTAAATGAAACCTAAATGAGCAATATGCCAATATGATCAAGAAACCGGACCTAATGAGGATAATTATTAATTTGGGAGAAAAATTAAAATAGTCAAAAATAAATTGTAAACTTTTTTCTAATCAAATTTTATAAAATATTCTTTTCTAACTAAATATGACAGTAAAAGTCTAATTTACCCTTAATGAAATTTTGAAAAAGTCAAAAATTGCGGCTCATGGGTTTGGCCGTGTACACGGCCATTTTTTTGAGGAAGAAGCCGTGAACATGTTTTTGGCTTTGGCCGTGAACATGGTTTTAACAATGTACACGGCCTTTTTTTTTTGTTTTCGCCGAATATTTTCATTTTTTCGCCAAATTAAGACGCCGATTTTTTTTTCATTTATTCATTTCAACGGTCACAGTGGTAGGTAATTGAATTGGGTAGTTGAATTTTAAATGACATGCTTACAGTCGTGTAATTAGATTTTAAATAAGATGCAGTAAATGTCACACACCAAACGAGTATAATAGATGTTGAGTGAGCAAAAATTTGCATTTCAAATCTATTATACTCTTAGGTCGAAAAGTTTGGGAGGAATTTTGGTTGAAAATTGGGGACGAGAAAATCCGAAAGGCAAAAACATTACAAGGTATGTTCCTGAATTGGATAATTGAATTTTAAATGACATGCTCACAGTTGTGTGGTTAGATTTTAAATGGGATGCAGTAAATATCACACACCAAACGAATATAATAGATGTTGAGTGAGCAAAAATTTGCATTTCAAATCTATTATACTCTTAAGTCGAACAGTTTGGGAGGAATTTTGGTTGAAAGTTGGGGACGAGAAAATCCAAAAGACAAAAACATTACAAGGTATGTTCCAATTTTTTTTTTTTATGGTTTAATTTGTTTCAATTTTATTATCTATGGAAAAAAAATTGTAAAAAATCATAATCATTCTTTCAAATGTGATAATCCGAAAGATTATATTTCGTATTGGAAAAAATTGTATGTCGTAATGTGATAATCCGGAACATTAGGATATGAATATATTTTTTTGTTTTTTTGTTTTATTGTAAGATATTTCATACATGCTGTCAATAGAAAAAATAAAATAAAAATAGAGAGATTAAAAGAAAAAAAAATCACATGAATTGAATTTCCCAAAAAATAAAATAAAAATAGCACACGGCTTACAACCGTGTAGTACACGTTGGTTGACCGTGTAGTACACGGTCACCGTTTGGGTTTTTTTTTAATGAACAAAGAATGAGACATTTCTTGAGATGGCTTGGCAACGTATAGTTGTACAACAAAGTGGTAGATGGAGATATTAGAGTACTTAGATGGTGAAGAAGTTGTGCACCTTTTATTCAATCAGTTATCTCGTGATAGTTTGATACAGGAGATTCGTGACTTTATGGAGACATCTCCGACCACTACTTCGTATACATTGAATTATTTGATGAGGGCGAGTGATGGAAGAAAATTGAAGGGGCTAATTAAGACAGATGTTGATTTAATTCGCTTAGTCCAAGAGCAAGATGAACCCACGGTGTATGTTATACAGAATAGTATTTAAGAAATTCCAACAACGAGTGAAGTGTCTCCATTTGTAGATATACATGATTCGGATCACGAATTGGATGAGTCGTCCGCTGAAGAGGATGAAGATGATGATAACAACTATGGAGTGAATTACGGTGCACTCAAATTGCTGAGTTCTGTGAATGGATTCGTGAACCGGGGAATCTTGATGAGTCTGTGTCCATTCTGGAGCATGGTGGTCCTCACAACATATCATCTCAAACTGTTGATCCTGATGAAGAAGGTCCTACTTGGGCCTACCTGTCACTCGTTCGATGACCCATGTGGGCCATATTGATGACAACAACACAATCATTGACGATGATCAGGATGAGTTGGACGGTGAGGACCTTGCGGTTGGGAAGACATTCTTGAAGAAGGATGATGTGATAATTGATGTGAGAAACCGGCACATGCAGCGGCAAGTGGAGTATTATGTTTCACGTTCGACTAAGAGCCGACTGGAATTCATCTGTAAGATAAAAGATATATGCACCTTCAGATTATATGCAAAAGAAAATGACGGATTATGGAGAGTGCAAAAAATTTGAAGATAATCATACGTGTCGGCTTGACCTGACACGTAATGCTCCGAGAAAAATGTATTCGAAGGTGATGGCTGACTATTTTTCGAAGAAGATATGATACAAGAGTGATGTGTTGAAGCCTGGACGCGTAATTCTTCCAATATATATTAATCGAATATGTCACATTCTGCATAGCTTCTCCCTTCCACTCCAATGAAGCTAATATTTGCAAACAAAAATTTAATAATTAATAAATAAAAAAATTAATGCAGTAACTTAATTACCTAGATTAATTAATAACTAAACATTACCAAATTAATTAATTAATATATAAACACAACAAGTTAACTAAATCTATACTAATGCTATACAAAATTGTTTAACTATTTTTAATTTGTTTAATTAAAATTCCTTTTCTGGTTTTTGTAAAAATTAATTAATTAGGATTGTAAAGGTTGTTTACTTTTATACTAAGGACAACAAAAGCATCCTTCACTAATTATTATTTAATTACTTTAGAAATTTAATATGTTCTTCAATTATGATTTTATTACTTTTTGATCTAGAATATAGGAATACAATTGCAACGCCTTTCATGTTGGTTTTCAAAAAAATTTAATATTATAAATCAATTAGGTCTTCAATTATTAATTAATCCATATTTAAATTTAATATGTTCTTGAATTAGGATTTAATTAGTTTTTAATGGATATACAAATTTGTTTAACTATTTTGTAATTCCTAACGTAATCAATCATGTTGTGTGTTTTTTAAAATTATTTTAGTTTTTTTTAATATGGATTTGGTTACTTTTTGAATTAAATATGCTCTTCACTAGGATTTAATTATTTTAATCTTCGACTAGGATTTCAACGCGCAAATAATTAGAATTTAATTAGTTTTTCAATCATGATATAATTACTTTTTTAATTAACTTTTATATTTGATTTAAAAAAAAAGGTACCGTGTTCACGGTCGTGTAGTTCACAGTGCTCGACTGTGAACTTGGCACCCCAACTTTACTTTTTTAATTAACTTTTATATTTGATTTAAAAAAAAGTTACCGTGTTCACAGTAGAGCACCGTATAGTTCACGGTGCTCGACCGTGAACTCGACATCCCAACTTTTTTTTTCTTCTTCTTTTTCTTCAATTCGATCGTGAACTTGGCTACAACATTAGCAAATTCGATCGTGAACTCAGCGACAACAAATTTTTCCATTCAAGACTCAATTCAATTCAATTCACAATTCAACACAGAACTAAATTCAATACAATCAAAATACTAAAATTACACAGAACTCAATTCAATTCACAATCAAAATATAAATACACATACATCAATTAACTAATTAATTGAACGAAATTAACAAGAAATAGACGAGTTCAAAATCTACTTATTGAGCATTTATTTTTTCGGACGGCGGCGAGAGCGACGGCGGCGCGGGTGGTCTTCTTCACCGTGAAGTTTGAAGAAGAAGAAGAAGAAGAAAAAGAACCGTGAAGTTTGAAGAAGAAGAAGAAGAAGAAGAAGAAGAATCGTGAAGTTTGAAGAATGATTTTATAAAATTTTATTTTATTCCAGCCGTGTATTTTTTATTTTTATTTCACCCGTGAAGTTTGAAAATTTTCTTCCACCTGTGAACTTTGAAAGCACAATAAATTAACCCGGTCCCACATTTCAGTGATGATATTTTGGTGAAGCAAAAATTGTTTGGTTAAAAAAAAGAGTTCACAGTTCATGGTTAGAAAATAATTTAACAACTATAAAATGGTTAGAAAGATATATTCACACTATATCTTTCAAGAGCACCACATGACATCAAGTTGTGACCAACCCTATGAACATGTTTGACATTTTTTAACACATAAGTACAGTTCTCAGAAAACCTTAAACATATATTTCCAATTCCCAGAACTTCTCTTTTCATGTCATCAACCATAAGAACGTATGAATTTTGCACAGGTTTATAAGAAGAAAATAGGTGTGTTTGGAGAAATGTGAATAGAACAACAAGAGTCTAAAAGCCGTTGATTTGATTCCAGGGAACTAGTTACAGAATTCACAAAGGATTGCACACAGCAACCATTATGCACCATATAACACTCACCCATATTGCCCTCAGTAGCATTATTTGCACTACCCTCAGCATTTTCTCTAGGTTTATATGGATTTTTACACTCTTTAGCATAATGACCAGTTTCTTGACACTTGTAACACTTCCTAGACTTCTTATTGGTTTTAGACTTAGCTTTCTCTTTCTCATTTTCCTTTTCCTTTTTTTTTCTTCTTATTTTTACCCTCAGATTTGCCTTTTTCTTTTCCCTTGCCTCTGACAAACATAGCCTTATTCCCAGAATTATTTTCCCCTTGCTTCAAATCCATTTCTTTACCCTTAAGAGCATTTATCACAACATCAAGAGACAAATCATCTCTGCCATACTTAATGGCAGATTTAACATCATTAAACTCTTCAGGTATGGAATTTAACAACACAAAAGGAGTATAATCATCAATATGTTTGTCACCAGAAAGCTTCAGATCCAGAATTAGTTTATTAAACATGTCCAGATTTTCATCAATGTCTTTACTTAGGTCAAGTTTGAAATTAATGAACCTATCAAGCAAAAACATCCTTCCAAGCAAAGAAACGTCAGTATAAACTTGATCAAGAGTCTCCCACAGAGTTTTAGCAGAATCATTTTTAGTTGAATCAATAGACCCAACTTTCTTAATCACAAAATCACTCAAATTCAAGATTAAGGTGGAATAAGCTAATTCATTCATTTCTGCCTTTTTGGTATCAGTGGTTCCATTTTGATAAGATAGATCAATAAGGTTTGTACACATGTTGTTGAATTAACACACACTTCGTTTTCTGTTTCCAGATATTGAAATCACATTTACCATTGAATACAACCAAGTTATAAGGAGCATTAACAGAATTATTATCCATGATCCACATGACAACTTAGACCAAGAAAATGCACAAAAGCTTGAGAAAAACACCACCAACAAGAAAGAACAAGGCAAAGCACAGAGATACTAGACTGCAGATGACTGAATGGATTTCTCAGTTCACAATCACTCGATTTATCAAGGGCACAGGGGGTCAACACTCGGTCACAACCTAAGTATCAAGAAATCTTCGATTTCTTTGAGTTCACACGAACTCGACAGAGGTTTTACAAACCTAACTCAAGGAAAAATAATTATAGAAAGTGAAAAATTGACCCAACACAATACAAATCACAGACATGCTTCAGAATTAAGTACCAGAAACACAGAGATAGCAGCGGGGATGACCACACATACAAAGAATCACAGATACCCTAATCTACCAGAAGTCCAAGCCTGTAGCTGCACACAGACGGTACTAGAAATTTAATACTGAGAGGATCAAGCCGCTTTACCAGAGCGGAGCCCTAGGAGAGGGCACCCCGACCCACCTTCCGCGTATATGAACGCGACGATAAGGTCTCAGTTGCGGGGGCTTCAGAGGCGAGTCTAACTCGCTCTGATACCACAGTTGGGCATCGAGTAGACCGCCTCAAAAGCTATTCTCTAATTACAACCGATTAAGCCCAAAAATCACAGAGATATTGTATTGATTGGCTCAATCTTGTTCCACGAAGGAAAGGTTGACGATTACAAGCAATATCAAGCAAGAACCACAAGGTAAGAATGGCGACCAAGAACCCTAACTATTGGGGCCTTCATTGACCCAAAAGAAGTAAACCCTAGTCGAACCCTAACCAACCCTCATGAACGATCCACCAAGATAGTGAATCTAGGAACCCTCAAACTATACAGAAATCAAGAGATATACAGAAACTACACATCACAGATTTCACTCGAGAAGATGAAGAGTGTTAGTGTCATTTGCACTAAAGTATTCGGGATTGTCATTATCTGATAGATATTATGGCAATTTCAAAAGTACGCAAAAGGTTTTGGTTATTCATGTTCGAATAACATGTTCTGGACATTTCTGTGAACATTCCGTCGCCAATCTGATTGAAGATGAAGACATGTACTTAATCATGTTCAGAGACATGATCATGTGCATGGTTGTCCAAAAAGATTACAAGAGACGTGTCATGCTAGATTCAAGGAGTTGAAGCTGCAGATTCAAGATGGACGTTTCAGAATAGAAGTTGTCTTGTTCGTGATGAAGATCAAGAAGGAAAGAAGGAGTTCTATTCAAGGAAGACATCTAAACTAGGAAAGTCAGATTTAATTAAGGAAACTATTTCCTTGTTGAATCCTAGTCAAAGTAGGACTTCTGATTACCTTGTCAAAGTAGAACATGTTCGAATAACATGTTCTGGACATTTCTGTGAACATTCCGTCGCCAATCTGATTGAAGATGAAGACATGTACTTAATCATGTTCAGAGACATGATCATGTGCATGGTTGTCCAAAAAGATTACAAGAGACGTGTCATGCTAGATTCAAGGAGTTGAAGCTGCAGATTCAAGATGGACGTTTCAGAATAGAAGTTGTCTTGTTCGTGATGAAGATCAAGAAGGAAAGAAGGAGTTCTATTCAAGGAAGACATCTAAACTAGGAAAGTCAGATTTAATTAAGGAAACTATTTCCTTGTTGAATCCTAGTCAAAGTAGGACTTCTGATTACCTTGTTAAGGTTATGGCTGTTGTTTATAAATAGTATGAGAACCAGACTAGATTAGATGACACGAGTTTTTATGAATACACAAAAGGGCTGAGAGTTAAAAAACTTCATATACGGAGCATATAGTATTCGGGTAGACTAGGTTTGATCGTTTAGATCATTATGTTTCTAGTCTGTGTTTGAAACTCACTTTCATACACACTTAGAGGAGTCTCGGGAGAGATTTCCTGTGGGAACTAGAGGGATTCTAGGTTGTGAGGGGAGCTCACAATTCAATTTAGTGAAAGAGGTTGAATCAGGTAGGAAAGGGGTCGAGTGACAAGAGTCTTCGTGTAATAGCCTTTGTAACCATTCGACGGAGTAGTAAACTATTTCTCACGGACTTGATAAGTTTCCCTGACGTAGATCAGTTGATCGAACACGGTTACCAACCTCGTGTTCTTTATTTGCTTAAGTTTTTACATTCTGACCTTGCATGTTCACAACAATGTTCAAGTACATGATGATGAACATGATCGCCTAATTTATGTAACTTCAAAGAGTTCTCTAGAACACACACTGAGAGTGAGTTCGTGTATGAAAACAGTACAACAACATCAATTAAGTAGGGCTTCAGGGAGTTGGGCCGGGTCTTGGACTTATGGGCCAAGAGTTGCCACCAGAAAAAATGGGCCTTGTCTAAAAATAAGTCCATTAGCACAGTTGAGCATATATCACCACAATGGTAATTATGTATTTTAATATAGTTTATTAAGGGTGTGTTTCAGCAAAAAAAAAAAGAATTTTGTATTTTATATGTGTAATAAAGTTCGTATTTCTCAATTGACTCATGGGTACCCAAATAAATAATTTTAGAGAATTGATGATATATGACCATAATTTGTTGTTTATTAGGTTTCATTTTAAAAAGTTATTTAGTTTGTTTATTTAAAAAAAAAAGAATGCATCTAACTAATGTATATTTGCAATTTGTTGTAATATTTAATTACTTTATATGTTATATTAATATAATAAGTTGATAACTATTAATTTACATATTGAAATAATCTACTAATAAATTAATGTAAATTTAGTTAGGTGACTTCCACAATGAAAATATGATACGTTTGTTTACTCCCAAACAAGTTCATGGTTTAGTAAAATAGTATTCCAACCATATGGTGACCTTATCTTATTATATCTAAAAGTAAGATAGTATTCCAAAAAATGAAAGTAGCTTTTCCTGTCTAAATAACATTTATGTGACTAGAATATATATAATATATTAATTAATTAATATTCTATCACATATTCAATTATTTAATACAATTGGCATATCATAAAAAATCCGCCCATATATATTGCTTAATTAGCCAATTATATTAGTGATAATTAGTTAAAAACATACTTTTTACATGTTTAAACAAAAAGAACTAGTTAAATTATCGAATAATTAATCAACCAATCTTTATATACCATTAAAGATATATATCAAACATATTATTTATACGTTTTAACGAAATATATTCAATTTTCGTCCCAACCAATCTTAATAATTATTCTAAAAATTATCAATCAAATCATATATTGTATTTATATGTTCCAAGAAAATAATCTATCACTATATAATATTACATTTATATAAGTTCATTATTTTTCGTGCAAAATAGCATTAATATAGCAAAACAATAAATAGAATGTGGTATATGAAATCAATAAATAAAAGATCGTAAGTGGTAACTAAATCCTATGAAATCTGTTAATATATTGAAATATGCAAAACCATGTAAATAATTAACGTGCCTAAATTAATATATTAATATGCCTTAGATGGTATACGGAAAATCAGAAATATATTTTTAGGTAATAAATATAATTATTTTCACACACACACACACATATCCGAAAATTCATATATTGTGTGTGTGCAATTATAAATCACAAAAATGAAAATTTAGATGATTAATCATAATTTACAACATGGTTGTTTGTGAATTCGTTGATGGATGATGTGACAATTTTTTCACAGCACAAAGGTGTGGAGGCATTTAAAGGCGGTGGTGACATTCCATGTCAATATTTGAGTCACTGGAAAATGCATTAATGCTATAAGTGTAACTTTATCAAACTTTAGGCATTGATTTGTAACCTTAGAATTTTCGGGACAAAAAGTGAAAAAGGGTCAAACGTTCGATATTGAGGTGTAATTAACCCTTATTACTATGAATTGCTATTAAAATATTACTATAACATAATATTTATAAATTTTATCTGTGCATCGCACGACGGGTAATGCTAGTTATAACTAAAAATCAAACAATGTGAAAGCAAATGTAATAAATAATAATTATATTTTTTCAATCTTTAAACTAAAAGTTATGATGAATGGTCTAAAATTTTTAATATTTGTTGGGACTTGAGATTGTGCTTCTAATAAATGTGTATTTAATATTTGTCGAGATTTTAACATAATATTGTGTTGTAGTTTGATTGTTGATTTGTTGTGTTGGTATTTAATTATTATTATGGATGCTTGATGTCGTTACTATTATTATTTATGCATGTATTTTCTTACTAAATATTTTTTAGTATAATGATAATTTCGATATACCGTGAAATGTCGGTATAGTACGGTATACCGTAATGTCAATGTCGGTATGGTAAGATATACCGAAATGTAGGTATGATAAATATATATATTATGTGCCATATTGAGCTAGCTAAGATACAGTAAAATATACCGAAATATAAGCATGATAAATATATGCATTATATTAAGGATCCTCCAGATCTCATAGATCATAATGTTCCATAATTAGATATAATTAAATAAACTGTATTTAATTGTATAGTTCTAGATCATTCTCCTCATTGTATAAATACTTAACCTTGTGATTAATAATAAAAACAACTTCTCCTCATAATATTATGATCTATGGAACATTATGTCTCGTCGGAAATTCTTCCGTTGCTCGGCGCTGTGTCCACCGCAGCCGTTGCCTGGTCCATCCTCAATCGTGCATTTGCTAGTACATCACGTGCCCATGTCATGCATCTCAAAACCTCCCTCATGACGGCTAAGCTCGGATCCCGCTCCATCTCCGATTATGTCAACTCCATCAAATCTATCGCCGACGAACTCGCTCTCGTCGACACCGCCATCTCCACCGATGACCTTACCCTTTATGTCGTCAATGGCCTCAGCCCCTCATATCGAGATATCGTGAGTGCAGTCTGAACCCGGGAAACCGCATTTCGTTTCGAAGGACTTCGGGACCGTCTTGTCGAACACGAACTGTACCTCAAATAGCTCGAGTCCGATTTTGCACAGCTCATCACCACAGCTAACGTCGCCCAAAGCCGGTCCGCAAACTCCTCGGGCTCCTCTTCTGGAGGATCCTTAATACATTATGTATTATCCCGAATTTAAGGTATACCGGAAGTAAAATATGACAACGATATAATTTTTATCACACCGTAAATTAAATTAAGGTACGTACATGTTACGACACACGATCAATTTGAAGTATGATTAAAAAAATTAAGGGTGCACAACCAATTGTAGATTATTTAAAACGATATACAATTAGGTAATTTTGTTAATCAATATAAAATACAAAAAAAATAGGTACACAACCAGTTGAAGTGTAATTAGGATGAAATACAAAAAATGTTATCAATTTATTAATTTATTTTCAAATTACATGTGTGAGCATAAATTATATTAATGTTAGTTGGGCTGGATAAATTTTATGTGTCATACTTATTGTAATACCAAATATGCATTATATACTTGTAAGCAACTAAATTTTCATCTCCAGTCAAATGGTGTCACGTGAAAATTAAATAATTAAAACATCCAAATTATATTATTTTGAGAATTTTTAATTCCTAAAATAAATAAATGAATATGTGGAAAATTGCAATCAATAAAAATGCGATAAATGGCGAACTCACACAAAGAATCAATACATTATTGTCGGAGATTACAAAAAGTACAAGACACCAATGAAATTGTGCCACCTAAGCCCTAAAACAAGCACCAATGATATTGCGCCACGTAAGCCTTAATACACCCTATTTGCCTATAAATAGAGGGGCTTTACCAAAGAGAAAGACACAACTTCAAGAGCTCAAGTTTGGAGTAGGATTCCTTAGAGAAAACGCTCTCCAATCTTCAAGGCATTCTCGTGAAGATTCAAGACGTTCTCCGTGTTCTTCACCAAAATCATCCAAGGTTCGACGTTTGATCCACAATCAAGGTATTTGACCCTCCGATCGGCGTTATCAAATCCAAATCTTCAAGTTATTCTTGAAGATTCAAGATGTTCTTCGCGTTCTTCACCAAAATCATCCCAAATTCAACGTTTGATCCGGAATGAAGGTGCTTCACCCTCCGATCGGCATTACCAATCTTTAAATCTTCAAGTTGTTCTTGAAGATTCAAGACGTTCTCCATCAAGATCGTTCAAAATCATCGTTTGATCCGGAATCAAGGTCTCGACCATCCGAATTAACATTATAAACTCCAAAACATCAAATTCGTGAAGATCGAATAGACAAATCTACCTTGAAGATCTTAAATTTTGAAGAGAAGAATCAAACGATCGAATAGAGAATCGAACCATACATTGTAATTTCAATCCAAATATATTTTCTTTGTACACTTTTTCAGTGTTTAGTAATATAAATACATGAAATTTGTGTTACAATACTGACCAACTAAAATAACTACATGTATGAGTCTACCATACTTAAATATTTTTCAAGTGTGATTTTTATGTTTTGTGTGTTTTATGTGTTACTGCATAAGAGCGTGGTCTACCCAATATACACTCTCAAATAAAGGTTGTGAGTTACTCTCATTATCAACTAAATATGCATTATATACTAACCCCACAAATACAATTACGTGTGAGTATGTCATTTGCTTTTTCAAGTGTGATATATCTCTTATGTGTGGTTTACATGTTATTGCATAAAAATAGGATATGCCCAATATACACCCTCGGATATTAATTGCGAGCTACCCTCGTTATAAAAAAACCGCCAAATACTTATTTATATCAAACATGGTCTTGATAATGTGATCATTCCCTTTTTTTTTTCTTTTTCTTTAAGAACTTCATATGAATTGTTAATATAAAATAAATTTTAATTAATATCTACAACATACAAATAAACTATTCCACCATTAATTTTGCTAAGGTAGAGGACCTTTTTTGTTGGGTTTACTTGTACATAATATATGATTTCTTTGAATATGTAGAATAATATATCAAAGGTATATTTGTAAATTAAAAAGGGTTAAGGGTCACATAGCCCCATTGACTATTTTCCAATTCTCACATTATCCCTTTTTGAATATTTGGCATATTTAGCCCCCTCAACTTTTTAAAATGACTCACACTGTTTTTATATGGATGGAAAAATTAACATTATTAACTAACACACATCGACACACATTTTTGATACACACTAGAATTCTTTCACATACTTTTCAAATACTTTTAACACACACACACACACACACATTGAGATAATTTATAAAATCATTTTAATATAAAACTAATATCCGCGTATTTCAAATTTACAATTAAGTATTCAACTCAATTTTCAACGGTATAACAAATCCACAGATCACTTAATATCACTTATAATTACTTATGAATATAAAAATCTAATTAAATCTGAGATTCCTAAATTTTATTCAATTTCCAAAACATTAAATCACCATAAATGAAAGTTCAGTCACTATTTGTAAAATTCATGATCAAATCATCGAATTTCAAAATATAAGTTTATAAATTATCTCAATATGTATATATATTATAAATATTTAATTTTTCATATTATATTATTACCATTCTAAATTTATTATTTTATTAATTATTAATCATAATTTATTAATTTGTTGTAACTTTGGTTAGTTGTAAAAGTATATGTAAAATTATGTGGAGAGATCATAATATGTGATAAAAATGTGTGTTTTTAATAGTATTAGTTTTTCCATCAACAAAATGGGCAATGTGAATCATTTTAGAAAATTGAGAAGCTAAATGAATCAAATAGTCAAAGAACGGACAATATGAGTTTTGAAAAATAATCGAGGTGACTATGTGGCCTTAACCCAATTAAAAAAAATGAATGGTGTATATTATCATATTTTTTTAAAAATATTATTTGAAAGGTTGACGAGTTTTTTGTTGTTTTATTTTTTATTATTCTTTATTTTAATCCGGCCGATCAATAGTGTATGGTGAAGTATTTTATTTCCCAAAAACTATATTACAATTAAAAACTATATTACAATACGGTATAAAAACGAAGGGCACTGGGGATCAAACCCAGAATCTCTGGTTTCGTAGACCAGCACCTTATCCATTGGGCCATGGAGTCCCATTGATAATTAGCTATCGAGGAGTTAATTTTATTCGTTTTGTCAGAGAGAGATTTTAAAACCCAATCAATTTACGTGGGATATCTGAGTCAAAAAATTGATTCAACGTTAGATTTATAAATTATTTTAAAAAGTGAGTAATATTTTATTAATTTTTTTTTTGAAATGTAAGTATCAAAGTTCAGATTCTCTTTAAATTTTAATAAAAGACGTTTAATATTTATAATTCTCAATAATCAATATAAAAACATTTTATTTTGCAAATCAGACAAATAGATCCAGATAGACAAAGGGTGGGGAGTCAAATGTTAGTGGGCGGGGGAAGGACAAACGAACCGATCAGGTTATTTAATCTGCAGGAAGGGGCAATCTTGACATTTCACTCTTTCCTCTTTCCTATATTTTCTGCTCTGTGAATGAAAGTCATTTGTGCTCAAGTAGTCTCCTCTCTCTCTCTCAATATCTCTCGTGTTTTTCCAGCCCTAGATTTTCTCCTTAAGGATTCTAGTCAATACCTCCTCGATCTTCTCCGATCAAAGCTCACTACCATGGTAAATGATTCTCCTCTTCTAATTTTAATTTCCACCCTTTTTATGTGCTCGTGTTGATATTTTATTTTTTTCTTAGAGAAAAATATTTTTGGAGCTAATTACTAGTATTATTTTTTTGGCGACATTTGGTGTTTGTTTTCAGATCTTTGTCACACGTGGATTACTAATCGGAATTAAAAAATTTTGGGCAGCTGAGTTTAATTGTTTTTCTTATTCATAATTATGTTTTGGCCGTAATCCACAATTTTCGTTTCTTAGATCTGATTCGAAGTAATTTTGGTTATTTTATTTTTTATTTGTATGTTCATTTCAAAGTTTTTTGGCCGATATCGGATTGGCTGACTAGTGGCCGTTCTATTTTAGGGCGTAGGGAGACTACTAAGTTGACGTGCGATTGAATATTTTGCGACTTTTTTTTGGGGAAATATGAATTGCCTATCACATTTATTTTCTTTCGGACCTTTTTCCGTTGGCTTTAAATCATTGCACCTATAAAACCCAATTTTCTTTTGCACGAATATTGTAATAAATGTATCCAATATATATTTATCTGCTCTGCGACTACTATTGTCCTAAATAATTATGCATGTTCGTTTTACCTATATAGTGAGCACACAATCATTGATGATTAACATTCTTATGTTTGAACAAAAAAGAGGACAATGTCAGATAATATTGAATCAATTGTATTGTAGAATCGTAGATATCTTGAAATAATCACTATTTGAAATATACATTCTGCCGTTGAATCCTACGCCTCATATCTGAGCTTGTATTTGGTGCATTTAGTTTGTATTTGATTTTTCAGTTACAAATTGCCAATCAGAGTTGCAACTGATCCATATAATTGTATAATGTCTTTGTATGGTGTATTTTCCCCGATTTGCTATGGGGGCGTTAACATTAAGTCATTAATTAATTAGTTTCCTTGATACTCGTTGATATGAGAATCAATTTAGTTCTACGTTAAATATATTTGGGGAACAACCTTTTTTCAAATTTTGCAGTTGATTTGCTTATATCCGAGTTGGTACAATTGTAGATGTTGTTCAGTTGCCAGCTCCAGGGGGTAACATGTGAGGGGATGGGAATAAAAAGGATGGTAGTTAGGGGAATAGAGGGATTGTGAGATAATAGGTTTTAGTTATTTATTTACTTTCATATATACCCTCTGCGTGTGTAACATTGGGGCTTTAAAGAACGAGGAAGGAGATTGAAGGCTCCCTTGCCTGTTGTCCCCGAACCAGTAATAGATATATTTGGATCTTTAATGTGGATCATTATTATTAATAACCTTTAGATTATACTACTTTCAAAGGGTTCTTTCATGTTTTCTCTGTTTGTAACTTTTGTCTTCTCCTTTTGTTTATAGGCTAACGCAGCATCAGGAATGGCGGTGCATGATGATTGCAAACTAAAGTTTATGGAGCTGAAAGCTAAAAGGACACACCGGTTCATTGTATTCAAGATTGAGGAGAAGCAAAAACAGGTGATTGTCGAAAAGCTTGGCGAACCAACTGAAACCTATGATGATTTTGCTGCAAGCCTTCCTGGTGAGGAATGCCGATATGCAGTTTTTGATTTTGATTTTGTGACAGCAGAGAATGTCCAGAAGAGCAAGATTTTCTTCATTGCGTGGTAATCTCCGTTCCTGATGCTAAGTCGGAGTTTTACCTGACTTTTCAATTATCTTGAACTGAATATTGTGTTGTATCGATTCTCTGTGGTAGGTGCCCCGACACTGCGAAGGTGAGGAGCAAAATGATCTATGCTAGCTCTAAGGACAGGTTCAAGAGGGAGTTAGATGGCATTCAGGTAGAGCTGCAAGCGACTGATCCAACTGAGATGGGTCTTGATGTGTTCAGAAGTCGTGCAAATTAATCTCTAGGGTTGTGCCGAGTATGATATTAGCTGCTCTTTGCATTACTCGAGAGAAATGTTAATAGTTTGTGGGACACTATGGTACCTGGCTAAGCTATATGATATTCCTCTGTTGTTGAAGTGAAGTTCCATTTCTGTAGTAATGCTTTTTTCTCTAGAACAAATTCTGCAAAAAAAAAAATTCGGGCTTTAATGTTTTTTTTTCTTCTGGTGTGGAATTTACTTTATTATTTTCATGGGCTTAATAACCATTAATGGATTGGTTTATATAGCTGGGAGATTCATTCTTTGCTGCCTTTATTGGCTTTCTGATCTCAAATTGTTTATCTAGAGAGTGCCTGTGCAACTATATTCGGGTCCTTAGGTTTTGGCGCAGTGTTGGAATCTTTGAAATGCTAAGAAGATGACTCAATCAAGCAATCAAGCTGCCGTCGATACCGCTGTCTAAATCCAAATATTGTGGAACTGACCGGCAAGCAACTTTAAATCACAGTTTATTACAATATGAATCATGAATCATGTACACTCTCTGTACTCTCATCTAGTTGTATGTTGGTAGGCTTCACCTATGTAAAAAATCACCGTTAGTTGGGCTCTGCAATCTCGACTGAAGGGATGATCCTTGGTCTTGCACGCACGCCTGTTGCGTGAGATACGCATGGGTCGCCCGAGTTAGCTTCAGACCTCTTTTCACCATATTATGATGAAATTCAAAAGCCTTGTTAAATTCTCCAGCAGCACAGCATGAATGTACCAGTAAGTTATAAGCAACTGCATCAGGCTTAATATCCTTGTTCAGCATTGATTCCCATAAGCTCAAGGCTCCTTGCAAGTTACGTCTTCTACAATATTCATATACAATAGTTGAGTAGCTAATACAATCTGGAGATATACCATTGTTTGACATTTCGACTAGGATCTCAGAAGCTTCCTGAATCTGTCCCAACTTGCAAAAACCTCGGATTAGCATATTGTACGTGACTGTGCTAGCAAGGGACCCCCTGAGCATTGCCCGATGCAGACGTATAGCCTCTTCCATATTCCCTTCTCCAGTAAGATGATCGAGAAAGCATCCATGTGTGATCTCATTTGGGATTATCCCGCAGATGAACATTTCCTTCAACAGAACCTCCGCCTTCCTCACAAAACCTTCCTTACATAGGCTATTTATCATCACAGTGTATGTCACGACATTTGGGCCAAATCCTTCACTAACCATAAGATCCCAATGAGCCATCGCCAACGCAAGGTTCCCAGTCTTCCCATACTTGTCAATGATACTAGTATAGATATAATTATCAGGCCTTAGACCCCGATCATGAATTTCCTTCAAAATTCTGATCAATAATGTTGAATCCTTCTGCTCAAGAATCCCTTGAATAATTATAGCATAGCATATAAGATCCATGTTAAGACCTCTTTCCCGCATCTCATCACAGGCACTCAGTGCATCCGTCAACCGCCCATCCTTGCAATAACCATGCAAGAGTGCAGAATAACACAACTCATCCAACTTATGATGTTCCTTCTGAAGGCCATCCATAAATTCTTTAGCTTCAGATAATCTACCTGTGGAACAAAGCCCGGAGATTAAAGGCCTGTAGGTAAATGTATCCGGTGCAAGACCCTTCTTCGACATTTCATCAAACAACTCAAAAGCTCTTGCTACGTTACCTACTTTACAGTTTCCTTCTATCAGAACATTGTACGTTACCTCATTAGGAGCAACATTCATTTCTGACATTTTGTTGAGCATATTACATGCTTCCGCCATCATATTTGCTTGGCAAAGACCATAGATAAGTGCGGTGTATGTATGAATATTCGGTGAAATCCCTTTCCCGGTCATCTCATGATATAGCTGGAATGCCTTATCCATTTCTTTTTGCTTACAGTATCCACCAATCAACGAAGTATATGTTACAACAGTGGGGCTCAATCCTTTTTCACTCATCTCGAGAAACAACGTTTCAGCCGCATTCAATTTTCCCAACTTGCATTGTCCACTAATTAACATGTTATATGTGTAAACCGTTGGTTTTATTCCGGCACTGAGCATTTTACCAAGAACAGTGATAGCTTTATCCAGTTTCCCTCTTTTGCAGAACGAATTGATCATGATGTTATAACTTACTTCATTTATGATCAACCCCTTCTTCACCATCTTCATGAAAAGCAATTCCGCTTTTTGAAAGTTTTCATCTTTACACAATGAGTGAATCATAGCATTACAAACATATAAATTAGGCATTCCTCCAAGTTTCTCCACCTTATGAATCAAATCATAAGCATTACCAAATTCCCCCTTCCTCCTAATCCCATCAACAACACTTGACAAAGCCTCCTCACTTGGAACAATCCCACACTCCACCATCTCATTCACCAAATCTCGTGCAAACCCGAACTCATCAACTCTACACAACCCCAGCACCAACGTACAATACGTGACAACATCTGCTCTCATGCCCTTAAAACCCAACGAATTCTTAATCTCAACGGCCTCCCAGGCTCTCCCACCCTTACACAGCCCATGAATCAACACATTATATATCACAACATTCAGCTTGCACCCTTCATTCTTCTCAATACAACTGACCATTTCCTTTGCCCTATCATAATCCTTCAATTCACACAAGCTCCTAATCACAGCGGCATAAATATAAACATCAGCGACTAACCTCGAATTCACAAGCATTTCATCAAACAAGGGAAGGACCATCTCAAATCTCCTCACTCTGATCAACCCGTTCAACACGGCGCTCATCGTCCTCACCTCCGGAAGCAAACCGCATTCCTTCATCAACTTGACAACAACAACCGAATCCAAAACCCTTCTACTCTGAACATAACTCTGCACTAATAAATCAAACCCGTACGCCGAACAAAAATCGGATCTTTTATAAGAATCGAAAAAAATCTGAAACACAAAACCCGGATTCTCCTCCCTCTGCAAAAGGGTCTGCAAAAGCGACGTCGCCGGCCAGTAAAGTTTTGACTGGACTAGGGAGTGTACCAGGAGGCAAAACGACGCCGTCGAGTGGCGGAAATTCTTGTGGAGTCCGAGGAAATTGAAGAAGCGGAGAGCTAACCTGGAGTGATGGAGATTCTGGAGGATGAAGCACTCTATGTGACGCGGGCTGAGGCGCGTGGAAATGGAGGGGCTCTCGAGAGCGATAGACCAGTTCTGACTGCACCGCGCGACGTCGTTTAGCGTCGCCAGGAAGTTTTCGTCATCGTCTTTGGGGAGGCGGGGGGCCGCCGCCGCCGGTCTCAGCTTGGAGAAGGGAAACGAGGTCCGAATAGGCGGCCGCATTTTCTGATCAGATAATTTTAGAAGGCCATCGATTGTGATTTGGGGAAACTCGGTTAGAATTTTCAGATGTGAATTTGGATTGGTACGTCTCTTTATGCGGAAAGTGCAACTCCCACTTCTGCCTGCTGTTCAATCTTGTCCAATTTTCTTTTTGGACGACGAAGATCATTCTGCACCCGCTAAATGACCTACAAACAAATATGAGAAATACGTATCAATAATAAATATTGTAGTAGAAAAATATATTTGAACAAAATATATCGATTTAATAACGCAAATTCTCCCATGCCCCGCCCCCACCTGACCCGGCACCCGCAACCTGACATTTAAAAATTATATGTTGATTCATCTCGCCTATTCTTCTGCCTTTTCGTTCTGAACTTTAAACCGTAGCCGTCCCTTCTCTCCCCCGATCTCTCTTTCCATTTTTCTTCTTTTTTGATTTCATCTGCCCGACCTCGTTGATTATCCACTTTGCCACCGGCGATTGAACCTTCCATCTCTGCTTCGTTACGTGATAGCCTAGCCATATACGGTTTTTGTAAACCCTAGCCTCCAGCCGCCTCTCACTCACTCTCTCTCTATCTCTCTCGATCTCTCATCAGTTTTTCTGATTTCATCAGCCCAACGTCACTGATTCATTGCAGCGCGGTCGGAGCTTCAACGTTTTCTCGATTTGTGTCTCTTCATCTCTCAATTCAGTCAGATAACAAGTGATTTCTTATTTCTTTTGTTGATATTGTGTTCGGTTTCTGTAAGAAATAGTTGCTAAGGTTATGTGGTTTTTTTTATAATTTTTTTGTTTTTTCTTCTGTATTTGTTTGTATGTTTACACAAGTGATTTGATGTAAAATTATATGATTATTGTTTCGTATTCAGTTAAGTATCATGTCTTATTTTTATGTTCTTAAATCATAAATGAATGTTTGTATCACAGTTGCAGTCAGATATATACTAGTAAAATTTGTTGAATATAGATATATTTTTATGTGTACCATTAAAATTGAGAATAAGTATCAAATTGCATTTGATTTTGTATCTGATGTGGTTTTTATGTAGTTTTTTGGGTTTTGTGTTTTCTTTCACTGTTCAGGGATATTAAATATCAGTTACATATGAGTAATATGAATTATTATTTGTTTAGATTTCAATTTATATAAGTAGTATGAATTATTATGTTAAGTACCAGTTAACAAGTGTATGAGTAACGCTTGAAGTAGAAATATGTATTACATTTTTTAGTGGTGTGTTTATGTCTATAAGATTCAGTCATTTTTCATATTTTGCTTGTGTTCGTTTTTGTGTTTTTGTATTCATTGAATATCCAAATACGTTAATTGAAGTGTTTGATTGAAAATTATACCAGTAATGTTAAGTAATTTGTTCATAATACCTACCACCATATGAGTCTGTGATGAGTTCATTTATTTTGTATTTTTCTGGGCATTTTAGTCGCTCTAAATGTCTTTTTTAGTGTCTTTGTGTTGAAAAAGAACCAGGAAGATGGGTTGGGCATGACATGAGTGAAATCTGGCGAAAGAGACATTTTGGCCTTCAATTTAACTGAAATGGATGAAATGGGCATATCAGATAAAAATTGACCTGAGCAGAAGATGTCGTGCCCACAGTACTCGCGCAGATTCGGAAGAGGCAGTGAAGAGAACACATGCGGAAAAATCAGGATTCTGTTGGTTGGAGATAAAGATGGCCGATCTGATCAATTCTGAAGGGATTTAGAGTGGATAAAGACTACTGAAGGGATCAACATTCAAAGAAGAGATAGAATCCCTAAAATATCGGGATCAACCCAACAACCTTCAAGATAAAGCTTATCCAGCCAGAGTCCAGCGGTGCACACTAGAATCTGGCAGACAGTTGAAAATCCCCATTTTTGGGAGATTCTTATTTGATCATTGTAATCCCGTAAATACTAGTTTGATAGTGAGAAAAAAAGGACATTTCGTACCATATACATTCTGCACTTTTATTTTTCGTACTTAGTTTAATTTTAACGCTGGTTCGGCAGCAATACAATATGGGGCCTAATGCTCATAGGGATTGAGATTTATATTTAATGTTGTTTACGTTCGGCGTTGGTATTGGACGAGTTTTAATTCAATTCCAGTAAGTTTTTCCTATTTACCATGTCTTTATTTTATATCTTTACAATTTCATCTAGCATGAGTGACTAGATTTATATTTCAGGTTGAACAAAGATGAAGATTTAAGACACACTTAAAACTGGTGAGGCTGTGTGGGCATTTTACTGTATGAATGAGTTTCTGCTAAGTTTTGTTCCTATACTAGAAAAGAGCGTGTTTAATATGACTAATGTGGCTGATCACTTTTTAGTCGTAATGAGCATTCTAAGGCTAAAAGAATTAATGAGTCGTGACTGTGTGTTAATTTGAAAGTATCTGGGAACTTGGTGGGTTGTTGTGGGCACATGAGGAATCAGTAAACACAACAAACTTGGGTTCGTCTAGAGGCTCAATGCTTCCTATCATTTACATCTTTTAGGGGAACCGAGAGGTGGGTGGTAGGTTAGGGATTTAATCGACAAGAAATCGCTTTTAAATCTAAAATGAAAGGATGAATGAGGAGATGCAGCGACGAATTCGATCTCCATAACTGGGTGATTCAATTATACAGGAAATCGGTGTGCCCATGATCGAGTGAGTGTGAGTTAAATTGGAATCTAGTTCAATCCCAGAACCTTTTATTATTTGATATTCTCTTTAGTTATTTTTGCAGATTTAAATTCAGTAAGGTGACGATATAAACCAACCCCCTTTTTGATTGGTGATCCGAAGGTAGAATCACATCAACTCTTTGTGGGATCGACCCTTACTCATAGCTAGCTAAGCTCGTTGTAGGTACATGAGCATACAAATTTATTTTGAGCGCGAAACGACCGCACGTCAGTCTGCATCTTATTTGTTTTTTTATGTTGTTTATGTGTGTTTTTTGTTTGCAATAATTGTTCAGAGATGTTCATTTAAGTACTTGATTTAAAAGTTTATACAAGTAATATGAATTATTATGTTAAATACAATATCAGTTTGCATGCATATGAGTAACACTTGAAATAGAAACATGTATCACATTGTTCATAGTGTTTGCCTCTTTTTTTACATGGTATGTTTATGTCTTTAGGATTCAGTCATTTTTCATATTTTTGTCTGGGTTCTTTTTTTGTTTTTATTTTTTTGTTTTCATTAATTGTCCGGATATGTTCATTTAAGTGTTTGATTTTTTTTACTCATACACACCTGACATGTGATATTGAGGAGATTCGAACACACGACCTTTGGTCTCCAAGCAACCTCATTCTTTATTAGTATGACTGGACATAAAAGCGTGTCACAGTGTAGCTTCTTTTGCCTCTGTCATGGTTTGACTTTGTGTATATTTGTGTATGTAGTATCAATTTCATGCCGATTAGTAACAGATGTGATTCTTGTAAGTATCAGATTTTAGGCCAGCTTTTTTTTTATGTGTACATTTTCACTTGTGCCTATTGACTATCACACTGGATACTCAGTTGTACTAATTGATATGCTTGTAAGTATTAGATTTTAAGTATTGTATTTCATACTATGTTGTTTTTATGTGTGCATGTGTGAATTGAGTATTAATTGGCATGCTGATTAGTATTAGTTGATATGTTTGTAAGTGTCAAAATTTAGTTGTTTAGTTACTAATATTGGTTTATATGTATATTTTTAATTGTGTAGTGAGTATCACATGCAAACTAGTAGTAACTGTTATATATAATAGTATCAGAGTTTATTTCTTTTTATTCTTGGAGAATGTTTTATGCATGTACATATGTGATTTTTTTTGTTTGGTTGTTTGTAGTTTTTTTCCTTTTGCAAATCTTTGTTGTTAGATGAATATTTATGTCCATATATGTATTATATATTTTTTATTAGTTTGTGATTTTTAATATGATGTTTATTGATTTATATATCAGACTTCCGCAATGAAGAAGAAGCTGACCAAGAAGTAAAATGAGTCCAAGGATGTAAATGTCATCCTAAAGATGTTTGATGATGTCACTTTTCGCGTTGCATCGAAGAATGAGGATGCTGCAGCAGAGATGGGTGATCGGTCTGATATTGAGGTAAAAAAGAAGTTCAATAAAGTTGTTGAAGAGAAATCTACAATCAGGTATATGAAAATGTTGTTTTATGATTTCGTTTTATTTTCTATTTTGATTTTAATTAATGTTTTTATATGCATGTAATTATTTTCTTTTTTTTTTATTTGAGGTCTGCGGAGGTGAAAAAGTGCAAGAAGAGGAAAAAACCTTCTACCGATCTTTCTTTTGGTGAAAAGAATATCCATTCGAAGAAAGCTCGAGCTATTTCTGGGAAGAAAGTCAAAGGAGAAATGGAGAGGTAATATATTTACGTGAAGTAACTATTTTTATACTCTTTTGCTGGTACTATAATGTTAAGTTTGTGATTGTATATTTACAGGTTTTTATTTATATTCATTTTTTTCTCGAAATTTTTTGTTGCAGTGGACATGATTTCATTGTGAAATGTCGTCCTTCTTCAATGTCTAGTCTTATTCATGTACTTAGTAATGATCAATGGGTAGCTATAGAGGAGATTGGGTTTGAGGATTTACTTTTTTTTTCAAGATTTTTCTTATGTTTCATGGTTTTATGTATATTGTTTTTTCGAGCACTTCAATCATGTGAGTCGATTGTTGTGTTTTGAAAATAATGATAAATTTGTGATTACACTTGCTGATGTTTGTGATTTTGTTTATATTGCCTATGAATGAGGGTAGGGTTGTTCTTTGGGGGTAGAGATGAGTCATTTATGAAGGAATGGACTAAATTATATTCTGAAAATAATATAATTATGTTGTCTGGTGTTTGGAAATTATTGTTAGATCCCCGATTTTTCTAATGGTTGTGCTGATTTTAAACTTTTTTTTGTCTTGTATTCAATGTATGTGTTGCTAGCACGAACATTTAATGGATCGACTGGTCTTAATCTGATCAAATATGTGGTTGAGGTCAACACGATTTCATCATTAGATTGGTGTTCATATGTGCTCGATAGGCTTTGTAGAGCCATGGTTTTTTTAAGCAACATCATTAAAAAAAGAATGGCAATGGTTGTGTTCTGATTCTTCCACTACATTCACCATCTTAAGTGGAAATGATTCTCAATGTCTAGTACATTGCCTCGTATTAGACATTGAAATTCTAAAAGTTTGAATAAGAGATTGTCTGAGGAGTTGAAAGCTAGGGGTATATGGGCATGGTGAGTTTATGTCTGGAGTGTACCCGGTCAGCCAAATTGAGATCCAAGAGTTGCATCTTCTGAATGGATATGTGTGAGTGTGACCAATGCGGAGACCGATGCTTCATGGAAGTATGTTCGGTATCTGCTTCCGCCAATGAGAAGAATGATGCAGAGATTCATCACATCTCAGAAAATATTAGTGTTATCAATTTTATTTTATTTTTTAATTAATGTGTCTATTTGTATTCTTCTTTGTAGGCTTTAGAGGAGTCCTTCTTGTTGTTAAAGCAGGACCTAAATGTGGTCTCGCATGCGCATATGGAACGCTTGAGAGACCTTACAAGGTTTTTTCAGCCACAACAACCGTATGAAGCCGTGTCTTCATTTGCTAATGGTGGGACATCAAATGAAGAGTTCTTCGTATCCGACAAGTTTTTCATGCCAGTAGATGAAATGGTGGCTACCTTTAAGGTGATGCAGAAGGAGTTAAAGATGTCTTATGCATCTTTTCCTTGGAGTTGGAGCTCAATTACGTATGATTGATATAGATGAAACAACAGTGGATGATGTTGTTGCTGATATCAGCATGGATGATGTGAGTTCCTGTTCAGCTGGCCTTGTGACTTAAAAAGTTGGAGATGAAGTTGAAGAAGGTCGAAGTGAAGACGCTGCTCGAGGTAGTAATATTATTTATTTATTTATATTTTGTACCCCCTTCTTTATATTTTTTATTGATGTTTTCAATATGTTTGTGTAGAATTGGTATATGTTGTTGTGCTGATCATGGGAAAAGGCCTGTAGCAGAAGGCGATGATAAGGTAGAGATTACAATTTTAATCTTATTTTTTATTTATTATTTTTTGTTGTTTTATTATATATATTTTATTTATTGCTTTCTTTTTTGTCTAGATGTTGTATGTGTATAATGTTTTTCTTCGATGAGGCCGAATGAATATCAATATTTAGATTGTGATCCGATTGATTTGTGGCTGGTGGCTTTTGATGAGTGGTCTATTGATGAGAAAGTCGGATTCCAGTCAATGTTCATGAAGAGAAATGAATGTTACTTGAAGGAGCTAACTGCTAAGGAGAGACATGTGGTTGATTATTTTTTCTACAACCACCATGCCCGAGTCGAGTAAGTGTCTTGTTATTGTATCATGTGTTGTTAATAATTTGATTGTTTTAAAATGTTGTAGCTATGTCTATTTTTTATACAGTTTGAACATGTTCTCATGTAAGGGTAGTTTTTTTCTATCATTCTCATTGATACAATCATTGCAAGATAGCTCATTTATCCATATACGCGTTATCGATACATGGGCTCTACTTCTTGGATCAAGTCGAGAAACACAATGCACGGGTGGAAGCTAGGGGTCAGTCGAAGGTCTTCTTTACTGTGCAACATTCTGTAAGTTTTTGTAGTACTTTTTAGAAGTTATGTTGATTTTTTTGTTTGCTTATGATTTGTTTTTATTGTGTCCGTGTTCTATGTTTTTTAATTTTTTATGGTTACTTATTTGTCAATTTCATCTTGGTAATGTGTTCACATTAAAGAATGTGTTGAAAGGTCTGAAGGAGTCGGAGATTGATGAAGATAGATTTGAGGCATTTGAATATAAGACGAAGTTTTTAAGATGTTGCTAGAATTTCAGTTTGGAACAGATGGGCTCATTGAACTGTATGATTATAGCCAATTTATTGTTTATATTTATTCATTATGGTGCTCATTTTTTCCTTACTGTGATCGATTTTCATGAGGGGTAATCCACCACTTGGACAACATGAAGCATTCAAGTGTGGAAGATAGTGTTTATTGATAGCTGCCATGCCTGCTGGTAAGTATTTTTCAATGGCTTATTTTATGTTTTTTTCATTTTTCATTCTTAATATATTTACTTGTGTCATCACTTATGTGTATTTTTCCTTGTATAGCGCGATGAATTTGCTATTTACCTCGATGAGTTCCGATATCCAAAAGCCTCAGGGTTGAGGTCGTATAAGTTGGTGAATGTGGAGTTTGAATGGAACAAGCAAACTGGTGGGCATGACTATGGCGTATATGTGATGAGTCGCATGTAAAGATTTGATGGGAATGTTTATTCGTGCCCTGACTTAGGAAATGCTTTATTTTTTTATATTTTTTTTGCTTTCAGTTTTATTTTCCTTATTTTTACCAACTGATTTCTAACTTTGTTTATCGGTTTGCAGTCTTATGGTCAAAAGAAGCTCCGATGACTGTATTATGCTCGTATTGCTCTTGCAGACACGAATAACTTGAGATTTAAAGTCCATAAATCCATCCTGGATTCATGAATAGAAGGAAGAAATGACTGACAATTGTGAATTCATGTTTGGATATTTGGAATGTTATGATTTCTTTTGGACATTTGATAAAGGTGAAGAATTGTTTGTGTGTTTTCCTTTGGTGTCTGATGATTTGTTATATGTTGGGATTTAGATATGTCATTATGCTGTTTAAACATGAACTTTTGTCTTTGGAGATAATTGTATGGGACAAATACTTTGGTTGGTTTATGTGTGGTTTTTGTAATGGTGAGATTGTGATTATTGATTGAAATGAATGCAACGGTGGTTTGTATCATTGAATTTTAAATTTTGTATCATTTAAGATGTGATTTTGTGGAATAATTTTTTTACGAAGTAATCAATCTCTTTATTATTGAACAACATTTATTGCTTCAGAATTAGTTTGAATCATGCTCATTCAAGAACATCCATAACCTGCATTTAAAGAAAAATGAATTTCTTTTCATAAATAATGTTAGTATCATTTGTTAAGAAAAAAATAACACATACGTCTGGAATAGTATCATTTATTCAACATAAAAGTATCAATTGACATACAAAAATGTATCATATAAGAAACAAATGTATTTTCAGTTTAAAAATCACAAGAACATATCATGTTTTTCCAGTGAGTATATATTTATTTCCATATTGAAATAACTAAAAGAAAAAAAAATCTTAAATGAATGTCTAAGAAATGAAATTATATCATAATATTATTCCAAAATCATAAAATTCGAACATAATAATTTTCCATCAACATTTTTGGTCCAATACAACTCTTAAAATATCCCGAAATATATTTAAAAATGAAGAATCTCCAATCCAAGAATCTACAAATGGATTGAAGATGCGAGTCATATAAATAGAAAATGTATCATTCATTTATCATAAAAGTATCACTTATATTGAAGACAGGTATCGACCTAATATCCATCTAAAACAAACGAGAGTTGGGAGTTTTGGAGCCAAACTCATTCAACTGAGTTGAGTTTGTTGCACTATTGCCCTTTTTCTTTTTGTCTTTCTCAAGTTGTCCCTTAATTCTTTTTTCCTTCCATTGATTGTTGTTTTTGCAGGATCGAGTACGCTTACTGTTCGGTATTTATTTAACCTAACTGCAAGTGCACAGTGAAATTTATAGTGTAGCGGTGAACAAGAGTATGGTATCCACAGAGATTTAATATTTAACTAAGTACTAGAACTTAGCTCCTAAATGCTATCTAGACAACCGATTAAAGTGCTTGAACTAATTAAAGTACTTAAACATATAATATAAATGGAAACACAGAGAAGAAAGAGTAAAGAAGAAACAACGGAGAAAGACGAATTCTAGAGTTGGAGAATCCTTATCTAATCCATTTATTTACTTGTTTCATCACACACCTATGTAGGGACTTAAATCTAGCTAGAACAACCACAATTATACTTTAAACCTTCTCTCGAAGTGCCTAAAGCGTGGATCACACAACTAGTATTAACGTCTCCATTCAATGCCTAACATGCAACTCCCAATGGCTCTCAGGGTCTATTGCTCTCTCAATTAACCTCAACCCTCTCGAGTGCTATTGATTAATGAGTTAATTACTCCGGATCACGTGTTAAAACTCATCTCTCAATTTATGAATTAACACATCAAATTGTACCATTTAGTGATCAGTTAAACAGTACAGATAAAAATAAGAGTAATCAAAGATCAAGATAAAGTCATAAGAGATATATTAAAACTAATAAAATAGACTTCATAAATAATCAATCATCCAACCGTAGAAAACTAGGATTTAACTATCCATACATATATAGAAAACTAAAATCCAACAAGAAACCATGTCTAATATAAATAAAGATAAATAAAACCCGGAAGTAATTATTCTGTCTCTATTCTTGCTTGGCTTGAATCTCTTGGTCTTGCTCTCTGTGTTCTTCTCTGCAGCTCTCTATCTCTGTGTTTAAGTGAGAAATATGGTGTGTGTTGTTGTGGTTTTTGGTGTTATGGTAGGGTTTTCTGATGCCTAATTTCCGTGCTTGAGGAGATATATACAGTGTAGGAAGTATCCCAGTCGAAAAAGGAAAGAAAACATGCCAAAATAGGCTAAAAATCAGACTCCCAGGACTCGCTCGCAACCGGGTTGGTCGCGGGTCCGATCGCGAGTCCGTGTGGCACTGATGTGGCAAAATAGTCCCGAACAGTACACAATTTGCGAGTGGGGTCGCGAATAATACAAAGGTGAACCCCCCCCTATCACACGTGTGCAGAAAAGTGGCCAAAATGGGATTCGCGAGTGGATTCGTTACCTCGGTCGCGAGTCCGGTCGCGGGTCTACGTGGCATCCGGCAGCCTCTCATTGTTTTGCTTCGTTCTCACTCATTTCTTGTTCGATTGACCCAATTCTTTTTGCAACGCATTCCTTACTTGATTTCTTATCTTTTTAGGGTCTTCCCAAGCTCATTTGAAGTTCACACAAAAAATGGCATTAATTCCCTTCACAATGAACAAACATGTGACATTGCACAAAACATAGAAAACTATGCAAAACTTATCACTTCATGCATGCAATGCCCATCAAATACCACTCAAATGAACCTCAAAACACATTCAAAATACAAGGTTATTACTTATGAATGATGTAGAGACATCCGTGTCCTCGATTATATTAGGAGTTGTTGTTACTGCCTCAACACCCTCAAATATGCACTTAGATCTATCTTCTACACTCTTTCTTGCTTCTTCATTAGCTCGGGCTCTCAGAAGTATAGTGTAATAGTTTCTAGCCATCTTATGTCTCCGAGCATTTAAATGTATCATGTCTATATTCTGATCAAGTGCACTTCCAACTTTGTCCCACAAATCTTTTTTGCAAATTTTGTCCATTTTTTCGAATATAACAACTCGATATTTCTTTGACTGAATTCATATCCAGTATCCTCAAGCAATGAGAGTACAACAATCCATATTCCTCAAATCTCCTGCACGTGTAAGTTATATAATTTTCTTCGAAATATAAATTCACTCTGTGAGCAATCGGAGCATCATGGTTCTGGACATCATATACATTTACTTCCAATTCTTCACTCACTGTGTTGACGATTGATGATATAGATTTCAGAAACTCATCCTCAAAATCATGGAAAACTAATAGTGTGTATACCTCAGAGGTGTGCTTTAGCATTCCAATCAATGATAGACGTGAACCCGGTATTGCTCATGAGCATTCAAACTCATCAGCTTCTTCTTTACTTCTCTATCTCTATACCATGTTTTTAAAGATTGTGTAGAACTCATTCAAGTTTGTAACCTTGCTTGCCTTGAATCGAATTGCACTGTTGGCGCTCTCGCTTCTTTGTGAAGACATGATGCCAATAGAAAAGTATGCTTTATTGTATGTAGTGCACCACTTCTCTCTAAGTTCGTAAAGACGTGAAAACTAAGAACTGTCTTCCAAGTTGTAGTCATTTATCATTGAATTCCAACAACCCTCGAACTCTTATTCATTCACATATCCAGATAAACATCTTTGGAAAGCTCCATTGAATGACTTGTTACCTTTTAATTTGCCAAAACGACTGATTGCATTATAGTACAAATGCCATATGCACAATCTGTGTCTTGCATTTAGGAAAACCTGTGCATATATAGATTAGAAACTTAGTTACATTTATCAATTGTGCTCAGTAAATGTAACGAGGAATGGTATTATAATGAAATTACATTTGATAATGCACTTGTAATTGCAAGATCTTGGTCGGTGAAAATTGTGGCCGGGCATTTCATCTCCATTGATTTCTTGAAAACTTCAAACAACCACTGAAATGTTTCAGAATTCTCATCTAATATAAATGCACACCCGAACATGATATTTTTCTTATGATGATTCAACCTAATGAACGGTGCACAAATGAGATTGTACTTGTTCGTTCTATATGTTGTGTAAAAAACTATGACATCACCATAAATCTGATAATCTTCACTCATCATAGAGTCTCTCTACAATACATCGGACAATCTCCCATCACTATTCAACTTAAACCTATAGAAGAAGTCCCCATCTTCCACCCCCTCTTGACATAACTTGTCTATAAGAGTGTGTGCATCCTCAACTTCAATTGCACTCATCCTTATTCTGTTAACAAAATTTATATGATCCTTCAACGTATGACCAATCAGATGATTACTTCCTGTTTCTTTTGACATGTATCTATAAGAATCGGCCGATCTCATTCCAGAAGAAATAATATCTTCAATGACAACATCTTTGTCACTAGTAATTTTTCTTTGAGATCTATGCATGCAGCTCTATTATTTTCTTGAAAGCTCATAGTTGTGCTCTTCATTATGATCAATTACTTCAATGATTCCATTATAATTTTTCTTCACCATCAAGAATGTTTTGCAATCTGTACGTTTTTTTTCTGAACAGTAATCTGATCTTGATTGCTAGAGTTACCAACTTCGGTATTTTTCTTAATACCTTCATTCGAACAAACATAATATTTCTCTATCACCCCGCCAACATTATTTGTTCTTTGTTTATTTTTCCTAATACCAAATCCAACCTCCCAGTATGTTTACAGTACAATTCGTACATCACATCTAAGTTGTGTCTTTGAATACCAATCAGAGATCCAGACAAGCTTAAAATATCACATAATGTTAATTAAAGTATCAATTAAAATATTAGACAATATCAAACACGAACGGATTATCTTTTTAACAGTTTATGTAAAATTTTTGCCGTCGTATTGTGCTCATATAGGTATTGGCTCATTCTAAGAATCATTAATTATGATAAGAGCTTCTGTATTATCTTGCACATTCTTGTCAATTTCATCCATGAAAAGCAATAGCTTCGCCTATTCCAATTTTTGAATTTCGCATAAAAATCCCTTAAAATTTTAACATCCAAGTGTTTGAATACACAAAATTAATTTTAGAACTCAAACCTACATAACTAAAAAGCTTAGATTGAATTTTTGAAACATATCTTCAAATTTCGAGAGCTGCATCAAAAAGATGCCGACAATGGTGTTGGTGTTTTAATGGTGTACCTTTGATGAATGATGGTCGCAGGTAATGGTGGTAGCGATGTCACCTTGGATACTGATGAACAGAGACAAAATCGTGAGCTGTGGGAACGGGAGCTGCAGCTCTTTTGCTTATTTTTCTCCATTTTTTCTATTTTTTTACACGATGTGAACGGTGTTGTTGGTGTTTCGCCGACAAATGGTGGTCACTGATGGCAGTGGCGGTGGATTCATCTTCGACGATGATGAATTGAGAGGAAAATCATGAGTTGTGGGTTTTTTCCGTCTATTTTCCCATTTTTTCTGTTTTTTTTATTGGGTTGGCAGCTGGCCCCTGATGGACCTAATGGGCCGACCCACCAGTCTTGTGTACATGAGACCAACCCATTTAATAATAATAATTAGTTATATGACTTTCTCGTATTTAGTAAGCGTACCTTTTCAAAAATATTTTTCCTTCTACAATAATTTAAGTATGTTATTTTTTAATGATATAGATAGATTAAAAGATACATATTTGTATTCGAATAAATTAGTTTTTGTTGCTTTTGTAATTTTAGTCATGAGTGTTACATAATTAGTGATGGATAAAACAATTGTTAGAAAAAAATTACTTCTAACCATAGACACTAATTGTTCTATTAGGAGATGGGACTCAACACAATAAACGCTGCATTTATATTTTTTTTTAAACTTTTTTTACTCACACATCCGACCCGTGGTATTGAAGAGATTCGAACTTTGACCTTTGATTTACAAACAACCTCATTTTACTATTAAGCCATCCCCACTGAAACACGCTGTATTTATATTTTTGTTTATGTGGTGAAATATATTATTCATCCTTATATGGATTAATTTGTGGATGCATATCATATTTATGAGCAAAGAAACTAAACCTCATATATTAATAGTGTTAGTGGCAAATTAGCCAGTTAAAAATTAAAAAAATTTATTTTATCCACTATTTTTCAAAACTATTTTTTTGTCCACATTTACTAAAATATATACCCCTAAATTTTTATTTTTAATAATTTTATTTTATGAATTTTAATTTCAGAAAAATTGAACTCACCCTTCTTCGTCTTCACCGGCTGTCGAGCCCTCATCTGTCTTCCCGATTCATCTCATTTGTTTGTAGGGCTTAAATTAACAATTTTTGTATCTTTTTCATTTTATTTTTATGCATTTGCAATAAATCACTTTCCTCCAATCTCCCTCCTTTCCCGTGGCCCTCCAAAAAATTAAATCCAGTTTCCGGCAACATCATTCACTCCATCTTTTTCTCCATTTTTTACGGCAACACACACAAACCAATTTCCGACGACTGGCAAAAACTTGTGCAATTGAAGATGGTGGATGCAGATGGGAGGGGATGATTCCGATTCGCATGCTCCGGCATGCTGCTGCGCACAACCGCCCTCTCGCTGTCAACCCCTTTCCTGACCTCTCTCTCCTCTCCCCAGCCCCACCTCCGTCTGAAAATGGTGTTGAGTTCATCCCTGCGCGCAGCCCCCGGCGTATAGGTTCAGCGCGTAAGTCGAGCGTGCAGCACTGAGAGCGCAGCCCCGACGTACACCGCAGAACCAGCGCGCAGCTCAACGCATCTGTGAGCATCCCCAACACGTAACCCTAACACGTATGCGCGCATCCCCAACGCACAACTCCGATGCATACCCTCCCGTCGTTGCCGTTCAACCCCTCCCCAGCCCGACGGCATTGCCGGAAATGTCTCTCTTTCTTTTCTTTTTTCTGCAATTTGTTGCTCATTTTGCTGCCCGCTTGCTTGTCCAACTCTGACTAGAACTTAGCCTTGCCCTAGGAGAGAGTGGTCGAATGTGGTGAAGGAAGAAGTGGGAAGGAGCGATGAAGAGAATAGTGAACATGGGTGAGGGGATGGTCGGAGGTGGAGAGGGGGAAAATGGTGGGGTGGGGTGGGGTGGGGTGAGGGAGACGCCGTGAAGAAGAAGAGAAGCTGTGATTTATTTTTCATTTTCCTATTTCTGTTTTTCAATTTCTTTTTTTATTTTTTGTTTTTGAATATTTTTTATAGTTAAGGGTATTTTAGTTCAAAATGGCTATAATAAATAGTTTTATAGATTAGTGACTAAAATAAGTTTTTTTTAAAATTTAAATGGCTAAAAAAAAGTTGACTCTATATTAATATAAAGTTTTTTATGAGTGCATTTAATAAGGGCATCTCTAGTGGGGAGATAACAATCTGATGTGGCGAAAAATTATACCTCATATACGAGTAATATTTGCATTGTAAAAATCATGTAACATTCATATATATTGTATCCAGTAGCTTTATTGCTACATGGTAGCAATTAAAAATGCTGTAAAATGGCACATTCTCAGAATTGGACGTGTAATACACGGCAGAAGAATGAGTCCGGCGTGCAGCCCACTTGCTTGGGAAAAAAGTGGGTGATATGGCCCCACACCTGCTGCTTTTTGATCCTCTCTTTCTACCATTTCCACTTTCTTTCTTTTTTCTCTCTCCTTTTTTGTTTTCTCCCATTTTTCAATTTTATTATGTATTTTCTCCATTTTTTTTCTTTTACCATCGCCATCTGCTTCTTTTCTTATTCTATTTTTTAGATAAATAAATTATTTCTTCTTCTTCTCCTTTTATTATTTGCATAAATAAATTAGCATATGATCATAATAAAATAAATGAATATATTTATTGAATGATTTATACGAATAAAAAAGAAAGATAATTTATTTACTTTAAATTGTATGCATATTATTTTATTTTGCATAAAAGTATCTCGTATTAGTTGAGTCTCATTTATTATGAAATGTGCTTTGATTTAATTATTAATTAACAGCTAAATAAATTAAAATTTCAAATTAGTATTTAAAATAAATTTACTAAAAAATATTGTCATAGTAAATTAATATATATATATATATACTGAAAATTATAAATAATAATTTTAATAAATTAAAAAGATGTAAATAAAATGAGTGATATAATGGTGGGATCCTAAAAAGTAATAATAATAGTAAGATAATTTATAATAATAAAATTATTTTTAAATAAATTAAATTTTCAAATTAATATTCAAAATAAATTTACTAAAAAAATATTATCATATTAAATTAGTATATATAATGAAAATCATAAATAAATTTTTAATAAATTCATAATATGTAAATAAAATGAGTGATGTAATAGTGGGGTCCTCAAAAAGTAGCAATTGTACCTAGATGCATTGGGGGGTTTGAGTAGCAATTTAATGAATTTGGTAACTTTTGATGTGGCGGTGATGTGACAGTTATTTGTACCTAAAAAATGACATTGCACTAGAGATGCCCTAAGCAGAATTTATTAGACTACTTCTAACGACAACCAAGTCGGTGGGACCCTGGTTGCCAACTAGGAATTTAAAAAAAAAAGTTGAGAGATTATGGTCGGCCACAGAGCCTTCCTAGCCATATTGTCTCCTGCCAACCAAATCCAAGGGCCAATAGGATGAAGACACTCCATCATATTGGCCAATTAATTTTATATTGATATATATATATATATATATATATATATAATTGATATATTTTTAATATAAAATATAATAAAAATAAATAAAAATATATACCAGAATTCATATTTTTTCATTCTTTACAAATAGACATCAATTTTGCTATATTTCAACACATTTTAAAATTATCAATTTTCCTGATGAATACACTGCAGAACTCCAAGCGATGAGGATCACACGTGAGAAGGAAGTGTAGGCAATTAACAGGAGGTTGCAATCGTCAAAAATGAATATGCTCAACACTTTGTTGGTTAAAGGCAACTTGTCTCCTCAAGAAGAATCTCTGAAAAATCGTCTTTATCACAGAATTATTTCCAAACTAAGGTGGTTATAATTTTATAAAGTATCGATTAATGAGTTTGATTTTATTTTCTGTAATTTTAGGAAATGTAATTTAATTGGTGTGAAGTATGTTGTAATTTATGTTATTAATTTAGTTTGGAATATTGTCATTTTCTTGTTATGATTATAAATTTTTATATTATTTTTTATTACAAGTAATATTTTAATTAAAAAAAATAAAATAAATAATAAAATAAAATAATTATATATAATGGTGTGGTTGGGTGATTATTAATAAAACATGTAAAATGAATGTGGTTGAGTTGGATGAATATTGATGATGTGAAAGAGAGAGAAATTAATTAAATATTGAAATGATTGGGTGGTTGGGATGGTTGCTGTTAAAAGTAGTCATGGACACGTGTTAATCATGGACTAACCCAAATTATGTGCAGCCACGCCACCCAATTTAGAGGAATAATTGATGTCCCATTTCCGAAGCAATCCCACCCGTGCTAACTCACCGTAGTTATAAAATATAATTTCAATAATTGGAAAATGTTGAATTTCGTCTCTCTCGGAAACAAGCTACGTTAGTTTTACCCCCAAATTTGGATTATATAATATTTGATCTTCACGCAGTTAAAGCCACGACGATGCGGTAAAAATTGTATGTGCAACCTATATATACAAGCGCATATTCAGGCAGCCAAAAATATTTCCGTTTCAAATGATCGATAAACGATCGGCGCGATCAGAATGCCACCGGCGTCAACGGCTCGCGGCTCCGCTTATCTCAACGCGCTCGCCGTTGAGATTGAGAAGAAGCTTCAACGTGTATGTAGTCTCGCAATCTGTATGATAATGTGTATTTTTGGGTTTCGCTTTCCCCTTTTATTTTTTCTGGGGGTTTTTTTTTGCCCCTTTCATATTGACATTATGAATTGGCAGTGGTATTCGCTGATTGATTTTTTTCCCCCTTTTGATAGGCGTTAGCTTCGGCAACGCAGAGGCGAAATTTGTTGCAGGAATTGTTTGCGGACATAGCTCTCGAAGTAGATAATCGTGCTAAAGGTGAAATTCCAATTATTATTTTGATACACGTTTCTGGATTTATTTCCCTGTTCATGGCTGATTGGGAGGGAGGGGTGATAGATGCATAACAATTGCACGCTTACAAAGAATTCTCGTATGTAATAACTCATTGGCAGTTTATGATATCCGAGGCGAATAGGCTGTTTTTGGTATTTGTGAATAAACATTAACCTAAAGCAGCGCCACAATCCATAGAGATTCGATGTACTCTGCAAACTAATTTATAATTCAGGAACATGTGTGTTATTAATTTCATCTCGGGCTTAATCACATGGCTCAAGAGAACATCAATGGTTCCTCTTGGTAATGCTTTTGAGTGCAGTGGTTCTATCTTGTGATCTAGTTATCTGCTCTTTATTGAAATAGATATAATTTTTGGTGAGGTCGGTGCAATTTCTGTTGCTGATGATGGGTATGGAGGCCCTTTATGCTTTTACGACGTGCTTTCTGATCATTTCATTAGCATGCCAAAGAGTGGGAAATCAGTCCTTGATTTGATTGTGCAACTTTGGAGCCAGTCATTTGCATCTAATATTTTTGCGCTGCTGTTCCACAAATGGGTAAGTCCTTTTGTTAGTGTGGAGGTACCTTACATGTCAATGGTTTAAGTGCGTTGATAGAGGTATAAACCCTTTTAGCATTGCTTCTGAATGTATTTCTCTTTATCAATTTTTCCCCTGTCTGCTTCTTAACAGTTTTATTTTGAAACTTTTACTGCTCTTGTTTTCATTCCTGTTATTTTTGCCATTCAGCATTTCCTTTGTTCTTACCGATATCTTAACACACACTTCCATACTGCAGCTGTTTGAGGTTCAGATTGATAATCCTGAGGTCCTACTCCGTTACTCCTCTGCTCTTGTCCAAGGCGCTACAAATGTCTTCTGGTAAGGAATTTTTACCTATTACTTAAAGTTAGACAGAGATACCATATATCAAGTGGCTGATGCGAGCTAACTTGTTTAGACTGAAGTACAGTTTCAGTCAATCCCAATCTTTTGCTTCGTCATAAGCTATATAGTGAAATTCCGCTTCCTTGTAAATAGAAAATCATTATGGGGAACTCTATATGATGCTTGGTGCACTGTACTGCTATGATTGCAAGATCAAAGTTTGCTCTTTATAGCCTATAATAAGAACATAAGAGATGAGGAGAGAAATGCAAGATAGAAAGATCCTTCATGTGTATGGTGATGAATATGCCGAGGTATTGTAAGAAACATAAGAGACGAGGAAAGAAAGGAACGAGATAGAGTGATCCCTCATGTGTATGGTGATGGACTATGCAGAGTCGTGCCTTATTTTTTAACCCCTCCGTTCTCCCTACATGTGTGGATCTATGTAGTGCCTTCGCCTTACACTCGAAACTAGAGAAATTTTCTTCTTATGTCTTGTTTTGTTGAGGAGCTACCAGGACATATGGTAGGAATGAGAATGCGTAGTGTAGTCTCTCCAACTCTCCAATTCCCCATCCCCACCCAAAAGAAAAGGAAAGAAAAAAGAAAATCCTAGATAGCTAAGGTCAGCCACTGACCTGAATGCGTACCTGTTCTTTAATTTTGCCCCTTAAAAATCTCATTGAGGAAGTTTTCTTATTAAATGCATGCATAAATCCAGGATTGACATCCAAACGAATACAAGGCGTTTCCAGAGTCTATTTCAGGTAAGCTTATTGACAAAAATGTTTATTGGCTTTTATTACATCTTAACCTCTATACCATACAATATGACCTTACACTTTCAATGGTTGCAGTATCTCCTTGAAGAAGTTGCTATACATTCAGAGAGATTGACGAAGCTCCCCTTACAGGTTTAGAATTTTTTCCATACATCTTTTGATTGTGTATTTTGTTTTATTGAGTACAAGCTTGTACTAATTTGTTAAATACACTATTAACCTTTTGTGTTTTGATTGTTATTAGGCTCAGCGAAACCTATTTCTTCTCCTGTCAAGATTCATTTTTTTCTACAATGCAGGTTGGTAGATCTTTTAGCAATTAGCAAAATGTGCTTCTTTCCACTTGTAGGTTCCATTTTGGTCGTTTCTTAAACAGGACTTGATTGTGCGCTTTATAGTTGACAAGCTTGAAAGCTTTTTGAAGCAGTTTCCTGATTTCCCCAATGCTTTCTTGGTTGGTGGTGCCGCAGATGTATTCGTAACTGAACTAGCTGATCAGGTAACTAATACATTTTTGAGGTTTCACTGGAAAGCGAGTAACATTAAGTAGAGGAAGATATGTCCATAGTTGATTGTTTCGTTGTTACCTTGATTATGATATTAAATCGTTAATTATTTTCCATTTTGTGCTAAATTCACATTTCTATTACCAGCTTCAAAAGTTAAAGGTGGAGCCTGTACTTCTGCATTACCTTTCTCAAATAAAAGTTCTCCAAGGTACATAATAATCATGTCCAACTGATGGTGCCACTTGTAAATGAATTGAATAATTCTATTCGTCATTTATGTGTGACCACCTCATGTCTGTTAATGCCGAAACTTATTCATAACCTATGCAGGTGTAGAATTTAGAACGGCAACTAGTACAAGATTGAAAACTTGTCTTTATAGCTTCACATCTCCTGGTGGTCCTATGTATCCAACAAGAGCTGTTCGTCATGCTGCATGGGACACTTTAGATTTTCTCTTCCCTGTGAGTGGTTGGAATTCCTGCTAGTTGATGATGCATATATATTGCTCACTTGCTTATGGCTTGCAGGGTCTGGATGCATCATTATCCCGCCCTCTATGTTTCTTCCATTATACAGTAGCTTTAAGAAAACTCTGATTCTCTGCTTTAAATTTCATACAGTATCTGAGACTTCAAAAACTAGGTTACAATGTGGGAGATAAGTATCAAGTTTTTATAATCGCCAGGTGCCAATTGTATTAACATAACATTACGCGACTTAGTTCTCCAGGGACCTCTAGGGTGACCTTCATCTTTTTGCACATGATTCTCTTAGATATTTTATGATCATGTAGAGTCACTAAAATAGAAAAGGTCCTATTATGTAGAATCACTGAAGAACATCTTTGTTGACTAATGGTACAAGGGCTACTCTTAGGGCGACCGGAATAGGGACTTAAGAGGAAGTTTAATGTACTCCGACCACTTCAATGTGTGGGTGATTACACTCTTTCATGTGGTGGAAATTAAGATTATCCAGATCAAATAACAGCTGCTCTTTTGCTCTTTTACAGGTTGGCAGATACCCTCGGCATCTAATAAGTCTGTTTTTCCGCCTGCTATATCCATGGTACTGGCCCTCGTCTTGTTGGAACTTTGTAGTTTCTTGTATACAGGCTGTGTTCTATTCTGTGTTGGGAATGATATTTTCTAGATGGGAGAACCTGAGAAAACCAAGACAGTCATAAAATCCATGCATATGTTCGGGTTGCTAGAGGTGTAACCTTTTATCTCGACCTGTTCATTCATTTGAAGAAGAGTTGTATTCTGTAAAATATGATGGCATTGGTTCAAACTTTAGGAAAGAAGTATTTCTGGTGGCTAGCTGCCTGAGTTAGGACATTTGCGCGCGTGTTTTGTATTTGCCGTTGGTCTTCTGAAGATTGCTCATTGTTTATGTATCAATATTCAATCCTTGGCACAAGTTTTTTGGCCGTCTGTATCTTTATGCGAACATGTTTATTATAACCGTCTCTAAATCATCACCTTATTATTTGAGATTACCTTATTTCACACACCTTTTATTTTGCTTAATAACATTTTTATTCTAATAAATGACGTTATTAATTAGGATTCCAAAATTATATTGAATCCTAAACGTACGCTTAAATGGTTGCTGCGCTTGTTAGTTACACAACCTACTTAGTTCTTCATAGTTTTACGTCCAGAATGATCCATCAGGTTTTTGGGAGTCGGCCATCATTACCTAAGGAGCTCTGTATTAATTTTTTTGAAATGATTACTAAAAATGTTATGATTTTTTTTAACGTTTTAATATTTTTACAAATCTAATATCAGATTAAATCTTGATGTTTGAAATGTGGCAGCGGTTTGTTGAAATGTGTAACATGGTTTGTTCGGATGTGGAAAATAACACGGTCCGTATTAATATATTGGGTTAAAATTTTAAATTTTAGGCGCAAAAAAAAGTAATTTGGTGGAAGTTATTTTATGAAAATGCTGAGGATTTTTTTGGTAATTTTTTAAAGGTTAAGAACGTCTTTGTCAACAACTTGAAAGATGAGTCCTTTACATTTTCTCGACTTGATTTGATTTTTCATCGACAAAAATCATGCCTATTTAAACCGCAATTTTCCAAAATCAAAATTCATGAAAATGAAATTAATTCTTCTATTTGAGTGCATGCTAAATAATTTTGCAGAAGATTCATGCAACTTGCAATGACAACCAAGCACACAAGCAACTAAAAATATAAATTCTTTATTTACTAGTCATCCACAATTTGATAAATACGAAAAGACCAAACAGCCCTCTACGTCGCAATTTACAGAAAAAAAAGGGGATAACAATTTTTCAAAAATAAAATAAAATTGAGCCTACCCCATCCACCCTCCACAAAAACAAAATATCCACCTGAGAAACTCTCGTTCCACAAAAATACAGCAACTGATTTTGGGGGAAATTCGATTCCTTTTTTCTCTCCAAACTCACCATGGCGAGGACCCTAATCTCCTCCCCGTCTTTCTTGGGAATTCCGCTTCCGTCGCTTTCCCGCCATGGAATTGTTCCTTTGAGCAGGCGCATCAGCACCAAAGTCAAGTTCAGCCTCCACCAGCTACCGCCTATTGATCACTCGGTTCATTTCACTGCGATTTTTCACAGAGCTGAGGGCTTTCTCTACACGCTCGCTGATGCTGCCGTCGCTGCGGACGGCGGCGCTGCCGCGTCCGACTCTGCTGCTGCTGCTACTGTCCAGAAGAGCGGAGGGTGGTTCGGGTTCATTTCGGACGCCATGGAAGTTGTGTTGAAGGTAAAATGAGTTCTTTATGTTGGGTCGGATAATTAGTTCAGTGGATAGTGGAAGTTGGATTCGATAAAGTCTAGTTTGCCTTTGCGATATTTTTTCTGAATACTTAAAGAGGCAGTTCGGTTAAAATTACTTTTGCACGATTGCTTTGTAATGCAAAAAATTATCAAGATTAGTAGCTCTGCCTTCTTTTGGAACCTAGAATGTAGGCAGAGGTATATCAAAATGATCAAGTAATTGGCGCCTCGGCCTGGCGGTAATGCTATTTTATGCTTTAAAAAAGAAATGAAAGAAAGGCATTAGGAACAAGGAAGAGTTTTTTGGGAGGTTCGTTCTTCCTTGACATAATTGCATGTCTCACTGATTAGGCAGTGGTTTATCCTTCTGTGACTAAATATTACAAAATCGAGACAATCAGATTTCACTCCAAGCAACTATTCAGTCGTCTTGATCGGCTTACTTTAAAGGTCCTGAAGTTACAGTTAACTTAAGGCCAACCGAAAGAACTTTATGTGAAACTACTTTCAGAGGAACTAGGCACTTTCTTGAAGCCAGTACCCAACTTTTTTCAACTGGCACTTCGCTTTTTCCAGATTTTGTTTGCATCCAGAGATCATACTTGTAGGTCCTTGTTATTTATTTTCGTGACTCGAAATCTTCCTATCTATAAAAGATGATGAGCTTGAAGTTAATTAGTTCTATTGATGAAAAAATATTTTTTCGAGCTTGCATAAAGTGAGTAAACTGGGTAAATGATGTGATGCAGAGATAATCACAAGGCAATATTAAGTTTGATCATTATGAACATTAATAAGCATTTGAACAAGGTCAATTGTTTTCTGTCTGTTCAAAACCATCATCAAAGATTTATGTAACGGCATTAGCATATTTGATTAACAACCGGCTTTCATTTTGTCAGGTACTGAAAGATGGACTTTCAACTGTTCATGTGCCATACGCATATGGATTTGCCATAATATTGCTCACCGTTTTTGTTAAAATTGCCACATTACCTTTGACCAAGCAGCAGGTAAAATGTTGCTTCCGGCTTCCGCAACTATTGGTGTTACAAACATGTTCTATATGCCAAAAGATTGCTCTGGCTAGCCTGCCTGTTTTGTTTTCTTTCTTTGAAGGCTGAATTACTTTTACTTTCATGCTTTTCACCTGTTCTTCATTTTATCCTTCTATATGGTTAGTTAATTTTGTCAAATATCCCTTACTAGCTAGTAAAAATCACGAAGTAATGGACATCTATTTCTATGTTAGGTTGAATCAACACTAGCAATGCAGAATCTTCAACCAAAGATAAAAGCAATCCAACAAAGATATGCTGGAAATCAGGTGAGTGTCTTATCCGGTTTTTTTTTCTTTTTTCCAAACAAACTGAAGAATGGAGCTACCCTCTTCTTCTTACCATGTTTTCTGTGCCATTTAAACCTTACCGATATTAAAAGCATATATTCAAATCTCAGGTCTCAGGATTTCTGTTCATTTTGTTGGATAAGTTAAATTTAATAGACATGCAGATTTCTAGATAAGTTATTTGTGGCCCAACTGAGAGGCCAACTCATAAATAGTTATAACTTATAAATGCTGAACTGAATCCTATTAAATGATGAACGCTATTTTATTCACCAGCACTATGGGGGTGGCTGTGGTTGAGATTGGGTTAGAACTGTAAGCAATCTTGCTTTGAAGTCTAGACTCTTCTACTTAAATTTTGAGTCACTGAGGCAATTTTTTTACCATTTTCCACCTTGCGTAGGTGAACTAAATTCTATGTATCAAATCTTTCAGGAAAGAATACAACTTGAAACTTCTCGTCTATACAAACAGGCAGGGGTCAATCCTCTAGCAGGTACAGAAACATTTTTAATATATCATTTGTATGTCATTATATTTTGAATTTTTTATTAGCTTGATGCTGCGTATTTAACAGATATATACTACTCTATATCATTTTGGGTACAATTTCAAACAGTGGGCATTCTTAATATCCCAATGGCTATCAATTTGTTTTTTTCTTCCTTATTTTTCTTATGTGTCCAGTCGAAAAATGGTTTTTTTCCCATTACCTGATCTGGTCATTCAAGGTTGTTTGGAAGTATAATTTTCATTGAATGTGTTTTAGCCCCTCTTTTCTTTCAATACTTATCGGAACATTTTTATGTGGCAGATTATCTTGTCATTTTAATTGTGCTAAGAAATTTTCTGTATCTTTTGGTAATCCTAGATAGATATTGTTTTATGGAGTTGTGACACCTGTTGTGTACTTATGATATTCCAACATGCCCTTGATAAATGAAGTTATTTGTTTATGTTGTAATATATTGAAATGTTTATAATTCATTACAATTGAAACTTTTCACTAAGTGTTGACCAAAAAAATAGCTCCATTCTGGTTGTGAATATCATTATTACTTTTATGGTTTGGTCCACTAAAGATATATTCAACAGATTGTTGTTTTGTCTTTTAAAATGATTATCACCAGGATGTTTCCCAACCTTGGCCACAATACCAGTCTGGATAGGCTTATATCAAGCTCTGTCAAATGTGGCAAATGAGGTACACTAGAAACTGGTTGGTAGTGTTGGCATGTATATTGTTACTCGGTATGTATTCATGACTATTCTTTTTTTTTTCCCCTCGTTTTACTGTAATGCTTAACAGGGATTGCTAACTGAAGGGTTCTTTTGGATTCCTTCTTTGGGAGGACCCACAACAATTGCTGCTCGACAAAGTGGATCAGGAATTTCCTGGCTGTTCCCATTTGTGGTAATTGAAATTTATCCCTAAAAAGAATTGGGAAAAAATAAACTAGCGATATGTTATACTAAAATATAAATTAGAGTATGTGTCTCCAACTCTCCATCAAACACAATAGGGAAGCAAGAAACATATGGCTGAAACTTACATAGACGTTTAGCAGTTCTCGTTGTCATTGTTTATTTTTCCTGAAATTCTTTAGACCAGGAAGATTCCTATACAACTATTACTGCTTTTGTGGAATAACACTATGCATTCTCCATTGTGGATTTTGCAGGACGGACATCCACCACTTGGTTGGCATGACACTGCAGCGTACCTTGTTTTACCTGTCCTTCTGGTTGTATCACAGTTTGTCTCGATGGAAATAATGAAGCCTCCGCAAGTAAGTTTCCACATAGTTTGATTTCTTTTTTTTGAATCATTCTTTCTTTCTATGTTGCACTGATATCTTAATCCTATTCTGGTAGACAGATGATCCTGCTCAAAAGAACACACTTCTTGTATTTAAGTTTCTCCCCCTCATGATTGGCTACTTTTCATTGTCTGTTCCATCTGGATTGTCGATATACTGGTAATTTTCATATTTTTTAATTCTGTTTTCAGTATTTACCTAGCATTACAATCTTCGACTCACCATGCGTTAGGTAACATGCTATGATCTATCTTTAATCTTGTAAGCACCCCTCGGAAATTAAAAATTCTAAAACATCTATTTCATTACTTTAATATTGTATGTTTGATAAATTGTTGAATGGGTAACTAAAATGGGTAATTTGAGGACGAGGGGTGAAAATGAGGGAGCAAATAGAGATGATGATTAACAATGTATTTTAGCCTACAATGAGGTATTCTGTAATATCTATCAGCAAGGATGAAGTTCTAATTTTGGTTCGTCAAATATTGTACTTATGCTCTTATCAAATATACAATTGTATGAATAAGTTATTTGCAAACTGTATTGTACTATAAAAAGCGAACCACTAACATGTTCAATCTTTTAGGTTCACAAATAATGTTCTTAGCACAGCACAGCAAGTATGGCTACGCAAACTGGGGGGTGCAAAGCCTGTTGTGACTGAGAATGCCAGTGGGATAATCAGTGCAGGACGTGCAAAACGGTCAGGTGCTCAGCCGGAACGAACTGGTGAAAGGTGGGGTTGTAATTTCTACTCTTTTGGTAGCTTTGCTGTTCTGAATGCCATTCACGCTAACTAGCATTATTTCTAAAACAGATTTAAGCAGCTGAAAGAGGTAGAGAAGAAGCAAAAGACTAGTGCACTGCCTGTGGATGATGTTCAGGCTTCAGCTCCAGTTGATTCTGAGCCTGAAGATGACTCAGACAATGAAACTGAATCGAAGGTAAATTTTAATTCATTTTACTAGAATAAATATACTGAATTTCTTTAGGAGTTGTCTAACAGTGTCAAAATGTGTTCCGTAACTTGATTTTTCCCTTGGAAAAGAAGTTCGTGCTTCAGTTTTTTGTTCCCTGGACACCTGAACTACAGGGGCTCCTTCATGTTTTGTTCCCTCTTCTAGCATCTTTTTGGTTAGAGTTAAAAAACCCAGCCATCTTTTTGTTCTTTTCTTCTCTCCAAAATTGCGTGCTTGTCGGTTTCAGTAGTTATGTATAACCTCCATGCTCATCATTCTCTAACATGCACCTGATATCAACCTTGTCTCCCCTTCTTTTAAAGAGAAGTATTAAGAATTTTACTACTAAAAATACCCCCACTGTCTAGTGTCTACTATGTAGACCTCCTAATCCTTATTTGGAATTTGGAATGCCCATTAGTAATTTTCTGTTTCTTAATATAGGAATTTACTTCAAGTTATCATCGTTAAATAATGAAGTAAAACCTCCAGTTTTCAAGCACTACCTTTTCTGGTCCAAGTTGTAAAGATAAGGCAAAAAGTTCACCTTTTCTCATCTTTCGTCTTAAAGCATTAGAATTTTTCATTTTCATAAGAAGAATGTATTTATGTATGTGGAAGGTTATTCAAGGTTTTATTGTAGGTGAGTCGTTTTTAGTGAGTACTCAGATAAACTTTTACCAGTGGGAGATAATGAACTTTTTTAATGTTATGTTATGAATTTATTCATCTATCCATGTTTTCTTTTCAATTATGCATTGCGACTTAAGAATGTGATTTGGTGTTTATTACAGGATAAGGAAGTTCTTGAAGAGGCATATGTGTCTAGCAGTACAAAACCAGTTTCTTCTGGGCCTAGGAGAAGTAAGCGGTCAAAGCGTAAGCGCGCGGTATGATTCTTACGAAATTTTGTAGTTACGATGAACTTTGTATATTTGTTGAAATCTCAAATTAACATACAACGGCCATTTTCTTTCCGGTGAATAGTTCAAGGTACTTCCATAATATCATCAACATCAGATTTTGTTAGGTTGAGAATCTCTGGTTATACCTTGCAATTTGAACTGGTCGTTCAGCCTCTCAAGTGTATCTAAGTTGTGTAAATCAGAAATTAGAGGTTGCAGATTACAACAGAAACACAAATAGTATTTCATTTACTTATCTGACTTGAAGAGAACCACACTTCTTTGTTTTCCAAAGTAAAAGTACACTTTGACACCTAAAATTCCATGACAATTAGATAGTCATACAACACCTTCTCTATTTCAACGTAATAATATTAACAGCCGTAAGTCTAAATTGTTGTCCTTCATCCCCTCTCAGGCACTGTTGGACTTTTTTTATTGTTAAATGATCTTATATGTTCCATAGCTTGTTGTAGGATGCTTTTGAGGCTTAGAAGATAATATATTTTTCTTCTGTAATCAAGCTTTTCAAGTTTGTGGATGACATAAAATCATGGAGCTTGGAATTTATATAGTGCTACTTATAAGAAGATCAATCTCTTGAAATTTTTAAATCAGAAAAATGGTAAAGTTGCAAAATCTCAAGTGCTTATTAGATGTCGTAATTAAGGAGCAGGGAGCTTTTAAGCTCAGAGAAACACACAATCTTAGTGTAGACGATAAATGTATACTTTATCTTGTAGGATTTTAAATGAGCTAAGCAAATAGTAGCAGGTTCTAGCTCAATTTGAGTATTTGTAGTTGAACTTGACTCGACTTAAAATTAGAGCCTGCGAACAGCTCGAGCTTGTTAAATATATAATTGAATTTGAGCTTGAGATTTTTGAGTATTTTATTAATGTCGATGAGCTTATTAAGGATATAAAATTGGAAAGAACAATTGAGTTGAGCACCATCCCAAGCTCGTGAACAGACAATTATATTAATGAGTCAAGCTCTAACTCGGGAATAGACTCACAAGCATATAAGCAAGTAAGTTTGCGTACTTATGAGCCAAATACTACAAGTCTCCTTGGCTTGATAAATTTATTTAGCTCGCCTTGTTAAAACTAATGATTGATCATTGATGAGCTTTTTCTCAAGCTGAGACCCTAATAGCTTCCGATTGGCTAAATTCATTTTTAGCTCTATTATTGGCACTAAATTTCAAATAATAATTGTCCATTAACTCTTTGTGATTGTATGAAGTTTCTGTTCATATCTATGACTCGGGTAAGGTCTAAACAGCTTTTAGAGTAACTTAGCGATGCTTTATATAACAATTGGCCTCATACTGAAAAAACTAAACTGAATCATCTGAGAACTTGAACTGTATTACAAAGTACTATGATCATAAGAGCAATTGATTATTTCTAACCCCCAATAACTAAAAAGAAATACTTGCCCTAAATACAAGAGTTCTGCATTTCATCAAGTCTTGGATGGTGGTCGGTTATTTCCAACTGGGCTTGGTCCTGATGGTGTCTTATGAACCTTCTGCTCATATGCTTCCTTTCTGTTCATCTGTTTGTAGAAATGAGCACACTTTTGACCATCTCATCTCATCAACGATAACATAATATAGAAAACAGGTATCAGAGTGGAAAAATGATTCTGCTTGCGTGCTTACCGTAACTTTCTGACTGTTACCACCTGTGTTTCCTGAGTTATATGCAGCAGTGCTGATCTTGAAACTTCCTGTAACAGATATTTAAAAGGCAATAGCTCTTGTTAAAACTGGAATCTTTGATATCAAAAAGGTGAAAACATGATTAATTGAGTCCCATTCTTCTTTTGTGTGTGGGGTTGGGGTTGGGTGGGGATGGGATGTTGTAGTGAATGGGGAGACTCCACGGAGATTGCGGATCATGCTAATAGAGGTTGGTAGTACCGAAACCTTACCAGTTGTTGGTTCTTGAAATGTGGAGGAAGTAGCATAGTGATGTTGTAATGCCAGCAGTATGAGGCATAGAAAGAAAATCTGTAGTTTTCTCATTTGAAGTCCCTGCAGCACTGCGGAGAAATGGAGGACTAGAAATTATGAAGTGATTTGGCGGCAGCGGCATCTCTCTAGTGATTGATTGATCCGTGTGTTGTAATTATATCCAAGGTTGAAAGGCAGAGAATGTTGTGCAAAAGTTGCTTGGGATCCTATGCCAGCATGGGTGGTGTGGGGGTGGTGGGGTGATGAAGATGTGGAATCTGGGTTTGTTTGTTCTCATTGTGAGTTGACTTCTTCATCCTCATCATTGCATTCATCATAATCTTCAGTTGAAGTCTTTCTTGTCATCATTGAATCAACTATGTGCTGTGTTGTGTGGTTTTGCTTGCATGTATATTACTGTATATTTTTTTGACAAGCTGAGGGTTTATATATATATATATATATATCATATATGTTATGTAGCAGTAGTAGTGCTCACTCATTGCTCAAGTAAGTTCAAAATTTTAAAAGGAAAAAAGGTGGGTCAGAGTTTGAATTTTCACCAAACTTAATGATCTGTGATGTTTGTACTTATCCCCCACTCACCTCATCGCAATATTTTCCCTTTTATTATCTGGATAACACTGTTGTGTTGGAATAAAAGATTGGGCATCATTTGCAACTCTAGGGTTAAGGGATTTTTGGCCATGTGATGTTATTCAGTTATTCATCTTTATGTGATTATTAGCTTCTCGACTCAACTAGCTCTTGAGTTTCTTATAATTTATTACAAACATAATAATAATAATAATAATAATAATAATAATAATAATAATAATAATAATAATAATAATAATAATAATAATAATAATAATAATAATAATAATAATAATAATAATAATAATAATAATAATGTGTGTCGTGAGATTTGCAAATGATGATGTCATATAGTTCAGTGCTGACATCATCATCATCATCAATGGATAAAAGGTCTTATTGTTATGCATGTGGATCTACCCAATCCACCTTCCCCTAATTTTACTGCTTTCTAAAACAAAAAACAAAAAAAAAACCCATTCCCTTAAATGTACTGCATAATCTATCATAGTTCTTTACAACTGGCAATTTCTGAATTTTGCTTTTTTTCGCCATTGGCATTTGTAATCGACATCTCAAATCGAAGATTTGCTTCGCTATCCAGTTGACGTCGATTATTTCTGGAGACGAGATTGGGAGCTAATTGTTGTAATATCAAATGAAAAAAAATCTGCGACATTGTCAAATTTGGTCAATAATTAGCTAGATTTAAGTTCCACAAACGCTTAACCTCTTTTGCCTTTACATTTTCCCACTGCTATTGATTAATGGAAGATTTGACACGCTGCCTTTCTTAGTAGACAAAAAGGAACGAATTTTATTTAATTATTACTTGAACAAGGATGCAATACAACTAAGTTTTTGTCGTGTGGATACGAGTGTTCGACAACTACTTTTGAATGGAGAGCTGAAAAAACACTTTTGACATTGAGAGATAAAATGTATTAAAGATTGAACCAACAAAATATGATCAAATGCATTAAGGATTGACCCAACATTTTTTTTTTTTTTTTTTTTTTTTTGCGTATATCGGCATGAATCCAAACTGCATTCACGAGAGTTTTTGCTTTCGAGTTGGGGCCATTAATATAATATCTAGAGTTTAAGATGGTGGTGGTGTTTGAACCAGTGATCCGGACATAATATTGAATGATAAAACTTGTGTAAGATCTTTGGGTCAAAATCTATAATAAAGGTGAACATTTGGATTCAAAATTCAAACACATATTTAATGACACATTTGTAATTTTGTCATTATTTGATTGTATTTGAATTTAAATTTTGACCCGTGTTTACGGACAGTCTCACTCAAGACACTCAATTTCTTTATATCTCATTACAATTTCATCAAAACTTGACAAAGTCCAACCAATGGATAATTGACCAAAAATGTCACAAAAAAGTAGACCCCTTTGCACACAACTTAGGAGTTAAAAAAACAAAGATTTTAAACTATGTAGAAAATCTTCTTAAAATGCTATCAAAATATAAGAAAACATATGGTGGACATTTTAAAATTTCTTCAAAAATAAAGACAAAACTTAAAAATTCTAAAATACATTTATGAAGATTTTTTTAAATAAACAACCTCACAATTTTCCTCATCTACACATCAGTAACTTTTTTGGGGAATAAAAATTATGAGGCTATTGATATACTATATCGAAAGATTGAGGGAGCCCAATGCCCCCCTTGAATCAATATGACTCCATCACTGTTTTGAATTCGTGACATTTTAATCATTATATCATCAGTCGTTAGTAGTAACTTCATTAATTGAACTACCATGAATGCAATTTTTATTTATAAGTTGGATCGTGCGTGTTTATTTATCAGGTTTTGGTACATAGTAGTAATCAAATTACCTGCAAAATGAATTATTCACTTTGAAAAAATTGGTCAATGAGGCTAATTATCCGCTTAGCAATCATGGTTAACTTTCTTTTTTACGGTCGATCTGAGTGCTCCAAGATATTAAATAAGATCATCAAGAATATTGTTGAAATCTTATTTCTTTCCTAGCTACAAATTGTTCCAACTTTTTGGTGTTGATAACGAAATACGAAGTGGTGGTGGTGCTGTTGTTGCGGGTAAAAAGATATTTTCATATCTATCGTGTGTTCTACAACTATCAACTGTTTGATAAATTTCTCCCACAAAAAATTTCAAACGAAGAATTCAACACTTGTAAATGCAGAAAATTAAAATGAATTTCTTGAAAACACAAGTCACGAATAAAAAAATGCCCTTATTTTAACTAATACCCTCAGTTAGGGGACTTTTTAACCCAAAATAAAAATAAAAATTATTTTGTACCTTTGTGGCAATTTTTTCACCAGAATCCATCCATCGCGGGAAACGTTAGAAGAGGGTATTAATGTATTAGTACATATGGTGTTGTTTTGTTGTTTTTTTTTTCTTTTTTTAATTTATACACCCGACTTTTGGGAATGAGAAGATTCAAATTCATGACCTCTGATCTCCAAACAATCACACTCCACCACTAGGCCATTTCCACCTGGACGTACATATGGTGTAGTTTGCCTTTAAAAATTGCGTAATTTTAGCACCAAATACTTTCACAACTCCAACAATTTAAAAAAAAATATATACACTCCATCTGTTTCTATATATTTTTGTTGTTTTAGGAGTTTTATTTTGTGTCAAAATATTTAGAGAAACACTTGTGTGCACTAGGTGCACCATCAGACGCATTGACTGGGTCAACGTGTTGACCGGTCAACACTGAAAACGCGTGCTGACCAGGTCAACTAAAAAAAACCTTCAAAATTAATATTAACCATAACACTAAAAAGTATCACTTAAAAGCCTAAAGTATCACTTGTATCATTAAAAAGTATAGGCCAAAATAAATAAATAAATAAAAAATCGTCAAAATCAGTATCACTCAAAAGCCCAAAAGTATCACTTGTATCCTTAAAAGATATCGGCCAAAATAAATAAATAAAAAAAATCCGTCAAAATCAGTATCAACTGTAACACTAAAAAGTATCACTCAAAATTCAAAAAGTAACATCTATATCATTAAAAAGTATCACCTATTTTATCATTTTATCATTAAAAATGTTGACGGTCTGATATAACCTTATATACATCTAGTGCATGCAAATTTTTGCTTAATATTTATTATTTTATATATTTTCATTTTCTCTCTCTCAATTTTAACCGTACAAATATATGGAGTGAAAAAATTTTGCCAATTTTTTTAGTAAAATATAAGTTTATAGGATTTTGTGATATAGAAAGAAGGAATATATTAATCCAAATAATTTATCATTAATTCTAGATTAAAATTCTAACACAACAAACATGTAAAAATGGAGGGATTATATATTATAATTGTCATCAATATGCAAACTATAAACTTGTAATTTTTTTGAAAGAAATTATTGAAATAGTTTATTTGTTCAGATGATTTTAAAACATAGTTTATAGTTTTTACGCAGTACAAATTGAACAAATAACCTAAGTTGATTTAGGCTCTAATGGATAATGATGTTGAAAACGCTTTGACCTCATGTCGACAGTTTTAACTTTTCACCGAGCTGGGTGTCCATATTTCATGGAATAATGCCGTGATCTCTCTCTCTCTCTCTCTCTCTCTCTCTTAATAATGCTTTTTAAGAACGTGATTTATCATTGAGAATAGAAATGTGAATGTTGACTGAATATATAATGCTACGGATTACGCAAAAGATTTATAAAAAAAAAAAGGTATACGCCAGTTCAAATAAATCAAACATGAGGAATTATAAAGGAACAAAATTATAATAACTATATACCTAATTCACTAGTGGTGTGCAGCATCTATAAGAATACTCCATATAGAAAAAAATAAAATAAAATGCATACCACATACTGTGTAGTACAAGGCACGGGTGCCACGAACAAATAATAATTAAATAACAATTGAAAGTTTTGGATTCTGTCCAACTCTTATTTCAACCACTCTTAAAAGAACTGAACACTTGGGATTTGAAGAAAATTGATATCATTTTCAACTTGAGAAAACAATGGAAAATTAAAAATAAAATAACGGTAAAAGAGAACCGAACCAATAATAAAGAACACGAGCTATCTTGATCATATCAATAAAAAGGGGTGTTGCTGTTTAGTAACATACATCACAAAAGGTTCAAATTTAAATAGTATTAAAAGAAAAAGGTGGCTTCACCCTCTCAATTAACCAGCAACATTCATGTATTTGATAATTAAGAGTTCCAGGGTTTGAATGATTGAGACTATCAATCTAAGACTCCAAAAATCATGTATAATTTCACAATCACAATCCTTGATGAATACCAATAATAATGAACTTCAAAACAAAAGATTCAGATTTCCATCCAACAAATGCAACCTAAAACACGAATTATCATTAAGAGAGTAACATATCCAAAACACTGAAGATGTATTTTTAGGTGTTAGTGGTCAGATAAGAATGGATTAAGCTAATCCCAAAATCTAACAACTAAAGTGAGAAGTCGCGGTGTAAGAATCAATTTGGCATCTAAGTTGAGAAATTCAAGATTGCACCTATCAATATATAGAGAAGGAGAAAAAATAGCATGAGCTAAGTTGAAAACCAATATAATATATGTGTATTACTTTCGCTGCTTATTAAAACCTACTCAATCAGTATTGCCAGAGCTTGGTGTCATCTAGTAAAAATACCTTCAAGACAACACAAATTAATTCGGAGGGCGAAGGCAGACCAGAACCTCGTGCTCCTCTGGTCCCACACGATGTTTAGGCACATTGATCTCAAGAACTGCTCCCCTCTTGTCGAAGAATGCTTCGAGCTTAGCATCATCAGGGATCCTTGTGGGCAGAGGGATTTCTCGTCTGAACTCTCCTGGTGGACAATGCTCCGGAGCTGGATCAGTGAGTTTGAATGTTCGGTCATTTCTATGGATAAATGGCATGCATGCTGTGCTCACGGATGAGATCTTTATGACACCATGCGTTAGATGGTTCCACCAGTGCACTTTCAACCTTTCAGGGTCAGCAAAAGGCAAAGTGACGAGAATCAAATATCCTTCATCGTCCTCATAGATAGTCTTAGCTGCCGTAACAGGGCCATATACATTTCTCACAACCCCGGTAAACTCACTCAACCAAGGAGGAGGTTCCACAGGATGAAACTCTGCATCTTGATGTCTATCTCCATTGAGATCGTTAGGCAAGCAACAATCTTCATCATTCCCATGTGTGAATATGTCTTTCCTTTTCTTGTTTAAAGCAGATGAGAGATCAATTCCATTTCCATTCACATGGTTTGATGGTTGAGTTGATAAATTCAAACCAGACCCATTGAGCAGCTTCTTTGCAGGAGGGTGTGAATTGTTCTTCATTTGCGGAAATGTTCTTTCAAGCTCAAAATCTGTATTTGGAAGGGTCCTCCACGAACTAAATTCTTTTGCCTCAGCAGGGATACAAAAGTTAATATCTCTACCAGTCAGTTCCACCCACTTCTTCTGTTCTTCCTCATCAAGGCCAATGAGATTGGGAGACGGAACCAGTTCTATCCCATGCAAACACTGCGGATTAGAGAGTCCCCTGTATTGCTTTCGTTGCATTTTGTGAGACCGCACAAAACCCTTATCAGCACTAAATGGAAACGGGCGCTGACCCTGTCGTGAGTGGCCATTCATATAACTTCTTAACTGCATCTTACCCAGTGCATTCTCAGGTCTCTCCTTAAAAACCCACATGTACATATTTTCCATATCATGTTGCACCAGGAACACATCCAGTTGAAGATCAGACTTATCAAAACCAGAAACACCATTATTATCCCAAACTACATTGCACTTCGATTTCTCTTTCAAAACAGGCTTGAAATAGAACCTGAAGAAGAACCAAGCACCCCACACACTATCCAATCTCTTGGCACACTTTCGCCCCATTTTAGGCAAATCAATAAGCTTATCCGATTCATTAACTTGGTGTCCAAGCCCAACCTCAAGCATATCAAATGCCTCGTGGTTCCACGACTGCGGGGGAGGAGGGCTTGGCTCCACAGACAAAGGGAGATTTATATCCGGTGGCCCGGAAAGAATAACCTGCCTATTCATGTCGCGCTCCGATTCATCGTGACAGCTAGCAATTGAATCCATTGACAAGAATGTTGAAGGGGGATAGTTCTCAATACTTAAGCTACTCAAGAAATCTTCCCCCATTTCCTAACCCTTATCCCTACTATCAACAATTCTGGCTTTATATTCACACGGTCAATAATTTCAATACACAAACGAAAACACCCACCAAAATCGCACCTTTTTACAGAAGTTCCGCACCAAGGAACCCCTATAAAATCACCGTAACACTCATCTATGTAAAGAAAGATTCAATCTTTGGACTCCAAATCGAAAAGGGTACTAATGAATTTTATCAATGAGATCGAATCTATGACTCCCAAACAAGTAAAGAGAATAGGGCAAAAAAAGGCTGCAGAGTAAAAAAAAAAAAGGTGCTATTAGGAAAAATTCGAAAGTGAAAAATTCGTAGAGGAGATCAAAGACAATAACAAATACATAAAATTACCTTCAGATGGTAAATCCACGATTTTTAATTTTTATTTTTTGAAGATCTGAGTTCGTAATTCTCTGCAGCAATCGCCAACTGGAGAAGGAATAGGCGATAGGAAATTGAGATTATTATTATTATTATTATTTTATTTTTAATTGAAAGTGATATCAAACGGCGACGGATTCCGTTACAGAAAACGTCAGTGATAAGAGGGAGGGGGTGGGCGAATAACGTTTTGATGATAAGCGGCGAAATTCAATAGGGTCCACTCTGCAAACAAGAAAAGTTCATTGCACTATTTTTAATTTATTTTTTCATTGCACTAAATATTGAGTTTAATATTATCTCATTTTCAGTGCGCAGGATTTGAATATTTATTAATTATTATTATGGCTCGTCCATTTCAATAAATGGAAAAGATGTGTCCAGATTCAGGACGTTCAGAATTAATTTAATTAATTGTTAATCATAATTAATTAAGTGTAATTACTGTGGTGTCTTTAGTTATTTTTTGGCTTCAAAATTGTAGTTCTAGGCAGTAAATAATAACCCGCTTACCATCCATTTGTATCCAAATTTTGAAATAGAGATAATGTTTTGACATGGATATTAATAGAAACGCATCTTCATTGATTGTTGATTTATTTGGGAAAGATTCTGAGAATGAGTATGGAGACGGTGGTATTGAAGATATAAGCTCTAATCCCTTAAATCAAAACAATGTTTGGGAGAAATTCGTATATGAAGGATCCAATAATGAATCAGAAGAATCCAAAATCAGGAAGAAAATCTTTCACTCAATGCAACCATTAATGGTGAAACTCCTTGCGGACCTGAAATAGGTATGATGTATGCGCCTTTAGGTAACCTTTTCAATGATTATCAAGAACATGCTAGACATGTTGGATTTACTGTTGTGAAAAGAACAAATCAAAAAGCGGGGGTGAAGATCATTTCAAGTATGCTCTTTTTGTATGTAGTAAATTTGGAAAACCAACATCACAATCTGCTTCCAAGAAAGTTATGTGCAAAGCTAGGATTAATGTGAAGAGACTAATAATGAGAATTGGGCTGTTACAAAAATGTGTTCGGATCACAATCATGATTTTAACCCTTCCTATTCAATATTAGTGTCAGCACATAGATCTATATCTATCCAAATGAAGATGCAATTGGAAGCGAATGATAGGGTAGGTATAAGGCCATGTAAAAGTATCCGATGACTAGAAGTTTAAAATGGTGGTCCTGACAATTTATGATGTCTTCCAAAAGATTGTAGGAATTTCATTGAGGAACGAAGAAGGTTGAGACTAGGAGAGGGTGATGTAGAAGCTGTTCGTAATCTTTTCATTAGGCTCAAAGCTAAGGACCCAAATTTTTATCATTTGATGGATATGGATGATGAGGGTATGTTTAGCAATGTGTTATGGATTCATCCTAGAAGTATAACCGCTTATGAAGAATTTCACGATATTTTGAGTTTTGATATAACTTACCTCATGAATAGGTATGTATTTTGCAATTGAGAACATTGATCATGATGATTTATTTTATATATGATTATTATACTAATTAATAGTTTGCTTCATTATGTTAAATTAATTGGCACCAAATGCCTTTTGCGGCCTTTGTCAGCGTTAATCATCACGGGCATTCCATTTTGCTAGGGTGTGCTCTGGTCACACATGAAGATGTGGCATCGTTCAAGTGGATATTTTCAAATTGGCTTGAGGCAATGGTCGGGGTTCATCCTACTAGCATAATAACGAATCAGTGTGAAAGTATCAAGAACGCCTTGAAAGATATCATGCCCTACAGTATTTACAGGTATTACATTTGGCATATCATGGCAAAGTTGCCCGTGAAGTTTAGATGTGTGCCTGATTATAACAAAGTAATCGATGAATGGAAATGAATTGTGCATTTGAGTCGAAATGGGGCGAGTTCATTGTAAAACATCATCTCGAGAATAATAAATGGCTTAAAGACTTGTATGGTGAAATGGGGAAATGAGTTCCAGTCTACTTGAACCACACATTTTGGGCTGAAATGATTTCTGCACAAAGAAGTGAGTGGATGCATGTTTACTTTGATGAGTTTCTTCACTTCAGATGCACACTCATGCAATTTATGGAGTAATGTGAGATGGCTATGAGTAGCGAAATTCAAAAGGAGTTTATAGCTGATTTTGATTCAAAGAACACGATTCATTTATGCAGCACGGAGTACCCGTGGGAGACTCAATTTCAAAAGGTATATACAAATTCAATGTTTATCCGTGTTCAAGACTCAATTTCATGTATGAAGTATTGCATTGGCGATTTAGCGTTCTAGATGAAGAAGACAATGGGGGTGGCATTGAAAAATTCAAAATTTTGAAGAGGCGCATTATGAATGATTATTTTCGCAAGGAATTCACCTATATGATTGAGTACAGAAGAAATGGATAGTATGTTCATGCAATTGCAGGAATTTTGAATTTAAGGGAATATTATGCCGTCACATCTTTGAGGTTTTTCGAAATCTAAATGTGGAGACTGTGAATAATAGGTACATATTAAGGAGGTGGAAAAAGGATGTGCAAAGACGGTGTTTTTCAATTTTCTTTGATGGAGGTTATCTCATATGACACCCGAGTACAAGAAATTTCAAGAGGTCGATAAATTTTTCTAGGAGAGCGCCGATCTTGCGTTTGAGAATGTGGATAAGATGGATTTTATTGAACATAAATGTATGGGGATAAAAAATCGACTTGAAAATTGGAACTCAACTACGTCCACCAATGTTAGTGTAACTAGAATGTCACCGCACTCGAATGTTGCTGAGATGCCAATATTGAATTAACAAGTCACTAAGACCAAATGAAGACCAACTGAGCAACATCTCAAGTTAAGTTTTGAAAAATGTGGTCTTAGAGGTAGAGGCCGCACTACAAAAGATAGAGAGGGCAATAGTGGCAATGGAAATAGAAGGACAAATTCATCTCAAATTACACAAAATTGGGATTTGAATCTATAGAATGCATGAAATTGAATGTAATTTAAATTTCATTGTATTCTCATTTTCAAGATTTAAAATGAATTAAGTGCTTTTAGAGTTTCATATCATTTATGACAAGTGAATGAGTATAAAATTTTACTTTCTCAAAAAGAAAAATTGTCAGATTAATCTACTTGGAAATTAATGTGTGAATGACTCACCACCATGATCAAAGTGATTTGGTTATTAGTCATTTCACGTTTTAAATGAACTTCAATTTATAAGTTAGTTGTGGCTTCATTATCTAGATAAAAAAAATCAGATTCTCAACCTTCAATTTTGATCCCTAAAATAACTATGGTTTGGTCAAAAATTGATGAGGTTGCCTTCGTTAATTTCTTAAGGTTAAAGGTAGGGTTCGTTGATCTTTCCCATACAATCGTTGCTGCAGAGGTGCTAAGGATGCTTGCGAAAATGATGCCCAGGGCCCCGAGATCATCATTTTATGACCATCGATCTGGTTATAAAATTAAAGGAATTGAAAGAGTTTTTTTACCTTTTCAAAAACTTCAAGATGTTGCTCGGAATCAACTACGATGAAGAAAGTAACATTGTCACGGCCACTGATGTTTATTTCAGTTATTTCAATGATTCTAACAATGTAAGCTTATAAATCAATTTCTATCTTAAAAATTGTTATTTTCATTTGAAATCAATTTCTATCTTAAAATTGTTGTTTTTAATTATATCATATTTTCAAACTAGGAGTGTTCGATGCACAAAGAATTCAGACCGAATAGAATTGCTGAGTTCTGTGCGAAATTGGTGAGATTGTTGCAACAGGAGGTATAATAAAACTTGATTTTCAAGCGTTATCTAAAAAGGCGGATTGTTAGAAACAAGAACTGTAGATTAGAGTTTTTAAACTAATGATATCTAATTTGGGCATGTATAAATTTAGTTTTAGTATCTAGCGTGTTAATATGTTATTTTGGACTAGTAAAATAACTTTATTGAGAAATGTGTTATTTCTGTAGGATATAATCTATTTGTGACCTTTAAGATGAGTAATGTAAACATGAATTTTAATTCGTTCTAAACAAATAAATAAATGGGAATTCAAAAATTAAAATTCCATCAAAATAACATAACACTAATCATATATTACAAAAAATAAGTTAACATAGATAGAAGTCCAGTGACCATAATCTAATAATTAAACCATTAAAACTACAAGTCCAATACATAAAAAACATAATATAAACATAACATAAAAAAAAATATATATATATAAACATAAACATCAAATCCAACGGCCAGCTTCCACCTTAATAGCATTCGGGTGTTTTTAGAGATACAGATGAAATTTAAAGGGATCAGCCACGTCCCTTTGAAAAATCAGTGTATCCTCTTGCCCGATCCTGAAAAATTCCACCACCTCATTCCAACATTCAGTGATTCAGCAAATTAGATTGTTGGTCGGTAAGATATGACGATATTGATATTCACAGTCAAAATCCCAACCCGATTTTTCAAACTCAATGATTATACGTTTAGAAGACCTACCAATGATATCATAAGCCACCGCCGGTAAGTTCTACAAACAAATAAACACTAATTAAATATAGATGTCGTTAATATGTAAAACCTAACCTTAAAATATATATCTGCTTAAAAAACAATTTCGAAAAACCAAAAATTGGAAAAACCCTAACCCTTAAAGCATAGATCTTGTTACACATATCAAAAAAATTACCAAGTGGGTATTAAATTTCAACGTCTTGCAGCAAACCTTGAACTGAGTTGAGATGATGAAACCATGGTCGCACTCACGCTCTTCGTAGACGTTCTTGGTCAGCAAGATTCTTTCTCTTCTTGGTGACTGGTCTTGTTAATCATCAAGATTCCATAACGTTTCTTTTCTAAGATTTATTTTTTTGTTGGAGATCTGAAGTCTGTAGAGTGATTTCTTCAGAATGGAGAGTGATTTTCTTTTGTTAAAGTAGAAGATGTTGATTCAGCACTTTAACTGCTATAAAATTTGAAAGGACACACCCACTCAATTATACATTTTGCATGTGATTATCCCTCAAAGTCTATTTCACCTAGAGATGTGGGAAAATCAAGTATTCAATTCAGATGAATAATCTTCTCTCAACCGATTAATCATTTGGGCGGATAATAATGATTGTCAAAAATTCGTTATAATTTCATATTATATCGTATATAATATAATTTCAAAATTATGTTATGGTTTCGGATTCAGGTAATTAAGGACAAGGCTTAGGCATAATAATATGTAATATTATAAATGACTGAGTTTATATAATATATTTTCAATATTATAGATTATAATATATTATAAGTTTATATAATAATATAATGTAATGTTAATTTTCGACAATATAATGTCAATTTCAAAATTATGATATGGTCGGATTCAAGTAATTAAGGACGAGGTTTAGGCATAATAATATGTAATATTATAAATCGCTGAGTTTATATAATATAATTTCAATATTATAGATTATAGTATAATGTAAGTTTATATAATAATATAATATAATGTTAATTTTTGACAATCTAAGGTCAATTTCAAAATTATGATATGGTCGGATTCAAGTAATTAAGGACAAGGTTTAGGTCGATTTATTCATGCTAGTATATATTTTAAAGAATCGCTCTTACCCTTTACTCTAAACTCTAAACCCTATACCCTTTATTCTAAACTCTAAGGGGATGGCTGGTATGACGGAATAGAATCAAGTGAGAATGAAATGATCTTAGTAATAGAATGATAATAGGAATGGAATGGAATGAGTATTGTCATTCATGTGGCTAGTATAAACAAAGAATTGAATGTTAATTCCTCGATTGATTTCATTCACATGGTTGGTATGCATAAGGAATGTAATGATATTTTTTCTAAAGTACCATTATACTCATGTGGAGTTCAAATAAAACAAAAATCACAAAATTAATTATTAGAAAAACTTGGATAAATTAAAAAATTGGTTACGGAAAAATTCAATGAGTGTGAAGAGTCCAAATAAAACAAAAATTACAAAATTAATTATTAGAGAAATCTGGATAAATTAAAAAATTAGTTGCGGAAAAATTCATTGATTATGAATGAATTAAAAAAAATTCTAAAATCACACTCAAACGTCTATAATTGAAAAAATAATATAATATCAAAATATCAAACAATAATAATAATCTCAAATTAAAACTACCCTCATTTATTTTCTATTCTCATGAATTATACCTCGCAGAAAAACCTAATGTGGCGTAGATTAAACTTCGCAGAAAAACCTAATCTTCCGCGAAAATTTCTTCATAAGTCAATTAAATCTTACGGGAAAATATATATTTCTATTCTTCTGAAGTCTATTTCTTTTGAAGTCAATTAAATCTTTCGGGAAAGTTTGTTATATGATCCGTGAAATTTGTTCTTCTGAAGTCAATTAAACCTCGCAGGAAAATCTATTCTTCTGAAGTTTCTCGCCATATTAATCGTAAAATTTGTTCTTCTAAAGTATATATAAATCGTCACTTATGTTTGAAGAAGCACCATCATTTGTCCTCAGTTTCTCACTGCAAACGGGGCCTTTTTCCCTCTCATGTAAGAATATTTCATATTTTCTCGAGTTAAGCGAAATATTGATTGGAAAGTTTGGTTGCAATTTGATGTTTTTGCGAGTGATATGTGGTGTTGAATTTTCCTTTCATGACTTTGTCTGATATATACTAATTGGTTGTCGTGTTGCAATCTTCATGTATTTTTTAGTAGTGAATCATGACAATTGCTCCTCTAATAGTATTCGTTGCATGCTTCGAGACACTTAAAATGAAAAAATTTGAGTGATTATAATGCTGCAAGCAATTTATCTTATTTTACTTATTTAAGTACTCCATTGTAGTGTATTTCTTGTATTGTTGAAAATGGTGTATGGATCATATATAGAATACAATTTTTATCATCATTGAAAGTTAAAGTTTAAAAATATATCTTTTATTTTTTTTGATTGATTTTGCCGTAGATAACCTTATTTGGTATTAGGGTGGGTCGGTACAGTATACCAAAAATTTCACGTCGTACCGTATACTGTACTGAAATTTCGATATCAAAAAATTTCGTACTGTTCCCGTATCGAAACTTTCGATATACGTCGTAACCAACGTTGCAGAATTCGGGCCACGCGGTAGCCTAGGCGCCGCCGAGGCGCTAGACAGCCTCTAGCCGTGCCGACATACCGTTATTCGGAGCTGTTATGTGGGCAGACGAGTAGGCGCTACTAGGCGGTGATTAGGTGGTGGGTAGGCGGCGATTAGACGGTTTTTTTTTGTTATTTACTTATTTTTATGTTTTTTTATTCCATAATTCCTAAATCCTAAATGCTAATCAATTGAGAAGAGGTAGTCGGGCAGAGTTAACGCAAAAAATGCAAAACAAAAAATGAAACAAAAAAAATCAGTCGAGACGAGACTCAAGAGAGAGACACCGTCGTTGCTGGCTTGCTGCTCCATCCGGTGCCGACTACCGCCGTCATTGCTGTCTCGATGACGACGAGTCGAGGACTCGAGGTATGTAACAATGTTCGCCTATTTTTTTCAATTTTTTTTAGGGTTAGCCATTTATGTTATATATTTTCCCTTGAATCTGATTCAATGCATTAATGCTAATATGCTATCCAAATCGAGAATCAAGATTTCATTGAATCTAACTCTGTAAATCATAATTCTAACTAATATATATATATATATATATATATATATATTAAGAGGCCATATTATACAATATAATATACATAGATGGTGAGAATTTTGGGAGGAAATTATTTGTGAATTAGTGAAGCAGTTGTCATTCATGGGTAGTTTCTTATGAAATGTTGTTTGAGGCTTTGAGCATGTTGCTGTGTTGGTTATGAGAGCTTACAATTAAAATTTTGGAATTTGATAAATATTCAGCTGTATTAGGCTAACAAATCTGCTAGGTTTTCTGTACTGAATTAAGATTAATGTTACATTGTAAGAGAGTGGATATTTGATAAGATTAATGTTGAGTGTTGACTGCTAAATTTTCTGTACTATATATAAGATTAATGTTGAGTCGTTGACCGCTAAATTTCTAGTGCAAAAGAGTGGATATTTGATAATTTGATTGATTTAACTTTTTTACTTGAGTTCAGTGGATCTTATAGATTAGTGCCATTGAAATATGCTCAACTTTTGCTCAATTTTGTAATATGCTCTAAATCTGTCATTGAAATTACCTATGATTTATTATTAATTATTATTGTTTCTATTTATTGTAATCTATTTTTATAAGGCATATTTGAAATGGAAAGTTCAAGTATGGTATTCGCCACTCAATCTTCATCCGGTTGTGAAAGAAATTGGAGTGCATTTGAAGGGGTTAGTTTACTTATCTTTTAAATTGTTATTGTATTTTTTTTAGCTAATTTGATTTAAAATTTTCAATGTTGTAATTTTTTTTATAGGTACATACAAAAAGGAGAAATAGATTGGGTACAAAGCTACTTAACAATCTTGTATTTATCCAATTTAATGCAAGATTGTTGAGCAAATAAAAGAGAGTAAAAGAAAGAAGTGACGTGAATCCTCTATTTTTCAATGATTCAACATGTGCACAAGAGTGGATTGTTGATGGGTTTGTTGAAGATGATGATGATGTGGGTGGTGTGGGAGGGCCTAGTTCTCGAACTCCAAAATATCGAACAATGAGAGAATTATATGATGAGGATTTTGAGTCCGATGATGAGGAAATCAATGAGGATAGAAATGGAGATGGGTTTGATGTAGATCATTTCTTGGAGGATGTTTGAAATTTGAATGTTGAAATTTTTTTGAATTTTGGATATTTTGAACTTGTAGTGCTATTTTGTTTCGACTTTTGGATATTTTGATCTTTTGAATGGTGGTTTATCTGTTTGGAACTTTGGATGGTTTGAATTGAAGAATGTTGCTTTGTTTGGAACTATTGAACTTTAAATATTTTATTTTGAAGATTATGACTTATGAATTTTAAATGAAATTTCCATGATTGATAGGACCCTAAATAAATAAATAGAAATGTCTAGGTGCCGCCTAGGCGGTAGGCCTCCCGGCCGCCCGACTAGCGCCTAGCGAATTCTGTAACTTTGGTCATACCAGATATTGATATCGTACTGATATTTTCGGTATAACGTACCGTACCAATATTATATGGTGTACCGAACATACCGAACTTCTAAGGTGTACCGAACTTTCACGGTATATCGAAAATACCGAAATTTTAAAGTATATCGAAAATACTGAATTTTACATGTCGTACCGATCCGAATTCTACACATAACAATATAAAAATTCACGTCTAAACAATCAAAATACCAACACCAAACAAGTTTAATAGTTATTCACTTTAGATGAAACTTATATAATGAGATTTTTTATATAAGCAATTCTTGATTATGATTTATTAAATTAAATATTCACTAATTTGTATTAAATTTATTTACTAAAGATTTAATTATTAGTATTACATGATGATTAATTTTTTAGATATAGATATAAATATAATTTTATATAGTTTATCATTTTTATGCAATATAGTGAATAACTAATTAATGGACAAATAAAGTTTTATTTCATCATTCATATACATAGATCTCGGCAATTTTTAAATACACTTAATATTTGTATATTATAGCATAGAAGAATCAAATATAATCAAGATTAACATTTAACTTTTCAACGGAAAATGTCATTTATCTAAGCTTAACTTGATTTTAGATTAATAAGTTTTGATTCAACTTTTAAATGGAACATCTTATATTATTGCATTGTATTTCAATTTCTAATTTATATATATTTAATTAAATACTTGAGTTTTTGTATTTTAATCATCATCACAAACATATATATGAATTATTTATCATTCATATATTCATATATTAGTCATGTTCATATTCATATTCATTTTCTATTTATTCATTTTATTTTTAATTATACTCATAATTGTAATCTTATTAGATAATTATATAATTCCTCATATTAGTTTATTATTTTTCATTAGTCATGTTCAAAAGTCAATATATAAATATTAAAGTTTTTTTTTTGTATGATTGTTAAATGTTATATTATTGCATTGTATTATTCTTTATCATTTTTTAAAAAACCGTTACGTATGTGTGTGTCTTCAATTGTATATGTAACGGTTACTACTAAACTATTATGTATTTGAGTATTATACGTAACGGTTTTTATATAACCGTTACATATGTGCGTGTTTTTTAGAGACAATAGGTAACGGTTTATTTTGAAATTGTTACGTATGTGCGTCTTTTTTTTTTTAATAACGAATTTGTACTGTTACGTATAACCTTTAAACAATATATAACGGTGTTGATGAACCGTTATATATGTGTGATACATGTAATATATAACGGTTTCTAGATAACTGTTATGCATAACATTATTTCAGTTTGAAAATAAAAATAAAAAAATAAAAAAAAAATGTAAAATATCTCTTAAGAGGTCTCGAACTAGACTACTGATATTTAATAAATTTTGAGAGAGTTTTTAAATATTTATAAAAATATACATTTCTGTAAACCCTAATACATATATACCAGACTGAATATATCGCGTTCAAAATTGATCTAAATCCAACTCTCTCGCCGCTCACGAACCCTAGCCTTCTCAGGATCTCTCGCCGGCACTGAATCTCTCGCTGGAGTCATAATACCTCACCGACAACGTGAACTCCTCCATCGTCGGCCTTTCTTCCTTACTTTTTCCCATTCGACTGGAGTGAAGCCTCGCCTTCTCTGCGCGAATTGAACAGAAACGAGAGAAGGCTGAGAAGCAGAGGGAAGAGCCCATCAAGATTCAAATTGAGAAAACAACAACAATTTACCTCTTCCTCTTGTATACTGAGATCCTTTTCCGAAAATCCAATCTTGTAGAAAAAATTGGGGCAAATTCGAAAAAGTGAAAATTACAGTTCAGTGATGAAACTATGCGCTTCAATTCTATAGAGAGAACGTATTTCTCTCTCATATGGTACATTTCTCATTTCCTTTTATCAGCTGCTGATCACCATTTAGGGTTTTTTAATTTCCCGATGATGTAAATGTCATATTATCTACCTACTAATTGTGTTGTTTCGGCAATCTATTTTAATTTTCTGGTTTATACTGGCGTTTGTATGATTTCTGTTATTGATTTGGGTATTGGGCTGGTGAGAATTTAGCTGATAATTGTTTGATTTTATTTTTCAAATGTAGTGAAGAAAAAGTGGGAGAGAGATAAAATGCAGTCAGGGTGGTGGCGGCTGCGGTCGAGCTCCGCTTCTCTGCCGTCGCATTTGTCTGAGCCATCGCACAACCTGTTTCAGAGGCATATCAATTTTTTTTGTTTGCTTCTTTTTAGCCTTTGTTTTCTCATACAACCATCTTTGACAATTTTGAGTAATATAATGCTTATTGTTTCTTTTACACTTAGTAGTGCCTTTTTTTTTGCTATGGCTTTCAGCAATATAAATAAGAGTCTAATCTTTGTAGGCTCAGATTTCTTCCATATTTTTAGGCAAACATGTATCTACAATGGCAAGTGCTTACTGCCAAGTCCAAAACCTCTTCCTACCAGTTTAGTTTTATTAGAATAAGCAACATTGATTTCTTCAGTGCTAGGAATTTAGATCAAATTGTATGCTTATATGTGTATTTGTATATTCGTACGATTATGTGAGGATTACTAGTTTATCTGAAAGAATTGAATATTTTTTACTTAACTTTGCCGTTTACATTACTTTTAACTGGTGATTTATTGTGTTTGAGATTATGTCTTGGTTTTCTCTTTCAAGTGATGCTGCCATTCTCATGTTCTCTGCTCAAATTGCTGATGGATTCTCGACCATATTTTCATAGATAGACAGGTATGGAAGCTTTAAAAAATAGCATGATGCGGGATCTCTTCTGGTTGCAATTTCATTTTCTTCCGTATTAGTGGTTTCTTGCCTTGCAAAATTATAGGGATAAACTACATGAACCGTCAGTTATAGCTTCTTTGCTGCAAGTTTCAATGTTAGTTAAACTGCTACTCAAATTTCACACATGTAATTGAAGTCTTCTAGGATACAAATGATGAAACATATAGCTTTCAAATACTAATTTTAAGGTTGATGTACTTAATTTGGATCGATGTGATAGTGTGATGGGAATTATATTATTTAACTTCCTTTATGCAATTATTAGTTTCACATACATTTCCTATCTTGTCTACTATCCAATTTGCTTGTTCTTGTGTGTCTTATCTCTTTTTTCTCTTTATGAAAGAAATAAATTACTACATTCTAGAGATATACTTGAAAGACATGCACTTAAAACTTATCTATGAGGAAGTTGTTGTAAAGAGAGATATGTTCTGTTCAGACTAGAAACATTTATGAGTGGCTTGACTTATATATATATCAGTATGAAGAAGATGCAAAGCCAAATTCATATATATATGTGAACTCTGTAATTCAAGCAGTAACAACAGAAAATGCATATTAAGTCCTCTTTACCACTACTCCTTTGTACTGCTATTTGATGTTTATAAAATTTTCTGTTTCTTATTAAAAAGTATGCACCATCTAATTGTGGCAAGAAAGACATGTGTTTACCCAATGTTCTGGTTCATGATTACTGGTGACCTTTTTGGATAAATTAAAGGTCTATTACAGTTCTGATTTGCTTTATAGGCTTAATGTGATTATGTGAGTAATATGCTGCTACCTGATGCCCTGCTACTATGTCTTGTATATCTTGCTTGAATTTGTAAGTGTGGTATCTGTCTTTAGCATGACTTTATCTGCCTGATGAGTGAGACACCTACATGCAGAAGCTGTGTGAAACCTCACGTAGCTATGGTACATGGAAGTAATGGAAGCCAAAACTATTATTGATGTCTCCTTAAAAAATACTCCACTATCTACTATATTCTTCTGTTTTCTGCTCTATAATGTATTATATGCATTGTTTGATTTTGCTCTTTATCTACTCTGATCACATACTGTGACCGTGTTTCATTGAGGTTTTTGAATAAACGTGTAACCGCATTCTAAACATAGCCATATGAATATCCTTCTGGCATTATAAGGATCAGTTGCTTTCTGCTGTAGTGAGCTTGTTGAAGGTGAGAAAATTATTAAAAGTTCATTAAGTTTTTAGATTATGTTCAAAGTATCTATTATGAGTTTTTTTTTTATAGTAAGAAGTCCTTCATTACCGCTGCTCAGGAGTTAGCTCATTTGACTGCCAAATATAAAAGGTACTTTACTCCTTTACTGTATATCTTCAAATATTCGTGAATGCTACCTGCCCTTGATAGTAAGGAAGCAATTAAACATGACATTTTATTCCAGAAAATACAAATATAATTATAGTACCTTGCTTTATCTTCATCAATATCTTGAAAGTATGAGGCATGGCCTAATTAATTATAACATTTCTTAGATTGGGTTAGTTATGCAATATAGATAAGAGATTTATTGTTGAAAAATATATGGATTTAATTCTTAGATTGGGTTAGTTATGCATTTGGTTTTGTCTTTCCTTCACTTTCTATTGTATTTAGATGATTTATAATGCTATTATTTGTTCATTTATGTTATTTAAGTTAAGATTTTGTGTTGTATTATTGCTGGAAGGTTTTTTAAGATGTTGAATTTGTGGAGAAACTGGAGGGTTCGAGCTGGCACAATTCTTCCATTACCTGTCCCACTAAAAAACATGATGGCTAATTCTTTTTTGTTTAAAATATTGGTACTTGGATAAATTCTTTTTATTATGTATTGATTTTAGGATTGAATCAGTGTTGAATTTCCCTTTGTATTTAAATATTGACACTTGGATAATGTCTCGTTATTATAATTATTTTACGTTTTGGTGCTTAATTTGAAATATTTTTTTAGATTATTTGCAATTTGAAAATATAATTTTATTTTTATAAAAATTGTGCAGAATAATATTATACGTAACGGTTTAAAAAGAAAAGCGTTATCTAAATACAAGAATACGTAACAGTTTAAATAAAAAGCGTTATCTAAATATAAGAATACGTAACGGTTTTAAAAAAACGTTATCTAATTGAAAGAATATGTAACGGTTTTTCATTAAAGTGTTATCTATGCTATGGAATATGTAACGGTTTCTAAAAAACCGTTATCTATGTTATGGAATATGTAACGGTTCCTTAAGGAGTGTTATCTAAAAAATATAATACGTAACGGTTTCTTATGAAACCGTTACGTATAATATATAATAGGTAATAGTTTGTTATAAAAACCGTTACGAAAGATCATAATACGTAACGCTTCATTCAGTATAAATAACGGTTATAAACCATATATAATAGGTAACAGTTTGTTATAAAAACCGTTACGAAAGATCATAATACGTAACGCTTCATTCAGTATAGATAACGGTTATAAACCATTACGTAAAGTAATTATAGATAACGGTTAATAACCGTTACGTATACTGGGTATAGTTTGAAGTTACTTATTTTCATCGTCACTTCATTAATTATGTTAATTTTTTGATGTTAGGAGTCTCTGTGGTGGAAGAAGTCCCGGAGCACTGGATTCTAGAATCTCCATGCACTTTGTCAGATAATTTACTATGGTGGCATTAGTGGTCTTGATTTCGAGTCGTCGTACAATTTTTGCACCGATTGATGTTAGGTGGCGATGATGGCAGGTGGTCGTTGAAGTTTGGTTTGGATATTTAGGGTTTATGAAAAAACTTCTTTTGGTATTTTGGCTTGTAATTAATTAAATCTAATTCTAATCGTTGTTGGGTTTGTGTAACCCTTTTTTTAGCCTGTAATTAAGTAGACAAGATTATGGATTTATGTTCTCCTGTAATTTGAATCGTTTCTTTGTTTTATGAAACCCTTTTTTATATGAATTTTAATTTTCGTTTGGTTATAGTCTATTTTTTTTTTTTGTATTGTATTGGTGTTGATGCATATTTAAAAGGTAATTCAAGATTTGAAGAACTAAAGATTTGAACATGGATGTTTCTCTATTGATTTCAATTTATTTGTATTTTAATTGTTTTTTAGTATTATATCTTATTTTTAATTTTGTAGTATTTAAGAGTATTAAGTCTGTATTTTAATATTTTGCAATCAAATATTGTAATTTTTTAAAATTAAAGAAATAATATAGGTTATTTTATGTTACTAAATAACAGTTGTCGATTATTTCAAAAAAAAAAATCATGGAAAAATTGTATTTTGATAAATATCTGTTAACTTTCAAAATATTTTCTAGGATATTTTATATAACTAAATATCATGGAAAAGACATTTGGATAAATATGTATTAAATTTAAGATCAACACTACCTTAATCTTTGCAATATTAGAATTTTGAGGGCTGAAATTTAAAATGAGAATATATAATAGCTGGAGAGAGAAATTTATTTGAATTTTTGTTATCATTAATAATTACGGATACATTGCTCTTTTTAAATATTGACTCTTCAAATAATGACTATTCAAATCCTCTGTATCCATCAATAAAATAATATTTTTTTATTAATAATTAGAGTACGTTTCGGGTTAATGGTTGTGTATTTTTAGTGAGTATTTTGATTGGGCTACTTTGGACGGTGGGAATTGGACCTTGGAAGTGCAACCGTCACTCATGCCCTATAAAATCCAGATACTATACCCCTTTAAATAATTAACACGAGATAAATCAAATCATTTACTTTTTCTAAAAATTTCTTTCAATGACAAACACACCACTCAAAGCAACTAATTCAGTTCTAGTTAGCAAGGAATTTAACGAGAGTCCAACTCCTGAAGCTCTCAATGTCTTGTACCACAACATGCGGAAACAACACAAATAGTTGAAGAATGAACTAAAGGAGTTCATGGGACGATTGGTAAATGAAGCTCGACCAAACGTGGTGAACAACATGATACTCGAAGGTGAAACGCTCGTCAAGATTTATGATTACTTCTTAGAAGCTGCTAGGGAGGTGGAAGTGCCTCTAGTTGTCATTTCTGATTCAAGTGCTAGTCTATGATTAGCTCTATTTGGGAAGATTGTTGCTGTCTTTTTTTTGAATGTTTCACTTTGGTTTGTTCATTTCTTTCCAGTCTAGTCAACTTTTTTTTTTTTTTTTTGTGGTATATAGTCCACTTTGTTTTTAACTTAATTCGAGTCGACATTATTTTGTTGTGGCTATAGTCCACATTTTTTGGAACTAAATTTCGGTCGACTTGTTTTGGTTAACTTAATTATAGCCGACTTAATTTTATTATGATTATTGTCCACTTGTTTTGTTAATTTAATTCTAGTCGACTTTTAATTACTTTTTGTAAGGTTTTCTTTATGAACAATTATCTTTTGGTTGTTAATTAATTAATTCTACTCAATGCTCGAGGTTGTAATTATTAATTAAAAATTGATTTCAAAATTACTTAAGATCACCATCATTCTTATAGAAACTCAAACAAACTTCACATTCTCAAAACAATCTGTATTTTCAACTATGAATACTAATGTAGAGAAAGTCAAGCTTTCGCCCAAATCGCTAGAAACACTAGCAGATGATACATTCAACATTAAAAAGGTGCTAATGGATTTTTTTAACAAGTACGAGGATAGTATTTTAATCGATAAGCTCCGTGAGGATCGTACGCTTCGTGCTATCGTCCAAAAGTTTGCTCATATAAAGGGAGAATCCAATGAGAAAGATTAGAATATTTTTGAATGATTTTTATTTTAATGTCAAATTGTAATTCTTATTACCACCTATGTTATCTGTCTTCAAACATTTTATCTACTCTTTTTTTTTATTTAAACTATTTATGTAATATTCAGTTTAGCCCAATAAAGTCAAATAAAATTGAATTAAAACAATATGTTAGCAATTGAAATACAGAACATTTGCTAAACTTTATTGCATGATACTTATTTCTGCATTTTAAAATTAAAACATGAAAAATAATATTTAGTACAAATCACTTAAAAAACATAACACCTGCAAATCTAAAATAACTTAAACAATACAACTATTACAAACCCAACAAATAACTCACCAATACAACCTACCAACATATAGTTCAACCAAATTAATCCAACTAAATAGTTCTTCAGGTATGCTTCGCAGCCACAACCCTTATTGTTTTCTTTTGTACTGCTCTCTGCTTGAAAACTTGAAGACACATAGGAATCTGCTCCATAACTTTCTTCTTCACGAACCCTCCTCTCTTCAAAATATTTATTACATGCATCAACCGCTTCATTGTCTGTCAAAAAATATCGGTAAAAAGCTCATTTGAAACCAATAACATTTGTGCACATTCAAACCAATCACTGTAAATTACAGCACGAACACCTTTGAACACAACATAATATCTTGTAGTTGTTATAGCCATTTGAAAGTAAATAGAGAAAATTTAGGCTAAAAGAATGAATGAAGGAGAGTGATATGTTGTAGTGAATGGAGAGTTTCGGTTGGGATAATGAATTAGGGTTTCACAATTAATTGGTGTAAATATTTTGGTAAAATAATAGTCCACTATCTTGGAATTACCAGAAATAATAAAGAGAAGAGGGAAATCAATTTGAATTTGAATTCAAAATCGAATTCCAAGTGAAATAACATAATTTTGGGTGGAGGGCATTGTGAACATTTAATATGATTACTTTATGCTATATTACTAATATACCTCCGTCTGTCTGGATATCTAGATTCTGGATGTGTAGCACTGCCTTTCAATAAATATGGAAAAGGAAAATTCACTTAATATTTTTAGGGGTGCTAGGCTGCTAGCTAGCTGTAAACAAAATTTTATTACATAAAGTTAATGAAATTAGACAATCGAGACAATTTTCATTTCAACATTTCTGCCATTTCATATAACATCATAGGGATTATATTTTTCCTCAAGAAAATTCAGATTTTCAATTTGCTAAATACTATTCCATCAATTACATAATTGCAACCTCTAATTTTTTAATTTTTATTTTTTCTGATAGTTCGAAAATTATAGCCTGATTTTTTTTATTAATTTTGTATTTATGTCATATATGGTTGTAAAATTAAAAAAAAATGTTAATCTTTTCAAGAAAACAAATGGTGTTTGGACACTGAATCTTAGTTGGGGGAAATACAAAATATTTATGTATGTGACAAGAGAAGAGTAACAGTGTAGCACTCTCTAATTCTTTTTTTTTATTAGTTCGAAAATTATAGTCTGATTTCTTTATTAAATGTGTATTTGTGTCATATGTGGTTGTAAAATTTAAAAAAAAAATGCAACTTTTCCAAGAAAACAAATGGTGTTGTTGGACACTGAACCTTAGTGGGGAAAGTTACAAAATAATCATGTATGCAACAGGAGAAGAGTATTGTTTGAGTTACAAAAATCAATATCGCGTGAGTATTTAACGGACTGATTTTGGACTAATAGTGAATGAAGAGTTACAATTATGGTAAAAATAATATATATGCATAGGAAAATTTTAAAACTCGTTATAGTTTCAATTTTTCGGTTCGAGAAGCTTTAAAACTCATACAATCAATGAATACTTCCATTATGAATTTATGATTTTTGAATACTTTCACTTTGATTTTTGATAAAACGTGGATATTCGCTAAGTTTCTTGCACAACCTGAATCGATAGGTTCTGAATTAGGAGTGAGTTGAGCCCATTGGGTCTCATATTTGAGGATATTGAACACTAATTGGGCTTCAGTTTTCTTAGGGCCCAACATATATTCAGAAGAAAGTAATATATTCATTTCTATTAGATCAATAAATTCTCAATTTTATACCGTGAAGTAAAAGAATTTCACTTTGGAAAAGCTTTATCTAACCCATCCTTTTAACCTTTAAGCATAATTATTGCAGTCTTGACTTTAATTATTTTGTGCATTGAATTGGGTATTGACCTAATTGTTACTTTCTTAGATTTTGTCATTACTGTTCGGGCATGTAACAGACCTGTCAAAATGAAACTTCTATCGTTGATGATGTTAGCAAAGGATGCCCTTATAGTTGATATTCAACATATATTTTGTTTGGTGAATCTTGGTGCTTATGCTCTGACAAGATTCGCCAACTCTTGTAACTCTGTTACTACTTGGATCTCAAATTTTCCTTTACGATTGAGGAACCTTGTTTCCCTAAATGTTCGATATGTTGCTATTTTTTATCAAAAAAAAAAAAACAAAAACCGAAAACATTTGTTTCAAAAGTCTTCTAGCACCTACTCATAATATTTATATTAGTATGGCGACGTTTGATAGTTACTAGTCATGAATGTGGTTGCCTTTGGGGGAAAAAGAAAGTATGAATTTTTCAGTTTTGAAGGTTACATTTCAGTTCCCCAACTCAAAAGGAGAAAAACAAAAGAAGAAGAAGATTAATACTCAATTCTATATCGGAATATTGCATTGGTTGGCTTTAATATGACGTGGGGGAGTTTTGTAAACTTAAAAATTATAATTGAATTAGGAATTAATTAATCAAATCATTGCATGCAAAAGTGTGATAATGAGTGGTCACATATGTTGTTACTTGTTATGATGTCGTTGTTGGAGTGTTCGTGTTTAAGACATGATGCAATTTGAGATGTAGCCACAATCACTGCTATATATTTTGCTGCATTACTTATTATAATGAGATTATATTGTCGGTTACACCACTTAATTATTTGTATACATAGATAAGATATATTGATATCTCACAATTTGCCCAAGTGTTTCAAGGGACATTCGCAATTGAATGCCGCAACCCTTCTTTACGGAAATAAGGGTTTTGTCATTTTGATTCACATGATATATTATACATGCAACATGCTCGATCTAGAAGACATTATTATTATTATTATTATTATTATTATTATTATTATTATTATTATTATTATTATTATTATTATTATTATTATTATTATTATTATTCAATATTGTTACTTACAAGAATAATATATATATATATATATTATTTTATTTTTCTAAGCGACGAATAGGTTTATTTGTTTATTTTATTTGATAAATTTGAGATGAGCGCATGGTTTTGCCAACCCATGTGAGGAATCCATCGAAGATGCTACTACTCCAACCATTTACACTCACATACACACCGCCCCTTCCTCTCCACTCCACTTTGCCAGTCTAGCTTTTTTCTCAATTTTCTGCACAAATCCCACAAAATGCCTTTTTATTAGCAATGAATGATATTCAACCATTTTTCTACGACAGACTTTCTAAAATAAATTTCTCATCTTTCTTCATTTATTGTTGCTCTTATTAAGCATATGCTTTCCCACTAAAGATTTACCTTTTTCTTCTCCACAGGCCGCGTAGAATAAAAATCTCACCGCCATCGCGTGTATTACATTAGACAATCTTACAATACGGGAATATATTATATATTTACTTTGTGTGAAGTCTCGAGTAAAAGTGGCTGTTGCTTTTATGTTCTTGCTTTTCAACCCTAACTTTGAATAAAATAGCAGGATCTCCAAGAAATGGTATATCAGTAATTCTCTATCCGGGCTTTCAAAATCTTGAATTTCTAGTGCGATTTTGTGTGAAAACACAAATGAAAGAGTCCTAGTTAACTGCATTCGATTACTATTATTATTTTTTTCATAAAAAAAAAAATGGGATCTTTCAGTGGATTAGGCATTGGTTTGAGCTGTGTGTTTGCGTTCATTCTAATGGGGCTTGTTGCAGAGCTCTGCTATCTGCTATGGTGGAAGAAGCGAACAGTATATTCCACCAACACAAAAACAGAGAATCTGGAGAAATTCTCATTCCAATTGTGCTGGAATTGGAAAAGGCCCGATTCCGTCAACGGCGGCAGCAGCCGTGAACTCACGAACTCAGTGAGAAATCAGTTCGAGCAGGAAGATTTAGAAACGGGGTCAGGGAAATTGGGTTACGGCGAAGAAGGGGTGGAATCGGAGTTGATGAGAATGCACAATCTGTGTGGGCCGCCGCGATTCCTGTTCACAATCAAAGAGGAAAGCAAAGAGGATTTGGAGTCGGACGATGGGAAATCGAGAAGCAGCAACTGCAAGGGTTTGAATGATCATATTTTTGGCGGCGATGGTTTGAAGGGTTCGAATTTGCGCAATGGAAATAATCCCGAGGCGGAGATGAACAAATTGCGATCTTCGCCGCCGCCGACGCTCAAGTTCTTGAAAGACGCAGAGGATAAGTATGTGTTGATGCAAGAAGCTGACAGAAAAAGGAGATTAATAGTTGAAGAATCTGAATCTGCCATCAAAGAAGGAATTAATGGTGATTTTTCGTTTGCTAAGGTGAGTAAACCGGCGGCGCAGGTAATGCCGTTGGTTTCTTCTCCAATTTTTTCAGACAATTAAGAAATCGCTAGATCTTCCATGATTTAGGTTATTGTTCGATTCTTAATTCTGTTGTATATGTTGATTGGAATTACTAATTTTGATCTGTGTTTATCCAGTAATGGGTAATGGAGAAAAGAAATTCATTCAATCGGTCTTTTTGGGTTTTCTGTTAAGTTGGTGTGATTAGTGAACTAATCACAATTAATGAGGTGGGCTAAGCAACTCACAATGCCACTCTTATTATTATTATCATCAATGTTTTGTTGTTAATTGTTATAAAAGTACTGCTGCCAACTTTAATTCATTCATACCAGGTGGATTAATTTTTTTGAATAAAATTTTAAATGTGGCCACTGTAGACTTCAATTCGTTCGTAGGTACAGATAATGACGACAATAAATTCTTTAATCAGTGGCTGCTTTTCTTCCGCCAATGTTGTGGATTGACTCTCCGTGGAAAAATATTATACTTATAATTCTCACTTAAATAATATTTAATACTGTACTTATTATATCGAATACTAATATTTACACTATTTAAAATTATACCTCTTCTTCTCATTCATGTAGATTTTTTTTTGTCTCAACTCCCAATATATATATATATATATATATATATATATATACATTCATAATTAATATGTTTACATTAAACATTAATATATTGTAAAAAATATAAACATATTAGGATGTTTACTTGTTTAATTGTCTTTTCCAATAAATTTTTTAATCCTAATGAAAATTTCAATCAATTTAGCAATATAAATGGGAGGGAGGAAGAGTAACATTTAATTTTATAAATTTCAGAAAATTATTAACTTATTGGTATGCGATTCAATTAACTCAATTTATTTTTCTAAAGCAACTAGTATTATTTATCACCTCGCACTCATAATCATATAACAATTGAAGAAATTCGATCATTAATATATAAATCATAAACGATTTTATTTCATAATAATATCATCAAATTACTTCAAAAAATAAACTGAAATTAATAATCTTACAAAGAAAATGAAACAAGTTGATACGTACTTAAAATGAATTTAATAATTATATCAATGCTACGTGAGATGTTTATATTTGATAGATTTTTCTAATATAATAAGATACTATCCCGCAGTTAATAATGCAAATTCAGGTTTTTGTGTTTGATTCAAATTTAGTAGAATCAGACATTTCCCACCATGAACTCTAAAATGAAGCACTCCAAAAATTTTAAAATGATATAATTCATATTCTATTTCTAAAGTATTCTTCAATCACGTAATATATTTCGTATTTTGTATTCATTTCAATAATTAACATGTTACAAATATTAGTTAGTTAAATAAGTATATAAAATACTAATTAATCGAATTAATTTAGATGACGTATCCAATCATTTTTAAACACAATTATAATTATATTCTCGATTGTATAATTTTAATTATATTGCACAATTTTAAGTTTTTCAAATAATAAAATAAAGTAGCTAGAAATGATCCTCTACGTTTGAAGTATCACAACTCAATACTCTATATTCTAACTTCAAAATAAAATACGATTTGGAGGATAAAACATATTCAAAAATAGAGTTTTACCCCATTTTGGAATACGAATGGAAATTGGAAATGCTGTTACATCGTATTTGCCACGCCATTTTATGCAGGAAATTAATCAAATATTTTAAAATATGCAATTAAAATACAATTTAAAATATGCAGGAAACACACTCAAAGACTATAAAATACAATTTAAAATCGGGATTTCGACTTAATTGTGTGTGTGAGACACTGAGACCGAATAACTTGATCGCAAATTTTCCTGTACATAAGATATACATCAGATGGTTAGCGCGTATTGATCCAGTTAATACATTGATAAAAAATAAAAGTCATCAAAACATGTGATACTTTTTAGGGATATAAGTGATTCTTTTGAATTTTAAGTGATAATTTTTAGTATTACGGTTGATAATGATTTTGACAGTTTTTTTTTCTTTTTTTGGTCAATACTTTTTAATGATACAAGTAATACTTTTGAGCTTTTAAGTGATATTTTAAATGTTACTATTGATACGGATTTTGACAGATTTTTTAATTAACGTATTAAACGAGTCAACATATTGACCGTCTGATGTGCAACTAGTGCACACAAAATATGTCCTGAGTTGAAATGTGAATATCATTGCGAATGATTGGGTAGCGTAATTATAGTTGGGGGGCATGCATAAAGTTTGATCCTTCATTGCCGGTGAATCTAATCTTTTTTATTTGATTTTTGATAGTACTATAATTAAATATTTCTTCAAACCTTGTATCATTATTCATTACATTACCCATGTTTGTTAAATTGTTATGTTGTTTGATGGACCTAGATATGCTCAATTTTGTTGTACTTCAGTTCACTTTTCTTGTACCTTTTAACTGTTCAAATTAAACCATTTATTACTCTGTATGTTTTGGAGAAATTCCGTGTCCCTATTTTCATTCCTGAATAGACGGAATAATCAATTAGTCCGAATTTTTATTTTTCGTGGCCCACATTTTGTACATTAGATAAATCATGTCCTTTCAAGTCGTGCAAAGATAAAATTAAAATAAAAAAGAGAACGTTTTATTAAATTGGTTGCAAAATGTAATTATCTTTGTATATTAGTGATATAATTTTATATAATATGAATATAATTATGATGACTATATTGCACCTAAATATTTATGATGAAAAGAAGGTGCGACCAACTTACCAACATCCAAAATAATAATTACAGTACTGCTAATAATAATCAATTTCTCATTTTTCTTTGGGCTTTCCAATCATGTTGCAAACGTGGGGAGTTCAAATTCCACCAGCATGTTCTAAGTCAAGTTAGTCGCTCATAATTTACTTTCTTTATATAATATTTTGAGGATTATTACAAAAATTAAATTACATGTTTACCCAAAACTAGCAACTATAATTTTTTCCTCACAAAAATAAAACAGAGACTGGTTTAGTGTATCGTCGATGCTCGACGGAGAAGAGGAAACACTAATAAAGTCGAAAAAGGGCAAAATAAAATTTGAATTTGTGTGAGTAGTGATTAGTGAAGATATGATGTTCCAACTTTTTCTGAAAAAAACAAGAAATGTGTCATTTTCATCACGTGAAACTGCCTCCTGCTTGGACAATTTTTTTGAATTTAAATAAATTGCCCAAAATCCTTTCAATGTTCAAGTAATCACAAACAAAAATATTTATTAATATAAGATTTGTTCGTATCGGAAGACAGCTATATATTAATATATATCAACTGAACAAATGTATAAATATTATCCTCTTAATTTTTTTTTATATCTTGCAAAAAAGAAACACAAAATAAACTTTTCTGGGACAAATTAAAAGTGCTCCTCTGATTGATGGCCCTTAGTTGAGTGACGATAACTTTGTATTTATATATAATTTTCGACATCCGTCACATTACTCTATAAATTTAGAAAATAACAATAAATACCTTTAAAATTTATTTCAGAATAAAATTGTCAAACAGCTGGATAGTGGATCTAAGAAAAAAATTGTCCAACAGCAGGTGAGCATTTTGTACAAGGAAGAAGAGTGACGTGTTTTCCGACAGGAGAAATGGACGATGATGGCTGGAGGAGCAGATAAAATATTTATTTATTGGGCCAAAAAATCAAATCTGCTAATATTTTTTATTTAAATATGTTAAAATTTTGATATTGAAGAATAAAAGAAATATACATTGAAATGCTTGATCACTATAATGCCACAAGCTATATGTTAATTAAACAATGGAGAGCTGTTCTGCGGCAAAATATGGATATTAAATTATTTACCTAAAAAGTCGAAGACTAAGTGCTTCAAGTGCGGCCAACTAGGTCACTGGAAGGCGGCGTGTCCTAACAAGAAGAAGAAGAGAGGTACATCTCACACTCTGGTTGTAGAAACATGTTTAGCAACTTGTTCTACCCATTCATGGGTAGTAGATACTGGAGCTACTGATCATGTTTGCATGTCTTTACAGGGGTTCCTGGTAAAAAGACAGCTGAGTGAGAAGGAGATCACCGTCTACATGGGCAATGCTACAAGAGTGGCGGCTATTGCAGTGGGAGACGTTATTTTACCTTTCAGTAGTGATAGAACTTTGGTACACTTTGAATTTCTCAAAGCATTCAGACTTGCGACGTAATAGGTAGATATAACCGTATCTAGAGTAATCATCAATGAGAGTGATGAAATACTCGAACCCTCCTCGAGCTTGAACTGACATAGGGCCGCATAGGTCAGAGTGAATCAAATCTAATATATCTTCGGATCTATTTCCTTTTGACTGGAAAGGACGCTTGGTCATTTTACCTTCCAAACAGGATTCACACAAAGGAAATGATTCCAGTACCAAAGAAGACAATGGTCCATCATTTACAAGCCTTTGTATCCTCTTCAGGTTAATATGACCTAGCCTTAGATGCCAAAGATAGGTTTGATTTAATTCTGAAGGTTCTTTTCTCTTATTAGGGTTTATGATCGATGTATTCAACAGTTGTCTTTGCGTAGTGTTTTCAGTTGGTTTAAGAAAGTATAAGTGTCCATCCAATGTGCCAGAACAGATAAAATGTTTACCACTAAAGATAACTACTTTGTTATCAAAAGAAACAGAATATCAATCCATAATCAATTTAGAAACTGAAATTAAGTTTCGCCTAAAACCAAACACATAAAGACAATCTTTACAGTAGAACATTCCAACTAATAGTCTTTAATTTGACCAAAATATGGTATATGTGTTCTTAATTATTTGCATTTAAATAAAATACAGGAGTTAATAATATTGCAATAAAAGATAAATATATATATATATATTAAAAAATAATAAATTGAAGGTGTAGACAAAAAGGGCACATGGATGAGTGCAAAATTAGTAGGGGCCGGGGTAGCAGCAGCTGCAGCTAGCTTAGTTAGTGATATAGATTGATAGCAGATGCAACAAAGAAACATGCATGGACCATATAAATATATATATATATATATATATATATATATATATATATATATATATATTTATATGACCCCCACATGCATCTATTTTGGGTTCTTCTTTAATTTTCTAATGTTTACAAATTTTGAACTTCAAATGTAACCGTTTTTTAAATTGGTGGACTATGTGAAACACAAGAATATATATGCTGCTTACCTCTGAGAAAATTAGCAATATTCTGTGGTCTTGTTTTTACAGTTAAAAAAGTCCCACTCACTGTAAAAAAGCGCACAATTAAGATGCATGGTTTTGATTTTTGAAGTTGGATGACATAATAAAATTAAAGTTGAATTAAGTAAGATGATTTATTGATTCTAAAGATCTACGATTGAAGAATATAATGTGTGAATATATCTATCTATTTAAGTTAATGTTGTAAAATTCTTTTCTAATCAAGAATTGTAGACTCTTCTTTTTTAAGTTCACCATAATACCTTTTCTAATTGTGGGACCAGTTAAATTTTCAAAAGGAATTTGAAAATCTGTGTAACACACGCTCAATTACAATACACGCCCAATTAAATCCGTGTAACACACTTTCAATTATTCTACAAGCCGAGCTTGCTCCCAAAAATTAAAAATCCGTGTAACACGCCCACTTATAATACACGCCCAATTTTTTATTTTATTTTTGTGAAATTATATATTTTGTATTATATCACGTCTATTAGTTAAAATATTGGATTTATTTGGTATCACTTATGTATTTGGATTTATTTGGTATCGTTTATGTATTTGAATTTATTTGGTATCTCATTTATGTATTTTGGATTTATTTGGTTATGATTTAGATAAGAGAATTAAAAAAAAAAAACTTGTATTACACGTTGGGTGATTTCCCAATTCATGTAATACACATTGGTTGCTTTCTCAATTTTTTTTAATAATTAAATGGTACACGTTGGTTGCTTTCTCAAAATTTTAAGAGTGTGCATGCTTGTTCACGGCCGTGTAGTGTTTACATGTGTGTACACAGCCGTGTAGTCATGTTCTGTGTATGGACTTATAGCGGCGGTAAATGTTTGATTTTTTCAAACAGTTCTTAAGAATAAATTAAACTTTTACATGTTTATTTAGTTAGAAAAAAATATTCTGCAATTATTGGTTAGAAAAAAACAACAACTTTATTTTAATTACTTTAAATTTCATCTCTTCAGGAATCCTGTAAGTATATACACACTATATAATACTTGTCTGAGTTTTGTAATAACGTTGTTCGCTTTAATGATCAATCAATATATCAGTGAGATATAGCCTATATGTTGGTTGGACTACTTTTTTATCCGACTTTTTTTTTAATATTACTCTAATTTCATTGAAAAATACAACAATATAATTTATAAAGATAAACTTCAAATTGAAACCCGACCGGCCTCCATATCAGTTGAAAATCACACCAGAAAGTCATTTGAAGAGTTCAAGAAATTGAGAAGAAATTTCATAAGTGGAATTCTCTTAAATATTCAAGGCGTTCTTCACAAAATTTATCCCGAAAACGGCGGTTGATCCATATGAAAGACAGTCAAATGTGTTCTTCATCAAATTCATCATGAAATTGGCATTTGATTCATAAGCAAGACAATCAAATGCGTTCTTCATCAAATTCATCCCGAAATTGACGTTGAATATGGAAACAAGGCAACAATCCTTTGGATTAACGTTTCCAAGTCAAATACTAAGTCAAAGAAGATCAAGGATACAAATCTTCCCCGAAAACTTCAAAGACTAAGTTCAAACAACAAGTTTGAGAAAATCAAAGAGTCAAATTTACTCTGAAGATTTCAAAGACCGTTTGAAAATCAAGTTTTGAAGAGAAGAATCAGAGGTAAAATAGAGATTGGATCCGTATAAATATATTTTGATCCAAAAACCATCTTATTTGTACACATTTTGTGTTTTACCAAATAAAATTCAAAAATTTGTGTTACAACATATTTTGAATTAAAATAAATGGAGAGAAGAACCAAAATCTAAAATAGTGGCTTGTTAAATAATGATTAGCAATGTTTTTAATTATTATCGTGTAGTATTTTTTGTTTAAAATTAATATTTAATCATATATTTTCTCAAAATCTAATATTTGATGTTCAATATTTATTTTTATAAATATTATATTTTAACTACTTAATTAACTTATGGAATAATTATCGATAAATGAAACACTTTATTTCGTTGTATTGATATGAATTTGGTGTATTTTTTAAACTTATTTAATTTATTTATCATAATACTAGTTTCTATAATTTTATTATATTTTATTGTGTATAACGATTTATCTGATATTTTCAAAATAGTTTAACCGGTTGAATCAGTGACCTAGTGATCCAATAAATTGGTATGATGTCCGGTACAATTTTAAAAATATTGATTACAAACGCGCGCACACACTTGGATTACCTCATTTTGATCTTTTCTCCCTCAACTGTACCTAAAGGCACTAAATTAAACTTATTATTATTATTATTATTATTATTATTATTATTATTATTATTATTATTATTATTATTATTATTATTATTATTATTATTATTATTATTGCTGCAAACCCATCGCTATAATATAATATACCCATACTGTAATTATTTTTATTGGTGAAAGCCCAATAATATTATAAGATGCCCAATATCCGAGTCGTATGATAAATAACGTTCAAAATGAAAGGAGTCTTAGACCCATTGGCCTTCTTATGATAATTTAATCGCTGGCCCAAAAAGGCTAAGACATATTATCATCATTCATCAGGCATTAATTATCTTGGTTTACTAGCAAAATAATAATAATAATTACAATTGAATCAAATACCTAAATTACATCTGTTGAAACTTCTTTTAATTTTTTTTATAAGATTATTTATCCTTTTCTTCTATTTTTTTGATAGAATCAGTTACTTAATATATAAGATGTAACGTTGCATTTCGAGTATTCATGATCTCCTAATTTCGTGCCATTTGAAACTATATACAATCAATTAAATGCACCTGGATCGGACATGCATGGCCCCATTGTACTATGTTATGGTGTTGCTGTGGCTGGAGGTGGGGGCAGTGACTGTTGAAGTGAAGAAGAGGCTGGAAATTGGGGTAGGGGAAGGAGAGAGTATATATTATATTGCAACATCTTATTATTTATTTATTTATATATTTTAATGGCTAAATATATATTTGATTACAATTTGATCATCAAATAGTTAAAATTCTTACTTCCAAATTATATTATACCACTGATCAATGGATTAATTAACTAATGAAAGTTATTTACGAGTTGAATTGAAGTTATACGTACGTACTAATTAAACAAAGAGAACATGGGAGCTAGCTACAATTGGTAGAAAATGAGAATCATGATTCGATCGATGACAGAGATTTATTATTTACCTCTAAGGTTGTTTCAATATTTATTAACTTGTGTCAATACCTACAAGTGTACAAGCATATATTTGTAGCAAGGATGAAACGAGATCGATCCACAGGGAAAATGAATTTGAATAAGAAAATGCAACTACTATGACAATAGACAAACGTAATATCTAGACTAAGATTAAGTGAGGGGTTGGTTTCATTCACAATACCAAATCAAGAACTAGAGCAACAAACACCAACTTAACATAAATAAACAATCTAAAAAGCAAGCAAGAACAACAATCAACAAAAGAGAGTTTTAAAGGTGGAATTAAACAAGACTCTAGGATATGGATTCACAATACTCCTCTTGATTCAACAACAAGGATTAAACACACAATCATGCTAAGTTCAAAGGTAAGAAGACCACGAATATAGAAGGAGCATCTCTCGAATATCTCCTAAATTGCGAATGCGACAAGGATGGCTATCTCTAACACATTCCAACGTCGCACCTACCAAAGGCTCAAAGGGGTCACCATTCCTTCCACATACTCAACTTCAACAAAGAGTACAAGTACATGAATTCAATCCATACATGCTTATGTTCACGGGATGGGCAAGATGCAAGTGAATCATACATGTGATGCTAGTAAGGAGGCCATTCAAACAACATCATTCAAGAACAAGTATGGATTAAAACCTTGACAAAGCATAAACATATATCAAACCCTCATCAAGAATAAGAGTCACATTGTTTCACCACATGTCCTAGAGCCCCAAGGGCTCTAACCTACCATATTTACAACAAGATCAAAAATACAAGACAAGGATCCAAAACCCATTCTCAAAACAAAGGTAAAAGAGTGAAGGAAAAGATAAAACCCAATGTAGAATAAACTCCTTCAATCCCTTGGCTTGAATCTTCAAATGGATAGTTGAATCTTCCTCCTCCTCTTGATGTTCTTGATCTTCAAAAATCCCAAAATGGAGAGTGTTCTTGAGAGATTTTCGTGTCTAAGGAACTATATTTTGAACTCCCCAATTGTTATATCATATAGAGGGCCAATAATGGAGTGCCAAAAGTCAAAAATGGATTCGTCAGTCCCGACCGCGACCTCGTCTGGGTCGCGCCTGGAGGTCGAGTTTGGAACACACAAAAACAGGTCTCTGAAGTGCTGAAACGCGGGTCGTGCTGGCCGCGCATTGTAGAGGCCCTGGGGCGCAGCCTGCCCTGCGACCGCGCCCGGAGGCGCCTGCAATGCGGCCCCGGGCCGGTCGCGCTCGGGCTGAAGGATTTCAAGCCTCTGTTTTGTGCTCTGCAATGCGACCCATGGTCGCGCCCCTTGGTCGTGTCTGAGCCCGACACTTGATTTTTTTCAACTTTTCAAGTCTTGTGCGGCCTCTGATGATCGAAATCTCATTTTAACTTTATTTTGTACATACTAACCCAAAAATAACTTGTATTGGCCACTTTAAACAACATTAAAGATAAACAACAAAATAAACAGAATTAACAAACATATAAACATAAACATAGAGCAAAAGTACTCAAAAGCGCGTGCAATTTAGTCCAAATGAGTGTAATTCAAGCACTCATCAATCGATCTATCTCTTTCTTGCAGTTAGAGCAATAGGATATATGCCATTTTTTTTAATCAGACTTACAATTCTCGGAGGTTACTAGTAGCTAGGATTTTGCATGCATGAGTTGTAACAATAAATTAATATTGAAGCAGCATCTTAAAAAGTTCCTGGTAACATTAATTATATATATATATATATATATATATATATATCTTTGTGAAAAAAAAGACCAAACTCTACGTACAAGTACCAACTTTATTTCCTTTCCAGGCTGCACAGCCATACATACGATTGACTACACATTACCGGCCATAAAAATAAAGCAAATTAAATGTGAATGATAGATGGATGTGAAGAAGAAAAGAATATAATTAAATTGGAATGAGTAATTAAAGCAAAGCAGTATTTTTGTATACATTTGTTTGAGTTTGATTTCAGTAAAGCAGCAACAATATTTTAGGTTTCATATATATATATATGCTGTACGTGCAAAATTAAAGCCACACGCCAGGAATATTACTGTCCGTCGTCGATCGAGTTTTGACAGGCATTTGGGGATTAATATATATATATATATATATATATATATAATTGATTCATCAGAAACTAATTAATTAATATAGCTAGATGGATGATATATATATAGTAATTAATTAATTAATAAAGGTAGAGTTGTTAATTAGTAGGTAGGTAGAATTGATCGATGGCAAGAGACGAGGAGCAATGGATAATCGAAGTAAATAGAGAAATGATGAAGAGCGGAGACACAAGCTGCAGTAGCAGCTCCTGGTCCTGGTCCTGGGTGAGCAAAGTGAACAACCAAGTAAACAAGCTGAGCGAGACTCGTTCCGCTGAGTCGAAGCGCTGGCAAACCCAGTCCATCTACTGGATTCCGGGAACCGTGAAGGAGCTGTGCAGCAGCAGCACCACCTCCTACCACCCTCAGATGGTGTCGATCGGCCCTTACCACCACGGGAACCCGCACTTGGAGGCCATGGAGGACCACAAGCACCGTGCTCTCCTCAACTTCCTTCAAAGGTCCAAAACCCCCCTCCACTCCTACGTCAAGGCGTTGTTGCCAGTGGCGAAGGATCTCATGGAGGCGTACGGCCGCTCACCTCAGAATGAGATGAAAGATATAGAAGCGTTCCTGCAGATGATGATCCTCGACGGCTGCTTCATTCTGGAAATAATGAGGATGAGCACAGCCACGCCGGAGGGTTTGGTTGAGATGGGGTATGCGGCCAATGATCCCGTGTTCAGCAACCACGGCAAGCTCTGCTTCGTGCCTTATCTAAAGCGCGATATGCTGATGCTCGAGAATCAGCTTCCTCTGCAGGTTCTTGTCCTACTGCTTCTTGTTGAAGATGGTGCTCTCATGCTCGATGATTTGTCTAAGCAAGACCATCTAACCGCACTCATTCTCAAGTTTTTCTCACAACCGCACGAGATGGGCAACATCAAAGACTACAGTGGCTGCCTCCACATACTGGACCTGTACCGGAAAAGCCTGCTGTTGGGACCCCCTTGCCGGAAACGGAAACAGAAGGAAAGAACCTGCGACTCCGACTGCCTGCCCGGCCGCGGCATCAACAAGGGCGACGTCGTCTACATCGGATCAGCGACGGAGCTGATGGAAGCGGGAATCCGATTAAAGCCGAGCAAAACGAAGAACCTGAACGACATCACATTCGAGGGAGGGGTTCTGAAGTTGCCGGTGGTGGTGGTGGACGACGCGCTGGAGTCGGGGTACCTGAACCTGATGGCGTTCGAGAGGTTCCACGTGGGGGCGGGGAATGATGTGACGTCGTACGTGTTTTTCATGGACAAATTAATCGACAGCGCCAAGGACGTGAGCCTGCTGCAGTCGTGCGGGATCTTGCAGAACTCTCTGGGCAGTGACAAGGCGGTTGCCAGATTGTTCAACTCGCTGTCGAGGGACGTGAGCCTCGACTCGGACAGCTGGCTAGGGGTGGTGCACAAGATGGTCTCGGATTACTGCGAGATGCCGGTGCCAAGGTGGATGGCTTATGCCAAGCACAACTACTTCACCAATCCTTGGGTGGGGATGTCCATTGTTGCTGCTATTTGGCTCTTTGCTCTCACTGGTATCCAGACCTTCTACACTGTTCTTTCCTATTATCATCCATCCTAGGCCTAGCTAAATTATATTCACTACTTCTTCCATCTGCATCTTTTCATTTCTTTTCTTTTGCATTCTGCCCCCTCTTTTCTTTTCATCATTCACTTTAACATGTTACCGGATAATTATGTTATGATTCACATGCATATTCATCATGTATTTATCACATACAAAAACTTGCGTTGGACTATCCATATTAATTAACTCAAGCGCTGTATAATGTATATATATATATATATATATATATATATATATAGAGAGAGAGAGAGAGAGAGAGAGAGAGACGCTATCTCAAATATATGATAAATTGGTAATGGCGCAACTTCAATGTTGGACTAAAACATTAATTTGAGGTATGAATTCACGGTCCTGCCCAAATTCTGTCCCAAATTGGTGCAGCACCAAATCATGTCCTAAATTTGGTGCTGCACGAAATTGGTGCTGATGGATCCCACATCATTTAATAAATTATTTTATTATTTAAAATTATAATTAGATGTATTATTTAATTAATTTAATTTATAAATTACATATTCACTTAATTTAAATTATAAATCGACTAAATAAATAAATAATTTCAACAAAAGCACAACTAATTTAGTGTTCAGTTTAACAAATTTTCTATTCGATATAGAGAAATCAAGAACAAAGATGCTCATATTGCGCTTCGAATTGCATTAGTAGAAAATATGTGGCAAAATATACTAATTATGAGCATTAAGACCAAAATGTATGTATTTTCATAAGTGTTGTAGTCTCGTAATATTTTCACTAATTTTAAGAGTTTGATAATTATTTAAAGTACTTTTATTATATATTCCAAAACACATCGTATAGTATGTTATAATTTTTTTAATAATATATAATTTTTTAATATTATATTTTTCCTGAAAGTATATAATTAATTAATTTTGAATAATTATCATTTAAAAAAAAATACTAAATCATTAAGCGAATTCATATTTCAATTATAAAACAAAATGTAATCTTTAAGAGAATATATTTATTTGGTGTAATATTTGGTGCATAGCATTGGAGTTATAAAAAAAATTGGTGGTAAAATTACATCTATTTGGTGCAAAATCTATACTAAATAGGTGTTTAGTATTGGAGTTGGTGCCAAAGTTGTACGTATATGTCTAGTTTAATGTGTATTATAAGGAAAGCATCATTTTCTTTAGTACGTATAGCAGACAGAAAGTGAGTACAATTTTAATTTGTAGCACATATATACAGATGTAGAATTATTGTTGGTACTTTGATAGTCCCAACAATACATGAATATTTTACGTATGCATGTTGAACAGGAAACGTGAATGCATGCTAGTAGTTTAACAAAAAGAACATCAAATGTAGGTAGCTAATTAAGGGCTGCACATGCAAGTTATATAAAAGGTAGACGAGTCATTAATCTTGTTGGAGAGCCATCGAATGCATTCGACCGATTCCATGTGTTTTTCATCTTGCAGTTCAACTCTATCGGCTGTCCAGGGATTCTGCATAAGGACGTCGAATTAATATACATCTATGTATGTAGAGAAAATAAGTACGTACTCTATATTTAAGTGATCAATATATATATTTTTCAAAAGATTGACTTAATAAATTAAATTAGTTTTACAAAGACATAAATAGCTAGATGTGATTTCTGATTAGATGCAGACTAATCTGATTTTATTCTTGTGTTGCTAAATTTAATGTGATTTTATGATTAATAGTAAGATAATTGATTGGAAACTAATTTGATTATGATATTTGCCTAAAAAAATATGATTATGATATTATTTTTCTCATAAAATTAAGTATTTGTTTTTATTAATTATCAATATTTATAATTGTGTGCTGGGCTTTGATTTGCTCTTTTTTTTTTTTTTGCTTATTTTGGACAATTAGACCGTGAAATATCACTTTTTAGAAACACACATATATTTTGATGTTTTGCCTGTTTGATTAATTTTGAAGATGAAAAAAACTTATTTTTTGTAGATGAGGCGGTCATATTAATTTGTGTCTGCTTTAACTTTGAAGATAATGTATTGATATTTTATTTTTTACGTTTTTGAGATGATGTACCTGTATTTTTTTATGTTAAAAATTAAATTTGTGGCACTAAAAGTAAATATTTATTTGGGATCAAAAGTGTTTTTTTTATGAGACTAAAAGTGAATACCAATTTAACAGTAAAAATTATGGTAGGACCATTTGTGCATAATTTTCATTCTTTGGGAACAGAAGTGAAAGTATTCGGACTATTTCCAATAGAACCATGTCCCTCGTAACCAAAAATGCAATTTTCTCGTTATAAATACATCATCCCAAATCTTCATTTCCCCTTTACCTTTTCTCGTGTTCACTATTAAATTATGAGGTGTTTTTTTTTTCTCCAATTTCTATTTTTTATTCTTTAGTTTTTATTTAATAATTCATTATAATTGTAGCTAATCGATTCTTTCATAATTAGAAATTATATTTTTCTTAATTCAAAATTTTCAATAATAACTATTAATAAAATTATAAATTTAATAGTAAAATACATAATGAAATACAAATTCTGAAGGAAAAAATTTGAACAGATTTAATTACCTGATATAACAAGTTTGATTTTGGCCATTTCTCATCTATTAAACAAATGATAATATTAGAATATAATACAATTATATACTGTAAAAATGATAAATAATATAATTTTAATATTTTATAATTTAAGTAATATCTACAGTAGAGGGTTAACAAGAATAGAAAAATAAAATGAAATAATAAAATAAATTAAACTGAAGGATCTGATCAACATTCAAGTAGCAACAAACAAATAAACAACTATTATCATCAAACTCTAATAATAAATAATCAAATATTATAATATATATTTTACACATCATACTAATCATTTATAGTATTTATAACATTGTTAAATTCATAAATGTATGTCGTAATGAAAAATATAACTCTTAGAATACTTGGAATCTATGAACGCATAATATATGGATGAAAAGATAATTGAATTAGCTTTACAATGCCACTGACCGTTCATGAATCAGATTTGTTTAGAAAAAGTTATGAATAAAACAGTGTAGGTTGTCAGGTCCAACCTGACGGGCCAGCCTGTTTAGCTCGCTAGGCCGACCGATTTTGCTCGTTCGGTCCATTTTTTTTCTCAGACTGAAATTTTTCGGCTCTAACCTTGTTATTTGCTCGGTCAATTCGGATTAACCCACAATTTTGGACTGAATTAACATCCTTACTTATAATAAATACATACATACCGAGTATGCTAATTAACTTTAATACATATTTTTGCTGGGATGATCAAAGGGGAATATGTTATAATTTAGGCAAAATATCGTACATTATACTCCTACCGTGTCGGACTCTTTGAAATATATTCTGATATTTAATTAATTACAACATTACCCCAACGTTTCAATTTTACTCTCCAAAATTAATTTTTGGCATGTAAAAATTAAAATAAACTCTGTAAAAATTTTATGCATCTTCTAAACTGAATGAAGAAGTGTTGTTCCTCTTGAGGAGAGAGCAGACATGTGGCTTTTGCGTAACACCAAAAACAATAAAAGAAGAGTATTATTGTTTATTTTATTTTTTTTGAAAATGACATGAAGTAACGGCCCACAAATAACTTTCTTTTTTTAGGGACACCACATATATATTTTTTAAATGTCATGTATCGTACGTGGCATAAATATATGCATATATAAATCGAACATTGATAATTATACATAACTAATTCGTTTGGACACGATCACACGACCAATAAAATAAAATAACTTGCGTGATCGCTTTTCATTTTTATTTTTTTATCCCAATTATGTAATAACTAATTAACAACATTACAATTGACATTATCATACATCTGTACACTACGGGAAACGAGATAACCTGCTCGAAATAAAGTGTTCCATAATTAAATAGACTTCAAAGTCCAATACCAAGTTGATACCAATAGTGGAACAATAACAAAAAATAAAAATAAAAAGCATGCACTATTATTCTACCCTCCATGATTGGACCATTTCGCATATTGTCCGGATTTAATGCATTGACCGTACTTGCCCACTAGAGAAAAAAATGGTTTCTGGCAATCGAACCACACACAATAATACCTTTTCTTATAAAAAGGTGATATACATACGTGTGTGTGTGAAACAAAAAAAAGTAAACAGCACTTGTCACACCTGCAAATATTATCGATGTGATTTCGAATTTGAGATATTTGACTTTAAATAATATTATCGGTGTGATTCGAATTTGAAATATTTGACCTTAAACTTATATCATTCCATCAACCATTTCCAAAAAGACATGATATTTAATATTTTATATGTTCGTGTTGTACGGTATCGCCGCGTATATATTTTACAAATTCATCAATTGTTGTAACTCATTTTTAATTAGCAACTTTGAGACATGTTCTACTTAAAAAACTATTTAGTGTACATTCTAGATGTGTTGATATATTTCATAGACAATATAGCATGGCCAAATCTTAATATACTTTATATTATCAAACAAATTTAATTAAATTTATATGGAGCTCAATTCTATAAAACATTCAATTAGCAAAAGGAGCGTGTATGAGCACGCAAAATGTATATATATGATTTTATAAAACAAATTTAATATAAACATTTGTTGTTGAAATAAAATTCAACGAAACTCTATACCATTTGCAAGTTGAAGTTGATCTCTCATTCCCTTTGAACAAGTTGCAGAACAACGCGACATTGACTCACACTTATTTTATTGAATTTGTTTAAACAGTCAATTCCGAAAATATCTCGCTCCTCCCTCCCTCCCGCTCAGCAATCCATCTCGTCTCATCTCTCTAATCTCTATTATAAACAATGTAAATCACTTCCCCGATCAGCCAACCACCACCTCTTCCACGGTGGCTGAAGCCAAACCTCAAATAATTGATAAAGAAGAATATATAATAATGGGTCAGGGCCTCAGCTGCAAGACTACTGAAGAACAGGGGCTGTTTACTGCAGTTCAGATGGGGGATTTGGAGACTGTCAAGGCTGTCTTTGAAAGAAATCCGGCTATTTTCCATCATTCTACTGTCTTTGATCGCAATTCCGCTTTGCATATTGCTGCTGCCGATGCCCAGATTGAGGTGGGATTTTTTTTATTTTTTTAAGGACCTTTTTCTTTTATATATATATATATATGTATATGTGGTTCTTGAAGTTGCGTTTGGTTTCTCTTTCTTAGGTTCTTTCGTTCCTTCTGGAGCAATCGATGCAGCCGGATTTGTTGAATCGGCATAAACAGGTAAATCGTCTTCTGTTTTTGTGTTCGCAAAAATTGGGTGTTTTCTGCTGAAAGTTTCGATTTTTAAGTTACTTCTTGTAAATAATTGATCTTTATTAGTAATTCTTCATGAATTGACTTTATCTTTTGATGGTTGTGATGTATATAGACTCCATTGATGTTGGCCGCAATGCATGGAAACATATCCTGCGTGACAAAGCTGATTGAAGCTGGTGCCAATGTATGCATAATTAATGAGTTTCTCTCTTTTCTTAATCAGTTTGAGATTTTGAGTTATAATCCCCATTTACAAACTTATATAAACATGGATGCTGATTCAGGAATTTGGAGTAATAAGGGTCTTAGATTTTTGTTATGAACTAAATTAATGTTAGTATAATATAAGGCTAATCTTGAGCTTTGGATTCAGATTCTGATGTTTGATTCTGTCAACGGAAGAACTTGTTTGCACTACGCGGCATACTATGGCCACTCAGATTGTCTTCAAGTCATTCTCTCAGCAGCCCGGACCTCTCAGGTGGCGGCCTCATGGTACGCGCTCCATCTTGATTAATTTTGTGATGTGTGATGAGATAACTAGTTCATTTACAATCTCCAAGATGCAAACTGATATATTTATATATGGATGACCCAAAAATACATATCATTAACCCAAAACTGAAGCCTTGGAAACATATTTACAGGGGATATTCTCGTTTTGTGAACGTTAGAGACCGTAAAGGAGCAACATCTTTGCATTTAGCTGCCCGTCATAGACGCCATGAGTGTGTTCACATGCTGTTGGAAAATGGAGCTCTTGTTTGTGCTTCAACTGGTGGATATGGGTAATCTTTGTAGTTGGAATTCCTTAGTATTTTCCTTTGGTGTGTCACGTCTGTGTGAAATGATTTTCTGATTGACATTTCGTATTGTTCAGCTTTCCAGGAAGTACCCCCCTTCATTTGGCTGCAAGAAGCGGCTCTCTTGATTGCATAAGAGAATTGTTGGCTTGGGGTGCAGATCGACTTCAAAGAGATGCGTCAGGGTACTTTTTTCTTCTTTTATAGCCTGATTTCAGTGAATAAATGTTTCTTGGTTGGAAGTTATGTTAATATGAATCAATTATATGCTTTAGAGTGGAGCAAGGTCAATAGTTTAAAAACCACTGTTAAAGTGTTTTAATCTCTTTACAGGCTCATCAGTTTATAGAGTTATTTCACTTGGAAATTTCTTCTGATGAATTTCTAAAATATAATTGATGTGATTCAGGAGAATACCATATACAGTAGCATTAAGAAAACACCATGGAACGTGCGCAGCTCTGCTCAATCCTTCATCTGCAGAGCCTCTTGTCTGGCCGTCATCTTTGAAATTTATAAGCGATCTCAATCACGAAGCAAAAGCTCTCTTAGAATGTGCCCTAATGGAAGCTAACAAGGAGAGGGAGAATGCTATCTTAAAGAGAACAGATTACTCAATGGCGTCTCCATTAGAATCTGACCATGAGAGTGATAACTTATCAGAGGTAATTTTGCTATCCTCTTTTAGATTTCTGTTCTCGTGTGGATTACCATTGTGCTTTTGCACCACTTTGAGAAAATGTCTTCCCCACTTTTGAGCTATCGATGTGTTTTTGATTCAGCATTCCACTAGTTTAGCCTATATATGTGAAATGATTGTGAAGTGGTGCTATGAATTATTCACAAGTCATGATCTTATGCAGGAAAGTGACACAGATCTATGCGGCATATGCTTTGATCAAGCATGCACCATCGAAGTTCAAGAATGTGGACATCTGATGTGTGCACAATGCACGCTCGCCTTGTGCTGCCATAACAAGCCCAATCCAGCAACGTCTTCCCCTTCCATACTGGTTTGCCCGTTTTGCAGGAGCAGCATCGTGAGATTAGTGGTGGCCAAGGCTAAAACAGAGAATGATAGAACACGGGATGTCAGCTTCACGAAGCCTCGGAAATCTTGGAGGTCGCGGAACTCAAGTGGGGGAAGTAGCAGCTTTAAAGGTCTATCAGCAATAGGGTCATTTGGGAGATTGGGGCGTGGTTCGGGAAGGATAGCTGCTGAGAATGAATGGCTCGAGAAGCCGTTGAGCCTCGACCCTTGATCAAGTATTCTTGTGTGATCAGGTGAGATGGCTGCAACCACCTCATTAATTCTTACTAGTCAATCAAGCATTGGATTTGGTGTGCAAGGGCTTTTTTCATCTGAAAAAAAATAAGCAAATCATCAATCAAGTGTGAATTTGCAAGTCTGGTTTGTCGAGTTGAATGTTTGCAGGTGTAGAATGTTGCATACGTTGTTTCCACTCAAACGAGAGGCACAATGCAAACGAGATCCTCTATTCTAAATTGATGTTTCAACTTATATCTAATCGTTGGATTGTTGCCCATCAAGAGATATGTTGTCGTTGTTTTTAGGGAAAGGGATTAGTTACTTTGAAATAGGAGGCAAATTCATTCCATCTTGAGATAAAAAAATTCTTCTTCTTCTTCTTCTTTTTTTTTTTGGAGGGAATTTTTCTTCTTCTTCTTCTTCTTCTTTTGATATTGGGCCAAACTTGTAATATATGAAGCCTTTGAAAGAGTCGAGCCAATGATGAAAGAAATTGACCGCTCTCGTGCTGCGTTGTTTTTTTTAGATCGATGCTATACTGTTGTTAATGTGGACTACTAATTAATGTTTTATTTATTTATTCATCTTTCTTTCAGTAATGACTGGCTTATTCCCCACTTAGTATATAAGGTTGAATAAAACATTGAATTTAGTTTATAATAATGCTATATCTGTTGTAAATATGTGGTTTAATGGACATTACTATATAACTCTTCACATGCTTAACCTTTTGTATTCTATGAGAGTTTTTATATAAAATATAATGTGGAACACTTTTGATGGATGAATAAGAAGATATTTTTCACTCTCTCATTTTTATCTCTTGTTCTCATGTCTCTATTTTACTGATTACAATCCATACAAGATAGTGCTTATTTCACAACACGTTATCATCACGATTATCTAACCGTTTTGAATTGGTGGTATGCCCTAGGAAAGAATCGTGTCTTTCCTGCGAGAATATCACATTCTACATGCTATCCATGGCGACTGACAGTACTTTATGTTTGGTAGATAGTGCCACAACGCACACTATCCTTACGGATAGAAAATATTTTCAAACTCTTACTGAGTGTGTCTACAATTGCACATGACAATATCCCTATTGTCGGTTCAGGAAAAGCTTTATTAGTTCTCCCTATGGGTACAGTTTTAATTATTCCAGATGCGCTTTTATATCCACAATCTAAACGTACCCTTCTTAGTTTTAAGGACATCCGATTGAATGGTTTTCATATTGAAACTGAAACTGAGGGCACTACTGAATTTTTGCTAATGACCCACACTGTTGGATGCCGCAAACAAGTTCTTGAAAAGTTACCTTCTTTCTCATTCGGGTTGTATTATACCTATATTCGACCCAATAATCCTGTTGCGATGAGTATAAAATTTAAAGACCCACAATCTTTTAAATTATGGCATGAGCGATTGGGTCATCCTGGGCAGAATATGATACGTCAGATAATTAATAATTCTATTGGGCATAATATACAGACCAAAAATCTTCCTTTACTCAATGAATATTATTTGTGGTGCATGTGCAAAAGACAAACTTATAGTACGCCCTTCTCGTACTAAAGTTGGACTTGAATGTCCTACTTTTCTAGAAAGAATTCAAGGAGATATTTGTGGACCAATTCATCCAGCATCAGGACCTTTTCGATACTTTATGGTCTTGATTGATGCATCTACTCGATGGACTTATGTGAGTTTGTTGTCTACTCGAAATAATGCTTTTGCTAAACTCTTTGCTAAAATCATCGAGTTACGTGTTCAATTTCCTGATTACCCAATCAAATCCATCCGAATGGACAATGCCGGTGAATTCACATCTAAAAGTTTTGATGAATATTGTATGTCATTGGGTATTAAAGTGGAACATCCTGTTCCTTATGTCCACACTCAAAATGGTATAGCTGAATCATTGATTAAGCGCCTAAAACTTGTAGCTAGACCATTACTACAAAATCCCAACTTATATGATTCCTGTTCGGGACATGCAATTTTGCATGCTGCTATTTTGCTACAAATCCGACCAACTGCATATCATGATTATTCCCCCTTACAACTAGTGCATGGTAAAGAACCAAACTTTTCTCATCTGCGTATTTTTGGTTGTGCGGTTTATGTTCCTATATCACCTCCGCAACGTACTTCTTTGGGCCCACAACGCAAGCTAGGCATTTATGTCGGCTATGAATCTCCATCAATTATCAAGTATCTAGAGCCCATGACCGGGGATCAATTTATTGCTCGGTACGCTGATTGTATTTTTGATGAAGATCATTTCCCGGCATTAGGGGGAGATAACAACCCAAATTCTGTCAAATGTCGAGAAATATCATGGAATGAAAAAAATCTTCATTTTCTGGATCCACGCACAAATCAATCAGAACTAGAAGTTCAAAAGATAATTAACTTGCAATATTTAGCAAGTAATCTGCCAGATGCATTTACTGATCACAAAGGAGTGACCAAATCTCACATACCTGCTATAAATGCTCCACAAAGAATTGAAGTCCCGCATGGACTAATAAATCAACTGATGCTTCTCAACGCCAAAAGCGTGGGAGACCTGTCGGTGCTAAAGATAAAAATCCACGGAAAATGAAATCAAATAAAGAAATAACATCACTCCTAGAAAATCCTGAAAATGATCGTCCTGCAGACGAATTTCTCAGTCTATCTGCATGTGCACCAAATAAACATAATACTGGGATTGCGGAACAACCAAATCATAATAATATGGAAAATGACAAAGATTTAGTTGATGTTAATATTGAAGTTGCCATGAATTTCATAAATACAAGTGAAACTTACAACAGAAATATCACTGTTGTCGACAACATTTTTGCATGTACAATTGCTTGTTCTATTTCATATGATAATCTGGATCCAGAACCGAAAATGATAACAGAGTGCCGGAAGCGCTCTGATTGGGTAAAATGGAGAGAAGCAATTGAGGCTGAGTTTGACTCGTTAAATATAAGAAAAGTTTTTGGTTCTATAACTTGCACACCCAAGAATGTTATCCCAGTAGGATACAAATGGATATTTGTACGAAAAAGAAATGAACATAATAAGGTGGTGAGATATAAAGTGAGGTTAGTTGCTCAAGGGTTTACGCAGAGACTCGGAATTGATTTTGATCAAACATATTCTCCCGTTATGGATGACATTACATTCCGCTACTTAATTTCTCTGGCAGTAACCATAAAGTTAGATATGCAATTAATGGACGTCGTGACTGCATATTTGTATGGGTCATTAGACGCTAATATTAATATGAAAATCCCCGATGGATTTAAAATACCTCAATTAAAGAACAATGAAAATCGCAACATGTACAATATTAAATTAGAAAAGTCGTTATATGGTTTAAAACAGTCGGGAAGAATGTGGTATAATCGACTTAGTGAATACCTCTTCAAGAAAGGATACGTGAACGATGATATATGTCCTTGTGTTTTCATCAAAAAATCACAACATGGTTTTTGTATAATTTCTGTGTATGTTGATGACATAAACATAATTGGAACACGCAAAGATCTTGAAGAAGCCAACTCATGCTTAAAGACGGAGTTTGAAATGAAAGACTTGGGTAAAACTAAGTATTGTCTCGGCTTGCAGATCGAGCATTTTTCTGAAGGAATTTTTATACATCAGTCAACCTATGTGCAAAAGGTCTTAGAAAAATTTTATATGGATAAATCACATCCACTCAGCACACCAATGGTTGTCCGATCACTTAAAGTTGATAAGGACCCTTTTAGACCAAAAAAAGATAATGAAGATATCTTAGGATCAGAAGTTCCTTACTTAAGTGCCATTGGCGCACTACTTTATCTTGCAAATTGTACTAGACCATATATAGCATTTGCAGTTAATTTGCTAGTAAGATTTAGGGCTTCTCCTACAAAAAGACATTGGAATGGTGTTAAACATGTCCTTCGTTATCTTTAAGGTACAAAAGATTTTGGTCTATTTTATGAAAGAAATCAATATGCGACATTGGTGGGCTACTCGGATGTCGGTTATTTATATGATCCCCATAATGCTAGATCTCAGACTGGTTATATTTTTCTCTGTGGTGGTACTGCTATTTCTTGACGGTCTATTAAACAGACTATGGTTACTACATCTTCAAACCACTCAGAGATTATTGCATTATATTAAACTGCAAAAGAATGTGTATGGTTAAGGTCCTTGATACAACATATTCGCGGATCATGTGGTCTTACAACAAATAAATCACCCACCATCCTTTATGAGGACAATGCCGCATGTGTTACACAAATAAGTACTGGGTTCGTTAAAGGAAATTTAACGAAACATATATTACCTAAATTCTTTTACCTGCATGAGCTCCAGAAGAGCGGTGAAATTATTGTACAGAAAGTACGTTTTAGTGATAATCTCGCAGATTTATTCACTAAATCTTTTCCTACTTCTACATTTGAGAAATATGTTCATAATATTTGAATGCGTAGACTTGGAAGATTGTTATCTTCAGGGGGAGCGACAATTTCAAAAATCATCCCTGAAGCTTAGGCCCTGAAGGTTTGCATAATGCCCTGAAGGCTAAATAACTGTACTCTTTTTCGCTTCACTAAGTTTTTCCCCTTTGGGTTTTCTTAGTTAAGGTTTTTTTAATGAGGCAGTTGATGCAACACATAAATAAGTGTATGTCATTTACTCTTGTCTCGTCTGGTTTTTTCCCATAGGGTTTTTCCGACGAGAATATTTTAATAATGCATGAACATCACACAGTAATGTCCAAGGGGAGTGATAAATTAAATGACATTCCTATTTCTAATTCAGTTATATACATTTAGTGTAAGATATATTAGCTAGAAATTAATCATTCCTTGCGAAATGATAAAAATAACATTAATTATCGATATTATGCAAATTTTGGTAGTTAACAAAAGTTTAATACGCGTATTTGATAATCTTTAGATTTTAAATTGAAAAAAAAAAGGATGTTAAAGTCACAACTAAATTCGAAATAAACGACATTAGGTTTTTATTTCCAAAACCTCCCCTTTCATATTCATCCTATAAAAGAAAAGAAAAAAACCATGTTTACTATATGTATAAATGGATTATTATTCATGAAATGATAAAAATAACTTTAATGATTAATATCGTGCAATTTTTGGTAGTTGACAAAAGTTTATGTTATATTACAAAGTGTAATATTTGGCAAACTTCGGAAAATATATACCCACTAATAAATAATGATCATAGTTCAAGTGACAAATCTTTTTATTATTATAATTTTCTCTCTCTATATATATAATATATAGTGTTCCAGATAATTAGTTTCATTCAAAGTCTTACTCTTATGTTTAACTCAAAATACATTTCAAAAGAAAGAAAGAAAGAAAGAAAGAAAAAGGCTCAACTAAAAATATTAAAAGTTAAACATGTTAATAAAACCAAACCAAACCAACCCTTCTTGATTTGAAAAGACCAAACCAACCCTTCAAAACAGTTTCGGACAAAATTGTTAATTAACTAATTAATTAATTAAACTAATTTATGTTAAGTAAAAAAAAAAAACCCACAAAGTTTCACTCAAAAGTCAATACTTTTGACTCCAAGAAAAAGGCAATTTTAATTTGGTTGAAGAATTTGAGATCATTCCAAGAATCTTACTTCAGTCGGTCTCACAATTTCCAACTTCCACCGACGAAATTACTCCCCAACTTTGATATTCGCCGGAAAAAATTATAACCTCCGTCGGAATTACCGAATGGCGGCGCTTCTGAGCCGCCCACCTCGTCCGGTTGAAGATTTTCATTCTGGGTTGGCTTTCCGGAATGGGTTTCATCGGCCGATGAGCTCTGTAATGCCGGAGATTGAAGTGGGCGGCGGCGACACGGTGCATGTGGCGGTGGGCAAGTCGGTGGAGAAGACGGCGGCGTTGCTGCTGTGGACTTTCAGTATGTTTCCGGGGCAGGAAATTTGTTTGATTCATGTGCATCGACCATCGCCGCTCATTCCGACTCTGTGTAAGCTCATTACCACGCAGATTATTTCATTATTGGAAGAGTTATTTGTTTATATGTTAATATACCAGTATATTCTACTGTCAGAAAATGATGCTGATATTGCTTTATTGTTTGTCTAAAACCTGTTATTGCAATACACGCTCAACAGTTTGATGATAAGTATATGTTGGCAATTCTTAAGTAAAAACAAACGAAATTAATGGATTTTCGCTTGACGCTTTATAGAGTATAGTTTAATTATTGAGATATGGACTTGTGTTCATCAGACTTCAGACTTTTTCATTAAAGATGGAGAAATGATTAAATGATATGATTTACTCGAGCAAATGTTTTCTGATCTTATTTGTTTCTGTTGTCTTGTTATTATTTGTTTATCTTGTTGCTTAAATGTCTTGCAGTGGGCAAACTACCAGCTAGTCGGGCAAGTCCTGAAATTGTAGCAGCATTTAGAAATGAGGAGAGAGAGGAGACGACGAAACTCTTATCCACTTACTTAATGACTTGCAGCAGATCAAGGGTATGTTCCATCTGAAATATTTATATATCCAACCATGCATTACTTTTCTATATCTTAAGCCTTGTTTATCTTCATTGGATTATGGTGGATTGTATCCAATATATGCATACTTTGGGGTGCGTGTCTAAGTTTCATCTCATTTTAGCCCTATATGGTAGCCTTCTTTTTTCTCTCCCCTTTAAATTCAAGTTCAGTGGCTTCCGTGAATTACAATTGATTTTAGTGGAATGAATTGGATTAAATTCTGTGAAATGCAATTCTTTCTACTTCTTCTGCTTGAAGTTTGGTTGAGTTTCCCTATGTGATAACTTGGTTTTAAATGAGCTGCTAAATAATATATTCTCTTAGATATTCTGTAACTATTAAGCTACACTTAAGACCCCCTGTAAGAATCATTTCTTTCAATGTGATACTCAGCAAATACTCCAAGAAGAAAACGTATTTTGGGTTCGGCTTGAACACTGGAATACCATCTCTCTATTATTTGATTAGATTAAGGGTAAAGATTGGCTTCTCTGAATCAACTGATTATTTTCCATTTAATTTCATGCTCTTTTCTTAGCCTTGGCCTATTTGTTGAATCTGATTGGTTTTTCGGCATCTGGGAAAGCTTGGAAGTAGAATTGAAGAATCTTTTCAAAAGGGCGATCTTACAGATATTTACTTCAAGATTACTTCTATTTTCAGAAACTTCCTGAAAGATATAAATTTACTGCTCCAGAATTCAAATGTTAATAAATGATTGTGATGGAAGCCTGCTTATATAGCTAGCACTTTTACCATCCCTAGATACTGGGTCATACAGCACTTTCTAACCAAGGTAATAGGAATCACAGACTCGCATCATATTAATTTGTACTTCAGCTTCAGCCTGTCACCTTCTCCTATTAGACCATGGGATAACCCTTATTTCTATTACAGTAATTGTTTTCGCCTAAGCTGAATTGAATGGAGTCTCATGGTGAAATTCGATATGTTGCAGGTTAAAGCAAGCATCATTATTTCTGAAGCTGATGAAGTTCAAAAGGGAATTTTGAATTTAGTAAATCTACACTTTATAAGGAAACTTGTTGTTGGAGCAATCCCAGAGTATGTTTCCCTTTCTCCTTAGTTGATAGTGGTCTACTGGGTTATGAGCTCATTTATGCACTCTGGGGTTTGAAGTCCTGAATGTGTTCATCGATTATATTTTGACTTCTTGAAATCATTCCTTGAGTGATTTTCAGTTCATATTCTGGAAATTCTTTTTCTGTGTTTTTGAAGATTGAAAGGGCTCTTTTTAAAAATAAATAATTAAAAAGGGTTTCTGTTTAACCTTGGCAAAGAACTTTACATTTTGGGGTTTAATCGTCACTGATCACTTTTGCAATCTGTTTTTATTTTGTATTTGTTGATCTCAATTCTCACATATCCAAATACCTTTTAGTTGGACAAGTATAAATAAGTTGGGCTTGTGTTAAAAGTATCATGACTTGCATTATTTTATTGTAAAGAGTTATGTTCTGAATTAAGAATCTAAAGCTCCCTTGATTCAATGTATTCATTCTCAGTTCTTGAAAGTCAGGTCATCACCATAGAATTTTAGTTCTTGCATTTTCATGCTCCCGAATGGATTTAGAAAGTTCTATTCCTTCCCTTTTCATGGAGATGAACAGTTAACATCTCATTGACCCTTTCTTCTCTATTCCATTGTTGCAAAAACTAGACAGCTCTTATGTTTCTTGGTCTATCTTGGATACTGATAACTGCCTATATTACCTTAGTTATGTTCTTGTATTTGTGCTCCAGTAAAATTTTGTTTCTGATTTCTTCAGGTTAATTGTGAACACTCCTACTTTTACCCATTTTGTTTGTAAAAAGATGTTCTATACCTCTTTCCAAAAGGAAAAAAAAAGGTTTCAGACCCAATTTGGTCATATCTACTGTTACTGCACTTGATTTTTGACCTAAGTCAGTGTGGAACATGACACGATACCGAGTTAACTTTTGCCTTTCCTGACAGTTAGTAAGAGCAGTAATGTATTTTTGCTCAAATTTCTCCTGTGAACAGCTGGGTTTAATACTTGTTTCAGTGTCTCATAAGGGTAAAAGTCCCATGTGCCCAAAATTCATTTTTCTCACAGTTATGCCTATTATTTGACCCAGTTTCATGAAAGGGAAAAAGAGCTCCTGCAAGGCCTGCCGTGTTTCAAAACAAGCTCCTCCTTATTGTAAAATGTGGTTTGTTAACAAAGGAAAGCTGATCTGGACAAGACAAGCTCCTGCAAGCTTAAGCATTCATCCACCCAGCTGCCAATTAGCTACATCGCTTGCAGACAATTTCAGATCTTGCTCCTTAAACTCTGTCCAGAATGAGGTTATTTTTTGTCATGAAGTCTCTTGTTCTGGTTCTGATAGGAAATTATGCTGACATGGGGACAATATTATGTACAGGCAGAATGTGTGAAAAACTCATTTGATACGCTGCATAGCCATAGCATATCTTCCTCAACAAGCCTGAGCTCCTGCACTGGAAGTGCCACTTTGACGGAACCAAGGGAATCTTCTACTTTAAGTGCAAAGTTTGAAGAAGAGCGCTTGTGTATTCAGGTTGCAGAATTACATGGTGAAGTTGATGTTTCAAGAGATGAAGCAAATCTAGAGCTCCTGGAGCAAAAGAAAGTTGAAGTTGAGGCTCTAGAAGTGATTACTAAGGTGATACTTAAGTCGCTAAACTTCATTCTCGCAGTGCCCTATCATAAGAATTTTCATTATAGTAGGCGGTACGGTAGGTTTTTAATGTCAAGTCTTATGTTGTCTGGGTCCTCAGAAAGTATTGATAACTTGAAACTGAATTGATATAGTTCTAAGATGTATCTTGGTCATCTATATAATACTGGAAAATCATTCTATATAATCTCTTAGGTTAAAGCTTTGGAAAGTGCTCATTCTCATGAAGTGAAACTTCGAATGGATGCTGAAGATGCACTTAGAATTACAATTCAAGAACAAGAAAAACTATTTGAAGAAAGACAGAGAATAACTCAAGAGCTACAGAAGACCATGCGGAATATAGCTGTCCTGGATAGTCGTGCACATGAAGCAAACCGCAGACGTGAAGAAGTTGCTGAGGAAATGAAGCTTATTCAGGCTTCCATTGCTACTCTGCGGAAGGAGAGGCAGAGACTTCAGAGGCAGAATATTGAAGCCACAAGATGGCTTCATAGGTGGAGAAGTCATGAACAATGCGAAGATGCAAATCAGAATGAATTTATTGGTTTGGTAGATGTTTATGAAGTGCCAGAATTCTCATTGTGGGATCTGGAGGCCGCTACTTGCTGTTTCTCTGAGAATTTCAGCATTGGTCGAGGAGGGTATGGCACTGTGTACAAAGGGGAAATATTGGACAAGACTATTGCTGTCAAGAAGCTTCATTTTTACAATATGCAGAGGCAACTAGAATTCCACAGAGAGGTAAATCCTCATGTCCTCTCCAACCACCCGTCACCCTTCCAATCTGTTTTTTTTTTTTTTTTTTTTCTTTTCTTTTTTTCCTTTCTACATGCTAATACTCTTTATCCTTTGAATGCGAAGGTTCTTTGTCCAGGCAGACTATGCCATCCTCATCTTGTGGAATTAATTGGAGTATGTCGAGAGTCCTGGTTGCTCGTATATGAGTATTTGCCTGGTGGTAGCCTTCGAGAACACCTTTTTGACAACAACATTCATGCCCTCACCTGGAAGATCAGAGCACAATTTGTGGCTGATATTGCAAGTGGCCTTCTGTTCTTGCATTCAAGACCTAAAAAGATCATACATGGAAACTTGAAGCCTGAGAATATCCTCCTAGATTCTCAAAACAGATGCAAAATAAGTGATTATGTGGATCATATGCTTACAGCTGGCCAAGCTGTCCGCTGCCCTAGTTTTCGTGGTGGTTCTGGATCCAGTGGAGTTTGTTTATATACAGATCCTGAATGTCATAGAACTGGGGCACTAACCAATAAGTCGGACATATATTCATTTGGGGTGATCACACTTCAGCTAGTCACAGGAAAAACTCATGGAGGTTTAGTTGGAGAGGTACGTAGGGCAGTATTGAGAGGCAAAGTAGCATCTATCTTGGATGTTTCTGCTGGAGAGTGGTCGACATATGTGGCGCGAAGGCTGGTGGAGCTGGGAATGCAATGCTGTGAGTTGAATGGTAGGGATAGACCAGAGCTTACGCCCTTGCTTGTTAAAGAGCTGCAGTGTATGCCTTTCTTGGAAGAGCAGACAGTACCATCCTTTTTCTTATGCCCAATTCTTCGTGTAAGTATAGCAATCTTCAAAGGCCAAAGTAAAATCATCTCATTGCCTTCTCTTTTTGCTCATATTACATCGGTCTCGTTTCAGGAAATAATGCATGACCCTCAGGTGGCAGCAGATGGGTTCACCTATGAGGGAGAGGCGATACACGAGTGGCTGGGAAATGAGCGTGATTCTTCTCCCATGACAAATGCCAAGTTAAGTGACTTAAATCTAACTCCCAATTATTCCCTTAAGCTAGCTATTCAAGATTGGATTGCAAATCTAAAAATAACCTCTTAGATAAATGGAAAGAATCCATGTTACTTAGCATGTAAATAATGTTTAGATTGTCACAATTCACAAGTGAATACAAAGTTCTGTTTTTTTTTTTTCATTCTCCTGTTGTTCTACTTGGTTCCTGTATATGAAACTTGTTTCTTTGAACAATGTCTGAAATGCTGATTCGCAGTCATGTTCAATCTTAGGCATCGCTAAGTCAGTAAGACATTACAGATGGAATTTTGGCAATTGCAAGGAAATACACTAATAGTGCACTTTGGCTTTATTGAACATCAGTACATCACAATTCACAAGCGTAGAGGATTACACCGATACTCATTTGATTTACCAGAAGTAAACTCTGCTTCTTGCAGCAGTGATCAGGCGAAAAATTGACAGCAGTGGACAAGGAATCCACAGCCTTTTATTCCAGTTCTCAATTGGCGTGACCCGAAAGCAGTGACATAGCCGATTGATGCTTGGAATATGCGAAAGGATGATGATCTTCGATCGATGTTTTTGACCTAGACTCACATTTCCGGTCACCCAGTAGGGCCCTTTTCTCCCCTGTGCAGTTCCTGCTTCCTTCATACGGTTCCCTCTCAAGAACAATACCCTCTCTCGGAGCCAGATTCTCTTTGGAATCAACACGAGTGCCTGAGTTCTCCATCTTCGTTATGATAGGCTCTGTTTCTGGTTTGGTGAGATGTTCTTGATTGGTGTGGTGAGTGAAGTCGGAATTGCATCGGTCGAATGATTTAACCGGTGACGATTCTTGATCCGATGAAGTCCTGAGGCAGAAGCTACCAAATCCTTGAATCCCTCTTGAAACTTTCCTGGCCTTATCTCTTTCTTCTTTGAGAAGAGGGCCTTTCACAAGCAGCTTCAATACTCTTTCTGATTTCTTCCTCACATTCAGACCCCAGTTAAATCTGAAAATGGACAAGAAACACTAACGTTCAGAAAGTATGGTTGTGTGTGTATCTTTGAAATATGGAATGGAATAATACCCTCTGTCATCAATATGCTGAAAGTTTTCCATTTGAGTGATGACATCTCTGTCACCTTCAAACTCCTCTGCAACTCTCTCAGGCCCATGAGTCAACAAGTGTTCCAACACTATCAGAGCCTTGTACGACGCCCTCCAATTTCTCCTCTCAAATCTCACTAATCTACAACACTTGATCAAAATAGATTATATGATATCAGGCAAAAGAGATCTAAATCATTCTTCAATTATTTGAAATCAAGTTAAAACACCTTTTGTGGAGAATCTCCACGATTCTAAAATAATCATCCACTTCAAAAGCTGCCTTCGATATCATCTTCAGCGTTCGAGCATCCGGCCCTTCTGGATTCCCATTTGTAGCCTCTTCTACCATTCTTCAACAGAAAAAAAAAATAATTATTATTTATTTTTTTATTAAAAAAATGAAGAAGAAAAAGAAAAAGAAAGATAAAATGGAAGCTCACAAACATGAACGTGTGTAGAAACAAACTTACAATTGTGCAGGTGTGACGTCGGTGAGAGCCAATCTTGCAGTTTTGATCTTCTCTTTGAAGAAGAAAGAAGCCTGCTTCTTCAATTCATGGAAAATAGGTCCGTTCATACTGTCACTGCTGCTGCTGCTGTTCCCGCCAAGAATCGACATCTTTCTTGATCGGACAAAACCCCTTTTGATTCCTACGAGATTCTTGATTTTTTACCAAGATTTAGCCGCCGTTGCATATGAAAGAGGAGTGAGAGAGAGAGGAAATGAAAAAATGATTTAGGAAGACAATTTCAAAGCAGCAATTTGCAATTAGTAGTTAGCTAGTAATAGTAATCATACATATTTTTTTGGGAGTTTTGTATTTTGTCTGAGATGGAGTTGGTCGGACTTTACGAGTTGATGAAAATGAAGTTCTATAATCTATAATAATAATAATAATGGCTCATGTGGAAAGATGAGATTTTGAATTCAATGCTGATGAGAAATCAGTATTCAAAATTTTATAAAAATAATATTATTATTTTTATGCATGTGTCACCATCTCAATTCTCAAGAGAGTAGTAGCAGTTCGGCTTTCACGTTTGAAATTTGAATATTTCCTCTTTCCTGGACACCTATGTCTATGTGGAGTTTTATTTTTATTTTTAAAAATAATACGTTGGCTTTCAATTTTCGATTTTCTTTTTAACAGAAAGTTGTATTTTCCATAATAAAATGTAAAGTGAAGAATTATATTTATTTTGCACTACTGCATACAATAATATAATCTTATCCCAATAGAATACAATCTTTCAAAGGAAAGAGTTACAGATCTTGATTTGAACAATGAATGTCAGCACTTCCAAAGGAAATAAATTATTATAAAAATAAATAGATCACTTCCCCTATCCTCCCTTCATTAGAAAAAAGTCCTAGTGGTTCAGTGGTTGGAAGTTTATACTAGAGAGAAAAATTATTGATATAAGGTTAATAAATACTAGCTAACCATAACTATTCTACGCCTAATAACAAATTAATACTCTATATATTAAAGCATTGTCTACCATGCAGACGTCACTATCGGTGCGCCTAATTTTATAGTGCTAACTAACATTACGTACCCACAACCCACAAGTTAAATATTTTAGCAAAAAAAAGAAAATTAAATATTTTTGTGTCCTTTTCTTCTCTTCAAGAATTTCACAACTCTTTTTTATCAATAAAAAGATAAAAAATAAAAACCAGAAAATCAAGAGAAAGTACTGGAGAGGACCAAACGACCATTAGCAATTATTTTATTTCCCTCCAAAGCTGTAAAAAAATGCGTTAGCTGGAGGGGTGACGAATGGTCATGGTTGAACTAATTTTGAAAGTTTAAAAAGCTAATTAGATCAATAATTCAACTAGAGTTCTACTAGAGCTCCATCATATAATTTGGGGGTCTTGGGTGACCATTTTCCCTAGTATTTATTTGATGAAGGTTTTGTGGGAGGAATTCAAAGTTGGGGTTTTTGTTCATAATTTGGACTTTTAACCAAATATACAAAAATCTTAATTAATTTAGTCCGAGTACATCAAATTAAACCCATTTCTAATTTAAAATCAAATAAGTTATTGTTGTGAACCTAGATCGCAAGATGGAAGGAAATGAATTAATTGTTGGAGAAGAAGTCGCCAAGACTCCATATTTAGGGATGATGAATGGATTGAAGTAAAAGGGGAAAGTAATGATGGATGTCTGATCCTTAATCCTCATCAACGGTTGAGATCTGCTCTAGTAATACAGATCATCTTTAGTTTTATTTCATTTCCTTGCTGGGCCTAAGCATTTGTCCTTTTAATTTAATTTCTTACGGCCCACTTCACTAAGCCCACTTTTTGTTTTATAAAATCCCTATTGTCGAAAATTTGCACCTAGTTTCCCTTTTCTCTCGTCTTCTCCCCCTAAGGGCTCGTTAGGTCGGGAAAGTAAAATTGTCTAAATGTATGATTTCTAGGAATGTGACTTTAAAGAAAATGAATGTTATAAATTATTTATTATGTGTTTGGAATATGATAAGGAAATTATCACAATTCTCATATTAGTATTCTTTGATCAAATTAATCAAGTAAGATTATTAAGATAATTTAAAAATATTGTAGACTTAGCCCTTGTTTACTTCGAGTATAGACTAATAAATGGATAGATTAATTTCAGGATTAATTGTGTGATATGATATTTTTGATATTTAATCCAATGTTTGGTCCAATGTTTATTTGGTAGGATAAAAATATCTTGTATATATATATTTACTAAAATACCCCTATACTAGTTATTTGAAACAAAACAAATTAAAATAATTAAGCATTGGATCAATTAAGATAATATCAAATTTAATCTCTCTCGTTAATCGTTCCTAAAAAAAACACAAAAATCTCCTCCTCCTTTCTCTCTCCCATCAACTCGCCTATTCTTCTCTCTCTACTCTCTCTCTCTCTTTCTCTCTCTCTCTCTCTATCGAGGATTTTTGATCATTGCCACTGCTATCTTCATCCATCGGCTCAACTTTAATGTCGTCTCCCGGCTAATGCAGCTGCAAATCCATCTCGTGCTCTACCGACCTACCCTCCCGCGTTTCATACCTATCGGCACGTCGAACAATCTCACGCTTATCTCCTCCACCGCCAATCTCATGTTGATGTCTTCCACGCTGCTCTCCGTCGTGAAAACGGTCGTGGCCTGCATCTCCTCGCATAATCTCATCATGGGAATCAGATCTAATGGCTTCATGGTGTTCTCTGCTGATCGACTCCGTCATGCCGCCGCTGAAATTGCGTGCCCTCGCTGGGGAATTTGAGGAAGAAATCATCTGCCCTTCGCCGTAATGTTTTGATAGACTGGAATTGTTGCAGAATGGAGTGAGGGTACAGTGGAAATATGGAAGGATAAGAATTATCAGAGGGTAGGGGGTGGGATAGGTATCCTTCAATTTATCACATATTTTGAGTTAATCACGGGCTTGGAGTTATCCTGTAAATTCATATACCACAAAGTAAACAAAGGATATGATTGAATAATTGATGGATATCAATCCTTATCCTACGAAGTAAACAAGCCCTTATAGTCTATGATTTTGATCATCATTCCCTTCCCTAATTCAAAAAAATAAATGTTTGACAATTAAGAAAATAAATAAATAAAGATAAATTAATTATTATATATGTTGAATAAATACAAACATACACAAACCATTGACTATTAAAAAAAACAATTGCATTAATTTACAAAAGTATTATTATTATTATTATTATTATTATTATTATTATTATTATTTGGTCGAAATCATTCAAAAATAAATTGTTACTAATGTCGAATTTTGTTGTTGATTCTGAAGTCAAGTTGCTCATTGTAGTGGCTATTTTTCGTCAGCCCATTATGCTGGTCCTTGAGGATTAAACGTTGTCGTTTAACCGAGTAACCTCATAAAGATCGGGTATTTTGAATTAAAATTGAATTAGCCGTCCGCATTACCTGGAAGGGTTGACGTGATCAAACGAATGAGATCATGCCTCAACCGCTCCCATAATTTACGCGAACCCTAACGTTGTCTCTCTCTATAAAAGGAGACTTCCCTCCTCATTTGAGAGGTACGCTAAAATACCCACAAGCTTCACATCACACCCTAAGAATACTGAGCTCACGATTTTTTAAGTTAATTCCACTCCTGCGATTCAATATCCGGCCTTCTTTCTTACATTCTTCCAGGATCGAACGACATTTTCCTTGATTTCTAGTCACGTTCTGGATAAAGATTATCGTCATTAAGCACTTTAATTATTTAATTATTCCGTATTTTATTTCTTTCTACACTTCTTCTTTTCCTGACTTGAGCGTCGGAGGCCCAACGATCGTCAACCCCCCCGACGGTCTTTGACTCTTACGGTATTTTCTGTTTTTGTTTCACAAATTGGCCGCTGCTCCGGACTGAATCAATTAATTGCAGATTTCCGGATCTACACTCATTATTTTGAGTTTGTCATTTTTCCACCACCAATTACAAAAAAAAATTAAGATTAAAATATATTTTCAAAATTTTTAATTTTTTTATTAAAAAACTATAAATACAATTTTAATAATAATTTATATAAATAATAAAAATAATGGATGAAAAATCCGAAAAATAAAAATAGTCTAACACAAGATTCCTAAAGGCAAGTAATCAAAATACCTACTTCAAGTAGGCATTCAAAATCCACCAGGTCGATTGTGTGAATTTTAAATATATATATATATATATATATATATATATATATATATATATATATTCAGAATCCAAGAAAGCTGTATTAGTTTTCTTGTTTTGAAAATTTTTATTATTTTTCAAAATTCTAAAAAATTGAACCAAATACATAAATTTAAAAATAAAGAATCAGATTACTTTCCAATGCGCGATTCATTATCAACCAGACGAGGCCTAAATTCTTCTCAAACTTTCCCCATTTTTATTCTTTAAATATCAGCAAGATAAAAACTTTCCTTATTATTATTCTATATATATTTCAGAAAAATACAAGAAAATTAAAAAAAAATCAGAAAATTCTGAGATCACAACAGTTGTTAATACGATTTTAACAAATATGAAATTTGAATTAATTAGACTTTACCAAATTAACTGCAAGTAAAAGTCAATTATCCTTAGGTTTTGTGAGAAAACCGCCACGGTCAAGTGAGCGGCCGATATGATAATGAATTTGTTCTTGATTGTACATAATTTTGGTATTGCTAATGATATATATGTGAGTAGGGATGTCAATTTAGTCCGAAATTGATGGGTTGGCCCGAATAGATCGAGAAAAATATAGGGTTATGGCCGAAAAATTTTGGCCTGAAAAAAAAAATTAACTGAACGGGTCAGACTGGTCGGGCTAGCGGGCCAAACGGGCTGGCCTAGCAGCCTTCGTTGTTTTGGTCATAATTTTTTCTAGAAAACTCCGATTCACAAATGGTCGAAAGCGTTGGAAAGCTAACTCAATTATCTTTCCATCCGTATATTATGCATTTATAGATTCCAAGTATGCTAAAAGTTATGAATTTTTAAAGTTACAACTAATAGTAAATGAGTTTTATTCAATGATGCAATTTTTCATTAAATGTTATATTTTCATTTATGACATATATTATTGCATTTATCAATGTTATAACTTATAAGTGCTTAGTATGATGTATAAAATATGTTGTTTGTTCGTTTGTTGCTTTTTGAATGTCAAAAACTTTCACTTTAATTTTTTTTATTATTTTATTTTATTTTATTTTTGTTAAGAAAATTATCTTTCACTCGTTATCCATCTATTATTATATAGTATTGATGTTTTAAAGTATTAAAACTATATTATTTATCATATTTTCAATAATTTAATTTTATATACATTCTAATGTTATCGTTTGTTTATTGTATGAGAAAGAATACAAAAATAAATGAAATAAATAATCAAGACTTTAAAAATGAAATATGAACATGAAGTTGAAAGATCTTCAAATATTATTGTTGAAATAGAAGAAGATTGTATTTTCAATTAGTTCGGAGATTGAGCTATAATTATATTTATGATTAATTAGTTTGAAATTATTATTTTTGAAAGAACAAATTATGATTGAAAATTATTGTAATTTATCATTTCATATACCGTTGATTTCTTTATTTGATGCACTATGATGTTAATGAAATTTTATATTCGCCATATTTTTTTCATTTTATGTTATTTTTCGTGTATTTATTTATTTTAAGAGTAAGAGATGGTGATCATTTTTTAGAATTATCAAAATATAATTTATACATGTGAAAAAAATTCGTTAGCATGTTGGCCTGACAGGCTAGCCCGAAAACCGAAGGGTTAGGGTTAGGGTCAAGAATTTTTGACCCGAAAAAAATTTTAACCGATTCGGCCCGAACCGAATTGGTCCGAAACTGAACGGATTAGCCCGATTGACATCCCTATATGTGAGTAACCTTGCTCATTGATTTGAGATTTGAGCAAAATATTTGAAGAAGTTGAACTTAGCAATCAAGTTTTTTGTTTATCCAATGAATTGGGGTCAAGTTGTAGGATTAATAACTTTGTCCACCATACCACATGAATGTTCAAAACTCTTGCAATTATTATAAGAGGCATACTTGTGTGGGACCGTTTAACGGATCTTTTTCGTTAGAGAAATCTCTATTTAACCCATGAGTGGCCTTCCCTTTTTTATTTTACTTTTTTAATGATCCTCTCCCCCTCTTTTCTTTTTCTTTTTAGTTGTTTTAACTTTTAATTTTGTTATTTTTTATAAATATATATTTAATTTTTTTGAATTAATTTAAAAGTACACATTATGATTAATGTAGAAAATAATTCATTTATTTTTTTCTTAGCATGTGAAAACATTTCATAGTTGATGATACTTCAATTCATATTAAGTGATACTTCGACACATTATTAGTGATACTTTACCTCATACATAGTAATACATGATGTCTAGAGAATCAACAAACATTTAAAAAAAAAAAGATAAATGAATCAACTAAATTAAAATCTCACATTATAATTTTTTTGAATTAATTCAAAAGTTCACATTATGATTTATGTAGAAAATAACTCATTTATTTGTTTAAATTAATTTAAAAGTCCACATTATGATTTATGGAAAAAATAATTCATTTATTTATTTTTTCTTAGCATGTGAAAACATTTCATAATTGATCATACTTCAATTCATATTAAGTGATACTTTGACACATAATTAGTGATACTTTACTTCATACATAGTGATACATGTTGTCTAGAGAATCAACAAGCATTAAAAAAACATAAATGAATCAGCTAAATTAAAATCTAACATTATGATTTAAGTAGAAAAATAATTCATTTATTTTCTTCTTAGCATGTGAAAATACTCCATAGTTGATGATACTTTAATTCATATTAAGTGGTATTTTGACATATAATTAGTAATACTTTATTTCATACATAGTGATACTTTACTTTATACCTAATGATACTCACCGGACTCGTGGGCTGACCGTTTTTGCGGATTTAGATTATTTTTTGGGCAGATTTGAGTTCTATTTGACCCTTCTAATATAAAAGACCCGTTAGACGGTCTTATACAATTTTTTTATCTTACTAGAATTGTTTTTCGATTTTGCCGCTTCCTGGAATATTCAAGGGGCTTTATATGATAATCTTATTAATATATGTTAGTCGATGTTTCAATTTCTTTCATCTTTTTAGTTATAAAACAATTATGAAAGTTATAGTGAAGAAGGGGCTATACTAGGTTTTTAAACATCGAGATTAAGGAACAAAAATGTCATATTATATAATATTATTTATATTTTATATAACATTTAGGGGTTATAAAGAGAAAACAGGATTTCACGTAGAATTTCCCATATTTAGAATCTTTTCTCTTCATCACTGCAACACCCACATATTTTCATTTTGCACTCCTCTAGGCTCCAGTTGATTTATTTATTAGGGTATCAATTAGCATCCCAGTACACCTAGTGCACCAATCATTGATTTTCTATTTTTCTTAAAAAAAATATATATGTAATTATGAAAAAAAAAAGTAAATATTTGACTTTTCAACCTAGTCAAACTCAAACTAGATATGATCCATTACTCTAATTATAATTTAGCAAAAAAATAATCAAACTCACTATTTTTAAAGAAATATCTAATGTAAAAATATGCGTGTGTGTGTATATAAAGTTTGACTGATCACCATAGTCAAACTAGGCACGATCCATCTTTTATCAGCTGAATTGATCGTAGTCAATTTGTTTTAATTTTGCGTCAAAGAAACCTGTCAAGATTCAATTGAAAATCGACCTTATTTAATCATATAATTCAGACAAAATGTGGTCCTGGATATTTTGCATCTTTGAAGCGGCTACTAGGGTAAACAAGTTTTTTTCCTATATTTTTTTTCTAAACTATGAATTTGTATCCATAACTATCATAACCAAAATGTGAGAAAGACACATATTTAAGAAGTTTACTGACGTTGTGTTAGCTACATTCAGAATTGTCTTAAATATTTACAGGTCATATGCTAATTATAAAAATTGAGGCCCTATTATTAAAAAAAAAAAATATTTAGTTTTAATTTTAGTAATAAATTTTTAAATATTAGCATATTACAATTATATTTTGACACAAAAAATTCAAAATACTTTATTAATATTGTTAATAACATCCAAATACAACCTCAAATTAATATAAACAAAAAGAGAGTGTTATGTCGGCCACCTTTTTTAAACCAAGAGAAAGAGATGAATCATATATATATATATATATATATATATATGTATGTATACACGGACTTAAGAAAAAGGGCCCCTATAAATGGAGAGATCCTCTACTAGTGCTCACTTTGAACACCCTCATAGACGGCCTTAGCTACATCTACGTACCATAAATGGATGGTATATTATTATGTCCTGATAACAAATTACAAGTTACAAGTAGGGTAATGACTAGATTTGTATAACCTCCAACCCTATCAAATTAGGATTAGGAATTAAGCTCAAAAAAAAAAAAAAAAAAAAACTCAGTTCAAACATAACATATATAACATGGAAGGAATATATAGTTAGACCTTGTGCAAGTTGGCGTCATGATTCTTCAAATTAAGCATCTCTAGAATGACTGTAAGTTTATAGTACAAATTGGACGAATATCATAGAAATGTGGAAAAACATTTGAGAATTTTAAATCTTGTAATTTGAGTTGCTGAGAAATACAATTATGTACTGCAGTCTGCGAATTAATAACTGACATGGGAACTAGTATGGGAGCTCAAATGCTGTACAATCATTTTTATTTTATTTTTTGTCAATTTTGAACATGGACATTGACCACACTACTACACTACTATACTAATATAATATAAAGAATCATATGATCATGACATATGAATTTCACAATTTAAGTAGTAATATTCAAAACATTCTCGATGACATGCTCCCTCAAAAATATTGCATGGAGGTCCAAGAACGTGTCAGCAATGCAATAATTAAATTCATCCATACTTACTGACTATATATATGTGTGTGATATTATATAAGGTAAATTAGTCCGATCTTCCAATATTTTAATAAAAATATTCTGACCTTTAAATATTTAGAGTTTAGTATCCGATCTTGTAATTTTTTTTTATCAAATTTATCTTAAAGTCAATTTTCCGGTATCCTATTGTCTACGTGGATCGCTGGAAATCTGTGGTGATTTTTTTATAATGGCACAATAAATAGAAGAATTAAAAATGTAAATTTAAATCATAAAATAATGTGTTCACGAATAGAAATAAAAATAGGAACATTCTCAATTTTAACTCTACCTAGTCATCCATCTTTAAAGATTAAATCATCTCCTAACATTAGGACGCATTATTTAGAATTTAGAAGTGGAATTTAGTTGTGATCATGACCATTATTGATTGAAAATTAAATAAAAAATATTTCCTATTTAATTTTTTTAAAATAATAATATTGACAAGAATATGAAAATATTCAATAAACAAATATGTTGAAATATTCTAGTTTACTTGAAGATTGAAGTTTTTCCGGCGATCCACGTAGGCAATATGATACCAGAAGGTTGACTTTATGATAAATTTGATAAAAATTTACAAGATCAGACACTAAACTGTAAATATTCAAAGTTCAGGATATTTTTATTAAAAAATTGAAAGGTCATATATTAACGTGTAATTTGTCCAATTATATATATATATATATATATATATATATATATATATCTCATGTATTTGAATTTCCTGTGTCAATTTGGTGTTTAATTACTGTCTTGGCAAATATTTATGAATCTTATAATGTAATATAGATAATGTTTATATGCGTTATTATCCATTTATTTCATTATTTGTTATAACCATGACATTCTGTTACAGTTTCACGTGAATTTGATATAAGTTTGCATTAACATTCCCTAAATTTCATGTTTAATTTAAAAAATATTAAATAAAGTTTCAACCTTTTTCAAAAAAAAAAAAAAAAAAAAACGCCAACCACCATATACGTGTGTGTGTGTGTATAATTTAAAATTTACATTTTCCAAGTGATATTTCAAACAAAAATTTAGTAGTGATTTTAATATCTTCTTTTTTAGAACTCTCATGTACATCAAAATGTACATAAATATTATGTACATCACTTGCAGTACAAACACACATATAATGAGCGCGTGATACTTTTCAATGTTAAAAGTGATAATTTTTAATATTATAAGTGACTTTTTAATCCAAAACATGTATTATAATTATAAAAATGTCACATTTTTTTCATTTTTTTTCTTTTTAAAAAAACAGTAGTATTTTTTCAATAAATGAAAAAATAAACGTGATAGTTTTTAGTATTATAAGTGATATTTTTCAATACTAAAATTGATATTTTTCTGCGAATCAGATTGAATTTGAGGCAGAATTGGGTTTGAAATTCCCACCCATCAAATATAAAGCTTGCTCACAAAAATTTGCCTTTTTTATCTTTTTATGAGACGGCTGTTCTGTAGGAGCCTACCATGTAATGGAAAAAAAAAAGGAAAAAGAAAAATGAAAGTCAACATTGAAATGTTTGGTTCAAATCATATCCATTAATGCGATTTGTTTAATGTATTCAAATTGACTTGATCATTTATGAGCGATTGTAATGGTACCACACAAATGTGTTGAATCAGTTTAGTCCTTTCTTCCAAGTCTGCCATAATTCATCCCTTACTTAATTTTTGTAACCAACATTAATGACACAAGATAACAGTCGACCCCCATATATCTAATACCCAACCTCCCCACCTACACTGCATTTACTGCCCCCCCTTCTCAATCGGTTAGCTGTTAGGAGTTGAGACAAGAAAGATCATTAACGGGAGGGAGGGATTTACCCAGCGCGCACAGGTGACAACAACAGACAGAAGCAGCACGATGTTGAACAAAAAAATCCCTTTGCAAGGGCGTCATTTATTTGAAAGATTACAATTAACTATGACAGAGGATGATTATTTAACTACCACCCAACCAAAAAAAAGAACAACCAAGTTCTTTTTAATTATCAGAGCTTAGTTGTTAGAGAAGAGATTGCAGAAAGGTGATAAGGAATAGAAAGTGAACAAAATTTGGTACCTGGATCATTTTTTGAGAATAAGAAGAGTATTATTCTACTTCTGATTTTTCCTAAATTATGCACATGATCGCCATATTCTTCCCTCCAGAGAAATAACAATTATTGAAACATCGTCGTGGTAGCGACGCCGATCCCCTTGTGGTATTTCGAGCAATTCGTGGAAATCCATGCCTGAAACCACAAAGGAAGTTTAAGTTTTCCATGATAAGATATGGACAGCCTTTTGTTTGCTCGGTGAAAGAAACACATACCGGCTCTCTTTGCTGCTCGGAACAGCAGTTCTTCGACAAGATGCTGTGCAGGATCACCTTCCGGTGACCAAGAGAGGAAAAGTTCGACCTCAGATACAGCCTCTTCATTTGTGAAGTACTGGTAAAGACCATCTGATGACAGTATGAGAAACCTGTCCCTCGGCCCTAATTCGTGATGGTAAAGTGATGGTAAACAGTTTATGTAGGGCGACTCTCCAACGAAGTCAATTCTGAACATCTCAAGAAGTGCATTGTTCCACTTGGGCTGCAGGCACAAGATTTTCAAATTGGAAACGAACATCCGAATCAATTATGTCGTAATAGACTAGATATTTAGATGAGTGAGTAGGATAAGAACAAGTCTCTCCTTGCCTACTCCTAAAGCATGGAATTGAAGATTCCTCTATCCACAATTTCTCTACATTTTTCAGCATAATTGACAGAGATAAACGAATCTCATCTATTCCATTTCCATTCATGTAGTTTAGCTTCAACTAAAGTTCATTAATCTGCTTTTTTGCTCTTCAATTTCCCACTACAAGATTCCTAGAGGCAAAGCAAGAAAGTTAATGCAAGTATGCGATCATCAACATTCTTTTTGTGTCCGGCCCGTAAAAGGTATACATAATATTCATTTTGAACTTTCTACTAGGATCAGATGCAGGACAAAGTACATATTGCATGACAGTGAAATTAACGATGCTTTATCTGGTAAAAATATCGCTGTGGTTCTCCACAATCATAAAGAATATGCTCGTAAAGGGGGTACCTGCTTGAGAAATCCGGCACCAAAAGCTCGAGTGACCTTCAATGAACCTTTGACACGGTCATTGATCACAGCAGAAGCATCATCAGGATGTTCATTCTTAATTCTTGCAACTTCCTGAAATGATCAATCAACAAATTAATTGAAGTAACCAAAAGGGCAATCTAATCTAGAAGATTGAACTAAAGGAGGACCATTCCATATTATATTATACCTCCTCTATGGAGGTGCTATGGTCCATGGTGAGCTGCAAAGCAGACAAGCTAGGTTGAGGATTGGACATATCATCATCCAAACCCTCAAGATCATACAATGTTTCTTCGCTGATTCTCTCCAAGTCCTGGCTCCAAAGATCAGGCTCTTTGTTCTTAGCCAAAACAGCTCGACTATCGCCCACATTCATCACATACACATCTTCTCCCTTCATCAACATCACAAGAACACAAGAACCCATCAAAGCCAGCTCAGGATTCTCCATTACCATGTTATCAGCAATATCCAAATAGGCCTCCTCAGTCTTCTTTAGAGCTTGAGAAAGAGCCTGAAGCACATCCGCGTGATTTGCTTTCGACTTGTTCTTATCCAGCTGCTCCTTCAACCTCCTATCGAGCTCCAATCTTTCCCTGTCCCATTCACACCTCCACGCCCTCTGATACTCCTCCCATTTCTTCGCCACGCCACGGTATTTGTACTTGACATTCCTCCCCCGCTTTTTCCTATAACACAACTCGCTAATCATATCACCATTTGCACAAGGATAGCTTTCTTGCTCTACACATCTTGAGCATCCATCCTTAGTTCTATCCCTTGAAACTTCCTCATCTAAATCATCCTCTCTATTAACTGAGGGGTTTGTGATCAATGAAGCATCAGATTTATTGCCATTATCATCCCAGAGTAAACCTTTGAGCTCCTTATGCACAGCACCATACAAATTCGACAGCAAGTAGTCCGGTGCATCGGGGCCGTTGAATCCATCGTAAATCCCCACGAACACCCATCCATGCTCCTCAGATACAACAACATGAACTCTATCCTCTCCTGCTTTACCCTGAGCCCATTGCAAATTCTGAGTCTCCATTGAATCATCATCATCTAAGCTACATTCACTGCTGAAATTCACACTGCTGTTCACCGTCAGCTCGTTCTGCTTCTCTGCACTCGCCATCCAATCGCTTTCCTTCATCGCGATGACGCCTTTGATCGGGGCAACAATGGAGTTCTGACCTCTAGAAAGCCCCTTCGAGAAGGCCCTTCTAAGGGCCCGAAGCAATGAGACCTTCCTCGATCTAGACCGCAGCGCGAATCCACCGTGGGAATAGCTCCTCTGGAACTGATCGGAGGAGCCCTTCTCCAGAGGGCCCGAGAAGATCCCGCGATCCAGAGGGCCCGACATGAACGCCCTCTCTATGGGACCCGACATGAATCCCCTCTCCACAGGGCCTGAGCTGGGGATCAGGCCCGAATTGAACAACGGGCCGGAGTGAATGGATGAGTTTCTAGGAATGGGCTGGAGCGGGATGGAAGCGAAGGAGGTGGAGCCCTCAAAGGCGGAGGCCCGGTCGATGCTGTTGTAGGAGTAAACGTCGAGTAAAGCGGTGGAGAGCGGCGTGGAGGTGTTGGCGCTGACGGCAGCGCCGGAAATCGACTTAAACGTGGTCGTCGGGGGGTCGTCGGACTGGGAGTGGACCTTAGAGGAAGAGAGGCGGGCCAATTCGGGCCGTATGTAGCAAAAGGAATGACCCAGATCGTCTATCGGGTCGGATATGACCATACCCGTCGCCATGTCCTTCCTCCTCCGCCGGGCCTCATCGGCGGTGGGTCCTGCTCCGGTGAAGCACACCGTTAGCTTCCCCACGCCGTTGCCCATTTATTTTTAATCTTTATTCCACGAAGAAAGATTAAAAAAAAATGATTGGTTAATAGAAACGAGCACGCAAGTTTTCTTGGTTTCTCAAGTTCATTTCATTGCTAAAATGCAAAAATGAGCAACTTTGTGAGAGTATGAAAAAGAAGGGTAGAGAGAGAGAGAGAGAGAGAGACGTTGACTTTGGCAGAGATGTGTTTGATTGAGGTAATAAAAACAGACGACTGGGAATCAATGGCTTGGTGGATGCTTTTCTCACTCGCATTATTTTGTATGCATTTTCGAATGTTAGTTTTTTTCCCCCTTTTTACTATTCATTTGGAGGGTTGTGGCTTGTGGGCCTTTGGATATACTTCAAACGTTTCCAGCAGTGTTGTGCAGTGATTTAATTTTAGGAAACAGCAAAATAAACACTCAAATTATATATTGAGTTCCATCTAAATATTTATTTATTTATTTTGCTCAAATACTCATTTAAATTATTTATAAAAATTTAGGTTAAATTCCCCAGTCTAATTATGATCATTTTGGATAATGATATCATACAATGTGGGTATATATGGTTGGAAAGTCTCCGTCATTGTCTATAAGTGTGCCTTTGATTTTCAATTAGGTGCCGAACAATTGAGTAATTTCAAAAAAAAAATGTTGATGATCGGGGCTGTATGCACGGATTAAATTTCAAATCTCGACTCTGAATTAATATTGGATCTTAAAATTAAATAAATAGTTTCAAACTCTAGACTATGTACTATCTGACCATGATTTTAATTTGTTTGATCGACATTCATAATCATAGGCTAAGGCTGTGCAGAAACCGGACCGATCGAATGGACCGGACCGACTAATTTATGTCGATTTCTATTAAGTTTTATATATAGTTCGGTCGATTTGGTCTTTAATAATATTGCAAATTCTCTACATAAGATGTACATCAAATGGTCAATACATTGACCAAAAAAATTGTCAAAATAGCTAATACTTTTTAGGGATGCATATGATACTTTTTAAATTTTGAGTGATATTTTTTAGTGTTACGATTGATACTGATTTTGACAGCCTTTTTTTTAAAAAAAAAATTATGGCCTATATTTTTTAATGACATGTGATACTTTTGGACTTTTAAGTGATATTTTTTAGTGTTACAATTGATACTTATTTTGACGGATTTTTAGGTCAATGCGCGTTAACCGTCTAATATGCACCTAGTACACACAAGACTTGCTCTAATAATATTTATTCGGTCGGACCACCACACTAACCAAACTAAGTATAAATATTAATTTTTAATATATTTATATTAGTAATAATTAAAAATATATCTAATATTTCTAAATTGCTAAATCCTAAATGCCTAAGATAAATTTCTAAACGGTTAATCATCTAAAATAAATGATTTTTGAACTAGTAAAAATCGATTTGTAAGGATTTGAAAAAGAAAAAAAAAATGGAGTAAGAGATTTGGTCGAACCGACTGATTTTATTCGATTTGGTTGTAGTGCCAGTGCTATCGGTCAAGTCTGGTCCAAAAAAAATATTTCGCTCCATCCGATCTTCAAGATTTAGTCCGGTCTTGGATCAGACCTACCGTTTGCACAATCCTATCACAGACAATATAATTATACTGGATAACTTATACACATTTTATTTAACGAAAAATTAACGGTGCTAACGTTAAGTGTCAATTTTATATTTTTCGAATAGTTGAAGGGGTGATTTTACTTTTTGAATAGCTTATGTATGCATTTGAGCAAAGAAAAAACCAAACATTTAGGTGGTATTGAACATATAGTTCGAGTGCTTATTTGGTCATTTAATCTTAATTTTAAACTAGAGACTTCTATATTTTTTCACTCGATAATTATACTTAATTAATCTAACATTTGCATTTTTTTATAATAATACTTCAATCAATACTTAATAGTAACACGGCTCCTAATATTTTAATTTTATTACAATTATACCTTTCAGAGATAAAAGGTTGATTCAATTATCGGAACCCTTATATTTTCCGCAGTTTCCATCAACGATTATAACACAATCTCTCTAATTTCATTCTTCAAAATTTCAGGCAACTTTCAACTTTCGAAATATTTGACGGATGATTTAATTGTGATACAAATGAAATATTGTGAGTCATATTACTATTAAATATAACCGAAATATTACTGTGAAAAAAGTATAAATATCAGGGTATTAAATATAATTTACTCTTTTTACTAGCCAAAAATCTGAGAGGTAAAAAAAAAAGGGAAAGTACTTAGAAATGTAGTAATTTGGCATTTATTTATATAAACTGCTTTCTTCTTTGAAAAATGCAAGTGTTAGATCTCTTCCTATCTTTTTTTTTTTTGCTGTATTGTAATTTAAAATCTACATTTGTGCTTGTTTTTTCGGCCTTTACCAGCGCACATGGGCAAATAAATAAATAAAAGTATATAGAACAATAATGACTTAGTAAGTACATCATATGCTCCTTGTTTCATTTTAATTAATATTTTAGCGTTTTTAGCTTGTTTCAAAATATTCGTTGTTTACAATTTTTTCACACTTTTTTTCTTAATTTTATCCACATTTAAATAAAAAATCTGTATTTTTTAGAAAAATATATCTTAATAGAATTTAATATGAGCGGAGGGAGAGATTTGTCGCAATAATTTACAGCTTAATTATGTAGAAAATTCTAAAATATCAATTAAAATGAAAGGGAAGTACATAAGAGCAATAGTATATGTATATACTTGAACACAGAGAAAACTCAAAAAGGTGAAATTACAAGGGGTAAAAGAGATGATATTCATAAATTCTTGTACTTGCTTGCACTATCTTTGGATAGCAGCTCCAATAAAATTTCTAAAAATATGTAATCATGGAGGACCACATTTAAATATGCAAATAATCGTATAAACGCTAAAAATAATGAAATATAAATATTTATACACTATAAATTTGCACATCCATGCAAATAATGCATGTATATGTGCAAACATGTTACCTGTAAACATTCAATCACTTTATAAATGGAAAATAGCAAATCAAATAATCTAGTTCACAAAATGTGTCTCGCTAGTAAAAAAATATTTATAAAAAAAAAAGCTACTATCATTCGGATTTTCCCATAACATCACCCATATATAAAACTACCCAATTATATCACTCAATTCAAACATAATATTAATAATTTATCCTAACTTATTTAAATCTCAACCAATCAACACAAACAAAAAATTTACAATCCATTTATCACATTACAAAATCCAAACTCACCTATAGTGTATTTTGGACAGTTGAATTAATAGACGTTAGTTCTCCAGAATATTTATTAGCATTATCATAACAAAATCCTTTAATAACCAAATTAGCATTTTACTAAAAAAAATAGTGAAAAATATTGGACGAAGCTAACAACGAAGTTAATTAATAACGCATTAAATGTGTACATACCTTTAAATGAACAGTAGATAGGTTATAATTATGAGTTATGTACTTATGTATGATAAGGGCTCGCGTTTACTAAACAGTATAGTATAAGGTTGAATATGTTTGACATAAAATATGTTATACCGTATAAGATATCAATATCATGTTTGTTTTGGTGTATTAAAATATAGTAGTATGAATTAATAATATATAGTTTGGTTAAATGTATGAAATTGATATTATAAAATAGGTATAAGCATGGTTTTGTCTTCAAAATTTCAATATCCGTTTTAGTAGATCTTATGTTATTTTACGTATTTATTTTGAAAATCTAATCTGTTCTATCAATTTATTTAAATTTTGTAAATAAACTGGATTCATCAAATCATTGGAAAAATTGAATTACTAAATGTGAATACTACTAGAAATACAGGAACATATTTTTTTTAGAAAAAAAAACATAAAAGGGTTAAGATTTAAAATTTCAAAAAATTCTCAATAAATAAAGTACAATAATTATATAAAAAGTTATTAGTAAAAGAAATTCTGAAAGTTGAGGTAAAAAAAATTACTGGGGTATGATTTTGCATTAAAAATAATTCCTCAATTTCTAATTAAGTGTCGGTTTAGCATTTTACTTTTATTTTATAAAGAATGTTGTTACACACATTCTAAGTCAAAATATTATATTTTTTTTCTTATTTATCCTTATTTAATATATTCATACATCACATTTAATTTTGAATCTTTTAATATATTCAAATGATGGTATATTAAATAATTTAATTATTTTATTAATAGTTATTTATAACGGAAGGAAGCATGTAATGGCCAAATGGGAAATCTAAAAGTCAAAACCAGGAGAATAATTAAAAAGCCATGGAAAACAGTTCCATTGCCCACGGGTTGGATCTAGTGAGGTACGTAACACTGTTTTATAATACGACATTTTCTGAACACGTGTCTCTCTTATTGCACCGTCAAAATAGATTTTGTGTAATTATTAATCAAAGTAAGGAAAAAAAATCTTCTTAATTTATTGTGATGAAATCTCCTGTTCATTTTATAAGATCAACATGCAAAAAAAAAAAGGATACGCAATATTAATTATTTATCTGAATCTCACCAAATACTAATTTTGAAGCTCCACATCTAAATTAAATTCAACCGATATTTCACATTCTATGCAAGTTAATATATATATATATATATTGTATATCTATATATATATATATTGTACTTGGATTAATTTATTATGATTAGTTCCATATTTAATTTTGTGAGGTGGAGTAGTTGTGAGACCACTAAATATATTACATTTAATGCCAGTTTAGTGTATTAGGTGGGTCGAGCTATATAATATAATGTAGTTGTCTTTATTTTGACTTTACGACATTGACTAAAATGTAGTCCTTTCTAATTTCTGATTTCTATCTCTAATGCCCGTAGAAATTTTAGAATTAAAAGTTCAATTTTCTTAATTTTTTTATTTTAAAATTTTTTATTGATTTATTTATGTTACTACGAATTAGTCCCACATTAAGAAAACATAGAGAGAGAAACAACTTTGTGCTTATTTATCATATCTTAAATCATTTGTGGGTGAAGATGTTGGAAAATTGAGTTTAATAAAGTGAGTTGCTGTCTCATTTTATTGGATTTTCAGTGTCTGTGGTATTTAATTTTGGAAGAGTTAAATATTGTATGATGTATCTGTGTTGTATTAGATAATCATAATATATTAGTTTTTCAAACCTGATTTTCAATGAGTGAGAAATTAATCGTGAAGTTGGTCACGTGAAAAAGGCATGTATGTTGTAGGGAAATGTACCGATGTTACATTTAAGAGATCCCACAATCGAAGCCGAAGCTGATTAAGCTTGTACTTAAGTATGTAATCACTTGAGTGTGACATATATCTGATGTGTACTAAGTGTGCAAGCTTTGAGTCCACACGTGCGAGATCGACAGTGTCAGTGTTCATTTATGTTCTCGGGATATGAACATTATAGTGACAGTGTCTCGTGTCTTAGCATTGGTTATTCGGTGAACTTTGATTTGAACTTGGTTGATTTTGGGCCTAGTCAAAATCAGTTCTAGTTGATTCAGATCAAGTGTCGGGTAATCTGTCAGGAATAGATTCAGGGACAACTCGATGTTCGACCCATTAATGTACATGGATGTAACTCCTGATCTTCAGGAATGTAACCGACTCTCATTCATGGTAGAGAGTTAATACTGCAGTGGTAGTAAACTCATGGGAGGTTTCGGATGTGGATTTGAACGCACCATCATGGAAGGTTACAAATATGGGCTTGAATGCATACTAGTAACTCATGTGAGATTACACTATGGTTTGAATGCCCAAATCCTAATCCTGAATGAGGTGGAATGTGTGCCTATAAGTAGGTGCCCTTGCATGCTTTGTTGGAGAGAAGAAAAAGTATGTAGAGCATGTAGTGGATGTGTATTTGGTGAGTGATCCAAAGGAAAGTCTATGAGTTGTAGAGAGTTATTATGAGAACTTGTAGGGTTCTCTTAGACGAAGTCTCTGTATTTAGCATCATTCATCAAGTCTCTTATGCTTCTCAATTCTCTCATTGTCTAGTTCGATGGAGCCTAGCGGTTTGTGGTGCTACTATCGGGTAGGACGAAACCGTTTTATCTTTAGGGACAAACGCCAATACCATGAGCACTAGCCGGGGCATGATTGTCTTGCAGAAAGAGGTCTCCTCGACTCAGCTTAATTCTATTCAAAACCTAGTTTGTTGTCTGTTATAGATTTTATCCAAGGCGTTTCATGTTTGGTTTAGAATCCATTCAAGACAAGACAAATTTGTTCTCGTATATTTGTATGTCTATTTCTATTTGTCTTGAGGTTTTCTCTTGTGTTTATTTTCTATTGGTGGAGAGAATCTGTTTGGGACGGATCCAGGAACAGAAATGATGTCGAAGAACACGATTCCTGTTTGGATGTTCAAGTTCAACGAAGGCAAACCTGAAGTGGTTCAAGTTCATTAATGATGAATCCATAACTGTTCAACACGAGTTTGGATGTTACAATTCCCGAAACTGTTATAAACGAATCCAGGAATATAGAAATTGTCTAGTTTGAGTTCCATTATATACTTTGTTTACGTTTTGATTCATTAGTAATTCTTCTTTTTATTTCTTGTGGAAGGTATGTTCCAAAGTCTGTCAAGACCACGTTAAAGGCATTGTTTTTTTCCCAATAGAAGATAATACACCACATGTGTTCTTGAACTTTTAATGCAATTACTTGGGAGTGCGCACTTGTAAATTGTATTCATGTACAATAGCATGTAAATCACGCACACTATACAACTACAATTGAAAAATCAGATACGACATACAAGACATGTAAGTAGAGACAACATTCTATTTGACCGAGTTTTTTTTTACGATCTAGTAACTTGCATCTGCTACTCAAGAATACGCACTTGGTAAACCTCATTCGTGTACAATAACTTGCAAATCATACAAAAGAGCCAAACCATAATTAATAGAGTAGATATAAGATACAAGACCTATAAGGGTGCAATAACATGTAAACCATACATGATCAAACTGCACACTTGAAAAATCATGCGTGATAGATCAGACAAATGGGTACATTTGGTTTGCTTGATTAAGCATGATTAGGTTTGACTGATTAACTTATCCCTGACTCAGTCAACTGTTTGGTTCGAATGATTGGAGCCTGATATTGATTATGAGTCCAAGCTCCTATCATTCATTTGCTTGATAATAATTATAAGTAATCACCCTAATGCTGGGGTGATTATTTTCATTCATCCTGATTAAACTCAAAATCACCTAATATCTTTATTCCAATATTTAAATGAATAATAAAAACCTTATGTGGACGACAATTTCGGTATTCTTATACATTTTAATCATGATCCTTTAATTCGAACAGAATGTTGGCAATCTATTCTAAATCATTAAAATCACAATCAAGCAATCTGAACACATTCTTATATTTATCAAAACAGTGAACAGTGCAGTCCCACTATATCCAATGATCCCATTTGGTTTGGTGGATATGATAAATAAGATTGACTAGATATAATAGAATTGCACTGTTTGGTTAAAAATAGTCATACGTTTGGATTGCTTGATTATTGTTAGGGATGAGCAAAAAGTCTCGAAATCCGAGAACCGAGCCGAATTAGTTCAATTTTTTTGGTTCGGTTCTTTTCAAATTTCGGTTCAGTTCGGTTCATTTTCTAGCAAAAAATCGGTTTTCGATTTCGGTTCGGTCCAGAGGAAAAATACCCAAACCGAACCAAACCGAAAATCGAATTTTCTATATACTAGTAATAAAAATACTCGACTTTGTCTATTAAAAGTGTGTTGAAAAATTAAATTTGGGACCAAAATTATATATTTTAAGACTAAAAGTGTTTAGACTCTATTCTTAGGGGATCAAAAATGTAATTCACCTGTAGCAATAATTCCCAATAAAATTACTCTTGCAATCGTATACTATTTAATTTTGTACTTTCCACAGCTGAAATCTTTTATTTGTCTACATTTAAAAAAAATGTGACATTATATCCATGTGTGCAATGCAATCCATATTAATGCATGATTAGCAATGCAATTAGTTAGTAAATAATTTGGTAAGAAATCCAAATTACATATATAGGAACAAATTTTATGCAGATAAAACTCAAACCTAATAAATCTTTTTGAACCTCGAATGGCTTCTTATCCTAAAAATTTCTCTTTACATAATTGTTTTTAACAATCATGCTACATTTATTGATGCACGTTACATATAAACAATATATATATATATATATATATATATAAACTCCATTAATTTTGTTTTATTTGTTGTTTTAAGTTTTTATCTAAAATTAATAATTAATTTTGTGAACTAATATACCCATTCTTCATATATGCCATAAAATCTCATTTAATTATATTTTCCTAAAATAGGACTGGGTTAAATTTATATATAGGCAAAAATATATTAAAATTGGTATAGGTAAACAAGATTTAAAATTATGGAGTTATTTGGGCATAAGTACATTATCTTACACAATTCTCTTTCACTTGAACCCACAAAATCTGAAAAGTTATGACAATTTGTACTTTACCTGAATATGAAATCAAAGGCAATAAAATACACGATTGAATCACAACTGTCACAATTAGGGAATAAATGTAGGGTAGTAACTGCCATATTATATCTATTTTTGATTAGGGTTTTGAAATACAACCACCCTCTTGCCCGTCTCTCATCTCTCTCGTTCCATATTTCCATTTTGAGATTAATTTCAAATCCATGATTGATGTCAATCGAAGAAGTCTCGTGACTCGAATTTGAAGACATCGAAGAAGAGTCCCATGACTCTCTCTCTCTCTCTCTCTACAACTTCTCTCTCTTACCATTTGAAGCAAATTCAGGTTTCTCTCTCTCTCTCTCTCTCCAACTCACGCTCTTCATCTCTCTCACTCTTCATGCCGGCGGATTCACCGAAGCCGGCGCCGGAGATAGAGCGAGGACCCGGAGAACCACCGGAGATGTCATCTTCTCAAATAGACTTCTTTTAAAATTTGTTGATTGTGTTAAATTTAATGTTTAATTTGTTGATTTTTTTGAATTAGTTGATTAATTTTGTCATTGATTAGTTTTAGAAAATAATCGTGACCGTAATTTAAATAATCATGGCTTATTAAATAGTAATCATTGCTTATTATAGTCAATTAAAACATTAATCATAGCTTTTTGAACTTGACTTTTAATCGAGGCAATGTTTTACAATAATCATGATTTTTTTAAATTAATCGAGACTTATATTATGTTAATTGTGACTTTTTAAAATTAATCGAGACTTATTATATTAATCGTGGCCTTTTAAAATTAATCGAGCCTTATTATGTTAATCGTGGCTCATTATGTTAATCGAGAAAATGTATATTAATCGAGACCAAATAAAAATTAATCGAGACAATGTTTGAAAGTAATCGTGGATCATTTGAAATTTATCGAGGCAATGTATTAAATTAATCATGGCTCATTAAATTAATCGAGGCAATGCTTAACATTAATCGTGGAGCATTTCAAATTAATCGTGACTTTTTAAATTAATCGAGGCTCATTTAAATTAATTGAGGCTATGTTTAAATTTAATCGTGACTCATTTTAACATTGCCTCGATTAATTTTTAATAAGTCTCGATTAATGTTAAATGAGCCACGATTATTGTTAAACATTGCCTCGATTAATATAATGAGCCTCGAGTAATTTTAAATGAGTCATGATTAATTTTAAACAATGTCAAGATTAATTTAACGAGCCTCGATTAATTTTTAAATGAGCCTAGATTAATTTAAATGAGCCTCGACTAATTTAAAAAAGCCACGATTAATTTGAAATGTTCCATGATTAATTTAAGGCATTGCCTCAATTAATTTAATGAGCCACGATTAAATTTAAATGATCCACGATTAATTTAATACATTACCTCGATTAATTTCAAATGATCCACAATTACTTTCAAACATTGTCTCGATTAATTTTAATGAACTTCGATTAATTTACATTTTCTCGATTAAAACATTGCCAAGATTAATTTAAATTTTACAAATTTCCAATTTATATGAAATATTAAAAGTATTTATTTTAATTGTAATTTTGAAAATATTATTAGATTGATTGGCTTAAACAACCACTACAACGCCTGAGGCCTTCGGTCATAATGTATGCCAAATCGGAGGTAGTTGAGATGATCAAAGCCACACTACATATGATAGGTGGTGATAACGATGTGTAATTTTTTAGATCCGGATGCTTCGAATATTTTCCGGACTACAAGGGTGGTGACGTCCAGAAGAAGGTGATTCATGCTTTGCTGACTCATAAGATGTGCGTGTCGGATCATGCACTAGTGGGACGGAAGGCATGGTTTCAAATTCATCACTTCCAGCTGCGCTTTGGTCCGAGTGAGTACAATCTGGTGTCAGGTTTACAATTCAGCGGCTCAACATTCGATCCGAATGGCAAGCATATTGTTCCGCCGAGAGCTATCTACCGTTATTTATTTCAAGGGCATCACACGACCTCCGTGAGATGGAAGAGGGGTTCATGATAAACTGAGATTTTACACTAATTTTGGTACACTTTTGTGTCGAGTTTGAATTGTTTTGGGTGTGTTTTATCTCAATTTATTTGTGTTTTCATGGCAGCTCACGAGTGAAGATCCCGGCCTTCGACTGTGAAGTCGCGACAGAGGCTGGGGTGCACAGAAGAAAAATCGCGACCAGCTCGCGACTCGCGAGCGAGATCACGAATCACCAAAAGGCCGTTGACTGTAAGATCGCGACAGAGAAGGGGTATGGCTTTGCATTTTTCATGACTCGGACGCGAATACCCGAAGGAGCCGTGAATTTTTTGCCACCTGAAAGCCACGTGGAGTCGCGAGCCCAGTCGCGACCGACCTGCTCGGGAGCGAGCTCACGAATTTCAATGGCGGTGCAGCTTGTAGTTTCCTACTTTGGATCAAATTCTTACTTAGTATTTAAGGGTTGGAATACACGAAAATCACACATGAAAAACCCTACCATAAGCTTTGGAGCAGAAAAAAGAACAGAGAGAAGCCATCGCGAAGAACGAGCTCTAGGAATTCAAGTTGTACAAGATTAGAGGCATATTTAACCTTTCGAGTTTTGTTTATTTTTATTTTTGTTTAGCTATGGATTTTTGAATTAGATCTTTATTTGTTTGTTTGATTATGGACAACTAAACCCTAGTATTCTAGGGTTGTTTATGATTCAATTATGAAGCCATTTAATTAATTCGATTATTTGTCTATGATTTTTATCACGCTTTAATTATTCTTGTTTTAAATGTTGTGTTGATTAATTGACCATTAATTGATACAATTTGATGTGTTGATTCATAATTCGAGAGGTGAGTTTTGACACGAGATCCGGAATAATTAACTTGATAATTAATAACACTCGAGAGAGTTGAGATTATTCAAGAGAGCATTTGACCTTATGATCATTTAAGAGTTGCATGTTAGATAATTAATGGAGACATTATTATTTAATGTGTAATCAACATTTGCATTACTCTGAGAAGAGATTGTAAATTATTATGTGGTTGCTCTAGTGTGATTCAAATCTGAACATAGGCATGACATTGTGTTAATTAGATAGGTGGAGTAATTGATGATTAATCAATCCTAGAATGCGCTTGTTCTCCTGATAAATTTCTTTGTTATTTTCATTTGTTTTATGGTTGTGGTAATTTATTTATTTATTTGTTTAGTTTAGTTAATTTCACACTCATAATTTTGTTAGTCTAGATAACAATCGTGGGATAAATAGAATAACTAGTAATTAGATATTGAGTCTCTGTGGATTCGACCTTGTTCACCGCTACACTAGAAGCCTCACTATACACTTGCAGTTTAGGTGAAAATAAATACCGAACAAGTTTTTGGCGTCGTTGCCGGGGACTCAAATTCTTTTATTGCTATTATTCGATTTTATTTTATATTGTTACTCTAGACATTGTTTTATTTTTAGTAATTTTTCTCTTTTTCTCTGCAAATTCATAGGTAGTGTATGAGCACACGTTCAAAAGGGGAACCACTTCAACCTTTTGATCCTGAGATTGAAGCCACTGCTTGTCACCAGAACGCAAGGAGAAGAAGGGGAAAAATGGCGGATGAGCAAGCAGCATCTATCACTAGGGATGTCAATGGGTAGGGTACGGGTATGCCTTCCCCATACCCTACCCTAATATAAAATGCCCTGCCCATACCCTACCCTATTACCCTATTTTTCATACAGGGTAGGGTACGGGTATTACCCTACGGGTAATCGGGTACCCGCGGGTAAAACGGGTTACCCGTTTGGATTTATTTAATAATATTAATATATCACAATAAAAACCTAAAAACATGGAAAAAAATTAATACTCGAGTTCTTTTATCAAAATGTAACCAATACAAACAAATCAAATTTTTTTAATGTCACCATAACAACAAAACGAGAAGATCAATTGTAAAAGTTTCCATCACACAACAAAAACAACTAGTCTTTGAAATCTCAATACGAGAACATAGCATCCACAAAAAATAGACACTTCCATAGTTCCATTACTTCGTGAAATGCCTCAAAATAAGGTCGTGACGACAGAATCCTACAAATAAAAAGAATAATTAAATATATAATTCATGAAATAATAGTTAATTGGAGAATAAATAAAAAAGTTTAATTTATCAAACTATATCATACATCTTCATCTTCATCGCTGGAATAAGAAGCAACACCATTAGCCACTCTAGATGATTGTCCTTCAACTAAATTAAACACAATAATTAGTAAATAAAATAACTTGCAAATAGAACAAATACAACAAACATAAGTTTAAATAAAATCAAACCATCTAGTCTTTCCCAAAGCCAATCTTGAGAGCACATCAATGCCTCCAATGTTTCCGGAATGAGCCTACTACGGTGTTTGTTCACAAATCTACCACTAGTGCTAAATGCCGCCTCTGAAGCAACCGTGGAAACAGGAATAGCAAAGATATCTCTTGCAATCAAACGCAATGTGGGATGCTTAACCCCTTGTGTTTTCCACCAAGTTAATATATCAAAATCTGAATCATTAGGTAACAATGGCTCTTCCATATACGCATCAAACTCAGATTTCTCTTGAGCAATAGTCGACCCAGACAAATATGCTTCAAGAGATTGAATACCCTCAAAGATATTGATGGACCCATGCACATTTGAAACAAGAGAACTTGAAGAATTGTTTCCACTTCCACCATTTGGCTTTGGAAAAGAAGCCTTGTACTCATTTTCAATCTCATGCATAACAGTACGTACTTTATCCTTCTCAAATTCAGCTTGATCTTTATAAATTTTATCAAAGTAATAGTCAATGGTTCTAAACTTGAACCTTGGATCCAGAATAAGTGCAATTGAGAAGATAATGTGGATGTCTTCCCAATATTTTTTAAACTTTTCAATCATGTTCGCAGCCATCAACTTTATTGCAACATATTCAGACGCATGTCATTCATCTATTTTAAGTCTAATCTCACAAATATAGATGAAAATCTTATTTGCTGTTGGACATGAAGTAGCAGAAAACATTTCAGTCAACATATAAAAAAATTCTAGCCTTTCACAAATTTCACGAGCAAGCATCCAATCATGCTCAGTAGGTAAACTCCTATATCCTAGATCACGTTGCTTCAAACGAGAGAAAACACTTGCATATAAAAGTGCACTATTAAGCATTAAATATGTGGAATTCCATCTAGTTTTGACATCTTGAGCAAGTTTTTTCTTATGCTTAATGTGTAATTGACGAACAGTTTCTTCAAATCTTTCCACTCTTTTTGGTGTTGCCGTCCAATAATAAACAGAATCTCGAATTCTCTCAATACTATCTCTAATAGCTTCTAAACCGTCTTTCACATTCAAATTTAGTATGTGAGCTGCACACCACATATGTAAAATTTTTCCACCCAAAAGTAGTGTATTAGGACTAAACCTATTCACTAGTAGTGACAACATGGTGGCAACAGAATCATTAGTGGTGCAGTTATCTAACGTGAGAGTAGACAACTTACGATCAATATTCCAATCAAGTAAGCATTCAAAGAGCACCTCGACAATTACTTCAGCCGTGTGCGGACAAGGAACATATGCAAACCTGTCAAGTATAAATTAAATGAAAGAAAAACATAAATTACTAGTGATTGAGTAAATAATGAAATTAAATAAAAGAAAAACATAAATAAATACCTCACAATTCTACTCTGTAGTTTCCAACTATTATCGATAAAATGTGCAGTTATTGCCATGTATCCCTTCTTTTGATTACTAGAAGTCCACATGTCAGATGTAATTGCAATTGGGCTTTTGCAGCTCTCTAGTACACTCATTATGTTCTTCTTCTCTTGAGCAAATATTTTCATGATATCTGCACGTAGAGTGTTCCTTGAAATTGGCTTAAAAAGTGGTTGTAGACTACTCAAAAATACCTTAAACCACTTATGTTCAACCATCCGAAGTGGATACTCATGCATAATGATCATATATGCAAGATTAAGTCTAGCAAGCTCCGGATCAAAATTATGATTTTGCAACTGCATATTCCCATCTGCTGCCATGTTTGCAACCAATAAAGATTGCTTTAAGTCCATTGTCTTTCTAGCTGGACATCTTATCTGATGCTCAAGTAGGTGTTTTGTTCCATTTTTAGAATTCACACTTAGTTTCTTCTTGCAATTTTTGCATTCTGCTTTATCATTAACACCGTCACCTCCTTTAAGCTTCTCAAAAGTATCCCAAACTTTAGATCTTTCTTTCCTCTTCTTATTAGAACCAGCTGTACTACTCTCATTCAGATTTTGACTATCACTTGATGGTAGAACTTGAACATTATCATCCCCTCCAACACTTTCATGATGACTAGAATGCTCAGACGGTAATGTAATTGAGTTCTCCATCTCAGGGGTAGACATCTGCCTATTTTAAAAAATGATAAGAAATTATTTTAGTTACTGATTTTTAGAGAAAGAAAACTAACATTAGTTACTAAAAAAACAAGTACTTAAAATAAAAGGCAAGTGTTGGCAGCAAGTTTAGTAAATACTAAAAAATATTGGCAGCAAGTTTACATTTTATGTTGGCAGCAAGTTTACTAAAAAATAAGTGTTGACAATAATTTATTAAAAATTAATGATACACAAAACAATAAATGAATACCTAGTGATTTACTAGATGGATCTTCTGCCAACAACTAATACCAAATAGAGACATCAAGTAGAACCTTAATCAAGTTCTCATAAATCATAATCTAGTTTCATCGATCATGTCATGAGTCATGACATCATTCCAATTAACTGCCCTTACTTTTGCAACCCAAGTTCAATAATAAGCTCAAAAATTGAGACAACACACCATAAACTCAAAAATCCCAAATAGGCAAATACATCATTCGTTTCTCCAACTTTAATCTTTATAGTTTCAATATATAAAATTCTCATCTCCATCAATTTCACATGACAAAATCGACTGCAATTAGAACTATATAACCACAGAAGATCGAATTAGAAAATAAATACAGATATTAAAATCAAAGATTTTTGAAAGCCAAACACACAATACCAACACACTCATGAGAAAAAAGAGGTATGAATATATATATATATATATATATATATATATATATATAGAGAGAGAGAGAGAGAGTGGCTGAAGGAGTGAAGGGGGCTTATTTGTGTTCGCAGGGTGTGGTCTCGGACCAGTGGACCACTGGTCTGTGGTGGCTGACTGGTGGTGGTCTGGTGGAGATGGGAGATGCAGAGCAGTAGCGATGACTGGTGGTGGTCTGGTAGAGATGGGAGGGTCGGAGGGAGATGCAGAGAGCAGAGTAGAAGCGCGGCTGTGATTTCAGATGTCTAGATGAGCGGCTAATCTAATTTTTGTTTAAACCCTAGATAAAATTATTAAAAATTAAAAGTAAAATTTATATATATATATATACCTATATATATATTTAATATGTTAGGGTAATCGGGTAAAACTTTAATCCCATATCCTACCCTTACCCTAAAAAAAATTAGCGGGTACGGGCAGTACCCTACCCGTTACCCGAATCTACGGGCAGTACCCTACCCTATAGCCCGTTTACCCGCGGGTAAAATTGACATCCCTACCTATCACTGCTGAGCAGATGCGTCAGATGCAACAACAGCTCGCGGAAATGCAACAGAGGTTCCAAGAGCAAGAGGAAGCTAGAGAAGCTGCCAGAGCAGCTGCCCCGGTGCCTATTAATCAGTTGTTTACGCCAGTGCTAAATCATGGTCAAGTTCCAGGCCCCGGGATCAATGCAAATAATTTTGAACTGAAGTCGGGCTTAATATGAATGGTCCAATAGCACCAGTATGGGGGGCACAAGACGGAGAATCCGAATGCGCACCTTCAACAATTCCTGGAGGTTTTACAGCATCATAAAGATGAATGAGGTGTCGGATGACACTATCCGGCTTCGCCTGTTCTCATTCTCGCTGAGGGATGTCGCCAAGGATTTGTACTATTCATTGGATCTTAGCACAGTTGACACCTGGGAGGCTTTGGCGCACAAATTTCTTCATAAATTCTTCCCTCCCGGTATGACTTTGAAACTGAAATGCGAGATCACCCAGTTTCGCCAATATGATGATGAGAATCTGTAAAAGGCCTGGGAGAGGTTTCGAGAGCTGCTTAGGAAATGTCCTAACCATGGATTTGGGATAGACCATCAGGTGTGCATCTTCTACAACGGATGCGACACAGAAGTGAAAAGGCTTCTGGATGCCTCAGCAGGTAGAGTCTCTGTGGATTCGACCTTGTTCACCGCTACACTAGAAGCTTCACTGTACACTTGCAGTTTAGGTAAAAATAAATACCGAACAGTTCACACAGATAAGGATGACCAGAGACGCTCCGGGTTATGTGAAGGTTGTGAACATATTGTTCGCATACCAGATGATTTTATGCCTGGATCATAATCGGTACGTGGATCCATGGATGTGGGCTCTGGTGGAGGATGTGGAGCGGTGGAATTCATTTTCATGGGGGACATGTTCTTACTAGATGCTGATGCACTTCATCAGCCTCATCCCCATGACTCGGCAAGCTATGGGCGGGAAATAAGACGGGCAATACCATTTTTATGGGTCGATCTGGACACTCAAGGTATTTAGTTTTAATTTTGTTGTTCTAAATTAGTGTTGCATAGTTAAATCAAGTCAGAATGTAACTAATCTATTAATCTATTTTACAGTCATGAGCTTGTGAGGTGATACTGGAGTTAGCCCGTGAGACTGGTGTGCATAGTGGACAACTCACTCTGCCTCGATGTTTGAGGTGGACATTCAGTCGCCCTACCACTGACCTAGCCACCTTATTTCAGAGATTTGTACGTTTTGAGGTTTCTTTATCTAAGAATATCAAATTTATATTTGTTAATTATTATTAATGATATTATTAATTTTATGCAGTTACGGGTGATTTCGTTGGTACCATCTCCGAAGGAGACGGGGACTCTATATTACCTGAGCATGCAGCTGGACGGCGGTGTTCAGAGTGTGAGATTTGTCCCCCCTCGAAAGGGGAACAAGAAGAAGATGCTTGCAAATGCAGCATCCTGCTGTTCCAGTTCAGCAGCGGAGATTGTGGGGCCATCAACCCGAGGCACTAGAGTTGCTCGGACATGATGCGAGATTTACTCTTCTTTGTTTTACATTTATTCTCGAATCATGCTTACAAGTATAAAAGTATATTGTAATAGTGATGAAACGAGGTCGATCCATAGGGAATAAGATACGTAAACAAATGATAACAAGTACCACGACTATAGATGATCGAATTATCTAGACTTCAATGGAGTAACAGTGTGATTTCATTCCAAAAGTCCAAATGACATAAACAAAGAGACCAAACACAATATCAAAAGCTATTTTAAATCAAGGAACCCAAATTCTACACCAATGTAAAATATCAAAAGCTTAAAGGAAACAATTTAAATGACAAGTAACAGACAAGACTCTAGGACATGGATACACAATGCACATCTTGAGCACAACTAAGGTTACCTCTACAAACATGCTTCATTCATAGTTAGGAAGACCGCAATGTTCATAAGAACATTTCTCGAATATCTCTTATGTTCGGATGTCATAATGATGATTATCTCTAACACATTCCAAGATCACACCTGCCAAAAGCACAAATGGTCTATTTTCCTTCCACATAATCAACATTCAATCAAGAACACAATTACGTTGGTTCAATCCCTACATGCTTTATGATCACAAAATCTATCAAATAATGTGAATCAAACATTTGATGCTAAATGAAGGCCACTCAAACAACATCATGTATGAACGAGTAGGAATCGAAAACTTAACAAAGCATAATCATAGATTAAACCATAAATGAGAATAAGATTCACAATGTTTTCCATATCCTAGAGCTCTAGGGCTCTAGCCAACCATGTTTGCATCCAAGGTAAGAACAAAGAGAAAAATAACATAAACCATCCTAAATACACAAGTGTATGAAAGTGAAAGAAGATAAAACCCAATGGAAATGACTCCTCTTCAATGCCTTGGCTTGAATCTTCAAGATGGATGGATGTTTTTCCTCTTTCTTCTTCATCTTGTTCTCACTCTCAATGTGTGTGTCTCTTTTGTATTGTGAAGTGAAGTGAGAAGTGAGAGTTGTTGGTGATAAGTTGATATTTGTTCTCCAAAAATCGGGCATTATATGGCCAATAATAGAGTTTAAAAAGACAAATTGGAACAAAAAAGTCGGATCCATTTGCCCGGAATGCAAACCAGGATGACTGAGTTTCGAGGTCGAGTTTGGCAGTGTTGTGAAATGCGACCCATGGTGGTTGAGTTTCGAGGTCGAGTCTGGCAGTGTTGTGAAACGTGACCCAGGGTGGTCGAGTATCATGGTCGAGTTTCACCCAAAGGAAATCACTTCTCTGAAGCTCCTACAACGCGACATTTTGGTCGCGTTTTGGGCTTAAGTTTGGCCTTGTTTTTAGGCGCGACCCAATGGAGATGACTCATCTTCAATCCCTTGGCTTGATTCTTCAAGATGGATGGATGTTTTTCCTCATTATTCTTCCTCTTGTTCTCACTCTCAATGTGTGTGTCTTTTGTGTAGTGAAGTGAAGTGAGAAGTGAGAGTTGTTGGTGATAAGTTGATATTTGTTCTCCAAAAATCGGGCATTATATGGCCAATAATAGAGTTTAAAAAGTCAAATTGGAACAAAAAAGTCGGATCCATTTGCCCGGAACATGACCCAGGATAACTAAGTTTCGAGGTCGAGTTTGGCAGTGTTGTGAAACGTGACCCAGGGTGGTCGAGTTTCACCTAAAGGAAATCACTTCTCTGAAGCTCCTACAACGTGACATTTTGGTTGCGTTTTGGGCTTGAGTTTGGCTTTGTTTTTAGGCACGACCCAAGGAACTTGCGTTCCGGGATCGCGCTTGAGCTTAGTGATCGTTTTTTTCCCTTTTCTTCATCTTTTCTCAACTCCCGATGTCTTTGTTGGTCAAATCTCCAATTTGGCTTTAATTTGCAATGTTTAGACCAAATTTTCTGTATTGACTACACATATTAAGAAACAGGTATTTAAACCATATTTACAACAATATTTACATTAAAACATATTGCATTTAAGACTATATGTAACCAAAAAGAGTGTGATAAAAACACTCATCAGGACACCACAGAAGGGTCGACAGGATGAGATAATCGGTCTCCCCTCCCGACGAGATACCCGGTCTCCATCATATCCACCATGACGAGACTCCCGAGCATAGAGTAGATCCGGATCGTAGATTGAACCCTCATCGAGTATGAGGAGCAAAGCATTTGAGGGGAGATCGATCTCAGAGCTGTGGGGAGCACCACCGGTCTAGACGAAGTGTGGGGGAGCCCTCAGAGAGTTTTATGGAGCACTGACTTCAAAGGATTGTGGCAGTTGTGATGGAGGATATGATGCCCCGTATTCAGGAGGCTGTGGACCAGGCTGTTGATTAATTTAAACAAAAAAACACGATTAATTTAAATAAAAAGCCACGATTAATTTTTTTTAAAAGGCCACAATTAATTTTTTTAAAAAAAGCCACGATTTAGTTAAACAAAAAGCCACAATTAATTTTTTTTAAAAAAGGCCATGAGTAATTTAAAAAAAAAGTCACGACTAATAAAAAAAGACATGATTAATTTTAAAAAGTCACGATTAATTTAAACAAAAATCCACGATTAATAAAAAAAGGCCATGATTAATAAAAAAATCATGATTAATTTTTTCAAAAAGCCACGGTTATTTAAAAAAACACGAGTAATTTAAAAAAAGCCAAGATTAATAAAAAAGGCCTTGATTAATTTAAATAAAACCCACAATTGATTTTTTTAAAAAGCCACGATTCATAATAAAAGCCACAATTAATAAAAAAAAAAAAGGCATGATTAATTTCAAAAAAAGTCACGGCTGATAACAAAGACCACCGATTATATTAAATAAATAGTCACGATTATATTTTCATAAGAAACGAGTAACTAAAATAGGCTATAATTGGCTTTTAAAGTCTACGATTAATGTAATTAAGGTTATGATTAACTAAACATTGCTAAGATCAATATATTAAAGATTAAAGGCTACGACATGTAAATCTCTCTCTCTCGACCTATTTTCAAATCTAACAACACATATACAATATAATCAAAACGAGAAATAAATATAAAATAATTTCACAAAAATTGACAGTACAAAACGTACCTTTGAAAAATGGAAAATTTCGTGCACTACTTTTTTCTTGATGAAAAACCATGCGCACACCTTGTTCATAAAAAAAATCTTCAACTTTTGCTCTAATTTTTTTGCTCAGATTTGTATTGTAGTGTGAATAGGCTCGGGTGTTCATATCTATTTATTCAAAAAAATTACCTACCTCCTTACACAACAATAAAAATATGTATTAAATTCGGTTAATAAATTCCTATCTTCCCCTTCTTTTTATTTACTGAAGCTCGGTAACTTCCACTTCTTGTTATTTAATGGAGCTCAGTAACTACCTCACTTACACAAGAAATAAATGCATTCAATAAAAAAGTCACGATTAATTTAAACAAAAAAAGCCACGATTAATCTTGACTCATAACAAAAAAATGTCACAATTAATAAAGACAATGTATTACATTAATCGGGGATCATTCAATTTAATCGAGACTCATTAAAAATTTAAGCAAGAAATTAATCGAGGCAAAAAAAGTCACGATTAATCTTGGCTCATAACATGAAAAGCCACGATTAATGAAGGTCTCCATTAAATTGAATTGTTATGAGCAGCCACGATTAATGAAGGCCTCGATTAAATTGAATGATCTGTGATTAATGAAGGCCTTGATTAAATTGAATTGTTATGAGCAACCACGATTAATGAAGGATTTGATTAAATTTAATAATCCACGATTAATGGAGGCAATGTATTACATTAATCATGGATCATTCAATTTAATCGAGGCTCATTAAAAATTAATCGAGACAATCTTTGAAAGTAATCTTGGCTCATTGAAAATTAATCGTAGTAATGTAGACAATTAATCGTGACAATGTATACAATTAATCGTTGGATTTTTAAATATGAACTCTTGCCTTTCAAATATATATATTTATATATAGTTTTTGTGTAGTGATAATAAATGTTAAAAATACACTGAGTCAATGATTGGGTATGAGAACTAAGTGTGTCATAGGACAAATTGCCCACAAAACTCCATATTTTTAAAAGTTATTTTTTTCCCCAATCACTATTTACTTTTGTCTACTTTTATCTATTTCCACAATCGAATTTGTGATATGGTTAAATTAGAGAGAGAGTGTGTGAAAATATGTAAAATAATAAATATTTTGAAACAAAATAAAAAAGTTAAAACAACAAATAAAATGAAACGGAAGAAATATATATATATATATATATATATATATGTGTGTGTGTGTGTGTGTGTGTGTGTACATGTATCAGGATACACTCTAGCTATTTTAAAATGATCCAATATTTTTTATTTTTTTTTCGAATGACAAGTTAACATTATCCAAATAAATTAATGTAACTATAAGATTAATTGATTTTGCAGATGTCAAGACATCATATTCAATATATATGTTGATGTGGTAGGGTTTTGTTATTTTCCGAACAAGTTAGGCCATTTTCACATCTATAATATATATACGTAGCCATGTAGGGCTAAACAAAGTAGAAGTAACGCATGTTTAATTTGACTTTTTCAGACCCTAATTTGACAACTTTACGAGACTTGTCCCATTTATTCAACTAAGCATTCAAGGTCTCGAACTTTTCTCATGATGACATACTATAACAATTCACTATATTTATTCAAAAGTCAAACTATTCTTTGAATTTTGAGAGAGAGATAAATTTACTACGAAATTCCGAAAATATATTTAATAAATAAAGAAGAAAAACTTATCAAATGATTGTTTTCTATTTACTTCAACGAAATTTCTCAAAATAATATCTTAAAAATTAAGGAAGACGTGAAAATTAATTAGACCTTCATGAAATGCCAGCGAAAAATGATGAATAAAATGGGATATTGTCAACCTTCTAGAAGATGTGTAATAAAATGAAATACTTTAATTGTCCACTTAGTATTTTAAAAAACTTTTTTCCAGACTTTTTCTAATTAGTGAAACTGTTAATTCGCAATTATTAATTGATTAATTCAAGATGATCTGCTCATTTAATCGATTTGAGACTATAATTGTTCGAAATTTGGGTTGAAAGTGACATGTTTCGTATGATTCGGATTATTAGGTGCTAATGGAAAAGTCCCACATATTTAAGTGTATATAGGGTGCGTAATGAGTCACCAATAGTCAATATTGTTGATTAATACATATTATATATATATATATATCTCACAGTAAATTATGGAAATTTGAAATGAATGACTAACAGAGCCTTGTGAAATTGTTTAACTCATTTGGGAAAAAAAGGTCCAATTTACACTGTCGTAACATATATAATTATATAAGAATTCAAAGAAATAATGATTGAATATGGCAAGTGGAGAACCCTCTTAAGCCACCTTCTCCACAACTCATCAATTTGCTGACCATCCCTTTTTTTCTCCATTTTCCTCTTGTCTTCTTCCATGAAATCGCCACCCATTTTATCTTTTTAATGAAAAGCAATTCAGCAATATTATTGAAAATGATAGGGAAATTACTAAAATAATTATCATTAGAAAATATGAATTAATTAGAATCTAATATTTATATATATTTGTGAAAAAGTCTCCCAATATCTCACTAATTAATCTTATATATAAAATCAGAATGCACGCGTGACAACTGCAACTCGCAATAATTAATTTTGTAAGTTTCACCGCGCGCATATTTACTAACAAAAGATAACAAGCTAATAGTATTACAACAGCACCGATATTTGAAAGATTAGCATTTTGTTCTGTTTTTTACTACTCCCATCCACTATTTTATTTTTAACATCAATATATTACTCCCCCATTCCACAATAAGTATCATGCTATCATTTTAATTTTGTTTCATATTTATCCTCATTTGATGCATTCAAACAACCATATTTAACTCATTTAATGTATTCATACGGTAATTTGATTATCTAATTAATATATTTATTAATATGTGTGTATTCATTCAAAATGACACGTATTAAAAAACGGAAGGAGTATCACTTGATGTACAATCGATCCAAATTCTTGTAAGCCCAAATAAAGTTGTCAAATGATGCACTAAAATAATTATACCAAACGTGACACTAAAAGATTTGATCACTCATGTTTCTCTCCCCACGATCATGAAAAGACACAACTTTGTAGTGTTGTGTAGGAACATAAAAAAAATTTATTGGCATTAGATGAAATATACATCACCCTAAAGATTGGCAATATTAATGGTAGGGAAATCGGAAAACCGACCATTTGCTATGCACAAATTTTGAAATAATCCTGCTAAATATTATAGTCGACGTCAATAATAATTTCTGGTGTAATATTCACCACGCACTTACCAAAATAGTCACCGCTATTATTAATTTGGTTTCATATATCCGACACATCATATGCCATTTACAGATATATCAAGATTTTCTATGCTTGCCACTCTTTCTTCGATCTTCTATGAGCCAGCTGATTTTCATTCTCTTGCTTGTTTGTTGGGTAAAACTATCAAATGTGTGTTTAATTTTATTTCTTCAGTACTAACTTATATATAGCACATGTGATGGAAAAAAAAAGTATAATATTTTAATTTTATGGGAGCATTGAGCATAAAAAATAAGTACCAGCAAGAATTTTCATATTAACAATTTGTAATAATCGACGATATAATATATACCGGTGTTTATAAATACACCATAATTTTTTCTTTATACATCACATTTTTTTTTCATTTTTTTTTTACTTTTTCTTTACACATTACATTAAAGATCATTTTTATCCATTAATTTAAAAAATCAATTTGACTAGGTAAAAATAATAAAAGAAAAGGGAAACTGTTTATTAGCCCCTTTTTCTTTCTTCCTCCACCTCCGGAGCCACCGCGGGCATCCCCATCCTCCTCTCATCTGGATTTCTCTATGTATTTTCATGGGAGATGTCTTTTTTTGTTCACAATGAAATATTTACAACTTTAGTACCATTTGAATACAACAAAAAATTCTGGAAATACAAAGCTGCATTTCAAGAATAGCTTCTCATCAAATCAGACTTTACATGTTTGAGAATATTTCCGGGGACTCCATTTCAATGTCGTTCAATGGATTGAATTTGTATGCCAGACTCAAACCTATAAGTGATGTTTCGAAAAATAATTTTCGAACCTCATGAATGAGCGTCGAAAATCTATCTCGATCACGGTGGTTCGAAATTTTATTTTTGTAGCAATTGAATAAAGTTCAAAAATTTGTTTACGAAACAGTTGAGCAAATTTCGAAAATTCGAATGGCTCCCAAGCGCAGTTGCAAAGTTTAATTTATTTAGATGTGTAACTGGCGTGAGGAGAGGCGAAGATGGTCGGCGGTGCAAATCTGCAGAGGTGAGGGCCTGAGAGGAGAGAGAGGGAGCGGAGTCTGAACCCTTGAAGGAGTTCCTTTCCTTTTTTTTCTTTTTAATTTTGTTTTTTTTTATTTAATAAGGGTATTTAAGTAGTTTCATAATTAATTACTTTTGAATTAATTTATTTAGTGATAAATGAAGAAAAACTTGTGGTATATTTAGAAACACCCAACATATATATTAGATCCAATCCCATTTTAAATTAGACTTTAGTAATAAGTTTGAAATTATAATATACAGTTACAAGATAGGTTCAATAAAATTGGTTACCCATCCCAATTCCCAGCAACTGTTTTGACCAAATTTAAAGGAAGCCTGTTATCATCCCTTGAAGAAGCGCCAAAGATAATTCTAAGATTGTTCATTAATCAATTTGTTTGTGAGATGAGAAAATATGATATTTTTTTTTTCTTTCTTTTAGAAAAAGTTAACGAGATTTGAACTGGCACTAGAGCACCGCCTAGGGCAAGAAAAACTGATCTTGATCTTGAGTTGAACTGAATTACGTTCAACATAAATTTTCACAATATTTAATATTAAATAGATTTATGTCAAATCCTTATATTTCAATTTTCAAAACGTGGACCAAATTAATCCAATCTGCAAATGAGCCAAATTTCAACAGAAATTCCGTATCACAACCGGCAACTGGGAACCCGCGTTTGTTATTTTGCATCAATTCCAAATTCTAGCTTATATTATTATCCGTGAAGAAGAAGGCACTTTCCTCACATCATCGCTAAAAACTCTCCAAAATTACATCTTATCATTCAAACTATTAATGCTGTAATAAAAATATATATCATGAACTATAATTAAAATTTTCATCAAAATATCATGAACTGTGACTAATTATATCATATGTCTATGCCTCAAGTTATTGACAAAATAATAAGAATATTTTTCTTTTGCAAGCCACATCGATATCTATTTTCATAGATTATTTATTGTTGGAATTTTAACTATTTGGACTTTTTTTTTTCTAGTTTGTCAATAGCTTGGGCGGGATATATATTGGGCGTAATTAGACTTAGTCCCGAATATTTTTATGAAGATCTTAATAGTTTGGAATACAAGATGTAATTAGCTAGTTATAGTTCAATATATTTTTGTTACAATATTAATAGTTTGAGAGATAAAGATGCAATTTTAAATGAATCTCTCTTCGTTTTCCTCCATCCAAATCTTTAGATTATGCGTTAATTTTCCTAATTAAATAATCAAATATGTTAGTGAATCTCTCTTAGGGTCTTTACTTAATTTAATAATTTCATATATTATCATTCTCATAATACTAAATAACTATTCTTAAGGTCTTTACTTAATTTAATAATTTTATATATTATCATACTCATAATACTAAATAACTATTGAGAGATAGGATCAATAAAAAATACACATTTTTACTTAATTTAATAATTTTATATATTATCATACTCATAATACTAAATAACTATTGAGAGAGAGGATCAATAAAAAAATACACATTTTTCTAGTGTTGAAACTAGAAACTCATCTTACATCATTCAACTAAATGATTTAATGACCGAGATTTAATGTTAAAGTCAAAGCAAAAAAAAAAAGTGGGGGTTTAATCGTCCAATCCATATAAACCTACTGATGTCATCACTTTTTTAAAAAAAAATTAAAAACTTTAAACGATCATAGCTTACTCGTTCTTAATCGGATCAAAACAAATAATATACTAAATTAAAGCTCTTTTTTATGCTATTTAATTCAAGATCAATCATGGATATGTTTGTGCATATATATATATATATATATATATGAACGAAAAATACAAAAGATAAATTTTTTACTCGTGTTTAGCGTAAAAATACTTTCGTTAGCTTTTAATAATGTTTCGTCAACATTATGATCACGTATGCTCACAAATCATTTGTTATATGTTGACAAATTGTATTCAATGTACTAACGAATCATTATGATAATGTTAACGTAGTATACATACTTATATTGTTATTATGATTTATTACATTTCAATTAGGATTTATAGTTTTTTTTAGTTACTAGTTGATTATTAAATATGGTTAATTTAATTAGGATTTATACTCATGTTAACGAAGCATTGTCATATGTTAATTAATATAGTTTATTCAGAGTACTGATATGACAATACCATAATGTTGATGTTGTATATTTATATTGTTATTATGATTTATTACATCCAATTAGGATTTATAATTATTGTTTAGAATTTAATTCTCTTTTTTTTAGATCGTTGAAGTTTATTATATATGAATTACGGTTTATTTCATCCACTTATGAGTTATAATATAATTTAATAATTTTATGTATTATCATTCTCATAATACTAAATAACTATTCTTAGGGTCTTTACTTAATTTAATAATTTTATATATTATCATACTCATAATACTAAATAACTATTGAGAGATATGATCAATCAAAAATACACATTTTTACTTAATTTAATAACTTTACATATTATCATACTCATAATACTAAATAACTATTGAGAGAGAGGATCAATAAAAAATACACATTTTTTTAGTGTTAAAATTAGAAACTCATCTTACATCATTCAACTAAATGATTTAATGACCAAGATTTAATGTTAAAGTCAAAGCAAAAAAAAAAAAAAAAGTGGGGGTTTAATCGTCCAATCCATATAAACCTGCTGATGTCACCACTTTTTTTTAAAAAAAATTAAAAACTTTAAACGATCATAGCTTACTCGTTCTTAATCGGATCAAAGCAAATAATATACTAAATTAAAGCTCTTTTTTATTCTATTTAATTCAAGATCAGTCATTGATATGTTTGTGCATATATATATATATATGAACAAAAAATACAAAAGATAAATTTTTTACTCGTGTTTAGCGCAAAAATACTTTCGTTAGCTTTTAATAATGTTTCGTCAGCATTATGATCATGTATGCTCACAAATCATTTGTTATATGTTGACATATTGTATTCATTATACTAACGAATCATTATGATAATGTTAGCGTAGTACACATACTTATATTGTTATTATGATTTATTACATTTCAATTAGGATTAATAGTTTTTTTTAGTTACTAGTTGATTATTAAATATGGTTAATTTAATTAGGATTTATACTCATGTTAACGAAGCATTATCATATGTTAATTAACATAGTTTATTCAGAGTACTGATATAACAATATCATAATGTTGATGTTGTATATTTATATTGTTATTATGATTTATTACATCCAATTAGGGTTTATAATTATTGTTTAGAATTTAATTCTCTTTTTTTAGATCGTTGAAGTTTATTATATATGAATTACGGTTTATTTCATCCACTTATGATTTATAATTACTTTTTAGAATTTAATTTTTCGTTAAAAACATGAGAAAACTTTCATTAGCATTATGATAATGTTTCGTTAGCATAATAACAATGATTCGTTAGCATGACGATACTGTTATCAACTACCCAATACCTTTTTATAAACATTACCGGATTATGTTAATACCACTGTCTAGAAAACTTATCAAATATTACAGAATTACCACCACCATTTTAAGCAAATATAGGTCTTACATTTTTGTTGATTGTGTGGTGTAAGATGGTTCCTAATTCTCACACTAGGATTAGTTTGTATTATAATCACCTCTACACACACACACACACACACATAGAGTGGATAAAAAATACACATTTTCCTAGTGTAGGAACTAGGAACGTATCTTATACCATCTAATTAGATAATCCAATGACTAAGCTTTAATGTCAAATTAAAGGCAAAAAATAAGGAGGTTGGGGTATAATTGTTCAATCCTTATAAAAAAACTGATGCCATCACTTTAAAAATAAAAATAAAAATTTTAAACAATCATATCTCACTCATTTCTAATCAGATCAATGCCAAAAATATATCAAATTAAAGCTCTTTCATGTTCTTTAACTCAAGATAAGTCATGGATATATTTGTGCAAATAAATATAGACGAAAAATACAAAATATACATTTTTACTTGTGTCCAGCGTGAAAAAGCCTTCGTTAGTTTTTAATAATGATTCGTCAGCATTATCATGCATGACGTATGATGACGTATTCTAACGAAGCATTTAGTTATATGCTAACAAACTGAATTCATCGTATTAACGAATGCTTACCATAATGTTAATATAGTACATGTACTTATACTGTTATTATGATTTATTACATTTCAATTAGGACTTATAATAATTTTTTTATTTAATTTTTATATTTTAGTTACTAAATTATTATTATATATTGTTTATTTCATTAAATTAGAATATATTAATTATAATTTTCTTCGTCCATTTATGGTTTATACCTTATGCTAACGATGAATTGTCATATGCTAATATAGTTTATCTGCAATGCTGATAAAACAATATCGTAATGCTAACGTTGTATATTTATATTGTTATTATAATTTATTCATCCAATTAGGGTTCATAATTATTTTTTAGATCATTAGAGTTTATTACATCTAAATTATGGTTTAGTCTATCCAATTAGGATTTATAATTACTTTTTAGAATTTTATTTTTTGTTAATAATATGAAAAAACTTTCATTAGCATTACGATAATATTTCGTTAGCATGATAGTAATGTTTCGTTAGCATGATGATACTGTTATCAGCTACCTATCCCATTTTTATAAACATTATCAAATTACGTTAATACTTCGCCTAGAAAACTTATCAAATATTACAGAATTGCCACTACCTCTTTTACGCAAATACAGGACTTAGATTTTTATTGATAGTATGGTGTAAGATGGGTTCCTAGTTCTCATACTAGGATTAGTTTGCATTATATATATATATATATATATATATGGAATGGATAAAATAAAATCTTTTTCCTAGTGTGGGAACTACGACCACATCTCCACCATCCAATTTAATGATCTAATGGTTGTGGTTTAATGGAAAAGATGGTGGCAATTTCGTAAATAATAGGACAAAAAATAAAGGAAGAATGATTGTTTTCGCCCAAACCTTTAAATTGATGATGTCAGCAATTTTAAAAAAAAAATCTTAAAAATATTATTCAATCTCAATTATGGTTTATTTCATCTCAATTATGATTTATTCCATCTAATTATGATTAATAATTACTTTTTCGAATTTTATTTTATTTTTTCATTCCTAATTGATTATTGATCGGCCAAAATTTAGCACAACCCTCAAGAGGACGGGATTGTGTAGACAGTGGTCAGCAAGTGTCGTATCCACAGAGACTAAATTAGATCTAATTATATGTACTATGACATCGGATCTCAATTATTATCTAGACGATGAAAAAAGGGAAACTAACTAATCTAAACTAAAGAAAGTAATAAATAAACGAAAAAAATAAATGGAGAATAAAACATGAAGGCAAATGTACTCTCGGGATTGATTTTTTCGGGTACTTAGTATTAATGATCATATTGAATGTCTATTTGTGTTGTCAAATTTACTAGGACAATCTCTAATGCATCATAAGCTCTCTCTCGAGATACTCAAGTTTGTAGGGTACATGCTAGGTTCACCGTCTTCGATCGAATCCTACACATGTACTTACCAAAAGCTCCAAGATTTCTAGCCCTCACACTAAGTCTCAATTCTCTCAAATTTATTGACAAAGGTGTCGTGTGCCTAGGGTTCATCTATTGAGACTCATATCTCGATTTATGAATCAATAGATAAGATAGTGTCAATTAATGATCAATTAACCAACACCCATACATAGCATAATTGCAAGAAATGAAATAGGGTCATAAACAATCAATAGAAAAAGGAATTCATAAATACCCAAATAATCTCAATCCAAAAATACAAAATAATCTAGCTTAACATAATACAATGCAATGACTAAACCATCTCAAAGAAAATGAAGATAAAAACAAGAAAAGAAACTTGAAACAACCCGGAAGTTGGGCCTCGAATCCATCCTTGCTTCCATTCTTCTCCTCCTTGCTCCATCTTCAAGCTCTAGCTCCTTATTCATCCTAAGTAGTTGGAAATCCTAGCTAGGGTGTGTGTTTTATGTGTGGCTAGGATTTGAGAGGTGTGGGAGAAAATGATTTTGTGATGTGAAAAGTTATGTGTGTGTGGTGGTGGAAAATGGATGTGTGTTCTATGGGTGCTAGGATTCTCTCCTTTCAATTTCGTCTGTGGGGGTTATATATAGAGTGGGGGAACAAATGAAATTGAAGAAAATAAAAAATGGGTGAAAAAGAATAAGAAAATCGGGAGAAAACATGTATGGGGCGCGGCCACGGAGGTCGCGCCCGAGACTGATTTTTAAGGCCGCTGTGTAAACGTCCACTCACGTCTGACCTGGGTACGCATCGCGCCTCATTTGTGCTCATCAGATCGTGCCCATCAGTACGAGCGGGTCACTCATGCCGCAGGGGTCACGCCTCCGCCCCTACTCTGACACCTTACACGGTTTTACTTCATTCTCTCTCATTTCTTGTCTGATTGGGGTGATTCAACTTGCAACGTGCTCCCAATTCGATCATCTATCTTCCCATGACATTGAATCACTCAAAAATTCATTTATTCATCCACCATTTCCTCTAAAATTCAAATAAAAAATAAAATTTCCAAACCGGGAGGTTAAAAAGCAAAAAAGGATGAAAACACACATTTAATTCATCAAAAGACATCATCTCAAGCTCAATAAATGGTGCAAAAACTCCACTTATCAATTATAATTAGAGTTTATTCCATCTAATTATGGTCATATGTTGGCAGAGTATTGTCATATGCTAACAAAGTGTATTCACAGTGCTGATGCAGCAAAATCAGACTGCTAATGTAGTATATATATATATATATTATTGATATGATTTATTTCAACTCATTTATGGTTTATCACATTCAATCAAGATTTATTTTATCAAATTAGGGTTTTTCCATTCGATTATGGTTTATTAAATCAAATTAGGTTTATAATTTTTTTTAGAATATATTTACCGCTAACAATATTAGAAAATTTTAATTAGTATCATGATATCGCTTCGTTATTATGATGATAATGCTTCATTAGCATGACGACTTGTTATTAAATAATTCGTGATTTTTATAAGAATTATCAGAATACGTTAATACCCCGCTCGAAAAACTTTTCAAATATTACAGAATTGCCACCGCCCTTTTAATCAAATCTGAACCTTTCATTTTTGAGGATTGTGTGGTGTGAGATGTTGTCCTAGTTTCCACACCAGGATTGGTTTTCCCTTATATATATATATATATGGGTGGGGTTATATAAAAATAACCCCTTGTGTGAGAAATGAGAACACATCTCACACCACACATCCATCAAAAATCAAAGGTCCAGATTTGATGAAAAAGGTGGTGGCAATTTTGTAATATCTGAAAAGTTTTTCGTGCGGGGGTATTACTGTAATTTGGTAATTCTTATAAAAATCACGGAGGATTTGATAACAGATCATTATGCTAACGAAGTATTATCATAATGCTAACGAAGCATTATAGTTATGCTAATTAAAGTTTTCAAATATTGTTGACGAAAAAAATATTCTAAAAATTAATTATAAACCTAATTCGATTTAATAAACCCTAATTAAATGGTAAAAATCATAATTGGATGAAATAAACCTAATTAGATGAAATAAACATTGATTGGATATGATAAACCCTAAATGAGTTGAAAGAAATCATAATAATAATATATTTGTACTACGTTAGCATTATAGTTTTGGTTCGTCAGCATTGCGAATATACTATGTTAGCATATGACAATACTCTATCAACATACGTTATAAATTATAATTTGATAGGATAAACCATAATAATCAATTAAGAACTATAAATAAAAAATTAAATTTCAAAAAAATAATGATAATTAGATGGAATAAACCATAATCGAGATTAAATAAACCATAATTGAGATTTAATAAACCCTAATAAATTTATACTATGTTAGCATTATGATAATTCTTTGTTAGCATATCGAATATATTATGTTAGCATATGACAAATGCTTCATTAGCATACGTTCATATGTTATCATAATGCTGATGAAGAATTATTATATGCTAACGAAAGCATTTACAACTTGGGCACGCGTAAAAAAATTTCTTTTTTATTTTTCGTTCATATTTTTTCATCCAAACATAGCCTTTCGACATCTTAAATGAAAGAGCATGAAGAGAACTTTAATTTGATATATTTTTTGTGTGCATTGGATTAAAAACGAGGAAGTTATGATCGATTAAAATTTTTAAGATTTTTTTTTTAATTGCTGACATCATCAATTTTAATGGATTTGGACGAAAATATTGTAATATATAGTTATATATTTTTTTATTAACTAAAGAACAAAATATGATGATGATAGTGGGCTGGTTAAGGGGAGGGAAAATAAAAAGGAAAGCCCATTTCTTCAAAGATGGGCCTTTTCTGATCACTCAACAAAATAAGATTACTTTTACAGCCTTAATCGCCAAAAAAATGTGTTTTTAGCAGATTCAAAAAATAAAAATAAAATCGCTGTGCTTGAAAAAGAGCTTTTTACTCGGCAGTCACTTTCATAATTTCATTTATCTAATCAAAATGAATAGGTAGAGACGACTTATATTATAATATGCCATATACAATAATTTGGCTTTTAATCTTTTCACCAAGTTTTAACGTAACCTCTGTGCTTTTATTCGGTCTGTTGTATCATTAATCATTTATTTTAAGTTGAAATTGGTCTTTTATTTAACCAAGTTACTATCTATTCATTAAATTTGCATATAATTGGGCACGTAAAGATTTTCGAAAGCAATATAATTCACAGTTGGCAATTAATTTTTTTTTTTTTTAAATGAATGGATTATGGTATGGTGTATAATGAGTTTAATAATTCCGCTGTATAATGAGTCGGATTGACTTGAAATGAAATGGTAGAAATGTAATTTATGCAACTAAAATATAGAAATCCGAAAAATAGAAATCGGATTGATTTTTATACAAAAATTAAAAGCCAAAAGACATTAATGTATGCATACCTCTGGCTGCCATCAGAATCGGAAAAAAGATTTGCTGTACGTCATCATGACCAAACAGCTTTACAGAATGATAAATATTCCACACACACACACATATATAAAACAAAACTTAAATTAGTATCCACTGTCCATTGCTATGATTTTAAACATCTCGAGGAGTGACCAGTGAATCATAAATCATAATCATTGCAATGGTTATCAATCGATCTAATAATTAGGAGTAAAAAACTATTGGTAATTACCGAAATTTAGATAGAAATAAAGGGCCCTTGCTCTATTTAAGAGCATCCCAATCAACACTAAATTTTACACCCTGTAAGAATATTCTTTTAAAAATTTCATTATTTTTTATAATTGAAATATGAACATTCTTAATGATTTATTATTTTTTTTAAAATAATAATTATTCAAAATTAATAATTTTTAATTATATATTTTTAAAAATATACTATTAAAAAATTATTTATTATTAAAAAATTATAACATATAATGTGTTTGAAATAATAAAAGTACTTTAAATGATTATCAAACAATTAGTAAAAATATTACAAGACTATAATACTTATGAAAATACATTCGTGGTGAACAAATTAGAATTATACAAAAAAGAAATCAAGCTCGTGAATCTTAATCGTCTCATCATCAAGGAGAATTTTCATAATTCATTTAATCCAGAGGTGAAGGACGTAAGATTTGAGAATTCTTCAAATGATTTCGGTCAATATTATAATTATCTTAGAGGATCTAGAAATGATTTGTAATCAATGTGTTTTTTCAAGTAGTTTTAGTTATTTGTAGTGTGTTTTTAAGTTAATTTGTAGTAATTTGCAATATGTGTGACTTCATTCTATTCATTGTGTTTAATTAATTGTGTTTTTATTAAAATTATTTACTTATTTATTTAGATGATTTATAATTTAAATTAAGTGAATATATAATTTATAAATTAAATTAAATCTATTGAATAATATATTTAATAAAGATTTTAAATAATAAAATAATTAATTAAATGTTATGAGATCCATCAGCACCAATATGATGCAGCACCAAATTGGGGCAGGATTTGGGACAACATTAAAGTAGATTCCTGTGTCAAATTAGTGTTTTAGTCCAGTATTAAAGATGCTCTTATAAAACATTTTGCTGTCAACGTTCAAGAAACCTATTTCCTTTGAAGAGCAATTTTAAGGAAATTAAAATTGAGAAACAAAATAGGCATCGGAAAATAGCTCAAATATCTGGAACAGAACAAGAAGAAAAAAGGGGAAGTAAAGAAAGTTGATACAAAAAATATAGGGACTCTACACAAAACAAATGTACTGACTGTTCCAAATCCAAGAGAATTGTGCAAGAAAGCAGAAGCTTCTCCTACCCTTCATGGCTTATGACAAAACAAATAACATGGTACAACTTCATCTTCTTCTCTAACTTAACCATGCACCTCCAATTTCTTGTCTCAAATTCCTAAAATCCAGCAACCTCTTCTATTTCTGCTCTTTCTGGTTTAACAGAATTAGAATTTTGTTAAAGAATTCAACATTAACCACCTTACTCAGCTTTTCATGCAATATAATACAAAAGTCACACTACTCAATTGAGCTAACACAAATCCAAGCTTTCCAATATTTTTTTTCTTTTTTTTACAATAAATAGGAATGCAGACCACAGAAAATATCAAAATATAGAGCCACACCAATTTTAATTAGATAAATACAAATTTGAACATCATTTTTTTTTCTTTACCTCGTAATGAATAAGTAGAAAAAATAAAATAAAAATTGGTGCTCGTGTTACAAAAAATCGGTACAATTCCAGCTGCAGGAACAATCTGACAGCTATAGCAAAAGACAACTCAACACTATACACAACAGTATTCTGAAAAAGCAAACCGCCTCCATCGCCGCCGCGGAGCGGAGCTCCAAACCCGGCGGAGCGGATAAATGACTCGGTGAATCAGGCGAGAGCGCGATATAAGGCGGCTGAGCGGCGGCCATCACTCCGCCGCCGTCACTAGGCTTGTCCGTATCAATCGGATTCTTCCCGAAAAATTCCCTCGGCAGCAACACCTTGGACACTCCGAATATCGCCACCGGGTTCTGATCGAAAACCGTCTGCGTAACCGACGCCAGCACAATTCCGGTGTCGATTGCGACGGAGTCGTTAACGCGAGATATGTTGACGGTGAAACTACCAGCTCCGTTTTGCTCCGTCGCCAATGTGGGGTAGATCGGGTTTACGATCGATTCCAGAGAACCTAGCGGGTAGTAGGAATGGAGCACGTGGAATCTGAGCACCACCGCCTTTTTGTCGGCCGGCAACGACTGCAATTTCACGGACGACGGCAGATCGGCGAACGCCGCATCGGTGGGGACGAACAGGGTAATACCGGCACCGCCCTCGTCGGCTTCGAATTCCGATACGACCCCCGACGCGGCGAGCATCGACGCAGCTACATTGAAATTGTGGCCGTCGATTAGGGCTTTGGTGATGTTGAGGCCCGGCGGCGGCCGCGTCTCCGAGGCCATGAGATCGAGATTGTACGGGTTCAGCAGAGAATTGAGCGTCAGGATCGAGATGTTGTAAGGTAGGGTTTTGATTAGGGACAGCATCGTGGCGTTGGATGCGGGGGAGTGGAAGGTGACGGTGGTGGAGGAGACGTCGAAGGTGATGTTGATGGAGCCGGAGTTGGCGGCGGCGCGGCCGGTCGTCTGGAAGAGAGTGGTGACGAGTTTGCCGGTGGGCGGAATGCGGCGGAGGTCGGACGAGGAGAGGTACTCGAGGAGGACGTGGTAGCGGAGGACATCGGCGATGTTGGTGGAGGAGGGGCGGAAATCGGCGGAGGGCGAGCGGAGGTAGGCATTGGGGACTGCGAGGATGGTGACGGAGGTGCGGGGGGAGAGATCGGCGGCGACGGCGGTGGTGGTGAGGAGGGAGGTGAAGTCGGAGAGATCGGGGTAGGCGGAGAGGAGATCGGTGATGTTGAGGGACAAAATGGGGGGAAGGTTGGAGAGGAGGAGTAAATAGAGGAATGTGAGAGGGGTAAAGATGGAAATGGAGATTGAGATGGCCATTGTTGCTGTGGGGAGTGAGCTGAGTTGCCCCTGCCACTGAACAAATTTTAGTGATGAGTGGAAGAATTGATGGTGATGGGGGGTGAATTATTATTTTTTTATTATTAAAAGAACATTATTCAACCACACAACTTATTCTGATTTCTTACTGAGTTTAAAACTTGTTTTTTATATATATAATTGAGGAATTATATTACCCAAAATAAGGATATGCGATATGTGTCCATTGTTGAGATTTCCAGTTTGACTATGAGTTGAATTATATACTTCCTCAGCAGTCAGCACCAACACACACTCACTAAACGGAATTTCAAAATTATATTCGAGTTTCACCTTTTTGTTGTGCATCACCATCAACTTATCCATTAGTAATTATCACACCATTTCATTTCATGACAATTTTAACTATTATGTTTATCAATCGATTTCAAATTAATTTTCAACCACCCTTGAGATTGTGTATTGACTCAAGTTTCAACCGGAAGTTGCATGAATACGCTTATACATATTTTCAATTTCCCCACACACCTTTTCGTGTTCCATTATCAAATTTATGATTTTAATAATATATATTATAAAATAAAAATTAATTATAACATAAATAGCAATAGTCAATATTTATATAAAAAATGAATTAAAATATTATAAAACATAATTTTTAAAAAACCAGCCATAATAGTGAATTATTAATTGAAAATCAAAAATTAAATATTAAAAAATAATTATAAACCCTAATTGGATGGGGTAAACCTAAAAAAATCATAAATAAATCACAAAAAAAAAATTGAAGAACAAAATACAAGAAAAATTCGTAATTTGAGCAAATATGTAGTGAAATGCGCATATATTAAATATTGAATTCATGTATATAATATAAGATTTGATCATAAATAGAAAAATATAAAATTATAGATCCAAAATAAAAAAAAAGTTATATTTTTTATTCAAAATTGTAATATACAAAAAATAAACATATACACCAATAATAATTATAAAAAAATGAAATATTTTCTTACACACAATGTTAATCGTACAATAATTGTTATTATATTTTTCACATTTTAAAACATTGAACCATTGCGATTGAAAATAACAACTCAAAGTTTTGCAAAAAAATTGGTTGCCCTATTACGTGCTCAATAATCATAAATTCATAATCCAAATAAAAAGAATGAAATACAAACTAAACGAGAATCAAATCAATTAATTTATTCCTTTTAATCAATACATCAAGAAAAAAACAATTTCACTCAATCTTTGTTGATTAATGTGAAAAATAGTTTGATTTAATGAGATTGAGAACAATCAATTTAACCTTAGTTAATTTAACTGCAATGTAAATATCAATCTTTGCTACCCTGTTGTTCCTTCCATTAACGACGTTAGCAACGTTCATTAAAAACACACATTGACAAATATTTTGCTAAAATTCTCGGACAATCTTTTCATACAACAACGTATATTTTTCAAGCATATACAGATTAAACACGTAGAAACCCTAAAAATTATAGAAAAAAATATAAGAAATTCAACTCATCAATACTTTTTGGATTTCTTATTAATCGTAATTTTGCCAAATGGTTTTCTTCAATTTTCCATTCATTTATTTTCCTAGCCAATTTTTATGGGTAAGTTACATTTTAATACCTATATTTTGAGATCTTTTTTAAAAATGGCCTATTTTTTAAATTAATAAAATAGTACCCACTTTTTTAAAATATATATATATATATATATAAATGTAACATTTGATTAATTTTTCGGTCCGAAAATCATAAGTAATTGACCGTGTTTTAAGATTTATATTTCTTCAACCGCATAAAAAACCATACAATCAAGAAATATCAAAGTACAGTCAATTACGTACAATTTTTGAGCTGCAAAATTGATCAGAAGTTAGATTTGTAATTTTTTTGAAAAAAAAGTACTGTTTATTAATAATTTTAAAAAGTTAGTTGATTTTAAAAAAAAATAAAAAATATAAGTATCAAAATGTGATTTACTCATTTTTTTATTTTATATTATTAATTTCACGTTCTTCCCCAAAACAAATTCAAACTCCTTCCGTTGACGATTATTATTATTACTGAGTATCGAATGGGTCAGACTAATTAATAAAATCATAACATTAATATTCGAACACACCACTAATTATTAATATAAATCCAACTAAAAAGTTCATAAAATTAACATTTGTACTGACATTAGTAACAAATAATTATGTCAATTTCAGCTTCACTGTGAAAGCAGAGTAAATCCTGTGGAAGTGATGATCCATATTTTGAAATGTACAATATATCATCACGTGCCATTATTTTCCTGCATATTCCCGTAACCCCATAAATTACAATTAAATAAGATAAATTAATGGCACAAAAGAGTTATCCTCTTAGGACGATGACGTTCGTCCACTATATTAATATTACGTAGTGTCATCTACTGGTGTAATTGAGCCGAATCAAATCGAGTAATAGTCTTATCGAGTTCAAGCTCGATAAAAAAAACTCGAAGCCCGATTCAATTCGAACTCGGTCGAGTTTTAATTTTTTAAGTTTGAGCTCGACTCAATAATAAACTCGACAAGCTCGACCTCGATTCGACTCGATTATGTATAAATATTAAATAAAAAATTATATTCGTTTAATTTTAAATAAATATAATTTAATTATTAATTATATATATGTAAATAATTAAATTATTAAGGGTAAAATTGTAATTGCACTAAAGTTTTATTAAGCTCGATAAGATTCGCGAGCCTGTCGAGCTCACTATTATGGAATTCGAGCTCGAGCTCGAGCTCAGTAACTACTCGAGTAGCTCAAACTCGAGCTCGACTCGATAATTCTCAAATCGATTTCGAGCTTTCATCGAGTCGATCCCAAGTAGCTCACGAGTAGGCTCAACTCACTTACACCTACTGTCAACTCCCTTATATAATTTTTTGAGCAAAATTTTTAAATAGCCATTTTTACTTAGTAAATCATGTAAATAGCCACTTTTTTTTAAAAATAATGTATCTAGCCATTATGAAAAAAAAAGTACTATAATACCCTTACTTTCATATTTAATATTAAGAAATATTATATGTATATATATACAATATATATTCATATATCGATAAGATTTGGGGAAAAAAGATCTGATTTTCTCTCTCTTTAATCTATAACGTCGTTCTCTCCCCACTCGCCTCTCACCTTTTCAATCGTTGTTTTATCATTTGGAACAAAACTACAATTAACGAAGATCAAAAGCTATGATTTTTAAAGATTATCACGATTTTTCATCTCTGTAATCACCGTTTCAGCGATAAATTATCCGATGCAAAATCAAAAATTAGGGATTCAATGTGAGTTAGGTGATTTTAAGAAGTTCTGTTGACATCGCGTGTGTTGTTTTTTGCGTCAATAAGATATGATTTTTATGTATCTGTACTCTTTTTATTGATCTAGATATTAAGTTTTTATTTTTCTTTGTTTGGAAGTGGTGGAAAAATTGAATGTTCTTTGGTGCACAAATCGATTTCTTTCGATACACGAATATTGGAGTAGAATCGTGCACCAATTTATTTATAACGTGTGGAATATCAATTTTTTTACTGTTGCACGATTACACGAATTAGCAGAAAAATGAACTCGTGTGTATCTATGGATTTTTGAAGTAGTGCACGAGTACACGAATAAATATACTAATGCAGTCGTGTTTCAAGTTAATATTCAACTGCTACACGAGTACACGAATGAGCATAATCATGTTCTCGTGTATTGAACTGTTATATTGAACTATTCATGTACTTGTGTAGTAGTTGAATATTTAACCAATGCACGATAACACGACTTGAATTACTCGTGTCGTAACACTCGTGTACTCGTGCTGCATTATAATTTCGATTTAAACACTAGTATATAATTTTCCTACTCGTGTAAAATTCATGCACCACTAGATTAACTACCTATTATCTTCGTGTATCACATGCAACTCCAAAGGGAGAAAAATAAACTATATACTCGTGCATCATGTTTATGATAAAGGTCGAATTGTTACCTCTTCAGGGAATTGTTCGTTATGAGGATGATGTTGTTCGAAATCATCGTCCATGATTGTTCAGCGACTGTTGAATCTTGTAGTTTTTTCAGTTTTAGTGTTGATACTCGACTTCAATAGCAGCGACTGACGAGATATATTTTTAGTTTGAGCGTGAGAAAATATCAATATGAATCAGCGTTCTTTGTTTCCGGGTGTAATAAAAGATTACTATAAATCTGATTTGTTTTTAAATATATTAGATTATTATAAATTTGATTTGTTTTTAAATATATTAGGGTATTTTTATTTTAGGAAATAATAATGTTAAAAATACATTATATTCAAATATTATTTATATGGAAGTAAGGGTATTAATGTATATTTACATCCTAAAAGGCTAAATACATCATTTTTTTAAAAACTGACTATTTACATTATTTTCTAAGTGATAATGGCTATTTACCCCTATTAGCACTAATTTTTTTTAGTAAGGTTGACTTGCAATCCATTTCCATTTCCATTTCCTTTTTAAATTATTAAAACTAGATATCTTTATTTATCTATTTAATAAAAAAAAACATTGCTAAAAATAGTTTTCTACCAAAAGTCATCGCTAGTTTTGGAAACGAATTTTTTATTATTAAGTCAATCCACTAAATAATATTTTGTTATTAATTATAAATCATTTTAATAAAAGTTTCACATGTATGTTTTTGAAATAAAAAATAATATTGCATAATGACATTTTTTCGTAATTCGAGCTTAATTTGAATGTCAAAATTTAATTTAAATAATCATTTTTCCTTATTTGTTTGGACTTAATCTCAATGATCATAATAACAAATGTACAAAAATTATATAATTCACAACAATGATAAATTAATTTTATTTTATTAAGATAATATTTCTATTTTTTCATAATTATAATTTCTAATAAATAAAATTATACATATTTCTCATTCTTACGCACTCTAGTCTATATTATCTCTAAAAGTAAGATAGTCCATATAAATGGAAATTATAAATATTTTCCGCCTAAACTATATCCCATAAATAAAAAAACATATTATTTAATTAAAAATTTATAATTTACATCAATTAAACGGATATTATTAGTGTAGGTTATTTAAGAAAAACGGTTTCTCAAAATATATAGCTACACTAAAAATCACAATTTAAATTATTCCTTAGTTACAATCCACCTATATATCTGTAAGGAATTATATTTAAATTGAATATATTTATTACTTGGCCTAAAATTCAATTAATTTATTTAAGAAAATCATAGGAATATTTACCTTAAATATATTTAAGCTAAATCATATGGTCATTAGTTTCTAATAATGCGAAATTTACCTCAATTATAGATATATCATCAATTAGCTCAATTAAGTAAATCGCGTGATTAAATATAGATATAGATTGCATATATTATTTTATATTATTATAATAATATATATATATATACATTGTATATAAATTAACTATATATTTGAGCTTATAATGCACGCATAGATTATATATATTTACCTTGTATAAAAGATCAGCATGTACATTATTAATAATGCGTGTATCATTGACTAATTATATTTTCGAAGAAATTATATGTATATAGAAACAAATTATTTCATGATACTGATTGGACTAAGTATTTAATAATATTACTCTGATATATACATTATTAATGAATATAATAGAATAATATCCGAAAATACAACGATTTGCATTAATAAATATATATTGATTGAAATTTACGTCTATTTAAGAATCTCAATTAACTCCTAAATAATGCATTTTCAAATTTTTAGAACAACAATTTTTGAACTTCTAAAAGGAAACTATCCAATTTGTGTAGAAAATCACCCATTATAAGAAGTAGGGATTTATTGGAGCTTGCCTCAGCCGATTTCTTTTTGTGAGTTTACATTCATGATTGGAATTTGTTCATTTCTCCATTGTAATTTTGCTTTAAGTTTAATATTTATTCGTTCTTGGTATTTGCAATATTGAATGGATTTTAAATGTTATTGTCAATAGCTTTCATGTTCCTATTATGAATATTTATTATCATGTAATTTTATAAGATGTTCATATTTATTTTTTTATTACTTTGAATAATGCATATGGCTGGAGTTGCAACTGAGTAGATCAGAATTAGAAGATCATTTGAAGCGGTTGTTGATGACGACGGAAGCGTGTAATTTTTCTATTTTAGATTACATGACTTTTTGAATTCACGATCTTGGCTATTGATACATTGTAAATGCATGATATTGTTGACACATTGTGAAGTCCCTTTCATAAGGTTTGCCTAATATTAGAGGATCTCCTTAGTTATTTATTACATTTTTTTTTTTCAATTTTTTTTATGAGTTGATCGCCATGATCTCTTAGAATTCAAGGTTTGGAATAATTGATTTCATAATTATGATTCTATTTGTTTCTCACCTTGAATTTATGTTTTTTGCAATATTAATTATTAGTAGTTTATAAATATTGTTTATTTTGTTTCGACGTTGAATTAAGTCAACTTTCAATTGAGGTAGATTTCATTGCAAGTCCAGAATTTTATTGTTTATTTGTTTCGATACTATTCCTTCTTTTGGTGATTTTGTAGTTTTTTGTTTATGCTTTTTATTATTTAAGATTCAAATTCACAATTCATGGTATTGATTATTTATGAACACATCATCGTTATTTTAGTTGATTGAAAAATGTTACATCTAAATCCACGCATAGTCAAACCTTATCAAATGAGAAGCCATTATGAAAGTTTTAAAGCATACTCGAATAACCTGCCGTGCGATGCACGAGTTTTACATTTTTAAATTTGGTAATAATATTTTTTTAATGTTTAAAGCACTCAACTTATTAATTGAACAAAATACACAACTTCCTCAATACGTGTAATATATAATAATTATTTTGCACAATATTTTAATGAATGCTTTAAACATACTCAAAAAAAATAAAATAAAAATAACACGTTTTTAAAAATAAAATATGTGTAATAGATAATAAAATTTTTGTACAATATTTTAATGAATGCGTAGAAATATTTTATTTTTATGTAATATTTTAATAACCGTGCATCGCACGGGTGATATGCTAGTTAATTATATAATAGAAAATGACTAAATGAGTGAGAGAAACAAGGTCGAATTCGTTCATCATTAAAGTAATTAAAGGCCCATTTCCGCCAACCCGCCAAAACGAAGTACACTGAGTGTTTGGGCCAGGTGACGTCTAAGTCGTCTAAGCAATTTGTGCGAAACCCTTAGAAATAAAATTTCTGTATAATGCCAAGTTTTTTAAAAAAAAAATTGTGAAATGCGAGTTTTTTTTTTCTCTTAACGTAATCAAAATTAGAAAATATATCATTAATTTATCCAAAACCCTTAACACAAATAATTTCTTCAAGAGAAGCACTTGCATGTAATGACCCTTATATACGGCTATTTCAAAGGGCACGTGAGAGTCACGCGTCTGTCTTTTTTTTTCTTTCTTTCTTTCTGGTGAATTTTTCATTTATTTTTTTTTTCCAATTTTCTTTGTTTTCTTTTTATTTTATCCAAAAAAATTTATACCCTAAAATAAAATTAAAGCGAATTGATATAATTTGTTTGAAATAAATATAAATTTATAGCCTAAAATAAAATTAATAAATTAATAAATCCTATAAAAGCACAAAATAAACCCCTAACCTTCCTCCCTAAAAAAAAAACCCTAAAAACCCAAAATAAACCCCTTAAAACACCCCAAAAAATCCTAAAACACACAAAATAAACCGCTAAAATCACTCCCAAAACCCCCTAAAAAACACAAAATAAATTCCCAAAACTCCTCCAAAAAAATCCTAAAAAATACAAAATAAACCCCTAAAAAAATCCTAAAAACACAAAATAAATCTCTAAAAAAGGGGAGCAAATCCACGTTTTTACATGTATTATAAGAATGTAATTTGGTTCAGAAGACATTCAAGAATACAAATAGAATCCAGACTAATAACAAGATCAGTACATCTGATCGCAAACGAACATTTATTACATATATAGACAACAGAGCTTCACCATTGGCAAAAGATGCAAAATACTGTTCAAAATCCAACAAAAATCATAACATGCTACATGCAATGGGGCTAGATATTCAGAGTTAGAACGGAAACATGGTATATTGTTTGATAATTAAAACACAAGAATCGTATGCGAAGAACATCATTATAAAACACACAAAGGAATCCCAACCAACCCACTGCAGTCACTCACACCACTACTACCAGCATCTTCAACCTGAAAACATTTGAAAAGACTTGGGTGTGAGTATTAATGTACTCAACGGGTGAAAAGTTTTATAAAGCAGTTGGCAATTCATTTTAGCAAACATATCCAATCATCTCAAAACACAACACAGAACGTTTAAAAGATAAAATCAATTCTGCATGTGCCAAAACTTCTTTTATTCTGGAGCGCTCTCTCTTATTCGACGTTAGTTCCAACTCAACTCATACAACTAATTATAGATCTTCTTGCTAGACCGTCCAGTGTATCATCTATTGTACAAAACTCCAATGTGCCAACTTTGGCAAGGAAGCCGATCATATAATACTCATTTGCAGACGTAGATAAGAACTAAAATATTTTCTGATATGGACATAACTTTCATTTATATAAATAGAGTTTATATAACTCAAACATACAATTTTTATAATAAGAAACACGCATCTTGCTCGGGTAACTAGGGATATTGATAAAGTGGGTTTTTATACCTATCTAGAGTCTGTTTTGGAATGGTTTTGATTATTTTTAGGTGCTTTAATCCATGTTTTGTTCAGATTTCACTTGTTTGGATGAGATTGGTTTTTGGTGTGATTATGCAGGAATTTGGACTAAAAAATACTAGCGTTGATGAAATCCAGCTCCTAGCCTTGATGGTTCGAGTTGAGGCTCAATCGGGACGAGAAAGTGCCGAAAACACGCACATAGGGAGTGCAGTGAGTTAGCACGAACTGTGCTAGGCATTGCACGACCCGTGCTAACACCACAAATCGAGGAGCTTGTTGCAGAAGGACTACACGGTTCGTGCTAACCTAGCACGACCCGTGCTATGTTGTGCTGCATAGTCCGTGCTAGGCTTGCACAGGCCGTGCTATTTTATGACCTTTTCCGCGAATTTCCTTTTTGGCTCAGTTCGTTTCTATCTTGGGCTTGGACCATCCCCTAACTATTTAAGGGTTCCTTTTGCTCGAAATATCATCAATTTTTACCTTATAGAGAGAGAGCAAAGACATCGTGAAGAAGATAGAGAAGAGACCATCGAGAGATTGAAGAAGCACATCTTAGACTGAGTTTATTTTATGCTTTATTCAATTAGAACCATCATGTTCAATGCTTTTGTTTATTTGTTTCCTTTAGATTTTGAATATAACATGAGTAGCTAAATTATTTGAGATACTAGGGTTGTTGAATGTTGATGGATTTATGATTTGAAGTAATTTATTATTCCTTTCTATTTCTTGTTTATGCATCCTTGTTTATTGTTGTCTTGTGTGATTGAATTGATCAGCTTTTGCACATGTGTAGTTAATTTATTATTTACTCGAGAGAGGTTAATAGACTAACAGATTATGATTGCATAACACGAGTCTGCTAGATCGAGAGATTAGTAGGTGTCGTGAGGAGAATAAATCTGAGGTACTAATTGAAGTTAGATAATAATTCGAGATCGAGAGATAATAATTAGAATCTAATCTATGTCTAGAACTTACTCGAGAGAGATGGTCTAGATAATTTAGTGATTCTTCTACAAAATTTAGAATTAAATTGGTTTAATAAATTGTCTAAAAATTAGAAAATCCATTTAGCAAGCAACACCCTGGGATCCGTTTCCTCTTCTGTTTATCCAGTTTTATTTGCTTGATTTATTCGTTCTATTTACAGCATTTAATTTAGTAAATTCAACCTTTAATTCGGTTCTCTAGATAAAGTAGGACAATAGGATTGGGTACTTAGTTGTATTACTTAGCTAGTATCTGTAGATACGACCTTGCTCACCATAGTTTGCTACATTTACCTCGTACACTTGTAAGTAGTATTTTTAGTGAAATAAAATGTCGAACAAATATGATACTGTGGTAAACAATTTTGGTTCTCTCTTTCTAGCTTCGCGAGTTCTACACAACACGAGCTTCAACTTAGGATTGCTACAGGATTTTTCTAAGTGAAGCTAAATATAAAACGAATATTCTAAACTAATAAAACTGACTTCAATTTACAATGCACAACATTATGGTTTCATTCTCAACTCGATGCTTTGGAGAAATAAATTCAGCGAATATTTTCCAGTAAAGTCGACCTAAAATATTTTGAAAATGTGGATGTCCACCACTTGTCATTTTACTAAATTTCGGCTAAATTAATTCTACATGCAGTTCCGACTTTTCGAAAATTACCAAATTTAATTGATAGCATGGTTCACGTAAAATAATGCACGTGCTAAAGTTTCATGATTTTCAGACGATAAATGAATATGATACGAATTTAAATACATGATTTAAATAATTGGCTAAACCCAAAAATCTGTCTAGACAAAAAGGGGATCGATAGATATGTAGAGAATCTACCATATGATAACAATGCAGAAAGAACATTTTGGATCGGGTGGCCCAAAAGGGCCACCGCTCATGGTGACGGCGGCGGTTCGCCAGCCTCCTGGACGGAATCCGACCGTCGGTGTTTGTCAAGCCCTTAAGGTACTAGGTTCTATGCAATTACATCTATAACATACTCAAAATTGAAAGAAATTGGAAAATATTTAATCGGGGACGTGGCGGCAGTCCAACGGCCCTCCGGCCTCGGCTGTTGCTGCTCCCCTCCCTCTCGCCCTAGCTCAGCTCGACTCTCACCTGCTCGGTTTCGTCGTTTTGGAAATATGATGAAAATGAAATTCTGAAACCCTATTTATAGTTTTTCAAAGCTTGGGGCGGATATAAAATATCGAACATTTTTATCAACGAAAAACATTTGACACCCGATTAATTCTTTTCAAAGTGTATCTTTCAACCTATTGGATTCGTTAAAACTCCCACATGAAATTCGAAAATAACAAGATGATCCATGAAACATTTGAAAATTACATTTGAAAGATCCTAACATGCAAAAACAATTTAAATGCACAAATTGATCGATTAAAATTACATCTTACATTCATTTCAATTTCTATAAAACCCTAATATCTTTCATGAAACTTCTAATGATAATTAAGCTCTAAATAAAATACTATAAAAATACGGGACGTTATATAATCATAGAATTTGATGCACCGATAAACAACTTTTTTGTTGAGGGTATGCTATTGCTGGTAAACAACTTTCCTCACTCCCTTTCCCAATATTTTTTCGGTTATAACGGCAAAAGATTTATTTTGAAAATAAAAAATAAAAAACCCAAAACAATGAAAAAACTATATAGTACTGATAGAACTAAAATCTGTGATGAATCATCAAGGAACAAAATATACCGGTACCATACACTATAATTCGGGTCGCATCTACTCTTTTGTCCGGTAATTATAACATTAATATTACATGTAAGATCAAATTAATCACAGAAAAGCAAGGTAAATATCCATGCATGATGCATCACATTTCTCTAATGAATTGTATCTTGAACCTACTTTTTTTTTTTGATGAACCCCATTTAAAAGGGCCCCTACTGCCCCGTTAGTTTTATTAGACAGTAGGCACATTTATCGAGCATGCCTTATTAATAGTACTACATTTGCATAGTCAACTCTAATAATAATAATAATACAATTAAAAAAATTGATTTTTCGTGACTGTATAGTCTAAGATCCTGTTATGTGTAAAAAATATTCAAGAAATAATCTGAAATGGTTGAAATAATTGTTCAATTCTCAAAGTCCCATTTTCGTTCCAAATTCCTTCTTCCAAATTATAATCCACTTGTTTCTAAAAGAAAAAAAAAATCCACTTGTAATATTAAAATTAGACTTTAGAGAAAGAAGAAGAGACATATTAAGAATTAATGTTATCCAAAATATAGTTGTGTGTGTGTGTGTGTGTGTGTGTGTAATGAAGGGCTACGCATTTCCCATTTGAAAATTCCACAAAGACTTGGCCATAAAGATTTAATAGTCAAAAGGAAATATGAATTGGTAAAAAGGGTTTATATACAAAGTCTAGAAGCTGAATGTTTAGACCAAGAAATAAGGTAAACTTCAAACTAAGCAGCTTTGAAAGAGATTGATTATGAGACCAATTAGTATATCAAGATTACTATGTTGTCTTGATCATCTTTGTTTTAAGTCTGCGTCTATATTAATTAATATTAGTATATTACTATAGTTTTGTAAGATATTTTAGAAGTGATAGTCCGTCAATTTTGGCGGACAACTGGAATAATAAACTAACTATAAAACGCTGCATTTAATTAGTTATGATTAAACAATTTAGATAAGGGTTAATTGCTAAAAAATTCACAATCTTTGAACGAATTTGCAATTTAAACATCACTTCTAAAACGTTGTAATAATAATCCAACCTTTTGATTTGTAGTAAAATAGACATATAAAAAAATCCAATGACTAGAAAATTGACATTGCACAATAAGAACTCTTTTATTTAACACTCCAAACCTGAATTAATATGAATACATCGAAAAATATTGTTACATCCCAAATCTGAGCATCAGAAAAAATTAAGGGTGTTGAATTTGCTTCAAATCAAAAGGTTAGGTTATTATTGCAACATTTTAAAAGTAGTGTTTAAATTGCAAATTCGTTCAAAAGTCATGAATTTTTTGACAATTAACCCTTTAAATAATTATACAAGAGAAACTCATATTTTTTATTTGAAGTCCATTTGGATGTTTCAGTTTTTCAAGTGGATGATCTCATGATCAATACCTTTAGTAATAATATAAATAATTTTTAACATTAACTATTTCTTAACATAAAAACACCATAATATATTAAAATAAAATAAAATTATGGACATGATTTCAAAATCTATCTTTTGCACCTTAAAAAAATATCTTTCGTTGTTGTTCTACGTCAAAGTCTCAGAAGTCATAACTGCCAGGTTTTTGTTGCCGTCTTCTGTTGTTGTAGTTGTTGTCTTGTTGTTGTTGCCGTCTTCTGTCATTGATGTTGCCGGAGATGAAAATTACAAGATTCAACCGCCGTCTCTGTCAATGTTCAAACGCCCTTATTACTAAACAGTTATGGACGAGATGATTTCGAACAATCTCATCCTCATAATGAATAGACGAGTACAAAAGTACAACAACGCGAGTACATGAGTGCAACAACACGACTAGTCCAAGTCGTGTTCTCGTGCATTAGTTCAATAATGATTTAATATATGAGTATACGATTAGTTCAATATGACAATTCAAAAATAACTCATACACGAAAATATGATTAGGATCGTTCGTGTATATGTGCAGCAGTTGATCATTAAACTGATACACGACTGCATGAGTATGTCTATTCGTGTACTCGTGCACTAGTTAAAAAATGAATAGATACACGAGTGCATGAATTTGCTAATTCGTGCCCTTTCCCTTGTACAACAATTAAAAATGAGATATTGTATGAGTTCACAAATAAATTATTGCACGAATAAACTCCAATACTCGTGTACCGAAAGAAATTGATTCGTGCACCAAAGAATATTCAATTTTTTTCCACCCATTCTAAAGAAAGATTCAAAAAACTTAGATATCTAGATCGATAAAAAGAGTGCAGATCCATAAATATCATATACCTTATTGCACCAAAAAAACATGCACGATGTCAACAAAACTTTAAAAAAATCTCAAATTCGCAAAGAATCTCTATTTTTTGATATTACAACAGATAATTTATTGTTGAAACGGAGATTAGAGAGAGGAAGAATTGTGATAATCTTCAAAAATCATAGCTTGATGATCTTCACCAATGGTAGTTTTGTTTCAATTAATAAAACAGAGATTGAAAAATGAGAGAGACGAGAAAACGGCGTTTGCGGAGGGAAGAGAGAGAAAATCAGATATATTTCCTAATAGTATTGATATATGAATATATAGATGTACATAAATAATAATTCTTAATAATAAATATGAAATTAAGGATATTATAGTATTTTTTTTAATGATAATGGCTAGAAGCATTATTTTTTAAAAAGTGACTATTTATATTATTTACTAAGTAATAATGACTATTTAAAAAATTCCCCACAAAAAATCCCATGTAGTTGCAGGTAACATTAATATGACACGTTTTTTTTAGCAATATATGACATTTGGTTAGAAAGCCTTTTAAATTAATTAATTATAACAAGAGATTTGTTTTATTTGAAAATTATAATATGCCAATAATATTTTTTCAATTATAATGAATAATTAGTTCCAATTTGGAGCCCGACATGCTATTTGTGTAAATAGTAGAGAGACGCGAATCACTCTAAATTAAAATCAATTATGCCTAAGGGTTATTTGTGCCACTCTATTATTAGTTAAATTAATTAATAAGCTAAAATATCACTGAGAAGTAGCTCGTTACAAATAGAGATCGATGTTCTTGCAGATCCAATTATATTTTTTTAACCTACAAAACTAAAGAGCAAGCAAGACTACCTAACCAAATAATATATATATGTACAAAGATGTCACTTATTACAATGTGTGCCTAACCAAATATTTAAATTAGAGCGGAACACAATTAAAACAAGCAAAGGTAAAGGTAGCTGGGGTCTGACTTCTCTCTTCAATCAACCAAAAAAAATTATAGCTTCCTCATATAATTTCTTCATTTTAGTTGCTAATCTAATCTTATCCTAAAAAGTACTCTTATTGTAACAGTATTTGCACCTAAAGTATGTTTCTATACCAACAAAAACACATACACACACGCATACAAATTGCTTTTCTTTTAGTAGTTGTAAAGTCCGATCCCTACGTATGCTTTGTACATCTACATAATTAGCTTTAATTTTTCAAAAGTACTCTTAATTATGTGAATTTTGTATAGATGAAATAATAGAGAAAAAAACACTCACAAAGATTGAAAGAGTGATTAACTGATTATGATTTGAAATTAGAAAATTAAGTATTTCCATCCATAAAATCTTAAGACCGGTATAGCTTTGGATTAACTAATATATAATAAAATTGATAATCCATCGTTGTGGTGGAAGGGGAAAAAAACCCATAGTGCAACAAAATTTGTTGTCATGACCTCAACATATAATTTGAGGAAAAATTAAAATTGTAATTAATTAGTGAAATATATGTGCATAATATGTATTCATTATCTACATATGAATATATAACAAAATAAATGACTACCTACTCACTAGCTAGTAGCTATACTAATGAAAATAATCTTACATATATGCTTTGTCAACATATTTATTACTTGCAACATTGAAAGAAATCAACACCAACAATGTGATAATGTATATTGAGAGCTACTGAGCTACATGACATGCGATGCATAGATATCAATGAACGAGCATTTCTTCTAAAGTCGTGCAATCTTTTTTGATAGTATAATATCACTATAAAACCTATAGTTAACTCGAAAAAAAAAAGGATTTTCAATACATAAAAAGAAACAAATTATTATAGATTAAGAGTGTTGAATTTCCAAAACTTAAATGACAAGATCAATTTATGGAACTGTTATTTGTAACACTCAACTATATATATATATATATATATATATATATATATATATATATATATATATATATATATATATATATATAGGGTTGGGTTCCAGAAGGAACCATACCCCATATAAGAATCGAGAACCAATCTCAACCATAAATCTCGCCTATTTGGACGATCAAGATCTGTTCAAAAATTAAAAAAACGCGGTGGCATAATTGTAATAACTCCGAACTTCACTGCCCCTGAAACTCGGCGAGGGTAAAATCGGAAATTTCAATGTATATGTGATTCACGCGTATATTTTTCAATTTAGGGTTTTAGCATTGTCATTTCCTATTTTAGCACTGTCATGACTTATTTTAGCACTGTCATGACTTATTTTAACACTAACATGACCCTTGTTTAGCATGACAAGAAACTCTCAAACCAGCTTTCTTTTTGCAAAGCACAAGTTCAGATCTCACAATCTAAATCAAAATTATACACCTAATCGAAAAAATAGTTCCGTGTTCTTACCCAAATAGACTTGTTTACCGCAATCCTTGCAAGAAAATCCCAAGATTCAGTGAAGGACCACAGATGCACAAATTTAATTTTGCACTAAATGAATACACCGATGCATAAGCAGAGCTCATCTACATATTTAATTAAAAATAGAGGCAGTAAGGTGAGTTGTTTGTTTTTATTAGTTTTCATCTCTCTTTTTAAATGATGTGTAGTTCAAACGTGAATGTGAAATTGCTATTTTGAACTTTCTTAAGATCTTAATTTGCTCCAACCTTCTTGCATAACATCTTTATGATTTTCAATTAGCTTGCAATATTCCAATTGTATGCATTGTTTTCTCTCCTTTGTTTTCAATATTAATGCATTTCTGTGTTTATAATTTTCTATATGTATTGTGTATCTACATGCACATATATGTTAATGCAATGCATATGCTATTTAAATGAAATAAAAAAAATAATGAAATGCACTTATACATAAATATGCATATATACACACATATATAGCAGACTAAGATGCAAAATTTTAATATTTATATATATAGTTATATACACATATACATATATATGCATTCAATATTTTATAGCTTATATATATAGACAAAGTATATACATTAACCGTAGACAATGTATAAACTAAGTGCTAAAATAGTTCACAGTAGTGCTAAAATAGATTACAGCAGTGCTAAAATAGATCACAGTAGTGCTAAAATAGGTTACAACAGTGCTAAAATAGATCACAATAGTGCTAAAGTACATGTTAACAAAATGTTTTTTTATAATACTCATTTGTTATTGCAAATGCTGCATTCATCGTGCAAAATAATTCACGAATTTAATTATTATCTCCCTCTCTCTCTAGCTTTAATAGTCTCTTGACTTAATTAAATTAGCTCAATCATCAACTATAAAAGGATTTTCATTGAGTGGATTATAGTTAGATGACATCCAACTTAATTAATATGTTCCAAATTCTGTAGGTCATGTCGATTTCATTACTAAACTCGAATATTCAATAGCTAAACAAAATAAAATATCAACAACAGTCAATGAAAAGAAAATAAAAAGTAACAATATTAAGAGTAATAAAGTTGCAGTTTAAATTTATTTTCAAGGATTTGGATAGGAAAAATTAATTTTTTTTATGTTTGCTATTTAATGCCATACACGAGAAAACGCAAGTGGAAAAATAAATGGAACTAATTTAAATATACACCGTTTTTGCTCACTTTTATCGAATGTTCCTATCATTTTCCCTCTATTGTGCAATGCTCTAGTCATCAATGTATCAACTTCCTTCTTGTAGCCATATCGAGATTCAGCTCTATCAACAACAGTCAAATCGTTAATCAATGCATGCTCATTCTCTTGCACAATTTCCTCTTTAATTCATTTGATTTTTGTTCAAGTCCAGCAGTGCTAAATCAGTTCATAGTAGTGCTAAACTAGGTTACAACAGTGCTAAAATAGTTTACAGTAGTGTTAAAATACTGATAGTGAAAAATTCAAAATAACATCTTAATCAGCTTCATCAACCTAAGTGCTAAAATAGTTCACAGTAGTGCTAAAATAGGTTACAACAGTGCTAAAATAGATCACATTATGCTAAAGTACATGGCAGTGCTAAAACAGTTCATAGTAGTGCTAAACTAGGTTACAACAGTGCTAAAATAGATCACAGTAGTGCTAAAGTACATGTTAACAAAATGTATTTTATAATACTCATTTGTTATTGCAAATGTTGCATTCATTATGCAAAATACTCCGTGCAAAACAACTTTCTTTTGTAAAATAATGAAAGAAAAAAGTGCCTGTAGCATGACTAAACAGTAAAAAGTTCGTAAACGACAATCGCTTTTAATCAAAACGGCATCTTCACCAATTCTGCAACATCTTTATAGGTATATGTAAAGCTTTCTTTAATTCGTCTGACGTTACATCCCAGCTTTATTTTCTTTTCACAAAAACAATTTAATTCCACTTACAGTTGAAAAAAAATACTTTAATATAAAATAAAAACCGATCATCGTCTCAAATCATTGGGGAAGGAAAACATTACACGATCGATGCGTGTGTAATCAAGCAAAAACATAAACGATCGTGATCGAAATCGGCGATGTTTTGATGCGTATCGTATAACCTAATCGACGATAGCAAGCGTGGATTTCAGATTACAGCAATCCATAGCAGATCAGAAATGCCAAAATCAAAGCGATCAACAGCAGCAACGAAGCACACACACACATATCATCATCAATCACCAAAAAAATACGAAACAAGTAGAGATTCACAAGCAACAAACTAAAGTGAAATAGACGAGAGAGAGAGAGAGATGTTGGTGATTGAAAACAAATTGCAGACCGAGAAGAGATTCATTACAAATATAACATAATTTCTGAATTACTAAAATACCCTTGCTTCATTAAAAAGTCTAAAATATTACAATAATGCCACCGCTTTTTTTTTATTTATTTAATTTTGGAACAGATCTTGGCCGTCCAAATCAGATCAATCTGTGGCTGAGATTGGTTCTCGGTTCTCACATGGGGGTGTGGTTCTCACATGATCCATCTCTCTCTCTCTCTCTCTATATATATATATATATATATATATATATGGGGTGATTATAATGTAAACAAATTACAGTATGAGAATTAGGAGCTCATCTCACATCATACAATCAACAAAAATATATGGCCTACAGTTGCTTAAAAGGGGTGGTGGTAATTCTGTAATATTTGATAAGTCTTCGAGATGAGGGTATTAATGTAATTCGGAAATGTTTATAAAAAGGGCACTGGGTAGTTCCGTAGTTGATAACAGTATCGTAATTCTAACAAAGCATTACTGTCATGCTAACAAAAACATCATCGTAATGCTAATGAAAGTTTTCTCATATTGTTGACGAAAAATTAAATTTTAAAAAGTAATTATAAGTCCTAATTATATAGAATAAATCATAACTCAAATGTAATAAATTTCAATGATCTAAAAATAGAATTAAATTCTAAAAAATAATTATAAACCCTAATTGAATGGAATTAATCATAATAACAATATAAATATACAATGTTATCATTATAATATTGTTTGAATAAACTATATTAGTATATGACAATTCATCCTTAGCATAAGGTATAAATTATAAATCAATGAAGAAAATCTTAATTAATATATTTTAATTTGTTGAAATAAGCAATACATAATAATCAATTAGTAACTAAAACATAAAAATTAAATCATAAAGAATAATTATAAAACCCGATTGAAATGTAATAACTCATAATGACAATATAAGTACGTGTACTACGTTAACATTATGATAATGCTTCGTTAGCACAATGAACACAGTATGTTAGCATATACCAAACGCTTCATTAGCATACGTCATCATAATGCTGGCGAATCATTATTAAAAGCTAATGAAAGTTTTTTTGAACTGGACACGAGTAAAAATATATCTTTTGTATTTTTCGTTTGTATTTATTTGCACAAACATATTCATGATTGATCTTGAATTAAAGAACATAAAAAGAGCTTAAATTTGGTATATCATTTGAGTTGGTCCGATTAAAAATGAGTGAGTTATGATGGTTTAAAGTTTTTAATTTTTTTAAAAAAAAGTGATGACATCATCTTTTTTATAAGGATTGGATAATTATACTCCCATCTCTTTCTTTTTTGTATTGACTTTGACATTAAATATCGTTCATTAGATCATTAGTTGGATTGTATAAGATGAGTTGCTAATTCCTATACTAGAAAAAAAGAGAAGGTATTCAGTGCATAAGCACCCTTAGGTGCTACTGTCAGACGGCGCGTGGGCGTCACGCGCCTGTCTCTCTTTTTCTTTTTTTTTTCTTTTTTTTTTTCTGGGCGTTTTTTTACTTTTTTTTTATTTTTTTATCCGATTTTTTCTTTATTCCTTTTGTTTTGTTCCCCAAAAATATATATCCTAAAATAACATTAATGAACCCTAAAATTAAAATAAATTGATTTAATTTGTTTGAAATGAGTATGAATTTATATCCTAAAATAGAATTAATAAATACTAAAAAGCACAAAATAAACCCCTAAAAACACCCCCAAAAAACCCTAAAAAATACAAAATAAATCCCTAAAAACACCCCCAAAATCCATAAAAAATACAAAATAAACCCCTAAAAACACCCCCCAAAAAACTCTAAAAAACACAAAATATACCCTAAAAAAATCCCCTAAAAAAACTAAAAAACCCCCTAAAAACCATGAACCCTAAAAAAACCCCTAAAAAACATGAACCCTTTAAAAAACCATGAACCCTAAAAAAATCCTAAACTACTAAGCTCTAAATATTAATTCGAATGGAAAAAATCACAATTTGAACTAAATAAACAAGTATAAAATAGTGTAAATATATAGATGTAGACAAAAGAAAAGTAAAAAGGGGAAAAAAAGCAACATATAAGGCTATAGTAGTTTCTTGGATAATTTGGAGTTAAAATGTCTTGACTACCCTTATGACACACTTGTCCCCACACCCCAATCATTGGGTAAGTGTACCTTTTACAATTTTTTAATAAGTTAACATTAAATGCACCGACACCTAACAAAAACGAAAATTTTCTAAAAACTTAATTTTGCCAAAAATGAAATTTTGCATAAAGTTTAACGAAAGTTTAATAATAATGAAAGTTTGCTAAAAACGAATTTTTGCTAACAGCGAAAGTTTGCCAAAAGTTTAACGAAATTTTGGCAAAGTTTAACGAAATTAAATGTAATTCTAATAAAGGCATAACGATATTGCAATTAGATGTAAGTATTGGGAATAACGATTGAGGAATCGTTTTGCAAGACCTTATAATTAAATGTAATTCTAAAAAAGAGGTATAACGATATTGCAATTAGATGTAATTATTGGGAATAATGATTGAGGAATTGTTATGCCTTAAATTATAATTAACTGTAATTAAATGTAATTCTAGAAAAGGTATAACGATAATATAATTAAATGTAATTATTGACAATAACGATTGAGGAATCGTTAGGCCTTAAATTATAATTAACTGTAATTAAACTGTAATCGCTATACCGTTAATTAATAAATTATAATAACCATAACGATTAATAAAAAAAAGCATAACGAAACCTCAAAAAGAGGCAAAACGATTCATCAAAAGAGGCATAACGATTGTAAAATAATACCATAACGATTATTAATAATTTTTCAAAACTATACCATTACTTAATAAATTATAATAACCATAATGATTTAATAAAAATAGCTTACCGAATAATTAAAAAAGCAATAAAAATTAATTAAAAATAGGTCATAATGATTTCATAAAAATTAGCATAACGATTTAATAAAATTTGCTTAACTATTAATTAAAAAAGCCATAACGATTAACTAACAAAGGCCATAACGATTTAATAAAAATAGCAAAACGATTTGTTAAAAATAGCATAACGAAAGGCCATAACGAATTTTCAAAATAGCATAACGATTAATTAAAAATTCATAACGAAAGGCCATAACAAATTTTTCAAATTAGCATAAGGATTGATTAAAAACTCATAACGAAATGTCATAACGAAATTTTCAAATTAGCATAACGATTAATTAAAAACTCATAACGAAAGGCCATAACGAAATTTTCAAATTAGCATAACGATTTAAACTAGTTTCCATAACGATTCATTCAAATTAGTATAACGATTGCTAACAAAAACCATAACGATTTACTAAAATGGCCATAACGGTTGTCATCTACTTCACTATCGTTACAGATTCATCAACAAAAAGGGTTTACTTTCAACTCAATTGCAAGATCCGACCTATCGTTCAACTATTAAAACATAATGGTAACTGTAACTATTCGACTAATCTCTCCTGCTTCGGCTTCAGACGGTCGGTCTACATCTTCACGTCGTTCCTCCATCGTCTTCAAGTCCAGTCCGATGCCGACGAAGATTTTTTTTTTTCAGAGAAATAATTTTTTTTTCTTTTTTCAGAGAACAAGGCTCAGTGAGAGAGAAGTAGAAACAGGCGAGAATGAGAGGAGATGTGAGAGAGAGAGAGAGTAGAGAGGTAGTTACAAGAATTTAATATCGATATTAATGGAATTGATTCTCCACAACCCTATTTTTTTTTTCAAACTGAAATCGAGTTTGGATAGACGAGAGAGATTTTATTCCAAACAAATCTTTTATTATTTTTGCATGGAAAGTACCAATTTGTGTAATACACTTTTCAGAAAAGTGGTGGAATATTCTGATTTGCTCTGTCAAAGTGTTCAGATATAGTACAAATTGCCCATATAACTCCTACCCCCTTATACCTTGCCCAATTGTACCGCTTTTAATTTTTTTTGTCTAGATAAAAATTTCTCCCTATAAAATAACTAGCAGACCCTTTACTTTTTAATGATACAGAGGATACTTTTCGAATTTTTCGTGATACTTTTTAGTGAGACTGTTGATACTGATTTTACCATTTTTTTCTACTTTTTTTGCGGATTGACCCAGTCAACGAGGGTTGACCCGGATCAAAGCGCGGGTTTAACCGCGTTGATCGGGTCAAAACCCGGATTGACCCGACCCGTCTCATATAGTCTTATTTAAGGTCTTATGCATGGGAGTGTTTATCAGAAAAAATTATATTTTTAATCCACTTCATATATATATATATAGTCCAAATATGATGCGATTTTTTTAAATATCAACATACTAAAAGACAGGTGGTTGACTGGGTAATGCTTAGATGACCGGTTTCTACTAGTCGTTTTGTTGATAGGGTGGGGGCCCTTCAAACTATTCAATTCAACCAACTTTTTTTCCCTAGTCTTATTTTTCGTATACGTTAAAGCAAGAATCCAATATTTACTATAATTAATTTAATACATATAATAATATAGCATAATCTAGCAGTTATATTTTCAATATCTGCATCCTCACTTTCTCATATAATTTCTTTTGCCCGCCATACTTGATGAATCATTCTTTCATTGAAAAAATCTGAATTTGAACCTTCTCTGATTTCCTCAATAAGGTAAGAATTAAAGTTTTTTCGTTGACTTTATTTCTTTTGTTTTTTTATGAGTTTTATGGCAGTTTACTGTTTCATTCATCACTACCCATCGGTTTTCTTCTTGTTGTTGATGGGGTTTTTTCGTAATTTTTTATTCTTTCTGAATCACATCTTTTCCAAGAAAGGAAAATATCTGGGGCGTTTGGTTTGGTGCCTGGTAAATTCAGGGTGGAACAGGTTTTCTCGATTTGCTCTGTTTTTGGTAATTTGTTTGAAGTTATATTATTCCAGTTAAAACCGTTGATCGATGGATTGATTCGAGCCAAGAATCATGTACTATTTTAATAAGCTCTGAACTTAATTTTATCTCCCTAGCTTTCCGTTTCTTAAAGCATGAGTTTACACAGAGTTTTCCATTTCTATGTGAAACTGATAATTCTATGGCGAATTATGATATGTTTAATAAACGTACAGTGCTCACTGAATTTCATGTTAACAGTATGAGCTGCAAGCTGTGTTTTTTGTTTTGTTTTTTAAGACGGAGGAATTGGTTATGATATGTGATGATGTTGATTGAACGTAACAGGAGGTGGAAAATTAAATAAATTAAAATAAAAGATCGATAATGGGGAAGCATTTGTGGGTGAAGAATTTGGATGATGAATCGCAAGTTAAGCAGCCTGGGTGCATGTGGGGGTTAGTCCATGTGCTTGACTACCACCACTGGCAGTCTAATGTTAGGAATATGATCCATCATCGCAATCGCAGATATCATCAAGGCCAAACACATCATAAATGTAATATATATATATAACTATAATTAAGCTTAATTTTAATTAATTATCTGATGCTGGTTTCTGTTAAAGTGATATATATACTCGTGCATCACTGTTGACAGGCAACAGGAGTTTACACGGTGGTCGTGGTTGTGGATATGAAAAGCTTTTGGATGATGAACAAGAGAATGAGAGTCCACTCCATCTCCATGTAAGATGGATCCATCTCTTGTTACATATATGCAGTGGTTGTGTTCGTGTTGGAACTAATTTTGTGGTATGGTTGATCTGCATGCAGGGTGCTACTAAGAAGAAACGATCTCTGAGAGCACGAATAAAAGCTATATATACGGAAGAGACATCCGAGGAAGGTAAGGATGCACGAAGGAAAAAGAAAGGTGGTGGTGGCCATGGATTCTCTTCTACCAAATCAAGCTCAAGCTTGCATAGAACTTACTCCATCCACCACCTTCAGTCAGTGGATGATTTCTTTGGTAAAATACGAACTGACTGGAACAATAGTCCCATCATTTTCCTTCCAACAAACTCAGCTTCTCATGACAACCTTAATGCCGACAGAGGTGAATCTCATCTTCACACCCCTAAAGAGAAACCTGATGTTTTTGAGATATTTAAGGTGGACAAGGAGTTGCTTCTAAAGCATCTGCAAGATTCAGATGAGAGCATTGCTAATTTCTCACGCACTGCATTTGGTTTCACCACCAAAGGAAAATTCAGCAAATCCAGATCCTTTCCGGTGCCTGCTTTGCCTCAAAGGAGAAACCACCTTAAGCCCTTGAAACTTGAGAGCAAACACAAGGAAGTTTGGTTATTTCCAAAGGACGACAAAGTTCATCAAAGCCCCTCTGAAAGTTTGGATAATTATAGAGAGGCAAAAGTGGATAGGATTAATGGTGAGAAGCAAGACGATGATGGCATTAGAAAACACACTCACCAGAGAAGTTCTTCCTTAAATGAATCGCTGGATAAATATGCTCGCCTATTTGAGAACAGTTTTGGGAAAGATGTCAAGTTGAGTTCTTCCCAGAGCTTGAGATTAACAACTGAATACGGCTATGCTCCACTGTCTTTCAAAAGGAAACGCTCTCTTTCCAATGCTGATTCGTATTATTCTGAGGTATTTGGTGAGATTAATCCTTCCGCTTCCAGCTTAGTTGTAATTGCAGAAGATAGCAGTTCAGGTCTACATAATAGTGAAGAAGAAGAAGAAGAAGATCAAGAAGAAGAAAATATGGAAATAATAAAGGAAGATGATGCAAGCGACAACATATGCAAAAATGAGGACAGTTTTGAAGATAAAGGTGATCAGCTGAAGGGAAGTGAGAAGGATATCCTTGAAGAGGTTCAAGATCAGAGTTTCATCCCGGACTCAGAAATCTTCCTGCACGACATAGAATCTCCTGCAGTAGAGCTTCATGCTCCCAAAGGTATTAAAATGTATTAATCATTCTTGTTTGAATGTCAAATTACATGATTAAAATGTAAGTATTAAGTTTTTTGTTAGAAGTGGCATTTATGTAGCAAATTTTTTTGCCATATCAGGTAAGGAGCATGAATCTAGAATTGACATGTTGGATTCTTCAATTGACACTGATGATCCGCAAAGCATCCGTGGAAAACCTCTGTCGAACAGATATCCTCATAAGAAAAATTCAGACTTGGATTATGTGAGGCACCTTCTTCATAAATCAGGCATTGCAATAGATGCCTCTGAGATGCCATGGCATGCATCGGACCAGCTATTCGGCCCTCAGTTATTCGAGGAAGTAGAAGCTGGCTGGCCTCATGATGAAGATCAGTTAGATGGATTGCCTGATTTCCAAGGCTGTTGGCACCATCAAATGCTGTTTGATTTGGTGAATGAGGTTCTGCTCGATGTATATGATATATCGCTTCCCTACTATCCTAAGGCCTTGTCCTCAAGTTGCCAAGTTTGTTCATTTCCCATGGGAGACCGGGTTATTGAGGAGGTCTGCACGAGCATTGGCACGTTGATGAATATTAAGCCTGAGGAGAAGGAGTCACTAGATTGTATTGTAGGTCGTGACCTGGTCCATGATCGAAGATGGATGAACCTCCAGCTGGAGAGCGAGTCCGTAGCAATTTACCTTGAAGACATGATTTTTGATGAACTCCTACAAGAGGTCATATTTTCTTGAGTTTCATCTATGTTGAGGTTTAGGTCTTGGAATGAAGTTTTGTTTTACTTTGAGATTCCTTGTGTATATATGTAGGCATGATGCAGTTTTCAATTTAGGGAATAGGTTAGACTATGATATATAATAGCTATTAATTGTATGCATGAGAGCATAAAACCATATTCAAGTCTGCTATATAAACTAAAGCTGGTTTACTGCATATTGTGTGGCACATACAACTCTTGCCAAATTTGTAACATTTTAAAATTAAACATACAAACTGGTGCAACCCTTCAATGAAGGTACTGATCAGTGAAGTAGTCAGGAGATAGTAACAAACACAGCCATTGATGTTCAAATGAAACACTATTGAATATACTTCCCTCTCTTTTAGAATGAAATTAAAGTATTAAATCTCCAGATATTGTTTTGTTATGCCAAGCGATAAATCTCTTGCACTAAGATGAATTAAAGAAATACTTATTGTACGTAGTATATAGATGATTAATTGTTTGTCATTCTATGTTTCACACCAGAGCAGAAGACAAAATTAACAAGTGAAAGAGATCCAACTAGTATTAGATTTCCTCAGTAAAATAATAACATTATTATTGATTGAATATTAAACATAAACATCTTCTTGAAATTACAGATTGCAGTAAACACCCATTTTCTCATTTTTTAAATCACAACAAAAGAGAAACATCATCATTCATGACCTCCATCAGCATCAATTTTACCTTTTCATTTTTTATTTGCATAAAGGAAAGATCATATTCCCCAGCTTGTTTCTCACAACATAACTTTCGTCCTCAAAGACTCTCACTGTCTTCTTGAAGATTCATCCTTACAACTGCTTAACCGAAGTCAAAGTTTGAGTTGGTTTAATCATATGTTTACAGAATTATTTCAGTAAAATGTGTATGTTATGAAGGATTAACATAGTAAGTGATCAAGGAGCTTTGTATTGATATAAATGGTTCCATACACTCCAAAACTCTTTACACGCATACATATTAGGCCCCGGTAAGCATAGCCATAGACGCGATCAAACAGAGGTCACAAATACACACTGATCATTAGCCATGATCCACACAAATTCAGCAGACGAGGAATCTGCGTAGACAGGCTATCTTATTCTACTATTATTTGATTTCACCACACACTTTTGCATAATAATTTTGTCTGAAACCAGGGCCTAAGCCATAACATCATCAACACTTGCAAGGATTGCAGGAGCAGCTGGATCCACACTTGCAGCCGTTCCCTCCTTCACCACCCGAGATTTTCTCAGATCCTTCACTGTACCTAATTAACACATGTACATGCCAAATTTAAGAAATGGAACAAAAAAAAGTAGAACATTTAAGTTTTTAAATATTCAAAGTAATTAAAATGGAAGTGTTAATTTGCAGCATATATGCATAATATATTGATTGCACAATGCACATACATCTTGACTGGTGCAACCCCTTCAATGATGGCAACAGTTGTGCTCTTCTCCACATCTGCATACATCTCACAGCTGCATGCATCCCAATATATGTATCAAACACATCAATCAACAACTCAAAATCGAACTTGTTTTATCTATAAGATTAATATTCGTGAAATGTAACTTTTCATGATCACCTTTTTGGAACAAATGGCTGCTGAAACAAGATCATGATAGATTTCAAAACAATTAACAACAATACCTAGTTGTTTTACCTGCAATTGCTGCCACAGCTGCAGTTGGAACCACATTTGCACGGCATTTTCTTAAAGTTGTTAAGAGAAAAGAAGGTTTCTAAATGATGGATTAAGTAGGATAATTGTGAGTAATAAATATATTCTTAATTGCTGTGGAGATACATAGTTGCTGCCTGGCTCCTATTTATAATTAATGCAGTGGACAGGTAAATGTGCATATCATATTGATAGTTACTTAATCATTTATAAATACTTTTTTCATAATTCTCATCGAACAAGGAATGAATGCTTCACCACAACACATACAGATTGCTTAACTCTATCTTGTTATAAAATGGCAATGTCAATATCAGACCATTCACCCAATTAATTTTAAATTCAATACGTAGTTTTCGACAGCTTGGATGATTGATTAAAGATATCATAAAAGGGAAAATGCATGAAGCTTGCTGGTGCAGATACAAATATACTTATGGATTAATATAATTCTCTTTTGTTGTGTACTGTGATTCGTTGTTGGCTATTCGAATGCTTACAAATGGTGAAGAGAGTGCAAATATCATTGCTGCACATGCTTTGGCATGCACGTTTTGATGCTAGAAGTGGATTTTTGTATTTAGAACAAGGATCATTCTGAGGCCTGAGGAAGGTAGTTAGTTAATAAAAACTCTTTTTTACTTCAAAAAAAAAAAAAAAAAAAAAAGCTCCTCTCCGACAACATAATTTCTAGATTTTACGCAATTCAATATGATATTAGAGTTGAGAGGCCAAATAAAACAAAAGTATTTAATGTATGTTGGCAATTTCAACTTTTAAAAGAGGCGGTTATTAAAAATATTATGTGAGCCCATTTTTGAGGCATAATCAACATTGTCGCTGCGTTATTGGTCTAAACAAAGTTTTTGAAAAGATCAATGTTTTCGCTGAGAAGCAATAATGGTATACAACATTATCTTTGATTATATATCATCAGGAAGATTTTGGACGTTGTCTAAGTTCATTTAATGGTGAATATTCTTGATTCCTTGCACCAATTGATCACATTAATAATTCGAACTATGTTGGGTAAGAAATAAATGTTTAATAAAAAAATAATAATAGTGATTGCTGCCGGCCTAATGAAATTGATTTCCTTTGTCACACCCCCACAATTCAATAAATGCTAGAATTGATACTATCAACACCTCCTAAAGTCGTGGCCACTTTAATTTAATTCTTGGATGAAGTTCTCTAGTTTACGAGTCCGTTCTAATGTTTGCGTGATAAGGAATTTTTTTTTTTCTATTTTATCTAAAGCTTATGTATTAGTAGTGAGACATGAAATGCAACCTACGAATCACATTTTTTGTATTAGTAGTGAGATATGAAATGCATGATTTTATCCTAAAATTTAGACTTAGTTGATATTCAAAGCTTTCAATGGTGTAATTGCATAGTTTCATTTGACGCATGACAAGTATATTCAACTTATAAAATATATTGTGCTAAAAAAACAAAAACTTATAAAACATAATGAGAATATGAACTGCGGAAAGTCTTTCGATCGACTATTAGTTAGAAGAAACATCTTTTTAATTTATCCCTAGCAATTCTGAAAAATGTACACACTCAAAATGAGCAAAGTCAATCTTGGTTTATGAAGCCGAACGAGTAACAGTTATTCCCATATTCATGTGTATAATTCTAAGTATCTTTGGACATTATATTATATTATTCATCACGTTGAATATGTTCAATTCGTAGCTAGGCCTAGGAATGTACAAATTAAAATTTTCAAACCGAGTGAAATTACTTAACTATATATGCCGATAGGAACTTCTGTACTAAATTACTTTAATTTTAATGTTTATTTTATTTTCAGGTGTCACCTCTAATAGAAAAGGCTAAAAAATAGGAATTTACATTTTTATCTAAAGACAAAAATTTGTATGAGGCCATCTAACAGGTCTTTTACGTTAAACGAATCAAATAAAATAGTAACTCATGATAAGAGTAACCCGCTGCCGCTATCCGATAGTGCGTACTGTTAAATTTTACTCATATGTAATAGCTTGCAAATCATGTTGAAAATGAAAAGCAAAAGCAATTCCTTTGTTTTTCCTTGTCCCACATCGAATGTAAAATGATCTTTGGAGGCCCATTTATTATCCTTTCCATCACTTAGGTTCAAATGGCTTGTGGGCTTTTATGGTGAGACACTAAAGGTGAAGCCCCTTGCGTGTGCTGTCTATCCCGGGCCTGATCTGGTCCTAAAATACTGTGTGTTAATCATGGAGGGGATTTGATTGAGAGCTTTTTTTTTACACACCTCAATTTCTTCTTATTTCTGTTGCTCTGTTCCAGTTTCGGGCATCAAATCACACATATATGATAGATATACACACCCCGGAAAGATTTGAATGCTTAGTTAATATAAAAGATAGACAGACTCTATTTAATTAATATCGTGAGCGACAAATTAATAATTATTAAGAACAATTTGATCCGCCACTAGCTATTAGCTATTAAGTTCAATTTGATCGAAACTTGCGTGCTATCAGATGACGGAAATTGTTGTTTGGTACGTGGAAATAATTAAGCTAGAGTGTAGGCTGATGTGACATATTCCAGCCACTATTAGATTTCCGACTTGTATATTTAAAAAAAAAAAAAAAGAAAAACTTAAATTATAGTAATAATTATATACTGCAGTAGTAGTTATATCCATGGATATCATGACTAATTAATATGGATGGATCCAATTTGAATCCGAAAAGTAAAAATAATTAATTTTCACAAAGTAATGATAACTGATAATAATATATAATATATATAATGATCGTTACGTTACATAATTTGCAATCCATTTTTACATATTACATATACATGAGAGTAGCTAGCCAGGGACGCGATCGATATATAAAACACCGTGCAAAATAGATTTGCAGGGTATGAATTGGCTGCTTTATTTCATAACACGTACACACGGCTTAATTATATTGTTCCAAACCACAACGTAACGGCTACATGTATATATATATATAATTGATCAGCAGTTGCAAGGGTTGCAGTTGCAGCTGGATCCGCACCTGCAACCCTGCGCTCCTTCACTGCCCGAGCTTTTCTCAGATCCTTCCGTGTTCCTACGTCATCAACTCACCCTCAAATTCATAAATCGCTATCCAAAAACATCAAACTTCAAACTGGATTTTCTTCGTCAGACTCAAATCCAATTAATTGAACACCATGAATTTACAAATATATATATATACATATATACTGCTGAATATAAATGATGAATCTTAACCCAAAAAAATTAGTTGTGTAGAGAGTTAAGGATATTGAACATACTTGTTCAGCGGTGCAACCCCCTCAACCACGGTAACAGTTGTGCTCTTCTCCAAATCTGGACAACTTCCACATCTGCCAATTATATATATCATGTGTTACGTTATATATAAGTGAAATAGATAAATTAAAACATCGATCTTATATATTTATATATATCCATGAGAATTGAATTGAATTGAATTGAATTGAATTGGGGCGTCGAACTTACACGCAGCTGCTGCCGCATGAGCCACATGCACACAATCCTCCACAGGTGGACATTTTCTCGAAGCACTTAATAGCAAGCTAGGCTGTAATTAAGTTTTGTAATATTTGAAATTAATGATCGAGCTTATGATTTCACCAACTCTTCATGTGTCTTGCATATATATATATATATATATATATATATATATATATATATATATATATCTAGAGAGAGAGAGAGAGAGAGACCTAGCTAGCTAGCTAGCTCCAATATATTTTTAATAATTAATTAGGTGGATTACTTGTTTGAAATTAATATAATTGCGTATGAAGCTGGAAACGTACACTCGATCTTCACCGGAAGAAATGCTATATTAATATTGGCAAATCAACATCGTACACGCCAGCCATATGAAGTTTTCATCAATTTCTTGCATGACTAGCAAATTTAGAGGGAAAGGCATGAAGCTTGCCGCCTCCATACACGTTGACATTTACAACACTTAATTAATTAACATTATCATTTTCATGTCATCTCATCATCAAGTTATTTTATCACCAAGCTTCTTACAATATATATAATTTATGTTTATCAGATACTCAACTTTAAAGTTAATTAATTTGTTTAGCTAGATATATATGATCTGATTAATATTGATTACTGTGCATGTGTACTATAGACTATATATAGTACTCCAATTACCTCATTTACTATACGGCTCGCTGTAAGACATACATCACTGGACAAAAGGATTCAAATATAATCTTGAGATAGAGGAAACAATTACTTTGTGTTTTATTATTTAAGCTTTGAAAAAATTAAAATTAAAATTAAATATTATATCCGTCTTCTTCATATTGAAGTTTACTTTGTGTTTTATTATTTAAGCTTTGAAAAATCAAAATATAATTAAAATTATGGTTTGAAAAGTCTACAAAAGAGTACATCATCATCTCCTCCATCCGTAAGCGTTGAGTTTCGCTTTCAATAATATATTTTAGTATTTCAAAGAAAATATCAAAGTCGCCATCTTCATTCTTCCCACTAATTAGTAATTGGGCAGGTTTTTGGTACACCAGTTGTATATAAGGGTTTATATTGAAGGAAAAAAAGTATCACGTACTTCTAATACTGATAAGTACTACGCTTATTTTATTGGAAAGTACTGTGAAAAAAAAGGCGATAACATTTTTGTAATTATAACTATGTTTTTAATTGAAAAAAGTATTATTCCTAATACCAAAAGACATCATTTTTAACAATGAAAAAAATCATAAATTTTCATCTAATATAAGGATTTATATACAACTTGTACACAAGTCTTTGTCATGATAATTTTACTTCAACATACTCCAAATACCCAAATGATATCTTTCCCTATATAAAAGGGAATATCTCATGTTCAATCTGCTCATTCCTCGACTGATTTTTTTTTTTCAACACATTTCTTTTCCTCTGCTAAGCCCTTGTCCAAAGTGAATTTTGCGAGCTTATACACTTAAAATCTGTGAACAAATTTTATTTTGTTTTTTAAAAAGGGTTTTATTTTGCTCTTTAAAAAATACACTTAACAAGTTGTGAAAAATGTTTTATCCAATTCTATTATTGGCCAAGTTGGGCTAACAAAATCGTATAGGGTAATTCTATACATAGCCACTTTTTTTCTCATCATAGCCCTCAATCTATAAATTAAATTAATACTCCCTCCGTTTCGTTTTGTTGGTTGTTTTAGATTTTTTTCTTTTGTGTCAAATATTTGTTGTTTTATATATTTTGACTCTCTCTCTCTCTCTCTCTCTCTCTCTCTCTATATATATATAATTTAACCTTACAAATATATGAAGAGAGAAAAAAAAATTCAACTTTTTAGGAAAATATAAGTGAATATGATTTTATGTAATATAAAAGGGAGGAATATACTAGTCCAAAAATTAATTTTTAATTCTAGATTAAAATTCTAAAACAACAGATAAAATGAAACGAAGGGGATAAAATTATTAATTAATATACTATTTTGCCCATATAGTCCCTAAATGAAAACTAAAATCCTAATTAATAAACAAAGCCTCCTTCCTTCTACACCCATCTAAGAAATAATAATAATAATAATAATAATAATAATAATAATAATAATAATAATAATAATAATAATAATAATCACGACATTTTATGTCTATTCTTGAGTTCATTACTTTAATAATATAATTATAATTGTGTTTCCATTGTTGTTCATCCAAGGTGAATGCTGAAATTTAATAAAGTTAGTTGACCAATTAAATGTTTGAGGGGAATACTGAAATTATTAATAAGTTTCCGTTTAGTTTTTATTTTTTAATTTTATTAGATCATTGATTTTTCTTTAAATTTATGAGGTTATGAGGTCTTTTTTTTTATTAAAGAACTAAGACGTTCTCCATATTCTGTGTTCCACCAATTGGGAAAATTTGCGTGCATCAGAGAGAGAGTGGGGAAGGGAGACAGAGAGGTCACATTAATTAATTAATTACTTGGGAAAAATTAGTGCGACACTCCCCTTCTTCTTCTTCTAGCCTCCACCGATCTTCACCAGCTTCGACGACAGCGGAGAGACTTCGAAGCTATCGTACAATTTCATTTTTCAGGAGGCTATGTGATGTGATTTTGTTCTTTTTATTATGTTTTTATGTAGGCTATACAATGTGGCTTTATTTTTTATGAGAATTTTACTTTAGGGGATTATAGGGACAAAATAGTATATAAATTAATATTTTTATTTACTTTTATATTTGGGGTTACAATGCAAAAAAAAAAAGGCTATGTATAGAATCACTCAATCCTATAAGACCTATCTATAGTCTTAACCCATTCTATAAATAATATGAACATATTTTTTCTTTTAATTATCTTCCTAAAACAACACTGCAGCCGAAAAATAATGTTACGTAGTGAAATTATCATAGAGGATGACTTTCTCTCATCAAAATAAAGGTTTTGTGATACTCGTTAGTTGATGATATAATTTTTTAAGTGTCCTAATAGGCCGCGTAGGATATAAGTTCTTACATACACAACGATTGTACGGAACAACCCATATAATATAATATAATATCGTTTTGACAATTTTTATTATGACAAAAAAAAATCGTAACAGATATTAAATGTGTGCACTAAACCTTGAAATTGGGTTCTAATAACAATGCCGTTCCAGATACTCTGTACCAAGAATCACAGAGCCCATTAACATATTTACATCAAATACTTGGGCATCATGGCATTATTGGGCTCATTAGCCCATACGGATATTGAGCAACAACACATTACCGTTAGTGGCAAAAAAACATTTATTTTTTATCTTTTATCGTTTAGCAAAATCATCAGTGTCAAATTAATGTGTCCTAGACATGTGAAATTTAGGGGGTGTATTCAATCCGGATTTTGATGGATTTTAAAAGATTTTAAAAAGTCTATGGATTTTATAAATCCATAGACTTCACATGGAGTCTGCCTAATTGGGTTCTAATAACAATGGATTTGACCGATTTTGGACGATTTTAATGGATTTGAAATCCTTGTTTCCAGGGCTCGATGGAACACAGCGATCGCTCGATCCGGAAAAAATAGAACCCAACGACCGCTGGAAGCCAACGGCTGCTGGGCTGCAGCGGTTGCTGGGAGCCGACCGCCTTACTCCCAGCGACCGCTGGAGTTCCATCTTCGGCTACTCCAGCGGCCGCTGGGGTCGGTCGTGCGCTGGGGTGCCCGAGTGCTACTCCTCAGCGACCGCTTGATTACACCCCGCGCCGGATTTTTCAAATCCATCAAAATCTCGTATCCAGAGATCGGATTTCATCCATTGTATTTTTAACGTGATTTTGGGGTGAAATCCAATGAAATCAATAACTTTTTAAAGTCCATGGATTTTTGAATACCTCTAGATTTTTAAAAACTTTTAAAAGTCTGGATTGAATACACCTGGATTTTAAAAGACTTTTAAAAGTCTGGATTGAATACACCAGGATTTTAAAAATCCAACAAAATCCTGATTGAATACACCCCCCTAGACTCTTGGAATGGAATGGAATCATTTTTATATTCATTCTCATTCCGATAATTTCATTTAATGGATATCTATATTGAAATTTAAATTTTCATAATAATAATGAAAATATTTTTTTTTCAAATGAATATATTTGAATTAATATAAAATAAAAATACGATTCATTAAAATATTACAAAACAAACATAAAGTTACATGATAATATATTCTAATTCTCTGAATTAGAATATTCCTCCCACAAATGATCAATTAATGCATTTCGAAGTGAGAAATGTGCTTCTACATCTTGGATTTTTTTAAACTGAGCACGAAAATTTTGAAATTGAGCATTTTCATCAACAACAAATTCAACATCTGATGGTGGCACGTCCCCTTACTTCTTTAATTGGTGCATCAAGATCTCGTCCATCCTCGATTATCATATTGTGCATTATGATGCACGCAGTCATAATATTGCACAAATTGCTTTTGCTCCGCGAACGTGCTGGATTTGCCACAATTACAAATCGACTTTGGAGAACGCAAAATGCATGTTCGACATCCTTTCTGCATGCTTTTTATTTCTTCGCAAAATATGATTTTTTGGGACCACTTGGTGATTGAATAGATTGCACAAAAGTTACCCATTTGAGATAGATGCCATCAGTTAGATAGTAGCCCATATTGTATTCTTTTCCACCGATGACATAATATGCAAGAGGGGAAACTCCCCTAGCAAGTTCGGAGAACATGGGAGATGTATCCAATACATTAATATCATTGTTGGATTCTGGAATCCCGAAATAGGTATGTCATATCCAAAGATCATAATCAACTACAACTTCAAGAATAATTATTGGAGCTCCACTTCGACCAGAGTATTGTCCTGCATTAGCTGTAGGACAATTTTTCCACTGCCAGTGCATGCAATACAAACTATCTAATATTCTTGGGAATCCAAGTTGCTTACCAATATAGAGTAGTCTAGCAACATCATTAGCAGTTGGCGATCTTAAATATCGTTCTGCAAATATCTCTCGAACAGCATGGCAAAATCTATTGAGACATTCAATTGCTGAAGATCTAAATATTAGTTGTGCAAATGAACATATACTTGTAAGTATTTTATGTGTTTTTGTATCTAATTTATTTATCTTTTAATTATAACATTCTTTTTTTTTACATGTTATGCAGCTAGAGCATGCAAATGATAAAATGAGGGATAATGATGATTATCGAACGATTTCAAATTTGATCATGTGTAGCCTATGATGAAAAATTTTCTGCAAGTTGAAACCACGAGACGTGAAGAAAGTACTATGGGGTCTTCCAATCCATCACAGTCTTCGTTTTTCACATTTTCCACAGATGATGACAATATGATCATCGAAGACTCTTTGTCCCAATGGCCATTTAAAAAGAGCAAATTAAAAAAGAAACAAAATGAAGATGTCGCTTCTTTTGAAAAGATACTCAAAGAAGAAAATGAGAAACTTCGAGAACTTATAGCAAAATCTCAAGCTCAACATGCAGAAGATGCTCTCTTTAAAAAAGAAAGGCGTGAACTGAAAAAAAGACACTGAGAGAAGACAACATATTGATGCTCAACTTGGACATGATTGTTGAACCAGATCGACGTGAATACTTCCGCTCGCAACAACAAATTTTACAGAAATGGAGAGAAGCGGAACAAGCCAACTCTAGCAGCTTTACTATGTTTGGGAATTTTTCTGATCTTGGAGGGAGCTGACATGGCCTTTCAAATTATTAGAAAAATATTTGTATCTTTTTATTTTATTTTTTGCGTATTTTATGTTTTTATTTCATATACTTTTATCTATTTTAGTATTTTTTATGTATTATTAGGAAAATATTTGTATCGTTTTAATTATTTTATTTTATGTGTATTTTTATATTTTTATTTAATGTACTTTTATCTATTTTAATATTTTTATGTAATTTTATTGTTGGTGTAATTTCATTTATTTTAGTATTTTTTTATTGTTGGTCTAATTTTTATCTAATTTAATTTTATGTATCAACATGTGTATTTCATTAAATTTATCATATATAAATTTTTTTAATATTAATTACAACACATTATTTAAAATACAATACAAATAACATACCCAAAATATAAAACAAAACAATAAACAAAATATCTATACAAATATAAAAAGTGTGTTATCTAATAATTTTGGGTTTACCTATTATAACCTTATTTTATATTTTATTTAAGGGCAATAATGTAATCATCTAATATTATCTATATTCTAATAATTTTATAATTTTGAGTTTATCTATTATGACTTTATTTTAAATTTTATCTAAAGGTAATAATGTAATCATTTTATATTATTTAATATTTTATTATTCCTTGTATTCTAATAACTAATCTATGATTAACATTCTAATATTATAACCCTAAAAATTCTAATTTATTAAAAACCTAATAAGATAACATAATCCTTCAAATAATTAATTTAAATTCAAATACATTATTAAAATTCATATTTTTAATTTGTATAACATTTAAAATAAAAAATGGGCTAAACAAACTTTCAAGATCATATCACTTAATAATTTCGAAATAGCCATATAATGACATAATCTGTGAAGTTAGGTATATTTTTACTTTAAAGGAATGATTAATTCTCTACAAAATTAAAAAGGAAAAATCAATATATTTATAATTTGCTACCACAATAATAAAAAATATTTCATATTCTTAATTAGTAAAGTCCATTAAATAATTCATAACATGCTATAATATTCATAAAAATGTAACAACTAAGACATTAATTAAAGGCACGTGTTGATAGTCAACATAAGATAAGAAGCTTGTACTTTATTAATTATTAAATTTTTTAGTTATATTCTCTTTGATATGAGTTAGAAATATAATCTACTATTGATAAATATATATTTATATAATCTACTATATATGAAGAGTTTTGTAATTTTAGTTTGTCTATTATAATCCTATAATACATTTTATTTAAAGATAATAAAATAATTTAATATATTTACATGTGCATTTTATTAAGAAAAAAAATCCACGTACATTTTATTGACAAAAAAACCCATTGAATATGATATATAGAAGTCATTAAGATATAATTATTGGCTCCATTATATTAAAATATATATTTAATTTCAAATGATATCTGAATTAGTTGTGTTTTATTGATAAACAAATCATGAAACCAAAAAACTAATACACCAAATGTTCACATCAAGACATTAGGGGTAAACCTCATTAAAATCAACCGATCTGGTCAACCCAAACTAAATTTGAGTCAAATGACTTTTTATAATAACAGACCAAAATTATTTTGATTCATACATCTTATAGGTCAACATTAATGAGTTGAATGGGTTTAAGGCTCTCGGCTCAAACCAACACAAACAAAACCTTTACTTTTTATTCTTTTTTAATATATTCTTATATATACGTTAAATCTTAAATGTAAATAATTATGATCCCATATTCATGATCTCATTCCCAATGTCCCACTAATATGCAATTAACCAACTATCTTAATTCCCAAACACTAAAACCCTAAATATATAACTTAAAACTTTCACTATTCTTCTCTATGTATGGTAGTCTATCAACTTTCTTCTTTATCACGGGTACATTGGCAACCTTCAATGTAGTTTAAAATAAATTGGCGAGTTTATATTTGAGTTAAGTTAATTGTTCTACAATTTATTGCATTGAATACATAATCTTCTTGAATTTACATGCACTAACTTTTAGAAAAAAGAAAAAAAAAATCAATTTGGGCAGGATACTCTGGGAGAACCCGTGAAGAAGACAACTGAAATAGTGTTTAAAAATCCACTTTAATTTTTTTGTCACAACCCAATAAATCCATATATACCCAATCCAACCCTTATATTTTAATGAAAAGTACTCATGTGCATCCCTACTTAGCAAAGTAAGACTCCGATGGGGGAATCTCTGATAGGAAAATAAGTATCCACTCAAAAATAACAAGTTAAAATAAATTGATGTTAATTTCGAATGATGTCATATATATGTATATTTATATTTCATTCAATTACATATTCTAATTTAATGTAGAATCATGGGCAATTCATTAATATCCTTAATTCATTATATATTTATTAGATATGAATTATGAATCATTTAACCATAAATACATTGCCTGCATGTATTAATGTAAGAATTTTTTTTTAAATGTACTTTTAACTATCAATTTTTGAATGTTGAATTTGCATACTGTGGATAGTGAATATACAAATAAAAAAAAATGGTGATATTATTGAAAAGTTTTAAAACTATGTCGAATTACAAAATCTGTCAAATAATGTATAGTAATTTATTAGGAAATCATATATACTTATAAATTACTAATTCACATCATGTGATATCAATAGTGTGAATATTGGTATTACTAGCATGTAGCTTAGTTGATATTCCTCTCATTTGTATGGGTGAACTACGATAGATATAAGAAATAGTAAAATACTATATTCATTTATAAATAGTACTGATTCGGAATAGAACTCTTAAGTACACAAAAAAGTTAAACCTAATGTGTTTGTATTATTAACAATTTATTTTTTAAAATATTATTTTCACAAATTATTTGTTAATTTGTATTAAAGTGGATTTTTTTTAAGTTATTAATTTGTAAAATTATGTTGCAATTTAAAGTCATGCACTCATGCAGTTTAAATCATAAAATTATTTTTATGGAAAAATTACTTATTGTGTTAAAATATGCTCCACAATTCATTAAACTTAGGGTTAATTAGTTTAAATGTCATTGACTATACATGAATTGTGATTCTCAACACGATCTTTAAAATGATATACACGATCTACAACACAAACTAACATTTTTTGTAATTATAACATCAGTTCGAAACTGAGTGCAATCGAATCTGGCATGACCGTTGGAAGATAATTTTTTGTTATAGGGATGATATTCATATACACTTCGTAATATTTAAACTTATTAACCCTTAAACTTAATTTTTTGTTTGATATTATCTTAACAACATAGAGGTTAATATATTCATATATATATATATATATATATATATATCGGTGGAAAGATAACTATTTAAATATTATTTATAAGAGAACTTTCAAAAATATTTTATAAGAGAATATATCAATTTGAATGTTACACTTACAAATATATATATATATATAGTCTGTAAATCAATAATATATATATATATATATATATATTTATGTTATGTTTATACTATAGTGTCATCAATACATACTAATAATAGACACATTATTATTTCTAAATATTAATGTATTTAACAATATCGATTTAATATATATATATATATATATATCATATGTATATAAATAGTTCATTTTTGCTTAGATGATAAACTTTTTCAGATCCATGTACTTTTATGTTTTGTTTGGATAAGACTTTATACAATTTATTTTTTGTAAGTCCTTCTACTTATATATTTGATATACGAACATAGTTGTTGACTTTTTTATTATTTTAAATAACACTTAAGTTATTTAAATAATTTTATATTTTATTTATTTTTGCATTTACATATATAGTGATATATGTAAAATATAAAAACTGAGAACTATTATTGCATCAGTATTTTTAGATGTCTTCAATTTAATATTGAATGAAAGTGAAAGTTTTTTTTTTTAATAAATATATCGTAGTACCTTTAAAGTATAAATATAATACCAAAAATGGAAGCAAGATTATATCAAGTCTAAGAATAAATCATATGTATTTATAATAGATGATTTACATAATTTTAATAAAAAGTTAAAAAATCTACAAATATTCAGCGAGAAACAAAATAACACTGGAATTTGAAATAAAATTAAAACATTAAAAAAATGTACAGTATATCCCCGTTGGAAATTAGAAAAAAAATGCCAAATTTGATTCATTTGTTATTTATCCGGGAGTACTTTAGTCTATGTTTACCCTTTTAGTCTAAATTGATATTTTAACTATTTTAAAGGTATCAACTTGATCCCACTAACATAAATTTTTTTACAAAAATATGATTTAAACACAATATTTTTAAAAAATTATAATTCAAAAAATCACAAAGACTATCTTGAAACAGTTCAAAATGGAGGAAATCAAAATTTGTAACTCAAAATGCCCAAGATCAAGATTGAGGGACAAAATAAATAACAAGAAAAAGTAGAGCATAAAGTGTTTAATTCCTATGAGTGTCAAAAAAATTGTGTTAGTATGTGAGAAAAATGTGCGTTTTAATGAATGTTATTAACTTCCGCCTCCCTTCGTATGTTAAAGGAGCAAAACAATGATCAAATTGAGACTTTTAAAATAGTTAATGTATCAATTTCGATAAAAAGGTAAAATGTGCAGACTACAGTGTTCCTGGGCAAATAAGAAACAGAGCAAAATGAACCTTTTTCCAAAGAAATAGTAAGATCAAAATACATCTACAATATCTAGCGAGTAAAAACTCTGCTAGAATTTCGAGCGGGCATAATTCATGTTCTATATTTTCTTGAAATTGAACATGTTAATGAATTTTGTTATTTTCAAAAGTTAATATTATAAATACACATAAAGTGTATTTTCAAGTTGAAAAATGTTTTTCAAACCATACATATGACAAACATCTGTGCAATAATTTATATAAGAAAATTATTAAATTATCATGAAAAATTTTAGAAAATTATATTGAATTTATTAATTTTATGATAGTCAAATATTCTTCTTATAGTGACATAAATACTAATTCAATTAAAATATAGACATCTATTATACTTTTTGGACTACAAAACCAATTTACATTTAAATACTTTATTTATTATTTATATTTTAGTAATTTATTAAATTAAATGTAGAGGAATTTTAGAAAAAAATTATGTTTGATTATTTATAAATGTAAAAAATAATATCAGGATAATTTATCTGTTAAAAGCTCAATCTTTACACTCATGATTATATTATTTCAATTGTTATAATTTCTTAAAAATAAATTACACAATTGGAGATCATTAAATCTAGATAACAATCTAATCAATTTATTTTAATCAAGACTAAATTATTGACAATCAATTTAAGTTTTTTCTTTTGTTTTATACAAATTTAAATTATATTTCACATATTAAGAATTAGTGCTTAGTAAGATACAAAATTCAACATGAAATTTATCGTAAAGATTAATTACTTATCATTCATTTTTATATAAAATAATTTATTTTAATATGTTCAGTATAATCTAATTCTAAATTTAATATTTTATAACTCTAATATACCTTATAACTAAATTATAAATATCATATCATTATTTAGTAAAATCATACAATCGTACAACATTATCTATACTAATAATATTAAAAAAAATTAATTTTTCGCCGTCGAGAAGGGAGGGCGGTAAATATACAGCCTCTCTCCACTCCCTCAAAACGCCCCCTCATTTGCTGATTTGCCGCTCATTGGAGGAGATGTTTGCACCAATTTAGTGAAATGACGTCACTCTCCCCTCAGAATTAAAGTGGAAATACTTCTTAAAAAAAAAGGAATTAAAGTGGTAAAAAAAAGGGGGGCAGAAAATGATAAAAAGAAACAAAAAAATCAGCATTTAAATTAGCGCATGCTGATTTGTGGCCAACTGAAGCATGATAGTCATCGCCTTCGTTCTTCAGGAACAGAGCGCTTTCCGAGCAATTCGTCGAACACTTAACATCCCTTATTTTTGCCCCAATAATCTCCGCCGCATTCTCAGCTTCTGCACGCACACATCACCGGAAGCCGCCGTAGTTCCGGCAGAAACTTCACTGGGCAACGAAAAGGAATCAAAAGAAGGAGAAGCAAAGAGTTTGAGTTGGAGAATTGAGAAATTGTCCAAAGGGGATTCGGTGAGCTCCGCCTTCCGCCGCTGGATGGGCGATGGTTTACCCATCCACAGAGGTGAAATTTTCCACACGATCAACCGTTTGCGGAGGCTTAAGTCCACTAAGCGGGCTCTCGAGGTCAGATATTTAGTGATGATATGCGCGCCACATGTTCGACGAAATGTTTCATTAACATTTTTGGCAGCATTTTCTTTTTCTGTGTCTGTTCTTTATCAAATTATTTGATCATTTGTTTTTTTTTTTTTTCTATCAGTGTTGCCTTTTTCTGTCCGTTGTCACTTGTGCTTTTTCGTCGTATATTCAGTTTATGAAGATAGTAAATGTTGGAAATCCATTCTAGCTCATTCAAGAATTTTAAATTTTTAGGAAAATGGTTGCTTTGATAGGAGTAGAACGTAATGGTCTTGTTTTGATTTCAGGTGATGGAATGGGTGATAAGGGAGAGGCCTTACAGGCCAAAAGAGCTAGACTACTGCTACTTGCTAGAATTCACCATGAAGTTTCATGGAGTGGCACAAGGTGAGACCCTCTTCTCTCGAATTCCATCCGAGTTCCAAAACGAACAGCTTTACAACAATCTTGTGCTCGGGTGCTTGGAGAGAGGATTGATAAGGCTTTCGTTGGCATACATGAAGAAAATGAGGGAGTTAGGGCATACCATATCTTACTTGGCTTTTAACCGCCTCATCATACTCCATTCCTCCCCCAGGCGGAGGAAAGCGATACCGAAAATCTTAACTCAGATGAAGGCTGATAAAGTGACGCGCCATGTATCTACTTATAATATCTTGATGAAGATCGAAGCTAATGACCACAATATTGGAGGCCTTGTAAAAGTTTTTGGTGATATGAAGCGGATGATGGTGGAGCCAAATGAGATATCTTACTGCATTTTGGCCGTCTCACATGCTGTGGCAAGGCTGTATACTGCATGCGAGGTTTATGTGGAGGTCATCAAGAAATCCATGACAGGGAATAACTGGTCTACATTGGACATTCTTGTAATACTGTATGGATATTTGGGGGATTGGAAAGAACTGGAACGAACGTGGTCGATGATTGAAGAGCTCCCTTATGTCAGAGGTAAGAGCTTCTTGTTGGCAATCGAAGCCTTTGGTAAAATTGGAAACCTTGGCCGTGCAGAGGAGTTGTGGCATGAGATGGTTTCAAAGAAGGGATTGAAATCGACTGAGCAGTTCAATTCAATGATCGGTGTGTATTGCAAGAAAGGGTTGATCACTAAAGCCACCGGGCTGTATAAAGACATGGAGAAAAGCGGGTGCAAACCAAATGCCATAACGTTTCGGCATCTTGCACTTGGGTGTTCGAGAGCAGGGCTATTGAAGGAAGCTACTAGAACTCTCGAGTTGGGTTCGGAATTCGTAGCAAGTGTGAAGATTAGAAGATCAACTCCATGGTTGGAGGCTACGCTGGCAATGGTAGAGGTTTTCGCAGAAAATGGTGATGTTGAAACTGTTGAGAAGCTGTTTGAAGAATTAAAGAATGCAAACTACACTAGGTATACTTTCGTCTACAATTCATTGATTAAGGTGTATGTTAAGGCCAAGGTATATGAGCCTAATCTTCTTAGAAGGATGATTTTGGGAGGTAGTAGGCCAGATGCTGAGACATATAGCCTAATGAAGCTTATAGAAGAGTTCCGACCGTGATAGTTAGGCATTTTTGAATTTCCTTTCTTTTTTTTTTCCTGTACGGAACGCATGAAATTTACTGAAATCAACATATCAAGTAAGAAAAGGTTGTCATTGCTCCAACACGGGGTTTTTCTTCAACACTTATTTAAAGTAAAGTTATAACAAGAAAGAAAGTCCAAGGGAAAAAAACAGAATGTGTTGAAATATTTCATGTGTGATAACTGAGGAACTCTGCAGCAGTGGCAACAGCGCCTCCAGTTATGGCATCCAACACAATCTTGTCTCTGTCGTTGTTGCTCGCAGCCGATACAATTGCACCGGTCAATGCACCACCAATCATCGCGTTTTTCTGCTTCACAAGAACAATACAATACAACATAATATTAATTTGTAACATATATTTTTTTACACCAAAACAATCTTACGTACCCAATCTCTGGTTCCACGGACTTTTCCGACTCCATACTCAACTCCAACATAAACTCCAGCTACCGTACCTGCAGGTGGGTGGGAAACAGATTCTTATTCAAAAACATCTGCTTCTAAACTTTGGTGGGTGGGAAACAGAGTCTTATTCACTCACCCCAGTATGCACCTTCTTTACACATTTTCTTCAGCTGTAGAAGCAGACAGAAATTCGTTTGATTGTTAAGAAGAAGAAGAAGCAGTATTCATTAGTAGTTCCTCAACAACAACAATAAATGGGATAAGAAGTCTCTCACCGAGTGCTCAAACTTGTGTTTTGAAACACTCCCTGCAAATTGCAGGTACGCACCATGTCATGTCAAGACAAAATATATACCATACGAGAGTATTTACGATCTCAACAAATGCCAAATAAGTAATAACCTAAACAAAACACAAACATTCATATCATCGACCAAGAAAGTAAAAGGAGAACCTCGATTAACCACATGATATGTTTCCTCTACAGCTGCTTTTGCAGCCGCCACCTGCAAATTCCACAGACCCAATTATGAATTATATATACTTAATCATCATCATGTATCAAGATCCAAATTTGATTATGGATATACAATCAAAATCACAGGCATACACACATATATCAAAACACACCCTGAAATGACAGAGCGCAAATTGATATTTTTCCCTTACAGTGCCAATCTTCAAGAAGCCATCGACGACGCGATTGAGAAATGGGTCGCCCAAATCCACCTTCAAATCCACTACTCCGTTAATTCTACTCCTGGCCATCTTCTTGATATGAGTGCTTCTTCTCTCTCTCTCTCTCTCGCTCTCTCTCAACTCCAAGCCCTCATCCAAACCACAAAATATATACCTATATTTTTAATCCGTCACTTATTCTTGGCTTCATTTCGTTTGATAAGGACCGACCATTGGGCATTGGGAAAATAATCATATATGTGGCTCACCATGAGTTTTTGCAATCGTGTCGGATCGGCCTTTCTATTTTATATTTTTCTTCTATAAAATTAAATAAAAAAAATAGATAACGCTCATAAGTCATAACTCATAACAATTATTCACGTCACCATAGACATGCTTAATAACTAGCACACAAGATCACCGGTTGCATTTTCTATTACATTTCCTGTTTCAAGTCTTCATTTAAAAAAAATTATTTTTTTAATTTTTAATTTATTATGATTTTATTTAATTAAAATTTTCCCTTTAGGGTTCATCCATCCCCAATTAGGGTATATTAATATTTTTTTAAAAAAAATTAAAAAAAAAATTCTAATCATGCAACACCAAATGGAATAAGAATTGCAACAGAGGATCTGATCCGAATAATTAAGAGTAGTACTGTTACTATAAGAAGCTCTGCAATCACAATAAATAAACAATAATTATTTGGATAAACTTAATCACTAATAAAAATGTAGATCGTTCGATGATTTATACGAATGATTATATATTAATTGATTAATTAATTAATTATTGCTTCTTGATCGAATTTAATTAAGGTTACTTAATTTGGAGTTGTTCCACGGAATTTCTCTACTCTATACTCGAATATTCCAACGTAAACTCCAGCAATCGTGCCTGCAGCATGTGTGTGCGTGTGTGTGGACAGATCTTGTGTGTACTAGATACACATCTATTAGTCAACGCTGTTGATTTTAGGAGGAATGTAGAGAGGAATTTTGTATAAATGCTTCATTTCATATTCATTATTTCAAAATCAAATACATAAGCGGGTAGAATAGCTATATGTAACTAACAAACACAACTCCTAACTAAGTGTTACAAGATCTACGGCTAGCAATGATGATCCGCATGATTGTGTAAGCAACGGTAGAGAGTCTACGCTCAGTGGCCCATGCTTGCAAATGCATGAGGTGAAGCCACGTATGCATATTGGCTAAATGTTGTTGCATTAAGTCTCCTATCCATGTTGTTGTCCATGCTTGCTACAATGCTATATTCCAGTCTGCATGAATTCAGCTACTCTCTCAACACCCTCTCGCAGACATAGACCAATAGAGATCACCAAGGGGTAGGCTGGAGATAAGGAACTTGAACCTAGGTCCAATGAGGGATTTGGTAAACAAATCAGCTAATTGAAGGTCAGTAGACATATACATAGAAAGAATGAAACCTTGACGAAAGTGAAAACGTGCAAAATGTCAATCAATGTCTAAATGTTTTGTCCGCTCATGGAAAATCTGGTTTTGAGTAATTTTAATTGCAGCCTTGTTATCACAGTGCACAACAATGGGAAGAATAATAGGAAGTTGAAAATCATGAAGCATATAAGAAATCCACAAGAGTTCACGCACTGTAAAACTTAAGCTTCGATATTCAGCCTCAGCTGTGGAAAGAGAGACCGTTGTTGTTTTTTGCAGCGCCAAGAGACCAAGCATTGCCTTAATGAGATACAATACCCAATAATGGATTTCCTAGTATCAGTATAAGAGCCCCAATCTGCATCACAGTGGGTAGTGAACTGGAAATCAAGAGAAACTTTGTATCATAATCCCAAGGAAGGACAACCCTTAAGATATCGGAGAATATGAAGAGCGGCATCCTAATATAACTTGGTGGGGCTATTCAAAAATTGGCTCAGTTGATGTGCAGCGTATGAAAGATCAGGTTGAGTAAGGTTCAGATATAACAACTTGCCCACTAATTTCCTGTAGGAATCAGGTTGGGATAAGGGTTCACCTTGTTGAGACAAAGACAAGCCAGAGAGAATGAGCGTGACAGCGGATTTGCTACCAAGAAAACCCACTGTACTTAGAAGATTCAAGATATACTTTCTTTGACATAAAAAGGTGCATGAGGGAGATCTAGCAATTTCCATTCCCAAGAAGTACTTAGCATCTCCCAAATATTTGATAGTGAATGCAACATGTAAAGAATATTTAATCTAATTAATAATAACTAGAGAAAGCTCTAATAAGATAATATCATCTACATATACTAGAAGTGCAATGAAAGAACTCCAACGATCACGAAGGAACAGACAATGATTATGTTCTGCAAACATGATCATTTGGTAGAACCATTTGGAATGGACATATATTTCATCGATAAGATGCCCATGAAGAAAGGCATTGTTGATGTCAATCTGGTGAATAAACCAAGAAAATTGAATGGCAATGGCAAAAAATAATCTGACTGTGACAAACTTGAAAATTGGAGAGAACACCTCATGATAATCAATCCCAAATTCCTGATTATAGCCTTTGGCCACTAATCTGGCCTTAAATCTCTCAATTGTTCCATTAGATTTCAACTTTATCTTATAAACCTATTTGGACCCAATAGCATGTTTACCAACTGGGAGCTTAACAATCTCTCAGGTCTTATTCTCTTCAAGAGTGTGTAGCTCTGGTGCGTCGTTTTTCACCAAAAATAAATTTTTCGACAGCAGTCGGTATGCCCTTACTGCACGTGTACAGCGATGAGCGAGATCGTCTCCCAAAGGACCGACGAGAATTACCCTATACTCTCAATCTGTTTAACCAACTTTCAAAAAGGGATTTTGTAATTATAATAAAACAAACGAAATTAATAATTAAATATGAAGGCACGAGCAATTAAATTGAACGAACTTAAAATATGAGAAGAGGTATTCTGGAATCCAATTAACTCCACCCTAGCTTACCTAAACCGATCCTTGATGCAATGATTAATTCAATTAACACATACAAATCAGTTATAGCTACCGAAGACGCTTACTGACGCAGCCTAATTCCTTCGTAATTTCTCGATAATCAGGAAGATGCTTCACCAATTATTTCCCTAATCGACTGACAACCGTAAGAGACACTCTATAGGTTTAATGAGCCGACAGCCTTAAAATCTAGAGGAACCCGATTCATAATTAACAGACTCTGACGCAGGACCGTGAATTAAGATTGTTATTCTCCCTGGTTCTGAAGAACTGTTTCGCCACTAATTAAACTTAAACCACAATTACGGATGGCCGGTTTAATTGACTACTAATTAATTCCAATTCACCAAGTATTTGCAACTACCTAGCAATATTGAAACAATTAACGACTTGAAATACAAAGAATAACAAATGCATGCAAATAATTGAATGATGAACACGATTAGATCTCACAGCTTATTTAAGCCAGGGTTTCGTTAGTTGTTTTCCAGAATAAGAAGAATTTAGCTAGAGCTCATATTAAGATGGAATTGCAAAAATATTGAAATAACGAATACCATGAAAATAAAACGAAGAGAACGAATGATTCTGCTCCAGAGAGAAAACGTCCGTTGTTCTGTTCTTGCGTCTAGAATTAAAATCTGAATATTCAAAATATGATAAGTCCTAATCTATATATCAAATTCCTAAAATAAGATAATATTAACAAGGAAATAACCATCCTAATCTATTCCAACAAGGAAGGTAACAAAAACAGGACTCTTGAGGCGGTGGGAACTCTTCTAGCTCGCGTCCAGGCCTTGGGCTTAATTAATTTCCGTGTTTCAGCCCATTCACGCACGTTCAGGCCCAGTTTCTGAAGTATCCGCTCAGATCGTCCTTCCGTATGCCCATACGGCATGGCTTTACTTCCTTCAATTCCAACTTCTTGCGCAAAATTCATTTCTTCACCAAAAACACACCATTTTCTTTATCTTTGTGTCAATGCCCTGCAAAAAACCTTCAAGGTACAACTTCCTCCAAAATAGCATCATTATATACTAATTAACACAATCAAACCACATAAAAACGCCCCAAAATATCAAATATAATATGCCCGATCAAGCTCTTTATTCATAGCTTCTACCAAGTCAGAGGACTAACAAGCCTCACTATAACTAATAAGCTCTTTCAATGAATGAACATTGAGGAGAAAAGCAGTATAAGAAGGTGTTAAAAGAGAAGAGATGTTATATAGAAGAGTAGGAGGTAGGTAAGGTAGTGAGATCTGATTCCCAAATTGTGTATTTGTAGAATGGAAAACATAATCATTCAAGTAAGTAAGAGGCTTGCAGACTCTAGAACTCTTTCTGAGCACTGAGACTGCAGATTGATTAGAAGAAAGATGTTGAAATGATTTTGTTGATGAAATGTGTCTTCCTAAATCAGTTATCAGGTTACTGTCATTTGGACCCGTGTCTGGTGAAGAAGCATGTGCAAAAATTGGTGTTAGATGAGAAATAGAAGAATCTGAAAGAGGAATATGAGGAGAGGTATATTTGTGATGGTCATTGACAATTGGAAGATCAAAGAAGTAAAAGGTAAAAGAGGTAAATGTGAAGTCTGAAGTGGGAATAAAGTAGGAAATAATTCCACATCCCTACCAATACAAATCTTCAAAGTCACCAAATCATATAACAGGTAGCCTTTAGAATGAGATGTAGATCCCATAAAAATACATTGTAAGCTTCTAGTGGTAAATTTAGATTTAGCAGGTAAAACATTAGCTTTATATACCAGACATCCAAAGGGCTTGAGTCCTGCAATGTCTGGTTGTCTCCCAAACAATACTTCAAAAGGAGACTTCCATTCTATTACTGCAGAAGGTACGTAGTCTATTGATTAGCTAAGTAGCATGGAGGATAGAATAAGGCCAAAAATGAGAGGAATGTTTACTTTGAAACATCAATGCCCTTGCAACTTGTAACAAGTGCTCGTGTTTTCTCTCCACAATTCCATTTTGTTGGGGAGAATAAGGACAAGATCTTTGGTGAATGATCTTATTTTCTTGAAACAAAGTATGAACCTGATAATTGACAAACTCACTACCATTGTCAGTTTTGAAAATCTGAATAGAGTGATTAAACTAATTCTTAACCATAAGAATAAAATTTTTAAGAATTTTCCGGACCTGACTTTTACTTTTGAATAAAAAAGTCCAAGTGGCCCTGGCATGATCTTCTACAATTGTAATGAAATAAGGAGTGTTTGACACACTTGCTTCTTTGCAGAGGCCCCAAACATCTATGTGAACTACTCCAAACATATGCATACTACGTCTGTGTAACAAATGAAAATGGTTCATTTGTTACTTGGCCTGATGACAAATCTCACATGATTGTATAGAATCATGCTCTTCAGGTTTGTATCTCTTGTGAAGTGCACTCATGTGTTTCATTGTAGAGATAGAAGGATCAAGGATTGAAATATCATGAAATATCGCAGATATATCGCGAATATTGACATTGCGATACGGATATTGGGGAGAATATTTTTTTTTCCCGAGTATCGGTGAAATATCGCAATATATCGCAAAATATAGCAATATATCGCGATTTTTTTTATATTTCTATAAAAAAAATTTAATACTATATATTTTTGTGGTCTTTTTTAGGTATTCAATGTAATTATTTGAGTTGCAATATTCTTTGTTTTATAAAGACACTCACTTTGCAAAAAATTATAAGAGAAAGAAGACCGAGAAACTAACAGATGTCTTAGATTGAAAAGTGAGATGCACCAGCTTTATATTTTTATTTTTTCAGTTAGGGGACATATGGACAAATCACTAAAGTTTTTCTCCTCATATATCATACGAAATTGAAATCTAAGAAATCAAGAAACATATCAAGCGCATGTGCATAATTATATCCATAATTACTCTAATGTGATGAGTTGGTACCAAAATTATTTAGAACAAGATGACATTCCATCTACTATATTTGAACCTCATAGATCCCCATTTTGGTATTAATTGTACTTTATAATATTTATTTAGTTATTTTATGTTGTATTATGTATTATTTTGTCAAATGTATTGTCTCAAACGGTATTTATATAATGTATTATTCATATGTTTGCTTTCAAAATACAATTCTATCAAAAGTTTTAGTGGAATATGTGCATAATAATATGTCATAATGGTTCCTAAAATTTCTTGTTAAATTTTCAAGATTTTAATATGATTTCCGTCATTTTTTTCAATTTTCTGCGATATCGATATATCCGGGGATATATCCGTAAAATTGAAGTTGCGATATATGTTGCGATAGCGATATTTTCATCATTGAGAAGGATGTCCCAACAGAGTATGTAATTCCAGTAATTCAGAATGTAAGTGTAAAGCATTAGCAGATATTGTACCATCTTTCTCATGAGGAGAGATATACAATGATCTTTTTATTCTACCAATTCCAAGTACAGTGTCTGTATTTTTCTTTTGAGCAATAAAGTGAGAGGAAAGAAAAGGTATCTCCCCATCCATGTCTTTAGCTAATTACACAACTAACAACAAATTATGTATGAAGTCTAGAGCAAAGAGAACATTTTTCAAGAGAATTTTTTTGATTATATTAGCATTCTCTGTGAGAAATACCCAAAGAGTACTCCCATCTGGAAGAAAGATTTGCAGTGGATTCTTTAATGTTCTCAAGTCAGTAAGTAAACCGATGTGACAACATATGTGATTACCTGTTCTTGAATCTACAATCCACTGATTTTTACTAATAGTTGTGGATATGCCAAATGCATAATGCCTTGAAAAATCTACAGGGATAAGCCTAAATCAATTTATGTCATGTTAGCAATATTCAGATTTCCATCTCCAGAAGCTTGATCTGGTTTAATCTCTTTCGGAAGGTAAGTAACTATATGTTTGGTTACTTCAGACTGTATTAACTTGCTAGCATCACCATAAGTATCAACAGGTAGATCAATTCTTGATCATCTTCTTTGTACATCAGAATATATCTTGGTGTTATCATTTACATCCAACACATAGTGTGCTCTTTCTTTTCTCTTTTCTTCCTTAAACTTCTTGTACCATTCTGGCACACCTATTAACTTAAAACATCGAGCCTTAAGGTCTCTTGTTTCTCTATAATAATCACACTTCAGCCTTGCCTTCTCTTCTTTCGTTAATTTTTTCTTAAAATATCCATCTATGTAACCTCCTCTCTTATTAGTATAGAGTGCACTTTACTCAATTCCTTCTGAAAACTGTGTTGTGACATTCATTTGCTCATTTACTTGAAGTACCATAGCATATGCTTGGCTGACTGGGGGAATGGGATTTAAGATTAAAATCTGTTGTCTGATAGTTTCATAGCAGTCATTCAAGCCCATAAGAAATTACATCATGTGTTCTTCTTTCATATCTCTCTTTGCATCTTCTGAAGCTACATATGTGCATATCTTAGATGTTCTCAACAAAGCAAGATCATCTCAAAGATCAGTGAGATTGTTGAAATACATCATAACTGTCTGATTATTCTGTGAGAAAGTAGTAATTTCTTTTCTCAATTTGTAAATCCTAAGTCCATTTCTCTATCCAAATCATTTGTGAAGCTCATCCCATAACTCTTTAGATGTGTCTAGGGTTTGAAATCCCCCTGCTATCTCTTTAATCATCGAATCACTAATCCAATTAAACACTAAGTAATCTAGGGATAAGCATAGAACAACCCGTAACTGACCCGACCGACAGAATCGACAGGGTTTGATCGGTTCAAGTCAGTGGAGATAGAACGTCGGGTTGGTGGTCAGCTTAAGAGGGGCCAAATCGATCGCTATTCAGGTCGATGGTCGGTGGTGTGGCCGAAAATTTTCGGCCACATCGAACCGACTGACAAAATTTTTTATATATATTGTTTCTTAATCTAGAGTTCCAGTCTTTGTCTCTCTCTCTCTCGAGTCTCGTCTCTAACTCTCGTCTATCCACCGACCATCGCCCGCTAGCGGTAGCTCCTCCGCCGTCTCTCACCTAAGTCAAGATAGTCGACTGCCTCCGTGTGTGTGTGGAGAGAGAGAGAGAGATAAAAGATCAAATGAGAACCAAAGCCCCATGTGAGAATAAGGAACTAATTTCCACCATCCATCCACAAAAAATGTGTGGTCTAGATCAAAAGCAACACAAGGTGGCATTTTTATAATTTAAGGATTATTTTAATAAGGTTAGGGTAGTTTTGTAATTTGGTAAATGTAATTAAAATACTAGGTTATCTCTCTCTCTCTCTCTACTCTTCATCATTTCTTCTACACCGATTCTTTGATTTCAACGTGCAGTAGACAAATTCACGAGAAGACTATCACCCAGATCGAATTCAAATTGAAAATCACCTAGATCGAATTCAAAGTAATATTTATTCGTCTTCATTCGCGGTTTGTTCTCTCTCTCTCTCTCTCATGTGGGCTTGCTCTATCTTTCTCGATATTTTATCACTTTGCGAGTGCGTGTTTTCTTCATCATCATCATCTTCTTCTTCTTCTCCTTCTTATTATTATTATTATTATTATTATTATTATTATTATTATTATTATTATTATTATTATTATTATTATTATTATTATTATTATTATTATACTCTCTCTTTCTCTCTCTTTATTATTATTATTAACTGTTCAAAATTTGTGTTATATGTAGCTAATTAAATTGATTTTTTCAATTTTCATGATTAACATATATTTTTCAGTTCCTTGTATTGTTGTTGACGTATGTGAGTGTCTAAAACATATTATTAGAGGTTAAAAAATTATATTTTTGTCTATTAATTTTCTGTAGATTGTGTTTTTCCATTACTGTACGTATGTGTTATTTGTGAGAATTTGTTAGCATTATAGTACGTCACATTAGCATTACAAAATGAAATATTATCATTATAAAAACAGTTTGTCAGCATTATAAAATCATCTTATTAGAGTATTGGCATGATGAACAATTTATTAGCATTACTATAACTAGTTTTAGCACTATTAAAGAAGATATTAACATTACTATGATTAGTTTTAGTGTTACTATGATTAGTAATTTATCATAATTTTTTAGCATTACAGTACGTCTCATTAACATTATAAAAGTTCATATTAGCATTACAAAATGAATTATTAGCATTTTAAAAACAGTCTGTGATCAACATTATAAAAATAGCTTGTTATCGGTTTATTGGCATGATGAACGATTTATTAACATTACTATGATTAGTTTTAACATTATCAAAGAAGATATTAGCATTACTATGATTAATTTTAGTATTACTACTGTTTTTATATTTCAATTTTTTGTTTTATTTAATCTACAGATTGTGTTGGCACCACTGTAAAGATTTCTCTAGAGTTGTCTGAATTTTGTACATGGTTGCAAAACATCTTTGAAGCAATATTCACAAGAAGATGAACATTTCAGAAGCAAACCTCTAATTCCAATCATGCTCTAAAAACACATAATCAGTGCCTTTACCTGGAGATGATGATGAATGAAACAATTATTATATGTATCAAATTTCTAACTTTTTAAACAATTATCACTTTTTTTAAAAAAAATTGTCATAATGTTTCTCAATTGACATTATTATTTCAATAGTATGCTATTGAAATATTAATATATGTCAAATTCATATTTTTTTGTTAAAAGTGAATTTTTTTATGTTCTACTTTAGCAGTATATAAATGATATGTCATGATAATATTACCATTTAAAAATTCAACGGCTAAAGTTTGCATATGTCAATACTAATCATAATTTCACCTATGTTATTACTTTCACTTTATGTGTAACATATTTTTCTAATGTTAACAAGAGCAATGATAATGCTAACACTATCAAATGATAATGCTAATACAATAAAATTCTAACAACGTTGTTCATGGTTGGTTTATAATGTTCTTTGTAAGTTTTTCTTCTAATGCTAACATTAGTTTTGACAATGCTAAAATGAGCGATGATAGTGCTAACACTATCGAACGATAATGTCAATACTACAAAATTCTAACAGCATTGTTCATGGTTGATTTATAATGTTTCTGGTAAGTTTTTCTGTTAATGCTAACATTAGTTATGATAAGGCTAAAATAAACTATGATAATGCTAAAACTAGTGAATAATAATAATACTAATAATACAAAATGTACAACTAAATCAGACAGTGTCAATATCATTGTTCAGGGGCTAGATTTTACATGTTCATGGAAGTTTCCCGATGCTAACAAAACAAAACAAAACAAAATTGTTAATTCATCATGAAAGAATGTAAAATATTTTTTGAACGTTACATATTTTTTTGTAATGCATATGGAAATAGTCTCATGACATTAGTATCATCAATGTTAATTTTAGCATTATCAATACTTATATTAACACCATCAATGTCTTTATTATCATATGATTATATCTCTGTTAGCACACGCTCACGAAATTCATTTTTTTATTCTGACCTTGATATTGATAAAATTGCAAAATTGCCACCGCGTTTTTCTTATGTTCCTTTTATTTACAAATATGTCACCGTTCTTTTTGACCAAATCTACACCATTCAATTTTAAAATTGAAGGGTGTTGATTGATTCCTAATTCTCACACCATTATTGGTTCTCTCTAGAACCACTCCATGGGTGTGTAATTAAAATTAAGGATTTTTAATTAATATAAGATAGCTCACCCCAATATGCGCCTTCTTTGCCAATTCTCTTCAGCTGCATGCATTTCAAGTGGCTACCACCAATTAATCAATCAATTAAATTCATTCAAATTAATTACAATTTACTAAACGTCGTCGTCGATTACGTCGAACACGCATAACGTACGAGTAAAGTGCTAATTAATTACAACCGGCCGGCCTCCGATATATATATAGAGACACACTATATTAAATCAATAAATCAGCTAGCTAGCTGCTCTATTACGTTACAGTTACAATATTATATCTACGTGCATGTGGTATGCGCAGTGTCCAAATTTACATGAATCGATCGCAGAAGACTGAAACGATAATTATTATTATTATTATTATTAATTTTATTATTATTATTATTATTATTATGATTATGATTATGATTATGATTATGATTATTATTATTATTATTAGAGTTAAAACACATGCACGCAGGCGGAGAATAATTATTCTTACACTGCCGATTTCGCAGAAACCCTCCACTGTGCGTTTGTCAAAGGCACGGCCCAACCCCACATTTCAAATCGATGGATCCCCTCTCGATTCACAAATTACAGCCTTATAATATAATTAATAATTAATTATACCTTACTTCATATTTCTTCTGTTTCTCTCTCGTCTCTAAATTAATCAGTGCCTAAGATTGCCGTTGTCCGTATTTAAGGTCCCCTTTACGGGCTTTTCTTGATTTGAGGAAAATATCAAATCATGTGTTGAGTTTATTATTTTTGTATTCATCTAATCAAATATTACATTATACGGTCAAATCCAAGTGGATGTAGATCTCATAATCATTCTCTATGAAAAAAGAGAGATTTCTAATTCGAATATGGGAGTTCAAATTAATAATATTGTTACAATTATTTGAGGGTATTCAGTAAAAAAAATACATATACAGAAATATGAAAAACGAACTCTACAAGTCTAATAACAGATTGGTCATTCAATTTTTCTTCCAATCAGATTTTAGAACGAGTCAAAAGAAAAATACATAATATTGACCGTCAACTACTTAGTAATATTAGTACAAGTCCAACAAACGAGATGATAGTACACACCAGTATGCAAGTTGACCGTGCAGCATATTTCTTTATTGTTACATTTATAGCAATAGCACGCATGGTTTTCTTTCTTTTCATGTATTGTATTTGACATTTTCATCATGTAAAGTTGGCAACTTTCCGAGTTTCGTTAACTTGCCAACCAAAAACTAACACCCCATCAAGGGCCTTTAATACATGAAATATATTTACAAATAAATAAATTCCCTTATTACCAGAAAAACTACATAATGCAGAAAATTACCAATCATGCGACTGAACCACAACACAGCTCACAGGTTCCTCTTAACGTCAGACTACCAATTACACGTTAATTTTCTAGCTAGTAAAACGGGCTTCTTTTTTATCAAAAAATTCACCTTTGGCAATAAGCAGTTCATTTGTAGATATTATCTCCTTCGGATGATTAGAAGATTTGACAGTTATGAGACGTGCACACGCCCTTCAAAATATATCCGCGGATTCCAATATAAAAGAAGGCACCCAGGATAAAGAGAGGACAAAATATTTTCTTTAGTCCCCTTCACTTCAAAGAATTATATGATGCACACAGAGCACAGAGAGATAAGAGAGATTGGAAATATTAAAAAAAATCCCATAAATGCTATACACGATCAAATGCTAAAAAGATGACAGCACCAATAAAACACTCCTGCAAGAGTGAATTCTCCTGCCACGAGGCCCAGATTTCTTTAGAAACATCAACAAATTAAAGATCAGACCAGTGGTGTTAAGGAGTTGGGAATATAAAGTAAGCTCATTAAACCACAAAGCCAATCTATGTACTTACTCAAGCATAACATAAGAATATCTACGCACGCTCCAGACTGTATATGAATAAATAGGGCAGCATCTACTTAGTCCCCAAATATATTATTAACATCAAGCACTTAATTCCATCATCTTGAGAGGACTGTAAAATGTTCTGTACACATTTGAAACATTAAATCAACAAGTTTAATGCACTGAAAGCTTGTCAGCAACATACAGTAAAGTCATGTTAGATATTTTTTCCAGATAATAATATAACTGCACTCAACAAATAAATCAAACCCCATGACATGCTAGGGCACAAAAAATTGAAGGCATAAGACATAATTCTTAGATATACTGATATTCACAAGTACAACAGCAGCAGTCATTACAACTGTTAATGAATGGAACAAAAACATTATACATTGGCGAAATTGGAATACGCAGCAAGAATTCCGGGTCTCCAGCAATGAAGCATCAAACCAATAGTGGAGCAATAAATGTGCAATTGCAAATTCAAATTCTGTCACTGAACAATTCATCAGATATCCTAATACCTGCAGCTGAGCATTAGTGATTTACAAACCTAAGCCCTGAGATTAGTACCTGAACATTTTAGATTACTCCCCCAACTACTAGGTTTATATAAAAGCTCCATACCAATACTTTCCTAAATTTAATATAAACAAAACAAAGAAGAGAAGCTACCTGCACTAGAGGCTTTAAAATATCTAACAAAATCTTCCAAGTATAAATAATAAAGCTTGGTCGCAATCACACATTTAAAAACAACTAGAGGTGCTAAGTCTAAATAAACATAAAATTCTAGTGAGTAGAACCTTAAAAGCAAAAGGCCATTCTAACTAAAAATAGATCAGAAAATACAATTCATACAGGATAAGATGTCTAGCTTAGAAAGCATAACAGCATCTCAATGAGGTTCTTAAAACTTAGAATTCAGTGAATAAGAAACAACAAAATACTAAGGTTCTCCAGTCTTCTAGAGATCGTCTCCTTGCTAGTACTTGGAAATTCTAATCAACTCTGATCCACGAGAAGCAATAACCAAGAGACGTGTGAGAACTACAAGATGCTTAGGGACATCTATCTTGCATAAGGATGGTATCGACTACTGCCACTACTATAACCTGCTCTACCTCCATACATTCCTCCTCCTGCTCCACCATAACTAGCACCAGGGCCAGATTCATAACCACCACTTCCACCAGCTCCACCATAACTCCCATAACCACTGCCACGACCATATGCACCCAGCCCACTGCCATACCCCCCGCCCCCAAAGCTTCCACCATAAGAACCAAACCGGCCGGAGTAGCTCAGTGGGCCTTCTCGATAACCAAACTCACTACTGCCATAATCTCCATAGCGGCCACCAAACTCACTTCCACCACCATATCCACCATAGTCACCAAACCTACCACCAAACCCTGATCCCACAGACCTATAAGAGGCAGGGCCAAAACCGCCACTGCCAAAACTGCTATATGAACTGTTGAAACCACCATAACTATCACCATAGGCACGTCCCCTAGAATCACTACCATATGCAGGAGCAGGTGGTGGGTTTGAGGGTTTCTTTGGTTCAGCCTTCTTGATCTCAACCTACAACAAAGAAGCATGTTAACCTAGAACTTCAACCTGCAAACAGTGACAGCTAACACTAAAAATTACATGTATCAGGAATCCTACATCCTGTTTCTATAATAGGAGTATAATTTACCCAAATGGTTGATAATCTCACTAAATTTATATGATGGGGAGCTAAAATAGCTTAAGAGAGTCTAATGATTGAAGCACTTGCAGGGAGCTATACCATACAGCTGTTCGACAAGCACAACTTCATACAAGAATAACTACTGGCATAAGATACTTACCTGAGTGCCAGACATATCAATCATATTCCCATCTGATAGAATATTATCAACCACTTGCTCATTGTCAAACACAATAAATCCAAAGCCACGGGACCTCTTCGTCACGTGATCTCGAATTATCTCATGCTCAACCACCTTTCCATATTTTGAGAAGAAGCTCTTGAACTCATCTATATGCAACAATTTGAATCAACGGATGGATTAAAAGAACCGCTATGATTAGCAACAAGGGAAGTGCAAACATAAGCCCATCATAAAAAATTTAATGCATGAGAAATAGTCACCTTCATTGACAGAAGTGGGGATCCCACCCACAAAAATCTTTTTTGTTTTGAAATCCTTGGAATCGCCAGATCCTTTTGGAATAGTTCTCTTAATCTCAACCTGGCAGGCAAATATTAGTAAGTCGAGCAAAAAAGGGGTCGTAGGTGCATCATTCACACATTACAATGTTACATCATTAACAATTTCATTTGCACTTTCATTCACTACCAGTTACCAACCAATTAAGGATATTCTTTTACCACCAGCTACCACAACAAAAGGACAACCAATAGCTGCATTTACATGTTGACCAAAACTACAAAACTGACAACCTAAGATACTATCACTGAGCGCATTTTATACACATAAATAACAGATAATCATGGAAAAATAACATTATGCTAGAATGAGTAACTAGATGGCATTCCTGTTTTCATCAATTGTTAAGTATTCTTCGAAGCGGGACAAGAAGACATTCATATTCTTGTGATTTGCAATATATGTGTGTGGCAGTTATGATAACCCTTAATTCGTGTCATTTAACTATATTAAAACTAAACCTAAAAGCACAACAAATATGGCCACCACTAAACTACGCAAAGAAAAACTAAAAAGGATATTCAACTATAGCGAAAACCTCACTTGTTTGCTATTAATGATATGGGTTTCGGTTATAACAGTGTCAACAACAGAAGGGTCTGCGTAAGTTATGAAACCGAAACCCCTAGGCCGACCAGTGTGTCGGTCTTTCATGATCACCGAGTCAGTTATCTCTCCATACTTGCCGAAATACTTAACAAAAGTATCTGAGAATAAAAAGTTTACATTGATTCAATAAGATGTTATTACATACAAAATCACAGAAGAAAAATAGCTATTAAAAGAAAACTCCTACCTAAAGTGGTATCTTTTGCCAAGCCCCCGATGAATATTTTCCTGTTTAAACAAAAACGTCAAGACCCATTAGCTAAATCGTCAGCTACACGCGTATATCGAGACAATACGCACAGAGAGAGCGAGAGCGAGAGAGAAAGAGAGAGAACAGAAACGAACCCAGGACTAGCTCCATCCCCGAAATCCGATCGCCTGGAACCCATCAACGGTGTTGAATTTGGCAGATCTGAGAGACGAGAGGTGTTAGGGTTTGTAGGGTTTTCGACGTTGAAGGGATTGGGAAGATGGAAATTGGTAAAAATTGTGGCGCTTATGTAGGCGGCGGATACAAACAAGGGAGAAGTTTCTGGACTAGAAGATAAATATACTTCTCGTTTCATTTTAGTATATATTTCAATTTCCCCCTCCTACTATCATCGAGTGTCCTTTCATTCCTTTTAATTTTACAATTATTAGTTTAACACCCTCGCATTGTGGATGTATGCAGGACGATCTTATTTTTTGAGCAATAAAATTTAGTATCTTAAATATTGTATGATAAAATTATGGAATAAGTATGTGCGAGTTATTTAAGCTTTCGAATTAAATTGCATAAAAATAATATTTTATGTTTTACTCAAATTTTTTTAGCAATATGTTTTATTCAAGTTAATATTTTAATCAATTGAAAAGTGCAAATGTTTTTTTATTTTATGATTTCACATCTTTGGGTTGGAAATTTCTTCTTAAAAATTGTGCATTACTTTATTTTTAAATGCAGTATATATATCTCTTGGGCCCTAGATACTTCTTCATTGATGTAGTAACTATTTATTATTTTTAAATACATTTGTCCATAACAACTCAACCTGTATGTCCGATCCCCCTGATTTTATGGTAGATTAGGCTATTTATTATATTATGGATTCGAAAAATGTCAATAGCCCGATTTCAAGTGTTGGCCTAAAGGGGTGTTTGGAACTGATCAGATCAAACCGACTTGATAGCATGCATGAGCGTAACGCCCCGAGTTGAACCCGTATTTTAACGTACGTCCAATGGGAATCTCAAATAACCTACTATTAGGATGGGTCAGGATTTTTAAAATGACGATTCGACCCGAGATAACCCAATACGATTTCTTGCAAAGTTTAATCGCTTTCGTAGCTCTACTTTCAGTTTTAAATGGTATTATTTATATTTGAATATAGTCTCCACTAAAATATTGCCATTAACTATTAATCTAATAATATTATTTCAAAATTAAAGGGAAATTATATTTAATACTTTAACATTTACATTTTTTCAGAGCAATACCTTAATCCATACTTAGCAAGTCCTTTTGATTCCTTTTTTCAAAGACTAAAGAAGGATAAAGAATCGGATGTGCTCGTCCAACAAAGGCCCTGACCCTGTGAATTGGAGATTAAGGTTTGACGATTTGGATTGTCATTGGAGTTGTTGTTTTTGGGGCAGTTTTCACTGCTATTGTGATCGAAGATGATAATGTTAGTCATCATCACTCTTTATTCATTAACCCCTTCAATGATACTCATTATAATTCTCATTCTGAAATTTGAACCAACCACCCCTAAATATATACACATACGAGTAGGAGTGAAAATGGGTCAGATCACCTGATAGGGGCCTATGGCCTGGCCTACTTTAAACCTAAATAGGCCTGGCCTATATGATAAAAAGGGATAGATGTGTGCCTTTTTAGAAGCCTACATTGATAAGTAGGTTTAGTCTTAGATTTTTCAAAATGCCCACTAAACTTATCAGGCCAATAATATAAGTTATTATATATTTATTGTTTAAAAAAGGAAATAATACTTATTGTCATTTATGCTTGTGTTAATTATAACTTGATATATGTCATGTATCTTTTCTTAAATATGTTACTCTTGTCATTATTGATTTTAGTTCAATAAAAAAAACCATTTCAAGTAAACTCAAATAGGCTTTTATAAGGCCCTGAGCCTAGCTAATTTTGCTAAAAAGGTTAGGTCTTGGCCTATAAAAAGACCTACAACAGATAATAGGTCAAACTTGGACTGAACATTCGTATAATATGCTCAGACATACCAAGACAAAGCCCAACTTGACATGATCCATTCCCACCCCTACCACGGAACGCAATTGTTCGTGGGCCCTAAAAATCAAAATGATATGGCACTGGAAATAATTCACAAGCGTGAGCAGCCCAAACTCTTCGGCCCATCTTTATCACCTCATCACAATTCACAAGCCCTTTAGTACTCTTCCTATAACCAATATTTATGATTATAAAACGTCATATTTTATGTGTGTTTGTTTGTGTGTTTTTTTAACTTATACACCCGACTTGGTGGTATTGAGGAGATTTGAATCCGTGAGCTTTGATCTCCAAACAACTTCACTCCACCACTAGGTCATCCCCATCGGGACATATTTTATGTTTGTTTTTGTTTGCTTCAACTTAAATTAATTAGCTAAAATCCACGATTCAAAAATTATGAGTAGCAGCTTCGACCTGCGAATAGTTTCAAAATAAATAAAAAATCCACAATTCAAAAGCAAAGAGGGAATGCTTCTAACGGTAATGCCAATTATTTGCAACATTTTGGTGGGATTTTCATACTATAGGGTCTAGTTTGAATACCAATTTTTTTTCCAATTTCATCACAGCAACTAATTTAATCAAAACGTCACTGATCAATACGTAACTTATAATAGATAAGTATCTCACAGGAACAAAAATATTTGGTTACTTTTAAAAAATGTTACATGACTATATTTTAATATATTGTATCATTAGGCATAGAGCGAAGCGATCATAACATTTTTTTATTACTAGTATTAATTTATCTTACCAAAGTTTAATGTGATCAATTGATACGTACATGCAAGGAATCGTGTATAATAATCATTTAATCAAAAGATAATGTTGTATATATTGTAAATACTGCTTCTCCGCAAAAAACTTGATTTTTTCAAAACTTTGTCGGAACCAATAACAATATTGATTATGCCTCAAAAATAACAGACGAGATCATCTAAATAAAACAATATATGACCTCACATAATGCGCTAAATAACCGTCTTCAAAGTTTGAAATTGTCAACATACATATAAATTAAAGGGTTAATTATAGAATTTAATATAAACGGTTGCTTCATTTTATAATTTTCGCACAACATTTAAAAATTTACAATTCATATCATAATTTTTAATATTTTTGTAATTGTAATATCTCAATATTAATTTAGCCTACGTGTTCGATTTGTAATTCACGTATATTGTTATTTTCGACTACCTAAACGATAGATTCACTATATACAATAAGATTCTCTCTCCGTTTCATCTTCATAAAATGTCATTTTATGTCGGATTAATATTATGGGTGTTACAATTGCAAAAATATTAAAGGTTATTATATGAATAGCAAATTTTTAAACGTCGCGCAAAAATTACAAAATAGTGCAAACATGGTGTTAAATTATGCAATTAACCCTAAATTAAATACTAGTTGTTTTATTTGTCCAAATATGATATGTATATGTTAATGGGCTAGTCTCCTGTACACAAGACTGATGGGCCTGACCCATCAGACGGGCCGACCCATTAGGCCCATCAGGAGCCAACCCAATAAAAAAACAGAAAAAGGGGAAAAAAGAAGTCAAAGAACCGCAGTCCCCGTTCCCGTAGCTCACAATTTCATCTCCGTTCGTTGTCGTCCAAGGTGAAGCCGCCGCCATCGGCGACCACTGTTCATCGGTGAAACACCATCAAAACGTGGTCAACATATTTTGCTGCATCTCTCGAATTTTTGAAGGTAGGTTTCGAAAATTCAAGCTAAGATTTTTAGTTATGTAGATTTGAGTTCTAAAATTAATTTTGTGTATTCCAACACTTGCATGTTAAAAATTTGGGGGATTTTTGTACGAAATTGAAAAGTTGGAATTAGACGAATCTCTTGCTTATCATGACTGAAATTGACAAGTATGTGCAAGATAATACATAAGCTCTCTTATCATAATCAATGATTATGAGCTTATGTCTTTGTGATGCTGCTTGGTTACAATTTTATACAAAATAATTGATTTTAGCTCTGCCTCTAAATCCCATTTGACCTCCTGATCACTTCATAAGCTTCTTATGCAGTTTTTTTTTTTGCTCTCACTTTGATTGGAATCTTCCCATCAGATGTGATCCCGACAGCAGGTATTTGTAAACATTCACTTATTTTATAAATCGAATCTGAAAAAGGAACTCAGTTGTCTGCATTTTTATTTTTTAACCTTTTTGTATTTTGCAAGAGTGGTTTTTTTCCTCTATTCTTGCTAATTGGCGGCTGCAGATTCATTTCCAAATTTCTCGATTTCTGTTTTGTGTCACATCAATTCCAGGTGTGGTTCATTGAGATCGATATTAATCTTAACTTGATGGTTGTATATATACTTTTACTGAGGAAAAAATATTCGAGTGCCTTCAATTCATAGAAGTACATGCTGACTATTTTCTCATCTCCCTTTCTGTTGCTTCTTATTTTTGTGGTTTCTTGTTGCAAACTTCATTGCCTCAATATGAAATGTAGTTCTCTCATATAAAGCTCATAAAGAAGTTATTGTTAAATAGGTAAAATGCTAAAATGTATTTATTGCAATTAAGGGATAACTTAAGAAAAACATAAAGAAGAAGGGCAATGGTGCAGCAAACTCAACTCAGTTGAATGAATTTGGCTTCAAAACTCTCATCCCTCGTTTGTTTTAGATTAATATCATATTGATATTCGTCTTCAATATAAGTGATACTTTTATGCTTAGTATATGATACATTTTCTATTTATCTTACTCACATCCTCAATTCTCTTTGCAGATTATTGGAATGAAGATTATTCATTTTTAATATATTTTGGGATATTTTAAGTTTTTTGTTGGAACAAAATATTGATAGGAATTTATTATTTTGGAATTTTATGAGTTTGGAATACTATTATGATATAATTTCATTTCTTAGACATTCGTTTTTTTTTTTGTTTTTTCAATATGAAAATAAACATCTACTCATTAGGGATAATATGACACGTTCTTATGATTCTTGGACTGAAAATGCATTTGTTTCTTATATGATACGTTATAAATCCATTTTTCTTTAAATGCAGGTTATGGATATTCTTGAATGAACATAATTGCAGCTAATTCTTAAGCAATGAGTGTTGTTTAGTACTAAAGACAATGATTATTTTATAAGAAATTTATTCCACAAAATCATATCTGAAATGATACAAACCACCATTTCATAATACATTTATTTCCATCAATAACCCCAATCAATTCATCATTGCAAAAACCACATAAAAACCATATAGCATTTGGCCCATATAATCATCTCCATGACAAAAAGTACACATTTAAGTTGAATAATAACATATCCAAAACTCAATATATAATTCCTCATACATTAAAACAAAAACAAATCAAGAGTTCTTTCACTCTATCCAGTATCCAATAACATTCTAAACCTCTAAATATAAATTCACAATCTAAGTCTTTTTTCCTTCTAATCATTAATGTAAGGACGCACTTATGCACTTCAAATCTCAAGTCATTCGTGCCTGCAAGAGCAATGCGAGCACAATATAGTGCTCGTGGCTTCTTTCGACCATAAAACTATAAAATGAGAATTTATAAATCAGTTAGGAAAACACAAGGAAAAAAACTGAAAGGAAAAATATATATAAAAATAATTCAAACATTTTCTAAGTCAGGACACGAATAAGCTTTGTCATCAAATCTACAAATAATCATATTATGTGATACTAAAACATAATACTTCAAATTACTCACATAATGTTCAATCAAACACTTAAATGAACATATCTGGACAATTAATGAAAAAAAAACCCAAAAAAGAACCCAAACAAAATATGAAAAATGACCGAATCCTAAAAACACAAACATACCATGTAAAAAATATATAAGAGGCAAAACTATGATCAATGTGATACCTGCTTCTTCTTCAATTAATACTCGTAAGCATTTTAACTGATACTTAACATAACAATTCATATTACTTGTGCATAAAGTTTTAAATCAAGCACTCAAATGAACATATTTGTATAGTTATTGAAAACATAAAACACAATAAACGACATAAAAAATAAATCAGATTCCAACTATAATTTGATACTTATTTTCAGTTCCATCGGCACACATAAAAATATATTCTTATTCAATATATTTCCTATCATATATCTGACTAAAACACAGATAGAAACATCGTTTATAATTTCAAAAATCAAAATAAAAAAATGATTCTGAACAAAATACTTAACAATACTCATAGTTTTCAATCAAACACTTAAATGAACATATCTGGACATTCAATGAATACAAAAAAAAAAACCCAAACAAAATATGAAAAATGACTGAACCCTAAAGACATAAACATACTACTTAAAAATGTGATACATGTTTCTACTTCAAGTGGTATTCATAAGCATGTTAACTGATAGTTGAGATAATAATTTATATTACTCATATAAATAGGAATTAAAAAAATAATAATCCATATTACTCTTATCTAACATATACTTAACACCTCTGAACAGTGAATGAAAACATAAAAAACTACATGAAAACCACATTAGATACAAAATCAACTGCAATTTGATATTTATTTTCAATTTTAGTGATACACATAAAGAGATATTCATATTCAACAATCTATAATGAGGAACATATCAACAATCTACAATGAGAAGCATAGTTTCTAACCTTTGCACACCCGAGTGTTGGACTCATACTGAGATCTTTCAGCGAAGAAAAATCTGCCACAAATGATGACTGCAACAAATTAATCAGTTGACAATTAGCCACAAGTGTCGAATGCAGATCACTAAATACAGGAAAAAAACCAGAAAATATAAATAAAGTGAAAAAGAAACCACAAAACCCTATCAACTAATTTCATATAGAATCCGAACACGATTTCAGCAAAAGAAATAAGAAAATCACTTATTACCTGACTGAATATACCGAAACCCGATGAATCGAGAGACAAATTGAGAAAATATTGAATATCTGGCGGTGAAGTGATGAATCAGTGACATTGGGATCGATGAAATCGGAAAATCAACTGAGAGATCGAGAGAGAGAAAGAGAGACGGTTGGAGGTTAGGGCTTATAAAACTCGTAACGGTCTTAACGGGGCACAAATGAAAGCTTGAATTACCAGTGATAAAGTGGTGAATCAGTTAGGTCAGCACAGATTGAATTAGAAAAGAAGAGAGATCGAGAGAGAAAATGGCGGCTAAGGTCAGATTGCAAAATGAAGAGAGGAAAATGGGGGAGATGGGTCAACAAATATATTTATTCTCTGGGTCGCGAGTTTCGGGTCGGGTTGAAGAGGGTCGAGCATCTGATGAGTTGCGCATATCAATATATCATATCAAATAACGTAAAATCTCAAAATTATGTTGGCAGAAAGGAGGTTGAAATCTTAATGTATGTATTCAATCGAACTAGAGAAATCCATAAGTACATAGGTATATATCATGTATCGTCACTAGCAAGCTTCGTGCCTTCATTCTTGCTTTATTCTCTATTTAATCAAATCAAATCAAGCTGTGAGAAGAGCACACTCAAGATGATTTGATTTGATCGTTGTAGGCAAAGAGAATACATAGGATTTAGGACTAGCGCGATCTCATTGACTCTTAAATATTGATATATATATATATATGTATATCTCTTAAAGATATTTACTTGTTTCTAAAGAAACTTAATATTTATCACATAATAATATCTTTATTATTTAAATATTTTTTTTAATTTTAGATTTTATATAATTCCAAAACTAAATAAATATATAAAAATTAATAAAAATATTATATATAATGTTGTGAATTTTCGACTCATAGAGTGAAATTAAATAAAGTTGAATAAGGCAGCCACTCTGTCTATGCTGAATTTGAATTGAATGTTTGTGTGTAAAGAGTCTTGGAGTATGGAACCATTCATTTTAATACAAAGTTCATTCATTCGATACTATTTATTTTCATTTTTGAACAAAAATCAGATATAAATTAATTCAAAATTAAAAACCCGCACTAACTAAGGGTGTAAACGAGCTGAGCCGAGTACCACCGAGCTCGAGCTCGGCTTGTTTAAGTATTCGTGAGCTCGACTCGACAGGAAAAGCTCAAGCTCGAGCTCGACTCGGGCTCAGCTCGTTTATTCAAAATTTGAGCCCGAACCCGAGCTCAGCTCGGGCTCAGCTTGATTATTTAAAATCCGAGTCCGACTTGTTTATTTATTTGTCAATATTGATATTTTTTCATTCATCTGTTTTTTCATATATTTATAAATTTATAATATATGTCTATTAGTTATATATACAATACACAACACACACACATATGTGTGTGTGTGTATTAGTTATCGAATATGTGTCATAGGATTCATAAATCATGAATCACAACTCATAAGTCATATCCTATTACAATACATTAAGATAATTTATAAATTGATAATTCTATATTATATAAGAGACTATTAATTCTTAATTTTTTTAATTATTATTTTTAGTTTAGCTTATTTAGTATTAGTTTTAATTTTTGTTAATTTTTTTCGTTATGTGCATATTAACTAATATAAACTATAGTCATATAAACTATGCACTATAATACAGACGGTATATATAACTAAGAATTTAAGATTAACTATACAATGTTGCTACTAACTGATAAAAAATAAGAATATTGTTACTCTTGAACTTGATTTCTTAATTTTGATAAGAAATTTTTGAGAAATTATTATGTTTACAATATCATTTATTTCATTTCATATTTCTTATTTAATGAATAGAGATTGATTATTTTGTCAATATTAGTCTTAATTTTTGTTAATTTTTTTTTTTCCTTTTATTGTTACATACAATTTAACTAATATTGACTATATACTCGAATACTAATCGATGAACGATAGTATATATATGACTCATAATTTAAGATTAATTATATAACATTGGTGCTAAGAATATTGTTACTATTGAACATTTGATTAATTTTAATTTTTGATAATTTTCTCTTTCCTTTATTATTTTGTTACTTTCAATAATATTAGTTTAATATAATTGATTACATTTCATGTATTAATATTTAACGATGAGTATTGTTTTGTCAAATTATCAATATTAATAATAATTTTTTTAATTTCTTTTTTCCTTTATTACTTTACACTTATTATAAATTTATAATCTATAACTTATAACTTATATTCTTGTAAGTTTTAACTAATAATCTAAAATGGACTATAATGTATATATTATATACTATATATTGTAGATTCTTTTTTTTCTTTATTTTCTTTTATTACTCATGTACTCTTGTGTTAAGCATCATATATCTTTATTTTGATAATATTAAATTAATATTATTGATTTCATTTCATATTTATTATTTAATGAATTGAAAAATATTATTTTATAAATATTAGTCTTAATTTCTCTTATTACTTAGTACTTATTATTGAGCGTTCAATTTTTTAATTTCGATAATATTAATATAATATCATTTCATATTTCATATTAGTATTTATTATAATAATATACCATGTAGAATTGTAAATAAGATAACTATATTATATATATATATATATATATATATATATATAGGGAAAGGATCAAATGAGAACCCTTCCCCTAGGTGGGAACTAGGAACCAATCCTAGCCCTTGTTTGACTCAATCTGGACGGTCCAGATTAAATCAGATTTAAGTGGATGGGCGGTGGCATTCCTGTAATTTTCGAAAAATTTGTGGACGGAGGGGTAATATAGTAATTTAATAATTCTTCCCTTTTGTTCTGAGGCTAAAATGAGAATCGCATGAGGCTAAAATGAGAATCGCATGATGCTAAAATGATCGAAGTAGGAGGCTAAAATTGATGTGATATTTTTCACTAGGGTTCACCGTTCCCAATTAGGGTTTATTACGTTCCGATTAGGGCTCTGATCCCAACTAGTAATTATGAGATTTCCATTAGAGTTCATTGTCCCCAAATAGGGTGTATTGCATTTCATTCCAATGAAATCATCGTTCCATTTTTGTTTATCAACACATGTTAAAATGAGAAATGCATGAGGCTAAAATGAGCGAAGTCGGAGGCTAAAATTGAATCTGGGCAATTTCTGAGTTCAGTTCCGATTTTGCCCTTAATGAGACGCGCGAATTGAAGACTTTCATTTTAATTACACAATTGCCACCGAAAAATCTGGATTGATCTGGACCGTCCAGATTGTGGAATGAAGGGATAGGATTGGTTCCTAGTTCCCACCTGGTGACTGGTTCTCACCAGATCCCATCCCTATATATACATATAGTTCATTAGTTTGTATTTTTATGTATATAATTGTTACTCTTGATCATTGATTTCTTAACTTTAATAATATTAGTTCAATAGTTAATACCATTATTTTCATTTTATTTTTAATGAGAAATATTAGTTTGACAAAAGTTACAATATAAATAAATAATATTTTAAAAATTAAAAAATAGTATGTGTCTCGAGTTCTAAATCGAATAGTTCATAAGTCCGACTCGAGCTTGGCTCGTTTAAGTACACGCGAGTCATGCTCATGAGATAACTCACGATACCGGCTCGAGCTCGGCTCGTTTAACTACTCACGAGTCGGCTCGCGAGACAGTTCATGAGACATCTCGTTAAAAAGCTCGAGAACCTCATGAGTTGAGTTAGCTCGCGAGCTCGATGAGCCAATCTCGAGCTTGGCTCGAGAAAATGGAGATCTAGTTTAGCAGGCTCGAGCTCGGCTCGTTTAACAAATGAGCGAGTCTCGAGTGAGCTTTTTCAAACCGATACCCGAGTATCTCGCTAGTAATTTGGCTCATTTACAGTCCTAGCACCAGCCACATCAATAATTAGTTAATGCTAAAATTCGGCAACCAACTAGTAGTAGTTAATTTAGTGAAATTTATTACTAATTTGTTGTATCTTTTGTGATAGCTGGATTACTAAAATGATCATAATAATTCAATAACGGTAGACGCACAAGAAATCTCCATCGACTTGGACTTGCTGCTAGTTAATTATGAATAAATACTCTCTTCATCTTAATTATATAGTCTCTGTTACTATTTTGGAGTGTCCTACTTATATAGTCCAGTTATTATAATTAATATTATTTTTCATTGAAATATACAAATACACAATTGTTACGTTTTGAAAATTAAAAGCTAATCATTTAAGTTTTTGAAAGTTGTAAATCTTAAATATGGGTAATATTGAAAGTTTATTTTATGTATATTGTTTTCATAAATATTTTTAATCTATGTGTGAGTAGGCAAACGACTATATAATTAGAATGGAGAGAGTATTTAGTATATACAAGTACTATATTAGATATTGTAGGCAGAGATATTCAAGTAGAAGAATGTGTGAGTAATTTGAAGTAAAGCTGACAATTTTTGACATGATACGAAAATAATGTGTAACACCCTGAAAATTAAATATTTAGAATTTTATTTTAAATATTTTATTTAAGTTATAATTGAAGTTACATAAACTGTACAGCTAGGATCATGTTTACAAATATGTACACGTACATTGTTGTTAACATGTAAGGTCAGAATGATAAAACTTAAAGCAATAAATGGCACAAGGTTGGTAACCATGTTTGATCAACTGATCTACATCATGGGGACTTCACAAGTCCATGAGAAACAATCAACTACTTCATTGCAAGGTTACAAAGGCTTTTACATGATGATCTCTCGTCACTCGACCCATTTCCTACACACCACAACCTCTTTCGATGGACTGAATTATGAGATCCCCTCACAGCCTAGACTCCATTTAGTTCCCATAGGAAATATCTCTCGAGACTCCTTTAAATGTGTATGAAAGAATTTTAAATACAGACTAGACACACAATGATCACAAAAATCAAAGATAGTCAAACCGTATGCTAAATGCTTCAAACTTGAAGTCTTTTTAGATTCTCTAACTCTTGTGCATATGGGAAAACCTCGATATCTAACTAGTTTGATTCTCATGTTATTTATAAACACAAAGCATAACCTAAACAAGGTAATCAAAAAGTCCTAAACTGAATCAAACTCTAAAAAGGAAACAATCCGAGTTTGATTCGGACTATTCTGAATAACAATTAATTTTAGCATCTGTAAATCTGTAATACATATGTTATGGTGATTAGTGAATTTTTATGTTTGTCAGCAGATTTTTTACCCGTAACTAGTAAAAATATATGTTGTAAATAGCAAAATGTTTAACTGACAAATAACAAATGATTTTATTGAGATCATTGAAGATTTGTGCAAACGTTAGCAAATTGGTTACTTTAATTAGCAAATATATGTATGCATAATAACACATATTTTGCTTGTTCGTGATACCAAAATAACTTACAATTTGTGTTATTTGACCCAAATCTGCTGAAATAATTAAAAATTATATCATAATCATAACAATAAAGATTTGAATTTGATTTATTTTTTAGATTAGTTAATTATACTACTCTAAATACATTTAAACCCCTTAAAATTAAGTCATATATGCAGGGAGTATTTTAAAATACAATTTATTTTCTTTAATTTTGTAGACAATACTTAAAACAAAGTAGAAATAATATAAACAAAGAGAACGCAAATATTTGGAGCTAGCTAGAGTCTAAAATAAAGTTAATCATATATAATTAAATCAAAGAATATAATTAGAGAGATTTTAACAATAATAACGAAGAGTTGGATAATTAATTAGACAAGGATTGAAGTGTGGTTAACTAGATAATGATTGATGAATTAGTTGTTCATAAGAGTAAAATACATAGGTTGAATAACATTCATATATCATGAATAACATAAATTGTAAGCTATATTGGTATCATGAATAGAAAAATATATGCTATTATGCATAAATGACAGTTGTGTATTTTACATAACTTTTGGATATGAATTGATATTCTTTATTATATGAAGTTGTGTATTTTATATAACTTTTTTGCTTATTTTGTTATCATTTGGAGTTTTTGATGTGTTTGCTAGTTTTGCAGTAATTGTTGTGATTTTGTTGCATATTTGAAGCAGAATCAGTAAATATGGACAAGAGAAGTTGAAGAGGCGTTTAATTAGGCTATTGGGTTTAATTAAAATATTTAATTAAAGCCAAATGGACTGGATTAAATACTCAAAACCCAAAGAAATCCGAATTCGAATCAGGGATGGGTCGACCTGGAGAGGCTCGGTCAACTCGACCCAGCGTAATTTACACATGGGCGGGTTGACCCGGCTCAACTCATGAACACCAAAACTCTATTGTTGTTTATTTATTTAATTATGTCTAGTTAATTCCATAGCTAGGTTTTAGGGATTGGAATTTATGAATTTTAGGGGGGGTGTATTCAATCCAGATTTTATTGGATTTTAAAGGACTTTTAAAATTTAGGTGTATTCAATCCATATTTTTAAAAGTCCTTTAAAATCCTGATGTATTCTGGTGCGTCGTTTTTCACCAAAAATAAATGTCTCGACTTCCGTCGGTAAGCCCACACTGCAGAGTACAGTGGCGAGCGAGATCATCTCTCAAGGGACCGGCGAGAACTATTCTTGACCTTCAATCTGCGTGACCAAACTTCCAAGGAGTTTTGTGATTTTAAAATAAACTGAACGAAAATAATAAATAAATAGAGAAAACGGGTTTAACAGATTATAAAAAGCATTCCGGTTTCCAATTAACTCCACCCTAGCTTACCTAAACTGATCCTTGATGCAAAGATGATTTCAATCAACACATGCAAATCAGTTATAGCCACCGAAGACGCTTCTGACGCGATCTAATTTATCCTTAAATTCTCGATAATCGGGAAGACGCTTCACCAATTATTTCCCTAATCGACTGACAACCGTAAGAGACGCTCTATAGGTTTAATGAGCCGACAGCACTGAGCACTAGAGAAACCCGATTCAAAACCAACAGACTCTGACGCAGAACTGTTGAATTAAGACTGTTATTCCCCTGGTTCTGAAGAACCGTTTTACCACTAATTAAACTTAAACCACAATTACGGATGGCCGGTTTAATTGGCTACTAATTAATTCTGATTTACTAAATATTCACGACTACCTAGCAATATCGAAATAATTAACGACTTGAAATATCGAAAATAACAGATGCATGCAAATAATTAAAATAGAAAAGCAATTAGATCTCACAGTTTAGCTCGACCAGAGCTTCGTTAGCGGTCACCGGAATAAAAAGAACTTAGCTTGATTGCATAATTAAATCAAACCTCCAAAGTATCATGTAGCAGAACACGATGAAAAATAACGAAGAAGAAAATAATAGTTGCTGGGAACGTGTCTCTCTCTGCTGCGGCGTGAATATTGAATGGAATCATAAAGAAATAAGTCCTAATCTATATATAATATCCTTAATTAAAACATTAGATAAGGAAATAAAATCCTAATCAATCTAAACGAGGAAACATAGCAAGAGAAGGACTCTTGAGGCGGTCAAGAGGTGTATTTCCGCGTCCAGGTCTGAACTTGGGCCGAGAGTTGTATTTTGCAAGCCTAAAACGCGTGTAGAAGCCCAGGTTCCAGAAACTCGCTCCAGCTTTCCAGCTGCAAGCCCTTACGGCCGGATCTACTCAGACTCGAATTTTGCTCTTTCTTCACTTAGATTCTTTTTGCACCAAAAGCATGACCTTTTCTCCAACTTTGTACTACATCCCTACACAACTCAACAAACACATCATTCTTCCAAAATACACAAGTATTGGGCAATTAATTAGGAGAAATGGCACCAAAAGATAACAATAAAAGCAAGTAGAATACGTCCTATCAAATCCCCCCACACTTAAACCTTGCTCGTCCTCGAGCAACCTTAAAACAAAGAACAGACTCAGCAAGGACGAATGACCAAGTATCAACCTCCCAAATCAGTGAGAAATAAGGGTACGAGCTGCGATATATCAATCCACAAACCACCAACCAATTTTGTTCAAGAAACATGCCAACATGTTGTCAATCAAGTTAGAATCATATTCATCAATCCAGCCTCACCAAGATTCACTCATTAACTCTCGAAAATAGGTCAAGAGGCATTTTTTTCACTCAAGTCATGAATAGCCCTTTTCAACATAAAATTGCTCATATGTCACCCAAAAATGCCACACTTCAATTTCGTTCACAAATCATAAGGTCTTTCCTCTTTGGTTGTAATGGGGCTAAGGTTCATGAGGTAGGATACTTTTGGCTAAAGTAGCTGAGTACAAAGAAAATGATGCAAGTATAAGAATGTATATTTCTTTTAAGCACGGCTCAGCAAAATCCTCAAATCAACATAGGGCTTATTTCAAAACATTGAGCACATAGATTCTTTTGCTCTCTCCATATCCTACTCCTCAATTTTTTTTTCTTTGATTTTCTCTTTTTTTTTTATATATAGAAGCTTTGCTTCTTCTTCAAAATGTTTTTTTTCTTTTTTTTTTCGGAGGAGCAGGATGTTAACATTCATACATCTTTTTTTTTTCTTCTTCTCGAGCCCTCAAATTTCTCACTTGTGCAGCTTAAACACCATTCATGACAGTACTTGCATGTTTTTAGGGACAAAAAGCAGGCCAAAACAAAGGCTATGGCTCATATATAGTGGTTGTAGACAATAAAAGTTGGATTTTTAGGCTCAAAACGGCTTACTACTTGGCAAATTACGGTTAGGATGTTTTTTTCTTTAGGCCAATAGCTGAGGTATCCCTAATGCCTTAATCATATTTGCGAATGACATCAAAGGTGGTGACAATTGGGGTAACAGGGCAATTCAAGCATCCAAATAGCATAATCAGACAAACACTCATCATACAAAAGTGAGCTCTTAATTCATGCAGGCTCGAAGGCTCAAACACTCACAATTTGTAGGCTTAGAAAGTTTTGATCCACAACATAATTCATCATCCAAGATTTCATCCAAAAAATTGGCACATTTCTATCACAAACATCAACCTCTCATCCAGTCAAACCAATCACAGCCCAAACTCCTCATACTCATCAATTCGGGCAGTCAATACTTAGTCAAAATAACAACAAAATCTGAAATAAACGACTAAAAACTTTTTTTTATTTTAATCAGACAAAAATAAAGAAATTAACAATATAAAGAAATTAACAATATAATCTCCCCCCACACTTGAAGACTACAATGTCCTCACTGTAAGAAGGGGTACGAACATAGACTCAAAACACACAAACTAGAAAAGACAAAACCAAATAGCAAACAAACAACCCAAGGACAAACATCGATTTAAAGGGGAGGGAGAAAAGAGAACTAACTCCGATCCGCCAACTGACGGATCACTTGCTCCATCACATCAAGATGGCCGTCAATCTCCTCAAACTGGCGTCCTAGACTGTCCTCAAGCCGGGTAGCAGCGGTAGTGATCAAAGCTTTGATTTCCGGAAAGAGAGAAGTGACTGCGGTACCTGCATGAGAGGTATGACTCAAGCCTCTCTCATTTTTTTTAAGAAATAAACGAAAAGGAAATAAAGATAAACATAACAAATAATGAAGAGATAAAAAGAAAAGAAAAAGGAAAAAGGATTCGGGTTGCCTCCCAAGAAGCGCCCTTAGTTAACGTCAGAGGCTCGACATATGAAAGACACGATCAATAGACAATTTCAGGGGTAGCAGATCTACCCCTGTCGAAAGGACTCGTCTCCATCCTCACACCTTTATGCTTCCTCAAAAGTTCGACCATCCGTGCTTCTTGCCCTTTCAGCTCCAACACTGGGGTCTTCACATGGGCTGGTAAAATTGGTTCCGAGTTGGTCGGTAAGGGCATACGGCCCGTCAGATTCCGAATTGGAAATTCACTGGTGGTATACAGCTGCAATATGATATCTCGAATCTCCTCATCGTCTTCTGTTATTGCAACTGTTTCAGTCAGCCCACCAAAAGATACCTTCTTGAATAGCTCAAGGATCTCCTTTTCATCATCCTTTTTCTTATTTTGAACCAATCTGGCAAGAAAAAGAGCCGCAATCAGAGGGATAGAAACTTTAGATTCAGATTTCACCTCAGTAGGGGCAGACTCGGCAGCTGGTTGTTCTTTTTCTGCATTGGATTTGTTTTCAGTATGTGCAGTATGCCCATACTGCGGGTTCTTTTCCTTCTTAGCCTCCGCGTCATCCAACTCCTCCGCACTTCTCAAAGTGATAGCGCAAACATGCGCTCTTGGATTCATTTCAGTTTGGGATGGGAGTTTACCTTGATTCACCTGCATCTTGTTCATTTGAGTGGCGAGCTGAGTGATCTGTATGCCCATACTGCCCAGGGCAGCTTGTGTCTCCTGCTGAAAGGCCTTTTGGCTCTACGCTAGACTGTTCACTAGGTTTGTGCTCTGCTCGAGACTCTTCATGATCTCACTCATAGATGGCGCAGATCCGTCTGTGTGGGCATACGACTCACCCCTTGAGTGCCCCGGTGGAAAATCAGCCTATGCTGGTGGATCTCCAGGTTGTCTCCACCGAAAATTGGGATGACTTCTCCATCTGAGATTGTAGGTGTTGGAGAACGGGTCATAGTTTCGCTTCTTTCTTTCTCCGAGTGGACCATCTAAATATATGCCTCTAAGGGCATCCTACTGTGCATCATCTGAGTTATAACATGCTCGTTCATTCAGAGGTTCTTGCAAAGTGGGGCACTCATCAGTAAAGTGTCCCCTCTCCGTACAAACTCCACAGCGGTTTGGCCTTGTCTGCGCCACAGCTAAGCCGCGGACCAGAGCAGTGAGTGCATCAATCTTCTTATTCACTCCCGAACTCTCTGCTCGATCAATGGCTCGTACAGGCCGGTGTCTATCTTCATCTTCATCTTCATACTGTTGCCCTCCGGAAGCCATGTCAATGATGAGCTGCTTTGCCTCAGCTAGAGTTTTGTTAGTCAGAGATCCCCCGCTAGCCGCATCAACGATTTTTCTGTCAAAAGGGGTCATGCCACGGTAAAAGTAATTAGTGAGTAATTGATACTCAGTGAAGCCATGGTCCGGGCACTTACGGAACAACTGCTGGAACCTCTCCCAGTAGTCGGCTAAACTCTCATTGGGCTTTTGTTTAATGCTACTGATCGCCATTCGCAGGTTTGCAGCTCAAGTTTTAGGGAAAAATTTCCGCAGAAATTGTCCTTCCATCTCCTTCTAGGTGGTGATCGATTCAGGTGGCAGATCGAAAAGCCACTCCCTAGCCTTACCCTGAAAAGTATGAGAGAAAGTTAGTAGCCTTAAATTGTCGGCTGTAAAGCCTTGCGGACGTAGAGTTAAGCAAACTAGGTCAAATTCAGTTAAATGATTGTGTGCACTCTCTCCCGGCAGATCACTGAATTTCGGTAACACTTGGATGAATGCAGGTCGGATCTCTGTATTGTTGGCAATCGGGGGCAGCACTATGCAGATGGGTCTGTTGCTCCGAAGGCGGCCGAGTTCCCTGATGAGAGGCTCAGGTTCGGGCTCAGGATCAGCAAAGTTGGCATTGATGCGTGCTACACCTGCGGCAAAGTCTTGCGGGTTAGGCAGATTATTAGCCATGTCGAACAGTTGATCAAGCCCAGACATTTCTTGCTCAGGTTCGTTGGTTTCCCTAGATTTCCGAACAGCTCTCCTTTGCTGGTGTAACGTTCTCTCTGGCTCTGGATTGAACAATAATTCCTTTTCGGCAGAGGAACGGGTCATGCACTAGAAAAATAAAAGAAAAACAAAGTAAAATAACAAACTGAAAAACATGAGTAATCACTACTTGAAACCGATCCCCGGCAACGGCGCCAAAATTTGGTGTGTCGTTTTTCACCAAAAATAAATGTCCCGACTTCCGTCGGTAAGCCCACACTGCAGAGTACAGTGGCGAGCGAGATCGTCTCCCAAGGGACCAGCGAGAACTATTCTTGACCTTCAATCTGTGTGAACAAACTTCCAAGGAGTTTTGTGATTTTAAAATAAACTGAACGAAAATAATAAATAAATAGAGAAAGCGGGTTTAACAGATTATAAAAAGCATTCCGGTTTCCAATTAACTCCACCCTAGCTTACCTAAACCGATCCTTGATGCAAAGATAATTTCAATCAACACATGCAAATCAGTTATAGCCACCGAAGACGCTTCTGACGCGATCTAATTTCTCCTTAAATTTTCGATAATCGGGAAGACGCTTCACCAATTATTTCCCTAATCGACTGACAACCGTGAGAGACGCTCTATAGGTTTAATGAGCCGACAGCACTGAGCATTAGAGAAACCCGATTCAAAACCAACAGACTCTGACGCAGGACTGTTGAATTAAGACTGTTATTCCCCTGGTTCTGAAGAACCGTTTTACCACTAATTAAACTTAAACCACAATTACGGATGGCCGGTTTAATTGGCTACTAATTAATTCTGATTTACTAAATATTCGCGACTACCTAGCAATATCGAAATAATTAACGACTTGAAATATCAAAAATAACAGATGCATGCAAATAATTAAAATAGAAAAGCAATTAGATCTCACAGTTTAGCTCGACCAGAGCTTCGTTAGCGGTCACCAGAATAAAAAGAACTTAGCTTGATTGCATAATTAAATCAAACCTCCAAAGTATCATGTAGCAGAACACGATGAAAAATAACGAAGAAGAAAATAATAGTTGCTGGGAACGTGTCTCTCTCTGCTGCGGCGTGAATATTGAATGGAATCATAAAGAAATAAGTCCTAATCTATATATAATATCCTTAATTAAAACATTAGATAAGGAAATAAAATTCTAATCAATCTAAACTAGGAAACATAGCAAGAGAAGGACTCTTGAGGCGATCAAGAGGTGTATTTCCGCATCCAGGTCTGAACTTGGGCCGAGAGTTGTATTTTGCAAGCCCAAAACGCGTGTAGAAGCCCAGGTTCCAGAAACTCGCTCCAGCTTTCCAGCTGCAAGCCCTTACGACCGGATCTACTCAGACTCGAATTTTGCTCTTTCTTCACTTAGATTCTTTTTGCACCAAAAGCATGACCTTTTCTCCAACTTTGTACTACATCCCTACACAACTCAACAAACACATCATTCTTCCAAAATACACAAGTATAGGGCAATTAATTAGGAGAAATGGCACCAAAAGATAACAATAAAAGCAAGTAGACTACGTCCTATCATATTCAATTCAGACTTTTAAAAGTCCTTTAAAATCCTGGTGTATTAAAAGTCTTTTAAAATCCGGGTGTATTAAAAAATCCATGGACTTTAAAAAGTCCTGGATTTCATTGGATTCCACCTCAAAATCACGTTAAAAATACAAAGGATGAAATCCGACCTCTGGACACAAAATTTTGATGGATTTGAAAAACCCGGCGCGCGGTGCAGTGCAGCGGCCGCTAAGGAGTTGAACTCGGGCACTCCAGCAATCGCTGGCATCCAGGTATTTCAACTAATCATAGAAATAGCACCTCGAGAAAACAGCGTATCAAGAATCGAGCAGAAAAATACCTATGCAAAAGCACACTGCACCAGTAACCTAGAGGAGTACATGCTATTCTTGATTTCAATTACAGCATACCAAATCAAATCAACTAATGAAACCAAAAATTTTGCCACAATTAATCATAACCCCAAAAATACGAAACCCTGAATCTTCACATAAGCCATTATAGTCCATTCCAATCATCAAATAAGTATCAAATTTCACATTAATAAGTAACAGAATTTCAGTCAAGCAAACAACAACTAATCATCACTCACATCAAGGTAAAATCCTCAAGCAACAACAAACCCTACCCACAAAACATCACTATAGATTTTACCTAGATCATCAACCAAACATCCATCAATCAATCCAACACATTTTATGCATACACACATACACTAACAAAATAAGTAAGAACTTCACAACTTACATTTATTTATTATTGAATAAATATCCATGTACGCTAAATACAACACATAATGGAACAACACAGGAAACACTTCTTCAATACACTGATCGATGGTCGGACCATCAATCAGTCAATCTATATATCAGTAAATTAGGTTAATTTATTTGAAAATCCTTAATTATTAGAAACTGTGCCAACGACGGGGTACTTGGCCTGAAACTTCTTCTCTCAGTCGGTGAGGACACTGATCTCCTTCTCGGTGAGGCCGTAGAAGGACTTGTCGGAGGTGACATTGTAGATACGGCTCCGAATCGCCACGTAGATGGGCTTCGATGGATCAGAACTATCGTAGGCCTTTAGCTGCTGGGGAGTGAGCTCTATGAAGATTTGAGCGAGGAGAGAGAGAGAGAGAGAGAGAGAGAGAGAGAGAGAGAGAGAGAGAGTTTTGTGTGCGGTTGCCAAATATGCGCTTCTCTGCAAGTGGTGGCCTGGTGTGGTGTTTTGACGACAGTTCCAGCGGTCGCTGGGTGTACTTGGCCACCATTCCCAGCGGTCTCTGGCTTCCAGCGGTCGCTGGGTTCTATTTTTTCCCAGTTCGAGCGATCACTGTGTTCTATCGAGCACTAGAAATAAGGATTTCAAATTCATTAAAATCATGCGAAATCAGTCCGAAATCCATACACAAAATCTGGGAGACTCTACGTGGAGTTGGGAGACTCCATATGGAGTCTATGGATTTATAAAATCCATAGACATTTTAAAGTCCAACAAAATCCATCAAAATCCGGATTGAATACACCCCCCTTAATATATGAGTTGATTACTTTTTCCCTGCTATCTCTCGGGATTTGATTTCTATGATTTATTTCATATCCTGTATGAATGCTTGATCACCATTTATGCATGCTAGTCGTTAATTTGAAGTACTGACCAGAGAAGAATTAATGATGGAAAGATAGAAATCAGATTATGTGTACTTGGAAGGACCGACCAAGTGAACAAGTACCACAGAGGGTTGAATAGATCTTCGTGTGCTATATTATGAGTAATGACATGTGTGAAGAACCGACCGCAGTGAAGTGCATGCCTCATTATATCTATGTTATGACATATGCCTTAAAACAACAGTCTGCTAACAGACTAATGATCCCCCACCATTGACAGATTAAAGACAATAGTCGGGTTGAGAGAATCAATAAATATTGTTAAATGAAATAATAAATTCAATTTCCCTAAAGTCTAGGTTTTTCTTATATTTGTTATTTCAGTAAATTATATATTGTGTCTTTATTTTATGCTTTCTAGTTTTATTTCTCTTTACCTGTCTACTTTGTATCTAGATATTAATTACGTGCTTGTGTTTAAGAACTGAAAAGTTACGGTCTCTGTGGGATATGATACTCTTGCTCACCTATATATTACAAACACATCGTGCACTTGCGGTATATTTATTTGTTAATAAATATCGTGTCAATAAATATATTTGCTAGTTACAACTAAATAATTTGCTAACATATACACAAAATTTCGCTAAACTCAATAAAATCATTTGTCATTTAACAGTTGAACTTTTTTCTATTTACAACACATATTTGCTAGTTATGGGTAAATAATTTGCTGACAAAAACACAAATTATAGCATAATCATGACAATATGCCTCATGTATTACATACATAATGTTTGACAAATAATAACAACATATTAAAATGAAAATAAAATTAAAGTAAACAACTTTAATCATATTAAGAAATCAAACACATTTGAGAAATGGACAATTTCTAGCATCGTAGCGTGTTTTTTGTGAACAATTGCTACACTTTTCTCAAAGGTTTATTTGATACTCTAAGGGTCTTCTCTATCCGAGATTTGATATGACTACGACTATCTCTAGTCTTAACTGGCACTGGTGGATTGATGACTACTTCATCCATCTGGGTGGATCCATAGAATAACTCAAATAACCTGCTCTTTGTCAAAAAACTACATGAACTTCGTGTATCACCAGAGAAACCAACACAAAATTTAGTTCATTGATCCCTCTCAACAAAATAATAAACCCATACATTAAAGTTTGTGCATCTCCAGAAACCAACATAACTTTTAGTACATGTCATTTAAAATAATAAAACAATAATTAAACTACACTAATAAAATATTAAAAATGAATATCCTGACCAAAGTAACAATATTGTTGTCCAGGAAAATTAAGTATGTTCCTAATATCATGTTACACACTAACACCATAAATAAAATGAGAGCACAATCACCACAACAACATAGGCATTAACGCACTGTTTTAGCAAAATCAGGCTTGCTATGCTAGCCAAAATTAAGATGCTGAATATCAACCCATACATTAAAGTTATAAATTAGCACATCACATTTCATTTGTTAGAAAATAATAATATAGTAGATGGCAAAAGTCTGACAATAATGAAATCACAACTTAACTTCAATTCATACATTAAAGTTCTGAATTAGCAAATCACGTTTCATTAGTTAGCAAATAATAATATGACGGATAGCAAAAGTCTGACAATAATGAAATCACAATCACAACTTCAACTCATACATTAAATTTATGAATTAGCAAATCATATTTCATTGGTCAACAAATCATAATATGTCGGATAACAAAAGTCTGCATCTTGTCAGCGAACGTTTTTATACACAATTTCTTTCATGTCTTCTTTATCTTTATATTTTCCTATTTCGATTAATGTACTGAATTATCCTAAAACACGTTGTATGCAAAATAGAAAAACATATCCTACCAATAAATGTATGATACAACCTACAACCACACATGTTACACGTCGTGCTATTTTTCAATGCATTGCAACCTTTATCATAACTCATAAAAAATTATGACAAAATAACTAATGTTAATCACCACACTAATTTATGTAAAACAATAATCAATTATAGAATACCTGGATTTTTCATGGATATTGTAACCTTGTATAGAGTACGAAGAATCAATGAATAATAAACTTAAAAAAATGATTCCAAAAATGAGAAAACCGAGATAAAAAATGACAGAACAAAATGGATTTTGATAAACATGGATTTTTCATATATTTTAAGGTATTTTTGGATGGTAGTTCTTGTGCATTTCATGCATATATTGAGATGTTGTGCATAGTTTTAAAATATGTTGTGCAGTATCACGTTTTTGCTCATTTTGAAGGGATTTAATGTCAATTATTTTATGAGATTCAAATGAGCTTGGAAAGTTCCTAAGAAGATAGAGGATCGAGTTAGGATCGCGTTGCAACTTAAATCGGGTCAATCGGATGAGAAATAAACGAGAACGGAGCAAAACGGTGAAGAGTGTTGGGCGGCAGAAACTGGCGCACGGCCCGTTCGGAAAGACATCCTTCGTGCACGGCCCATGTGCGACTAAGGCGAAACTCCTCTAGAGAATGGCACACGGCCCGTGCGCTAGAACACTCTTAGTGTATGGTCCGTGTGTGTTGAGGTGGTTCGTGGTGGATTTTTCTCTCTTTCCTTATTTGACTCCAAAACCCATCCAAACTCGCCCCAACTATTTAAGGCTCATCTTTGGATGAAAATTCACACAATTTTACCCTATAGGAGAACAGCGAAGAGCTTTAAAGACAGAGACAGACAAAGATTGAAGATTTAAACATCCGGCATAAGTGTTTTATGTTTTTAGTTTAATTTCGTCATGACTTTTGTAATTCACTCTTTCTTTTCATTAAACTGTAGTTTTATTATGAGTGACTAGACTCTTATTAATTCTAGGGTTTGCAAACATATTGAAGTTATGAATTGATTTTAATTCTGTTACTTTTCCCCACTGGTTATTGTGTTCAAATATTCAAGTTTAGATTTATCATGCATGATTAAGGCCATAGTCATTGTATGCTAGAGTTGTCAAATGGGCCGGGCTGACCCAACCCAGCCCGGCCCAAGCCCGCTATGGGCAAACCCCAGCCCAGCCCATGAAAATCATAGGCTAAGTGAGCTGGGTTTGCCTTGACGGAATGGGCTCACGTGGGCCCTTTTTTGAAACCCAACCCAGCCCAGGCCCAGGCTCACAAAAGGCCCAACCCAAGCCCACCTTAAGTCCACTTTAGGCCCGTCTTAGTTTAATTTATTAATTTATTTGACCATACATAAAAAATATTTCAACATACTGCAATTTTAAAATATAATACCATAAAATCGTATTATTAATCGTATCTTTTCATATAAATGATAAATAAATTCACTAAGTATAATTATATTAATTAATGCCAGCATTTAAAAATTCAAAACCCACATTAAGCCCGGCCCAGCCCAGCCCAGGCCCACGTTAGGCCCGGTGTATGGGTTGGGCTGGGCTCATATATATTTAAGAAAACCCAGTGGTGCGTCGTTTTTCACCAAAAATAAATGTTCCGACTTTCGTCGGCAAGCCCACACTGCAGAGTATAGTGGCGAGCAGGATCGTCTCCCAAAGGACCGGTGAGGATTACTCTTGACTTTCAGTCTGCGTGCCCAAACCTCCAGAATTGCGAGAATTTTATAACAAAATAAATTGAAGAATGAAATAACCAACTAAGAAAATACTAAGGCAAACGAACTGAATTAAACCAATTATAAAAGGGTATTCCGGATCCAACGAACTCCACTCCACTTATAACACCGATCACAGATGCAAGAATTAATTAATCAAGACATGCAAACCGGTTATAGTCACCGAAGACGCTTCTGACATGACCTCATCTCTCCATACTGTTTCGATAACTAAGAAGACGCTTCATTAATTATTTCCCTAATCGACTGACAACTGTAAGAGACGCTCTATGAGTTTAATGAGCCGACAACAATGAGCACGAGAAAGACCCGATTCTTAAATTACAGACTCTGACGCAGGACTGTAAAATTAACTCTGTTATTCCCCTAGTTATTTGAGCAACCGTTTTACCACTTATTAAACCTAAACCACGATTACGTATGGCCGATTTAAATTGGCTAGTAATTAATCACAACCTACCAAATATTTGCAACTACTCGGTAAACTTAGAACAATTACGACCCGAAATCCAAGAATAACAGATACATGCATCAATTAATTATGAACAAACAATTAGATCTCACAGTTATATAAGCGGAGCTTCGTCGTCGTCACCGGAATACGAGGAAATTAGCTACGTTGCATGCTAGAATCGAACAACCAAAAGTTGTGTAACAGCGCTATGGTGATATCGAAGAGAAGAAAAGAATAAAACTGGATTAAAGCTGATCGCTGCTGCGTTCTTCCTGCTGCGTTTTTATTGTCTATGATCTGATATCATAATAATACTGTAAATCCTAACATATATCTACTACCTTTAAGAGATAGAGTTCTAGAAGGAAATAAAAACCTAATCTAGATAAACTTGGAAATTTCCATGCAAAATAACTGTTCGAGGCGGCTAAGGATCTGAAATCCGCGTCTAAGTATCGAGCTGGGCCGAGATCTGAATTTAGAGAGCCCAAAACGCGTGTACAGGCCCAGCTTCTAGAATTTTGCTCCAGTCTGTCTGCTGCATGCCCTTGCAGCGTGCCCTGCTCGAACTTCTTCTTCTTCTTCACTTGTATCTTTTCATACCAAAACCTGCATCTTTTCTCCTCTTTTACACCACATCCCTACACATCTCAACAACACATCATATATCCAAAATACACAACTAGGGACTAAATAATAAGGAGAAAAGGGCACCAAAAACTGTGATAAAAATAGGTAGAATACGTCCTATCAAATCCCCCCACACTTAACCCTTGCTCGTCCTCGAGCAACAAAAAAAAAACAAAGAAAACATCTAGAACACAAAACCGACTCCGCACTGGATAGATGACCAAGTATCAACACCCCAAATCAATGAGAAATCAGAGCATAAGATGTGATATATCAATCCACAAACCACTAATCCTCTTTGTTCAAGAAATATGCCAACACTTTGTCAATCAAGTTAAAATGGTGCTTCACAATCCAACCTTACCAAGATTCACTCTTCATCACTCAAAATAAATTCAGATCAGGAGGCCATTCACTCAAAAATCATGACTGGTTATTTTCAACATAGGATTGCTCGTTTGTCATCAAAATTATCACTCTCCAGGTTCATCACAAATCACAAGGTCTTTGTTCTTTGGTTGTAATGGGGCTTAGGCGCACGAGGTAGGATACTTTTGGCTAAAGTAGCTAAGGCGAGATGAAACCAAGCAAGTTTAAGCATGAATTTCTTTATGGAGTGTGACTGCAACAATACTTTTTCTTCTTTTCAAATCAAGGCAAGCCTTATTCAAGAGTTGCGAGCAGAATGAGTGTTGCTCTTTTTTCACATCCCTCTCCTCAATCTTTTATCTCTATTTTTTTTCTTTTTCTCTCTTTTTTTTTATTTTCCTGAAGTTGTGCTTCATTTATTTTTTTCTTTCTTTCTCTTTTTTTTCTTTTCGAGAGGCAGGGAGTGAGAATTCATGACTTTTCTTTCTTTTTGGCCGACCACCCTTCCAATATTACAGCTCAAGTAGCTACCCACACTAACCCTGCCTGGTTTCAAGGACAAAAGCAATCCAGAAGAAAAGCAAAGGCTAATTCATAGTGGTTGTACTTAATGAAAATGAATTTATTAGGCTCAAGGTGGCTCACTAATTGACAATGAATGGGCAGGGCATTTTCTTTTGGACCATTGGCTCGAGTATCCCTAATGCCTTGATCATTTTTGTGGGTAAAACCAAAACATGACAATAAAGTGCCAGCAAAGCAATTCAAGCATCAAATATACCTAGTCAGATACACTCATCAAAAAAAACATTGAGCTCTTAATTCATGCATGCTCATAAGCTCAAAGAACTCACAATTTGTAGGCTTAAAAAGTTTTGATTGCAAGCACAATTCATCATCCCAGACTTCATCCAAAACATGACATATTCTATCATAAATCCAACCTCTCAATCAGTCAAACCATCACAGCTCATACATCCTCATTCTCATCAATTCAAACTATCAACACTTAATTAAAAATCCCAAGAAAAAAAAATGAAAAAAATGACTCTTTTTTTTGTTTTTTTGTTAACTTCAATAATTAATAAACTGACAAGGTAATCCCCCCCACACTTGAAGGTCACAGTGTCCTCACTGTGAGAAGGGGTACGACAAAAAACTTAAAACACACAGCAACAAAAACAAATAGCAAACAAGACAAGAAAAAGCAACGAATAAAAGGGAAGGGGTAAAAGAGAACTAACTCATATCCGCCAAATGGCGAATCACTTGCTTCATCACATCAAGGCGACCATCAATCTCATCCAGCCGGCGGCCGAGGCTGTCCTCAATTCGAGCAATGGCAGCGGTGATCAACTCCTCAAGCGCCGGGAGGAGCGAGGCAGCAGTAGGACCTGTAGAAATAGAGCAACGCGTATGTGGTATGCCCTTGCAGCCTGGAATATTGTGGTTCCTCTCATTTCATTTTTTTTTTTTTGAATTAAAAAGACAGAAAAGTAAGAAAAATAAAAATAAAAATAAAAAAGAGAAAGAAAGAAAAATAAAAATAAAAATAAAAGAACAAGAAATCGGGTTGCCTCCCGAGAAGCGCCCTTAGTTAACGTCGGAGGCTCGACGTGGGGAGACACGATCAAGAGACAATTTCAGGGGTAGCAGATCTACCCCTGTCGAAAGGAATCGTTTCCATCCCCGCACCTTTATGTTTCTTCACAAGCTCGACCAACCTTGCTTCTTGCCCTTTCAGCTCCAGCACTGGAGTCTTCACATGAGCTGGTAAAATTGGTTCCGTGTCCGTCGGTAAGGGCAAACGGCCTGTCAGATTTCTGGCTGGAAACTCCTTGGCTGCGTACAGCTGCTGGACTATCTCGCGGATTGCCCTTTCTTCCTCCGAATCTGGATCTTGGCATGTTTGAGGTAATTTCTGTTGAATAACGGCTGAAATAGTCTCACCAACCTTGATCTTTGCATCTTTCCCATATTTTATCTTCTTGGAGCATAGTTCTTTCAAGGACTTCGCGTATCTAGGGACTTGCTTGATAGCATCGATCAGAGGTAGGTTGATCTCGACTTTCTTGAAAAGCTCGAATATCTCTTTCTCATCTTTCTTTTTCTTGTGCCCGGTTAACCTAGAAGGAAAAGGAGCTGCATTAATAGGGTTAGGAGTTTTAGACAAAATCTGTACCTCACTAGGAGCAAGCTGTGCAGCAGATTGTTTGCCCTCTGCGCTTGGTCTGTCTTCAGCTTCTGCAGTTTGCCCACACTGCGTGTTGTCTTTCTTCTTCTTTGTTTCAACCTCAACCAATTCTTTGCCGCTTCGAAGGGTCACAGCACTGATGTTCCCTCGTGGGTTCAGCTCAGTTTGAAAGAGAAGAGACATAGCAGGTTGTTCATTCTTTTCGTTAGATTCTTTTTTTCGGCCCTTCAGTATGCCCTTCCGGCTTCTTTTCGTCCTTCTTGGCCTCCAACTCGGTTAACTCCTCCGTACTTCTCAAAGTGATAGCGCAAACATGCGCTCTTGGATTCATTTCAGTTTGGGATGGGAGTTTACCTTGATTCGTCTGCATCTTGTTCATTTGCGTGGCGAGCTGAGTGATCTGTGTGCCCATACTGCCCAGGGCGGCTTGTGTCTCCTGCTGAAAGGCCTTTTGGCTCTGCGCTAGACTGTTCACTAGGCTTGTACTTTGCTCGAGACTCTTCATGATCTCACTCATAGATGGCTCAGATCGGTCCGTGTGGGCATACAGCTCATCCCTTGGGGGCCTTGGTGGCAGATCTCTTACTGCTGGTTGGTCTCCAGCCTGGCTCCAACGGAAATTCGGGTGATCTCTCCAACCTGGATTGTAGGTATAGGAGTAAGGATCATTATTCCACTTCCTCCTAAAATTGTCTCCTTGCGGGGCATCATAGTTGATGTCTCTGAGAGCATCTTGCTGTGCATCGCCCGATCCATAACAAGCTTGTTTAGTTGAGGGCCCTTGTAAATTGTGACACTCATCAGTGAAGTGTCCGTTCTCGGAATAGACTCCACAGCGGTTTGGCCTTGTCTGCGCCACAGCAAGGCTTCGGACCAGGGAAGTAAGAGCATCTATCTTTTCATTCACTCCCGACTCTTCAGCTCGGCCGAGTGCCCTTACAGGTCGGTGTCTGCTGTCATCTTCTTCTTCGTATTGCTGTCCTCCAGAAGCCATGTCGATTATGAGCTGTTTGGCCTCACCGAGGGTCTTATTGGTAAGAGATCCCCCGCTGGCAGCATCGACGATTTTCCTATCAAAAGAAGACATGCCACGGTAAAAGTAATTAGTCAGAAGCTGATAATCAGTGAATCCATGGTCCGGGCATTTGCGGCACAGTTGTTGAAATCTCTCCCAGTATTCGGCCAAGCTTTCATTTGGCTTTTGCTTGATGCTACTGATTGCCATCCTTAGATTTGCAGCTCGAGATTCAGGGAAGAATTTTCACAAAAATTGTCCTTCTAATTCCGCCCATGTGGTGATAGACTCCGGTGGTAAATCAAACAACCAATCTCGTGCCTTTCCCTGCAAAGTGTGAGAAAACGTGAGTAACCTTAGGTTATTCGCAGTAAAACCAGTAGGTCTTAAAGTTGAGCACACGAGATCAAATTCAGACAAATGCTTGTGTGCACTCTCTCCCGGTAGATCACCAAACTTCGGCAACACTTGAATGAATGCAGGTCGGATCTCTGCATTATTTGTGATTGGCGGCAGCACAATGCAGATGGGACGGTTGCTTCGAAGTCGACCCAGCTCTCTGATGAGAGGCTCATGTTCGGGCTCAGGATCTGCAGCATTGGGATTGAGGAGAGCGCGTCCTGCGGCAAGGTCTTGCGGGTTTGGTGGATTTTCATTATTGGCCATTTTGAAAAGTTGATCAACACCAAGATTGTTTCGTTCAGATTCGAGAGTTCTCTTGGACTCCTTAGCAGCTCTTCTCAATCGGTGTAACGTTCTCTCTGGCTCTGGATCGAACACTAAATCTTTTTCTGTAGAGGAACGGGTCATGTACCAGAAAAATTAAAAATAAAGCAAAGTAAATAACAAACTGAAAATTTCGAGTAGTCACTGCTTGAAACCGATCCCCGGCAACGGCGCCAAAATTTGGTGCGTCGTTTTTCACCAAAAATAAATGTTCCGACTTTCGTCGGCAAGCCCACACTGCAGAGTACAGTGGCGAGCAGGATCGTCTCCCAAAGGACCGGCGAGGATTACTCTTGACTTTCAGTCTGCGTGCCCAAACCTCCAGAATTGCGAGAATTTTATAACAAAATAAATTAAAGAATGAAATAACCAACTAAGAAAATACTAAGGCAAACGAACTGAATTAAACCAATTATAAAAGGGTATTCCGGATCCAACGAACTCCACTCCACTTATAACACCGATCACAGATGCAAGAATTAATTAATCAAGACATGCAAATCGGTTATAGTCACCGAAGACGCTTCTGACATGACCTCATCTCTCCATACTGTTTCGATAACTAAGAAGACGCTTCATTAATTATTTCCCTAATTGACTGACAACTGTAAGAGACGCTCTATGAGTTTAATGAGCCGACAACAATGAGCACGAGAAAGACCCGATTCTTAAATTACAGACTCTGACGCAGGACTGTAAAATTAACTCTGTTATTCCCCTAGTTATTTGAGCAACCGTTTTACCACTTATTAAACCTAAACCACGATTACGTATGGCCGATTTAAATTGGCTAGTAATTAATCACAACCTACCAAATATTTGCAACTACTCGGTAAACTTAGAACAATTACGACCCAAAATCCAAGAATAACAGATTTATGCATCAATTAATTATGAACAAACAATTAGATCTCACAGTTATATAAGCGGAGCTTCGTCGTCGTCACCGGAATACGAGGAAATTAGCTACGTTGCATGCTAGAATCGAACAACCAAAAGATGTGTAACAGCGCTATGGTGATATCGAAGAGAAGAAAAGAATAAAACTGGATTAAACCTGATCACTGCTGCGTTCTTCCTGCTGCGTTTTTATTGTCTATGATCTGATATCATAATAATACTATAAATCCTAACATATATCTACTACCTTTAAGAGATAGAGTTCTAGAAGGAAATAAAAACCTAATCTAGATAAACTTGGAAATTTCCATGCAAAATAACTGTTCGAGGCGGCTAAGGATCTGAAATCCGCGTCTAAGTGTCGAGCTGGGCCGAGATCTGAATTTAGAGAGCCCAAAACGCGTGTACATGCCCAGCTTCTAGAATTTCGCTCCAGTCTGTCTGCTGCATGCCCTTGCAGCGTGCCCTGCTCGAACTTCTTCTTCTTCTTCACTTGTATCTTTTTATACCAAAACCTGCCTCTTTTCTCCTCTTTTACACCACATCCCTACACATCTCAACAACACATCATATATCCAAAATACACAACTAGGGACTAAATAATAAGGAGAAAAGGGCACCAAAAACCGTGATAAAAACAGGTAGAATACGTCCTATCACCCAGCCCGGCCCAGCCCGTTCCACTACTGGGTCTGGGCTGGGTTGGGCCATTTTATCTCAAACCCCACCCGGATCTGGGCCGGACTGGGCTAGCCCGGCCCAGTTGACAACTCTATTGTATGCTAGTTAATTAATTTGAGTCTTGGAAGAGATAATTAATTAGTGGGATTAAATTGAATGATTTGATACACGTTCTGTGGAATCCATAGGAGATTTTAAATATGTTGATCTATTGGGAGTTAACAATTAATCTAGAAACGAGAGTGATAGTTAATTTATTAATCCACGACTACCTTGAGACCTGGCGAAAATAGGTAGCAATATTTCTGATCCTCCACTAATAATCGAATTAAAAGTGGGAATTGTTAGGATTGAATTAATACATAACGAACACATGTGCATGCATTCCCTAGGATTAATCTTTTAATTGATTGTTTTATTCTTTTAAGTATTTTAGTTTTGTGATTTCATTTTGTCTCTTTCTTAATTATTTATTTTAGTTTGATTTAGATTTTTGTCTAGGATTAATTCACTCCAAGAATTAGGTAGCCCGAATAATAAAAACATGTTAGCTTAGTACTTAGTGTGGTCGAATTTACAGTCCCTATGGATACGATACTCGATTCACTTACTATATTGCAGTGACCTATGTTAGTTGCAGTTAATTGCATAATAAATAGTGCATTAGATTTCAACTTTCCATGACTTGGTTTCTAAAGAAGTTTTTCACGTGAACACCGAAAAACGGAACCTCGACAGATTGAAATGAGTGGAAAAAAACATTGAATTAATTGTTTGAATAATAAAAGGAAATATAATCCAATATTGCATGGAGATTGGAATTCTCCATCAATCGTGGGATTTGATTTATGGATAAAATTTAAATTACTACTATAACCTTATTTTATTTTAATTATCAACTAATTACAATCTAATCCCCTATCTTTAAAACTGATCTTGACCATTAAAATAAATTGATTGTATTGCTTTGATCAATTCATATTTCATAAATGGGAATAGTGTTCATATTTGAACTCTTGTCTATATATACACACATATATATAATGAATTATATTTATCATTCTAAGTTTTGACTATTGTAGTGTCATTCCGTTATCGTGTCAGCAAGACAAAATATTGTGCTATGTCGTACTCATATCATGTTAATGTCATGACAAAACATGACACGATAACACTAATTGACAACCTTAATTTGAAGTACCCAAACATTGTACATTGTCTGCATACAATTGACAAATATTAATGATAATAATCAATTCACAACCGGTAAGATGGATAGTCTATCATTTCGAACCTAAAAAATGAAAATTATCAATTTAAACCTGAAAGATAATAATTATCAATATAGGATCTCAAAATTAATTTATTTTCAATTTTTAAAATTTTTATTTATTTTTAATAATCTCTTCATTAAATTTAATGGATAATTAATAAAGAAATTTTCATTGAAAATTAATATAAAAATAAGTAAAAATAAAAAAAATCAAAATACATTATTTTTGAGGACTTATATTCACAATTTTAATATATAAGTCCTCAAAAATAATGGATAATAAAGAAAGAAATTTACATTGAAAATTAATATAAAAATAGGTAAAAAATAAAAAAAATCGAAATACATAATTTTTGAGGATTTATCGATAGTCTTCATCTTTTAGATCCTAGATTGATATATTATTTATATTTCAAGTTCTGAATTGACAATTATACTTTGTATTTTAAATATAATAACATATGGCATGTAATAGTTTTAGTTGTCTTCTTAAGATATTCATTCTAAAAATAACTAGTATATTACACCCGTGCGATGCACGGATTTTAATTAATATTTTGAAGTTATAATGTTAAAGTTTACTAAATAATTATAAAAGTATTTTATAGTCACTAATGTCGTCTTTTAAATAATTATGTCATGTTTTTGTCCTTGATTGAATATAATTGAAAATAATAATAATAATCTAAATCGCCAAACCTCAAAACAAAATTTACAATAAATTGACTTTGTATGTAAACAACAATAAGAACATAATTTTCCAAAAATAAATTGACTATAATTAAACTCAAAATTTCAAAAGGCATATTTACGATTTTGGATGTTAGAACATTCAACTTGTATAATTGTATCTTGTAAAACAATTATATTTATATCACTATATGCATTTAGCATATATAAACAATTTAGATGGATACTAATGAAAATAATGAAAACAAATATTTCAATATTTTGTATGACCGTTGTAATGAATTAAACTTGTATCTTGAACATATGCTTATAGTAAGTGTTTGCATCTTGAATACAAGCACAACATCATATTCATATTCATTAATTAAAATATAAAAGTAAAAACTTGTTGTCTCTGGAATGACCCAGAGGTAAAGTGAAGTAGTTTAAGTCCAAAGATCTCAAGTTCAAAATACAAAAACGTTGTTTGGTGTGAGCCTTTCACACCTGATTTTTTTTAAGTATGGTTTACCTCTTATTTGTCATTTATTGCCCATTGCACAAGAATAAAAAACAGAACTTATATCCTGAATATCTATTAAAATTATTTATTCTTATTATTACTGTATTTTTGTCAACTTTATAATACTTTCCACGTTCTAAAATTAAACAATGATATCGAGAAAGATTGTTGGAAAAATTATATCAAGTATTTTTACTTCTAAGAGATATATCACTGTTATATATAGAGTGAAATTTTTCCCAACCACTAAGAACTAAGAATATGGGCTCTTTAGAGAGTTGAAACGTGGACAATTGAGCTCTATATTGGAAGAAGCAAGAGGGATCGGAAAATAATGAAGACATGTGCATACCTAGCCAAATAATGATTCTTAGTCATTTTAGTGAAAATATTCCCCCATGGCACACCCAACATATGGGGCCAAAAATTACCTAGAATTTTGTTTAATCCTAATTAATAATGGTTCATATAGTTGACTAAAAATATATTATATTTTAATGTTAAAATTTATGACCTAGCTGTAAAATTTTCTCCAATAAATATAATAACAATTCAAACATAGTTCTATTTAAAATTCACAAGTCATAAAAATAGAAAAAATCAAGCTGTGAACTAACAAAAAATATATCCATAAATTTCCGTATTTTAAAATTTGAGCACATTTTTGGTTTCTCTCTCTCTCTCTCTCTCTCTCTCTCTCTTTGTCTGTAGTAGACAAATTGAGCACATTTTTGGTTTATTTGTTTGTTGTGCGATGGTCTCTATTAAATAAATGATAAATTACAATTAAAGATATAAATTTTGACAGAATTTATAATTTAGACAAACTTTAAAAGATTGCAATTATAACACAAACTTGCATTTCTTTACAAAATATACGCCTGGATATTTTTTTTTTCCGGTGAATGGAAAACTAACTTGGCAAAAAAATATAATTATATGGCAAAAATATTTTTATCTAATCACAAAACGACATCATTTTTGTACCCAAAAATTTAAAAAATGAAAAATTTAAAATTGTATATTCTTCTTTTGGTTCCTCTTTTAGAAACAAAACAATGTCATTTTGCAAATGACATGGAAAATATTTTCATATTATTATGACACGACATAATTTTTGTGCCAAATTAGCTTCCATTTAACGGGGAAATATTGGGGGTGAATATTTTGCAAACCCCAAAATAATTAAAAATTTTACATGTAATTTTTTTTTAAATTAGTATATAGAATTATTAGTGAAGAATAATTTGCCCTTGATTGAGAACAAACATATCAATGCGTAGGCATTTCTAATTCTTTTTTTTTTGTGATATCATAAATAATGCATTTATAAATGGTTCACATGCACCTAATGTGCTCTCGCACAATATCTTTAGATTTAGATGAATAATAAGATAACTAATAACAATATGTTGGCGTACAAAAAGTAAAGCATACAAATATCCTCGATTTCAGTACAACAACTTAACATTACATCAAAGGTAATTAAATAAAAATCTTTATAAGTTCAAACTCAAAACATTATAAAATTGAGAACAATATTAACAACTCATCGCATTAAACTGAATAGATTTCTTTTCTATGCCATAAACATGAACCCTATGAGCTTCTTTACATATGTGTGCATGTTGTAAACTCAGAAATCATATGCATTTGAAAGAGATTGTGGTTGGAGATTGTGTTTGTCCGTCAATTGATGGATAGAGTCATAATTTTCTGATTATGTATCTAAAATAAGATCGAAAGAAATAAAATTAGTTATGTACATACAAACAAAAGCACCCGAAAGAACTCAAATAGGTTTATACTAACACAAACATGCACAAAAGTGAGCAAGCAAGAGACTCCAACCAACAAAAAAAATGTGAAATAATCTATAGATTACAATTTTTTTGTGAAAAAGATGGAATTGTGATGAGACACAAGGCAAATGAGTCCACCTATTTATACTAACCAAACCATGCTTGAATGGTAACTTACGTAATTATCTAAGATATATATTTAAATGATTTGTTTATGATAGATTGATCATCATTAGGTAATTAGGTAAATGTGTATATGATAATTATATATATATATATAATCTACTATATATTTGGTCGTATCCAACTATTATAGTGGATTTATTTTTGTAAACGTAATTAGTGCATATTTTTCTTCAAATATATAATCCGGTTTTCATTTGATAAAACGTTTTACATTATAATTTAATCTATATATAAATAATCCTTTATAAATTATAACCGAATATATGTTTCTATAATTAATATATTACTACTTGGATTTTGAAATATATAGTATAATCGATATAATATAAATTGAAGATGGAGATTTTTTATTTGACTAAATGTATAATTTTTTTTAACTAAATGTATAATTATAAAAACATATAATTAAAAAGGGCATACTTTTTTGGTTTTAATATAATTAAATATTAAGAATACATAAAATTTAATAGATTTTATATGTTTAGTTTCTATAACTAATTGATACGTTTTCTTAAAAAAGGATTGATAATGATGGTAATTTTGAGTTGAAATTGTACCGCAAATTATGCGATCAATCAAATTTGAAATGTATTGTGTGTGTGTGTTATAAAAATAACCACATATTTGCTGGGTATAACATTGCTATAATTAATTGATTTTATGTGGAGCAACAAAAATAATTAATACTATTAATTACATGTTATTTATGAATATTATGGTAGATATTATCAAAAGTTGATTTAATAATATTTTTTTTAGATTTTATATTACGTATTTCTATATTCGGAAATATCATTTGGACGGGAAAACATAGAATTCTAATTTCAGTCACGATGTTGTTATTATATATTACTAGTATACCACCTGTGCGATGCACAGAGAAAATGTTATTAAAAAAATATTTATGTACAATAATAAAATTATATTCAATTTATGAATTTCGCATATAAATATATGAAATATATTATTTGAATTATAAATTACTTATGTATTTTTCATCATTGGAGAAATCATGTAACGACCCGAATGTTTTTAAAATTGGTCGTTATCGTTTTATAAAGTGTGGTTCGAAAATATTATTTATTAGTGCATGTTAATTTAAAATATTTTGTTACGTTCCTATAAGTCGTGCCCACATTATTATTTTTTTCATTTGCCTATTATTATTATTATTATTATTATTATTATTATTATTATTATTATTATTATTATTATTATTATTATTATTATTATTATGATCATCATCATCACTATTATTTTTTAGCTTAGTGGAAATTTTATATCTTTTGAAATTAAAATCTTTTACATAAGTTGATCCATTTTCAAAGTTATTACATAGTATTATTACATTAAACAATTATATAAAAGTGTACAATGTTTATTTAATTATTTATTTTATTTTTGTTAAATTAAATTGGGTTTTAAAGGTTTTAAAAGAAGTCATTTGAAAGATCTCTTTTTCATGTGAATAATGATATGAGAGTAAATATTTTTCCATAACATCATAGCATTTATTTAAGTTATTTCAACTTCATTAAAAAAATAAATTTGAGAAATTAAATTGGTGACCTTTTAGTTTTCTTTTTCACATGAATTGACAAAAATGTGAATTGAGAAATTATAAAATATCTATTGCATTAATTTACATCTTTCATTTTCTTAAATAAAAATTAAAGTTTGCTATTTAATTTGAGACCTTTCATTGCCTCAAGTATCACTATAAATAGAAGCTTTTGTTTCATTGTAAAAACACACCAAACATTCATTTGTTTCAATCATTTTTTTTCATGCATAGCATTATGCATTGTGTGGGAGAAATAAGGTTAGGGAGAGAGAAGATGTAAGAGGAAAATGTGAGAGAGTGAGTGATCATTTTTATTTTTAATCTAAATTGTTGGGGTTGATTTTTCTAAAAGAAGGTTTGTGAGAAAGAAATAGTTATTTTTTTTTCCAATAAGGAGATAAAAAGACAAGTTTATTTATTTGTGGAGGAGATTAGTTGAGTTTGAAAATATAAAAATCAAGCATCATTTTATTCATTTCATTAAACTCTTCGTTTATTTATTTATTTAAATAAATTTAATTTTATGTAAATTAGTATTTATTTTATTTATATTAATTATTTATTATAATTAATATTATTGATAGGCGGCGCGCGTGGATCTAACTTGTTTCATATATTTTCAAATGTCGAAAGTTCAAGTTCAAGTCAAGGTTAAGGTGGGGAATACTATGTGACGCACATTATTGTTTATCCTTGTTATACTCTTATGCAGGTTCACAATTATTAACCTACGGGTTACAAGTATTATTGGCTGACGAGCTGCATATGTCCCGATATATTATTAGCCGCGGGCTACCATATTATAATTTGTTATAATTGTATAACTTGGATAAATGTGTTCACCACTGAGTCAATAGCACTCACCTCAAAGCTATTACATTTTTCAGGTTGATGATTTACTCGGGCGATCTACGTGGTGACGTGTGATGATGGATTTTCAAAGAGTTTTTATTATTTAGTTTCCGTTGTATTAAAGTTAAATATTTTATAGTTTAATAAAAGTGACGCCCTTTTTTTTAATATTGTTATTTTATCATTTTATGAAAAATGGGGGCGTGACAAATCAGCCTTGGTCCTTGGTGGCTCTAACTATGCCGGAAACACCCAAGTTGGTTGTAAAATTGAGAAGGCAGAGTACTCACCGCCCAGGTGGTCTCGACAAATAATTAATCGGCCAATGAGGCATGAATAATTTTTTTTAATTTTTTAAATATTTTTATTCAAAATATGATTAAATAAAAATTTGGAGGTTTTCCACCTTTTTATACAACAACCTACATCTCAATGTTTCAATCTACAACCAATGTGCGATGTAGGAAAAATTAAAAAAGTTGTGGAACTAATTTGAGGCTTTGATTTAAGATTACCCACTTTTTTATACAACTCATATCCCAATATTTCAATCTACAACCGATGTGAAATGTAGGGTAAATGAAAATTTAATATGTAAATAGCAATATGTAATAATATATTATAAAAGAATAAAAATGCTTAGGCGAAGACAATCTAAATGGATTTGTATATGTTATTATATGTAACTTTATGAACTTACTTGTGGAGAAATAAAACATCATAGTCCCGATAATTGATATGTAATTTTAGAACTTCACAAATCTATACACACGCACGCACACACGAATAAGGAATGATAGAAAAAATATATTTTTTTTATTGAAAAATCAAATATTTATCTTTAAAGATTTTAACGCATTAAACGATTTTGGATGTGGATGTTGAATTTTTTAATATATTTAATTTACTTAAAAAAATATTTTAAATTAATATATTTAAAATATTTTATTATATTTGTTTAATATATTTAATTAAATTTTAATTCAAAAGTATTTAATTTCTAAAAACTTAAAATGTATCGTATTAAATTGATAAAATCAAATATTATACTTGATCTCAATTTGCAGATATCATTGTTGGGTCTCACAATTCATAATTTGTTCATATACAATATTATTTATTTGTTCTTCAATGTGGGATAAATTTTGGTTTAAAATTAAAATATATAAGTTTTAACTATTTAAAACATGTTTAGAGTTGAAAACTTAAATATGATAACTTGAAAATCTTAAAATTATCTAACATTAAAATGATAATATCAATTAATACATTTCGAGTTTCGACCAATCAAAATTTAAATATATTTAATTTAAAAATGTGCACGCGGATCTTGATTTTTTAAAATATATTTAATCAATGAGTGTTTCTAAATTCACCACTAAACTTTCTTTATATAACACTATTAAATTTAACTTAAAAATAAATAATTATTAATTTACATAAGTGACCTCACCCGCCGCATTGCCCTACAATTGCTCTCTCATTTCCCCCATTTATGCTAATCTTCATTTCTTACCTCTTCCTCCTTTTATTTTCTTTGTAAGAGTTGCCTATGAAATTAAATGTGTGTATTGATGTCGTATATTTTTGGAGCTAAAAAATTGATTTCGTTAACTTCTCTAATTATAGGATTTGTCGCATAAATGTTTGGAGAAATACATATATATATTTGATTGGGGAATTAAAATTTGGAACACGGTGTTGATGATATTACTTTAAAATCTGGTAAAATTGAAAGATTTGTCAGGATTTTTATAAATCTGAAAAAGGGTTTTGTCATAGTTGGAACACAGTGTTGATGGAAACTACGTCCTTTTCTATTTTATTTTGGAAAAAAATTACTGGGGAAGAAAAGCGAAGGTGGCTGAGGTCAGGGAGAAAGGTGACAGCGACAGAGGGCGGCGGGTCTGTAGTATGGAGGGGAGAGAGTGAGAGTGAAAAGATAATTTTTTATTTTTTTAATTTATTTTCATAGTGAAAAGATAGAAATGACTTTTATTATGGTGTGTAAAGATAAAATGTGAAAATATGAAAAAGATGTGTGGTGTATAAAAAAAAAAATGACGGTTTACAATTCTTTGAATGATGAGTTACTCAAAAATAAAAACATGAATTTTAAGCGTGACTAATTATTCCTTAAAAGTTGTGATTCATTATCATATTGTTTAGTTTTATAAGAAATTGTTACGGGAGTAGTATTGTTTAGTAAATTGGATAAAAAGAAAAATAAAAAATAAAAAATTATTTAATAGACACCCTAAGGACATCTTCAGTGTTGTACCCAATTTTTAGGTATAAATTGGTGGCACATAACCGCCACATCAAAAGTTACTTTATTCACTAAATTGCTGCCTAAAGCTCCCCAATGCATTCAGGTACAATTATTACTTTTTAAGGTCCCACTATTATATCACTCATTTTATTTACATCGTTTTAATTTATTAAAAATATTATTTATGATTTTCAGTATATATATATATATATATAGTAATTTACTATGACAAGATTTTTTAGTAAATTTATTTTAAATACTAATTTGAAATTTTAATTTATTTAACGGTTAATTAATAATTAAATCAAACCACATTTCATAATAAATGAGACTCAACTAATACGAGATACTTTTATGCAAAATAAAATAATATGCATGCAATTTAAAGTAAATAAATTATCTTTATTTTTTATTTGTATAAATCATTCAATAGATATATATATATATATATATATATTTATTTATTGTATTATGATCATATGCTAAATAAATTAGCAAGAAATGGAAGAGAAAATACACAATAAAATTGAATAAGAAAAGAAGCATACGGCGATGGTAAAAGAAAAAACAAGAAATGGAAGAGAAAATACACAATAAAATTGAAAAATGAGAGAAAACAAAAAAGGAGAGAGAAAAAAAAAGAAAGAAAGTGGAAATGGGAGGGAAATAGAGGATAGAAAGCAGTAGGTGTGGGGCCACATCACCCACTTTTTTTCCAAGCAAGTGGGTTGCACGCTGGAGTCCTTCTTCTACCGTGTATTACACGCCCAGTTCTGAGAGTGTGTCATTTTACAACATTTTCAATTGCTACAATGTAGCAATAAAGTTACTGGATACAATTTGTACGAATGTTACCTGATTTTGATAATGCAAATGTTACTCTTATATGGGGAATAATTTTACGCCACATCAAATTGTTATCTCCCCACCGGAGATGCCTAAACATTGGAAATATCAATTTTTTGCACGAACATTAAGAGATTGGGAGGAAAGAGGTCTATTGGAATTGACATCAGGTCGGTTCGGGGAATATCTTGAATCAAAATACTTTTAAATTATATATCGGCAATATTGTTCTTTTCGGGACACCAAACATTAGAAATTATTGTGTAAAAAAAAATAAAAAAAATGTTTCACGAACTCATTGTTCTTCTTTTCTCAATAAAAAAATATATACATCGAGGGTGTTAGTTTTATAAAAAAAAAAAGGATAAAAGAACTTTCAAAAGTTAATCCGCAATATTATTATTTTAATCACTATTAATTAGTATAATGGTGGTATAAATACCTATGACACTCTAATACTTTGTTTGCTAGCAATATTAAAGCCCATGATTATGCAAGGGCCCCGTATGTGTTAACCATTTATATGGTATAACATATCACACCCTACTGGTGGGATATTTAGTTCCCTACAGAATTATTAAAAATTGTAGACTAAAATAACCTTGCAGATATTAATTTAAAATGTTATTATAGAATATTCACATAATATATGGTAACTAATTATATGATATTTTAGGAATTGAAATTTTATAGAGAATCTAATACATTTAAGCAAATAATATATTATTAATACAAATATTTTAATACACCAAAACAAACATGATATTGATATCTTATCCCGTACAGTCTAGCAAACGTACCCTAAGGGTAAAGGTGAAATACCCGAACAATGTTTACTTTGAATGGCCGATTCCCTTGTACAAATTATATATATATATATATATATATATATATAATATTATGGGACAAATACAGTCATAACATTTAACCAGACATGTATATTTCCCTATAAAGATATATTTTTTGATCAATTTAGTCAACAAAAAAATTTTTATGGGGCAAATATATCATCATTAATGGATATTATAAAATAATTAAATTATATTTTTAGATAATAAAAATACCCAAAATAATCCCAACTGTATTACTAAATAAATATTTATGTGTGTTTAATAATCTATATTGGAACATATTAAATACACATTAAATTTTAAATATTTTGGATAATATATTATTTCATAATACATAAAATTATTTTTCACTTAACATGCATGATACATGTTTAATAATTAAATAAATTTTTTTAGAGATAATAAAAATTGAAAACTGATTATTATCTTTGAATTTATTTAATTATTAGATATTTATATGGTTGATTATATATACCCACAAAAATGATGTACATATTTTCCCCATAATAAGGTTTATGCAAACTGAATTCATAATATATATACTGTATGTGTGCGCGCGGAGTGAATTTGCCATTTGAAGTAAATGTTGAGGGTATAGGCCCCATAAAAATATTTTTATGACTTATTCGGTCCAAAAAAATGTTAGGGGCGTTGGGGTATGCCTTTTCCCACAAATTAATAATGACTTTAGTGAAAAGTGAAGACAAAAATTTTAGAAATGAGTGGCCGGCTGATTGCTTCCTTTTCCAACATCAAATCTTTGTCTTGATTTTCTTGAACGATCTGCTCTGTTATGTGAGTTGTTTCCTTTTTCTAAACAATGGCGTGTCTCAATTTCCATTGACTAGATTGTATGAATCCCCTTTCTTTTTTTGGTTGATAAATACTACCTCCATTTCATAATGTTTGTTGTTTTGTTTTTTTTATCTGGAATTAAGAATTAATTTCGTAGATAAATATACCCATCCCTTATATATGCCATAAAATCTAATTCATCTATATTTTCCTAAAAAATAACAATATTTTCTCTCTCCATATATTTTTCTCTCTTCATATATTATAGGTAAGTTAGAATCAAAAAATCTTGTAGGATTTGAGAGGGTTAAAATTGGGAGAGAAGATGTCAAATTATATAAAACAACAAACATTTTGAAACTAAAAAAAAAACCTTAAACAACAAACATTATGAAACGGAAGTAGTATTTATTTGCTGAACTTTTTTTCCTTTTTCTTTTTCCTTTTTAATAAACAATTACGATACCACTGTGATCATAATTATTGGATAAAAGATAATTAATTCAGACTAGCAAATCGCCAAATAGATATTATATATGGCATTTATATTTAGAGTAGTGATTTTCAGCCAGATTCTGTCTAGTCAGAATCTTTTATTATTTTTAATAATTAATTAATTTAATTAATAAAACACTAATTATTCAATAAATTTACATTGATGCCCTCCATAATAACTAGGACAACTCTATATGCGCTTCAATTCAGAAGAAATCGAAGATGGAAAAAAAATAAAGAAGTGAAGAAAAGAAAGAAGATGAAGTTGTGCCCCATTCTTCCGATCCGCTTCTGGAGTGATTTTAATAATTAATTACAAATCACTAATTTCATGACAGAAGGATAATATAGTAAAAACATAACATTTAATAATTAACATAATTAATTTATTAATAATACAGTTTTATTAATCATTAAAAAATTAGATTCTGGCTAGCCAGAGTCTGGCTGGCTAGCATTATTCTTATATTTATTTGTTATAAACAAATGTGACGTTCTCCAATTCATTTCATTCCTAGCTAGTGAATATTGATGGTCGTGTATATATTACGGACTATGTTCATTATTGTTGGTCCCGGACGAGTCTAATAGAGTTTAGAAGGAAATTGAATAAATTTCCAGAAACAACTTAATGGTATGGAATGAATATGGGCCCTGACTCATTTTGATAGATAATAGGTTTGTGCTTAAGACAATTGAGAAATTCAATTTGTGCACGATGTAGTGATGTGGTTGTATGCAAGTCATAGTAAGTAAATTAAAGCAAGATACAACACACAAAGATTTTATAGAGGTTTGAAGCTAAAACTTTTACGTCCTCTCTTCCTCCTTCTTGAAGGGAAATTCACTATATAACTTGAGGTTACACTTTACAAATTATATAAAAAGCAGGAGTTGAACCTTGTAACAATGGCTTAATCGACACGAATACTTCAATTGAGTCGATCTCTCACACTTACAGTCTCCGGCAGGTAGCTATTGCGGCGGCAGTTTCTTTAGCAGCGACTCACACTTAGACGGAGAGTTAGGTGCTAGTTAAATCTTTTCAAGGTTTTAAATATCTTTCGATCTTCAAAAGTAATTCTTGAATTGATATCAACGAACTGTGCTTCTTTTACTAAGCTAGTGTTGATGACTTAATAATTTAAGCGAAAGCTTTTACAAGAACTGAGTTGTCTATTCTAATCGAAAAATAAATACCCTCTAATTTCGCTATCTAGTTCTAATGTTTTTAGCATGTGTATATTTGTTTACAGGGGGTTAGGATACTTGATCTTGCTTCGTAATTTTGCTTACATACACACACACATACACTTTTGAAGTGAATAACATCTCTTATTAATAGAGGTGCAAGTTCGAATATGACCATTGATCAATTAGTTGACGATGTCGGTTAGAGATTGAGTGTGCATATGCATCAGTTGAGTGAGGATGATAGCCGGATGTGTCAGTTTATTTTAGCGTTAAGTGTGGGTTGGTTTGGTGCACACAGTCGGTAGTCTCCATTTGATGCACTCAGATGATAAACTTCAGTTGATGAGCTCAGTTGACAAACTAACTTCAGTTGACGAGCTTTAGTTGATGAGCTTAGTTGGTTTTTACAAAAATGTTTCTTGATTTTCGAGCCTTTAAGTTTTCAACTATTCATCAAAACTTTTGTGATATTTTTCTAACAATTATGATATAAAGAACATCAAATAAACCGTAAAACTAAGATAATAATTGCTCACTCTTAAAGTAGTGGATGAACATCAGCCATCGTGTTCTAATATGATTGTTATAAATTATTAAAGCTACATCTCTCCATATGTTATCTAATTAATCTAAAGTAAGTTGTTTAAGTTTTGTAAGATGAATAAGTACCAAAATGCATGCTTCATTTTTTAGTATTGATATAATAAACTACCCAGGCAAATATAATAAGATTGATTGGTCAATTCTGAAGTTTAATAACTGCTGCTCACTTTGGATGTGAATTTTTAAATAGTTATTTTGACTTAGTAAAAGTTATTTTTAGTCATTGCCTTAAAAAATACTCATTTTTTTTATTTATATAGACTTATTGGATTTTTCACAAGAATTAAAAAATATTGAAAAATACAATTAAATAGGTAAATTTTCTAATATGCTCATATTTATTTTTTTTGACTAATGCTTAATGTAATCATATTGAATAGAAGTATATTACTAAATGAACTAGATAAATATATACTATAGCCCTCTATATTGAAATATCCAAAAAAGAAAAATAAACATGTATGAATAGGACGAAGGGAGTATATGTTTCCAGCTATTTGAACAAAATGTCTCTCTGTCGTGTACTCTAGTCGTGCAGCAATGTAAATGTGTACTATTGCACGAGTGTACTCATTCGTGTAATCGTTGTCGTACAGTAGTATAAATTTGTATTGCTACATGACTAAGTTCACTCATGCACCCTCAATTTGTACAACAATATTATACATTTATAATATTGCACGAATACATTCAATTGTTTACCCCACTCATAAGCAATGTGAATTTGTATTGCTACACCACTACATCATGTTCATGCACCACAACCACAACATTCTACTGATTGATACGGATCCATTGTCGACGCATTGAAACTTTACCTGAAATGTGACACCCGGGGCCAAAACATGGAGTGATCACCAGTGCAAGGCACGGACAAAGAGCGACTCCTATAAGACTTTCAAGCAAAATGGCACATGAATGAACCGAATCCACCCGAAAGAGAGAGATTCTGAGGCTATATATGAATGGGACTGTATAGTTGAGGAGAGCTTAAAGGATTTGATTGGTGCTACTCATACTAACAAGATGCATCTTCTTTTCTGGTGCTCGTTCTACCAGAACTCTAAAGTTAAGTGTGCTTGACTTGGAGCAATGGTGGGATGAGTGACCCCCTGGGAAGTTTTCTTAAGGAGCATGTGAGTGAGGACAAAACACGCTAGAAAGACTCGTGTTGGTTTGTGAGTTTGTGAGTGTGTGTGTGTGTGAGAGAGAGATTGTGTGGAGAGTTGGCGGGGTATTGATTTTTTTTAAATGAATGATAATTAAGTATAGTGACTCGAAAAAGATTGAAAATAGTTTTTTTTAATGTTGTAACTAAAAACATAAATTTATTAAAAGTTACTGAATAAATGCATTCATATTAATAAAATAATTCAATTATTAAGGGAAAAAGTTCAATTTAATCCTACAATTAAAGCAAAATCTCAGTCTGGTCCTGAAATAAAATTTCGGCCCAAATTGATCCTTCAACTTTTTAAAACATATCACGTTAATTCCTCTGTTGGTCCCTAAAACTGATTTTTGTTAACTTCTGTCATTAACTACCTTAATTTAAGGGTAAAGGTCCAAATTGGTCCTACAACTATATCTGAATTTTCAGTTTGTCCCGAAATAAAATTTCGGCCCAAATTGGACAATTTATTTGAAATATATAAACAAGTTAATTATCGAATTATGATTTAAAACATGTAAACTGGGGTTTCTTATTCTCAATCAGAGGTTTAATATTCTACATCATGGTTTATTATTACTAGTTAAAGTTTTTATTAATTCACCTTAATTTTAGGTTCACTAATACCATTTTTAGGTATATATTTATTTCAAAATTATAATTTATTATTCTCAATTAGCGTTTATATATTTGTTTCAAAAAATTAATTGTTGAGCGCAATGCACGTGTCATGATTTAGAGGGAATTGGAAAAAAATGGGATATTCGAGCAGCAGTCAATTGTTGTGGCGAAAGAGTGCAAGGATTTGAGACATGTTGAATTCAAAATACAAGATAGGAGCCATGTGTCAAGCATTTAGTAATTCAAATAAGAGATCTAAGGCATACACGTGTTCGGAAGTCAAGCTTTTGTTTATCCTTATTTTATGTATTTTCAATCAAGTGATTGTTTTCACTACGTAGAAGTATATCATAGGGATTGTTCTATGGAATTACTGTGGTCCCCACAACTTGTTATTTAGGATTGTGGGTAGCGAAATGAAATGAGAAGAAAAAAAATTACAACATTCGTCTCTCCTTCTACTTTCTCTCTCTTCCTCCCCCTCTTCAAACCTTCTTATTTTATTCTTCCCTAACTTCTATTCTATCAAGATCAGACCTTTATAGAGTTAAACAACACAACAAACCCAGGATTACTTCTCTCATATTAGATCTATTAAGTAAAACATCACAAGTGGTATTTCAGAGCTCACGATCCTCAGAAAGATGACTGAAGTCACTCGTTTCAAAGACCTACAAGAAGCATAAAAAAAGATGGGTCAGACTTTGATAGCGAAGCCATGCATTGTGAGGAGCTGGAAATGAAATTATAAGAAAAGATCAGTGGTGTGGCTGGAAATTTGGACCAAACTGTTTGATGTTTGTATGGCAAGTTAGATAGTTTTGAGAAAACTTTAACATCTATCCAGTTACAGCTTTCCAGTGCCCAGAAAGGGAAAATGGTAGATGAGGCGCCAAAATCCATTTTAGGAGAACCACTGACCACTATTTTATTAGCAGAAAAACAATCGCAAGTGTACATCGTAGTTGTAATACGTAGTGAGCAAGAGTATCATATCCACATTGATTGTATGGCAAATAATAATGTGAAACTATAACATAGACACCTTATTAATATCTAGACACACAAATAACAAAAGAGAGAATAAATAAATAAAAACACAATCAACTTAAATAAAACAATAAACGAAAACAATGGATTCAGAGGAAAGTTCATACAATCACTTTTATGACATATTTATTGACTACTTAACCTTATTTAATTTATAAAAGGTGGGAAATCACTAAATTGTTATCAGATTGTTCATAGAACATATGTCATAACATAGAAATAATAAGCATGCACTTCACTGCTGTCAGTTCTTCACACATGTTATTACTCACAATCTCGTTTTTTGGACTTAAATCTCTATGCAATACTAGTTCACTTGGTCGGTCCTTCCTAGCATCACATAAAATGATTAACCTATTTTATCTCATTAATTAATCAGTCACGACTAGAATTTTCTAATTAATTAACTTGCATACATATGCTGCTTTAGTTCAACATATACATGAAAAATCCAAACTAGAAAACCAAATACCCAATAATAACCGGAAAACATATATCAATAAATCAAACCATGAAATCCAATGTACTTACAAACTAAAGAATCCAACAAACTAACTACCTAACATAATTAAATAAAAGAAACAAACCATAAACAAAGTAAACAACGTAATGTTCAACACAATAAAGAACTCGAAGTCTTCACTCTTGATGTAGCCTCCAAAGCCTCTCGTGTGCCTTCATAATTGCATATTTTTAACGGGATTGTGTTAGGCGACTTGAACTGTGTAGGACGACTTGCATAATGAGTAGAAGAGGTATTTATAATGTTGGAGGGAACCATGGGATTAAAATGAAGCCCAAAGTGAAGAAAAGCCTTGAAAACCCTGAACTGGGTCCGTCCGGGTCAACTAGCGGTTCGAACAGCTGGGTCGACCCTACCATGTGTAAAACAAGCCATCTGGGTCGACCCGTGGGTCGACCTTGCGCGCGCAGGCTTCACTAAAACGGCCAGTTCTTATTCGTTTCTCGTCCGATTGAGCCGATTCAACTTGCACAACGTTCCTAACTCGATTATCCATCTTTCTAAGCTCTTCAATCACCCATTTGGATTATGTTGAATTAGTTACATCAATTCTCATGGGTTTTGCTCTTCAAATACGGTCCAAAGGCCTAATTGTTCCATTATTTAGCTCTCCAAGCACATACTTGATCATTTTGCACCAAATAATCATAAATTTCACCACTATTACTACAAAACTCATAAATACATCAAAAATACCAAATGATAACATAATGAGCACAAAAACTATGAAATCACACAACTTATCAACTTAAACATCATCAATTCATATCCAAAAGTTGTATAAAATACACAGCTGTCAACCACCTCCCAAATCCATCATGTGGGAACCCCCAACTATTTAGAAGAATGATGAAAATCCCTCTATGGATGCTGAAAGTGATTTCTTTAGAACCCATCCCACTTATGAAAATCATATGGCTACAGAGCCGACCGGTATGATTACTCCTATTCCTAAGATCGATTTTCCAAAATTCGATGGCTCTCAACCGAGGTCATGGATTTTAAAATGTATGAGGTACTTTGATCTTGTTCTTAATATTCCAGATCACCAAAAAATTACTATGCTTCAACACATTTGGAGGGAAAAGCTGCAATGTGGTATCAAAATCTCTCCAGTAAAAAAGATTGAACTTAGTTGGAAATAGTTCCTGGATCTGATTTCTTCTAGGTTTGAAGAGCTAAAGGAGTCTAAAATAATAATGGAGTTCAACAAACTTAAACACACATGCTCTTATACAGATTATGTGGATAAGTTTGAGGAACTTAAATCATGTATGCTACTTCTAAACAAAGGGGAATTTTCTGAAGAATACTTCATGGCTAGCTTTGTTAGTGGCCTAAGTGAAGACCTGCAAGCAAGTATAATGATATTTAAACCCATTACACTACAAGAGACCATTGATTTGGGGGCATGATCAGATACAGTCCACTGAAGCCCTAACCAGAAGAGTAAAAAAAACTCCTAGGTTCTCCTCATCCCCTGTTATCAATTGTAAAAGGGGGATAATGGTAGCACAAGTACCAAAGACATCAACTCTAAGCCTAATCCTATTCCTACCAAACCTCCTTTCAAGCTACTTACTGCAACAGAAATGGCTAAAATGAATGAGCAAGAGTTGTGCTATAATTGTGACGAACCCTTCTCTATGGGGCACATGTGTAAGCGGAGAAATTTATATGCCATTATGACAAAAGATGAAGAACAAACATACATCTAGAGCATTCATGAAATTCATTATAATGAGGCAGAGATGAAAGAGGTGTAAATTTCCCTTAGTGCCATAATGGGAGAACAATGGATAACTACAATAAGGTTGATTGGGATGGTAGAGCAACAAAAGATCAACATATTAATAGACTCAGGGAGCACCTTGAGTTTCCTTAATGAAACTACAGCTAAAAGTCTGGGGTGTAAGTTGGAACCCACCAAACCCGTAATGGTTAAGGTTGATAATGGGAATAGAATGGCCAGCTCCACAAAGGTGACATGTTTTAAATGGTCAATGCAGCACCACCAGTTTCATTACTCTCATAGGGTGCTTTCAACTGAAGGGTATGACTTAATATTGAGAGAAGATTGGTTGAAGTCCTACACTCCCGTTGAACTAGATTATGACAAGATGACCATTACAATTACTGCAGCAATGAAAATGGTTAAGATTCAAGCACTTACTAGGGAAGGACAATGCCAATTCATTTATGGTCTAGCATTGTATAAGATGGTTTATTATTCTCCAAATACAGTAGATGAGATGTTATGGGTAAAAGTTAAGGAAGAGTATAAAGAGACTGATACTAAGATGGAGCAGCTACTACAAGAATTTGAAGATGTGTTCTCAGACCCGGTGGGGCTACCTCTTAATAGAGGCATTGAACAATACATTAATCTCCAACCTGGAGGGGTGCCTAAGCATCAATATCCCTACAGGGTTTCCCACTCCAAAAAAAATGAGATAGAAAAAATAGTGGATGATCTACTGGCATCTGGAGAAATACAACCCAGTAGGAGCTCTTTTACTTCTCCAATGCTCTTAGTGAAGAAAAAGGACTCCACTTGGAGGATGCGCGTTGATTACAGATACTTGAACAGTCTCACCATCAAGCATGACTACCCCATTCCTATAATTGAGGACTTGTTGGATGAGTTGCATTGAGCTCAATTTTTTTTCTAAGATTGACTTAAGATCCGGGTATTTTCAGATTTTAATGGCCCTTGAACACAGGTACCTGACAACTTTTAGAACCCATAATGGACATTATAAGTTCCTAGTCATGTCATTTGGGTTGTGTAATGCCCCAGCTACCTTTCAATCATTGATGAATCAAGTGTTCATGGAGCAATTAAGGAAGAACGTGCTGGTGTTTTTTGAATCAAGTGTTTACAACAAGTGTTGGGAGGCACATTTGAAGCACTTGAGGAAGGTCATTACCCTTTTAAGAGATAATAAATTGTATGCTAAAAGGAGCACACGTCAATTCGGGCAGACCACAATCTCATATTTGGGGCACATCATATCTCAAGAATGAGTGTCAACAGATCCAAAGAAAATTAAGAGAATGCTTGATTAGCCAATCCCTACTAACCTTAAACAATTACGAGGATTCATGGGATTAACTGGTTGTTACAAAAAAATTATAAAAGGGTATGGGATAATTAGCAGGCCTTTAACTACCCTGCTGAAGAAATGGGCTTTTAATTGGTATAATTCTAACTACCATGTCAGCCTAAAGATGACTTCTTTTGAAGCCCTCTATGGCTATCTACCCCAACGTTCTCCGTAGACCCTTACATGCGCACCACTCAAGCTGAAGTGCGATCTTGGGTAACCAATAGACAACATCTCCGACAAGAACTCAAGATCAACTTACAGCAAGCACAAGAAAGGATGAAGAGATATGCTGATTTGTCAAGATAGGAAAGGGAATTCTAGGTAGGTGACAAGGTCTACCTGAAATTATAACCTTTCTGATAAAACACTGTGTAATTGAGGAAAATTTTAAAACTTTCTGCCAAATATTATGATCCTTATACAATATTGGAGAAGATTAGGAAGGTAGCTTACTGTTTAGCTCTGCTGGAGTCCACACAAATACACCCCGTCTTCCACATCTCCTTGCTCAAGTGTGCCATTAAAGCTTCGGAGACACCCTCTTTGGAACTTCCTCAAGTGGATCAAGAGGGGGAATTCTTGGTTAACCGAACATCTTTGTCTGAGAAAAAAGTTACCATAATTGAGAAAAAGCAAACTACAGAGTTTTTGGTGAATTGGGGGGCTGACGGTTCAGTTGGGAGACAGAACAGTTCCTCCGCCAGAAGTTTCCAACATTTGATCCTTGGGGTCAAGGATCAAAAAATGAAGGGGCAATTGTCATGATTCAGAGGGAATTGGAAAAAATGGGATCTTCGAGCAGCAGTCAATTGTTGTGGCAAAAGAGTGCAAGGATTTTAGACATGTTGAAGCCAAAACACAAGATAGGAGCCATGTGTCAAGCATCTAGTAATTCAAATAAGAGATCTAAGGCATACACGTGTTCAGTGGAAGTCAAGCTTTTGTTTAACCTTATTTTATGTATTTTCAATCAAGTGATTGTTTTCACTACGTAGAAGTATATCACAGGGTTTGTTCTATGGAATTACTGTGGTCCCCACAACTTGTTATTTAGGATTGTGGGTAGCAAAATAAAATGAGAAGAAAAAAAATTACAAGATTTGTCTCTCCTTCTACTTTCTCTCTCTTCCTCCTCCTCTTCCTCCTCAAACCTTCTTATTCTATTTTTTCCTAACTTCTATTCTATCAAGATTAGACATTTATACAGTTAAACAACACAACAAACCCAGGACTACTTCTCTCATATCAGATCTATTAAGTAAAACATTATAGCATGAGCCCATGCGTTAGCAACAAATGAGTGTATTGCGCAAGTCGTTCGATTTCAAAAAAATAAATTAATTCAATTAAATTTCAGGGTTCACTAATTCCATATATATTTCAAAATAAAATGTCCAATTTGGGCTGAAATTTTATTTTGGGACCAAACTGAGATTTTTGATATAGTTGTAGGGCCAACTTGGACTTTTTCCCTTAAATTAACGTTGTTAGTGACGGACGTTAATGAAGTTTAGGGACTAACAGAGGAATTAATGAGATATATTTTAAAAAGTTGAGGAATCAATTTGGGCCAAAATTCTTAAATTTCGGATATAATTGTAGGACCAAATTGGATATTTTCCCAACTATTAATACACTCTTATATAAATACATTAAATAAAATATTTGAATATATTAAATGATGGTAAAATAATAAAAATATTAAATCTTCATTATGTGCTACAAATTTTCATTGAAATAAATAACTTGTCTTGCTTAAAAAGGAAATGTAAAGACAACTTATGTGCTACAAATATTATATTGATTCTCTACATTTTTAATGGGTCAACGCTGTTTGAATCTTGTAATTACATAACTAATTTTCTATTTTACCATTTATTCTGGTCGGTTGACTTCCTAGTTTTTACTGAGATGAAGACCACATTAACTACACTACTAAAAAGTACAAATTATGGCTCATCAAATTATTTGTTACATTTGGTATTACACAATTAAATTTATTAATTTTTATTTAACTATGGCATAAATTTAATTTTACACTATTTAATTAGGTTGATCATATCCAATTAGGGTATATAATTAATTTTTTAATATTAAATTTCATTTTCTAATTAATAATTGATTATTTCGTAAAAATAATTATATGCCCTAATTGAGCAGGATGAACTCTGATTAATAAGTGTGAAATTAAAATAAAGCACAATAAATTGAAATTGAATTGGAAAAAACAAAGAAAATTAATAAATTTAATTGTGTAACATCAAATGTTACACAAAGCGTAGCAGATGATTTCATCCGGAGGCTATAACTATGCATATTTATTTAGTTTTGTACGGATCCTTTTTTCTTTTAATGAACTTTCCATTTTTAAATCATATAATCTTCCTCAACCAGTGAGAAAAAATATAATTCAAAATTCTCATCTGATTACACTTAGCACCAAATTGAGCTAGGTGATGAACTACATTATTTGTCTCCCTATATATATGGAAAATTTAAGAATAAAACCCAATATTTACTAATTTAGAGAGGGGGGGAACTCTGGCTCCAAATGTGCCATTTTCATTTGTTCAATCAAAAGTCGAATAGTTAGAAAAGAATACAGGTAAACCACACAAAAGGAACCAAACCTTCGTGCAAGCACAAACGAGCACCATTCACCAATTGGGTTCCCTCACCATGGCCGCATTGACACACCTTTTCTCCCAACTTAACTCCCATATTCGTCGCATTTTGAAATGCTTGGCATGCCTCATGAGCCTTGGAGAACCCCACTCCATTCTGTAATCTAGCTTTTATTTAATTTCAATCTATATATATCATGGCAGATAAGCTAACATATATATATATATATATATATATATATATATATATATATATATATATATATTAGTAAACAGTGGCGTATACAGAATTTTAAAATTGGGAGTACGATATATAATTATAAAAATACATAAATAAATATTCTTCAATTTTTAAAATCCTATAATTATAAATGTGAAAATAACAAATAAAATATATAGTATTCAAATAAAAACTACAAGTTCAATTATGTCAAATGAGTCTTTATTTTTTTTAAAGCGATCTATGACATCATCATTATAAAATTTTAGAAAAACATCATTCTTAATGAAAAGTGCCCAAACATCATTCTTTATTTTTTTGAAAGCGATTATGACATCATCATTATAAAATTGTAGAAAAGTGCCACTGTCTCTCTTGGAACTTAGTCACCGAAAAATGGAAGGAGGGCAAGGACAACCGCCGGCCGGGTCTTCTTCTCAAGTAATTTTCCAATGCTCACATTTTTTGGCATGTTTTATGAATGTTTATGTTAGTCGATGCTATTATGTTCCTCGATGGTAGTTAGAAACTAGTTGTGAATTCGCATGAAAATTGTAATATGTTTATCGATTCTATTATGTTAGTTAATCGAGGAAACTAACTAGTCGATGATATTCATGTTAAGTAATCGAAGAATGTAATGGTTGGTTGTTTGATATTAATTGATGCTTATTAGAAAGTAATTGTGGACTAATCAATGATATTATGTTAGTTAATCAAGGATTATGTGATGTTAATTAATCGAGGACATTCAAATGTTAATCGAGGACATTGAAATGTTAATCAAGGACAGTTAATTATTTAATCGATGAACACATTAAATCAACCGAGGAACTTTATTAGACTAATCGAGGAACCTTAATTAGTCGAGGATAGTGAAATAATAATCGAGGACATTCAAATGTTAATCGAGGATAGTTAGATATTTAATCGATGAACACATTAAATCAATTGAGGAACTTTATTAGACTATTCGAGGAACCTTAATTAATTGAGGACAGTTAATTATTTAATCGATGAACACATTACATCAATCGAGAAACTTTATTAGACTAATCGATGAACCTTAATTAGTCGAGGTCTCGAGGATAGTGAAATAATAATCGAGGACATTCAAATGTTAATCGAGGACAGTTAGTTATTTAATCGATGAACACATTAAATCAATCGAGGAACTTTATTAGACTAGTCGAGGAACCTTAATTAGTCAAGGTTAATTAATCGATAAATATTTAACTTGATACTAATCGACACTTGATTATAAAAGTATTTATTTTAGGGACTAATTTTGTATTAACAAATTATAGGAAATATTAAAAGTATTTATTTTAATTCTAATTTTGTTTTTACAAATTATAGGAAATATTAAAAGTATTTATTTTAGGGACTAATTTTGTATTAACAAATTATAGGAAATATTAAAAGTATTAAAATTAATTCTAATTTTGTTTTTACAAATTATAGGAAATATTAAAAGTATTTATTTTAGGGACTAATATTGCCCAAATAACTTCCTAGTTTTAAATCTTGTTTTTTTTCCAATTTTAATATTATTTTGTCTAGAAAATTAGAATTAAATAAAGGTAGAATTAAAATAAATACTTTTAATACTATTTAATTCTAATTTTGTTTTAAATCTTGTCAGATTGATTGGATCAGACAGCCGCTACAGCAGGCGAGGCCTTCGGTCGTAGTGTACGCTATACTTGGGGTACTGGACACGATCAGAGCCACACTACACGCGATAGGTGGTGATGCAGCCCTGGAGTCGTTCAGATCCGGATGTTTCGGTCATTTCCTGGACTATAGGGCTGGTGTGGTCCAGAAGAAGACGATTCACGGTTTGATGAGCCGTGAGGTGCGCGTGTCGGATCGTGCACTGGAGGGACGGGAGACATGGTTTCAGATTCATCACTCCCAGCTGCGCTTTGGTCCGACTGAGTACAGCCTGGTGTCAGGTTTACGGTTCGGCAGCACGAGGATCGATCCGAATGCCGAGAAGCATGTTGTTCCGCAGAGATCCGTCTTCTATCGCCTATTTGAAGGGAAGCGCACGACCGTGAAGGATTTGGAGGATCGGTTCGAGGCGTAGGTGATGGCCAGAGATGCTCCGAATTACGTGAAGGTTGCGAACATATTGTTCGTATACCGAATGATCTTCTGCCTGGATCAGATGCGAGTCGTGGATCCATGGGTGTGGGTACTAGTGGAGGATGCGGATAGGTAGAATTCATTCCAGATGCTGATGCACTTCATCAACATCGTTCCCTGTAGGCGAGAGGCTATAGGCGGGAAAGGCCAAGGCACATATCATTTCTATGGGCCGATCTGGGCACTCTAGGTATTTAGTTTTAATTTTGTTGTTCTAAATTAGTGATGCACAATGAAATCAAGTCAGAATGTAACCAATGAGTTCATATATTTTGTAGATATGGGCTTGTGAGGTGATACCAGACTTGGCTCGCGAGATTGGAGTGCATACTGGACAGCTCACTATTCCTCGAGCTTTGAGATGGACACCCGGAGCACACACCACTGACCCAAGGACCTTATTGCAGGGATCGGTGCGTTTTTTGTTTTCTTTCATAATTTAGAATATGAAATTTATAATTTTAATGATATTATTAATTTCATACAGTTACGGGTGGTGTCGTTTGTACCATCTCCCGAGGAGATGGCGACTCCATATTTCAGGAGCATGCAGCTTCAGGCCGGTGCTCAGAGTGTGCGATTTGTTCCCCCTCGATCGACGAACAAGAAGAAGCTGATTGCAAATGCAGCATCTTGCTATTCCAGTTCAGCAGTGGATGCTGTGGGGCCATTAGCCCGAGGCACTAGAGCGGCCCGAACACCACAGAAGGTTCGACAGGGGATCAGTCGACCTTCGAGCCAGGCATTGAGGGACGAGCCAGATCCAGATTACATACCTGGTCTCCGGCCCCCCGCTGAGGAGGCAGCAAAGCACACAGCAGATTCGATTCATCGAGAGAGCCCTCTTCAAGCATGGGGAAAAAAGCGCTCGAGGAGGGATCGATCTCGGAGCACTGGGGAGCCCTCAGAGAGTTTCCTGTAGAGGGTTGTGGATGCTGTGATGCCCCGTGTCAAGAAGCTTGTGGACCGGACTATTGCGCCCCGTATCTAGGAGTATATCGACCGGGCTATTGATCAGGCATTAGCTGGTCTGAGTAGCCGCGCATGTAGGTCACCCACGCCTGAAATAAGCCACCACAGTCCGGAGCCGAGTGACCATAGTACATCTCATCGGGCGCCCACCCCACGTCCTCAGAGTGCTCGTCAAGCTCCACAGCAGGAGGGTCCTAGCACTAGCCCGGCTCCAAAACCTTCCAATTGTCTTGAAATCACGTACACGACCATCTCAGTAGTCTGCTCGTGAAGCAAATTGAGCAAATCTCCATCATCTTGCAAAGATGCTTTGATCCGTCTGCCAGTATTGATGCTGGTGAGGTAAAATAATTCATACTCCATCCTGTTCGGGTCAGTCCGCAACAACTTGTGAACCTCCCTCACCAGTGAGCTAAAACACAGCTTATCGGATGACATCGTTACGAGTTGCTCATCCCCATCTACATATTTTGATCTCTCCCATCGTCCACTGTGTCGTACAATAATGCGACGTCTAACCATCTGCAATTTATAAACAATGTTACATGATTAAACCCTAAACCGTATTAAACACTAAACCCTATTCCCCATTAAACCCTAAACCCTAAAACCTAAAATCTATTAAACCCTAGAAGAAGTCACGATTAATACATTTAAAATTTAGCCACGATTAAATATAAAATTAGACACGATTTAAATCCAAATTTCAAACTCGCATTTTTATAAAGAAAATTCAAATACAAATAATCAAAAGAATAATAAAATAGCATCGATTAATTATAATTTCATGCCTCGATTAAGTTAAAATAGCATCGATTAATTAAATTAATTCAAATAGCCAGGATTATTGATAAAAGAGGCCTCCATTAATTTAATACTAATCGAGGCAAGCCTCGATTAATTTCAAAAAATAACTAATCGAGGATGGCCTCGATTAATTTAAAAAAATAACTAATCGAGGCTTGTTTACAATATTCCTCGATTAAGTTTAATTATCCTCGAATAAGTTTAAATATTCCTCCCTTGATTAAGTTTAATTTTCCTCGATTATTTTGAAATTGACCTCGATTATTTTCAAATGCCACAATTCACATAATACAAGCCTCGATTAATTTAAAATATTCCTCGATTAAGTTTAATCCTCTCTCGATTAAGTTTAAATATTCCTCCATCGATTAAGTTTAATTATCTTCGATTTTTTTGAAATTGACCTCGATTATTTTCAAATGTTACGATTCACGTAATATAAGCCTCGATTAACATAATATTTAGCCTTTAAAGTCTACTATTAATGTAATTAAAGGCTACGACATGTAAAACTCTCATCTCGCCTATTCTCTAACAACACACATGCAATATAATCAAAATAACAAATAATTTACAAAAGAATTTCACGAAAATGGAGAGTTTTGAACTGACCTTTCAAATGATGGAGACGAAACACTGCTTTGCTTTCTTCTTGATGAATAAAACTTTTGCACCCTTGCTCCAAAGGAAAAAAATTCTACTCTTGCTAAAAAAAAGGATTTCTGTAAATTTTACGATAGGTATTGTGAATATGTGAATATGCTCGAGTGTTGCTGTCTATTTATTCAAAAAATTTACCTACCACAGTACACAGTAATAAAACCATAATAAAAACATCTAAATTCGGTCAGTAACTTCCCTTCTTTTTATTTAATGAAGCCCCAACTTTTTATTTAATGAAGCTAGTAACTTCCCTTCTTTTTATTTAATGAATATGAGTAACTACCTCACTTACACAAGAAATAAATGTATTCAATGAAAGGTGGATCATAAAGAAGCCACACAATTAATCGAGGTCGCCTCATTTGATAATCGAGGCCACCATTTATCGATTAATAATTCCATCGCCTTATTTGGGTAGAAAAATAGGTTCATCTATTAATAATTAATTGACAGGTTACATTTTTTACATTTGATTCATGTGATGTAACTTTCGAATATCCAAAGCCAACATGTATTATGATAGTTATTTAAATCCTTATATTCTTATTATAAAGAAAACCTATTTTCCTTAAACATATTCGATGCTATTAATCATAATTGAGGCCACTTTCAGGCCACTTTCATTTAATCGATGCCACTTTCATTGAACTTAATCGATGCTAACAATCATAATCGAGGACGCTATGTATATTAATCGAGGCTCCTTCATTTCATAATTAATCGATGTCTTGTATAATTTAATCGAGGCTTATTAATCATAATCGAGGCTCCTTCATTTCATAATTAATTGAGGCCTTATATAATTTAATCGGGGCTTATTAATCATAATCGAGGCTCCTTCATTTCATAATTAATCGAGGCCTTGTTTAATTTAATCGAGGCTCCTTCCTTTCATAATTAATCGAGGCCTTCTTTAATTTAATCGAGGCTTATTAATCATAATCAAGGCTCCTTCATTTCATAATTAATCGAGGCCTTCTTTAATTTAATCGAGGCTTGGTTCATTCAATCGTGGATTTAAAATTAGGGTTTCAGTTTTAGGGTTGTGTATTGATTGATAATGTCCTGACAAAAGTACACTGAGCCAATGATTGGGTGTGAGGACCAAGTCTATTATAGTACAAATTGCCTAACAAACTACTTGTTTTTAAAAGTTGTTGTTTTTTCCCAAAAACTATTTACTTTTGTTTACTTTTATCTATTTAGACAAAGACAAATTTAAATAGCATGCATGTTCCTATATTTATATGTACGAAATTTACAGATGAGTAAAATAGACTAATTAGTGATTGGTTGGTTCATTTTTTTTAAGTGAGACTCATTGCCTATCTTTTACTTAACATTATATTTTCACATGTAACTCCATCCACCATTTTCTTCTCTCTTAATATGAAATACACACACACACACACACACACACACACACATATATATATATATGTATATATAACTAGTAAAAAAGATTAATTTTGGGGGTAAAACTAATGCATAGCTCCGCCGCTATTAGTAAATCAATATTTGAATATATAATTAACTAGCATATCATCCGTGAGTTTCACGGCTATTAAATATTGTATTTCATTATCATGATATATATAATATAAGTTATTGATTATAAATACGAAAAATAATTATATTGATAAAAAATATTTATTGAAAATTAATTAGATTAAATTAAATTTTGATTCCAAATTGTATATAGATAAATAAAGATATACGCTACTAATAAAATAAATTCAAATAATTTATTGCACATGACTGTACATGGAGTGTTATTATATTTTATCACATATTAAAATTTTTATACTACTACATCTTTTGGCCGTGGAAATATCAACATAAAGTTGACTATAACTGGGAATAAATTTCTTTATAAAAAGTCTCAATTGAGATAGTGATAAATAAACATATTGCATAGTCGATAATTTAGAAAAGATATACAAATAAAACTAATTATGAATATAATAAATCGTCAATAAGAAAAAGAAATAATGAAATTAATGTGTAAAAAAATGATCATCTTCCATGCATTTCCAATTATGTGGACCACTTGGTGGTAATCATGCATCTTGGTACGTGAGAACTTCATTTATGGAAGGTTGTTTAGTTTTACATCGGTAAAAATATGATAGATAACACTGAAAATTCCATATAAATATCAAGGAACACAGAGGAAAAATTTCAAAACACACACAACTTATTAAAAGCACCACAAAAAAAATGTTGGTGTGGCAATCCTGACTAATTAAATAATAAGAATCTCAATCAATTGTCTTAGTAAGAAACAAACTTTTACAAAAATTTTGTGTTTCATATTCACTCAAATAATAATAATAATAATAATAATAATAACAATAATAATAATAATAATAATAATAATAATTAAACATGAACTAAATCAACTTACATTAGTTATTTGTTTTCTTTCACTAATTCAACCAGTGTGTGTATATATATATATATATTGCACCATTGGAATGCGGATATAGCTTTTAAGGTCGTAGCTAGTCAACATCGCAACAACGTTCTTTATTCTTATTCCATTGATCTTAGTCATATTTTAACCATCAGTAAGATCAAATCAGATATATTAATAAAATTAAGAGAGATCAAAAAATTATTAATCCAAATAATATGAATTCCCACCAAAATAAATCATGAGAAGTCTTAAATAGAGAAAAATCTAATAATTCAAGTGAGCTTACCAACAATTAATGAATTACTTTTTTTTTACTAAACAATTTATTGATTACTAATTAAACACACGATTTGTGTCCTCAACATTCAAATGTTGGAAACACCTAAGTAACATTTTCAGAATTCACTTAACATATTTATATAAGAGAGTTTTCAAAGTTCACTCAACATATAATTATATATTATCCGAATTTGAATTGTAATATAAATAAAATTTGGATATATATATATATATATATGAAGTAGGAATTGAATTGGGTTTTGTAATATTCGACTTCTAGAGTTCTAGGTGGTAATTGAAATTAAATGAGAGAAAATGTTATAACATTAATATGATTAAATTTATAACTAATTAAAAAAAATCAAGAAATGAAATGCACAATAAAAATATTTTGTTTGAAAAATAAATTGACAATGCAGTCATGATAAACATTTATCATGACTTAGCTTGCAACAAAAGCAATCATCTTCTTAAAAATTTATTTTTCCAAAATTTCAATGAAAAATATAATTTAAAGCAAATAAAATCAAACTTAAAATAAGATTGAAAATAAATATATTCTTATGATTGATTTTGTTTGGTTTTACAAATAAATGCACTTTTTTTGAATTACTACACATTGCATGCATGATGAGACACATAAAATTAATTTTAATTACAAATGTATACTATCAAGGGTTAAAACTATTATTTATATATGCAAAGAGTTTTTTTTAAAGAATATGCAAATAATTACTACTGAACTAAAATTTTAAAAAAAAAAATTAAGAATGGCTGAATATAAAAAAATAATAATTACAAAGTCTATTTTACACAAAAATAATACTCAATTGTAAATTGAAATTTTATTTAATTACACCGATTTTTTGGTCCAAATTAAATTAAATTTTAAATACATGCATGTATACCAAAAATTGGTTAATATATTCGCAACCTCATTATTTACAACCCCAAAATCATTTAAAAAATGAATTAGTTTTATTTTATTACTTTTTCTACAACGATACAACTCGATTTCAACTTAACCAAAATCAATAAAGCTTTATAGTACACACAACACCCAACATCCGATAATTTCTTCATCGTTTATTTTCTTCCCCATCTTCTTGGACATTTCTTGTTGTTGGAGAGAGAATAACGGCTGACGGGACAAAAAAGTTATGGATATTTACCTGTAATAATCAAAAAAATAGTACTACAACATTGCAGATCAAGACCAAAAAAAGATGCAAAAAGAAATATAAAAGTGATTGATTCTAACATTCAACAATACATAATCGAGTCGAAGAAATGATGATTGCTCCTCTTGAACATATTCGGCTTCCTAGCCAAAATATGCATTGGAGATTATGATGGTAATTCTCTTCATTCTAAAAATACTTACACCTTGTTTTTTTTTTTTCATTATGTGACTAATAAATTGCTTACAAACATAGGAGGAAGTCAAACAACAGCTTGAAAGCTTTTAAATGTTACACGGGTGATAAAAAGTGTGAATATGCATACAATGAAGAACATCCATCGGTTGAATATATAACACCATTTGTTTTACACTTTTCGGCTAAATCAGTGCATTGTATAATCAATGAAAAATAAATAAATAAATATATAGCTGGATTGATTCTACAATTAAATGATTGATATTATTACCTTAATTAATTATATATTCTATTATAAATAAATCGGGCTTGTTATTATATAAGTATATAGACATATATATATATATATTGAATAACTTATATCTAGAATAATATATGTTATGTGTATATACATTATATCATATGTAAACATTGTAGGATAGATTTATTATTACGTTTCTATATATAAAACAACTATATACATTATATCTAATTAATACTATGACATCATTATGGATATTATATGTTTTATAGATAGCATAAATATAGAAATTGAATATAACTCGTATATTGATTAATGTAATTATAGGATACCATATCTTATGTAGATATGTATAATATTATGGACAATATATTAACACTATTTACGGATAGAATATAACTTATGTAATTATATGATTAATATTATACTATTTTTTTGGATAGAATTTATAGTAGTGAATTTGATATATTAATTAATATAACTAAATTTTTAATTAAATGTTATATATATCTTTTTCTGGAGAAATAATTTAGGTGGAAAAATTTGATAGTTTCTATTTATACAGATTATCTTACTTTTAGATGTATGTAATATACATTAATCACAGGTTTGGATCAACTAAGCATAATCTGTCCTTTTTCTTTTAAATAAAAAATGAAATATTTTGAAAATTTGAGGTTGACATAAATCCTAATTTACTTGACGTTTTCAGACTCATGTTGACCATGAAACCATTCAGGGTTTGACCCTTTTCGAAATAATTGTCACCGTACTTCAATATTCTATTAATACAATGTGATTTTATAGAAAAAAAATCTTAAAATATAATTTATTTGATTATACTTATATATTTATTATTATTATTTAATTATTTCTCATACGTTTGCTTGGGGGCCCACCAACTGTCAAGACAAACCCATTTTATCTATATATTATCATAACTATGCACCTATCTCATACGAGTTAATCCAAATATCATTCTTTTCTAAAAATATATAATCCATTCATTCTTGCTTAAAATTTTCACCAGGATTTAAAAAATGATTGGATAAAATAATTAATAATCAAACTTCTTAATATATTCATAGTTATTTTTCTTTGACAATAAATTATTATTTAATATAAACAAATGATATATTTACATGAGTATGATATATTATTAAATGAACTAAATAAATATTGCTTAACATAGAAGTCGGTCTATATATTTGGGAAATTTAAAAAAATGAAAATAAATTTATACAAATGAAACGAAGATAGTATAACTTAGTAGGATAGTCTATATCGTCTTACGTGTAAATATATACTAAATGATCTCACATTTAAACCTTAATTTTGATTAATATATATGTGTATGTATATTTAGATATTCATATAATTATATGAGAAATACAAAATAAATTTAAGTAAGATACAGTGATATAAATTTAAACCTCTGAGATAACTTGTTAATAATTACTCCCCCGTCCCAATTATATAGGCCCTATTATTATTTTAAGGTGTCTTAATTATAGTCTCAATACTATGAATAGTATTAATTTTCATAATAATGTACAAATATACTCTTGTTAGTTATTGAAAATTAAAAATTAACCACTTAATTTTTTAAAGTCGTTAATTTTAAATAAAGATAATATTGAAAATTAAATTTTTCATATTTTATTTTCATAAATATTTTTAATTTAGGTCCGAGGAGAAACTGAAATGTATAATTGGGAGGGATGGAGCAGTGCACTCCAAAATGGGAATTGATGATTTAAGCAAGTAAAGGGGTGACGGTTGGCGTGATTAGGTCGAGCAACTTGCCGGTATGAATACGATTAAAAAGTCAAAGGAGGTGCAATACTAGTCAAAAACACACACATACGCATGTTTGTGTGTGTGTGTCTACGCATTTATTGATGTATGCAAATATGTTCCAGTTGAAGAGGGACCAGACCCCCGAGGCCACCATTATTATCCTTCTCTCCCAACCTCTTCTTCCACCTCCCTCTTCAATTTTTCACTTTTAGTCAACTCTCTCTCTCTCTCTCTCTCTCTCTCTCTCTCGGAAATTTAGGCCGAGTAACCAAGAACGCCGAAAACAGATAAGCTCACGTCTGTTTCTTGATGACACTGTTGTTTAGTGCTCAAAGATTTCAACTTTAGAGGTGGGATGCTTCTCTCTCTACATATATATAATATATCTGCAGAAAACACATAAAACCCCACGATTGTGCGGGGATGTTGCTGTTGTTTATTTGATTATTGCGTGTTGTTGGAAGGAGTTGGTGGATGGGTGGGTGGGTGCGTGCTAAATTTTCAGAAAGGGCGATAGCATTTTTCTCGCCTTTCAAGATTTCGAAATAAAAAATCTAAGTAAATGTATAATATGCTGTTACTTGTTTCTCTCGTCTTCTCTTTTCAGCTTGCGTTCACACCTTTATTGGATCTGATCACTTTAATTCTTCAGTTGCTTATACCTTTCTTTGTGCTCTGCAGAATTTGTTGAGACCAAAATCTTGATAGGCTTTGTTTTCTCTTTCGAAGCTATGGGGATTTGTTTGAGTGCTAGAATCAAAGCTGAAAGCCCAGCTCATACTGGTAAATAATTAATTACCATCATTTACTTCTTTTTTCTGCTGCATGATTTTTCCAGAAAATATTTTTGTGTGTGTGTTTCTCTGACTGGAGTACTTATACCGTGAAATTGATGTCTTTATCTTCTTAGGATCATTCTGCTTCTGATTCTTCTGTTTCTTTGCAAAGTGATGTGGTTTTAGATTCTTGTTCAGTCATGTTTTATCAGTAGTGGTTTTTTTTTTTTTAAGAAGGGAGGCACATGAATTTAGTATGAATTTTAGCAATATTTTCCCCAGTTTATCGGTTCTTCTTCCCTCAAAATCTATACGATAAAAGATTATTAGAGAGGTACACCCCAAAACATAGTAATGTTATTCGTGGATTGATCATATATATACCATGGCTAAACTACTAAAACTGTTGATTTATTCCTCAATTCAGGTATAAACTCGCAATATGTTAGCTCGGACGCGAATAGTATGAGCACTGATTGTAGCAAGATCTCATCAACTTCGGTTCCGCCTACTCCTCGGACTGAGGGTGAGATCTTGCAATCTCCTAACCTGAAGAGCTTCAGCTTTTCTGATGTCAAGGTGGCTACCCGAAACTTCCGACCAGACAGTGTGCTGGGAGGAGGTGGATTTGGCTCAGTCTTTAAAGGTTGGATTGATGAGAATTCTTATACTGCTGCAAAACCTGGGACAGGCATGGTTATTGCAGTAAAGAAACTTCACCAAGAAAGTTTTCAGGGCCATAGGGAGTGGTTGGTGAGTTTTGTATCTTGCAATGAATGTGTGCCTTTATTAATATCCGAACACTGGCTATGGAGTCCTAAGAGACATGATTAAGTAGGCAGAATATTAAGGCTGTCCATAGTAGTTTCTTTTCATTTTGACTAATTTTCTATGGTTTTTATTTATAATGTGCTGAATTCATGGTGTTGTAGGCAGAAGTGAACTATTTGGGCCAGTTTTATCATCCCAATCTTGTGAGACTTATAGGCTATTGCTTGGAGGATGATTATAGACTTCTGATTTATGAATTCATGCCTCGTGGGAGCTTAGAGAACCATCTCTTTCGAAGTGAGTCTTAGCATCTTCGCCTGTACTAAGGTGTAAATTGAAACTCTGATACGTAGTGAAGTTCTTAAAATGGTCTTCTTTGTTGCAGGGGGTTCATACTTCCAACCACTTTCTTGGAATCTTCGCCTTAAGGTTGCTCTTGGAGCTGCAAAGGGGCTTGCTTTTCTTCATAGTTCTGAAGCTAAAGTCATTTATAGGGATTTCAAAACTTCTAATATACTGCTTGACGCGGTAAGCTCCTCATTTTTAACCGACATCTTGCATTTTGGCATTTGCAGTAATGACAATAAACTTTATGCAATGCCTGAGGTAGAAACTGTAAATATGTTGCCCATCCAATATCAATCTCTCTGCTAGTTTATTTTTCAAAATTGGAAATTGTGATTTGTCAGAGCTACAATGCAAAACTCTCTGATTTTGGACTGGCCAAGGATGGGCCAACCGGTGATAAAAGTCATGTGTCCACAAGAGTCATGGGAACCTATGGATATGCAGCTCCAGAATATCTGGCTACTGGTATGATTCTTGAATCGTCAATTGCTCTTTTAGTACTGTCACAACTTATTTTTTGCAATTTTATCCTTTGACAACTTGAAAGATAAGCAAAACAACACATGATTTGATGTTCAAGGGGATGTTATTTCTACTTGTGCAAAAATCACACATTTCCCCCTTCTCTTTGAATCAACTTCTTTCTCCTCATGATGTGATGGCTTATTGACTGAATTGCATTGATTGCCACTGTATTATGTGGGATTAGGCCATTTGACTACAAAGAGCGATGTGTACAGCTATGGAGTCGTGCTCCTTGAATTGTTATCAGGGAGGAGAGCTATTGACAAGAACAGACCATCTGGTGAGCACAAGCTTGTAGAGTGGTCCAGACCCTTCCTAGCCAACAAGCGCAAAGTGTTCCGTGTTATGGACAACCGCCTTGAAGGGCAGTACTCGATGGATGTGGCTCAAAAAGTCGCTAACCTTGCTCTGCGATGCATATCATTGGAGCCTAAGTTGAGGCCTAAAATGGAAGATGCAGTGAAAGAACTCGAACAACTGCATGATTCCAACAGTGCAGACAACAACAATCACAACAAAACCCGCAGTGGATCAAGACAACGCAGACGAAGTGCTGGTGATGCTGTGAATAAAGTCGTGCATGCTGCTTATCCAAGGCCTTCAGCTTCTCCTCTTCATTCCAAATAGATCATCAAAGATGTCCGCAACACAACTAATTTTCTCACTCTACAAAAGTACAGCTCAGATGGTTGAGTAGATATTTCAGGAACGAACACATCGACCAGTCTGTATAGTAGTTTTTGCTAGTGAAAGCAGATTTCTTGTGACAGTTTTAAATATTATCATGCAACACAACGATTATCACAAGATGAATATAATTGCTTTTTCTCAAGTATGTTATGGCTACAAGTTGCTGGCCGGGTGAACTTTTTCCTTTTTCTTTTGCTCATTCAGTCATTTTCTGAAGTAAAGTGGAGCAATTAATTAAAGTGTGTGTATTTTTAATTCTGATATTGACGGCAGGGGATAGCTGGTGATCAGTGATCTCCATTCTCCACTTGACAGAAGGTTGAGGAAAGTGGAAAGGTGGGAATTGGAATAAATTATAGCTGGATGCATCTAAAGTTCTTGAAGAGAGAGAGAGAGAGAGAGAGAGAGAGAGAGAGATGAAAGTTCATGGTACATGGGGTGGAGTGGCTGTCTTTGTTATTATCCCTACTATTCAAATTCAATTCAACCACCCCATGCTCTCTTACAAGAATCTTATCGACTCTGTGGCTTTAATAGAGATACTTGAATAAAACTAAAAAAAATAAAGATATTTGAATATCCATTTGTTGCTTGGCCCTTTTGACGTCCATTTAAAACAACGATTAATGGTCGATTTTCCAACTTGTTTGTGCAAGGACAAGACACGTCATGGCCATGTACAACGACTTCCATAAAGATTTAAGACGCTTTTAAATTGACTCAAGAATTCGTGAATTAAGTTTGGAGGATCGGACCAAGTTTGTTGGTTTGAATTAGTTTGATTTATTTATCTTAGCATGTGTTAAATTTTTGCTGTCTTGTATCTTGTAGCAACAACAGTTCGATCACACAAGATGTAAATATTTATGATGTTTATCCATAATCCATTACACATAACATCCATCAATAATAGTTAAATATAGAAATGGAATAAAACAAATAAGGTTGGCAATGGCAAAGGAAGGGTAGATAGCGTATTACACCATTTGTTCTTGCAAAATTCCTACTTTTACCGGGAAAAGAAAAGGAACAAATGTCACTTAAATATACTTGACATTTGGATAAAATAGCCACTTTAATTCACTAAACATAAAAAAAAAAAAACATTTTAATTTACAAAGTTAACATTTTGTTTTAAAAAAATTGCGTATAAAATAAAAATATGTTACATAAAAAAATTTAAGGAATTAATTTCACATGACACCACTAGAAACACAGAAAAAATATTAAATATCTTCATCTTGAGCATCTCGGACTTTGCAGTATGATATGTTTACACTATTTTCATTTTTTAATTATAGTTTTTTGGATAACGTTCTTATAACTTCATGCATGTCCATTATCTAGTAGGAGTTTATTAGGTAATCATTACATGAGATGATCGTAAGCCATGAATGTGAAATTAAAGTACCTACGCTTTTTAATTTTAAATAATCATGGACAAATCACGAAACAAATTGAAAAGCAGTTGAAAGAGGTAGGGTGGAAAATATAAATCTGATTAGATGCTCCATTCCAATAAAATTATTGATTTCCAAGATGCATTAGGAATCAACCATCCTTAGATACGTTACAAATATATTTGAAAAGGTAATGTAGAAATGAAAGCGCAAATGGTGCGAATGCTTATTAACAACAATTTTTAATTGATGTATAATGTAAATATTTATCCTGCTCTATTCGTTTCTACTAGTGTACACTACAAACATTGGGCGAGCTTTTCTCGACCACATTCAGTCATTCACTAACAATTTTTTCTGTTTCTAGAATCGATTCAGAACTAATCAGTACAGTATGTCTAATACCTACCTTTTTTGCATCATGCACAAAAAGATGCAGTTAATCATAAGCAGGGGCAGAGCTAAAAAAATCAAAGAATCAGAATCAAGATATCAGGTCAGCACTCAGCAGCCACTACTAAAAACAACAATCACCTTGCGGATGATGATCTTGAATCCTCAGTCTTGTTCACTTTGCACATGCAATCTGGACATGGAAATGAATATATCGAGTCATTCGGTCTCTTCATCTCCATACCTTTTGAATCACTATGACCTCGGATATTCAGCATTTGACGCTTGAAGTTTTTCCACCTGCCAAGAGAAATATTAAGTTATCTTGGACATGGTTGAAAGAAAAACAAAATAAATCAATTAAAACCATTAAGCAGACAAAATGGGGAAACACTATAAGCAGCTCAGCGATAACTGTTGAATAAATTTCCTGGTAACTGCATAACCTGCACCATCACTCTACATGTTTGCAAACAATTGAACACCAAGTAATAAAGAAAAATGCATTACCCATTATTTAGATTATCAAATAATAATGCTAACTTCCTCTTGTCGGGCCTAATTGTCCTGGAATGACCACCATACAAATATCTTCTGTGCCCCAAAAGAAATTGAAGGAAATTTCCACCTTGAGTTGTTACAAAGACTTCACTGTGAAGACAAACAGTGTAGTCTATAGCAGCCATCCTGGATGAGTAGTTCTGGAAATAAGTAACTTAGTCAAAACATATAGCAGCATGAGAACACGCCAACAGATCAGAAGAAAGAGATCACAAAGATGGATAGTTCTTTATTCACACCTGAAACGGAGCTAGTTCCTCAGCAGATGCCAGCATCTCTTTTGTTTGTAGTAACGGAAACATTTCCAATAGTGGGGCCATATACCTATCAGAGTCATATATCTTTCCAGATGCCAAATAGATTGATGTACTTTTGTCGAAGCCCATTCCTCTGAGCATCAAACCTACCTGATCAATAAAACATCACTAGGAGATAAAAGTATAGGGTGTTAAAAGATTATGCAACAACTTTTTTACTCAGAAATGCAAAAACAAGTTCCCTAAACCAAAATAATCATAGGAACTTCTTAGAACCTAGAAGATGAATCAAATTTAATCTCTACAGTTCTCTTCAAGATTCCCAACTGCACATCAGTTACAATACATGTCACAAAACCACAGCATTACCCAGCAGCCTATTTATTAATCCCATGAAGTTCAATAGCGAATGAGCCTTTTGCTCATAGAATTGCCACACTGGCCTATGCTTCTGGGCTATTTAGCCTTTACAATAAAGCATATAGTGTTTGAACATGTTCATCACGAGAGCCCAGAGTGTGCGTGTGGGTGTGCACGAGAGGAGAGATTATTGGTTTCTATAAATGATTGAAACATATTCAAGAACATAGAAAGGGGTGATGAGTCTTCAACAAACTCACACAAACAAAAATGACAAAAAAAGTGAAAATTCAGAATATGCACATATATGCAATATAGTACCTCCAAAGGTGTTAATGGACATTTCCCATTTAATCTGATGGCTCCAGGACGAATGACTTTGCCACGTTTAGTAAATTTTCCCTTCCAACCAATTTCTCTAGCAGCATCCATGTCTAGCTTTTCTCTGTCCCCACCGTCATATACACAACAAGAAAATGCAACCATATCCTACAGAAGAGGATGATCAGTGATGAAATCTTTCTTCCACCATTTCAGCCCTTCAGGTAAAATAAAAATCACATCCAATCCAAACTGACCTCCTCAAAGCGAAGATGAACAGATATATATTTGCCACTATTATTTGCACTGAGTTTTTTCATCCTTCCAACCAAAGTTTCACTTAAACTTGATATTGGGTTTGAAAACCTTAGAGCTTGATAATTTGCCAAGCATCTAAGTCGTTGTACAGCTGGCGGAGCATCAAATGACAACCGATTTGCAAAAGGAGAAATCCTTATGATCCTGAGGTGGTCAATTACGAAAGTTACTGATTTGAAATTGAAGAATAAAATAGAAATATTTGAAATGAAAAAAGTAATAAGTGCAGAATGGAAAAGATGATTTCTATTGAATATCTACTTCTAATAAAGAAGTCAATTTAGAAGAGAGAAGATAAAGGCATCTGACTAGAATAATCTATGACCTTATGAAAATGAAATTCAAGACACAGTTAGACTTAGAACAATAGAAGCTGCAATAGTAGACTCATCCTTGGTATCCATTCCCATGCATAAAATTAAATACCACAACTTTGCATGCATCTTAAATGGGTTTTGGTCATGCAATGCACCAGACGATCTCAAGAAAGAACAAATAAAATAGACAAGGAACTGTTCCACAATGAAAATAAAGAGAAAAGAAATAAATCAGTAGTTGAGCAATAAGCCTAACCAAGAATAACAAAAAACTAGCGATTTTTTTTGTATTCTAGCCAATACTTTGCCAACTTAATCATAATTTGACCTATTGAATGAAACTGAGGCCAATTTGAGATCCCAGTCAATATTAGATAAATGTATACATTATGTGGCAACCATGTAGACATGTCTCAATTACACATTATCCAAAGCAATGAACACAAGAAACAGGAATACTCACTTTTCTTCAAGTAGCTTTGGAAGAACTGTATCAGTATAATATTTGATAGATGACCAGGCTTTTATCCTGAAGTTGTACACATTGCTCATGTTATTGTCAAACCGCTCCATTATGTAACCCGGAATCGTTCTAACTACCCGAACATCATTTTCAAGGGTTTTTACGAAGAATTCTTCATCATATATTTCGCCAAATTTGCTGGACACAGAACAGCAATATTAGACATTCATTATATGGAATTAAAAAATATGTCATCTGTGTGTTGAAAAACGCAGCAAGCATTTAAACAATGGCAAATATACAATGGTGATTCATTACAAATATGAACAGGATACAACACCATACCACTCAGAAAAAAATAAAGTTTTCTATCAAAATTATGAGCATACATTATCAAAAGTTCAATATAAGGCACCATGCACATAGGCCATTAGGCCCATTACACTTCCCAGACTCGTCGTAGCTGCAATTTTTTCTGATTTTTATGCTGTGGAAGTGTTTAAAACACTCAATGTTATAAAAGGAACTTTTATTTTTATAAAAAGAAAATTATATAGCCATATAGGACCTCACATAAAAGAAAAATGCCACTTGAATCCTAGGTGGAGAAATAATCCACCCATATTTCCTGACCTACAATAAGTAATACCTTTATGCATGTTACTTTGAGAAGGCTTACCCTCTCATATGCTTAAACCACAAAGAAACATTTTTTTTTTATCTTTGCATCAATACGATAGAAACATAAGAATTTTTTTTGATTGACTAATGAGCCATGTACGGTTGAGAACAGTGTAACTCACCTCGGATCTCTCCAGATACTGTGATAATGGAAGTTTGGAATCACAAGAGTTGCGTTAAGGTAACCAGCCACAGCGACAGCATTGCATATCTGGAAGCACCAAGACAATGATAGGAAGTGCTGCTGAGCCCACAGTACAAAGAATTTTTTTTTCACACATTGTAAACACGGAACAGAAATAAAAAGTACCGATGTTCTCTGTTGATTCAGACCACCATTGGCCTCAACAAACATATATCCATTTGACTCAGGGAAGCCTACAATAGCCAAAGATTTATTGAAGAACTTCATATATTTTCAGCTGAACCTCAACCATGAGGAAGATAAGCAAACAATCATGGTAATGCAAATGTGGAAAGCTAGAAGAGTCAGGGGGACACGTGAATGCAGGATAAAAGAAGCTATGCTAACCAAATTAATGCCGAGTAACAGAACAAATCGTACTGTTCACTGATCCTCATACACATTCAGGCACTTTATGGGTGACATGCAGTTGAGTATAAATGGAGCTGTGGGCCATGACATTAACTATAGATAAAATACATAAAGTGGTGATACAGATGGATGATATATTAGTGTTGTCATATTCATAAACCTGATTGGTTAAATTAGCAGTAAAGTAGTTATTTGGACCACTAATAGCAATGGCAATTATGGCCAAACAAACAATGTTATTTTTACTTCTGTACCCATTAGTTTCCCTATAGATATCAACATCATCCATCTGGATTCCATACTTAAGATAGATGGTGCTTCAATCCAATAAGTAGTAGGCATAAGTATACCGCGGCCCTTTTACACGCCAAGCACTCAACATAGAGAAAGTGATACCAGAATTTAGATTTCATAATATGATGGCAATACCAAATATTTAAAAACCAACCAAAGGGCACAAGGTATATCAGGAGCAGCAATAGACTGCTTTTTTTTTTTTTCTTATGAAGATAAACAAGTTCCATGATTTTATTCTTGCATATTATCATTTCAGATATGGAAAACAGTCAGATACTAAGCATGCCCCATAAGAAGGGTACTACTGAGCCTTCCTACTAATTATCAGTCCACTCATGTTTCCTATTTCCTACGAATATTAGGAGCAGAATCAATAGATGAATCTGAGGCAATGTTCAATGCAAACATAAAAAACTATTGCTTAATTGAACTAGATAGAATATGAACATTAGAAGTCTCCATAGCTTCAATGGTTCCATTTAAGTCGGCGTTTTTCAGGTAATACCGAATCTAGAATTGCCCAAATATGAGCACTATGCTGCTACATGCATTTAAGCCGCAGGTCTGATTTTGAGCAAAAGAAGATAACAATTCGACTTAGGTCTTGCTCCAGATAGTTCCATACCTTCAGAAGACTTGTTGATGCACGGTTTCCATTCACCGACTTTATAAGAATGTTTCCATATAGTCGATATCTGTATACACAACCACATTTAGCATAAGAATAATAAAAGACTGAGAACTTTCATATAACCATACAGCTTCAGTATTTCTCTCACCAACTTAGTTGTGTGTATCCATATAAACACAAGCATACACATAAAAGCACTATAGAAGGGAATGCAGAACATGAAATCACCCAAGTAACATTATTGTCCTTTTTATTGATCGGAAGGCCAAAAGCCCTTTCAGAGTATGACCTTCTGTCTGGCACACGGCCAAATGTAATACAAAACAAGTGGTTGCTTCAAATTATCATGTCAGGGCTACATCACTGGTTCTCAAAATTGTGCGTGTACATTTACTCCCATTCCCCGTTATATCACATTACTACACATGATATGCTTGAAAATTTGCGAAAAAGTTTTTACAATGTCCAGATCAGAAACTACTAAAGCAATTTGGAAACCCATACTAACGAGAAATCTTGGTACATGAAATAGAGTACTTTTGGCTATCAAATCAAATTCAGCAATTTACAGCTGGCAGAAAACCACTGTCCTGAGCAAAAGGGATCTAGACACCGTAAAATTCCTCAATCTGAATATTCAAGCAACATAGCCTTGCCGGTGACAGATTACCAAACTTATGTCGGGATTTTAGAAACAATCAGAAGATAACATGAACTAAATTGCATAGAATATCGGATTTTAGCTCAAATGAAAACTACCATGCATGTACTAAGAATGTGAAGTGTCGAAATCAATAAGAAACGTAAATTTACCATCAATCTTAAGCACAACGACTTAAACTCTTTAGCATTTAAAACCAAAAAAGGGAAATAAAAAAGGGCAAAAAACTAACCGCATCCGCAGATGAATTATCGGAGTCCATTTCCGGTCGGAGCTTCGCATACAACTGCGGGCTCCGGTAAACAGAGCCGGGGGTAGGCCTACGCTTAAGTACCGGAACGACGTCAAACGACACCGTTCCCATGTAGAACAGCATCCCGGCGATATACAGAAGAGGTGCGAAGAGAAAAATTCCCTGCCGCTTTAAGACAACGGAGAGCAGGATCCAGACGAGGCGCTGCGCGAGCGTCTTTGGCGGTGGTCGGCTCGATTTGGAGGCGCGGTGGCGGTTCCGCGGGGAGCGGCTGAGCGGCGGCGACGACGGCGGCGATTTGGGGCTGCTTTGTCCGCTGCTCGGGAGCCGATTGTAGGCGTGCATCGCGGTTTTCTTCACATCGTAGTAATGATTATAATATAATTATTTTAACGGAAAAATCTAACTAAATGATTGCGCAGTGGGGCTTATTAGAGTATCTTAAATGTTAATGAAATTGCATTGATAGTGATTATAGTGAAATCGAATAAAAAAAATTAAGCAAATAACTCCCATTAAAACTGAGATTAAGTGTTTGAGTAATTCCCGTGATAGTTTCTCCATGTGTGACATCTAATAATAAATTTCCGATCTGATTGCTTCATCCTCATCCATGTTCATTAAACGTAACTTTTATTCAATCAACTCGTCAAACCTTGAAATAAAAATTAATTTAGAATATGTACTGTATATTGATTCATTTGAACTTGTAACCACGACAATCTAACAAAAGAGAAGACTGATGGAATAAATATATGCAATTGTATTATTAAGTAGCGAATTACATAACATGAATAGTGAGTGGTGTGGTTCGAAGAAATGGCAAAAATAGAAAACACAATTTTTGTCATAAAAGAGAGGTAGCTCAAATCTCAATGCTGCTCCCAACAGCATACTACTTATCAATCTTTCTTGGCAAAGAGGCCACCGAGGCCAAACCCACCGTCCTTCTTCTTGGGAGGTGGCACAGCCGCCGGGTTCTTCCGGCCGTTGGTGGGGGCGGTGGTGGTGCCGCCGCTCTTCCCCTCCACCTTCTTCAAGATTGGATCAGTCTCATAGAACTGGTCTTGCTTTGCCAAGCCTCCAAGGATAAAGTCCAATATGCTCTTCTCCTCGCTGCTTCCACCAGAGGATTTTGATGCTGTGGCTGCAGTTCTAGTCACTCTTCTTTGAGGAGTAACGATGGGAGAAAAGAACATGTTTAGAGAAGCCATTTTTTCTTTGCTTGTTCTAGTCTTCCAAGTTTTGCACTACTGAAGATGAGGTAGCTGTGTGAGAGAGAAGAGGAAAGAGAGAGAGACAGAGAGAGAATATATCTGTATGCAAATATTGTGAAGAGAATTACTCGACTCGTTTCAAGCACAAGCTCTCCACAAGTGTCTTATCTTCATTCAATCATTTTTTTATTTGTTTTTAATATATTTCAAGAATGAATGATCATGTACAGCAATGTAAGGCTGCGGCTTTGGCACGGCGCATAACAGTGTCTCATATTTAGACCACACATTCAAATATGTAATATCTAAATTACATTACATCAGTTTCACATTTACAAAGAAAAATCAACAAAATATACAAAAATGCAGTTTTTTTTTTTTTTTTTTTTTTTTTTACTGTGGTTAAAACTTGAAACCAAAGAGGAACTATGTAAACGTAAAAGTTTTACATAAGAGTGAAAAGCAAGATACACAGCATCATAGTTGCATCTTCCTTGATATTGAGCATCTGTGTTTTTCAAGCAACAATAAAAAATAAAAAATTCTAATATCCTCTAAGCTCTTAGGCAAACAGATATTTTCTTTCAAAAGCAGAGCTCGACACAAGAGCAAAATACTCTTAGATCAGCTCGAAAACTATGAACTACGATTAGGTTGGCCAAAAATATAGGGTATTACTATTTCCATGAGGAAGAAGCACCCTTAATGTGTGGAATGCAACAGGAAGCATGTTTAGCAATAAAACCTGCACCGTGGTAGTGGTGGGAGATTCATTTTACAGCTCTCTTTGCATGATGATCAGATACATTGATAGAAATTATGGACCCCCTTATTAGGAAGGATCATAATATCATGTCCGCACCAGACTTGGGGTCCAGTTTCTCCAATCTAACTTCCCTATCGATCTGTTCCTCAAGACCATTTCTCTGAAATCAAAACCCTTTTTCCGGTTGCTGTTTGTGGTTTTACCCGATTCTGATCCAACGGTTTCTTGATGCACGTTTTCAGTTTGACATTCATCAGCAATGATGCATCCAAGCATCTGAGTTACCTCGCTCATTTTTGGGCGAGACCTAGGATGCTTCATGAGGCATTTGTTGGCAAGGGAAGCGAGTTTCTGTGCTGATTTCATGCAGTTCTGTCCTTGAAGTCTCTGGTCGAGAATGAGGTGGAATTTTTTGGGATCAGACACGTATGGTCTTACCCATTCCAAGAGCTTCTGCTCGCCTCGTGGCAGATTTCTTTCCAGCACTCGCCTTCCTGTAATGAGTTCGTAGAGCACGACACCAAAGCTCCACACATCACTCTTAGCAGTTAGCCTGCCCGTGTGCACGTACTCTGGTGCTGCATAACCGACTGTGCCAACTACCTGTAGAACAAATTCAGGATGAGAGTATGATGATCTTTCAAAAATAATAATCATGATACGTAAAAGATTGGATCGAGAAATGGGACTCACTGATGTGGAAACATGACCTAATCCAGCAGCCGGACCCTGCCTGGCCAGTCCAAAATCGGAGAGTTTTGCATTGAAGTCTTCATCTAAGAGGATATTTGAAGTCTTGAAGTCTCTAAATATTAACTGAAATTCCATTTGTTCATGAAGGTAAGCCAAGCCACGGGCTGCATCTTGAGCAATCTTTAACCTGGTTATCCAGGGAAGAGGAGACGCTGTTCGGTTAAGCAAATGGTCCTCCAAGCTTTTATTAGGCATAAGTTCGTACACCAACAGCCTCTGAATCCCCCTTTCATCATCATCAGCACAATATCCCACTAACTTTACCAGATTTTCATGTTTCACTACACCTAGAAAATTTACTTCATTTATCCATTCCTTGTGCCCCTGATAACTAGAATGCAAAAAGTCAACTAACTCAACTCAACTCACTAACATATAACATAATTAATATTTTAAATAAATAAATATGTACACAGTTAAAGGGCGTGCCTGGAATCCATTGCGATTCAACTGTTTGATGGCCACGTCCAAACCCGACCCACAATCCGGAAGTTTCACCCGCCCCCGATAAACGCTCCCGAATCCGCCTTCCCCGATCATCAGACCGCGGCTGAAACCCCTGGTAGCCGATTTAAGCTCCGAGAAGGTGAAAACTCGGAGATCATTAGCGCGGCCCTGAGTCAAGAAATCCTGGAACAACTCAGACGAGTCGGCCCAGTCCCTCCGCGACTCGGTGTCGAACTCGGATCTCCTCGAGTCCAAGTTGGTCGACGCCACGCTGAGAGACCGGGCCCACGACAACTTGCGCGACACCGGCCCCTCCTGCTCCTCGTCGTCGCCGCCGCCGCCGCCGCTGCCGCTGGTTGTGAAATGGAAGCATTTCATTCTCCTACTACCAAAAGCTTCGATTCATTCGGCGCTGGCGCTCTCTGTTGTTGAATTGAAGAGTCAATAACATTGGTTTAGCTACACTTGTGTTTGGTTGAGGAGATCGAGAAAACAACATTTGGATGTTTGACTGTTATATCTTGTTTGAAAAATACAACTTTTCTATTCCATTAATTAATTGTTAATTAGTGAATATTGTATTATATTATGGGATTGGATTATTAAAATCGAAATTAGGTGAGTAATAGTTAGATGCAAAGGAAGTTGAGAAATTGAATTAGCAGTTAAAGTTTGGATTGGGGGTGTGGTGAGTGGTGATGATGGAAAAAGGAGGGAGGGAGGGAGACATGAGTCACGAGAAGAGTGCAGTGTAGCAGAACAGAACAGAGCTTTCCTTTGAAACAGTCAGCGCCATCTGCTTTTACTTCTGCCTCTTTTTCAGATTAATTCCACTTTCTATTTTTTTTTTTATGAAATAAAAATAATAATATTAATAATGTATGCCTATTTTCCCCCCATGATTTTGATATTAGATGCTGACATTTAGGACTATTTCTTGTAATTAATAATTTTCATTAGATTTTTCTTCCTAAGATCTCACTTGCTTTCCAATATTAAAGTATATCACCTATTACAATATTTAGAATCCATTATTCGATGCATAAATATTTATTATTTCTAAATATAATAATGGGCATGTGTAATGTCGACACCCCAAAATTAGGACCATTATCTCAATATTTTATTAAAAAAAAAAATCCATCTTGTCACGAATATGTTATATGCATATTTTTTTTTAGGTCTGAAAGTTGAGGGGACTAACGTGGCATGTGATTTATTAATTTTTTCTTTTCTTAAAAATATTTACGTCATCTTTCAGTTAGCTCACTCAATTTTTAGACACTAAAAAAAAAGATAGACGGTTAGTATATTTCTCACAAAATTGATACAATCTTACTTTTTTTTCTGTAAATATGCATCGAAAGATTGAATTATTTATATAAAACAAGTAAACAATGGGGTATTTTGAAATAATATCCTCCAAAATTAGTATTGGACTATATATTTAGGCAATGTTTGGTATACTGGTACGGATATATCCACATTAATAAAATCTGGATTGCTTTGAAAGATAATTGCGTATTAGTTATTTTAATTGTATGTTTGGTTATTAAGATAAATATACTAAGATTGTTTCACACATCTGTATGGTACATTGTTTTATTTGGTAGACTAAGTTCTGGAATGAGTAAATTAGTTTAGACAATGTTTGATAGCTTAGATAAAGGCATATATACTAAGATTGCTACGCCAGAAACTGTATCCGAGGGGGGCGTCGGATACATTATCCAGTCGAATCAGTAAATTACACCCCGGATCTCGCGTTAAGATCGGGCCTCGCATAAACGAATAATGGCTACCAAACACACGGTTCTTGCTGGATACCTATACTAATATGCCTTTATCCAGGCTACCAAACATTGCCTTAGGATTGAAGGAGTATATATTTTTTTCTTCTCTTTTATTGTTTTTTTTTGTTTGTGCACACAAATAAACTTGCAGAAAACATAGGAAAAGAATACGTTATAAATTATTCAATTTAAGGGGGTGTATTCGTTTGGAATTTTGATGGATTTTAATAGACTTTTAAATGTCTATGGATTTATAAAATCCATAGACTCCACATGGAGTCTCTCAACTCCACGCAGAGTCTGGCGTATTTCGTGCATGGATTTCGGACCGATTTTGAATGATTTCAATGGATTTGAAATCTTTTTTGCCAGCGCTCGATGGAACACAACGATCGGTGGACCCAGAAAAAATTGAACCCAGCGACCGCTTGAATTGAGCGGCTGCTAGGTAGTTGAGTCGAGAGAACCCAGCGACCGCTGGAATCCAGCGGCCGCTGGGAGGCTAGCCGAGAGAACCCACATGCTACTCCAGCGATCGCTGGGGTGTCCGAGTTCGAATTTCAGCGGCCGCTATCCTGCACCGGCCGCGAGGTTTTTCAAATCCATCAAACTCTCGTGTCCAGGGGTCGGATTTCATCCTTCACATTTTTAACGTGAAATCGAGTTGAAATCCAACGAAATCAATGACTTTTTAAAGTCCATAGATTTTTGAATAACTCCGGATTTTAAAAGACTTTTAAAAGTCTGGATTGAATACCTCCAGATTTTAAAGGACTTTTAAAAGTTTGGATTGAATACCTCCGGATTTTAAATGACTTTTAAAAGTCTGGATTGAATACACCCGGATTTTAAAAGTCCATTAAAATCCATCAAAATCCCAAACGAATACACCCCCTTAGAAAGATATCGAATTATGTACCAACCAACTGAAATTAATGATAGAATACTGATTTTCAGCCAGATTCTGGCTAGCCAGAATCTTTTATTATTTTTAATAATTAATTAATTTAATTAATAAAACACTAATTATTCAATAAATTTACATTGATGCCCTCCATAATAATTAAGGCAATTCTATATGCGCTTCAATTCAGAAGAAATTGAAGATGGAAAAAAAATAAAGAAGTGAAGAAAAGAAAGAAGATGAAGCTGCGCCCCTTTCTTCCGATCCGCTTCTGGAGTGATTTTAATAATTAATTACAAATCACTAATTTCATGACAGAAGGATAATATAGTAAAAACATAACATTTAATAATTAACATAATTAATTTATTAATAATACAGTTTTATTAATCATCAAAAAATTAGATTCTGGCTTGCCAGAATCTGGCTGGCTAGCATTATTCTTAATGATAATAGCTTATTTTGGTATAGATTAGCCGCGATAATTTGAACTTTGCCTTCGTCAACGACAAAGATTTTGGACACCAACCCTATCACATTAGCAAAAGCCTTAGTTGCCATTATTGAATATAATAAAGATTATACATATATGTTGAATTCGATCAACAATATTGCAACAAAGACAATCAAGAAATGAAGAACAAAACTATGAACACAAGGGTTTAGAGTGATTCGATCTCAAAAGATTTACGTCCACTTTGAGAAAGAGAGTAGTGCTTCTTCTTTATTGATATGTAATACATATTACAAATGCTTCAATGTAATTCACTCAAAAACTGAAATGAGATTACAACAATTTTTCAGAATCTGAGACTCATCACATGAATATTCTCTCAGATTTTCTTCCTCTCTCTCTTCATGCTTCTCTTTTCGTCTTTTCTTATTTTCTCACTTTTCTGAACTGCTCTTCTAAGCTGCGGATCACAGCTTTAAACTGCCAACAGAAACCGTTCCTAACCACCCAATCCACGTCGCAAACCAGTTACACTTGCTGATAACAAACCCTAGCTAATTAACTCCTTTAGCATGACAGTTAACAACAACTAATTCTGGAGCTTATTTCCACCATACTACGCATGCATGGAACTTACATGCAACCCATTTGATCACAACCGTTGATCAAGTATGCTTCTGAATATTGAATGATCATTGAATCATGAGCTAGATTCAAACTCAAGATCAACAATATAAAATATATAGACAAATACTTGCATGCACAAGGTACATGTAAGCCTTATTTCAAACGGGTGGGTCAAATTCGCGGGTCAACCTACAAAAAAAATCCCGGTAAAATCAGTATCAACAACAACACTAAAAAGTATCACTCAAAATTTGAAAAGTATCACCTGTATCATTAAAAAGTAAGGTGTCTACTATTTATCTTATAATAGTTTATTTAGTTCAAATTGTGATTTTTTTTCAATTTAATTAATGTTTAGAGTTTAGGAATTCATGATTTTTTTAGGGTTCATGGTTTTTTAGGGGTTTATTTTGTGTTTTTTAGAATTTTTTTTTTCGGGGGGGGGGGGGGGGGGGCTTAGGAGTTTGTTTTTTGTTTTTAGGGTTTTTTTGGTGGGGGTTAGGGGTTTATTTTATTTTTTTAGGGTTTTTTTTATTTATTGTGTTTTTTAGGATTTTTTTTTTGGGAGGAGAGGGGGTTTAGGGGTTTATTTTGTATTTTTTTAAGGTTTATTAATTGTATTTTACGATATAAATTCATATTCACTTCAAATAAATTAAATCAATTCATTTTAATTTTAAGTTCACTAATTTTATTCTATGGTATAGAATTTTTGAGAACAAAACAAAAGAAAAAATAAAAAAAGAAAAAAAAAACTGACAGGCGCCCACCAATATAGTTGTACATATGATCTAGTGGTGGTCAAATATTTAATACCCGGTCATATACCATTAATCTCATTCGTTGCGCTCTTTTTTTTTGGGGGGGGGGGGGGGGGGGGGATTTTCATCCGTTGCACATAATTTCAATAGTTATGTTTACACCTTTTCCCTTTCTGTTTTTATTATTTTGTGTAAAAAACAAACTCGCAAGTCGCAACCATTATCCAATGTAAATTGCATGGCTAACTTAATTTTCATCGTTTTCTAACTTTTTATGAACTAGTAATTAATAATAAACGTCGGGATACCATAAAGCAATTAAACATGATATTTTTTTTAATGCATCGATGAAAAATAATATTAATTGTTCTATCCTATAATAACAAACTAATTAAAGAACACTATAACAAATAAACGAAATTGTTTTAAGGTCAAAGGTAACGAGTTCGAATCTCCTTAATACCACAAGTCGGGTATATGAGTAAAAAAAAAAAAAAACAAGTAATCTTGGTAACATGAACCACATGATAAAGCTACGAACACATAATTAAATTTTTATTTTTCTTAACCGAATGCTCATCGCGGCTAATAATTTTTGTTTTGTCAATATATTACTATTTTTGACAACTGCAACTCGATCTGCCAGATTTTATTTTCTAAAATGAACTTTTTACATTGTTAATTTGGTTAGATAATCATATTTCGCTTTCAGGTAACAAGAATATTAATTAAATATCTACAATACACATACATACATACATACATATATATGGTTAAAATGAAAAGTCATCCCTATGTATAAACTATAAACTAATCTTAGGCATCCACTCATTTAATCTCTACAGTAAAAAATAATCTCAAATAAATGTGGTCAAAATTGTAATTTTTTAATAATTGTATTAAGTTAGGGGTATAGTAGTAATTCAAATATCTCTACATTATCAAATCCATTATTTCATGGAATTTATATTTTCATGCAATATATTATGATTTTATCTTTATTCTTCACTAAAAATTTCATCCCGTAAATCATTAATTTTGTTTTTTAATTTATTTTTTACCAACAATTAATTATCTTTTAATTTTAATAAACACCGAGCAGTTTTTATTAGTAGAAGTTATATATTAGCAATATTTATATATCATATTAATACGTGCAGTATAAACACGCATTTTTATTTGACCAATTTTCTCCACCAACAATTTCATACTGATATTGAAAAAAAAACAGTGTTGTTAATTTTTAACAATAATATCAAGTTAATATGACAGAATTAATCGTTTTGTTAGGTTGAATCGATTGTTTTGATTGTTTGCACAGGTAGATTGTGAGTTTGGCTTCGTGGTCCGCGATAAATCATTGTTAATATGTTATATTTAAGCTTCTGATATGAACATCAAAGTTTACTAATATGAAATATGTAATAATTATATTATGAATTTAAACTTGTCGGATTTTATCAAAATTATAAACAATAATTATTTTAATTAACAACATAGCACTAACAAGCAATACAAATTTTATAATCTAAAATATATCTATTTTTTCCACTATAAATATGAACTCGCTCATTTTGATAAAATACTTCTACAAAATATTTCTATTAAGTTGTAAAAATAATTGATAATGTGAAATACAACACATTATTATAACATTTATAATTATGTCAAATTATAATTAGATAATATTTTACTAAAATGTTGCTATTTAATATTATAAGAATTGCTCGTGTGAAATATCTAACAATTACATTATGAATGTGAAACAAATAACTAGTGTGATTTTTAAAAAACCCATTCAATGATAATAATAATAATTAATGGTGTAAGAAATAGTAGTAGTTGATAATTTGATCAAATTTAGTTGCTAGCATGTAATTAAAAATATTCTACTATGAACTAGTCAATTTGGTCAAGCTAATACGAAAATAAAATACTGCTAATATGAAAACTTTCAAATGCTATTAAATCATATAAGTGTTGCTAGTATGAAAACACAAATTAACTCCCAAATTCCAATTAATTTACTAAAAAAATTAATTAATCATATTTGTTTCAGTTAGTTATAATGTCGTCTCTCTCCTTTTTTGGATGGACGCAGATATAATTTTTTATATATAATGAGAAAGTAAATAATAAAGTATATTATATGAAAATATATATGCCATAAAAGATGGGATTTGATATTCCATATAAAATTTAACTGCTTAAATACTCTCAATTTTTAAAACTCTTAATTAATTGTATTTTTAACCCTACCCATTTCAGATTTATCTCAACCATAGAAATCAAAGAATATATACATTAATTCCCACGCCAATTGAAACAAAGAGTATATATATATATATACTGCGCTGAAAATAATTATCTCCCAAAATAAATTATATACATATTCGCATCTTAATTTTTTTTTGGCAAAACCCTATTTTGGGTCCCTGTACTTTTAAATTTTTCCGAATTGAGTCCCTCTACTTCATTTGGTTAAAATGAAGTCCTTATACTATCAATTTAGTTAAAATGAGGTCCCTGTACTATGAATTTAGATAAAATCAAGTCCTTCAGGGATTTGATTTCATCTAAATTGATAGTAGAGGGACTTGATTTTAACTAAAATTGATAGTATAGGGACATAATTTAAAAATAAAAATAAAAATTGAAAAACTAAATAAACAACAATAAAAAATAGATATATATTGAATTTTTTAAATATAAAATATATTTAAAATTTAAAAAATAAATTTAATTATTTTTTTTATAACCACTATAATTTTATATTTTGATTTTGATTTATTATTTTTTGAAAAAAAAAATCAAACAAAAGTTTTAAAATTTGTTTTTATTTAATTGATTGTTTTATTTAACTATTGTTTGATTTTTTTTTAATTTACTCTTTTGAAAAAAAATTAAAATTGCATAATTTTATAAAAATTAAATTATTTATTTTTTGCAATTTATTTTTAAAATTAAAAACATGAATAAAAAATTAAAGTATTTTTTTATTTAAAAAAATAATAAATAAAACATAAAATTACATTGGTTTCAAAAAATTAATTAAATTTATATTTTATTTTTAAATAATTTTTTACTTAAAAAATTAATTTATATTTATTTTATTATTTTTTCAATTTTTATTAGTTTAGTTTTAAGAAAAATGAATTTTTATTTTTATTTTTAAATTGGATCCTTGTACTATCAATTTTCGTTAAAATCAAATCCCTCTACTATTAATTCCGATAAAATTAAGTCCTCCAAGGACTTGATTTTATCTAAATTCATAGTACAGGGATCTCATTTTAACTATATTGATAGTACAGGGACTTCATTTTAACCAAATGAAGTAGAGGGACCCAATTAAGAAAAAATTTAAAGTACAGGGACCCAAAATAGAGTTTTGCCTTTTTTTTTCCAACGGGCTCAATCCCATCATCCAAAAACCATCCTTCCCAACAAGTCCCGAAATGAATAAAAGAAAATTATAAAGCCAACATATGCTTACTTAGCAACTACGTTTGGCCGCAGCTTCATGAGAAAGCTATTTAACACAACAATTACTATAGATGATTGTTAAAATAATTACTATTTGCGATGAATGATGATCATCAAAGTTGCAATTCACTTCACTCTTTATACTATTTGAAAATTATCATATTTTCACGAGTTGTAGTGATCAATAATGGTCGACGGCTTTTCCGGGTTACATGGAATTTCGAACTCATTTGTCATTATCATTATCTTAATCATTATTTGATGTAGATATAGAAGCGTGAATCCCTTGATTCTGAGAATATTCAGAAAAAAGACAAGAATAATATTATTAATTATCACAAGAATATCGAATTGCACATAAATATCATATTTTTTAGTATTAAATTTTAATTTCATTAATAACAATCTAAAACTATCTATTTATAATATAGAGAAACTTGAAAAATAAGAAATATTAAACCTAAACAAGACTAAATTCCTAATTGACAACATCATCTAAAAAGATAAAAAATATAATTAAATCTAAAATATAATCTAAATAAAATATAAATATCTACTCCTGACAATTCCATCATTATTTAATTACGATATATGACTTTCGATATTGGCTTTTATTTAATTGATTTTTATTTTTAGAATTGGTTTTCAAGTTAATAATTTCTATTTAATTTTTCCCCCAATCTCTTTTTTTCCTTTAAAAATCAAAATAGAAGAATTGAGTGAACAAAAAAGTATAGAGGAGATGTCAATGATAACTTTGGAATGTAACTGTTGTATCACATGAGATCCTCTAATTCAAAATTTTGTGTGTCAATCGTATACCAAACATCAAAATTATTAGTTTTTTTTTTCATTTTTCTTCAATTTTAATTTATTTTGTTTTAGTATAATTTTATATTATTATTTAGAATTAATTACACCCAATTAGGGTTTTTAATTTTTATTATTATTATTATTATTATTATTATTATTATTTAATTTTCAGTTTTTAATTAATATAGTTGATTTTTAAGGTTAATCATTCCAAACTTAGGGTAAATAATTTTTAAAAAATAATTTATAGCAATAATATTAATTATGACTAGTTAAAATATTAAAAAAAAATGTTTTATGAAAAATAATATTAAAACTATGAAAAAAAGGTGCAAATAGCCCCTTCGGATGTTATATGGGGTGCTTATTGCCCCTCCTTGACTATTTGACTCAAATAGCCCCTTCGTTAAAAATTAGATCGTATAGATTCTTTTTTGGATGAAAAAAATTAATGGCGTTAACAAAAACATACATTAACACACATACTTACAACTAATTCAACCATAGGGATATTTTGCATCCTATAATTTTTTATTGCTAGAGTTGGATTAGTTTCTACCCTCACAAATTTTAAATTTTGTTGAAGTTCGAATGCGAATGTGCGCTTGTCCTCATAGTTGATTTTTTTTTCTTTTATTATTTTAATTGATAAAAGCGAAATTAATTTTCTTTTTCTCACACCCATTTAAGTGTGGTTTGTCAATATACAAGAAAACTACACACACATAAAAAAAAGAAGAAGAAAGAAAGCAAAAATGAAAAGGAAAAAGACAATACAAAAATCGTTCATCTCATGCCACACCTATACAGTTGCATTGCATCTTTTATTTCCAAAATCTGACTTTAATCACAATCGTTTCTTTCGGCCCTTTTGAAATGTGTTGCAATGTCCAAAAAAAAAGGAAAAAAAAAATCCCTCCGAAAATTTGAGCTATGGTGTATAAAGAGAATTTTTGTGGAATTTGGATTGACAATTATGGAGAACTGTTGAAATTCATATGAGATCTTTGATAGATTTCGATGAAAGGAGTTTTCTTATTTGCAGAGAAAATAGAATCAGTTATTGAGCTCTCAAAATACAACTGAATTGTGATTTCTCCTTTTATACATTTGAAATACAATACTAACTACTAAAATATGATCCTACGGTTGCTATTGTTGATCCAATTCCTTATTTAATCGACGACCTCCATGCAGTGGTCCAGCTTGAATATTGCCACGTGGAATTGATATGTTGTTATCCCATGCAGCTATCCTCACCATTGCGTACATGGAGTTGCATTCATGCAGGCATTTCTTCAGCCCTCCTCAGCCACAACCTGGTGAAGATCCCGAAAGTTGAGGTTGGAAAGTAGATACCTAAAATGCGGCGTAGTAAGAGCTTTAGTGAAGAGGTCAGCTAGCTGATCATGAGATCGAACATGCACTGGCAAAATCATTCTTTTTTGAAATTGAGAACGTGCAAAGTGGCAATCTATATCTAAATGCTGTGTACGCTCATGGATGACCTGGTGCTGAGTGATTTGAATAGCTGCCTTGCTGTCACAGTGGATAGGTGTAGGTAAAGAAATAGGAATAGCAAAATCTGTAAGCATGTAGGTAAGCCATAAAACCTCGCGGACTGTGAAGCTTAAACATCTATATTTCGCTTCTGTTGTTGAGAGTGAAACTGTATCTTGCTTTTTACAACGCCAAGATATCAGAGATGAACTAAGAGAAATGCAATAGCCTGTGAGAGAGCGTCTTGTATCCTTGCAAGACCCCCAATCCGCATCACAATATACTCGCAAATCAAAAGTGGAGGATACTGTGTAATGAAGTCCCAATGAAGGGCATCCCTTTAGGTATTTCAACACATGAAGAACTGCATTCCAGTGTTCCTTAGTAGGTGCTTGAACATATTGACTTAGCTGTTGAACAGCATAAGTAATATCCGGCCTAGTGAAGCCCAGATACAAGAGTTTTCCTATAATTCTTCTATAGGATTCAGGATTAGGTAATAAATCGCCTTCCTGTTTCAAAATAATTCCAGGTGGTAAAGGAGTATGAGCTGATCTGCCTCCAAGCAATCCTACAGACTCTAATAAGTCTAAAATATATTTTCTTTGACTAAGATATGTACCATTAGAGGATCTAGCAACTTCCATGCCTAGGAAGTATTTGGCCTCCCCTAGATCCTTAATGGTAAAAGCATCATGAAGAGAAGTCTTGACATGAGCAACTAAATCAATGAATGAGCTCATAATCAAAATATCGTCTACATATACAAGTAGAGTAAGAAAAGTAGATCCAGAACCCTTTAAGAAAAGGCAACGATCATTGCCAGATTGATGAAATCCAAGAGAGAGTAAGAACTTACTCAATTCGTGATTCCATTCCCTTGAAGCTTGCTTCAACCCATACAAGCTTTTCACAAGTTTGCAAACTGAACCAGGAGGCTGCTGGCCATAACCCTGAGGGATACACATATAAATCTCATCAGATAAATGCTCATGCAAGAAGGCATTATTAATGTCAACTTGATGTATATGCCATCTGAATTGAGTTGTCAAAGCAAACATCAATCTTACAGTCACCATTTTAGCAGCAGGGGAAAAAACTTCTTGATAATCAATACCATATTCTTGAGTATACCCTTTTGCTACTAACCGGGCTTTATACCTCTCAATGGTTCCATCAGACTTGAGTTTGGTCTTGTACACCCATTTACAACCTATAGCATGTTTACACAGGGGAAGATGAACTATATCCCAGGTATGATTCTCTTCCAAAGCCTGCAATTCCTTCTCTATAGCTGAGACCCACTCAGGAAACTTGCAGGCTTCATTGTAAGAAGCAGGCTCCTTCAGAGTTTGAACAGTCATTAGAAATGCAGTGTATGTAGGGGACATAGCAGGAGAAATAATATAGGGAAAGGTAGGAGGAGTTAAAACAGAAGAGGAATAAAGTATGGCAGAGGAATCTACAAGGTTGCAGATATAATTCTATAAATATGTAGGAGGATGACCTATCCTAGACTCCTTCGAAGGAGGGGCTCAGAAGTGTGTTGAGGGATAGAAGAGTCTGAAATATTAGAAGGTGGATCAGGAAAGGGAGCAGAGGCATCTGAAATAACAGGAGGATGATCACAAGTAGAAGGAGTATTTGAAGTTGAGGGAGAATGAGTGGAAATAGGATCTTTACAAGGTAGAGGATATTCTGAAGTAGGGATATGAAGAAAAGAGTCATCAAAGCTGTTAAAAGGTAAAGATGGAGGCTGATCCTCCTGTAAGAGAAAAGAGGAGTGGAAAAACTTCACATCTCTGCCAACACACACCTTGAGCTGAGTGAGATCATATAATAAAAATCTTTTGTGTAGAGGTGCATAACCAAGAAAAATACATTGAAAACTCCTACTATCAAACTTGGATTTACTAGGTAAGGTGTTTTGCTTATATACCAAACACCCAAAAGGGTGAAGATCATCTAGATCAGGAGAGCTCCCAGTTAGAACTTCAAATGGAGAAATCCAACCTAGAAGAGCACTATGAAGTCTGTTAATTAACCAGATAGCATGCAATATAGAATATGGCCAGAATGTAGTAGGCAACTTACTCTGAAACATCAGAGCCCTAGCAACCTACAACAAGTGTTTGTGCTTTCTCTCAACTACCCCATTTTGTTAGGGGGGAATAGGTACAGGATTTCTGATGAAGTATACCAGAATCCTGAAATAGAGTGAGAACTTTGTGATTTAGAAACTCATTACCATTGTCTGTTCGAACAATCTTGATATTAGCATTGAACTGTGTATGCACCATATGGATGAAACTATAAATAATACTCCAAACCTGACTTTTAGCTTTGAATAGATAAGTCCAAGTCACCCTGGTATGGTCTTCAACAACAGTCAGAAAGTATGGCGTATCAGTGATGTTCCCTTCCTTGTAGGGACCCCACACATCCATGTGGACTAAGCCAAACAACACTATATGTCTCCTGCGAAGGGGTGGAAAGGGAGTGCGCTGCTGTTTTGATTTATGACAGATGTCACGGGAAGAAATAGATGCTTTATTTGTGTCTCTGAGCCTTTTCTTGTATTTTGGCAGGTGCTGCATTATTGCAAGGGAAGGATATCCAAGCAATTGATGACTCTGAAGCCATTCAGTATGAGATAAAGCTGCAGCATGTAAGGAAGTACCATAGGAAACCTCTTGAGGGAATACATAAAATGAACCTTTCATTTTACATATTCCCAACACACTGTCATTGTGTCTTTTCTGTATTATGCAGTGAGAGGAGAGAAACCGAACCCTGCCAGTTAAATCTTTAGTGATCTGTCCAACAGAGAGAATATTATGTGTAAAATGTGGTACAAAAAGTATATTTTTGAGCTCAATGTCTTTGTTAAGATGAGCATTGCCTGCTAAGAACACCTAAACACTTGTTCCATCGGGCAAAAATATCTGGAGAGGTTGTTTCAGCCTTTTTAGATCTGTCAGCAAGCCTACATTGTAGCACATGTGATTGCTGGCACCAGAGTCTACAATCCACTCTTCTTTTGTAATATCCAGTCCTGCTGCAAAGGCATAGTGTCCCTTAAAGTCCACAGTTGAGGATCCAAGATCAAGCTCAGCCAAATTTGCAACATTTACTATGTCTTCTTCTCCTTTATGACCTTTTCCAAAATAAAAGGACAATTGCTTAGCCAGCTCACTCTGTATGAGCTTACCAACATCACTCTGAGAATCTTCATTGTTTGGCATCATACCTCTATGAGTACCTGCAGGGTTTTCCTTACTTTCATCCACGGAATTCATCATAGCATGAGATTTCCCTTTACTCTTATCTGTTTTGAACTTTCTGTACCACTCTGGTACTCCAACAAATTCAAAACACTCTGCCTTCAAGTGTCATTTCCCCCATCAGTGCTCACACTTCAACTTGGCTTTCTCCTCTTTACTCAATATTTTCTTAAATGTATCTCCTTTGTAGGTACTTCTCTGATTCCCCAGCAGAGCACTATGCTCCACATTATCTGAAAATTGAGTAGAAACATTGATTTGATCTTCTACCTGTAGAACCATCCCATAGGCTTGGCTAACTGAGGGCAAAAGATCTTGAATAAGGATCTGTTGTCTGATTGCATCATAGCAATCGTTTAATCCCATTAAAAATTGCATTAGATGCTCTTCTTCAAGATCTATCTTAGCATCTATCACAGCCTCACACACACAAGGTTTAGATGTTTTCAAAAGTGCTAGATCATTCCAAAGGGCATTAAGATTATTAAAGTATGCCATTACAGTCTGCGTATGCTGTGTATATGTGACAATCTCTCTCCGTAGTTTGTACAACCTAGGGCCATTTTTCTTCCCAAAATGCCATTGTAATTCCTCCCACAGCTGCCTAGCAGTATCGAAATTCTGGAATCCTCTAGCAATTTCCTTTTTCATTGAATTGCTTATCCAGCTAAAAACGATATAATCTACTTTAACCCACTGCATGTAATCTAGAGAGTCTCTCCTAGGGGCAGCCATGCTACCGTCTATTAATGCAAGCTTATTTCATGACAATAAACCTCTGCGAATCGCTCTACACCAATTATGATAGTTTTTACCATCAAATAAGTCTGCGGTAAGATTCATACCCGGATGATCTGTTGGTGCAACATAGGGCTCATCGTTTGCGAGCATGCGATGAGTTGTCACTTCACTTCGAGCATTTCCAACCTGAAGTCCATTTGATCGAGTATTGTTGGTTTTCTCATTTAATCGGTGACTCGAATCTGAGTTTGATCGCGTTCCATGACGTCTAGCTTCCCCAATTTCACTGGTTTCTCCCTTTTCAAGTGGAGAATAGTTCACCATAAACCCTAGCTCTTCATCTTGAGCGCGCCTCCACGAAAAGGTTTGATTCTTCTTTGTCATCTTAGCTCAGCGATTCAATTCTACGTAGATAAAATCAAATCGATGACCAAGCTCTTGATACCATGTTGAAATTCATATGAGATCAAACATTTGATAGATTTCGATGAAAGGAGTTTTCTTATTTGCAGAGAAAATAGAATCAGTTATTGAGTTCTCAAAATACAACTTAATTGTGACTTCTCCTTTTATACATTTGAAATACAATACTAACTACTAAAATATGATCCTACGGTTGCTATTGTTGATCCAATTCCTTATTTAATTGACGGCCTCCATGCAGTGGTCCAGCTTGAATATTGCCACATGGAATTGATGTGTTGTTATCCCATGCAGCTATCCTCACCATTGCGTACATGGAGTTGCATTCATGCAAGCATTTCTTCAAGAACCAATTCTTGCAATAAATAAATATCCAACGCAAAATACTCTATAATTGGATTAGTTATGAAAAATGAAATTCGATTTATTTACAATTATACTTTTGTTTTCAATTATTTGCACTAAATTTTTGTGTCTGAAAAAAGTGGGTGTCAGTGTGTTTTTGTTAACAGCAATAAATTTTCCATCCAAAGAATGATTCATATGCTCTAGTTTTTATCATAGAAGGAGCTATTTGAGTCAAATAGTGGAGGAGGCTACAAGTTCCCCCAAACCTCAGATAATGATCAAGACCTCGAGGGGCTATTTGCACATTTTCCCTTAAAATTACGAAATTTTAATGTTGACATACAAAATTTTGAATTAGATGATTCCATCCACTATAGTGTATATAGTGTATAAATGAGTATTTTTGTATATAATACTCAAAGTAACCGACATAATAAGTCCAATCAATTAGAGTTTAAAATTATGTGCCTAATGTTAAAAAGTTATGATTCATGTAAAAATAAAAAAATAAAATGATTGAACGTATTTCAATTCTTGTGTACAATATATAAGGACCGGTACAATAAATAATATTATAATTTACAAGTTCATAACATGATCAATTATGTTTTAATGTATGCATGACATGCTACCAGCCTACCAATTGCAATTGTAGTTCACCAGCCATATATATGTTACATTATTTATTTATTTACATATTCCCCTTTTATCCAATATCTAGCTACTGACTATATATAATATACACCTATCGATGTTCACTCAAAAATCACATCACATAAAAAATTATATAAACTAAAAAGATTGACTAGTACCGATTGACTCATTGACATGACTAAAAGATACTATCACCTAACTACTTAGGCGTGACTGAACATGATATTATACGTAATTATATTGAAGTAATAAAATATCGATTGTACAGTCATAAAGATAGAGAATATATGTTTGCATTCTATGAACTCCAAATAATAAGTATTTCGGTGTTTCTATTTTAAAAATATCTCGCTTTCATTGTTCAAACTGTAACATAAAGAATCATCGCATTTTGTAAATTTATTTAACAGAATAAATAACAATTAAATAGGTAAAAATGATCAACAAATTCATTTAAAGCATGAACCATATTTATAAGATAATTAACAGATTATATATACTACATACACACGCCCTAAGTTCACAACCAATACTCCAATAGCAATGAATCTGCCATTGTATGTGCATCTAATACAAGACATGGCGTTTGTCTACCTAATAATCTTCTGCTAATTAATTTGCTGAAGTTTAACAATAATCCATTTCCCCCAAAAAACAAAAACAAAAACACACAAACAACCACATAAATAATAGACTAATTCATTTATGTTTTTGTGTTGATTTTGACTTGTTTTATGTTATATAAATAATTTTATTATAATTGATCCTTGTTGAGAAAAAAATGAGTTTGATTTTTATAGACTTAAATAGACTTTTAAAGGACCACAAACTTTTACTCATTTCATTAAAAAAATGAATCCCCAACGTATAAAAAGGTCCATGACAAGTAATAGGATAGATTTGAGCCTAACTTTATTATAACAAGCCCAAGCCTTTTAAGGTAATGCCAATGCTAGTCTAACCTGGCCTATTTTCACTCTTAGTTTTGGAATTAATGTGCAAAATCATATTGAAATTTGTAATTTATTGAGGGACCAAAGTACAAATTAAGGATGACTTGTTGTGATTAGGGCTTGCCTCGTATATAACTACGGTACAGTCCCCCCCAAGTGATTAATTACACTATTCATATGTAACTTGTATTCTTTCACTAGCACTAAAGAAAATTGAGAAAACTAAAATAGTCGTTCACCTGGAAGATCCAAATTAAATTAAGAACTCAAGTATCTCGAATCATGGACTCAGGTACGCTTTTACTTTTTTGTTTAATTTAATCTTGGTAACGTGAACAATCATGAGATAGAAGTTGATTTACTTTTAAGGATTGTCTCTCATTTGTAACACTTTCTGCTTTTTTTATTTGTTTTATCATTTTCTTTCCTATTTTATTCCAACTCATAAATACAAAAAACTATAATAAAATTTAACGAAATGAAACTTATATACAATGTAAGCATACATATTTGACGATATTAGTTTATTGTTTCACGTTTCGCACTTTGTCCTCTTCACAAAATCAAAAGTGTGTGTCCCTTTGGGGATGGTCTAGTGGTGGAGTGGTGTTTCTTGAGGCCAAAGGTCTCAAGTTCGACCCACCACCAATACCACTAGGTGTGAGCCTGTCACACCTGGCTTGCCAAGTGTGGTTTACTCACAACTACCCTCGACATAAAAAAAAAAAAAAACAGAAGTGTGTTATTTTTTCAAAATTTATATCCTTAACTCTACAAGATTCAAAAACACTGATTTACTTATTAGGAAAAAAAATGAAAAACTAAACGAAGCTACGAAAATTGAAGACACGACAAACAAGATCTCATCAGGGAGAGTGAAAAATGACAAAAAAATAAAAAAATTGAAGATATATTTTGTGTTGGAGATGTTGGGGGTTGGCTGTTTGATATGAAAGTGGAAAGTGGTAATAAATAAATAAATTTATACAGACATAGCTTACTTGTATCTTTTTTTTTAATACAATTCTAAAAGGCTAAAATTGTATTTTGCTCTAAATTTCACATACACCTTGTAATTTGCAAATTATCCAAAAATTTCAATTTTTATTTCTGAGAGGGGTGGATAAATTTGAAATTGAAATTGGACCAGTCACTTATAAAGTAACAGATTATACTTAACTATTAATTTACTACCATATTAAAATAGTAGACGGAAGGATAAATTTGAAATTGAAATGGGATCGTCTCTGATAAAGTACTAAATTCTACTCAACTACAGTATTAATTTACCACTATTGAACTAGTAAACGGAAGGATAAATTTGAAATTGAAATCGAATCAGTCACTTATAAAGTAACAAATTATACTCAACTATTAATTTACGACTACTAAACTAGTAAATGGAAGGATCAATTTAAAATTGAAATCGGATCAGTTACTTATAAAGTAATAAATTGTACTCAACTGTTAATTTACTACTGCTAGACTAGTGAAAAAAAGGATACATTTAAAATTGAAATCGAATCATCCACTTATAAAGTAATAAATTATACCCAACTACTGCTAGGCTAGTGGTGCAAAGTGCAAACCACCCTCAAGTTGAAATTTTAAATCGAGGATATAATGCTACTTTTTCACTATTATGGGGTGGGAAGTATAAATTAAATGAACTCGGGGGGTGCGAAATGCTAATTAGTGATCACCTTTCTGCAAAATATTTTTTTGGCAAACGACTCTGTGTTTCCTTAACCAGTACGAACAACAAAATTCGTGCCTTCCTCATTTTCTCCAAACTCTCTTATCATTTTCTATTTCGAGCGAAGTTCCTCCGCCTCTTGCCGATTTTTCTCGGTTTGCTCTTCGCGTAAAGCATTTGCGCTCTGGAACAATGTTGATCAGTAGTGGAGGAGTTAATGCATAATTTTCAGCGATTTCTACCGGTACACGTACAATTTTTTATGAGAAGCTACAAATATAGAAAATACTCGTTTGATTTTGTATTAAACCCTAGAGATTTTTGGGTTTCTTCTTGACGATTGTCTTTTCAGGTCGAAAACGTTGCTAATCTCCGGCTTGACGGTACGATCAGGGAACTCTGCTGTTCATAATTGTTGAACGTGCATTTTTTCGGTGTGGTGGGATTAATTTAATGTGTTGTAGTTTATTTAGTTTTTCAGTTTGAATCCGGCGAGAAATTTCGGTTCGACGCTAGGTTCAGGGAACTCTCCTGTTCATAGTTGTTTAAACGTGCATTTTTCAGCGCGGGTGAGATTAATTTAATCTGTGTTGGAAGCATAGTTTGTTTATCGAAGCGATTTATTTATTTAAGAGTTAGTCTTTTCTTCCTTTTTCTTTGTAATCATGACTTGTTTGCTGATTTGGAAGTAATTGTTTTGTTTGCGTTTTTTTTCCTTTCCCCTTAGTGTGGCCATGCCCATGCAAACAAAGCTCTGTCTGGTTCAAAAATAGAGATGGAATGAAAATTTGCTTCGACAATGGAAGCTAAAAACGTAGAAAATTAAAATCTCGACATATGTTGTTTAAATAAAGTACTAGCTTGTGGAAAGGCTCAGAAAGATTCGCTTGATTTATATGTTATGTATCTCTTTTCCTCAACCTTTATTGTGAGTTAAAAGACGATTATTAACCAGGCAAGATAACATTAATTTCTCCTCCCCTCTCTAAGAAACTATTTCTTCCCTCATTCTTTTTCTTTCTTTTTCCTTCCTTTTTTTTCTTCATTAATGGTTGCAGGTTGATGATGTCTCACACAAGAGAAAAGAGTGGCAGTAGGTACTCAGACCTAGATGATTTAAAGTATAAGTACTATAAAGAGTTGAGAGATGGAAAATCCAAAATCAGTGGTGCTGGGAAGTATTTTCGATGCCCTTTTTGCCAGTATTATAGGAGAACTGAATATAATTTCTCAGAGCTAGAAAGACATGCATCTAGAATTGCTAAGGAATCAAAAAGCGCAACCTTCAGGGACAAAGCTAGACATTTTGGACTGCTCAAGTACTTGGATCGTTATGGACGTGGGGTAGGAAAGACATCCCAATCAATAAAGAGAAGTCCTGACTGTCCAAAGAGTCATCATGATGATAACAGAAGATATGCAAAAGGTACTGGAGAATCTAAGTTACCACATAGGGCCACCAATGAGGGAAACCTATTATGTTCTGTAGAGAGAACTACTCAAAATGTAGATAAACCAGTTGATGATGATGTGTTAACTCATGCTGGGGATACTGAACCTGGGGAACTGGTGACAGAACCGAGAGACAGAGCAGCACTTAGAGGAGGTATAGTTGCTGAAGTGGATGATTTAGTTACTGAATCCACAGAAATAAATACCGAATCAGAAGATATAGTTGTGATTGCCAAAGCTACATCTTTCAAGCCTCGTGGAGGAATATCTGAAGTGGACTTGCTCTCCCGGTCTCATGCATCTGTAATGCATTCTGCTCGTAAAGGTGATGACGAGCATATAGTTTGGCCTTGGATGGCTGTTATTGCAAACCTTCCAGTTGAGAAAAAGGGTGGAAGGTATGTAGGTGATAGTTGTCGAAATCTCAAGGAGGAATGGGTAAGCCAAGGATTCAATCCTGTAAAGATTCATCCTTTGTGGAATTTCCGGGGGCACTCGGGATCAGCGATTGTTGAATTCACCAAAGACATGAAGGGGTTTGAGAATGCCATGGCTTTTGAGAAGTACTTTGAAATGAATCACCATGGAAAGAGAGATTGGTATGCTAGAAGGCATAAAGGAGATAAGCTGTATGGTTGGCTTGCCCGTGAAGAAGAGTATCGAGGGAGGGATCTTATTGGTAAACACCTTCAGAAGAATGGAGATTTGAAGACTCTGTCCGGTATACAAAAGGAAGTTATTAGGAAAGACACCTCCTTGATGTGCAATTTGACTGATACATTGGAGTCAAAGAGGAAGTTATGTGAAGAGATAAAGAAGAACATTAGCAAGACTGATTCACTAATGAAAAATATTATGGTGCAAAAGGATAACATGGTCAAGAGCTACAATGAAGGTACTATACGTGGTTGAATTCATTATTTAATCACATGCTTTATTAGCTACAATGATATCTACAGTCAATGTATAACATAATCTAACAACTTATACCTGCCATTGTTTTTAAAGAGATGGAGAAAATGCGGGATGCTGCATCTTCTGAGCTTAAAAAAATTTATGAGGAGCACAAGAAAAGTAAAGTAGAACTGGAGGCTCAGAGAAAGGAACTGAAGTTAAGGGAGAAAGAACTGAATCAACGTCGAGCTCTGAATGAGAGTGAGAAGAAGAAGCTGGATAACCAAAAAAAAATGGTATTACAATTTTTCAAATGAATTCCTTCTTTCCTCAGATTAATTTAGCAAATTAGCCGCAGACATCATATATGACACCCCCCCCCCCCCCCCCAATTAAAAAAAGTAAGAAATCACATTGACCATCTGACTTTCTGCAGAATGAGATGGCTATCTTGCAACAAGATAAGGCTGATATAAATATGATGATACTTGCTGATGAACAGAAGGTATGCTCTTGATTCTATCAGTTTGTGACTCATGCAAGCTTCTGATGCTTAATGTATTTTATTTTGTATGATTTCAACAACTTTTAACGACAGAGACAAAAGGAACAACTTCACAAAAAGATCATAGAACTTGAGGCAAAGCTTGATCAGAAGCAAGCATTAGAGTTGCAGATTGAGCACATAAAGGGGGCTATTGAGGTTATGAAACATATGGCTGATGAAGGAGATATAGAAGATAAGAAGAAGTTGGAATCAATTGAAGAGGAGCTAAGGGATAACGAAGAAGAACTTGAAGGTCTGGAATCTCTAAATTCAGATCTTATTATCAAGGAGCGAAGGGCCAATGAAGAGGTTCAAGAAGCTCGCAAGCAGCTGTGTACTGTGAGTTGTTGGCTCCGTTTGCTTATAAAGCAAATATCATCTCTCTCTCACTCTGTCTGTACCCCCAATTATGTGGTTCTCTAATTGCTTCCTCCATAGCATATCATATCAGGAAATATTTTTTCCAGTTTCCAGCGCATATTACCCAAGCGTGCAATTTAGTAGATAAATATTACACAATATATAAGCTTCTATTTTTGTGTCTTCCTTTTTTCTAAAAAAAATATATTTGAATATACTTTTTCTTGAGTAAGACACCATACTCCCAATACCTGATATATTCCAAATACCCTATATTTTTCTCAAAATGCTATTTGATGAGGTCCTGTCTTTCTTGCTTTCTTTATATCCATTGCATGTCATCCAACTAAATGCAAAGGTACTTATTTCAAAAGCTGTAAATTGGATAGCTATCCACTGGGGACTTTATCACTTCACCAGGATTAGGCATGCTAAGGAGCCAGATTGATGGTTGAAATTTAGATAATCAGCAGAACCACTTTGATTTTGATGATTAAATTTTAGTCTGTTTGCTATATAATTCCTTTCTTTCAAACACTAAAAGAATTTTGCTTGGAACACGGGGGAAGAACTATTACCATGGATAAATGTCACCAGATAATCTCCTTGGATTCCTTGACCATGCGCATGTTCTAATTTCATGGTCACAAAAATTTGTTATACTCGTATCAATAATATTCATGTTTAGTTGGTGTGATGCCATGAATAGTGCAAGGAAACAAACTTGTGTTGCTTCAATTATCATATAATGTTTGGGATGAAGTATATATCTTGATTTCATCTGGCATTTGGTGTTTGCATTTTATTCATACATAGGTTTTCAAAGATAGCCGTGCCAACATTTGTGTGAAGCGGATGGGAGAACTTGATGGAAAGCCCTTTATGAATGCTGTAAAGGTGAAATATGGTAGTGCGGACTTAGAGAAGGCAAGGGAACTCTGTTCCTTGTGGGAAGATCACCTGAGAGATCCAAGTTGGCATCCATATAAAGTGGTCATGGTAGGAGAAAAACATGAGGTATGCTTTTTAGCATTGATGTATCACTAGTTCATGCTTTCTTCTTACTGCTTGATGAGATCTCTCATGATCTCATGCTTGCACTTATGTGGACAAGCTCTACATTTAATAACATTTTAAGCCTGAGATGAAATGTGTATTGCACAGAACTTAAAATGTTTTTCAGCATACTAGCATGTCGAATGAGTTATTGATTTGATTATCAAGTCAGTCTCACTCATTACATATAAATATCTTCATCCGTGTAGCAACTCTTTTCTTTTCTCAATTGTTAGGAAGTACTTGATGAAAATGACGAAAAGTTAAACTCGCTGAAAAATGAATTTGGGGAAGAAGTGTATGGTGCTGTGACGAGGGCTCTGAATGAGATGAATGAGTACAACCCGAGTGGTAGGTATCCAGTACCAGAGTTGTGGAATAACAGCGAGAATAGGAGGGTTTTGCTAAAAGACGGGATTTCACATTTAATTAAACAGTGGAAGGTCGTCAGAGGAAAAGGAAAACGTCGAAGGAATTGAAGGTTGTTTATTTGGCTTGCAAGATAAATAATAATTTGGGTTTATGCATATTCTGGTTGCTAATTTTGTACTCCTATATACGTATTGTCGATGCAGGAAAGTTCATGAAGGCCTGTCGTCTACCTGATGATGATTTTGTGTAGTGCCAGAGACAGTTATGTCTGCTTTTCTTCAGCTCGTGAATTTAACATAGACTTTCCCTTTCTGTTCCCATTACTTGAAGAATCGAGACAAGTTAATGTTGGGGTAAATTGTGATCAGGGCAAGGCCGTGGATCTTTTTTTTTATAAATGAGTTTTAACAAATATATATATATATATATATATATATATAAAGTTGAGCTATAACAGATATAAGACAAAGTTTTCAGTACATGTGGTGCACATAAGCCTTATATCAGACGGGGCGGGTCAAATTCGCGGGTCAATCCGTAAAAAAAATATGGCAAAATTAGTATCAACAGTAACATTAAAACGTATCACTCAAAATTCGAAAAGTATCACATGTATCATTGTAAGGCCTCTGCTACTTATTTTGGGGGTGTTTTTAGGGATTTATTTTGTGTGTTTTAGAGTTTTCTTTTGTGCTTTTAGGGGTTTATTTTGTGTTTTTAGAGAGGTGTTTTTAGGGTTTTTTATTGTGTTTTTTAGGGTTTTTTGGGGTTTTATTTTGTGTTTTTTAGAATTTTTGGGGGTATTTTTAGGGTTTTATTTTGTGTTTTTTAATATAAATAATTTTATTTTAGGATATAAATTTATATTTATTTCAAGCAAATTATATCAATTCGCTTTAATTTTAGAGTGCACTAATTTTATTTGATAGTATAACAAAGAAATTAAAAAAATCGCCAGAAAAAAAAAAAAAAAAAAAAAAAAAAAAAAAAAAAAAGACTGACAAGCGTGTGGGCCCATGCGCCCGTTTGATGGCTGCCGCATGGTCAGCTTGGTACACCGAAAACCAGCCCTAGTATAATTATTAGCTTATTAAGTACATTCAATAATGTTTCAAAAAATAAAGAAAAAATACATGCTAAAAGAGCACGCCGCCGTAAGTGCATGACCTCATTCAACTATCCTAGTATAGTTGATACTGTATGTTTGTATCTCATAGTTTAATCATACATAACATTTAGTGACAACCGTGGAAAGTAACCAATCAAACTTCGTAAAACATTGTTTTTAAAAGTTTAAAATATTATTAATTTGCTTACCCATTTATGTGTTAAGTCGAATCAACCTCCACCAAACCAATATGTCAATAACGGAAAATTCTATGCTACCCAATAGGTAATACCCAATGTGGCATAATAGATTTATTGTGACACTCTCAAGTGTCCTAATAGATGTATTGTGATACTTGAAAGTGTCACAATATATCTATTGTGCCACATTGGGTATTACCCATTGGGTAGCATAGAACTTTCCTGCCGATAACTCCTCTCAAACCACTTTTTGTTGAAAAAAACTTAAATCTCACTCTCACACATCTTCCAACAATATTCGAGCAACACAATCAATTTCGATCATAGATGGTGTTTTCGAACACGCATAAATTTTCGAACAAACATGGTGTGTTCAAAAATCTATTTTCAAACAGACTCCATAAATTTTTGTTTTAAGTATTGTTCGAACACACGGCTTCGAACATATCCATCATGTTCGAATACAAGTATTTGAACATATCTACAATATTCGAACACACGACTTCAAACGAAACATGATTTTTTTTTATTAGCAAGAATTTTTAGGTAAATTTATAACTAATAAAAAAATTAAAAAATAATTTATTGTGCGAAGAGTAAAAATAGTGGAACATTTAACAACTCCCAATAAAATTTTAAATCGAGGAGCACATAATGCTACGTTTTCTCTATTGTGCGGTGGTAAGTATAAATTAAATAAACTTGAGGGCGCGAAGTGCTAATTAGTCAACACCTTTTTGCAAAATTATTTGGCAAACGAAACGACTCCTTATTTCGTTTAGAGCATCTTCTATAGCATACTCAAATTTTGGTACATAAGTTTGTCACCTCACCGTCACATTAAAAGTTATATACATTTTTTTTTTAAAATATTAATTCCTTTCAAATCACCCACTGTAACATATAATACATACATAATTTTTTGGGTCCCACCGTATAATATCACTCATTTAATAATATATATATATATATATATTACTTTTATATATAATTTAATTAATTTTTATTTAAATATTATTTTTAGATATAAAAATATCAAAGCTATCAATAATTTTTTTTAATTTTTTTTAAATTAAAAATTAATTGCGTTCTTACCAAATCATTATAAAACAATAATTTTATTGATACTAGAAAGATGAGTACAACGTTGGAAAATAAAACACAAATGATACATAAAATGAAATATTGAAATACATAAAAGCTTATTAAATGAATTAATTAACATTATTATTGTCGTATTGTGCTCAAATGTGCTCATTCAAATCAGCTCAAAACTTGTGATGTTTTTTATCTCGAGATCTGCCTCTATACTTGAGCAGCAAAATTAATTATCATTTTTGGTCTATGAAATCGAAAATTAATTATCATGCTTGGTCTATGAAATCGAAATTTTATTGCAAGGTAAAATTCAATAATTTTGTAAAAAGAGAGAAAGTGAAAGGAGGAGAAAGAAAGAGTGAGGAGGAGAGATAAATAGAAAATAAATAGAAAGAGAAGAAAAATCCATGGAGAGAAAAAGAGGAGAAAAGATAGGAAAATATTGGAAAGAGAGAAGAAAAATAGGAGTGTGCTCCACATCTCATATTTTTTCACACAAATACTTAGGATATGATTGGTATGGTGGAATTGAATAAAAAGAATAAACATTCCTATGTCCAATCACATTTTAGTGATTGGTATGGTTTAAAATCAAGAATCATCATTCCCGATGGAATCCATATTTTCAAAGGAAGATGAATAATCATTCCATCCACCCCATGAGTTTAGCTATTCCTAATGACAAAAAAAAATAATATATGATATATTTATACATAATCATGTCTTATAATATTATTTTATCATATATAGAAAAATAAACTGAAAATCAAATTAAATAATTTATTCTTATTATTATTATTATTTTGTAATTATTTTTATATTACTTATTTATTTTCAAAAAATAATTTAAAAATATATGTTAAAATTGAATTTTGATAGCTTTTATAATTTTGTTGAAGAAAAATGAAAGCGATGCCGAAATAAATATAACATAAATATGTTATAATACAATATAAATATTTATGTATTTGATATAATTTAATAATTTAATATATTCAAATGAAAAATTGAAATTTAATTTATTTTTCTATGAAGTAAAAATATTTTTATTAACTTATACAAATTATTATATATAGATTAATTAAACATTTTAGAATAAAGTTTTTCAAAAAAATAAATAAATTATAATTTGCTAAAAAATTAGAAAAAAATTACATACTAAAAAAGAAAAATGATGTTTAGATATATAAAAAATAAATTAAGGCATGTGTTGATATTTATTAACTACTAGGGTACACTTTGTTCAATTATAAAAAAATTGAAAGTACATAAAATATTCATTATATAAGATAAAAAAATTTGATATTTCATTCTATAGACATACCAATCATAAGAATTGTCATTCCTTTCAGACCCTCATTTCATTCGTTCCATTTCTAAGTTAATTTCATTCACATACCTAATTAATTCTATTCTATCATACAAATCATCTCCTTAGTACATGCGGCTGTACTAATTCTTTAGTTTGTACTTTTTTTTTTCTCCACTCTAATGTACCTTAATTTTTAATACATACCATCTAATTTGTACCTCAAATTTTCCCCTCTTAATTTAATCAGTACAACGAACAAAAAAACTCGTGCCTTTCTCATTTTCTTCAAACTTTTTCTGTCGTTTTCCTATTTTTCGAGCAAAGTTCCCCCGTCTTCTGCAGATTTTATCTCGGTTGCACTTTGCGGAAAGCATTTGCGCTCTGGAGCAATGTTCATTAGTCGTGGGGAGTTAAATCGTAATTTTTTTGCGATTTCTACCGGTACACATACCAAGGATTTAAATATTACGGATATATCGCGGATTTTGACATTACGATATGGATATGGGGGAGAATATTTTTTCCCAAGTATCGGTGAAATATCACAATAAATCGTAATATATCGCGATTTTTTTATATTTTTATAATATATTTTAATTTTTATTTAATACTATATATTTGTGTGGTCTTTTTTAGGTCTTCAACGTAATTATTTGAGTTGCACTGCAAAAAATTATAAAAGAAAGAAGCTCGGAAAACCAACGGATGTTTTAGAAAGAAAAGTGAGATACACCAGCTTTATTTTTTTTTATTTTTTCAGTGACTTGACCATGGTTGGTAATAAGGAAAATTCCGATCCAAAAATAGCTACTATGGCTTGTGATTATGGCATTGATGTTACAACAAGAAGTGGGTAATACTTCTTATGATTCAAAAATAGATAGGTCAACAGAGGAGAGGGAAAATAGTGATGGAGGAAATTATGGAAGTGGTGGAAATGATGATGGTAGTGGAAATGATGGGAACAATCAATACGATTATGATTCAAGTCATACGTTATTGAGTCCATTCAGTTGTGAGACCGACTTCACTCATGCAACACAAGATATGGACCACAGAAGTAGAGCTGGAGGTCCTGGAAATAGGTGCAATAGGAAAGTAATACATAAGGAGACGTGCATGGACTCAAGAAGAAAGTTCAAGCACTAATATTGAATCACTTTTAGCGATTCTATGAATATAGGCGGTACTGATAATAATGAAGTCCCAAGATTCATATGCTTTTTACACATATGAGAAGTTCACAATTTGATTGGACTACTCAAAATGTCATGGAGGTCAAAATGTGCATCAACAAAATAATTTGGCCAATGAACATTATCCAATCTATGGTAAAGCTGTTGGAAGAAATCAAGAAACATATCAAATTCATGTGCATATATAATTATATCCATAATTACTCTATTGTGATGAGTTGGTATCAATATTGTTTGAACAAGATGACATTCCATCTATTATATTTGAACCTCATAGATCCTCACTTTGGTATTAATTCTACTTTATAATGTTTATTTAGTTATTTTATATTGTATTATGTATTATTTTGTCAAATGTATTGTCTCATACAGTATTTCTGTAATGTATTATTCATATGTTTGTTTTCAAAATACAATTCTATCAAAATTTTGAGTAGAATATGTTCATAATAATATGTTATAATAGTTCCTAAAATTTCTTGCTAAATTTTCAAGATTTTTATATACTTTCCGTTATTTTTTTCAATTTTCTATATTCGTAAAATTGAAGTTGCGATATATAGTGTAATAGCGATACACGTACAATATTTTCTGCGAAGCTACAATAATAGAAACAACTCATTTCATTTTGTATTATACCCTAGAGATTTTTTATTTTCTTCTTGACGATTGTCTTTTTAGGTCGAAAATGGCGAGAATCTCCGGCTTCACTGTACGATCACGCGACTTTGCTGTTTATAATTGTTTAGCGTGCATTTTTTCTGTGTGGTGAGATTAATTTAATACGTGCTGTAGATTGTTTAGTATTTTAGTTCGAAAACAGCGAGAATCTTCGGCTTGACGGTACGATCAGGGAACTCGGGTGTTCATAACTATTTAACGTCCATTTTTCCAGCATGGGTAGATTAATTTACTCTATGTTGGAAGCATAGTTTGTTTGTCGTAGTTAAGAGTTTGTCTTTTCTTCCTTTTTTTGTTTGTAATCATGACTTGTTTAAGTTGAATTAGAGTCATAGTAAATGAACTGAGGGCTTCATAACGGCTGTAGCTGAAGGGATTTCTTTTGTTCTTATTCGAGAGGTCCTCTCCTCATTGTTTCCCTTGACCCACTTTCTGCAGAATGAGATGGATAACTTGCAACAAAATAAGACTAGCAAGAAAATGCTGATACTCGCTAAAGAACACAAGGTATGCTGTTGATTTTATCATTTTTTTATTCATGCAAGTTTTTGACACCACAAGAAAAATGCAGTTTAGCGACGGATCATATTCCATCGTTAAAATACCACCAAATTAACGATGGATTAAGATTATTTTTTTAGCTATGAATTTTTCCGTCTCTAAGTTAACGACAGAAAAATCCGTCGTTAAACATTATATTTTAATTTTTCAAATTTATTTTTTTATCGTAACGATGGACTAACGATGTAATTTTTCGTCGCTAATTTTCCGTTGCTAAGTTAGAGATGGAAAATTCCGTCGTTAAATATTTTTTTAAAATTTTTATTTTTTTAATCTTAGCGACGGACTAGCTACAAAATTATTCCGTAGCTAAAATTAATTTTTATTTTATTTATTTTTTTATTTTTCAATTGTTACTTAAATACGAATTTTAAATCAATTTTTTTAATATTTTTATTTTTTTATTTATTTAATTTTTTCTGATTTATTTGTTTTTTTTAATTTTTTTACATCATATTTTTAATATTTTACATTATTTTATAACAATTTATATTTTTTATTTTTCAATTAGTAATTAATTATGAGTTTTAAATTTATCTTATCTATATTAATACTTTTTATTTATTATAGATTTTTTATTTTTTTATTTTCTTTAATTTATTATTTTTTAATTAATAATTAATTATGAATTTAAAATTATTTTTTTAATATTTATAATATTTTATTTATTTTACATTTTCTTAATTATTTTATTTTATAATTTTATTATTTTTTAATATGTCAGATTATTTTTAATATTTTTTGCTTATTTTATTTTTAAATTACTAACTAAATAATTTTTGGTTTTATTAATGTTTATCACTTTATTTTTATTTTTATAAAAATTATCAATCATAAATATATAATATTTGAGAAAAATAATTACAATAATCTAATATTAATTAATGATATAATATAATATTAAAAATTACAATAAATATTTAAATAAATAAATAATATATAATTATTTAATTTAGAAATAAAAATTTAATCAAAATAGATTTTCTGTGTATATATATATATATTATTTCTGTATTTTAATGTAAATGTCTGTTAGCCTACATGGTTAGAGGTACAAGGCATAGAGCCTAACCTTGGCAGGCTTAGTTTTTTTTTTAAAAATCCGTCGTTAATTTTATCGTTAAAATGAATAACGACGAGATTTTTAACGACGACTGGATCTTTCCATCGTTAACGTTTTTCCGTCACTAATTTTATCGTTAAAATGAATAACGATGAGATTTTTAACGACGGACTGGATCTGTCGTTAAAATAGTTTAACGACGGAAAAATCCGTCGCTAAACGCGAATTTTTTGTAGTGTGATGCTTAATGTATCTTGTATGATTTCAATGATTTTTCAGGAGAAAAGCTTTAGAGTTGAAGATCGATCATAGAACTTGAGGCAGAGCTTGATAAGAAGCAAGCATTAGAGTTGCAGATTGAGCACATAGAGGGTGATATTGAGGTTATGAAACATATGGCTGATGAAGGAGATACGGAAGAAAAGAAGAAGTTGGAGTCAATTGAAGAGGAGCTTAGGTATAACAAAGAAGTACTTGATGATATGGAATCGCTAATTTCAGCTCTTATTTATAAGGAGAGAAGGGCCAATGATGAGGTTCAAGAAGCTCGCAGGCAGCTGTTTACTGTGAGTATTTGACTCCGTTTGCTTGTAAAACATATAGCCCCTCTCTCTCTCTCTGTTACTAACCACCCACCAAATCATGTGGTTCTCTAACTGCTTCTGCCATAGCGTAAGGTATCAGGAAATATATTTTTTTCTGTTGCATATTACCCGAACATGTAATTTAGTCGATAAATATTAGACAAAATATAACCTTCTATATTTGCTTCTTCCTTTTTTTTTCTGTTCTTTTTTTCTTTTTTTATTCTTTGAACACTTGTTTTACTTTATCTTGAGTGAGACATCATATTTCAAATACCTGTATTTTCCTCAAAATGCTCTTTGATGAGGTCTTATCTTTCTTCCTTTCTTTATATCCATTGCATGTCCTCCAACTACATGCAAAGATACTCATTTCAAGTGCTGTAAATTGGATAGCTATCCACTGCGGACTTTGTGACTTCACCAGTAGTATTAGGCATGGCTAAGGAGCTAGATTGATGGTTGAAATTTAGATTATCAGCAGAACACTTTTGTTTTGATGATTAAATTTTAGTCTATATAATTCCTTCTTTCAAACACAAAGGATTTTGCTTGGAACAAGCTAAGGGGGAATATTTATTACCATTGAAAAATATAACTAAGATAATCCGCTTGAATTCCCTTATAAGGATTTTCCTTGTGTACCATGCACATGTTCTTACTTCACGGTTTCGCAAATTTGTTATACTTGTTGTGATGTCATGAATAGTGCAAAGATACAAACTTTTGCTGCATCAATTAACATATATTGTTTGGGATGAAGGATATATCTTGTTTTCATCTGGCATTTGGTGCTTAATTACGTTTTATTTATATTCATGCGTAGGCTTTCAAAGATAGCAGCGCCAACATTTGTGTGAAGCGGATGGGTGAACTTGATGGAAGGCCATTTATGAATGCTGTCAAGGTGAAATATGGACATGGTGGTGCAGACTTGATGCATCACTAGTTCATGCTTTTGTTTTACTACTCGACAAGATCTCTCATGATCTCATGCTCGCACTTATGTTGACAGCTCTACATCTGGTATCAGGGAAAAGTTTTAATTTAATAACATTTAATTTTAAGCCGGAGACTAAATGTGTATTGCAAACAACTTAAAACGTCTTTCAGCATACTAGCTAGTATGCCAAATGAATTATTATTGATTTGATCGTTAAGTCAATCTCACTATGTTTACATTCACACACACACATATATAACCTATCTTCATTTGTGTAGCAGCTCTTGCTTGTTATGCTTTCTTTCTATTTGATTAGTCATTCTTTTAGTTTCAATTTTGCTCAATTGTTAGGTAGTATTTGATGAGAATATAATGACGAAAAGTTGAAAGAACTGAGAAATGAATTTGGGAAAGAAGTTCATGGAGGCGTGACGAGGGCTCTGAATGAGTTGAATGAGTAGGCTCAATCAGTCTTTAGACAGGTAGTTCTTATTAACTAGAACTAGAAAGTAGGAATGACTGTATCTGATGGTTTTGTTTAATGCCAGAGACAGTTATGTCTGTGTTTTCTTGCAGCTCAATATCGAATCAGTGGCTTCATTCTTCTTTCTAACACCCCCCCCCCCCTTTTTCAGCTCAGTATGCATGCTAAGCTTTATTTTGTTGATTATATGCTTCTAATAATATTGAAATTCGATCCGCCCAATTTAGATTATCATTAGCTTTTCACAAATGTTTTATACTTGTTGCTGCTATGAACTATTATCAAGTTTTCTTTGGACCTTTATCAAATTAAATTCTGAATTTTAGGCATGAAATTTGATTCTAACTTAAGTTTGAAAAAAAAAACCAAGTTTGGCTGGTATTCTCGATTTTCACAGATTTGATTCAAGAAACCTTTTGGCCTTTTTTAGATCAAGGAAATGACAGATTTGGAGAACATATAAGCTGAACTGTAACTCTAGATTCTTCCATTGTTATGTTTTAGGGTGCTCTAATGCCATCTTCATTTTGTAAGGCAATAATATACAAGAGAAGGATGCCACCTTTTTGGCTCCTCATGGAATACATTATCTAAAAGCTATTTTAACTATGTAGGGGTAAACAGTACAAGGAAAGAATATTAGAAGAAGAGAGCGGTATAGAATAGCTGGTTCCAGGTATCGGGTAAGCCGGGCAGGCACCAATGGCTACAGTCAGCTGAATGGTCGGGGTTGGCTCGCTGCTCGGGGGTTAGGTCACCGCTGTAGATAGAGGGGTGCGCGTCCTTCCTCATGGCAGAGAGCAAGGTAATGTCGAGCAAGAATGGAGGTTTGTTCATGGAACCAAGCACCGTCTGCAACACCTTCATTTGATCGGGGTATGTTCCCGGGTAACCCGATGTCGCCATCATAGGCATTGTCTCCCCGTAACAGCTCTTGGATGTTGTTACAGCTCCTGCATTCCATTCGCTCGGGCTGCACACATCACGTACAAATAAGTTTAATAATAGTACAGGGACTTCAATTTAATAAAAAATATTAAAAGGGCTCAATCTGTAAAAACTTATAAGTTCAGGGACTAATATAATCTTCACTTTTTCTTTTTCTTTTTCTTCCAAAACTATAAAGACCCACTAGGAATCTTAAAGTAGGAATGTCATAATTGATCCATGCTAAATTGGGAAATTCTTGTACATACGTTGGGCTAGTGGCACATTTGTCACAATAGATGTATTGAGACACTTTCATGTGTCCTAATAAATTTATTAGGACACATGAAAGTGTCTCAATACATCTATTGTGACAGATGTGGTAGTGTGTGTTGGTACGTATAAGAATTTCTTTGCTAAATTTATTAGGACAATACATCTATTGTGACAGATGTGGTAGTGTGTGTTGGTGTGTACAAGAATTTCCTTGCTAAATTGGTGCCATTACTTTAATTTTTCATTTTTATGGCATTCAAAATATGAAACTGAACGTGATGATTGATTTGTCTGATCGATGGATAATTGTAGAAATTTTGTTTGGACTTGATGGATCAAGGTCAGATCTCTGCCCATTTTTTTTGTCTGATTCTAGCTGGTCTATTATTAGCCTTTAAAGTTGAAATTACTGAGAAACCACAGCTTTTCGGTATTAGTTATTGAAGCAAAATTTTATTAAGTGATAAAAATATCATAACCTTTTTATTCATTTAGGGAGTCTTGAGTTGAAACTCAATTCTTTGGAATAACTTAAAAAAATTCTGAAATTATTAATCATTACTGTGGCCTAAGAGCAACTCCAATGCTAACATCAAATCATCAATTTGGTGCTGAAACTCACTCCAATGCTGCACCAAATCCTGCACTAAATTGGTGTAGCATCAAATCCTGCCCCAAATTCAAATCCTGCCCCAAATTTGGGGCAGGATTTGGTGTTGCACCAAATTGGTGTTGATGGATCCCACAACATTTAATGTATTATTTTATTATTTAAAATCATTATTAAATAGATTATGTAATAAATTTAATTTAATTTATAAATTATATATTCACTTAAATAGATTATTTAATATTCATTATTAAATAGATTATTTAATAAATTTAATTTATAAATTATATATTCATTTAATTTAAATTATAAATCATCTAAATAAATAAATAATTTCAATAAAAGCCCAATTAATTAAACATAATGGATAGAATGAAGTCCCACATATTAGAAATTACTAAAAATTAACTTAAAAACACACTACAATTAACTAAAATTACTTGAAAAAAACACATTACAAATCATTTCTAGATCCTCTTAGATAGAAACATATTACATGATATAATATCAGCTTATGCACAACATGATCATTGAAGATGAGCGTGATACAAGTGCTCCATTTGAGGAACGAGATGAAATATCGACTCCAATTGTTGAGGAGCCAGCAAATGATAATATTCGGTTCAACAAATTTTTGGCTCGATATAGAGAAATCAAGAACAAAGATGCTCATATTGCGCTTCGAAATGTATTAGTGAAACATATGTGGGAAAATATACTAATTCTGAGTATTGAGGCCAAAATATATGTATTTTCATAAGTGTTGTAGTCTTGTAATATTTTCACTAATTGCAAGCGTTTGATGATCATTCAAAGTACTTTTATTATTCCAAGCACATTATATGTTATAATTTTTTTAATAGTACATAATTTTTTAATAGCATATTTTTTTTTGAAAGTATATAATTAAAAGTTATTAGTTTTGGACAATCAATCATTTAAAAATAATAATAAATCATTAAGCATATTCATATTTCAATTATAAAATAAAAGGAAATCTTTAAGAGAATATTCTTATTTGGTGTAAAATTTGGTGCTGAAACTGCACTTATTTGGTGCAAAATCTGCACCAAACAGGTGCTTAGCATTGGAGTTGCTCTAAATCACTCCTTTGTGGGCCCCAAAATCAGACAATAATTAGCACCCAATAGGCAGGTGCTACAGTGTGTGCAACTCATCCTAGATTAAAATCATTCTTATGTGGCCAGACCGGTTTGTGAATTGTGAATTTAATAAAATATAATGTGGTCATAGTTATTTTTGTAATAAAGGAGAGGGACATGTTTAGTAATCCAAAAAACATAAGAGGAAGCCAGCCATTTATGTGTGTGGGTTGGTCTCCTTCACATGAGGATGCCACCGACGGTAACAAAACCCAACTAATTATTTAGTATTATCAACATTCACACCCCTCTAAAATTTCAGGCATATACATTACTACTACTTATTATGGTTTCAATTTTTGTTTTATTTCATTGGTGCCATGCTATCTATATACCTAGTGATATTTTATGCGAAAATTAAATACTATAAGAATAGTTAGTCCAAATTACTGCCAAACGTAAGATCTACAGTGAGCAATCAAAATTTTGCCAGAATGATAGGAGATCTCTATGTTAATCCTATTTTATCATGGATAATGGATATATGAGTTACGTGTATTATATTCATTGAAATTATAAATATACACGCCGTATTATGTTGTAGCAATATAGAAAATGTAACGCTAACTAAATATAATAAAGAAATGAAATTGCTTAGTGCTAACTGCTAATGGTACTTGGTCCGCTTAGATATGAGAGTAATTAAACAAGTAAATTTTCCTAAATTATTCAAGTTGGAATTAAGCTAGATCATTAGAAATTTAATTTGGAAGGACACGATTTATTAAAAGGAAAAAATAGAGGCCCCTGGAGCCTACCAGCAATTACTGCTATTACTGAAGCTTCATCATTCATTCATTCATCATTCATTCATTCATTCATTTGTGAACCGCTACTTTAGGTAAACACACAAGACTAAATAAAAAATGTAGTATACTTCTCTCTTCCTGCAACTTACTTGAAAGTTGAATCTCCCCCCCCCCCCCCCCCCCGACCCCCCACCATCTACAGCACCTTGAGCTTTATCAGATTCATGGGGCCTAATTAGTAATTTCACTTGTTTGCAAAAGCAAAAAGACAGAAGCAGTTCGAAATAAGCTGGCATTCAACAATTATTTAATTTAGACAGATATTCTTGGATGGATGGAGATGTATATATGATAGAGGAAGTGGTTGCATTATTCATGAACCCTATAATTTAGTCCAATCAAATACCAAAAAGCAACAGCCAATAATCTAAAACAACAACAACAACAGCAGTGATATATTATATATTCCAGAGAGAGAGAGAGAGAGAGAAGAATAACATACTTGTAGTGTGTGGGAGAAATGCCCTGGAAAAAGACTCTTGTTCTAGTGGTATCAATGTTGGTGTCTACCCATCTGGCCCACGTTCTCAGCCCTCTATCCAGAGCCACTGAGCGGTCCATATCTTGGTACAAACTCCCTCCTGCTTCCATATAATCCCACCTATATATATATATATATATATATAGATATATAACCCAATGGGCAATGGCAATGCATTTGATTAAACTACAATATTTGATTTGATTAATATTGTTAATTAAAAATGAAATAGGAATAATAGTATAATACCCTTGGAGAGATCCTTTATGAGTCCACCAATGACCAGTGTTGAAGGAAAGAACATCAACTCCTACCCAGGCATTCCCATTCCCTCTTATCTCATCCAATTTCAACACTCTTTTCCCCTCCACCGAATCTATGTCCACCAGGTACGGCGCTCTGTAAAACGACACCGACACCCCGTAATCCTAAACCAATACCAATCAATCAATCAATCAATCAATCGCATTCAAACTCAATTTTAATTGATTATTTCAAAGTTCTAACCAAGAATTTGAAGGTCGAGAGAGGATCCCCTCTGATGATCTGCGTCCGCGACGACGCCGGCAGCCCCGCTGCTATCATGCACACCAGAGACTGCCATTGGTTCCGCCCCAACGAATCCCCCACAAACATCACGCTCTTCCCTCTCATCCTCGTCAAAAAATCCACCCCATTCAACCTTCACCAAAATTCAAATTCAACTAAATATTGCTTACTTAATTAGTTAGTTTCAGATATCATTCTACAAAATACCTACTTGGGGATTTGGCAATTCATAGGCTGCCATCGATACTTGAGGTAATCGGAGTCGGGGCGCCCGTACATTTGGCAGTTGAATTCTGGGTCGATTATGGGGCATGAATATTGGTAGACCGGGTAGCTCTCGTCTCGGACCCATGAGCCGGTGAAGAGAGCGCAGGAGGTCTGGTTAGCTAGCATTGGCCGCCGGTGGGGGGCACTGTGGCTGCGGTGGTTGCGCAGCACCAGCACCACTGCCGACACGCGAGATTGGACCAATATAATGCATAAAGCGATAAAGTGAAACGAAAATGTACGACTAGGCCAAGCCATGGAGGGAAGAAGAATACTCAATTATCTTTCACCTAAAGTAATGAAAAGGAAGAGAGAGAGAGAGAGAGAGAGAGAGAGAGAGAGAGGTGTGTATATAGTGTATATATTGTGTTGTGGCTTGTGAGTGAGTGATGAATATGAATATGATGCGCGGTGGATTGATTGTTGTTGGTCTTGTTTCTAGTGTTGTGTGCATGTGAAGCTGGCTGAATTGGTTCACGTGTGTCTCAATCTATTCCCTATATAATTTTTTTCACACTTTTTTTTATGTGATTGTTTGATTGGTTTAGATTTATGGAACGAATTTTAAAAAGGTTTCTTTATATGCACCGCCGGAATAGGATTCTTTCAAATAAAACACATCTCCGTTATCCTACTAAATTAAAATATATATCTATATATACTTGACTCATTTTGTACGTCAAAATATCGTATGTGCAACTAATTAAGAGCTACCACATATTATTTGAGTGCGTTAACGTTGTAGTGGATTACAATTTGCAATGAATTAGATGATAATTACGATCTAAGAAGACAGGACCCAGTCTCCAGATCATCGGAGGCCCCAATGGTTCAAATAAAAGCGCATGATATTTGTTTGGTGTTTTGGGTGATCCATCTACCATCTCCTTTATATACAGAACCATGCATCTAATCCTTCCAATTTCTTTGTTTCCTTTTAATTATACTGCTATCTAAAATATGTAACAATTTTCTAATAAAAGGACGAATCTTATTCTTAGAGTTTCCTAAAATTTTGTGGATCAAAAATAAATTATGAAATGTGCTTTAGTGAGTGAAAGTCTGAGTGTTTGAGAAAAAAAAAAGCATAGTAGACTAGATGATATTATTTCCTAGTCCTTGCTAAAGGAAAAAAAAAACAGAAAAAAAAAAAAGAAAAATGGGCAGATTAGCAGGATAGATGGGGTAGGGGTGGGAATGTACGGTATATCTTACATACCTTATACGTACCTTAATTGCGGCATGACAAAAATCATATTGTTATCTTATTTTACTTTCGATATATTTTTATTGGGTACACTGCTATATTTTAAGTTTAGTATGACACATAATGCATACTTTTATCATGTTTTTTTTGTTCTTCAATTATGATTTAGGTAATCAAGTAAATTAACTATGCATTTTATGATAAACTTACTAAACATTATGTTATTACATTGCATTATTTTAATAACTTATAATTCAAGTATATCTTTTTTTTTTTAATTTTATCAATTATTCATCTTAACTTTTAATTTTAAAGATTGAAGAAGATAAAAGATTAGTATTTATTACATTTACTTTCATTCTTTTTAGATATCATTTAGGTAATAAATTCGATTAAATATCATATTTTTGCTTAACTTTTATACTTAAGTTATAAAAGATTATAATTAACTTAATATTTTCGGTAAAATATAACTATATAAGCATTATTTTGGTGTGCCAGAATTTTTCTCTACTCAAAGGGGGGCCTATTGGTCAATATATATATATATATATATATATAGAAGAATGGGTGCCGTTCACTAATTTGTCCATAGTTAGTGCTCAAAGGCAAGTGGGCGACGGTACAGCTAAATAAACTTTCAAGATAAGGACAAAATTGAATAAGAAACCTCCTCAAAAGAAGAAAAGGAAAAAAGAATTAGAAACATGGTATTATTTATTTTGGAGTCGAGCTTTAAAAGAAAAGGAAAAAAAAATTGAATTATCATATTAAATATTTCGTCAATTGATCAGAATTATAAAATATTAAAACCTGAAACTGGTTTGATAATTGACATGTGAATGAGTTTTCTGATAATTGATCATGAGAGCAATAGTGTGATTATTGGAATCGGCCTAATACGAAAACCAAAAAATCTAAACCTCAGCTAATGATTTGTATACTGAAAAAATAATACAAAGTCACATGCAAACCCACATTAAAAGTGGGTACGAACAGACCTACACAAATCACAAGAATATGCACAAAATTAACAAAACGACTTGCAAATTTCATTTTCATGCAATATTTGAGAATCGCCAATTATGTCATTGAATTGGTCTTTATTCAGTAAAAAAGACCACGTGATTCCATTTTTGCGTATAAATAAATGGACATTTTGTTTGGCGTCACTTCTAGGTTCTCTAGCTCATGTATCTTCATATATATTATCATGATGTGTTTTCAAAAACTATTTTTCTTCTATAAGGATAAGTTTTTCTTACAAAGTAATGTAGTAAAACAAATATATCGTAGCCTTACTACTTAATTTTAACAGTAATTGGGTAGTTTCATGTTATTTGGCATACATAAAGGATATCCGCGCAGTGGCACTTTAAATCCAATATTCTTAAGTCTTCTCTACAATTAATAAACATTTCGTAGTATCAACACTCTTGACAAACCTTTGGATTTAAAATATAACGTATTTCATATTAAACTAAAATTTTAGAATTTATTTTCCAACCATATATGTACGCATATATTAATAACTTAATATCTAATATTAAAATTTTGGTCATTTAAAGTTGAATATTAAAAAAGAGAGATGAAAAATAAAATAATAACAATGATAAATAATTCAATGTAAAAGATTCGCGGTAGGTCCTTTGTGCACAAAATATAACACTAATTTCCTAATATGCACAAAATATAACATAATTTCCTAATATATATACATATATATATAGGATATGGATCATATGAGAACACTTTGTTAGTGTGAGAAATTAGAACTCATCTTACACCATCCAATTTAATGATCCAATGGTTGAGATTTAAGGTGGCAATTTCGTAAATAATAGAGCAAAAAATAAAGGAAGGAGGGCTATTTTCGTCCAAACCCATTAAAAATGATGATGTCAGCGCAATTAAAAAAAATCCTAAAAACTTTAACCGACAATAACTTCCTCGTTTTTAATCCAATGCACACAAAAAATATATCAAATTAAAGCTCTCTTCATGCTCTTTCATTTAAGATCTCGAAAGGTATATGTTTAGATGAAAAAATATGAATCAAAAATAAAAAAGAAATTTTTTTATGCGTGCCCAGGTTGTAAATGCTTTCGTTAGCATATAATAATTCTTCATCAGCATTATGATAACATATGATAACGTATGCTAACGAAGCATTTGTCATATGCTAACGTAATGTATTCGTTGTGCTAACAAAGAATTATCATAATGCTAGCGTAGTATAAATTTATTAGGGTTTATTAAATCTCAATTATGGTTTATTTAATCTCGATTATGGTTTATTCCATCTAATTATCATTATTTTTTTAAAATTTAATTTTTTGTTAATAGTTCTTAATTGATTATTATGGTTTATCCCATCCAATTATGGTTTATAATGTATGTTGACAAAGTATTGTCATATGCTAACATAGTATATTCACAATCCTGACGAAGCAAAATCATAATGCTAACGTAGTACAAATATATTATTATTATGATTTGTTCCAACTTATTTAGGGTTTACCACATCCAATCAATGTTTATTTCATCTAATTAGGTTTATTTCATCCAATTATGATTTTTTCTATTTAATTAGGATTTATTAAATCAAATTAGGTCTATAATTAATTTTTAGAATATTTTTTTCGCTAACAATATTTGAAAACTTTAATTAGCATACCTATAATGCTTCCTTAGCATGATGATAATACTTCGTTAGCATAACAATCTGTTATCAAATCCTCCGCGATTTTTATAAGAATTACCAAATTACGTTAATACCCCCGCGCGAAAAAAACTTTTCAGATATTACAGAATTGCCACCGCCTTTTCCATCAAATCTGGACCTTTGATTTTTTATGGATGTGTGGTGTGAGATATGTTCTCATTTCTCACACAAGGGGTTGTTTTTATATAACCCCACCCATATATATATATATATATATATATATAGGGATGGGATCTGGTGAGAACCCTACCCCAGGTGGGAACTAGGAACCAATCCCATTCATCCATTCCACAATCTGGACGGTCCAGTTCAAACCAAATTTTTCGGTGGCAATTGTGTAATTAAAACGAAAGTCTTCAATTCGCGCGTCTCATTAAAGGTAAAATCGGAACTGAACTCAGAAATTGCCCAGATTCAATTTTAGCCTCAGGCTTCGCTCATTTTAGCCCCATGCATTTCTCATTTTAGCATGTGTTGATAAACAAAAATGGAACGATGATTTCATTGGAATGAAATGCAATACACCCTATTTGGGGATAGTGAACCCTAATGGGAATTTCATAATTATTAGTTGGGATCAGGGCTCTAATCGGAACGTAATAAACCCTAATTGAGAATGGTGAACCCTAGTGGAAAATGTCACATCAATTTTAGCCTCCTACTTCGATCATTTTAGCCTCATGCGATTCTCATTTTAGCCTCATGCGATTCTCATTTTAGCCTCAGAACAAAAGGGAAGAATTATTAAATTACTATATTACCCCTCCGCCCACAAAGTTGCCGAAAATTACAGGAATGCCACCGCCCATCTACTTAAATTTGATTTAATCTGGATCGTCCAGATTGAGTCAAACAAGGGCTAGGATTGGTTCCTAGTTCCCACCTGGGGGAAGGGTTCTCATTTGATCATTTCCCTATATCTATATCTATCTATATATATATATATATATATAAAAACGCACACACATACATAATAGTAATTACTTCACTTCATTTTCCACTTGTAACTATCGTGCGCCACACTAGATCCTCTACTATAAAGTGTGTGTATATTTGATCAATGAGCAAATTTCACTTTTGGTCTCATTAAAATAGAATCACAATACTTTTAGTTCCAAGAGTTACTCTTTTGGTCCCAAATAACATTTTTCCGACAATTTTGGTCTTATAAGATATTTTTCCGACAATTTTAATCCCAAAACTAACAACTTTAGTGAATCTGAGATGTGTCTCATTCATATGAAAACAAACAACATGCGTTCCAAAATTCAAGGCATCCTGTCATTCTATCTGAAATCAATTTGTGTTGTCTAGCATACCAATGATCTCAATTAGTTTGAGACTAAAATTGTTAGAAAAATTTCTTATGAGACTAAAATTATCAGAAAAATATCTTATGGGACCAAAATTATCGAAAAAATATCATTTTGGACCAAAAAAATAACTTTTAGGACTAAAAGTGTTTTGCCCCTATTCTAATGGAACCAAAAGTGAAATTTACTCGTTGATAAGTGTTCCAATATTGAAATTAGTAGTTTTTCTATTATTTTTTCTTTAATTTTAATTTCTTTTGATTTAGTTTAATTTACATTATTATTTAGAATTTATTTTGTTTGGAAATTTTTGATTTCCTAAATAATCTAAATATGGGTAACATATTTTTTATACAATTATATTTGCTATTTAAATATTTGTGGACTTAATTAAATGGTCTTAATAAAGTAATAGTCCATGAGCTGCTTAATTGATATGGAATTAATGAGTAGATACCAAATATTATTTAAATTATGTGTTTATGGGTAGCCTAATCTATATATATATAATAACACACTCTTGACAACACATTTTTTCCCACCCATTGCATAAGGAAATTTTAGTAATTTAATAATACACTAATTTAATAAGTTTAATTTATAAATGGTATAATGCAAATTATAATTAATGCCTCTATATTTAAGGGTTTGGCATATTTTTCTTTAATTAATGAATATATATGGACAATTGTAACGATTAATTTCTATATGGTAAAAAAATTGAATTATCATCTATATATTATGATTTTATTAAATAGGATATGATGGTAATTATATATATATATATTAATATATCTTTATGTATAGAAATATATTTATTTTATGCATGATTTATAGAATGAAAATACAACATAGTAGAATACACACACACACATAATTTAAAAATAATTGCCTTAATTTATATTTATAAATCCGTATGATATATACTATTGACGGTTTGTTTGTGTGTAATCTATATTATTATAGATTGTAATCAATTAATAATTATGTTTCTATAATTATATGAGCTATTAATTATTCTATAATTAGATCACCAATTACACCAATTAATCAATTAATATCCTTAAGGAGAGATGAAAGTTATTTTAATTATATATATGTAGTGATATACCGTTTCTATGAATTCTCATACTCCATTTGTGAAAATTTTAGGTTTGTCTTTGTTGCCTACACTCATCTCTCTCATTGTTACGATGTTTACCTTTCTCATTTTTTAATTGATATTTATTTTAAATTATTTGTTTCAAAATATAATTACCTCCATTCTCATTTTTTGATTCAATATCGTTGGGTTTGATGTTATATATATATTTATTTATGTTTCTCAATTTTAGTTTTTTAGCATTAAATATAATCCATTATAGAACTTCAAAATTAATATTATTTTTGTTCCTTTATTTGGAACGTGTAGGAGGATACAAATATATCAATGTGTTGATGGAACGCAACCGAGAAGATGATAATGGATGTGGATTACTTGGCCAATGTTTAAATTCGACTGAAAAACTTAATGCAGTTTGCTTATTACAAAATAATTATGTTGAATTTTTAAATTCTAATAGAAGAATTCTATCTCCATATTTGAAGTATAATTTTTAAGGCTTTAGTAAGAATCGTTATAATTCATGTTTAGTTTCGTTTGTACTAGCACTACAATTTTTAATAATGATATGGTGTGATTTATTTTTTATCGTTAGATTTTTAAAAAGAATATAACGGTACAAAATGAATTTATAATTGCAGTTGAACTCAAAGAGTAGGGTATGTTTTTATGGTCATAAAATATAAGAATTTTCAGAACTTATAAATCTGGATTAGATTTGTTTCTTTATGCATATATATTCAAATGAAAAATAAATTATTATTTTGTTATCTACTTTTTTGCATAGAGCCCAAGTAGTAAAGGGAGATGTAATGACAAAAAAAAAAACTGATACTTTAAGATGAATTTATTTATTTAAATTGTGTTTAAAATATGTGATTTTTTTTATTTGTAAATAGGTGGATTTGTATCACAATTGTGAATAATCTTTCTCATGAGAATGATTTTGAGATGAATCACTATTTGAAAATGTGGAATTGAATATAAAAAAAAACCTATAGCAGGTTTGTTGCACTCAACTTTTTACTAGAACTACAATTTGACGAAGCTTAACAATGGAAACATGCTACTCTTTGTTCTTTGCTGATAAAATAAATAATAAGTTGCCTTAAATTTTATTTAACTTCAAGAATGATATTAGCAAAGTTCGGAATGACGCTGGCAATGTCGCCTCTCCGAGAAGCATCGTCAAATTTGATGAAGATGAACAAAGCCAAACTATTGATGATGTGATGCAAGAATTGAGCAGATTGAGAAGACAGAGATGACATCTAAACCTTGTCATTCAAGTAACGCCGAAAAATTATGTACAGATGGAGTTAAAATCGGACACATCAGACGAGTTTCATCAGAAAAAAATTGGAGATGTTATAATTTCAAAAATGTTAAAAGTTGTGTATTTAATTGCAAACTTTTAAATGATGTGCAAAAATTACAAAATGGTGCAAACATTATGTTAATTTTTGTAATTAACCCTCTAAATAATAATGTCGTGTTTTGATGGTAAAATTTTAAAGTCCACACTAAATGGTTTTAATTTTATACGTTCTGTACCTCACAATCATTTAACTAAGATTAGTTAGATTTAATACTATGAGTGATTGTCATATTTAATTTCACATTTTTCTTATATTTGTCTCGAGAATTAATTGTATTCGCAATTAGACAAATACCTTTTTTAAGTATAATATTTTAATAAAAAAAATAAATATACTTTAATTATCCGTGCATTGCACGGGAGAATTGCTAGTTAAATAATATATATAGCCCCTTGGTTATGGTCGCCAATATACTAAATCGAACACAATTTTTACTTTTCCCCATCGGGAAGAAAAACGAAGGTCTCATAGAAGAAATAAAGCAATTTAGTTGAGGAAGACCATAATACCAATCTTATGTTCGTGTTAGGATCTAGAGATTGTTCATAAAGGTATTCCGTATCAAGATTTTCAATCTCAATGGATTCAGGTATTTCTATAATTTTTGACAATCTAGTGCGATATTATTATCCTAGAATATTGTATGATCTATGATGGATGAATTTATATTATGTGAGTTATAAATTCTTACGTATTTCACCCAATTAAGATTTATAATTATTTTCTAGGATTTAATTATTATTATTTTAGTTAATATAATTGTTTATTAAAAAGTTAGGGCATATAATTTGTTAAGGCAAATCTTGTGTGCACTAGATGCACATCAGATGGTCAACACGTTGACTTGGTCAACGTGTTGACCAAAACACTCGTCAAAATTAGTATCAATCATAACACTAAAAAGTATCACTCAAAAGCCCAAAAGTATCACTTATATCATTAAAAAGTATCGGCTAGAAAAAAAAAACTGTAAAAATCAGTATCGATCGTAATATTAAAAAATATCACTCAAAATTAAAAAAAAAAAAAACTCTTATATCCCTAAAAATTATCACATGTTTTGATGATTTTCTTGGTTAATGTATTGACCGGATCAACGGGCGTTGATCCGGTCAACGCATTGAGCATCTGATGTACTTTTTATGTATAGGAGAATTTACGAATTTTTTAAATTTCACAATTATTAGTAATAAATATTATTTAAGATTGATTATAATATTAAAAATTATCTTCTTATTGTAAATATTATTAAAACTACATAATTTTTGACATTGCCAGATAGTTGAGACACACACCTCTCTTATTTGATCGCGCCGAATTCATTAATAGAAATTATCTGGCACTCTATGACTATATATTAATTATACATTTAACACAATTTTTTTTTTATGAAACACATTTAACACAACATAGTTAATAAGCATTTTTTTAGTTTGATTCTAAAAAGAAAAATAAATAAGCATTAAAAAATGGTAGGCGCCGCAAAGTTTGATTTCAGTGAGAAAAATAGCTTATTAAACAGCAGAAGAGAAGCAAGGGTAGCTTGTATTGAAATAGGCATTTCTACAAACAAGCAGCCCATACACATGGAAAGTTGAATGTTCTTTACTTCTATTTTGTTGTATAATCCCAACAAATTAATATTCCTTACCCCATTTTAGATGTGTTGGCTAGCTTTATTTTTGTAGTTATGATTCAAAATCATAGGCTATTTATTAATTTTATATAGCTATGCATCTATTCCCATATATCATTTAGGAAAAAAACATATTGCTTTCATTTTTAGAAATGAGTCGTCCTACTTTCACATGCAATAAAATTTAGCTATCAGCTGTTGGTCAATTTGTCATAACAAAAGGACAGTATTTTGATGTAAGTGAAAAAATAAGGACTTAAAAGTTTACACGGAAAAATGCAAGAACTGAATCATGTGCAAAGTAGCATATGTAGTGGTTGCAGCTTCGTCAATAAAATAAGTGTTGGAAATTGATTATTATAACTAATTTAATTAATTATTTTAATTAATTTATAATTTATGTTTTCATTTGTAAAAATGGAAAATTAGTTGTCAATTGTAGATGAATTTTATATATTTATAATTTCAAATCCAATTTCAGGAGAAAGAGATATTAATTATTAAAGTTGACAACTTAAAATATGGAAGACTGACGCGGATGACTGAAATGGTGTGGGATTTATTCTTGAAGCATTGGCTTCGAACTTTGCATTGCTTCGACCTAAAGCTTGGAAATGGTTGAAATGCGAACCAATGGTTCCAATCAAGGCATTCGTTCAGCTCAGGTGGTTAAACCATGAACCATTGCCTTCAGTGGTTGTATCCGTTTAGCTGAAATGGTTCAAATGTGGAACAATTGCTTGATCCATTATTTCCATTCACCTAAGGAGCTTCAACCACCAATTGGTACTTGGTAGTTCGGACCATTGCATCCATTCGATCTAGAACCATTAGATTGTATCGATTGATCAACCAACACGATCCAATGGCCTAGACTGATCCAGATTGAAACAATATCATTGTTTCGCAAAGAGACTCCATGACTCTGCAAGTACTATAAATAGACCCCCTTGGATTTCATTTCAACCACTCGAAAATCCAAAGCTTTCTATACTTCTCTTTTTATTTAGTAATCGATTGAAAGTCTTGATTATTGTTTTGTTCGTTGTAACATCGTTTTTGTAAGTGCAACAAAACGTCGTTAAAAAGTTGTTGTGTCTTGGAGACGATTGCCAAAGTTTGTTTTGCATTAATATTACGGGAAAATTTCATCTTGCCGAAAGAGAGTCTAACTCCTGCGTTAACTTATAACCTACTCATTATTCTGTCCAATTATTTTCAAAGAAAAATTCATAAATTACCCAACAGTCGCAAGACAAAATTCGTGATTATTCTTTAAAGATGACTATTCTAGTTGCACCTATTCAAGGCGAAAGGCTGGCGAAATTCACCGGTGAGGATTTCAAAAGATGTTGTTCTACCTCACTACCCTGGGCCTTGTTCGTTTCCTCAAAAAAGATGCACCAAGTATTAAGGAAATCGATAATGATACTCAAAGATGAATTGCACTCGATGCGTGTCACCACAGTGAGTTTCTTTATCGTAATTACATTTTAAATGCTTTCGACAACTCTCTCTCTCTACCCCGTCTATTCTGAATGTAGTAATGCAAAGGCATTGTGGAAATCACTTGCTAACAAGTACAAGACAAAAGACGCTGAAATGAAGAAATTCATTATCGGTTGATTCTTGGACTTTAAAATGGTAGATTTTCAGACAGTTCTGGATCAAGACCGTGAACTGTAGTTGATCCTGCATGGCATTCATGTCGAAGGGATACAACTAAGTGAATCTTTTCAAGTGATTGCATTTATTGAAAAGCTACCACCATTGTAGAAATAATTCAAGAACTATCTCAAGCACAAAAGAAAAGAGATGGGGCTCGAAGATCTTATCGTGAGACTAAGGATTGAAGAAGAAAATCAGAAATCCGATGTCAATATGAATAAACCTACCTTTGAGGCAAAGACAAATCTTGTCGGGCCAAGTACTAGAAAGAAACGAAAATTTGTTAGCAAGAAGTCGAATAAAGGAAAGATGAATCCTGCTAAGAGATTCAAAGGTAATTGATTCAACTACAACAAATCTGGTCACATTGCAAAATATTGTCAAGCTCCTAAGAACAAAGAAAAGGGAAACAAAATGAAGGCAAATGTAACTGAAGATCGATATGTTTCGATAGATATGTTTGTGCTAGATTTACTCGCCGTTGTCTTTAAGGCAAACATGGTGGATAATCCAAAAGAATGGTGGATAGATACTGGAGCTATTCGCCACATTTTCTCAGAAAAGAACATGTTTTCTTCCTACACACCTTTGAGTGATAGAAAACTATTCATGGGCAACTCTGCAAATTCTAATATCATTGGAATGGGAAAAATTGTACTAAAGATGATGTCGGGCAAAAAAATGACACTTGTTTATGTGTTGTATGTCCCGGACATCCATAAGAACTTGATACCCGACTCTCTTCTTAGCAAAGCCAGATTTAGACTAGTCTTTCAATCCGATGAGTTTATAATGACCAAATGTGGTGACTTTATTGGAAATGGTTACCTAAATGAGGGATTCTTTAAATTAAATGTAATGACCGTCCATCGTGACATTAAACCGGCTAATAAAGATAGTAATTCTACTTACTTGCTTGAGTGTTCAAATCTATGGCATGCTAGATTAGGACATGTAAATTAAATTCTCTACGATGACTAATAATTTAAATTTACTTCAAAAGATGGATTTTAATTCACAAAGCCAATGTGAAATATATATTGAACCAAAAATGGCTAAAACATCTTTTCATTCAGTGGAAGAAGTTCAAGACCTCTAGAATTAATACATACTATTTTATGTGATCTTAAAATTGTGTAAACTAGAGGTGGAAAAAAAAATTACTTCATCACATTCATTGATGATTGCACAATTATGGTTATGTTTATCTTCTGAAAACCAAAGACGAAGCTCTAGATGCTTTTAAAATATATAAAAGAGAAGTTGAAAATCAACTTAACCTAAGAATCAAAATGATTCAAAATGATCGAGGTGGCGAATATGTATCTAAAGAATTCTGTTCTGAACATAAAATAATTTACCAAACAACTGCGCCATATTCACCTCAATCAAATGGCATCACAGAACGCAAGAATAGAACTCTTAAAGAGATGATGAATGTCATGTTAGTAAATTTCGATTTATCTAAGAACTTGTGGGTGTTTTTTTTATCAGGTACTCATATTCTAAATAAATTATCCCACAAGAAACAAAATAAAACTCCATATGACTTATGGAAAGAAAGAAAACTTTCCTACAACTACACCAAAGTGTGGGGTGCCTAGCAAATGTTGAAGTACCTAAACTTAAGCCCTTTCGTGGTTGCTCACTACAGCCCACTATTTTTTTAAAAATGGTGTTGAGTTCATCCATGCGCGCAGCACCCGGCGCATAGGTTCAGCGTGCAAGTCAGGCATGTAGTAACAACATGCAGCCCCGATGCGCACCACACCACCAGCGCACAGCCTCGACGCACCTTGCAACACCGGTATGCAGCTCGACGCCACCCTCCTGTCGCTCTTGCGTGCAGCTGCACTCTTGCCGAAAATTGCTCTCTTCCCCATCTTTCGTCTACAACTGGTTGCTTATTTTGCAACACGCTTGCCGGTAGTAGAACTCCGATGAAAACTCCCCCTTTCCCAAGAAAAGGGTGGTCGGACGTGGTGAAGGGGGAGAGGGCGATGAAAAGGATATCGAACGTGGGGGAGAGGCTGGTCATCGAAGGTGGAGAAAATGGGGAGAGGCCGTGAAGAAGAAGAAGAAGAAGAAGAAGACAAGTTGTTCTTTCATTTTCTTTTTTAATTTCTTAATTTGATTCATTTTTCATTTTTCATTTTTCATTTTTCATTTTTCATTTTTCATTTTTCATTTTCTTATTTTTTTTTTAATTTCTTATTTTTGTTTTTTTAATTTTTTTTTATAATTAAGGGTATTTTAGTCCAAAGTAGCTATAATAAATAGTTTTAAAAATTAGTGACTAAAATAAATATTTTAAAATTTTAAATGGCAAAAAAAAAAGTTTACTCTTCTTTTGATGAAATGAGGCGAAGATGGAAACATTAAAGCCCAGAAGCTTCAAATTTGTTTGGTGAATTTCTCTGCTTTTGATGCTAACCAACGAAATTGAAAGAGATGCCCATCATCAACTCTGCAAATATAGCGTAAGATCTTTCATACTAACATTATTCTATTTTTCATTCTCCTATTATTCATAAACGTGTCTTTGATGACATTAAAATTATAATAGTAACAAAGATACAAATTTGTACAAATATAGGCGGTGAATGAATTCGCGCAATCCTACACATGATTTTAGATGCATTTTCAATTTCGACAAGATATATTTTTCTCTTATCTAATAAAATTTAAAACGCGTCCCAGGGTTATTAAATGACATTCTAATATACATGCACTTCAGATGAGATCCTCAGCTACACTTTGTGTACCACTTGATGCCACACAATTAGATTTATTAATTTTTATTTGATTCTTTTATTCAATTTCAATTTATTATGTTTGGTTTAATTTCACACTTATTAATTAGGGTTCAGCCTACCTAATTAAGGTATATAATTATATTTTTATGAAAAAATTAATTATTAATTAAAAATGAATTTAAATATAAAAAAATAATTATAAACTCTAATTGGATATGATGAACCCTAATTAATAATTGTAAAATTAAATCAAAGCACATTCAATTGAAATTGAATAAAGCAATCGAACAAAAATTAATAAATTTAAACATGTAGTATCAAATGGTGTGCAAAAATTTCATTCGCATGTCTTCTAGTCCCTTTCTAGTTTTGGTATTAATTTAAAAAAATATATATATCCGACGGAACCTGACTCTAAAAAAGAGAATTTAATAAGTGGATCACAACAAGTGTAGGCCGAAACGGCTTGATATCGACCCAACAAGATTAGGCTATGTTTTAAGGGATGCAAATTTAGTGTGGGCTGAATATTCGTATTTTCAATTTCGACCAAGCCTAATATTTTATCATCAATTCTCATGGATATCATCCAAGTCCCAATAAGGTCATACTTTTATCAAACGGGTAGGGTCAACGCGGGTTGAAATGTATCGCTTGTTTCCTTAAAAAGTAATAAGTCTGTCACTTATCTTAAACGAGTTATTTAGTTCAAATTGTAATTTTTTTTCATTCTAAGTAATATTTAGAGTTTAGGAGTTTAGAGTATTTTAGGGTTCATGGTTTTTTAGGGATTTTTTTAGTACTTTTAGAATTTTTTTTAGATTTATTAGGGGTTCATTTTGTATTTTTTAGGATTCGCCATTTTTATGAGTTTACTAATCTCAACTAGGGTTATATTTATTTACAAAAAATTAAATTAATTCACTTTAATTTTAGAGTTTACTAATTCCATTTTAGGGTATATATTTATTTCAAAATTAGGTTTTTAAATTTCAATTACAATTTATATTTATTTTGAAAAAATAATTATCGAACGCAATGTACAAGTTGCCGGATTTTAAAAAAAATCATTCACTTTAATTTTAGGGTTCATTAATTTCATTTTATGGTATATATAATTTAATAGAAAAAGCTAAAAAAAATAGAAAATTGCAAAAAATAAATACAAAAAAATCAATTATATATATATATATATATAATTAGGCGCGTGTATCCCTAATATATTAGTTGAATTAAATAAATAGCTTTATTAAATTCTATTAATTCAATCTATGCTTAATTCAATTATAGATTCTTAGAAGTTTAAATTAAATTTAACGATTGAAGTAAATTCATTGTGTAATTGTAATAAAAAAAAATGATTCCTAAAACAATAATAAATTGCTATAATTCTTTTTATTTTTTTTCTTTTCAACTTTGATGAAGAAATTATTATTTTAAAAAAAGATCCAGGGAGAATAAAATTAACGTGAATTAATTTATTAAATATTTCAATAAGATTTAATAGTTGGTCATGGAATTAAAATCATAATAATCAATTATAAATATAATAAAATTTATTTAATTAAATAAACAAAGATGAATTTGAAACTACAAAGTAATGAGACCCGAACGGCAGAAAGTGGTTATTTTTATTTGACGGAATTTAATAAAATCGTCTTTTTAATTTAATTAATGTAAATTTGCGTTCTTTTTGCTTAAATTTTAATATAAGATAAAAATAATATGGGTTATTAACGACCATATCACCTTTTGTTTGATGAAGTTTTAACACCGTTAAATCTCCAAGCCTTAAATCGATAGTTTTAGATCTTTCAAACCTTGAATCGATACCATTAAATCTCCAAACCTTAAATCGATAGTTTTAGATTTTTCAAGCCTGAATCGACATATACTATCTTTTACACTCTATATCGATTAGAATAAACCATCTTTCGGACCTTGAATTGATAATTCTTCTTTATTTTATCAATATAAGTCGTGCGCATATTTATAGTATTATCCAATACGCCGTTATGATATAATACACGTTGCTTACTTTAATACATAGCAAAATATGAGATGCAAATTGAAAAGTTAACAGAAAATCTTATACTCTAATCCTTTTTTTTGTCTAATATTTATATGCACGTCATTTAATAACATTTATCATCTTATTAAATAAATAAAATGAGTTTGTGTACTTATTGCTATGTGACATGTTTTTTAGTCATTCACAATTCTAACATTTCATAAATAAAATAGATTTTGAAAAGCTAGCCAACAGTAAATAATCGGCATTATTCTCTGCAATATGACGAAGCAAACTATATTGTTACTCCAATTTTTTCACTAATTAAATAAGTAGTTTCACTTAATCTAACACGTACAACAGATGTCTACATTGAAATTATTTTCCCACATCCAATGATTTTATTATAGGACAAAAAAAACGACTGGCATTGTTTATTTACAATAATTAGATCTCACCCATGCTTAATTTTACAAATCATGCCTAATATACTGTAGAAATTAATTTAATTGTGATGAGATAGGGGAATATACGATGAAAATAGCTGTCCAAGAAAAAAAATGTGTTGCTTTTTGACAATTATTCATTCACGCCCAGGTATCCTAAGCTCTACACTTTCCCACCTTTTGAAGAGGAATCCAATGTGTGCGAGAATGTTTTACTCATAAATCAGTTTTCGAGATCAACAATTTCAGCAAATCCTAACCCCACTATTTACAACTTAACGTTGCAATTTTACATATTTTTTTTAAAACAGAAACTGGGGAAAAAAAAATAATATGTCGTTTTTTGTAGAAAAATTGAAATAACTTAACAAAGTTTTTTTTTTTTTTTTACTCACCCACCCGACCTGGTGGTATTGGAGAAATTCGATAAAACTCTCGTTGTTGGGTCGAACCACTACTTCTTGTGGATGACCTTCTCGATAGTTTCTATTAATAAAATTTAATCTTTGTTTGAAAAAAAAATCAATTAAAATTGTATAAGCTCCTAAATTTAAGACTCTAAATTTTATAATTTCTGAGAATACATCAATCAAAAGCTAGTATGTTTTTTTAACATGCAGATGGAAGACCATTGGCGATGTTTATCTAGCATTACTGTATAACATTTTAGTGGTGCTCTCCTTACAAAAATATCAAAAACTATAATGCTTATTATTATGTATGATGAATTTTACAGACTTATTTTACTCAGATATTTGAAGATATATATAGCACGATTTTTATAAGAGACTGGGATTTAGCTTAGTCTAACCTCTTAATCTTTTAAAATTTTGCTTAATTGTCCTAATTATATTTTAGGCTAAATATCTATACTTATGTCCAAAACTTTATTCTTTATGGCAAAAATATCATAACTTCAAAAAATGTAGAAAAAAAAAACTTTCTACAATTTTATTAATTTATGGTGTCAAATTGCTAACAGAGCATGCCTGAGTCCAACGTTTAAAATTATATGTAAAATCATATTATATGTTCAAATTAAAAATAAATTTTCACATAGCAATATTCTGATACCAGAAATTAGATTACATGACATTTTTTGCAAAAATGTAAAAAATTTAGGTATCTTTTGACATATTTTGAAGTTTGCCATAGTTTTGTAAAATATACTTAAGTTCATGATTTATGTATGTATTTGACCTATATTTTACATTTAGGCCTTAATCAGGGGTAAAATAGTCATTAAATTTAAATTCTGTTAAGTTGTTACCTGCGGCGGTTAAGTTTTCTTGTGAAAGGGAAAGGACTTGCCCAGAAAATTTAGAGCATACACTACAGGTGTCAATGGATCTCCTTTTCTTTTCCTTTTTAATCAACGTTGAAATTCCTTTGATTTTTTTTTTTCCCCCAGCTAAAATCCTTTAAAGAATTTTCAGCTTTACTTTCGCCGTCGAAAATATATGGAGATAAGTTTAGAATTGAGGTAAATTGGTATAAACAATATTGTTGTGAAAGCGGTATATGATTGATGGAAAAGTTGATATCTTATTTGCTTCAAAAATTAAATTAAATTGTTTCGTTGGAAAACGCTCAAACAGTGAATATTCCTATATAATAGAAAAATGTCTCGGATTTGAAATTCATCAGATCCGCTGCCTTCTTCCAGCAAAAGAAAATGTTGCAAAAGCAGACTATGCATTAGGTGAATTATAGTCGTCTCGACTTTAGCCTAATCAGTCTTGTTCACGCCTAGGCTCCTAGTTTTATGATATTACTTTTGAAAAAAGAAAAATTGTAATCGTGTCCCGATCCCCCCCCCCCCCCCCCGTATTTCAATGTTCTTTCAATATTTTATAAATTGTGTAAAATAACTTAAAACCTTCAAAACTTGATACGGAGGAATATTAAGTATATGCCAGAAGTATATAGCACCGCAAAAGCGCACTAGACGCTAATCAACCGGCCCGTAACGAATTTACGTTGTATATAATCTTATAAATTTATTTGCGATCCAAATTAGGGATTTTTTTTTTTTAGATGCTAAAGTGGTTTCTGTTTAATTGAACGTAATTGAAGACTAAATTAAAAATGAAAACATTTCACAGACAAAAGTTGAGACATAAAGTGAAAAGCGAGTTGATAAAATATAAAAAGGAGTTAAGAATTGAAAAACAATCCATTCCATTAAAATAGAGCTAAAAATAGAATTGCAGAGTCGTTAACAAAATGACGTAGTAGGTTACCAGTTACCACAAATTACTTGTATAATCTAATGATATAAGCTGCGGGCTACAATTTCTTTGGTGCAGCCGCCTCAGCTTTTCCCAAACACCCCTTAAATTAATATAAGTGAAAAAAGAGAGACTTAAGACTATAATGCTTACCCAATCACACCCCTATTCCTTTTTCTCAGTGAAAGAAAGGCGGGAAAATTTCAAACTCTGAAGTTTTTCCCAACAAATGTCTGGCCGAATTGCCAATTAGCAGGGGCAATATTCCAGGAGGTGGAGGTGCGTCGGTCACTGCCTGTCACCCTGAAGGAGAGCGGCTGACCTACCAAAACCGAGTTGGATTGCCAATTTTGCCCCCAGTTCCTGCTCATTGTCATCCACCCCGTCCTCGACCCTTTGATGCTCACCCTCACGATATCACCTGCACCCGCCACATTCGTCACCAAAACCAAGTTGAAGTACCGGAACCCGTTGATTGTGAACCGTATGCCTCCTTGCTTCCTGCATGCCACTCTGCAACACCAACACCATCACCATCACCATCAATATACATACATGCATAATATCTGTAAAAAATGTAGGTAGTTGGTTGGTTGGTTAGTTGGAATTCATTAAGAATTTAGGAATTTTCAATTCTCGTGCGTCGCGGAGCGGGAATTAGGGGTGAGGGCGCGGTACGGCGGGGACTTTTCACATCAGAGACCGTAAATTCCACCGCCTAGGGTCTGATGTATGACTTCATTCTAAATGGCTGCCTCTCTCTCTCTCTCACGTGGGGTGTTTTGGTCCCAAACTAAACCAAACCAAACGGAGTTAATTGGCTTCGGCACGCCCCGGATTTGAATGGGCCGTTTTGACCATTGAACCAAACTAACCATGTGCAACTAACTAATGCCTTGACGCCTATGCTATTCCCACCCTCCTTTTCTCACTCAAAACTCCAATGAAACATTATTTCTATTTCAGCCCAGACATGTGAGGTAAGGACCACATTTTTTGTTGTATCAAAATTATAACTTGTAACCACAATTTCCTAATCTCCTCACTATGTTTGCCACAATCATTTAGACTACGCAATTACTTGCAATAATACATAAAATTATTACAAATAAAACTCAATAATAAACATATACTCCCTCCATTTCATAATGTTTGTTGTTTTGGAGTTTTATTTTTGTATCTGAATGTTTGTTATTTTAGATATTTTCACGGGGCTTCTCCCAAATTTAACCATAGAAAGAAAATTTTGCTAATTTTTTTAAAAAAAATATAAGGGAATAAGATTTTATTTGATATAGAAGAAAGAAATATATTAATCCAAAAAATTAATTATTAATTCTAGATTAAAATTCTAAAACAACTAAGCCATTGAGAGATCTATCTTTATAGTTCAGTTTAGACAAGTGTACATGCCATGTTAGTGAAATCTACCACATTTATCTAAAATTTGGTAAAAAAAAAAATGTGACCGTACACTAAAAATGGGTGTGAAAGGAACCTATATGGGCATTTAAACGAAATAAGTGAAAATAGAGAAAGAAAAAGAAGGATGTAAAAGACAAGGTAATCCTGGAGCAGTGACAGCACAATGATTCACAATCACAAGAAAACAGAGACAAAACCCTCAAGCAACGGAAGCAGAGCAAGTAACACCGAATTGGCTTTTACACAATGTTCCATATACTGTATACCATATTTTAAAATGAAAAAACATTAGGGAGAGAGAGAGAGAGGAGAGAATTTCACCTCCTGTAGTTAACGGGCACGATTCCGGCGCGGTACTCGGCGATCTTGAGGAACATTGGCATGGCGAGGTCGAAATGAGGCCTAGGGGGGTTGCACCAGCCGCCATTGTCGTTGGGCAGAGCGTAGTTGGGCGGGCAGAAGTTGGTCGCGGTGATGAGGATGGAAGGGCTGCCGGCGTGGCACCATTGCTTCTCGTTAGCGCACTTTATCTCGAAGCACGCGCCGCAGCTGAACCCGTTGTTGAAAAGCGCCGTGCTCAGCGCCGCGGTGTTAACGCCGTAGCCCTGGCTGTACAGATTTCCGTACCCGCAAGCTCCACCTGCAACAGAAATTAACCACATTTTACTTCAAATTTTCTGTAATGCGCATTCTATTGTTAAAATTACATCAGGCTTGGGATTAGAGTGCTAGGTTACCCATGGTGCCGGAGGCGTCGCTGCCGCCGTAGAAGGTCGCGTGGGCGGTCTGCCAGGCTCCGCCGTTGTATACACCGGGAATCCTGGCTGAAACTTGTGGTGCCAAAACTGAAATGAGGGAAACAATGCAGGCTATTGCGGCGAGTAAAGCCATTTTCTCTGCTCAAAAAGATAGTGCAGAGAGAGAGAGAGAGAGAGAGAGAGAGAGAGAGGGAGGGAGAATGTTGTGGGTTAATTGGGGGGAAGGAGTGGAGGGAAGAGTGGTACTTATGGAGAGCCTCGGGAGGGAGTCCACTGCTCTCCAGTGGCAAAAAGATGTAATTTGAGGAGAAGTAGTGGCCTTTTTTGTAAATATATAAATACTTTTTTGTAGATATGAAGCTTGTCGTGTGGGGTCTGTTTGGTAAAACTGTAAAAAATGCCTATTGGGTTGACGAAAACCTCTTAGTCTCTTACTGGTGGGCAATATTTACCATTTTCTATTTCAGTAATTTTAAAAAAGAAAAACGAAATGTATCATGCATCGGCTATCGAGTCAAATTCAAAACTATAAAAAATAGTTTTTTTTTTTTGAATTTTACATGCAATTTATGTTAAGTTATATTATAATTATCTTCATAATCAATCATTCGTTACATTTTCTACCCCTTAATTTGTTCATTTCGTAATGAAGCAGGAATAATGCTAGCCAGTCAGATTCTGGCTAGCCAGAATCTAATTTTTTGATGATTAATAAAACTGTATTATTAATAAATTAATTATGTTAATTATTAAATGTTATATTTTTACTATATTATCCTTCTATCATGAAATCAGTGATTTGTAATTAATTATTAAAATCACTCCAAAAGCGGATCGGAAGAAAGTGGCGCAACTTCATCTTCTTTCTTTTCTTCACTTCTTTATTTTTTTTTTCCATCTTCGATTTCTTCTGAATTGAAGCGCATATAGAGTTGCCCTAATTATTATGGAGGGCATCAATGTAAATTTATTGAATAATTAGTGTTTTATTAATTAAATTAGTTAATTATTAAAAATAATAAAAGACTCAGGCTACTGAAAATCAATACTCGAAGCATAGACTCATTTAACAATTAAGATAAATTAGTGTATTACGTATCGGATACTAGTGGCCAATCAATATTGATTAAGCATATGAGTAATGCATTAAGGTATCATAAATACATTCTACTATATAAAAGAAGTATCGGACTTTCTCTTAACTATATTATGTTATGGTTAAGTCTAGGGTTGTAAATGAACAAAGCCGCTTGCGAACTATTCGAAATTCGATTTGAAAAAGTTCATTCTAAATGAACTGAGCTCGAGTCTCGAATCGAGCTCGATAAAATTATTGAGTCGACCTTGAACATAGTAGTATTCAGCTCGGTCAGATTGCGAACATGCTCAGGCTCGAGCATAATCAAATATGCTCACGAACATGTTCATTGATATTTTAAATAATTCAAACGAGTAAATTAAATAACCTCTTTTTTTCGAGCTCGAAAATGTAAATTAAATGAGCTTTTTTTGAGCATTTCATGAGTCAAGATCAAGCCGAATTTGAACATGACAAACATTTGTCAAATTGAGCTTGAACGTGAGGGAAAGAATTTGAATCGAGCTCGAGCCGAGCTCGAACTTGAATATTCCTTAATGAGCCGAGCTCAAATATCATAGTGTTCAGCTCTATTCGGTTCGTTTACAGCTCTAGTTAAATCACTTTGAATGAGCAAGTAAATGAGACTAAAATAATTTTTTTTTTAGTAAAGAGGTGGTGAGTGAAAAGTTATCACCATCATCTAAAGAATATTTTCATGTACATCTGATGTATACAAACTTGATATTAGATAGAAAGATACCGTCCCAAACCTGACCAAACCTAGAAAAAATCATAAATTATTATATTGAAAAAAATCATATTTGTCTACTACAGTACTACTAAAAAAAATTAATAAATATGAAAAAAAATGATCGTGATATTTTTATAACTATTATTATATTTTTGTTGATTGAAAATAAAATATCAATTATAATATTGAAAAGTATAATGTGCTCAGCATGTGCACTGCGTACACCAAAAATTATGTACGTATATGTTGATGTAAAATAAACTCTCTCTTTTTTTTATATATATGGATCTAATCATCAGACAATACTGAAAATTAAATAAAAGAAGAAAAATCTTATAGGTTCAGTGACAAAAGATCAATAATATTATGAAAAATACCAAGTGGGAGCATATGATTTTTCTTGTAACAAACAAAGTTATATACCATTAAAAAAAAAACTAAAAAAAACACAGATATTATCCAATTTCAATATTTTCATGTAGGGCAGTAGGGCTGAGGATGAAATGGTATTCCGGCCATACTATCCATCAATATCTATATACGAATAAAGGCGAAGTTGAAAACATTTGCAGTCGACGATAAAAAGTGTTAATTGGCGCAAATAATATGACATTTATCATAAATTATTCACAACGCCATTTCTTAAAATTTTGCAATAACATCCTAAACATTTTAAGCGGTAAAACTGTCTCAGAAAAATGATTTTATTTTAGCATTGCAAATCGGACAAACTAAAATCATTAGGAATGTTGTAATTGCCAAAAAAAAAAAAACAGTTGTAATTGCATTTTTTAGATCATGTGTTATTTGCGGAAATTATTTTAAAATCATGTGTTATTAAACTGGAGTATAATTGCAAATTAATTATGATCGAGATTGTGTTATTTTCGGAAAATAATCCCAGAGGAAATTCGTTCACGATGTATACGCAGTGTAATTAAATGTTCTTGTCAGTATCCCATTTAATTCATTCTATTAGTATGTTTTCAATTTATAACCTTATAAATGCAAGCCACCACCAAACACTAATTGTTTTATAGACAGCCATTCAATATACTTCATTTAAGTTCAACAGATAGTCTTTAACCGCACAACATAAAAGTGCTTGGATATTAATTATATATATGCTCGTTTTATTAAAAACTATTGATGTATTTGTTTTGTATGTGTAAAAATATTTAATGTTTTACTATTTTAGTCTGAAGCAATCTTTATCATAGTTTTCTTTATCATTATTAATGCCAATTCTACTGAAAAAATTATGTTAATTAACGGGCGAAATGCCCTATACTGTTTATTGTTGGCAGAGAAAAATATTAAGTTGACTAATCAACTATGTAGTCTACACATTGTCTTAACATGTTAAAATACATCTTCAATTTCTATAATATCTCTCTCTCTCTCTCTCTCTCTCTCTATATATATATATATATATATATAGGGGTGGGTTCAAATAGGAACCAATCCCCCCATGAGAACTTAGGAACCAATCTAACATGAGAGATTTATATTGCTAACATCAAGAGATTATGTTGCTAACATGAGGTAAACTTATTTTGCTAACTTGTCGAGATCATAATATTAGCAACATATTGCTAATATGTTAGCGATTATACACACTGCTAATATGTGACTAATAATTTGCTAATATGTTTGGTTCCTAGGTTCTCACGGGGGATTTGGTTCCTATTTGATCCTTTCCCTATATATATATATATATATATATATATATATATATATATATATATATAGGGGTGGGTTAAAATGAGAATGACCCCCTAGTGTAAGAAATAAGAATAAATAATAACCACTGATCCAGCAATTTTAATGGTCAAGATTGGATGTATATTTAGGGACCTAAATGCAATATTTTCTGTATATTATTTTTAATTTATATTTTATAGGGTTAAAACAGTAAAAAATATATCCCCATAATTATACGTGCTTAATATCTAGGAGTATCAGTTTATCAACATGGAAACTCTTGCACATCAACCCAAAAAACACGGCTAAATCAAATCTTTCAATTTATTTCTCTTCACAAAGCAAAAAAGAATAGAGATTCGAGCAAATCTCTTCCAGAGAAACTCAAAGCAGACAAAACGCCAAAACAACCCGCCGCAACCCATCTCACCGGCGACGTCCCCTCTCTATCTTCACAGGAGTGTCCGGCGGCGTCGAATATACGTCTTCCCGCGAGTGTGTCGAGTCCATTTCGACATATATTCCAATGGCTGGCGGGAGTAAAAGTACCCGTTCGAAAGGTATGTGGTTTGATATTTTGCTATATGATTTTGACATATATCAAGCTTCCATATGATTTCAAGTTCATGTTTGATGAAAATGAAACTAGGGTTCCATGTGTTTTGGGAATTCAGTTTTTGGGGAAAAAATTCAACTGTATAAACGCGGCTAGAACTATGTTCGAAATGTGCCTCCTATGAATTGAGAATTGGGTTTGTGAAAAAAATCGCTCAATTTAGTAATTTTGTGTGTATTTTGTAAATTTCTGTATGAGGGTTAGCAAATTTTTTAGCAACATTTTATTGTGATATGCGAAGCAAATATGGATGTAATTTTTTGCAAATTTACTATTAGTAATTATAAAATACTATGGGTATTGAGTTTTTTTGTTGATTAATGAGCCTAGGGTTCCATGGATTTGGGGAATTATGTTTTTTTTTTGCAACCAATAAATATTTGATTGAAATAGATAGCAAATATTTGTATGATTTTGTGCAAATTTTCGAGGAACATGTTAATGTGGGTATTCGATACCTATATTTCTAATGTTGTGCAAATGTGTGCCCTATATTTAGCTAATATTATATGGATTTATTTGTTGAATATATGCAAATGTTAGTGCCGAACAAGTAGTGTGGAATTACAACAAATTTTGTGTGTCTTTTGCAAATTTCTGTGTGAGTGTTAGCAAATTATTTCATATTGTTAGCTAATTATTGAGCGAGTGGTTTGATTCAGACTGTTGTTCATTGATGGAATAAAAATTAATTAATTATATATATTTAATAGTTGACACATTAGTGCAGTTAGCAAATATATGTTTATTATTTAGGTAATAAATGGCTAGTATTTATCATAAAATATACGAATAAATTTTGTTTTTATATTAGTAAAATTTACGTATGGTTGAAAATCTCTGGTTGGTCTAATGTGCAATTATTTGTGGAATATTTAGCTAATATATGTTGAGTGTTTAACAGATATATTTTATAATTTGTGTAATATGAATTTAGAATTGAGTTTGTGAAAAAAATCGCTCAATTTAGTAATTTTGCAAATTTCTGCATGAGGGTTAGCAAATTTTTCAGCGACATTTGATTGTGATATGCGAAGCAAATATGTATGTAAGTTTTTGTAAATTTATTATTAGTAATTAGAAAATACTATGTGTATTGAGTTTTCTTGTTGATTAATGAGCCTAGTGGATTTGGGGAATTATGTTTTTTTTTGCAACCAATGAATATTTGATTGAAATATTTAGCAAATATTTGTATGATTTTGTGCAAATTTTCAAAGAACATGTTAATGTGGGTGTTCGATACCTATATTTCTAATGTTGTGCAAATTTGTGCCCTATATTTAGCTAATATTATATGGATTTGTTTGTTGAATGTATGCAAATGTTAGTGTCGAACAAGTAGTGTGGAATTACAATAATTTTTGTGTCTTTTGCAAATTTCTACGTGAGTGTTAGCAAATTCTTTCATATTGTTAGCTAATTATTGAGCGAGTGGTTTGATTCAGACTGTTGTTCATTGATGGAATAAAAATTAATTAATTATATATATGTAATAGTTGACACATTAGTGCAGTTAGCAAATATATGTTTATTATTTAGCTAATAAATGGCTAGTATTTATCATAAAATACACGAATAAATTTTGTTTTTATATTAGTAAAATTGACGTATGGTTGAAAATCTCCGGTTAGCCTAATGTGCAATTATTGTGGACTATTTAGCTAATATATGTTAAGTGTTTAACAGATATATTTTAGAATTTGTGTAGTATGAATTTAGAATTGGGTTTGTTAAAAAAATCGCTCAATTTAGTAATTTGTGTGTATTTTGCAAATTTCTGTATGAGGGTTAGCAAATTTTTCAGCAAATCGTTTTATGTATGTCTTGTAATTGTTGTTTCTGAGTTGCAAAATTTTGTATATGTCTTAGCTAATAACTAGCCGACATGTAGCTGAATACTTTTAGGAACAAAACTTTCTTAATTAGCTAATATTTAAATACCATTTTTAATAAATATATGATATGTATGCTTAGCAAATATGTATTAAATTATTTTGCAGATTTAGTGCGCGAAGTTCGAGCAAATTCAAGACATGATGTGAATGATACTAAGGATGACATCACACATGAGAGACGAAGTTTGAGACAATGGAACTCAGGCCTCACGTACAACAATGACAAACAGATGCGGTACCTTAGGGCAAAATATTGTGCAGCAATCCTTAGTGCTGACAGTAACATACACAAGGATCGTATAATTGCGCAATCAAGCTTCCATTACAGAAAGTCATGTGGAAACGGACCACTAAATATTGACGCAATTGTTATGAAAAGCTCCAACACTAAATGATGCATAAATTTTTTTCATTTTATTTTCATTCCAAAAATTTTGTGATTATTTACCATTTAAAAGTGATTCTTGAACGACTTTCACATTTGACAAATTTACTTTCATTCATATAGTTTAATACGATGAATAGGGCTCTTTTGCTATGTTTAAAATATAATATTGTTGATTTGTGTAATATCATTTGCTAACTCGTTAACAAATATTTTGTTTACAAGTTGTACAGCTATTTGCTAAAGTTTATACCAATCTCATGATACACATACATAATAGATAAAATCTATATAATATTTTGCTATTAAGTATGAGAAAATATGCTACAATTGATACATGAACTATAAAAAAATCCTACACAAATTATCTGCTAATACTAGAACATATGTTTGCTAACCGTTAGACAAATATATGCTAAGATACGTAATCGTATGTATATATATATTTCGCACATTAATATTACGTAATCATATATAATATATTCACTAATACTAAAAAGTCACTTAATTCTTTAGTAATTAACAATTGAAAATGATCAGTATAAATAAATGAGTTAATTGTTATCAAATATATGTTTAGTAATTATTAGTAAAATTGTATCAAATATATAGTTAATTGAATAGCTAATAAAATTGTATCAAATATATGGTTAATTGAACAGCTAAAATGGCTTTAATATTTTGCTATTCAGTATATACAAATTTGCTAAATTCATATTGGAACTGTATATACAATCCTACAAAAATTGCTAAAGTGTATGTTGTATTTTTCTCAAACTTTCCTTTAAATATTTGCTAATAATCAAACATATATTTGCTATTATCGAGACAAATATGTGTAAACATACCAACACATGTAATATTTTGCTAATAACATTCAGATATTTGCTAATCTCGTCTATATATTTGCTAATACAATACCTATAATGCGGATTTCAAATGCTTCACAATCAGATTACTTAGACTTTCGACAGTGTTATTATTTTCAATTCAACGATCATATATTTTTTTACTAAAAATATGTCATCAAAATAAAAAATTTTAATGTCAAACATTATAATAATTTTTCCTGTGCAGCCCACCTCAGAATAACTACCAACGACTTCTTTAAAAAAACGATAAGAGGTCATCGGGCCTATATTAGCTCTTGCACAATCCAAAATGAAATTCTGATGCACAACTCTCAACTTCCGGTTAACCTTTAGATATTTTTTAAATTCATCAGAAACTAGTGGGTGCGTATGCTCTTCAATAAAATTAGTAACAATGTATCCATGCTCTGCATCATATTTTATAACCAACCGAGCTAAACAATCCACCCTTCTTGAAACTCTACGCCGTCTCTTTTTTTTACCATCATCGTTGACGTCATCTGAAAGTGAATTTTTATGACCCTCACAACTACATAACAGATACTTCCAAATGATAACACCATCGTCATGCTTTATTGCCGACCCAAGATGAACATCAAAACCAGCTGCTTCCCCATACACTCTGTAAAAAATAGTTGCTTCGTCTATAGATTTAATCTTCTGGCCAACGAATGGCTTTAAAGTGGCATCACATTCTGGAATATGAGAACCAATAGCTCCAGTTACTGTATCACCGTTAATTACTGCAATCAACCAGAAAACAAAAGTTACAGAAAACCATATTCTTATAAACTTCGCTAACATGTTTATATATATCTGATATCATACTGTAGAATATATGCTAACTCAAATTTGATAATGTGAGATGGGGTCTGTGATTGCAATTAATATTAGCAAAATATTTGCGTGTAGTTAGCAAAATAATGTATGTGTCTTAGCTAATATTTCAGCAAGTACAAAACTGGTATATATAATCCATCATATCAAGTCATGTATGTTGTCAAAATTTATATTGCACGTTAGCATAATGTATAATAGTTAACAGCAAACCGAACATGCTTCCTACAAGCAAATTGACAATTCATAATTATCAATTACTTATACAGTCTGATCCACACAACAATATATATAATTACCCGTGCTAACAACCAATTTATCTTACATGTTAGCAACCAACATATGACATGCTAGCAAATAATATACTATAACATAGCCATCCGAATATGCTTTTCTGAAAGAAAAATCTACAGTCATAATTAAGAAAACCATAATACCATATGAACTGTAAGATCAAAACAACTGCAACAAATATATATGAAATATTTTCTAAATAAAAACCTGTATTCTCCATTTACGGCGGCAGAAACTGATTGAACAACTTTGTGTATATGTCTTGTTGAACGATGAAACTTGAATAAGCGAACAGAGTGAACGATGAAACTTGAATAAAAAACTAACTGAACGATGAAACTTGAATAAGAGAACAGTGAAGAAGACGTCTCCTCCGAATCGCCGATTGAAAAAAAACGGAAGAAATAATATGAAAATAACTGTCCAAATATAATTGCATAACTTAACGTATATCCAATCCCATGATTTATGGTAACTGATATGGAATATAAATAAAATTACATCTATAACCTTACTTAAAACTAATTGTAAAAAAATTGCATTTTTGACCCCATTTTTCCAAATCAATCTCGACCTTCCAAAATAATTGAATCAACGATCCAGATCTGTTCCTATTTCCTACATATGAATCTTGTTCTCATTTGATCTCTATACTATATATATATATATATATATATATATATATATATATATATATATATAGGGGTGGGTTCAAATAGGAACCAACCCCCCTGAAGGAACCTAGGAACCAATCAAATTCAAGGATTTTGATGACGTGGCGGATAAAAAAGCGGTGACATAGTTGTAAATATGTAAAATTCGAATTATAAGGGGTAATTCCAGATTTTTTTAATAAAGTGATGACATCATCTTTTAAAAAAATTCCTAAAAACTTTAAATAATCATAACTTATTCATTTTTTATCCAATTTACGCAAAAAATATATCAAATTAAAGATTTTTTCATACTCTTTCATTTAAGATCCATAATGCATATGTTTATTTGAGCAAAAATTGATGAAAAATACAAAAAACTATTTTTCACGTATATTCAACTCGTAACTGTCAGATATTTGCTAATATGATATCACAATATTGCTCATATCTTGTGTTTATGTTGCTAACATGAAATTTTTTATGCACGACTTTGAATTTTAAGTTGCTTTCATGAGAAAATAGTTAAAGTATGAGTTATATATAGTTAAGTTCATAAACAATTATAACTTTATCAATGCTTAATATTATTTTGAAAACTTGTAATATTTGAGAATTTAAGTCATGCTAGCATATCATTATTCACATATTAGCAATGTGTTACTAACATATTAGCAAATTAATAGTCACATATTAGCAATATGTTGTATGTATGAATGATGCTACACAATATTATTTTAAATGTGGTCCAATGTTATATGTGTGGTGTTTAATACGTGTCAATTTAATATTATGATCTCGTCAAGTTAACAATATGAGTCTATCTCATGATAGCAACAAAATCTGTTGATGTTAGCAATATACATCTTTCATGTTAGCATGTTAATACAACGCCAGAAAAGACAACGGTTTTAAAGTGTTGTCTATTTAATTCCGGGAATTAGACCCAAAATCCGAAAAAACATAACAGAATTTCTAAATTACGAAAATAACCCCGCTTTCATTAAGTTCTCAAATATTACAAGTTTGCCACCTTACTTTGACTAAAACTCTGACTAAATTATGGTCATTAGATCTAATCAAATCTAAGGCTAGAATTGGTTCCTAAGTTCCTTCAGGGGGAATTGGTTCCTATTTGATCATTCCCCTATATATATATATATATATATATATATATATATATAGACACACACACACACACACACACATATATAGGAGAACTACTCCCCTACACCGCAGTTAATGTGCCCACCATTAATGTGGCGACATTATATGGGAAGTCAACTATTCAATCCATTTTATTTCATTTATTATTTAATTCCTATTGTATTGAACTTCCTTATATAAAACTTCCTTAAAATTAATTATTTAAGATTTTTTTTGTTCATATGGTCTATAATTCTTTGCTATTTAATCTTACAAAACCCAAAATCGCCTTACAGTTCATTATAACAATCGTTATATAAATTTCTCAAAAAAAAAAAAAACAATTGTTATATAAAAGCCAACTAAACACATTGATATAAAAAAAACTCCATTTTTTAAAATTATTTAACAATATAAAATTCAGCTAGACACGTCTGCTATCCAATCCGTATTAGTAATCAACTAACCATTCGTTAAGATAAATTATAATAAAAATACATTTGTTTATATAAAAATAAGGATGGCATTTCTCCTTTGGTGTTTTTAGAACAATAAAAAATTTATTTATTTTTGTCCTTAATTATAGATCCAATATTTGCTAGGATTTTTTTATTTTTATTTTTATAAAAGAATCAAATGAGTTTTGCATAATCATACATTTATTCGATTTTAAATTTAAACAAATGTTAATTTTGGTAGCAAATACATTTCATAATAATTATATTTTTATGCATGGATAATAAATTAAATTTCATATAAACAATTATATTAAATAAATAATTTCATACAAACAATATATATTATTAACTACTAATACGAATTGGGATAACAAATGTGTGTCTAGTTGAATTTATATTGACAAATTATTAATAAATATTTTTTATTTTAAGTAAAATTTAATAATTAATACGTAATGATGAGTTTGAGTTTTGTAAAATTAAATAACAAAAAGTTGTATAGATTATAGGATGAAAAAATCTTAACAAAATAATAGATATAGGACCGTCAATTTGTGCATTGATTTAAAGTTCTTTAAATAGTAAAATTAATTCAAGGAAATTCCATGAAATAGGGATTGAGTACTAAACCCTGCACATGTGGCATCGCCACATCAACTGTGGACACGTTAACCCGTGTCCATGGTGGGCAGGAGAGCGGTTCTCATATATACATATATATAATTAATTAATTAATTAATAAAACTAAATTTATAGGCTTTTATTGTTTATCATAATTATATACTCCATCTGTTCTGTTTTAATTGTTTTAATTTTTTTTTTATCTAAAATTAACAATTAATGTTATGGACTAATATACGCATCCCTATATATAACATAAAACGTTATTCACTTATATTTTCTTAAAATAAGATAATATTTTCTGTATCCATATATTTTTAGGATTTAGGATATGGTTAAAATTGGAGGAAATATTGTGAAAATATATAAAACAATAAATATTTTGACAAAAAAATAACAATAATCAAAACAAAACAGAGTAAGTATAGACAAACAATTAAGTGTACGTGATTTAAAATATAATCGTTTCGTAATTATGTCAGTATTATTTTTATTTCAACTACTAGGCAAATAATTTGTTTTTAATTTTTAAGCAAAAATAATTTTTTATTGGATGTGAATATTAGTAGTGTCGAATAAAATGATATAAAGCAAAGGGTAATGTTATTTGGCCACATGCCGACCATAATTCTTAATTAAAGTAAAATTTTAATATTTAGTAAGTAATTAATTAAGATTTTAATCATTTATTAATGCTTATTTACTCTTATAACCTTGATTCATTTAAGTAAAAAAGTTGACTTATTGTCCCCTTGGGGATGACCTAGTGGTGGAGTGGTGTTTCTTGAGGCCAAAGGTCTCAAGTTCGACCCACCACCAACACCACTAGGTGTGAGCCTGTCACACCTGGCTTGCCAAGTGTGGTTTACCTCATTTGTGTAGGTTTGCAGACTATTATACAGGGGTGGGGTTTACCCAGTGCGCACCACGGTAGCGGCTGCGGGTTACCCTCGACATCAAAAAAAAAAGTTGACTTTTTATATTAAAATTGAAAGTTCTCTTATATTTTTATTTTTATATTTTTAATTATATTTTTAAATGTTGAATCATATAATAAACACGTTTATAAAAATAAACTATATTTTTGAATTTATTTTTGTTTTCTTATATTTTATTTTATTGTAAAACTTAAAATCACATAATAATCAACTTTAGCAAAAAACATATTATTGAAGTTATTTTTTATCTAATATTCTTATTTATTTTGATATTTTAAATCACATAATAATTAAATTTATTAATATAATATATTATTCAGTATGTTTTTCTTTTCTAATATTTTTTATTTTAATATTTTGAATTAAATAATAATCAAATTTATTAATTAAATGTATTGCTGAATTTATTTTCATTTTGTTATATTTTTATTTTAAAAAATCGAATCACATAATGACTAAATTAATTAATACAACATATTAACTAATTTATTATATAAAATAATTTTGAATATTTATTAAGATGAGTGTAAATTATATTGTTGAAATGAAAAAATAAAAATAAAATTTAGAATTTGTTAAAAGGAGTATAAAAATTTTATGAGGAACGGTGATCATGGTTACTATGACTTTGCATTTAAGGGTGCGCAAATGGTTGGTTTGGTGCAAATTCGAACTCAACCAGTAAAATCATAAACTAAAATCCTTAAAATGAAAATCAAACCAACTAAAGTAATTGATATGATCGAACCTAACCGAAGCATAATTTTCTTTGGTTTGGTTTTTGTTTCAACTGAATGTAATTTTTTTTCTAAATAATTACATCTAAAGCTAGGAAAATAATATTGGAACTTAATAAATAACAAACATTCATTAAATATACAATAAAAAATTATCTCTTAATTCAATCGCGTACATGATCAACTTATCATATGTCATAATTACACTTAACAGTTAATAGTTGAATACACAAAACATATCACAAATAATTTACTTTGAACTAGAAGCATTGTTGTATTTTGCCCTAGTTTACTAATGAGTGTATAGTTTTATTTTTGTATTTTTAAAATTTATGTGTAATATTAAAAATATAAATTAAAAATTAAAAAATGTAATTTATATACATTGGTTAGTTCGGTTTTAATCAAAATATTTTTTTATTAAAACCGAAAATGAACCATACTATATTCTTGTTCTAATATTCAAAACTTAACCAAAATGAAAGACATAATCACCAAAGCAACCAAATCAAATAACTCGGTTCAGTTTGATTTTATGATTTTGGTTCAACTTTGTACACCTCTATTTGTATTGATACCAATCATTTTTTTTAAGGAGAAGCACCGATTATTATTTTTTATTCAAAATTCTCAACCATATGTATTTTTTTCTCTCCCTTTTCATATTTAATTTAATATTTTAAATTTTTCTTATAATTGAATTAAATTTAACTAAATGAAAACAAATGCACCCAATTTAAGGCAATTGTGTATATGATGTATTATATTTATAATTATCGATAATTAACAGAATAAATTTAGTTGATTAGCACATAATTTTGAAATGAAATACTTGTTTATTTTGATAGAGATTAGTTTAACTTTTAAATTTTATTAGATTTTTTTTTATTTGAAGTCATTGTCCGATAACATATTTGTAGAGATTTTTATGTACATTTCAAAATTTTCAAAACAATAACACAAACTTCTTTCTAAAATTGACTACAAGGATGTAAGTGTAAACATACATCAATCAATAATTAGAATTTTACCTAATAATTTATCATAAATTAAAATCTTACCTTAATTAAATATTATGGTCAACCACACTATGACCAAGTACCATTATCCTAAAGCAAAATACAAGACTTTCCCACACATTTTGAAAAATATGAAAGTCGCGGTTAAAATAGCAATTGAGTCACAGCTCTGCCACCAAAACATTTAAAAGAGTAGATATCATTAGTTCAGTTGAAACGAAAGTTTAGGCGCAAGAAGCGGCTATAATTCTCCCAAATCAAAACAGAAATTAAATAAAGGAAAAGGTGGGCCCCGATTGTGGTATATTTGTTGTATGTACTGTAAATTGTAAGGGAAGCCCACTCAGATGCATGGGGACAAATACCATAATTCAATTCATCCGACCCGGTATCCGATGAAATATGGGCCCCATTTTAATCCCGCAATTATAGGGGCCTTGCGAATGAATTGAGCTTTAACTGCTGCTGGCCCCACTCCTCCTGCACGCATATACGCACCACACCACACCCTTTTGGATTTGGCTTCCCAATTATTTTTACTTTCCTTTGCCCTTTTCTCATTTATTTTTCAATTTATGCCAAATCTTTTTTACAAGGTCGAAATATACAAAAATAAATTTCTACTAATCTAATAATTACAACTATCTCCTTCATTCAAGCTGAACCATCCATCTTGCTTAAATTCGCTATCAAATGGGAAAACAGAGTTTGTCATTTGAAAAAGTTGTGAATACAACAAAAGAAAATCACATATTTTTTTTATTAGAATATTAGTACGCTAGCATAGAAACATTAAGCATGAGTCAAAAAATTAGTCATGCATTTATCTTGTGGAAAACGAAACAGATAATTATAAATATTTTATTTTAGTTTCTATCCATTCTATTCTTTTATAGTGTCAGTTTCTAGTTTCTATTCATCAATTCAAGTAATAAATATTGTTTGGTTATTAATTTCGTGATTATCAAGTGCGTGAATATATTACTCCCTTTTTTATATATACTTAAAATTGTATAATGAAAACAACATTTGAACTAGAGGATCCTAGCATTCACATCTTCAAAACTAATGAGATATCCTTTAATAGAATAGTATACCTCCTTTTATACCTCAACTTCTACTCTTGTTCTAAAACGAACAATATAACAATTCCGAAAACTACACGCAAACGTAAATTATATATTATTCCAAAATCTAGTTTTCTAAATTATATATATGTATAGTTTCCTGTTAAAGAAGGACGATCTTTATGAGAAAAAAAAAGTAGGGAAACAACGTCTTTATGGCAGTCCCATCTAGATTGAATCTTTCATTTGTCAACCTCTCCATGTGCATTCCATTCTTCCGAATCTATTTAAATATTAATTATTTTTTAAAATTTTAAAATTAAAGAACCAATGATAAGAATGAAGAATGCATGTAATAATCGGAGATGTGAATTATGACAGCATGTGAGTTGTTGGGGATGGCTACTTCTATTAGAGGTCTAGACCTCGCCTTCATATAATTAGGGCGCTATTTTGTTGCATCGTATCACCGCTAATCATTTATTTATTTCTCATTGGTTAACCTTAATTTTGGATTTTACTTTGTCCGTTTTCTTTTAGATAATCGAGCTTTTTTAATTTGGACAAGTGTCATGTGTAGGGTTGCATAAATATTACTTATATTATTAGATTTTAAAAAAATAATGTGTGTATATTTTTTATTTTGAAGTAAAATGCAGATTATCATTCAAACTAACTCCCTCAACCATTGAGGAAAATAAAGTTTCATGTTATAAATTAATGGTTTATCGCACCAAAATGTGCAACAACATGAGCCACGACATTTGCACGCATAGCTCGACACCTTACAAACACAACCAGGGCCGTACTAAGAAATTTGGGGCCTAAGGTAACGCGTTGAAAAAACTAAAAGCACAAAAATGTATGCTTAATGTATATAATTAATATTTTTTATAAAAAAAAATATTTAATATTTCTTGTCTTTTCAACTGCAAAATTATTAAAGTTTTATGATCAAGATGTTACAACATTAAACCTCCCAACTTTGTACCAATATCTTTCCATTGTGCATGATCATGTTCATTGCTAGATGCTGCTGCATTGGATGTTCTATAATTTTTTTTTATATATTCTATAAAAACATCATTTTCTACTGTTCATCATTAGTGGTGGAATCCACGTAGATTACTTTCTCAAATATTTTGTTCATTCAACAAATTAACTTATTGTACCATCATTTTTATTTTTAATAACAAATTTATCAAGTATTCCTTGTTGAGATTTAATTAACATATCAATTATTTTTCTTTACTTTATTTTTTTTTTTAATTTTTCATATTCACTTTCATATTTTCTATTAGACATGTTTTTTTATTAATCTATCCAACCAATATCACAATAATAAAAAAAAACTAAACTTAAAATTTCAAAACACATATAATAATAATAATAAATGGATAATAATTAATTAATAGTCAAATAAAACCAACAAAATATTAAAAATCAAATAAGTTAAAAACTCAATAATCGATATATATATTAAGGCAAAATAGTGTGATAGACAACGGTTTTAGTATAAACCGTTGTCTATCAAATAATTTAACAATTATATTTTAGACAACAACTTTTGTACAATGGGCAACAATTTTAAGTTAATAGACAACTGCAGTAGTGCATTTATTATTGTAATTTTCTTATTTTCTGTCTTTATTTTTTGCATTTACCACGATGGTTTAGATTACAATCGTTGAGTTTAACAAATTTTTTGCAATCTTATTTATTATTTATTTACTTGAAAATTTGAGATTTGTAACATTTTATTTTATTTTTTTATGCATATGTGGATGATTTGCAGTAACTACACAAAATTGATTTTCTTATCTAATTAACTAACGCATGTGTATATCATTTTGTTAATTTTTAAAAATTAAACACAATATATAAAATTCAAATATAATCATAATATTACAGATCTAAAAATATAATAATTATTTGTGCATCGCACATGATAGATACTAGTTAAGTATAAAGATTGAAAAATTGAACATTATGATCAGACACCCTTTTGTCTGTAATGTTCTTTATACTGTACTAAACATTCTGATGTACATATAGTAGTTGACTTGTACTTTCTTTGACAAACACAGTCTTGGATTATCCCCCATTATATCCAAGACCTGGGTGGTTTTTTCCTGAATGCCCTGGACCAGTTAGAATCTTATCCAGATTCTTTGTTTCATTGTTCAGCATAGTGGCATTCTTTTTGATGGATTTGAGCTCAGAAGATAATTCTGCTATCTTTCTTTTTTGCTGTTGTATGACAACCTTTTGATCTGAATCATATTTGATCAACTTCTCTTTTTTTTCTTCATGAGACTCTTATTTTGAGACTGAAGAGTCTTTTTGATCTCCACAACTTCCAGCCACTTTGTATACATCTCTTTGTAAGTCTTCACAAATTCTTCTTGACTGAAGTCTTTATTATCTGATTCGTCTTCTTCTGCATATATGAAGGGATCTTGGAATTCAGAAACTTTTGTTGTGAATGCAATAGTTTCCTCATCTGAATCATTATTGATTTCTTCTTAATCGTCATCACTGAGAGATGCATTATAATTCTTCTTGTTTTTCTTCAGTGTGTTTGCACATTCAACTTGGATACGACTAAATCCATCACATTCTCTGCATTGAATATAATTCTCCTTCTTGGATTGGGTTGTTGATACTCCTAATTATTGTTGGAGTTTCTTTCTTGCAAAGTGTTCCCAGATGGTTGTCTTCTATTGTTTAAATTTCTTGAAGACTGTTTGTTGGCTTTTTTCAACATTCGACTGAAGTTCTTGATAATCAAGACCATCGTGTTCATTATATCTGAATCAAGTACATGTTTTTTGTTCTGTACTTTTTCAAGTACATCTTTTGAAACTTCAATTTTAAGAGCAATACCTCTTTTCCTTGAGTTGCTATCTTCATCTTCTTGATTCATCTCGAACGTCCTTAAAGACCCCATCAGCTTATCAAGCCTTATACTCTTAATATCTTTAGCTTCTTCTACTGTAGCAACTTTGTAGGCAAACTTCTTTAGAACAGATCTGAGAACTTTGCTTACAAGTTTCTCATTGTTAATCGGCTCACCAAGAGCAAAACTCTCATTAGATATGCTTCTTAGTCTGGCATTGAACTCACCTATAGACTCAATCTCTTCCATTCTAAGATTTTCAAACATAGAAGTAAGATTTTAAAGTCGAGGTAATATTACTGAACTTCCTTCAACGGTGGTTTCCGAAATATCCCATATATCTTTAGCAGTCTCACAAGTTGAAATCAGACTGAATATCTCTAGATCTACTATAGAGAATATAACATTGAGAGTTTTAGAGTTGACATTGTACCAGTTTTTCTGTGGCACGTCCATTCTGCTTCTTCAATCTCCACTTGCTTCCCTTCTTTGGCAATAGTAGGCTTCTCTTATCCTTCAGTGACGTTTTTCCATGCAATCTCATCTATTGATCTCGGATATGTCATCATCATTTCTTTTTAGTAAGGATAATTGTTGTCTTTAAGAAAAAGTGGTCTGACCGTAGATCATCATTCCTTGATTGAGCTCATAACTTGAAATCAACCAAAATCTTCACGCGATTATGTACTTTTCAGGACCCTTTTCACTTTTAACCAAAGACAACCCGCTCTAGTACCAATTGAAGTTACATAAACCTTGCAGATAGAATCATGTTCTCAATCATGTACATGGCCATTATGAGAAATATGTAAGGTCAGAATGCTAAATATAAAGCAAGTAAATGGCTCGAGGTTGGTAACTCTGTTCAATCAACTAATCTACGTCAGAGGGACTTTACAAGTCCGTGAGAAATAATTCACTACTTCGTTGCAAGGTTACAAAGGCTATTACACAATGACCTCCCGTCACTCGATTCTTTTTCTACACTCTACAACTTTTTTCAATGGACTGAATTGTGAGATCCCCTCACAACCTAGACTCCCTCTAGTTCCTACAGGAAATCTCTTCCAAGACCCCTCTAAGTGTGTATAAAAGAACTTCAAACACAGACTAGACACTTAATGATCACAAGGATCAAACCTAGTCTACCCGTATAATATATGCTTCAAATTTGAAATCTTTTTAGACTCTCTAGCTCTTATGTATATGAAAAACCTCGACTATCTTACTAGTTTGATTCTTAGGCTATTTATAAACACAAGCCATAGCCTAAATGACAGCTGTGTATTTTACACAATTTTTGGATATGAATTGATGCTATTTATTATATGAAGTTGTGTATTTTATATAGCTTTTGAACTTAAATTGTTATCATTTGGAGTTTTTAATATGTTTGCTAGTTTTGTAGTAATTGTTGTGATTTCATTGCATATTTAAAGCAAAACAAGTGAATATGGACAAGAGGAGTTGAAAAGGTGTTTAATTAGACTTTTGGGCTTAATTAAATGCTTAATTAAAGCCTAGTGGACTGGATTAAATAATCAAAATCCAAAGAAATCTGAAGCCTAGTTCGAAACAGGGTTGGGTTGACCCGTAAAGTGATGGTCGACTCAGCCCAGTGAAAATTACACAAGGGTGGGTCGACCCGACCCTATTCACTTGGGTCAACCTTGTGCAAAAATAGGGCTCTGGGTCAACCCAAGTGCTCGGTTGACCCACACGCACGGGTTCACGGGAATGTAATTTTTTCACTCCAATTCAGGGTTTTTAACCCAGAAATAAAAGCTCTCATTTTGATACACGCCAACAGCAAGAAAGAGGACGCCCAATACAACCTGAGAACACTTAGAATACATCAGAGAGAAGATAAAGAGTTGTCGTCTACTCAAGAGGATATGACAAGGTTGCTAGAGACAGAGTGTCACTACAGAGAAGACAATACTACTGGATTACTCATTATTTTTCGGTTCTTTTATCTTTTTCTGTCATGAACACATATACTCTAGTTTTATTTGTTTATTTAGTTATGTCTAGCTAATTTCATTGCTGGGTTTTAGGGATTGGATATTATAAATTTTAATATATGATTTGATTATTTTTCTTCTTGCTGTCTCTCGTGGTTTGATTTCTATGCATTATTTCATATCTTGTATGAATGCTTGATCACCATTTATGCATGATAGTCATTATTTTGAAGTACTGACCAGAAAAGAATTAATGATGGAAATATAGAAATCAAATTATATGTGCATGGAAGGATCGACCAAGTGAACAAATATCACATAGACTTGAATAGATCTTCATGTGCTAGATTAGAAGTAATGACATGTGTGAAGAACCAACCGCAGTGAAATGCATGCTCATTATATCTATGTTATGGTATATGCCTTAAAAAATAGCCTGATAACAGGCTAGTGATCCCCCACCATTGATAGATTAAAGACATAAGTCGGTTGAAAGAATTAATGAATATTGTTAAATGATATAATAAATCCAATTTTCCTGAAGCCTAGGTTTTCATATATCTGTTTTAGTCCAGCATTTTATTTATTTTGTCTTTATTTTATGCTATTTAGTTTTATTCATCTTTACCTACTTGTTTTGTATCTAGATATTAATTACGTACTTGTGTGTAAGAACTGGAAAATAACGGTTTCTGTGGGGTACAATACTTTTGCCCACCTATATATTGCAAACACACTATGCACTTGTGGTATGTTTAATTGTTAATAAATAGCGTGTCACTAAACAAAGTAATCAGAGAATCATAATCTGAATCAAACTCTAAAAGGAAACTTTCCCAGTTTAATTTGGACTTCTCTAGTTAGAGTCCTTACTTGAATAGAACTCGTCTTTTTCCATATTGATTTTTATCTTGAACAAGACATCTTCTATTCTGAAACGTCAATCTTCAAAATACAACTTCAGCTCCTTGAATCCAGCTTGACACGTCTCTTAGAAACTCTCTGGATAACCATGTACATGATCATGTTCACAAACATGCTCAAGTACATTCTTCAATCTTCAATCAGATTGGCAGCGGAATGTTCATATCATAATGTCCAGAACACGATCTTCAAAACTTGAAAAACCAAAATCTTTATGTTCTTTGAATTGTCATAAAGATCATGACAATCTAAAAATACTTAGTGCTAAATGATGGCACTAACACACACACACACACATATATATATACATGTGAATATCCGAGACCTTAATTTTTTTAAAAGCCCGAGATGCCGACGGTCTGGCCAGCCCTGAACACAACGTCAATCTCTGCTTCAACAACTGATTTTGGTGCCATAGTCTGTTTTGCCAGTCTAGCTTTAAGTTTCCCATTCTAATCCCGAACTACCGCACCTACACCAAATTTGTTTATAGCTCCATTTATTGATGCATCTACATCCAGTCTAAAAATCTCTCTCAAGAGGGAACCATTGTTTTTCTGATTAAAGACCATGTTATGGACATTATGATATGAACATTTCGCTGTCAATCTGATTAAAGATCGAAGAATGTACTTGAGTATGTTCGTGAACATGATCATGCACATGGTTGTCCAGAGAGTTTCCAAGAGACGTGCCAAGCGATTTGAAGGAGTTGAAGTTGCCTTTTCAAGATGGACGTTTCAGAATATAAGATGTCTTGTTTAAGATGAAGATCAAGAAGAAAAGAGGTGAGTTTTATTTAAGGAAAGCTTCTAACTAGGTGATGTCCGAACTAAACTAGGAAAATTTTCTTGTTGAGTTCAATTCAAATTAGGACAATCTGATTACCTTGTTTAGGCTATGTCTTGTGTTTACAAATAACCTGTGAATCAGACTAGTTAGTAGGCGAGAGGTTTATGAATACACAAGGGCTAGAGAGTCTAAAAGACTTCAAATTTGAAACATATAATATTCGGGTAGACTAGGTTTGATCCTTGTGATCATTGTGTGTCTAGTATGTGTTTGAAATTCTTTCATACACACTTAAAGGAGTCTCAGGAGAGATTTTCTATGGGAACTAGAGGGAGTCTAGGTTGTGAGGGGATCTCACAATTTAGTCCATCGAAAAGAGGTTGTAGTGCGTAGGAAATGGGTCGAGTGACGCGAGGTCATTGTGTAATAGCCTTTGTAACCTTGCAACGGAGTAGTGAATTATTTCTCACAGACTTGAGAAGTCCTCCTGACGTAGATCAGTTGATCGAACAAGATTATCAATCTCGTACCATTTACTTGCTTTCAATTTATCTTTCTGGCCTTACATGTTCATAATAATGTACATGCACGTGATCATGAACATGACTGCCTAGTTTATGTAACTTCACACAGTTTCTCAAAAAAATTCATCTGGGCAATGGCCTCTTTCTGCCTCCCCACTTTTTCAATTCAAACATGATCTTGTTAAAATCTCCTTCAATTGACCAAGCTTTTCCCATTAGCTGACCATCCGCAACTAACTTTTTTATGAGTTCTCAGGAGAAGTTATGAAGCTAGTCCTCTGAGTTACCATAGAATCCCGTAAATAACCTACATCATGCCATTTTCCCGCGTAATCGATATGCCTTTGCGAAAATAACTTAATGGTTATGTCAATAGGCCATTTCCACATGAGCATTAATCTTCCCTTGTTTTATCTTACATCGACCATAAAAAGACCGTTAAATTTGAAGTACGATTTCCACCAGCCACATTTTCTCTTACCTAATTTTGTTTCACTAATAAACTCCAAACTTGGGGTACGATTCTCCAACAGCCTCCGCAATTCGGGAAACTCCCATCTGCTCCTCAATCCACGGGCGTTCCAAACCAACATGTTTATTGGGCTCGACGGGGCTACATCGTAACCTCCGCCATTATTGTCATCTCATTAGGTAGAGTATCAACTCTCATTTTCAGTTTCTTCAAATGCGTCTTTGCTGCATGCACTCCCACTTTATGGCTGTTTCTTTTTTTTTCTGTCACTCAGTCTGAATTAGGAAAATGTTAGACAATATCTTTTTTCTTGTCCCTCGCATGTCTAGTCCAGGACATTCATTTACCATTCTTCTCCTTTGTAGAAGTTAGACTGAAATCCCACTAACCCTCCCTAAGTGTGGGATTGTTCTCCTCTAACTACATCTCTTTCATTCTCTCTCCTTTTCTCAAGGTTTCTCGGCTCAGTAGCTGAAATATCAATTTCCCGAAATATCCATTTCCATTTGTCTTTGGGCCTCTCTTCGGTCTTCCTCACCTTCTCCCATTGTAGCAATTCCTCCATTCTTTTCTCTAACCACCCCCTCTTTCTACGTAGTTGCAATATTCTAGGGACTTGAGCTTTTAAGATTTCTCTATTCACCACTCGCAGGAAAAATATATTTCTTACCAAGCACTTTCGCAAATCAAGTTATGTCGCATTTGATCCCGAGTCTGCGATATTGACTATAGCCTTTGTTGCTTCCGGTAATATTTTGAAGTTCATTAACCAAACGTGCCACTTCATCTGGATCCATCACTCCACACTACGCTTCCCACGATTGGCGTGAGGAAACTTCCACTCCAAGAGTGAAAAATTACACTCTACCCAAAATCCTAACTAAGCTGCCTAGGATTTTTTATGGGAGAGGATAATAAAACCAAGTTGTGTATATTATATACTGTATATATATATATATATAAATACTATATTTGTTAATCATTCATATATTTATATGTAGATAAAATTTCATCTTATTGATATAATAATTAATATGACTCAATGTACTCATACTGATCCAAGAGCGCTAACTTAGCACTATTAAAAATAACCAATAGAAAAAACAGATCTACCCATTAAAAAAAAAAAAGCTTCTTAGCCGTACACTGGGCCAACTCTGCTCGGAAAATTAACACTGTGATCGGAAGGCCCGGCCTAGCCCGCCCGATTTGGGACTTGTATTCCATTTAAGAACTCAGCCCGACCAATTTTCAGCATGTCGGCCGAATTGAGAGCTCTGTAGTATAGGCTAGTAGATGACCAAGCATAACTGCATAAGCAACGTCATACAAAAGTTTTTCAAAATAAAAAATTATTTGATAATTAATTAAATTAAATGGTTTAGCACTATTATTTGTTGAACATTATTTATTACCTGGATTTTTTTTTTGAGTCAAATTTATTACCTGGATTTGATTACAAAAGTTCAGTTAATAATTTTGCGCCTAATATCGTCCACAATTCTGAAACATTCTACCGGGCAAATTATAGGCCCAATCTATTCTTGGAATTGTAAATTAATATTGCATTGAATACTTTTAGCATTTGTTGTACCAATTAACAATAGATTGGAGATCCCTTAAAAACATTAGCGTGGAGATTAATTATTGAAAAAGTAATGATATTTTTATGAAGCACAAAATGATTACTCCCCGTCCAGATTATATAGTCTCTATTACTATTTTGGATGTTCTAATTATATAGTCTCATTATCATAAGTAGCATTAATTTTCATAATAATGTACAAATACACCCTTATTAATTCTTGAAAAATAAAACACTAACCACTTAAATTTTGAAAGTCATAAATATTAAATTAGGGTATCATTGAAAGTTTAATTTTAATCTCTTGTTTTCATAAATATTTTTAATCTACGTACAACTAGAAAAAAAGAGACTATATAATTGGGAGTACTAATTAAAAAGGGGTATAGCTGATCATTTATTAACAAATAACAACAGAATGCCTAGTGGGGATGACCTAGTGGTTAAGTACTTATTATTTCACTTATATTTTGTCCCCTTGGGGATGACTTAGTGGTGGAGTGGTGTTTCTTGAGCCCAAAGGTCTCAAGTTCGACCCACCACCAACACCACTAGGTGTGAGTCTGTCACACCTGGCTTGCCAAGTGTGGTTTATCTCCCACGGTAGCGGTTGCGGGTTACCCTCGACATCCCAAAAAAAAAAAAAAAAAAAAAAAACCAGAATGCCGACAATTGCAAAATAACTAATAAGTTGGTTAATTAATTAAATTATGTACTTCCAGTCAAAAAGCATAAATTAGTTCACCAATAAAGGCTATTAATTATTATTCGACGTGACAAACATAATTTACAAGAAGAGAAAAAACAGAAGTAAAGATTACGAAAAAACAAAGACGACTTGAGCCAATTATATTAAATCGGGCAAAGGACAGAGCGTTGACATCTACCCCCATTAAACAAAAAAATATTATTAATAAAGATTATGGAACGAGTAATTATATAATGAATGAATTATTTGCATGATATGAAACGAAACGTCTTTGATGTAGCCATATAACTGTATGTTTGGAATTTTTCCCTTTGGAAACGTATTATAGGCATTAGAGTACACATCAAATTTTCATATTTATACTTTTGAAATCGATCTCTTATATGGTTTTTTTTTTCTTAATTGGTTTTGATATCTGATTATTTGTCGCTATTTTGTTGGATTTCCAATTGACTAGTTTCAACACTTGTAATTTGGTATTTTGTGGCTTGGCATCTTTAAAATTTGTAATAGTTTTTGACCGACATTGTGAAGCTCATTGGTTGTCTTAATATTCGTCGTGGAAACTCGCAATATTCTGGGGTTCCTTTTTACAGGAAAAGCTGAGTAATTCAGTTCAAAAATTTCAAGTGTCACAATGATTATAAAGATCACGACAATATATAATTCTGGTCAATTTTATATCAGTGTTACATGAATGAATACATACCTTGTATAAATGTCTGTGTGTGTGTGTTTTTTCGCTTTCGAAAACTATAAATGTGAAAAAATAAGGATTCAACATTTGATACGCCTAGTGGGTCAATCCCGCTTTAATTTCATTAATGAACACAATATTCAATTGCCTTTTGACCTACATTTTTTAATATTGCAATGTATTATCTTGAATTACATCCTTCTTGAGATTGATAAGTTTAATCAACAAAATAATTGAGAGAATTAATAAGTACAATAATTTAATCATAATATTTTATCCGTTTCATTATGATTGTTGTTTTAATTTTTTTATTTTGTGTTAAAATATTTGTTGTATATATTTTCACTCTCCCTCTCCCAATTTTAACCCTATATATCCCAATCCCTACGTTATAAACAGTGTTGTCCAATTGTGTTGTTTTTTTCACACAGTAACACACACATACATTTTAAACAATTAAAACAAACATAAATCTATAGGAATTGGATTGATTTGTGCACGCTCGACTAAAGCATTGTGACGATACATAGGTATGTTTAAATATTTTCTCGCTCAACTTTCCATTATTTTATTTTTTAATTGGAAATACAGGACTAGAAATAAAGCTTTAATTTGAATTTTTTCAATCGCAACATTATCGGAATTCCATTTGGGATTCTATCGTGTTTGATGGGAAAGCCTCTCATGATTTGATCGTGATATGATCAGGATGCGTATCGAGTTTTCAAGAAACTTTTTTTTTTTAAATTCCAGGTCACTATAATCATTTTGACGTAGAATGTCACTCAAGTGAATATCATAGGTATTAATGCCATCTTACAGCACTAAGTGTTTTTAGATTGTCATGATATTTATGGCAATTCAAAGAACACAAATGTTTTGATTTTTCAAGTTTTGAAGACCATGTTCTGGACATTATGATATGAATATTCCGCTGCCAATCTGATTGAAGATTGTTAGGCAAAACAATGAAGAAAAAGGTTTTAATGAGATGTCAAAAAGAAAAAAGGTTTTGATGAAATGTCGAAAAACCAATAGAATTCAAAGTTCACAAGAAGACCTAACTGAAGAGTCCAAGTTCATCCTGGAACTTGACTGAACTGAAGAAAAACCATCAGACAAGTTCGCAAGAAGACCGAACTGAAGAGTCCAAGTTTGTCATATAACTTGACTAAACTGAATAGAAGCCATCAAACAAGTTTGCAAGAAGACCCAACTGAAGAGTCCAAGTTCATCCTAAAACTTGACTGAACTGATCGAAGAGAAGCCATCAAACAAGTTCGCAAGAAGACCAAACTGAAGAGTCCAAGTTCATCATAAAACTTGACTGAACTGAAGAGAAGCCATCAAACAAGTTCGCACGAAGACCGAACTAAAGAGTCTCGCAACTGAAGTATGAAGACTCCTAGACTGAGAGTTCTCGAACCGAAGAATACTAAACAAACAAGCAACTGAAAGACTGTAAACAGAAAGTCAACCCATACTTTATAACTAAAGCATTATGAATCTCTCAACGGCTCTCTTCACCAACAATGCAACAGACTTATTTAAGTCTAAAATGACCAATGCTCATCACTCACTCAACTCTATAAGAAGGGTAAACCAGAGCCAATCAAAGTAGATTTTTACGTTAGATCTCTGTCTCTAACTTTTGCCATTTGTGTAAAAAAATACTTGCAAGAAAATTCACTTGAGTGCAAACCTCAGCTCACACTAAACTGATCACAAGCTAGCTCAGTTTATGTAATAACAGTCAAAAGAAGTTTGCAAAAGTTGTAATAGATAGAACATAGAGTAGATCTAAGACACCAGCAAAAATCTTTGCGAGAGAATAGAGCTGTACACTTCAAGCCTATCAAGCTTCCACTCAAGCTCTGGCTGAAACTTCTCTCAATGATCTAAAGTCTTATCAACAACTGCTCGATTGAAGGAGCTCCTACAGTTGATAACCCAAGTTAAAGACCAACCATCTTGAAGATCGAAAGAGATCTAAAACCTTGTAAAGACATCAATAGTACCTAACTCTCCGACTAAGTGTGAGTCACCGCTAAAGAAACTGCCGCCGCAATAGCTACCAGCCAGAGAATGTAAGTGTGAGTCGTCGACCCAACTGAGGTAACTTTGTAAAGAAACTCATTGTTATCAAGTTCAGCTAAACCTTTCCCATTGTATAATTTGTAAAGTGAACTCAAATTATATAGTGAACTGTCCCTTCAAGTAAGAAAGAAGAGAGGACGTAGAAGTTTTAAGGCTTCGAACCTCTATAAACTGATTGTGTGCTGTATCATTTCTTGCTTTATCTACATCTTTAAAGTTTACAAACAAACTTCTACTTCACACAACTGAACGCACGACAATTGAAAATAGTTTTAATTAATTTAGTTAAACGAGTCAATGGCCCAAGAATTCTTCACTCAATTATCGATTTGAAAAAGGAGTTTATTTAACCCCCATCTCTAAACTCTATTAGACTCATTCGTGACCATCAAGCCCATGAACAATTATATTGACACTGTCTGATTTGGCTGTACATTTTGTATTATTAGCATTATTATTCATCAGTTTTAGCATTATCATAACTAATATTAGCATTGACAGAAAAACATGTTACAAATATTATAAATAAACCATGAACAATGCTGTTAGAATTTTATTGTGTTGGTATTATCGTTCGGTAGTGTTAGCATTATCATTGCTCATTTTAGCATTATCATAACTAATGTTAGCATTAGTAGAAAAACTTACTAGGAACATTATAAATCAACCATGAACAACGTTGTTAGAATTTTATTGTATTAGCATTATTATTCGATAGTGTTAGCATTATCATTACTTTTGTTAATATTAGAAAAATATGATACACATAAGGTGAAAGTAATAAAAGAGGTGAAATTATGATTAGTATTGACATATACAAACTTTAGCAGTCGAATTTTTAAATGGTAGTATTATCATAGCATATCATTTATATATTGTTAAAGTAGAGATAAAAAACATTCGCTTTTAACAAAAAAATATGGATTTGACATACATTAATATTTCAATAGCATGTGACAGCTGTGTATTTCACACAACTTTTGGACATGTTCTGATATACTTTATCTGAAGAAGTTGTGTATTTTACTAGCTTTTGCGCTTTAATTTCTATTATTTGGCATTTTTAATGTATTTGCGAGTTTTGCAGCTAAAGTGAAGAAAGTATTGAATAATTGGCGAAAAATGAGTAGTTGAAGTTAGAAGAGGCTAAAGAATGATTTAATTAGGCCTTGAACTTAATTAATGACTTAATTATAGCCTAATGAAGTGGATTTAATGAGTAAAGCCCGTTGGATTTCGAAGCCCAAGATGAATTAGGGTTGGGTCGACAAAGGAAGTCTCGGTCGACCCACCCATGAGCAGATTACAAAGGAAATGGTTAACCTGGCTTTGTTGGCTTGGCTCGACCCTGTACAAAAACAGCTGTCAGGGTCGACCTAACTCTCTTGGTCAATCCGAGCTTCATGTTTCTAGGGATTGATGAGTTTTTACATGTAATTATGGTTCAAACCTAGTGAAAAAAAAAGAACACACATGACACAAGACCTTCTTCAACTCTCTCGCCTCTCACTCGACTACCACACGTTAGAGACGCCTCTTTCACACTCAAGAACACACCCATAATACCATTGATACATGTCTCTACACCTCGAAGAGACAAAGAACGTCATTTGGCCGTAGAAGAGGAAAGACGACAAGAGCTGGAGAAGAAAGCATCTTAGGAGATGATTAAATGCCACAGAGGATTCCCGGTGTTATTTATATTTATTCTAAGATGACTTATACTTTGTTATATTTCATTTTATTTATGTCTAGCTAAATTGTTCTAGGGATTCTAGGGTTTGCAACTATTATGGATTGCATGATTTGATTTATTGAATTATATTTTTCGTTCATTATTTGGCATTTGATTATCTAGTTTGGATTTCTTATATTTATGTTGATGGCCACAGTATGTGTATGCAAGCTAATTAACTAGAAATTCTAGTCGTGACTAGTTAATTAGTGGGATAAAATAGATGAATCATTTTATGTGATGCTAGGAAGGACCGACCAAGTGAACTAGTGTTGCATAGGGATTTAAGTCCAAGAAACGAGTTTGTGAGTAATAACGTGTGTGAAGAACCGACTGCAGTGAAGTAAATGCTTAATATTTCTATGTTATGACATGTGTTTTATGAACAGTCTGATAACACTTCAGTGATTTCCCACCTCTAATGGAGTAAAGAAGGTTAAGTAATGAATAAATCAATGTGATATCTATTTTATACGCATTATCCCTGGAATACCCTATTTCCATTATTTGTTAAGTGTTCGTATTTTTAGTTGCCATCGTTTATGTTCTTAATTTGTTTTGCATCTTATCATTCTCATTCTTTAAATTTAGAGGCTAGATATTGTTCTTATACTTGTGTTTTGGTCTAGTCGTTTATTCGAATCCCAATCCTTGTGGGATACGATACTCCTACTCACCTAAGTATTACAAACATACTGTGTACTTGCAGTACGATTATTTGTTAAAAAATAGCGTGTCAGCATGCTATTGAAATAATAATAATGTCAATTGAGAAGTATTATGACAATTCTAAAAAAATGACAATTCTTCAAAAAGTTAGAAATTTGATACGTATAATAATTGTTTGATTCATCATCATCTTCTAGGTAAATGTCTTTAACACTGATTGGAGTGTCTTTAGTACATGATTGAAAGTGGAGATTTACTTCTGAAATGTTTTGCTCTCTGTGGATGTTGCTTCAAGAATATAAAATACAGACAACCCAGAAGAAATATCTACCGTAGTGCCAACACAATCTGCAAATTAAATAAGATAAAAAATTAAAATATAAAAACAGTGGTAATGCTAAAACTAATCACAGTAATGCTAAAACTAATCATAGTAATGCTAATAAATCATTCATCATGCCAATCCTCTGATAACAATCTATTTTTATAATGACGATCACCGACTGTTTTTATAATGGTAATAGTTTATTTTGTAATGCTAATTAGAACTTTTATGATGCTAATGAGACTAACTGTAATGCTAACAAATTATGATAAATTAATAATCATAGTAATGCTAATATCTTCTTTGATAGTGCTAAAACTAGTCATAGTAATGCTAATCGTCCATCATGTCAATACTCTAATAACAAGATGTTTAATAATGATGACAGACTATTTTTATAATGCTAATATTTCATTTTGTATTGCTAATAACAACTTTTGTAATGCTAATGTGACGTACTGTAATCCTAACAAATTCTGATAAATTACTAATCATACTAGGAATGCTAATATCTTCTTTTATAGTGCTAAAACTAGTCATAGTAATGCTAATAAATCGTCCATCATGTCAATACTCTAATAACAAGATGTTTTAATAATGTTGACAAACTATTTTTATAATGCTAATATTTCATTTTGTAATGCTAATACCGACTTTTGTAATGCTAATGTGACGTACTGTAATGCTAACAAATTCTGACAAATAACACGTGTATAGTAATACAAAAACACAATCTGCAGAAAATCAATAGACAACAAATATAATTTTTGAACATCTAATAATATGTTTTAGACACTCTCATATGCCAGCAACAATACAGAGAACTAAAAACATTTGTTACTCATGAAAGTTGAAAAGATAAACTTAATCAACTTTATATAACACTAATTTTGAACCGCTGATAATAATAGAGAGAAGAAGAAGAAGAAGAAGAAGAAGAAGAAGAAGCTCACACACAAAGTGACAAAAGATTTAGAAAGATAGAGCAGACCCACAAGAGAGAGAACAAACCGTAAAGAAAAATGAATAAATATTATTTTGAATTCGATCTGAGTGATAATCTTATCTTTTTCTTCGTGAATTTGTCTATTGCACGTTGAACTCAAAGAAACGGCGAAGAAAAAAAGAGATAGAGAATGAGAGAGAGAAAAAAATCCTAGTATTTTAATTACATTTATCAAATTACAAAATTACCCTAGACTACATATTTTTTATGGATAGATGGTGGAGATCGGTTCCTTATTTTTGACTTTTAAGTTCATCAACACCTGTGACTAATCTAAATGTGAGTTATGGGTGAAGATTTGAACTTGTAACTTTTAGATAATAATTTATCAAATTTCCTCTCTCCGGGACATCAATATGGTTATTTGTTCATGTCTCAACATGTGTTTTAGATATGATATTTTTAAAACGGTTTTTGTAGTCAATATGAGCACGAATTAATTAACGTGCCCGTGGGGCAATTATATAAACAGGTGAGTCAACTATTGCCTTTTTTTCCTTACTAAATTTGTATTATTCTTTGCAAATCTCTCTTATTCCATTTTTGTTTCTACTCCAATTTGTTTACATTTTTATGTTTTGTTTTTAGATTTTCTAATTTTACTTTTAGCTTCTCTTACTTCTAAGTTTTTAGTTATGAAGTAATTGATACTGATTATCTTATTGTTAGTATTTAAATGACGGAATCCAATTGTTGACACACACCAACGAAAATGAAAATGATTCGGACAATGAAAACTGGTTTGTGATCCACAAAAGTCATTTTGAGTTTTTCAATGGAAGCTAATTTATTTTTTTCCTGCACTTTGTCCATGAATTCCTATCAATTTTGACATATTTTTGTCTGAAAAATGTATTTTTCATGATTGTAACTAACGTTATGTTTGTCCACGTTGCATTCCGTCAACAATTAGACATCTCCAACCAGGGATAAAATCCTCTAATCCACTTTTCATGTCCCACTATTATGTCTCACTATGAAATTTAATATTTTAAATATGTTTATTACAAAATTAAATTTTATTATAGTATTACAATTCATAATCAACATTTATTGCTAAAAATTAATTTTTTTAAAAATTATATACACTATTTTTGGAATAGTCAACCATATTAATCAATTATATTAACCAAAAAATAAGAAATAAATATTAAAAAATAAATATAAACCCTAATTGGGTGGAATGAACCCTAAATAATAATTCTAAAATTAATCTAAGACATAACAAGTTGAAATTAAAGAAAAAAATTAACGAAAATCGAATAAAAATCAAAACGGGACATGAAATGGGATAGAGAAAAGTGGGATAGAGGATTTCATTTGCTCCAACCATCAACCCCAAATCAAAATCCATTTTACAGTAAATGTCCCATCAAACGTAATTCATCTCCAATCCACAAACGCATTCACAAACTTAAAAGAATATTCTCTCAATATTCTTTCTCATACCACTTTTTATCTTTTTTAAATAGTATCTACATATTTATCGAATTTACAAATTAGACTTATTAATTAAATTTCAATAACAACCATATCCATTTTCATATCTCATTGTTGTTATTTCGTGGTTCATCGTGTTTTTTTTTTTAATTTTCAGTTCTTCAAATTTGTTATTTTATTTTATTTTGCAATTGTTCATGTTTTTTTATTTTTAATGGTAGTTAGGTGATTTCATCATATGTAATGTATTCCCATTCATTATTTGGAATATGTTAATGTTTAAAATTTAGTTTTATGTCAATGTGTTCTTTAATTTTACAACTATAATTTCAATTAATCTCTTAATAAACATCATATACAAAAAATTAAATACATATACATAATAAAAATCATTATTAATTAAAATACTAAAAATACACTATTCTAAATTTATAAATAAACAAATGACTAAAATGCAATTAAAAACAATTTTACAGGGTTTGAGTATATGAACAGTCCAAATGTAAATATGCCTTTGGAAAGAGAGAGAGAAAGCTCAAAACTCATTTTGAGTTTGCACATGGAGCAAAAATCCAGAGGCAATTTGAGAAATAGCGTTTGATTAGAGATGGGATGGTCTTATGGACGGATATTTAGATAGGAGATATTTTTACATAAAAAGTTTATAGTTCAAATATTTTTTATTTTTATAAATTATTGATATCGTGACACAATTTTTATGTAAAATCTATAATTTATGGTATATCAATATATTTTGTCTACAAATAATATATCATTCTCTCTGTTACATCCAATTCAGTCATGGCTGTCCCAACTTTTAAGCTTATCTTGTTATCTATAACAACCAGATTGCACATGGGGGGTATTAATTAATATACCATAAAAGTTGGTCCAACAAGCAATTTTCGAAGTTTTTCTTTTTTCTATTTTGCCTATCACTTTGTCTCAACTTCTCCTGGAAATGGCCCCACGAATTTTTAAAATTAAAACTTATAATTTATTGAGATTGACGAGGTTGTCAACATGGATGGTGAATCAAATTATGCTATCAAAATTAGGAGTATAGTCAAATTGAGTCGAGCCAAGTCTCATAAAGTTTGAGTTTAGTTCGTTTGTTGGTGAATCGAATTCGGAATTAATTAAACTTAAAAGAGCTTTATAAATATTTACTTAAATTTAAATTTAAATAATCATCATTTTATTCATTAACAAATCATTCTAAAAAATATAATTTAAGTATTTACTAAGATTAATTGAATTCTTATGTACAAGGTTAATTATATAATTATATATTTATATCACCAATAAATGTATAAAAATATGAGTTAGCTCAAGTAGTTTGATTCATTTATATTAATGAGCCACACTAAATAAGCTTTTAATGAATCGAACTTTAAGTTAGTTCAGCTCATTTACACTTGTAGTCACAATTTTATTTTGTTTGGTGTAAACGTGGAACAGCTGAGCATTTTGTGGAGAGAGTTTTTTTTTTTTTTTTTCCTTTTTAATGGTTTTATTGACTGTAATTATGTCTATTTTACTAATATAAGGAGTAAATGATAAAAAGTATTTAGAGGGTACTTAAATTTCTAAGATTCAGGCTTTCTTCCTATGAAGTTAGCATTTTTTACAAATCATTAATTAAGTTTCCGGGAATTTTGAACGAGTCTTATAAATAGTAATTCTAAAAAAAAGAATCATTTTCACCAAATAGACATAAGAATCATGAATTTAAAAAAAAATGTACGTACATCATCATGTACACTGTGTATAAGTTAGATTTGGAAGATTCATTTGTGCACTTCGAACATGCAAATTAAAAGATGCAATATTAACCCAAAAAATTAATTCATTGTCATGAACAACTTTAGATAAGGAGTTCATATAATTAATCTTAAGTTTAATATAATATGGTTAATGATTCTAGATATTTTATATAGATATATAAATATATTTAAAATTTAATGTCATTTTATTATTATATGGAGGTAAATTTGTTAAAGAAGGTCCTAAAAATATGTAGACTATTACAATATAGAGTTTATTCTTATTTATAACTAGTTTTGAATTGGGACCATAGTATTTTATTACTATAAAGAATTTATTCATATATAGAAATTGTACTGTGGTTACTCATTTGTGACTTCAAGGTGATTTTTATATTTCCTTAAATTCAATTCGATAATACATATCATACTTCTCGACTTTCGTAAGACTTAAAGTTTGACCAACTCATTTTACGATAATTTATGTAAACAAATCAGACTAGTTGATTAATTGTATGTTTAAGCTAATTGAAATTCGTTCTAGCTAGCTTTTGATCGAATTGAAGAACAACTTTTGCAAACCTAGTTATTAAATTGAAAGGAAATGAAAGTTGAAGAATAATATGTAGTGGTGAATTAAAAATGGGCAAATGTCATATTTTAGTTTGATATTTGAAGTAATTAACAAATTAAAATATCAAAATCTTCAGAAAATTACAAAAATATTATCACTTTGAGGGAAAATTACATTTAAAATCACCACTTTTACCCGCCTTTTGATTTTAAACATCACTTTTTAATTTTTACAATTTTAGCATAAATTGAAACTATTTTGTAAATTAAACATCCCAACTATTTTTCTCCAAATTAAAACTAACGTGGTGACACATCCGATCGAAACGACATCGTTTGTTTTATTGATTTAAAACTACACCCTTTAATTAAGAAAACAGATTTGGGAACATGAACGTATTTTCTCTCTCGATCTCTCTCTCAATTCTCTCTGCAAAATTCCTTACACAATCTTTTTCACAAAATTTATTTTGTAAATTCTCTCCAGAGAGCTCCTCTGGAAAATTTCAAAGCAATTTCTCTATTGTAGAGATTTTGGAAGTTCGAAAATTAGGGCATATAGTATTCTTGTTGTTTGTCATGTTGGGTCGGGGACCAATGTCAACATCAATAGAGCAATCACTGTCGTTTTCTATATGCCATAATTTTTGAACTTCCAAGATCTCTACAAGAGAGAAATTGTTCTGAGATTTTCTAGAGGAGCTATGCTGAGAGAATTTACAAAATAAATTTTGTGAAAAAGATTTTGTGTAAGGAATTTTGCAGAGAGAATTGAGAGAGAGATCGAGAGAGAAAATACTACCCAAATCTGTTTTCTTGATTAAATGGTGTAGTTTTAAATCAGTAAACCAGACAACGTTGTTTCGATCAGCCAGTAGATGCACATTGCCGCCACGTCAGTTTTAATTTGGGGAAAAATAGTGGGGATGTTTAATTTATAAAATAGTTTCAATTTATGTTAAAATTATAAACACTAAAAAATGATGTTTAAACCCAAAGAGCGTGTAAACGTGGTGATTTTAGATGTAGTTTTCTCCACTTTTGAAGTAATTAACAAAAAGGTCTCGACTTTTAAAAAATTATAAAATTATAATGACCTTGTAGCATTTTTACAAATCTAGTATCTAAGTTAATTTTCAGTGTCTAAAATGTGGCGTGATTTGCTCGGGTGCTATAAAAAAGGGCCAAAATAAGAAAATGACACAGTCAACATTAACATATTAGATTAAAATTTCACGCGTGATCTTCGGTAGCCACTTACTATTTTAACCACTAAAAATTTACTCTAATGCTTGATCTGTGGAATACTGAAAGATCATAATATTTTTATAATCTTTAAAAATTAAGGACATTTTAGTTAATCATTTAAAAGTGAAGCTAAACTATTGTATTTACCCTTTACAATGTGATAATTTTGGCAAGATGGTATGAGAAGGGGTGGGGCAGAGGAAAAGTTGTATTGTTTTGGGAACATCAATTCCCATACCTGTGCTTGGCCTTAACTTCTTAATATCTTATCTATAACTCTTGTGATTTCTGGACAACATTTGCAGATTTTGATTTGATGCACAATTTTCTGACATTTATATCTTGGATTTTTCTGTGTTCTCTTTCACAATTTTTGACCAATTATTTCAATTCTTACCCTTGTGTATGTGTGAATCTGTCCAACTTAGTGTTGCAAAATATACCAACCAGTCCATATCACAACTCACCAATCCACACAGCAAGCGTGACTAGGTAATTGCCATTAAATTACAGCACCACTATATTAGTGTTTTTTTTTTTTAAAAAAAATTATTGTGAAAATAACCCTTGGGGCTGAGATTTTATTACCTATATAACAAATAATTCTATTGTATTTTGGAATTATTAGGCACATCTCCAACGGTTACCAAAATCATCAAATTTGTTGTTATTTTTGCACCAAATTACTCCAATGGTGCACTACATTTTGCAACAAAATGGTGAAGGTGGACCCTTCCAGCCGCACCAAATTTGATTTAATAAAATGAATTGTGGAAATAACGGCAATATATCAATTACATATAAATTAAAATATTTTATATTATTATGATTATTACTTAGTTTTATATAATTATCATGAGAGGCACTTGTGTGTACTAAGTGCATCTTGACCCGGTCAACTCCAATAAAACAGAAATGCTTCAAAATCAATATCAACTGTAATATTAAAAAGTATCACTCAAAAGTCCAAAAGTATCTTGTATCCTTAAATAATATCAGTCAAAATAAATAAATAGAAAAACTTCAAAATCAGTATCAACCGTAATACTAAAAAGTATCACTTAAAATTCAAAAAGTATTATTCGTATCTTTAAAAAGTTCACCTATTTTACCATTTTTCTTTTTTTGCGGGTTGACTGGGTCAACATGCGTTGACTCGTATTTGACCCAATCAAACATATTGACCGTCTGATATAAATTTATATACATCTAGTGTATGTAAGTTTTCACCAATTATCATTTATCGCGCATATTCATATAGATAATTAAAATTATTAAATAAAATATTTAGAAAATATTATTTTTTGTGCAGACCATTCAAGATTCAGATCACCTTAATAACCTATTAAGATGTATGCATTTGTCTTAATTAAAAGTAGCTTTTCAATAATTGCTATTTGCCAATTTGTAATATAACTAGTATACCACATGTGCGATGCACAAGTGATGTTATTAAAAAAAATATTTATGTATAATAATAAAATTATATTCAGTCATGAATTTCACATATAAATATATGAATTATATCGTTTGAATTATAAATTATTTATGTATTTTTCATCATTGGAGAAATCAACATTAACAACTCTAGCTGTATTGGAAACACCTAAGTTGGTTGTAAAATTGAGAAGACAGAGTCCTCGCCGCCCAGATGGTCTCAACAACGATTAATCGGCCAATTAGGCACGAATATTTTTTTTCAAAATTTTAAAATATTTTTGTTCAAAATATGATTAAATAAAAATTTTGAGGTTTTTAACCCTTTTTATACAACCCAATATTTCAATCTACAATCATTTTGGGATGTAGAAAAATTAGAAAAAGTTGTGGAACTAATTTGAGGTTTTGATTTAAGATTACCCATTCTTTTATACAATCCACATCCCAATTTTTCAATCTACAACCGATGAGAGACGTAGGATAAGTGAAAATTTAATATGTAAATAGCAATATGTAACAATATATTATTAAAAAAAAATACTTAGGCGAAGACAATATAAATAGAATTTTATATGTTATTATATGTAACTTTATGAACCCACTTGTGGAGAAACAAAACATCATAGTCCCGATGATTGATATGTAACTTTAGAACTTCACAGATCTACACACGCGTGCACATACATGAATGAGGAATGATAGAAAAAAAATATTTTTTATTGAAAAAATCAAATACATTATCTTTAAAGATTTTTAACTAATTAAAAGATTTTGGATGTGGATGTTGAATTTTTAATATATTTAATAAACTTAAAAAGTAAAAATATTTTAAATTAATATATTTAAAATATTTTATTATATTTATTTAATATATTTAATTCAATTTTAATTAAAAATATTTAATTTCTAAAAATTTAAAATGTATCGTATTAAATTGGTAAAATCAAATATCAAATATTATACTTGATCTCAATTTGCAAGATCATTGTTAGGCCTCATAATTAATAGTTTGTTCATATACAATAGTATTTCTTTGTTCTTCAATGTGAGATAAATTTTGGTTTAAAATTAAAATATATAAGTTTTAACTATTTAAAACATTTTTAAAGTTGAAAACTTAAATATGATAACTTGAAAATCTTAAAATTATCTAATATTAAAATGATAAGATCAATTAATTATTGGGGAAGAAATGCGAAGGTGGCAGGTTAGGAAAAAAGATAACGGTCAGGGGCGGATCCAAGGGGGGTCTGGGGGCAACTGCCCCCAACCACCGAAACTTTTTTATATATATAGTTAGATGCCGGAGAAGATGGCAACTCTGCATTGCTCCCGACGGAAATTTGAAAAAGAAAGTGGGTGGTTAATTGGGTTTAAAGGAGGAAAAAGAAAAAGCTGATGTGTGCCCATTAATATATTGCAGTCTCTCTCTCATTTGATCTTTCTCCTCACGTTGTTTTTTTTTTTTTAAATTATTACCTACTTGAGTTGATTTCTCTTTAAATATCAGTAAAAAAAATGATCCATCATCTTACATTTTAGTTAAAATGCTAGTTTCCTTAAGTGATTGGAATTAAAAATGTTATCGTGATTTTAAGAAAAGCTTGAAGTACAATTCTAAAAAATTCTACTTGTCAAAATTACTTTTATCATATCTTTTGATAATATATTTTTTTAATTATTTTTAAATAAAACAACAAAATTTCCATCTATATTTTGCACAATATATGTTTTATTTGCTTAATATTTTTAGAGTATTATTATTATTATTATTATTATTATTTTTGTTATTTGTTAAATATCAGATAATGAATTTTATGGATTATAATTAAAGTGGAAAATTTGGATTTTGAATTTTTAAATTATGATTCATGAATGTTATTACAATATTATTAAAATATTTTTAAATTAATTTGTAAGTTTATGAATGTTTGTTTTATTAAAAATTAGGAGAAAGAAAGCAAGAGAAGAAATAGAATAGACACCATTAACTCTGGAAAATAATAAGAAAAAAATATAGTGCGCTAACAAAATAACATTTTTCATAATACGAACATAAAAAGAACTAAATATAAATTAATATGTTGGTAGTCATCCCCATATCTCTTTATTCCGGCGCAAGTAAACCGGAAAGATCAACAATTGGCCCCCCAGAAAAAACTTTCTGGATCCGCCATTGATGACGGCGACGGAGGGCGGCGGGTTTGTAGTATGGAGGGGAGATAGTGAGAGTGGAGAATAATTTTTTTTTTAATTTCTTTTGAATTATTTTTTTTAAATTTATTTTCATAGTGAAATGATAGATATAACTTTTATCGTGATGTGTAAAGATAAAATGTGAAAATATGAAAAAAAATGTGCAATGTATAAAGAAAAAAATGGTGGTGTATATAGAAACACCCTTAATCAATTAAAGAGTAGAAAATTTAAATCAATATTTTAAAAATATTTCATTCGAACTATTTAATATATATAATTTAATTCAAATATGTAAATTTAAAATATATTTAATATTAAAATGATAATATCAAATATCTAAATATTACATTTGATCTCAACTTAGAGATCAACAAATGTGGAAATATCATTGTTTGGACTCATAATTTATAATTTGTTCATGCATAACAATATTTGTAAGTTTTTTGATGTGAGATGATTTTGTTTGAAAAACTAAAAGTATAAGCTTTAACTATTTAACACACACACACATATGTTTTGATTCGGGTGAGAAATATCTGTTGGTGTGAGAAATGATAAAATATTTTTTTTATTGTAATTTACTGCTTAATAGGTATAATTTTATTGTATAATTATTTTATCCCACGTATGTAATGAAATTATAGAAATTAAGCAATAAAGTATTTAACCGGTAAAATTATGAAAATTAAGCAATAAAATACAATAAGATAAGCATTTTTCTCATTTCTCACACCAAGATATTTCTCACCTGAATCCACCCCACACACACACACACAATACCGCTAAATGTGAATTTGTATTGTTGACATTCCACTCAATCAGGTACATATTGTGATTTACTTTATATACGTACTAATCTCTAGAGACGGAGACATTGAAACCTTTCTTCAAAACGTTATGATTATTAGTCTTATATCCAAGCCAATCTTACGGGTGATCTTATAATTTATTATATGTGCTCGTTTGCTAAACTATATGATTTTATGTTGAATATGTTCGACATGTGATGTGTTTACCGTATAATATATTAATATCATGTTTTTTTTGTGTATTAAAATATATGTATTAATAATATAGTGTTTGCTTAAATGTATTAGATTCTCTATAAAATTTCAATTCCTAAAATATCATTTAATTAGTTACCATATATTGTGTGAATAATCTATAATAAGATTTTTAATTAATATCTTCAAGGTTATTTTAGTTTGCAATTTTTAATAATTTTGTATGATATTATATATATCCCACCCGCAGGGTTTGATATTTTATACCATATAAATGGTTAACACATGTCGGACCCTTATATTATCATGAACTTTAATATTGCTAGCAAACATAATATTAAGGTACATAGGTATCTATCACACCCTTATACTATCTAGGTCTTGTCTACTTTGATAGATAATAGTGGATTAATAAGTTATCCAACTATATCCTATGTTTACTTTGCATGATATTAAAATGGTGGATAACTCAAGACCCATGATAAATGACTTTTGTATGCTTATATATGAGATATGTATCTCATCTAAAGAAGTGAGATGATTTATTCATCATCTCATCCCCTAAGAGCATGTTTACTTTGCATTATTAGGTTGGATTAATTAATTTTATACGGGCTAGTCCAGTGTTTACTTTGTTGGATTACAAATATGTGATATCCCAAAGCCCGGTATTATTTCAAATATTTTGGATTATTCGTAGGATATGAATCCGCCCAAAAATGGTGTGATTATTTTTATCCAACTAACCATAAATCTGAAAAGTCAATTCTACCCTTGGATCGAAGAGAAAAATAACAACTCAACTCCAGATATTCTCAAACCCAGATCTACGAAAAAGAAGCAGATTGACATATTTCATTCCTTTCAATAACATCTCAAGACACAGAACTGAAAATCATTCGTGATCTGTTGTTTGAATCATATCATCAACTAATCTTTGAAAGATCGATCTGTCCTCCGTCGCCGCTGCGCCATCGAAGACGACATCGCATTGTACTAGTTCAGGCGACTCCATCTCAACCACTCTACCCCTCTCTTCATAGCGTACAAATCTTTCGTTTTTTTCTCTTCAATATATCCCTCTCCAATTTTGGTTCCAGCGAGAGAGAGAGAGAGAGAGAGAGAGAGAGAGAGAGAGAGAGAGAGAGTCTTCGCGCATTGCAGACTTGAAGTCGGCGACGAGCAGGTGGGTTGGGGGAAGATTGAGAACTCATTTTACCCTAATTTCTAGCTAGAAGGCTATTTAAGTAAATCACTCATAATATTAATTTTTGTTATAAATGAAATTATTTTATCCTATATTCAATCATTTAAAGTATGCGCTAGATTGATTTATTAATTTAATCCCAATCCATAACTAATCCAAAGATTAATCAATCCTCAAATTAAGAAATCCTTAAAAGTAAACATGCCCTAAACTACCTGTCCACTCAGTTGTAAATCTTTTGAAATAAACAAGCCCTATAAGTATACACATGACACATAGTTATGTTAGTTGGATGTATTAAATTCTCTATAAAATTTCCATTTCTAAAATATCTTTTAATTAGTTACCATATATTATATGGATATTCTAAAACAAAATTTTAATTAATATCTGTAAAGTTATTTTATTCTGAATTTTTTAATAATTATATATGATATAAAATATCACACCTACATAGGATGATATGTAATACTATATAAATGATCAACAAATGCCGAACTCTTGCATAATCACGGACTTTAATTTTGCTAGCAAATATAATATCAGAATGTCATAGGTATTTATCACCCTCTTATAGTATTTAGCAAACGAGTCTCTTGGATTGTTTTTTCAGTGAAAAATATGTTTAAAAAGATTAACCAAAAATTAAATTATTGAGAATAATCGATTTGCGGTGGCAACCAGCAAAATAAACAAAGTTTAGGTGCCAAAAAGGAAACATAAAACGTTGGAAGAGGAATTATAATTATCCCAAAATGTAAGGATGATTAATACTCGAAAACACACTTATCCACTTCCTCGTTCCTATCATACAAAAAAAATGATACGAATAGACACAACAAAGTCGTAGTCCGTAGGTATGAAAAATAGACACAAACGTTAGCTTGACAAAATATGGTAGGCAGGTCACATTTTCAGCATTGGAAGTTTCCTGTGTAAAATTTAAACCAAATATCGTTTCATTTTCATAGTTTATTATTAAATTAACACATTATCTAAACATACCTTGTTTAGTCCACCAAATACGATTGAAAGATCATGAGTTCAAATTTTATTAATATCTTATAAATCAAGTTCATTGCCCAAGATTTATCCAATCCAATTTATTTTTCAATGTAGTGTGCAAGTTATTGAGGAGCGTTCCACCACCAAAACAACTTAAAATGTAGCATGGTGTGTATGTATTTTGTTTGGAAATGTGTGTGTGAATGAGGAGACTTTTGAACAAAAGTGTCTCACTTTTAATTAAATAGAGAGTGACAGAGTCCTCTAAAACATATTGACTGACATATTAGTTGTCATGTAAATTCAAAAGTTCTGTTTTGGGAAAAATTGTTTCATGGTCTCTGCCACAATCCAACTCATAATTAAAGTTAAGGGCCCGACACATTCGATAAACATTTTTCAACATGATTCTGTTTTAGGAGAAACGTACGTGCTTTAAATATTATACCAATCCATTAAAGTTTAGATCATTTTTTTAAATTTTCTGAGAAGTATTGAAATCATGGGAACATGTTTAGGAAACCAAATCAAACTAACTCTATGACAAAAGATAATTAAACATCTCTTTTTTTTTTTTTTTTTTTTTTTTTTTCTTTTTAAAAAAATCTCCTTAAATGAAACAAATAATTAGTTGATGGAGTGGAGAAGCAAGTAATAATTATGCCACTTATCAAGGGGTGTAAATTAGAAAAAAGGGGACCGTTTTGTTGTTAGTTGTTTCGCATGCACCCTCTTTTAATACAACTTTGGCATCGTTGCCAGATCTGGTCTTCCACTTTAAGCAATCCCTAAAACTAATAAAGTTTCCACTGCCTTTTGCTTTTGCTTCTTATATTTCTCTATCAACCTAAATATATCACCCATTTTCCCACCATCCTTGAAGACCCCTACTCTCTCACTACTAATTAAAATTTCGTTAGCTCAAGAGTTTACATGTACACAATGACAATGTCAAACTATTATCACTACAAATCATTCCGGAAAAATTATAATAGCCTATGTTTTTCAATTTTCACTCATCCCATATAGCATCATATGGTTCAAATAGGTCTTTAAGTAAATATGGGACTTCTATGGGAATTTTCTAATTGCTTTGGTGCGCCTTTTGGACTATTAGATTACTATCATAATTATATTCTTGGACTTGGCTTATTTATCGTTCTTGTCATTGTTAATATGTTATGATTCAAGCATGTCATGCCCTCACTTTAACTCGAACATTTTGCCTCCATTTGATTTTTTGAAAAAAAAAAAAAACTACATGTATCATAAGTTTGATTTTTATATATTTATCTCGTAAAAATAGCATCTTAAGTGAGTTAGTTATGGAAACCCACTAATTATGTGTATGTTCTCATCTAATCAGCTCTCTCTCTCTCTCTCTCTCTCTCTCTCTCTCTCTCTCTCTCTCTCTCTCTCTCTCTCTCTCTCTCTCTCTCTCTCTCTCCTATTATAGATTTGAAGATGCAGCATGCCTATGACTACTTTAGAAGATACTGGAAAGCAACTACTACAACCACTTTTTAACTAACTTGTATCTGATAAAAACACAAGAAACTAAAACAATAAAAACAAAACATGAGAGGAGAATGGTACTAACTACCAATACTTGTTTTCTACTCTTAAAGACTACAATAAGATGCTCCGATTTCACTCAATCACTACATGCGCGCCCCTTTTTTTTTCTAGATACCAACCACAATAACTTTTCTCATTAATGTTCACCGAATTAATTGAAATAGGCGCGCGCAGAATGAAAAATTGAACATAACAATAGGAGCATGAATGTTAAGAAAGGTGACTGAATAACAACTCTCTTATCTTTCAATCTAAAACCTATGAATAAAGAATTATTGGCAAGATATGATATGAAACGTACCCTAAAACAACCACATTTACATGACATACATTAATATTATCATCATCATCATATTTCTAAGCAAAGAAATATAGAGTCATTTGTCTCAAATTTCACAGTTGATACGTCTCATGAGGCGAAGCTATTCCGCAATCCACTCCAAAATCTTAGTTGAAATCATGATATTTATTTCACCAAACAGCTGGATTAGATGGAATAAGAAAACCACTGAAAAAATGTCTGATCCCATGGCTTCAGAACTGAAGCAAACCAGACAAAGAGTACAACAGGCCATTGAAGAATGTATAATGTTACAACTTCCATACCTTCACTGCAAATTTTATTGTCAGGTGATGTCTGAAACCCTAAAGACGATACGCACCTGCCCGTGATGGATATGCTGCAGGATAAAGAGGTTCCTCATATGATGGCCGCTCCCGGTTTGAACCATAAGCATCACGGCCAGCAATGTCATGATGGTTCCTTGTTTCCGAGTCTATTGGATGCAGGTCACGACGGCCCAACAGTTCGTCCCGCCTATAAGAATCATGGAACTCAACCCCTCGGACCTCTCTATAAACATTAGAGCTACCTAATAATGGATCCCTCCTGTAAGAGTTGTAAAGCTCAGAGTGTGCACTGTCACCGAATGGAACACGGCGATCCAAATATGAAGCACGCCCGTCTCTATAAGAATCACGTCTCTCAATGTATGGATCTCGCCCATCTCTATAAGAGTCGCGTCTCTCTATGTATGGATCCTGTCTGTCTCTGTATCGATCATGAGGCTCTAGATATGGAACCTGTTCATCTCTATAAGGATCACGCCTCCTTGAATAAGATTCTACATCATCTACATAAGAATTATGGCGGTCTATATGTGAATCTCGACTGCCTCTGTGAGCATAACGACGCTCTAGATGAGGATCACGTCGATCTCTGTAGCGTTCATTACGTTCTATAGGCGGGTCTCGCGCACCTCCGTAAGGATCAAGAAGAATTAGAGGCTGATCACGCCTATCTCTGCACGGGCTATGACGCTCTAAATATGGATCTCGCCTATAAGCATCCACGTCCGAAGCCCTGTTGTAGAGATAGGAGGAAGGAACAGTGGAAGGTAGTGGTGCTGGATGACGTGGACGTGGAGGTGGTGCTGGATGACGTGGACGTGGAGGTGGTGCTGGGCTCATAACCTTCCTCGGACGCTTACGAGGACGCTCATCGCGTTTGACCTCCTCCCTCAATGGAAGACGCCTCTTATCACCTGTTCTCTGCTTTCTATTTCTCTCTCGGCGTATGAGATGTTTTTCTGCTTTGAGACCCCTACCAAAGTTTTTTGATGGGCGCCCTTTGCTTGAAGTAGCAAACAACCTACACAATTTCTTGACCTGAGGAGGGAGTCAAGTCAACAGACTTGGGAATCACAACTACTTGGAAATCTAATGTTGTAGATCATTCGCTGAAGATATAACTACAGAGATGTTAACCTACCTGCTCTGAGTTCAGTAGGCAATCAAACTTGGTTTTGGTAAAGTAATTCTCCTTGATAACTATTTTGAACTTCTCCTCAGCTAACGGCGAGAAGTTCTCCATGACTTTGAACCGAACCTAATATTAACCAGTTTTTAGTCAAAATAAATATATCATGCATACATGTATAAGAAATTTTCCATTTACTTGCTTTTTAAACTTGAAAGCAGATTCACTAAGAACCTTATTCTAGACTAATGATGGGTACGAGAAGAGAAGTTTTAATACAACTCCATTAAATGTTCCATCAACCAAGAAAGCTGAAGCCAGCTAATCAAGTTCTTTTTACTGGGGGCATTCATTTGCTATGTTAGTTAAGCCGCAATGAGAAACAAAATAAAGCTTGTAAACTCTAAAAACTATTGGAATAATATTTTAAATGAAGCAAAAAGGGGATCTATAACCCGCTGTTCATTACGATAGAACTGAAAAAATCCTTATGGGATGAGTCAATAAATAACAATGTTGGATAGAATAAGTTTGGTCCCTATAATAAAATTTAACAATATGAATTATTCATACTAATACAACTATAAAATTTATTAACATAAATCTGGCAAGCGAAGGTTCTTTCGCATTCTTAATTAAACACAGATGTATTAGAATGATGCTTGGTACTAAGTGAATGCCCTATCTAGGCAGGGAAGACAATATACTAAACTAACTCCTTCAATGATAAGCTCATTTCTGATTAATAAGAGAGCAGTCATGGTCCATGTCTCCATGAATTTCGCATAAGTTCAACAATCAGAGGTTACATTCTTTTCTTAAGAAGGATCGGATGTTACATTCTTGATAAAGGGCATATAGATGGAGAAAAAACAACTGGGCTTCTTAGTCCTTAAGGATAATTTTTCTTTTTGGAGATTGATGTTTTGATACTACCAACATGCCTAACTATATGAACCTTCTCTCTAGAAATTATTTACCAATCACAAAATGGTGAAGGATAAAATATATGCCATAGCATATCATAGGTTGTAACAAATCATTCAAAGCTACAGACAAACCTGAGATGGAAACTGGGATTTGAAGGCCTTGGGTTCAATATTGTAACCTCCAGGTCCTGCAGCTTTATAGATTCCATACATCAATTTTAGATCGACATCATATAGAAAGAGTCGCATACCAGTATAAATCTTTTCAACAATATCTTTCTTGCTTCCTGGCAAACCAAGAACCCTATACTGATAACAGTCTTTCTTTGTCTCTGAACTGCACATGAAAATCATCCCCATGGTGTCCACTCTCTTCTTCACCTTTCTCTTGCGTGATGATTCTGGCTTATCTTCAGAATCCACTTTCTTCAACCTGCCTGCTTTCACCACTTTTTTCTTTCTGCTCCTTTCATTCGATTTATTGATGTTGTTCAAATTGGCTTCTAGTTTCTCTATGTAATGCTCTTTAGCTTCCCTTCCATCTTCTTTTGCCTTGGCTTCCCTTGTATCTTGTTTTGCATTTCTTTTTTCTTCTTGGTTATTATCTTCATCATTTTCTTTTTTTGTGGTTTCTTCTTCACTAACTTCATCTTCTTCTGTTGCCTCTTCCTCACTAACTTCATCATCATCTTCTGTAGCCTCTTCCTCACTAACATCAAAACCATCCAGCACTCTTTCTTCATTGTCGTGCTCAAAATGTTCTTCCTCATCCTCCCACAGCATATCTTCTTGATCATCTATTTCATCATCTTCAAAAGTATTTTCTTCTAATTCTGCTTTATTATCACCATTTGTTTCTGTCTCTGGAATATTTGGATCCTCACCGTCTTCTTCTGTCTCCTTCTCACCTTCTTCTCCAGACATTTCTCCAGAATTTTCATTCCTTGCCTTGTCAGTAATCAAATATACTTGATCTTCCAATTGAGCATCTTCATTGGGCTCTACCACATCTACTGTCAGCAAACCAGAAAACTGTTTTTCAGCTAAACCATTTTCAGCAGCTTTGTTCTCCTCAAGATTTTTATTGGAGTTTGCAGTCTTTTTCTTGCCTCTGGCAGCCACCATTTTCAGCCTTAATAATTCAGAAGCATGTCAGAGCCGCCCCTTGCTCATAAAACAGAGAGGGGGAAAACGATAAAAGATACTAGAGTTATTAATTTGGTATAAAAAAGTTGCGCAGATGTAATTGATAGTAGTGAGTATTCAGAAATAAGTATGCCATTGCCAATAATTATGATTGAACGGTCAAAATCGACATCAAATCTTTAGTTATTCCGTTCCTCAGTGATAGCAACACAAATGAATGCATGAAGTGCAACATATAAAATAGTATGATTAAAAGGCTCAGATATTATTTCCGGATATGCTACAAGAGAAAACCCATAACAACAAATTTAATATTTTATTTGCCTTTCTTTTGGATTGTTAATCCATGTATACAAATGGGAACTCTGCAATAACTTAGAGACCCAACAGTGTTAAAAGAACTAATGATGAATAGTTTGGTGCTGATTCTGGGTAAAAGAAAGATTCAAATGAAAATTTTAAGTTCCAAAACTCACAAGGAGGATAAGCCACTGTTCCAATGAAAATCTCAAATTAAGTACTAACTAGTTATCCCTTCTTTCAGGAACTCATACTTTACGGTACTGAATTGAACCTAAAGATCAAGCTAGAAAAGATACATTCAATCGAATTAGTTCTGGCAGTTCGATTTGAAGAATGCTAAAGATGAGAGCGAGCTTAGAGGTTTATTGACAAGAAACAATATTATGTACTTTCAAGCATGTTTTAAATGTTGGTTTCATGCAAAGTAGCTAGCTTTTATTATCGAATGACAATTCCTTGTACTTATGTTGTCAGAATCATTTCATTAAACTGAGCATAATTCCACACATCAAATAAATATTTGGATATATAGCTAAAAAGATACTCTCTAAAGCATCATAACAAACACATTATCTTGCCCTGGGAGAAAGAAAGCATTTCACAAGAATGACAACAATGCCCAAACAAGAACCAAGTTTCTATCTTGATCATTAGCCAATCTGAAGTTTTCACTGACAATGGCTACTCCAATAATCAACAGCATAACGCCACTCAGTGTACAGCAAAAAAGTGACCGGATGGAAACTCGAACGTCTTCCAAATAAGCAATCATGTTTGATTTCTAAAATCATGTATCAATAAGAGCAAATTTCAAAACTTTTGACCAGTCAAGCATCCCAATCCCTAATTTCAGGTCACGGGACATCAAATTAACTCAATCGACTTCTCCACCCAAAAAAAAAAAAAAAAAAAAAAAAAACTGAATCGCCGATTGGAGTTGAATTCAACTAACCGCAAGGGAAAACAACTTAGAAAAATCTCAATTCTCTACCTAACTTCAAACCCAATTTACTGACCAACCCAACGCCGATTACACAAATCAAATTGCTTCCAATTCTTTCAGTTCATACAACACACCCAAAAAAAAAAAAAATCATGTGTTTAATTCTTGAATAATCGAATAAGACAATAACAAAAAAAAAACGTTTAAAAAAAATAAAAATAAGAATTCACACCTCCGGTTGAAAGATTGTCACCACGGGGGGAGAGCTGGGACGAGCTAAAATCCCTTATGCGTATTATTTGTTGTGTTATTGTTGATATAGAAACAACGGAATGTCGGAATCGGATTGTTATAGTTTACAAACCCTACACGGTAAGAACCATGGATTTATGTGTACGGCATTCGATAGCTGTCAGTAAAACTAACCCATAACTGGAAACACGAAATCTAAGTAGAAAAAGGAACATGGTTTTTTTTTTTTAATTTCCTTTTCTTTATTATTTTGAAAACCCTGATTTGATTTAACCGAGAATGTTAACCTTTTCCCCAAAATTTTGTGCTATTTTTAGTTTATATGCCGATTATTTAGGTTTTAATATTAACAATTTCAATAATTAATCCACAGAATGGTAATGATATTGGATAACTGAGTTCATTTTATTTACGCAGTAGGACAAATGCATCCCTTAATGCTTACATATTCTCCAAAAAAACAACTGAACATCCTTTATTACCTTCCAAAAGAAAGGGTATAATTTCTACTTCTTAAGGACTTATTTCTCTGTTTTTTTTCAATGAAAATATTAATAAGTTTTTGAATATGCGTGTGCGTGTGTATATATACTCCCTCTTTCTATTATTTAATGTTTTGGACTTTTATTCTTGTTTCAAAATATTTGATATTGATAATTTTCCACGCACTTTCTCTCAGTTTTATCATATTAAAACACCATAAAATCTCCTATAATATAACTTACTAGAATTTGATATGAGTGGAGAGAGAGTTAATATATTTGTCATATTTATTTATATCTTAATTTTTTTTTTGTGAAAAAGTTTAAAACATTAAATAATATGAAACGAAATATTGAGTATATTATAAACAATTGATACCAATCTTATATTTTGGAATAATTATAAAAACATATCAATAAAATCCCCGCTTTGAGTGTTCTTTTTCATGTGAGTTCTTCATCATTACCAAAGGTGAAATTGAAACTCATACTTGGTCAATGTAGTATCCTATCTGATATATATAGAGAGAGAGATGGGATCATGTGAGAACCATACTCCCATGTGAGAATCGAGAACCAATCTCAGTCACAGATAGATCTAATTTGGACGGTCAAGATCAGATCAAAATTTAAAAAAAAAGCGGTGGCATTATTGTAATTTTTTAGACTTTTTAATGAACCCAGGGTATTTTAGTAATTTAGGAATTCTGTCATATTTGGAATGAATCTATTCTCGGTCTGCAATTCGTTTTCCATTCGAAATATCTTTCCTTGTATATATCAAATTCCTTTTGTGCTTATGTAATCGAAATTATCAGTCGGTTGTCTTCAAAATTTATTCAACCTAATCGGTGTTCACGCGTTTTTTTGCTGGAGTTTTTGTTGTTCGTTGTTATTTGACGAACATGTCGGGTAAAAAAGTTTATTCTATAGTTTTCATGCGATTTTTTTTATCCGTTTGTTTTAGAGTTGTTCGACAAGGTTGGGGAGTTGATTAAGCTGTTATTTTGAGTTTCTCACGATCAGCATGCGTTTTTAGGCTTCATATTGTGTGTTTTGGTTTTCTGTATATATGTAAATCTTATTAGCATCACAATATGAATTATTAGCATTGTGAATTTAGTTAACAGATTGAGTATCATAAGAATGTCTCGTTAATATAGTATTTTTCACGATGAATGCAACATCGTGATAAGAAATGAATATTATGAAAATCATTTTGTTAACATGTTCTTTAGCACTACTGTGAACTATTTTAACACTTTTGTAATCTATTTTAACACTTGTGTAATCTATTTTAGCACTTCTGTGAATTATTTTAGCACTGTTTTAGGTTGACGAAGCTAATAAGCTATTCTTTGCCGTGAACTATTTTAGCACTATTGTGAACTATATTTAGCACTGTTGTTATCATTGCAAAGTCTACTGTAACATTTTTATATTTATGTCTTCATGTTTGCTATTATCACATTGCATCCATCAGTGAGTATCTAAACTTTTTGTAGTCATAAAAAACATATTGAATTATGTTTGATGCTGCCACTGATTTCCTCTTTATAGAAATTCATTTAATAGATGGAAGTTTATTAAAATAATATTTGCATAGAAGTCGACAGGTTAAACTTGAGCATGTTTATGTGAAGAGAACCATTTTTCTAAATTTTGTGTCTTTTTTTACCTGACATAAGTCATGAACTATATTTTAGCACTATTGTAAACTAGTTTAGCACTGCTCTGAACTATTTTAGTACTATTGTAACCTAGTTTAGCACTGTTAATAGAGTATTTTTCACGATGAATGCAACATTGTGATAAGAAATGAGTATTATGAAAATCATTTTGTTAACAGGTTCTTTAGCACTACTGTGAACTATTTTAGCACTTCTGTAATCTATTTTAGCAATTGTGTAATCTATTTTAGCACTTCTGTGAATTATTTTAGCACCGTTTTAGGTTGACGAAGCTAATAAGCTATTCTTTGCTGTGAACTATTTTAGCACTGCTGTGAACTATATTTAGCACTGTTGTTATCATTGCAAAGTCTACTGTAACATTTTTATGTTTATGTCTTCATGTTTACTATTATCACATTGCATCCATCAGTGAGTATCTAAACTTTTTGTAGTCATAAAAAATATATTGAATTATGTTTGATGCTGCCACTGATTTCCTCTTTATAGAAATTCATTTAATAGATGGAAGTTTATTAAAATAATATTTGCATAGAAGTCGACAGGTTAAACTTGTGCATGTTTATGTGAAGAGAACCATTTTTCTAAATTTTGTGTCTTTTTTTACCTGACATAAGTCGTGAACTATATTTTAGCACTATTGTAAATTAGTTTAGCACTGCTCTGAACTATTTTAGTACTATTGTAACCTAGTTTAGCACTGTCAATAGAGTATTTTTCACGATGAATGCAACATTGTGATAAGAAATGAGTATTATGAAAATCATTTTGTTAACATGTTCTTTAGCACTACTGTGAACTATTTTAGCACTTCTATAATCTATTTTAGCAATTGTGTAATCTATTTTAGCACTTCTATGAATTATTTTAGCACCGTTTTAGGTTGACGAAGCTAATAAGCTATTCTTTGCTGTGAACTATTTTAGCACTACTGTGAACTATATTTAGCACTGTTGTTATCATTGCAAAGTCTACTGTGACATTTTTATGTTTATGTCTTCATGTTTGCTATTATCACATTGCATCCATCAGTGAGTATCTAAACTTTCTGTAGTCATAAAAAACATATTGAATCATGTTTGATGCTGCCACTGATTTCCTCTTTATAGAAATTCATTTAATAGATGGAAGTTTATTAAAATAATATTTGCATAGAAGTCGACAGGTTAAACTTGATCATGTTTATGTGAAGAGAACCGTTTTTCTAAATTTTGTCTTTTTTTACCTGACATAAGCTGTGAACTATATTTTAGCACTATTGTAAACTAGTTTAGCACTGCTCTGAACTATTTTAGCACTATTGTAACCTAGTTTAGCACTGTCAATAGAGTATTTTTCACGATGAATGCAACATTGTGATAAGAAATGAGTATTATGAAAATCATTTTGTTAACATGTTCTTTAGCACTACTGTGAACTATTTTAGCACTTCTGTAATCTATTTTAACACTTGTGTAATCTATTTTAGCACTTCTGTGAATTATTTTAGCACTGTTTTAGGTTGACGAAGCTAATAAGCTATTCTTTGCTGTGAACTATTTTAGCACTACTGTGAACTATATTTAGCACTGTTGTTATCATTGCAAAGTCTACTGTAACATTTTTATGTTTATGTCTTCATGTTTGCTATTATCACATTGCATCCATCAGTGAGTATCTAAACTTTTTGTAGTCATAAAAAATATATTGAATTATGTTTGATGCTGCCACTGATTTTCTCTTTATAGAAATTCATTTAATAGATGGAAGTTTATTAAAATAATATTTGCATAAAAGTCGACAGGTTAAACTTGAGCATGTTTATGTGAAGAGAACCATTTTTCTAAATTTTGTGTCTTTTTTTACCTGACATAAGCTGTGAACTATATTTTAGCACTATTGTAAACTAGTTTAGCACTGCTCTGAACTATTTTAGCACTATTGTAACATAGTTTAGCACTTTTGTTAGCTAGTTTTACGAGTACTGTGAATTGTTTTTATATGATCTTAGAATATGTTTTTTATGCATTAATGTGATTTTAGTTGTGAATTGATAAATGTGCAGATTGTTGATAAGTCCATTTATTTCGTGTTTTTATGGGCATTTTATCCTCTATAAATGTCCTTTTTAGTGTGTTTTGAGTCGAAAAGAACCAGGTTGCGGTCAAAAGGGCATTCCAAGAGTCGAGTCTGGCGGAAGGGGCATTTTATGCCCAGTTATTCACGTTTATCTCACACATATGTTCCTCAGAGGCACAGGGGACTTCTTCAGAATCCATCCCATATTCGGTCGGTGAAGTGGGCATATCAGATACGGATGGAGCTGACAGATGATACCGTGCCCACAGTACTCGCACAGACTCGACCACAGATCAGAATGGGCATTCCTGTGAAACCCGAAAATCAGTTGGAGGAGAGATGGTGGAAGATAGCTACATATCCGAAGGAGAGTTGAAACTAAGCTGGACTCTTAGAAGGCGCTGCAACAAAGAGATAAGCGCAATCCCTAAAAAATAGGGATTTGATAAAGCTGAAGCTTATCCAAACAGATCAAAGAGGGCACGCCATTCTGGAATTGCAGCAGAAGACCCCCGCTTGTGAGGGAAAATCCACTTGGAAATGTAACTATTTAAGCAAGTTTAGTTTCTGGAAAAAGTATCTTTAGTCAGTCTGAAACATTTCTACATTTTATATTTCTGCATTTCATTTTCAGTACGCTGCTTAGGCAGTCAAAAACAATCCGAAAGGTCTTAAACCTTTGGGACTTAGATTATGTTTATGCTTCTCAACGTTGGAGTTGAGATTTTTCTTAATTAATTCAGTAAGTTCTTATTTATTTTATGTCGTTAATTTCTGTAATTTCAATTATGTCTAGCCTTCTCGGCTAGATCTTTAATTCTGGCATTTGAACAATGAAATTGGTTTGAGCATAAATCTGGACTCGTGAGGCCAAAATGGGCATAATAATGCATGATAAGTTTCCATTAATTCTTGAGCCTTGCTCCACGTGAGTGTGTGTCTGAAGTGCCCAATGTGGCTGATCACTCATTAGGTAAAGAGGACACACCACTATTAATTGAATTGGCGAATCGTGACTGTGTGTCGGTTCATATAGTAATAAGGGAATTAATGGGGTGTTGTGGGCACAAGAGGAATCAGTTGAACATAAAAGATCTGGGTCCGTCTAGGGCACACTGCTGCTTGTTTGCTTACATCTCTTAGAGAAATTGGGAGGTGGGTAACTAGTTAGGGGTTTAATAGAAGAGGAATCACTTTTAAACCTAAAATGAAAGGATAGATGAGGAGACACAGAGAGGAATCCGGTCACCATAACTAGATGATCTATCATGTATGAAAATCGGTGTGCCCATGATCGAGTTGTTTTATGTTTAAACCAAATTCTAATTCAAATGCCAGAACCTTTTGTTATTTGATATTTCTTTAGTTCCTTTTGCAGATTTAAATTCAGTTTAGTGACAACACCAAACCCCCCTTTGTGATTGGTTACTTGAAGATAAAATTGCAACAGCTCTCTGTGGGATCGACCCGTACTCATTGGCTAGCTATGCTCGCTGTGGGCACAGGAGTTTACAAATATATTTTTGAGCGCGAAACGACCGTTCGTCAAAATTGGCGCCGTTTCCGGGGAGCTGGTTTCTAGTGATTTTATCTTCCACAATTGTTGAGCCTGGAGGTTGATGCCCAGGGGCTCTTCAGAGGAGACTCTATTGTACGATCCGGAGATAGAGAAGACTTCGAGGAAAAATAGGGCAGCAGTGAAGAGGGAACGCCAAGCAGCAAATAGACCTCGTGAGCCCACATCATCACCAGAGGATCAAGAAGATCAAGGAGCCGAAGGGCACGAGGAGGAATGACAGTTTGAGAACGACCACAACATCAACATGGCCGCAAATGGAAATGCTGCGAATGGCAATGCGGATGATAACAGGACTTTAAGGCAGTTGGTTTTCCCGACCAACATGAATTTGCGCCCAATGGGCATTACACTCCCAGCTGTGACTCAGAACTGGGATATTCATGCAAACTTTATCCAGATCTTGCCGAAGTTCCACAGAATGCCTGGAGAGGATCCACAAAGGCACTTGTAAGATTTTGAGATGATTTTCCATAGTTAACCATCCGACCATGGACGAGAAGAGTATGTACGGTTGGTCTCGTTCCCTTTCACTCTTCAAGATGGGGCACGGGATTGGCTGTACACACTACCCACTGGTGCTGTGACCACATGGAGACAACTTCAATAGAAGTTTTTGGAGAAATATTTCCCAGCATCCAGAGTGCAAGAAATGAGAAGAAGGATAGGGAGCCTGAAGATGGGAACTAACGAAAGTTTCTATGACTATTGGGAAAGATTCCAGGCGATGCTGGCGAAATGCCCACAACACCAGATTACTGAACACGCTTTGATTCAGTATTTTGTCGGAAGATTGAGACCACATGAGAGGACGATTGTGAATGCCTCATGTGGAGGATCCATTTTGAACAAATAACCTGTTGAAGCATTCAGAATTCTCACAGAAATGGCTGAAGACAACCGAAACTTCGGTGGAGAGGGCATTCGGGTTGTAAGTGAATCAGAAAGAGCACCGGACCAGGACAGCAGGATTGATAGATTGTGCGACAAGATTGAAAAAATCTTGTCTGGTGCAAGCATGGCGAGGAAGCCCAGACCTTGTGGGGTATGCAAAAGCATATCTCATTTCACTGATGAATGCCCTACTCTACAAGACGAAATGAAAGAAGTGAATGCTATAGGGGGCCAAAATGGGCATTCTAGAAGATATGATCCCCATTCCTAGACTTATAATCCTGGCTGGAGAGACCATGAAAATTTTAGATGGAGAAGGTCAAAGGATGGGCATCCTGCACGCCCATTGCCACCACCAGAGGAAAAAAAGAAGCAAAGACTAGAAGATCTTGTGTTTGCTATGGCTGAGGAGAATGAGAAGTTTAAGCAAGAGACTCGAGCTGGTCTCTCGCATATGAGCAAGCAAATCAATCAGTTGGCTCAAGCCATGCACATAATGGAGGAGAAAAATGGAAAGTTACCCTCCCAGGTCGAGAATCCAAGAGAACAAGTGAATGCAGTAGCATTGAGGAGTGGAAAGGAGCTTCCGGAGATGGTCAGGCCAAGAAAAGAGAAGGATGATGTTCCCTTGGAGGAAGAAGTGGAAAAAATTCCCACAGAAGACAAGGCACAAGAAGCAGAGCAGACTAATACTGTGCCCATCCCGGAAGTGAATCAACCTGCCAAGGTGCCCATTCTAGAGAGACGGAAACCTCCATTTTCAGGGAGATTGGCACAAAATAGAAAAGAAGAAGAAACCAGGGAGATGCTAAAAGTATTCAACAAGGTGGAGATCAACATTCCACTGATTGAAGCAATCAAGCAAGTACCGCAGTATGCCCGGTTTCTAAAGGAGCTTTGTACAAGAAAGGTGCGATTCAATGATGATGCAAGGTTCCTAGTTGGAGAGAATGTATCGGCTGTGATACAGAAAAAATTACCCAAGAAATGTGACGATCCAGGGATGTTCATGATCCCTTGCATTATTAGAGACAGAAAAGTAAAAAAGGCCATGTTGGATTTGGGGGCATCAATCAATGTAATGCTCCTGTCGGTGTTCAAAGAATTGAAGATTGGACCTCTGAAGGAGACCCGTGTGGTCATTCAGCTAGCTGACCGATCGAATGTGTATCCAGAAGGCCTCATTGAAGATGTATTGGTTAAAGTGGATGAGCTTATTTTTCCAGCAGATTTTTATGTGCTTGACATGGGCATAGCAACTTCAAAATCTTCAGTTTTGTTGCTGAGAAGACCTTTCATGAAGACAGCTCGAACCAAGATTGATGTGGACAAGGACACACTGACGTGTGAGTTTGATGGAGAGAAGGTGACGTTCAACATTTTTGAAGCCATAAAGCACCCCTCAGATACAGAAAATTGCAATTTTGTGAACACATTTCATTCCCCGAGCCATTCTACTTTATTCATGGTAAGCAATAGAGAACCACTGGAGTGGGCATTGTGGGAAGGACTGAATGACCAGGATGCCCTGGACGAGGATGATGACATAAGGGATGAAATTATGATGCTGTACTCATTGAAAGAAATGCCATATAGATGTGTGGACTATGGTGCGCCCATTCGGAGAAATGATGATAAGCTGATGCCTTCTATTATCAAAGCGCCCATACTGGAGTTGAAGGCATTACCAAAGCATCTGAAATATGCCTATTTAGGGAATAATGAGATTCTCCCTGTAATCATAAGTGCGGGATTGAATCAAGCTGATAAGGACTGCCTTTTGAGATTGTTGAGACTGTACAAGGAGGCACTCGGATGGACTTTGGCAGATATAAAGGGCATTAGCCCAGCGGTTTGCATGCACAAAATATTGTTGGAAGATGATGCAAAACCCATTCGTGATCCACAAAGAAAGCTAAATCCGGTGATGAAGGATGTGGTGCTAAAAGAGATAATTAAGCTACTGGACCAGGGCATTATATACCCAATTTCAGACAGTAAGTGGGTCAGTCCAATCCATGTTGTGCCTAAGAAGTCGGGCATTCAAGTTGTAAAAAATGAGAAATGAGAGCTTGTGCCCACACGACTGCAAACTGGCTGGAGAGTTTGCATCGACTATCGAAAGCTGAATACGGTCACGCGGAAGGATCATTTCCCACTTCTGTTCATTGACCAGATGTTGGAAAGACTTGCAGGAAACAAGTTCTTTTGTTTCTTGGATGGATTCTCAGGATACATGCAGATTGCCATAAGTCAAGAGGACCAGGAGAAAACAACATTCATGTGCCCATTCGGCACATTTACCTATCGCAGAATGCCCTTTGGCCTTTGCAATGCTCCTGGCACATTTCAGCGATGTATGATGAGCATATTCTCTGATTTGCTCGAGAACTGCATTGAAGTATTCATGGATGACTTTACAGTATACGAGAGCTGTTTTGATCGATGTTTAGATAATTTGGAGAAGGTGTTGCAGCGTTGTGTGGACAAATGCCTAGTGTTGAACTATGAAAAATATCATTTCATGGTCAGAGAGGGCATTGTACTAGGACATGTGATTTCTGAGAGGGGCATTGAGGTTGATAAAGCCAAAGTGGATATAATAGAAAAATTGCCATATCCCACTTCTGTGAAGCAAGTGAGAGGATTTCTGGGGCACGCTGGATTTTACAGGAGGTTCATTAAGGACTTTGCAAAAATTGCCCAGCCTATTACTCACTTATTGCAGCAAGAAGTTCCCTTTGAATTCGATGAAGAGTGTAAGAAGACATTCAATTTTCTGAAGAAGTAACTGGTCACGGTACCAGTCATTTAACCACTAGATTGGGGAATTCCCTTTAAGATTATGTGTGACGCCAGTGGCTACACTGTGGGGAAAAAGAAAGCCATGTAATTTACTATGCCTCCAAGACTCTGAATGGGGCAGAATGTAATTACACCACTACTGAAAAGGAGCTATTGGCAGTAGTGTTTGCATTTGAGAAGTTTCGATCTTATCTCTTGGGAGCAAAGAGCATTGTCTATACATATCATGGTGCCCTGAGGCACTTGATGATCAAGAAGGAGACGAAACCAAGACTAATTAGGTGGATCCTGCTTTTACAAGAGTTTGATGTTGAAATAAAAGATTAGAGTGTGGCACAGAACTTGGTGGCTGACCATCTGAGCCGGATGCTGAATGAGAAAGACGACGAAATGCCCATTACCGATCATTTTTCTGATGAGCATTTATATTCAGCAAAGGGCACACTAGCACCCTGGTATGCGGATATAGTGAACTACCTCGAGTCTGGAGAAATGCCTATTGGGTACTCAAGGTACCAGAAAAATAAACTGAGGTATGAGAGCAGGTTCTATGCATGGGATTGCCCTATTCTATGGAGAAGATGTGATGATCAAATCATCAAAAGATGTGTCCCTGATGAGGAGATAGATGAAATTCTAAAGCATTGTCACATTTATGCTTGCGGAGGGCATTTCAGACCAAATCGAACAGCGAGGAGAATTTTGGATTGTGGGTTCTTTTGGCCCACAATATTCAAAGATGCCCACAACTCTGCAGAAGGCGTGACCAGTGCCAGAAGGTAGGGAACATTACAAGAAGAAACGAAATGCCCATGACGCCAATCATGCCAGTGGAGATTTTCGATATTTGGGGAATGGATTTTATGGGACCCTTTCCAAATTCAAGGGGGAACCAATACATTATCCTGGCAGTTGATTACGTGTCCAAATGGGTAGAAGCAAAGGCCACTCCTACCAATGATGCAAGGGTAGTAGCCGCATTTCTGAAATCCCACATTTTTAGTCGGTTTGGTGTGCCCAGGTCCATCATCTGTGATCAAGGGACCCATTTTTGCAACCAAACTCTGGAAAGATTGTTAAAGAAGTATAGGGTTCACCATAGGGTCACCACACCTTACCATCCCCAAGGAAATGGCCAAGCTGAAATCTCAAATCGAGAAATTAAAGCCATTCTTGGAAAAGTTATGGCTCCGAACCGAAAAGATTGGAGTATTTATCTGGAAGATGCCCTGTGGGCATACCGAACTGCATTCAAGACTCCAATTGAGATGTCCCTATACAAGATGTTATTTGGAAAATGTTGCCATCTGCCAGTCGAGTTAGAACATAAAGCACGATGGGCACTTCAGAAGCTGAATATGGATCCTGATGCCGCTGGGCATTTCAAAAAATTTCAAATTCAAGAGCTGGAAGAAATGAGAATGGAGGCCTATGATAATTCGGTGCTATACAAGGAAAAAATGAAAAGGCTCCATGATCAAGTAATTCGCAGAAAGAGATTCATCCCAAGATAGAAAGTGCTTTTGTATCACTCAAGATTCAAACTTATGGGAGGATGACTGAGGACCAAGTGGGTTGGTCCATTTGAGATATACGCAGAATGCCCAAATGAGGCAATTAAGCTGATAAATCCCGATATTGGAGGGCGTTTCAAAGTGAATGGTCACCGGATGAAAGCTTACCTTGGGCACTCTGATGAAGATGTCACAGTGATCTGGCTCGCAGAGCCCATTTACGCCTGATCTGAGGTGATGTTGTGCCCACGACAATAACTGGAGTGCTACTGGGAGGCATTCTAGGTATTTATTTGTCTTAATTCATTTTTATTTATTTTAAAATAAATTTTCTAGTTAATTAAACTAGTTTAGGGAGCAATTTTACGCTTATTTTGGTTAAGTATGGTGCTTGCAGGTTTAGATAATGAGAGAGAAAGATGAAGATAAAATAAATCCCTTGGAAATAGGGATTCTGAAGTGAGGCACTCTGAAGAGATAAAGTTTGTTCCGATTTTTCAGGGGATAAGGCTTATCCATTAGTATAGGGCACACTGATCCGGGAGACTCTTAAGGAATCTGAAGAGTCTCAAGTCAAATCATGAATAGTGAATTCTTTTATATAAAAGTGTTACCCCACAAAATCCCCACTATCACTTTCACTCGCCTTTTTCAAAATCGGAATTCTCTCTCTTGCTTACTCTTCTACAACCCTAACTTTTGCAAAATCTAAAGCTCAACAATGGCGAAAACTAGAGGAAAGAAGGTCGCACCCAAGGCTGGACCAAATGCACTCTTAGATTTTGAGACTCCTACTGCTTCTGAGGAGCCCGCTCCAGCCAAGGTCATAAAGAAACCTTCTACCAAGCCCAAGGAGAAAGCTGTGTCTGAAGCAGCCACTTTGAGCAAACTTTCCAAAGAGACTCCGCCGGAAAATGAGCCTGCGCCTGAGGTTGAGGCGATGGAGGAAAGTTCTGCCACTCCGACTCAAACGGAGCAGCAAGATGATGAGGCCACTGCAGAGGGCATGCAGGAGGAAGAGGGTACTGAAGAGCCTGGACCTAAGCCTAAAAAGGTGGCTGAGAAGAAGAAGGCTAAAAAGCCAATTAGGGCTCCGACCCCTATGCCATCAGTAGAGATCGAGGACTTGGGTGATGATGAAGAAGGAGAGGAAGTCGAAGGCAGAGAAGATGGTAAAGAAGAAGGATACAGAGATACTGATTTAGACAATTATTTGCAAGAAATCGAAGAAATAGAGACTGAGCCACAACCGGAGAAGGTACCGCTTTTTGAACAGCAAGAAGAAGACGAGGCACCTGCTGGCATCAAGAAGCGAGCACTAGAGAAAGCTAAGGGAAAAAGGAAGGTTGGCGAGCCCACTCCAAAGCCGACCGAGTAGCTAGAAGTATCCCAGCAAGGGGATACCGAAGAAGAGCAGGAGCAGCAAGAGACCAGTGCGCCCTCCCAAACTCAGGCAGGCACTGAAGAGCCCTCGGAGGACTCCTCACCCAGGCGAAGGGTGGGGAAAGCTGTGAGCATGAAATCCGGAGCCAAGCTGGCTGGAGAGGCCTCCTCGTGCAAGAGGAAGGCTGAAGAGGGCATTTCAGCCTCTGCGCCCAAAAGGGGTAGAGGTGTGGGGAGCCCCACACCAAGCAAGCCCAGCAGTGGCCCGCCACCAGTCAGGGGCATTATAAACTCTAAGGGAGTCCACCGTGAGTCGCTCGCAGCTCTTGGTATAGAGCAGGAGGTAAGAAACTTGTTTGCTGCAATTGGTTGAGAGTGTTTTCTGGATAAGAAATGTGTGATATTTGATTCTCTGTCCCGTGAATTTGTTCAAGATTTAAAAATTAAAGCTGTGAATAAGCCTGCCACATCTACTAGGGTCATGTCTTTTAAATTGCTGGGTAGAAGTTTGTCTATGTCTGCTGATGATTTAAACATGCTGTTGGGCATCGTAACATACTTGGGCCTCCAGGATGAGGAGTATGTCAATGCTGTAACTGTGGTGCCCGACTCTGCAGAAGGAGTCGATGCAAAATGAGGTGACATTGGGGATGGATCCATTTATAGAAGTGGATAACTTTTTTGGCCACAGGGTATTCGCCTATAACTTTTTTAGCCGAAAGGATAGCTCTAATTCAATCACTAATCAAGAGCTATTTATTTTGTGGTTTATGGTGCATAAAATTAGAATTAATTTCGGCTCTATGGCCATCGCACATTTTCGGGAGATTAAAACACACCCTAGGCATCGTATTTCGTGTGCCCAATTGATCACCCAAATTGTTGTCAGACATAGGCTCTTTGATTTGCATGCTACTGATTTAACCCTCCTTCCCCGTGAATATTTTGATCTTAATTGTTTGAGGATGATGCAAGATGTGGTCGACGATGAGGATGGAAAACCTGTTTTCTTTGTGCCGGGGGAAGACCCCTCGAGCATGCTTTTAGCAATGGCAGGTTCATCGAGGAAACCACCAGCAGGGAAGGCACAGTAGAGGGAGCACCCAGTCGCAGTGATCATGAGAAGGCTCAAGTTGATCGAGAATGCCCAGTTTTAGACCAATGAAAAATGACCTGAATCGAAGCAGCCCTGAAGGTCTATTTCAAACATGTTGGGTTCTCTCACCCAACGCCTGCAACTGACTAACTGGTTCTTTCTGTTCTTGTAGATTAGGTTTTGTTTTGTTTTTATTTTTTCTGTTTTCTTTGTTGATTAAGTTGTTTGAGTCTGTGTCTACACTTTGCAAGTTGCAAAGTGTGTAGGTGGGTAGTTGAGTCAAAGCATGTTATTCTGTGAGTCTGTGTGGGCATTTCACTTGATAATTCAACCTTAATTGCTTTACAGAAAAATCAGCATGTCCACTTAAGATAGAGATGACGAAAGAGTTTAGCATGCCCGTGAGAATTGAGCCTTAATGCTGTATGCCTCATTTTACAGCTTTTTTTCATTCATGAGTGTGAATCATTCTGTGCTTATGAGTTCTAGAATTTGCCTCTGTTCTGCGTTTAACTCGGGGAACTGTTGATGCACATGTAGATGAGATAGACCATTTTTTGCTAAGCCACGAAAATAAAATACTCCCACCAATGACATAGCCCTTGCAGCCCGTTGAGCCTATAAAATGCCTTGGTCAATTCTTTGTTTTGGGATGGTTTATATTCAGCTAGAGCATTATAAAACCTGAAAAGAAAAATGGGAAAGCAGAGCTGTTGTTGAGGAAGCATATATATGAATGGCCAGAAAAGAAAAGGGGAAGAATTAGTATATGTAACACCCCAAATCCAATAATAGAAGCCCAATGATTTTTCTAGAGCCCAAATTCTTAAGTTGTATCCATTTTTAATAAAAGGCTCAAGTGATGGGCTTTCTAGCCCAATTATGATTTTAATTATTTACGGCCTAGTTATTATCCGATCGAGATGAACGAATATGTTAAACGATAGTGCTCATCGATACGAGTCCATAGAACTTGGTTTCACTAATATAGGAATTCAATTGACCAAGATATGATTTTTTCTCTAATTAAATTCTAATTAGGGTTTATTTAAGAGGGGGTATAAATACCCCTAATACCACTTTGAGCCTCATTTTACCATTTCACATTTTTCTCAAAGGGGAACAGCCCCTCCCCTTCTCTCTCATCCCCTCTCCTCACCACCACCACCTCCGCTGCCGGTCACCACCGCCGCTAGTCGCCGCCGCCTCCTCCACCGCCGGAAATTTTTTCTGGCGGAATTTTTGACATGCAATCACACTTTTTGATTCCACTCATTCTCTTCTTTCCATTTCTTTGATTATTTTTGAAAGATTTTGAGGATTAGGCATCCGATTTCCGGATCTAAGAATGGGTTAAACCCTAGCCTTTTAAAACCCCAATCCTTTCTTTATTTCTTCAATTTCTACTTCGATTATTATGGTTAAAATTATGGATTTATGGGCTGTTTTGAATTATTTACTTTAAAATATATTTTTAAATTTTATTTATGATGTTCTTGGTGTTCTTGAATACTTTAGAGGCTAAATGGTGGATTAATGAAATAAACATGAAAGGAAAAATAAAAATAAGAATTTGAATATGTTATATGTGTGTGTCGTGAGTTGTGTTTGTGTGTGTGTTCCTTTCTTTTATTTTTATTGCATTTTTATTTTTATTTCAATTTTTTTTTAAAGATCTATGAAACTATTTAATAAAGAGCATATGATAATGTTTCCATAATGTTTGTGTAGTCTAATGGTTGATATTTAATTTAATACCCTAAGGTCTCAAGTTCAAATCTCCTTGCATGCATTTTTAAATCTCTTTTATTGTAATTAATGTCATCTATTGAAAATTTAATTAATTAAAACCAAGTGATATATCCTCTATTGAAAATTTAATTAATTAAAACCAAGTGATATATTTCGAAAATTATACCTAGCTAAATGGATAGGTTCAGAGTCAATTAAAAGGGTAAGGATTCAAGCCTTTCTTGTGCAATTTTATTCCATTTTAATTATTTTTATCTAAGATGATTTTAAACCTTATATAATTAATGACACCTTTTAGTTCTTGAAAATAGCATATAGTTTAATGGTTATTGTTCAGATTAATACATGAGAGGTCCATGGTTCAAATCGTGTTGAAGTAATTTTATTCTGTTTTAAATCTTTTTATCATAAAAGCTTTTTGGACTATATATATAATTAATTATGGCTAATTAATTTCGAAAATAATCTTTAGCCCAATGATTAATGTATGATATTAATATTTGAGGTCTATAGTTCAATCCTTCTTGAAAACAATTGAATTTTATTTTACTTTAATTAATGCAGGTATTAATGTCTTTATTTAACTAAAAACCATGCTATAATTTTTGAAAATGGCCTCTGGCCCAATGGTTGTGTTCTGCATTTTATTATGATAGGTCAAAGGTTCAAAACCTTTAGAATACATTTTATTTATTTTTATTCCAAGATAATTATGAACTTTATTTAATTAAAACCACTAAACAATTTTTGAAAATGGTGTTTAGTCTAATGGTGAGAGTTTAGATTTTATTCTAGAGGTCTAAGGTTCAATCCACTTTAATGCATTTTATAATTCTCTTTTTACTCAAGCATTTATGAGTGTACTTAATTAAAGCAGTTTAATTAATGTTGTATAAATCTGTCTAGCCTAGTGGTTAAGTACTTATTACTTCACTTATATTTTTGGTCAAGTGTTCAAGCCTTTTGACTACAAAATTATGTTATATTTTATCCTTATTTTATTTGGTCTATTTTCCTTAATTTAGATTAAATTCAAAATTAAGTGTATGATATAATAAATCAATATTTTCATATTAATATTCTATGATCCTTTAAATTTTAAATTAAGTTTTATAATTTCCGCCTATGAATTTAAGCCATCTATTTGTATGATCGAGGACTCCGATATATTTTAAGCTAGGATCTCGTTCGACATTTAAGCGACGTCAGGTTACGCTCTTATGTTAGGGACTCGTTTCCTAGATCCTTACTTACGTTATAGTATATGTTTAAAAGATTGATATGTTATTAAGACATAGTTCTTATGTATAGGTCCTAACCCGAGACTCGTTTATGACGACAATTAAGGCTATTCCTATATTTAATCATAATGTCCTAATCCGTGACATCAGGCTTAGGACGAAAAGTCGTGAATAAAGATTCAGCTAATTTAGCTATAAGGTGGGTTTACTTACTAAAATGCTTTCGAAAATATATTTAAACTTTCATCCGCTATGAAAAATGATTTATGCTTATGTTGCTCAGTGTGGATTGACACGACTCATATGAGGAATTCCGAATATGGCACTCCGATGCAAATACATATGAATATGTTCATGTTATGAATATGTTATAGTTTATATGTGATCACATTAGGGTCGGTCTCCACTATGTCTATTGAGTGTATGATTTATGAGATGACAAATATGGATTTATGGATATTCTTATTGCAAATTATTGGACGAATGTATGAGTATTCCCACGGAGTATTTTCTGGCACTCAGCCCCACTATTTAAAAATGTTTTCAGGTAATTGATGATGGCAGGTGGCGGACGTGGACTAATGAGGAGATTTTGTATGGTTGACCATATTCTAGTTTTTGAAATATTGACTCTATTCAGTTTTGGTCAACAAATATGATTAATTATGCTTCCGTTGTATGTTTATGGATTATTTAAATATTTTATGGACACGTGTGATCGTCGTGGCCTTGCTGGCATAATTTGAATGTTGAATATTGGATTTTTAACTAGTCAAGGTTAGACATGTTTTAATTGGTGGTTCAAAAGGTGTGATTTTTAAAATGATAGGTTGGTTGAATAGTCTTATCTTATGTGATTGGTTGTTGATTGGTAAACGTCTATGAGCGTGGAATTTATTAATATTTTAAACGAAGTGCTGTCCGAATTTTTATAATTCGAGAAAATTATTTATGTTAGTTTGCGAAAATTTTATTGTGAGTTTCTTCCCTCGTGTGTGTTACCGTTAGTGCACTGGGCCTCCGGGTTCGGGGTGCTACATATGGTATCAGAGCGGGTCTACGAATCTGTAGGCATGTGGAGTGATTTTTAAAATGTTTTGAAATATTGTTTACAAAAAATTATTACTTACCTATGGTCCCATGTCCACGCCACGCCTCGTCCAATCAGGTAAAAATTTTATGAGAATAAATTTCTGTTGAAGCAAAGTATTTTTTAGGCAAACGTATATTATGTTTGAGAAATTATGATAAAGAAAATGCTTGATTACAATGTATTTCTAGCCTAAGTTATTGGAAATCTATTGGTTTGCCTTATTATGAAAATGTTTTATCCAAAGACTTATGATATGATCCCATCATAGGATTAACCTAGATGGACTTAGGCATAATTAAATTGCCTGTAAGTTTTCACTTGCTTAGTGAACTATGTTGGACTATTTATGCGGTACACGATATATTTTGAGGACTATAGCTCTGATTATTGGATAATCTTTACTATATTTATGCGATTGAGATAATTCAACGAGCTAAAGAACAACTCCGATGAAGATGCTCCTACATGATGAAAAGTTCAACTTGAGCTACCGATGATCTTACTCTATTCTATCGATAGTTAATTACGTGGTATGAGTACTTTGATTAGATCCAAGTATGTTGTAAATTAAATGAACTATGCAACTCCTAATGATAAGTACTGACATAGTATGCGACACTTGATGTAAGGATAACTATGATAACACCACGTATGATATATGAACAACTGCATATAAATTACGATGTAATTTCTTATGATTTATGAAACTCCTCGTTTATGAGTTACCAATTGAGAACTATGCATAGCCTCACTATGTTTTATGGACTAATTATATTTTTCCAGGACATGCGCGTAATGCATTTACCCACTAAGTTTCCTGAATCGAATTTAGAATCGACTAAGATAGGAAATTTCATGGTAGATTAATTCTTATGAAATATGAAATAGTTATTCTCTCCGGGCGCAAATAAAGAAGTTCGAGTTCAACTCTACATGATGCTGATCAGAATCGATCTTGACGAATTCAATGCTTGATGATCTACGTTAGGTGTTAAGAACTACGTTATATAACTATAAGCTCAAAGCAATATGTCAGTAGATTGAAACTCAGCCAACGTAATATGAATTGAACCGTAACGAGACGTTATAAACTAGGCCAACAAATGATTTCAATGATATGACCGTTAATCTTCCACAATCATGGTGAACCTGAAGATGAAGAAGAAGAAGAAGAAAAAGAAGATGTGTCATTGAGAAGTATGTAGTATGATATGTGTTGGAATAGACTTAATTTTTGAAGATATCTTAAGGCAAATGTGCTTGTGATAGAATTTATTGAATGCTTTGAGGTTGCTCTGAGGATGGATTGACTTGAAGATAATCGTGAAGCAATATGATGTCGCAAGAATGAAATAATGCTCCAAACACTGAAAGAAGAAGATTTCACTTTTTATGAATTAAAATAAGTGCTATGGTACTCAATATATTATCTATGAAGCCAATGAAGGTGATTAGGAAGAAAGAATGTCAGATTTTGATAGCAAGTTCGACAGGCGACATGACAAATGGAAGAGGTAATCATCGAAGTAGTTTTGCAATGAAACAAAAAGGCTGAAGCAATCGATATGATGAAGATTATTGAAAGTTCACATCGACAAATGAATATTTTTCTGCGAGCTCACAAACAATTTTGTTCATCGAAAGAAATAGAATATAGCAATGACTAATACGAATGAAAATAGGAAAAATATTAAAGGTTTTGTATCCGCAAGATACAAATAAGAAAAAGTATATTTCATTCATAAGGAAAAAAGGATAAGTTGGAATGAAAGACGTTACAAATATGTTCATATTCGAGAAAACTACCAGTGAATGATATAAGTTACCTTATGCTAGATTTTGACTTTCATAACAAGAAGACCTTTATGTGCTGCAAAAGAAGGATTTCAATATTATTTTGGGAACAACTTAGATTGAGTTATCCATCTAATGATTAAGTGATATGGGTAAAAATATGGGATTTCTAAATCTAGGAGAATAAGAGCTACACTTCATGAAGTAAAAGACAAGTACAACAATGCGAGTACGAACAACCAAGAAGACTTTGGAGATGACTATGAAGACAGAATGCTAAGTATTCTTAGTGAGCTTAGGGAGAAGGAAAATCGTTAATGTATAGTAAATAATGTACCGTCATAAACAAGTTTAATGATGTAATTTTGAAGACTTCTCCAGAATACCTCCAAATTGAAAAGTGGATTACACTATAGATCTTACACAGACAATCGTGTTCATGTTAAAGGAGTGTGATGTCAAAGTGATAGCAAGAATAGAAGTACGGCTATACGAATTCCTAGATCAAAATTTATAAGGTTAAGTATATTTCCAAAACTGCATCGATATTGTATGTTATGAAAACTGTTAGATTTCTCCGAATGTTATTGACGACCAGGAGTTGAGCATGTTAATAAGTAAAGACAAACAACGACTATCTAGAATTGGTGATCTACTCAACTAGTTAGAATGGTAAGCATTTTATCAAGGATTATCTTGAGATCCAGATGCTAATAGTTATACTCATGAGGAGAATGCACACAAGACCATTTATAGATTCATTATAGCCGTTATGAGTTTGTAGTAATGTATTTTGATTTGAGCAATGCTCCTGTAGTATTTATGGACTTCAAGAACTAATGGGTTAACCCGTGTAAGACAATTTTATCTATGTATTTATGGATGATATCATAGATTATGTTAGAAATAACCAACAACTTAGTCAACGTATAAGGACAATGTTGGAAACTCTTTGAAGGTTGAGACTATATGATAAGTTGTCAAGTGAGAGGTTTACCTTGATAGAGATATAGTACACGGTGATATAGTAATTACCTAATGGATCAAGATGGATTCATCTATGGTAGAAAAAAAGAGGATTTGGTGGTGAAGAATAATTAATCAAAGTGAATGAGATTATTAGTGTTTTAAGTGTATCCGTGTTATACATATAATTCATTGAAGAATTCCCCATAGCAACCATGATTTTGCTATTAAAGATGAGTAAAGGTTTAACTAGATAAAAGGGTGTGAAAAGATTATTTAAGAGCTCAAAAAGAGGTTAGTCACCACCTGAATGTGGACTATGTTGGAAGGATACAAAGGAATAGTCATCTACAGTAATGTTTCGAAAATAAGATTTTGATATGCGTTCGTGTTAGTGTTAGTAAAAATGATAAGTGATTGCAACTACATCCCAGTAATCGAGATCACATGAGACCAAAATATGATATCGAGTTTGATACCGTAGTTTACACATTAAGAATTCAGATGCTTGACCTCCATGACAATATGCGCAAGATCTACGCTGATCGAATAAGTTTAAATGTATTTACACGAAAAAAAAAGAGTTCTACATGATGTAGAAGAACGATTAAGGTTAGTGAGGACTACGATCACATTATCATATGCCACGTAGCAAAGACGGATATTGTAGCAAGTGCTTAAAGTTGAAAGACCCAAGAAATGTCTAATTGCATAATAACCTAATAAGGATAACTGCTCAAGGATATTATGGGGTTGAAGATCGAAGTGGTAATAGCACCAAGCAAAATGAAAGTAAGAACGATGAGAAATATGAGAGCTAGTTTACGAAGTTGATTCATAAAGGCTCAACCATAAGAAGCTTAGAAGACTTCATAAATTATAAAGTTGAAATAAAGACACATTTTGATGAGCTTTATTATTGGATTAACCAAGATGATATGTGTAGATTACGCAGTACGGATAATTATGGATAAACAGAATGAGTCAACACATATTTTCAAGGCACATATTGAAAAGATTATAAGATTATTATAGATTCATATTATTGATAGCAATATACCTTGCTACGGGTCCCACGTAGGTTCAAGAAGAAAGTTATGAGATGTTATGAATAATGAATCGATCTTAGTGTGATTTTCCACCCTTGCATGAGTAATCAAATATGATAGCACGCACGCGTAAGTGTATGTTAAAAACTACATTATGGATCGAGGTGAAGACTAGAAGGAATGTTTACTAACGATAGAATTAACTTTTAGAAATAGCTACCAAGAAGCGATTGAAATGATATCACATAAAGCATGTACCGTTTGAATTATAGATATCCTCTTTGCAAGGATTAAATAAGTGAAAGAAACATCGTATGGTCGAATTAGAACCAATTGCAATAATATTCTTCGATTGAGTATGAGAAGAATCAAAGATGCCAAGATAGAAACAAACCTATGCTTGCAAGCGTTGTATGAGCTTACGATTTAAAGTTGAAGAAAAAGTTTACAATTTGACTTGTACAAAAGACCATTTGGACAAAAGATGTTATGACCATGATCAATTGGTCATCATGAAATTCTCAAATCGTATAGAGACAACCTAAGTTTTTCTCTCACTGTTAAAGTTAGTAACGATCACATATTCACGTTTCAATACTCCAAGAAAAGGAGTTTGACCAATCCATACCATCCATAGAGACGGAGTAAAGGTGGATCCAGATCACTCATCAAAAAGCATCAAAGGCAATCCTTGATAGCAAGATTTTAAAATCTCGAAATGAAGAAGCAATGATGGTAAGGGCTCGTGGAACCGACACGAAAATATTGATATTTTTTGAAAAGGGTGAATATGAGATCATGAGACAATATGCAAACTTATCGATAGCAAATACGTGAATTTCGGGATAAAATTCTTTTAAGAGGGGTAGATCTGTAACACCCCAAATCCAATAATAGAAGCCTGATGATTTTTCTAGAGCCCAAATTCTTAAGTTCTATCCATTTTTAATAAAAGGCCCAAATGATGGGCTTTCTAGCCCAATTATGATTTTAATTATTTACGGCCCAGTTATTATCCGATCGAGATGAACGAATATGTTAAACGATAGTGCTCATCGATATGAGTCCATAGAACTTGGTTTCACTGATATAGGAATTCAATTGACCAAGATATGATTTTTTCTCTAATTTAAATTCTAATTAGGGTTTATTTAAGAGGGGGTATAAATACCCCCAATACCACTTTGAGCCTCATTTTACCATTTCACATTTTCCTCAAAGGGGAACAGCCCCTCCCTTTCTCTCTCAGCCCCTCCCCTCACCACCACCACCTCCGCCGCCGGCCACCACCGCCGCCAGTCGCCGCCGCCTCCTCCACCGCTGGAAAATTTTTCAGGCGGAATTTTTGACATGCAATTACACTTTTTGATTCCCCTCATTCTCTTCTTTCCATTTCTTTGATTATTTTTGAAAGATTTTGAGGTTTAGGCATCCGATTTTCGGATCTAAGAATGGGTTAAACCCTAGCCTTTTAAAACCTCAATCCTTTCTTTATTTCTTCGATTTCTACTTCGATTATTATGGTTAAAATTATGGATTTATGGGCTGTTTTGAATTATTTACTTTAAAATATATTTTTAAATTTTATTTATGATGTTCTTGGTGTTCTTGAATACTTTAGAGGCTAAATGGTGGATTAATGAAATAAACAAGAAAGGAAAAATAAAAATAAAAATTTGAATATGTTATATGTGTGTGTCGTGAGTTGTGTTTGTGTGTGTATTCCTTTCTTTTATTTTTATCGCATTTTTATTTTTATTTCGTTTATTATTATTTTTTTTATTTTTTTTAAGATCTATGAAACTATTTAATAAAGAGCATATGATAATGTTTCCATAAGGTTTGTGTAGTCTAATTGTTGATGTTTTATTTAATACCCTAAGGTCTCAAGTTCAAATCTCCTTGCATGCATTTTTAAATCTCTTTTATTGTAATTAATGTCCTCTATTGAAAATTTAATTAATTAAAACCAAGTGACATATCCTCTATTGAAAATTTAATTAATTAAAACCAAGTGATATATTTCGAAAATTATACCTAGCTTAATGGATAGGTTCAAAATTGTCAATTAAAAAGGGTAAGGGTTCAAGCCTTTCTAGTGCAGTTTTATTCCATTTTAATTATTTTTATCTAAGATGATTTTAAACCTTATATAATTAATGACACCTTTTAGTTCTCGAAAATAGCATATAGTTTAATGGTTATTGTTCAGATTAATACATGAGAGGTCCATGGTTCAAATCGTGTTGAAGTAATTTTATTCTGTTTTTAAATCTTTTTATCATAAAAGCTTTTTGGACTATATATATAATTAATTATGGCTAATTAATTTCGAAAATAATCTTTAGCCCAATGGTTAAGGTATGATATTAATATTTGAGGTCTATAATTCAATCCTTCTTGGAAACAGTTGAATTTTATTTTACTTTAATTAATGCAGGTATTAATGTCTTTATTTAACTAAAAACCATGCTATAATTTTCGAAAATGGCCTCTGGTCCAATGGTTGTGTTCTGCATTTTATTATGATAGGTCAAAGGTTCAAAACCTTTAGAATGCATTTTATTTATTTTTATTCCAAGATAATTATGAACTTTATTTAATTAAAACCACTATACAATTTTTCAAAATGGTGTTTAGTCTAATGGTGAGAGTTTAGATTTTATACTAGAGGTCTAAGGTTCAATCCACTTTGATGCATTTTATAACCCTCTTTTTACTCAAGCATTTATGAGTGTACTTAATTAAAGTAGTTTAATTAATGTTGTATAAATCTTTCTAGCTTAGTGGTTAAGTACTTATTATTTCACTTATATTTTTGGTCAAGTGTTCAAACCCTCTTGACTACAAAATTATGTTATATTTTATCCTTATTTTATTTGGTCTATTTTGCTTAATTTAGATTAAATTCAAAATTAAGTGTATGATATAATAAATCAATATTTCCATATTAATATTCTATGATCCTTTAAATTTTAAATTAAGTTTTATAATTTTCCCTTATGAATTTAAGCCATTTATTTATATGATCGAGGACTCCTATATATTTTAAGCTAAGATCTCGTTCGACATTTAAGCGACGTCAGGTTACGCTCTTATTTTAGGGACTCGTTTCCTAGATCCTTACTTACGTTATAGTATATGTTTAAAAGATTGATATGTTATTAATACATAGTTCTTATGTATAGGTACTAACCTGAGACTCGTTTATGACGACAATTAAGGCTATTCCTATATTTAAGCATAAGGTCCTAATCCGTGACATCAGGCTTAGATCGAAAAGTCATGAATAAAGATTCAGCTAATTTATCTATAAGGTGGGATTACTTACTAAAATGCTTTCGAAAATATATTTAAACTTTCATCCGCTATGAAAAATGATTTATGCTTATGTTACTCAATGTGGATTGACACGACTCATATGAGGAATTCCGAATATGGCACTCCGGTGCAAAGACGTATGAATATGTTCATGTTATGAATATGTTATAGTTTATATGTGATCACATTAGGGTCGATCTCCACTATGTCTATTGAGCGTATGATTTATGACATGACAAATATGGATTTATGGATATTCTTATCGCAAATTATTGGATGAATGTATGAGTATTTTCACGGAGTGTTTTCTGGCACTCTGCCCCACTATTTAAAAATGTTTTTAGGTAATTGATGATGGCATGTGGCGGACGTGGACTAATGAGGACATTTTGTATGGTTGACCATATTCTAGTTTTTGAAATATTGACTTTATTCAGTTTTTGTCAACAAATATGATTAATTATGCTTCCGCTGTATGTTTATGGATTATTTAAATATTTTATGGACACGTGTGATCGTCGTGGCCTTGCTGGCATAATTTGAATGTTGAATATTGGATTTTTGACTAGTCAAGGTTAAACATGTTTTAATTGGTGGTTCGAAAGGTGTGATTATTAAAATGATAGGTTGGTTGAAAAGTCTTATCTTATGTGATTGGTTGTTGAATGGTAAACGTCTATGAGCATGGAATTTATTAATATTTTAAACGAAGTGCTATCCGAATTTTTATAATTTGAGAAAATAATTTATGTTAGTTTGTGAAAATTTTATTGTGAGTTTCTTCCCTCGTGTGTGTTCCCATTAGTGCACTGGGCCTCCGGGTTCGGGGCGCTATAGTATATATAAAAAAAAGAAAAAAAAAAGAGAAAAAAAAGAGTCTGAATAAAAATCCCCTGAGTCTTAAGTGTTCAGAATGCCCAAAATAAGAAAAATTCAGTGCCTGAACAGGGCACAGTAGGGTAGTGAATAGAAAGGAGCTGAGGAGGGGTCTGTACAATCAATAAAAACCCCTCCCACTTAAAATGCCCACTGTAGCCTAAAAAGCCCTGTTGATACTAATACATCATGGTTTCTGGAGAATAAACAGCATAACTTTGGCAAACTTATGGGACGAATTTGTACAGAATTACAGCCGAATTGAGTGTATACACTGAGTGAAGAGAGTCTGTGAGGAACACCAAGCTAAACTCATTTTGGACCTATTTTTTTGGTATGCTGAAACTTTGCAATATTGTTGGATTATTTCTGATGTGCCCACGCTGAGTAACAGTTTGCATGCTTGTGTCTTGTGTCTGTTTCTTTTCTCTTTTCTTTTCTTTTATTTTTCTGGATGCGTTGCACCCCATGCTTGAGGACAATCATGCTTAAAGTGTGTGGGTGTGATAAGTCCATTTATTTCGTGTTTTTATGGGCATTTTATCCTCTATAAATGTCCTTTTTAGTGTGTTTTGAGTCGAAAAGAACCAGGTTACGGTCAAAAGGGCATTCCAAGAGTCGAGTCTGGCGGAAGGGGCATTTTATGCCTAGTTATTCACGTTTATCTCACACATATGTTCCTCAGAGGCACAGGGGACTTCTTCAGCATCCATCCCATATTCGGTCGGTGAAGTGGGCATATCAGATATGGATGGAGCTGACAGATGATACCGTGCCCACAGTACTCGCACAGACTCGACAACAGATCAGAATGTGCATTCCCGTGAAATCTGAAAATTAGTTGGAGGAGAGATGGTGGAAGATAGCTACATATCCGAAGGAGAGTTGGAACTAAGATGGACTCCTAGAAGGCGCTGCAACAAAGAGATAAGCGCAATCCCTAAAAAATAGGGATTTGATAAAGCTGAAGCTTATCCAAACAGATCAGAGAGGGCACGCCGTTCCAGAATTGCAGCAGAAGACCCCCGCCTGTGGGGGAAAATCCACTTGGAAATGTAACTATTTAAGCAAGTTTAGTTTCTGGAAAAAGTATCTTTAGTCAGTCTGAAACATTTCTACATTTTATATTTCTGCATTTCATTTTCAGTACGCTGCTTAGGCAGCCAAAAGCAATCCGAAAGGTCTTAAACCTTCGGGACTTAGATTATGTTTATGCTTCTCAACGTTGGAGTTGAGATTTTGCTTAATTAATTCAGTAAGTTCTTGTTTATTTTATGTCGTTAATTTCTACAATTTCAATTATGTTTAGCCTTCTTGGCTAGATCTTTAATTCTGGCATTTGAACAATGAAATTGGTTTGAGCATAAATCTGGACTCGTGAGGCCAAAATGGGCATAATAATGTATGATAAGTTTCTGTTAATTCTTGAGCCTTGCTCCACGTGAGTGTGTGTCTGAAGTGCCCAATGTGGCTGATCACTCGTTAGGTAAAGAGGGCACACAACTATTAATTGAATTGGCGAATCGTGACTGTGTGTCAGTTTATATAGTAATAAGGGAATTAATGGGGTGTTGTGGGCACAAGAGGAATCAGTTGAACATAACAGATCTGGGTCCGTCTAGGGCACACTGCTGCTTGTTTGCTTACATCTCTTAGAGGAATCGGGAGGTGGATAATTGGTTAGGGGTTTAATAGAAGAGGAATCACTTTTAAACCTAAAATGAAAGGATGGATAAGGAGACGCAGAGAGGAATTCGGTTACCATAACTAGATAATCTATCATGTATGAAAATCGGTGTGCCCATGATCGAGTTGTTTTATGTTTAAACAAAATTCTAATTCAAATGCCAGAACTTTTTGTTATTTGATATTTTCTTGTTGGTCCTGGGTGAGTCGATATCAGTTTAGAGGGGGGGTGAATAAACTGATAAAAAACTTTTACTTCAAATTGCGGAATAATAAGGGCCCTTAATTCGCTTAGTAATCTATCTATACACAATGTGGTTGAGCTCTTTTAACAGCTTGTGTGCGGATTGCGTGAGCTTGTGTACAGTTCAAAAATATGCAAGTAATCAAAACAGTACAGCACACAAATGATTTATAGAGGTTCGAAGTCTCAAACTTCTACGTCCTCTCTTCCTTCCACAGAAGGGCAACTTCACTATATAACTTGAGTTTCTTTACAAATTACACAATGAAGGACAGTTGGCTGAACCTGGTAACTGCTCGCTACCTCAGCGGGTCGACGGCTTACACTTGAAGTCCCTAACTGCTCGCTAGGAAGGTAGGTTAGTCTTGAACAGGGGGTATCAACTGATGTGCTCCTTCAATTGAGCTGGATAGTTGATCGTTGTATTACTGAAACTGAGAAGGCTGCCCTGGTTGGTTTATCCACAGCTGGCTGAATGTTGACTCTGTGAATTCTTCGTCTCAGTTGGACTCTCGCAGTTTTTAGCAAATGCTGAACTTGAGCTATGTGGGAGGGAGAAAGAAAGCTCTGCTTGAATGAAGGCTTCAAGAATAAGTATTGCGAAAAGTCTCGGAGGCAAGACTGTTTAAAACTTTGATTCATTCATCTTTTATAGAGGAGTGATTTTATGACCGTTGAGTTCCATTGATCGGTGGCTCTGTTGGTTCACCAATGGCAGATGGTCTTTATTGATCGCTGGAGCTTTTGATTGAAGTAGCCGTTGCTTTGCCAATTGATCTCCATTGGATATTTAATTCCAGGATCTCCATTGAAGCATTTATTCCAAGATTTGCCGGTTGGGCAATAACTCCAGGGTTCTCTGGCTGCCAGTTCTGAGCCTCCATTTTAGCAACTTTGAGTTCTAGTTGGCAGTTCTGAACTTGTCTGTTCAGTTCGGCTATTACTCCAGCTGGCAGTTCTAAGCTTGTCTACTCAGTTTGGTTGTTACTCCAGTTGGCAGTTCTGAACTTGTCTGCTCAGTTTGGCTATTGCTCCAGTTTACAGTTCTGAGCTTGTCTGCTCAGTTTGGTTGTTACTCCAGTTGGCAGTTCTGAACTTGTCTGCTCAGTTCGGCTATTGCTCAAGTTTGCAGTTCTGAGCTTGTCAGTTTGACTAATCATTCTCAAGCTCTCTTGTCAGCTTGACTATTCACAAGCTGTTGACTAGCTTGTCAGTTTGACTGCTTTCTCTTGAGCTTTCTTGTCTACTTGACTAATCACAAGCTGGCTGACTCCAGTTCTGACCTTTAGCTGGTTTGTCTGTTCACTTCAGTTTGGCCATCAGTTGGATACTTCCAGTCTTTCAGTTTAAGCTGATCTCGTATCAGTTTCTTCAGTCTAGTCGATTCTTTTCTCCCTCAGCTTAGGTGACTTAGCTGTCAGTTTGTTTCGACTGGTTCGTCTCTTCAAATCCTCAGTTGAATTGAGTTCTGACTGGTTGGCGTATCCTCCCAGCTGGTAGACCATACTCCAGTTTGGTTGACTTCAACTTTGATTGAGTTCCTCTTTGATGCTCTGGATTGGTCAGCTCAGATCTATAGCTTGAATTTTAGTCAGTTTTTCATAAATAGTTTTGACATCTCATCAAAACCTTATCTAGAGGTTTCTTGATAGTTTTTCCTAAAAATTTCCCCCTTTTTGATGATGTCAAAACCTTGTCAATGATGATGGAAAAACTGCAAATGTTCGTTTGATAGACATGCTGTAGTTTGCTTAGGCAAATTCTTGAAATCAGAGCACATTAGAGCATGAAATTCAAGTATCAGAGCATTCAAAATCCAAGTATCAGAGCATTCAAGACATACTTTCATTTTGGGCATGCTTTTATTTTATTAGAGCATGATTATCTAAATATCAGAGCAAAGCTTATATGCATGGTTATCAGAGTATTAACGAATGTTTATAAGCATGATCAAGGCTTGCTATGAAGTTTAAGCATGATATTTGAATAATTGAAGTATGTATTATATATTCAATCAAAGCATATTATATCAGCTTTCGATTCTCAATAGTAGTTAGAACTACTAATTTACTTCCTTAGCTGCTCCTTCTCTTCCTACTTGATTCTCCTTTTTCTTGGACTTTTTGTGTTCTCCAAGCTTCCCCATGAAGCTGAGCTTCTCCCTCATGATGTATTTCTCTTTGGATCTGATCCCAAAGAGTTAAGTTTTCATTATCATACTTTCCATCTTCCCCCTTTTTGGCATCATCCAAAAGCTGGGGTGGATCGCATGATGGTATTGATAGGTTTGGCAAGAAGGTGAAGGCAGTTGCCAAATTCTCATCATGGACTGAAGGAACTAAAGGAATGGGCATGGGCGTGGAGAACTATGCATAGGCCTCTTCAGTTGTCATGAATTGACCACGATCAGTGGTGAGAGAGACTTCTTGCTCTCTGAAGTCCATGAAGGCCAAGCATGTGAAGATCTCATCGGGTGAAGCGATTGGTAGATCTTCGAGGAATGGGGTGCATGAGGAGTTGGCTGGTTCGTTGTCGGGAAGAGGAGCGACGACTGGTATACTGAGCTGGATTCATTTGATCATTGAATCCATTATCTCCAAGAGCATTGACGGTGAGCATAGTGGATGATTCATCCAATGTCTACTCCATTTTCCTTCGTTAATCCAGAAGAGATCTACGAGTGCGGATGAGGTGGAACATTGTGGCTTCATCGAGTTGGAATCGCCAGATGTGGTACTGGAGGTACCGTTTTAGTTGCTCGAATAAGGAAGGATCGGTGCCCTCAATCATCAGCTGCCTTTCTTCTAAGGAGCTAGCATGGACGACCACCGGTTGCTTTCCACGACTTGAGTCGGGAGTTCCTGGTTGGCGGGATCTCTTCGGGATCAGATGGCAGTAGATGGTCGGGAGCATGTCCCTTCGTCCGATCAGTTCACCAGTTGGAATGATCTCATCAAACTGGCTTAGAATGATGTGGCTTATATGACCCATAAACCTAATATTCTCTCAGAACGAGCCAGTTGATGGATCATATTCTGCTCGCTCGACATTTGCTCGTAGTTGAGCAAGAATAAAAGAGGCCCAGTTGGCTTTACACCCGAAGTATAGAGCGGCCATTAGATGGGCTTTGAGTTCTGAGAATTGGACTGTTTCAAAGTTCCCATGCATGATATGGCCGGTGATATCCAGGAGTTGGATGATCTCGCTGGTCAGGCTTTCCTTCAGCCTGTGTGAGTAGTCATGATGGTGTACGTGAGGATGTTTCCAAAGACCCCACAGTGCATATTTTTACGGTAGTTCCAGTTCCATCACGTCTGGGCCTTCGCCGGAGAGGAGAAGTGTAGACATCATCGTATCTTTTATCACCGTGATTACTTTGTTCTGGACGGTGGAGATGATGTTGTTGCCGGAGATGGTTGCGTTGTGGTAGAACTCCGCAACATGGGAATATATATTCTTGAGTGACATGATTGTCAAGAATGGCAGCAACCCAGTTTCCTCCAATGGCCGATAAATTCTTTGAAAGTTATCTGGGCCAAGATGTGCATTAAGAAGCTCTAGATTAAGAGTCTTATCTTTCTTCATCTTGTTCATGAGCGAGTTGACATCTACCATCTGAAATGAAGGCTTCATTTCTACAAAGAGATGGTGTTATTAGATATGCAAATGTGTTGAGAGAGAGAGAGAGAGAGTTTGCAGGTGATCAGAGCAAGGATGAGAGAGAGTTTGTAGATGATCGGAGCCTGCATCTCCTTGCATATATCTATTCAGTTTTGCATGCATTGATTGAGGACACTCGATTGCTTCTCTTAGCTGATCAACTATCCGATCTGATGGATGATTAGCTGAATTAATGATGTATGCTTCCCAACCGTTCGATAGTGAAACAACTTTATGATCATGTGGCTGAGATGAAGTTATTTTAAAAATGGGGTAGTTGCCATAAATAGCAAAATATTTTCTGCAGATTTTGCTATTTATATCGCATTAGAAAAATATATTTCTCTTTTCTTCTTTGAAGAATTGATTTAATATCGATGCAGAGATATTAATGGCAACTTGTGAGAGAGAACCCTATTTTTAAATTGTAGCCGTTGAATATAATATAAGAAATTTTATAATCACAACGGTAACAATTAAGTTATGATAATCATGAGGATTAGGAAAAACTTATCCGGAGTCAGTTGGGATACAATCCAACTGATTGGTTTGACGATTCAGTAGTTGGATGATCAGTTTCGTCATGTTTCCAGTCATCGCTGATGAGCTGACTGAAGCTCTAACTGATCTGAACTGATCAGTTCGTTTGGTCAGTTGCTTGACTTTCTTGAGTCAGTTTCCTCTTTTTGAAAAGCCGAGCTGGACTAGTTCCACTGCTGCCTTTCGAGCAGTTTGATTGCTTTGACATTGATACAGATCCAGTTCTGTTCTTTGGCAGTGTGGGCCTTGCTATCTTCCGGGCTTGGTAAAACTGCTGAATGGCAACTGATGAGTTTTTCATCCTTTGGTTGAGGGATTGTGAAGTTCCCTTTGGCAACGATTTGAACTGATCTTTTTTCATAATCAACTGCACGCCTTTTGAGTTGGATGTGAGTAGGGGAGTGACATAGCTCTTGGATAAGAGACTTGGTGATGTGGCAGTATCCTCATCATCACTGTCGCTCTCATCATGCCTTGGATTCTTCTGAGGAGCCACGACTTCAGTATGTGATAGATGTGGTTTTATCCTCTCTGTGGCAGTTGGAGTTCATCGTGGTGGCTCAGCTGACTAGCTTGATAAATTATCAAAGTTCAGTTTTCGGCAAAGCGAGCCAGTTGGGCAGTTGACTGATTGATTTGTAACCACAGCTCCTTGAGGCATGATGCTTGTCTTGAATTCAACTAACAAGACGGTTGCTGGAATTTTGTTGACAAGCCGGTGATTCATGATGTGCTGGACTTGTACAATGGTTGGAGGGAATGGATTTGATGATCCTATCCATTTAATGCTCCAAGTTTCTTCACGTTGTCAGTAGCTCATACCATGAAAGGCAGTTAGCAGAAAATGAGACTGGATGGACATGGAATGTCTCTAGTTATACCAATAGAAATATCGGTGGAGTTGTTTGAACAACTCTTGGTCACGTTGTGCAACAAAAGCAAAATGTATGAGAAGGAGATTAGTCACTTCCTTTTATACACTTTTGACTGATTCACCACTATGGAAAGTGCGAATATTTTCTTCAGTCAGCTGGAGAGGAGGGCATGTGCTTCTGAAATAGTCCGCTCCATAGTTTGGATGAGGGATTCTAATGAATGGAATAAGCTAATCTAGATCAGAGCAAACCTGGAAGTCAACTGGCGATCCGTTCTTTGATTTTGGAGAATGAACGGCGTTAGCAGTTGAGTTGCTCGAAGTGTTGTTGCTTGTCTTTGCCTTGGCTTTTCTTTTCTTTCTTAGTGACTGAAGATGGGCAGTTCCCTTCTTAGGAATCCAATCAGAGATGAGAACTGGTAGTGCTTCATCACTTGAGAGCTTCAGCAGGTCTTCAAGCATTTTGCTCATTCTTAGAACAAGTCCTACATTGGACTCAAATTTACCAGATTTCTTTGAGTCAGAGGCCTTGATGACTTGATGCTTGAATTGTTGGAAAACAAATTCTGCCCAGTTTGTTTGTCGCCCTTCAGCAAGGTAAATCATGACTTTGTATCTCTCTTGGGTGAGTTGACTCAGGCTTCCAATGGTCCCGAACATCATCTTGTTCGTTATATCGAGTAGGACGCCATACTCGAGCTTCAGATCAGTTTTAGCTGTTGTAAAACTGAATTGCTTGTTGTAGGTGGAAGCTTTCCATTCTCTCCAGTATAATTCTGCAGATTCCTTTAGTTCTTTAACGGATAAACCTTCTTGTGGAAGCTCGAACACTTCTGCAATTGTTCTTTCAGTGATTTGGAGTAGCCGTCCTTGAATCACTGATGATACTGTCTTTCCATCTGCAGATAATTTTGCTTGAAGCAAAAATTCACTCACCAAATTTTGTCTAAAGAACTTTGGTGGTATTTCCATGTAGTAAAGAATTCCTGTCTTATGAAGATTTGACAGAAGGATTGGATTGTTCGATTCATTTAGAATCATTTGAAATTTCTTCCTATCAAGGAATTTGTCTCTCATAAGTTGCTCTTTGAAGAAATTTAGAGATCTGGATAATTCAGCCATCTTTGGGATTGACTGAGATTTTGAGGAATTTCAAGAGCTTTGAGAGAGAGAGAATTTTTGAGAGCGAATGAGGAGTATTTTTAAGAGGCTTGAAAGAGAGGGCTTTTTATGAGTGTTTGGGCAGGCTCATAGATCTAATGGTTGGAATGAGACTAGCCTCTGGCCTCTTTTGGTCGTTGGCATTTAATGACTTTGAGACATGTCATTGTTTTGCAACGATCAAAATATTCAAAAAATAAATGCGAAGTTCAACATTTTTTTTGAAAAATAAAAAGATAATCTTTTTATATATCAAAAATAAATAATGACAAACTGAATTACAAGAAGTAAACTAAGGGCTTTCTAATCAGTTTGAACTTGATCAGCCACTAGTCCTTCTTGTGATCAGTTTTTCTCCTCTTGGCAAGCGGTTCTGTGATGTTACCTTCCTCATCTTCATTGATGCTTGATGACTCAGTTTTAGCTGACTGAAGTCTTGGAAGAGCTTGCAACCGCTGGATTTGCTCCATGTGCAGTTTAACCTGTTGCTGCAGGTTGTGGATCAGTTCCACATAGTAAGCAGGGAGCTGAACTATAGAACTGCTTGGTTTAGCATTGAACTGAACTGCTTTTGAGTCAGCTTCTTCACCTACTTCAGTTCCAATTAGTTCCTCACAAGGAACTGCATGGGTTAGTTCTTCTTTCTCCATGATGATGGTCTCATCATAACTTGACTCTGATGAAATCTCCGGTGCAACATCTTGAGCAGCAGCTTGAAGAGCTCTTTGAATTGGATCAAAGTACACAATTATTGCTAGTATACCTTTATAGGCAGGTTGATCATTGACTTGAGCTGTCAGTTCAGCTGGCTGATCAGACTCAACTGTCCATGGAGTTGACTCTTGGGGAGGAGCAGTTTCGGGTTCAGTTGGCTCCTCAAATAATCGAGCCTTTTCAGCTGACTTCTCTGACTCTTCATCACTTGGAAGAACTGGTGGAATAGGAGAATTGAGCATTTTTTCGAACTCCAGATCACTGGCAGTTCGCTTATCAACTGCTTGCACCTCTGGAGAATCATCAAGGAGATTGATGATGATGTCATCTGGTCGAGGGGATTCTTCGAAAGTTAACTGCCTAGCAACAGATGCTATGACAGTTTGCCTTGAGCTGTAAACTTCCGCAGTTTTAGTACCTTGTTGACTGCTCTGGGCTTCTCTGTTGAACAGAGTCTGTCCCTGATGATGCTGTTCTTGTCTGAGGATGAGCAGTTCCCTAAGTAACCAATGCTGTTGAACTTGGGGATTCTTCCAATGTTGCTGTTCAGCCTCAGTTTGTAGAGGTGGCAGTCAGATGTTGGCCCAGATGAGCAGATCGTTCATCACTTTCAACAATGTTTGTTGTTCTGGGTGAGGGTGGTTCCTTCGAATGGCAAGCATTCTCTTCAGTGTGATAACTAGATTTTGTTCAAGAGTCTCCTGTCCAGCCCATTGCATGCTCCATCTCTCTTCTCTTCTCCAGAAGCTCATCCCATGAAGGGTGGTTAGGAGAAAGTGGGCTTCAGAGTTGAAGCAGTGTCTCCATAGGTACTAGTATACGTACCTTGAGAGAGCTTTATGCAGAGCAGCCATGCCAATCACATCTTCAACAAAGTTTTCAGCAATGAACTTGGTCACTTGTTCATCAGCCCAGCTCTTGATGACTTCAGTTTTTGATAGAGCTCTTATATTCTCTTCAGTCTCTGCCATCGAGGGGCACGCAGTTCTGAAGAAGTCAGCTTTTGTGTCCCGTGGTGGAACTCCCCTGAGAGGCACAATGTCATCTCCTTTAACTGGTGCCATATCAAACACCTTGATGTTAAAAGGAGGTAGTTTTAGAGGGGATGGAGGCCCTGATTGCTTCTTCTTCCCTTTTGGTTGAGATGCTGCGGGCTTTTTCTTTGGTCTGCCAGTTCCTTCCTTGGCTTGAACTGGCCTGGTAGAGGTCTCTTCTTCAGGTGAATCAACCGTTGATCCACATCGAACTTGTCGCAGAGGCTTGGCTCTGATTGTGGTTCCCAACATTTGGTTTATTAGGACATTGTCTTCTGAGTCAGAGTCCTCTTGATGTATCTCTGTAGTGATCTCTTTGTCTTTTCTCTTAGCAGGTTCCTCTGCTTTCTTTGAGGGGGCATCAGTTTGGCGACTGCTTTTGATGCTTATGGACTTTGAAGCTGGTTATCTTCTGCCAGTTGAGGGTATGAAATCCAGCTTATCAACCATCAATGTGTCAGTTTCTTCTACCATGGAGTTAAGTGTGCTCTCCAGTATGCTGCTGATCCTGCAGACATAGCACATCTTCTGATGGAACTCAGTTTCTTTCCAATGTTTTTCAACAACATCGATATACTTCTTGATTTGTTCAAAGAAGTATTGAGCCCAGTTTACTCTGACGCTTCTGGTGATTGCTTCACAGGCTTTACATTTGTGCTCTGACATCTCTGAGTGACTCCCAGTTGTGCCAACAATCATTCTAGCTGCAACTGATGCTAGAATTCTGTATTCTTTCTGGAAGCAGGACATGAGTATACTGCTTTTGTAGGGATCTTCCCAGTTCGCTTTCTTTCAGAGATGGTAGGCCTGTTCTTGATCCATTTCCATGTCTTGCAATCTTATCCCATCAGTGGGCAGTTGAAATATCCTTCCGAGCAGTTCTGGAGTTATTATCAGATCAACTCCACGAACATTAGTTATGATCTTGTCGTCGTATCCTTTTGAGTTCAAATAGAACTCAACTACTGCTTCAGGATAGATATTTGATGGATAGACTTCAGTGAATTTCTTTAGTCCAGACTTATCGATTTTTGAGATCAATGAGTTGCAGAGTGGAGAATCCGAGCATTTTTCTCTGTATGCGATTTGATCTAGGAACTTATCTCTGTATAGATTCACTTAGAATTTTTTAGAGGATTCACCAGTTCTTTTGAAGTTGAACTTTTGTCGAACAGTTGGTGCGCTCCTTTCAGCCATGGAGTTTTTAGTGAGGTTTGACGAATGATTTGGAGAAACAAATAAATTGGTTTTGACTATATTTGGAATTGGATCTTTAACTTTCGTAACTATTTTTGCAGAGCAGTTTGAGAAAACGAAGAAAGAGAAAGGCTTTAATTCTTTACTGAGTTTTGGATCGGTAAAAGTGAAATTAGAATTCAGCCATCCTTTTTATAGGAGGAGATGGGGTTCATCCAACGGTTGTGTCGATTCGTATGCCTAAGTTCAACGGTCAGATTAATTCAATCGACCCATTGATGGGCCTTTCGATTATATCCGTTTGGGATGAATGAAGAGAGAGAGAGAGAGAGAGAGAGAGTTCAACGGTAATATTTGAGTGACACGTATTTTTAACATTTCCACTATTAAAAATTTTGAACTTATCTTGTCTCTCTAGCTATTTCTTCTTGGCTTGAAACTGATTCTGTCATCAGTTGGCTTCGACTATAGCTGATGATCTCCATGTTGATCAGTTCCAACTGAGATATTTTCTCATCAGTTCCTTACTTTCTCAACTGCTTGAACTTTTAATTTAGCTGGTTCTTAGTTCAGCTGATCCTTCAGTTCTGCTGCTTTTCTTCAGCTGGTTCTTGAACTAATGTCTCCTTATTGAGTTGAAGCCAGTTCCTTTCATTTCTCCACCAGTTTGATGATTTTGCAGCTGGTATGTTTTGCTTGACTAACAGGATCATCAGTTGAGACCATTTGACCAACTCTGCCTTGCTCCTTTCCTCAGTTTGAGCAAATGAACTGATGATTCAGTTGAGCTGATGAGTTAGGCTAATCAGCTTCTGTTTACTTTCTTTGTACAGCTTCTTGCTTCATTTCAAACTGATAGCTTATGTGTCCAACTGATCAGTTTAACGACTTTTTCAGTTATGAACTACTCATTCGGATGAGTTGAAGCCTTTCGGTTCAGTTCCTCTCTTCAGCTGGAATGGTTTCTTGGCCTTTTTCTTCCAATTGACCGTCTTCATCCTTTGATGCTAGCTCAAGTAGCCCTAGTTGTACGCATAGCTCCATAAACCTTGCCTCAGGCAATGGTTTGGTGAATATGTCAGCTATCTGCATCTCCGTGTTGACATATTTGATGCATATGTCCTTCTTCTCGATGTGATCTCTGATGAAGTGATGTCTTATGTCAATGTGCTTAGTTCTTGAATGCAGAACTGGATTCTGAGATATTGCAATTGCACTATTATTGTCACAGAATATAGGTACTTCTTCAGTTTCGACTTTGTAGTCCTTCAACTGTTGCTTCATCCAGAGTATCCGAGCACATCAGCTTCCCGCAGCTATATATTCTGCTTCAGTTGTTGACGTGGCAACTGAGTGCTGCTTCTTGCTAAACCATGATATCAGTTTGCTTCCAAGAAACTGACATGTTCCACTGGTGCTTTTTCTGTCGATCTTGCATCCACCAAAGTCTGAATCCGAATAACCAATTAGACTCAAACTGTCATCTCTAGGATACCATATTCCAAGATTTATGGTTCATTTGAGATATTTGATAATCCTCTTTGCTGCTTCAAGATGGCTTTTCTTTGGGTTGGCTTGAAACCGTGTGCATAGACCGACTGAATAGGAGATGTCTGGTCGGCTAGCTGTTAGATAAAGTAGCGACCTAATGATTCCTCTGTAATATGTTTGGCTAACTGATTTTCCTTCTTCATCAAGAGTTGGCTGAACTGATGTATTCATAGGAATCTTGAGAGTTTTTCCTTTATTAACTCCAAACTTCTTGACTAGCTCCTTAGTGTACTTAGCCTGGCTGATAAAGATCCCATCTTTCAGCTGCTTTACTTGGAGTCCTAGGAAGAATGTCATTTCTCCCATCATGCTCATCTCAAATTCACTTTGCATCAGTTGAGCAAATCGTATGCATAGATCTTTGCTTTTTGATCCAAAAATTATGTCATCCACATAAATTTGAACCATTAAGATCTCAGTTGATCGTTTTATTTGGAATAGAGTTCGATCAATGACTCCCTTTTGAAACCCATTTTTCAGCAAGAATGTTGTGAGAGTTTCATACCATGCTCTAGGAGCTTGTTTCAGTCCGTAGAGGGCTTTCTTCAGCTTGAAGACTTGATCCCCAATTTCAAAGCCTGGCGGTTGCTCGACATACACATCCTCCTTGAGCATTCCTTGAAGAAAAGCACTCTTGACATCCATTTGGTAGACTGTGAAGTTGAAGTGGGCTGCATAGGCTAGTAACAGTCTGATGGCTTCCAATCTTGCAACTGGTGCGAATGTCTCATCAAAGTCGATCCCTTCACTTTGTGAGTATCCTTTGTCTACTAGTCTTGGCTTTTTCCTTGTGATCACACCTTGTTCATCCGGCTTGTTGTGAAAAACCCATTTTATACCAATGACCTTCTGAGATTTTGGTCTATCGACAAGAAACTATACGTCATTTCTTGTGAACTGATTCAGTTCTTCTTGCATGGCCATGATCCAGTCTGAATCTTCTAAGGCTTCTTTGACGTTTGCTGGTTCTGTTTGAGATATGAAGCATGTGAATAATGCATGCTCAGTTGAACTTCTGGTTTGAACTCAACTTCTTGGATCACCAACTATCTTGTCAGTTGGATGGCTTCGGAGCCATACGGGCAAAATAGCTTCAGCTGGTTCTATTGTGGTGATGTCATCAGTCGCCTTTTCATCAGTTGGTTCGGCATCTTCATCAGTTCTTCTCCCTGTTTCAGTTGTGGAGTTTGTGGTCTCAGCACGATTTGTGTCTTCATTGACCAGATTGTTCTCAACTAGTTTAGTACCAGTTTTATCGCCTTTTTCTAGTGAAACCTCAAGCCGCTCTGGAACAATGTGATCCACATAGTCCTGCGAGTTCTCAGTTTCACTAGGTAGTACTTGAACTGATGTGTCTATTGTTTCTTTGTTCCTGTACTCATTAGCAAATTCATCAAATACCACATGACATGTTATTTCCACAACAAGAGTTCGTTTATTGAACACTCTGTAAGCTTGTGTGTAAGGTGAATTATACCCAAGAAATATTCCCTCATCAGCTTTAGCACTGAAGGCTTTCAGTTGAGTCTTGCCATTGTTGTGAATATAACATTTACAACCAAATACTTTAAAATATGAAATGGAAGGCTTATGACCCTTATACAGGTCATAGGGTGTTTTATCATGTGCGGTGATAATGGCACTTCGATTTTGAATGTGGCAAGCTGTGTTAACTGCTTCAGCCTAGTAACCTTCAGCTATGTTGGCATAAGCTATCATTGCTCGAGCTGCTTCTTTAAGTGTCCGGTTTTACCATTCAGCTACACCGTTTTGTTGTAGAGTCCTTGCAGCTGAGTGTTCATGAGTGATTCCAAGTTTTTTGAGAAAACTGATCATTTGCTGATTCACAAATTCAGTTCCATTGTCGGAGCAAATCCTTTGAACTGATCTCTCTTTTTCAGTTTGTAACCTTCTGATCAGCGCCGTTAGCTTGTCGTAAGTTTCATCTTTGCTCCTCAAGAATTCCACCCATGTATATCTTGAGAAATCATCAACTACTACAAGAGTGAATCTTTTACCTTTTGGGGTTTGTGGTCTGACTGGACCAAACAGATCCATATGTAGCAGTTGGAGACAATCAGTTGTTCCTGGTGGATGACTTTTATTCTTAAAGGATGACTTCACTTGCTTCCCTTTTTGGCATGGTCCACACACACCTGTTTTCTTATATATCTCCTTAGGAAGCCCCTCAACTAGCTCTTTATTAGCTAGGTAGTTGATTGTTTTGAAGTTGAGGTGGTTCAGTCATCGATGCCATAGCCAGCTTGCTTCAGTTGATCCCTTTGAAAGAAAGCAAGCTTCTGAGTAGCCGGTTGACCAGTCAACAATATACATGTTGCCTCTCCTTATTCCAGTGAGAAGAATTACTCCAGTTGACTTGTCTCTTATGTTGCAGGAATTTTTGGTGAAGTCAACTAAGTAGCCATTGTCGCACAGCTGGCTGATGCTGAGTAGTTTGTGTTTTAGTCCGTCCACATGGGAGACTCCATTTACTACAACTTTTCCCTTGACCACGAACACTTCTCCAATGGTTCGGCTTTTGGAGTTGTCTCCAAATGTGACAAGTGGACCTTTGATTTCTTCATAACCGTCGAGATCTTCTCTATCTCCGGTCATGTACTTGGAGCACCCGCTATCTAGATACCAGATATCTTTGGTTTTCTTCATAGATAAGATGCTCTTATCCTGCAAAAACAAGGATTAGCATTTAGGGACCCGTTTCATATCGGGTCCTTGTTGATACATTAAGCTTTTTGGAATCAAAACTTGCCAAACTTTTGGCTTTTTATCATTTAGTGATCCAACTGATTTGGATCACTTGACCAGTTTAGATTTTCTTTCAACTCTTCTATTTTGAGTTGAATCAGTTGAATGGTATCTGCGCTGATAGTTAGTAGGATAAAATAATTCAACTAAAATGCTGTTATCTCGAGACCTTTGAGCCTTTCGATCAGGCCAATACCTTTTGTGTTTCCAGTTTACTGGATTGAACCCTTTTGTATCAGTTCTCGGTTCATTTCTAGAATCCAGGTACTCGTTATAGTGATGATAGGGTTGAAACGAGTTTCTTTGATCTCTCATATAGGTGTTTTGATTAAACTTCTTGGCAGAATAGGCTTAAGATCTAAACTGGTTTTTCCTTCTAAAATTTTCTGATCTATCAGTTTGCCTTGAAGACATTCTGTGCTGAGCTGATAGTCCCTGTTGAACTGAAGGCTTTGAATGAATGGATTGGTTTGAGTGAACTGATGGTCTTGGCTGGAATTTTGGCTTCAGTTGACCTGGTGTTCTTGGTTGGAAGAACTGACTGAATTGTCTGGGCTGAGTTTGAGGATTTCTCAATATTCCTTTGCCTTTAGTTGGCTCAGCTAGCTGATCATGAGTTGACCTAGTGAATCCTTTTAGGATTCCTTTATCACTAGGTTGAGCAATTTCCTTTCCTTTCGCTAAGGCGGTGAACTTGCTATATCCTAGCCCTGTGCTACTAGTTCCAGTTCTCTGATGATTTAGTATCTCATCTAGAGTTTGAGATCCCTTTTTTGAACTTCAGAGTTACTTTTTCTCTCTCATGGATCTCTTACTTGAGTTTTTGATTCTCAGCTTCTAGATCGACAGTTCTTAATTTTAACTTTTCAAATTCCACAAACTGAGACTTAAGATAATGCATTCTTTCATGATTAATGCTCAGTTTTCTAACTTTATTTCTCAGTTCATCATTTTCATCTTTCAATTTAACATGCAAGCAGGATATTGAAGCTAATTGATCCTCTAGCATCATAAGTTTCATATCAAGTTCATTGCTAGAGACAGTTGCTTCATTAATATGATAGAAGAAGGTTTGAGAATCAACTATACTAACCTCTTCATCATTGTCAGCCATGAGGTAAAATAGTGCTTCATCATCTGAGCTGTAGCCGTCAGAATCAATTCCAGATGGATGGTCTGAATTGTCTAGCACAGCATTCTCGTAGTTTGCAACCATTGATTTCCTTTTGAAGAAGCTCCTCCTCACTTTGGCTTTCTTGTCTTCAGGAAGTTCTGGACATTTATATCTATAGTGTCCTTGTTTGTGGCAGTGAAAACATTCTCCTAGATTTCGATTGCCACCCCTGAACGGTTCAGCTGATCGTTCAGCTGGTTGATGAGTTCTCTTATCTTTTGGGATTTCATCAGTTTGAGGTGGAACTGATTGTTTATCCTGAACTCTCTCCAGCTTTTCTAACAATCTGGTAACTGACTGAATTTGATCATTGATGTCTTCAGTCAGGTTCTCCTTCTTTTCAGTTGTTTCTCTTTTTCGTTCGGATGAAGATTCGCCTTAATTTTCTCTGGCTGCTGAGCTCCTAGGTTGGAAGTTGTTCCTTCCTCGAGTAACTCTAAACCTATTCCTTTCACCATAGAAGGCTGCATCTTAAACTGACGATGTTGATGCTTTCTTCTTCCGATTTAGGCTGTACTCATGAACTTTGAGAGAGCCAAACAATTCTCTGGGAGTGATGTTATTTAGATTTCTTGATTCTTTTGTAGCTATTACTTTCATGTCCCATTCTTCAGTGAGATTATCCAAAAATTTAGAATTCATCTCAGAATTGGGATAACTTCTCCCGAGGTTGGTCATCTCACTGATGATGCCTAGAAATCTGGTTTCAAGGGCTTGAGATGGACTCTTCTAGCTGCATTTTGAAGGACTCATATCTGTCTACTGCTAGTTGGAGCTTGTTTCCTTTAATGGCTTCGGATTCTTGACATAGATCAACTAGTAAATCCCATATCTCCTTCGCAGTTGTGCAGTTCTTTGTGTCCTTTATTCTGTCCTCATCTAGAGTTTGAAACAGTGTAGCTTGAGAAACGAATTCTAGATTTTTCAACTTCTTCTCTTCACTGGTGAGAAGATTAGTTGGCTTTGGGATCCTTGCTGGTTGATTGATATCAACTATGTGAGCATCATTATCCATCATGATGATGATTGGACCATCTTCAATAACTTCTCACATGTTCTCATGGATCGAGTAGAGATGCGCCTTCATTCTCCTACTCCAATTATCATAATTCTCAACTGAAAACAAAGGTAGCTTATGGTTTCCCATAGCTTGAAATGTTAGCACAGATAAGTAGATCTGATTCAGCTGATCTGCAGAAATGGCTGATCCTTAAAATCAACTGCTCTGATACCACTTGTTGATCCCGAGTGAGTCGATATCAGTTTAGAGGGGGTGAATAAACTGATAAAAAACTTTTACTTCAAATTGCGAAATAATAAGGGCCCTTGACTCGCTTAGTAATCTATCTATGCACAATGTGGTTGAGCTCTTTTAACAGCTTGAGTGCGGATTGTGTGAGCTTGTGTACAGTTCAAAAATATGCAAGTAATCAAAACAGTACAACATACAAATGATTTATAGAGGTTCAAAGTCTCAAACTTCTAGGTCCTCTCTTCCTTCCGTAGAAGGGCAACTTCACTATATAAATTGAGTTTCTTTACAAATTACACAATGAAGGATAGTTGGCTGAACCTGGTAACTGCTCGCTACCTCAGCGGGTCGACGGCTCATACTTGAAGTCCCTAACTGCTCGCTAGGAAGGTAGGTGCTATTGACGTCTTTATAAGATTTTAGATCTCTTTTGATCTTCAAGAGGTTAGTCTTGAACATAGGGTATCAACTGATGTGCTCCTTCAATTGAGCTAGATAGTTGATCGTTGTATTACTGAAATTGAGAAGGCTACCCTGGCTGGTTTATCAACAGCTGGCTGAATGTTTTGACTCTGTGAATTCTTCTTCTCAGTTGGACTATCGCAGTTTTTAGCAAATGCTGAACTTGAGCTATGTGGGAGGGAGAAAGAAAGCTCTGCTTGAATGAAGGCTTCAAGAATAAGTATTGCGAAAAGTCTCGGAGACAAGAGTGTTTAAAACTTTGATTCACTCGTCTTTTATAGAGGAGTGATTTTATGACCGTTGAGTTCCATTGATCGGTGGCTCTGTTGGTTCACCAATGACAGATGGTCTTTATTGATCGCTGGAGCTTTTGATTGAAGTAGCCATTACTTTGCCAATCGATCTCCATTGGATATTTAATTCCAGGATCTCCATTGAAGCATTTATTCCAAGATTCACCGGTTGGGCAATAACTCCAGGGTTCTCTGGCTGGCAGTTCTGAGCCTCCATTTTATGACATGACAGTGCTAAAAGAACAGAATCTGAATGCTAAAATATGACATGACAGTGCTAAAACTCTAAACTAGAGTGCTAAAATGAAGAAATTGTGCAGATGAATCACAAATGGACAAAAATGTTATGTTTACAAAAAAGAAACAAAATATGAAACTCCCAAATCAATTACAATGCTAAAGAACAGAATCTGAATGCTAAAATATGACATGACTGTGCTAAAACTCTAAACTAAAGTGCTAAAATCAAGAAAATGTGCAGTTGAATCACAGATGGACAAAAGCTTTATGTTTATAAAAAGAAACAAAATATGAAACTCCTAAATCAATTACAATGCTAAAGAACAGAATCTGAATGCTAAAATATGACATGACAGTGCTAAAACTCTAAACTAAAGTGCTAAAATCAAGAAAATGTGCAGTTGAATCATAGATGGACAAAGGTTTTATGTTTACAAAAAAGAAACAAAATATGAAACTCCTAATTACAATGCTAAAGAATAGAATCTGAATGCTAAAATATGACACCACAGTGCTAAAACTATAAATTAGAGTGCTAAAATCAAGAAAATGTGCAGTTGAATCACAGATAGACAAAGGTGTTAGTTTTACAAAAAAGAAACAAAAAATGAAATTTCCTAAATCAATTACAATGCTAAAAAAAGATAATCTGAATGCTAAAATTAAACAAACATATAACAGTGTTTCATGCTAATGTTTGAAACAAGTGCCATGCTAAAATAAATCACAAGAGTGCTAAAAAATGAGTGCTAAAATAAATCACGAGAGTGCTAAAATAAGTCATGATAGTGCTAAAATAGGAGAATGAGAATGCTAAAACCCTAAATTGAAAAATATACACGTAAAAATCACATATATATTGCAAACATTGTTAGGTTTAACATGTTTATACAAGTTATCCATCATTAACAGTACAAAATGAAATGGAAAAATTAACATGCAATAAAAAGAACAGATTTTTCGTAAAGATTATGGGTTGTATGTCTCCGGGGGAAGTATTGGTATGCTAAAAAAACACGAAAGAAAATCCTAAATCAACATAATATAGTGTGAAATGTATTTTTATAAACTCAAAGTAATATCCAACAGAATTTGAAAAAATAAAACAGAACAATATATTACCTTGAGGATTCATGATTTTTGATCGGAATTTTAATGTTCTTAGGTGGTTTCGGTCGATTTGAACGGTTGAATTAAACAATTTCGCCGGTTTTTTGATTTTTTTGTCTGGTTTCGCGTGAGGAAGCTCGAGCAGTTATGGTGGGAAGAAAGCTTTTTGTCTTCAAATGTTTGAAAATACATATAGTTTCAAATTTCCAATTTTACCCTCTGTAAGTTTTAGGGGCAGCGAACTTTGAAAATATTACAATAATGCCACCACTTTTTTTTTTTAATTTTAGAACAGATCTGGCCGTCCAAATCAGAGCAATATGTGGTTGAGATTGGTTCTCAGTTCTCACCTAGGGTGTGGTTCCTTCTGGAACCCAACCCTATATATATATAGGGGTGGGATCTGGTGGGAACCCTCCCCCAGGTGGGAACAAGGAACCCATCCCATCCACCCATTTATAGATTTGGATGGCTAAGATTAAAACAAATTATCGGTGGTAAACTTGTAAATATATTGAACTTTTTAAAAAAGACGGTGTTATATTGGTAAATAAATTGAACTTCAAAAATGGGGGTTAATTTCTTTCCGTCAAAATACGATGATGATGTCATCATATTTGTACAAATATTGTAAAAACTTTAATCAATCATAACTTGCTCATTTTAATTAGATTTACGCAAATCATATATCAAATTAAAGCTCTTTTCATACTCTTTCATTTAAGATCCATATTGCATATATTTATTTAAAAAAAATAGATGAAAAATACAAAAATCAATTTTTAGGCATACTTTTCATACAAAACAGCCCCAGATTTATATTAGCACAACTTATATAATATTTTAGCACGATCTATATAACATTTTAGCACGAAACTACTCGCATAATAACATGATATATATAGGACATTTGAGCATAAAACAAAAAACACGAGTTAATATTTTTCTAACAGTTTTATATAAACACCTACATCTATACAGATATTATAAAACAAAAAACATGAGTTGATGATAAAGAAGAAAAAGAATGAGAAAGTGAAGCAATGAAGGAGATGACTGACAACTAAGAAAGAAAATAAGAGAATATTTTCCGAAATGAGATAAAGTTTATGAGAACAAAATATGTGCTACAATTCTAAGTAGAGAGAGTAACATACAAAGTGAAAGGAACAAAGCTGAGGAAAACCTACACTACATGCTCTCATGTGAAGATGGTCCAATTAATGTTGAAGCATTTGTTATGTCGAATTGATTTATACTGTTAATAAAATTTCTACAAGTACTATTAATTTCAAGACATATTTCTTATGAATATTAGTTTATGTTGATAAATATTAGTTAAAGTTGAAGAATATTAGTTTAAGGTGATGAATATTAGTTTCAGACATTTGTTATTAATATTTGGAAATGTCATTGTTAGCGTGAATTTTTCTTTATATGAGCATGATATTGTTGTTTTATTAGCATCATATAGTATTTCATTTTAGCATCATACAATATTTCATTTTAGCATCATACTTTCGTGATTTTAGCATGATGTTCTATACCCTAATAGGAACACAATAAACCCTAATCGAACTGAGTACACTTAATTTAACCCCATTCTCACTTCATTTTAACTTGATGTTATGAACAATATACCATAGTGCGATGTAATAAACTCTAATGGAAATGTCATACATCCTAATATGAATGTGACAAAAAAATTAGCATGCTACTTCCCTCATTTTAGCCTGATCTACTAAACAACAATGGAGGATCTAGAAAATCGTAATGCGAATATAATAAACCCTACACTACTACAATTTTACTAATAGACAACAGAGATTCACCATTGTCTGTATACCATGTCAACCGTTGTTAATAGTGCCATTGTCTATTATTGTGTTAATAGACAACGGTTTGAAACCGTTGTAGTGTTTACAAATGGACAACTGTTTTTTATCAAAACCGTTGTTAATTTCCATAAAAATTTGTGAATAAGACATCTATTTTTAGAAAAAATATTGTATATTCTTATTTAATACAACGTTCTAAATTTATAGCCGTTGTTAAATTAATGAAGAGAACGATTATTTATGAAAACTGTTGTCTATTTTCCAAATTAAGCAATGATTTTATTTTGTTAATGGTCAAAGCACTGCTTTTTATGCAAAATTTAAATTTCAAAAATATTTTATTAATTTGTCTCATTTGTCTCACTTTATAAGCAATATAACAAAAATATAATAAGAAAACTATATTTATATAATGCAAAACATCATTTACAAACCATCCAAAATGCATTTAAATATGCATACAAGATAATGGAATTGCCACTAATTTGGGTAAATAAAAGTAAAACAATGAAGATTACATAATCATCTAGTTCAAGAAAGAGGCCATCATGGCAACTCTATTTTATGTTGCTGCTCTTGAATAAATCCATGACAGCAACACTACTACATATCAACTTTGTGATTTGCCAAAACCTCCGCTGCAAAATGGAAGCAAAGTATCAATCGAATCCATATGTAAAATATTTTTATTTGTACGCTTCTCCAGAAAATATGTACCTTTATAAATAAGAGAATTCTTCACTGTACAACTAGTGGGAATTGACAGAAATTATTTATCCAAGATCTTCCCATGCTCAGCTAAACTTGCATATGCATATAAGAACTCTTTGATTATCATTGTAAGAAAATAAAAAGTGCAAGAAAGTAAGGGTTTATATTAATGTATCTTCTATCAAGCTATAATTAAATAAAACTCATTTTGAACTTTAACTAGAACCATCAGACTACTTACTGTATCTTCTAGGCTCAAAGTACATCAGCTAAAAAAAGGCTCATCATTTTAACCTGAAGAGTGAAGAAGTATAATTGGAATAGTTAAGTACATAAGTTGAGATACACGAGGACATGAATTGGGCGAACACCAATATACAAATTATGCTTATTCATGATTAAATTAGAAGATATCAACACATCCAAAAGGAGTTGCACTAAGAAATAGCAAAAAAAAAAAAAAAGATGTCAACAAAAATAAATGCTCATTTTTTTTCTTCTACACGTTAAAAAGAGTGGTTTTGATAAAGTTGCCACCACTTCAAAATGTTTAGAAATCAATTAGTATACACTCAAAACAGAGCTATAAATTTACAGAATATGTGAACTAATTAAACTATTGTTACAACTAAACACTAGAGGTTAGAGGCTACAAAAAACCAAACTGATCTAACACACAAGACTATTGCAATGTCAAAATATACAAAATGAAAAAAAAATCTTGTAGAAACTTCAAGGCTACCTAATAAAATATAAAAAAATGAATAGGTAAAGGAACTAAGATCGCTATACAATAAATTCTAAATCCCCCAAGTCTTTGCCGGATTTGAAACAATCCAAATCAATTAATTCATATGCCGAATGAACTAGTTCTAAATAGTTTTACTTCCCTACAATTTCAAAATCGAACATCACTTTTAGCATATGATGGATGCGAAAATATCCAAGATTTATTAAATTACTTGATCCAGTTTCTCTCCAGAGAGCCATAAAACTCTAAATATTAGATGATTAATTAAATTAAAACCCTAACCTGCGCAGACTTGTAGTGGAGAGAGTGTTTTGAGTGAATTCTTTACTCTCGACTTCTTTACGAAATAGGAGATCTCAGATCTGTAGCATTTGATGGCAGAGATGTGCGATATGAGGCGTGTCGAGTTCCAATGATTCCTCTATAGGCGGCGGAGAGAAGAGTATTGTGCTCCTCAACAAAGAACTTGTTGTCCATAAAAATATATTTATAAACAAACATAAAAGTATATATACGAAAATTATGAAACAAAAACTAAAGAATTTGCAAAAGTCGAGAGAAAAACCTTGCTCAATTCAACCGACCAATCAGAGTCCTCCATTTTAGTCGTGCACAAGCCTTTCTCTGATGAATTCATAGAAAATTAATTTGTGATAAAACTTATAAGTGATGGATTGAAATTCATAGAAAATGAATTAAAGTATGTAAAGCTTATAAGTGATAGATTGAGGGGTATGCGGATAGGTTCTAGGAGAAGTGGGGAACAATTGAAGGATTCAAAATCCATTCTAATGGTAAAAAAAAAAGTGTTTTAATTAACATATTCATATATTTATTTTGTTAGGTAGGGTTGAAGGGTGGCTAGGGCTGAAGGGGCGAAACAAAGACTGAAGCGGTTAACATAATTCGCATATAAATATACAATGGTTTTCTAAGAAACATTGTCTTTAACAAAAATGTACATAAGACAACAGTTATAATAAACTGTTGTAAAATATTATATATATATACAAACAACGGTTTAGTGTAACCGTTGTCTTAATCGTTGTCTTTAGGAAAAAGGTCAGCACATAGAAAACGTTGGATAACAACGCATTGTCTTTTTCTAAAAGGTGCATGCACATAAACAACGTTTTTCACCTAAACCGTTGTTAATTAACAAACAACAACGGTTTTAATATATAACCGTTGTCTTTTTGGTGTTGTTTATTTAAAAAATTGTAGTAGTGCTACTTGGGAATAATGAACCCTAATGTGAATGTCATAAACCCTAATTGGGAATAATGAACCCTAATGGTAACGGGACATCAAATTTAGATTCTGCCCTCATTTTAACCTAATACATCCTCATTTTAGCAAGATACTATAAACAGTAACGGGTCATGCAATAAACCCTAATTGAGAACAATGAACCCTAATGCGAATGTAATAAATCCTAATTGGGAAGAATAAATCCTAATTGAGAACAATGAGCCCTAATGATAATGTGATATCAAGTTTAACATGCTACATCCCTCATTTTAGCCTGATAATTTTCTAATTTTAGCATGATTTGATAAACAATAATAGGGGGATGCAATAAACCATAATGGTAATATATTTAGCCTCATACTTCTTTGATTTTAGCATCATATTCTAAACAGTAATTGAGATTGACAAACCTTAATATTAATGTAATAACCACAAAGGGAATGTCATAAAATTTTTGAAAAAAAATCATATATTCTTGAAATAAAATAAAATAAAATAAGTCCTAAAAATGAATATTTTATATTTTTCTTCATATTTCTTCGGATAAACAAAGCCATGTGAGATCTTGAATGAAATAGTATGAAAAAAAAATTATAATTTGATATATTATATAAAAAAACATTGCGTTTATGAATTTTTAGCATTAAATTACTCTCATATTAGCATAGTGTATAAGAGATTTTAGCATAACGTTACATATCAGTATTACGTTTATATGTGGATGAAGTTATTTTTGTTTAATTGAAACTTTCAATTTATTGTGAAATTTATCCAACATGTAACTTACATCAGCATCATTTATCACATATCAGAAATAAATTTGAATGATATTATAAATATCAACATAAGTCATGTCATTTTAGCATGGACTATGAACCATTCCAGCATGATATATATGTCATTTTAGCACGAATTATAATAATAACAGAATCATTGACGAAGAAATGAAAATAAATACAGGAATCAGAATTGGACGAGATAATTAAAAAAGATAAATACATGAATCAACAACATTATATGAAAAAAGATGAAACAAGGTAAAAATTTAATTGGGATAATTTAGAAAAAAATAGCATTTAATCTAAAAAGAATAATAAAGTTTACAAACAAATCATGAAATCCTAAGAATTTAAATGTGCATGTGAATGTAAAAAAAAATATATCAAGAATTCAAAATCGTGTCTGAACCGACAACATCAATTTTGAGTTTTTGCATAAAAAAAATCCTCTTAACCACATATATATATTTATAGTTATAATATTTTATTATTTTAATAAATTATTAAATTATCATAATGTTTCAATTTGTATTTAGTAAATGGTTTACAAAAAAAATAGAGAGAGGGGAGAGGAAATAGATGGAAAATAGAGAGAGAAAGAGTGGGAAGAGAGAGAGAGAAAAGTGCACAAAGAAAAAAAAATCGTGAATGTTGAAGAGTGGAGAAAATCATGTTTCAAAACATAAGAATTATTGAATTACCATAATACCCTCTTTTACGTAAAGTTGTAAATAATTACAAGTATGCCACCTTACATTTGACCAAACTTTGACTAAATTGTGGCCATTAAGATCTAAGTAATGGAAAGTTTAGATGAGTTCCTAGTTCCCACATGCGGGAAGGGTTCTCATTTGATCCCTTCCCTATATATATATATATATATATATATATATATATATATATATATATATATATATATATATATATATATATAGGGAATGGTTCAAATAGGAACTCAACCCCCCCGTGAGAACCTGGGAACTAATCCTAATCTTAGATTTGATTAGATCTAATGATCATAATTTAGTCAAAGTAAGGTGGTAAACTTGTAATATTTGAGAACTTAATGAAGACGGAGTTATTTTCGTAATTTAGAAATTAGGTTATGTTTTTTCGGATTTTGGGCTCAATTTCTGGAATTAAATAGACAATACTTTAAAACCGTTGTCTTTTCTGGCGTTGTATTAATATGCTAACATCAGAGATTTATATTGCTAACATCAAGAGATTCTGTTGCTAACATGAAGTAGACTCATATTGCTAACACCACACATATAACATTTGACCACATTTAAAATAATATTGTATAATATGTGTAACATCATTCATATATACTGCTAATATGTTAGAAATATACACATTACTAATATGTGATTAATAATTTGCTAATATGTTAGTGACATATTGCTAATATGTGAATAATGATATGCTAGTATGACTTAAATTCTCAAATATTACAAGTTTTCAAAATAATATTAAGCATTGATAAAATTATAATTGTTTATGAACTTAACTATATATAGTTCATACTTTAACTATTTTCTCATGAAAGCAACTTAAGATTCAAAAGCGTGCATAAAAAATTTCATGTTAGCAATATAAATACAAGATATGAGCAATATTGTGATATCATATTAGCAATATTGACAGTTACGAGTTGAATATACGTGAAAAATAATTTTTGTATTTTTCATCAATTTTTGCTCAAATAAACATATGCACTATGGATCTTAAATGAAATAGCATGAAAAAATATTTAATTTGATATATTTTTTGCATAAATTGGATAAAAAATGAGTAAGTTATGATTATTTAAAGTTTTTAAGAATTTTTTAAAAGATGGTGACATCACTTTATAAAAAAAATATGGAATTACCCTTTATATTTCGAATTTTACATATTTACAACTATACCACCGTCTTTTTATCCGCCATGTCATCAAAATCTTTTAATTTGATTGGTTGCTAGGTTCTCACGGGGAGATTGGTTCCTATATATATATGTAACACCTCAAATTCAATTATAGAGGCTCAATGAATTTTCTAGAGCTCAAATGCTTAAGTTGAGTCAATTCTATTAAAAGGTCCAAATGATGAGTTTTCTAGCCCAATTATGATTTTAATTATTTACGACTCAATTATGATACGATCATAATGAATGAATACGTTAGACGATAGTGCTCGATGATACTAATCTATAGAACTTAGTCTTGCTAATATAGTAATTTAATTGACCAATATATGATTTAATTTAGGGATAAGGGCCAAATAGGCCCCTGAACTTATTTGAGGGGAACAATTAGGCCCTCAAACTTTTTTTTGTCTCAATTGAGCCCCTGAACTTTTATTTTGGGCTCAATCAAGCCCCTCCGTCACACACCTCACAAACGGCCATTAATGAGGAATCAAAATGACGTCGTTTTGATACAAAACAATGTCGTTTTGTGTTTGCCCAAAAAAATAAAATTAAATGACCCAAAATCCGAAAACCCGCTCCGCACCAAAATCCATTAACCCGCCCCCGCCTCCGGCTCCCCCTCCCACTCCGCCGGCCGTGGCCACCTCTCCGTCCTCGTCACCGGCACCACTGACTTTATCGGCAGTCACGTCTCCCTCGTCCCCAAGTACCGCGGCGACGGCGTGCAGAATCTGTAGATTCAAATTCCATGAAACCACAGCAGAAACCATCCTGCAAAGATGCCGAATCAAGTCAGGGAAACATCAAATGGAATGAAGATGTTGCATGAAATTCTTGAATGAAACTGAAAGCTTGTCTCATATTTTCTAATCTGGATGGTATCTGAATATCTTCGAACTCCCCCAAATTGTTTAACAGCGTCAACAATTCCTTGTTTAGTTATCTCATAAGGTAAGCCCCCTATATATATTCCTTTAGCTGAAATGATCATATCAGATAAATCTGGGTATGAATCAGAAGCCTCAATTTTTATAGTTCTGGAGCCTCAATTCCGGGAATCTCCCTTGCAACCTTCACAAAAATCAGAAACATTATTAATTATTATAATATCTCATTAACAAAATAAGAATCCTAATATTTTTTAAATAAATATTTTTTTTTTGCATTTTACACAAAACGACGTCGTTTTGATTCCTCACTAACGGCCGTTTGTGAGGTGTGTGACGGAGGGGCTTGATTGAGCCCAAAATAAAAGTTTAGGGGTTCAATCGAGACAAAAAAATTTCGAGGGCCTAATTGTTCCCCCCCAAATAAGTTCAGGGGCCTATTTGGCCCTTATCCCTTTAATTTATATACTCTATTTTATTTTAGGGTTAGGTTAGAGGGAGATATAAATACCCCTTATTTCTATTTTAGGTCATTAATTGGGAATCATTTCTAGGCAACCCCCTTGTCTCCTTCCCCCTCTCTTCTCTCCCCTCTCATCTCCCCTTCCTCCGTCGGAGCCGCCACCGGTGCTACCGCCGACATCGCCGGAATTTTTCTGGCAATCTCCTTTTCGACATACAATTACATTTTTAGATTTCCCTCTTTTCTCTCTTTCCATTTCTTCAATTATTTTTGAAAGATTTTGAGGTTTAGGCATTCGATTTTTGGATCTAAGAGTGAGTTAAACCCTAACATTTTAGAACCTCATTTCTTTCTTTATTTTACAATTTCTATTTTGATTCTTATGGTTATAAATATGGATTATGGGCTGTTTTGTTTATGTATTTTTAAATATTATTTTAATCTTAAATTTTAGTGTTCTTGAACATTGTGCAAGTTGAATTTATTGATGAAGAAATAAAGATAAGTGAATGTTGATTTTTGTGTGTGTTTAGTGTGTGTGTGTGTGTGTGTCCAGTACGTGTATGTGTGTGCGCGAGTCTTAGTGTTAATTCTTTTTTTCTTTTATTTTTTTTATATACTATATAGTATTAGACCTATATAATTAAAAAGTTTGGGAATATTTATCAAGAATTGAGCTTAGTCTAATGGGTAAATCTCTACAATTGAATTTACAAAGTGCATGGTTCAATCTTTATTGACAACAATTTAATTTTTAATTAAGGTATAAATTTATAGAAAATATTAAATTATATATGTTGAGTTATGTTCCGAAACTTGTATTCTATCCTATTGGATAAATAATTATATTTGTAATAAGAGTCTAAGGTTCAATTCCCCTTGTAATAATTTATTAGTAGCAAAAACGGGATCGATTCCACAGGGAGTTAAGAATGATTCAAGGTATACAAGCATCACACTCATGTCATTTCACAAGTCAAGCAATACATATAGTATGGATTTGGTTTGTTTTTACTCTACGCATAAAATTTAACAATTTGTTGGGATAAACTAAAGTAAACTCAAAATGATCACAAATGCAATAAAAAGGGGCAACAAATGAAGGAAAGATCCTAGGGTAATATTCATCAACACGAATAATGGATTTCGGGATTAAAACTCTTATTAACTCCACTCAAGATTAATACCAAAAATAATCATAGGCTCTCTCAAGCTTCTAAGATTTAATTGAACAAAAGGGAACTCTCCTATCTCTAGGACTAAATTCCAATTTCCTCAAATTAAGCACAATTAATCAACAAAAATCCAACTATGCACAAATTCTCATTCAATACCTAATAGGGCTCATAAATCAATTTTCAATGCTAATTAGTTTTTCTCAAAACATAATCAACACAAAGAAATAATCCAACTCAAAGAGGCCAACCCAAGTTAGATGCATTCACACCATTGATTCATGAGCAATAGAAGAGGGGAGATTAACATGCTTTTTCATCCATTAATCCATCATTCAATGTTAAATCATCACCCTAGGATTTAAAAGATTTAGCTAGACATGCTTAAAACTAAAGAAAAAACAAAAATAAACAAGGAAAGGAAAAACATAAACATAGATTAGAGTAAACCCGAAAAGAGAATGGATAATCTTCAAACTTCAATTTTTTCTTCAAAATTCTTCAAAAACTTCAAGCATCCAACCAAATTTCTCTCACAAGTGCCTATCTTCTATTTCGGGGGCTAAGTATCAAAAGTTGCCCTAGAATTTGAACAAAGTTTGGTATTTATACTACTACAATTTTGTCCATTAAAAGAAAATGAAAAAGAAATAGAAAATGCAAAAATCATACTAGAACAGGGGGGCGCGACACGGGCTTGGTCACACTCCGGTCAGGCCGCGCCGGGTGGCACTTCTGAGGTGGTCGTGTCGGACCACTCTGTGCCCTCGTCGCGCCGCTGGCCGCCTTTTCGGCCCTCTGATTGGAAGCTCGGTCGCGCCCTGTCTGTACCCGCATCGGGCCGTGCTCGGGTCACATCGGGTCACATCGGGTGGTGCGACCGAACTGGTCACGCCTCCTTGGCGTGGGTCGGGCCGCGCCTGGCCGCTCGCTTTCAGGGCCTCTATATTGACAGGCAATCGCACTGCTTCTGTACCCGGTTCGCGCCGACTTCATACCTTAGAGTCCCAACCCGATCGATTTTGCCCTGAAAGTACACAACGGTGTTTAAAAATACTTATTACACGATTAAACGGAAAAAACAACATTAAAACAACAAAATAAAAGAGAATGATACTTAAAATGCGCATGTTATGCTCAGAAATACGGGCTAAAATCCCGTTTGTCAATGATGTTTAATAAGGATTAGTGTTAAGGTTGAAGTACACGTGTAGATATATGTGTACTACCTATCTATATTATATATATATGTATATACATATGTAAAGGAAGATGGATTGATTTTTGTAGAAGGATAATAATAATAATAATAATAATAATAATAATAATAATAATAATAATAATAATAATAATAATAATAATAATAATAATAAGAAGAAGAAGAAGAAGAAACGAGCGAAGTAAAAAAAAAGGAAGAAGACCGAAAATAAAAGGAAGAAAAAAATGTGAGTTCGTAGCACCGAATGTGTTCTTTCATTTTAAATTTCAGTCAAATCAATTGTTCTAATTTAATATATTTTATGTTGTTGTAAACATCTTGTTATAAGCCCTATCTCTATAATTTCCCAATTTTAATTCAATATTATTTAATCTATTAAATTTGGCCCGTATAACATATTAATTGAGTCCAATTCCCAAATTCATAATTTCCTACTTTTAGTTTAGTACTTGGAGATTGAATTAGGATTTTTAGAAAATATAATTAAGTTCTACAGTATTTAAATATTGTATTGGGCAAAAGAAATTCTAAATATTATAATTCACTCCTAAGTGTTAAACCAAACTTCTTAGTCATTGAATTCAGTTTAATTCATTTTTATCCATTCAATATTGTCCGCAAAGTCCGATAAATTCTCAATCAGGATCACTAACTTGATTCAATCCGTAAAATGCGCATTATTCACCCATTTGACTCTATTTCAAATTTAAATGATCCCCAGTTATATGAAATTATTATTTAAGTTATTTATGACCTAAGCTATTATTTTATTGACCTATATTAGGATTCTAAGTTAGAATTCCAATTTTGTAGGTCGAGACGAGCTAAAAGTATAGTGGCATTTCACACATAACTACACTACATATTGAGATCATCAATGTGGTTTTTTCTATAACTCACAACTATATTTTTAAATTCGTCCATGAAAAGCATGTTAAATGTTTTAATAGCATTGTTTATATAACGATTGGATATTTTGAGACTTCATGCACTAAGGAATTCCAAATTGCAAGTACAGACGGTTTACTTTGTGACTAAATGTCTAGATAAGTAATCGTAAAGTATTAATGTGATCACATTGGGTCTCTCATCCAATGAAGAAGAGTAAACTATATTATAAAGTATGTTTATGATTGTTTTTAAAACATGAAAGTATGACTTGGACGAATATTAATATCCACTGAGTGTTTTCTGGCACTCAACCCAAATATTTTCAAATGTTTTCAGGTCCGAGAGAACAAGCTGGTTGATGACGACCTGCTGGAATGAGTTTGATGGTTGACCCTTATGTGGTTTTTACTTAAAACCATCTTTAAACTTATGCTTGTATGTTAAATATTAAATGCTTCCGTTGATACTCTGCAAAACTTTTAAGTTTGAAAGTTGTTGACCCTAGTTGTCAATTTTTGATTATACATACAAATACTTTGAATGTATATAAGGGTTGGCTGTGGAGTTTTTAAATGAGTGGCCTGATTGACTATGTATATTTGCTTGTTGACAGGTCATAATTTGGTTATATGTGAGTCAGTGATTTTGAAAAAACTTGTTGAAAGTTGACTTTGAAAACGTCTGAGTGCGTTGTTTGAACATTTTTAAGTTGAGGTGTTGCCTGTTTACAAATTATTTATAAAGTTAAATCTATTTTTTTTAAAGTGTCTATCACGTAACGTATGTCTTTTGGTGACGTTTTGGTCCTACGGAGACTGGGGCGTTACAACCTATACATAAGAACTATGTCTTAATAACATATTAATGTTCTAAACATATACTATAAGGTAAATAAGGATCTAGAGAACGAGTCCCTAAAATAAGAGTGTAACCTGACGACATTTAAAGGTTGAACGAGATCTTAGTTTAAAATGTATCGGAGTCCTCGATCGTATAAATAGACGTCTTAAATTCATAGGGGGAATTATAAAACTTAAGATTTAAAGGAGCATAGAGTATTAATATGGAAATATTGATTTATTATATCATACAATAATTTTGAATTTAATCTAAATTAAGCAAAATAAACCAAATAAAAATAAGATAAAAATATAATATGATTATGTAGTAAAGAGGGTTTGAACCCATGAACAATATCATAAAATAAATTAATAAGAGTTTAGTCACCAAGCTAGAAGAATTTATACAACATTAATTAAACTGCTTTAATTAAATACACTCACAAATGCTTGAGTAAAAAAAAATTATAAAATGCATTAAAGTGGCTTGAACCTTAGATCTCTATCATTAAATATGAACTCTTACCATTAGACTAAACAATATTTTCAAATTTTAAAGTGTCATAAATTATATAAGATTCAAATTGATTTTTGAATAAAAATGCATAAATTGTTTTCCAAAGGATTAGCCACGGGAACAAACATGATTTTAAAAAATTAAGCTTATTATTAATTATAAGATGTTCAGAATAATTTTATGTTAAAAAGAATAAAAATGATGAAAATTGATTCAAGCAGATTTGAATTATAGACCTTTAACATAAAAATCTGAACTCCTACCATTGGGACAAACACCATTTTTAAAAATTATTTAATAGTTTTAATTATATAAATTTCAGAATTAACTAGGAATAGAACTATATAAAATGCATTCCATAAGTTTTGAACCTTAGATCTATCATATCAAAATTCAAAATATAAACTATAGCATATTTTGATTTAAATATAGTGCAGAATTATATTGGAATAAAAATGCATAAATTGAATGATCAAAAGGAGTTTTGAACCCTTAACCTAAGCTTATTAAAACTAAGTTTCCACCATTACACCATATAGCAAATTTCAAAATTAACAATTTAAATTTAATTAAATAAAATCATAAATACATCCATTAATTAAAACAATAAACTATTACAAGGGGAATTGAACCTTAGACTCTTATTACAAATATAATTATTTATCCAATAGGATAGAATACAAGTTTTGGAACATAACTCAACATATATAATTTAATATTTTCTATAAATTTATACCTTAATTAAAAATTAAATTATTGTCAATAAAGATTGAACCATGCACTTTGTAAATTCAATTGTAGAGATTTACCCATTAGACTAAGCTCAATTCTTGATAAATATTCCCAAACTTTTTAATTATATAGGTCTAATACTATATAGTATATAAAAAAAATAAAAGAAAAAAAGAATTAACACTAAGACTCACGCACATACATACACATACTGGACACACACACACACACACACACACACACACACACTAAACACACACAAAAATCAACATTCACTTATCTTTATTTCTTCATCAACAAATTCAACTTGCACAGTGTTCAAGAACACTAAAATTTAAGATTAAAATAATATTTAAAAATACATAAACAAAACAACCCATAATCCATATTTATAACCATAAGAATCAAAATAGAAATTGTAAAATAAAGAAAGAAATGATGTTCTAAAATGTTATGGTTTTGCCTTGTATTACAATTCGCTTGTACACTTGCAAGTTCGATTCGGGATTTAAAACTTAAAGTAGAAAATTTGCATCAAGTTTTTGGCGCCGTTGCCAGGGATTTTAGTTATTATTCAAGTTTTTTATGCAATATCAACATAAGTGTTATTTGCTAGATCAAGTAGTTCTATTTTGTTTTCTTTAAGTACCAAACTTACTTTTAGTTGTTCACAGGTGGTGTATGCGTACTAGGGCACGTGGTGACCCGTTGCTCAAGTTAGATACCGAGATTGAAGCCACGAGTTGTCATAACAACGCTCGAAGAAGATGAAGACGTAGAATGGCGGACAATCCACTACCACCGCCTCCCATCCAAGACTCGTTGATCCTCCAAATGCAAAGACAACTCAAGGAGATGAGAGGACAACTACGGGCCCAAGAGGAAGCTAGGGCTCGTGTAGAAGAAGCTCCGATTCGGAACTTATTCCAACCAATGCTCAATGAGGGAGTTACCAATGGGCCGGCTATACAAGCCAATAATTTTGAGTTGAAGCCGACATTGATGGCAATGGTTTTCCAAAACCAATTCAGGGAGATGGCCCTTGAAGACCCACACGAACATATTAATCAGTTCTTAGAGATTGCTCGAACCGTAAAAATCAACGGGGTTCCCGAGGATGCCATCCGCTTGAAGTTGTTCTATTTTTCACTGCGGGATAAGGCTCGAATTTGGTGGTTGAATCAACTACCAGGAGGATTTTCGTCATGGAATGACATGATCTCCAAATTTCTACAGAAGTTCTTTCCACCTGGAAAGATACTAAAGCTAAAGGAAGAGATCACTCAGTTCAAGCAGAGAGATGAGGAGTCTATGTGTGATGCATGGGAGAGATTTCGAGAAATGCTTAGGAGGTGTCCGGGACATGGGTTTGCCACGGATCATCAAGTTTGCGTATTCTACGGCGGGTGTAAGTCTAATGTGAGAAGTATTCTATATGTATTAGCTGGAGGATCATTGCTAAACTGAGGTCCCCAGGAGGCTATCACAATTATTGAGGAAATGGCTTCCAACACCTATCAATGGCCGGGGGAGCGGGAAAACGTACAAATTTTGAAGAAAGTGGACACTACAAGCAATGATGCAATAGCTCTCTTAGTAGCTCAAATGTCGACTATGAATTCAAAGATAGAGGCTATGACATCCCCAAGACCAGAGTCGTCAATTATGCCTAATTTGGAAGAAGCAAGCTTTGTTGGTCAAGGAGGCTATGTGGGTTATCGAAGGCCTTTTAATCAAGGCTTCAAGCCTCATTTTGGAGGACCACAAGGACAAGGAGGCAATCAATACCATCCAAGGCCACCTCATCCGAATCTATCTTACTCCAACTTGAACAATCACCTCCAACCACCTCCTGGATTTTCTGTCACCAATGGAGTTATAGATGAGGAAAAGAAGTCCAAAATGGACAAGCTTCTTATGGCATTTATGAACAAGACCGATAAGTATATGAGGATTCTCAAACACACTTTGAAAAGATAGAAAGCAACCAAGCCGCCGTGAATACTCAATTAAAGATGCTTGAAAAGCAAATGGAGCAACTTGCCTCGGCTTTGGGAGGTCAACACCATCCGGGACAATTCTCCTCAAACACCACTATTAACCCCAAAGAGAATTGCAAGGCCATAACTCTTCGAAGTGGAACATCTAGGGTGATATGATTTAACACCTAGAGTTCCCTTTTGTTCGATTAAATCTTAGAAGCTTGAGAGAGCCTATGATTATTTTTTATATTAATCTTGAATGGAGTTAGTATGAGTTTTAATCCCGAAATTCATTATTCGTGTTGATGAATATTATCCTAGGATCTTTCCTTCATTTGTTGCCCCTCTTTATTGCATTTGTGATCATTTTGAGTTTACTTTAGTTTATCCCAATAAATTGTTAAATTTTATGCGTAGAGTAAAAACAAACCAAATTCATGCTATATGTGTTGCTTGACTTGTGAAATGACATGAGTGTAATGCTTGTATACCTTGAATCATTCTTAACTCTATGTGGAATCGACCCCGTTTTGCCTTGTATTACAATTCACTTGTACACTTGCAAGTTTGATTCGGGATTTAAAACTTAAAGTAGAAAATTTGCATCAATCATCTAAATAGAAAACTATAGTAAGTGGAATTTTAAATAGTAGGTGGAAAACTATAGTAGGTGGAATTGCTATAAATTTATAATTCTCTAATGGATTGGCCCGCCAGTTGATACATGGTAAAATCTCTATAAATTAATCGAATCGGAACTATGAGATTCTATACTAATTTATTATTTTATCGTTATATTAATTAATCCACAAATTAATATTTATTAATTTAAAGAGTGTTTTCGTGATTCAATGAAATTGAATTTTGATTAAATCAAAAGTCATTGTATCTTACTAATTTATGTACCATATTTATTAAATTAATATTAAAATAAATTTATTTCACATGTTATTAATGAAAATTAATAATTAATGTTCATAATTTCTGATAATTTAATATTATTCATTGCATTTTTACTAAAAATATTAATTGTGTAATGGTGATAGATTACACTATCTAAACAACATATCAAATTTCTTAAAATTGTATCCAACAATCACTTCTAATCTAAAAGGTGTCTTAAAATCAATAATGACAAATGAAATATGTAAAATATTATGTGAGTACAAAAAGATCATTCAACATGCACTAAAAAAGATTTACAGTTGTGGCTTGATGAAAAAATTCATTTGAAAGTTAATACGGTAGTACCTTTGGATCTAGTTAGCACGATAGTACTTTTAAGAAAAAAACAAACAATACTATAATCACATTTCACTAAAATAAATTAATTATGCTATTAGTTTGAAAGAATTATTAATTTATAATATTGAAGAGACCATATATTTATATAAGGGTCTTCTAAAATTATATTATCATATCGATATCTATGATATTTTCAACTGGTCCAAGTCGGGACTGGAGAAAAATATTATCTAAAAGAGTTTATTAATTTAACGAGTATTAATTTACTGAGGTTTTACTGTACTCCACATTTGTGGCAACATCCACCACAACGAACTGTGCATTTACATCAGTCGTACATGTTATCTACTCACTCTCGCCCACATACAAGACACCATAATGCACACAACAGTCAAAGGAAAGGTATCATCCACTCAAGAGCTTCCGGTGCTGGCATTGCTACCATTGTCATTGCCATTGCTATCACAGTATTTGCACTAATCAATTAATCAAGAAAATGGCAGATATAGAAAAGAAGGCGAAATTCAATTTCAAGTCAGGTCTAGGGTTTTTCAACACATTAACTGGTTCAAATCTAATACACATAATTAATAAACAAAGAAACCAGATGCATAATCACAATTGGCATAAAAATCATAAATTACCTATTTTCCATGACGCGATTTGCCGACGAATCACAGACCACATCCTTTCTCTCTTTCTCTTTCTAGTGCTCGCTCTTGCTTTGGCGTTCTCTCCTTTTTTAGTGGCCATTCACATATATGTTTTACCGTATACACCGGAAGCTCTTGAGTGGATGATGTCTTTCCTTTGACTGTTGGTGTGCATTCTGGTGTCTTGTATGTGGGCGAGAGTGAGTAGATAACATGTACGACTGATGTAAATGCACAGATCATTGTGGTGGATGTTGCACAAATGTGGAGTACAGTAAAACCTTAGTAAATTAATACTCATTAAATTAATAAACTCTTTTAGATAATATTTTTCTCCAATCCCGACTTAGGCCAGTTAAAAATATCATAAATATTGATAAGATAATATAATTTTAGAAGATCCCTATATAAATATATGGTTTCTTCAATATCATAAATTAATAATTCTTTCAAACTAATAGTATAATTAATTTATTTTAGTGAAATGTGAATTCTAATATTGTTTGTTTTTTCTTAAAAGTACTACTGTGCTAACTGGATCCAAAGGTAATACCGTATTAACTTTAAAATGAATTTTTTCATCAAGCCACAACTGTAAATCTTTTTTAATGCATGTTGAATAATCTTTTTGTACTCACATAATATTTTACATATTTAATTTGTCATTGTTGATTTTAAGACACCTTTTAGATGAGAAGTCACTGTTGGTTAATTTTAAGAAATTTAATATGTTGTTTATATAGTGTAATGTATCACCATTATACAATTAATATTTTTAATAAAAATACAATGAATAATATTAAATTATCAGAAATTATGGACATTACTTATCAATTTTCATTAATAACATGTGAAATAAATTTATTTTACTATTAATTTAATAAATATGGTAAATAAATTAGTAAGATACAATGACTTTTGATTTAATCAAAATTCAATTTCATTGAATCATGAAAACACTCTTTAAATTAATAAATATTAATTTTTAGATTAATTAATATAAAGATAAAATAATAAATTTATATAGAATCTCATAGTCCCGATTCGATTAATTTATAGAGGTTTTACTGTATATAATAATCCTTAAGATGAGATTCATGTTCGGGGGTGAGAAGATGTATGAATTGGGTGGACAGTGGAGTGAGTACATGTTGGCCAACGATTTGGGCAATGACGATAACATGGTGGAATTCGACCGCCGAGGTGGGGATAGCAGGATCTTTGCGACGAAAGTGGCTGGGTAGATTCAGCGAAGCATATTGTTTATCTTTCTATTCATCAAACTTCTTTTTTCTATCTATTTATCAAACTTGTTATTGTTTGACAATGATATAGTTAATTTCATCAGCCTTGTTATTGTTTCATATTCATCAAACTTCTTATTGTTTGACAATGATATAGTTAATTGTGTTGTAGGCTTCTTTTTTCTATCTACTCATCAGAATTCTTATTGTTTGACAATGATATAGTTAATTGTGTTGTTTTCTCACCATCTGTCATAGATTTGTCAATTGATAATGATAGTTAATTGTGTTGTTTCTTTACCATTTGTCATGGATCATGTTAATTTGATGCCAAATTGCTAAATAGTTGAGGTGCAACATGATGTTTTTATGTGAATACTTCAGTTGATGGATCATGTTAATTTGATGTCAAATTGCTAAATAGTTTTGCTGCAATATGATGTTTTTTTTATTCATAGAAATAAATATGCAATGAAGGGACTAACATAGCTCTTCCATGTTCCAACATCTTTTAGGGCAGTTTACAATTAAGAATAAAATTATGTTATTTGTGTTAAAAATCACAATCTCTTCCATGTTCCAACATCTTTTAGGGCAGTTTACAATTAGGATTAGAATTATGTCATTTGCGTTAAAAATCACAATCTTTTAAGGTAGTTTACAATTAGGGCAGGGAATTGGCCAATATACTAACACTCTGCCCATACATCAATTGTTTGAAATTAGGGCAGAGAATTTTTTGATCAATTGTTGAAGCAGCTAGGAGACAACATGCGGCAACTCAAATCTAAGTTGAAGAAATAGCTCCAATCCTGGTTGAACAAGATGCAACTCCAATCCAGATTGAACAAAAGGTTGTTCCGAACAACGATGTTGTTGAGGATAATGATGTTGACGAAATAGTTAGAGCCACATTTCCAGGAAGACATAATCCTTCTGTACTTTCCAGCTTTAGAACACTTGCAATCGTGGCTATATGAGAGGGCCAAGATAGAAATGTGTTAAGATGTCACTACCTCACAAGTAAACTACTTTCCAACTTTAGAACACATTTTAGTATTATTTATGTTTTCTAGTGGATTTTTCCACACTTGGAAATTTTGACTTATTTTGATATAAATGTAAGATTCTATCTATATATTGATACTTTATTAGATGTTTTGACGTATTGATTCTAGCTATATATTATATGTTAGCTGTTTTGATGTGTTCTATAATTGATTGTCATCTTGAAGATGTCAAAAAATTATTTTAGATATTCCTGCAACGATTTCGAAAATTATTTTTCGACCTATAGAATAAGATCCCATATATAGTTTTTCGACCTGTCTGTTAAAATTCAAAAATAATTCTCTGATTCGGGGTTCAAGATTTCAGAAATACTTTTCGACCTAGAGGATCTAAACTAGGAATCATGCTCACAATATAAAAACACATCCGAATAAAATGATCCATACATGGAACACATACAATTTGACATCTAAGATGTATTACAATTATTATAGATTGAATATTTCTCATTCGACAACACATTCATCATGGTGATCCTTTCACACGCATGATATAAGGGGTAGTGAATGGTCTGGAGTTAAGAATACCTACAAAATAAAGAGATTTTAGGCTTTGATGGTTTCTTCCTAAGCTCACGGTAGTGCCCACTTCGTTCACATGCCAACTCTGAATATGAAGTCTTCTTTCTTTTCCCATTTCTGAAGATTTAACAACGATGACAATCCCAAGCGGAAGAACTCTCTCATGAACCTAATTGATCAAGCTTTCCCGATAACAAAACCACTCTATAGTGTGGAATAGATTTCGGTAATCAGAAGCTAACTTATACATTGAGTCAACAACTCTACTCTCTGTTATCTAGAAAACCGATGACAAACTGTTAAATTCTGAAATATTTGAATGTAAGATGATCGAAAATAGATTTTTGAACCTTCCTGATGAACATTGAAAAATAATTTATGACCGGAATCAGTTATTTTAGAAAATAATTTCTGATCCATAATGAAGATTTTTGAAAACTATTTTTTGAAGAAACCTTCTTAGTTCATAAATATATTTTCAACCCCCTATAACGGGTTTCAGACTATGTTTTTCAACTTAGCTACGACGAACACTACTCTAAAATTAAAAAAAAACTACCAAAATAGTTAGAAAAATATACCGAAAATCACTTACATTGTCTATTTCTTCACTCTTTTCGTGCTCCATGGTTGATTTCAACCAAAAATCTCAATAAATGGAATTTGGAAACTTTTAAGAATGGTTAGGGTTTGGAGGGGGAACTAATGTTTTTCATCATGTATCGACATCAACCTTGGATCTTTTTGATATATTCTATATTATTCTTTCATAATTTTTTATTATTGGTTTTTTTTTTGAATTTATAGGTATTAATTTATTAGACTATTTACTAAGGATGTTTAAGTAAAATAATTAGCTTTCAATTAATTTAATGAGTAGTGTGTAAAAAAAAGTTGTATTGTGTTTAACAACATCATAAAACAAAACTAGAGGCTTCCTACAAAAGCTTTAGTAAGCTATTTCGAAATAAGTTAGAAAACATTAAAAAAGTGTGCGGGTAGTGGCAGTGGGACTACAGGGCTTGGAACTCGGAAGGGCCTACTCACCTAAGAAAATGAACAAAAATTCATCTGAAAATGTCGTGATTGATTTAACTCGCCCGAGTTCTTCCCTTATTTTTGTAGCTCGTACCTATTGAAAAGAGAGCCAGTCGAACAGAGAGCCAGGCGCGAGGAGACTAACAAATGAAGAAAGGAAAAGTGGGAAAAAAATGGCAATCTCTTGCCCTTGTCCTTGGGCTTGTGTCTTTCATTTCACAATTTTAAAAACAATCGATTTCTCATTTTTTTGGTTGAAATTTTTAGTTCAAATCCTTAATAATAAAAAATCCAAATTTTATGGATTTTTCAAAATTTTCATTTTCTTTTATTTTTTTGGTTGAAAAATTGTGAATCCAAATTTAATAAAATTATATGTATCTATATATGTTAAAAAAAGATAATTCATAAAGAAATTTAAAAAAAAAATATGAGATTCTCAAAGGCAATTAATCGGAATATATTATATGTTTTATTGATTATCAAATGGTTGGAATTAACAAAATTAGATGGGCCCAAAAGTGAATAATTAATTGGGCTTGAATATATAAAGTTGAGCTTGGAGGAATAAATTAATTTCAAATTGTTTGATGAAATAAATTTCATTGGGAGGTTAAATGAAGTTCGATTTGGATGATCATGGTTCCAAAATGATCCCATTAATTTTTATTTTTATAATATAAATTCTAATTTTAAATTAGATGCTCAACTAAAGTCGAGACTTTTTGTAACACCCCAAAACCAATTATAAAGGCCCAGTGAATTTTTCTAGAGCCCAAATGTTTAAGTTGAGTCCATTTTATAAAAAGGCCCAAATGATGGGCTTTCTAGCCCAATTATGATTTTAATTATTTTCGGCCCAAATGAGACGAATGAATACATTAAATGACAGTGTTTGTCAATACGAATCCATAGAACTTGGTCTCACTATTATAGGAATTCAATTAACCAAGATATGATTTAATTTCTATCTATTTTATTTTAGGTCAAGTTAGAGAGGGATATAAATATCCCCTTATTTCTATTTTAGGTCATTAGTTGGGGGATCATTTCTTGAGCAGCCCCCTTGCCTCCTTCCCCCTTTCTTCTCTCCCCTCTCACCTCCCATCTTCTTCGCCGGAACCCCCGCCGGAGCTACCGCCGCCGTCGTCGGAATTTTTTCGGCGACCTCATTTTCAACATGCAATTACATTTTTGGATTCCCCTTCCTCCCCTCTTTTATTTTCTATGATTATTTTTAAGAGATTTAGAGATTTAGGCTTCCTATTTTTGGATCTAAGAAAGGGTTAAACCCTAACCTTGAAAAATCTCATTTCTTTCTATGTTATTGCATCTTATTTTCGATTTTATGTATTTCATAGTGGATTTAAGGGCTATTTTGCTTACATATTTTTAAATATAATTTTAATCTTTAATTTTTAATGTTCTTGGTGTTCTTGAACACTTTGCAAGTTGATTGAGTTGATGAAGTATGTATGGAAATGGATGTTGATGTGTGTGGGTGTGTGTTTAGTGTGTGGGTGCGTACGTGTGTTGATGTGTGTGCGTGCGTGAGTTGTTGTTTGTTTTTTTTTTTCTTTTTCTTTTTTTTTTATATTTTTTTAGTTAATTCTATTTATTTAATTCTATTTATAATATAGATAAATATAATTAAAAAAGTTTGAAAATGTTTATCAAAAATTGATTTTATTCTAATGAATAAATCTCTATAATTAAATTGCAATGTTTTGGATCTATCTTTATTGGTAGCAATTTAATATTCAATTGAGTCATATGTTTATGACATGTTAATTATAAATCTTGGGATACATTTCAAAGTTCAATTATAGCCTAAATGGATAAATTCTTATTTTTATATTATGAGGTCTAAGGTTTAATTTATGATTTATTTAATTAAATTCAAGCTCTTAATTTTGAAATTTGTTATATGGTGTAATGGTGGAAATTCTATTTTTAATAAACTTAGGCCAAGGGTTCAAAATCCCTTTTGAACATACAATTTATGCATTTTTATTCAAATATAATTATGCTCTATATTTAAATAAAAATATGCTCTAATTTTTTAAAATGGCCTTTGGCCCAATGGTTATATTCTGAATTTTGCTATGATAGGTCTAAGGTTCAAAACTTATGGAATACATTTTATATAGTTTTATTCCTAGTTAATTCTGAAATTTATGTAATTAAAACTATTAAACAATTTTCAAAATTAATGATTGTCCGAATGGTAGGAGTTCAAATTTTTATGTTAAAGGTCAATGGTTCAAATCTGCTTCAAGCAATTTCTATCATTTTTATTCTTTTTAACATAAGATTATTTTGAACCTTTTATAATTAATGAAAAGCTCAATTTTTGAAAATCATGTTTAGTCTAGTGGCTATGTTCTAAATTCCATTATGCTAGGTCTAGTGTTCAAATCTTTTGGAACACAATTTATGCATTTTTATTCAAAAATCAATCTGAACCTTATATAATTTATGACATTAATTAATTTTCAAAAATGTTGTTTGGTCTAGTGGTTTGAGTTCAGTTTTTATGCTAGAGGTCTAAAGTTCAAGGCACTTTGATGTATTTTATATTCTCTTTTTACTCAAGCAATTATGAGTGTATTTAATCAAAACAATTTAATTAATGTTGTATAAATTCTTTTAGCCTAGTTGTTAAGTGATTATTATTTCATATATATTTTTGGTCAAGGGTTCAAGCCCTCTTGACTGCATAATCATATTATACTTTATTTTATTTTGTCTATTTTGCTTAATTTAGATTAAATTCAAAATTAAGTGTATGATATAATAAATCAAGATTTTCATATTAATATTCTATGATCCAAGGACTCCGATATATTTTAAGTTAGGATCCTGTTCGACATTTAAGCGACGTCAGGTTATGCTCTTATTTTAGGGACTCGTTCCCTAGATCCTTATTTACGTTATAGTATATGTTTAGAAGATTGATATGTTATTAAGACATAGTTCTTATGTACAGGTCCTAATCCGAGACCCGTTTAGGACGACGATTAAGGTTATTCCTATATTTAAGCATAAGGTTCTAATCCGTGACAACTGGCTTAGGACAAGAAGTCGTGAATAAAGCTTCAGCTAATTTAGCTATAAGGTGGGTTTACTTACTAAAATGCTTTCGAAAATATATTTAAACTTTCATCCACTATGAAAAATGATTTATGCTTATGTTGCTCAATGTGGATTGACACGACTCATATGAGGAATTCCGAATATGGCACTTCGGTGCAATTACTTATGAATATGTTCATGTTATGAATATGTTATAGTTTATATGTGATCACATTAGGGTCGATCTCCACTATGTCTATTGAGCGTATGATTTATGACATGTCAAATATGGATTTATGGATATTCTTATTGCAAATTATTGGGCGAATGTATGAGTATTCCCACGGAGTATTTTCTGGCACTCAGCCCCACTATTTAAAAATATTTTCAGGTAATTGATGATGGCAGGTGGCGGACGTGGACTAACGGGGACATCTTGTATGGTTGACCAAATTTTAGTTTTGATATTTTGACTTTACGTTAGTTGCGGTCAACAAATATGATTATTTATGCTTCTGTTGTATGTTTATGGATTATTTAAATATTTTATGGACGCATGTGATCGTCGTGGCCTTGCTGGCATAATTTGAATGTTGAATATTAGATTTTTGACTAGTGAAGGTTGAACATGTTTTAATTGGTGGTTCGAAAGTTGTGATTTTAAAATGATAGGTTGGTTGAAAAGTCTTATCTTATATGATTAGTTGTTGAATGGTAAACGCCTATGGGCGTGGAATTTATTAATATTTTAAACGAAGTGCTGTCCGAATTTTTATAATTCGAGAAAATGATTTATGTTAGTTTGCGAAAATTTTATTGTAATTTTATTTCATCGTGTGTGTTCCCGTTAGTGCACCGGGCCTCCGGGTTCGGGGCGCTACACTTTTCTTACTATATAATAAATTTAAATACTATATTTTTGGGGGTGTTACATAGGTCCTAACCCGAGATCCGTTTAGGACGACGATTAAGGCCATTCCTATATTGAAGCATAAGGTCCTAATCCGACAGCTAGCTTCGGATGAGAATTTATGGATAAAGCTACAGCTAATCTAGCTATAAGGTGGGTTTACTTATTAAAATATTTTCAAAAATATATTTAAACTTTCGTCCACTATGAAAAATAAATTATGCTTATGTTGTTCAATGTGGATTTGATAAGACTCATATGAGGATTCCGAATATGGCACTCCGGTGCAATTACTTATGAACATGTTTATGTTACGAATATGATATGTGATCACATTAGAGTCGGTCTCCACTATGTATATTGAGTGTATGAATTATGAAATGTCAAATATTGATTTATGGATATCATTATTAATTGCAAATTATTGGACGAATGTATGAGTATTCCCACAGAGTATTTCTGGCACTCAGCCCACTATTTAATAATATTTTCAGGTAGTCGATGAAGACAGGTGGCAGACGTGGACTAATGGGGACATTTTGTATAGTTGACCATATTTTAGTTATTTTGAAATATTAACTCTGTTTAGTTTTGATCAACAAAAATATGATTATTTATGTTTCTGCTGTATGTTTATGGATTATTTAAATAGTTTATGGACGTGTGTGATTGCTATGGCCTTGCTGGCCTATTTTGAATGTTGATTAATGGATTTTTGACTGGTCAATGTTAAACATGTTTTTATTTGGTTGTTCAAATGGTGTGATTTTAAAATGATAGGTTGGTTGAAAAGTCTTATCTTGTCTGATTGGTTGTTGAATAGTAAACGCGTACGAGCGTGGATTTATTAATATTCTAAACAAAGTGTTGTCCGAATTTTTATAATACGAGAAAATTATTCATGTTAGTTTGAGAAAATTTTATCGTGATTTTTTTTATCGTGTGTGTTTCCATTAACGCACTGGACCTCTGGGTTCGGGCGCTACAATATATATGATCCAAAATGTAGGTCATATAGATAACAGTGTCATGTTGATTTATATATAATACACTGAACATTGAATATCGATCGCGCCACATATTGGGCCATTTTAATTAAATATTATAGAGATAATTATATTGTTATACATGCATGATGAGAAAATGATATGTGTATATCAACTGCAGAGTTCAGCACAGAGCTGCTGAATATGTGAAGTAGTGGTGCTATTGTTGACTATGTAATTGTCGCTTTTTCGGTTCTGAACGCACGTCAACTGCAACTGGTTTTGGTATAGGCTCGACTGCACGTATGTATATAATTTGGGACAATTTTCATTTTTGATAAAATATATAGGAGATTGAAAGAGATGGAGCGGCAAGAAATTAATTAATGTAATGTAATGTAAGATGGTCTCTAACCGTGCATCTCGCTTCGCAAGTCCAGAACGGGGACGGCACACAGCTCAAGTAATGACACCAAGAACAATGATCATTCCCATTTACCCCTCTCATCAGCAAACTCAAACCGCTCGCAAATCTGCAAAATATTTAAATGAATATATATATATATATATATATATATATGATGCCCATGCCATTATAAAGATACGAAAATGCATATATATATATATATATATATATATATATATATATATATATATACTGACCCTGCTGTGAAAATGAGGAGGGCGACAATGAGCATGAAACACTGATAGGCCTTGTACTTGGGCTTAGATTTGGTGGTGGAGGCGATGTAGTCGGGTACTCTTCTCTTGTTTATGTATCCATATTGAGGTCGAATGAAGATGACGAACCCCAGTAGAAATCCAGTCGTGAATCCCCCCAAATGAGCAAAGTTATCCACGTGAGGGAGGATTCCCACGGCCATGTTGATCACAATGATCACAACAAGACTCATCAACGATTCCAACTGATCCAAAACACACACACACACACACACACACACACACATATATATATGACGGATCAGTACTGGAATTACGTACGTACAACATTATATTATTTTTCATAAATTAAATATAATTAATCCTACCTTGTTCTCGTATATTGTCCAGTTGATAAGGAGTTCGGACAGCATTGCGCCCAACAAACCGAATAACGCGCCGGAGGCTCCAACTGAAATGGTGGTCCGTACAAACAGAGACGACGACAAACTACCGCCGATCCCAGATATAACGTACAGTGCACCAACCCGGGCTGCACACCATCCACATACATACATATAATTAATGTTATATATATACACATATGTTTCAATCTCGTATTACAAATTAGAAACATACCAAATCCAAATTCTTGCTCAAGCCGAATACCAACAAATAGAAAACTCAGCATGTTGGCCAGTACATGAAACAATCCAGCATGCAACCACATACAAGTAATGAGCCGCCATACTTGACGATCTTCCACCACCTTCCTCACATCCAAAGCGCCCATTTTCAAAAGCCTGCAAAAGATATATATGCATGACACCATTAGTGATATATCCATCAAACACGATCGAGTTTTAATTAATTTGTGATACATATATACATGAATATGAGACTCACGTACGTGGCGGCGGAGGGGCCGAGCAATGGATTCTCGTGGTTGGTCTGGAAGGCGAAGCGGCCGAGGAAGGAGGCGCCGATGCAGCCACTGGAGTTGACGGGGCAATCGTTGAAATACATTGTCACCACAAAGATGGCGATGTTGATAATGATAATGGTGGGCACCAGCCATGGGAACCATTTCTTAAAGACTTCGATAGGCGGAGGCGGCGGCCGGCGCGCCTTCTCGCTCCGGTGGGTATGGATTTTGATCGCAGCCTCGGCCGCCGGCGAAGAGGCGATCGGATTCCTTCCCATCGGAGCTATGATTGTGAAAAGGTCAAAGAATGAAAATGTTTGGTGGATGATTTGGATTGGAGCGCATGAGACGGAGAATTTTCTTATGTTGAGGTTATTTTTGCTTGCATGTAAACCAAGAATTTTGTTGAGGCATGCTTCTAAATAATCTCTTCATTTTCTGTTATGATGAATTAATTACTTGTAAGAAATTAAATTAAGTTTTTTGAGCAGATGAAATTAAATTAAGTTACCATGTATAATTCTTCCATTATTTTTTCTTTAACTAAACGTATATAATTCGTGAATTGTCACCATATTAATTACACTGCGTAGACACGTAACTCTAGATCGAGGATTGTTGCACCACCAATCCACCATATGTTATAGAATGAATTAATTAAGATTAATATTGATTACACTGTGCGGGGTTGAAATTTTCTGTTACATTTTTTTGTGTTTAACTTTGTGTTTCATTATCAAATTTATAGTTTTAATAATATTCAATATAAAATAAAAATTAATTATAACATGAATAATAATAATAATCAACATTTATCAACAAAAAAAATAAAATTATAAAACATAATTTTAAAAAGTGGAATTGACCAAAATATATAGCCACTTAAACTTTTAAAAAACTTATTTTAGCCACTAACTTTTAAATATAATTTTTTAGCCAAATTACCAAAATACCATTATATTCATTTTAAAAAGAAAAAAGAAACCCTACTTTATCTCCTCCACTAGCCGCCCATATCACATTTTTGAAATCAGATTTTGAAAATTTTCTCTCTCCTCTACAATCTCATCGTCATCACAAATGATCTGCAACAGTAATGGAATTTGTCAAGAATTCTCCCCATCTCATCGATCTACACAAATTGAAGAGAAAAAATTCAAAATTTCTCCAACAACCGAGCTACCATCTACCTCCGAAAATTCAAGAGAAGAAATAGAAAATCCTTTCCCAACCCGTTAACCACTCTGGAATATTTTCAAAAATTTTGACAAAAGTTCTCCCTATGTGCTTTCAGATCTAATTATTAATATTGTTAGATTGTTTGGTGTTGCTTGATTTTGAAGTTTGATTTGGAAGAAAAATTAAGTAGAAGAATTTTCTATACATAATAGACATACTTTGACATTAGAGGTATTTAAAAATTAAATCATCCATAATATAGTATATTTATGAAAATCTAGAAAACAAATTAAGTATTTCTGCAACTTTAAAAAATCTGGAAAAGTGAAGTTCTTAACTGCGTACTGGAACCCGCGCGCCGAGCCTAGTGCACAGTTACCAGTGCGCGGTTGATGTGCCTGTTGTAGCACCCCGGTCCCAAAAGACCGTGAAAATGAGCGCCACAGGGTTTGGAATTAAGAAGTGGGAAAGAAAGGGGGTAATTTAAGTAACAAAACCTCTACAGAAGACTCAGAACAACCAAACATGCTTTATAATAAATTATACTTATCCATAATACCAAGATCAGAGCTCTTAGCATTTAGCAAAAGAATACCATAAGTGCACAAGTTCAATTCTTAATAGAATACTAAGGAGTAGCATAAGTGCGGAAGCTTAATTAATTCGCAACATAATATTTAACAAAAGGAGATAATGAGAAATAGGTAAATAACAAAAGCCCATCTCTCAGTCTCGTCACCTCCACGCTCCAGCCTACTGACTTGAAAATATTTGAAAAGATTTGGACTGAGTACTAATGCACTCAGTGGTCAAGTTTTGACAATTTGAGTTATGCAAATCATTTTCTAAAAGTAATCTATCTGTGTCCATACAGGTAGTGAAGCTTAGGAGGTTTTAAAGTTGAAAGCAACCTAAGTTCACCAAAATATTTTATCGTGAAGCGCTTAAGAGTATAACCAGTCACTGCACGCAACCCGTACTACATTACCAACGCGTAAAGTTGAGTATGGCCAAAGTATACCCAATGAGTGTAACCAATGAGTGTAACCAAATAGTGTTTCATTTTAGTCTCACCGATAAGGAGTGGGATATGATGAATAATGCATGTATACTGTAGCTACTCACATTGACACAGAGCTGGTTTATGAGACTCCGACAACATACAGCAGTACGTAAATATTCAATACAGATAGTCACATATGCAATTTTAACACATCAGAGCTTAATAACTCGAAAGATAAAATTTTTAAAGATAGTATAGCCCACCTTGATAGCTATTAAAGATGAAGCTTTAGCGATTCTTCTAGAAGTCTCATAAGTCCGATGTTTCGAGTTTTGTCCTACACATAAAGATTAAGACTTAGAAGCTTATTGAGGTTATTAACCTATTCTATAATGTAAATACGGGTATAAGGGTATAAAGATAAGTCTATAGAATAATGTCGTGAAAAGACGACGCTTGGAGATCAAACGGGTAATCCTAGCTTTAAGAAGCTATACTCGAGTACTTGATCGAAAAGCAAAAAATATATATCTCATCATGTAGATTAAAATCACATGATTAAATGAATGACTTAAAAGATAATAATATCCCAATAAAGTAAAGTGTCACTTATTATATACTTAATTTTAAATTAAATTCTAAAGTTAAACAAAATAGAAAAAGAAATAAATTAAATAAATAAATAAAATTGTAGTCAAAAGGATTTGAACTCATGACTTAATTATAAAATAATGAGACTTTAACCACTATACTAAATGATTTTATATGACATAAAACAAACTGCTTTAATTAAATGGTTCCACACATGCTTTGAATTAAAATACATAAATCAAGAATTAAAACTGAATCAAGGGGTTTTGAACCCTGGGCCCTAAATTATAACCCATCATTAATAATATATATAGTCCAGAAAGGTCTTATGATAAAAAGTTTAAAAAGCATAAATAATACAATGAGATTCGAGCAATAGACCTCTCAACTAATAACCTGAACACCAATCATTAAACTATATGCTATTTTCAAAAATTACAAGAAGATATTAATTATATATAGATCCAAATTAATCTTAGATAAAAATGATTAAAACGGCATTAATAGGGTTCAAACCCTTAACCTTTCAGTTAATAAATCCGAAACATATCCATTAGGCTAGATGCTATTTTTGAAATCTATAACATGATTTTAATTAATTATTGTTGAAACAGAAGATATTAATTGCAATAAAAGATATCTTAAAATGCATGCAATGGGGTTTGAACCTTAAACCTCTTTAATATAAACATTAATCCCCAACCATTAAACTAAATCCAATTTTCGAAAATAGTTCTATGATTTTAATTAAATATAGTCATAATTACACCCATTAATTTAAAAAATAAAAAATAAACTGCTCCCAAATAACTTTGAACCTTAGACCTTTGTATATCAAAACTAAAGATTAACCATTTGGCAGGAGGTTTAATTTTAAACTATAAGCTAATCTTTTTACGCCAATCACCGACACAACACACATACATTCATGGCATCCCACACACACAAATTCACACTCCAAATCTAAATTTCCAGCAGCCTTCTTCAACCAAAAACTTGGAACTGTAGGTCTGTTCTGTGCTTATCTGCATAAGCCTTCTATCTGTCTTGTGCTTCTTTCATTCTTGCTCGAATTTGGTCAATCATCTTGACAGTGGTTTGTACGATCTCTAGACCTAAAATTTTTCTTTCTCCAACTTCATCCCAATATAGAGGCGATCTACATTTGCGACCATACAAGGCTTTATATGGTGCCATTTTTATAGTTGATCGGTAGCTGTTGTTATAAGCAAACTCCACCAAGGGTAAAATATCTTCCCAGCTTGTGTTTCTGTCCAACATAATTCCTCAGAGCATGTCCTCCAGAATCCGTATCGTTCTCTCTGATTGGCCATCTGTTTGAGAGTGGAAAGCGGTGTTAAAGTTCAGCTTCGTTCCCATCGCTTCTTGAAGACTCTTCCAAAACCTTGATGTGAAACGGGTATCATGATCTGACGTGATAGAAACTGGAATTCCATGCAAACGAATAATTTTTTTTACATAAGTCTGTGCTAATTTGCTTAACTCCGTTGTTGTTTTGATCAGCACAAAATGTGCTGATTTGGTCAATTGATCCACAATAACCCACACTGTTGAGTTTCCTCTCACTGATCATGGTAAGCCTACCACGAAATCCATCGTTATATGCTCCCATTTCCACTCTGGAATTTCCAACGTCTGCAATAATCCAGAAGGTCGTTGATGTATGGCCTTCACTTGTTGGCATGTTAAACATCTTTTCACAAATGCCGCTATCTCTCTTTTCATATTGTTCCACCAAAAGTATTGTTTCAAGTCTTTGTATAGCTTCGTGCTGCCTGGATGTGCAACGTAGAGAGTATTATGAGCCTCTCTCATAATTTCTTGCTTCAGTGTGTCGTCACTAGGAACGCATAGTCTGTCACAGAACATTAAAGCTCCGTCATTAACTTCCCTAAATTCTTTCGATTATCTCACTTTGACTCTTTGTCTTATCTTTTCCAATAGTTCATCTTTTGGCTGAGCTTCTACAATTCTCGACCGTAGTTCTGGTTTAGCTACCACTGCTGCTATCACACTTGTTGTAGAGCTTGGTGAAAATACCAACTCTAATTTCATCTTTTCTATTTCTCTTGCAAGTTCCTCCTTATTTGTGAACATATATCCTAGCACTCCTTGTTTCTTTCTGCTCAATGCATCAGTTACTACATTTTCTTTCCCTGGATGATAATGTATCGTGCAGTCATAATCTTTCACTAACTCCAACCATCTTCTCTGCCTCATATTAAGCTCTTTTTGATCAAAGATATGATCAGTGTAGATCTCATATTTCACCCCATAAAGATAATGTCTCCAAATCTTGAATGCATGTATGACGGCGGCAAGCTCAAAATCGTGGGTTAGGTAGTTCAGTTTGTGAGGTTGTAATTGTCGTGAGGCATAAGCTACCACTTTCCCATTCTGCATCAGTACGCATCCTAAACCCAGTTTAGATGCGTCAGTGTATATCATAAATCCTTCCATTCCTTGTGGTAAAGTTAAAATCGGTGCAGTAGTTAATCTTATCTTGAGTTTTTGAAAACTCTGTTCACACGCATAAGTCCACTCAAACTTAACCTTCTTCCTCAAAAGTTGTGTCATTGGCCTTGCTATCTTTGAGAAATCTTTAATGAACTTCCATTAATATCCTGTTAAATCGAGAAAACTTCTTATCTCATGAACGTTGGTTGGCGATTTCCAGCTCTTCACCGCCTCGACCTTTGCAGGATCTACCTTGATCCATTCTACTGAAACAATGTGCCCAAGGAACATTGCTTCCTTTAGCCAAAATTCACACTTGCTGAATTTAGCATACAACTTTTCTCTCCATAGTGTTTCCAGTACTAGTCGCAAGTGTTCATCATGTTCTTCTTCGTTCCTCAAGTAGATTAGTATGTCATCAATAAAGACCAACATAAACTTATCTAGATATTCATGGAAAACCCGATTCATTAAATCCATAAAGACTGCGAGTGCATTTGTTAATCCAAATGGCAACATTAGAAATTCAGAGTGGCCATATCTTGTTCGGAATGCAGTCTTAGGTATGTCATCTTCTTTTACTTTAACTTGGTGATACCCAGATCGTAGATCAATTTTGGAAAAGACTTTTGTACCTGATAACTGATCGAAGAGATCATCTATCCTCGAAAGTGGATACTTGTTCTTCACCCTTATCTTGTTCAACTCCCGATAGTCGATGCACATTCTCATAGTACCATCCTTCTTTTTGACGAACAGGATCGGTGCTCCCCAAGGCAATATACTAGGTCTTATAAAACCTAATTCCAACAATTTCTCTAGTTGAACCTTCAACTCTTGCAACTCCTTCGGCGCTAAACAATATGGGGTTTTGGATACCGGTGATGCTCCTGGTTCCAAGTCTATTGTAAATTCTACTTCTCTATTTGGCGGTAAACCTGGAAAATCATTTGAAAATACGTCATCGTATTCTCGCACCACTGGTACATGATCCACTGTTAGATCTTCTTCTTTCTTACTTGTAAGGTTTACCAGAAATGTCTGACAATCTCCTTTCTGTAACAATTTAGCAGCCTTCAACGCTGAGATTATGAGAATTATATTTCCTAATTTTGCTCCATAAAACTTCACCTCTTCCTCACCCAGCTTCTGAAATATCATATCTCTCTCATGGCAGTGTATTGTTATACTCTCCTTTATCAGCCAATCCATCCCAAATATAATGTCAAAGTCCCTCATCTCAAGAGCATAGAGATCAGCTATGAAATTTTTTTCACCTACTACTAAGTCTAAGTTCTTACAAACACAATCAGCTAAGAGTGTTCGTCCTGAGAAAATGCTTACTGCTAAGGCTTCTCTTGCTAATTCTAGCTCTAGATTGAGACGTTTACATGCATATCTAGATATAAAGGAATGTGAAGCTCCAGTATCAAATAAAGCAAGCACAGGTATATCGCTCAAACTAATCATACCTACCAAATTTCCAAGGTTTCCAGCTGCCTCTTGCTGGTTGAGAGCATACGTTTTGGCTTGTTGTGGTGCCTGGGGACCTTAATTCTGATTTTGCTAAGGCCTGGGATTACCTCTATTGTTGTTATTATTCACTCGACCTCCTCCACCTTGTGGTCCCGTATTTCTCATGGCTTGTCTGAATTGTGGCCTCTGCTACTATTGATCTTGTATTCCCAAATTCTGTTGGCATTTATTAGCATAATGGCCATGTTAGCCATCATGCTAATAAATGCCATGTTGGCCACATCGATAGCATTGGACACAAGGCCCAAAGTGATGCATGTTACAACTTGCACACATCTGTGTATTTCCTTGATAGCCTTGAGATTTTGGTACAACATTCCCCTGTCCTGCAGGTCTTGATCCAAAATTCCTTCCTCCTTTATAGTTATGCTGAAAATTCTTTCCTTGATAACCTTGTTGTGGACCATCCCACTTCCGTTTCCCCTTCTGATCCCCAGCTGCTGGTTGAGATGCCGAAGCCTTTGGTGTTCCCTGCATTGCCTCAATGCTAAGTGCCCAACTCAGTATTTGACCATAGTTTGTTTCATCCTTTCTGATCAGTGCAGTGCCTATTTTTAGTTTCAAACCCATGTGAAATTTTTCAATCCTCTTCTCTTCCGTGTCTACTATCCGTGGTGCATATCGAGATAACCTGTTGAACTGCAAATCATATTCTGCCACTGATTTACTTCCCTACTTAAGATTCCAGAACTCATTGGCCTTCTGATGCTGGTAATGTACCGGTATGTATTTTTGGTACAAGATCGTCTTGAAGTCCTTCCAGGTGAACAACTCCCAATCTGCATTGGGTATCATCCTTCGGACCAACTCTCACCAGAAATCAGCATCATCCATGAGCTGATATAGCACAGGCTACCATCTCTTTATCGATGCATTGCAAAAATCCAAAGATCTTTTCCAGAGCTCGAACTTAACGTTTAGCTGTGAGTGGATCACCTTCTCTATTGAAATTCAGGGGATTGTGGCGTCTGAACTCCATTTCAATCCGTGGTTCCTGAACTTGTGGGTTATTTGACGTCTCAGACATAGCCAAGTTCACATTTCTCGGTCTTTCTCTTGGCATTCTGCAACTACTCAAATCTTCAATCGATCAATACTTACGTACAAAATCCATAAAGGTAACACGAATCATAAACATACATCTCGCCATCTAAACAACATGATTTTTTTCAGTCTATGTTCAAACAATTTCACAAGTTCTTACAAGCTCAGTCTAAGTTCAACAACTATAGGCTAAGTTAATCTTACGTTATCAAACTTTCAAGTTCTCATTCTCATTCGAGAATATATACAACAAACACTTTTTGGCTATCACAGTTCACAGTATGCATTCTGCACATTCCCAACATCATAAGTATACACAAGACATAAATAAACAAGTTCATACAATTATGTAATCAACATAGTTTTTAAACAGAAACTAATATGCTCATAGACATATCTCAAAACCAGTATGCTATCAAAATAGCAATAGAGTATGCAATCAGCGCAGTTAATCAAAGTATGCAATCAGCATAAAAATCAATCTTTTGAGGAATTCTCGTCAATATGGTGAATCCTAATCTTTCATTTTCAGATAAATTTAACATTTCAACAAATAATGTAAACTTTTAAAAACTAAAATCTGCATAAAAACATGCGTACCTTTTAGGCTGTTGCGTGAGTTATAAGCTGAGGGCTTATATAATATCACACGAGAATTTAATGAAAAATGAAATAAGTTGACCCAGCAGGTCTACAGAGTTGCAAACTTGCTCTGATACCACTTTGTAGCGCCCCGGTCCCGAAAGACCGTGAAAATGAGCGCCATGGGGATTGGAATTAAGAAGCGGGAAAGAAAGGGGGTAATTTAAGTAACAAAACCTCAACATAAGACTCAAAACAACCAAACATGCTTTATAATAAATTATACTTATCCATAATACCAAGATCAGAGCTCTTAACATTTAGCAAAAGAATACCATAAGTGCGGAAGTTCAATTCTTAATAGAATACTAAGGAGTAGCATAAGTGTGAAAGCTTAATTCGCAACATAATATTTAACAAAAGGAGATAATGGGAAATAGGTAAATAACAAAAGCCCATCTCTCAATATCGTCACCTCCACGCTCCAGCCTACTGACCTGAAAATGTTTGAAAAGATTTGAGTTGAGTACTAATGCACTCAGTGGGCAAGTTTTCACAATTTGAGTTATGCAAATCATTTTCTAAAAGTAATCTATCTGTGTCCATGCAGGTAGTGAAGCTTAGAAGGTTTTAAAGTTGAAAGCAACCTAAGTTCACCAAAACATTTTATCGTGAAGCGCTTAAGAGTATAACCAGTCACTGCGCGCAACCCATACTACATCACCAATGCGTAAAGTTGAGTATGACCAAAGTATACCCAATGAGTGTAACCAATAAGTGTTTCATTTTAGTCTCGCTGATAAGGAGTAGGGCATGATGAATAATGCATGCATACTGTATCTACTCACATTGACACAGCATTGGTTTATGAGACTCCGACAACATACAGTAGCACGTAAATATTTAACACAGATAGTCACATATGCAATTTTAACACATCAGAACTTAATAACTCGAAAGATAAAATTTTCAAAGATAGTATAGCCCACTTTGATAGCCCACACATTCATTGATAAACCATAAAAATAGTTAAAGAAATAAGTAGAGGAGGAAGAGAGCATTTGAAATATATAATTGCATGTTAAAAATTTCGCCGGAAAATTTTTCCGGCGGTGGAAGAGATGCGGTGGCCGGCATTCCGGTGGTGGTTCCGGCAAGGAGAGGGATAGAGAAGAGAGGGGGAAGAGGGCTGACCTATTTTGGATCCCCAACAAATGCACTAAAAATGAAATAAGAGGATATTTATACCACACCCTAAATCTAAATAAATCAAGAATTAATTCATAACTTGGTTAGATGAAGTCCATCTAAGGTGAAATCAAGTTCTATGGTTTCGTATTGACGAACACTATCATCTAATTTATTTGTTTGTCTCGTTCCGATAACTATAGGTCTCAAAAAAATTAAAACGCGAATGGGCTAAAAAGCCCATAAATTGGGCCTCAACATTAAAAGTTTAAACTTAGGTATTTTGGGCCAAATGCAAAATAAATAAAATAGAATAGTGTTTGGGCCCATTATAACTATTATATTTATATTCCTAATTAAATTTAGTTAATAAAAATTTGGGGTGTTACACCTGTGCCGATGTATGCCGATATTTGTTGTTGTGCGCATGCCTAACCCGAGCACAAATTGTTACCCAATGTCTGTCAATGTTTGTTGTTAAGTGTGGAGCCATCATATACATGCCAAATTATCAGTCGATGTTTTACTGATGTCTATCGATGTTTGTTGTTGCGCGCATACCCATCTGCACGCGCGCATGCCTTGTGCGCGCACGCGCGTACCCAAGACCAAATTGTCAGTTGATGTTCTGTCGATGCTCAAAAATTATCAACCGATGTTATACTGATGACTGATGATGTTCTGCAAATGTTTGTTGTTGCATGCGTGCATGACTTATGCGTGTCGAGTCTTGAGCGCAGTTAAAAATAATTCAGCGCGCAGTTAAGAAAAAAATCGCGCGCATGCCTTATATGAGCACCTAGGTTGCAGAATTCTAATACACTATTTTTTATGCAATTAACTACAACTAACACAGATCACTGCAATATAGGTAGTAAATCAGATATCGTATCTACTGGGACTGTAATTTTGATCACACTAAGTACTAAGCTAACAGATTTCTATTATTCAGACTACCTATTTCTTGGGTTGAATTAATCCTAGACAAGAATTTAAATTAAACTAAAACAATCAATTAATAAAGAGATGGAAATGAATTCAACAAACTAAATTACTTAGAAAAATCAAACAAGCAATCAAATGATTAATCCTAGGGAATGCATGCACATTTAACTGTTATGCACTAATTCAATTCTAACAATTCCCAATTTTAATATGATTATTGGTGGAAGATCAGAAATATTGCTACATATCTCCATCGGGTCTCAAGGTAGTCGTGGATTAACAAATTAACTATCGCTCTCGTCTCTAGATTAATTTGTTAACTCCCTAAAGAATCAGATTTAACCTCCTACAGATTCCGCAGAACGTGCATCAAATATGTTCAATTAATCTCACTAGTTAATTATCTCCGTCAGGTCTCAAATTAACTAGCTAGCATACATCAATTATGGCCACTAATCCATGCATGAAATAAAATAGCACTTTGAATAATTGAACACAATAATCAGAAGGGAATTGTACCAAAATTAAAATTAATTCATAACTTCAATATATTTGCAAACCCTAGAATTAATAGGAGTCTAAATGCTCATCGTAAAATTACAATCTAAGAAAAATAAAGTATAAACTACGGAAGACATGATGAAATTAGACTAAAAATGTTAAGCAACTTATGTCGGATGTTGGATCTTCAATCACCGTCTTCCTCTACCGCCCGCTCTTTTCTATGCTCTTCTCTATGCAAAAAGTGTGTGTTTTTTTATCAAAATTAGACCCTTAAATAGTTGGGAGGAGTTTGGGTATGTTTTAGAGTCAAACAAGGAAAGAGGTAAAAATCCGCCAAAATACGCTTCTCGCGCACGGGCCGTGCGCTAAGAAGACTCTAATGCACGGGACGTATGCCATTCCCTAGATGATTTTGCCTTGAAGTTGTGTACGGGCCGTGCGCTAAGGATTCCTTACTGCACGGGCCGTGCGCCAACTTCTGCCACCCGACACTCATCACCATTTTGCTCTGTTCTTGCTTGTTTCTCATCCGATTGACCTAATTCAAGTTGCAGAATGACCCCAACTTGATCCTCTATCTTCCAAAAGTATCCCTTTAATAGCTCAAACTTCTACAGAAAGAGCAAAAACATGAAATTGCACAAGAAAATGCGAAACTATGACTAAACACTAACCTTTTCATTCATTAACCATTAAATATCATCCAAAAACAACAAAATACATACAAAAAAGCCATGTTTATCAAATTCGCTAGGCACTAGTCAGGCGGGCGGGGGGCCTAGTACATAGGCGGTCTACGCAGGGCCTAGGTGGCACTTAGACGTTTCTATTTATTTATTTATCATCATGTCAATCATGAAATTTTTATTTAAAATTCATAAATCATAACATTCAAAATAAAATATTTAAAGTTCAATAGTTCATATCATCCAAAATTCCAAACAAAGCAACTTTCAATTCAAATCATCTAAAATTCCAAACAAACAAACCACCATTCAAAGATCAAAATATCCAAAAGTCGAAACAAAACAACATTACAAGTTCAAAATATCTAAAATTCTAAACAAACACTTGATGTATTGTACTTTAACTCCATCCAACATCATTTGATTTTCATTTAAGTGTAACATCGGAGGAAGATTGAGTGGCGGATGCGATACTTGAACTTTTCATTTCAAATATGCCTTATAAAGGTAGATTACAATAAATAGAAACAACAATAATTAATAATAAATGACAGATTGTGGCTAGAGTAGATAGTAGAGCAGATAGCAGATTACATCATCAATGAAGAGCTTTGAAAGTTTGAAACACAGATAACAGATAATAGACAATATGTAATGTGATTAGATATATAAGATAACAAATAGCAAATTGAAACACAGAGCTGTGAAAGTTTGAAACACAGATAGCAGATAGCAGATAGCAGATAGTTGTTGATGTCTTAACATATTCTAATACAAACAACTATTAGAAGCTGCCTCTGACTTTCTTCTATACAGCATAACATCAGTCACAAGAATCTCATTTTCAAATGAAATTCCTTTTGATACATAAAACACACACACACGCAATCACTAATACTTCAATTCATAAAATGTCATTTCATGGGAATTAAAATAATGTTCACAAAGGCTTCAAACAGAACCACCATTCATAAAATCATCCATAAAAAATGTAAAATTAAACTTGTATATACACATATACAACACTCATCTATATGTTCACCTATTCATCAATGCTTAGAACATCCCAAATAAATTACTCAACCCACAACACAACCAAAGTACCAACCACATTACACAGAGAATTTCAAACACAAAAAAAAAACCTAAAACACATAAATTTTCAAAGATTACAAGTTTAGACAAAAGATTCACTCAAGAAGAAGAAAAGTAGAAAATCTTGAATAGACGAAAGAGATTAGATGATCCCTAGCCCCTAAATGGCTAACCCTTAAAAAACTGAAAGACTAGATGAAATTGGTGCATACCTCATCCTCAACTCCTCTAGACAGCAACGACGGTGGTAGATCGGTGGTAGTTGGTGTCGGACGGGCTGGTAGATAATAGGGATGAAGCAGCAATGGCAATGATATCATGAATTTTCTCTCTCAAGCGTGATTTTTTTTTCTGAATTCCTGTCTTTTGCCTTCGCATGTTTAGCTCTGATTAGGAATCAGGAAATTAAAAAAAACATAAAAATAACTTAAAAAACATAAAAGCCAATCTACACCTACTAGTATCCACCTAATCATCATCTACCATCGACTAATCGTTCATCCGCATAACAACACCGAATATCCCTATTTCGGCAAGGCTAGGGGCCGCATAGTGTCTCGGTAGTCGTCTAGGCCGAATTCTACAACCATGGTGACCACACTTTGTGCCCACACGCACGCACTTGAGGCTAAATTATCAGCTGATATTCTGTCGATGCTTGAAAATTATCAGCCGATGTTATGCCGATGATTGTTGCTCGCACGACTTCTGCGCATCGGGTCTTGAGCGCATTTAAGAATAATTCAGTGCACAGTTAAGAAGAAAATTGCTCGCATGTCTTGTGTCAGCACGCTTTGTGCCCACACGCGCGTACCTGAGGCCAAATTATCAGTTGTTGTTCTGTTGATTCTGATAAGTCCATTTATTTCGTGTTTTTATGGGCATTTTATCCTCTATAAATGTCCTTTTTAGTGTGTTTTGAGTCAAAAAGAACTAGGTTGCGGTCAAAGGGCATTCCAAGAGTCGAGTCTGGTGGAAGGGGCATTTTATGCCCAGTTATTCATGTATATCTCACACATATGTTCATTAGAGGCACAGGGGACTTCTTCAGTATCCATCCCACATTCGGTCGGTGAAGTGGGCATATCAGATACGGATGGAGCTGACAGATGATGTCGTGCCCACAGTACTCGCACAAACTCGATCACAGGTCAGAATGGGCATTCCAGTGAAATTCGGGATTCAGTTGAAGGACAGCTGGTGGAAGGATAGCTACATATCCGCAGGAGAGTTGGAGCTAAGCTGGACTCCTGGAAAGTGCTGCAATAAAAGGATAAGCTCAGACGAGGAGATAAGCTCAATCTAAGGAGATAAGAGCAATCCCTAAAAAATAGAGATTTGTTGAAGATGAAGCTTATCCAGTCAAAGTCAGTGAGGACATACCGTTCTGGGGTTTCAGTAGAAGACCCCCGCCTGTGGGGAAAACTCTACTCGGAAATGTAGTTATTTAAACAAGTTTAGTTTCTGGAAAAACGAGCCTTTAGACAGTCAAAAACATTTCTGCATCTTTAATTTCCGCACGCTGCTTAGGCAGCCAAACAATCCGAAAGGTCTTAAACCTTCAGGACTTAGGTTATGTTCATGTTTTCCAACGTTGGAGTCGAGTTTTTGCTAAATTAATTCAGTAAGTTGTTGTTTATTTTAATGTCTTTAAATTCTGCATTTTTAATTATGTCTAGCCTTCTCGGCTAGATCTTTAATTATGGCGTTTGAATGATGAAATTGGATTAAGCATAAATCTGGACTCGTGAGGCCAAAATGGGCATAGTAATGCATGATTAGTTTCCGTTAATTCTTATGCCTTGTTCCACGTGAGTGTGTGTCTGAAGTGCCCAATGTGGCTGATCACTCGTTAGGTAAAGAGGGCACACCACTATTAATTAAATTGGCGAATCGTGACTGTGTGTCGGTTCATATAGTAATAAGAGAATTAATGGGGTGTTGTGGGCACAAGAGGAATCAGTTGAGCACAACAGATCTGGGTCCATCTAGGGCACACTGCTGCTTGTTTACTTACATCTCTTAGAGGAATCGGGAGGTGGGTAACTGGTTAGGGGTTTAATCGAAGAGGAATCACTTTTAAACCTAAAATGAAAGGATGGATGAGGAGATGCAGAGAGGAATCCGGTCACCATAACTAGATGACCTATCATGTATGGAAATCGGTGTGCCCATGATCGAGTTGTTTTATGTTTAAATCAAATTCTAATTCAAATTCCAGAACCTTTTGTTATTTGATATTTTTTTTAGTTTCTTTCGCAGATTTAAATTCAGTATAGTGACAACACCAAACCCCCTTTGTGATTGGTTACTTGAAGATAGAATCGCAACAGTTCTCTGTGAGATCGACCCGTACTCATTGGCTAGCTACGCTCGCTGTGGGCACAGGAGTTTACAAATATATTTTTGAGCGCGAAACGACCGCGCGTCAAAATTGGCGCCATTGCCGGGGAGCTGGTTTCTAATGATATTATCTTCCACAATTGGTGAGCCTGGAAGTTGATGCCCAGGGGCTCTTCAGAGGAGACTCTATTGTATGATCTGAAGATAGAGAAGACTTCGAGGAAAAACAGGGCAGCAGTGAAGAGGACACGCTAAGCAGCAAATAGACCTCGTGAGCCCACACCACCACCAGAGGATCAGGAAGATCAAGGAGACGAAGGGCACGAGGAAGAAAGACAGTTTGAGAACGGCCACAACATCAACATGGCCGTAAATGAAAATGCCGCGAATGGCAATGCGGATGATAATAGGACTTTAAGGCAGTTGGTTTTCCCGACCAACATGAATTTGCGCCCAATGGGCATTACACTCCCAGCAGTGACTCAAAACTGGGATATTCACGCAAACTTTATCCAGATCTTGCCGAAGTTCCACGGAATGCCTGGAGAGGATCCACAAAGGCATTTGCAAGATTTTGAGATGGTTTGCCAGACTCAACCATCCGACCATGGACGAGAGGAGTATGTGCGTTTGGTCTCGTTTCCTTTCACTCTTCAGGATGGGGCACGGGACTGGCTGTACACATTACCGACTGGCGCTGTGACCACAGGAGACAACTTCAACAGAAGTTTCTGGAGAAATATTTTCCAGCATCCAGAGTGCAAGAAATGAGAAGAAGAATAGGGAGCCTGAAGATGGGAACTAACGAAAGTTTCTATGACTATTGGGGAAGATTCCAGGCGATGCTGGCAAAATGCCCACAGCACCAGATTACTGAACACGATTTAATTCAGTATTTCATCGGAGGATTGAGACCTCATGAGAGGACGATCGTGAATGCCTCATGTGGAGGATCCATTTTGAACAAACAGCCTGTTGAAGCATTCAAAATTCTCACAGAGATGGCTGAAGACAACCGAGACTTCGGTGGAGAGGGCATTCGGGTTGTAAGTGAAACAGAAAGGGCACCGGACCAGGATAGCAGGATTGATAGATTGTGCGACAAGATCGAAAAAATCTTGTCCGATGCAAGCATGGCAAGAAAGCCCAGACCTTGTGGGGTATGCAAAAGCATATCTCATTTCACGGATGAATGCCCTACTCTACAAGATGAAATGGAAGAAGTGAACATTGTAGGTGGTCAGAATGGGCATTCCAGAAGATATGATCCCTATTCCCAGACTTATAATCCTGGCTGGAGAGACCATGAAAATTTTAGATGGAGAAGGCCAGAGGATGGGCATCCTGCACGCCCATTGCCACCACCAGAGGAGAAAAGGAAGCAAAGGCTGGAAGATCTTGTGTTTGCTATGGCTGAGGAGAATGAGAAGTTTAAGCAAGAGACTCGAGCTGGTCTCTCACACATGAGCAAGCAAATCAATCAATTGGCTCAAGCCATGCACAAGATGGAGGAGAAAAATGGGAAGCTGCCTTCCCAGGTCGAGAATCCGAGAGAACAAGTGAATGCAGTAACATTGAGGAGTGGAAAAGAGCTTCAGGAGATGGTCATGCCAAGAGAAGAGAAGGATGATGTGCCCTTGGAGGAAGAAGTGGAAAAAATTCCCAAAGAAGACAAGGCACAAGAGACTGAGCAGACTGATACTGTGCCCATTCCAGAAGTGAAGCAATCTGCCAAGATGCCCACTCCAGAAAGACGGAAACCTCCTTTTCCAGGGATATTGGCACAAAATAGAAAAGAAAAGGAAACCAGGGAAATGCTAAAAGTATTCAGCAAAGTGGAAATCAACATTCCACTAATCGAAGCAATCAAGCAAGTGCCGCGGTATGCCCGATTTCTAAAGGAACTTTGTACCAGAAATGTACGATTCAATGACGATGCAAGGTTCCTAGTTGGGGAGAATGTATCGGCTGTAATACAGAGAAAGCTACCCAAGAAGTGTGATGATCCAGGGATGTTCATGATTCCTTGCATCATAGGGAACAAAAAAGTTGAAAAGGCCATGCTGGATTTGGGGGCATCAATCAATGTAATGCCCCTGTCGGTGTTCAAAGAATTGAGGATTGGACCTCTAAAGGAGACCCGTGTGGTCATTCAGTTAGCTGACCGATCCAATGTTTATCCAGAAGGCCTCATTGAAGATGTATTGGTCAAGGTGGACGAGCTTATTTTCCCAGCAGATTTTTATGTGCTTGACATGGGCACAGCGACTTCAAAATCCTCAGTTGTGTTGCTGGGAAGGCCTTTCATGAAGACAACTCAAACCAAGATTGATGTGGACAAGGGCATACTGACGTGTGAGTTTGATGGGGAGAAAGTGGCGTTTAACATTTTTGAAGCCATGAAGCATCCCCCGAATACAGAAAATTGTAACTTTGTGAACACATTTCATTCCCCGAGCCATTCTACTCTATCCATGATGGGCAACAGAGAACCACTGGAGTGGGCATGGTGGGATGGACTGATTGACCAGGATGCCCTGGACGAGGATGATGACATAAGGGATGGAATTATGATGCTGTATTCATTAGAAGAAATGCCACACGGATGTGTGGACTATGGTGTGCGCATTCGGAGAAATGATGACAAGCTAATGCCTTCTATTGTCAAAGCGCCCATGCTGGAGTTGAAGGCATTCCCAAGGTATTTGAAGTATGCCTACTTGGGAGATAATAAGACACTCTCTGTAATCATAAGTGCGGGGTTGAATCAAGCTGATGAGGACCGCCTTTTGAGATTGTTAAGACTATACAAGGAGGCACTCGGACGGACTTTAGCAGATATAAAGGGCATTAGCCCAGCGGTTTGCATGCACAAAATATTGTTGGAAGATGATAAAAAACCCGTTCGAAAGCTAAATCCGGTAATGAAGGATGTAGTGCTAAAAGAGATAATTAAGCTTCTGGACCAAGGCATTATATACCCAATTTCAGACAGCAAGTGGGTCAGTCCAATCCATGTTGTGCCCAAGAATTTGGGCATTCAAGTTGTGAAAAATGAGAAAGGAGAGCTTGTGCCCACACGATTGCAAACTGGCTGGAGAGTTTGCATCGATTACCAGAAGCTGAACACGGTCACGCGGAAGGATCATTTCCCACTTCCGTTCATTGACCAGATGCTGGAAAGACTCGCAGGAAACAAGTTCTTTTGTTTCTTGGACGGATACTCAGGATACATGCAGATTGCAGTAAGTCAAGAGGACCAGGAGAAAACAACATTCACGTGCCCATTCGGTACATTTGCCTATCGCAGAATGCTCTTTGGCCTCTGCAATGCTCCTGGCACATTTCAGCGATGTATAATGAGCATATTCTCTGATTTGCTCGAGAACTGCATTGAAGTATTCATGGATGACTTCACAGTGTATGGGAGCTGCTTTGATCGATGTTTAGATAATCTGGAAAAGGTGTTGCAGCGTTGTGTGGACAAATGCCTAGTGCTGAACTATGAAAAATGTCATTTCATGGTCAGAGAGGGCATTGTACTGGGACATGTGATTTCTGAGAGGGGCATTGAGGTTGATAAAGCCAAAGTGGACATAATTGAGAAACTGCCATATCCCACTTCAGTAAAACAAGTGAGAGGATTCTTGAGGCACGCTGGATTCTACAGGAGATTCATCAAGATGTTCCATTTGAATTCGATGAAGAGTGTAAGAAGGCATTCAATTTTCTGAAAAAGAAACTGGTCACGGCACTAGTCATTCAACCACCAGATTAGGGAATGCCCTTTGAGATTATGTGTGACGCCAGTGGCTACGCCATGGGCGCTGTACTGGGTCAAAAGAGAGGAAAAGAAAGTCATGTAATTTACTATGCCTCTAAGACTCTGAATGGGGCACAGTGTAATTACACCACTACTGAAAAGGAGCTATTGGCAGTAGTGTTTTCATTTGAGAAGTTTCGATCCTATCTCTTGGGAGCAAAGAGCATTGTCTATACAGATCATGGTGCACTGAGGCACTTGATGGCCAAGAAGGAGATGAAACCAAGACTAATTAGGTGGATCCTACTTCTACAAGAGTTTGATGTCGAGATAAAGGATAAGAGTGGGGCACAGAACTTGGTGGCTGACCATCTGAGCCGGGTGCTGAATGAGAAAGGTGACGAAATGCCCATTGCCGATCATTTTCCTGATGAGCATTTATATTCAGCAAGGGGCACACTAACACCCTGGTATGCAGACATAGTGAACTACCTCGAGTCTGGAGAAATGCCTATTGGGTACTGAAGGTACCAAAAAAATAAACTGAGGTATGAGAGCAGGTTCTATGCATGGGATTACCCTATTCTATGGAGGACATGCGCTGATCAAATCATCAGAAGATGTGTCCCTGATGAGGAGATAGATGAAATTCTAAAGCATTGTCACAGTTATGCTTGTGGAGGGCATTTCGGACCAAACCGAACAGCAAGGAGAATTTTGGATTGTGGGTTCTTTTGGCCCACAATATTCAAGGATGCCCACAACGCCTGCAGAAGGTGTGACCAATGCCAGAGGATAGGGAACATTACAAGAAGAAATGAAATGCCCATGACGCCAATCATGCTAGTGGAGATTTTTGACATTTGGGGAATGGATTTTATGGGACCCTTTCCAAATTCGAGGAGGAACCAATACATTATCCTGGCAGTTGATTATGTGTCCAAATGGGTAGAAGCAAAGGCTACTCCTACCAATGATGCAAGAGTAGTATCCGCATTTCTGAAATCCCATAATTTCAGTCGGTTTGGTGTGCCCAGGTCCATCATCAGTGATCAAGGGACCCATTTTTGCAACCAAGCGCTGGAAAGATTGTTGAAGAAGTATGGGGTTCACCATAGGATCACCACACCTTACCATCCTCAAGGAAATGGCCAAGCTGAAATCTCAAATCGAGAAATTAAAGCCATTCTTGGAAAGGTTGTGGCTCCAAACCGAAAAGATTGGAGTGTTCATCTGGAAGATGCCCTGTGGGCATACCGAACTGCATTCAAGACTCCAATTGGGATGTCCCCATACAGGATGTTATTTAGAAAGTGTTTCCATCTGCCAGTCGAGTTAGAACACAAATCACGATGGGTACTTCAGAAGCTAAATATGGACCATGACACCGCTGGGCATTTCAGGAAATTTCAAATTTAAGAGCTGGAAGAAATGAGAATGGAGGCCTATGATAATTCGGTTCTGTACAAGGAAAAGATGAAAAGGCTCCATGATCAAGTAATTCGGAGAAAGAGATTCATCCCATGACAGAAGGTACTTTTGTACCACTCAAGGTTCAAACTTATGGGAGGAGGACTGAGGACCAAGTGGGTTGGCCCATTTGAAGAATATGCAGAATGCCCAAATGGGGCAATTGAGCTAATAAATCCCGATACTGGAGGGCGTTTCAAGGTGAATGGCCACCGTGTGAAAGCTTACCTGGGGCACTCTGATAAAGATGTCACAGTGATCTGGCTCGCGGAGCCCACTTACGCCTGATTTGAGGTGATGTCGTGCCCATGACAATAACTAGGGCGCTACTGGGAGGCAACCCAGGTGTTTTCTTATCTTAATCCGTTTTTATTTACTTTTAATAAGTTTTCCAGTTAATTAAACTAGTTTAGGGAGCAATTTTACGCTTGTTTTGGATAAGCATGGTGTTTGCAGGTTTAGATAAGGAGATAGAAAGATGAAGATAAAATAAAATCCCTTAGAAATAGGGATTCTGAAGTGAGGCATTCTGGAGAGATAAAATATGTTCCGATTTTTCAGGGGATAAGGCTTATCCATTAACATAGGGCATACTGATCCGAGAGAATCCTAAGGAATTTGAAGAGTCACAAGTCAAATCATGAATAGTGATCCCCTTAATATAAAAGCCTTACCCCACAAAATATCTACTATCACTTTCACTCACCTTTTACAAAATTCAGATACTTCTCTCTCGTTTTTTTCTGAAACCCTAATTCCTGAAAACCTTCCAAAATCCAACAATGGCGAAGATAAGAGGCAAGAAGGTCGCACCAAAAGCTGGGCCAAAGGCACGCCTGGACTTCGAGACCCCTGCTGTCTCTGAAGAGCCCTCTCCAACTAAAGTCGTGAAGAAACCCTCTGCAAAACCCAAGGGGAAGGCTGCGTCTGAAGCAGCCACTTCGAGTAAGCTTCCCAAGGAGACCCCGCCGGAACAGGAACCTACGCTTGAAGTCGAGGTAATGGAAGAAAGCTCCGCTACTCCGACTCAAACGGAGCAGCAAGATGATGAGGCGACTGCAGAGGGCATCCATGAGGAAGAGGCTACTGAAGAGCCTGAGCCAAGACCGAAGAAAGGGGCTGAGAAGAAGAAAGCTAAGAAGCCCGTTAAGGTTCCGACTCCTGTGCCGTCGGTGGAGATCGAAGACTTGGAGGATGAAGAGGAATGATAGAAAGTAGAAGGGAGAGCAGAAGATGAAGGAGATAAAGATAGTGAGTTGGACAAATATCTGACTGAGATTGAAGACATTGAGGCTGAGCCCCAACCGGAAAAGGTACCGCTGTTTGAAGAGGAGGAAGAGGCACCCGCTGACATCAAAAAGCGGGCATTGGAGAAAGCGAAGAGAAAAAGAAAAGTTGGAGAGTCCATTCCAGAGCCAACCGAGCCAGAGGCGTCCCAACAAGGGGATATTGTTTAAATAATGATGCTTTGAGATTCTGCCATAGGGTGTTGGCCTACAATTTTTTCGGCTGTAAGGATAGCTCTAATTCAATCACCAATCAGGAGCTATTTATTTTGTGGTGTATGGTTCATAAAATTAAAATCAATTTTGGTTCTATGGCCATTGCACATTTTCGGAAAATTAAAACACACCCTAGGCATCGTATCTCTTGTGCCCAATTGATCACCCAGATTGCGGTTAGATATAGGCTTCTTGATTTGCATGATACTGAATTGACCCCCCTTCCCCGTGAGTATTTTGATCTTAACTGTTTGAGAAGGATGCAAGATGTGGTTGACGATGAGGATGGAAAGCCTATTTTCTTTATGCCGGGGGCAGACCCCTCGAGCATGCTTTTAGCTATGGCAGGTACATCGAAGAAACCACCAGCAGGGAAGGTACCGCAGATGGAGCACCCAGTCGCAGTGATCATGAGGAGGCTTGAGTTGATAGAGAATGCCCAGTTCCAGACCAATGAAAAACTGACCCGAATCGAAGCAGCCCTGAAGGCCTATTTCAAGCATGTTGGGTTCTCCTACCCAACGCCTGCAACTGACTAGCTTGGTTCTTTCTGTCCTTTTAGATTAGGTTTAGTTTTGTTTTGTTTTTATTGTTCTTCTGTTTTCTTTATTTTTGTCGTTTGAGTCTGTGTTCACACTTTGCAAGTTGCAAAGTGTGTGGGTGGGTAGTTGAGTCAAAGCATGCTATTCTGTAAGTCTGTGTGGGTATTTCAAGTGATGATCCAACTTTAATTGCTTTACAGAAAAATCAACATGCCCAATTAAGATAGGGATGACGAACGAGTTTTAGCATGCCCTGTGAGACTTGAGCCTATATGTTGTATGCTTCAGTTTACAGTTTTCTTTCATTCATGAGTGTGAATAATTCTGTGCTTATGATGTTCTAGAATTTACCTCTGTTCTGTGTTGAACCCTTGGAATTATTGATGCACATGTAGATGAGGTAGGCCATGTTTTGCTAAGCCACTGAAATAAAATAACTCCCACCAATGACATAGCCCTTGCAGCCCCTTTGAGCCTATAAAATGCCCTGGCCGATTTTGTTCAGGGATGGTTTATACTTAACCAGGGCATTATAAAACCTGAAAAGAAAAATGGGGCAGGAGAGCTGTTTCTGGGAAGGCATAAATACGAAGGGCCAGGAAAGAAAGGGGGAAGAATAAAATAAAAAAGAAAAAAAAAGTGATTAGAAAAAAAAAAGAGTCTGAATAAAAATTCCCCGAGTTCTAAGTGTTTAGAATGCCCAAAATAAGAAAGAATCAGTGCCTGAATAGGGCACAGGAGGGTAGTGAATAGAAAGGAGCTGGGGAGGGGTCTGCACAATCAATAAAAACCCCTCCCACTTAAAATTCCCAACTGTAGCCTAAAAAGCCCTATTGATACTAGTGCATCATGGTTTCTGGAGAATGAACAGCAGAACTTTGGCAAACTTATGGGACGAATTTGCATAAAATTACAGCCGAAATGAGAGTATACACTGAATGAAGAGAGTCTGTGAGGAACACCAAGCTAAAACTCATTTTTGACCTATTTTAGGTATGCTGAAACTTTGCATTTTTTTTTTGGATTGTTTCTGATGTGCCCACACTGAGTAACAGTTTGCATGCTTGTGTCTTGAGTCTGTTTCTTTTCCCCTTTCTTTTCTTTTGTTTTTCTGGATGTGTTGCACCCCATACTTGAGGACAATCATGCTTAAAGTGTGTGGGTGTGATAAGTCCATTTATTTTGTGTTTTTATGGGCATTTTATCCTCTATAAATGTCCTTTTTAGTGTGTTTTGAGTCGAAAAGAACCAGGTTGCGGTCAAAGGGCATTCCAAGAGTCGAGTCTGGCGGAAGGGGCATTTTATGCCCAGTTATTCACGTATATCTCACACATATGTTCATTAGAGGCACAGGGGACTTCTTCAGTATCCATCCCACATTCGGTCGGTGAGGTGGGCATATCAGATATGGATAGAGCTAACAGATAATGCCGTGCCCACAGTACTTGCACAGACTCGATCACAGGTCAGAATGGGCATTCCAATGAAATTCGGGATTCAGTTGAAGGACAGCTGGTGGAAGGATAGCTACATATCCGCAGGAGAGTTAGAGCTAAGCTGGACTCCTGGAAAGTACTGCAATAAAAGGATAAGCTCAGACGAGGAGATAAGCTCAATCTAAGGAGATAAGAGCAATCCCTAAAAAATAGGGATTTGTTGAAGATGAAGCTTATCCAGTCAAAGTCAGCGAGGGCATACCATTCCGGGGTTTCAGCAGAAGACCCCCGCTTATGGGGGAAACTCTACTCGGAAATGTAGTTATTTAAACAAGTTTAGTTTCTGGAAAAACAAGCCTTTAGACAGTCAGAAACATTTCTACATTTACATTTCTGCATCTTTAATTTCCGCACGCTGCTTAGGCAGCCAAACAATCCGAAAGGTCTTAAACCTTCGGGACTTAGGTTATGTTCATGTTTTCCGACGTTGGAGTCGAGTTTTTGCTAAATTAATTCAGTAAGTTCTTGTTTATTTTAATGTCTTTAAATTCTGCATTTTTAATTATGTCTAGCCTTCTCGACTAGATCTTTAATTCTGGTGTTTGAATGATGAAATTGGATTAAGCATAAATCTGGACCCGTGAGGCCAAAATGGGCATAGTAATGCATGATTAGTTTCCGTTAATTCTTGTGCCTTGTTCCACGTGAGTGTGTGTCTGAAGTGCCCAATGTGGCTGATCACTCGTTAGGTAAAAAGGGCACACCACTATTAATTGAATTGGAGAATCGTGACTGTGTGTCGGTTCATATAGTAATAAGAGAATAAATGGGGTGTTGTGGGCACAAAAGGAATCAGTTGAACACAACAGATCTGGGTCCGTCTAGGGCACACTGCTGCTTGTTTGCTTACATCTCTTAGAGGAATCGGGAGGTGGGTAACTGGTTAGGGGTTTAATCGAAGAGGAATCACTTTTAAACTTAAAATGAAAGGATGGATGAGGAGACGCAGAGAGGAATCCAGTCACCATAACTAGATGACCTATCATGTATGGAAATCAGTGTGCCCATGATTGAGTTGTTTTATGTTTAAATCAAATTCTAATTCAAATGCCAGAACCTTTTGTTATTTGATATTTTCTTTAGTTTCTTTCGCAGATTTAAATTCAGTATAGTGACAACACCAAACCCCCTTTGTGATTGGTTACTTGAAGATAGAATCGCAACAGCTCTCTATGGGATCGACCCGTACTCATTGGCTAGCTACGCTCGCTGTGGGCACAGGAGTTTACAAATATATTTTTGAGCGCGAAACGACCGCGCGTCAATTCTCAAAAATTATCAGCCGATATTATAACGATGTTTGTTGTTGCTAGGGCTGAGCAAAAACCGACCACAAAAAAAAACCAAACTAAACCAGTCATTTCGGTTCGGTTTGGTCCATCTCATTTCGTAAACGGTTCAGTTTCGATTTTGATTTTAAAAACCGAATGTGCAATCGGTTCGGTTCGGTTCGGTTTTACATCCAAAATACCTGAAACACCCAAATCGAACCGATTATATATAATTAAATTTTAAATACATTTTTAATGAATACAATTATACAATTCTCAACCCTAAGAAATAGATCCCCAATTTTTCAAATCGCTGAATCACAATTCGCAAGAGAAAAACTGAAAAAGCCCTCTCGTCACTAAGCTAAACCTCACCGAGCAGCCGGCCGTCACTCCTCTCATCTGCCAATCATCTTCTCCAACAACAGTCAGCAGCAACTCCGAGCTGAGGAAAATAGCAAGCCAGCAGGATTTTTTGTGCGTCATCTTCCGACAGCAGCAACCCAGCAACAGCTCCGAGCCTCTGATTTTATGAGGTATAGAAATTGAAACTGATTTTGTGCTTGTGGGCTATGGCTGATAGCTATAGAAATTGAAATTGATTTTTTTATAAACGATTTTTGATGAATGGCTAACTAAATAGAACTATTAGTCTTTGAAACTGATTTTGTGCTTTGGTCTTTGAATTATTGGTTTCTCACATCAAACTGTGCTATGACTGAATTGATTGGTTCTTGGTGTATGTTTTATATCTTTTTTGATGTTTCCTGGTTTTTTTTTATAAATATGATTTAAGATTATTAAGTATCTTATGTTGTAGAGATGTACTAATACTTTGCAGTGTATTTTTCTGCACATTTACATGAACAACTTATCTCTGTTGCATTTGTGAATAGAATTGCAGATAATAGCTTCATTATCTCTGTTACATTTGTGAATAAAACTGCAGATAATTGCTTCATTATCTCTGTTGCATTTGTGAATAGAACTGTATTTATTTTATGCACATATACCCTTATTATCTCTGTTGCATTTGTGAATAGAACAGCAGATAATAACTTATAAATAGAGCTTAATATAACTCGGATCATCATAAGATTTCAGCCTCACTTTATGTTACTTTTAATGAATGTTATCAAGAGATAAATACATTGAGTGTTTTGTTGGCTGAGTGGATGAAAAGCATTGATGCTGATGTAATGGCAATGGGCACTAATATGAAGACAAAATTTAATAAATATTGGGGAGATCCAAAGAAGATGAACAAACTCATATATGTGGGTGTGATCTTAGATCCACGATATAAGCTTGAGTTTGTTGAGTATGTACTTGTTGAAGAGTATGGAAAAAAAGATGGCTTGGAGATGTGTCAAGAAGTAAAGGCTGCATTGATTGAGTTCTTTGAGGCTTATAAAGTGGCAACTCAAACTCAAACTAATGTAGCAAATCAGATTCAAGAGGAAGAAGATGTTTCTTTAATTCAATCTTCCAATCTTGATTCAGTGATCACACAGCCACCTGTGGTGAGTATGGGTGCCAAATTTAAGAAGCGCAAGAAGGATAATGGAGCATTTAGTATAAATGAATTACAGCTCTATCTTATAGAAACTGATGTTGTTACTGAACAAAAGACTTTTGACATCTTGGAGTGGTGGAAGGTTAACCAACCTCGATTACCCATTCTCTCATGTCTTGCAAAGGATATATTATTAATGCCAGTTTCTACGGTATCATCGGAGTCTGCCTTCAGTACGGGAAAAAGAGTGCTCGATCTATTTAGGAGTTATTTAACTCCTAAAATAGTGGAAAGTCTTATATGCACCCAATATTGGATGAGAAGATCAAGAGAAATAAAATCAATTGAAGAGGATATAGAGAGTCTTGAAAAATATGAAGAAGGTAATTGTAATTACATATTAATTGTTTCATTGTATTCTTTAATATTTGAATCATTTTTGTTACTTGTTTAACCATTTTTATATTTTTTTAGGTATAACAAGCATTCGTGATAGCACAAACACAAGTCAAGTTTGTTGGTCCAGGGTGAGTCAATATCAATTTAGAGGGGGGGTGAATAAACTGATTAAAACTTTTACTTCAAATGCGGAATGACAGGGCCATTTGACTCGCTTACTGAAACTTATCTATGCACGAACTTATTGAACATTTAAGACAATTAGAGTGCGGCTTGTGTGATATTGTGTGCAGTTCAAAGATATGCAATAATCAAAGTGGTACAGCACACAAGCAATTTATAGAGGTTCGAAGTCTCAAACTTCTACGTCCTCTCTTCCTTCCACAGAAGGGCAACTTCACTATATAACTTGAGTTTCTTTACAAATTATACAATGAAGGATAGTTGGCTGAACCTGGTAACTGCTCGCTACCTCAGCGGGTCGACGGCTCACACTTGAAGTCCCTAACTGCTCGCTAGGAAGGTAGGCGCTAGTATCGTCTTTACAAGGTTTTAGATCTCTTTCGATCTTCAAAAGGTTAGTCTTGAACAGGGGTTATCAACTGATGTGATCCTTCAATTGAGCTGAGTAGTTGATCGTTGTGTAGCTGAAACTGAGAAGACTGCTCTGGCTGGATTGTCAACAGCTGGCTGATTATCTTGACTCTGTGAATTTCTTCTTCTCAGTTGAACTCTCGCAGTTTCTATCAAACGCTTGAACTTGAGCTTGAGTGGGAGGGAGGAAGAAAAGCTCTTGCTTGTATATGTGAAAGTTGTATAGGTGAATGATTCTTCTTAGTTCTGCTCAGAGTTATTTTTAAACTCTAATTCACTCGTCTTTTATAGAGAAGTGATTTTATAACCGTTGATTTCCATTGTCCATTGGTCGGTGGCTCTGTTGGCTCATCAATGGAGAATGATCGCTTGGAGCTTTTGGTTTGAAGTAGCCGTTACTCTGCCAATCCATCTTCATTGGATATTTAATTCCAGGATCTTTGTTGAAGCATTTATTCCAAGATTTTGCGGTTTGAGCAATAAACTCGAGGGTTCTTTGGCTTCAGTTTTCTTGGCAGCTTTGAGTTCCAGTTGACAGTTCTGGATTTGTCAGCTCAGTTTGACTATTGCTCCAGTTGGCAGTTTTGAGCTCATCAGCTGAGTTCAGCCGAGTTTGGCTATTGTTCCAGTTGGCAGTTTTGAGCTTGTCAGCTGAGTTTGGCTATTGCTCCAGTTGGCAGTTTTGAGCTTGTCAGCTCAGTTTGGCTATTGCTCCAGTTGGCAGTTTTGAGCTCATTAGTTGAGTTTGGCTATTGCTCCAGTTGGCAGTTTTGAGCTCATCAGCTGAGTTTGGCTATTGCTCCAGTTGGCAGTTTTGAGCTCATCAGCTGAGTTTGGCTATTGCTCCAGTTTGGTCATAAGTTGGATACTTCCAGTCTTCAGTCTAAACTAATCTCTTATCAGTTCCCTTAGTTGACTATTTTCTCCCTCAGCTTAGCTGACTTAGTTGTCAGTTTGTTTCGACTGATTCAACTTCTTGACTTTTCAGTTCAGTTGACTTCTGACTGAATGATGTATCCTTCAGCTCACAGACCATACTCTTGATTGGTTGACTTTGACTTTGCTTGATTTCTTTTTTTATGATGCCCTGGATTAATCAGCTCCGATCTGCAACTTGAATTTTAGTCAATTTTTTACAAATAATTTTGACATCTCATCAAAACCTAATCTAGGGGTTCCTTGATAGTTTTTCTTAACAATTTCCCCCTTTTTGATGATGTCAAAACTTTGTTGATGATGATGGAAAAAGCTGCAAGTGTAGCAAGTTTGCTTAAGCAGTTTCAGAGCAAATTCAGAGCAAGTTTGAGAGAAAATTTGATTTATGATTTTCATTCAAGTATCAGAGCATTTGTCATTAGCATTTGTCATTCATGCTATTATTCAGGTATTAAGGCATTTAAGATATGCATGAAATTCAAGTATTAGAGCAATTAGACTTCAAGTTTCAGAGCATTCTCTCATTCTTTCATTTTGGGCATGCTTTCATTCCAGTATTAGAGCATTTTTCATTCAAGTATCAGAGCATTTAACTATTTTCCATTCAAGTATCAGAGCATTATCAGAGCATTTAACTTAATCATACTTGAAGTATCAGAGCATGAGCATTATAAGCATGGTCGAAATGTATATTATATATTCACTTTAAAGCATATTATATTTTCAAGAGTAGTTAACACTACTAATCTACTCCCTGAAAATTGCTTCTTTGCTCATTTTCTTTCTGCTCGATTCTCCTTTTTCTTGAGCTCCTTGCATCCCCCATGCTTCCCCCTGAAGCTGATCTTCCCCCTCATGATGAATTTCTCTTTGAATTTGATCCCAAAGAGTTAAGCATCCATCATCTATCTGCTCTTCTTCCCCCTTTTTGGCATCATCCAAAAGGTGGAATGGGTCACATGATGGTAGTGACAAGTTTGGCAAGAAGGTGAACGCAGTTGCCATATTGTCATTATGAATTGAGAAAACTGAAGAAATTTGCATGGGTGAGGAGAGTCATGCATAGGCTTCTTCAGTTGTCATGAACTGACCTTGAGCAGAGGAGAGAGAGACTGCTTGCTCTCTGAAGTTCATCGAGGCCAAGTTGTTGAAGATCTCATCGGTTGAAGGGATGGGTGGATCATCAATGAAGGGTGTGCATGAGGAGTTGGCCGGTTCATTGTTAGGGAGAGGAGCATCGGCTGGTATGCTCAGCTGGATTCGCTTGACCATCGAATCCATTATCTCTGAAAGCGTTGGTGGTGAGGAGAGTGGATGATTCATCCAGTTTCTACTCCATGTTCCTTCGTTGATCCAGAAGGTGGAGCCACGGGTGCGGATGAGATGGAACATTGTTGACTCATCCAGTTGAAATCGCCATATGTGGTACTGCAAGTACCGCCGCAGTTGGTCGAACAGAGAGGAGTTTGTGTCTTCAACGAGACCAAAACAGCTTCTCAGTTGATGATCGAGAACTGCTTCAAACTCAACCTCAATGGAGTCACATTGGACTAATGGTAGAGGTTGGGAGCTGGCTGATATTGTAGGCCGATCACTCAGCCTTGAAAGATGTTCACTCTCAGTCATCAGCTCTCTTTCGTCAGAGGAGCTGACGGTGGCCTCCAAAGGTGCCTTTCCACGATCTGAGTTGGAAGGCCCTTGTCGACGTGAATACTTCGGGATCAGATGGCAGTAGATAGTGGGGAGCATATCCCTTCTTTTGAGTTGTACGTCAGTAGGGATGACCTCATCAAACTGGCTTTGAATTATATGGCTTATGCGACTCATAAACCCGACCTTTTCACGAAATGAGCCAGTTGATGGGTCATATACCACTTATTCTATATTAGCTCACAGTTGAGCAAGGATGAAGGAGGCCTAGTCGGCTTTGCAGCCATAATATAGAGCGGCTGTGAGATGGGCTTTGATGTTCGAGAATTGGACTGTCTTAAAGTTGCCCTGTAGAATATGATCGGTGATGTCTAAGAGTTGGAGGATATTATTGGGCATACTCTCCTTCAGCCTGTGGGAACAGTCATGGTGATAGACGTGAGGGAGCTTCCAAGCATCCCATAGTGTGTATTTGCAGGGCAATTTCAGAGTCATGACGTCTGGACCATCACCTGGAAGGTGAAGGGTAGACATCATCGTCCCTTTCGTCACTGTGATCGTCTGGTTCCGGACGAAGGAAATGATGTTGTCACCAGAGATTGTTGCATTGTAGTAGAATTCCGCAACATGGGAAGGTAAATGCTTGAGCGGTACGATCGTCAAAAATGGCAGTAGGCCAGTTGCCTCCAATGGCCAATAGATGCTCTGAAATGTGTCTGCGCCGAGACGTGCGTTAAGATATTCTAGACTTAGAGCCTTATCTTTCTTCAGCTTCTTAATAAGTAGATTTTCATCGACCGTCTGAAATGGGGCCTTTATATCTGCAAATAGATGATGTTTTAGTTTAAAGAGCAAGTGTTTTTTAGGAGAGAGAAGACTTAGCAGATGATCAAAGCAAGAGAGATAAAGGATTTGCAGATGATCGGAGCCTTCATCTCTGTGCACATATTTATTTAGCTTTGCATGCAGAAATCGAGGGCACTCGATTACTTTTCTTAGCTGATCAGCCATCCGATTTGATGGAGGATTAGCTGAATTAATGATGCTTACATCTCGACCATTTGATGAAGAAGTAACTTTATGATCTTGTGGCTGAGAAGTAGCTACTCTGAAAATGCGGTAGTTGCCATAAATAGTAAAATATTTTCTGCAGATCTTGCTATTTATATCTTAGTAAAAAATATTTTCTTTTTCAATTTTGAAGAGTTGATTTAATATCAATGCAGAGATATTAATTGCAGCATTGAGAGATAGAACTCTATTTTCAAATTGTAACCGTTGAGTATAATATAAGAAATTTCATAAACGCAACGGTAAGAATGTAATTATGATAAGCTTTAAAGAATTAAAAAAAACTTATCCGTATTCAGTTAGGATACAGTCCAACTGATTAACTGCTTCGGTGGTTGATTGATCAGTTGAGTCTCGCTTCCCAGTTGTCGCTGAAGAACTGGCTGAGGTTGAAGCTGTGATTGAACTGAATTGATCAGTTGTCTTGATCAGTTGTTTGGCTCTTCAGTAGATAGTTTCCACTTTTTGAAGGGCCTAGCTGGACTAGCTGCACTGCTTCCTTGGGATGCAGTTGTGATCTTTGGCAGTTCAAGCCTTGCAGTCCTCCGGGCTTTGTGAAGCTGAAGCTGGATGGCAACTGACGAGTTTTTCATCCTTTGACTAAGGGATTGTGAAGTTCCCTTTGGCGATGATCGAAACTGATCATTCTTCATAGGCAATTGCAAGCCTTTTGAGCTGGATATGAGCAGTGAAGTGACATAGCTCTTGGATAGGAGGCTTGGTGATGTGACAGTGTCTTCATCATCACTGTCACTCTCGTCAGCACGTCTTGGATTCTTCTGGGTAGCCACAGCTTTAGTATGTGATAGATGTGGTTCTATCTTTTCGACGACAGGCGGAGTTTGTCGTGAGGGCTCAGCTGACTGACTTGATAGATTATCAAAGTTCAGTTTTCGACAAAGCGACCTAGTTGGGCAGTTGACTGGTTGATTTGCAGTTCCAACTGCTTGAGGCACGATGTTGGTCTTAACTTCTGCTAATAAGGCGGTTGCTGAAATCTTGTTGACAAGCCGGTGATTCATGATGTGCTGGACTTGCACAATGGTTGGAGGAAATGGATTTGATGAACCTATCCATTTGATGCTCCAAGTTTCTTCTCGTTGCCAATAGCTCATGCCATGAAAGGCAGTTAGCAGAAAATGAGACTGGATGGACATAGAATGTCTCCAGTTATACCAATAGAAGTACCAGTGGAGTTGTTTGAACAACCCTTGGTCACGTTGTGCAACAAAGACAAAGTGATTGAGAAGGAGATTGGTCACTTCCTTTTGTGCACCTTTGACTGCATATTCACCACTATAAAAAGTGCGAATATTCTCTTTAGTCAGCTGGAGAGGAGGGCATGTACTTCTGAAGTAGTCCGCCCCATAGTTTGGATGAGGGATTCCAATGAATGGAATAAGCTCATCTGGATCAGAGCAAACCTGGAAATCAACTAGTGATCCGTTCTTTGATTTTGGAGACAGAACGGCATTGGCAGTTGAGTTTCTCGATGAGTGGTTGCCTGTCTTGGCTTTGGCTTTTCTCTTTTTCTTTAGTGACTGAAGATGAGCAGTTCCTTTCTTGGGAATCCAGTCAGAGATAAGAACTGGTAGTGACTCATCATTTGGAAGCTTCAGCAGATCTTCAAGCATTTTACTCATTCTTAGAACAAGTCCAACCTTGGACTCAAATTTACCAGAGTTCTTTGAGTCAGAGGCCTTGATGACTTGATTCTTGAATTGTTGAAAGATAAATTATGCCCAGTTCGTTTGTCGCCCTTCAGCAAGGTGAATCATAACCTTGTATCTCTCTTGGGTGAGTTGACTCAGGCTTCCAATGGCCCCGAACATCATCTTGTTCGTTATGTCAAGTAGAACTCCATACTCGGGCTTCAGGTCAGTTTTAGCAGTTGTAAAACTGAATTGCTTGTCGCAAGTTGAAGTTTTCCACTTTCTCCAGTACAATTCTGCAGATTCTTTTAGATCTTGAACAGATGAACCTTCATGTGGGAGTTGGAACACTTCTGCAATTGTTCTTTCAGTGATTTGAAGTGGTCATCCTTGAATCACTGATGACACCGTCTTTCCATCTCCAGATAATTTTGCTTGAAGCAAAAATTCACTCACCAACTTTTGTCTAAAGAACTTTGGTGGTGTTTCCAGGTAGTAAAGAATTTCTGTCTTATGAAGTTTTGACGGAAGGATTGAATTGTTTGATTCATTTAGAATCAATTGAAATTTCTTCCTATCAAGAAATTTATCTCTCATAAGCTGTTCCTTGAAGGAATTTGAGGATCTGGATAATTCGGCCATCTTTGGGGTTGGCTGAGATTTTGGGAATTTAAGATCTTTGGAGAGAAAGTTTTAGTGATTGTAGAAGGAGAGGGCTTTTTGAGAGGTTTGAAAGAGAGGGGCTATTTATGAGTGTTTGGACAGGCTTATAGATCTGTTGGTTGGAATGGTACTAACCTCTGATCTCTTTTGGTCGTTGGCAATTAATGACTTTCACACGTGTCATTGTTTTGCAACAGTCAAAATTTCAAAATAAATGTGAGGCTTAACATTTATTTGAAAAAAACTTTTATAAATATATCAAAAGATATAATTACAAACTGATTAACAAGAAGTACACTTAGGGCTTTTCTAATCAGGTTTAACTTGATCAGCCACTTAGTCCTTCTTGTGATCAGTTTTCCTTCTCTTAGCCAGCGGTTCAATGAGATCGTCTTCTCCATCCTCGTCACTGCTTTCTGACTCTGGTTCAGCTGACTGGAGCCTTGGATGGGCTTGCAGCTGCTTGATCTGCTTAGTGTGTAGTTTAACATGTTGCTGCAGGGTTTGGATCAGCTCTTCATAATACGGAGGAAGCTGGACTATTGAACTGCTTGGCTGAGCGATGAACTGTACTGCTCTAGTGTCCACTTCCTCTCCTACTTCAGTTCCAACAAGTTCCTCGCAAAGAACTGTGTGGGATATTTCTTCTGCTTCCACACTTGTTTGGTAGACAAGTTGTTCATTTCTTTGACTTGTCTGATCAGCTGACTTGTCAGTAAGAGCTGGCTCTGGATCAGCTGGAGGAATAGATGATGTGATTTCTCTCTTAGCAGTTGGATCTTGTGAGGTAGCTGTCTGGGTTTCAGCTGTCTTTTCAAATTGATGAGTCTTCTCAGCTGATTCTTCAGACTCTTCAGGAATTATGTTAATTTCAACTTCAACTTCATGAAGAGGTTTCTCAGGGTGAAGTTCTCTCATCACCTCATCAATAATATCATCCTCTGAGTTGTATATTTGATCGCTCACGGCAGTTGATGGCTGTCCAGCTTGATGGCTTTGTGATTTCTTCATTAATTGATTGAATAGCCATTTGTGTTGAACATGGGGGTGTGACCATTTTTCTCATTCTATTTCTGTAGTGATGACTGGCAATGTTAAGCTTTGAATCTTGCACAGTTCATCAAACACGTCCTTCATCGATCCTTCAGCTGGTTTTGAGCACTCTTTCCTCAGTCGTAGCTGCCTCATAAGGTGTTTGCCTTTAGTGATACTTGCGTTCTCACTGTCTGTCCACCATAGGCTCAATTCTTCCTCTCGCCTCCAGAAGCTCATTCCATGGAATGCGAGCAATGAGAGAAAAGGTTCTGACTGATATATATGTCTCCATAAAAACCAGTATATGTACCTGGTCAAGATGTGATAGAGCTCCTCATGGCCAGTTAGTTCCTGAGCAAAGTGTTGAGCCATGTGCTTTTGTGTGGTTTCATCAGCCCATTTCTTCACAGACTCTCCTTGTGAGTAAACTCTTATATTTCCTTCAACTTGGGCCATTGGTGGGCACGTCATTTAGAAGTAATCAGCTCCAGCCCCTTTGTGAGGAATCCCTCTTGCAGGGATGATATCTTCTGGATTTTCACACAGAGCTATATCTTCAACAGTTAAATTTGTTGGGATTGTTGGATCTTGTATAGGGCTTGATTCCTTTCTCCTTCTTGATTGAGAAAGCAAGATTCTTCTCCTTTTTAGTTGACCAGCTTGTTTCTTCTTTGGAGTGGATCTGACAGCTGCTTGCTTAGCTGATTGTCTGATGATATCAGTTCTGGTGGTAACTGAGCTTTGTTGCCTGAATTTCTGAGCTATAGGTATGTCATCATCAGAGTCATTAGTAACTGGCTTCTTTCCCTTGTCTTCAGTTGTAGGATTCTTTCTCCTTTGCTGGTCAGTTTGTTCAGGATCAATCTCCACAATTTTGAGAGGTTTCTAAATGAAGTCATTGCTGACTATAGATTTAAACTCTGTTTCTTCAGCCATCTGAGGAAACTGCTTCTCCAAAATAATGCTGACCCGACTGATATATCTAATTCATTGAGGAAATTTCTCACCATCCCAGCTTTTCTCAATGATATCAACATATCTTTTCAGTTGTTCAAAGAAATATTGTGCCCAGTTGATCTCCATTCGGTTGTAGATGGCGGCGCAGATTTTGTACTTTGTTGCTGACATTTCAGACTGACTGTCAATTGTTCCTACCATTATCTTTGAGGCGATGGCAGCGAGCACTTGAAATTCATCTTACAGTTTTGAGATGAGATGATTGCTCTTATATGGTTGAGTTTCGTCTTTCTTTTTTCAGAAATCATAAGCTTCCTGGAAATTGACTTGAACGTCTTCCAGTTTGAGTCCATTATTGGGTAGATCGAACATGTTACTCAGAGACTTAGCTGTCATGATAATGACTTGTCCTCTTACTTCCGATCTCATTTCCTTGGGATTTGAAGATCCATTTGAATTTAGGTAAAATTCAGCAACTGGTTCTGTGTAAATCCGTTCTGGAAATACCTCCAGGAACTTCTTCAGCTTGGCCTGAGAAAACTTCTTGATGATCATTCTGCTGAGAGGAGAAGCTTTACAAGCTTGAAGGAATCCGGCTGGATTGAAAAACTTATCTCTGTCGAGTTTTTCACAGAATACTGTAGAATCTTCTCCGGACTGACGGAAATTGAATCTTCTGCGAGTTGGGTTTTGAGCCATAATTTTTTTAGGAGAGAGTAATTTGAGAGACTGAGAACTTGATCTTTCAGGGCTGAAGAATTTTTGTTTTTGATGAGATAAAGATAGAAAAAGATAGATCTTCAGTAAAAATCGGAAAGCTTATCTCGAATATTCAGCTGCCTTATTTATATAGAGAAATTGGGCTCATCCAACGGTTGTGTCGCTTCATATGCCTAATTTCAACGGTCGGATTTAAATCAATCGACTCGTCGATTGACCTTTCGATTCTGTCTGTTAGGGATAAATGAGGAGAGAGAAAGTTCAACGGTAATATTTGAGTGACACGTGTTTTTACCGTTTCTAATGTTGAAGTTTGAACTTATCTTTTCTCTCTAGCAGCTTCTCCTTGGCTTGAAAACTAATTACGTCATCAGTTGGCTTTGACTATAACTGGTGATCTTTCTGTTGATCAGCTTCAACTAAGATGTCTTTTCATCAGTTCTGAGCTGGTCTTGACTGTTTAGACCTTTATTCAGCTACTTCCCAGTTCAGCTGTTCTCCTTCAGCTGGTCTTTGAACTAACATTCCCTTTTGATTTGACTTCAGTTCCTAATACTCCTTCATCAGTTTGATCAATTTTGCAGCTTGTATGTTCTGCATAACTGACTGGATCATCAGTTTGAACAACTGAACTGATGATTTAGTTGAACTGATGGAGTAGACTGATCATCTCCAGTTTACTTTTCTCTCAGCAGCTTCTTGTCTTTACTTCAAACTGATGGCTTATGTGGCAACCTGATCAGTTTCTCGTCTTTTTGATTCAGTTTCTCTCTTCAGCTGGAGTGGTCCCTTGGCCTTTTTTTTCCAGTTTATCATCTTCATCCTGTGATGCTAGCTCCAGCAGTCCCAACTGTATGCATAGCTCCATAAACCTTGCTTCAGGCAATGGTTTGGTGAAGATGTCAGCTATCTGCTTCTCAGTGTTGACATATTTGATGCATATGTCTTTCTTCTCGATGTGATCTCTGATGAAGTGATGTCTTATATCAATGTGCTTGGTTCTTGAATGTAGAACTGGATTTTGAGATATTGCAATTGCATTGTTGTTGTCACAGAAGATAGAAACTTCTTCAGTTTCAACTTTGTAGTCCTTCAACTGTTGCTTCATCCAGAGTATCTGAGCACAGCAACTTCCAGCAGCTACATATTCTGCTTCAGTTGTTGACGTGGCAACTGAGTGCTGCTTCTTGCTAAACTAGGATATCAGTTTGCTTCCAAAAAACTGACATGTTCCACTGGTACTCTTTCTGTCGATTTTGCATCCACCAAAGTCTGAGTTTGAATAACCAATTAGACTCAAACTGTCATCTCTGGGATACCATAGTCCAAGATTTATGGTTTCTTTGAGATATTTGATAATCCTCTTAGCTGCTTCGAGGTGGCTCTTCTTTGGATTAGCTTGAAATCGTGCGCATAGACCAACTAAATAAGAGATGTCTGGCCGGCTGGCTGTTAAGTGAAGTAGTGACCTAATGATTCCTCTGTAATATGTTTGGCTAACTGATTCTCCTTCTTCATCAAGAGTTAGCTAAACTGATGTGTTCATAGGAATCTTGAGAGTTTTTCCTTTACTTACTCCAAATTTCTTGACTAGCTCCTTGGTATACTTTGTTTGGCTGATATGAATTCCACCTTTCAGCTGCTTCATTTGGAGTCCTAGGAAGAATGTCATTTCTCCCATCATGCTCATCTCAAATTCGCTTTGCATCAGTTGAGCGAATCGTGTGCATAGATCTTTACTTTTTGATCTAAAAATTATGTCATCCATATAAATTTGAACCATTAAGATCTCAGTTGATCATTCTATTCGGAATAGAGTTCGATCAATGACTCCCTTTTGAAACCCATTTTTCAGCAAAAATGTTGTTAGAGTTTCATACCACGCTCTAGGATCTTGCTTCAGTCCGTATAGGGCCTTCTTTAGTTTGAAGACTTGATCACCAATTTCAAAGTCTGGCGGTTGCTCGACATACACGTCTTCCTTGAGCATTCCTTGAAAAAAAAACACTTTTGACATCCATTTGGTAGACTGTGAAGTTGAAGTGCGCTGCATAGGCTAGGAACAGTCTGATGGCTTCCAATCTTGCAACTGGCGCAAATGTCTCATCAAAGTCAATCCCTTCACTTTGTGAGTATCCTTTGGCTACCAGTCTAGCCTTGTTCCTTGTGATCACTCCTTGTTCATCCAGTTTGTTGCGAAAGACCCATTTTGTACCAATGACCTTTTGGGTTTTTGGCCTATCAACAAGAAACCATACGTCATTTCTTGTGAACTAGTTCAGTTCTTCTTGCATAGCCATGATCCAGTCCGAGTCTTCTAAGGCTTCTTTGACGTTTGTTGGTTCAGTTTGAGATATGAAGCATGTGAATAGTGCATGCTCAGTTGAACTTCTGGTTTGGACTCGACTTCTTGGATCACCAACTATCTTGTCAGTTGGATGGCTTCGGAGCCATTTGGGTAAGATAGCTTCAGCTGGGTCCTCAACTGGCTCTTCTGTGATGACGTCATTAGTCGCCCTCTCATCAGCTGGTTCAGCATTTTCATCAGTTCTTCCCTATGTTTCAGTTGTGGGGTTTGTGGTCTCAGCACGATTTGTGTCTTCATTGACCATGTTGTTCTCAACTGGTTTAGTACCAATTTCATTGCCTTCTTCTAGTAAAACTTCAAACTGCTCTGGAACAATGTGATCCACATAGTCCTGCGAGTTCTCAGTTTCACTAGGTAGTACTTGAACTGATGTGTATATTCTTTCTTTGTTCTTGTACTCATTAGCAAATTCATCAAATACCACATGACATGTTATTTCCACAATAAGAGTTCATTTATTGAACACTCTGTAAGCTTGTGCATGAGGTGAGTTATACCCAAGAAATATACCATCATCAGCTTTAGCACTAAAAGCTTTCAATTGAGTCTTGCCATTGTTGTGAATATAACATTTATAGCCATATATTTTAAAATATGAGATAGAAGGCTTACGATCCTTGTACAGTGCATAAGGTGTTTTATCATGGGCTGCTACAATGGCACTTCAATTTTGAATGTGGCAAGCTGTGTTGACCGCTTCAGCCCAGTACCCTTCAGCTATATTGGCATCAGCTATCATTGCTCGAGCTGCATCTTTGAGTGTCTGGTTACGTCGTTCAGCTACACCATTTTGTTGTGGAGTTCTTGCAGCTGAGTGTTCATGAATGATTCCAAGCTGGTTGAGAAAGTTGATCATGTGTTGATTCATAAATTCAATTCCATTGTCGGAATGAATCCTTTGAACTGATCTTTCCTTCTCAGTTTGTAGCCTTCTGATCAGCGTCGTTAGCTTGTCATAAGTTTCATCTTTACTTCTTAAGAATTCCACCCATGTATATCTTGAGTAATCATCAACTACTATAAGAGTGAATCTTTTACCCTTTGGAGTTTGTGGTCTAACTGGACCAAACAAATCCATATGTAGCAGTTGGAGACAATCAGTTGTTCCTGGTGGGTGACTCTTATTCTTGAATGATGATTTCACCTGCTTCCCTTTTTGGCATGGCCCACATACGCATGTTTTCTTGTATATTTCCTTAGGAAGCCCCTCAACTAACTCCTTTTTGGCTAGGTAGTTCATTGTTTTGAAGTTGAGGTGGTTCAGTCGTCGATGCCATAGCCAGCTTGCTTCAGTTGATCCTTTTGAAAGAAAGCAAGCTTCTGAGTAGCCGGTTGACCAGTCAACAATGTACATGTTGCCTCTTCTTATGCCAGTGAGAAGAATTACTCCAGTTGACTTGTCTCTTATGCTGCAGGAGTCTTTGGTGAAGTCAACTGAGTATCCATTGTCACACAACTGGCTGATGCTAAGTAGATTGTGCTTCAGTCCATCCACGTGGGAGACTCCATTTACCACTACTTTTCCCTTGACTACGAACCCTTCTCCAATGGTTCGGCTTTTGGAGTTGTCTCCAAATGTGACGAGTGGACCCTTGACTTTTTCATAACCGTCGAGATCTTCTCTGTCTCCGGTCATGTGCTTGGAGCACCCGCTATCTAGATACCAAATGTCTTTGGTTTTCTTCATAGATAGGATGCTCTTGTCCTACAAGGAAAGGATTAGCATTTAGGGACCCGTTTCATATCGGGTCCTTTTTTATACATTAAGCCTTTTGGAATCCAAACTTGCCAAACTTTTGGCTTCTTATCATTCAGAGATCTAACTGACTTGGATTGTCTGATCTGTTTATATTTCTTCTCAACTCTTCTATTCTGATTTGAATCAGTTGAGTGATACCTGCGTTGAGAGTTAGTTGGATAAAACAATTCAACTAAAACACTTTGGTCTTGAGACCTTTGAGTTCTGGATCAGACCAGTGTTTTGTATATTTCCAGTTTATTGGAATGGACCTTTTTGGCTCATTTCTGGAATCTAGGTACTCATTATAATGATGGTAGGGTTCAAACGGGTTTCTTTGATCTCTCCTATAGGTGTTCTGATTGAACTTCTTGGTAGTATAGGCTTGAGATCCAAACTGATTTTTCTTTCTAAAGAGGACTGATCTATTAGTTTGTCTTGGGGGCATTTGTTGTTGATATGATGGTCTTTATTGAACTGGAGGCTTTGAACGAGTAGATTGGCTTGAGTGAACTGATGGTCTTGGCTGGAAATTGGGCTTCAGTTGGCCTGGTGTTTTTGTTTGGTAAAACTGACCAAATTGTCTAGGCTGAGTTTGAGGATTTTTCAATATTCATTTTCCTTTGCTTGACTCAGCTAGCTGATCATGAGATCTAGTGAACCCTTTTAGGATTCCCTTATCACTGGGTTGGGCAACTGCTTTTCCCTTTTCTAAAGCAGTGAACTTTCTATATCCTAGCCCTGAGCTGCCAGTTCCAGTTTTTTGATGGCTTAATATTTCATCTAGAGTTTGAGATCCCTTTTTGAACTTCAGATTTACCTTTTCCTTTTCAAGGATCTCTTGCTTGAGTTTTTGGTTTTCAGCCTCTAGATCAGCATTTCTCAGTTTCAACTTCTCAAATTCTATAAGCTGAGATTCAAGATAATTTAATCTTTCATGATCAATGCTCAGTTTCCTAACCTTGTTTCTCAGTTCATCATTTTCATCTTTCAGTTCAACATGCAAACAGGAAATTGAAGCTAATTGGTCTTCTAGCATCATAAGTTTCATATCAAGTTCATTACTAGAGACAGTTGCTTCATTAATATGATAAAAAGAGGTTTGAGAATCAGCTGTACTAACCTCTTCATCATTGTCAGCCATAAGGCAGAATAGCGCTTCATCGTCTGAGTTGTAGCCGTCAGAATCAATTCCAAAATGATAGTCTGAATCATCTAGCACAGCATTCTCAAGGTTTGCAACCATTGCTTTTCTTTTGAAGAAGCTTCTCCTCACATTGGCTTTCTTGTCTTCAGGGAGTTCTGGACATTTAAATCTATAATGTCCTTGTTTGTGGCAGTGAAAGTATTCTCCAAGATTTCGGTTGCCTCCCCTGAATGGTTCAGTTGATCGTTCAGCTGGTTGATGAGTTCTCTCATCTTTTGGGATTTCATTAGTTTGAGGTGGAACTGATTGTTTATCCCGAACTCTCTTCAACTTTTCTAGCAACCTGATAACTTTTGGATTTGATCATTGATGTCATCAGTTAGATTCTCCTTCTTTTTAGTTGCCTCTCTTTTTCGTTCAGTTGAAGACCCGCCTTGATGTTCTTTGGCTGGTGAGCTCCTGGGTCAGAAGTTGTTCCTTCCTCGAGTGTCTCTAAACCGGTTCCTTTCACCGTAGAAGGCTGCATCTTGAGTTGATGGTGTTGATGTTTCCTTCTTTCGGTTTAGACTATACTCATGAGCTTTGAGAGAACCAAATAGTTCCCTTGGAGTGATGCTATTTAGATTACTTGATTCCTTTGTAGCTATCACTTTCATATCCCATTCTTCAATAAGATTATCCAATATCTTGGAATTCATCTCAGAATTGGGATAAATCCTCCCGAGGTTGTTCATCTCACTGATAATGCCTAGAAATCTAGTTTCAAGGCTTGAGATGGATTCTTCTGCTTGCATTTTGAAAGATTCATACATGTCAACTACTAGTTGGAGTTTGCTCCCTTTTATAGCTTTGGACTCTCTGCAAAGATCTGCGAGTGGGTCTCATATCTCCTTGGCAGTTGTGCAGTTCTTTGTATCCTTCATACGATCTTCATCTAGAGTTTAAAATAATGCGGCTTGAGCAACGAACTCTAGATTTTTTTAACTTCTTCTCTTCACTGGTGAGAAGATTAGTTGGCTTCGGGATCCTTGCTGGTTGATTGATATCAACTATGTGAGCGCCATTATCCATCATGATGATGATTGGACCGTCTTCGATGACTTCCCACATATTCTCATGAATTAAGCAGAGATGCGCCTTCATTCTCCTGCTCCAGTTATCATAATTCTCAACTGAAAACAAAGGTAGCTTATGGTTTCCCATAGCTGAAATGTTAGCACAGATAAGTAGATCTGATTCAGTTGATCTGCAGAAACAGCTGATCCTTAGAATCAACCGCTATGATACCACTTGTTGGTCCCGGGCGAGTCGATATCAGTTTAGAAGGGGGTGAATAAACTGATTAAAACTTTTACTTCAAATGCGGAATGATAGGGCCCTTTGACTCGCTTACTGAAACTTATCTATGCATGAACTTATTGAACATTTAAGATAATTAGAGTACGGCTTGTGTAATATTGTGTGCAGTTCAAAGATATATAATAATCAAAGTGGCACAGCACACAAGTAATTTATAGAGGTTCGAAGTCTCAAACTTCTACGTCATCTCTTCCTTCCGCAGAAGGGCAACTTCACTATATAACTTGAGTTTCTTTATAAATTATACAATGAAGGACAGTTGGCTGAACCTGGTAATTGCTCGCTACCTCAGTGGGTCGACGACTCACACTTGAAGTCCCTAACTGCTCGCTAGGAAGGTAGGCGCTATTGTCGTCTTTACAAGGTTTTAGATCTCTTTCGATCTTCAAGAGGTTAGTCTTGAACAGGGGTTATCAACTGATGTGCTCCTTCAATAAAGCTGAGTAGTTGATCGTTGTGTAGCTGAAACTGAGAAGACTGCCCTGGCTGGATTGTCAACAGCTGGCTGATTATCTTGACTCTGTGAATTTCTTCTTCTCAGTTGAACTCTCGCAGTTTCTATCAAACGCTTGAACTTGAGCTTGAGTGGGAGGGAGGAAAAAAAGCTCTTGCTTGTATATGCGAAAGTTGTGTAGGTGAAGGATTCTTCTTAGTTCTGCTCAGAGTTATTTTTAAACTCTAATTCACTCGTCTTTTATAGAGGAGTGATTTTATGACCGTTGAGTTCCATTGTCCATTAGTCGGTGGCTTTGTTGGCTCATCAATGGAGGATGATCGCTTGGAGCTTTTGGTTTGAAGTAGTTGTTACTCTGCCAATCGATCTTCATTGGATATTTAATTCCAGGATCTTTGTTGAAGCATTTATTCCAAGATTCGGCGGTTTGAGCAATAAACTCGAGGGTTCTCTGGCTTCAGTTTTCTTGGCAGCTTTGAGTTCTAGTTGACAGTTCTGAATTTATCAGCTGAGTTTGACTATTACTCCAGTTGGCAGTTTTGAGCTCGTCAGCTGAGTTTGGCTATTGCTCCAGTTGGCAGTTTTGAGCTTGTCAGCTGAGTTTGGCTATTGCTCCAGTTGGCAATTTTGAGCTTGTCAGCTGAGTTTGGCTATTGCTCCAGTTGGTAGTTTTGAGCTTGTCAGCTGAGTTTGGCTATTGCTCCAGTTGGCAGTTTTGAGCTCATCAGCTGAGTTTAGCTATTGCTCCAGTTGACAGTTTTGAGCTCATCAGCTGAGCTCAGTTGGTAGTTTTGAGCTCATCAGCTGAGTTTGGCTATTGCTCCAGTTTGGTCATCAGTTGGATACTTCCAATCTTCAGTCTAAACTGATCTCTTATCAGTTCCCTTAGTTGACTCTTTTCTCCCTCAGCTTAGTTGACTTAGTTGTCAGTTTGTTTCGACTGATTCAACTTCTTGACTTTTCAGTTCAGTTGACTTCTGACTGAATGACGTATCCTTCAGCTTGCAGACCATACTCTTGATTGGTTGACTTTGACTTTGCTTGATTTCCTTTTTGATGATGCCCTGGATTAATCAGCTCCAATCTGCAACTTGAATTTTAGTCAGTTTTTCACAAATAATTTTGACATCTCATCAAAACCTAATCTAGGGGTTCCTTGATAGTTTTTCTTAACAAAGTTAACAGCTAAGAAGATTTGAAGATGACTAGTTATCGAGATTTGTTTTCTTGTTGTGTTGCATCTTTATTTTGGAGACTTGGGTACTTGGGTTAATTGTTGAAGCTTGACTTCTTGTTTCATGTTTTATGAATTTAATTAGGTAGTTAGGTTTTCTATAAGTTTGATTTTTTTATCAAGTGAAGTGTAGTTTTGAAAACTAAGTTTTCTGTTTTGATTTGATGATAGCAGACTGCTCTGATCTGCTTAGTGCTTATTATATATTGAAATTGTGTTTTATGTGTGTTTTATGTTTTATTAGGTTCAAATATTGAAATTGCCAAATTAAATTTATAAATTAAGTTGTCAACAGGTTGTAGCTACTGAGTACAAAAAAAAAGTTCAGTTTTGGTCAAAACCGATCGAACCGAACCGAGGCCATCGATTTCGGTTTGGTTCGGTCATTTGTTAGAGTCGGTCGGTTTCAGTTTGCCATTTTCACCCATCGGTTTGGTTCGGTTTTCCCCATCCAGTTCGGTCCGGACCGATTGCACTCCCCTAGTTGTTGCAAGCGCGCATGGCTTATGCACGCCAGGTCTTGAGCGCAGGTAAGAACAATTTAGCGCATAGTTAAGAAGAAAATCACGCGCATGCCTTGTGTGAGCACGCTTTGTGCCCACACGAGCGTACCTGAGGTCAAATTGTCAGTTGTTGTTCTGCCGATGCTCAGAAATTATCAGCTGATGTTTGTTGTTACATGCACGCACGACATGTGCGCGCCAGGTCTTGAGCGTAGTTAAGAACAAAATCACTTTTTTTATTTGTAAAAGTTGAACTTGGTTGCTCACTGCATTAGCTCGACATGATCGAACTATGACGAGAACTATGGTCCAAGAAGATTTTCATAAAGATGAGGTAGGTTGGGGCGGGGTGTGATGAGGAAGATGAAGATTGAAGATGATAAAATGATGAAAATCAGATCTGAAGTGTGATGGGATAGGTGGGATATTTCAAGAAAAAAATTAATGTCTAAAGGGATTTTGGTCCAAAGTGACTAAAAAGTATGTTTAAAAGTTGGTGGCTAAAAAAAATATGTTTAAAACTTTAAGTAGCTAAAATTTTTTGCATATTTTTAAAAAATAAGCCATTATAATGAATTATTAAGTAGAAATTGAAAATTAAAAATTAAAAAAATAATTATAAACTTTAATTGGGTGAGGTGAACTCCTCTATCAGATTTTATATATGGAAGGGAATTTTCAATTCTTTATTTCCAGCCCACATCATGTTTTTATGGCACCAATTTAAATTAATAAGGATGAAATTTCGTGAAGGTAAAGAAATCAAATAACTTTAAATAGATTATTTGTAAGGAAGAGAAACTGACAATTAAATCGGATGAGATCGACCCTACCCTCTTATCTTACATTCGGTATGTCATAACTATTTTTTTATTTTTTACAATATATCCTAACTGGGAAATAATGAACCCTAAATAAAATAATTAAATTAAATTAAATGATAATAAATTGGAAAAAAAAATGCTTGGCACATAAGAGGTCATAGAGAATGGCATATGGGATATGGTGTGCAAATAATGAGCTAATTCATTTATATTTATTTTTTGGGTTAATTGCCAAATAAATCACCACATTTTCACCATTTTGCAAATTAGACACCATGTTTAAATCTAATCAATTATAACACAACATTTTAATTTGTGTGAAATTAAGCATCCCCAAATTTTCCGATGAGTTAAGTATGACGTATTTGATTTAAAAACCACGTTGGAAGCCATATCAATATACACGTGTAACGAACGACGTCGGTTTTGTTAGTTTTCTCAATATATTTTATCTTTTATAAATAAATACTTATATAAAAAATGATTTTTTCAACAAAAAGAAGAAGAAAAGGTAACAAAACGGCGTCATTTGTTACACGTGTGTGTTGATGTGGCTGCCAACATAGTTTTCAGATGAAATACATCATACTTAACTTGCGAGAAAAATTGGGGATGTTTAATCCCACACAAATTAAAACATGGTGTTATAATTAACTAGATTTAAACGTGATGTCTAATTTACAAAAGGGTGTAAACGTGGTGATTTGTTTAACAATTAATCCTTATTTTTTTACTTCTCCCTCCCATTATAATTCTTTGTTTATTTTAATTTTCTTCAATAAAAAAAAGTGACAATGAGATTTCTATACCATTTAGTTTGTAAAGCTCTAGTTATCCTTCAGTTTCCTTCTATTTAATTATAATGATTAGCATACTAATAATTAGGATCTATAAGTATTGATTAAGTTTGAGTCAATTTATTAGTTCATAAATGATTTTTAATTAGTTCAAATTGTTAGATAATTATTTTAATTAAAATTAATGTTAGATTTGGAGGAGCTAGAGAGAGAATCGATTCCCCCAAAAAAAAAAACCATGATTTGGGATGGAAAGAAAGGAAAATGTCCAATAATTCCATAAAATTCATATTGGAATTGCAGAGGAAATGATGCGACATATAATTTGATGATCCAGAGGTAGGAGACGTCTGAAGAAGAATGATTGAGAATCACTCAAACGGGTGCAGATCTCCGAACAAATTCTTGATCGGCTTTTGCGTTTTGTTCGTTTTCTGGTATCTCTTGCTCTACGGTTTCGATTGGTCTTCTCTCCCCGGCATCTCTCCCCTCCCTCGCGATTCCATTAATCTCGCATCTCATGAATCTTGGACCACCGTTGATCACAAATCCAACAACAACAACAACTCCGACTCGTGTTGGGGCAGATACATATATGTTCACGACATTCCTAGTCGATTCAACGTGGATTACATCAAACAGTGCAAACTGCTGAACAAATGGCAAAACATGTGCCAGTATTTGATGAACGAGGGGCTGGGCCAAGGCCTGCGCGACGGCTGGTTCGCCACGCACCAGTTCTCTCTGGAGGTCATCTTCCACAACAGAATGAAGCAGTACCAATGCCTAACTAACGATTCATCAAAGGCGTCAGCGATCTACGTCCCTTACTATCCGGGCCTCGACGTTGCCCGCTTTTTGTGGGACGATCGCAATGCCTCTAGAAAGGACATCGATGCATTGGCTTTGTTCGACCTACTCAGAGCTCAACCCCACTGGAAACTCATGGGTGGGAAGGACCATTTCATGGTCTGCGGTCGAATCACCTGGGATTTCCGCCGGATAGGCCCAAACGTCTCCGTCTGGGGCAGCACCGTCATGGTGCTGCCCGAGACGCAGAACATGACCATGCTCACCATCGAGTCCAGCCCTTGGGACAAGAACGACTTCGCCATCCCGTACCCGACCTATTTCCATCCCTCCAGCGACGCTCAGGTCTACGGGTGGCAGAGCAGGATGAGGAAACAGAGGAGGAGATCTCTCTTCTGCTTCGCCGGTGCGCCTCGTCCCAACATGGAGAAGTCGATCAGGGATCAGATCATGGCGCAGTGCGCCTCGGCGAAGAACAAGTGCAGGTTGATGGAGTGCAGGAATGATGATAAGCACAACTGCTTGAAGCCTACGAACGTGATGAAGATGTTTCAGAATTCTGTTTTCTGCCTGCAGCCGCCCGGTGACTCCTTCACGAGGCGGTCGACGTTCGACTCGATTCTGGCCGGCTGCATTCCGGTTTTCTTCACCCCGGCTTCGGCTTATGTCCAGTACTTGTGGCATCTGCCCAAGGATTTTGCGTCGTATTCGATTCTGATACCCGAGGACGACGTGAAAGTGGGGAAAGTGAGCATTGACAGTGTTCTATCTCAGATTCCGAAATCTAGAGTTTTGGAGATGAGAGAGAATGTGATCAAGTTGATACCGAATGTGGTATATGCTGATCCCAAGTCCAGATTGGAGAAACTTGATGATGCGTTTGAGGTGACGGTAAAAGGAGTTATTGAGAGAGTGGAGGCGTTGAGGAAACAGAGAAATGATGAGAGTGCTGAATTTGGTTCCGAATTTAGTTGGAAGTATTACACTTTTGGAAGTACGAAACCGCATGAATGGGATCATTATTTCAGGAGACATTGATATTTGATCACATCAAATCTAATACAACAGATCCAATGTACATAGCAGGAGGCAGTATATATCTCAGGTTAATGGGTTATGGTTTGTTTTTTTTAATGAGTTTCAATTTCTTGGTGTTCTATTTAATTCAGTTACTACTCCCCTAAGCCTAAGATAATCAACCAAAAACAATTGAATTGTAACGCCGTGTTTTCAGTTTTCATCCATTGAGATTTGAGCACGGCTCTTTAATTTCAATGTTGGTTGGGTAACTATCAAATTATAGTACAAATTAATAATGTTGTTATTATCTCTTTGATAAAAGTAATTCCAAATACGCCAACAGTGATCAAAATCATTGGCACAAAAATATCCAAGTTGGTGGTGGTTTGAGGCACGACAAAGATATTTGAGCGCGAAATATATAACCCCAACCTCAAAGCCAAAGGGTATTTCCGTCATTCAACTTTCTCTACATCTTGTGGCCACAAACAGTTTTCGTCCAAATAAAAAACAAAACACCCAAACCCAAAATTCGTTTGCTTTGCCGGATTTCGTTGTTCATGGCCGGCACGTGCTCCCCGGTCATCCCTCACGTGATAGGATCCACCGTCGTCGAGCTGTCCAGAACCGGTTCCCGAACCGGAGCGCCGCTCTCTGTCCGTATATCCTCCCGGAGCTACGCCGTGCCGACCACCGCCTCCGCCGCCGTGCTCGACGGCCGTCATCGAATCGAAGGACCGTCGTGCATCTTCGTCGGACCCGTAGAAAAGGCCAGTCAGGAAACCCTAGAAGCTCTATATTGTCAAGTGAGTTATAAATGCTGTCCCTTCAGCTAATTCTGATTCATTTGCTACTCAATCCGATCATAATTCTTAATTCTGGTTCTTTTATAAGGCTCGGGACGCTTACTATAGCGGCCAACCCTTGATTATTGATGACATGTTTGACAAAGTTGAGGTGAATTTTGAATATAAGATTCAGTGTTTTTTTTTTAAGTATTATTCCCTGATTGTAATTTTCATGGTTGTATAATTTGTGACGTCAAAATTTTGTTGTGACAGTTAAAACTGCGGTGGTATGGTTCCAAATGTGTTGTAAAGTATCCTCGTTGCAGTCTCAAGCGGCAATCTACCTATGCCGATGCTGAGGTAAATTTTCTTACAATGCGCTCCCTTTAATGTCATTTATTTAAATGTTATAATTCTGCAAACCTATCTGTAAAATCAATGGTTAGTTGCTTGTGGAGTTCCTCTAAGAGTAAGGCTGCAAAGAGTTCTCAGAAGTGTTATCTAGTGAGGTTGAACAGAAACAAACTTCTTTTAATTTGGTTTTATGTGAGCTTCTTCACAAATGATTTTTTTTTTCTTGAATGGACAATAGTTAACCCAATAATCCTTCACTTTTCCCCATATTATGTTATGTCGTGTCCAGTAGCACAAAATTTTGTGCTCTGAATCATACCATGGCTTCAGTCTTGTGTAATTTTTTTTTTTTTTTTTTTTTGGCATGAACTAATGCTAATACAGTATTACATGAGCCCTCTTTTCTCTGCATTTGATATTGAAGAACATGCATGTAGGGCAGGAAGATCCTTCACAAGTTTTTGCATTGGCGAGTGTATGGCTCTTGATCCTTGGTTTTGGTTCTTCAGCCTGTCTTCTGCCTATAGTATACACTGTTGTTCAAGCTTATCAGGATGCGTTCAGTTCCGGATTGTCTTACACTAATCAAGATTCTTCACTAGAGCTCCTTGCAACATTCAATGGCATCCTCTCCATGTTGTTTGGTTCCGTGGTTGGTTACCCCATTGCATCAGCTTCTGGTAATGATATATGTAGTATTCACCATTTTTAATTCCCTCCTGTATGTTTGAAAATCCAGTTGATTCATTCATCTGCAAATCATTTCATTCTCAAAGGAACTGACTGGTTAATGAATATAAAAGTACGTATTAAATTGTACTTTTATTGCAGATACTTAGTAAAAGTTTTAAAGTGGATGTCATTCCCAGGATTGTCTTATGATGGTTAAGAAACATTTGTGTTGTAATTCACAAATACAAAAATTAAACTGTTAAAAACAATGTTTTCTTTTAGAACTTTCTAAAATATATCTAACCATAAAATTTATTTACATTCGCATTATTGTTGCTAGGTTTGGCACTATGTAATCAATTGAAATGAAATAGCCATGCTGCTCGTTAGCTTTTCTCTGTGGTTGGTTGTGATCTTGCTTTAGGGAAATATTGTATCAGTAGTGTATATGTCATGGGAGGGTTACAATTTTGAAATCTCTTTCTAACAAATCTGACCGGTAATGTTTGGTGTCCATGGGATTACATTACATTCCCTCCTTTATAACATGGAAGGCTTTAGCTTCAGTAGGCAATACGAGAGTGTAAAATATTATTGTGAAATGTGAATTTCTGAAAATTAATTCAATTCTTCACATGGCTAGAAATTTTGCAAAAAATTTGATTTGAGAATTCGGGGCTCAATTAGGACAATTATTATCTCTGTGCCCATTTCCAAATGTAGTAAACAGATATTTGTTTAATGAAGCTAGTTTGTTTGGTCACGTCATATCATACATGCATTTCAATTAGACTTCAACTGCTTTCTAAGTGGGAATTACTTGTAGTTGGTCAGCTTAAAGGACTCTGGAAGAATGACCTAGTGGCACTGAAAGGGGTATGCCCGAATTGTGGCGAAGAGGTTAGTGTGAAAAGTAACCAACTAGCTGTCAGCATTACTTTTATATCTAATTTGGTGAACAGTATGATTACCACAGTGGTTTTTTGAGATAAAGCCTGAATGGTTACATTGTTTGCAGGTGTTTGCATTTGTTAGATCTGATTGGTCCAATCATTCACCGCACAGAGCAGAATGTCATGTATGTGAGAGCTCCTTGGAATTTCGAACGAAGGTTGAGGTACTTGAGCCTGGTCTAATTCTCTTTTCTAAATCTACTATTTATGGTTTAATGTTATTTTGTTTGTTTCTCATACTTTTGGAAGTAGTTTGTCTAAATCCAGAGTTGCCATATTACTAGAAGTATATTGATGAATTTTAGTTGTGAGATTGTAGTTAGTTTTAGATGCAAAGGTAATGTAGGGGTGAATCAAATACTTCCTTGTAACTTTTGCACTGCAAAATACCATGTTCTTATAAGGAGCTAAATATTAAGAATTTCAAAACCAATAAGCACTCTCTCGAGAGTTCCTTTGCTCCTTTTCTACTCCACCAATGCACTAGTGTGTGTGTGTATATGATACCCATGGGATGTTGGTGATGACCTCAAAGCATATTTTGAGTTGGAAGTTTGTACTTAACATTTGAGGAATCAATTACTCAGACAAATTATTCGTGTACTTATTTATTCTAGCTGCTCTAATGAGAGTTAAGCTGGTTTGTAGTTTCCTGTAGGCACCCTTTCAACCTCAAGGTATTGAAAATTGACTATTGACTTGAGAATAATCATGTGTCTGTTTTATAATTGCAGCAATCCATCTCGAGACCAGGTAGACGATGGGTGTACGGTCGGATCTACTTAATCCGGTCGAGGGGCAGACGTCAAAGATGGATGTAAAGGCGACAATTCTTTGCCTCACGCACTGACTAGAGTACTAGACCCTCTCCTCTTGTATAGGAGGAAGACATTCAAATTATTGCCTCTTCGCCTTTGGCAAGTTATGGAAGTCATGCTAAAATATTTCCGATGGAGACTGCCGCGTATCTTTTGTCTGTAAGTTCTCAAACTATAGAACAGTGTGTCCAAAATTCTTCAGGAATCGAAAATCACACATAATGTAGCATTAGTTTGGCTTCTTGGTGCATCAGCTTGTGCATTCTTAAATTAGGATCTTTCCTTGTCCCATAGTCTCGTGTTGTTTTATACCATTTCTCAGGCTGAGAAAACATTGCACTCATTTGTTTTTCTTCCTAAATTCTTAAGGAATTTGTTGAAATCAAATTTATGGGGAAATAGGTGCTTTGAATCTCACCATCTCAGTGGCATCTAAAATTTGAATGAATGTGAAGAGAATTTATGCGAGCAGAAATTTTTGGTATTTCTTAAATGATTTGAGGCATTAAATTGTATCCCTTTAAAACATCCACAAGTCCTGCATATTTAATGGTTTTGAATAAATAAAACAAAACTATTTGGAAAAGTTTGAACCAGTCTATATAAAACATTCGGGTTGAGGTGGAACAGATACAGTTGCACCTAATATCAAGTAATAATTGGCAATCCATATAATAAAGTGAGCATAAAGAAATCCAAGCAATGGCAGTAGAAATACAAGCACTGGAATGTGGGATATTGATGGAGAAATCACAACTAGAAATATCTACACCAACTAAGACTTGCCAAAATCAACCTTCAGTTTCTTCTACTTGCCGAGTTAAAGTAGCTCATAGCAGACAGTCAAACATGATATATTCAAAGGAGAAGATAACATCAAAACATAACTGTTTTTCCTAACAAAGCTACAGCCATTACGAAATAGTCATTCAGTTAAAGACAGTGTCCTGATTGGATTTGGGGCTCTCAGTGTAGTTGCCTTCGAGCTTATCAAGGCGCGCCCTCAATTCTTGAATGGTGTTGCATAGATGAGCAATGAGCGTGCCAGTTTTGCGCTTCTCCTCAGTTTCCACGTCACTAACAGTCTTCACATCTCCATTCTTCTTAAGGTACTCACCTAAGACACCCTCTGTATGATAATCAGCATCCCGGGCAACCCAACCATATATGCCATCTGAACGAGAGACTGCAAAGTAATCCTTCTTCCCATGACGATCGACCTCAAATTCCTTCTCAAACATAACCGCATTACAGAAACCAGACCAGTCTCTCTTAAATTCCACCACTGCATATCTACCATCAGACAGTAGTCGAACTCTGACCGGATCAAATCCTCTCATGACCAGATCATTTTTCAGCTTAGAGATGCTCTCACCATCAACATTTGCTAGAATTCCCATACAAGGCCAAACGAACAACACATTCACACTGTTCCCTGGGGAAGGCTCAACAGTTAGCCCAGCAAATTCCGAAGCCAAGTCTTCCTGGTTGAGATCATTTTTCATATATTTCACGAGACCCAAATGCTTCCCCTTGTGGTTGACAGACTTGTTCTGTGAGCCCTTGCCAACATCAATGGCGTGTTGAAGAAGGTCCTTAAATTCATAAACTAGCTTCTTTTTCCCAGGGCAGTATGGGCACCTGTACAATGTATATGAAAACTTCACCTTGTGGCTAGCATCCTTCAACTGCTCGTAGCATCGATCGACATAATCCTCCAACTCGGAATCACTTATATCAGTCTCATCTTCGGATGAGTAAGCCATCTTCCACAGAATGAAATCTACAGAAAAATAATATAAAATTAATGTAGTAGATATTTCGCTTGATACATCAAAAGTGCATATGGAGAAAACAAATTGTAAGATCGCAAATATCTTTAATTTCTGTACACACAAAACGGCATAAATCTTGACATGGAAACTAATAAGATGTCAGAAATCTAATAAAATTCCATGCAAGATTAAAAAAATATATATTAAAAAACACACACACAAGAGAAACTATTAGATCGATGTTCGGAAGTAATTTTTTTCTGTCTATGACTTAGCAACGCTCAAGATAAAGTAAGAAATTAAAAAATAAAACAAAAAAATATATGAGAAAATAAGAGAAATGGAACCCACGCGAACCGTAAAAACCTCAGATAACTAAAGAGAGGGGAAAAAATATTAAAAAAATAAAATAAAAAAACGCATTCTTCTTCATTTTCTGTGTATCGTAAAAAACCTCACTCAACTAAGAGAAGGGAAAAAATGAGAAAAAACGCATTGTTCTTCCTTTTTCTCTGTGTGTGTGTGAGTATTTTTGCATGTTAGATTGATATTCTAAGCTCGTTTCTTCACATTCTGTGATAAACCCATGATTAGATAAACTTCTAAAGGGATGATAGTGCGGAAATTTAACAATCTGAGTTACAAAAAAGGTCTGTAAATGAGTACATCGAACATAATAATTTAAAAAAAGAAAAGAAAAAAAAAAGAAGGCACGCGAGCATTGTAAATAATGGGAAAATCAGGTTCCCGACTGCAGTTCTGATTGTGAGGGAGATTAAAATTATTTACCTTGTTGAAGCCGGAAACCCAGGGGCTGTATTTTATTTTTAGAGTAGTTCTTAGAATGGAATCTGATTTAGGGTTGGGGGTTTTCAAATTCTACAGACTTACGAATCGAGGGGCGAAAAACGCGACATTAATGGATTTTTTTTTCTTTTTTCTTTTTTTGCCCTTCCGACTTTATTTTATTTATTTATTTATGAGATAAACTTTTTTAACTGTGTGTGTGTGGTTATGGACTACATAGCCCTTCGACTATTCTTTGAAATTCACATGGTTTCTTTTTGACTACTTAGTCAATTTAGGGGGTGTATTCAATCCGGATTTTGATGGATTTTGTTGGACTTTAAAAAGTATATGGATTTTATAAATCCATAGACTCCACATGGAGTCTTCCAACTCCATGCAGAGTCTCCCGGATTTTCTGTATGGATTTCAGACCGATTTTGCACGATTTTAATAGATTTGAAATCCTTATTTCCAGCGCTCGATGGAACACAGCGATCACTCGAATCGGGAAAAAATAGAACCCAGCGACCGCTGGGAATGGTGGTTTTGCAAAGCCAGCGGCCGCTGCAAGCTGCACAGTCCCTCCAAATTTTTAATAGCATACTTATGTGGTTTTGCAAAGTAATCTACAAATATATAAAAATGCAGAAAAGTAGGGCTGGTTATATTCCCAAGATTTCTTTTGATATTCTTTGGTGCTTTCTCCTGATGTATATAAAAATGTGGTTTGGTTTTTCGTGCTGCTGGTTTGCTCCTAATTAATATTTTGCTGACACTTGAGTCCTGCATCACTTATCTTTACTGTTTGATCACTTTGATGTTTGTGTCATGTATTATTAGAAGGGTACTCATCAAGATGTAAATTTGGTTTCAGGGGAGAAAATTTCACTTTTGGTCCCATAGGACATGCCTTACTCCACTTTTGGTCCCAGCACTGTCTATTTTGGTCCTTTTTCAAAAAAATCGCTCACTTTTAGTCCCATAAATTTCAAACTGTCAATTTTAGTCCCAAAGATTTAAACGGCTGTTAAGAGCTGAGAGACGGAAACGTCACACGTGCCGCACGTGAGACCTATTTGATCGGGATTCAAACAAAAATTGATCTACAACCCTAATTTCCTAATTTTGAACCCTTACCCCAAGAAAATTCCAAATTCCACCCAAATCAAAACCCTAATTTTGCCCTAATTTACTAAAGAAGTGGCTCTCTCAGTCATCAACAGACCATCAAGTCCCTCCACCGTCGCCTCTCCCGTTACATCTCCATCGACGCGCCGCGCCGATTTGGTCCAATTCAGCGGATGTCGCATCCTTCCTCGACTCCGTCTGCGACTGGACTCCCTTGGCCGCCCACAAGCGCGTTTCCGCCTGCCTCGACCGCGCCCAGGATTTCCAAACCCTTATTTTATTGGGGCAAATTCGAAAAAGTGAAAATTACAGTTCAGTGATGAAACTCTGCGCTTCAATTCTATAGAGAGACTACGTATTTCTCTCTCATATGGTGCGTTTCTCATTTCCTTTTATCTGTTGTTGATCACCGTTTAGCATTTTTTAATTTTCTGACGATGTAAATGTCCTATTATCTACCTACTGATTATGTTATTTTGGCAATCTATTTGAGTTTTCTGGTTTATACTGGTGTTTATGTGATTTCTGTTATTGATTTGGGTATTGGGCTAGTGAGAATTTAGTTGATAATTGTTTGATTTTGTTTTTCGAATATAGTTGTTCTTGTTGTCGATGATGTTTGAACTAATATTTAGCTTGGCAAGATTTAAGTTGAGGGTAGATATGCTGCATGAGTTCAATTTTTTGGTGGTGGGTGTTGTTGTTCTGGATTTATTTTGATGCATTTTATTATATGACTGTTTGAACTTGTTTTTAGTTATTGATTTCGTTTGATTTTACGGGATTGTTTCTCTTCTGGTTAGTGCTGTTTGAAATTGGATGAATTGATTGTTTTTAGCTCCTTTTTTCTTGTCAAGTTTTATTTGATTTGATTGTTGTTTTCTGGAACGAGCTATTGATTTTATGTTGTGTTAATTGTGATGATCCGTAGAGGGAAGCAGTAGAGTGGGGGGCAAAGGATAGATGTAGTGCAATAGAGATGAGGCTCTAAGAGAAAAAGAAATTGCTGAGAGGAAGTTTCTGGCAAGGGATTTGAAGGGGGTGAAGAAATTCGCTCTCAAGGCTCAAAACTTATATCATGAACTAGATGGTATTTCTCAAATGGTGATGATGCTTGATATCTATATTTCTGCTGAAGAGGAGAAATTGAATGGAGAATCGAATTGGTATGGCGTGCTTGGTTTGACCCCTTTAGTTGATGATGAGACAATAAGAAAACAGTATAGGAAACTAGCTCTTCTGCTTCATCCTGATAAAAACAGGTCTATTGGGGCTGAAGGAGCATTTCAATTTATTTCCCAAGCATGGAATTTATTGTCAGATAAGTCCAAGAAAGTAGCTTATGATCAGAGGTGTGGTCGGCTATTTCAGCAGAGAAATCAAACTAAGAATGAGGGTCCTTGTTACAATTAGATTAGGAAACACATGGCTAAATTGATTTGGTTTTGTTGATTTGATTTTATTGGTTTTGTGGGGATATTGATGTATTTTGGTGATAATTATCCCTCCAAAAAATATGTGGAATGTCCCTCAAAAACATGATAAAAATCTGTCAAACTTGCCTCTAAATAATGTTACACTTATTTGGTTAAGTGTTACTTTGGGACTGAAATTAATAGTGCAATGGGACCAAAATCGATAGTAAATTTAACGGAAACAGTCACGGCGAGGTCAAAATTGATAGTTCAAAAGATTTGGGACCAAAATAGACAGTGTTGGGACCAAAAGGGGAGCAAGGCGTGTCCTATGGGACCAAAAGTGAAATTTTCTCGGTTTCAGAGATATTGCGTTTGATCAGGAGATTGATAATGAAAGAACTGTGGCCAAATATTTCCCTTCAGCACTTGACTCTTTGAGCTCTTCGTTCAGCTTTGGTGGATAATCCACGTTGGCTACTCCAGCGGCCGCTGGATGTCAGTGGTCGTTGGAGTGCCCGAATTCAACTCCTCAGCGGCCGCTGCACTGCAACGCTCGCTGGGTTTTCCAAATCCATCGAAATCTCATGTCCAGAGGTCGGATTTCATCCTTTGTATTTTTAACGTGATTTTGAGGTGAAATCCAATGAAATCCATGACTTTTTAAAGTCCATGGATTTTTGAATACACCCGGATTTTAAAGGACTTTTAAAAGTCTGAATTGAATACACCAGGATTTTAAAGGACTTTTAAAAGTCTGGATTGAATACACTCGGATTTTAAAAGTCCTTTAAAATCCAATGAAATCTGGATTGAATACATACCCTTAGTCTCATCGACTTTCTTAAATCTTAAATGACTAACACTGCTCTTTTTGTGAATGGAATAATTAAGTGTAAATGCATAAAATTACTCATTTCTCTATTACAAAAACTTATTTTACCCAATATAAGAAAAATATTCAATAAATATCCAGTTTGTCTAAAATACACTCAAAAAGTTTTCACATGTGGAATCTTACACATTTCTTACATTAGCCTTACACAAATGTACTTGAATTACACAAACAAACATGTAACTATACTACCAATGTGACATTTTTTGTCTCTTGCATTAAAGTCCGTGTGATTTAAGTAAGAGTATCGGTACGACTGACAAATCACGAGAAAGTGAAACTAATTTAAATTACGATCGGGATTTCATTTAATACGATCGTAATCTAAAATTTTCATATCCTGAGTATATTTGGATTCGATCGTGATTACATCGGGATTCATCCTTTGTAACGCCACAAGCCCACGGGGGTGGGGTCCAGTAACGAAACGACGGCACAACGGGCCCTCTAGCAACTACTTGACATCCGTTCTCGCATTGCCAAAATGGTTAACCCAAGTTTCTAGAGAGTCCATTAAGCCCACTTATATACCTATCAAACTTTCATTCTCCCACCGATGTGGGACATTACATTCTCCCCCCGTTGGAGACACGATGTCCTCGTCGTGCTCCTTCATCTGTAGGACCGTTCCCCGGGGTCCAGTTTGAGCACGCCTGGACTGGCTCTAGGGCCCGGTCGAGCGCACCCGGGGTCGGCTCTGATACCATTTGTAACGCCCCAGGCCCACAGGGGTGGGGCACAATAACGAAACAACGGCACAACGGGCCCTCTAGCAACTACTTGACATCCGTCCTCGCATTGCCAAAATGGTTAACCCAAGTTGCTAGAAAGTCCATTAAGCCCACTTATATACCTATCAAACTTTCATTCTCCCACCGATGTGGAAGCCACTTGGGAAAAAGAAGAGGACATAAGATCTAAATATCCACAGTTTATGCATTGAGGTAAGTAAATTTTGAGGACGAAATTTTCCTTTAAGTGGGTAAGGATGTAGCACCCCGATAATTTATTCGTTGCTCAAGCATGCATATATATTTATATATATAATAATGTTATGTTCCTATAAGTCGCTCCTAGTAATATTTTCATAATTTTAATTTATTATGATATATATATATATATGATTTATAGTTCAATTTAATTTAAGTGGATCCTATATTTTTTTTTCTTGGTTATATGTGGCCCAAATATTTTAATTTTTTTTTATTTTTCTCAAAGCCCAAAACTCAAGCCATTGGAAGCCCATTATCTTGTACTATGAGAATGAAAACCTCCAACCTTGCCGCCTCAATGTCACCATTGGAGAACCCTAAACCTAACTTGCCACCATTAAATCCGAGATTTCCTCCAAGAATTTGCAAAAACTTTGGAAAGATAATCAAACCAAATACAACATTCCCAAAATAAATTTCTGAATCCTAGTATAAATAGGGGTCTCCTCCTCATAACAAATCACACCAACCATTTGGAGCTTCCCCTCTTGAATCTTCGATTTCTGCTCTCCTCTGAGATTCCTAGGTACACTATCTTCTTTTTCTTCTTTTTCTTCTTCTTCTTCTTTTATTTCACCCGGTCTCTGTAGATTTTTGAATGTCTGGTTTTCTTTGCTTGAGTTGGCTTCGGTTATGAGATAGAGTGGGAGGGAGACAGTAAACCTTTTATTGGGTCAACTCTAGAGAAAAGTTTTTGAGGTTGCGTGTCTAGTGTGAGGGAAAACTTTATTGTGCCTCGTACTTTTATTTTAAAGTTGCAAATTCATATTATGTATATGTCACACTCTCACACACAATATATATATATATATATATTTATATATTAGTTGTTTTCTTAACACACACACACCCCTATGCACATGATTAATTTACATACATTATATCACACACACACACACACGTAAACATATACATATATATTTTCACACCTATATGTATATATATATATGTTATTCTGACACTAAAGCTGCACGCACACATATATATACACATATATATATATTATATCTATTCTAGAGCTATATTAAATGCATATATATATATATATATTCTATGCATATATTTTCAGCACACACATATACAGAATATGTATATATATATACACGCACACCTATGTACATATATATATCCATAGCTATATTATATACAGCACACACATACATAACATATATATATATATACATAATATATAATGCACACACACATTTTCCCATACATATAAATGAACGCACACACATGCATACTTATATATTATTATCTATGATATATATATATAAATAATTATACATATATATATATATAATTCGTTTTACCTGATGTTCGTTATCTATAGCATTAGATTAATTTAATAATTTAATATTATGTTAATTATTTATTATTATTATGTTAGGCGGCGCGCTTGGATAAAAATTATAGTTATATTAATTCTTCTATCAAAGTCCAAGTTAAGGTGGGGATTCTCTCGGAGAATAAATATGAACTCTTATCCTTATTATGCTTATATATGCGGTGTGCAGGTAGACCTACGGGTCATATGGGCCTTTGGGCTATTGCTATGGGCCTACGGGCTATTACTATGTTTAACCTACGGGTTATATGCTATGCTGGCCTACGGGCTCTATGATATGATATGCTATGCTATGACCTGTTTTCTTACTATTATATTTGTATAATTTGAATAATTGAGTTACCCCATTGAGTCAATAGCACTCATCCCAAAGCTATTTATATTTTCAGGCTAAGGACATTTGGGCGGTGTGGTGTGGACGAAGTAATGGAATGGAAATAAAGACTATTTAATAATTAAGCATTTTATTTTTCCACTGCAATAAACTCTAAATTTTTGTTTGTTTTATTTGAACACACTTTTGGAAGTATTATTTAATTTTCCACATTTTTATTACTTAAATAAAAATTTTGGGACGTCACAGCTGGTATCAGAGCCGACCCTGGGTGCGCTCGACCGGGCCCTAGAGCCAGTCCAGGCGAGCTCAAACTGGACCCCGGGGGACGGTCCTACAGATAAAGGAGCACGGCGAGGACGTCATGTCTCCAACGGGGGGAGAATGTAATGTCCACATCGATGGGAGAATGAAAGTTTGATAGGTATATAAGTGGGCTTAATGGACTCTCTAGCAACTTGGGTTAACCATTTTGGCAATGCGAGGACGGATGTCAAGTAGTTGCTAGAGGGCCCGTTGTGCCGTCATTTCGTTACTGGGTCCCACCCCCGTGGGCCTGGGGTGTCACAAATGGTATCAAAGCGGGTCTACGTTTCTGTAGACTTGCTAAAAAAATGATTAAAAAAAATAATAATAATATTTTATGGAAAAAAAAATCCATCACCACGTCCACCGCATCGCTCCGAGTAAAGGTAAATATTTATGATTTAAGATATTATGCATGCATAATTTTTGTCCTCGAATTTAAAAATTTGAATCTGTGGATAGATGGATATGTTTGCTAACCGTCCTAGAGCAAAGAGGACCAGATTTGTGACCCGAGAGGAAAGGTTGTGGCTGGATTTTAAGGAATACAAGTGGGCTGAGTCAATTGGAGTGGAAAGGAGCCTCCTAAGGATGCTTAGGATATGGGAGGAGCTAAGGGAAGAAGGCGGAGCATGTAGGTCACTAGAAGCTGGCCACAAGGTGGTGCACTCGTTGCCAAATCTCCTTAAAGAGGATGGAAGAAATTTCCTCAAGGATCATCTGGACTACACGCCAGGAATAGGAGAGATATGCCAATTTGAAAAATTCATAGGCGAGTTCCTCACGTATTGGGAGGGTTTAGTGAACGGACATGGACCACAGAAAGATGTTGGCGAGCAAATGAGCTCTAACGAAGTGGAAAGCCCTAGCAAAGCCAATAATGCACCCGTTAACATCAGCGATTAGATATTTTAGATGTCTACTTTTATTTAAATGATTTAATGTTTTGCTTTCTTTGTTTGAAAAAAAAAACAACTTTTTATTTGATTAAGGAAATAATAAGTTTATATTTTATTTTTCTTATTTTTATTATCGATGTTTCTTACCTCCTTTGCAATCTCTAAATCAAATAAATAGGAAAGGTATGGCTAACAGACGCCGCAACGTTCGAGCTGATAGTGAAGAAACCCAATCAAATAATGACAATGCTAGACGGGCTCCTCGCAACCGGCCAACCTTTGTGCAAGAGCTAGCGGAAGCATTGAAGCAAGCCATACCCCAAAATGGCCCTCCATCAAGGAACGAGAGAAATGCCATGGTCAAGCAATTCAGACAGATAGCCCCACCCAAGCTCAAAGGGAATGAAGGACCGCTTGACACTGAGGAATGGATTTTCGAGCTTGAACGGATCTTCGAGCACCTTTACTGCACTGATGCGGACAAGGTATCTTGTGCTATTTTCCAACTAATTGGAGATGCGGGACACTGGTGGCAGAGTGTGGCATGGGTGATGACCCCCGAGCGTTGTCAGAATCTCACTTGGGCTGCATTTAAGGATATGATTTTGGGAAAGTTTTTCCCGAGATCTTACCGGAAGCAGAAAGAGCTGGAGTTGGTAAATTTACAACAAGGAAGCATGACCGTCCTGGAATATGAGAGAAAGTTTAACCAACTTTCTCGATATGCTCCACACATAGTGGGCACTGAAGCAAAGAAGACAAGCAACTTTGAGTACGGACTGCGCCCAGAGATTGGCGGAATTTTGGCAGCCCAAGGTACACCTGCGACATATTCAGAGGTGGTTGAACAAGCTCAAGCCGTGGCTACCCGCTTGAACCTGGAGAATGGCAACCCCAATCCTTCAAACAAGAAGAGACAGTGGGAGAATAATGTAAGAGGAAGAAATGTTCAGCCAGAAAAGAAGCACCGACCAGTAGAAAGCTCCAACAATAGGCCGAGGCCAAATGGCAATCCAAATTCTTCAGGAGGCAAACCTTTTTGTCCGCAGTGTCAGAAACACTATAATGGAGATTGCTTCTTTGGGAAGAATGTCTGCTATTGGTGCTACCAGCCAGGGCATATGGCACCAAACTGTCCCCGACATCAACAAGGAAAAGTTTAGAGAGGGGGTAATGTCCGTGCCTTTGCTATACATCAAGGAGAGAACCCGGGTGAGCCCAACACTATGTCAGGTATTATACCAGTTCTTAAAGTATCTGCTCTAGTACTTTTTGATTCCGGCGCTTCGCATTCTTTTATATCCAAAAGCTTTTATGAGAAGACTGGTATTGTATGTCATGAAAAGGCTAACCCATTAAGGATAAGCATTCCCTCGGGAGAAACCATGGAAGCAAATTATGTTGCTCGAGGAGTGAAGATGGAGGTCAATGGTAGAACCCTAGATGCAGACCTATTCGTTTTGGAGATGCAAGAATTTGATGTGATTCTTGGCATGGATTGGTTAAGTTGTAACCATGCAGTCATCAAGTGTCGAGAAAGAGAGGTGATATTTCAGAATCCTGGAGGAGATCTATTTTCATTTCGTGGAAGCAAAGTGAAACCTCCTTTGTGTATCATGTCAGCAATGAAGGCAGTCAAGTTGTTGAAAAAGAAGGATTGTCAAGCATTCTTGGTGAATATCGTTAGCACGGAGCCAGCAGAATTAAAGATGGAGGACATACCAGTGGTTAGAGAATATTCAGATGTATTTTCAGAGGATGTATGTGGTATTCCACCGGCGAAGCAAGTGAAATTCACCATTGAGTTGGCACCTGGAGCAGCGCCACTATCCAAAGCACCTTACCGTATGGCCCCGATGGAATTACAAGAGTTGAAGGTCCAAATACAAGAGTTGTTGGATAAAGGTCTCATCCGACCAAGTGTCTCACCGTGGGGAGCACCAGTGCTGTTTGTTAAGAAGAAAGATGGAACAATAAGGATGTGCATCGATTATCGAGAGCTTAACAAGTTCACCATAAAGAACAAGTACCATTTGCCAAGAATTGAAGACCTGTTTGATCAATTAAAGGGAGCCGGAGTCTTTTCCAAGATAGATATGAGATCGGGATACCATCAATTGAGAGTCAAGGAAGGAGACATTGAAAAGACAACTTTTCGAACAAGGTACGGGCATTACGAGTTCACCGTGATGCCTTTCGGTTTATCTAACGCACTTGCTGTTTTCATAGACCTAATGAACCGAGTATTTCACCAATACTTGGATAAGTTTGTGATTATCTTCATCGACAACATCTTGGTATACTTGAAGGATCGCAGTCAATATGAAGAACATCTGCGGCTGGTGTTGGAAACTTTGCGGAAAGAGAAACTTTATGCAAAGTTCAAGAAATGTGAGTTTTGGATAGACCGAGTCAAATTTCTCGGACATGTAGTAACAACACAAGGAATTGAGGTAGACTCATCCAAGGTGGAAACTGTGAAGAATTGGAGCACACCGAAGTCTGCAAGCGAGATTCGAAGTTTCTTGGGTTTGGCAGGCTACTATTGATGCTTTATTGAGGGATTCTCAAAGATAGCTGGTCCTTTGACCCAGCTGACAAGGAAGGGAGCTAAGTTTGAGTAGAATGAAGATTGTGAGAAGAGTTTTCAAGAGTTAAAGCAACGACTCACAACAACACAAGTTTTGATCGTTCCGGACGGCACCGAAGGATTCGTAATTTACAGTGATGCCTCCAAACAAGGTTTGGGATGTGTGTTGATGCAACATAGGAAGGTTGTTGACTATGCTTCAAGGCAACTTAAAGTGCATGAGAAGAATTACCCGACTCATGACTTAGAGTTAGCAGTCGTTGTGCATGCTCTGAAAATTTGGCGTCATTACTTGTACGGAGCCAACTGTGAGATATATTCGGATCACAAGAGTCTCAAATATCTTTTCACACAAAAGGAGTTGAACATGAGGCAAAGGAGATGGTTGGAACTCATGAAGGACTATGACTGCACCATCCATTATCACCCCGGTAAAGCAAATGTTGTAGCTGACGCTCTTGCAGAAAAAGCAATTTGGCAGCATTATATTCATCACAATTGATTGAAGAGTTTGCAAAGATGAGTATTGAAGTGGTTCCGCCAACAGAAAGCACTACATCAACACTAGCAGCTTTGACTGTTCGACCACTACTGAGGGATAGAATAAAAGATGACCAAAGTCGAGACCACTTTTTGAACAAGCTAAAGGAACGGTTGCAAAAGGACAACATCAAGGGTTTCATGGTAACGGATGATGGTGCACTAACATTCGAAGGATGTCTATGTGTACCCAAGGATGAAAGTTTGAGAAGAGAAATCTTGAATGAAGCCCACAACACCCGTTACTCTATCCATCCCGGAGGAACAAAGATGTATCAAGATTTGAATGAGTATTTCTGGTGGAGGAATATGAAAAGGTCTATTGGAGATTATATTGAGAAGTGCATGACGTGTCAATAAGTGAAGGCAGAGCATCAACGGCCTACGGGTTTGCTAAAACCCCTTGAGATCCCAGAATGGAAGTGGGAGAATATTGCTATGGATTTCGTAGTAGGATTGCCAAGAACGTTAAAAGGGAATCATGCTATTTGGGTTATTGTGGACAGACTCACAAAGTCGGCACATTTTCTGCCTGTGAGGATGACATATAATTTTGATCGGCTAGCTCAAATCTATGTGGACGAGATCGTGAGATTGCATGGAGTGCCAGTCACTATTGTGTCAGATCGAGACACAAGGTTCACGTCAAAGTTTTGGAGAAGCCTACAAGAAGCTATGGGAACAAAGTTGAGTTTTAGCACAGCATATCACCTACAAACTGATGGGCAATCGGAGAGGACGATCCAAACACTTGAAGATATGTTACGAGCTTGTGTAATGGATTTTGGAGAAAATTGGGAAAGACACCTACCTTTGGTGGAATTTGCATACAACAACAGTTACCAAGCAAGTATTGGAATGGCTCCATATGAGGCTTTGTATAGAAGAAGGTGCCGCTCACCGTTGCATTGGACGAGGTTGGTGAGAAGAGAATTTTGGGCCCGGAGATCGTGGAAAGGACAGTTGCCGTGATCAACAAAATACGAGAGTGTATCAAAATCTCTCAAGATAGACAAACATCGTACGTGGATTTAAAAATGAGAGATCTACATTTTGGCATTGGTAACAGAGTATTCCTCAAAGTATCTCCTATGATAGGAGTGGTTCGTTTCGGAAAGAAGGGAAAATTAAAACCTCGCTATATTGGGCCGTTTGAGATACTCGAGAAGATCGGAGAGCTAGCTTATCGACTTGCATTACCCCCAAGTCTATCCGCCGTACACAATGTTTTCCATATTTCATCCTTGAGAAAGTACATGCACGACCCGCTCAATGTCGTGAATCATAGGGATTTGGAGCTAAGCAAGGATTTATCGTATGATGAACACCCAGTTGAAATCTTAGATTGCAAGGTCCACGTGTTGCGAAATAGAGAAATCTCTTTAATCAAGGTGGTTTGGAGTAGGCATGGGAAAGACGAGGCCACTTGGGCAAAAGAAGAGGACATAAGATCTAAATATCCACAGTTTATGCATTGAGGTAAGTAAATTTCGAGGACGAAATTTTCCTTTAAGTGGGTAAGGATGTAGCACCCCGATAATTTATTCGTTGCTCAAGCATGCATATATATTTATATATATAATAATGTTACGTTCCTATAAGTCGCGCATAGTAATATTTTCATAATTTTAATTTATTATGATATATATATATATATTATATATATATGATTTATAGTTCAATTTAATTTAAGTGGATCCTATATTTTTTTTTTCTTGGTTATATGTGGCCCAAATATTTTAAATTTTTTTTTATTTTTCTCAAAGCCCAAAACTCAAGCCATTGGAAGCCCATTATCTTGTACTGTGAGAATGAAGACCTCCGACCCTGCCGCCTCAATGTCACCATTGGAGAACCCTAAACCTAACTTGCCACCATTAAATCCGGGATTTCCTCCAAGAATTTGCAAAAACTTTGGAAAGATAATCAAACCAAATACAACATTCCCAAAATAAATTTCTGAATCCTAGTATAAATAGGGGTCTCCTCCTCATAACAAATCACACCAACCATTTGGAGTTTCCCCTCTTGAATCTTCGATTTCTGCTCTCCTCTGAGGTTCCTAGGTACACTATCTTCTTCTTCTTCTTCTTCTTCTTCTTCTTCTTCTTCTTCTTCTTCTTCTTCTTCTTTTATTTCACCCGATCTTTGTAGATTTTTGAATGCCTGGTTTTCTTTGATTGAGTTGGCTTCGGTTATGAGATAGAGTGAGAGGGAGATAGTAAACCTTTTATTGGGTCAACTCTGGAGAAAAGTTTTTGGGGTTGCGTGTCTAGTGTGAGGGAAAAATTTATTGTGCCTCGTACTTTTATTTTAAAGTTGCAAATTCATATTATGTATATGTCACACTCTCACACACAATATATATATATATATATATATTTATATATTAGTTGTTTTCTTAACACACGCACCCCTATGCACATGATTAATTTGTATACATTATATCACACACACACACGTAAACATATACATATATATTTTCACACCTATATATATATATATATATATATATATATATATATATATATATATATATATTTTATTCTGACATTAAAGCTGCACGCACACATATATATACACATATATACATTATATCTATTCTAGAGCTATATTAAATGCACCTATATATATATATATTCTATGTATATATTTTCAGCACACACATATATAGAATATGTATATATATATATATACACGCACACCTATGTACATATATATATCCATAGCTATATTATATACAGCACACAATATATATACATAATATATAATGCACACACACACATTTTCCATACATATAAATGAACGCACGCACATGCATACTTATATATTATTATCTATGATATATATATATAAATAATTATACATATATATATAATTCGTTTTACCTGATGTTCGTTATCTATAGCATTAGATTAATTTAATAATTTAATATTATGTTAATTATTTATTATTATTATGTTAGGCGGTGCGCGTGGATAAAAATTATAGCTATATTAATTCTTTTATCAAAGTCCAAGTTAAGGTGGGGATTCTCTCGGAGAATAAATATGAACTCTTATCCTTATTATGCTTATATATGCGGTGTGCAGGTAGACCTACGGGTCATATGGGCCTTTGGGCTATTGCTATGGGCCTATGGGCTATTACTATGTTTAACCTACGGGTTATATGCTATGTTGGCCTACGGGCTCTATGATATGATATGTTGTGCTATGGCCTGTTTTCTTACTGTTATATTTGTATAATTTGGATAATTGAGTTATCCCATTGAGTCAATAGCACTCACCCCAAAGCTATTTATATTTTCAGGCTAAGGACGTTCGGCCGATGTGGTGTAGACGAAGTGATGGAATGGAAATAAAGACTATTTAATATTTAAGCATTTTATTTTTCTGCTGCAATAAACTCTAAATTTATGTTTGTTTTATTTGAACACACTTTTGGAAGTATTATTTAATTTTCCACATTTTTATTACTTCAATAAAATTTTTAGGACGTCACATCCTTATCTCGATCGGGGGTCATTTTTTATCCCGATCGAGATTAGCATCGGGATACTATTTGAAATATGTGATAGGGATTCGAGTTGTGTGTATTAGGGTTTGCATTTTGAGTCTATAAATATTGAAAAAATAGGTCTTTTACACTGCATTACCAGCATCCATAAAAAAAGGTTTTACCAGCGCCTATCTCACAAGATTTGATTTTCTACACTGCATCTTGGACTCATAAAATCGACCATGTGTTTATTGATCATCTTCTCTACTATTACTATGGGAAAAGATAGGTTCCCGGTCAAGATCAACGAAATATAAACTGTTTTCCACGTATTAAAGAAGTGATCCAGACACGTTTCAGAATAGATATACCGATCTCAGAGTTTGTGAGTCGCGTTGATCATTAGCGTCATGGGTACCAAATGTGTTAGTCCCGAGGCGAGTCAGAATCAGTTTAAGGGGGGGTAAATAAACTAATCCCAAAATTAATAATAATTGCGGAATAGATAGGGGGCCCTTTGACTCGCGGAGTTATCTGTGCACTTGGTGATCAGTTGAGATGATCAGCTTGCTTGGAGTGCAGTTTGTGTGCTTGAGGTGTACAGTTAAAGCATGCAACTAAAAGCAGTAAACTGAGCACACAGACAATTTATAGAGGTTCGAAGCTCAACTTCTACGTCCTCTCTTCCTAACTGAATGGGGCAATCCACTATGCAAGTGTAAAGTTTCTTTATTACAGTTACACAGTGAAGACAAGCTGTTGAACCTGGCTAACGGTGACTTTACAAGTCACGGTCTCCTTTTCAACTAGTGATGTCCCGGAAACGGTGATCCAACGAATGCAGCCTCCTCAGCCGGTTAGGTCGACAGTCTCACACTTGCAATGCCCAACTGCTCGCTGGAGAGATAAGGTGCTATTGGTCGTCTTTTCAAGGTTTTAGATCTCTTTCGATCTTCAAGAATGCAGTCTTGAAACTGATATCAACTGGTGTGCTCCTTTGCGCTTCTTTGGCTTGAGCTGGGTAGTTGATCGGTGTAAAACAGAACTGAGAGACTAGCTCTCGTTGGAATTCTTCAACAGCTAGCTTGATGAGCTGTTTGCTCCTTCTTCTCAGTTGGGACGTTTTGCTTTGGATGAATTTTAGCTTGAGGCCTTAGAGCTCTTACGAATGTCTTCGCAAAGGTCTTGCAGTCTTGCAAAAGTCTAGCAAAAGTCACGGTCATAATCTGAGTCACTCATTCTTTATAGTTGAGTGGCTTGCGACCGTTGCAGATCAAAGAATGATCATAAATGATAAAGCTGTTGAGAGGCTTTTCATTTAAAGAGCCGTTGAGTTGCATTTGTTCTTCTGACATGCATTTGCTTCAAGATCTTAGTTGCATTAACTTCAAGATCTTCTTGTTGGCAGATCTGAAATTTGAATTTCAGTTTCAGCTTTTGTCTTGATCATCAGTTCTGGGCTTCAGCTGATAGTTGAGATCTTCAGTTCGGAATTTTTCCTCAGCTGACAGTTCTGCACATCTTGTTGGCAGTTTTGCAAGCTCCAGTTCTGATCATCTTCAGCTGGCAGTTCTGTGCTCTGGCTTGATGCTTTCTGAGCTCCAGTTTTGTTTGCTTCAACTGGCAACTTTGAACAAGTGTTTCTTCAGCTGGTACCTGGGACTAATGTCCCTTCAGCTGGAACTTCTTGAACTGGTGTACCTTCAGTTTGGATGTTAAACTGGCGCCTATTCAGCTGGTATTCAGAACTGATATGTCTTCAGTTGATATCCTCTGAACTGGTAGGTTTCTTGAGCTGGAACTTTGTTCTTCAACTAGTGCTTTCTTGAACTGGCGTATCTTTCAGCTCGTACCTTGATCTGGTACATCCTTCAGCTGGTATTCTTCTTCAACTGGAATTTCTGATCTTTGATGATCAGTTGGCACTTCTGAACTAGTACCTTGAACTGGTATTTTCTTCAATTCATAACTGTAGACTAAAAAGCTCATTTTGGCATGTATACTCTGATAGTAGTTGGTACTTCGAACTTGTCAGTACTTGCATTTTCAGTTTACTTGACTTGCTAACTGATCTAGCAATCAAACTATAGTTTTTTTCTTTTCTCAGCCCCTTGGCTGGATTTCTTTTCTTTCTTTTCTTTTTCTCTTTTTTATTTTCTTTTCTCTCTCTTTTTCTTTTCTCTATTTTTTTGTTTTTCTTTTTCTTTTCAGATTGATCATTTTCAAGCTTTGATAGCTCAATTCTTTTTGTTTTGATCAACCTCTGTTTTCTGCTTGATTTCTTTTCAGTTTTTTTTCAAGGCTCTTTGACATGTTTTGAAATCTCATCAAAACCCCTGTAAGGAAAACTCTTGATAGTTTTTCCTAAGAAAATGTTCTCTTGGTTAATCAATTATGTAGAGGTAGAGCATCTTGATTTGTACAACAAACGCATCAATGCAGATTGCCCTGAAATTGCACAGGTTGTTAGTCGAAATTATTTTGAACTACCAACATATATTTTTTTTTATTATTCGTCAAACTAATTTTTTTTATTTCATGACTGATTTCATATTATTCAACGTCGGAATGAAGTACTTGTTTACATAGAACAAGGGGAGAAAGATTGGGATTTTCTGAAAATACTGTTTGATGTCGGTGAACAAGAAGTCTTGAACAATGATGCCGGTGAGGAAGATATCGGGCCACCGGGGGTTGATTCTGAAGATGATGAGTAGAGTAATTAGAGAGTTAATTAGGGTTTGTTTTATTTTATTTTTCATGTTTTAGATTTTAATTAGTTATGTGTGTAATGTTAGATGGTTTCAATTTTAATTTATTAAATGATCTTCCATTATTTTATTTATTGTGTTCGTAATTTTATGGTTTCAATTTTAATTTATTAAATAATCTTCAACTATAGATCCCGATGTGTTCGGAATTTTTGTCTCCTTGCATTAAAAAGTAGAATAACGTGATTGAAAAAACCTATTAGAAAAGTGATCGTGATTCCATCGGAAGAATAATATGATTCAATCATTAGTCGTTAAACAATAGTAGAAAAAAATTACGAGCAGATCCCGTTCAAAATGCGATTGGGATTCAATTGGGATGCATCGAGATCACAATCGTGATAATTATTGTGATTATATCGGGATTCGGTCTTTGTATTAGGGTTTGCATTTTTTGTCTATAAATATATAAGTAAAAAAGATGCGGTCTTCTACACCCAATTACCATTGAATGACATGACTCATGAATCATGATTCATGGATACAATCAACAAAGTACTATTGAATGATATTTTTGTCTCTTTATCTTTAAGTTCACATGTATATATATAAGTGAGGTAGGTGGGATGTAAGACCTCTCAAGTCACATGAAAGTGGTCTTCTATTTATAAACAGTGTTGCTCAATTGTAAAGTTTTTTTTCACACAGTAACACACACATACATTTTAAATAATGAAAACAAACAGAAATACATAGGAATTGGATTAACTTGTGCACGCTCGACTAAATCATTGTGACAATACAGAGGTATGTTTGAATATTTTCTCGCTCAACTTTCCATTATTTTATTTTTTAATCGGAAATACAACACTAGAAATAAAGCTTTAATTTGAATTTTTTCCATTGCGACATCATCGGGATTCCATTTGGGATTCTATTGTGTTTGATGGGAAACCCTATCGTTATATGATCGGGATGCTTACCGAGTTTTCAAGAAACTCACTTTTTTTTTAAATTTCAGGTCACTATAATCATTTTGACGTAGAATGTCACTCAAGTGAATATCATAGGGGAATGGTAAATTCACGATCTCACTCTCCATTTTGTATTGGGTTGAAAATTAGTAATATTTGATTAATTAATTGTATTGATTTATCTTTGTAGTATTTGTCTATGAACACTAGTGTGGTATTTGGATTCGAGTGCAGAAAGATTAAAATTCGAACTTGGAAGAGTTTCCAAAAATGGGAAGTTGATTACGAATATTGGCAGATTCACTCAAAGAAAAAAGAGCCAAGTGTCATGATTTGACTCACTAACGGGTGGAATGGTATTGTTGAGTTTCTACAAATTAAGCGCGGTGATGTTCTCACATTCCAAGAATACCGTGGAATTACATGTAGTAAATATGTCTTCATTGTTTGTGTCATTCCAATGGTTAAGTTTGATGATTGAAGTCCTTATTTTGTAAGACTATATTTAGACAATTAATTATTAATATTATGCTTTTGGAATGAACAATGTATGTATTAAATCATCTTTTGCGTTTGTGACTTCTCGTTCAGGATTACACATATGAAGGTCAATTCGGGATTGAGGGTTACATATAAATTGCGATTGGCGATCATGATTGACGATCAGGATTGTGATCGAGCTTTGGATTGTGATCCTCTATCGGAATTCCAATCGGTATTGTGATTGGGACTTGAATCGTGATATTATCAGGTTTCACATTTAAACAAGATTAAAAACATAAAAAAAATTCAAATGCACGAATTCACTACAAAATTGATACATGACTACCCATAACATAACTCAAACGCTCTAACAGCTATCTGACATCGATATTCCTTCACATTGGCTTTACTGCTGCCCCATTCAATAGAAGGTGTACCGGTGATAAGTCGATCAACATACATACACGCATAAGGCCCACAATTGCTGTCATCGTTTTGCTGAAATTGCTCATTAGGTATGGCGAAGGTTACTCTGAATGTAGCCGTCGGAGGTTCTTTCATTTTATAAACATTTTGCACCTAATACCCACTTACGAAAAGCACTCGGGGCAGAAGCTTAGTCAATGGCTTGAGTTGAATTTCCCTCAGTTGGCGATCTTTGGCGCTTAATTTGTGTAATATTAAGTCGTATACATGAAAAGTCTAGCTCATTGTACGGACATGTATAGTCACCCAATGTGCATTGACATTGCAAACTAATATGAGCTACATTGAGTATGCACGATCGATCATAATATTTTAAAATAATTAAGTTTTAATTTTAAAATTAAATACTTACATTTCTCGCATCCCACCAGGGTTGAGCCCCCTCTCGATCAGTTCCGTGCACCGTGTGAAGCAAACCAGGCGGAGGTACCCACCAATAAAAATATGTCATACATCTAGAGTAGCGCGCCTTGGACAATTTGAGAGATCAATTTTTGTCTTTCATTCTTTTTTGAGAGCAATCTAATCAATACAATACAAATAAATTATACCAATAGTGGTAATAATATTTCAATAAAAAATTATCATAGACTCACAAAGAATGAGAAATCCACAATACGTGGATCTCTACAGTGACTCCATGGAGTAATTGATCTCCTTGTTCCAATTAGTTTCTCATAGAATCTAAGAATATATCAATCACCTGTATTTAAAGGTTTGTAAGTAATACAAAATAAAAAAGATTGTAAATAATAAAAATTAAATTAAATTACCGCAGAAGTCATATCACTCTTCATGTTATCACTTTGATCGAAAAAGCATTATTTTATTGAGAAGCCACTTGTTTGAACGGTGTAGTTCTTTCCAGTCGGCTACACCCCCGCAAGAGGACGGGGTCGACTGTAGGGTGGTGAGCTAACTCGGGTCGTATCTCTCCAGGAAAGCCTCATGTGGGCAATTATCTTTCTATGCTATAATTGTTGACAAGCACATGAATTTAAGTACAATTCTAAACATTCTAAACGAGGGGTATGAAGGTTTTTACTAAACTACTTAATTAAAGCAAGTAAAACTAACAACACCACCAAACACAAAGATAGATGATAAGATTATGAGAAGAGCATTAGGGTGTATATTTTCTCATTAGTTTCTCTTCTAGCTTGATTCAAGTTAATTATGTTAATCCCGGTTGTACCATAGTCCTTTCAATTGGTTTAACTTCACTTACTGTCATCGTCGATCCGTTAAACCTCTATCGGCTATATCATTCTAACCCATAGGCTTATGTAACCCAGTCCATCTAAAGATTAATGATTAGGCTTATGAAACCCAGTCCACCTAATGTTGAAGGAACCAAGTTCGGGCTATAGAATCTCCTTTCGGTCTCATCTAAAGCCTAGCAATGCTAAGTAGTGATCAAGTACTCGATATAAACAAGCACAATTCCAACAACAAGAAATCAACAATCACAAGCAAGTATTGAACCCAAATCAATTATCTAATCCCTAATGTAGGAATTAGCACAACACCATGCTCAAGATCACACAATAATCATAAAAGTCATTTATTCATAAACCAAAAGATAAATAACATACAACTTCTACAATGTTTGTTGTCTCGAGAGTTTTGGGACAAATCCCCACAAATGGGCTAAAGTTAAAAGAAAGAATTACCAAAGTGGAGCTTCATCGTTCAAGCTTAGCAATCGCGGTCCACTTGAAGTCGGATTTCTCTTCTCGGGTCGTCATCAAAGTGGAGCTCCTTCCGCAAGCTAAGCAATTGCGTCCGCTTGGAGTTGGATTCCTCTTCTCGGGCCTTCCTCCTCAAGCTCTAGCCCTCTTGCCTCTTCTCCTCCTCTTTTCTTTCTCTTTGGAACGGTGGTAGTGGTGGTGAAGGTGAAGAGAAGTGGTAGATGGAGAGAAAAAAATGAAGTGAGAGATGGATGTTTTATGAGAATGAATCCTCCCCCAAAATAAAGTGTGAGATATCAAGAGAGAGAGTAATCCAAAGAGAGAGAGAATGAGAGGGAAGAGAAAATATGATGGGATGTTGATGGGATGTGAGGTGGGAGAAAATGTGATGTGATGTGAGAGGTATGTGAGGTGAGGTGAGAGAAAAGGTGATGTGATGTGCGAGGTATGAGAGAGCATTAAATGAAAGGGATTTGTGGAAGATTTGGTAGAAGGCTTGGAGCAAAAAATCCAAAATTAGACTAATAGGGGAATCAAACCCTATATTCTTATCCCTAAGATTATGATAGCCATGTGAATTAAAGTCCCATTCCATAAGATTAAATTAAACAAGCCATGTGAATAAAGTTACGGGGAAAGAACCCTTGTGCAAAATATTGGTGAAAAGTCAAAGGTCGAGTGCACATTGAGGCTGATCGGGGAGGAATAGGGTGCCCCGCGAGCCGGCGGAGTGCCGAGCGCTCGCGGGATGCAGGTGTGCGCGTGCCCGCGGGAGGCCGAGCACCTTCGCGCGGTCGCGGGGCTTGCGTGGCCACGGGGCCTGTTGCTGCGCGGTCGCGCGGCTTGCGCGGCCGTGTGGTTCCGTGGCTCCTTCTTCCGACTTTTCTCTTCCGCAAAGGACTTGTCTTGTCCTCGCCACCTTAATGCCTAAAAATCGTGATTTTGCAAATAAAAGCTCAAGTTTTTCATAACTTGGCATATTCCACCAAAAGAGCAACAAGTGAAGATTAGACGCACAAAATTGACACAAAACACACTAAAAATACTAAACATATCTTACTAGATATACAAAATTCCTATAATAAAACAACATAAAGAAACACTAAACACCACTCTTGAGAGCGAAGACCACAGAATCCTGCGAACCCTTCTGCCAACCATTATAAGCAGTAAGAGTTGATTCTTTTGATCGGGATTTTACATTATCAGATGTCCCTGCGACTTGCTTCCATTTCGACCTGCTAGTGAACCTAAGTGCAGGTGAACTATCTTCTTCTTCTCCATCAACCTGAAATACAAGAAGAAAAATAGGACAATGGCTTTTGATGTGTTCTTCTTTGTTGCAAGAAAGTTTCTTCAACTGTATTGCTCAGTTTTTTTTTCAACGGTTTCCTAGATGAGAGGGATAGGCTATACCTATACTAAAGGACATGATTTTTTTAGTTTTTTTTTGTGAGGGGCTATACGATGGAGAAGAAAAATTACAATTTTATTAGGGTTTTAACTATAAATCGAGGGTTACAAGGATAAAATAGTAAATTAATTAATCTTTATATATTTATTTTAAAACAGAGGGTTATATTGAGAAAAAATGAGGCTATGTATATAATAGCAAGATTGTGGAAATTTGGCAAAATACTTCATCATCATTAGGTAATTACAAATGGAAAAGTGAATAAAATTTGCAAAGCCAATCCTCTTTTCTAGGCCAGTCTCAACCAATTTTTTTGGGGTCAATAAAACTACTAACCCAGTACATCCATTTTTTACACCTCTAAACAAAATTAAACCAGAATTAAATTTAATTTATTTTTTCCCCTCAATAATAATAGTGTCATTTCCAAAATAATGTTGTGACCTTTCTCTAGTATGAATTTTAAACACACAATTGATAATCAAGCATACAAAATGTCGTGGGTTATTAGTTTTGTGTTTACAAGTTATAATGACGGTTTAAATTGTTCCTACGGGTATTGACAGCTGTGTATTTTACATAATTTTTGAATATAAATTGATGATGTTTATCATATTAAGTTGCATATTTTATATAGCTTTTGTGCTTTAATTTCTATCATTTGGAGTTTTTTATATGTTTGTTAGTTTTTGCAGTTTTAGTTAAGTTTTCGTTGCATAATTGAAGCAAACCAGTCAAATGTGAGCATGAAGAGTTGAAAGATGATTTAATTAAGCTATTGCGCTTAATTAAATACTTAATTAAATTCTAATGGACTGAATTAAATAATCAAAGCCTGTGAAAATTCGAAACCCATTGCAAAATACACTTGGGTCGACTCAAAAAGCTTCAGTCGACCCAAGCCAGTGTAAATTACACAGAGGTGGGTCGACCCGACCCGATTCACTTGGATCGACCCTGTGCAAAATCATGTCTTTGGGTCAACTGAAATGGTTGGGTTGACCCATGTGCTCGGATCTGCGGGAATGTGATTTTTTATCTCCAATTTAGGATTTTAAACCTAGATATAAAAACCTTCATTTTGATACATGGGAGAGATGACCCCATATGCATTAGAGAGACATACGAGGGAAGAGAAAGATGAGGGTTTGTCATTTACTCAAGAGGAGGTGACAAGGTTGCTAGAGATCGGGTGCTACTGTAGAAGAGACATGATAATTGGATTCCTCCTTGTTATTCGGTTATATTGTTTATTTTGTCATGAACATTTATACTCTAATTTTTATTGTTTATTTGATTATGTCTAACTAATTTCATACTATGTTTTAGGGATTGAATTTTTAAATTTTATTAATATATTTTGATTGTTTTCTTCATATTATCTCTCGTGCCTTGATTTCTATGAGCTTATTTATATCTTTGTATGTGTGCTTGATCACCATTTGTGCATGCTAGTTGATTAATTTGATCAATCGAAGTAGATCGATTAATCAAACATGGTTACCAAATCTCTGCGTGCTTTATTTTCTGCAATCGTCTTATCGTTCACAATAACATTCTTGAACTTTATTGTGAACCTCTTTCAAATGTTCAACAACTTTACAGTGAACGTTGTGCAGACAGATACTTTTCACACGGGTGTGCAATTTCAAATTGATATAAAGATAGAATTCAAGTCATGTGTGTTTGGAAAAACCGACCCAGTGAACAAGTATTACATAGGGCTCAATAAATATTTGTGTGCTTAATTGAGAGTAATTACTTGTATGAAGAACCGACCAAGCAAAATGCAAGTTCATTATGTCTATGCTATGATTTATGTCTATAAAAGCAGTCTGATAACAAATCAGTGATTATCCACCATTGATAAATTAAAGACTAAAATCGGGTTGTAAGAATCAATGAATATGAATAAATGAGATAGTAATTCAGTTTCCCTAAAACCTATGTGCTTTCCAATTAATAAGTTTAAGTATTTTATTTTGCTTTTTTATTTGCTTTTAATTATTTTCTTCTTTACCTACGTATTTAGAGTCTATATATTAGTTAGGTAATTATGTTTGAGAACATAGGAGTTACAGTATGTGGGATATGATACTCTTGTTCACTTGTATTTTTAAAATAACGTCATGCACTTACAGTCACTTATTTGTTAATAAATAGCATGTCAAAGGCAAATTAGATTTCTATATAATTCATTCTCTGTGTCCACATGACGTATTATGTGAATTTTATTGTTTTTTTTTAATTTTAATTTCTTCTAATTTAATTTAATTTTTTAATTGTTAATTATGTATTCCACTATAGAGGTCAAAAACTCTACAATTGACCATTCTTCGAGTTCGGGCTCCAGCGATCTACAAGACAAAAAAACACGTGAAGCCGAAGGACCGTCGGGGGGTTGATGATCGAACGGACTCCAACGCTCAAGTCACAATCGAAACTAGTAAAAAATAATAACACAAAATTGAATGAAAGCAATAAATAGAGATTGAGAATCTGAATCCGAATATTATCGAATGTTATAAGCTACTCGAGTGCTAGACTATAGGTATGAATGGTTTTTATTGTGTGGAAGTGTTATGTCAATGAATATCGGTGTTGTATGAGTGATTGCATATGAGTCGTTGATCCCCTCATTATGGAATGAGCGTATATATAAGGGAGAGTTTAACTGATCTCTGATTTTTGGAGGATCTCTTCTATCCCTCTTAGGGTTTTGACGGGATCTCCCTTATCTTCAACGGATATTTTGATTTAGTCTCCTTTGGAATCTGCTTAGCCTTGATTTTTTTCTTTAGACCTCTGAACCTTTTTTGACCTTGGATGCTGAGGAGTCAACCTCTTCAACTCCTTCGACCTCAAAATGGTTGTGGGCCTGTTCTTTGGGCCTGTATAAAAATAAAGCCTCTACATCCACCAATTATAATTTATGATTTTTTTTAGTATTTCATTTTTAAGTTGATAATATAGTACTTTGGTTGATCATTCTGTGGTTGATCATTCTGGATTATTATATTTTTTCAAAAAAATAATAATTATTAGGGATAAATATTAATTAGTATTGTTTATATTATAATAATTTTTATTTTTGTAATAAATATTATTATAAAAAATAAAAATTATTATAAGTTCAATTTGAATACAAATAAAAATATTTTAAGTCTTTTAAGATATAAATAAAAATAAGTGTATTTTAAGGGGTCGTGAATTTTAGGGATTGTGAATAACAACTATAATTGAGGTCTGAGTTTTCGCTTTTATCTTTTTTGGACCTTTGGACCTCTTATTTCGGTTTTCCATTTTCTTTTGATTATTCAAGATTATAGTGATGTAATTGTGGTTAGTATTAGATGAAAATTAAAAAATTTAAATAATATCTGCTTGTTAATTTTAGCATAAATTCATCAAAATAAACTATCATGTGTGATTTTTCAAAAAATAACCCAACATATTCATATTTACCAAAAAACATTATATCATATCTATTCTTTTTTCACAAAAATAACATAAGATATTCATATTTAACAATTGAATCATATCGATGTCCTTTTAACAAAAATGTAATCCAACCCCTTTTTCGGCCATTGAAATCATATTAGATTAGCAGGATGGCAATGTGGATTTTAAAAAAAATGAAAAAAATGATGAATCACATGCCACCTAAAACATGACATGGCCAAAACAGTCAGATGATGAATCTGAGTTAATTTGGATTTTTGGGTTTTAAAATTAATCGGAGTGATACAATGTAATTTTTTTGTTAAATATGTCATGTGAGTACATTAGGTTAATTTATAAAATACGATAGTAATTGTTTGGTAAATGTCATTACGAGGACGACTCTCTCTCTCTCTCTCTCTCTCTCTCTCTGTGGCAATTGGTTGACGAGAAGTAATATCGAGGAACCTACACTTTAATTTTAATATAGGAAATTGTTAACAAAAGATGCAAATTCGAGCCGAACCGGAGCGCATTGAAGCCCAGAAACCCCAATTATTCCGCTTCATTAACCCCACGTGCACACACGATAATCCGCAAGAACATACGCATCTCAACGCCAGACAACGCTGCTATCAACGGATCAGATCGAAGCGTGTTTCCCACGCTTCATGTTAACAAGTGAAGAAACTATTCAGAAAAAAATCGAAATCGAGAACCGCCAACTAGCTCCATGGCGGTTCAGCCCCTCTCTGTTCCTCATATTCCCCATTCTGCCACACCGGTTTGCTGATTTGCATATCATAAATAAATAAATAATCAAAATTCGACAAATCGTCCTGAGTGATCGAGTTAGGGTTCCCAATTTGATAGTAATCACACTCTTCTGCTCTTGATTTCGTCGGAGTTGAGGAGATTGAATTGCGATTCCTCTGTAATTTTTTTTTTTTTGAAATTCGATTTGAGGCTGGTGATTTGAATTCTAGTTTGGTGGAAGACGATGGGGAGTCCAGAGAAGAATGAAAACAAGGGGGGGTTCTTCGCGGCCATGACGTCGGGGCTGTCGATATTCGGCAACGCCATGCATAGATCCGTCAACGGGTATATACGTACATATGTTACCTGATGATGTTAATTCTTTCCCCATGCAAGGTAGTTCATCTGTTAGGTTGTGAATTTTCGATTTGATTTTGTCTTTTGGTGAGTAGAATTCTCGATTTTTAGTATTGCTTATAACTTTGGCGAGCCCACTTTAACGTGATTTTGGTGGTGTGGCCTTGGTTTTGGATTTTTGGTGCTAAAATATCTGATCATGCAGCTTTTAGTTGACTGATCATTGAATTATGGATTGAGGAAGTAGTGTTTAATTTATTGTATACAACTGATTTGCCTTTCATCTCAATAGACTAAGATTGGTACTTCACTACATGTGAATAGAGTGCAGCATGTTCATCAAAAAACTTCATATGCATCTGTTTACAGTAATGAATGTCAGCCTTACTTTATCCTTCTTTTGGTTTTGACAACGATATGATGGTTGCGGAAGTTCTCTTTTATTAGATTTCTTCAATCTTTTGAGGATTTAAAGTCTTCTTATTCTTTCATAAAGGCAATATTTATTGATGGGAACTGATGGATAATATTAGCGAGTTATATAAGATGAGTTATTCTGTAATACTTAGTTTATATACATACATATATATATATATTTTATTTATATTTTCTCTTTTCGGAAACATAATATGTTGACCATTCAAGTTCTTTTTTCATGTTCACTATCTTTTGGCTCTTGGTGCTTTAACTCAATTTTAGATACTACCATCCTTGCGTGCTAAGAGAATTATTATATCAGATTGAACTCTTGTCTCTCATATCTTTTCTTGTAACGCATGGGACATCTAATCTGCACAAAAATGTAATAAGTAGTCCTGTTCTATAAATCAAGGCCACTTTTATTATTGTAGCTCTATGTTATTATTATATATTCTTTTCCCTCGATGATATTGCAAGTTAAGATCTGATTTTTTAAGTATATACGCTGCCTTTAGATTGCTTGGCTCTGAAGGGATGGAGGTTATAAATCCTGAAGGAGGAAAAGAAGATGCAGAAGAGGAAGCTCAGAGAGGAAGATGGAGGCAGGAGGTTGGTTGTCTTGTGATTATGTGTGTTTTCTTGACTAGGAATTGGATGTCAAATCACTCAGTGATGTTTGTGTCTTGCCAAGTATTGGAAGGAATTATACTAAAAGGTTTTTCCGGTATTTCGAAAAGGACTTACATACAGTCTTGTTGAGATTGGCTTTCTGATGATTATATTTGTGTATGCTGATTGAAGCCAGGTTCTGTGGAAAGAAGGTCAAAGTTTAACAAACATGTAGTTGAAGTTTTTATAAATCTACACGGAAATTTATTGGCTGGGGGGGGGGGATGCAGACCTATATGTATTCACGATAATTGATTTCAGTATGTGTGGAACAATTTTGGAAAATCCAGCACATTGATGAAAGTGCTCAAGGCCCTCAGAGCCTGACGCTCAAGTCAAGCCTCACTATTTCTTTCTTTTATCTGTAATATGTTTTTATCAGTTCTCATATTTTATGCATGATTGGTTTCCCTCCAGTTGTGTCTATAAGTGGTTGTTGCTGTTGTGTGTGCAAGCTTGGGTGTGTGATTACTGAGACATCTTTTTCTTCTTGAAAGGATCGAGATAGTTACTGGAAAATGATGCAAAGTTATATCGGCTCTGATATCACATCAATGGTGACTCTCCCTGTCCTCATATTTGAGCCAATGACAATGCTTCAGAAAATGGCAGAGGTTTGTTTTCCCTGCTTGCTCTTGCCACAACTCATATAGGATGCCGTTTTCACTTGAACTGATGCTTTCTTTTGCAATTATCATGGCAGCTAATGGAGTACTCTTACCTTTTAGATCAAGCAGATAAATGTGATGATCCCTACATGCGGATGGTGTATGCATGTATGTATTTCTTTCCAGTGATGACTGAATATATAATAATAACGGATTATTGTGGGAAATCTAATGACACATTTATGCTTAATTTTCTTCTATTTGATGCAGCATCATGGGCTTTATCTGTTTATTATGCCTACCAACGTACTTGGAAGCCTTTCAATCCGATTCTTGGTGAGACTTATGAAATGGTCAACCATGGTGGGATTACGTTTATCTCAGAGCAGGTGAGTCGGCCATCTATTATTCTTTTGTTTAACAATCCAGTTCAATGTCATTTGATCGATTTCTCCATCCCGAGTCCTGATTAATGCTAAAAAAATAATCTACTGTTTTAGTAGTCATTATTAATATTTGCTGCATACATACCTGGGTGTTCACTGAACTTTCATGTATCTGCGTTCACCAGGATTAAATCTGAGTGAACTGCCAGTTTTTCATATATACATTCTTTTGTTAATTGAAGTGTTTCTTTTTTTTTTTTTTTACTTTGTAGGTCAGCCATCATCCTCCAATGAGTGCTGGTCATGCTGAAAATGAGCATTTCACATATGATGTGACATCTAAGTTAAGAACTAAATTTTTAGGCAACTCACTTGATGTCTATCCTGTTGGAAGGTAAATCATGTTGTTTATTGCTATTTTATTATAAGAATGAGATGCACATCCCCTGTGGATGTTGTGGAAATTTCAGTATCCGTCTTTGCTAATTCATGATTTTGGTGATTGATTTGAAATCTTTACATACTCTCGGATGCAGAACACGCGTGACTTTAAAAAGAGATGGCGTTGTCCTGGAGTTGGTTCCTCCTCCCACCAAGGTTAACAACTTGATTTTTGGACGAACCTGGGTGGACTCACCAGGAGAAATGGTTATGACAAATTCGACAACAGGGGACAAAGTTGTTCTCTATTTTCAACCTTGTGGTTGGTTCGGGTATGCACTTATCATTTTCGTTTTCCTTTCATCCCTCTACCCTCCTTAATTGTTTTATTATCAGTTGTTTTCCACTTATGATATTTCTAATCATCAGTCTTTTCAAATGATTAGTTCTTCAACCCTCTCGGCTTTTGCTTGCTACTAATTTTATGATCTGGAATAACTTCACGGTAGATGTACGTCTAATTAGATTATTAACTGATCCTAACTCTTAACACATGAAATAAGAAATAACTTGGTACTTTTTATTTGATTTTTTAATTTCTCTTTCCTGGATTGGTTCTTGTTAAGTGCAAAAGGAATATACATTTTAATAATTCACATGATGTGATAATTTCTTTGCTAAAACATTGAGAAGTCATGATGACAGCTCCAAAAAAAAGTTCTCCTACTTCTTTTGAGAAAGAACTTGTCTATATTATTGATGCTACAATCGCTATCTGGATTTTGCTGCAGTGTACAGAACCTGAAAGTTTTATTTTCCTGATTGCAGTGATTCTTTTTTATGAAATGTAATCTTGCGAGCGCTCATCTATCAATCATGAAATTGTTCTTTCAGACAAAAAAAAAAACACGGTTTGACAATGTTTCTGATGCTTATTTGAACATTTTTGGTGCAGAGCTAATAGATATGAGGTAGATGGATATGTCTATAATGCTGATGAGGAACCTAAGATTCTCATGACTGGAAAATGGAGTGAATCCATGAGCTATCAACCATGTGATCTGGAAGGGGAACCTCTTCCTGGCACAGAATTGAAAGAGGTGAATATCTGATAATCTTTCATTTATTTCAATCTACTGATATACTGCAATTTGAAATGGTGATTTATCTTCTTGAGTGATGACCTAAGTTGAGATGTTGAAGTTTCCTCATTGAGCGAGATAATGAGACCTGGTATTTTTCTTGGGTGGTTCTCATTTTATGTACTGCTTATCTTCTAGGACATTACTAAGGTAAAGCTTGGTTCCTGAAATATTCTGTTACCAAACATTGATTAGATAGCCCAGCTATCTGCTTGTGTGTGTGGGTATAATGCTCTCGAGTATCGGTAGTATGTAAGTGATTGATATGTCCTGGACTTGAAATTTGTTACGTGTTATATCTGTAATTGATTTATATGTTGTTTCTCCTGTATATTAGTTGAGATTGCTGTGCTCTTTATTGTTTATATGTTTTTAGCTCAGGACTGAGTGCTTGTTAACTGACCAGAAACATTTATATAGGTGTGGCATGTTGCAGATGCTCCGCCAAATGACAAATTTCAGTTCACCCACTTTGCACATAAATTAAACAGCTTCAATACTGCACCGAAGAAATTGTTGGCATCAGATTCACGTTTACGCCCTGATAGATGGGCTCTTGAGAAAGGTGACATCTCCAAGGCTGGTGCTGCAAAGAGCAGGTCAATTTCTCTCCCTTCCCCCTCCCTGAACCTGCTGTTTTTTAACCTCCAAACGTGCATTGGCAGGTTGGCTATACTTGTGATTGTTATAGAAACAATGTAACGAATTGCAACCTTTTAGTCTGTTCTCTCTTGACATTAAAATCATAATTGCATGCATCCAAGGCCTATTACCAGTTTTATCAGTTGAGTTGCTGGAATATCAAAATTGGACCCTACTCAATCTCATCTAACTTTTAAGTTGTTTGAGTGGGTTTGATATTCACTCTAATCTGGGTGAGTGGACTTGGTATTTATTCTTTTCCATCCTTGCATTTGTAATTGTCCAATCCAAAATGCGACATAAACATGTCTTGAGAAAATACGCTTACTTCCCATACTGTGCAATGGGTTTCCTATTAGAGAAATCTGAGGGATACTTCATAATGCAGCTCTTAGTTTTTTGTGTTTTTTTTTTTCGGGGGTTGAAAACACGAACGATTCAAAATTTTCCTTCACCAGTGTGGCTAACTGACACTGTGCCCTACTTGTTTAGTTTGGAGGAGAGACAGAGAGCTGAAAAGAGAATCCGAGAAGCAAAGGGTGATCATTTCACTCCAAAATGGTTTGATCAAACTGAGGACATTGCTGCTACACCATGGGGGGACTTGGAAGTATACCGTTACAATGGCAAGTACACGGAACATCGAAATGCTGTCGACTCTTCAGATGCCGTTGTCACTGATGATGTCCAGTCGATAGAATTTAATCCATGGCAATATGCTGATTTTTCGGAATGAGGTAACACACACTTTATTCGTGTTGCTATTGGTTTGTGCTTTCGTTGGACAAGTTTTAGGCGTGATGCAGAATTTAATCAGCTGCTGTTTATGGTCATGTGTACGTTGTAATCCTACTTTAATTATAGTGAAGACGCACTCTATTCTATTGTATTTTTACTAGTGATATTAGATAAATCATTGCCTAGAAAGTGAGATTTAGAAGTTTAATCATAATCATTTTTAAGTTGAATCCGAAGGCGTGCGTATTACTAGTACAGAATGTTTAAACCATGGTGTACAATTTTTCAAATTAAGGCACACACCCTTCGCACGTAAAATTCAAAATTTGAAAAATGCAGGTTCCGCAAAATTGTCTTATTTTATATTATAGCTCCCTCCAGTTTCTTCGGGGTAGAAATTTCGACCAATCACGAACAAGAAATCTTCTCTCAAAACTAAAATTGAAATGAGGTTGCTGGTAACTGGTTGCCGTCTCTGTCAGTAGCCATGTGCTATTAAAATTGTTGGCAAAAATTCATACGACTTGAAAATGACCTTTTCTATTCCCTTTTTTACTCTCTCATATTGGTACCAGTTCATATATATACTTCTTTTGCTTTAATTTTAAGGTTATTCCATGTTGCATTTATCGAATATTCTATGCAAAATACGTACAAACATATATGCTCATTTGCCCATGTTGCTATGCGGCACATACGATATTTGGTCTTTTTATTATTTTTAACGAATTTTGTACTTCTATCTCTTTACGTGAGGGTATATGTGTGACTAAACGAATATTGGTGGTAAAATGATCTAATTTAGTATAAACTATATTTTATATAAATAAAATTATTGAAAGAGTTAAAAAAGAGCTAGAGAATTATTTTCTAATTTAGTATAAACTATATTTTATATAAAAAAATTATTGAAAGAACTAAAAAAGAGCGAGAGAATTATTTTATGTTCTTTTATATCAACTCTTCTATATATATTCTTGTAGTGTATTTTAGAAACTCTTAAAATTCAGTAAATACCGCAGTTTAAAGTTGAAGTAGAACTGATTTTTAAAAAAATTTGTATTCCTCTCACCTTTTTTTAATGGGATAATAACAATAAATAAATCATATGGAATAATTATGCTCTCTTTCTCTTGATGTTGAGGACCGTAACCGCTACCGAAATGCGCACTGGACGCAATGGGTAAACTCCGATGTAATAGTTTGTAAATCATAGGGGATGTAAACTATATTTGACAGGCTAGATGTGACACTCACACCTAATAGTATTGGTGGTGTAATTCGAACTTGAAATCTTTGACTTCAAAATAACATCACTCAATGACAGTTTCTCTCCCCCAACATAATGAATAAATTCTGCTAGGTGGCCGTTAACGTCACAAAATGTGCAGGTCAATTGCATATTTGCTACGGGCAGAAAAATGAAAAATAAACACCCACATTTGAACTTGTAACCGTCACTCCCTTACTATTAAATTCACTTCTTTCCTTTTTCTTTTTTAATTTCCTCTAAATATATTAAGAAGACAAAAAAAAAAAAAAAACATACTTGGGCTCTATTATAATATTAAGAATTTTCAAATTGGATTATGTATTTTATTAGTGTGGTAAAATCAAATTCATATACTTGCATTTTTGTTAACACAAGATCTCCGCACCGTTAAATTATATTATTAAATTATTAATTCGATATGAGAAAAATATATAATTAAGTGATATTTAATATCACAAAGTTGATATTTATAGTTACAAGAGGTTATATTTATGAATTAGAATTACATAGTGATGATTTTATTATGCGAGGACCATATTTAAACAAAAATATATATACAAGATCTTAATTTTATCCAACTAAAATATAGGATCAATTTAAAAAATCATAATAGTACAAGAATTTAGGTATGCATTTTTGTTATGAAAGAAATAAGAATGGGTCCCACGGTCTTATCTCTCCGCTTACGCCGTTACATCATCTTGGTCTCCCGCTCGACATGTCAGCATGTCACCTTATCACCGTCACCTCCGTTTGCATTACTCTATTATTTTTCCGTTACGGTTTTTGAATTTAATTTCTGAAAAGAAAAAAAAAAAAAAACTACTTTTCTTGGTTCCAGACTTTCAGATAATGCTCAGCCAAAAGCCTCCCATTTGAGGGCATTCCTCATGCCACGTAGGATCTGCTTAATCTATGGCGTAGCACTTGATTATATAAAATGCATCTCTTGGGGTAATAATATAAAGAAATAAACATTGTTTAACGATCAATGGTTATGGTCATATCAAAGTTCAGTTACTTATTTTGATCATTTGTTTTGTTTTACTAATATATGCTATACAAAAATTAGCGATGCGTATGAGCATGTTGAAAGAGTTTGATATTCATCTATTTTCATATATTATTGGTGATTCATAATTTATAATTAGTATATTATTCATCTATTGCATGCACGGATGACATCGTTAAATAAATTCTACTTGCTTCTTCCAACATAAAATCCAAATTCAATCATAAAATCCAATCTCAATTACTATATAATTAATGCGGTTAATTAGGTTCCCTTTTTATCTTTATGCTTAATTTATGTATATTAATTTTTAGTTACCCCTCAAGCTCGAGCTTTGCCTCTACTGATGCTACGTTCGTGCTCATTTAATTTATAGTTTCTTCTGAAATCACGTTATATATATAGAAATCAAATTTGTTCAATTGTTTCACAAATTAAAACAAAACACTAGCTAGCTTACTACTGGAACACATGATTGAACTACGTACAATGTAGAATGCTACTGACATAATTGAATACAAAAGTTATAATATAATAACCTCATGAAACTATCCCTGCAGTGAATTTAATTAATTACAACGAATTGAGTTGAATGTCCCAACTGCTTTTCACAACGAACGAGAAAATGCATGTCTGTTGTAGAGTTGGGATAGTGATGACAAGAATCCTCTCTTCTTGTCCTAAAACGAGCTGAGGTCCAATAATATATATATATATATATATATATATATATATATATATATATATATATATATATATATATATATATGTTAACTTCCATGCACGTTGAATAAAAATATTATATATATTCCTTGTTGAATTGATGGCAATTCTTTCGTTACGTTACCTATAGTTCGATCTACTTTAGCGAACACAATTAAGCTAATTATAAAATGTAATCATAATGAATTAAGGATACTGCCACGTATCGTCCGGAGCACAATTTCTTGAAATTAAACATATATATATATATATATATAGAGAGAGAGAGAGAGAGAGAGAGAGAGATTGGATCATGTGAGAACCGCACCCCCAAGTGAGAACTAAGAACCAATTCCACCCATCGATCTCGCCTATTTGGACGGCCAAGATACATTCTAAAATTGAAAAAATGCGGTGGCATTCTTGTAATATTACCAACTTTTTAATGAATTGAGGGTATTTTTATAATTTTGGAATTCTATTATTTTTTAAATGAAATTTCTCTTTCCTTCGTTGTTTTCCTTTCCGAATCTGTTTCCTTTTTTCATATCGATTTTGTTGTGTTTATGTATCCAAATTTCAGTCAATTCCTTTCGTAATCTATTCTTCTTAATCATTGTTCACGCGATTTTCCCTGGAGTTTTTGTAGTTCGATACTCTTGGATGGATTCCTGCAATTTTTTTATCCATTTTAATTTTAGATTTGTTCGATAAGATTGATGAAGCTGAGATTTTGTTCACGCGATTCTCTTCAATTTCTCTTCAATTTTGTTGTGTTTATGTGATCCAGATTCCAGTCGATTCATCTTAATCGTCGTTCACGTGAGTTCCCCTAGAGTTTTGGTTGTTCGTTGTTCTTGGATGTTGATGTCGGGTAAAATATTTTTATTATACTTTTCCTACGATTTTTTCACGCGATTTTCTTCGATTTTGTTGTGTTTTATGTTGATTAAGCTGATTAAATTGAACTTTTTATTTTTGAGGATCAACATGTATTTTTAGCACTGGTGTAATTAGTTTTAGCACTGTCTGTAACCTATTTTAGCACCACTTTGAACAATTTTAGCATTATTAAGCATTAACATGATTAGTTGTGTATTGATTAATGTGCAGATTGTGTTTCTACCACTTTGGGGATTTCACCTATGTTTTCTGAATTTTACACACCTGAATGTGAACCATCCAAAAATTTTGTTGTACTTTTTCTGTGATTTTTCACGCGATTATCTTCGATTTTGTTGTGTTTTATATTTGTTCGATAATGTTGGTTAAGCTGATTAAATTGAACTTTTAATTTTTTACTCTGTAGATTATGATTTCATATTTCTATGTACTTGTTGTATCTCTGCAGATTTGTTAGCATCACACAACATGAATTATTAGCATTATGCAACTAGTTATTAGCATTGTAAAATCGAATGAATGTCATAAAAACATCTTGTTAATAAAGTTTTAGCACTGGTATAATTAGTTTTAGCATTGTTTGTAATTACTATGTTCATGTATCTCTGCATATTTGCTAGAATTACAAATTGTAAAAACAATTGAATATTAGAAAAACATGTTGCCAACAAATAGTTTAGCACTAGCATTAAAATGTTTAGCACTTCTGTAACCTATTTTAGCACCACTGTGAATAATTTTAGCATTATTAAGCATTAACATGATTAGTTGTGTATTGATTAATGTGCAGATTGTGTTGCTACCACTTTGAAGATTTCACCTGTGTTTTCTGAATTTTACACACCTGAATGTGAACCGTCTTTGAAGCCTGCATTGGGCAAAAAATTTGTTGTAGTTTTCCTGCGATTTCTTCATGCGATTCTCTTCGATTTTGTTGGATAAAATGGGGAAAGGGCATGAACTCTGCTTTGCTTTCACATTTGATTATGAAGTTAACAAGAATGATCAGTTGAGATGTCTATTTTGGGCTGATCCAATATCAAGAAGGAACTTTTTGCTATTCGGGGATGTTGTGTCGTTTGATGCAACATATAAGACTAACAGGTTATTCTGCTTATTATTTACACTTGCCGTTCTATTATTTTAGCATTTGCATTCTGCTGTTTTAGCACTGGTAGTTATAATTTTAGCACTTTCATTGTCTTTTTTAGCATTGTTAGTTAATATTTGAATATTTTGGTAGGTGATAAAGTTAGCATTTGTAGTCTTTTATTTATGATGAGAAAGATATTATAATAACACAGATTTGTGAATTTTTAAATGATTGTAGGTATTCAATGATTTTTGCACCCTTCACTGGAAAGGACAATCATGGGAAGCTTGTGACATTTAGGGCTGCTTTAATGTCGGGTGAGGATGCTGAATGTTATTCCTGGGTTCTTCACAAGGCTACGGTGATGCTAACAGGCATAGCTGATATTTCTTTAAGGACCCGCAAGAAACCTTTAAGGACCTGCAAGAAGTGTGGGAAGAAATGCAATCATGATTCTAGGAACTGTGGGAAGAAATAGATACACTTTTTTTGTATTTTTTCATACTGATTTTTTATTAATGATAGTAATATTCTTTCATGTAATGCTAATAGGCATAGCTAATATTTTTTCTTTCATTGCTAATAAAGATTTTGATAATGCTAATTTTACTGTCTGTGGTGCTAATATAGTTCGTTATACTGCTAATAAGATGTTTACTTTTAATGAGAATGCATCACATTTAGTTATTAACAATATTATGAGGTTATATGTTTACTTTAATGATAATATGTTTCAATTACTACAAAATATTGATTTTGTATAATGCTAATATACATACTGCTTATATTCCCTTTTCTGTGTGAAAGATAAGTCTAAAATAAGAGATAACTGTGCTAAAATAGTAAAATAATAGTGCTTAAAAATAAGTGGGAGTAGGATTAGGGAGAAAATGACATTTTTTATGCTAATGCTAAAACAGTAGTCATGCTAAAGAAGATTCGTGTTAGTGCTAAAATAAGTCATGACAATGCTAAAATAAGCCATGAGAATGCTGAAATAAAAAATCACAAATTCAACATGTAACAGTGTTTGTTCATGGGTTTTTTGAAATGCCGATGACATTTTTCATGTTAATGCTAAAACAAGTGTCACGCTAAACAGCGGTCATGTTAGTTCTAAAATAAGTTATGACAAAACTAAAATAGTCATTACAATGTTAAAATAGGAAATGACAATTGAACAACGTGTAATAATGTTTGTTTATAGGTTTTTTACAATACCGATGACATTTTTTTTATAGTAATGCTGAGACAAGACTCATGCTAAAATATGTCATGACAATACTAAAATAAAAAATCACAATTTTTCAACTTGTAACAGTGTTTGTTCGTGGGTTTTTTGAAATACCGACGACATTTTTCATGCTAATGCTAACACAAATGTCATGCTAAAATAAGTCATGAGAGTGCTAAAATAAATCATAACAATGCTAAAATAGGAAATAATAATGCTAAAATATGAAATTGAAAAATATACACATAAATCACAAATACTTTGCCAACACTGGTAGGGTTAACATTTTCATATAAGTTTTTCGTCATGAGCAGAATGAAAATGAAACTGATAAATTATCATGCAATAAAATAAACACAGTTTGTTGAAGATTATATTTTTGTATGTGCTATGCTTACAAAAACACGAAAGAAATTGCTAAATCATCATAATATAATGCTAAATGAATGTTTATAGCAAACGGAAACTGCTAAATCAACATAATATAATTGCTAGAAAATCAAACGAAATTTCTGAAAAATAAAAATGAACGATATATTACCTTGAGTTTTCATGCTTTCTGAAAATTTTAATGATGTTTTCGGGAGAGTTTGACGGTTGAATTCGAGTTTTTTTCAATTTCTCTTCAAATTTTTTGGCTCCTGGGTTTGCGTAAGTTCGTGGTTGTACTATATTGATAATTCAATATCAATGTCGATAACATTTTTTTATGCTAATGCTAAAAAAGAGTCATGCTAAAATAAGTCATGACAATGCTAAAAAAGACCATGACAATGCTAAAATAGGAAATTACAGTGCTAAAACCCTGAATTGAAAAACATATATATAAATTCTGAGTATTCATATATTTTCAAAATTTTCGATTTTACCCTTATTCAGATTCAGGGGCAGCGAAGTTGGACGTTATTACGAGATTTCCACCACGTTTTTTTTAAATTTTGGAACATATCTTGGCCGTCCAAATAGGCAAGATCTATGACTCAGATTGGTTCTCGGTTCTCACCTAAGGTGTGGTTCCTTCTGGAACCCAACCCTATATATATATATATGGGTGAAAAGTTTATCTAGACAATTTAATTCTAAAATTGGGGTAGTTGGGCAAGTTTTAATGGTGTATGAGTTATATGGGCAATTTGTACTATGTTTGAATTTTTGACCAACAAAATCTGAATATTCCTTTTACTTTTTCTGAAAAGTATCTTACAATTTGTACTTTCCATAAGAGATATGCATGGAACAAAATCTTTCTCTATTCAAAGTCGATTTTTGTTTGAAAAAAAAAAGGATTGTGGAATCAACTCCATTAATATTGGTATTCAATTATTGTAACTACCCCTCTATTCTCTCTATTTCTCACATATCTTCCTTTCTCCCCTCCTTGTTCTGTGAAACGAAAAAAAAAACTCCATATTCTTCGCCGCGCCGGACTGGACTTGAAGACAATGGAGGGACGACGTGAAGATGTAGTTCGACCTTCTGAAGCCGAAGCGGGAGAGGTTAGTCGAATAGATCGTTATGGTCTTTCGTTATGCTAATTTTGTTAGATCGTTATGGCCTTTTTTAATGAATCGGTATGATTTTTTAATTAATCGTTATGTGAATTTGAATAGATCGTTATGGCCTTTCGTTATGCTATTTATAACATATCGTTTTGCTAATTTTATTAAATTGTGTTTTTCGTTCATGGTAAATTTTTATTGTTATGGCCTTTCGTTATGGTAAATTTTTATTGTTATGGCCTTTCGTTATTGTTAAAATTGTGTTTTTCGTTCATGGTAAATTTTTATTTTATTCTCATTATGCTAAAATTTAAACTTTCGTGTTATGTGAAATTTAAATTTCATTATTGTTAAAATCTAATTATCGTTATTGCTAAATTTAAATTTCGATATGTTAAAGTTAAAAATTTCGTTATTAGTAAAATTATATTTTCGTTAATGCTAAATTTTTATTGTTATGTGAAATTTAAACTTTCGTTAATGTGAAAATTAAACTTTCGTTATGTGAATTTTAAACTTTCGTTAATGTGAAAATTAAACTTTCGTTATGTGAATTTTAAACTTTCGTTAATGTGAAAATTAAACATTCGTTATGTGAATTTTAAACTTTCGTTATGTGAAATTTAAACTTTCGTTATGTGAAATTTAAACTTTCGTTAATTTGAAATTTAAACTTTCGTTATGTGAATTTTAAACTTTCGTTAATGTGAAAATTAAACTTTCGTTATGTGAATTTTAAACTTTCGTTATGTGAAAATTAAACTTTCGTTATGTGAATTTTAAACTTTCGTTAATGTGAAAATTAAACTTTCGTTATGTGAATTTTAAACTTTCGTTAATGTGAAAATTAAACATTCGTTATGTGAATTTTAAACTTTCGTTATGTGAAATTTAAACTTTCGTTATGTGAAATTTAAACTTTCGTTAATGTGAAATTTAAACTTTCGTTAATGTTATTGTTATGTGAAATTTAAATTTTGTTATTGTTATTAGATTTTCGTTAATGTTAAATTTTTATTTTCGTTATGTTGAAGCTTTAATTTTCGTTATTTTTATGGTTATGTTAAATTGAAATTTTCGTTATAGTTAAATATAAATGTTCGTTATATTTTAAATTAAGTTTCGTTATGTTAAATAGATTGAATGACAACTTTAATTTAATTAGAATTGATATAGTCATGCTCAACCAAACCATATTGTACGGTTTTTTTTAAATAATAATATTAGTCTAAATAATACTATTAGTAAAAAATAAAAAAAATAAAAAAATTAATAATAATAGTAATAATAATATTAGTCTAATTAATACTATTAGTAAAAAATAAAAATAACAAAAACATCTAATATAAACAATAATACTTTTGATAATAATAATAATAATAATAATAATAATAATAATAATAATAATAATAATAATAATAATAATAATAATAATAATAATAATAATAATATTTGGATAATTGATACTATTAGACAATTAATAACCAAATAATAACTAAAGAATAATAATAATAATAATAATAATAATAATAATAATAATAATAATAATAAGAATAATAATAATAATAATAATAATACTAACACAAAATATTTGATACACGTAGCTAAAAATTTAATTTAATAATTTAATAACAGTCTAATTTTCAATCGTGAAATTTAGATCGAGTGGATTAGACGCCCCCTCCAGAGGTTCAAGCCGACTGTGAATATGTACGTGAAAATGGAGTTAGCAGAGAAGATTAGGGAGGTTTTACAGCATTTTGGTGGCGAGGATACGATCCAGATGTTCAGATCTGGATGTTTAGGACATTTCGTAGACTTTAGGGGGGGTAACATAGCCCGGAAGGCGCTGCATGCATTGATTTGTCGTGAAGTGCGCGTCCAGGATCCTGCACGCGAGGAGAGTGTCGGTTCCATGTGAGTGGGACGACACTACACTTTGGGCCCTTAGAGTTCGCACTGGTGTCGGGCTTGCGGTTCGGGCCGTCTAGTTTCGATCCGAATGCGGCTCATGTGATTCCGGCCAGGGGCATCTATCACCGGCTATTTGAAGGGAAGAAGATGACAATTGCACAGATGTATGAGAAGTTCACGGCGATGCGTCTAGCCAATCACCCTCCAGATTACGTAAAGATTGCGAACATCCTGATCGTGTACCGGATGTTATTTTGCCAGGACCCTGGACGTACGATCGATGACTGGGTGTGGGCCCTGGTGGAGGATGATGATGCGTGGAATTCTTTTCCATGGGGGGGATACACATTTCAGATCCTGATGCACTTTGTCAGCATTCTCCCTAGAGCTCGACGAGATATGGGCCCACAAGGGGACGGAGCGTATCATTGGTACGGACCTGTTTGGACATTTCAGGTAATTAGTCGAATTTATCATGAAAAATTTATGTTTTAGTGATTTGATATTATACTTACATGATATTCTATGTTTTAAAACAGGCATGGGCCTGTGAGGTTTTCCCCGAGATTGTCTGTCATTTGGGCGTCCCTGGAGGTCAGATGCCCACACCTCGCTTATTGAGGTGGTCATTCATAGCCCCGAGCATCGACTTCTCCAGATTGTTTGATAGACAGGTAACCCTTTTTATATAAATAATTTTAATTATTAAATTGAAGTAATATTGGTTAATGTTAACATGGTGTTCGTTATTGGTGCAGATGGATGTCCAGCCGATGGTGCCATCAGCAGCGGAGCTCCTGACCCCATATGTTCAGAGCTTGGACGGAGATAGTTTGTTGGGTGTGAGGTACGTGGTACCTCGAAAGGTCTCCAAGAAGAAGTTGCTGACTGGGGTTGCCCGTCGTGTGGTTCCGGGGACATGCAAGGGGATCTCTGACGTCGTCAACCCAGCACCACATTGTAGGAGTGCCCGTACTGCACAGCAGCAGGCTCCACAGACGACGCACCGTTTGATAGACGAGCCGGATGAGGGATCTGGACCCTCAGAGCAGGGACCGGACCGCAGTGAGAGCCCTCCTCGATCGACAGGCAGTAAGCGCCCGAGGAGGAGCCATGAGGGGAGCCGTGGAGAGCCCGGTCCACGTCCTGGTTGGTTCGATCGTGTTATCGACGCCGTTGCTGCCTCAGAAGCCCGCATTATGGGTCAGATGGAGAATAATTTCAGACAGATGGAAAACAGTATCAGAGGGATGATTGAAGGCTTATCTGATCGGATGGGGCGGTTGGAAGACCTTGTTATGGGTCGGCTACGCAGGTCGCCCACACCGGTGCCCAGAGACCCCACACCACCTCCCAGGGGTCCCACACCTCCTAGAGACCCCACACCACCTCCCAGAGACCCCACACCACCCAGGGGCCCCACAGCGCTTCATATGTCCCCCCGTATGAGAGGGGGGAAAGCCAGAGGCAGATCATCTGCGGGTCGATCTTCTTCGCGCCCTTTGTTAGACGCGCAGTCATCTCCAGGCCCGTCGTCTACCCAGCCATCATCTGTTGGCCCCTCGTCTGCCACGCGTTCGACGGTATTTGACTTACTGGAGGTGGATGAAGCGCGTAGGGTAGAGCGTGGATACACGGAATTCAGGAGGAAGGGTCATGGGGTGAATATCCAGGTTATTCCCACCGGTAGCATACTCTGGCAGGCATTTTTTGAGCGTATGGAGGATGTTAATGAGCTCGTTGATTATGAGATGTTTGCACATTTCTTGCTTGAGGTGAAGCGACGACTTTTCAGAAGGCACAAGAGCGATGTTGTGATTTGCTCTCCATATTTTTTTGTAAGTTCAAGATACATTCTTTTCTTTTTTTGTATTTCATTGTCTCTTTGTGTCGAAGCTTGATTTGTTCATGTGGTTTTTTCAGGTTCAGCTACAGTCAGCATGGCAGCAGCTTCATCCAAGAGATCCTCACTGTGAGCAGGAGTATGGTGAGGACATATATCTGCACTGGGATCCTCCAGATGTCTTACTGGAAGTAATCAGAGGCAAGGGTGGCGTCCAGGAGGTCCCGTGGACGAGAGCAGCTTATATAAGTGATCTTTCAAGTACACTTATCATACTATCTATGATGATTTTTTTATATTCATCCGTTAATCATTATCATTTATGTAGGCGATCATGATATGCAATGTTGGAAATGCTCACTGGGTCACTGTACGTATCTGTTTCGAGATGTGGAGGGTCGAGTTGTATGACTCGTTATTGTTTCAGATGCACCTCTCGGAGAACAGAAAGCTGTCTCAGAGGCGTGATCGAGAGTTGCTACCGCTCCTACGTCTACTGCCACGCGTCATGTGGAGCGCTGGTTTTTGGAGAGGTCGGCATAGGCCAGATACACATCTCTTAGCCATGACACTGGACAAGACTATCCAAGAGCAGTTTGCGCAGTTCGACAGCATCAGTTGTAGTGTTTATGCTATGATGTATGTGGATCGTTTGTTGTTTGGCACTCCTGGTCTTGATGTCAGTACATATGATATTCAGAGATATCGGCTTTCTGTAGCAAAGAGGATCTACTCACTTAGCTATGGCCGTCTAGAGTGACTTATGATGTTATATATGTATTGCATTTGACATTGCTCGTTCATTTTATTCAAATATGTTTGTTGACTACATGATTTTTAAACAAATAAAACCAAAGTAGACATCATTATCATTTTAAACAAATACAACCAAAGTCGAGATAAACCATATTATCACTGCAAGCCAACGACAATAATGTAGACATGATCAATCTAGGTCCTCCGTCTATCTACTCGGACACCTGGGACGGGTATGAGACATCTCACCACAAATACCACACTTCTTAGGTGCTCTTCTACGTGCAGACTCCGGTGGCGCGCTCTCTGGAGGTGCATTTAAGTCCACACTGACAATGGGCACCGGGGCTGTGCATACGCGTCTGTTATGGCCCGGGACATGACATCTAGTGCAGATCTGCCTCCGCTGACTGGATGACGCCTCAGCACCCCCCCCGAGCTCTAGACATTCGAGGACGACCGGCCTGTTTTGTTATCACAGGAGCGCGCACAAGTGGACAACCGTCAGGCGGGACAATCCAATCTTCTGGACTGGGTAAGCCCATGATGACTGAGTCATACATGCTGGCAATTGTCTCCGTCTTGTAGCATCTATCCACAAACTCGTATATGTTTCCACCGGAGAATCTACGTGTGAACACGAATTATAGTTAAAAAACATGATTACTCAAACAATGATAGTGTTAAAAAATTTAAACAAGTATGTACCTGATCGCTGCTGCAGTGTGGCTACACGGGATCAAATCCAACTCGAACTCACGACAATCGCAGGTCCGATGATGAAGATCGACCATAAAAGACTTCATGCCCACCTCTACTTTCCACAGGTGTGCTAAGGTCGTGCATCGAACGGAAAAACATTGTCCTTGCTCGACATTCTTGGATAACTTGTCCACAATGGGCTGTGTCAACACGTGATCCCACGTCTGCACTGCAGCCCGATGCTCAACAAACCACTCTTCCACAATTTTCCTGAACGACTCAAACATTGAGCAAATAGGCAGTCTCCTAGCCCACAGTAGACGGGCATTGAGTGACTCAGCCGCATTAGATGTCATGAATCCGAAACGCCGTACGGGACACTGCGATCGGGACCAATGCTGCGGACCAATATTACAAAGCTTCTCGTATGCTGGTCTGCTCAGCATTTCCAATGCTGACAAGTGCCTCTGGAATACATCTGTCCGATATGCATATGTAGCCTCCTTAAACAACCCAATGACATTGGACCCGCGCTTTGCCATCTTGGTCTGTAGATGATAATAGCACAATCCGTGTGTCGCTCTTGGAAAAACAGCCGCAACAGCATTCTTAATGCTTTTGTGCTGGTCGGACACGATCAGGAGGTCTTCTATCTCGCCCAAAGTGATATGCAATCGATTCAGGAACCAGATCCAAGTGTCATCATTCTCGATCGAACCGATACCAACTGCAATAGGTAACACCTGTTCATTGCCGTCCTTCGTCACAGCAACAAACAAAATCCCCTTGTTCTTCCCCTTCAAGTGTGTCCCATCAATCACGACCACTGGTCTTGCACCCGCATGGAAGGCACTGATACACGGTCCGAGTGCCAAAAATGTATACTTCAGCTCATGTACGGTGTTCGTCTGAAACTCGTACAATGTCCCGGGATTGCGTAGCTGCAAATGTGTAGAAATGCGGGCAATTGCGCATAGGACTTATCAAAGTCCCCATAGATCATCTCAATTACAATGTTCCTTGAGCGCAGAGCGAAACTGTAATCAATCTGGATCCCGTACTCACATAGAAGCTCGGAGACCATCTCTTTGGGCTTCAGAACAACCCCCTCATCGACCAGTTTACGTGTAAAATAATTTGCAACCACCCGTGCAGGCACCTGTCGTGGGGCAACTCGACTCATATCCATGTGGCAAGTGTGAGTGCCGTCAAACTTGTAGATTCTCCAAACAACTCCATCCACAACGGCACACAGCTTGAACGGGCACTCCCTGCCATGCTTGCACATGTAGACCAGCCGTGTCTTGTTCGATCGATACACGGCATACTCCACTCTATTCTACATGTGATGCAGTCCCACAGCCAGGGCCAAATCATTCTTGGTGCGGAAAATCGCACCCTTCTAAAGTTCATCCGTATTGGCTGCTGAAGGCTCATCCCAACTCAGTGGGCCTGCAACGTCAATATTCGCAAGTGGAACAAGCCAATTGCTCCCACCCCTCTCAGATACATCCTCAGCCCTAGTGTTCGACGATGATGCTCCTCCGGTCATGCCTATCAATCGTCCCGTACCCCCTGTAGAACGAATCCATCCCGTGAACTCTGTGAACACTGATTCGAGCAAGTCCGTTCTCACATTCTCCTCCGCTTCTTCATCTGTAGTAGGAATTTCTTCTTCTTCTTCTTCTTCTTCTTCTTCTTCTTCTTCTCCTTCATGCGGGAATGCATCGTCGTCAAAATCGTGCTCTGGAGCCTCATAGTGTTGCGTATCATCACGAACCTCCTCTCTGACCGGTTCTCTGTACTCAGGCTCGGTGTCAGGGATGACCCTTGAGCTGCTGCAGCCTCTCTGAACAACATACACAACCATCTCTTGACTCTGCTCATGGAGCAAGTCTAGCAAACCAGTGACCTCTATGATCAGTGACCTAAAACATAAATCATCCGATGACATGATGATCAACTCCTCCACACCATCTACGTACTGAGCTCTATCCCATCGGCCACTATGTCGTACAATAATACGACGTCTAACCATCTGCCCTAAAACAAATTTAAAAATAAACATAACGATAAAGAACAAAAATTAATTTTATACCTAACGAAATATAAATTTAGCCATAACTAACATTGAATTTATACAATAACGAAAATTAAAACTATCATTATAACGAAATTTTTATTTAACAATAACGAAAGTTAATTTCTAAACATAAAGAAACTTTAAATTTAACAATAACGAAAATTAAATTTCAATAATAACGAAACTTTAAATTAAACAATAACGAAAGTTTAGTTTTAAAAATAACGAAATTTTAAATTAATAATATCTTCACAAAATTTAAATACAACAATTAACCATAATGAAATTTTTTTTAACATAAGGAATACTCAAATTAAAGAATAACGAAAGTTTAGTTTTAACAATAACGAAAATTTAAATTACAAAATAATGAAAATGACATTTTAAGAATAACGAAAATTTAAATTTAACCATTAACGAAAATGACATTAATAAGAATAACGAAAGTTTAGTTGTAAAAATAACGAAACTTTAAATTAATAATATCTTCACAAAATTTAAATACAACAATTAACCATAATGAATTTTTTTTAACATAAGGAATACTCAAATTAAACAATAACGAAAGTTTAGTTTTAACAATAACGAAAATTTAAATTCCACCTTAACGAAAATAAAAATTTTAAGAATAACGAAACTTAAATTTAAACGAAACTTAAATTTAAAACATAACAAACTTAAAATTTAAAGAATAACGAAACTTAAATTTAAAGAATAACGAAAATGACATAACGAAAATGACATTTTTAAGAATAACGAAACTTAAATTTAAACATAACGAAAATGACATTTTTAAGAATAACGAAAGTTTAGTTTTAAAAATAACGAAACTTTAAATTAATAATATCTTCACAAAATTTAAATACAACAATTAACCATAATGAAATTTTTTTAAACATAAGGAATACTCAAATTAAACAATAACGAAAATATAAATTCCACCTTAACGAAAATAAAAATTTTAAGAATAACGAAACTTAAATTTAAACATAACGAAAATTTAAATTTAACCATAACGATAATTCTACTAAACCATTAACTAATCCTTATGATATTTCTATTTAACCATAACGATAACCATTAGCACAAATTAAATTTCAACATTAACTAACCATAACGAAAAAATTTATTTAACCATAATGACAATTCAATTGGACAATAACGAAAATTAAATTAAAACTAGGGTTATACTTTAACAATAATTGAAACTAACCATAACGACAAGAAAATTAAAACTATCATTATACTTTATCGTTATGCCTTTGTTATAGCCTAATTGCAGGAATATAATTTTGGCTAAATAAAACCTAAAATAATTTTCTAAGTAAGGAACGTAACAAGACTTGAAACGTACCTTTCAATTTTGGAGAATTTTTCCGCGAAATTTCACTTCACCGATGATGATGTTTTGTTGATGACGATGATCTTCTCGCTTGCACGATCAAACATTCATTTTTTATGTGAATTCAGAGATTTTCTTCACCAAACTCTTCGAACTATTTCTTCTATTTAGGTGTGGGTTGAATTGATGCATCGGTGAAGTGTAAATATAGGAGAATGACACCAACCTCTCTTACACAAAATTAAATGCATTAAATTTCATTTAATTTGGGCCAACTAATACCTACCTATGCAAATACAAATATTTATGCATTTTACCTACCTATGCAAATACAAATATTTATGCATTTTACTTACCTCATGTTGACCACACAGAAATGACAGAATAATGCATTGATGCATAACGTTATAAATGTTTCGTCATAAATTTTCGTTATATATTGATAAATTTTCGTTATATGTTTTCGTTATATATTGATAAGTTTTCGTTATATATTGATAAATTTTCGTAATTCTTATCGTTATTGCTTATTATCATTATTTCGTTATTCTTATTATTATTACTTTCGTTATTATCAATATATATATTTCGTTATTCTTATTATTATACTTTCGTTATTATCGATATATAATGATATATTACTTTCGTTATTTCGTTATTCTTATCGTTATTACTTTCGTTATTCTTATTATCATTATTTCGTTATTCTTATTATTGTTACTTTCGTTATTATCAATATATATATTTCGTTATTCTTATTATTATTACTTTCGTTATTCTTATCATTACAATTAATTTCTATCGTTATTCTTATTATTATTATTTTCGTTATTCTTATTATTACTATCGCTATTATTATTATTATTATTATTATTATTATTATTATTATTATTATTATTATTATTATTATTATTATTATTATTATTTTCGTTATTCTTATTATTATTACTTTCGTTATTATTATTATTATTATTATTATCATTACTATTAATTTCATTATTATCATTACTATTAATTTCGTTATCCTTATCGTTATTCATTATTATTAATTTTAAAAATAAATTGTCTACAAAAAACTGGTAGGGATCGATCTATGTTAGGGTTTTTAAACTTTAAGGTTTTAGGGTGCATTTAATGTTTTGTTTTGAAAAAAAATAAAAAGTACATTTCCCCAATCATTGGGTGTGGGGCCAAGTGTGTCATAACTCCAAATTGCCCATGAAACTACTACACCCTTATATGTTGCCTTTTTTTCCCTTTTTTAATTTTTTTTTTGTCTATATTTATAGATTTACACTATATATATAGTATGACTATGTTCAATATACACACCGGATCAACATGCACTACTTCACCTCAACATACATATTTATTTTTTTGAGAAATTCAACATACAAATTTATGAACATGTGTGTGTGTGTGTGTAGCACACGAATGCCAGTACCACAAATACGTACGTACGTGTGCATCCACCATGCACTAACATCATATTAAATAATTATATTATTTTATGAGAAAATAATAATCAAATATATATATAATTATTCTTTCATAAAATAATACAAACTGATACTCCATCAGTCACATTCATATATATAGGCAGGAAGATTGGATTTTCTTATAAGATTAAGAAAATTATTAGAAAGGACAATTAAATAAGTACACTTTCTAATATGCACTTATTTATTTATGTGGGATATTAAAAAAACAAGTCTATATGAATATATGGGAGGGAGGGAGTATAATTTTGACACAAATTAAATTGATGTGTTTTAAATTGCAAATCCTAAGCTTTAATTAATCCTGGAACATTAATATGGTGAGTTGTGAATTCTAAACCCAAAGCTCCAAGAAATACTAAATGAAGTATATTTGTAATAATGATATAATTAAATTCCATGTAATTAATTAAAAGGAGGCTGAAGTCGATTTACACAGTTGCAATGCAAGAAATGAGCATGGCATAACATTGAACATTGAGTTAGATAGATCTAAAGGATGGCAGGGGAATCTTCCTTTGCCAACTAAAACCAATTAAGGATTAATGCATAAACAGCTCAAATAGCTGGTGGAATTAGATCTACATGCACGTGGTTTAAATAACTAAATTCTTATTTTTTCATAACTTAATTAATGAATCATCGTAGCCTTTATTGGACTTACTTCATAATTATTTAATCTTAATTTCAGAATAAATAGACAGGAGATTGTGAATTGTGATTATTGTTTCTTTAAGGAAAAGAGAGAGAGTTTATGCTAAGTTTTAGTTAAACCGCAGATGTTTCTTGGTTAGGCATGAGTCTGGTGAGTTTTAAGGCAAACCTCAACAAAAATTAGTTACCATTTTGTTGGGATTTTAATACAAACCTCCTTACTAATCGGATACCTTTGGTAATAAAAAAATAAAAGAAATCGTATCCTAAAAATGAAAATTCAAAACGAGTGGAACCCCACAAATAATTTAATTTTATTATCCATATTCTTATTATAAAAAATTAATAATTCCGAAAATAAATTGAGGGACACGAAATTAAGACAAAAAATTTAAAGAAAATTCCCTCGCTTGGTGACCCAACGTTTTTCTCGATGTGTAAATGAAGGAGAGACCACAGGATTCACATCTCACTTCCACGTGGCAGCATCCAACGCTGTCGATGGCCCACAAGAGAACAGGTCTTCAGGCAGTTCTTTGCGGTAACCTTCTATAGCCGGTGGCACACTGGGCGTCTACCGATGGAGCCGGTGACAGGGGTCAATGGTATAAGAGTTGGGGTTTAAGCTATGGTGTGGAGGGGGGTGGTTTTCACAGGGTTTTTGGCTATCTTTTCAACCGGAAGGAAAAAAAAAAGAAAGAAGAAAATAGATTTTTTTTTAAGGATTCAAAAGTAAAAAAATAAAATTTAAAAAGATGGAGGAAATTGAGTGAAATTCTTGATCTTTTTGGAATTTTAGGTTGCGTAAAATGGAGTTGATGATTTAGGTTGTTGAAGATTCAAGGTGGGTTGTTTCAGAAGGAAAAAAGGTTTGATCTTGCGTTGTTGTTGGTGTAGTTGTAGGAAAATTATTCAAGGATTTTGATTGCGGAAGAAAATGATGTGGCAATTGAATATAATTCATGGTGGCATGGAAGAAATTTTGGTTCTTTGAAGGTGAGATGATCAAATTTTTGGGATGCTTCTGTTTGTAGTTTGGTAAAGTTGGAGGTTTTGGTTCAGAATTTTTCCTAAAAGAAAATCTAGGAAAATTGAAGGAAAAATCTGAAATTGTAGGAGTTTTCATTTGTCTGGAGGGGTGGTTTTTCAATTTTGGTTTCCTTTTTTCCCCACGTTTCGTTTTCTTCAGTTTCTCAGAGCCTTTTTTTTTTCTTCATCTTCTTATTTAATTATATCTGTCGTAATTTCTAAATCAAGTGTCTGCATTAAATTTTCATTTACATAATTCTTTTCCTGATAATTTGGAAGTGTCTGATCTGGGATTTTACCATGCAAAACATCTTTCCTTCTGTTTTTCTGATATAATTTAAGGGTCTTGGTTTGGAAATTTTAGATGGTTTTAAACCATTGATGAAAAGTTTTGTTCATAATATTTTTGTCCTGTTCCCGTTTAATTGTAGATCATGAAGCATGATATCGGCCTTGGTATAAATATTACAATAATTGTTTTCCTTAAAATTAATGCATGAAATAATATTACAAATGCTGTTCAAACTCTTTCAACTTGGGGGTTTTTGTGAGTGTTACTTTTCCTCTCTTTGCCGTCCCCTTTCTGATTTCTTTCCTTCTTATTTACTTTCCTCATTTGCCTGTAATGGAGATGCGCAAAATGAATCCCATCACTTATTTGATGTAATTAAAGACGATGCCAGTTTGTTTCTGTGTTTTCTGTTTTGTCTGTTATGAGGTTGAACACTGATGCTTTAAAGTTTTAAGGTTGTTTTGTTTTCCGTTACGCCAATACTTTTGTAAATCTGTTTTGGATTCTTTGGTCAAAAGCCCAAGTTTTTGCGTTTGGATTTGCTATAAGCACTCTCTAGTTTGTCTTCATAGGCTTGAACTGCAGATAGGTATAAGCCATCGCCACACATTTAATAGATTGTTGACAACGAGTTTACATAAACTCCTGGAATTAATGTTTTCCTCGTTGTTAATTCTGATTTGTATCTAAGGATCTGGTAATGATCTACTAGTGTGTTTTCCACCCGTTTTCAGTGGATTTTTATGATAAACTAATTCTTACTAGAGGCTTTCCTTTTCTGATTGTTATTTAGTGAGATATAAATTGTGCTCCCACTTTTGTTGTATCAGTCCCAGTTCAGCTATTTAGCAATCTTTACGATGGCCTACCTGTAACGCTGTATGCAAGACCCAATCCCCTTCTGCATCGACCCCTTTGTCATTTAAAGTCGTAAAACGTCCATTTTCTGCTAATTCTGCTGGTGATTATTCTGCATGGACTCCATAACGTTATTCTATATTTGTTTCATTTAACTTGTGACTATTTCCAAACTTGATTTACTCCAAACTTCTGCATGAAATCTTCCGCATCGCTGATTAGTTATGTTGTCTTTGTTCTGTCGTTATGCAACAGGTGTCTTGCCCTTTCTCATTGTGGTGGCATTATGTTGTAATTATGATTCGGAAGACTGGTCTTCCTGCTTTATGAAATTTCTGGGTATGGTTCTGAGATATGGCATTGCAGAAGAGATTAGACTATGGATTTAATGGCTATCAGGTGCCTCCCACACCTCGAGCTGCCAGATCAGTTAGGGTAATTAGACTCCTGAATTTCCATCACTATGGTATTTCTATCACCCGTGGCTATGGAAAAACTTAGTCTAACCATATTTTTTTTCTCATTTTCTTGTTTCAGAGGAGGAGCTTATTTAAGAAAAAAGCTGATGACCACCAAATGTGTGCATTTGACTTATTGGCAACTGTAGCTGGAAAGTTACTCTTGGATGGCGAAAGTCCACCATCTGCAAATACATCTTCTGGAAAAGAGCGGCCTGCAACTGTGGGAAATTCTGTTGGGAAGGAAGAAAAAGACGAAAATAAGTCTTTAGAAGAAAAATCTTGCGATCGAGATTGTTATGAAAGGAATTTCCTCTTTACTGAAATTGTCTCTGAAGCCCCCAATCCAAATTCTTGTTCAAATGAACTTGCTTTCACTCAAAATGATATAATCTCTAGGCCTGCATCTGGTATAACATCTTCTGATTGCTCGGAGAAGATTGGTTCTGCAGAACAATTGGTGAATGATGACTGCAAGCTCAGCCTTGGGATTTCTACTCCTTCAGTAGATATTGAGTCGTCTGGTTTTAGGCTATCTGCTAATTCTGGATCAGAGGACGAAAGTAGGAAAGACATAAAGCTGGATTCTGCAAATATTAGGAATTTGTCAATAAGTAATAAGGTTTCTATGTGCAGTTCAGGGCATCCAGAAGCATCAGACAGAAAATCTTCTGCATTAGTGTGTTCAGTTGATAGTGTAAAGTTTCCATTTTTCAGGGACCACACTCCTTGTGGTTCTTTCCCCGTTAACCGGGAGAATGTAAAGTTAGTTACTAGAGATGATGACGACAACTCTTCTGAGTGCATTGAACCTAGCACCAGAAATAAGGCCTTTAAGCCACCTGGAGACCGTAGATTTAGAAAGTTTCTAGCACCTAAGCATTGTAAAATAACTTCAAATGTGAAGGATGATGAAGGCTGTAATAATGCTGGTGAGCTGCCATTAACTGTGAAGTATATACACGGTCATTGCTTGATTTTGCATTATATTTAAAGTTTGATCTGTGTGCAGAAAGAAGCAATTATCTCAACAGGAAGAATGCTTTCAAGCGCCAAAGGTCTCTCAGGGATTATCCTTTCAAAAAGAGGAAGCTTTATGACTGTAGCTCGGTTTCTAATTCTGATGAAAGCATAACTGGTGATGGAATGTTTGAATTGTCTGAAAATGGCACCAATGAAGATGGACTTGGATCTGGTCCAACACTTCCAGGAGGTAGTTTTTCCTCTCATCTCCATTCAATCGCACACATACATGCACGCACAATCTCATGCACAGGTCAAGATACACAGTCTGGATTTTAGACATGACCAGCATATATTTAATTGACTCAAAATGCAGTAAATGCGGCACCAACTTCCGTACCAGGAGGATATGCTTCCTTCCACTCCAGAAATAGCCAAGGTATGAGAAATTTGCTTCGGGTCATTTGTGATCTTTTGTGGCTTGAAGAAAATGCCTGGCACTCAGAGGTTCTCATGGGGAAATATTTTTCCTTTGACTCAGTGAAGCTTAGAATCAAGTCTTTTAGGGTTCCAGAGTTATTTATCGAGATTCCAGAAACTGCAACAGTTGGTTCTCTGAAGGTATTGAACATCAACCTAATGTTTCTAGCTTGCATTGCTGAAGCTAAACCTTTGTAGCCAATCTAAACATATGTTAGAGAACAGGGTATGCTATATTGTTTCAGCCACATTTCGCATTATTGGTGGTTTCAACATTTTGCAGCGTATGGTTATGGAAGCAGTAAATACGGTGCTTGGTGGTGGATTACGTGTTGGAGTACTAGTTCAGGGTAAGAAGATCAGAGATGATAACAAGACTTTGCTGCAGACTGGAATTTCTCATGATAGCAAGATGGATACCCTGGGATTCACTCTTGAGCCGAGCCCTGCTCCATCCCCAATAACTTCATACCCTGAAGATTGTCCAGGTCAACTGCTGTGCGACAATCCTCAGCCACTGGCCAGGTAATCTTTGATGTCTGTACTGTCAAGTATAATTGCTTTACCAATAGCTATAGCTTCCTAGAATAAAGCCGTTAGTTCAGTCTTGTAGGTCTGCTGACAGTTTGCTTGGTCTTTCACCAGGTATCCACCTGCTCCTAGTATCACTCAAAGTGCTGGCCAGCTGGGGGGGCATCAAGATACTCATCCAGATCATCATGGAAGTTTCAACAATTTCATAGAAAGTGATCACGATTCAGCTCCTTCTCCTCCTGGTATGTCATTACAGAGAACAACTTCTAATTCAAAGGCACTGGTACCAGTACCTTCGTTGAAACAAGATGCACTAGCCGTATTGCCTCTGCGCAAATCTAAGCGATCCGAGTCTACACAGCGACGAATCCGTAGACCCTTCACTGTTTCTGAAGTGGAAGCTCTAGTTCAGGCTGTTGAGAAGCTAGGAACTGGAAGGTATATTTGGTGGAAACTCATAATGAAATTGTGAAAAGAAGTCAAATGATGAATTATTTGCTTATTGAGACCTAGCTAATGAATTGTGTGATTATGATTGTTCCTTGTTGCTGAGCAAGTGATGTTTGGCAATAAGCAAGTCACAAATTTGTGGTCAAAGATAGCTGAAAGTTTTAAGTATTCATCCTATATGCTCGTTTCTGCTGCAGATGGCGTGATGTGAAACTCAGAGCTTTTGACAATGCAAAACATAGAACTTACGTGGATTTGAAGGTAAGTCAAGTGATATTATATGTTGATGTATATCTTAGGCATTGTCTTTTGCTTGAAGCACGTTCGTATAATCTAGTTAAGCCCACTCGCCTATGCCTCCAACTCGTTTTTCTCTAAATGTATATAGAATTTCAATAATTAGGCCATCAAAGAGACTCAACGAGCTCTCTCTCTCTCTTTTTTTTTTTTTCCCCAGGATAAGTGGAAAACATTAGTCCACACGGCAGGAATATCACCTCAGCAGAGGCGGGGTGAGCCCGTACCACAGGAACTCCTCGATAGGGTGCTGACGGCTCATGCTTACTGGTCCCAGCAGCAACCCAAACAGCAGCTCAAGTCCCAGCCTGATACATGCCTTCTTCTATGAAAACTCCACGCAAATGGTAGGCATTAGACGCGGCGTTGCTCTTTTTAATTGTTTTTTTTTTCTGTGATTAATACTACTATGTATAAAAAGGTGTCAAGAAAGGAGTAAATTAGTTTTTATGTAATATTTATCGCTCTCGACGTCATGCCGGGGTTGTAGCAGTTGTAAATGGGTTACAGAATAAGAGCTTTTTCGCTAACAGAATTGTTGATGCATTCTTTTAATGTGAAGCTCTCTCTTTCTACTTTTTACCAAGATTGGGAGTTGGGAGAGTCAGTTCATTTTTGTTGTTGTTAATTGTACTGTAATCGGCTCTGTTGTTCATCTAGAATCACTTGATTCTTGCCCTGCTTTAAGCTATTGTAACAGAGATGTTTATATTATATACATTTGTATATCATTTTTTTTTAAATTGTATATACATATTTTTTTCCATCCATCCATCACCATGGCTTGACTTGCAATGCTAGTGTATTTTTTTCTTTTTTTTTTTTCTTTTTTGAGAAAGCAATACTAATGTATGTCGATTACTAGTACGCGAGTGTGGCTTGTAATAAATTTTGATGCATGTTTGATTTCTTTATACGATTAAATCAATCATGTTTGCTGCAATGCATAGTTAGAATTGATATTTTTTGAAAAAATGATTTTGTGCTTTGGTGAATTGGTGATTTGAGTTTAAACTAAAGTTCGATGACTAGGGCCATTTCAAGGACTAAGGCCCAACTAAATTATTATTTTGCATCTATGGGCTAAATCTCGTGCATAAATATGATGTAATCATGTTCTTTTATAATTTTTCAATACCACGGGTCGGGTGTGTGAGTAAAAAAAAATATTATTTTGTAAATAAAAATACATTTAAAGAGACAAATTCGATCTCCAAAATAAATAAATCACCTAGAAAAAATTAATCTCGCCGGGTCTCTCTCTCTCTCTCTCTCTCTCTCTATATATATATATATATATATATATATATATATAGGAGAGAGTTTAGGTGAAAATCAATCTTAATGTGGGAACTAGGACTACATTTCATACCACACAATCCTCAAAAATCAAAGATCCAAATTTGATTAAAAGGGCGGTCACAATTCTGTAATATTTGAAAAAAAAACGTGCAAGGGCATTAACGTAATTCGACAATTCTTATAAAAACCACGAAGTATTTGATATAACAGTTTGTCATGCTAATGAAGTATTATCATCATGCTAACGAAGCGTTATCATGATGCTAATTAAAGTTTTCTAATATCGTTAGCGAAAAATATATTCTAAAAATTAATTATAAACTTAATTTGATTTAATAGACCTTAATTAAATGGAAGAGACTCTAATTGGATGAAATAAACCTAATTAGATGAAATAAACATTGATTCGATGTGATAAATCCTAAATGAGTCGGAACAAATCATAACAATAATATATATATGTATATATGTACTACGTTATCATTATATATAGTTTTGCTTTGTCAGCGCTATGAATACACTATGTTAGCATATGACAATATTCTGCCAACATACATTATAAACCATAATTGGATGGGATAAACCCTAATAATCAATTGGGAGCTAAAAACAAAAAATTAATTCGGAAAAAGTAATTATTAATCATAATTAGATAGAATAAATCGTAATTGAAATGAAATAAACGCTAATTAAGATGAAATAAACCATAATTGAGATTAAATAAACCATAATAAATATGTACTATGCTAGCATTATGATAATTCTTCGTTAACATAGTGAATACATTATGTTAGCATATGACAAATGCGTCATTAATATATATTATCATAATATTAACGAAGTATTATTATAAGCTAACGAAAGCATTTGCAACTTGGGTATGCCTAAAGATTTATCTTTTGTATTTTCTATCCATATTTTTTTATCCAAACATAGTCTTCCGACATCTTAAATGAAAGAGCAGGAATATAGTTTTTAATTTGATATATTTTTTTGCGTGCATTGGATTAAAAACAAGCAAGTTATTGTCACTTAAAGTTTTTAAGTTTTTTTAAAAATTGCTGACATCATCAATTTTAAAGGTTTGAATGAAAATATCACTCATTCCTTTATTTTTTTACCTCATTATTTATGAAATTACCACCATCTTGTCTATTGGATCATTAAATTAGATGGTGTACATGTGGTCCTAGTTTTCACATTAAGAAAAATGTCTTATTTGATCCATTCTCTCTCTCTCTCTCTATATATATATATATATATATATATATGAGGGGTTAGGTGAAAATTAATCATAGTGTGGGAACTAGGACTACATCTCACACCATACAATCCTCAAAAATCAAAAGCCTAGGTTTGATTAAAAGGATAGTGGCAATTCTATAATATTTAAAAAGTTTTTAGGGCGGAAGCATTAACGTAATTTGACAATTCTTATAAAAATCCCGGAGTATTTGTGACAGCTGTATATTTTACACAACTTTTGGACATGTTTTGATATCTTTTATCTTGAGAAGTTGTGTGATTTACTAGCTTTTATGCTTTAATTCCTACATTTTGTGTTTTTAATGTGTTTGCGAGTTTTGCAGCTAAAGTGACGAATTTGTTGAATATTTGGTGCAAAATGATTAATTGAAGTTCTGGAGAGCTAATGGATAATTTAATTAGGCCTTATGCGTAATTAATGACTTAATTAAAGCTTATTGAAGTGGATTAAATGATCAAACCCCGTTGAAATCCCTTCCCAAGTCGAAAAGGGGTTGGGTCGACCCAAGAATGCTAATCGACCTACCCATGAACAAATTACAAAGGGCTGGGTCGACCCACACTTTTTCACCTGGGTCGACCTTGTGTAAAAACAATGGGTCGACCCAGTTTTTTCAGTCGACCCAAGTGCGGGGCTTCACGGATTGACGAGTTTTTCATCTATAATTAGGGTTCCAAACCTAATTTCCATAGACATTCGACACAACTCGAGAGAGACACTACATACACTGGAGAACACTTCTAATACACCTTGATACACTTCCACACACTCCGAGAAGATGAAGGAGGCTATCAGTGCCATCTACACTCAGAGGAGAACATCGAACCATTGAAGAAGAGAGTTCAACGGTGTTGGAGAGAGAATTCATCGTAGAAGACAAGTGAATGCCACAGAGGATTACCGGCATCATTTACATTTATTTTATGATGATTCAAACTCTATTTTATTTTATTTCATTTATGTATAGCTAAATTGTTCTAGGGATTCTAGGGTTTGCAAATATTATGGATTGAATATTTTAATTTATTGAATTGTATTTTCCGTTCATTATCGGGCATTTGATTACTTAGTTTGGATTTCTCATATGCATGTTGATGGCCACAACATGTGTATGCTAGCTAATTAATTGGAAAATTCTAGTTGTGACTGATTAATTAGTGGGATAAAATAGGTGAATCATTTTATGTGATGCTTGGAAGGACCGACCAAGTGAACAAGTGTTGCATAGGGATTTAAGTCCAAGGAACGAGGTTGTGAGTAATAACGCGTGCGAAGAACCGACCGCAGTGAAGTGCATGATTATTATTTATATGTTATGACATGTGTTCTATGAACAGTCTGATAACGTATAAATGATTTCCCACCTTTAATGAATTAAATAAGGTTAAGTAAGCTATAAATCAATCTGAGATCCATTGTACGTGCATTATCCATGGAATTCCCCCATTTCCATTATTTGTTAAGCGCTCAGTTTACTTCTCGCATTTTATGTTATTGTTCTGTTTTGTAATTTATTATTATTTTCTCTCTTTGAATTTAGAGTCTAAAATATTGATAAGATATCTTGTTTTAGTCTGGTAATTTATTCGAGTTTCAGTCCTTGTGGGATACGATACTCTTGCTCACCTAGTATTACAATAGCACCATGCACTTACGGATGATTATTTATTAATGAATAGCGTGTCAATTTGATAACAGGTAGCATGAAGTATTATTATCATACTAATGAAGCGATATTGTGATGCTAATTAAGATTTTTTAAGATTTTCTAATATTGTTAGCAAAAAATATATTCTAAAAAATAATTATAAACCTAATTTGATTTAATAAACTCCTAATTGAATGGAAAAAACCCTAAGTGGATGAAATAAATCTTGATTGGATGTGATAAACTTTAAACAAGTTGAAACAAATCATATCAATAATATATGTACTACGTTAGCATTTTGATTTTGCTTCGTCAGCACTGTGAATATATTGTGTTAGCATATCACAATACTCTGCCATCATACATTATAAACCACAATTAGATGAAATAAACTCTAATAATCAATTAGGAACTAAAAAAAGAAAATTAAATTAAAAAATGTAATTATTAATCATAATTATAATGAATATTGAAATAGAATAAATCCTAATTGAGATGCAATAAATCATAATTGAGATTAAATAAACCATAATAAATATGCACTATACTAGCATATAACAAATTCTTCGTTGGCATACGTTATCATAATGCTGCCGAAGCATTATTATAAGTTAATGAAAGCATTTAGAATTTGGGTATGCGTAAAAATTTATTTTTCGTATTTTTCATTCATATTTTTTTATCTAAACATGGTCTTTTGACATCTTAAATGAAAGAACACGAAGAGAGCTTTTATTTTATATATTTTTTTGCGTGCATTGGATTAAAAACGAGCAAGTTATAGTCGTTTTAAGTTTTTAAAACCAACAAAAATAACTTGCTTTTAAAATCAAATAAATTTGTGATAGTAGTGAGCAAAGCCGATTCTACATAGATTGGTAAACTAGAATTATATTCCTTTATCTACTAAACAAGTAACCTTGGAGGGTGGGGGATTTGAAGCTTTAGAAAGACAACTAACTAAACTAAATTATTTCCTCAAAAAAAAAAAAAAAACTAAACTAAACTAAACTAAAACAAAACATAAATACAAATAAAGAGAAAAACAATTAAGAAAATATCTAGCTTAAGAATAATCTCAACAATGGTTCACAAGAATTGATCATGGATGCAAAGATACTACTTTTACTCTCTCCCTAAATTGGCTATAGTTGTTGGTACGACCTAACAACCTTGTCTCTCTTTAGTGTATCGACAACCAAGGTACGACTATTGATTACTTCCCTAATTAGCAAACAACCCTAGGTACGACCATATGATTTAATCTACCAACAACTTTAATAACTAGAGAAACACCAATTATAACCAACAAAAATCATATGATAACCTGTTCAAATTAGATTATATATCTCCAAAGCGTAGAAAGCGAGACTGTTTACCCCCAACCTACCCAATCGTGCTACTCGTGCAGATAATCTAAACAATTACGGATTCAAACTATCTAACTAGCAATATATCATTTCAACAATTAATACAACGTGCACTTTGCATAATCATCACAATAATAATGTCATCACAACCAGAAGATATATAAATAAAGAGAGAATTAAAAGTAAATAAAACCGATTAGATCTCACAGTCATGTAGAATCAAAGTCTTGATTATTCTCTCGCTAGATAGAAAACTAAGAACTCATAAAAGAAAAAATAAACAAAAATAAAAGAAGAAAGAAGAAAGAAGAAGGAGCGGCATGTTCTGATATATCTCAGTGACGCCTTCTCTCCGCCTCCCTCTGTTTCGTCTCCCAAAAACTAAAGAACATTAACAAATAATGTCTAGTCTAGGGCAAAATAATATTCTCTCTCCTCCAATATGGTAAGTCTCCACCCTTCTTAGGACTCATTTCCCTTTCTTTTAATTCGCCCAGTAAGGAAATAAAACTAGGCCACCGAGTAATTGTAATGGGCCTTCACTTGGATTTTATCTTTAAATTTCCGTCCACAAGCTCCAGACTGAGGCATAGGCATGCCTTATTTGCAACCAGCTCCTGTAGCATGAGCTTTAAATATCATTCATCCAAACTTGATCCAATACTTGTATTTTAGTCTTCTTTTCCATAAACGATCAATATTCCCTAGCAAAACACAAAATATAATTAATCCTCATAAATTAATCATCAAAGCTTAACAAAATGATGTCAAATCACTCAAATAAAGATGCAAATATGTAACCTATCAAAAGGTGAAGTTCAAAGGTGTGGAAAAAGCTTGCATTAATAGATTGCAAATGGTGTGGCGAGATTTAAAATATTCAAGTGACTGTGGTGTATATATATAATGCGCCATATGGAGACTTTTATAGGTCATCATGACCTGAAAACTTGAAAATCTGGTCTGAAAAAAGTGAATATAACATAGATGAACTGTCTTCATATTGCAATACTGACATCAGATTGGACATCCAAAATGACGCAATCTTAAAAAATGTACATCGAGCATTTGGCACGGCCTCTATTGAACATCTAATTCGTTTGAATGATTTGTTCAAAGGCAGTTTTTAGTATTTGATGAAGGAAAAAACAAGGTGTTTAGATTGGTTGGATGTTTAATTTTTTTGGATATTTTATTATTGTGGATTTGATTTTAGTTAAATATAAGTTCGTAGCTTCTATTAAGTTTTTTTGTAGCTTGTAAGATGAATAGCAATACTTTTAGCTAGACATTTCTATAAATCAAATTTATAACTTTGTATCATTATGGTCATAACTTTTTATTTGTCGTTAAATATGAATTATTAGCTTGTTATAATTATTTTTGTAGCTACTTAAGTGCAAATTAAAAGCTAAATCCATAAATTATTATGATTGATTTTGTAACTTGCGAAAGAAAAATACTTATATTTTTCCAAGATAATTCTATACTTAACCACAATAAGTATATCATATACCGCTTTGAATATGTACTAAAGTGAATAATAAAATATGAAATGAGTAACAAAACCAAAAAAAAGCTTTGTATTTCAACCAAACAAGCTATCAATAGAACAATCAAATCATTGCTTCCTTAGCACTATGGCATTGCTTACATATCACTAAATCATCGCTAACTTAGCATCAAATCATTGTTTGGCACTATTTAATTGACATCAATGCATATAATCTAGATCAATTCTTTGTTATATGATAATTGTTGCTTATTTAATACAATATCATTGTTAGCCAAATGAAATAAATTTTTAAAGGAAGATTGCACATTTTTCCGAATGATTTTACGATAATCATGATAACAAACATTCACAAAAAAATTCATCACTTCTCAGTACAATAAAAAGATTACAACAAAACAATAAAAATACATATCAAATACAACCAAAAACTACAACGGGCAATAAAAAAAACCTAAAAATCTACTTTAATCTCATCCCTAAAATTAATAAGATCTAATAATTAGAATTAGTTCCTAATTCTTACATAAACCATCCGTACCCATTTGAACATATTCCTATATGTGTATATATATTTATTTATTTGCACAGTTTCAATAACAATCGAAAAATATAAGTAGCAAAGTAAAAAAAAAAAGTACAAAATTTTGTGAATATATAATTTGTAACTATCCGTCTATCCCTATATATGTACGTGCGTAATAAATATTAAGGTGTCCACTATGTATGTTTTCATTTACGAGATCGAGAATCTTCTTCATCACCCCTTAAATATCTGATCCTAGAATAATTAGGGGAAGCATGTGCTAATATTCTTGCTAATTGATACATAATTACATAATGACGTGGCATATTATTTTCCGATCATGCAAATTTATTTAATAATATGATCAGGTTAAACGTACTTGCTGACATAATCAGCGCAATACTTAAATATTTATTCATACACACACAAACATTATATTCTGTAGTTGTTATTTTATTTTAAGATATTATACTGATACTATCTATATAATATATAATAACAAGACCGCGGCCTAAAATAGACTTCTATGTTTTCCCGCCTAAAATTATTTCCGAACATGGAAATCTAGCTATATTTAAAATGTATTAATTAATTAATAGCTAGATTTCCGACAAATTTGCTCAAATATGTAAATGGGTATTATATTGATGGTTGCATTATATATTCATATAAGGTAAAATTGCGCATTATATATGTTATATAATTACAATTATAATATCATTAATCTTATAAAACAATCAATCTACACATCAAATCGAGTGTGTATATATATCTCATATATAGAATTTGCAATTTAGGAAAATTTTAGTATATATGATTATATTTGTCCAATTTTAATTGATTGATTTTGATCCGCTAAATTTTAAATCTTCTACATGCTTGAACAACCAGCGGCTAAGCATCAATTTTATTAATTTGAGATTTTAAATTTTACCAACATATCACAATTCATTTTTTTTAATTTAATTTGAGATTTCAAATTTTATCTAACACATCCAAAATCTTTTAACAAGTTCAAATCCCACATAGAAAAATAATGAGTATTATTCTGTTTGAACATACTTTGAATTCTAATATTCAATAATGGAATTTCTTACATTTCTTGGTCTTTTAAGTTGAGATCCAGTAGCGTTTGATATTATTAGTTTAATATTAAAATATTTATTTAAATTTTTGAGTTTAAATATCTATCAATTTCTTATTAAATATTATTTTTACTTTTGTGCTTTTAAATTCAAATATATATATATATAAGTTAATATAAATATATTCAATTTTTAAAATTTAAATGTATATAAGTTTGTAATTTTAAATATATGATAACTAAATCTTAAATAATGAAATATTATATACTTTAATTATTTTACTAAATTTTTCCCACATCGAATAACTAACAAATATTATTTTGAATGAATAAACTATAAATTGTGAAGTTGAACAACATCATTCCTACTACTTTTTCTGTATTTCAACTAAGATCAAGTATAATATTTTATCCCACATTGAAAAATAAAGAGGATTCTTCTACCTGAACATACTATAAATTATAATAGTCAAGAATGAAATTTTAATACCTTTCTTGATCCTTTAAGTTTATTTTTTCTTATCAGTTTAATATTAAAATGCATATATATAATTTTTAGTTTAAATATTTATCAAGTTATTAATTATATATTTAAAATTGAATTTTAGCTTTTATGTTGTTAAATTCAAACAAAAATAGAGATATATAAAAAAATCCAAATAAATAAATTTAATTTCAAAAAATTTAATGTATATAAGTTTATAGTTTTAAATATATGAAAAATAAATCTTAAATGATTAAATCTTATATATTTTAATTATTTTACAAAATTTATTTTCAATGAGCAAATTATAAATCATGATGCCCAACAATAATACCCACACAATTTTTTTATATATTTCAACTAAGATCAAGTATAGTGGTTGATCCCACATTGATACATATGGAGTATAGTTCTATGTCAACGTACTATGAATTTTAAAAATCAATAATAAAATTTTCACACCTTTCTTAATCTTTTAAGTTTAGATTGAGAATAGTACTATTTTATCTTATCTGTTTGATGAGTTTAAATATCTATATCAATTTTTTTATTATATATATATAAATAGTTTTTTAATTAAAAAATTCCAATAAATCATTTTAGTTTCTAAATTTTTAAACATATATCTAAGTTTACAATTTTAAATTTATGAAAATGAAAGCTTAAGCAATTAAATCATATATTTTATTTTATTTTTACTAAAATTATCTCACATCGAAGAACTAACAAATTTTATTTTGAATGAACAAATAATAAATTGGGAGGCCCAATAGTAGTATTCCTACTACTTTCTTCATATTTCAAGTAAAATTAAGTGTAATGTTTGATCTCACATTGAAAAATGAGGAGTATTGTTCTACTTGAACATTTTGTAAATTATAATAGTTAATAATAAAATACTCATACCTTTCTTGACATTATAAGTTGAGATCGAGTATAATATTTGATCTTATGAGTTTAATATTAAAATATATATTTAAAATTTTTCATTTAAATATCTATCAAATTCTTATTAAATATATATTTAAAATTTAAATTAAAATTTTATATTTTAAATTCAAAAATATAAATATATAAAAAAATTCAAATAAATATATTTAATTTTGAAATTTTAAATGTATGAAACATAAACCTTAAAGAATAAATCTAATATATTTAATGTTTTTATAAAAAAGTTATCCCAAATCGATGAACTAACAATATTATTTTGAATGAACAAATTATTAAATCTTATATATTTGAACTTTATTTTCAAAAGTTATCCCACATCGATGAACTAACAAATATTATTTTGAATAAATAAACTATAAATTGTGAGGCCAACCAATAGTCTTTCAACCTTTTCGGTCTTTGATTTGAGATCGAGTGTGATATTTTGATATTTGATTTATAATTTATGATTTTATCGGTTTAATATTAAATTCTAAATATATTTAAAACAAAAAATTTAAGTTAAATATATTAAAAAGGTCAAATATACATTTTAAAAATATTAATTTGAAATTTTCAATATTTAATTTAATTAAATATATTTAAAAATCAAGATCCATGTCCATAATTTTAAATTAAATGTATTAATTGATCTTATCAATTTAATGTTAAATATTTTTAAAATTCATCTAATATAAAAAAATTGACATATATTGTTGTGCATCAACAATCTATACATATTAAGGCTCAACAATAGTCTTTCAACCTTTTTCAGTATTTATGTTAAGATCACATGTAATATTTGATATTTGTTTTTTATAGAACATGTGCAAATGCATCATTAATTTTAAATATTTTTAATTTTTAATTTAATTAAATATATTAAAAAAAAATTAAAGATCAAGCTCTAAAATCTTTAAAGACGGTGTACTTGATTATATATAATATATATATATTGGGTATCATTGTAATTGCCAAAGAAGCCATTCCCTAATTACACCGTTTTTTCCAGAACAATTTTATTGATTGAAGATGGCTCAGACTCGTTCCACAAAGGAATTCGGCTGAACGTTGCAAGATTGTTCCTCGAAAACCACAAATGAGAGAATACACTCAAGAAACCCTAATCTGAAGCCACCAACAACCCAGGCAACACAAGCCCTAACTAGAACACTCGATCCACCAAGATAGTGAATCTAATAACCCCTCACAGTTAGAAATCAAGAGATGATATACAAAGATTACACAATATCTCACGAACTCTCACAGATTTCACTCAGAGAAAGAGAAGGACTATCTAGAAGACTATTGTAGCAGAATGAATCAAAGACTAGGGTTGAGGAGCAGAAGACAGTATATAAATAGTCTTCACAAGCTGGACCGGGTCTTGGTGCTACCACTGGGCCGAGTTGCATTCAGATCTTTGGGCCTTGAGGAGTCTAGCCCAATAAGTAAGATGGGTCTATCCTCACATTCTCCACCTTAGGACCATCTGAGAAACATCTTGTATCAGCACGGCTTGCATCATTGCCAGGTTTTCCCTATTTATGATAATCACAGAGGAAATATCATATATAGAGAGTCAGACACATAGTCTGTTAGGTGAATGTTAGACCTCTTATTTTAAGTGAGAGTCATCAAAGCACAAAGCAGTGAAGAGCTAACACTCCTTGTTCAACAAGGTTCCTTTACCAGTAAGCCACTTAAGCTTACACCAAAGAAATGAAAATAACCAGGCACCCTGAAGTATACACAAAGTAAAATCATAGAGAGCAGGTATAGAACTGCAAGCACAAAGCATGCATCAGACTTCAATTTACTTTTAGTCAATGTTTAAGGTGCGCATGCAAGAAGCATGTTTTTCTGCAGGTAGACACTTTGTTCCCATATCAGCAGGATTATATTCAGTAGAAATCTTCTCAAGTAATACATGCCCGTGTTAACCACATCATGAATGAAATGAAACCTAACATCTATATCCTTGGTTCTATCATGAAAGACATGATTTTTACACAATTGGATAGCAAATTGACTATCTGAAAAGACAATGACATTTTTCTTTAAAAAACAAATTTCAGATAATACACCTTTTAACCAAATTGCTTCCTTGATAGCTTCAGTGATAGCCACATATTCTGATTCAGTAGTGGACAAGGCAACAACAGGCTGAAGTTGGGATTTCCAACTAATACATGCACCACATAGAGTAAATACATAGGAAGTATTGGATTTCCTATTATCTCTATCAGCAGCATAGTTAGAATCTACATACCCAGACAGAATCACACCTTTCTTATGCTTATGAAAAGTAATACCAATCTTAGAAGTGGACAGAAGATACCTGAGCAACCATTTTAAGGCCTCCCAATGGGGTTTACCAGGATTAGACATATACTTTGACAAACAACTGACTGCATAGGCTATGTCAGGCCTGGTACTGACCATCAAATACATCACAGATCCAATAGCATTAGAATAAGGTATCTTTTACATAGCAGCAATTTCAGAATCAGTGTCAGGGCACTGACTTTAACTTAACATAAAATGAGATGCAAGAGGAACATTAACAGCTTTAGCAAAGGACATAGAAAACTTTTTTAGAATTTTTTCAACATAAGAGGTCTGGTTCAACACAAGAGTACAAGTTTTTCTATCCCTCACAATGTTCATCCCTAAGATCTTCCTAACATCTCCTAAGTCTTTCATTTCAAAATTTTCACTAAGACAGCTTTGAACATGAATAACAGACTTGGTACAGGGACTAATTATTAACATATCATCAACATAGAGCAGTAGGAACATAGGTACAGAGTCAGTGCTCTTATAGTATAAGCAATGATCAAACTTACTCCTCACAAATTGCAGGGACTTCATACATTGATCAAATTTAATGTTTCATTGTCTAGGAGATTGCTTTAAACCATATAAGGATTTCTTCAACAAACACACATAGTCTGGTTTAGAAACATCAACAAAACCCTCAGGTTGAGGCATGTAAATAGTTTTGTCCAAATCACCATTTAAGAAAGCTGTAGTAACATCCATTTGCTTCATTTCCCAGTTAAAGTGAGCTACAAGTGCAAGCATCATGCGCACAGTAGTAAATTTAACCACATGAGCAAATATTTCAGCATAATCTACACCTTCTTTTTGAGTAAACCCTTTTGCAACAAGTCTAGCTTTGTATCTCACAGATTTAAGCTCATGTTTAACTTTAAACAACCACTTACAATCAACCACAGAGCATCCAACAGGTTTAGGAACTAACACCCATGTATTATTGACTTTGAGAGATCTCATTTCATTTTGCATAGCACTTAGCCATTCATTTGCCTTTTCAGACTTTAAAGCTTGTTTAGCAGTCTTAGGTTCATCACTGACTAGAGATTCATGAACATTGAAAGCATAATTAAAAAAGCAAGACTCAACTTCGGAGGAATATCGTACAAATGTAGTAGGCTTCACAATATTTCTTTTCCCCTATCTCTAGTCAGCTGATAATTGCTCAAGTCATCATGCTCATTAGATGCAGTGTTAGTAACATGCTCATTAGATGCAGAAGCAGACTCATGCTCAGGTTCCTCATGCATTTGTTCATGTTGGTTTTCAGGCTCAAGTTCAGTGTCAACAGGTTCATTCATCATATCAGGTAAAGGAACAGGTTGAGTGACTACAGACTGAGACTCCACCTCAAACAAAGCATCATTAGACTCAAAAACAGAAAGAGGCTTGTTCACATTAGAAACAGAAGATACACATGGGAACTCAAGTTCATTGAAGATAACATCTCTACTAATTGCAGTTTTAAAATCAGGTTCATCTCTCACCCACAATCTATAACCTTTAACACCTTCAGGATACCCCAAGAACACACACTTTTTAGCTCTAGGTTCTAATTTGTCAGTTTTCTGATGCATAAAGGCAGTGCAACCAAATACTCTCAAATTAGAAAGATCCACATGTTTATTTGTGAAAACAGATTCAGGACACTTGTCATTTAAAGGGACTGAGGGGGATCTATTCACAAGATAAGCAGCAGTACACAATGCTTCACCCCAAAATTTCTTAGACAACCCAGACATAGTTCTCATACTTCTAACTTTGTCTAAAAGAGTCCTATTCATTCTTTCAGCTACCCCATTTTGTTGGGGAGTATAGGGAACAATTTTATGTCTCTTAATCCCATGATTAGTACACAACTGATCAAATTGGACATTATAAAATTCCAGACCATTGTCAGTTCTTATAGCTTTGACATTCTTATTGGTTTGAGTCTCAATGTAAGTTTTCCAGATTTTAAACTTATCAAAAACATCAGACTTATTTGACATTAAGAACACCCAAACCTTCCTTGAATAATCATCTATAATATACAAGAAAAACTTGTTTCCCCCATGAGTAGGGATACTAGCAGGTCCCCATACATCAGCATGCACATATTCAAGAATATCATGACTTTTGGGGGCATATGAAGGAGGGCTTAAAGGAAATTGGAGTTTATGTTGTTTTCCTAACACATAAGTATCACAAAATGGTAAGGCAGTGATCACATTAGAATGCAAATAACCATATTTAGACAAGATTTTCAACCCTTTTTCAGAGATATGTCCCAATCTGTTGTGCTATAACACAGTGTTATCATGCTTTACAGAGTTGGTAGAAGGAGAAGGTTTTGTGTCACACACATATAGGTCACCCAGCTTGTGAGCAGTAAACAAGATATGTGAATCATGCATAATTGACATCATGCCCTTTCCCCATACCTCATGCAGACCATCCCTTTCCAAAGCACCACATGACATCAAGTTATGACCTACCCTAGGAACATGTCTCACATTTTTTAACACATAGGTGCAAGTGTCAGAAAACCTTAAATAGATATCTCCAATACCCAGTACCTCTCTTTTCATGTCATCAGCCATAAGAACATAAGAATTTTGCACATGTTTATAAGAAGAAAAAAGGAACTTGTTTGGAGAAATGTGAATAGAACATCCAGAGTCCAAGAGCCACTGAGTGCTAGACAAAGGTTTAGTTACAGAGTTCACAGAAGAAAGCACACAAGCACCATTATGCACCATAAAGCATTCTCCCATATTACATTCAGTAGCATTATTAGCACTACCCTCAGAATTATCTCTAGGTTTATATGGGTTTTGACACTCTTTAGCATAATGACCAGTTTCTTGACACTTGTAACATTTTCTGTTCTTTTTATTGCTCTTGGTCTTAGACTTATCTTTCTCATTTTTCTTTTCCTTCTTTTCTTTCTTATTTTTCTTTTCAGTTTTGCCCTTATCTTTTCCCTTACCCTTGGCAAACATAGCTCTCTGATTAGAGCTACTTCCCCCTTGCTTAAGATCCATTTCTTTTCCTTTCAAGGCATTTATCAAAATATCAAGAGATAAATCATCTCTGCCATACTTAATGGCAGATTTCACATCATTGAATTCATCAGGAATAGCATTGAGCAACACAAAACGGGTATAATCATCAATATGCTTATCACTAGATAGCTTCAAATCAAGAATAAGTTTGTTAAAAATATCCAGATTTTCATCAATATCTTTGCTTAAGTCTAATTTGAAATTTATGAATCTGTCAAGCAAGAACATTCTACTAGGCAAGAAAATTTCAGTGTATACTTGATTCAAAGTATCCCACAAGGTTTTAGCAGAATCAGGTTTACCAGAATCACTAGGGGCAACCTTTCTAATCACAGCATCACTCAAATTCAAGATTAGAGTAGAATAGGTTAAATCATTTATTTCAGCCTTTTTGGTGTCAGTAGTTCCACTGGGATATGACAGATCAATAGCTTTGAAAACATGTTGTTGTATTAAAATACATTTCATTTTTTGTTTCCAAATATTGAAATCACCTTTACCATTGAACACAGCCACACCAAAAGAGGTATTCACAGAATTATTAGCCATTATGTACCAGGATGCACAGAACAAGAAATACAATCTCCACAAAATCACAGCAGAATTGGAAACACAAAAGCAAAACACAGGGATTCTTGACCGCACACAGACAGGTGGCTTTCCCAGTTCGCAAGCACTCGATTTATCGAGGGCGCAGGGGGTCAACACCTGACTTACAATCAAGAATCAAGAAATCAACGATTTCTTTAAGTTCTTTCGAACTCAAAAGGAGGTTTTACACAACCTCGAGGGAAAAAATGAAAAAACAACAGATCCACAAGATTCACAACACAGCAAGAGAAAACCAGCAGACAGAAGGTGAAGAAGCAGAGAATGCAGCGGAAAGAGCCTCACAGGCCAAGAAGCACAGAACCCTAGACTACCAGAAGACCAAGCCTATAGCCGCGCACAGCCGGCACTAGAAAAAAAAAAAAGAACCGAGAGGATCACGCCGCTTTACCTGAGCGGAGCCCTAGGAGAGGGTACTCCGTCTTACCTTACGCGTATTCGAACGCGACGACGAGGGCTTAGGTGCGGGGGCTTCAGAGGCAAGATAACCCAGCTCTGGTGCCACTGTTGGGTATCGTTGTAATTGCCAAAGAAGCCATTCCCTAATTACACCGTTTTTCCCAGAACAATTTTACTGATTGAAGATGGCTCAGACTCGTTCCACAAAGGAATTCAGCTGAACGTTGCAAGATTGTTCCTCGAAAACCACAGATGAGAGAATACACTCAAGAAGCCCTAATCTGAAGCCGTCAACAACCCAGGCAACACAAGCCCTAACTAGAACACTCGATCCATCAAGATAGTGAATCTAATAACCCCTCACAGTTAGAAATCAAGAGATGATATACAGAGATTACACAATATCTCACGAACTCTCACAGATTTCACTCAGAGAAAGAGAAGGACTATCTAGAAGACTACTGTAGCAGAATGAATCAAAGACTAGGGTTGAGGAGCAGAAGACAGTATATAAATAGTCTTCACAAGCTGGACCGGGTCTTGGTGCTACCACTGGGCCGAGTTGCATTCAGATCTTTGGGCCTTGAGGTGTCTAGCCCAATAAGTAAGATGGGCCTATCCTCACAATATATATATATATATATATATATATATTATCACTTCTCATTCATATATATATATATATATTTTGTAGATTTGTGAAGTTCTATACTTGCATATCAATAATCGGGATCACAATACTTTGTTTTTGTATAGGTGGGTTAATAAAGTTACATGTAATAATAGGCAGAGCCTAAGTAGAATCTAGATGTTTTTTTTTATTATTTATTATTACGTATTCCTGTTACATATTAAATTTTCATTTACCGTACATCTCATATCGGTTGTACGATGAAGATTGAGATGTAGGTTGATATATAAAATTTCAAATTATTTTTTTAACATTTCCTATATCCCACATCGGTTGTAGATTGATAAATTGGGATGTAGATTGTTGTATAAAAGATTGGGTAACCTTAAATTGAAATTGAAATCTCAAATTATTTATGCAACTTTCTTCCAATTTTACTACATCCTACATTGATTGTTGATTGAAGAATTTGAGATATAAGTTGTTGTATAAAAGAGTGAAAAATCTAAAAAAAAAATTAGTCATATTTTGAACCAAAAGGTTAAAAAAATAATAATAAAAATTTATCGGTGCCTAATTGGCTAATTAATTGCCGTCGAGATCGCCTGGGTGACGAGGATCCGGTCTCCCCGTTTCACACCTGACTTGAGTGTTTCCGGCACAGGTAAGGGACGTCTAGCGCCTATGCGGCCGCTTAGCCTGATTTCTACAACCCCGAAAATATACAAAAATAACCTGATTTCTACAACCCTGAAAAATACACAAATAATTTATAATTCCATCAATCTAATTCTTATATTTACATACTAAATTTAAGATTGAATATAATTTTATTATTATTTATAAATATTTTTAATAAAATTCATTCCCTGTGCATCGCACAGGTGGTATAATAGTTGATAACATGCTATGCACAGGTGGTATAATAGTTGATAACATGCCTTGTACAGCAGGGGTGATAAAGCTTTGTGAAGTAGACCATCTCATGTGTACACATATAGTTTTAACAAACTAGTTTGTTTGTGTACAAATGGTATTAAAATAATCTATTCATTGTGTAATTTACAAATAATTTCAATTAAATTACAAACGAATTTGTTTGTATATCAACAATTAAATAAAAAAGTTACTAATCAATATTATCAAAATTATAATTCAACGATAAAAAAATATAATAGTTATTTTAAATAATATACAATTAAAATATTTGGTGTAGGCTTGGACCCAATTGATGTCAATCCAACACCATATTATCTCAGAAAAATAAATAATTTTAATAATTTCTTAAAAGGTAAAGTTAGAGTGTTGAATTTTATTAGTGTCCATCTTGATTATTAAATTGTGAAACAACTTATAATATAGTCAAAAATAAATATTTTGGTGCTGAAATTACGAATTTTGGTTGGAGTTAGAAAAAAAAATAGTGCCACAGTACCGAATTTAGGTTTCGATACAAAATAGTGTAATACTTTGGAGTGAGCTGTAGTAATTAGTAGGATGTCAAGGTACGATATACCTTATTTTTTTATCATACTTTATATCTTATTTTAATTTAAGGTATGATAAAAATCATACTGTTGTCTTATCTTACCTTTCGGTATACTTTAAGTTCGGTATGACACATAATGCATCCCTTTACCATACCTTTTAAAGGTATACCTTACCGTACCAACATACTATACCGACATTTCACGGTATACTGAAATTTTCAGTATACTAAAAATTATTTAGTAAAAAAACTCATGCAAAAATAATAATAGTAAAACAACATCAAATATTTCTAATAACAATCAAATACCAATACAACAAATCAATAATGAAACTCAAACGCAATAAAAATTAAAAAATATATATATAATTATGTTAAAATCCTGACAAATATTAAATACACGATTATTAGAAGCACAATCTCAAGTCTAAACAAATATTAAAAACATAAACATATAATTTCAACATTTTAAATTCCAATAAAATTCTTGAAACTCTAAATCTCCAACATCTCAACAAATGTTTATGATGAACATACTAAATATTATATATAGTATTGTATGAAATATAATATTTTTCTAAACATTTATGATGAACATACTAAGTATTATATTATTGTATAGCATATCTTATTTTATTTTAATTTTTTGATAATTCATCATAACTTTTAATCTAAAGATTAAAAAAGAATATAAGATTATTATTTATTACATTTGATTTTAAATTGTTCAATTTTTAGTTATTAGTTTTGTATTAAATTAATTATATGAAATATAATATTTTCTTAAACTTTTATGATGAACGTACTAGGTATTATAGTATTGTATATCACTAGTATTACCCGCGTGTGATGCACAAAAATCATATATTTTTAAAATTAATAATATTGAGTAATTCAATATAAAAATAGTGATCGTACAATGAGAATTTTTATATAACATGAATATTCATGCATGTTTGGATTATGGGTTGAAGATTATAGCAAATAAATATAAAAAGTGAAAAGATACAAATTTCGGAACATTAATTTGTATGACAATCATTCTTGGTTTCCCGTTATTGTCCTCAATTCAAATTAAGAAAAAGTTTTTATTTATTATATTTAAATAAAATATAATAGAGCATTATAATTTGCAATGTATTATAACTTATATATAATCGATAAAAAAAAGAGGAATGTCTAAATAAAATAAGATTATAAAACCATGTTGCATTAATAAGATGATAAATAAAATAACTTTTCAATATTGGAATAAATAACAAAAAATTATAATTTAATATTAAGTGTGATCCATAATTTTTATTAGGGTACACTTATCATTTTATTCCTATATAATTATTTACATATAATAATAATAATAATAATAATAATAATAATAATAATAATAATAATTACATTACCCCTATGTTTTATAATACACATACATACACATAAGTGTATATATATACATACACACGCGCGCATTATACTTACAAATTTATTCATGACAAACTATTTTGCCAATATTTAACTTAGTAAATAATATTTTGATGTAAATTATGAAAAATAGATTCAATAATTTATATAAAACATTATATATTTATACAGACTGTGATTTTATTCTTATATACATACATAACATATGAACATGTACGATACACATATGAGATACATATAATTAATTATTTTATTTTGAATCATAATTAAAAAATATATTTCAATCATCATAAAATTTAATACTAGGGTTTAGTTGTTTATACTCAAATAAACAAATAAAATCATCCACAAAATATTCATAGTCTGACAAAAACTAAAGAAGATAAAACCCGAAAGATTATATCTGCCTATAATTCTGAAATCATTGAATGTCTTGGTCTCGTTCTTCTTATTGCTCTCTCTCTCTCTCTCTCTGCTGCGTTCTTTCAGTTGATAAATTTAGGGTGTGTAAAAATTGTGCAATTTTCGTGTACAATAACCCTTAAATACCTAGTGAGATAAAATCCAAAATTCATCTAAAAACGGACAAGCCTAGCAGATCCGCGACCTCGCTCGTGCGTGACTCACTGGAAATTGGGTCGCGGCTCCACGTGGCGTGACACGGTAGAATACTCACGGGCCTTGGCATTACCTGACATACGGGATTTTTGCTATCTTTTTCAAGTAATTCAAATGCATGTTTTAATAATCTTGTTTAAATTTTAGTTTCTTTTCGTTAGGTTTGGTTTAATTTATTAATAAATGCATTTTAATGCAGATTTTACATTTCAGGTCCGAATTGAGTGTAAAGAACCCACGAAAGCCAAGTCGAAAAGATTGTCGAGCAACCAAAGGCACAGCCTGAGTGAGAAGCGCGAGTGACGCTCCGATTCAGCAAAGCACAAACACGTTGGGCGAGCGTTAGCAGACAGGCGCGAGCTTGCTGATGGGCACAAGTGGCGTGTTGATCTAGTGGACGAGAAAAGCACGAGGTTGGCGTGACCGAGTCAGGCTTGAGCTGCATACTCGCACTGCTGGGCACAAATGGTGCGAGCGTGGGCTGCTCGTGCATGCCGTTTAGCGCGAGTGCGGGCGCGGCCAACCCCGACTCGCGCCCACTTCTTTTTCCACGGATTTTTCTGTGTTTTTTCCAGTTTTGAATTATTTTTAATGGAGCAGTTTTAACCTACTATATAAGGCATCCTCAATTCAAAAATTGGGGATGTGCCACTTTACTTTACTCAAATTAGAAGATTAAATAGTTTGAAAAGTTTGGGAGTTTGAAGAGCTTGATTCAAGGGAGTTCTTGAAGTTTTGTATATCCTTTCGGGTTTAATCCTAACTTTTGTCTATGAATTTATCTTTTGATTTTTTTTTTTTTGCTTATGTTGAGCATGAGTAGATAAATTAATTTCTTAGTTCTAGGGTGTTTGTCCTTGAATGATGGGTGTTTGATTTGATTGCTCAGATTAATATGTTATCCCCCTCTCTCCTCATAAATCACGGTGCAATTTATTCTACTATATGGGTTGGCCAGCATTAGGGTTTACTTTTTGTGTTGAATGTGTATGAGGAAAATCATTTTTCATGATTAGATTATTTATGGGCTTAATTACTCGTGATTTCGAGAGAATAGTGAGTAATTGAGGTTTTGGAAATGATTTTTAGCTTGAGTAATCTAGTTGTTAATTTTTCACTATAGATAGGAAAAATAGCTCTAGCCTAAATATTTAAGTAGCTTGATAAAGTGCTTAGATTAATTTGTGTAAATCATGTTTAGGGGTGGAGAATATGTGATTCGAGCAATTATTGAGAATACCTTCATTCAGAGGTGAACACCCTAGGACCATTTCTACTTTGTGATCTCTTATTTGAATTTCTTAGTTTTGTTTATTTCTTTGTTTTCATCTTTATTTCACTGTTGTTGAAAGTTAAATGAAAATCAATCTTGGAATTTTGAATGGTTTAAATAGTGAGAAGAATTAGATGGAAAATACTTGCATTCTCTAAAATTGCATTAATTCCCTGAGGTTCGATTCGTTTCACTGCTTGCTACACAAGTGTCCACTTGCACGTGATTCGGATAAAAATTTGATATAAATTTAAATGAGTTAAAGAATGATATCATCATTGCCGCGACCTCGCTCGTGGGTTTTGTTCTTTCGCACCCGTCCTCTATCGCGAACTCATAGTCGGCCGGCCTTTTTCCGACTAATGACTCCGCACACAACCACACTCGCGGCTCATTTCTGGTTCGTTTCCGTCCCCTTTTCGGCCCAATTTCTTCAACACACGACCACGGGGGCTTTATCATAGGTTTTTCTCTCCAAAGTACTCCAAAAATGGGAATAAACCTGCACAAAATAACAAACTAATCCAGACTCAAGATCAAATGAAAATCGATTAAACTAAGATGAAAACACGCATGAACCGTGCAAAATACAAAGTGAAATTGTACGAAAAATAGTGCAAAATCTCAATTTATTATAATGCAATATGAATAATGGGAGGGGGAAACCCATGAATGAGCCAACAACACATGGTGGAATTATAATCATTAACACTAAAAAAATACGAATTAAAATAACTGTTGGTGTTGGCCCAATTGCTATTTCTTTCTTGGCTCAGTTCCTAATTATTTATTTAAAGCGGCCCAAGCCCTAAACCCCTAACCCTACCCGACGGTCCATCTTCCTATTTACTACTCATTATTGAAGCTGCTACTTCTCGATGCTCTAGAAGCCTCTATAACCTAAGAGGGATCCCTCTCCATCGCTCACCTCACAAATCTATCTAGCATTCTCTCTCTCTCTCTCTTTCTGGATCTTCTCAGCTTGCTCTCACGGTTTCTCTTGCTGGAATCTTGTATTGTGATTCATGTTGGGCATATGAGTGTTGGGAGAAGCTTGTGTTGAGAGAGAAAGTTTGAGCATCCCCGCCCCCTTTCAAACCCTAGCCACCGCTTCCTCTTCCCATTCTCCTTGGTCTGGGCATCTCCTGTCGCTGGAGTTGCCACCGCTGCCGTTCGTGAGAAAATCTGAGCCAAACAGTGCCTCGAGCACACTTTTCCCACCGATTATAAACTCTGATCTGTGCTATCTCTGGCTTATTTCACATCTGTTTCTTGTTATCTGCAATATCTCACTAAAACTAACTATTTGTGCTTGCGTGTTTGCAGATTTGAACTCCACAGTCCCTTTGCCTGTGAAAAAGAACTGTAGATCCTCTTGGTCTACTTCTCTGGGGCTTCTTCAAGACGAAGAACAAGTTGAAGCTTAAGTTTGAAGTTGAGCTTCTGAAACTCTACTGTAACTCACTATAATAGCTTGCATAGTTTTTCTTTCTTTAGTTCTCTGCTACTTGAGTAGCAAGTGTGTGAGACCGCTAGAGTGAGGGAACCAAGCAGTGTAAATCCTGGCTAAGCGATACCACAATAGTGGTATCAGAGCCTGGTTTGTCTAGCCGGGGGCACTCCCCTTATCTCCATCTCACGCACCCCGCCGCCGGTAAGGGCCGCGCCTCTCTCACCCCCGTCGGGCTCCTAAAAACAGTAAGTCCGACCCCTCCCCTGCCTGGGAGGGTCGGCTCTGGTATTAACCCTAAAACCTTTAAACTCCTCTGTGTGGTATTTGTTGATCCTGTGCTTTCTTGCTTCCGCTCTTGTCTCTGACTCTCCATTGGCATTCCAAGCCATTCTCCAAAACTAGCTTACGGTCGGGACCGTCTGGATTCTCCTGTAGGTCTCCTCAAAGCGGGTTGTCCCGATAGCTATTTTGGGTAAGGGACCTTCAGTTGAAAAGGGGGGGTTTTAGGTTGAACTTGTGTTATTCTGTCTTATTGTTGCTCTAAAGTTCTCTGTAAATCTTTATATTATCTTATTGTTGTTTGCCGTGATTCCTGGTTGGAATCTGATCTGAAAACTCTGTTTAAAGAGTTGCTATGGATAGACTTAGTGATCTAAGTCTAGTTGGGTTTTGGGATTGACCTGAGTGAACCCCTGCTCCACAGATCAATCTGTGCTGAGAACTGGGATAGTCTCAGCTCTAGACTCCCCTTATGCACCCATCTTTGGGCCTGTAGAGTTGTTTTCTCCTGTTCTGAGTGATTTGGTGATTATCCTGGTATTCTTGTGGATTAATCTGGTGATTGGTGAATTTCTGTGCTCTCAGTGTTATTCTGTGTGAATCTGTGAAAATGAATAACTTGAGTGTTGTTCCTTTCAATAGAAAGGATGATTTTGGTGATTGACAAACTAGGGTTGAGTGCATTTTAACAAAAGAAAATCTACAAGATGCTATATTTGAAAGAATTGATGAAAATGAAGCAGATAAAACCCTTGTTAAATTAAATGCTGGTGCAAGACCTACAATTTTATTAAATTTGAGCAGTGTTGTTGTTAGGCAAGTATCTCATCATAGATGTGCTAAAGATCTGTGGGATGCCTTGACTGCTTTGTTTGTGGCTAATTCTGAAGAGTCTGCATATTCTTTGCAAAATCAAATCATGACTTTTCAAATGGATCCCTCTAAAGACATTGATTCAAACATGCATGATTTCAACAAACTTCTGAAAGATTTAAAACTTGCTGGGGATGACACCCTTGAAAAGTATGTCCCTCAAATCCTGCTTGGTGCTATACCTGAAGCCTTTTCTGAAGTTAAATCAGCTTTAAAATATGGGGGGTCTAAGTTTACCTGTGATATGATTGTCTCTGGGCTTAAAGCTAAAGAAAATGAGTTGAAAAAACTACAATCCAAGCCCTTACAAAATGAGATCCTTTATGTTAACAGAAACAATAACCAAAAGCCTTTTAGACCTAACCCAGAAAATCCAAGTGATATAGCTGTTGAGAGGCACATGAGGGAATTGAATCGTGCCCATAACCTCCCCAGCAACACCAGAACCCACAACCTTGTTGAAATCTACTCCCAACACCCCAGAAATCAAATGCAAGCCCAAAATTATGGTCATAACCCCTCTCCTTACCCTCCCAGAAACCAAAACTTTCCCATCTCCTCTGAGTTTAAACCTAAAAAGAACTATTGGATCTGTGGGAAGCCTGGACATTACTCAAACAGATGCAAACAACCTAAAAAGAGCAGGGGGTTTGGGAACAATCAGGCTAATAATGTCATGTACTTTGATCACTCTGAACACAATGTGTATAAAGAAGAAAACTATAACAATCATGATAATGGTGAACTCTATATGGTGCATTCTGATTGTGACTTTCAATTCATAAATTTCACAAATGCTGTGTCTAATAATGTACATGAGTCTGAGTGGCTTATAGATTCTGGCTGTACATTTCATGTCACTCCATACAAGCACATGTTTCAAAAATTGCAACTTATAAACTCTGGATCTGTTGCCTTAGCTGATGGACAACAATGTGAAATAATTGGAAGAGGTGATGTGTGTCTTAGATTTGAGAATGAAAGCATGATTACACTCCATGATGTCAGATATGTTCCAAAATTAAAGTTTAACCTTCGATCTGTTTCCAAACTTGCTGATCAACAACTCTTTGGCTCTGTGAATCATAAATGCTTTCAATTTAAGATGAACTCCATGATATGCTTTGATTCTCCCAGAAAAGGAGATTTGTATGCAGTACATGCTTACTCTGTGCCTATCCATTCTGCTAATTTGGTGCAAAATGATAAAACAGCTTTATGGCATGCAAGATTAGGGCATATGAGTAATAAGGGCTTAGAAATCTTAAGAAAATCTGGTGCAATCAAGCATGATAAAGTCTCTAACATGTCATTTTGTGAACCATGTTTGATGGGAAAGCAACACAAGTTGCCCTTCCCTGTGTCTGGTCCTTATCCTAAAGTTCAACTAAGTTCTGAAATTCTTGAATATATACATGCTGATGTGTGGGGACCTGCAAAGGTCCCAACCCATGGTGGTAACATATTTTTTCTGTCCATCATTGATGATTTTTCAAGAAAGACCTGGGTGTTCCTAATGAAAAACAAATCTGAAGTCTTTGAAAAATTTTCTAAGTGGTCTGCAGCAATTCAAAACCAAACTAATAAAAGCATCAAGTGTCTAAGAACAGATAATGGGTTAGAATTCTGTAATCAATACATGGATAACTGGTGCTCAGATCTTGGGATCAAGAGGCACAAGCCTGTGCCCTACAACCCCCAGCAAAATGGGGTTGTTGAAAGGATGAACAGGACTCTCTTTGAGAGAGTTAGGAGCCTTTTGGCTGGTTCAGGCCTTGATAGGAAATTTTGGGGAGAAACTCTTATGACTTCTTGTTACTTAGTGAACAGATCTCTCTCTGTCCCTTTAAAAGGCAAACTCCCTGAGTCTGTGTTCTATAACAAACCTATTTGTCTGTCTAATCTGAGAGTGTTTGGATGCAGTGCCTATGTTCATCAAAAACTCAGTAAAATTGAACCAAGGGCTAGGAAATGCATATTTCTGAGATATAGTGATGGTGTTAAAGGGTATAGATTATGGGATAAAACTCTGCCTAGGTTTAAAACTTGTATTAGTAGAGATGTTTCATTTAATGAATCTGACTTTCCATTCTTAAATGAATCCTCATGTTCTGCTGCTCCTTGTGAGGTGGAGAAACTTGATTCCCCTATGTTTTTCCCTGTCTTGTCTAAGGTGGACCCTCCCCCACCAGAATCCCCTGAGTTCAATGTTCCAAATGATCACCCTTATGTGCATGATAACATTAGCCCTTCTGATTCTGCATCTAATCATGACTCTGAACCTGACAAGCATGCTCATGTAAATGTTTCTGAATCTGAGCATGAACAAACTGTTGAGCATGAAACTGAGCATTTGAACCTTGATAACTATCAACTATCTAGAGATAGGCCTAGGAGAACTATAAAGGCTCCCTCTAGGTATGATGGTTGCAAGTTGTCTATGTATGCATTCAATGTGTTCAACAATGTTGACTCATCTGAGCCTAAAACTTATAAGGAGGCTATTACTTGTGCTGAATCTGATAAATGGATAGAAGCCATGAAATGTGAAATGAACTCTGTGCTTGATAACAAAACTTGGGTTCTTGTGGAAAAACCTGATGCATGCTCTCTTGTGGAATGTAAATGGCTATTTAAAATAAAGCAAGAGATTAATAGTGTCAGATACAAAGCTAGGCTTGTTGAAAAGGGCTTTACCCAAAAAGAAGGCATAGACTATACAGAGATTTTTGCTCCTGTGGTAAAATTCACTATAGTTAGGATTATGCTTGCCTTAACTGCTCATTTTAACTGGGAATTGAAACAAATGGATGTGACAACTGCCTTCTTGCATGGTGAATTGGAAAACAATATTTATATGAAACAACCTGAAGGCTTTGAAAACAATCTCCCAGACAATGGAACATTAAGTTTGATACATGCATGAAAAGTTTAAATTTCTCAAGAAGCCAATTTGATCATTGTTTGTATTACATGAAATTTTATGTGCATATGTTCTTACTGCTTTATATTGATGATATGTTGTTGATAAGCCCCTGCCTGAAAACCTTGAAGTATGTTCAAACCTGCCTGAGTGAAAACTTCAACATGAAAGATTTGGGGGATGCAAGGAAAATCGTAGGTATGAATATTGATAGAGACAGAAGCAAACACACTCTTTTGCTTCATCAATCCTCCTATGTTGAACAAGTGCTAAAAAGATTTGATATGGATCTGTGTAAACCTGTGAATGTCCCCCTAGCATCCCATTTTCAATTAAGTAAAGATCAGTGTCCCAGAAGTGACACTGATCTGAATGATATATCTGGAATTCCTTATGCTAATGCCCTGGGGTCTGTTATGTACCTCAAGATCAGCACCAGGCCTGACATAGCCTATGTTGTATCCTGTTTAAGTAGGTACATGACAAACCCTGGGCTGCCTCATTGGGAAGCCCTTAAGTGGTTACTAAGATACCTAAAGTCCACAGCTTCTCAAGGTCTAATTTTTTCAAAATTCCCTGATGGTGTTAAATGCATTGGCTATGTTGATTCTAACTATGCCAATGATAGGGATCAAAGAAAATCTACTACATCATATGTATTTACTTTATGTGGTTCTTGTATAAGTTGGAAGTCTCAGTTACAGAGTATAGTTGCCTTATCATCTACTGAGTCTGGGTACATTGCAGCTACTAAAGCTGTAAAAGAAGCAATATGGTTGAATGGTGTGTTAACTGAAATTGATTTCATTGATGATAAACCATTGCTTTATTTTGACAGTCAGTCTGCAATCCAACTTTGTAAAAATCCAGTCTTTCATGATAGAACAAAACATATTGATGTAAGATACCATTTCATAAGGGACATAGTTGAGAAAGGAGAAGTTCTGTTGGATAAAATCCCATCTGAATTCAATCCTGCAGACATGAGCACTAAGTGCCTCCCAGTTGCAAAGCTAGAAGCCTGCAAAAAGTCCTTGAACATGGACTTGGGTTGAACCAAAGTTAGGGATGTTTTGAATTATCCTGACCTGAAGTCAGGATAATTGCTGAGCCCTTTGGGCAGTGTAAAAAACATGGTGATTTCCCTTGGTACAAAAAGCTAGGTTGATTCAAGTTAAATGATGGTAAACGATCTTGTGAGACCTGAGACTTGTATCTTTGATTTGGGTTGGTCTCTTGAGTTGAGATTGGATTGAATACGCATAGTGTTCCTTCCTCCCTTTCTTAGTCTGTCTTTGTGATAAACTTAAGAGTAAAAATTATATGGCAATGATGATATTCTCTTTATTTTATCTTTTGGCAGGTAACTCCTTGGAGACAGGAAATACCAATAGGGCCAGAGGTGGAAATGTTGGTGTTGGCCCAATTGCTATTTCTTTCTTGGCCCAGTTCCTAATTTTTTATTTAAAACGGCCCAAGCCCTAAACCCCTAACCCTGCCTGACGGTCCATCTTCCTATTTACTACTCATTATTGAAGCTGCTGCTTCTCGATGCTCTAGAAGCCTCTATAACCTAAGAGGGATCCATCTCCCTCTCCATCGCTCACCTCACAAATCTATCTAGCATTCTCTCTCTCTCTCTCTCTTTCTGGATCTTCTCAGCTTGCTCCCACGGTTTCTCTTGCCGGAATCTTGTGTTGTGATTCCTGTTGGGCATATGAGTGTTGGGAGAAGCTTGTGTTGAGAGAGAAAGTTTGAGCGTCCCCGCCCCCTTTCAAACCCTAGCCACCGCTTCCTCTTCCTCTTCCCCTTGGTCTGGGCATCTCCTGTCGCCGGAGTTGCCACCGCCACCGTTCGTGGGAAAATCTGAGCCAAACAGTGTCTCAAGCACACTTTTCCCACCGATTATAAACTCTGATCTGCGCTATCTCTGGCTTATTTCACATCTGTTTCTTGTTATCTGCAATATCTCACTAAAACTAACTATCTGTGCTTGCGTGTTTGCAGATTTGAACTCCACAGTCCCTTTGCCTGTGAAGAAGAACTGTAGATCCTCTTGGTCTACTTCTCTGAGGCTTCTTCAAGACGAAGAACAAGTTGAAGCTTAAGTTTGAAGCTGAGCTTCTGAAACTCTACTGTAATAGCTTGCACAGTTTTTCTTTCTTTGGTTCTCTGCTACTTGAGTAGCAAGTGTGTGAGACCGCTAGAGTGAGAGAACCAAACAGTGTAAATCCTGGCTAGGTGATACCATAACAATAACAGCTAAAAAAGTATATTAATTAACAAAAAAATAAATAAAATATGTAAAGTGCAAATAACGAAAATTATTGGACTATAACAATTATGATATTTTTTTAGTCCAATATATATGTGGCCTTTAAAAGAAGCACAAAACTCAAATTAATATATATCTACCGTCTCAAACGTAGATGCCATTCATGTCGTCGTTCTTGTATTTTTTTTTCACCTTCAACTTAAAGGTACATTTTTCTTTAGTCATCTCTGACTTTTTTGTCATCACTTTATCACCCAAAAAAAGAACATAAAAAATTGTCAATTATGATATAGACTTGATAATAAAGTATATTCTAAATAAACGATAAGTTTTGTATTCACAATTTTCATAAATATCATCTTACAATGCATTTTCACACCCTGCTACATTTATTGCCTCATTGCATGAGATACAACGCAAAAAAAAAAAAAAAAAACTAACCTCTAGTTCAAAAAAGTTTCAAATAAAATCAATCTCAAGTGCTGACTTTTTTTTGGTAGAACAATCATCACAACATCGAACAGCACTGATGCTTTAGAAGTGGATAAGCACAAATCTGCAATAGAAGTAGAAAATTATTAGGCTATGCTTTCACATATCGAAACAAAAAACATAAATATAAAAATGATAAAACGTGCATTAATTTCTTTCAATAAAATAAAAAATTGTGATAGAATGTGTCTTTTAATATGCACTAGACCTCTACATAATCTTTATATATATATATATATATATATATATATATATAGGGAACAAATAACAATCATATCCACCCTCAACTTAACATTAAAAAATGAGCATGTGGTTGTCTTAATAAAAGGCAAAAAAGGTGGGACGATTTATGATTAATTAGCTGGACAATCTCAATTGTGGACAAAAACTACAAATGGGAAACCATATATATCTATTTAACATTTAACTATATATATTACATAGTATATGATTTTATAGAATTAGAATATATATTTAACATCTAACTATATATTTTATATATGACATAATTGGGAGATGATTTTGGTATGTACTAAATCAATTATATTAATTACACTTACATGTAATTTTATAATTTCATATTCTAATGGACAAAAATTACAAATGGGCAACCATATATATCATAAATAGAATGATTCAATGGTTAATTACACTAATTCTATAATTATATAAATAGAATGATTATTAGTGAAATACACTAATACTTAAGTGTGTTGTTTTAAAATTTTAATAAAAGGTTAAACATTAGAGGCAATTAATATAAAACCAATTAAAAATAAAAATGGGCAACCATATATATCATAAATAGAATGATTCAATGGTTAATTACACTAATTCTATAATTATATAAATAGAATGATTATTAGTGAAATACACTAATACTTAAGTGTGTTGTTTTAAAATTTTAATAAAAGGTTAAACATTAGAGGCAATTAATATAAAACCAATTAAAAATACATAAAACGAAGATTACTAAAAATGGAAAGATGTTTTAGGTGGAAAAAATTATACTTACTATTTATGGGACCATTGCACTTTTATATATATAAAGATACACTAATACTTAAGTGTGTTGTTTTAAAATTTTAATAAAATGGTTAAACCTTAGAGGCAATTAATATAAAACCAATTAAAATACATAAAACAAATATTACTAAAAAATAGAAAGATGTTTTAGGCAGGAAAAAACTATACTTACTATTTCTGGGACCATTGCACTTTTATATATATAAAGATAAAGATCGGTGACTTAAGCAATGGATCATTTTAAGGGTAATTAATGCATGCATTATATTTGTGATATAATTTAATAAAATAGTTACAACTTTGAGTTAATTAATAAAAAAATAAATTAAAAATTGTAAATAACAAAAGTTACTAAATCTGGAAGGGGGTTTTAGGCAGGAAAATGCATTACATACTATTTATGAGATCATTGTGCTTTTATATATATATAAATATATCTTATTTTATTGTAATTTTCTTTATCATTAATCATAACTTTTAGTCTAAAGAATAGAGGAGAATAGAAGATTATTAATAACATTTGATTTCAAATTGAACAATTTGTAGTTATAATTTAAGTATTAGATTGCATATATGAAATTTAATAGTTTTCAAAACTTTTATGATAAAACATACTAAGGTCTAAACATTATGTTATTGTATCTCATTCTTTTTTATTTTATTTTACTCTAGATCATTCATCATAACTTTTAGTTTAAAGATTGAAGAAAAATACAGTTATTATTTATTACATTTGATTCCCATTTTTTTTAGTTATAATTTAATTATTATATTATATTAAATATTATATTTTTTTGAAATTTTACGATAAACAAATTAAGTATTATATCATTATTATTGTATAATATATCTGATTTTTTTTTACCATTCTTCTTAACTTTTAGTTTTAAAAATTGAAGAAAAATACAAGATTATTATGTAATATATAATTTAATTTATCTTTCATTGTATTGAAATGATTTAATATCTTATAATTAACGTATATATAATTTTATTTTAATTTTTATTGATTATTCATTTTAACTTTTAATTTTATTGATTAAAGAAAAATAGAAAATTATTATTTATTACATTTAATTTCAAATTGTTCATTTTTAGTTATAATTTAGGTATTAAATTAAATATCAAATTATTGCTAAAGTTTTATGATAAACTTACTAAATATTACATTATTTCATTGCATTATGAATGTGCAAAAACAAAAATTAATAAAAGAAATATATTAACATTCGGTATATATCGAAGTACGACATGTACTGGTATGATGGTATATATCTCCATTTCGATATATACCGGTATGACGGGATATGTCGGTATGGCGATATGTACTGATATGACGGTATATATCTCCATTTTGGTACGTACTGTAGTACGGTATTTACCGAAATATTACGACATACGGTATACGCTGATATATCTTTATTTTTTAAAATTCATATCGTTATCTTACCATAAAATTCCGATACAGTATCATACCTTACCGAAAAATCGGTATACCATAAATCTTAATATTTTCAATATTTTTCAATACGATATGAACGGTATTCCGGTATGATGATATTTTTCATCAGCACTAATTAATATCCAGCCATGAATTTTGGTCAGCACGCAAATTCTTGGTCAACTTTTGATTTAAAAGCGGGAAAACAATGCCACTTTTCCTAGTCAGAAACCATTGCACTTGGAAGAAAAAGGAGAGTTGGATTGTTTTATTCAAATTTGAATTGACTTTAATTTGTGTAAAGAATAATAATGTATAGATAATTGTGGTTTCACGTTTTCTTATTATTATTATTACTAGTATTTCACCCGCGCGTTGCGCGACAACTGCAGGCCGGTGAAATATGAGATACTATTACTTTGTTCACAAATAGGTATAATGTCTCATTTCATGTATGGAAATTTTTATAATAACTATTCATTTCAAATGAGATTTATTTCATTGTATTATAAAATTTTCAAATACTGAATTAGACACCGTGAGAACACCAAAATTGAAAAAAAAATAAAAAATCACTATAGAGTCTTGAAAAATATGAATCTAGAAACTAATAGCATATATTCTTTTTATATCTATATATAGACACATAAGTTTATATTACAATTTTAAAAAAAATACTAAGCCATAATTAGAAACATGGGTGACTAAAAAAATCTTATTTTTTTATTATAAGCATAAATACACAATATATCATAAGAAATAATTAATACCATTGTACCATGTTTATAACATGATTTTACATAACATGTGGTTCAATCAAGACTAAATAAAATGGTGTTCTAGTATAAAAATCTTATTAGCATTTACCCAAAAAATTAAATATAAGCCTAGAGAATATAAACTACAAACCAACAAAATAAAGACCATTCAAATATAATTGTGCTCTATATATATGATTTTTTTATCAACCCAAAAAATAACAAAATTTATTGTCAATTTGAAAAGAGACACAAACTAAAGTTCCTCCATTCTTGCTCCTCACATATTTTCCTTCTCACAAGCACTCGTGGAATCAACAAAAATGATTAAAATATCAACTCCACATTTTTGTTCTCTACTAATTCCTCATTCAAAATTATTCCACACCAAATTAAGTTTCAATGTGTATAAGCAAAATCGAAACAAAAGTTTTTCCTACTATAACTCTAATTAACAAATTCATAAATTTCTTGATCTCATCATTTATATAAAAACTGAAGCAACTCTAAACTCCTAAAAGAAGCAAACCATCTACATTCTTTATTGTTCTGCAAAAATTGAAATTTATCTTCTACACTATCTTCTTCACGCATGCATCTGGATTGTCATTGTCATGGCTTGAGCAGCGGCGTAGCACTTCTACAACATAATGTCCAAATGAAATTTAAGTCATCCAACTATAATGGAGGATGTCAAACATCACATTCAACACACCAACTATAGTGCAGGCCACGCCAATGAAGCCTCAAAAGGCGAAATCGGGGCTATGCAGTCAAAATGTGGGAACTTAGATCCATTTGCCTCTAACCAACACCCCTCCAACAACAGTTCATCCATGTAATCAAACTCCATCAAGGCATCACATGGATAGCCAACAATTGTACTCACAGGAAGAACACCTTTCTCCATTGATTCAAATAATCTACTGCACAAGTTTCTTGCTTTCAACCACTAAACTGTAAAATAAAATAAAAACCGTAATCAATCAATAACAATTGCTAATTTGCTATCAACTCACAAAAATGGGAATCTACAAAGAAACTCCAGTTGCAAAAATTTGAAAGAAGTTACTTTGGCTTAACAAATATTACTATTAGCAACCACATATTGTTAATTGAAAAGGGAACCATTCATATTTCATACACACAATAATGGAGGATGTCAAACATCATAGCACACAAAGTATAAACTTTCAGGTCAAAAAGGATAAATCTCAATTCACCAAAGATGACTCTTCAAGTGGTATAGAGTTAGGCCTTGGATGCCCATAAGTTTCAAGACAGACTTGGGAATAGCTTCTGCATAATTAAGGAATTAATTGTATTATATATCATCTGATGATTATACAACCACAGTCCACAGATCATATATACATATGCTTACTCTCTGCTCCACCGAGTTGATTGACAGCTTCTATAAAGCGTTCGTGCAGGTCGGGAGTCCATTTGAGCCAAGGCTTAGCATCGGTGGAGAGTACAAGTCCTGCAGCATCTCCACCGCCATTCACACCTTGATGAAGGTACAACTGCCTCTCGCCCATTCTTGCTGAAGCCTGCACGTTCTTCGCTTGCTGCTGCTGCTGAAACATTCGATCTCTACCTCTGCTGTCTAGCTAGCTACTTGATGATCTCTTCTTATCTGTTTGTTTTTTTAAGTATGGAATAAGTTATTGGGAGCAGTGATGTCTTATTATATATATATATACACATATATAAAAGTATATATCAAGAGAGAGAGATAGGAAAAGGTGGGAGTAAAACACAAGTATATCAAGAGAGAGAGATAGGAAAAGGTGGGAGTAAAACACAAGTATATCAAGAGAGAGAGATAGGAAAAGGTGGGAGTAAAACACAAGTGAATTGAAAAGAAGCATCAGAAGATCCAATGCCAATATTTTCACAACACTTGGAAAAGTGATATTGTCCTTGATTCCCCTTTCTATTCTGAGACAACTGCACAAGGCAAGCATGTAAATATGACTTTTAATCTGTTGAAAAATTGAACACCTTACATTAATAGATACAGCAGGAATAAATCCACTACACTCTTTCTTTTCAATGCACTCATTTTTGTCATTGCCAAAGTTTATGCGAACCTCATTCCTCATTCCCCCAGCTAAAAATAAAAAATACGAAGGTTTGAAGCTTTTTCTCTATCCATATGGTTCTCTGAAAAAAAAAAAGACTTGATTTCAATATAACAAACTGTATTCTCTATAAAGACATTCAATATAACAAACTGTATCAAAATAAAGACATTCTCTATCCACATGGTTCTCTGAAAAAAAAAGACTTGATGTCAATATAACAAACTGTATTCATAGGAAACAAAAGAAAACAAACTGTACATGAGCAGTTATCTGAAAACATAAATATTGAGAAGTACGAAGGAGCAGGATCAAGAACAAAGCCACCAGGGCATAAGATTTTGTACTGCTTCTGCATTTGAATCAACTGCACTTCCCAATCCAATTTCAATAAAGAACCCTCACATAAATTCATTTAATTTTAACAGATTAACTATGTAATGCCATGTAGCTAGGCCCAAAGCTCCAACAGTTTCAATGCAAAAACAAAAACAAAAATGGCACCATAGGCCCAGAAATATATGACCACTATAAACCAAAATGTGAAATAAAACTGCATATTCATCTCCACATGAGTAATTATTTTGTGAAAAAATTGAGATCATCAAGGTTAAGCAATCGGAAGTACTTCATTTTTTTTATATAAAAAAAAGTATTGTAAATCGATTAATTAATAAATAAAAACCTAGATTATCAAGGCTGGAGTTTTTCTCAAATTTCTGAAAGACCAAGATTAATTTCCTTCTTCAACACACCATAGCCTCTTTCTATACTCGTTCACTGCAACTTATTCCATTTCCGAATTGAATGTGAAAAAATCTGCACACACACAAATTGGAGAAATTTTTGCCTGAATACACGCAATATCGTTAATTAGAGAAGATGAAGTACACTTACGCAGCAAAAGGGAAGGGAATCCTGCTTCAAGGGCCTGTTGTTTCCTTTCACTTTCTCAATTTGGTCGCTTCATCGTCTTGGTCGACTTTATAGATTATATCTTCCACCAAAATGTTTGGCAATAAAGAGAGATTGAAAAGGAGTGAGAAGATAATATATTTGTACGGTTTTGTTGAATGAAAATAGAGCAGTTTCGCACCGCTTATACTCCTAAAACGTGAATGGATAACTGCTTTGGAATTTGATTGGAACTACAATACCTTACACCCACCTACTATCATTTTTTAAATTTTTTAATAAAAATTAAATGCATAAAAAATAGAAAATTAATGATCTCAATTGACAAATATTATTACAAAATTGCCATCAATTTTGGAGGTAAAATCAGATTTTTTCTGTTTTTATATATAGTAAGTATAGATTATTATTATTATTATTATTATTATTATTATTATTATTATTATTCTTGTTGTTGTTGTTGTTGTTGTTGTTGTTGTTGTTGTTGTTGTTGTTGTGTTTTAATTTTTTTGGTTTAGTTAAATTGTTGAATGTTGTTTTATAGCTTTACATTATCTTCTACGTAATGATATAACAATAACATGGCATAAAATTTAAGGACTCAATTGGACTGAATAAAAGTTTGGAAACTTAATTACAACACAATGCAAAATTCTAGAAAGTCGTTTGAATCGACAAAAGTTCAATGCCCAATTTGGCAATTTCTTAAAATATAAGATTTCGGTTGTCCAATTTGGTGGAAGAGGGTGAAATTGAACTTGAAACGGTGAAACATCTCCCTTCATACATAGTAGATTAGATTCATTGTTTGAGTATCCTCAAATAGACATCTATGTTACCTATCTTAAGTACGTCATTCATCTCTATTTTTAAGTCTTTGTTTTAGTAATTTCAACATTTTACTAGCTACTTGGGGCCTGTGACACATGTGCATTAGTCTATTATTGACAGGTACTGTAATACACTAGACGTTGACAACTCACAACTAATCACAACCGAGGATTGAAATATCGCGAAATATAGCGGATATATAGCAGATATTGACATTGCGATACGGATATTGGGGAGAATATTTTTTTTCTGAGTATCGGCGAAATATCGCAATATATCGCAAATTATCGCAACATATCGCGATTTTTTTATATTTTTATAATATATTTTGATTTTTATTTAATACTATATATATGTGTTGTCTTTTTTAGGTCTTCAATGTAATTATTTGAATTGCAATATTCTTTGTTTTATAAAGACACTCACTTTGCAAAAAATTATAAGAGAAAGAAGCCTGGAAAACCAACGGATGTCTTAGAAAGAAAAGTGAGATGCACCGGCTTTATTTTTTCAGTTAGGGAACATGATAGACAAATCATTAAAGTTTTTCTCCCCATATATCATACGAAATTAAAATCTAAAAAATCAAGAAACATATCAAGCGCATGTGCATACTTATATCCATAATTAATTTAATGTGATGAATTAGTACCAACATTGTTTAGAACAACATGGTATCTCATCTACTATATTTGAACCTCATAGATCCTCATTTTGGTATCAATTGTACTTTATAATGTTTATTTAGTTATTTTATGTTATATTATGCATTATTTTGTCAAATGTATTGTCTCTGACGGTATTTATATAATGTATTATTCATATGTTTTCTTTCAAAACACAATTCTATCAAAAAATTTAATGGAATATGTGCATAATAATATGTTATAATAGTTCCTAAAATTTCTTGCTAAATTTCCAAGATTTTAATATGATTTCCGTCATTTTTTTCAATTTTCTGCGATATCGATATGCGATATCGATATATCCGGCTATATATCCGTAAAATTGAAGTTGCGATATATGTTGCGGTAGCGATATTTTCGTCCTTGATCACAATTGTTTGATAAAGTGAAACGAGTTGCAAGAGAGAGGGGGAATGATTACTTACTATTAAATGCATAAATTTTGACATAATTTATAATTTAGACATGAACTTTGAAATATTATAATTAAAATTCAATATTCCAGTTTTTTGCATATATAATATAAAAATGAAACACTATATTTCATATTGATTTTTACTGTATTAATGAAATTAAAATTTTGATTATGCTATATATCTATACAATTTTGTAATATTTCATGTTGTATGTTAGTTTTTCGTTCATTGGAAAAATTAGCGGTGTCTGTTTTGACAAAAAAAAATTACAAAATTATGTTTTAATTGCAATTGTAACACAAATTTTTGTATTTAATTAGTAAAACATAAAATAGTGTACAATTTAAATAATTTTCGGATCAAAATATATTTATATGGATCTAATCTCTATTTTTTCTCTGATTCTTCTCTTCAAAATTTGATTTTCAAATGATTTTTGAAATCTTCAGAGTAAATTTATCTCTTTGATTTTTTCAAACTTGTTGTTTGAACTTGGCCTTTGAAATTTTCGGGGAAGATTTGTATCATTGGTCTTCTTTGACTTGGTATTTGGACTTGATAATGTTAATTCGGAGGGCCGACATCTTAATTTGGAGGGCCGACGTCTTATTTCCAGACCAAACGCCAATTTTGGATTGAATTTGATAAATAACGCATTTGACTGTCTTACTTATGAATCAAATGCCGTCTTAGGGATGAATTAAGTGAAGAACACCTTGAATATTATATTTGAGAGAATTTCACTTATGAAATTTCTTCTCGAATTCTTAAACTCTTCAAATGATTTCTGGTGTGAATTTCAACTGATATGGAGGCTCTTATTTATAGTTGTAGGTATGAGTATCTAGGTCTGACGTGGGCGATCTCATTGGCTTTTGAAGATTGATATATTTGCAAATATATTTACTTATTGCCAAAGACTCTAGCTAGATGTTTATCATATTATAATATCTTTATTATTTAAATATTTTATCTAATTTTGGATTTCATAAGATTCCAAAACTAAATAAATATATAAAAATTAATAAAAATATTATATATAATATTGTTAATTTTCGCTTCCTACAACAACGTTTCAAAATTTGTGTCTAAATTACAAGCTACAAACATTTGCCTCTTGATGTCTTTAAAATATATATATCAAACAAATATATATTTTAAAGATAATCCTATATCAATAAAAAATGAGTCTTTCTAATACATTTATTATTTTTATAATTTAGTTATCTTCATTTTTCTTATTTCCATTTCATTATTTTTCCCCTTCACGTATTATAGCTACTTTTATTACTTTTTTTTTTATAATTGTTTTGGGTTGTTTTGTTTTATTTTATTTCTTATGCTTAATTTGCAGTGGCGGAGAATTAAAAAATTAAAAATAAGAATTACTTCATTATAAAACTTAATTAATGATTGTGCTACTACAAATGCTAGAAAATTATACAAAAGCTACCGCATATTCGGAATTTCACATTGGAAATTTGAATTTTGATGGATCAAAAAAAATTCTAAAAGGGCCAAGTCAATGAAGAAGTTAATTAAGTTTATTAATTACTAGTGAAGGCAGAAGCTTGCACAAAAAGGTTCCCGAACGACATGTACAATTTATTGATAGGTCAATTTAATGAAACTTGAGCCTAATAATAGTATACTGTATCTTGTATAACTATGAAAAATAGTATCAAATATAGTAACAACAATAATTTAATTTAGACAACTCAAAATATAATACTAAATCATCTATGCACATATTTGAGAAGGAGAAATATGTAGTTAATAATCATACACTTTATATACTTTATTAAGTGTACGTACTTTATGTGTACAATTCAATACTTTCTCCCACATATTGACCTAATATTTTATTATTGGAGTTTTATCAATAAGAACACAAATGTTAAAGCTTTTGTCATTAAGTTAATTAAACTTTCAGTTTCAGTGCTCATTGACACTCTTTTCATAAAATTTTATTTATCGTTTCAGGATTTTCAATAAAACTAAGAAATAAATATTTTGATATATATATATATATATATCCTTATAAAATTTTATTAAGATATTTTTTATAAAAATATAAAGATTTATCTTTCTCTATATTAAAAGTAAGAGATATTATAAGGATATGATTCAATAAGATTAAAATTGAGAAAGACGTGTGAAAATAGATAAAATGATACATAATTGTTTATAAGCTACAAAACCTAAAACCCTGAATAAAAATTTACGGAGGAAGTAATAAAATAAACATTATAATCCATCTAATTACAAATACAGTGATAACATCATAGAATATGAATAATCAATTTGGTCAATTAGATAATTGGTTAAAAACTATGACTGTTTTTAATCATTTAAAAAGCACAGTAGTTGGTGCCTGCTCTCTCTGCTTCATCGAAGCTTCACAATACTTGGAGAAAAAGCAAATATAAATTAACCAATACCCCCTTCAAGTCCTGTATATTTATAGAACGCTCCTAAATGAATGAAGTCAAATGACTTGTTTATCCTTCGGTATTTTCTTGAAACAATTGTGAAATTTCAATGACCGTACCATGCATTCAGTTGTCGATTTCACGCCTAGATATTGTACTTCACGAGCATTATGGTATCATTTAAAACAACGCGTTCAGAGTTATAAATAAATAAAAAATTACATAACAATCAATTCCTTTAAATTTGATTTGACTTAAGTACATCAAACAAGTTTGATTTTTATAATTGATATAAATTAAACTCGACTCAAACTTGAGTTTAACAAGTAAAATTGGATAAATTAAGTGAACAATCTCAAACTTAAATAAGTAGTAGTAGACCCATCAATATATCAGATAATACTTTCCCATGCTCGGTAGTGCCCCCATTTTAATAAATAATAAGAATATTTGTCCAAAAAATCCACAATGATACCTTATTTTGTAAATTTTGATGTCACTCTGAAAATGTTACAATATTACACTATTACTTTTTTCTTTGTACCAATTAAAATATTCTCAAATTTTTCAGCCGTAAAAACATTATTATTTCAGTGCTACATATCATCGGGAAAATTATGAATTATTTAATTGATATAAATTAAAATGAGTCACCGTAAATATATCATTTTAAAAGTCATATCGAATTTATGGAATCCATTAAATGTGATTATATTTTTCTTCAATTCCCCCATTACCGATCCACTTCTCCTGTTCTCCAAATAAATAAATTGTAGGCAAATATTATTTAGCATATGACAAACACAAAAATCTCTCGGCCTAGGCCATTTTTGTGTCGCCTATAGTGTTATGCATAATTCATAAATATGCCATACTTTGAATATAAAGAGTGAAGACATTGCCACGTGGGATAACATCAAAAATCCTACATTTTATTTTAGAATTTACAGAAAAAAAATGATACATTTATTTACAAATTGTGAATACCAATTATATTTTCTAGTCTATTTAAATTTTTTAACAAATAGCAAACTAGGTTATAAATACAAGAGTGAGTTAAATAATACCCTATCCGTTTCTGACTAATTGACATTCTAACACATTAATTTTATTTCACAGAGTGTCATTTTACTCGATCGAGGTCAAAATTTTATATCCTTCTCACATATGCCCTTATTTAATGTATTCAAGCATTATCATTTGACTCGTTTAATGTATTCACATAAATGATATATAAGGTGATTTGATTATTTTTTTTAATATGTGTACATTTATCTAAAATGACATTTATTCAAAAATGAAAAAAAATACTGATGCACACACCACACAACACACGTGTGTGTGTATTCACTAAAAATATGTTTTTGAAGCAATTGGTAGTCTCGGATATACTCATCTATCTTATGAGAAAATTATAGTATATCATTTAGCTAGATTTACGCATGTATGATGCACATAATCATTCATGGTCTAAAATTCAATTACACATTTTTAATGTAAGTGTTACATCTTCACGTTTTATAGATAATATTTTAGTTAATAAGTTAGAATTATTTTTTATTTGTTCGGTTATCTTTTTTTTTATGTCAAATACTTATTATTCCGTATCTAAAAGAAGTTACGTTGACAATATAATAGATAAAAAAAATAGTTACTTGAATACACACGCATACATATGTATATATGTACATGATATAGTATAATATAATATATTTCAAATTACAAAAAATATTTATATATGTATATATAATATATTTCAAATAATTAAAACTATTGCGATCAAAATATTATTTTATAAATTATGCGGCAGTTGTTTGTATACAACGTCTGTAGTAGCATTTATTGAATTTATAAATAGTAATCTCTATTTGATTTAGTTATACAATTAATTAGAATGTTAAATCATTAACTATTTCATATTCATTATAATTAAAAAATATTATGAATGCTATATCTACGTATAAAATATACAAAAATATTATACTAATTATGATATTTTACCAAATATTTTACTTGATTATTTTATTTAATTATTTAATATATGTTGGTTATTATTTGACATAATAAAATCTACCGAACATTATCTATTACTTCTTAATATGTTAAAATTCACATATTTATTCATTCATACAAATAAATTTGAATGCCATATACATAATGAAATATGATATAAAATATAATATAAATGAATTATATAATTAAAAATATATGACATGTGGGGGGGTATATTTATAATAACTGTTGATGATGTCATGTTTCTGAGAGGAAAAAATTTTTGGAGGGAATTCCATTTTATTATATTAGATAGACTGGAATATCTCCCGCGCAATGCACGTATGGAATATAAAAAATTTTATTTGTTTAGAAATTATAATCATAAAAAAATTATAAAACTATATAACAAAAATAAATTATCATTATTGTGAATTATATAAATTTTCGTATTATTTATTTTTTGGATTAATTATGGCACACATTTGTAATTAGTGGTCTATGAAATTAAGCTCAACAAAAAAAGATAAAACAAAAATGATGATTGAAGCCTAATTTTGAAATTTAATTTTAATTGTAATTATGAAGACAATGCATGGTTTGCTACTCAAAAAAATCATGTGAAACTTGTAATAATGTGACTTATAATTAATAATAAAGTATTACTTAGTAGATTAAATTTAATAATAAAAAAATAGTTTCCAAAAATATAAATGACTCTAGGAGGAAAAACTTTTTTTTTACAATAATATTATTATTAAATAGATAAAAATACGTGGTTAGGCGCAAATAACTAGGGGCTGCTCAATGCAAATTTGGAAAAATATGAGGGCTTTGCCCTTTTGGTGATTAATCCTCAAGGGCATGTGTATAATTATCCCAGAAAAATGAGGGAGACCTTTTTCTCTTTGACTTGTGACTCTCTCCCTCTCTCTCTCCCCCTCCATATATATGGCCTACACGTTTCAGATGTAGTGCTTTATTTCATTTCGTTTCGACCATTCCAAGTTAACTCAGTCCAGAATCCTTCACTCCTCACTCCATATTTGTGATTACTGATTACCTCTTTTCCTTTCACTTGAGAAGTTTCTAAGGTACGCGCGCAGGTTTAGCAAAACAATTTCGCGTCTTCTTTTTATTTTTATTTTTTCGGAAATTTTGTGTTTGTATTGAATGATTTCATGACTATCTTATTTAATTTTCGCTTTCTATCTTCTGATTATGTAATTGGATCTGAGTTCCTCCGTGCTAAGTGGTTTGTGTTGTATGCTTTCTGGATTTTCAGCGTGTTTATAAATAGCTCGATCATTTTCGTTTTATGTTTGACTGCAATATAAGGAGTTTTGCTTGATAATGAAGCAAATTACTTGAGTTTTTTTTTTAATATTTTAATTAACTATTATAATTTATTTATTTTTATTTTTTGTGTTTCACCTGTAACTTTTTTTCGTAGTTTATGTTGCTTTTTCAGCGTTTCATGAACACTGTTTCCTGAGTATTGAGGACTGAAATTTTTGTTTCACATCTCTTTGTGTTTTAACATGTTTTTTATTGCAGTTTTTTGTCCGTTAAATTGGATAAGTAATGATTTAAACGAAAATGCGAGAGATCTCCATTTATTAAAAAGAAAAAAAGAAAACTCTAGAAAGTATTATTTGTAAGTATTGTATTATAAGTTCTTTTATTCACTTTCTTAATTAATTACACTTCCCCCCAAATTTACGTGGACTAGTGCTATTTTAAATGTTTTATATCTCTGTTACTAGATTTGAAATGTGATATATGGTTCATAAATCCACTAGCATCGTACTCTGATTAATAGATTTAAAGTTCGTAAAATTTGTGTAAATTTGTATAAATCCAGTATTCCAGTTCACGAGAAATGAGTATGATGTCAATTTCAACATACACCCCAGTCTTTGTTAACAAAATTTGGTAATTTGCTAATATTTGAATGACATAATATAATTTTAAGCTAACTCTTTCTTTTTTTAAAGTTTGGGGGCGGGGGAGTTGGGGTGGTTGGTGCTATTGAGGGGTTTTTGCATTTTTTCTAAGCACAGTTACTTACTTGGGAATGGCACGATTTCTTTGGGTTAGTATGTGCCAGATCTTATAATTTGATCTTTGTAGGCTGTTTATTCCACATAATCTCGTTATATATGCTAAATATTCTAGCCTTGTCAGGTTGGGAGATATAGTAAATCCCGTTCATTACTTTGATACCGTGGCTTTTAATGGGTTAATGAGTTCGGTTCTTCATGCCTTTTACTTTTTTTGTATGAAATGCATTTTTTCCCTCCAGTTTTTGACATATTGAAATGCTGGTGTTCTGTTTGATTAGGGAATTTAAGTCATCAATTCTCATGGATCCTTGGTTCAATGGAACGCCCAGTACAGTAAATGAGTTCAAATTTGATGAAGACAGCTTTTTCCCCAGTTATGAGCAGTTTCAAAATCTTAAAAATGAGAATAATCATGATTTCTTAGAGCTTGATGCCCTGGATATCCCTTTACTTCCGATTAGCCCAGGCCCTGATAATTTCGCTCCATCTTCGACTGTGAGCTATGAAGCTGAGTCTCCAGATGATCCAGACTCTGATCCAGTGCTTAAGTTTCTCAATCAGATTTTAGTCGAAGAGGATATGGAAGAGAAGCCTAGCATGTTCCATGACCCTCTTGCCGTACGTGCTGCTGAGAAATCCTTGTATGAAGTCATTGGCCAGAAATACCCACCTTCACCTTCTTATCCAGGAAGTTATGGTGATCAAAAGTCCGAAAGTCCTGATAGCTTCTTTGGAAGTTCCAGTGAGAATACAAGCAGCAGTAATGCTGGTGGTAGTTCCATCGATCCTCACTGGATTGTTGATCCAGGTGAAAATACTTCGTCAGTCGAACAGGGTCATCTGCAGGATCTTTTGCCCAATTCATTCTTACCAGTCCATTCTCAATCATCATCAGATGCTGTCAACAGCTCCTATGGTAATGGGAATACCCAGATGAATTCCTTTGGCAATACAAACTTGCTTCAAAAATTTTTCAGCGATAGTGAATCAGTCTTGCAGTTCAAGAGAGGGATGGAAGAAGCAAGTAAATTCCTTCCTACCAGTAATCAATTGATTATTGATTTGGACAAATATGAATTACCTCAAAAATCAGAAGATATTAGTACAGCTGTTGTCATCAAGGCAGAAAGGGAAGAGACTCATGACTCTTCTAATGGCCTGAAGGGAAGGAAGCATCAATATCCTGACGATGATAATTTGGAAGACATGGAAAGAAGCAGTAAGCAATTCGCAACGAATGTTGAAGATGTTGAACTATCTGAAATGTTTGACAGGGTTCTTCTCTGCAATGATATTAAGACGGAGTGTTGCAATGAGGATACTGAACTGCCAAGCCCTGCCCCACTGCTAAGCCCGACGGTGGTGCCTGATGGGTCTAATGGCAGAAGAGCTCGTACGAAGAAAAATGAGAGGCAAGGGGATTCCGTGGACCTCAGGACCCTTTTGATTAGTTGTGCTCAATCTGTCGCTGCTGATGACCGTAGGACAGCATATGAACAATTAAAACAGCTCATGCAACATTCTTCTCCAACTGGTGATGTATACCAGAGATTGGCCCATGTCTTTGCTAGTGGTCTTCAGGCACGGCTGGGTGGGACTGGAACTGAGCTCTATACATCCCTTACACGCAGGAAAATTACTGCTGCAGAGAAATTAAAAGCCTACCAGGTTTATTTTTCAGCCTGTCCATTCAAGAAGTTGTCGATTTCTTTGGCAAATAAGATGATTGCATCAGTGGCATCAGAAGCAACTACACTGCATATTGTTGATTTTGGTATTCTTTATGGCTTCCAATGGCCTATCCTCATTCAGCATCTCTCAGAGAGAGTTGGTGGGCCTGTCAAGCTGCGCATCACTGGAATTGAGTTTCCACAACCAGGTTTTAGACCGGCTGAAAGACTAGAAGAGACAGGCTGCCGCTTGGCAAAATATTGTGAACGTTTTGGTGTACCGTTTGAATACCAAGCCATTGCAACACAAAACTGGGAGACAATTAAGGTTGAGGACCTGAAGATTACAAGTGTTGAGGTGCTCGCTGTGAACTCTCTTTTCCGGTTTGAGAGATTGCTTGATGAGACAGTTATGGTTGACAGTCCAAGGGATGCTGTTCTCAACTTGGTTAGGAAAATAAAACCACATATCTTTGTAAATGCAGTCACCAACGGGTCTTTTAGCGCTCCCTTCTTCGTCACACGTTTCAGGGAGGCTTTATTCCATTATTCAGCATTGTTTGATATGTTTGATGCTACCTTGCCTCGTGAAAATCTGCAGAGGAAGGATTTCGAACAAGATTTCCTTGGTCGTGAGGTAATCAATGTTGTTGCATGTGAGGGGGCAGAGAGGGTTGAGAGACCTGAGACATACAAGCAGTGGCAAGTTCGCCATATCCGGGCTGGGTTCAAACCAGTCCCCTTAGATCCCGGGATTTTGAAAAAAATAAGGCATAAGGGGGCTGGATATCACAAAGATTTTCTTTTCGATCAAGACGGTAGTTGGATGTTACAGGGCTGGAAAGGCAGGATTATTTGTGCTAGCTCCTGTTGGGTCCCTGCATAAAAGTGCTGCCGCATGTTCAAACAACATTCTGAAGGGGATTGAAGCAAAGATGTTAAGACAATCTGAGGTGATTTTTGCATCTATAGATTTGCTTTCGCTTCTGCATTGTATCTACCTGATGAATTACTAACGTGATTTTGTTTTCATCAGACAATATTCGCACCTGAACTAGCATTCTATCAGAAGAAAAGGGAACCTGCTCTTACAGGGTACTTGGAAATCCTTCCAGTCGAGTTAGGCCTCGGATTGGCTTAAAATGTTGTAAAATAGCAAATCATGTGTACAGACATGAACGATGGGGCTGAGCTGGGCTGGGCTGCATGCGGCGCTGAAGAGGGATTTCATCATGCTTGACAGCTGTTTGATGAAAACCATTGGAGTCTTAAATCCTAGTCTTAGGTTAGGTATTCACTAGCCTATGCTGTATTATTTGGCTTGTTTTGTCTAGATATATTATGTTGTTCCATGCGTTTGTTTTGGCTCTTCCTAGAACTATTGTAGGGTTGGTGAATTCTCGTTGTTGGACTCCTAAAATCGATTTTGTAGCAATGATTATCTGAAACTTCGACTTATAATTTCTTCCCTCTTTCATTGAAATGGAGTTTGCTCAATTATATTTTCGTGACGCCAGTGTTTTTGGACCAGTAATATTTTTAAAATTTAAGTAAAAACTACTGAGTTAAAGGGTGAATTTTTTTAAGAAAAAAAAAATCGGAGCGGAAATACAATTTTACCACTAAAGGTGATCCAGATTTAGACGTTAGTGGTACGTTAGCCAACTTGCAGCTCGCTGCATCGTATTCGTAGAAATGGATTTAGTGATTTAAATTTCCCTTCCTTTTTCTTTTTAGCGGATTGGCTTAGATATCTTTTGTAAAGTTGGATTTCATTTGATAAAACTCCCTGTATGAAAATATGGATCACTTTTAGAAATAAAGTAGATGATTGTCGTCCACTCGCAGAGATAACGCAATTTGGTGAATATGCCAAAGATATTAGCATATAATTTGGAAATTACTGGGACAAAAATGTGGCATCAGCTTTCCTTAGGTTAGGGAAAATGTTTCTTTTTTAAGCCCCCCTCTCTCTCTAAAACCTTTTCAACTTTACATCAACGCATATCTACTAGAATAGTGGAGATAACTCTTAAGTTATATTAAGTTGTTAACAATTCATCCTGAATTGCTTAAAAATATGAATAAACACGTATAAATATCTAATGAAATATCTAGAATCTATGTATTTATAAATTTAATTACTCAACAAGTATATGGCTGTCTCTAGAACTATGTGGGGAAAAATTTATGCTACCCCCCGGGCAATGCCCGGGTCCGTTGCGATGCCGACACGTGGCCCGGGGGGGAAAAATACGCCCAATTAAAATAAATGAGTTTATTGTTGAGAAATACGGTGCCTTTTTGCTCAAATACGCCCCATTTAGCTATTAGGACACTTTGGCTCCATCATTGGCTGCACAGCATTCGAGAAGAACTTTTTACCTTACCAATGTACAACCTTTTTATGAACAGTTTTTCTTCACCTTATTTTTGCTTTTTTGTCATTTTGGGCTCCATTATTATAGTTAATTAAAATTCTGTTCTAAATTTTAATTTAAGATATGGTAATTTGAACGGTATGTATGAACAATTGACCTGCTGTGTTACTGAAATTCTGAGAGCATAAGAAGACATGTGGAAAAAGATGTGTAACTTGTAATTAATCCAGAAATGCGATGGAATACGTAATTTTGAGTGTCGGCACTTATATCGGCACTGTTTATTTCTTGTACAATAAGCCGTATTTGATGTCGGCAAAGATAATAATATTGTTATCATTATTTTTGAAAGGTTTAAATGACATAGGCAGTTCAAAATAGAAGTTTGAATGTGTCATTATTAAATATTTTTGATTAAAGTCGTCTCAAAAAATGAAATACTGTTTCCGCGGGTTAATTCGTTTAAAACCTAGTGGAAAACTCTAAATTTCCAAGAATGCCACTTAATGGCACCCTCTGAACAGCAATTAATATAACGTGTCGAGATATGTGTCGGCAACGTGAATATATATAATTAGGGGTATTTTGCTGCATCGGCAAATCTTTTTTAGGGTTTCTCTAGTAATGTTATTGGCAAAATTGACGTCGGCAGAGTCGATTATGTTTAAAAATCGGGTTTTAAAATTTTAGTATGAGTTCGAATTTGGAGCGTGCGAAATTCAATTAAAAAATACATTCCGAAAAACAGAGTCACTCTTAAAGTGCATCGACAATCGCGCGCGGGTAAATATCTCAAAATTAAAATTTCGTAGCGAACGGACGCCATTTTTTTTTTCAAAAATCTTCGCCGGAGGGGTTACAACTGCCGACCGAAAGTTGGGGTGTCTTCGAATAGTCGCGTCGCTCGCGAGAGAAGGAGGTATGTGCCTATAAAGCATGTGTACTCTGTTTTCGCAACATTTGACCGTTTGCTTGCATTTTTGTTTTTTTTGAAAAACCCTTTAAAATTTTCACTGCAAGTCGTCTCCATTATTTGAAAATCAAGTGTTGGATAATGTCGCACCGTCGTGGAAGCCGATTGCCGGAGGAGGAGGCGCCGACGTCGCGTGGAGGAAGGGCGGGCACAAGAAACACTACCAGGGGTAAGTCTCTGTTTAAGATTTTCAAGGTTATATATCTACGAAATTTCGGTCGTATGTGTGCAAAGGTGCCCTATTTTCACCTAATTTAGTTTGGGTTTACGATTTCCATCGTTTGCGCACGGTTAGGGTTTTCATTACAAAGACTGTTTTCATTACAAAGACGTTTGATGATGAACTTGAGGTGTGGAACTCGTTTACTTATGCTACGTTTCTGCATTTTCATTGTTTTGCCGTTGACTTGATTTTGGCTTAAAGGGTCTGCCTTTGGTGCAGGGTCTAGTTATTTATACATATTTCAGAGTGGTATGCAAATTCTTTAAATGTGTAGTAGCAATTCTCTGTTCAATGGCTTCATAATGATGTGTTTCACAATGTTATGGGGTTCATTGTTGACATGTTATTAACTTGCTCCTTCCATTACTCTGCCATAGTGCACGTCTATTCGTTGTTTGGTTGAAAGTGAATGTTCTTAGACGTTTTTCCGGTCTCAAACTGCTATGAAGCAAGGGGAGGGGGTAGGAAAACCCTATGATAACAAATTGCGTGAATTTGCAGGTGCCCAAATATCAGTGCGGGGAAATTTCGGCGAGGTCATAAGTCAAGTGCGTGGCCGGCTCAATCGGGCTAATGTAGATGCATTTCGGGGGACATGCTTTGGCCATCTCATAGATATGCCCGACATTCAAATGCAAGGGCAACTCCTTTACTTCATGCTGACTCACTTGGAGCCGGATTCTGAGGTCCGAAACCGGTTATGTTTTTCGATCAACGGACGCCGGCTTCAATTAGGGCCTCAGGAATTCTATTGCCTGAGCGGGTTGCGGTTCAACGAAGCGCCTGAACCGCCGGCGTCGTCAGACATGCATAGAGACATTTTCCTGAGCAAGCCTTTCATGAAAGCTCATGACATTGACAAAACATTCGAAACTTATAGCGACGTGCATCGTGGTGCCGGCAGCTTGGTTTTGAAACTTGCCATGCTGCATATCGTCTTCGGTCTACTTTTGAACAGAGATCAATTGTCAAAATCGATCGAGCTCGAGTATCTTCACCTCATCGATGACTACGAAACTTTCAACAACTTTCCTTGGGGGAAGGTTGCTTATCAATTCTTGGTAAAATCGACGCATGCAGCCCGAGGGAACATCGCCCGGGCGCAGAAGAACTCATCGTCCAGGCCTTCTACGGACATTTGTGGATTCTCTTTTGTTCTGTAGATCTTTGCATTTGAGGTGATGCCAAGGCTAGCATCCCGCTGCGCACACAGAATTCCAGAGACGTTGTTCCCTCGATTCATGCACTGGACCGCCGATCAATTCTTTAAAGCTTCTGCTCTAGCGCCGTACTTCAATGACAACGCGCCAGATTCTACGGTACAGTTCTTACTTACTTGGTCCTCAATGGTGTGTAGTAAGCACTCAAATTCACGCAAGGTATTTCATCAGAATGAGGTTCTTTCTTAACAGGTGCCCTTTGTGTTGACAAGTGCTGAGATTGCGCGGTTGGAAAACGTGGGTTTGACCCACGACGAGTCGTCCCCACCACCAGTGGCGCGACGTTTGAGTCTAATCGATGAGGACGACATCACTAAGAACGAGCCTGAGGTTGAGGTCGTAGGATCGCGGGCGGCTCGGTCGCTGGAGGTATGCCGATCCCCGAGAAAACACGTCGGCAGCGCGAGTTCTTCGAGGTCCAATTCACGGCCCCACGATAGGAGCTCTGAGCCATCTAAGAAGAAATCGACAGGTGATGTTGGAGCACCGTCGACCTTAGCCGCCATCTCCCGATTGATAGTTGTAAGGAATTTATGCAATAATTGCTTTGAGTAACCTGCGCTTGGTTAATTGGTCATTCAGCTTTCGTGCTTGTCGACAGGACTCGAATGCGTTGGTGATGGCTAGGATGGAGGGTTTAGATAAGGCCATCAAGCGCGTGGAGCATAAGGTCGATGTACTCTACAAAGGACTGAAACTTCGACATGATGGTGAAGATTATGGCGAAGTCTACAAAAGTGGTCGAAACCAATTGAGCCAAGAAACGAGGAACCATGCTACCGACAGGGTAATGGCCGACACGTTTGCCGGAGTGGCGGAGAACAGACAGGAAATGCCCCATGCCAATATGCATGGCAATGTTGCCGACATAATAGGAGATACTGCCGATATGTTATCGGGTCCTGCCGACAGGGTAATGGCCAACAGGTCTGCAGAGGTCGCGGAGGAGAACATACAGGAAATGCCCCATGCTGACATGCATGGCAATGTTGCCGACGCGCATGGCGATACTGCCGACAAGCTATCGGTGCCTGCCGACAGGGTGGCCAACACGTCTGCAGAAGTGGCGGAGGAGGAAATAAAGAAAATGCCCCATGCCGACATTCATGGCAATGTTGCCGATACTGCCGATGCGTTATCGCGGCCTACCGACAGTGTAATGGCCAACACGTTTGCAGCGGCGGACGGGAGCAAGGAGCGGGGCAGGAATGCCGACAAAGATGAAAGGATAGCCGATGGAGGGGTCGAGACGCATTACTCCGCTGCCGACAATGTTGCCGACATATATGGCCATGCTGCCGACACAATGACAAAGCCTGCCGACAAGCTAGGCGCTGAAGATGATTGCGCGGGTCTGATAGACATGTCAAAATTGGAACAGCTTGTATCAGAAGCATGTAAGGACCTCGATCCAGATGAGGGGGAGTTCGTGGCGGAGGATATCGATGATGATGTCTTGCGTGCAATAGATGCCTATGCGGACATGGGCAGCGATGGTGAGGCCGTGGAAGCGGATGTTGACATCAGCTTCTTGAGCGAAGAATCAGGTATTCGTCGCACATGCATTCTTTTTTGCTTTGCTACCTCAATGGACTCATGTAGAGCCACGTGTTTCAGATGGCCGAGAAGCTCCTCCAGCAACTAAGAAGCTGCCCGTTAAGAGGAAGCTCTTCATTCCCGAAGCAAGACCTTATGCTCGGGAACAGCCGCCACCCAAAAAGACGAAGCCATCTCGTGCGAGAGCGAAGTCGAAGAAACACCGAGAGCCGTCAATGTCCTCTATAATGACCGGTAAATACGTCGTAGCAAGGGAATATGATTGGGCAGTGGTGAAGCCTTTCAACGACTGGTATGAGAAAGGGCTGACACTAAAGCCGTGAGTTCTCCATGACTAAACTTTCGATTAAATACTTGTTATTTTATATGCATCTCGCCTGACGCAAGTAATCTGTTCCCCAGCCCTCCGAGGCTAGCCTTGCCCGTGGAATGCAAGGGACAATGTGATGCCCCATGGTTCAAGGGGCTGTGGACAGCGAGGGGATGGCTCGATAATGATGTGAGTGGCCTTAAATTTAAGAATCCCATCACAGTCAAATTAAGTTACGGTTTCTTTCTAATTTCATTGCCTTATTCCAAGTTAATATTCTTTGCAGCAATGCGACGTGGTGATGAATTTGTTGATTATGTACTCAAGCGAATTTCCCGACTACTTTAAGAAAGATTGGGCTCTTATTGAGTCACTTGGCTGGGTAAATACACACTGACTGTATCTGTGTGTTTATTAGATAGCTACCAATTGCTTATTTAATATCGAACATTATTCAATGCAGCAAACATTGGTGCTAGAGAACATGGATGAGGTCCGTGATCGTATTACCCCTTATGTCGATGGCAATTATCCTCAGCAGGGCGGGAAGCCATGGTGGGCAGTTGATCAGGTTTATGGAATCGGTCATGTCTCCGATGACCATTGGGTCCTGTACATGTTGCACTTTGCAAGTGAGTCAATCGTTGTTTTCGATCCTATCTCAAAACGTTGCAAAGACTGGTCCGATATCAAGGCCGCCTTTCAGCATGTCCAGCGGAATGTGCCATTGCTTTGTCAATACGGCGATGTGTACAGGAACAGGCCCCTTGATGGTCCTCCAAGCGAAGTATGGAAGCTGATGAGGTTTGAACACCCTCCGCAGCAAATAGGGAACTCGGACTGCGGCGTGTTCTGCTTGAAGATATTGGAGTGCATGATGATCGGTCAGATGTTCGAAGATATTGTGCCAGAGAAGGGACCGTTATACAGAAAGGCATTTTGCGCCGAACTCTTAGGCCCGTAGCCGTCATATTTAAAAATTCAGAAGATGTCTCTGTATGTATTTATGTAGCTGTTGGTCCATCCAAACAGATAAGTGTAGTTAGGTTTCAAATATCTAGGGGGTTAGGTATTTATATGGTTAAGTATTTTGTGGGCGCATATGTTAATATTAGAAATGCTGACGTATTAGGAGTTGGACAATATGACAATATCACCCTAGGGTGTTTTTGTATATGTGTTGATTAGGGGGATGACCTTGTGCCGACACCGGATATGTGGTATATTGCCCTAAAATGAAAGATTAAGTAGTGGTGTATTTGAATTTGCAGTTCACACACAATTGATAGTTGACATTTACACGAATAACTAAATACAACACTATTGACGACATAACTAGGGATTACACTAGAAAAGGACATCATAATCCAAGTTATAGAGAGACAAGAGAAAAAGAGAAAACATTCAAACTGCAGTTAAATTCATCGCTTCAATCAGTGTCGCTCTCGCTTGACTGAAACGGGTAGTAGTCATCGTCCCTCATGATAAAAGACTCGCCGGTCTCAAACAAGTTCATCAGGGAGCGGTAGTGCAGCTCGCTATTGCTTCGATAGACCATCATCAACGGATTCAGCTGCGAGATAAATAAATGATTTGTTTGTGCAGTTAGCCAATCTAACTTTCCTACTGTGTCGGCAGAATGTGTAATAATAAGTAGGATACCTCTTCAAAATATGTCCATGTCTCGTCCGGGGCATAGAACTTATTGCTCCTGTGATTCCATTTGAACATGGCCGGTGTGTGGTCCCACAACAGCTTCAAAGTCTCGTAGCGTGTCGCTAGCATGTCGACATGAGCTTCGAAGAAGTCGACACTGTAGTCCTTCGAAAATTCCTCATTCATCTTCGCTCGAACATTGTTGATGGCCGTACTATTGTCCTCATACCCAACAGTCCACACTCCTTCCTCTTTCTGCTCGAGTAGCTCGTTCACGACACGGGATTCAAGCCTCTCCGTCCAATTGTCGTCGTAGAAAAATGCTTCTTGAGGTGGCGCCATTTTGGGAAGGATCGTCGTAGGGGTTATGCGTTTGTGGAGAGCGAATATGAGAAGAGAAGGGAGTTTGTGGGTGCATCTGAGAATGGCGTTGTAGCTTTAATAGAGAACCTGCCGACATGAGCTCAAGTATATGGACAAAATTACTGTACAAATAGAATATATTCTCTGCATTCCAAATTTAGCTTTGGAAATAGGTGTGCATGCATCTTTACCGACAAGGTTGGGAGTCTAGTCTAGTCATCGTCTTCCACGTCAAAGCACCAAGCCCGAAATTCACACGTCGATTATGAAATATTTTAATTAGGCAATTCCATTATCGATTCAGAGAATTTATATGCTGGTGATTTAGTGCTTCAGTAGCGAGTGAATTTATAGAAAACGCAGATAATGGCTAACAGGAGGGTAGATACAAATGATTAGGACAAACATCATAACACGACAAATATAACAAAAAGCAGAAGATCACATGCACGATAAGTCTACATGAAAATAACACGTGTCACTGGTAAATAAAATCAAAAGAACACATCGGCAGCCTTGTCGACAGTGGCGACAGTGTCGTCGGCAGCCTCGTCGACATCATCGTCGACATCCACATCGGCAGTGCTATCCAGAGCAATGTTGATGCTCCAGCTCGTACAGGGCTACCTGCTCGGTAAACCTGGTCCATGGCTCTACAAAGAAAACGTCATCTTGTGATATCGCTCTTGGTGCCATTTGTAGCCAATTTTTCTGAGATGAGAATTAGGGTTAGGACGGTAGGCACCATTAATAGAAGGTGAATTTAAACTGTTAACTACTAATGCATGGGGTAACGTGCATTTCCAACAGTCGAGTTTCCTAAAATGTAGCACGTTTCACAATTGTGAAATGTCTAAATCAGAATCAAATCAAAGCCGACCGAGAAATGAAGCATCGGCAGCTGCCTTTGTCAAACGCAGCGTGTATCGGCAGGACCTGAATTGGCAGTCTTTAACAATGCACAATCACGTGAAAGAGGCCTGACCTCCATGATGAATGAGCTGGAGGGCACTGCCGATATGGAATTGCTCAATCGTAGGCTCCCTGGCCTATACCCACCAAGATCTGCTGGGCCCCGCCCTAGCTTCGGGTGTAGACTGTCCAGTTAGTGACTTGAGCAAGGAAATATTTTAATTAGGAATTCCATTATCGATTTAGAAGATGGAGAAGAGTGGAGATATAAAAAATAGAGCGAGAGTCAAATAATGAAGTAAATAGATCCAAGATCACAATAATAGATGTTTTAATGCAACTCAACAGTCAAATAAGTCTTATACATATTGACAGTTGCCTAATATCTGCCGACATTCGTTAGAGGACACATGTTTTACTCGTCGTCATTGTCGGAGTCGATTGGTGGCGGGCCGACGTCATCCTTGTGCTGGTCATCACCTATAACATCTGGATGACCCTCAACATCGAACATCACCTTGAAAAAATTCCAGCAACTCTCTCCCTCATTCATATAGACAAGTGCGTCCGGGCGCATCTGTATATGAGACGACAAGTTCAGATAATCCAACATTTGACATTGTCTATATAAGAGAAACGGTTGACTAAATTAATACCTCGGCAATCCGCTGCCACTCGGCCATGTCGAGATCTAGCCACTTACTCATGGGGTTCATCCGAATCGGCCCTGCAATTTTTAGTAACCAACCAAATAGTTCGTACCTTTCCCTCCAATGCTCAAGCCGTGTCTGAAGTTGCCCTATTGTTATTTCACGTTCACATTGCTGGCGTATCTCTCGCTGTAGATACACGAGGCAAGTCTGGTGAGTCGTGGTGTCAGTCGGGATCCAGAAGCCTTTGTGCGCAAAGAAATATAGCTCGCCCATGCAGAAGGACTCCATTGTTCTGCTCCATGGCTCATTGTTGTAAAATACATCATCTTGTGAAAGCGGCACGGGTAAAGCCATTTGTAGTTCTTTAGGTCTCCTAAGTTGCTGTTATATTTTGGTAATTCAGGGCTTCAATGGCGAGTGAATTTATAGAAAAATGTTGATAGTGACTAACACATACTCATGCTAAGATAACGATAAAAACGATCAGGACAAACAAATAACAGGACAAAAATAACAAATGCCGACAATGGAAGATCACATGCATGATAGAGTCACCAAAGTAACACGTGTCAGTGGTACAGTACAAAATGCGTACATAATAGATATTCATACATAAAATTAAAGAAAATCAAAAGAGCTCTCGAGCTCTAGGGTTTTCTTATATGTCGGCAGCCTCGTCGACAGAATCGTCGGCATCCACATCGGCAATGCTATCCAGAGCAAACGCACCCTCTTCCATATCGTCTGCATCAATTTCGTCGACACCTGGGGCAGCCGCGGACACAGCGGGGCTTGATCCACTCGAAGGATCATCCACCTCAAACAACTCCTTCAAGATTGACCAAAACTCTTCCCCTTCGTTCTTGTACACCAATGCCGCGGGACGTACCTTATAACATAACAACTTTATAGTTCATGTAATATAATCTCGATGTGTGTACATGCAAGGTGAATATACCTGCTTCACCCTTCTCCACATGCTGTCGGGTAAGTCGACAAAGTTGGTGACTTCGTCGTAGCAGCGAGGGTGTCCAAAGTCCAGCAGCCATGAAAACATCTCATATCTCTCGGCCCACTGAGCCACCTTAAGCTCGAATTCTTCATTGGAAAGTGCAATCTCCAATTGTTGGTCGACAAGGCCGCGGACGACGTGAATGACACGAAGATTAGCTGCATCCACACCCGGGATCCAATTTCCAATCAAATACTGATGCTCCAGCTCGAGCAGGGCAACCTGCTCGGCATACCTGGTCCATGGCTCTACAAAGAAAACGTCATCCTGTGATATCGCTCTTGGTGCCATTTGCAGCCGTAGATATCTGAGATGAGAATTAGGGTTACGTGGGTTATGACCATAAATAGAAGGTGCATTTAAACTGTTAATAACTGATGCATGGGGTGTCGTGCATGTACAACAGTTGAGATTCTTAAACTGTAGCACATGCCACATTTGTGAAATGTCTAAATCAGAATCCAATCCGGGCGAGAAATGGAGCATTGGAAGCCAGGTCACTTGGTCAAATGCTACATGCATCGGCATGACCTGATTTGCCAGCTAAAGACATTGCAGAATCACGTGAAAGTAGCCTTACATCCACGATGCATGAGCTGGAGGGCACTGCCGATATGGAATTGCTCAATCTTAGCATAGCCTACACCCACCAAGATCTACTGGGTCCCACCCTAGCTTCGTTGGTCGAATGTCCAGCCAGTGCCTTCAGTTAAGCAATGAAAAATTAAAAAACTACTCAACATCCACGTAAATAAAAGGGACACAGAAAATAATATGAACAGCGTTGGTGTCATTTATAGCTGAGCACGTACTTGAAATAGTGACGACACATCTAGGGGCTCGTCGAGATTAACATCTTCAGAGTACTGAGTCAAACTTGCATCTTCGTCCTGAATTTTCGGGGTAGAGGAGTGTAGTTAAATTATTAGTCTATATTCGGAACCGGATACGGAGAATTGGAATTGTCTCAAAGGCAAAAAAATGTAAAAAATAATTCAAATTAAAATATTTCATGGTCGATGGCATGTTCTCCCATAACATACATTTTTAAGAACACTTAAAAATTTGTCGATGCGGAATAGTTCATAAAAATAACTAAAACATAATTGTCGACGTCTGTGCCGATATGGAAAAATTATTTTTCAAACGGATCAATTATTTTTCAACCGCCTTATTTATGCACATTTCAACTAATTCATTTAAACATAATTAAATTTAACATAATTACGTTTTATTTTTACGTAACAATCTAAAACGGGAAATCCATTTAATTCATAGTCTCAAAGGCAAAAAAAACGTAAAAAATAATTCAAATTAAAATATTTCATAGTCGATGGCATGTTCTCCCATAACATACAATTTTAAGAACACTTAAAAATTTGTCGATGCGGAATAGTTCATAAAAATAACTAAAACATAATTGTCGACGTCTGTGCCGATATGGAAAAATTATTTTTCAAATGGCGAAATTATTTTTCAACCGCCTTATTTATGCACATTTCAACTAATTCATTTAAACATAATTAAATTTAACATAATTACGTTTTATTTTTACGTAACAAACTAAAAAGGGAAATCAATTTAATTCATAGTCTCAAAGGCAAAAAAAATTATGTTAGTGTGAAGAAAACATACTTCAAATGACGTAGTGGGGACGTAATCATGTGACGTCGGCTGCCTTGAAACGGAGTTAGTCTCGTCCCCCTCGTTAGATCGCTCGGTATTTGTATCGTTCTGAACAGAAGGCTCGACATCTGCAAAAGCGACAATGACAGTTATAATTATCGAATGACATTCTTGGCATGAAAGTAACCACAATCGGTATTCTGGTACCCGGCCACTTTGGAACAGAGGGTGGGGGATTGGGATTCGGTTTCCTTCGCTTTCAGTGCGAAGTAATTGGTGTCTTGCCCCGACGTTTGGCTAAGGAAGGATCCTGAATATTGACCCGACCAGCTCTCGCACCCGACAGGTCCCGGCCTTTTCGCCTTTTATGTGGTATGCCCTCGTTAACCATCGCATGCACATCACCCTTCAATGCACGTATTCGATCTAAACATGTCCTCTTGGCTTGTTGGTGGTTTTTCACATCGTGCGCCACCTCAAGAGTGATCCTCATCACATAGTTCACAAAGGCCATTTCATCAACTGCCTCGTTACCGTCCGCAATGGAATAGTCTCCAATTTCATTTGAGTGTCGCTGCCTCGCAGATTTGCACCAGCGACTCATGATGACGAAAACATACTTCAAATGACGTAGTGGGGACGTAATCATGTGACGTCGGCTGCCTTGAAACGGAGTTAGTCTCGTCCCCCTCGTTAGATCGCTCGGTATTTGTATCGTTCTGAACAGAAGGCTCGACATCTGCAAAAGCGACAATGACAGTTATAATTATCGAATGACATTCTTGGCATGAAAGTAACCACAATCGGTATTCTGGTACCCGGCCACTTTGGAACAGAGGGTGGGGGATTGGGATTCGGTTTCCTTCGCTTTCAGTGTGAAGTAATTGGTGTCTTGCCCCGACGTTTGGCTAAGGAAGGATCCTGAATATTGACCCGACCAGCTCTCGCACCCGACAGGTCCCGGCCTTTTCGCCTTTTATGTGGTATGCCCTCGTTAACCATCGCATGCACATCACCCTTCAATGCACGTATTCAATCTAAACATGTCCTCTTGGCTTGTTGGTGGTTTTTCACATCGTGCGCCACCTCAAGAGTGATCCTCATCACATAGTTCACAAAGGCCATTTCATCAACTGCCTCGTTACCGTCCGCAATGGAATAGTCTCCAATTTCGTTTGAGTGTCGCTGCCTCGCAGATTTGCACCAGCGACTCATGATGTAGCATGTCGGCAGCCTAGTCACATCAAAGTGAAAATAAATTCTAAGTATGTGCCGACATAGAATTCCTTCAGTCTCATACATATGGCAGCTGCAGAGTGCCCATTTCGATTCACTGTTGTATTGGACAACTCGAATCCTCGACATGAGGGGTTGAGAGGCGACCTTAAACTGCATATCGACACTGCCGACATCTATGGCTGGTTTCTCGATTATTACCACGCTAACGGCAAGGGCAAATTGCGACTCGAATGCCTTGTACACGTTCCGTGTGTAGACTTGTGCTGCTTGAGCCAGCAATAGGCTATTGTTCACGAACTGCCCCGGTGTACCGAAGTTGAGAGCATCGTCGGCAGTCTCCTTTGTACGCCAATCGTGCAGGACCTGCTCGTACTTATCGACAAATTCTGTCAAAGTGGAACTCGACGAGCACAGATCCTTCAATACCTTGTTCGTAACCTCACTACGCGAGGTCGCAAGAAGACCCGCGCTGAAGGAGGTGTTAGTGAACACCGACGCCCACCTCTTCTTCAACCTGTACATATTGGAGAACCAACTATGATCATCGAGGGCATAGTTAGTGATCATGGAACCCCAACACTCCTCGAACTCATCTTCCGTCTCCACCCCACGCATGCAGTGATACCACTGCCGCTTGAATTCACTGTTGCCGTTTAATTTTCCAAAATGAGACGGAGCGTTTCGGCTGATATGCCACTGACAAAGCCGATGACTCGCTGATTTGAAAGTGGTATCAATCCCATTCATTAGCGCTTGACTTTGATCAAAGAAGATCACTTGTGGCTCCTTCCCATGCATGGACTCTAAAAACGTGGCAAACAGCCATTCAAAGGAAGTCGTCGTCTCGTTCGACAAGAAGCCCAAACCTAGCATCACATTTCTCCTATGATGGTTGATGCCGACAAATGGTGCACATACCAGGCCATACCGATTTGTCTTGTACGTGGTGTCGACTGATAACACGTCTCCAAAGCATTCGTAATCAATAAGAGCACGAGAGTCTCGGAAAAAAAAGTTCATCAACCGACCCTCATCATCTAGCTGCACGTTCCAATAAAAGAAAGGCTCAATGTTCGATTTCTTGGCAAATAAATTCACCAGAGCATTAGCGTCGACATTCCACACTCTTGTTGACTGCCTAACCCGATTCAAGTGATTATAGGCATCCCTCCTTATGAAACCGACATTTTGCGGCCCCCCGGCTTCGTTTTCCATAAACCGACATGCCCGACTAACTCCGATACCTGCAGATTTAAGCGCCTCAACGAGTGACTGTTTTGCATGGCTCAATTGCCGAGCGGAACGTAACAGATAGACTTGATGCGTGCCGAGCATTTCGCGATTATGCTCCTTCACAAATTTATGAACGGTCCATTGCAAATTCCTCTCCCTCCCAATCCGTAATTTGGCTTTGCAGTTGCTCCTAGTTATCTATTTCCTATATGATGCTACTCTCCCTTTCGATCGTTTATCATCAGGCCGACCTTCACACGAGCATTCAAATTCTTTCCATCGAAGCTCATTCGTCCCAGAGAAATAGTATTGGTCACCCTTCCTCACACTAAACCCCCGACACCTACCGTACTCACAATATAATAAATATGCTTGCTCTACACTATCCACAACATTCCCAGTTTCTAAACGATTCTCTAATTCTATCAACATTGTAGCAAGCAAACATCCTGCTTCTGCATCACTACCAGCACCTTCTCCATCCTTTCTGTCATGAGTGCTACCCTCAGAAGATGCCTCCTTCTCGATCGAAACATTCAAGTCAATATTCATCTTCGCTAAAAATCTATAGACAATAATTGTAATCAGCAAAGATAATCAAGTCATACTAGAATTTTACCTTGTTAGTGACAATTGCAAAAAGTTTAGAGTTCCACACCAACATATTCATTGATAACTGAAAGAATGAATTCAACTATTGCCATCAAACCCACGCAAATTACCAGTCAATATAAACGCTTCCTCAACCAGGGCGTCGCAAAATAGAACCATGATTTTTTTTTGGAAATCCTGAAATTCTAACCGTCTAACTAGCCAACAAGCTTCATGATCAAAACAGGGGGGGAGCAGTCGAAATCCATAATGAATTCACAAAATCAATCACCCTAAATAAATACAACAATGTGGGTGCCCATACACTACAACCGACACGTTCAAACATTGTCAGTTAAAACCCGTAAGAAAAACCCTTCAATTGAAAGCATAAATAGAACCCTAACAATGAATCAATAAAAAAAAACCCTACCGTAAGGGAACCCAAAAAACCGAAACTTTGCATACCTCAAGGCAACCCAATTCTCAGAATAGCTCCGACGAGGCAAGATGAACGCAAAATCGGCGACCCCCGCACAAGATGCTGTAAAATCGATTTTCAGAATTGGGGGAAATGGCGCACTGGAGAAGAGAATATAATTAAAATATTAACCAAATTCAAAATTTCCGCCAATTTGCATAAATCCGCCAATATTCAGCAACACTGTTCACTCATCGGAATCCGTAAATAACCAAACTTAACGTCGGGATTTCTTCAAAAAATTCTGAAACCTTGTCCACGGGAACAGGAATTAATTCCACTGCGTATCCGTACCGGTGCCGACGTTCAAAGTTCGCCAGAAAACCGTCCGGCGTCGACATCAATCCTGCTATCGACACTGTCGATACGAGCGCGGGTCCCACAGACTACTGTTCACAGCAGAAGTGTCCTAATAGCTAAGTCACCTCTTTTCCTAAGAAATACGGTAATATACGCATCAAAAATAAAATTAAAGTATTTCTTAAAAAGTGTCCACGAATCGACATCCTGACGGGGCCTGGGTAGTGCCCGGGGGGGAGCATATAATTTTCCAACTATGTGGTGTGTAGTAATATATTGTGTCCCATCTAGTTACTTGAGAGTGAAGCAAAATTCAGTGGGGGCCAAAAGAGCACACAACTACTTAGTTTGCTGCACAGCACCAGCTTTATAAGCCGCTTATCTATTACGTTGCAAAGCTATTTAACTATACTGTTCTTGTAAGCAGCTATTTACTTTTGTCACTAATTCAATTAATTTATATAATTTTACACAAAAACTTATGTCACTGATGGATCAAAATTCACTAAACGGGTCATAATTCTCATCCGAATTTATATGTATAACCCTGCTTCTGTTATGGTATTGTTTAAAGCCGGATCTTAACATATCTAACAAAGTTTGCAGATAAAATTACTATATATATATATATATATAATATATATAGGGAAAAAGGTCTTGCAGGCCCCTGAACTTTTTGGCGGAGACCTCGCAGGCCCCTGTACTTTTTTTTGGCTCAATTGAGCCCTTGAATTTTTTTTTTTTGGTCTATTGGGCCCCTCCGTCAAGCCCCTCTTGACGGGGCCGTTAGTTCGACCTAAAACGACGTCGTTTTAGGGTTTATTCGAATTAAAAAATTCTAAATTCAATTAAAAATACACCCAACCCATTTTAATAGAAACCCGACCCGACTCAGAGATAAACCCGCCCCATTTAGCTTTAAACCCGCCTATTTTATTTTTATTAATTTGAAATAAATCCATCTCCCATCTATCCTCCCCTCCTCTCCCTTCTTCCAAAAATCTTGCCGGAAAAAAAAAGATCCACTCATCCACCACCACCCTTAACCGCTGCCACCATCGGTCGAATGTATCTGCAGCGCCGCCGCCGAGACACGTCTGTCGCCCCATTTCTCACAGTAGATCAAATGCTGCAGTAGATGTCCACTAGGCACGTTGACCTGGTCTGGAGCTTTGCCGGAAAAAAGATCACGACCTCCATTATTTTCGGTGACTACTGTGTGAAGGTCAGTGGCTGTTGTGCGAAAGGAGGGGAGGAAGTAAGGCTGGCAGCTGCGGTGTGAAGAAGTTAAGGTTGACGATGGATGATGATGACGACGGAAGAGGCCTTAAGGCGGCGGCAGCCGCAAATGGGATAATGGCAGCGGTGGTTGTGAGGTCTGCAAATTTTGGGAAGAATGGAAAGTGGGAGAGAAAGTGAATGCCAATTGGAATTGAGAACCCTAAACCCGACCTAAATTCCCCAATTTTAAAGCTAAATGGGGCGGGTTTATCTCTGAGTCGGGGTCGGGTTTCTATTAAAATGGGTCGGGTGCATTTTTAATTGAATTTAGAATTTTTTTAATTTGAATAAACCTTAAAACGACGTCGTTTTAGGTCGAACTAACGGCCCTGTCAAGAGAGGCTTGATGGAGGAGCCCAATAGACCAAAAAAAAAAGTTCAGGGGCTCAATTGAGCAAAAAAAAAAAAGTACAGGGGCCTGCGAGGTCCCCGTCAAAAAATTCAGGGGCCTGCGAGACCCTTTTCCCTATATATACAAACACACACACAGGGAGAATGTAAGGGGGCAGTCCTACCCACCCCAACTCTTTTTTTCATATTCTTTATACAAATAATTTTTAATTATAAAATTATATTGAGTTTAGGGTATATTTATATTTTTTAATATAGAATATAAGGAGGTTTGTTTTGAATATTAGTAGAGCGTCTCTCCCGCATCTTCTCGTGTAACCAATGGTGGAATCAGAATTTTTTTTCTGGGGGTGAAGCGGTTGTTTCGTTGTTCTTGTCTGCTTGCACGAGTAAGAAAGAATGTTGAGGAAAATGACAGTTGCCAACCTTTTTGCAATCATATTTTATTTAGTAAAAATGAAATAGATTTTCACATCTTCCACGCTTAATAATAATTTTTAGAATAATAAATACAGTAATGGAAAACATTTTTAACGACATATTTTATATAGATGAATGAAATAATATTATTAAGCTAACAAATCGGATTGCATTTTTTTAGAAAATATCATGAATACATTGAAAAAAATGGCTTTCAACTGATTTTAAATGGCCCGAAGTCCATCTATTTTGTAGAAATCTAGCACAAAATGCAAACCCTATTAATTTAATAATTTATAAATACAAATATACTATGAAGAAAGTATAAACATTAAAACTTAAAAAAAAAACTTTAAACTAACCTAAAATAAATTGAATGGAGTAAAGCAAACAATAATAATATTTAAAATTTCAATTTCTAGAAAAGTAGATGGATATAAAAAACCAAATAGAAATTAACAAGGATAAATAATAAATAAAAGAATTAGTATTTAAATTTAAAAAAATAAAATAATAATAATTACCTATTAGGCCAGAGAAAAGATTAGAACGGGGAGCAAGAAGCATCTAGTTGAGTTTTTAAATCATTTAAAATTACCCTTCAATTTCTTAAAATCGTGTTTGTTATTTGTGAAGTCATGTTTTAGCTAAAAAGCAACTTTAAATTGAGGTTGTCTTCTTCATTAACCGCAGTAGCTCCTGCGCCGCGGAAGAGTCTACTGTGAAGTCAGTGCATTTGCAATTAGGCATATCCACTGTATACGCGGCACTCAATTTTAAATTAAAAAAGAAGAAGAAGCAAAATACACATGTATATTGTTTTCAAATACCCATTACTGTATGTATATCACTTTTTACCTATTTAGGCATCAACAGTTCATTCTTAGGAATCCAACTGGTGGTGTGTGACAACTAATTATTTACTATTCAATTATATTACTTCAATTAATACTAAATTATAATCTTTAATTATTTATATCTCCAAATTACCTTAATATATAACAAAATATGGAAATGATTTTGTTATATATGTTTGATAAAATATAATTTACTAGTCTTTAATATTAATTTTTTTCTGTATCTGATACAAACGTCGGTTGTTACTTAAATAAATTATTAGTCAATAATGGCCTGCATTTTTATATTGGTAAATTATCCTAATATTACACAATTAATTCATCATGTTATACAAACGTTGGCAAATATTAAAATATATATCTTTCGTGCATTTCACTTTTTCGTTAATATAACGCAAAAATTGTTGTTTTGTAATGTGCTTCTTTTTCAGTAATCTTGCACACGCCTTGCTCAAAAAAAAAATCTCGAACTTTTGCTATAACTTACTTGCTCAGACTATTGTAGTGTATTGTGAATAAGCTCGGGTGTTCATGTCTATTTATTCAAAAAATTTACCTACCTCCTTACACGATAATAAAAACATGCATTAATTCGATCAATAAATTCCTACATTCTCCTTCTTTTTATTTAATGAAGATCAGTAACTACCTCACTTACACAAGAAATGAATGCATTCAATCGTATATATTCAAGTAATCGTAGAATATGGTTATTTGTATATAATAATCGTAGCATTTCTTACAAAATTAATCGTGGCATTTTAACAAAACTAATTGTCGCATTTTAGATAATAATCGTAGCATTTTAATAATGCGAGAATTTAATCTTGGCTCATAAAAATAACCTTACCCCATGAAAATAATCTTGGCTCATAAAAATTAATCTTGGCTCATTAAATTAATCGTAGCATTTTAATAATCCGAGAATTTAATCGTAGCATTCTAAAAATTAATCTTGACTCATAAAAATAATCTTGTCTCATTAAAAATTAATCACAGATCATTTAAATTAATTGAGGCAATGTAGATAATTAATCGTCGCATTTTAAAATAAACATAGATTTTGTATGCATTTTGGTGTTTATTTTGATGATATTTAATGGTTAATACATGCTTAAGTTAGTGTTTGATCATATTTTCGCCTTTTCTTGTGCAATCTTATATTTTGCTCCTTTTGTTGACATTTGAGCTAAAAAATGGGATACTTTTGAGATTCAATTAGGAAATAAGCTAGAAATATAGAGGATCGAGTTATGGTCATTCTCCAGCTTGAATCGGGTCAATTGGACGAGAAACGAGCGAAAACGGAGCAAAACTATGGAGTGTGTCAGAAACCGGCGACCAACTCGCCGATCTCCGGATATACTCGCCAATCGGCGGATTCTTCACAGTGACTCGGCAAGTGTGAAATAATTCATAGAAATCCACCGATCAACTTGCCGATCTCCGGATTTTACCTGCCGATCACCGAGTTCTTCAGCGTCGGTCGTCGAGTTTTCCAGAAATTAGTGTTTTGCATATTTTTTGCCCGTGAACTTACCATTTGGGCTGTATTTTTATTACTTAATGTAAATAGGTTTGTTTAGGCGAAAATTAGAGGATTCTTTTCATTATATATCAGTTTTATTTTATATTTCATAGTTTCGTGAACAGATGTTTCTCTACAACTTTGAAGATTGAAGTTTTTTGCATAATTCAACTACGGTTCTTTTAATATTTTGCAATTTCAATTATGTCTTTTAATTTCTTTATTTCTTTCTTTATCTTAGATTGCATTATGTGTGAGTAGTTTTTATAATTAATTCTAAAGTTTGTAGCATGTATGAAATTATGTATTGATATAATTCTTCATGAATTGTCCTTCCGATTATCATGTTCAAACTTTTAAGTTTAGATTTCTCATGCATGATTAAGGCCATAGTCATTGCATGCTAGCTATTTAATTTGAATCTTGGCGGAGATAATTAATTAGTGGGATTAAATTGAATGATTTGATACACGTACTTGTGATTTGTAGGAGGTTTTAAATATGTTAATCTATTGAGAGTTAACAATTATTTTAGAGACGAAAGTAATAGATAAATTGTTAATCTACTTTTACCTTGAGACCTGGCGCAGATAGGTAATTAGAATTCTGATCCTCCACTGATAATTGGATTAAATTAGAAGTTGATGGAATTAGATTAATATATAATGGATTCATGTGTATGCATTCTCTAGGATTCATTATTTTATTTATTTGATAGTTTATGTTTTTAATTTCGTTCGATTTGCATTTGATCTGATAATTGAATTTAGGAGTTTAATTTCTATTATTTGCCTAGGATTAATTCAACTAAAAAATAGGTAGTCTGGATAATAGAAACCTGTTAGCTTAGTACTTAGTGTTAATTGCAATTGCAGTCCCTGTGGATATGATATTCAATTCGCTTACTTTATTGCATTGACTTGTGTAGTTGCAGTTAATTGCATAAAAAATAGTTGTTGCTGACAATTAATCGAGGCAATGTAGACAATTAATCGCTGCATTTTTAAATAATCGTAGATATCAACTATTGCCTTTCAAATATATATATTTAATATATAGTTGTTGTGTAGTGATAATAAATGTCAAAAGTACAATGAGCCAATAATTGGGGTGTGGGGATCAAGTGCGTCGTATGACAAATTGCCCACAAAACTCCCTATTATTAAAACTTGCCTTTTGTCTCAATCACTATTTACTTTTATCTATTTCCACATTTATATTCTACTAGATTTACACCGGTGCTATTACATATCTGTATTTTATGCCAAAATTAATATTTTTGTTAATAAGTTAATACCATTTTTAATTTATTCGATTTACTTTTTTTTATATCGGTCAATTTTAAAGTTCACAATCGCTTTGTAAAATTAAGTTTACCATCGTTAAAAGAAATAATTATTGGATTACACATACAGATACCGTACATAAGTACATACATACATATTATATTACGATATAATATCTTTGGGACAACAACAAACTCTAATGTTTGTACAAATGGAATAAGTTGATATGTTAATATGTAATTTTTTAAATGTTTGGGACAAATGTGTAAAATCGACAATATTTGTGAGGCCGAAAAAATGCGAGAGTTCTATAAGTTTTTATTTGTGCAAACAATATATGTTAATATGTAATTTTTAAAAAGTTTGGCACACAAGTGTAAAAACATCCAATATTCAGGTACTAAAATATAATGAACCCTATAAACTATTTTAACTACGCTTGTATATCCAATAACATTAGACTATATTTTATCAAAAAAATTATAATAGACTACATGAATTTATGTTCAGAAAATTTCTGTTTCATTTAGTTATTCATTTAATTAGAATATTAAATTATTAACTATGTCATGTTAAATATAAATAACAAATATTACAAATGCTAAATCTACCTATAAAATATAATAAAATATGCTATCAATTATGATGTTTTAATTTATGAAAGAATTCACTTAATTATTTTAATTAATGCATTTAATATATGTTGGTGATTATTTCAAATAATAAATTATGTGAAAATTCATATATTTATTCATTCGTGCTAATAGATTTTGAATGCCATGTATATAAAAAAAATGTTATTGAATATAGCACAAATTAATTCTAAAATGCAAAAAAGTGTATGCGTGTGTGTGTGTGTGTGTGTGTGTGTGTGAGAGAGAGAGAGAGAGAGAAGGTATTATAATTTTTTATTTTACCAAAACTATAGATGATTTGATTATTTAGGAGAGATAAAGTTTTAGAGAACACCATTTTATAGAATTATATACATGAACCATATAAAAACACAAACACTTTAATATTTGTCAACGTTTGCATAACATTACAACTTTGATTTTGTAATATTATGATAAAAGATCATTACAAAATTAAATCCCATAATTGACTTACTGTACATTTATTTTATTTCATTTACTTATGACTTCGATCGTGATTATATTCATTAACATATACTAAATAAATAATTTTCATATATGCCAGCATTTTTTTTATTCAAATAATTATATTTTGTAATAAAAATATGATTTGCCAATAAAATAAAATAATATAGATGTTCACTCATCGCCCAAGTAACTAACTATCGACATTTGTGCCTGATACAAAAACTAATAAAGAAAAAAAACTTTGAGCCTCTTGTTTTTCAAATGTATAAATTTTTTTTAGGATAATTATTTTCCAATTTGTACCTGTAATAAATTATTTTTATTATATGTTCAATTATTTTTCAAATGATTTATTTATGTCTTAAATTGGTTCTAATATATTAGTTTTCTACACATAAAGAAATAATATCAAATAATATTCTAAATGTTAACAGAATTACTAATAGGACCGCTCCACTTCTCGATAACTTACTGTTTAAATTTTGGGAAAAAATTAAACAAGAAAATGCAACTGTACATCTAATTCAGTAGGTAAGTGACACAAAAACTGAAAGGGTATAAATTCACAGTGATTTCGGACTTCCAAACAGTAATTGAGTGTATTTTTTTTTTCTATTTATGTTGGACACTTGGCAGCAGATTAGAACAAAGTGCATTTGCACTGAATTCATGATAGACTTTTCCCTGCACCCCAGTTTTATTTTTTTGCAATTATTTTACCCTTGTCCAGCGAAAGCAACAACAGAGTAACAGTGGAAGGTGTGTAGCACAACCTCCTATTCTTCTTCTCCTCCGATGTCCGTTGATGGGGCTATACCGAGCGAAATCGACGTCTCTATAGTAATTTAGAAGCTATTTTCCGGTTGGGGGGGGGTTGGAGCCCCCTTAGCCCCCCTGGTTCCGCCATTGCGCGTAACTATTGTTAATGAATCGGTTGTGAAAAACGACATTAGATACAAGTAGAACTAAATCAAATGATTTGTACAAATTTATTCTTTCGAATTATTATTGTTAGGTATAAGTATAACCAGTTCAATTAAGATTAATAAATAAGTTTAGAAAACATCATTTCAAATCTATTTTATTCTAGTAATTATTTTCAATTGTTTATTTTAATAAACAACAACAATCTTTTCTATTTAATATTGAAAAAGGGGGAAAAAGTCGAATTAAAATAACATTGTTTCAAAGATGTGACACAAAGATGGGTTTATCAAGTGCGCACCTTGGTAAAGTTTTATTATTACTATTATTATTATTATAAGAGAATCCACAGTTACTATTTAATTGATGATGCACTTTGGATAAAAATTGGCTCCCGTGTAAATAGCGTGAGAAAGAAATTGTAGAGGAAAGACAAATTGCAGTGGAAAAACGGAAGTTAATGTGAGAAAATAGAGGTATTGATATGTGTAAATCTATAAATATAGGCAAAAAAAAAAAAGTAAAAAAGAGAAAAAAAGACAACATATAAGGCTATATTAGTTTCATGGGCAATTTGGAGTTATGACACACTTGTCCCCACACCAATGATTGGCTAAGTGTACCTTTTACAATTTTTTAATAACTAAACATTAAATGCTACCACACCTAACATAAAAAAAAATGATGGATCCCTACCCAAATTTGACCTAACGAAACTGAGTTTAAATAACATTGCTCGTAACGAAAATTCTGTATTACTTTCGTTTAGGTCGAAATCGTTATGCTTTGTTTTAAACGATTGGTGTAACCATAACGGAATTAACAAATTGTTATGTTTTGTTTTAAAAATAATAATAACGATTCTTAGTAATGATAACGAAATTAATTTTTAATGCATAAAGATTCTTAGTAACGATAACAAATTGTTATTCTTAATAACGATTCTTAATAACATAACGACTCTTTATAATAATAATTGTTATTCTTAATAACGATTCTTAGCCCATAATCAATTAATAATCGTTATTCATATTTTTTGTTAATAATAATCGTTATTAATAACGATTCTAAAATTAATTATTAAGAATCGTTATTCTAAACTTTCGCTAATCAATTAATAATCGTTATTCATATTTTTTGTTTAACTTAATAATAATCGTTATTCCCCATAATTAAAATAATTTTAATAATAATTAAAAAATATGAATAACGATTATTAATTGATTAGCGAAAGTTTAGAATAACGATTATGAATTAATTCTTCTTAAATAAAACTAAAGTTATCGTTATACTTTGTGTGATAATGATTCATTTAATAATATAAAATTTAATAACGATTATATTATAATTTGTAACGAATTAACACAGGCATAACGATTCATCTATAATTAAATCATAATGATAGGCATAACAATACGAATAACGATAGACATAAAAATAGACATAACGATATATATAAAAACAATAGGAATAACGATATATATCATAACAATAGGAATAACTATATATATCATAACAATAGGAATAACGAAAATAAAAAATTTCGTAAAAGAAACCTAACGTTATGAAAACGAAAATAAGCATAACGATTTTATTTAAAAAAAATAACGTTAATGCACGTAACATTAAATGAACATCAATCAATTATTCTCTCTTTCTTTTTCGACCAAAATGAGGTAGATAGAATGAATAAATATGTAAGCATAACGATTTTTTTTAAAAAAAAATAAGGTTAATGCACGTAACATTAAATGAACATCAATCAATTATTCTCTCCTTCTTTTTCGACCAAAATGAGGTAGATAGAATGAATAAATATGTATTTGCATAGGTAGGTATTAGTTGACCCAAATTAAATTAAATTTAATGCATTTAATTTTGTGTAAGAGAGGTTGGTAGCGTAATATGCATATATTGAAGGCAGGGTGGAACATCCAAAACAATAAAACACAAAAAAATGCAAATTCCCCTCAAATAAAAGAGAAGAAATATATTGAGAGGTTGATCCAGAAGATTTATGAACGAAGCAACGCCGTCTTCATCAACGAACGGGCCGAGTAGAAGTTCCTAAATTTTGAAAGGTATGTTTCGAGTTTATTTCTTCAAGAAATGTAGAATTTGTTTTAAGTTTAGGCTATCGGGTTTTATGTTTCTATGTTGCTACGTTGATTTTATGATCTAGTGTTATCATTTCTTGATTTTAATTATGTAACGTTAGGCTCTAACGATTAATCATGTGAAGTTAGGCTATAACGATGGAAATGATAATAAGAAAAGAACAAAAGGCATAATAACGATTATTTAAAAACCATAATAACGAATGTTTAAAAAAGCCATAACGAAATGTTTTAAAAACCATAAAAAAGCCATAACGAAATGTTTTAAAAACCATAATAACGAATGTTTTAAAAACCATAAAAAACCATAACGAAAAATAAAAATAACGATTGATTAAAAGTAATAATAAAGTATAATTAAAAATAATAATAACGATTGTTTAAAAGTTATAATAACGATAATTGAAAGTTATTAATAATGATTGTTTTATAATAATAACGATTGTTTAAAAGTTATTAATAACGATTGTTTTATAATTAAATTTTCGTTACGTTTAAATTTATTTTTCGTTATTAATAACGATTAATTTATAATAATAACGATAATTTATTTTTTCGTGAGGGCTTATTTTTGCATATCTTTATGGTTAAATAGATTTATCGTTATTGTTCAATTTAAATTTCGTTATGATATTTATTAAATTTTTGTTATTTTAAATATATCGTTATAATTAAATTTCATTTTTCATTTTTTGTTATGTTTAAAATTAAGTTTCGTTATTGTTAAAATTTTCGTTATGGTTCGTTATGCTTATTTTTGAATATTTTCGTTATGACAGATGGTTAGACATCGTATTATTGTACGACATAGTGGTCGATGGGAGAGAGCTCAATACGTAGATGGTGTAGAGGAGCAGATCATCATGTCATCGGATGGTTTCTGTTTTAGGTCACTAATTAGAGAGATTCATGAGTTACTGGAGACCAATCCCACATCTGTCGAGTATCAGTTATCGTGGATGTCGAGCACCAATAGTGGCAGACAGATCAAGACAAGACTGAAAGATGATGCAGATTTGCTTGACTTGCTCCACGAACAGAGCTCAGAGATGGTTGTGTATGTTGTTCAAAGAGGCTGCAGCAGCTCAAGGGTTATACCTGACACCATGCCAGAAGACAGAGATCCGGTTAGAGATGAGCAGAATGTTGATGATGATGCAGGCCCGCACGAAGGAGAGAAAGAAGAAGAAGTCGACGAAGAAGAAGAGATGCCCTCTACTGATGAAGATGAAGAGGAGAACGACATATCGACCTTGCTTGAATCATTGTATACGGAGTTTTGTGGTTGGATTCGTTCGACAGGGGGTAGGGGGCGATTGATGGGTATGATGGGAGGAGCAGCCTCATCGAATACTATGTCTGAGGATGTTCCTGAGAGGGCCTTGAGCAATTGGGTTGTTCCGCTTGCCAATCTGGACATTGCTGGCCCACTGGATTGGGGTGAGCCTTCAGCAGCACATACGGACACACTTTACAAGGGTGCTATTTTTCGTACAAAGGATGATTTGGCCCTAGCTGTAGGACTCTATCACATGCAGAATCGAGTGGAGTATGTCGTGTATCAATCGAACAAGACACGACTGGTCTACATGTGCAAGCATGGAAGGGAGTGCCCGTTCAGGCTGTGTGCTGTTGTGGATGGAGTTGTTTGGAGAATCTACAAGTTCAACTCCACTCACACTTGCCACATGGATATGAGTCGCATTGCTCCACGCCAGGTGCCTGCCCGGGTCATTGCAAAACATTTTGCTCGCAAACTGGTGGATGAGGGGGTTGTTCTGAAGCCTAAAGAGATGATGTCTGAGCTTTTACGCGAGTACGGAATTCAAATCGATTACAGTTTCGCTTTGCGCTCGAGGAACATTGCTATTGAGATGATTTATGGAGACTATGATAAGTCATATGCGCAATTACCTGCGTTTCTGCACACGGTGCAGCTACAGAACCCCGGGACATTGTATGAATTTTTGACGACCCCTGAAAATCAGTTCCAATATATGTTTTTGGCACTCGGACCGTGCATCAGAGCTTTTCAGGAGGGTTCACGACCAGTGGTCGTGATTGATGGGACACACTTGAAGGGGAGGAACAAGGGAATTCTATTTGCTGCTGTGACGAAGGACGGGAATGAACAAATATTACCTATTGCAATCGGTCTCGGTCCGATCGAGAATGATGATTCTTGCAAGTGGTTCCTGAGTCGGTTGGATATCACTCTGGGGGAGACTGAAGATCTCCTCATTGTGTCAGATCAGCACCAGAGCATTAAGAATGTTGTCGCATCCGTTTTTCCAAGAGCGGCACACGGTTTATGCTATTATCATTTACAGAACAAGATGGCGAAGCGCGGTGCCCATGTGATTGCCATGTTTAAGGAGGCTGCTTATGCCTATCGTACAGACGTATTCCAGAGGCATATGTCAGCATTGGAATTGGTGAGCAACCCGGTATACCAGAAGCTTTGTAGAATTGGTCCAGAGCATTGGTCCCGATCGCAGTGTCCTGTACGGTGTTTCAGCTTCATGACATCTAATGAGGCTGAGTCACTCAATGCTCGTCTACTGTGGGCAAGAAGATTGCCTATTTTCTCAATGCTTGAGGTGTTTAGGCGTATTGTCGAAGAATGGTTTGTTGAGCGAAGGGCTACAGCACAGAGTTGGGATCACGTGTTGACTCCCGAAGCTGTGAACAAGTTATCGAAGAATGTTGAGCATGGACGATGTTTTCCCGTTCGATGCACGACATTAGCAAACCTGTGGAAAGTTGAGGTTGGCAGGGAGTCATTCATGGTTGATCTTCAGCATCGTACCTGCGATTGTCGTGAGTTCGAGCTGGATTTGATCCCATGTAGCCACGCTGCAGCGGCGATCAGGTACGCAACTCTCATGTTTTTTTTGTTAAAAATCCATTTGCTCAACCATCATCATTTTTAACAATGTTTTTTTTTTCACACATAGATTCTCTAGTGGACACATATATGATTTTGTGGATAGGTGCTACAAGACAGAGACTGTAGTCAGCATGTACGACTCAGTGATCATGGGCTTACCAAGTTCTGAAGAGTGGATTTCGCCACCTTATGGTTCACCAATTGTGCTTGCCCTAGTGATTAAAAAATAAGCTGGTCGTCCTCGGATGTCAAGAGCTCGAGGAGGCGTTGAGGCATCATCTAGCTCGCGAAGACAGGTTTGCACTAGATGTCATGGCCCTGTTCACAACAGAAGAGTGTGCGCAGCCCAGATCCCAATTGGTGGTGTGGACTTAAATGCACCTCCAGAGGACGTGCCTACGGATAGTGTACGTAGGAGAGCAAAGAAGAAATGTAGTGTTTGTGGTGAGACGACGCATACCCGTCCCAGGTGTCCGACTAGACAGACTACCGACCTAGATTGATCAAGTCTATATTATTGTGTTGTATCCTGACTTTGATTGTTGATTCGACCCCACTTTGTTTGTATTAGTTTAAAATCATGTGTCAACAAATGTATTTCAATATAACAAATGAGGAATGTCAAATACAATACATATATAGAAACCAGTGTCAATAATAAACTGCCGGTCGGCGTGAATAACTAAGTGAATAGATCCTTCGAGCTACATTCTGACGGTATATCTGAATATCATTTTGACTGATGTCAAGACTAGCATAAACGCCACAACTAGTACTGTCGAACTGCAGAAATTGCTCTTGGATAGACTTGTCCAGCGTCATGGCATAGCAAGCTATAGCTGGCCTACTCCGACCACCCCAAAAACCAGATACCGACATAAGGCGTGGTAGTAGACGAAGGAGTGGTATCAACTGTCGATCACGCTTCAACGACAACTCCCTATTCTCCGGATCGTCCATCTAGAACAATAATGAGTCATACAACTCAACCTTCCAAGTCTCGAAGCAGATACGGACAGTGACCCAGTGGGAACCTCCAACATTGCATATCATGATCGCCTACATATACAATAATACTTAACGGATGGGTCAAAACATATCATTATAAATAATATGATAAGTGTAATTGAAAGATCACTTACATATTGAGCTCTCGCCCACGGAATCTCATAGATACCACCTTGACCTTTGACTACATCCCATAAGGCTTCAAGAGGCTCCCACTCCAAATATCTGTCAGGTCCATACTCATCTCGACACTCAGGGTCTTTAGGATGAAGCCCTGTCCATGCTGCTTGCAGGGCAAGCTGAAAAAACATATAAACAAATTAGTTAAACTGACAGATAAGATAATTGAATATAAAAATCTGAATTTGGAACTTACAAATAAATATGGAGAACAAATCACAACGTCACTCCTGTGCGCTCTGTGTAGTCGTCGCTTCACCTCAAGCAAGAAGTGATCAACAATCTCTGCATCAATAAGCTCTGTACAGTCCTCCACCTGCTCAAAAAATGCCTGGGGGAGTACTGAGTGGTTGGCCAGAATCTGGACACTAGCACCATAGCCCTGCCGTCTGAACTCCGAGTATCCAGCCTCTACCAGACGCCGATCCTGCGCCTCCAGTAGGTCAATGATAGCTGCTCGACCAGCAGACGACGTCCCTACGGATGACGGATCAGCGGACGACCGACCAGCAGACGATCTACCTCTAGCTCTACCCCCTCTCGTACGAAGGGTCGTGGCCTGTCTGGGAAGTGTAGGCTCTCTGGGAGGTGTGGGCTCTCTGGGAGGGGACGGTGTGGGCCCTCTGGGGGCCTGGTCCCCCTGGGGGGAGGCGTGGGCCCTCTTGGGGGAGGCGTGGTCTCCCTGGGGGGAGGCGTGGGCCCTCTGGAGAGCGTGGTCCCCCTGGGGGGAGGTGTGGGCCCTCTGGGGATGGGCGATCTACGCAGTCGATCCTGAATGATGTTCTCTATCCGCGTAGAAAATGTTTCAAACATCTATCCCACACGACGTATCACTCGGTCTTCTACAGCTCCAGCGACGGCATCAACAAAGCGACCGAACCAGCTATCAGACGACTCCCCCGGACGTTGCCCCGGCATCCTCATCTCGGGCTCTCTACTCCTCTCCTCCTCAGTCCTCCTAGGCCGCTTAGCTCTTGATGCTCGAGGAGGGCTTACTCTATGATCTGACAGACCATCCTCATCCGAGGTCCTCTGACCCACCCCCGGCTCTGAGGGTCTAACACCCTCATCCGGCTCATCAATCAATCGATGCTGTTGTGGAGCCTGCTGCTGTGTAGTCCGGGTACTCCTACGAGGCCGTGATGGGCCCACGACGTCAGAGGACCTAGTACATGTCCTCGGGATCACACGGCAAGCCACATTAGTGAGTAACTTCTTCTTGGAGGGCGCTCGAGGTGCGACATACCTCACACCCAGTACACTCTCTCCCTCCGAACTCTGAAAGTATGGTCTCTGAAGCTCATCAGCTGATGGCACCATCAGTTGGATATCCAACTGCATCAGAGTATTATCCATGTCAATATTAACACACAAATTTAATATTCTAAATTATTTATATAAAAAAATTACCTGTCCATCAAATAATCTAGAGAAATCAGAGCTCCGGGGTGAAAATGACCACTTCAAGCATCGAGGTGTGGTCAACTGGCCTCCAACGACGCCCAACCGACGTCCAAGCTCGGGGAAAACCTCACAGGCCCATGTCTGTAAAACAAATTGTCATATCTTCTGATTAAAATATCAAGTAGATAAAACGTAAATTTAACTAATTACCTGAATGGTCCAAACAGGTCCATACCAATGATACGCTCCATCCTTCTCTCCGCCCATAGCCCGTCGAACTCTGGGGATGAGACAGATAAAGTGCATCAGCATCTGAAATGTGTAGCCCCCCCCATGGAAAAGAATTCCAAGCATCAGCATCTTCCACCAGGGCCCACACCCAGCCATCGATCGGGCGTGAGGGGTCATTGCAAAATAAGATCTGATACACGACCAAGATGTTCGCAATCTTCACGTAGTCTGGAGGGTGATTGGGTAGCCTCTTAGCTGTGAACTTATCATACATCTGTGTCACAGTCGTCTTTTTCCCTTCAAATAATCGGTAAAAGATGCTGTTAGGTGGAATGGGATGAGCCGCATTCGGATCGAAGTTCGACGGGCCGAACTGTAAACCTGACACCAGTGCGAACTCTGAGGGCCCAAAGCGAAGTGTGGTTCCATTGACATAGAACCAACACTCTCTACCCTCGCGTGCAGGATCTTGGACACGCACCTCGCGACAAATCAAGGTATGCATCGCCTTGCGTGCTATACTACCCCCCTAAAGTCCAAAAAATGTCCAAAACATCCAGATCTAAACATCTGGATCGTAGCCTGACCACCAAAATGCTCTAAGACCTCCCTAATATTCTCTATTAGCTCCAGCTTCATGTACATCAAAATATTCGGCTTCAGCCTCTGGAGGGGGCGTCTAATCCACTGAATCTAATATTCACAATAGAAAATTAGACTGTTATTAAATTATTAAATTAAATTTGTAGCTACATGTATTAAACAATTATTACTATTATTGTTGTTGTTATTATTATTATTAGATTAATTGTTGTTGTTATTATTATTCTTATTAAATAATTATTACTATTTATATTCACAATAGAAAATTAGACTCTTATTAAATTATTAAATTAAATTTGTAGCTACATGTATTAAACAATTATTACTATTATTGTTGTTATTATTATTATTAGATTAATTGTTGTTGTTATTATTATTCTTATTAAATAGTTATTACTATTTATATTCACAATAGAAAATTAGACTGTTATTAAATTATTAAATTAAATTTGTAGCTACATGTATTATTATTATTAAAAAATAAACCAGCTATTTGTATTAATTGTTTTTATTTTATTTTTTTACTAATGGTATTATTTAGACTATTATTATTATTATATTAATAATAATAATAATAAAGTATTATTATTTATATTTTATTTTTTTGTTATTTTTATTTCTTACTAATAATATTATTTCGACTACGGTTATCGTTAATGATTACTTTTAATTAAATTAAATTAAATGTCAAAGGCCATAACGATTTATTTAAATTTGGTTATCGATTAATTAAAAAAATCCATAACGATTAATTAAAAAAATCCATAACGATTAATTGAAAAAATACATAACGATTAATTAAAAAATACATAACGATTAATGAAATAAGTCCATAACGATTTCATCAAATAAGCATAACGATTAATAAAAAAAATCCATAACGATTAATTAAAAAAATACATAACGATTAATTAAAAAATACATAATGATTAATTAAAAAATACATAACGATTAATTAAAAAATACATAACGATTAATGAAATAAGTCCATAACGATTTCATCAAATAAGCATAACGATTAATAAAAAAATACATAACGATTAATAAAAAAATACATAACGATTAATAAAAAATCCATAACGATTTCATGTAATAAGCATAACGATTAATAAAAAAATGCATAACGATTAATAAAAAATCCATAACGATTAATTGAAAAAAGTCCATAACGATTTCATGTAATAAGCATAACGATTAATAAAAAAATACATAACGATTAATTAAAAAATACATAACGATTAATTAAAAAATACATAACGATTAATGAAAAAATACATAACGATTAATGAAATAAGTCCATAACGATTTCATCAACTAAGCATAACGATTAAAAAAAAATACATAACGATTAATAAAAAATACATAACTATTACTGAAATAAGTCCATAACGATTTCAGATAAGCATAACGATTTATTAAATTTGGCATAACGATTTATTAAACAACTCGACGAACGCTTAAAAGGATATGAGTCTAACCTCTCCCGACGGTGGGCGTACATCTTCACGTCCTCCCTCTCGTTCTTCCTCCATCCTCTTCAACACGAATCAATCTCTCAGTTTATTATTTTCACAGAACTTGGAGAAAACAATACACAGCAACGGCGGAGAGGAAGAAGAGAAGAAAAAAATATGTAATTGAGAGAGAGAGAGATAGAGTAAAGAGGGTAGTTACTATATTTAAGGCCATAATAAAGAGGATTTGATTCCACGATTTTATTTTTCAAACTGAACTTGAATTTGGATAAATTTTCTTCCAAAAGATATATTAAGAACGTAATATCGAGAAAGATCATATTCCAAATAAATATTTTATTCTTTTTCGGAAAAAGTGGGGAATATTCAGCTTTTATGATCAAATGTTTCAATTACAATTTTCGTTATGGTTAGATGAAATTTTCATTATGTTAGAACTTAAATTTTCGTTATGTTAGAACTTAAATTTTCGTCCTTGATAAAATTAAATTTTCGTTATTGGTAAATTTTAAAATTTCGTTATGTAAAAAATAGAATTTTCGTTATAGGTAACTTTAACTTTCGTTATGGTTAAAATTAAATTTTCGTTATTGTTAAATTACATTTTCGTTGTGTCAAAAATTAAATTTTCGTTCATGTAATATTAAATTTTCGTTACGTTAACCTAATAAAGATTGGTTATTGATAAAATTAAATTTTCGATAGATACATTTAATTTTCGTTATTGATATAACGGAAGTTGGAGAAGTGAACGAAAATAACGATAGTAAAATAAGGCAGATGATAAGTTCCAAAGATTCAGAATCTTTAATGATTTTAGAGTTGAAAGTACACCTTTTCAGAATTTTTTTTTTTTAAATTGGAGATTTCTGGGACCCACTCTAAGTAAAGTGTACATAATATAGTACAGATTGCCCATATAACTCCTACACCCTTAAAACTTGTCCAACTACCCTAAATTTAAAATTAAATTATCTAGATAAACTTTTCTCCCTATTGATATTGATATTGATATTGGAACTTAAAATGAGTTGATGAGGAGACCACAAGTGACACGAGGTTCTGATGATACGGCGTCGTGCTAACTTGAGTGCGGACAGTTTAATGCGCTGATGAGTTGAACTAAACAAAAAATGGGAACACGATAATCTTATCATTATTGCAGGTTGTCTACACCTATATTATATATCTACATTGTATTATATTGTATTGTATTCCTCGATTGATGCACCACTGATCTGTCTGTCACAATACCTGCCTACATATATTAAATAAATAAATGGATCCACTTTCTTTTATGTCAAATATAAAATTAAAAAATAGACCTGTATGTAGCTATTTACTAATTCGTTCGTTCCCAATTGCCCATCCCACTTGCTCAGATTGCCCTCAAACAACCACTTCAATACGTACTGGTACTGCATTTGATGAAATAAATTTGGAGGGTGCTTGTTTTGAGATTTGAGATTGCACCTTTAGGCCTTGTTTGGTTGCTATTATTGCTTTTTTTAGGGTAAGGTTTTGTTTGATTTTATTTACAATTATAATTTTCAGTTTCCACTATTTCTGACGTGATTTACGAGGTAGATTGATTTTGTAAATACGTATTGATTTTTGTGCTGAAAATATAAATATGTTTGGATGAATGATATGAATTTCAATAGGTTATATGTTTGAAAATTAAAAACTTGCTTGGATCAAGAATTAAGAAGTAGCAATTGTACATAATAAATTTAATAAGATTTGAAAAGATTAAAAAAATATAATTTAGTTCCTATTCTTGTTGGTTTGCAAGGAGTAGCCTTAGAATAACTGACTTAAACTTATGAATGAAAAGTTAAAAAGATTTGTTGGACGGAAATTTTACAGCTAAACGTAATTTCACTTGTTTGAACAGTAAAACGTGAAAATGTTTGGTTGAAAATGAAATCAAACAAGACCTTAAGTTCTCGTTTTAGCTAGGACACTATTGTTTATTTTTAAACTCTTTTGTCATTTTACATTAATATAAATTATCTTTCAATTCATAATTTTAAATCAATACTATCCTCACATGATTTGATGTGTACACTTTTTTTATCCAAGTTCTATATATAGGACTAATTTGGCACGTTCAATTATGAAACAAAAATTACATTTAGCCTTGAAAATTGTTTCCAATTTGGCGGAGAATGATGCCGGATTGGAATTGCATATTTCATCCGGATTGGTATAATATAATACTACAAAGGCATTCTATTTCTCCATATGAATAATGCTAGCCAGCCAGAATCTGATTTTTTGATGATTAATAAACTGTATTATTAATAAATTAATTATGTTAATTATTAAATGTTATGTTTTTACTATATTATCCTTCTATCATGAAATTAGTGATTTGTAATTAATTATTAAAATCACTCTAAAAGCGGATTGGAAGTAAGGGGCGCAGCTTCATCTTCTTTCTTTTCTTCACTTCTTTATTTTTTTCCATCTTCGATGTCTTCTGAATTGAAGCGCATATAGAGTTGTCATAATTATTATGGAGGACATCAATGTTAATTTATTGAATAATTAGTGTTTTATTAATTAAATTAATTAATTATTAAAAATAATAAAAGATTCTGGCTAGCCAGAATCTGGCTGAAAATCACTACTCTTCAACATATAATATAATATGTATTTTATTTCAGCACATAAATCTGGTCCTTAGTTGTTCTTGGAAATCATATCAAGTGTCATGAACTCACATGTTACCATCATATTTTCCTTGATAATATACATCACTGCCATCTATACAACAACCTCTCTCTCTCTCTCCCTCTCTCAAGAATATATACTTAACTGATATAATGCGGCGGTCTTGGTGGGGATGATCCAGTGGTGAAGTGAGATTGTTTAGAGACCAAAAATTACTAGTCCGAATTTCCTCAATACCACAAGTCGAGTGTGTAAATAAAAAAAAAAACTAAAAAAACCTGATACAGATATGTGGGATCTGGACCGTTACAGTAAACGTATATAAACCGACATATATTTACAAATTGCAGTATTTTATATTTTCTTATATCTGTTTGTTTAGCTTAGATCTTAATTAATTCTAGTGGCGTGACAACCTATTTTAGGACACCCGATCATCCTTACTACCAGAGTACCAGGTAGTTCGTGAAATGCTTCAAGGTGGCTAAAAAAAATTAAAATTAAATTTAAAATTTAAACGGTATACATATACCCTTACTTTCATTATAAATATCATCTACGTCAACGATATCTTTATATGCGCAAACCTGAAACTAAAGAGATGTAGAAAAATGTTAAAACTAAAGGTGCCTTTACATACCATATACAAGCCTTAAATACAAATACCAAGTAAATATATTTCTTCAGAAATTTAATTTTTAGAAGAAAAATTTACAAACATCTCGAAATTAATGTTTTCTAGCAAATCAATTCCAAAAATGTCGAAGATGATTGAAATAGGTTAAGAAGAGCTTTGTACAGGGGATTATGGTGAAGAAATGAGAATTAGTTCAATTAATTCTTATAAGTTAAACATATTAATTAGAATTTATAATAATTAGGGATGAGGCGAAACATAGCAAGAAAAGAATTGAATGCAACTCGTTGATTCCGAAGAGAGTGCCGAATTTATTCAACGAAAACTGCAGCCCTACTACAATAATATACAACTAATTAAAACCTAACGATGCGACTAATTGAACACGACCAATAAATAAAAAGAGACATGGCATGTCTATGTGTGCCCAACATGTGGTGTAGACTACACGAGTGTGACAATGCTTATAAATTTGAATCATATCAATTATTTGGGTCCCTTTCGTTGACATGAAATTTGGTCTTACAAAGTAATTTGATTACTTCACTCTGAGAATCTTGTGTATGACAATTTTATTTTTTATTATTTCATCAATTGTTATTATTATTAATAAATTTTGGATTCATAAATTTTCAATAAAAAATGAAAACAAAAAGTATTTTTGAAAATTATTGGATTTTCATTTTTTTTTACGAATTATTATTAATTTTAGATTGACAATTTTCAATCTGAAAAATAAAAATAATTTTCTTAAATTGTTTTTGAAAAAATATAGTTATTTGTTGTCAATAAGATTAATTACAACTAAAATTTGATCATTCTAGCAACCATTTTTTTTTAGAATTGATCATAGGGAAGGACGGACTCAAGATAATGATCGACTCCATTGTAGAATTGAGAGTAAATTTTTTGTATCAACCTAAAATTATTTTGGCACTCGTATAATTTATTTTTATTTAAATTTAAATAACATATTGTCTTCAAATTAATTCGACGATATATATATACATATAATTATTTTTGTGTGTAGAATTATTATAAACTATATTGTTCATATATTAGAAAAATATAAAAATTATTGGTAATACGAAAATGATAATAGATATTTTAGGTATTTTATTTCCTACTTATTTAAGTTGAATCAAATACTAAAATGAAAATCTTGACAATTTCTTTGTTATGTTCTAAACACATAATAAAAAATCTACTAATAAAAAAGACCAATAAGTGGGAATTTCGTCCCCACTTAATTCTCCAAGAATGCAAGCAGAATATTTGTATTTATAGTAATTATTTTGGCACTATATATAATGCAAGATATTATTATAATACTAATTTAACTCTTTTTATTTTCAGAGAATTACTAAATTAATGACGACGGCGAGATAATATATATTAATCCAACTAATTAAATTGATTACAAACTCTTGAAATTAAAAAATATTTATATTCATTCATTACTGGGAAATTACTCATTATAAAATGGGGTAGTGGAGAGAATGGCTTAGATAATCGATCACATTTTTATGGAAACATGAATTTATTCGGGAATATAATAAGGATTCTCAAGAAACAATTATATCAATCATGGATTTCAAGTGGATACAAAAATTAAGTCATTATATTTCTTAAATATAAGTTATGATTGCAAATACTTATATGAAATACTGAACGTATTATTTTTTCGGACACAAATATATAACATCATTTTGAATTTAAATAATTAAATGATTTTGTGGTAATGCCTTTTTATTTGTCTGATAAGAGTCATTTAAATGTTCTGTTGTTTTGTAGTTTGACCAATTAAGAAATTAACCAGTGACTTCCTGATAAATAATTAAATTAGAGTATAAAAATATGAATCATACCAAAAATTGTGTAAATTCACTGCATTAAGAGCTTCAGTGCTCAACAGGGTAAATTAATTGAGTTGGTTGGACATTTCCCATCATTGTGGGGAAGAATTGGGCCATTGCTTTTAAATTGCAACATGGAGTCAGAATACCAACTCAAATTAACATTATATATATATATATATATATATATATATATATATATATATATATATATTAACTGTTTATGGTCATCACCTCCCCTAAATTATAATATAACTCTATGATTGCTAAACATAGTTTTTTAAATTATTTTGTGTGTGTACACGTGTGTGTGTGTTTGAAAAAATATAATTCTTCTCATTCATTCAACTCTTCTAACCTGGCGGCTAGGTCAATAGAAGTTGGAAATTCAGCAAATTATAGCTTTGTTAAAGCCACTTAAATTAATATGATTATACTTTTATTAAACTCTTCACTTTTAGTATAATAAATAAATGCATATTGTCCCTTCTTAATTTAAAGTTACACTCGAGAAAAGTAAAAAAGAGAAGTTGAATAAACCCACAATTTTTCTTTAGAGATATAAGTCATAATTAATCAGATTGTGGGACTTTTAATTTATAGATGAGTGATTAGTTCACTCTCAGTGGCTTGTGAAAATGAGATTTTCCTTTTGACTATAATGGCATAATGTAAATTTAAATATTTTCTTATTAACTTTTATACATACACATAATTATATATATAGGAAATAGATAAGACGAGAAGGACAATATTTTCATTTTGATTTATTTATGATAAATTATATTATGTTGCATTTTTCTAAAATAATGTGACTACATGACATCACTTAAATGAAGGAATATAATAATACAATTATACAATGGTATACCAAAATATATAGAATATATGAATATTAGAGTATATATAGAGAGCACGTTCTTGTACATGAAGTGAAGTTCTTTTTTTTTTTGTTGAGAGAATGAAGTGAAGTTTTTGAATGGACCACAAATGTTGAAATTTAATCGTCCTTTGCACCCGCACAAGGGACATACACAAACCAAAACGCCATAACTACTTTTTACCTTAATTCCGTCGATCTTCCCATTACATTGATTTATGACGTCCAATTAAATTAATATATAGTTTAATTTAGAAACCCCAGAAATCCTTTTTGATTTGAGACATTACATTATGCTAAGGCCACTACTCGTAAAAAACTTAAAAAATAAATAGATTCTCGACTCCTATATTTAATAGAAAAAGTTGATCTCGTTTGATATTCTGCATCGATTTTCGGTGAAGCTAGAGCCACGATCACCTGCAATCGTCAAACTCATACAACAAAAATAAAACTTGTATCACCTGCAACTCCACGACACCATCGTGAGTTTCCATACAACAATATTTGTTTTTTATTTAACCCAATTTGATTATAAATAAAAAGCACAGTCCATTGTGAGATCCAAGGAAATTTGTTAAGATAAATTGCTCAATTTTATTTATTTTTAGTTTGGAAGATAAATTCATGGTTGCCTCTCTCTCTTTGATCTCTCTCTCCACCTCATCAACTCCACTAGCAATTTCTTTGTTCTGAGTCATATATCAGATTAATCCATTGTTTGATAAGAAAAGAAACTAAATTTCCAAGAAAAAATGGGGACAATTTGTCGCTGCGATTCAAGAAATGAATTGGAGTTGGGGTACATTAATGTTAATATTAATGATCCCGCAGCTGAGGCGGAGATTTCATCGCAGCATGAGATGAAGTGTAACGACGGCGAAGGTCCGGTGGCGTGCGACTACTTCGGCGGCGTATACGAATACATAAAGCAGATGCTGATGGAGGAAGACGGCTTGGATCAGAGGCCATGCATGTTTCAAGACTGCTCCGCTCTCCAAGCCGCCGAGAAATATTTCCACGACGCCCTCAGCGAAAATCATGATTCCCTTTTCAATCCCCAATGCGATTTTACTGAGCATCAGATTTCTACAACTTCGCAAACAGCTCCAGCGGGAGCTCCAGTTTCAGCTCCACTGAAGAAAACTCATGGCCGCGGAGACATTAATAATAATATTGTTAATGGCGGGGAAGAGGAACAGCGGAGCAGCAAGCAGTTCGCCGGGTATGCAGATCATCAGGACTCCGTACAAATGGACAAGTACGACAAATCGTTGCTATGTCCGAAGATGAACCCAGGATTCTACGACGACGACAACGTGGTTGTCGACGAGGACTCCCCAGAAACATCCGACAGCGAAGAAGAGTCCAAGAAACAGTACAGAAAAACCATGGTAGTGAAACGGGGAAGACCCAAAGGCAGCAAGAAAAACCGCAAAGTAAGCCAAGTGGTGGATCTCCGAAGCCTGCTAACGCGATGCGCAGAAGCTGTTTCCACCTTCAACATCGCTGCAGCCGATAATCTGCTGAAACAGATAAGGGATCACTCCTCTCCCTACGGAGATGCCAACGAGAGATTAGCCCATTGCTTCGCCAACGCCCTCGAAGCAAGGATGACCGCCACCGGCTCATCACTCTACACCGCTTTAACAACCAGACGAATCGCAGCTGCAGACCTTCTCAGATCGTATCAATCCTACGTTACAGCATGCCCCTTCAAGAGAATGTCCAACATTTTCGCTAACAAATCCATAGGAAAATTCACGAGGGAAGCCACCAAGGTCCACATCATAGATTTTGGGATCTTGTATGGATTTCAATGGCCTTGTATCATACAAGGCCTTTCGTTGAAGCCAGGGGGCGCTCCCATGCTGAAAATAACCGGCATCGACTACCCTCAGCCCGGGTTCAAGCCGGCGGAGCGAGTCGAGCAGACGGGGCGGCGCCTCATGGACTACTGCAAGAGATTCAACCTGCGTTTCGAGTACAAAGCGATCGCCAAGAGATGGGACGATATAAGCGTGGAGGATCTAGAGATAGAAAGAGATGATGATGATGAAATGGTGGTGGTGAACTGCTTGTACAGGCTGAGGCACGTGCCGGATGAGGGCGCGGGAGTAGTGAATAATAATATGAATAGCCCTCGTGATGCAGTTCTCAATCTGATAAAGAAAATAAAGCCCGACCTGTTCGTTCATGGAGTGGTGAACGGGAGCTACAATGCGCCGTTTTTCGCGACGAGGTTTAAGGAGGCACTGTTCCATTACTCATCATTGTTTGACATGATGGAGGCGACACTGCCGCGGGAAGATCAGGACAGGATGCTGTACGAGAGGGAGGTGTACGGAAGGGATGTCATGAATGTCATTGCTTGTGAAGGTGTTGAGAGAGTTGAGAGGCCCCAGACTTATAAGCAGTGGCAGGTAAGGAACCAACGGGCCGGGTTCGGCCAGATTGCCTTGGCCCGGGAAATTGTGGAGGAGGTGAGGGCCAAGATCACATCCGATTACCATAATGATTTTGTGTTGGAAGAGGATTGTGGGTGGTTGCTTCAGGGCTGGAAAGGCAGAGTTATGTATGCGCTTTCATGTTGGAAGCCTTTGCCACAATAATCACATTGCTTCTTCCTTTTCTTTTCTTTTCTTTTCTTTTTAATGTTGTCATATCAAATAATATATATTACGCTTTCATTTCATGTTCATCAACGCAGCTGTGTGATTTTAATTTTCATACATACATGAGTTAAGTTTTTGTGACCTGTTCGTATTAATCTGCCTCTCTATTGTTTTGTCAATCTATTTCAATGTTTTTATATGGTAAAATGACATATCCCTTTGTGTTAGTGACATGTGGCCCAATTTTGGGTCCGACCCGACCAAAATTTTATTGGGCTGAAATGGTTATAGCTCGACCCGAAAAAGATAATGACCCGAATAGCCGCGCCCCGACCCAAATATCAAAAAGCGAGTTAGACGCACTAGCAGCCCGAACTCCTTTTGGTCCCAATTTGGGTCGGGTTGGGCAGCCCGTTTTGCGACCCCTATTCAAAAGACATCATATGATATTATTATTTGGGTAAATTACACTTTGATACTTACATTCTGAATTCATTTTAAAAAATAATGCGCTTTTCAAAATTAATAAAATAGTGTCTGACACGCTATTTATTAATAAATAAGTGAACCATAAGTGCATGACATTATTATAATACGTAGGTGAGCAAGAGTATCGTATCCTATAGAGACTGATATTTCTATGTTCTCAAACATAAGCATCTTATTAATATCTAGGCACGAGAAAATTGTAAAATTGGTCCCACAGGACATGTGCCCTCCCGATTTTGGTCCCAAAAACCCACTAATTTGGTCCCATTGGGAGGGCACATGTCCTATGGGACCAGAAAACATGGAGATAAAGGAGAGAGAAAACATGAAGCACGGTTCCGACAAATCAGCAAGCATGACCGTTGTGCTGAAGTGGTCTTCTTCAACTGACTTCATGCCCCTGCGTAGGCTGGGCTGGGCCAAGATGTGGCCGTTAAACAACTATATATATATATATACATCTTTCTTTATTTCAGTTGCAAGAACACACTCGATAACTCTTACAATTTTGCACTTTAGTTTTCTACATTTAGTTTCTGAATATTTTGCACAGCAGTCGGCGGTTTGCCCTCAGCTGATTCAAGTACCTGTTTTTGCCCAAGCTGGAGTTAGATTCAGTCGTTAATCTAGTTCGTATTTCTTTTACTATGTTTTATTCATTTACTTTTGCTTTGTTTATTAGTATGTTTTCTGGCTAAGTATCCAGTGTTCAAGTCGAATGTAAATAGGTTGAGGTAGAAATTATGCATGAGGCTTAATGTTCTTAATTTACTTTGAATAGATTCCTAACCTCATTCTAGGTAGAACGATGACATGGCAACAGCAAGGTTAGGTAGTTGGCTACTCTTAATTGAACTATTGTTTATGTAAGTCAGGGTGGAAGTAAGAGCGTTCGTACCCTGATGAGTCACTAAGTGATAAAACAGGTGCCGAAGTTTGGAAAATGAAGTATAGGTAGATCTGGTGGGCACACTGAGGATGTGCCCATGTTCTAGTATTGGGTCTCTCCGATTTAATATTGCTGCCCTTACAACATCTCTTCTTTGGTGCTTAGGTAGTTAGGGATTAAGATTCTGTAGATAGCAAAAAATTAAATATTATATATAATATTTTTATTCATTTTTATATATATTTATTTAGTTTTGGAATCTTATGAAATCCAAAATTAGATAAAATATTTAAATAATAAAGATATTATTATATGATAAATATCAAAAGTCTTTGACAACAAGTAAATATCTTTCAAAAAGATATATATCAATTTTCAATAGCCAATAAGATAGTGACACGTCAGTCTTAGATCTCTCTCCCTACAACTATAAATAGGGGCCTCCATATCAGTTGAAAATCACACCAGAAGTCATTTGAAGAGTTCAAGAATTTGAGAAGAAATTCCATAAGTGAAATTCTCTCAAATATTCAAGGCGTTCTTCACCAAATTCATTCAGAAGACGACGTTTGATCCATAAGCAAGACAGTCAAAGGCGTTCATCATCAAATTCAACCTAAAGTTGGCGTTTGATCCGGAAATAAGGCGTCGGCCCTCCAAATTAATGTTGTCAAGTCCAAATACCAAGTTAGGCGTTCTTCACCAAATTAATTCTGAAGACGGCGCTTGATCCATAAGCAAGACAGTCAAAGGTGTTCTTTATCAAATTCATCCTGAAATTGGTGTTTGATCCGGAAACAAGGCGTCGGCCCTCCGAATTAACATTATCAAGACTAAAGACCAAGTCAAAGAAGATCGAGGATACAAATCTTCCCCGAAAACTTTAAAGGCCAAGTTCAAACAACAAATCCGATAAAATCGAAGAGAAAATTTTACTCTGAAGATTTTAAAGACCGTTTGAAGATCAAGTTTTGAAGAGAAGAATTAGAGGAAAAACAGAGATTGAATTCGTATAAATATATTTTGATCCAAAAATCATCTGAATTGTAAACTATTTTGTATTTTACCAAATTAAATACAAAATTTTATGTTACAAATTTTGGCACGTCCGGTGGGACCATCTCTACCTCTCATCTCGTCTCTTCATAATTCCTCAAGCATCAAAATGTCTACAATTTTAGAAGAGCAAATTGCAAATTTGACGAAACTTGTTGAAGGACTTGCCAAGTGGATACAAGAACGGGATGCTCAAATCTTGAAGCTGAACGAAGAAATGATTGTTGATTTTGGCGGCGAGCAAGCAAATGAAGATAATGAAGCTGAGATATCGGCAAAGCTATGTGCCAACAAAAGTGAAAAATCTACAACCAAAGAAATTAAAGTATCGTCTGATGGCTCAATACAAGTTCATTAACTCAAAAATTTCATACTAGAAACAATAAAAAAAAGTTTGGAGAGAGCCGTAGATCACTATGGACTTACAACAAGCCATATACCCCAAGAATTGACAACTTGGCGATGCCAGATGGCTACCAACCGTCAAAATTTCAACAATTTGATGGCAAAGGCAATCCAAGACAACACATGGCTCATTTCGTAGAGACCTGCAATGATGCTGGAACATACGAAGATCACTTGGTGAAGCAATTCGTTTGCTCTTTGAAAGACAATGCATTTGATTGGTATACCGATTTGGAACCAAATTCGATTGATAATTGGGGGCAACAGGAGAAAGAATTCCTCAACCGCTTCTATAGTACTCGAAGGACAATTAGCATAATGGAACTCACAAATACAAACCAACAAAAAGAAGAGTTCGTCATCGACTACATCAATCGTTGGAGAAACTTGAGCCTGAATTGCAAAGATCAATTATCAGAAACTTCAACAATTAAAATGTGCATCCAAGGCATGTGTTGGGGTCTTCGATATATTTTGAAAGGGATTCAACCAAAGACCTTCAAGGAATTTACCACTAGAGCTTACGACATGGAGTTAAGCATGGCCGCAAATGAAGTTCAAGAATTGTCAATGCAAAAGCATCACAACTTTGAAGAAGAGCCAGAAATAAATGATTGGGGCAAACCTTTTGAGAAATCTCCAAGAAGAAGAAGAAGAAGAAGAAGTGGCTATAAATCTCGCCACGTGCTTATTCAAGTCTTCCAATACATATCACAATCTATGGAAAATAACGCTCCTTGATAAGAGTCTAAACTATCTTCCAAAGCTCATAGATAATAGTCAAAACTATCTAAACTCTTCAATAAATACCAAGACTCCTTGACACGAGTATAAAATGTCTAAAAAGTCAAATTCCAATCTAAGACTCCTTGACACGAGTATAAAATGTCTACAAAGTCAAATTTAAATCCAAGACTCATTGACACGAGTATAAAAGGTCTACAAATTCAAATTCAAGACTCCTTGACATGAGTATAAAATATCTACAAATTCAAATCTAAGACTCATTGACATGAGTATAAAATGTCTACAAATCCAAATTCAAATTCAAGTACTCACGGACACGAGTATAAAAGATCTACAAAGTCCAAATTCAAGTTGAAGGCTCCTCGATATGAGCATAAACTATCCAAGTTCAAGAAAAAGCTCCTTGATATGAGCATAAACTATCCAAGTTCAAGAAAGCTCTCTGGTACGAGCATAAACTATCTAAATTCAAATCCAAATTGAAGGCTCCTTGATACGAGTGTAAACTATCTAATAAATTCAAATCGAAGAACTCTTGAATATGAGTATAAACTATTCACAAGTTGGAATTCAAGAACTCCTTGACATGAGTATAAACTATCTAATAAATTCAAGTTCAAGACTCTTTGATACGAGTTTAAACTATCTAATTAATTTTCGAGACTCATTCATTTCAAACGACAAGTCGTCAATGAACAAGTCTCGAGGGGGCATTTGTAGATAGCAAAAAATTAAATATTATGCATAATATTTTTATTGATTTTTATATATATTTATTTAGTTTTGGAATCTCATGAAATCCAAAATTAGATAAAATATTTAAATAATAAAGATATTATTATATGATAAATATCAAGAGTCTTTGACAACAAGTAAATATCTTTCAAAAATATATATATATATCAATTTCCAATAGCCAATGAGATAGTGCCACGTCAGCCTTAGATCTTTCTCCCTACAACTATAAATAGGGGCCTCCATATCAATTGAAAATCACACCATAAGTCATTTGAAGAGTTCAAGAATTTGAGAAGAAATTTCATAAGTGAAATTCTCTCAAATATTCAAGGCGTTCTTCACCAAATTCATTCCAAAGATGACGTTTGATCCATAAGCAAGACAGTCAAACGCGTTCTTAATCAAATTCAACCTAAAGTTGGTGTTTGATCTGGAAACAAGGCGTTGACCCTCCGAATTAACGTTGTCAAGTCCAAATACCAAGTCAGGCGTTCTTCACCAAATTAATTCTGAAGACAGCGCTTGATCCATAAGCAAGACAGTCAAAGGTGTTCTTTATCAAATACATCCTAAAATTGGTGTTTGATCCAGAAACAAGGTGTCGGCCTTCCGAATTAACGTTATCAAGACTAAAGACCAAGTCAAAGAAGATTGAGGATACAAATCTTCCCCGAAAACTTCAAAGGTCAAGTTCAAACAACAAATCCGATAAAACCGAAGAGACAAATTTACTCTAAAGATTTTAAAGACCGTTTGACGATCAAGTTTTGAAGAGAAGAATCAGAGAAAAAATAGAGATTGAATCCGTATAAATATATTTTGATCCGAAAATCATCTAAATTGTACACTATTTTGTATTTTATCAAATTAAATACAAAATTTTATGTTACAGATTCGTCGTCCGTATCGCTCTTAATATAAATGGTAAGAAGAGATTTGAGGGTGTAAGTCGTCCGTAACTGCTCCCTATAACCAATAGGTCATATTAAAGTACCTACGTTGTTGTACCCATGATTGTGTGCATCTACCAAAATCGAACTCATGTTTGACTTGAACATATGTTTTATATTGATTAATTCAGTTTTGTTATTTAATTATTTGTTTAGTTCGAAGAGTGAAGAGAAGAATCAGTGACAATAATTCCAAACAAATCGTGAAAAACTACCAATAAGATAAAAATGTTAAACACTCATCGTGGAATGATATCTGCCTTTGGGAGCTATACTAGTCTCTAAAGGCAAATTTAAGCATCTGTAGGGCTTTGCTCACTAATGTAATTTTGCACACAAAATGATGGGGTGTCACTTTTAAAGGCATAAACAATAACTTAGACATAATGAGGATGCACTTCACTGCGGTCGGTTCTTCACATATGTCATCACTCCCAATCTAGTACACGAAGATTTATTCAACCCTATGCAATACTTGTTCAGTTGATCGGTCCTTCTAAGCACACATAACCTGATTTCTATCTTTTCATCACTAATTCTTCTCTAGCCAGTACTTCAAATTAATGACTATCATGCATAAATGGTGATCAAGCATTCATATAAGATATAAATAAACTCATAGAAATCAAGCCATAGCAAGAAGAAAATAATTAAATCATATTATAAAATCCATAGTATTCAATCCCTAAACCTAGCTATGAAATTAGCTAGACATAATTAAATAAATAATAAAAACTAGAGTATAAGTGTTCATGACAAAATAAATAATAAAACCGAAAAATATGGGAAAATCCAGTTATCTTGTGTCTTCTGCAGCAGCACTCCGTCTCTAGCAACCTTGTCACCTCCTCTCGAGTAGATGACAAGCCTTCGTCTTTCTCTTCTCTCTTGTGTATTCTGAAAGTGCACAACTCGTACGAAGTATCTGTTCTACAAACATTCTCAAAGATGTTCTAGAATGTTGTTAGATAATGTTCACGAACATTATAATGAACTTAAAGTAAACAACAGGAACTAAAGCACACAAGAGATTGTAACCCTGTTCAATCAACTGATTTACGTCAGGGGGACTTATCAGGTCCGTGGAAAATAATTCACTACTCCGATGCAATGCTTACTTGGGATATTATAAGTAGCTGACCTCCTATCACTCGCTACCATTTTTACACGTACACCCTCTTTCATTTAATTGAATTTGAGATCTTCTCACAACCTAGACTCTCACTATCTACTTCCTACATATATTCTCTCCCGAGAACCCTTTGACAGTGTATGAAAAGTGTGATACCCCGACCCTTTTGCTAAATTATAAATTATAATTTTAGTAAATGATTTCGAATTAATATTGTTGAATATTAATCATGTGAGTATGTTTGCATGTTATGCCGTTGTTTTATTGCAGGTTGTCTCACTCGAGCCGATACGTCATAGCACAGTGATGTTATACTGAGTGTATAACACAGTTTGAATTTTAATACTAAAGTGTCGAGTTATATGATAATGAATGAATGTTATTACATTGAATTTTGCTTGCCAAAACCTTGAACACCCTAACGCTGAGTTGATCGGGGCTCTCGCCCCCTGCTTTTTCGGTTTGTATTAAGAGTGTTTCGAAAATCTAAGTCGTTTTAAAATGGAGTTAAAAATGTCCGGGAGTCAAAAGAGAAGCGGGGTTGAAGGGGGCACGCCGCGCGTCCGCGGGAGGCTGCGCGCCTACGGGGCGTGGGTGAGGCGCGCGCCCGCGGGGTGTGCGCGCTCTCGGGGAGCATGGGCCGAGAGCATGGTCGCGCGGTCGCGGGGGCTGCGCGGTCGCGCGGGTCCGGGGATTTTCTACCTATAAATACAACACTTGTTCATTTCTTCCTCATTCCTTTCTTTTCTTTGGGCGATTTTCCTCCCCCTTCTCTATACAAATCCTTCAACTTTTGGAGTGGATCCTTCCATCATCCTCCATCAACTAAGGTAACTTCATACCTCTTCATTTTGGTGATTTAAACACTCATTTCTTGTTGAATCAAACCTAGGGTTTGTTATCCAAAATTAGGGTTTTCACTTTTATTGATCCTCTTGCTTTGAAATCTCAAACATATGGTTTATTTACCTCCTTGAGGCTATATGTGAAGTTATATCGAATTCCTATGGTTCATTGTTGCTAGGGTTTGGATTTTTTTGCCCTAATTTCCCTTTGTTTTGTTGATAATTGTATGGAGATGTTATGAGGGTTGTATGGGATTGAGTTTCATGTATGTTAGAGCCCTAGGGTGAAGGTGTTTGGTATTTGAAATGTTGGGTCTAAAGGATTTAAAATGAGTCATGAGCATGTGGTTTAAATGTGTGCCCGTAACATGTTCGATCAAATGATTTAAAGAGCTTTAATGTGTATTTTGAGTCCAAAATTATAGTATGAGCTTATATATCCATGGTTGTGTATGTGGAAATATTTGAAGACTTTAAAGCAAAGTATAGCATGAGTTTGGTCTAAATTATGATTTAATTAAATAACTCGACGTCTAAAATGAAAAGAGAATTGAAAGGTGCTAGGTAACGTGTTGGGGCTCGAGGTGGACAACTTGTGCACGACAAAGGAGTATTTCAAGGTTAAAAGGATTCAAAAGCGTCTCATAAGGTGGGGTAACTCTAAACTGTGAACACGTGTAAGGTTATAGTTACTGTTGTGCTTTGATTGTATAGATATGAAGGGTCTTCGGACCAGTGTATGAAAGAGATCCTTCGGGGTCGACAAAGAGACCCTTCGGGGCAGAGATCCTTTGGGATCGAATATAGACCTGTTAATGTCCTCCCTGGGGGTAGTATGTCTGCGGGCATCCGTACAGGGCCAAAGATGTTCATTAACGGGGGCATCATGATGTTTAGACCCTACGGGGTTGAGACTAGTCTCCACAAAGTAAAGAAAAGTCCATATGTTATATTTTCACTTGTGCAATTAGCTATAACTGTTTACAGTGTTCCCCACTGAGTATGTTGTTAAATACTCACCCCATTCATTTAATGAATTTTCAGGTTGAGGAGTCGAGGCCGTGGTAGGAGCGTTGTGAACACAAGAGAACCCCCACAAACTTGTGTTTATCTTTTGCATGCTCTTCTTTTGATAACACTCATATTATTATTGTTATTATTACATTGATCACTCTTTTTGCCTTATGATCAATGATTATTGGGGATGGGAATAGCCCGATCTTTTGTAGGCCATGATGTATATAACTTGATATTATGTAGAACAACTTAAAGGCGGGTCGTTTGACCTTGGAGCCTTCTATGTGCGAATTATGTCGATGAACCCCTATATTATGTTTGTTAATTTAGGGTGCTAGACGGGCGGGTTGTGTAAACCTATGAGCCCGATAGGTTAGATGATTGCATGCTTGATAGGACAAAATTTATATTGAAAATTATGATGCCTTACCTCATCATGCTATGTATATTATCATATTTTGACCTAAGCTTCCGCTCATATTAAAATAAGCACACAAAAATAAGTAAGTAAATTGTATGTTATGTGACGTGGCCAAACGGAGTAGTTTGGAGCATTACAAAAAGTATTTCAAAACACTCTGACTAGAACACTAATGTCTAGCCCAATAATGACAACCCAAACCTATGTGGCTCTTAAACAATTTAGAGCTCTTGTGCAAATATATATTTTCAGTGCATTCAATCGTTCGGTGTGTGCTCTAACAAGTTCTGATCCCATGCTATTTATAAGATAAGAATATATCATTAATAAGGAAATCAGAAGTCCTAATCATATCAGAAATCTAATAAGGAAATTTCCTTATTTAGCTTCAAAAATCGAGGACCTGCCTTGTTAGAATTCTGCCATCTTTAGACTTCTACCTTCTCTTCAATCACGTGTCTGGCAGCTGTGTGTTTTATATAATTTTTGGACATGTTCTGATATCTTTTATCTTGAGAAGTTGTGTGATTTACTAGCTTTTATGCTTAATTCCTATCATTTGGTGTTTTTGATGTGCTTATGAGTTTTGCAGCTAAAGTGATGAATTTGTTGAATATTTGGTGCAAAATGACCAATTGAAGTTGTGCAGAGCTAAATGATGATTTAATTAGGCATTGAGTTTAATTAATAACTTAATTAAAGCTTATTGGATTGGACTAAATGATCAAAGCCCGTTGAAATCCGAAGCCCAACTCAAAAAGGGTTTGGGTCGACCCAAGCCTTTTCACCTGGGTCGACCCTGTGTAAAATCAGCTCTCTAGGTCGACCCGACCATTTTAGTCTACCAATGTACGTAGTTTCGTGGATTGACGAGTTTTTCATCTATAATTAGGATTCCAAACCTAATTTACACACACAACTTGAGAGATACAGAGAGGGGACGTCATATACACTTGAGAACACTCCCTATACACCATTGATGCACTTCCACACACACCCCGAAAAGACGGATGAGGCTACCAGTACCATGTACACTTGGAGGAGAACATCGAACTATTGGAAAAGAGGAATTCGACGGTGTTGGAGAGAGAGTTCATCATAGAAGATAATTAAATGCCACAAAGGATTACCAGTGTCATTTATATTTATTTTATGATGTTTTAAATTCTGTTTTATTTCAGTTCATTTATGTCTAGCTAAATTACTTTAGAGATTCTAGGGTTTACAAGTATTATGGATTGAATGATTTTATTTATTGATTTATGTTTTTCGTTCGTTATTGGGCATTTGATTACCTAGTTTGGATTTCTCATATGTATGTTGATGGACACATCATGTGTATGCAAACTAATTAATTAAAAAATTCTAGTCGTGATTGATTAATTAGAGGGATAAATTAGGTGAAATTATTTTATGTGATGCTTGGAAGGACCGACCAAGTGAACAAGTGTTGCATATGGATTTAAGTCCAAGGAACGTGGTTGTGAGTAATAACGCGTGCGAAAAACCAACCGCAGTGAAGTGCATGATTATTATTTCTATATTATGACATGTGTTCTATGAACAGTCTGATAATGTATTAGTGATTTCTCACCTTTAATGAATTAAAGAAGGTTAAGTAAACAATAAATCAATCTGAAATCAGTAATATGCGCAATATCCCTAGAAATTAGTGATTTCTCCCATTTTCATTTTTTGTTAAGTACTCGTGTTAGTCATTGCAATTTTATGTTATTGTCTTATTTTATAGTTTATTATTACTTTTTCTCTTTGAGTTTAGAGTCTAGATATTGATAAGATATCTGTGTTTTAGTCTAGTAATTTATTCGAGCTTCAGTCATTGTGGGATATGATACTCTTGCTCACCTAAGTATTACAATAGCACCGTGCACTTGCGGTTGATTATTTGTTAATAAATAGCATGACAGTGTCATTTAAGATAAATAAGGCATCTTCTAAAATGATCTTGAATCTCTTCATGATTGGCAACTTCGAACAACTTCAATGATCTTGGAAGAATAATCTGGATAAAGGATGTTCATGCAAACATTCACGAATGTTGCAATGAACATTGTTGATCTCTGAATCTTCACATCAGGTAGCACAGCGGAATGTTTTGTATGTTCACAAACTGACTTCTGGTTATCACTCAAGCTACCTGACAGTACTTAGTATGTCGAACAATCTCAATTGTGGCACGATGCATAACTGTCTTTATCTTCAGCTCAATCCAAACTCCTTGCTTGAGCTGTCTTCAGGAAGTTCAGATCACATTCATATACATCTTTATGAACGTTGTCCAGAACATCAAACTTGTACTTGAAAAAAACCAAATACTTAGTGATGATTTTATGCCATAAAGATAATGACAATCAATCACTATAGCAAGTGCAAAGTAGAGCACTTGGTAAAAATATCTTAGTGCATAGCATGGCACTGACAATCTCCTCCTTAGTAGTGTATCTTCTCTTAGTGCCAAGCATTAGCACTAACATATTCTAAGTGGTATCTCAACATATGGGGCGTCCTCCTCTCATGTATCATAGTGGAGGATTTTATATCTAGGTTTAAAACCCTAAATTTGATATAAAAAATCACATTCCCGTGGACCCGCAAACATAGGTCGACCGATGTGATTGGGTCGAACCAGAGGCCTGAATTTGTACTGGGTCGACCCAAGTGACTTCGGTCGGGTCAACCCAGGCCTTCACAAATTGCATTGGGCCGAGTCGACCGACACTTTCCAAGTCGACCCAAGCCATTTTCGCACTGGATTTAGTATTTCTTCGAGTTTTGATCATTTAATCCAGTCTATTAAGCTTTAATTAAATACTACCTCTGTCCCAATAGCAAGGTCCCCCTTCTATTAAAATAGAGAGAGTAAATAATAAAAAGGAGGACAAGTCCGTATTTAACTGTTTTATTTCAAATATGCAAAGAAATCACAACTATTACTGCAAAACTAGCAAACACATCAAAAACTTCAAATAATAACAATATAAGCACAAAAGCTACATAAAATACACAACTTCATATAATAAACATCATCAATTCATATCCAAAAGTTATGTAAAATACGCAGTTGTTAGTGCCTTTTTTTTGCAAATATAACATATGATCAATTTTGCGGTTTGAAAATCATGTGTAATTGATTGTATTTTAATATTTTTATTTTCACAGCTGCCAAAAAAAAAAACTTTCAATCAAGAAATATTAAAATATAATCAATCATGTATGATTTTCGAGTGAAAAAATTGATCAAATATTAAATTTACAAATCTTTTGAAAAATTTGATACTCTATCGATGATATTGAAAAAAATGAGTCATTAAAAAAAAAACCTTCATTGGTCAATATGCACTTTCCCCTTAATATTTCCCAAGACAGTTTTCTATTTCTCCAACTTGCGGATACATGATATATTACTTGGTTGATTTTGTAGATATTTGAGATTTCGTTAACCATTTATATGGTATAACATATCACAGTCTGTAGGTGGTATATATAATATCATATAAAATTATTAAAAATTACTAACTAAAATAAACTTGCAAATATTAATTAAATATCTTATTATAGAATATCCACACAATGTATGGTAACTAATTAAAAGATATTTTAGGAATTGAAATTTTATGTATAATCTAATACATATCTAAGCAAACTATATATTATTAATACATATATTTCGTAAATACTCCTGTACATAAGATGTACATCAGATGGTCAACGTGTTGACTAAAAAACTCATCAAAATAGATGATACTTTTTAGGGACACAAGTGATACTTTTTTTAATTTTGAATGATAATTTTTAGTGTTTAGATTGATACTAATTTTAATAGTTTTTTTTCTAGCCGATATTTTTTAATGATACAAATGATATTTTTAGACTTTGAAATTGATATTTGTAGTATTATGAATGATACTAATTTTGACGGATTCTTTGGTCAACGCACGTTGACCCGGTGAACACGTTGACCGTCTGATGTGCACTTAGTACACAAGACCTGCTTCATATATGTTAATACACCAAAACAAACATGATATTAATATCTTATATGTTATAACACATCTCATGGCAAACACATTAAACCTTATACCATATTGTCTAGCAAACAAGCCATTAATATAGAGGTTCTCTTGTTGTAGTATGGAGATTACATAAGTAAATTCTTTTTTTTTTAAAGGTAATACATAAATTCTTAAGGACAATATATATCATGCCACATAAATTCTCATTAAATTCATACTAATGGTCACTTTCAATTTACGTAGACTTAGATAATACGTACAAATTCGATTTTTTTTTTTTTGGTTCTTGAAGGGCAATACATTTAAATTGACAATTTTGTGACGGGACATTAATTGATATTTGAATGGGAATCCTAGTAAAAGATACATGCTCCCTAATCATAAACTTTACCATCAATTAATAAAAAAAAAAAAAAGAGAAAAGCAAAGAAGGCGGCATGCATGGGCATATTAGTCATTAGTCATTAGTTATTAGTAATATGATATCGGGGCGAGCAGGCTTCGTGGAAATTTCGCCACGCACGAAGTTGAGTTCACCGGTCATGGCTACTAGAAAGTAGAAACTTGGGCCTTAAGATTTATAAGATTTAATCTCAACCGGTCAACCTTTCACCGGCGGCTCCTGTTTACCGGTTGGTTATCTACTTTATTTGCATGTGAATCCAATCATTTTAGTATCTATCTCCCTATTATCTTATTTCGATTTAGTTAACTGACGTTCGATGTCGCAATTTTAAATAATAAAGGGCCTTTTGTAAAACAGACTTTAAAATGAAAAATAAAGCTATGCCCAACTTTCCCAATGGTTTTCATCATTTTATTGGAGTTTATGGAATAAAAAGTGTTTTCAATTTAAATAATTTACACTATATTGATATCTCATTCTGTCTAAATCATCATTGTTTAGTGTAGGTGGAGCCACTAGAGAATTAGGTAGATCTAATAATATAAATTTATAAATATAATAAAAATATTTTAGAAATATTCATTTTTAATGCAGACAATTAAAATTGAAAATATTAGTGTAGAGACAACTCTATTTTATCGAAGAATTGTATTAAAATAGTGTAAAGTATTGGAGATGAAATAAACAGATATGCAAATTTCCAACTCTATGAAAAGAATATTCATTTGTGGAAGTTGCGCGCTATAACATAAGATATAGTTATTTAATTTTTTTTTCAAAGTGATTTTATTGAATATGAAACGCATAACTAAACGAAGTATACTACATTGTCGTACAAAATTTTAATTAAATATTTTAACTGTGAATAGGATTTGGAAAATTGGAAGGATATTAGTGGAGTTCGACGTAATTATGGAGACAAGAAAGAAAACTAAAAATATAGACAAATACTTACATGCACAAGGTGCATATAAGCCTTATTTTAGATAGTCGGGTCAAATTCGCGGGTCAACCCATAAAAAAAAAAAAGAAATAATCGGTAAAATCAGTATCAACAGTAACACTAAAACGTATCACTCAAAATTCGAAAGCTATCACATGTATCATTAAAAAGTAAAACGTCTGCTACTTATCTTATACTAATTTATTTAGTTCAAATTGTGGCTTTTTCCATTCCAATTAATGTTTAGAGTTTAGGAATTCGTGACTTTTTTAGGGTTCATGGTTTTTTAGAGGTTTATTTTGTATTTTTTAAGAATTTTTTTTAGGGCAGGGGGTTGGGGTTTATATTGTGTTTTTAGAGGTTTTTGTTTTTTTATTTTTCGGGGCGAGGGGTTAGGGGTTTATTTTGTATTTTTTAGGGGTTTTTTTGGGAGGAGGGGGTTTAGGGGTTTATTTTGTGCTTTTTTAGGGTTCATTAATTTCATCTTATGGTATAAATTTATATTTATTTCAAACAAATTATATCAATTCACTTTATATTTAAGGTTCACTAATTTTATTTTAGGGTATAAATTTTTTTGGGGAAAAAATAAAAAGAAAACACAGAAAATCGAAAAAAAAAAACCGAATTTTTAAAAAAAATCACCAGAAAAAAAGAAGAAAAAAAACATAGACGGGCGCCTGATCACCCGTCTTCCACGCGCCGTCTGATATAACCGCAAATAAGGGCTCTTGTACGCAAGAACTCCTCAAAAATATAATAACTGTAAATTAGAGGAAAGAGATAACTCTCGACTCTAGGGCCTCGTTTGGTTCGCTTGATGAGCTAGATAAGATTGATAAAACAAAATAAGATTGTATTATTCATACAAAAATAATCTTGTGTTTGAATTGTTTGATTGAGATTTCGATGATAAATTATCGGTATTTTATTTGGATTGAAAAATTATGATTAAAGTGTAGGAAAATACCAAAACTTCCCTCCATATAAGAATTTTATTATTAATTTGGTTACAATTATTTTTACTCAAACAAATTTGAAACTAAAATTATGGACGACTGTTTAAATTCCAATTATGGATTTATAGTAGAGACTATGAAACTATGAACAAAATTATGCAATTTCATAAAATTTTGATTATTAATTTAAAATTATATATTTTATGGATTTATAATAGAATTTACGGAGAATTGTTTTTTTTTCCAGCATTTTTAGTATTTGATTTAAAAGTGATTTCGAGAGAAAAATAATTTATACGTAATATGCATATGTGTAAGTATTTCCAAAATCGAGGATAGAAATGTTCTAAAATTATTTAGATGGAATAATAAGTAATTTTGTATTTATTAAAATGCGGGATGAAAATAATCACCTCATTTTGGGGTAATGAGTTATTACCTGAGTGATGATAGGGGCCTGGATCGATAATTAATATTGGGGGAGGTCTCCTGTGCACCACCCCCCTCTCCCGCGCTGCATATCAGAGGGCGCGTGGCGCCCATGCTCCCTTTTTTTTTTTTTCCTTTCTGTTTTACGTTTTTTGCCTTTTTTTCTACTTTTCTTTTTCTTTTTTCTGTTTTTCTTTCTTTTTTTCTTAAAAAAACACAAATAAACCCCTAAAAAACCTTCCCAAAAAAATTATAAAAAACACAAAATAAACCCCTAAAAACACCCTCTAAAAATCATAAAAAACACAAAATAAACCCCTAAAAACACCTCCCAAAAAACCATAAAAAACAAAATAAACCCCTAAAAACACCCCCCAAAAAAACCCTAAGAAATACTACCTCCGTTTCGAAATGTTTGTTGTTTTAGGTTTTTTTTTTTGTTTTAAAATGTTTGTTGTTTTATATAATTTGACATACTCTCTCCCAATTTTAACCCTCTTAAATCCTACAAAATTTCTTGATTATAACTTACCTATAATATATGAAGAGAGAAAAATATATGGAGAGAGAAAATATTGTTATTTTTTAGGAAAATATAGATGAATTAGATTTTATGGCATATATGAGGGATGGGTATATTTGTCCACAAAATTACCAGATAAAAAAAAAAACAACAAACATTTCGAAACGGAGGTAGTACAAAATAAACCCCTAAAAATACCCCCCAAAAAACCATAAAAAACACAAAATAAACCCCTAAAAACACCCTCCAAAAAAATCCTAAGAAATACAAAATAAACCCCTAAAAACACCCCAAAAAGAAAACAAAATAAACCCTAAAAAACACAAAAAAAACACGAAATAATACTATTTAGTGTTCAAAGTGGTACTATGGGTAGCAAATTTTTTTTGGGGGGGGTCGGAAGCGGGTCGTCTGATGGGCCGACCCAAACACCTTATACATGGGAGTTTTAGCGTTAATACTGAACTCCTATAACACGAACTAAATACTTGATTAGGTTAGATTATTTTATCAATGTACCTGATCCCATCTAAACCCACAAATAAACGTTCCCTAGAGCGTGGATGGTCAAAGTAGGGTTAAAGTTTAGTAGAGTGACGGCTACTTTTTTCAAACTTGTCAAAAATATTTATGGCATTTATTGCTTTCATACTAGTCTTCTACCAGTATTGTCAAGTTTTGTTTAGAAGTTAGAACTGTATTCTGTCGCTACCATATTATTAAATATAAGTTATGATTTATAATTTACAATTATCTATTTTTAGTATTATAACATATAAAAATCATGAAATATAGTGCTAAATTGGTTGATGGATATAATATTTAGATCTAAGCTCATATTGGATGGTATATTTATAATTTGTTGTATTTGGTTTCGTGTATTAGACGGTCATACATTAAATTCTCCATAAAAAAGTACACACTAAAAATTAGAATTTTATTTATGGTATTTATAAATGATTTTTAGCTTTATATACGATTGATTTAATAAAATTATTCTTATAAAGATTCTACTCCGTGTGTTTTTATGACACAAAACTCCTCATAAAAATAAAACCGTAGTTTGAATTCATTCAACGAGTTTGCCTAAACCTAAACATGAAAAGGGGCATATGAAATCGCTGGATAGTCAGATCTCGTTTTCCTTTTCCTCAAAATTTAAGAATATCGATTGAAGCTGTGCATGTGTGAGACTCATAGTCAAAACTGAACTAAATGAATGATATTATCAAAGTTAAGGGGTAGACTGGTAGAGTAGAAAATCTCGATCCTATCTAACTTTTTAAATTTTTTGCCAAAATTCGGACTACAGTTTCTAGAATCACTAAATAATGCATTGTACTGTATAATTTATAGCAGTAAATTTAATATTAATATGAAGAGTGAAGTTTTCAAACTCCATAGTGATGCTCCCTTCCAAAGATGAAGAAATCAACAGATTCAGGTCAGATACATTACTTACTCTGAACCATTATTTAAATAAACAATTCGAAAGTAAATAAAAATAAATTATTCTGCTTTGAATCTTATCGTATCATCAATTAGTGACCAAAATGTCAAAGTTGCATGACTATATATATATATTATACATTAATCGCCCACCGGCTCCACACTTACAGTGATGGCCCCGACCGGGTTTCTTTTTATTTAATAATTAATATGTGTTTTTCAGATTAACTTTTATATCCTATATATACTTTAGTTTATACTATTTTGACATTTAATTCGTTGTATATGAGACCTGTGTTTGTTGTCCAAACTCCAAACAAGTCTCACAAAACATAAATGTAAATCAAGTCGAAGTTCAAAATTTATTTATTTATTATCAAATTAAATTCGAACTTAAACTTAATTTATCGAGAACAATCAAGGTTCACAAATATAAACGGATAATGAATATACTTATTATAATTTTCGAAATCCAACAAAAGTTTAGGGAATAGTTGATGTATTTATAGGCCTATCCATTAATATTAAATCGTGGCCCACTGCGCACGCATGTCTACTTCCTGGTAACTTCCTCCTCCACTTTCTCAACATCTACCTCTATATAAAGTCGCCCGGTTTCATTTTTTCCAAACAATAAATAAAATTTCTAAACAGATTTTTCAAACTTGCAACATCTCTTTTTTTCCTACTTTTCTTGGATTGTTTGAGATACCGTGTCCACATTTATCTTCATCCTAACCTTCTTTGATTAGGTACTCTACAAAATAATATATACATATTTTTCATTTTCTAATTCTAGTTTGCACACCAATTTGTTATTTTATAAGTTTGTATTTTGTGATGTTCTTACAGGAAGAAAGTGGGTTCTCAGAAATTAAACCATCGATAAATTCTGTGTGATGAATAGTTTAGTCCAGCAAGGATATTTGGATTTCCAGCCGAATTGCCTCTCAAGATCAGCTTTCCCTGAAGAAAACCGTCTTCTCAACCTCACAGATGGATACGAATACCAATCTTCATTTGAAAGGGGAAATGAAGGATCATCATCATCATCATCTTCGCCGTCATCGTCGTCGGAGGGGGAAATCATGGATCACTCAGATGCAATTCTCAAGTTCATCAGCATCATGCTCATGGAAGAGGAAGATTTAGAAAATAAACCGTGTATGCTGCACGACTGCTTAGCCCTCCAAGCTACCGAGAAATCTCTCTACGATGTTCTCAACAATAACAATAACAATAACAATAATAATAACGGCAGTCTTGATGATTTTAACAAAACCAGCAGCGGAAGTTCATCATCAGATATCAGCAGCTTTCTGGAATCGAGCTGGAGAGAGAACTTGGGAGATTTCGAATCTCTCATTAGCCCCGAGCAGCAGCAGCAGCAGTCGCAACCAGTTCAAGTTGTTTCGAGGGAAAAGAAACACCGTTACAGAGAAGACGCAGAAGATCACAGGAGCAACAAACAGTTAGCCAACAATGTGGGCGAAGAATCCGAGCCCTTGGAAATGTTCGATAAAGTGCTGCTCTGTTCGAACACGGACAATCCCATGATGATGATGTCCGCCTACGACGAAGAAAGGAAGAAATGGCAGACGAAAGGGTCAGGGTCAGGGTCGGGTAGAGGGCGGCCGAGAGGAGGAGGCAAGAAACAAGCCTCTGGGGTGGTGAAAGAAGTGGTTGATCTGAGGAGTCTGTTGATGCAATGCGCTCAAGCTGTTGCCAGCTACGACAGCAGGACTGTAAACGATCTGCTGTTCAAGATAAGGCACCATTCTACGCCTCACGGCGACGGCATGGAGAGGCTCGCCCATTACTTCGCTAAGGCACTCGAGGCCCGTCTCACCGGCACCGGCACTGGGGCCTACATCGCCTTCTCCAACACCAGGATATCTGCTGCTGAGATCTTGAGAGGCTACCAGACATTCATCACCGCTTGCCCTTTCAAGAAAATGTCCAATTTGTTGGCCAACAAAACCATTAGGAAACTAGCAAATAAAGCAGCAACACTTCACATCATTGATTTCGGCATTCTCTATGGATTCCAATGGCCCTGCCTCATTCAGGCCCTCTCCGAAAGGCCCGGTGGTCCTCCCATGCTCCGCATCACCGGAATTGACTTCCCGCAGCCGGGGTTCCGCCCCGCGGAGCGGGTGGCCGATACAGGCCACCGCCTCGCCAGGTACTGCGACAGATTCGGAGTGCCGTTCGAGTACAATGCGATTGCGCAGAAATGGGAGACTATCAAAGTTGAAGATCTCAAGATAGCCAAGGACGAGCTGCTGGTGGTGAACTCGTTATACCGGCTGCAGAACGTGCCGGATGAGACGGTGGTGGTTAACAGCCCCAGGGATGCTGTGCTGAAGCTGATCAAGAAGATCAATCCAGACATGTTCATTCACGGAGTGGTGAACGGCACCTACAACACGCCTTTCTTCGTGACAAGGTTCAGAGAGGCGCTTTTCCACTTCTCGTCCTTGTTCGACATGTTTGAGGCCACGGTTCCCCGGGAGGACCCGAACAGGCTGCTGTTCGAGGAGGAGGTGTTCGGCAAGGATGCCACCAACATTATAGCTTGCGAAGGGACTGAGAGGCTCGATAGGCCGGAGACGTACAAGCAGTGGCAGGTCAGGAACGTGAGAGCCGGGTTCCGGCAGCTCCCGCTCGATCAAGATATCGTTAGATACGTGAGGAATAAGGTGAAGAGTGATTACCACAAAGACTTCTCTGTGGATGAAGATGGGAAATGGATGCTGCAGGGATGGAAGGGCAGAGTTCTTCACGCCATTTCTTACTGGAAGCCTGCCCACAACTGATGCGAGATTAAGAGATAACAGACAATTGTTTTTGTCTGAGTTACAAGATAACATCTTGTTTGTTCCCTTTTCTTGTAAGATTTTGTACTAGATATTTGTGCGTTCAAGATTTCATTTGACTTTGTTCTTTCTCAGAATTTGTTTAGGACAATATTTTTTTACTGTATTTCTGAATAGACTCGTGTCTACAGAGTCCTCATATAAAAAACTGAGAAAGAAACAAAAGCATCTGTCTTCGCAAGTTCAATTGAAGAAAGAATATTTACCATGAATATAAACATCACTGTGATGCTAATTTGAACTATTAAGGATTAAACTTTCAATACAATGAAGAATGCAAATACAACAGAGTCGACAGCAGAAGGCAACTTACGTGCCAAAAGAAAATATCAGTTGATGATAATTTAAACAAAAATGTAAGAGACAAGCCAATATAACCCTGAATCTGTCGACGCACTTACCTTTTTTTGCTTTTATGCTTGGGAGGGAGAAGTACGTTCCAATCCAGTTTTTCACGCTTATTTAGTTTCTGAGAACTACGACTTCTAGCTGTGTTTGAATCTTGGTTATCTTCATCACTCTTCCTTGACTTATGTGGATGCTCTGGTTCAGCATCAGCTTCGTGTTGCTTTTGCTTCCTCTTATGATTACCATTCGCATCATTGCTTGAAGCATCTAAGTCCATATTTTCTGACCTATACAGTGGTGATCCATTTTCTCTGCAAAAAGGGAACGCATCTTTAATACGAATGCTACCACAAAACTTGGTTACTACATAAGTAAACAGGATGCTCCACAATCAATAAGAGAGCCTCCTTATTCACTTCAACTTGATCATCGTAAGCGTAAAATGAACGAGCATTAAATTATTGGTTCAGGTTGTGACAGAAGAAGAGATGACACAAATATGGGTTTGGAAAATTCTGGCGATTGAAGTTGATGAACACTCATAGAGTGATTTACAAGGTCAATGATGAATATATATTTCTTTTAAATACATTTACATCATGAGTTGAGAAAAAGGCTACTTCAACAGAACGCGTGGTTTTCAAGAAAAATTTCACCAAGAAGATGATCATACACCTTAAAAATGTTGAGAATGCTAGGTCATCCATTTCCAGACACAAATACTAGTACGAATTATCATAAATGAAGAGGTTAAGTTGGTAAGAGAATTTCCAGGGTAGAGTGATATTGACCTGATGGATTCGTTTTGCCTGCCAGAACTTGTAGCAGCTGATTCATTTTCACCAGGGCTCGATGCTTCTTCATCGAGTTTCTACGAAGACAAAGCCCTTCATGTAAGAAGTCAAAAGATAGAAAAGAAAGATAGAAACTAAAGAGCCTTTCACAACTCACATCAATAGAAGGGTTAAAACTTTGAAATGACATTCGACCTCTTGTAGCCCCTGGATGCGGATCACCTTCAACTATAACAACGCTGCACATGAATGCACACAAAATAAAATAAAGATAAAGAATCCACATGACATTGAAAGAAATCTATCATAATGTTCACATATCATTTCTTAAAAGACACTCAATCAGAAATTGCATCAGGCATATCAGTTGTATAGCTTCAGTAGATGGTAAGTAACTAAATATATCCATCTAAAACTGATGTCCATTACAGTACAAATTTGCAGACAATGACACAGGTGAAGTGCCCTGGGCATTCTACTCTATGCAAAAATCAACTATTCAACTTTACCGCGGTTTCCTTTAGATGGGTTTGAGTTATATATTGCAAATCAGTAATAACAAATCTATGAAAGTTGTTTACAGAGCGGTTGCTTAGGATGGATGGATTTGAGTTATGGATTTTAAATCCTTAACCTTCATTATGCAATATGCATTGCTTCTAGAGCAGTTGGGACATACTTTGAGCTTCTCCTGAGTCCTGATAGCTTAATGTGAAAAAGTTTATGATATAGCAACGGAGATTCTTAGACCAAACAAAGCCTTAGTAGTCATCAATAGTTTCAGAGGTTAGCTTCATTGTTCCCACTTATTCACATTCTATCGAGCAAAAGCATACACCAAAAGTATAACATACTGAGAGTCCATTACGCTAGGCCCTCAGAATGCATTTTATAACTATTCCACCACAATGTAATGGGATAATCATCGAATGCATGAAGCAGCCGATCAGCTGATCCATATACCTAACCAAGTTCCTACTAAAGCAGACTTATTTCGAATAGCAACAAATATCAAACATTGGGGAGAAAATAATTAGGTTGATTTTTTGTTGTCAGTTTTCTGTGACTTAGATACTTAATACAGCTCATCATGAAGCAATTTGACTAAAGAAGTATCACTTAAGTAATTGATAAAAGCGCATTCATAGCCATCCAGAAAAGAGATGGGAATAAAAGTAACTGTTGAAGAAAAATATTCACTATAATTAATACTCATCTTCTACCTTTTCCTATTTTCAACAACGAAACTTGCAGCTAACATACTCGAAAAAAATAAATTTTACAAGCAATGTGCGTTAAAGCAACATAAATTTACTTAACAAGAATAGCAATGATATGGTGATTTTAAAGAGAATAAAAAAAAATATATACCATCTTTTAACAACGGTGGAGGCAGGGAAATCTCCTGCTGGCACGACCTCTTCTTCTTTCTTGGATTTCTCTTCTTTCTGAACAGCCCTTTGCATAAACTGAACAGAGAGTAACAACTTTGAGCTTTTGCGTCCACAAAAATCTCTCGATTTCCATGAATTAAAAAGAGCGCATTTACAAAAAATAATCAAGAAAAATGAATAGAACCTAGATTAACTAAAACTAAACCCAATTGGATACACTGAGATACAAAAGGTTTCATGAGAAAAGGCATAACAGAAACAATGAACCATCTATGGTTGTACCTTCAAGTTCTTCAAAGTACTGGATAGTTCTCGCTTCGCCATCCTAATTTCTCCAACGAAAATCAGCGTGATATTACAAAGTCCGGAATCGCCTTTTGTACTGCCTCTCTCTCTCTCTCTCTCTCTCTCTCTCTCTCTCTCTACGGCATCCGTCACCACTGCCGTGCGGTTCAGAGAGGCGAGGCCAAACGGAAGGGTTTGGCAACTATGCACGGAATTGACCAAGATATCCCCAGAGAAACCCGGTTGTGCTACTCGTGATTTGTGAAAACTCAGAAAAAGGGTTTTTTCTCTCAATAAATATTAGGTCTATTTTTTCATATGCTTGATTTTTATTTTTATTTTTTACTTAAACACCCGGTAATATTAACGAGATTCGAACTCGTGATTTTATCTCCAAATAATCTCACTCCAACCCATTCCCACCGTGATACAAAAAAGATTATTTTTAGAACGCTTAAATTAAAATAAGGGGAACATGTAATTCTCAAAGTTTATTGCATTAATAATTTTTACTCCAATATTTAAAATCTAAAATAGTTTCTTTTTTTTACTGTAGTTGGTAAAATCGGTTTTCTGGAAGAAAAATAATTGAAGTAGAATATTTAATTTATCAATATTTTAAAAAAATGTATATACCATTAAAATATAAATATTAATTAAACCAATAGTTGACTGTGTTATTTAGGTTGTGTTTAGATTGAGAAATTTGAGGGTGGATATATAATTGATTTTTCTGAGTTGGTGTATTTGATTTTGTTGAGTTCATATAGATAGGGTGATATTCAATACGACTGATAATTGGTTGGCATATAAATTTTGATTAGCTGATCGACATACTAAAAATAAGCGGAGCAAATCACATCATACATTAGATTGAGATCGATCGACGTTAAATTCCGTATTAATAATTACATTCAAGAATCAAGTTATATGTTAAATGCGTAGCTTCGGTGCTTTAAGAAAAAAGTATCATTATTTAAACTTTTAATTTTTGCAAAACAAAATGTTTTTTTGCAAAAAATAATAGTTAAATATTAAAAAATAATTCATACAAAGAAGAAAATTTTAACATATGTATAAATTATAACAATTAACAATAAATATAAAAATAAAGTCTAAAATCAAGATAAGCAAAAAACGATCATTTCACGTAATTCAGACTCACAGGGAGATAATGTGTATTGTTAAGATATGAGGATATTTTGGTAAAAAAAAAAAGATATGAGGATATTGAAATTTGATTAAAGGTCAAACAATATTGAGTTCCCAATAATTATCCTAAAGAAAGAGTAAAATAATAAAAATCGGAACAAATAAGACTTACAAAGACCTACACGCGCAATCAAGTACATGTATAAGATAACAAACTTGGGGAAATTCTACCCTACAGCCTACATGTTGGATACTACCCCAATATATAATGCATTTTAATAATATTTAATTGTCTATCACACACACTTTTTATAATTTTAAATAATGTATTACACGTTAGGGGAATATCCTGTAGGGTAGAATTTTCCCCAAACTTAGAATAAACTTGGTGGTGGGGTGGTGAATAAATAAACCATCTTTCTTCATTTTCCCAGAATCTTAGACTGCAGATTCTCAGAATCTGTAACGTTATTGTTAATTTTGTAGTTGGGCAACCAAAGTTCACATTGATATATTAATACAGGGATAGTCTTCAACTTTATAAATTATAAATATGAATTGTGGAGTAGCCAGACAGTTATATTATATTATGCGATGGGTATCCATGTTTTATTGGATAACATTTGGAGCAGCTATACATAATTTGTTTGGATTTAGAAACTGATAATAATAGGTGGATTTTCTTTTTGTTTATGTCAACAATGGATATGGCTATTGGCTCAAAAGTCAAAATCAACAGTACAAGTAAATAATAGAGTGATGTTATTTGGTCACACTATAATCTGTCATGATATTTAATTACAGTAAAATTTTAATTTTTGGCAAATCGTTAATTAAGATTTTAATTATTGATTGATGCATGTTTACACTCATGCCCTTGTAGTCAAGTTGAGGTCTATCTTATTTGTTTTGAAAATTTTGAAATGTACATAAAAATCTCTACAAATATGTTAATGAATAATGACTTCAAATTAAAAAAAAAAATCTCGAATAAAATTTAAAAATTAAACCAATCTCTACCAAAATAAACAAGAATTTCATTTGAAAATTATGTGCTAATCAACTAAATTTATTCTATTAATTATCGATAATTATAAATATAATATATCATATACACAATTGTCTTAAATTGGATTCATTGATTTTCAATTAGTTAAATTTAATTTAATTATAAGAAAAACTTAAAATATTAAATTAAATATGAAAAGGGGAAAGAAAAAAATACATATGGTCGAGAATTTTGAATAAAAAATTACTTGGTGCATCTCCTTAAAAAAATGATTAAATCAATACAAAATTGGGGTGTGCAGAATCGAACCAAAAATAAAAAATGGAAATGAACCAAGCTATTTTGGTTTGGTTGATTTGATGATTTTTATCTTTCATTTTTGTTTGATTTTGGATATTAAAACCAAGATAAGTTTGGTTCGGTTTCGGTTTTAATAAAATATATTTCGATTAAAACTAAATTAACCAAAGTATATAAATTACATTTTTTAATTTTTAATTTTAATATTACACATAAATTAAAAAAAATACAAAAATAAAATTATACGCACATTGATGAACTTGGGCAAAATGCAACAATGTTTCAACTTTAAAGTAAAAGATTTGCGAGATTTTTTTTTTTTGTGTATTGAACTATTAACTGTTGAGTGTAATTGTGGCATCTGATAAGTTGGTCATGTACGGGATTGAATTAATGGATAGTTTTATTATAATTTATTTAATGTATCATTTGTTATTTATTAATTAAGTTCCTATATTATTTTTCTAGCTTTAGATGGAATTGTTTAGAAAAAAAATTAGCATTCGGTTAAACTAAAAATCGAACCAAATGAACCAAAAAAATTATGGTTCGGTTAGGTTCGGTCATATCAATTACTTTGGTGGGGTTGCTTTTCTTCTTTTTTTCAAAATTTTGGTTTATGGTTTTATTAGTTTGGTTTGATTTTGCACTAAACTAACCATTTGCACACCCCTAAATGCAAAGTCGTAGTAGCCATGTTCAGTGTTATTCATAAAATTTTATACTTCTTTTAACAAATTCAAAAATTTTAGTTTTATTGTTTTAAAGTTACATTCATCTTGCGAAATTCAAAATTATTTTATATAATAAATTAGTTAGTATATTGTATTAATAACTTTGACTATTAAGTGATTCAATTTTTAAAATAAAAAGTATAACAAAATCAAAATAAATTTAACAATATATTTAATTAATAAATTTGATTATTGTCTACTTCAAAATATTAAAATAAAAATATATATTAAATATTATATTGTATTAATAAATATCATTATTATGTGATTCAAAAATTCAAAATAAATAAGAATATTAGATTAAAAAAAATTAATTATATATTTTATTAGTAAAGTTAATTATTATGTGATTTAAAATTTTAAAATAAAATAAAATACAAGAAAACAATAATAAATTCAAAATATATTTTAATTTTATAAACTTGTTTATTATATGATTCGTCATTTTAAAGTATAATTAAAAAAATATAAAAATAAAAATATAAGAAAAATTCCAATTTCAAAATAATAAGTCAACTTCTTTCTTAAATGGGTCAAGGTTATAAGAGTAAACAAACATTAATAAATGATTACAATTTTAATTATGTACTTATCAAATATTAACACCCTACTTTAATTAAGTATTATGGTCGGCCACATGTATGGCCAAATAGCATTACCCTAAATAATATATGTTGATTCTCTCTCAACACTTGTATTTTTTGTTCTGCAGTCTGAACAGATATACCGCTGTTATCCCATGTCTTACATTAACAAGGTCAGTATAATTCAGTAGGTTTATGCATTTGCCATTGGTTGGTTGTGTAGTTTCCTGGCTTAAATCTATGCTATATATAATTATTGCAGGAAGAGTTAGAGAAGGGTGATAAAAGTATGTTCACTGTATTCAGATCTTGCAATGTTACGTTGTGTATATACATATATATTAATATAATCATCTCTCTAGCAAGCTATTGTAATCTTGATATTAACATATTATGATCAACTAATTTGATTTAATGTTTCAGTTATAAATATAATGCCTCCCTCAGCTCTTGATCGCCTTGGTATGTTATATATAGCTTCATATTTATTTCATGTACGTATACCACCTCGATCAACTTAGGGCCTTTTACTGCAGATTATTTCGAGATTGAGTATCCTATGCTGTTTCACCTCTGTAATCCTTCATCTGGTAAAGTTAGTTACTCATTGTGGTGTACTAGAATTTACTGCAGACGACGGACTGATATATTTACCTTGATATTATTTTTCGTACATGTTTCCTTGCAATTTAAATAATATTTTTTATGTGGCTTAGATGATGGAGAGTATGGTAGTAGAACAGAGTGGGGTTGTGATTGTAAAGAATGCCAGTTTGCCAAAAGGAACATATGTGAAGTTACAGCCTCACACAAAGGACTTGTTGGATGTATCCAACCCTAGAGCAATGTATGTTAGTTTCTTGGCCTTGGCCTTATTAGCTCTGTTTGTTTGTTTGTTTGTTTTCGTCGTAAATTAAGCACATTTTGATGTCTTGAAGTTTGGAGATGACGTTGAGGAACTACTCTTGCTTGACCAGAAGTGGCACCATTGTGATCGACTACAACAACAAGAAATTTTACATTGATATACTTCAAACCCCTCCCCAGCAATTTGGATTATGTAGAGCCTCAGAAACCTGCAAACTCCACCAGCAACTCCAGACGAGAAGGTTTCCTTTCATGAATCACTAGTTTCCTGTCCTGTTGTTAATATAATTTCCTATTTCATTACAAATGCATACATTTTATATATTTTCCAGCTGATCAAGAGCCAGAAAGTAAGGTCATGGAATTTAGCGCCTTCACTGGTTCAGCAAGGTGCTTGGATGGGAAGGCTTCAACCCAACAAGTCGAGCCAGTTTTCTTCCCAAAGAATGATGGCAGCAATGACTCCACAACAAAATCTGGAAGCCTTGTTTTTGGTTCAAATGGAAAGCAGAAGCCCTCAAAAGTGAGCAGTGAGAATCCAACTCTCAAGGAAGAAAACGAGTTTAAAGCATTCACTAGGAGGAAGTTTTTGCTCAGAGGCTGAATCCCTTCCCTTCCTACATCTATATATCACTTTTTGCATATATAATTATCACTGCTTTGATTTATTAGCAGTAATGTTAGGCTTTCATAATTTTCCAACAACTTGTACATATACTCATGGAACTGATCAGTTCTCAAACATTTATCAGGCACACTTATATTCAAACTTTCGAACACAGCGTGAAAGTAAATATCATCACAGTAACAGTAGTAACAAAACAGCGGAGGGAAAGAGAGCAATGACAAGTAAAGAAAAATCTTTAATAAAGAGACATATCTTATATTATCACTCGCATGAGGAGATGGTTACATCCACTACCAATGATATCAATATGTTTTAGTTTTTTACCCTAACAAGGTAAGAAACTATGCGTAAAAGGTTAAACAAAAAACAAACGAACCAAGATAACAAGTCAGTCGGGTGTCATTGCTTTAGCAATCTTTGGCCTAAGCTTTCATACATATGCCTCAATAGCAGACTTTCCAGAATATGGAACATCAGCCTTCTCGACATCTGCTTCCCATAGCTCTGGCAATGCCTCCTTCATATTGTGAATGCTCTCCAATGAATAATCCACGCCCTGCGTTTTTTGAGACGAGCCAACCTATATACAAGAACTGGAGTTAGCAACATTTTGCTCTCACATCATAATCCTTTCAATATAATTATGTTGATCAGTAACATACCCAAATGGTATGCAGGCCCATGATTTTTGCAGCCTGCAAATTGCGAATGGAGTCATCAAAGAAAAGCTGCAAGAACAGAAAAAGGAAAGGATCAATATGATTTAGGATGATGAGCAGGCAACAAGTAGGGATTGGAGCATGGTTTTTTATCTTACTGTTTTCTGAGGGTTAATACCAGCAGTCTTGAAAGCTTGTTGAAATGCATTTTCAAATGGCTTGCACAGAATCTGAGTTTTAGGGACTTCTGTAGCAGGAAAGTCATGAACCAGTCATATATACTCGAATGAATAAGATAAGTTACAAAGGTCTCAACATCAACCAGTTGAACTCACCATCACAACTACTGTCCAGCTCTTCAGACGTTTTAGTAGGATTCAGCGTCTCAAAACAAATTATGTCTTCAAAGCAGTCCTCTAATCTGAGTCTGCTGAGAACCTTAGCCACATGGGCTTCATTTCCATTCGAGAATATCTGTTCCACATCCACACATATGTTCCAAGACATTGTTAAATGCTTGAATAAAAAACAAATGTCCCACTTCATTTGAAAGGACACACACAGAGAGAGGAACTTACAACTTTTCGTATGGGCACAGTGTGCAGAAGGTTCCTTAATGTGTGATCCGTCTTCAACCACTCGTAAGGTAATCTACCATGCACAAAGCTACACAAAACAAGACGATTTTCAAGAACTCTGCAATGAAGACAGTAGGATAAAATGTAGAGTAACATAAATAAAAAATGCAGGTTACCTGTGGTAGTCATCATAGTCGAAATCATATCCGATAGCCTGAACAGAGAGGGAAAGAAGAAAATTCAATATTTAAAGTCATTAATCCATTTCAATTCAACTATTTTGTGACTTCTTTACAAGGCCTAAACCATACAACAGAGGAAATCATACCCGAAGACCAGCCATAGTCGTGCCATACTCCTTATAAAGCTGAGCACACATTACAGGAACTTTATCCTCCTCTATGCCGAGCTTATTGATCATATAGTCTAAATCAACACATTCAATAAAACTCAATTTATGAATTCGAAAAAAGAAATAATTCATCAGTTACTCGTACACATCAAGACACGGATAATCCATGTGTTACCTATAATGTTCTTGGTGCATTCCGCTGATATACCAGAACTCAGGGGATAAAGAGTATCATCAACATCTGGAAATCAAAGACAAACTTCGACGTAAAATAAAACGAATTACTCCATTCCTCCAGCAAATGTAAAGCACACAAAGAAAAACTCACCAAAGAGGAGACAATCATATTTTGGCGCCGTGGCATTCTGGAAGCAATCACCATGCTCCATTTTGATTTAAGAATACAATCTAACAAATGAAAATGCAAATATGTATAAGTAACCAGGTACAAAATGATCAGACAAGAAAAATTCAATCGATTCAATTATGGCCTAACTAAATGCATGAAAGGGAGAAATATAGGAGCGGTTAAGAAAAATGAGTCTCTTCCAAGAATAAGCAATAAAATATAAGATATGATCAACTAACTAAGAGCATGTCCAACAGAACCTCTAAAACTCTACTTTAGAGCAAAAGAGGGAAAGAAGCTCCTCCAACAGCTGCTCTATTTGGGACTCTAAAATAGAGATAGAGTTTTTTTTCTCTATTAATAGAGCTGTACTGTAGCATTCTAAAACTGTTCATTTCCTTCTTTTTTTTTAGATATATGTAATCTGTTTGGCTGGGAAAAATTTGTAAAATTTATATGATTTATATTAATTTATATGATTTAATATATGTAAAAAATCTGTTATGGTTTGTATTTTTGTTTCACGATTTTTTCTTTTTTTTTTGTTGATTTGCATGATTTATATTTATATTTATTAGTATGTAATTGTGCTTGTTTGCAATATTATTATAAAATATTTCCATGTTTTATTATTATATAGTGTGAGAAATTTTAATAGTTATTTTTGTTGGAAAAAATTGATTAAAGTAAATATTTAAAAAGGAATAATATGGAATATTCCTTTTTAGAGTAGAATTTAGAGTAAACTGTTGAAGATGGAGTGAAGATCATGCTGTATAATAGAGATAGAGGTGCTATAAAATAAAGTAACGGTTGGAGATGGCCTAAATGCCCAAAACAAAAGGAAATCAACACACAAATCGATTGGTTCATTTGATTTGATAACTGGAGAAAAGAACCAATATTTGAAAAAAAAAAAAAAAAGGAATTTATGCTTCTTAAGTAAAGAATCAAAATAAGCCTATAAATATACAGGGAGTGCAACAAATCCCCAGAAAAGTTGGAAACCGCTATAATGTAAATTAATTGTAAAGACGATGTATATGGTAATTATTTATGTAGTTCTCACATTTGGAACAAATCAAGAAAAGATGATAAAAAAAACAGCAGATAAATCAAAGAAACGAATACAAATACATAAGAAAGTTAGCATCTTTGAAAGTTGAAAACCTTTCGGAACAAATCAATAAAAGAATGCAAATCCATGTTACAGGAAAACACTCACATAAACAGATGAAACGTATAAGAAGGGAGCCCAAAATTTGCAGACATACCAGATTTTGGAGAAACTGAAAATGTGGGAGAACTAAGAGAAGGATTATAAAAGTGAGAAGAGAGAGAAGGGATGAGAGAGGAGGCTGGGGTGATTAAATAGGGAAATGGGGTGCATTAAAAACTGCAATCAAAGCAGTTGTAGGGTGCCCTTAAAGGTGGGAAGCCGGAAAGCGACAGGAAACTTGATAGATTGGCAATTCAACTACAAATATCATTTTCTTTTATGATATTGGGACAACTAACAAAATTCCAGTTTCTCCAATTTCTATTTTTATTTTGTATTAAGGTCAAGGAATCAGTTCCGAGCCGTGAAAATCTACGCGTAAAAAAATATATTTCAACTCTCATATTCATTGCTCTTTTGTTTTCCCTATTAAAAAAAAACAAAGACATTAAAAAAAATTGAAAGTGGCTAATTGACCTTTGAAGATTTGATTGATCCGTATATTAATTCCAAGTTACAGTTTTTTTTTATTCACACATTCGACATGTGGTAAGGAGGAAATTTAAATTCGTGATCTTTGATCTCCAAATAACCTCACTCCATCATTAGATCATTCCCACCGGGACAAAGTTTGAATATGTTTGTTTCAATATTAATAGTGTTACTTAGAACACGATATTTATTCAGTTATTTCAATTAGTTTGTACTTCTTAAAATTCAACAACTAATATAGTTATTCAACATAATCGATGGCATTATTAATCAAGTTCAATTATTAAATAAAAATTAATCATGTGATAGACAACAGTTCTGATATAAATTATTGTCTATCTCACAATTTAACAATTATATGATAGACAACAGTTTTGAGTTAATAAACAATTATGATACCTGAAAACCTTGCAATAGGGTCATAATAGGAAGTTGGGACAAATTGTTTGGAGAAATAAAGTTTTGAGTTAGAACCCAATCTTTAAGTGGAACCTGTCACGATTAATTAATAAAAGCCCAACTTTTTTTAGATATCCAACCTTTGGGCATTTAGCCCAATATCAACAAAATATATGGTATTAGAGCGAGTTTACAAATATACAGGTATGCGAGGTCATTTTCAAAATATTAGTAAAATATTCTCAAATGCCTGTGATATTTTATTTAACTCATTATTTTACGTCCGCCTCACACCTCGACATCACAAGCACAATATTACTTGTTTATTTAATTTTGTGTTAGCGTCTCGAGTTTAGAATTGGGGTGTTACAGTATGTTATCTGTAATGACCCGGCTGTCATAATATTACGTGTTTATTTAATTTTGTGTTAGCTCATCGAGTTTAGAATTGGGGTGTTACAGTATGATATTTGTAATGACCCGGCTACCGGACTGACGGCTGTCTCCACAAATCAACACGAGTTTTTTCAGCGTGCTTTGTCCTCACTCGCACGCTTCTTAAGAAAACTTTTTAGGGGTCACCCAAAAAAGAAGATGCACCTTTTGGTATGAGTAGCACCAATCAAATCCTTTAAACTCTCCTCGACTATATAGTCTCATTCCTGTATAGCCTCAAAATCCCTCTCTTTCGGGTATATTCGGTTCATTCATGTGCCCCTTCGCTTGGAAGTCGTATGGGAGCCGCTCTTTGTCCGTGCCTTGCACCGGCGATCACTTCCTCATAATCCCTCTCTTTCGGGTGGATTCGGTTCATTCATGTGCCATTTCACTTGGAAGTCTTATAGGAGCTGCTCTTTGTCTGTGCCTTGCACCGACGATCACTACACGCTTCGGCCTCAGGCGTCACAGTATCAGATCGAGTCTACGAATCTGTAGGCCTGCGGGGTCATTTTTGAAATATTGGTAAAATATGTCTCAAATACATGTAATATTTTATTTGACTCATTGCCCGATGTTCACGTCATGCCTCGACATCACATGTACAATATTACGTGTATTTATTAATTTAGAAAATTATGAACTTTATTTAATCTTGCGTTAGCACCTCGGGTTTTTAGAATTGGAGTGTTACAATAACAATAGTGATATTTATTGATGTAATTATTATTTTTATTTTTATGCATTTTTCACGATGATTTATATTACAATTGTTGTCTCTTAACAATTTTTTGCAATCTTATTTATTATTATTTTTACATGAAAATTTGAGATTTGTAACTTTTTTACGCAGAGGTGGAGGATTTGTAGTACTCTACATTTTTCGCCTAAACAAATAGTTTTAATTTGTGTTTCACTTTAATAATAATAATAATAATAATAATAATAATAATAATTATTATTATTATTATTATTATTATTATTTTCAATAATTTATTATTTTTATATTTCAATAACATCATTTAAAATAATTAAATAGTTATATTTTTTATATCTGTCATGTATTTAAATAAATCAAATGTTCTTTAATCATAGACAATTATACATTGCTATTTATAATATTGTATCGTTTGAAATATTCCAATTCAATCTTTCTAACATGGATTTTCATTTAGTTCTTAATTTTTTTTATTTATCGTAACTACACAAAATTAATCTTCTTATCTAATTAATTAATGTATGTACATATAGTTTTATTAATTTTTAAAAAAAATAAACACAACATATAAAATTTAAAAATAATCATAATATTAAAAATCTAAAAAATAATAATAATTTGTAAATGGCACAAAAAAAATACTAGTTAAAAGTCAAAAGAAAGAAAACCTTGTAGCTATCATTGATTCAAAACAATAGGCTGTAGTTACGAGGATGTTCAGCCACACGAATTAAAATATCCATCCAAAGTCGGAACCAACTTCACTTATTCTTTTATTTGATTATTATTAGCTAATTCCGTTAATTTACAATGGGATTTAAAAAGGACTTAATTATCGGGACAAGATTGTACTTTCTTTCTGGTCAATAAGAAGTTCAAAACGAAGAAATATCAAAGAGTTAGAAAATGAAATATAGAATTTCAAACCAACCAAGTTAAATGATTATAATTCATTAATGTGTTTTTGCTGTTGGTACCACTTTCACATCAAACATGCATAGCATATATTGGAGTTGCTGAGATTAGCCGCGTAAGGAGCTTACTATAATAATAATAATAATAATAATAATAATAATAATAATAATAATAATAATAATAATAATAATAATAATAATAATAATAATAATAATAATTGATGTGAATATTAATAAATAATTAACATTATCAAAGATGGCGTGACCCCATCCCGTGATCTCTCTCTCTCTCCTTCTCTGTTGGGAAGTCACCATGCTCTTATTTATAATTCAATTATTTAATTAAACTTTCTAGAGATTCAATTTTTTTATAGTTAACTTTTGACCAATTTTGGCAGCCCAAGTGCTCAACCTTTACTTGCATTCCCGACACGTGTTCACATTCTTTTTTTAATTCGCCACATAAACCTCTAAAATATATCTTAAGAATTAAGATCTTAGCCTAGCAATTTAGAATAATTCAATCAAATCATGATTTGATTCATTATTCTCTTATTCTTTACGCTCCCATTCGGTAAATCCAACGGTATCGGACTGTACGTCACAGCAGGTAGTTGAAGTATCACAATAAAATTTTTATCCAATCAAAAATTTTGATATTAGATAGAATAAAAAAATAAGATATAAATAATTAAAATTAGTTAACTCAAAAACACGTGTCGGCTAAATAATAAAATGATGCATTACAACCACCTTACCTTAGAATTCACACTCCATTCTATGAATATGATATTTAAGGATAATTTTGGACTTTATTTTACAATAGTACTATGGTAGTATTCATTTTGTAAATCATTTAAAGTGGAAAAATAAATTTGTCCTCATAAATCGATAGCCTTCTTCTTTTTTTCTATTGAGAAACTTCAATTTTGTTTTCCCCAATTCTAAAGCCACCTATTTCATGGATATGAACTCTTGAACTTTTGCCCTGTTCTTTGTCTTCAATGTATCATTGACATCTCTTATGACTGCAGTTGTTGGATGACTTTTGACAATCTGCTTGTATGTTCTTATGGGGGTTGCAATAGGTTCTTCTTTATTGCTGTTTGATTTCCGAGAATGTTCATCTGAATGTTCAAAGACATCTTGATGAACTTCTTCCTCATCATCACTCTTATAGTCCTGAGCATCATCAAACTTGACATTGGCTAATTCAATGACAGCTTTGGTTTCCACATTGTATAGTCTATAGGATTTGTTGTTCCTTGAATATCCAAAGGATATACCTTCAACTCCACTGTTTTCCATCTTGGTTGGGTATTTTCTATCATTGAGAATATAGTATGTGCACCCGAATATGTGAAAGCACTTCACATTAGGTTTTCATTCATTCCACAATTCATAGGGTGTCATAGATGTACCTGGCCTGCTGTGAATGCGATTGCTGATATGACAAGCAGTATTGATGGCTTCAGGCCATAAGTGTGCAGCAATATTGTTTCCAGCAATCATAGCTCTGGTCATCTCTTGAAGTGTTCTATTCTTCCTCTCAACAACTTCATTCTGTTGTGAAGTCTTTGACGCGGAATACTCATGGCTGATCTCGAGCTCTTCAAAGTAGTCATTTAACTGCTTGTTTTCAAACTCCTTTCCATGATCACTTCTGATTCTCATAATGGGAACACATTTTTCCGTAGAAAGTTAACAAGCCAATTTCTTGAAGGCTATAAATGTTTATGTTTTGTCTCTTAGAAATTCAACCCAGGTGAACCTAGAGAAATCATCAATACAGACTAACACATACCTCTTTCTTCCATATCTTTCAGTCGCCATTGGTCCCATTAGATCCATGTGGAGCATATCTAGGACTCTGTTAGAGATAATTAACGTGTTGAACATCCTTGTGTTGTGATTTGATTTGTTTTTCCAGTTGATATGGACCACAAACATTGTCGCAGTTAATCTTGATCTTAGGAATCCCTTTAATCATGCCTTTGTTGATCAGTTTTCATAGATTCCTAAAGTGAGTATGGATAAGCTTTTGATGCCATAACTCAGTTTAATCTAAAGATGTTCTCTGACAAGATATTAAATGTTCTGAAGGAATGTTAAATCAATAGCAGTTGTTAGTTGATCTTTTTTCTTCCATGAAGACTTCATTATCTTTCTTGTAGACCTTGCAATCATCTTTAGTGAAGACCACAGTCATATTATCATCACATAGCTGAGTGATACTAATCAAATTTGATTTCAGTCCATCAACTAGCATGAGCTTCTTTAGGTTTGGCATGCCTTCAATATTCAGAACTCTTTTTCTCGTGACCTTCATCTTCTTTCCATCTTCGAAGGTCACAAAATTAGATGAATAGGTCTTCAAGTCTTTGACCATAGCTTTATCACCTATCATATGCCTTGAACAACTACTGCCAAAGTACCATCTGCTTGAACTCTCAGCCCTAAGAGACATATGAGCAATCGTGTTGTCATATTGCTTTTTCATCCCCCACTACTTCTTAGGTATGATTGTCTTCTTCTTCCAGTCCTGTCGTGGAGCTGCAAATTTGACTTCTTGGGCACAAATCCCATCCTCATTCTCTTTAGATCTCTGAGATATTTCTCACAATGAGGTCTAATGTGTCAAAAAACCTCATAATAATAGCAGATGATCTTCCTTCTAGTTGATGTGCTGTGGAAATCAATATTCTTATCATTTCTATTGGAGATCTTCTTGTGAGGTACATTCTAGGGAGGAATGTTCTTGATAATGTTTTGAACTTTTTTGGGAACATCTTTATTCCGATCATATTCCACCTTTACTTTAATAAACTTTATCTTTCTAGAGCTTTGTCTAGAATATCTAAGACCATGACAAACCTTTGCAGTCTATCTTGAATTGAGAATCTCATCCAGATTCTTCATACCATTATTGAGCATTTTGATGTTTCTCATGACACTACAAGAAAATAAGCAAATTCCAGCGGGCTTCATATACGCTGGAATTTTTCGAATTCCAGCGGTTATTCCAACAAAAAATATTTGCTGGAATTTTCCACCGAACATTCCAGTGAAATTTATGCTCGATGGAATTTTCCATCGCAGATTCCAGTGGATTTATATCCGCTAGAATTTTCAGCGTATATTTGAGTTGATTCCAGCGGAAAAAACCCGCTGGAATGATTTTTAATTATTTTTTCAAACTTTTCCAAATTCCAGCGAAAAAATTACGTTGGAATATTTTAATATTATTATTTTTTTCAATTTTTTCCATATTCCAGCAGAAAAAATACCGCTGGAATATTTTAATATTTTTTATTTTTAATTTTTCTAAATTCCTACGGTGTTTTTCCGCTGGAATATTTCAATATATATATTTTTTAATTTTTTTCCGTATTCCAGCGGTATTTTTGCACTGGAATATTTTCATATATTTTATTTATGATTTTTTCCGGATTCCAGCGATTTTTTTTTGCTGGAATATTTTAATATTTTCTTTTTATTTGAAATTTATTTTCGGCTGGAAAATTTGAGTTATAAGATAAAATTTATGTATTCTTGTGAGTTATAAGTTATAAGATAATGCAAGTTATGAATTATAATTTTTGTTACATCTCTATATAAATATTATAAAGAATAATTATTAAAAATGAAATTAAAATTAGTTTGTAATCTTGATTAGATTTTTTTTTAAAAAAATTATTCATTACCACCAAATAAATAATATATAATTTGAACTTTCATAAATTAATCTAAAAAATGTAATATTAAAGTTTATAAATCATGGATTATACGATAATAAAGCATATAAGATATACACATAATATATAATAAATATAAAATATATAGTATTATTAATGAATTCATCACTTGGTGCAAGCGGCAAGAGCTTGCGCACATACACGAGAGATCTGGGGTTTGAAACTTGGGAGCAACAACAAGGAGTGGGATTTTCGGCGGGCTTGGTGTGCGGGCTGGGCGGGCTTTCTTTGGGTGGGGGTTGGTTCACGGGCTGGGTGTGGGAGGTTTATTTTTTTAAACAATTCCAGCGGAAGAAAAAGCGCTGGAATATTTTTCCAGCGGATAAAAAAAAAGTGCTGGAATTTTGTTCGAGAGGATAAAATTGTGCTGGAATCATATTCCAGCGGAAAAAAAAATCACTAGAATATAATTTTCGCTGGAATTGCATTGGAATTTTTCAATTCCATCACACCATTTTCCAGCGTCCGAGATGCGCAGGAATACCCGCTGGAATTGATGATTCCAGCGAAATTTTAGCCCATTCCAGCGAAAATCGGTGCGCTGGAATTTGTGAGTTTTCTTATAGTGTGAATATCTTTAAGTCCTCATTGACTTGCTCAATTTTCTTCTTCTGATCACAGATGATCTCTTGCAGAGCTGCTTCATTGTCCATTAGTTGAATTTTTTCTTAACTGATCTTCTGATTCTGCAACACAAGATTTTGTTGATTTCAATAACCTTTAGTCACTTGTTGAACATTTCTTGATATGTATTTTCAAGATCAATATAAGTGATTTTCATCATCTGATTTATGTTTGATGGCAAAAGAATCAGAATATGATTCTTATTTCTCTATGGTTATGAAGGGTATAGGCCCATCTTCACAGTCTGATCCACTTGAGCTCGTTTCTTCTTCACTCATCGAGGCATTGTAACTCTTCTTTTTCTTTTTCAGAGTGTTTGCACATTATCTCTGAATGTGTCCAAAGCCTTCACAACACCTTATACCTTTGCTTGGATCTTCAACTTGATCAAAGTTTTTCCTATTCAAAGACTTACGGGGAAATTGCTTCATGTTGTTGAACTTCGAGAATGATTGATTTCAAGCCCTTTTCAACATCTTTTTGAAATTCTTGGTGATCAGAACCATAAAATTCAACATCTCTTCATTAGAAATATCTTTATGAACTTTCTCATGAACCTATCATGACAAATGTGCGACTAAGATTAAATCACTCAATCATTGGATCTTCAGCAAATGGCAACCATCCCTTAGCTCTATGACCCTCATCAGATATAAACTTTTCCCTCAATTCTTCATTCTCGATCTCACCTTGAGCCAAGACTACAACTTTACCCATATCTTCAAATTTTCTGGCTAAATTCATGACAACCTTTCTGAGGTTTCAGCTTTTAAGGCAATTCATTTGCCTTTATCTATGATCTTCTCTTCTTCAAGATTCATCTCAAAGGTCCTGAGAGATCCTATCAGCTCATCTAGTCTCATAATTCTAATATCCTTTCCTTCTTCAGTGGCAGCAACCTTGTAAGCAAATCTCTTTGGGAATAGATCTCAACACTTTCCTAATCAGCTTATCATCTATAATTACTTCACCTAATGAAAAACTCTCATTAGATATACTCCTTAAAAGGAAATTGAATTCTCCAATGGTTTCAGAATCTGTCATCCTCAAGTTCTCAAATTTGGAGGTAATATTATGAATTCTTGAAAGTCTAATAGTGTAGGTTTCTTCAAAGATTGTCTCAAGTATGTCCTACGTAGCCTTGGCAGTCTCACATATTGAGATCAGACTGAATGATTCCATGTCTAAGGCGGAAAAAATGGCGTTGAGATCTTTGAAGTTGGAATTGAACCACTTCTTTTGCGGTTTAGTCCAGTTCTTCTCTGGAATGGGAGTATACTTGTCATCCTTGGTAACTGTTGGATGTGTCCATCTTTTTGTGACACTCTTCCATGTCTGACCATCGATTAATCTGAGAAAAGTACACATTATTGCCTTCCAATATGGATAGTTATTGCCTTCTAAGAGCGGTGGCCTAGCTGTAGATCCTCATTCCTTGATGGAACTCATGGCTTTAAAACCAAATACTTCACACAGAGATGTACTTCTAGTAATCTTTTTATTTTAAACACAAAACGACCTGCTCTGATATCAATTGAAATTACACACACCATATGAAGTATATGTTCTACAAACGTTCACAGAAAAGAACTTGAATGTTGTAGGATAAAGTTCACAATAACGTGCAAGAACATTATTATGAACTTAATGTAAACTGCAGAAAGTAAAGCACATAAAGAGTTGGTAACCCTATTCGATCAATCGATCTACATTATAGGGACTTGTTAGGTCCGTGAAAAATAATTCACTACTCTGATGCAATATTTACTTGGGATATTACACATAGCTGATCTTCTGTCACTCGAAACCCATCCTACCTGTATACACTCTTTCGATGAAGTTAATTGTGAGATCCCCTCATAACCTAGACTCTCTCTATCTAGTTTCCCATAGGTATTCTCTCTCGAGAAACCTTTTGACAGTGTATGAAAAGTATTTCAATACATGATGACTAGAACACTAAACTCTAGCCTAAACTTGACTATCAAATCTAATGTGGCTCTTAAACAATATAGAGCTCTTGCGGAATCTATCTAACTCAGATCTTGTGGTTTGTTTTGGTGTATCTAACAAGTTCTGATCCCATGATATTTATGAGACAATGTATAACCTTCATAAGAAAACTGAAGTCCTAATCCTATCAAAAATCTAATAAGAAAAGCTTTCTTAATTAGACAAACCCTTGATCCACAGACAACCTTGTTACATCTTTAGACTTCTGCCTTATCTTCAATCATAGGTTCTCCAAGCTGATTAATGCATCTTCTAGAACGATCTTGAATCTCTTCTTGGTTGGGCAAACTTTGAACATCTTTAATGATCTTCAAAGAACAATCTAGACAAAAGTTGTTCATGTAAATGTTCACGAACTTCGCTATGAACATTGTTGATCTTGAACATTCACTTCATGTAGCACAGTAGAATGAATTATATGAACATTGTTGATCTTAAACATTCACTTCAACGGGATTTGATCATTTAATCCACTCTAATAAGCTTTAATTAAGCCATTAATTAAGCCCAAGGCCTAATTAAATCATCCCCTAGCTCTCCACAACTGCAATTGATCATTTTGCGCTAAATATTCAACAAATTCGTCACTTTAGCTGCAAAACTCGCAAACACATTAAAAACACCAAATGATAGGAATTAAAGCATAAAAGATACTAAATCACACAACTTCTCTAGATAAAAGATATCAAAACATGTCCAAAATTTGTGTAAAATACACATATGTTAGATTTTAATTTTAATTTTAAAAGAGGTTGAGTTTTCAATTTTTCAAAATAAATTTTGATAATTCTAGTTTTAAAAATTGATCACCGTCGTCGTGGTCATTTTCCATCTCCATCTTCATGTTCATGACAGAGGGAATGTCTGAGCATGTGTTTTTGTGCTGAGTTTTGACGAGATTGTGTGTACTTTCTTCATTGGTAAAAAATTATGTATGTGGCAGATTTGTGTGTTCGCATTAATTGTGTGGTGTTTCCGATTGCCGACGACATGAGACCGCTGACCATGTTGGTGTTAGGTGGTAGATGGTGGTGTAGAAGATGGTGCTGTAGAAGGCGACGAATTTTAGTTTTCAAATTTTTCATCTGGTAGGAAGAGAAGACCGAAAAAAAAAATGAAGAAGGGGTACTCCTGTCATTTCCCATCTTGGGCTGGTTGGATTGATTAACAATCTGATGTGGGATAGGTGGATTAACAATAAATTGAACGTGGGATTGATGCCGGGCCCAACATCAATCCCAGACCGGAATCTGAAGAACCAAATGTCGGATTGAGCTGGATTACTCGATCAATCCATGCGTATCCTATAAACCAAACACAACCTAAATATTTATTCCATCGCAATTGGGTATGTTTTGTTAGCACTTGACAAATATTTCTTAGCATCAATTATATATATTGTTATAATTATTTATTTCATCTCAATTAGGATATTCATCGTTAGCATATGATAAATGTTTCATTAGTATCAATTATATTGACATCAAAAATACATTAACCATGAAGATTTTTTTGTATGTGAATGCTAATACATTGCTAACTTTAACATTGACATAGATAATGAAAACATTATAATAATGCTAATTTATTGTAGTTATACCTGCTAAAAGAATCATGTATTTAATATTACATGTGTATAATCATTGTAGAACTTCCATCTCGATTATACATGTTTCGTTAGCATATGGAAGATACTTCATTGGCATAAGTTAAATTTTTATAAGGGTAACCACATCAATTTTAGGATCCAACAATTTAATTTTATTGAATTTCGTCATTTGCTCCTGTTAACATTGTCGTATACTAACAAAAGCATTATGTAATGCTGATGGAATGTATTTTATAATGCTAACGAAGCAGCAATGTAATGGATTAAATCCAAATAATGCAACTAATAACCTTCAATTAAACAACAATAACTTCGTCCATGGTTATATTTTTTTTAATTGTTTTTGTTAAAAAGTCTGTTTGACTAGCTTTCCAATTATATAAAACTCACCGTTTAATTATTTCCTAATAAAATCACTTTTGCATTTAAAGTTAGGTGTTGTGCATGAAATAATTCTGCTTCGTTAGCATATGATTATGTGTTCGTTAGCATATGATTGTATCTCCATTAGCTCGCGGCCTGGAAGTCTGGTTTTTTCTTTATTTTTTAATTTTAATCTTTACGCAAAATATACTAAAATGTACCACGTTTTTTGAAGTTCTTTTTTATTTACAGTAATGCCACTGTTTCTTTAATCAAATCTGAACCATTAAATTTTGAAGGATATATGGTAACAGATTAATTTATAATTAACACATTATGAATGATTTACACAGAAACCATCTCGTGTGTGTGTGTGTGTGCCGGTGTTTTGTATTTTGGATTTGAGCTATAATGGATAAGGATGGTTATACTATAATAACTTCAATTTAAATGTTTTTGAATATGCTTGAGGAGAGAGATTTTGGAGAGCTAATTTATTGATTAAGTTGGGATGGAAAAATTACATGACTTATCCTACTCCTACACACCTCTTTAGATAGAGGATAAGATTTTTGCCAGTAACATATATATTGCATGGTTATTACTTACTACGCCCAAGTGAGGATGAAATTATCTGCTAGACTTTGTGAAATACTTGGTTCTATATAATTAAAATTTATTAATTTTTTTTTCAAATTTTTAATTTAATTTTAATTTATTATACTTTATTTTAATTTTACACTTATTATTTAGAGTTCATCCTACCCAAGTAGGATAGATAATTAATTTTCAACAATAAATTTTATTTTTCTAATTAATAATAGATTATTTCGTAAAAGAATAATTATATATCCTAATTAGGTAGAATGAACCCTAAATAATAAGTGTAAATTTAAAATAAAGTATAATAAATTGAAATTGAATTAAAATCAATGAAAAATTAATAATTTTAATTGTGTAGAACCAAGTGTTGCATATGATTTGGGGTCCAAATTTCATGTTAGAAGTCTCTGTGTTTCTCTCCGTGTTTCACTATTAAATTTATGATTTTAATAATATTTATTATAAAATAAAAATTAATTATAACATAATTAATTACAATCAACATTTATCAACAAAAAATGAATTAAAAAGTTATAAAATTTAATTTTGAATTAATCAACCATAATAATGAATTATTAATTAAAAAATGAAACTTAAATACTAAAAATTATAAACTCTAATTGGGTGTGGTGAACCTTAAAAAATAATATTTAAATTAAATTAAATCGTAAAAAAATATAATTAAAAAAATATAAAAAAACACCTAATTTGAAAGCGCAATAAAAAAATATAATAGAAAATCTCAAGTGGATGATTTCATCCGGCCAAGTGCGCGCTCAAACTCAACTATATATATATATATATATATATATATATATATATATATATATATATCACGTCATATCTAATTCAAGTTGAGTTTTTCAATAAATTAGTAAATTACAACTTTTGAGGCACAATAATTTTAACAATAAACCAAAAACTAGTTTTTCACATATCTACAAACAATTGATTAATTACAATGAAGATAGATAACAAAAGCATGATTTGATGAACGAATGTAATGGGAACGAACATTTTGTCCTGACCTTTCTTTTGCTTTTATTCAAATTTTCGCACAATTAGTCTTATTTTATTTTATTTTATTTTTTAGGTTTAACTGTTTTGATATTGATGATCAGAAGCAACGACAGGTAGAGTGTTTTTCCATGGAGTGACCTGAATTGGCAATCCCCCCTTCGGCACTGGAAAAGGCCCATATTGTATTGTATCTTCCTCCCCAACCACTCTCCATCTGATGATCCCAAAATAAATCAATCAATTTATTATATACAAATATCAATAAAATCATGACATCAGAGATTATTAATTATTATTATTGTTGTTACTACTTTATATGGCATTTCTAATTCTCAAGTGTCAGAAGGCTTGCGAATTCAGACCAATATATATTAGTTAGTTTATTACAAATTCCATAGTAATTTACATAGTTCAATTATGTATATACATATATTGATTAATTATCAATTAATTTGCTCACAAGGTGCATGCATTAATATTGAACAAAATACGTGACACAATTATATAATATAATAGAGATCGTTGCTATACAATTATCATATGCCTATCACAAATTAATATATATATGTTCTGGAATAAGATTCTCTTACCAATTTACTTATAATCTCATAATATATTTGACTTTTTGAATATGCATGATGAAATAAAATAAATAAATATAATGAGTTTAACTTTTTCTTACGTACACTAAAATTATCAAGAACCGATCTGGACGTGGAGCAGCAAGGGATATAAGCCTAGTGAAAATATTATGACGTACTATTTCTTTTCAGCTAGAAATAATATGTATGATCATTAATCATCGATAGCCACAAATAAAAACAAAACACAACAAAAAATATTTCTTTTCCCCCCTTTAGAATATAATTACGACCATTGAGTAGATTTCTACAACAAACTCACCAAAAGATCAATCAATAATTGTGGAATTTTTTCTTTTTCTTTTATATTCTTATATTTATGTGGTAAAACAAATTGTTGCTTCGGTCTCATTCTCTCGTAGCCTCATAATTCTGCGTGGTAAAGTCATTGTGTTGTTCAACAGTTTTTTTTTTCTTTTCTCGCAGCAGTTAACGTAACCTAAAATTTTGAGTTGCGTGCCACCTATTCAGATAGATAGCTTTTGTTTGACTTTAACTAATATGAATTATCGTTGCAATTTCCTTTCTACATTTATCCAAACTACCCTCTATGGAAAGAAGAAATGATTTAGTTCAAACTAACAATGCATTATTTCAATCATTACTAATATATAAGTATAGTAATGGTACTATATATATATATCATAGGAGATGTAATGATTAATATTTGTAGTATAAGACGATCGACTAATAAAGACGAATAAAACATTAGGACCACCTTATATCCCCCCAAGGAAACAAAAATATATATATAAATGGTCCAAAACCTAGAATCCTATAAAGATTTGATTCACATTTGGACAGATCGACACACGTGTCTATATATATATATATATATATTAGCAAATCTTCTGAGTAGACTTTTCGTTGCTACGTATCACTGAACATTAATGCATATATACCTAGATCAACCCAATCGGGAAATTAATTGATGTATATAATTTGAAGCCAGCGTGAATAGATATGATTAAACTACAAATTAAGGAGTGATATGATGAATTTATTTTTGAAATGAATTTATAATGAAGTAAAGTATTAATTGTATGTGAATTAAATTAAGTCTAAAGAGAGGCAGTTAGCGTGCGTACCTATAAGTAGTAGTGAGGTGGTGGAGGAGGACGAGCATCTCAAGCTTAGCAAGGTCACTTCCGGGGCAAGAATGCACCCCGTTGCCAAAGGGCATGAAGGTGTTTGGTCGAGGAGGTACCTGCAGTAGTAATTAATTAAATAAGTGTACAAAACGTAGATGTTACGTTGCATGTTGGATTGATCCCATCATATCATATCATACCCCATGAATATTCTTTAATTAAAGATAGACATATATGGATACACTTAAATAGCTAAGGTACAAGAGTAGGTCACGTGGTGTGATAACATGAATTGAAGCTAGGTCGCTAGGAAGGATTTGATCATCGAGTAATAATGAAGGAAAGAGATTGAAACATAAAGGAGAACCTTATATTTTTAATAGATCTAAGGTAGAGGATAGAATGAAGTGTCCCATGCATGCACTACAAGAATCTTAAGTACACATATGTATATATTTTGGTATTCTATATTCCTTGACTAGACTAGTGATATATAGTCTGATATATATATATGTAACACACTAATATTGAATGAATATAATTATTAATTTGAGCTAGGTACGTATAGTATAGTATACCTCAAATCTTGAAGGATCAAATATATGTGGTTGGGGAAAGAGATCTGAAGAATGATGGATGGTTCTGAAGAGAGGAAGAACTTTCCATCCTTTGGGGATCACATAACCTTGGAACTCCACATCTTCAACCGCCTCTCTAAACGTGAACGACAGTATGCTAGCACTTCTTAGTGTTTCCTGTATCACCTGTATATATATTATTATTATTATTATTATTATTATTATTATTATTATTATTATTATTATTATTATTATTATTATTATTATTATTATTATTATTATTATTAAATAGCTGATATATATATACGCGCGTGTGTGTGTATATATTATACCCTGGTAGTGAGCAACATGTCTCGGGTGTCATCCCACGAAAGCCCCCGGTTGCCCTCTACTTGTAGTTTGCGTCGAATTCCCTCTTGCTCACCCTGATCCAATCAAATCAAATCAAATTTTCAAAATTCATTAAATCCATCATATCATATATATCGATGTGACAAATTAAGTATATATATAAATTAACAATAATAATTAGAATGAAATTGGGGGATAATTCATTAAGCTAATCAAGATTTAATTAATTCACATGAATATATATAATGAATAAAGAGAAAAATTATATAAAATATGTAATTGATTACGAAGATGTATGTAGTGACTAGCTTAGTGAGGTGAGTGTTGTTAAATAATAGTACAGTGTATATAATTACTTAATTAATTAATTACCGCGACAGCTTGGAGGACAGAAGGATTATCGTGCAAATATTTGAGGAGCCACGTCAGCACGGTGGCAGTGGTATCATGAGCAGCAAAGATGACTCCGATTACGTTGTCAGCGATTTGAGAATCAGTGAGTTGATTCTGCAGATTCAACAGATTCCCCAGCAATCCTCCTCCTCTACATGCAGATCTTCTCTTCTCAATTATTTTCTTCAATCTGCAGTTCAACGCCTTCCTCGCCTGTACGTACGTACTATTTTACATATATAGGATTAATTAATTGATGACTCACAAATTCAGTTTAATTACCTTGATCGCTCTGTGAAACGGAGTTCCCGGAATATTCAAAGGCATGGAATTGTAGCCTTTCTCCAAGTTTTCATACAAACATCTAATTCCCTGCCGTGTTTCTGGTTCTTCCTCGTCACCAAAAGCAGATATCATAGCCACCTCAAAAGCATACTGAAATAATTCATTAATTAAAAGATCGATAAATTTAATTATATATATATATATATATATATATTTCTGTTTGTAATTAGTAATAGTCGTAGGTACGTGCGTGCGTACCTTTTTCATCTCTTGGAAGGTGCAGACGGTGTTGATGCGTTCCCATTTGGAAAGAAGTCTGAGAGCGATGTTTTGTAGGGCGGCGACGGAGCCTCGGATAGCCGAGGGTGAGAAGGAGGCGACGACCGTCTTTTTGAGGAGAGAGTGGTAGTTTCCTTGGTGGAAGAAGAGCGCCTCTGGGCCTATCATTCTCTCTTTACTGGGTGGATATGTTGGCTTGAAGAGATGAGCTTTGTTAGCCAGAACTATTTTGGCTGCTTCTGGGCTGGATATCATCACGCACGGGCATCCTAATATGTGACTCTTGAATATATTTCCATACCTTTTCCTCCTAATCGAGAAGAACCTGTTCGGGTCTTCACTGTACAGCTTTAGGGTTTCTCCGATGTAAGGCCACCCCATGGACCCCGGAGGCACCCGCCGTCGCCTCCACGGCTCACCCCATTGCCGCCACAGGAACACAACCACGGAAATGGCAACAGCCGCCGCCGCCGCCGCCGCAAATACAGGGAACAAGATAGAATATTGATCCATGCTAATGGTGTAGGTGTCGCAACCTTAGTTACCACAGCCGAAAACTATAGCGGTGAACCTTAACCTCATTCTTCATCACCTTAATATTTATAATGCTTATAATTAATTTAGGAGCTCTTTTTTTTTTCTTTTTTTCTTTTTTCTTTTTTTTTTGGGGGGGGGGGGGGGCTGGTTTGAGGTGGGAGTTGGGGGTTTATGGAGATTATCTGCAGTGGATAGTCAATTTTGGTGATTTGAAATTGGCGTGTCCAATTGCTATGGACCACCTGTACTAATATTTGTGAAGAATATATATATATATATATATATATATATATATATATATATATAAGAGTACTGTGCAGAACACTTGAGATCTTCTAATCCCAATTTGTGTGTTTTAACCGTGTGCTAAACATCAAAATTATTATTTATACTTTCATTTTTTTCTTCAATTTTAATTTCTTTTAGTTTAGTATAATTTTACATTGTTATTTAAGGTTTATTCCACCCCAATTATGGTTTATAATTATTTTTTAATATTTAATCTTCAATTTTAGTTAATATAATTGATTTTTGGAGCTGATTATTCCAAAATTAATGTATACTACCTCCGTCCCAATAGCAAGGTCCACTTTCTATTAAAATAGAGAGAGTAAATAATAAAAATGTGGACCTTGCTATTGGGACAGAGAGAGTATAATTTTTAAAAATTTTAATTTTTAGCAATAAATATTAATTATGACTAGTTATAATATAATAAATTTTATTTTAATAAAAAATATTATTAACAGTAAACAATTTTAATATTGACAAGTATAAGTTGGGACTAGAGAATCTCTATTTCCGTGCAGAATTGGTAGGATTTTAATTATGTACTACTTTGTTATTTCTTTATTCTTAACCCATCTAAATATCTAAAAGTTGACCTGACGACATAATTGAGATATTGCTGACTTTTTAATTAGCTATATATAAATAGAAAGTTGAGGTGTTGGTTAAATGTTGAGGTGGATGAATGTGGACTCATTACAACAAGTGGTTTCGGACTTTGATACGATCATTTTATGAGAAGTTTCTACTCAATTTTAAATGTTTTGTTGTATTTACTTATACAGTTATACTTATGTGTATATCTTATTCACTTGTTCATTTTATTATATACCGTATTAATAATTAAAATAAAAGGCTACAAACACGCATGCTATATATGCAATAGAAAAATTCTTGTACAAAATTTTATATATATGGAAAACAACAGTTGTATATAAATCTGATATACAACGAATATTTTTCAATGTTAGAGTTAACACTTTTTCAATTCAAAATATATAATAATAATTATAAAATTATTACAGCTTTTTTTAACAGTGCTCTCCTAGTAAAAAAAATGTAATACTTTTCAGTATTATAAATGACATTTTTCATTATTATTAGTATTTTTCTCATTAGGTATAAAATTTATATACAACTGGTATACGACTGTACGTATGACCATCCCTATATATATATATATGTTATTTAATTTTTCAAATATATAAATTAACCAGAAGCATTTTTTTCTTAATACCAAAATATCAGCATACTATCATTATCGTTTAATCATTGACGTGAAATTAATATCACATTTTTAATGATTTGCATACGAAATCGTGTATTGCATATTTGGTGTTCCATTCTCTATTACATGATTTTTTATTAGAAAAAAATCAATTTTTTTATTTGACTTCAATTTATTATGCTTTTGTTTAATTTTATACTTGTTATTCAGGGTTCATCCTACTCAATTAGAGTTTAATATAATTTTTTAGTATTTACTTTTTCAAATAATCAATTAATAACTAAAAATTAAAAATTAAATACAAAAAACTTATAATGCATTCTAATTGGGTATGATGAATCCTAAATAATATATAAGTGTAATATGAAACTAAAGTATAGGAAATTGAAATTGAAGAAAAAAAATTAAAAAAAAATTAAAATAATCGAATGTGCAAGAATGTGCAATATCGAATGCAATACCAAACGTGCAGTAGAGAATTTCAGCTGGATGGTTTGTGTATGGGATGATTAAAGCTGCCGCGATCATGTTAGTGCGTATAATTTTTTGTAAAACAATTTAACGAACCTCCTTAATTAATCTGCAAATTTTCTAATAGGTAACCTATAGAAATTGCTCGAGCAAACCCCAAGAAACCTAATATTCAAATATATCCAAAAAAGACCCCATCGGAAAAGGGAATAATTTTAAATATATTGAGTAAAGGAAAAAAAATCTCAATATAAGTTATAGATAAATAAATCTAAATTAAAATGGCATAAAATAAAAATAATTGCATTACTAATTACTATATTAATCGAATTACGTACACACGTTCATATGTGCATATTCAGGTGAGAGTTCAAGTCATGAAAAATGAGAGCCCTAGTTGTTTATCTTAATGTACTTTATTATTTAATGGAGTGAAAAATGAGAGCTTTAGTTGTTTAATTATCTTAATGTACTTTACTATTTAATTACTATAATTTAAGTGCTTAATAGTGCAATTAAGCAAATGAAATTAAGTAATAAATTAATTAAGCAGTAAAATAATTGAATAATGAAATTATAGCAATTAAGTAAAGCGACATATTTCATTTCTCACATCAAAGTTTTTTCTCACATGAACACAACCATGTGTGTGTGTGTGTGTGGAAACCCATAATATTCATTTGGACATGTCTTGTGTGCATCAGGTACATATCAGACGGTTAACGTGTTGATCCGATTAATGCGCTGACCAAAAAAACGATCAAAATTAATATCAATCGTAACACTAAAAAAATATCACTAAAAAGTCCAAACGTATTACTTGTATGAGTAAAAAGTATCAACCAGAAAAAAAAAGGAATATGAAAAAACTGTCAAAATCAGTATCAACCATAACACTAAAAAGTATGGCTCAAAATTCAAACAGTATCACCTGTATCTCTAAAAATATCACTTGTTTTGATGATTTTTTTGGTCAGCGCGTTGATGGGGTCAAAATGTGTTGACTCGATCAACACGTTGACCGTCTGATGTGTACATTTTATGTAGAAGGAATCTAATTAGTGTTTTCATTTTGGTTTCCATTCTTAAACATAAGCAAGATGATTGTCAAAAGACGGATATAAACTGAGATTTTCAAGTACGACTAATACGATAAAGCAATTATAGATTTGAGAGTTCTTTTCTCCTTCATTTTCATTTTCTTTCTCTTTTTTTAATTAATTTCCATTTTAAGCTAAGGCCGGTATCATTTCATATAAGAAGAGGATCCAGCAGATTTGAGTGGGCAAATCGTACGCAAGTAGTAAATAGTCAAGGGGGGTCCATGTGAAGGCACATGGCTCCGCCGCCCACCACCGGCAGCACCACCAGCCCCGCCGTACGACCACCTCACACTTGTATTGTATTTGTACCCCGGCCGACAGCATGCAACCAAAGTAGGTGTAACCCACGTTTTATTTAATCGTGATGATAATGATTAATGAGATTATGTTATGTGATATATCTCAATTAATCCAATTCCATCACGTCATTATTCCCAATGATCAGCATTCACACGCGCCCTCCTCTCATTCGTCCACGACAGCTTCTCTTTCCAACTGCACGATTCTTGGAATTCTTAGGCTCATTCCATGCATTCATACACTAATTTATTTTATTTCATTTTCTTGCAGTAGTTGTCGACTCAATATTGTTGATATTTTCATCTTAAATACTAAAAATAATTATAAATTATAGTTGAATGTGATCACGACCTTTAATAAATACTTGTAAAATAAAAATAAAACATAAAAATTTAAAATTAAAGGAAAAAGTATAAAAGAGAAGTCATAATTTAAAAATGTATCACGGAGTAACACAAAGAGGGTATGCACGCAACATGAAATTAATTTTATGTGAAAAGTCTTGTACATATTCAACTATCTAGTCTTCAATTTCAATGTTTCTATATAGGCAATTTATGGGGGGCATGCATTACATTTGTCGCTCATCATTATCTTTTTCACTCAACCTTTATTTTATACACACATACATCATTCAAGTCAAGATTTTTCGTTTGCAGTTTGTAGGTATGTGTAATTAAAATCTTTATAAAATCTGTCGAGGCCAAAAAAAAAAAAGACGGCAGGACACGTTATATTCTCATTGATTGGCACAACATTTAAAGCGTACATGGCAACTACTAGCTAAGCATGTAAACAATACAATGGAAATGCATGTGTTGAATGATATAATTTCGTGTGGAAAAAAAAAAACACAAATTTCAAGCAAACGGCAAAAATGATAGATTTTTTTAAATTATCGACTTCTTCATTTAATTATAAGTTTGGTGGAATTTGGACTCATAATTTTCCAGTCATGTATAATTCAATTATATCTCCACTAATTAATCAAGCCCTCCATCCAATGTGGCAATTTATAATGAAATAATAAAATATGTGTTGTGGCTACAAAAAAAATAAAAAATGGTGTAGTCACATCAATTATTGTACTATAGTACTGACACTGTAAGTTATGATCACAAGGTAAATTCTATCTTAGAGGGGATGCACGGCTTCTGCTGCTGCCAAGTGTCTATGGCCCATCATTTTTGGGCTATTTGAAGCCCTTATTTTTTTTTTGTCCAGAAATGAGAGTTTCGGTCAAAAGTTTCGGCCGGCCGAAAAAATCTATTGTGACACTTTAATTAACATATCGTAACACTTCAACTACTTATTATGACACTTAATTATCTATTGTGACAATCCGAAACTAAAATTATTTTATCGGCCGACCGATAAAAATTGGAAATAGAAAAAATGGGCTACAAATAGTAGAGGGGATGCAATAGAATTTACCATGATCACAATGCAAAATAATCATTATTGAAACTTAATTACTCCCTTCGTTTCTATATAAATGTCATTTTGGATGAATTGAATGTACACAAATTAATAAATTAATTAAACTATTTAATATACCCTTATATGAATACATTAAATGAGTTAAATATAGATGTTTGAATGCAATATATGAGGACAAATGTGTGAAAATGTGAATTTTATGTCTCGAATTTGTAGAATTAGACACTTTTTTTAAAACAAAATTAAAATGCTAGAATGACACTTATTCAGAAGTGGGGGGAAGTAAGTTATAATGATAAATATTCTTATTATTAAAAATAATGTTTTAGTAATATAAATTTATTGTCACTATATATATTTTAATTTTTATAGTCACATATTATAATATCCGTCATATGATTCAACCCTTGGCATACGATGTTTTGCACTGAAATTTTATAATTTAGCTACATACAATAATCATCACTAAAAATTTATTATCCATCGAATGCAATACTATAAAATTTTCTTGTAGTGGATCTCTTAAAATGGCAATACATTTTGAAAATTAAGTGTGAGGCATTTATTCGAACGAAAAGGTTGAAAATAGGCTTCAGTTTATTTTTATTTTTTCAAGTAGCTAGAACATTGAGTTCCTTTGATCGCACAGGTTTTTCTTCCTATAAACGAGGCACGTTTCATTAAGAGAAAAACGTGATCAATTAAAACCTTTTTCTTTGTACGAATATTTGAGGTTTGTATACAGCTGTTTTTTTTTTCTTTTTTATTCAAACACATGAAAATTGTGACGAAAATTTATGTTTTGGATTAATCATACTTTTAACTTAGTGTTAATTTCAGCAATTTACATTTATAGATATCAATCATCTAATTATATGATTCAATTAACTAAAAAAAATGAAAATTTCGTAAATTGTTTAAAAAATCAAATGCTAAAATTCAAACATACAACAACAAACAACCACACACACACACACACACACACACACACACACACATCTTTTTAGTAACATTTTCAGGCACACATTTGTTGACATATATTTATATTTATGCAATATGTTTGTTCGTGGAATTGTCCGAAAAATAAGTTCTAATCCATTGTGCTGAAAGAGGAATACAGAGTTGAGTTGCTGGAAGAAATTGACGAAGTGTTCCGAACAATGTTCCACCCGATAAATTTTTGGCAATTTCCTTCTATCATGAACTGATTTGCTTTCATGGACGATTTTGATCAGGGAGGAATGGCTTGTTGCCTACACCTTGAAGAGATTATATTGAATATTCTCCATCAACTCAACACAAAAGATCTCTATTCAAATAAGAAAAGATCTATGCCGATTAGGACATGAGGATCCACAAGGAAAGCTTCTTTAGGGTTTGTTTTTCAGATTTTCAAGGCCTATAAGAGGACCTCTACGTGCAAGATGAAGAGATGACTCAAGATGTAGCTCATATGTTTTATTGATATATTTTTCATGAGCTTTTATGAGAGCATAAATATTAGCTAGAGTTGTTTCTTAAACTGTTCAACGTGATAGTCTAGCACAACTAGTGTTTTGTCATCAAACACTTAGAGGGAAAATTGAGTGTGAAATTGTATGTGATCTCAAGAGAGATCATAAGTGAAGATGTGGGGTAGCTAGGGAGGCTAGTTAACACGGTTGTGAGGTGATGGAGATATATCAAGAATATATCTTGATATATTATTTAGATTATATTTTAGATTTGATTATCTATTCAGATTGCATTATTAATTATGAATTTTTTTTATCTAAATTAGGTTTTATGTTTCTTGTCTTCAAAGTTTCTCTATATTATAAATAGATAGATCCATATTGTTATTAGGGGAGTTGAATTTGATATAAAATTGTGTTATTTAAGTGAAATTCGGTATTCTTGCGAGAATCAACGAAATTGTTTTTGTGTTCTTCGAATCAACGATATTGTTCTTGTGTTCTTCCGGAAATTCTCAGAATCAACAGATTATACACGCTTCTACCTGCATCATGAGGGATCTCACAATTTAATTTATCAAAGAATTCGTGAATAAGAAAGGGCGACATAAGGAGGGGGTATGTGTAAGTATCCTCAATACACTTCATGGAGGAGTAGTGAACTATTCTTCAAGTTTGGGCGAAGTCTCCTAGAGTAGGTTGATTAACCGAACTGGATTATCAATTCTCATGTCGATTTACTGCTTTTATTTTAATTTTTCTTGAATTTGACAAGAACGAACTTAGGAATATAAAGTAGAATATCATGATTAAAATTCGCGCATTATATTTTTTCAATCTTAAAAATTAAATAGGAATTAAACATTACTAAATATATTTAGCAATTAACAATCATTAATCAGGCTATAAAATCTTAATAAGTAGTCAGTATTACCTCAATTAGACAGCGTACGTATGTATTGAATACATAAATTCGAGTTTCATTAAAAAAAAAAGGAAAGAAAGAAAGAAAGAAAGAAAGAAAGAAAGAAAGAAAGAAGACGTGATTGCCCCGGCCCTTTTAGTATATCTGAAGAATCCACAAGTATACGAATTAAAGCTGTTAGCTCTTGGTGAAATGAAATTAATATATATAATAAATTGTGATAGTATTGGAAATGAATGATTTTGAAAATGATTGGATTGATCAATGATGCCAACTAGCTCATTCATGATTGCTCAATCATCTAAATCTGATCATCTGGAATGGGCTCAGATATATCACCAGTTTTCCACTGATTTTCTGCTTCAGCAATTGATCCTATCTTACTTTTGCCACAAAACGTTGATATTTTATTTTTTGTTTGGGGATATTTTGCTAGAGTTTCTTACATATACATTGAATATATATTCAGATAAACAAATGTAATTCTCTCTCTTTTTATTTTTTGCTTCGAGGTGCAAAGATACTTCATTTCTCTTTTTTCATGCAAATTACTTGGTAAAGTAAAATTGATTCACAATTTTTTCAACCCTTATTTACTTATTGAAAATGAAACGTTGTTAAATTAGTTTAAAATATGAAAAATAAATTATGTCTTTTGAATCCTATATATGCGTGTAAATGGGAAAATAGTAATAGAACATAAAAAAATGATTACATTAATTGACATATATATAAAATGGATGATTCTATATAAAGCCATTATTTTACTCAGCATAGCCTCCATATTGAAGGAGGATTAATTAATTAATTGGGTACATGAATATTGATCACCATACAATTAATTAATTAATTAATGTATGTGTGTATGTATGTATGTATGTATGTATGTATGTATTATCATGTTTGAGAATGAATTACACGAAAATGATTTATTAATTAACTATTTATTAAAAATATCCATCATATTATTATATTATTTTATATGTATAATATAAATTAATATATAGACATAAATTATAATATTATTGTATATTACATTATGTGTAGATATTTAATTTGATATATTATAAGATATTATATGATTTGGTCGCAATGAGCACCATATGTGTGTGTGTGGGTGCATGTAAAATATAATATTTTTATATCATATATGATATATAATTAAATTAATGTATATTTATTGAACTTACTACATTGGGAATGTGTATTTTGATAGGAAAACTTAAAAATTGATAAAAGTAGGACCTCTGTGTTTATATATATATAAATTATTAAGAAATTTTACACCATTTAACAAGAGAGAAAATAAGATTTGAAATTGTAATCCCACCAAGTTCAAATTCCAAGTGAGAATCAATCAATTTGTATTCTTGGATAGTTAACTGTTGATTAATTCCAATGCTATCTTTAGTTCAGTTCGTATATGTTCTATCTCTCTCTATCTAGTAATTCGGTTACAAGTAATCATTGGTTTCAAGCAATTTGGATAGACAAACTGGATAGCTGAAAGGAGAATGGCCAAACATGAATGATAATTGGGCTTTTGTAAAACAATGAGCCTCTAGTTAGACGATCTTATACCTTGACAGACTGATTCTATTCACCATCACATTTTATTCTTTGCATTTTTTTAAATTAAAATTAGAGCAAATTCCAATACTTCTTGTAAATCAAACTACATAATAATATCTAAGATGTAAATATATGAAAGTAGAAGAACACATAATACTGGGGAAGTATAATTTTATTCATCGATGTAGATTCTGTGTATGTCTAGTGTGTCTACAAAACATTACAAGATATATATAGCACTAGCAAACAAACCCTAGAGTAAGGACCAAATAATGTTCATATATAATAAATATATTTATAAGTTATAACATTCACCCATTGGACATTACTACGTGATGTTCATGCCTTGTTAAAAACCTCGCTGAAAAATCATATTTAAAAAAACAGTCAAGGAAAAGAGTACATGATATACATTTATTTACGTATTGCACTAGTTGTCTTATTAAAAAGCTTCACTAAGAAAATCCCATGGGAAAAAAATTTAGTAAGGGAAAAATAGTATAACTATTTAGCCTTCATGGCACAATGTAGACCTATAGGGTCTGGCCTTCAGGGCATAATCTTCTAGATTATTTTAAAACACCGTTCTTCCTCAAAACAACAATCATTGGAGTGAACTTGAAATTTCACAACTCTTCTGGAGTTTATGTGGATAAAAGAATAATGCGTGTTACGTCAAGTAACATTTAACACACCCACTATTTATATGCGCAACACAAATGCATTATCTTAAAACACAGACAATAGGATAATATCACTCGTCGCACTACCACACAAATCATGAATGTAAAGTATGGACTGTCTTTAATACTAAACATTTTTATTAGGTATTTATATAATGTGACAATCTTTCAATGGTCTAAAATGAATAGATAAAAGCAAAATTAGTATCAAATATGACGATATGGGGATTAAACATATAACCAGCGGTTGAAATAGTTCACCAATGTCATTCCACTGTTTATTGTAACAAATAATTTTAATAACTTCAACATAACATAGTATATACTAAACTTCATGATAATTGTCTCATTTTAGAAAAGTAATAAATCTTGCTAGTAAGTTTTTTATGTAAGCAGTATCTGGCCAGGTAATTATCATTTTCCATAATATTTCGATCTGGTTGATCCGCAATCTATTATTATTTGGTGTAAGTGTGAATATACTGAGATTTTCGTCTTCAGGACAACCCACTTCATGATGTTCTTCGAGTTATTGCATTTGTTTTCCGCGGATTTCACATTTCAATACTTTTTCGCTTCTAGTATCAATGAAGCTCTCTCACTTATGACATTGAGTAATTTAAATATATGTGGAACTTCCATGGTTTATAATGCAAATATATTATAATAACTCCATTATGATAACTTTTGACAGTTAATAATATGTTGAACTTCTAGTTCATGTAGTGCATGAAATTAAATATTTAGTTCATCAAAAAATTTATCTGCATTATTTCATTCATATCTCCCCCTAATGCTGATAAATGATTATAAAATCAACGTACCAATAAATTGATCCCCAGGTATTGGCTTTAAATATGTCAAATGTGATAGAGTACTCTTTGTTTTTTCTTTAATTAAAGAAAGTCAATATATGCACGTTTTGGTGGTGATAAAAAGAATTCGCAGATGAAAAATGTTTCTTTTGTGATTCATGCACTAATTTATGTAGGGGGTGATGATCTAAATACTCATGCCATAATTTTGGATTTTTAAATTTTATATTCATCACAATAAGTAAATCGTTTGATTCAATAAATGTGTGATATAAATCTTGATAACTCTTGATAAATCAAGATAGCATATTAAAAAAATATATTCAAAGTTAAAAGAATCATATTATACCATCGAGTGATGCTCAAGTAATTATTGAAATCACCATCTAATCTTATTTGCTACTGGCAAATAGATGCAATTGAGTTTGTTTCATATATAACTTTGAAACTAATAAGTACTATCTTATTTGCTACTGTCAAATTGACATAATTGAGTTTGTTTCATTAGTTTTCCCCTCAAAAATGTTATTTTTAAGTGATACAATTATTGTATAAAATGATTAAATTGAGTGATCCTTCAAGGATATTGCATAATTTTTTTTTGAAGAAATTATATTTTTCTTCAAGTTTGGATTTAGAAGGTGATGATGAAATAATAATTTCACGCCCTTTAGATAGTATTCCACTAAAAATAGAGGACGTGGAGTGAAGTTTAATATCAAGAAATTAATCTGAGCAAATGCTAGTAAATATAGTATATTTTCTCCAAATAATACCATGATAAATTATATGTGATATCATAATCTAAGATCTCCAAATAAGAACAATATTGATCTAATGTTAATTATATCTTTCTCATTTTAAAAGAAAATGATAGTTTCATCATAAACCAAAATATATTCAGAATTTTTTCCCAGATTCAATCAATTTCCAATCGCAAATTTGTGAAGAAAATATATGATTGTCAAGATATCTACTCAAATAAATTACATATTATACCATTGTAAAAATTGTTGATTAAATCAAATCATAAAAAAAATTCCTTTATAGAATTTAACAAAGCATATTGATAATAAATTATGTAAAGACATCAGTGCGGCTGTGCCGGTGTTAACAAATCTAAAAATTGCACACATATATATATCGAGAGCGACTATTAATACTATTAATTTTACTCTTTACACCATAAAAAAATAATAAAATAATTGTGAAATTACTTCAATACCCTTTTATTAATTGTTCATACTACTAAAAGTCCTCAATGCACCACAAATTCAAAATTAAAAAAATAAATTAATTAATCGAAGTATTTATCAATTTCTAATAATTTGTTAAAAATATTAGATGCTAGTATGGGTGCATTGATCGAAAATAATCGCGTTTAGAACGTGTTGTGGATTTTTTTTTTAGATCACTATTCGTTTGAACTGAAAATTTCAAACATTATGGAGTGTATCGAACAACACTTGGAAAAAAATAGAGTTTAGGGTGTTCTAATTTAAATTTTTGGATATATTGGAGTGGTTCGAACTTCAATTTTCGAACATATTTCGTTCGGAAAATATTTTTTGAGCAAATGAGGATTGTTCAAAAAGTCAACTTTGAACACTCAGGCAGCCTTAAATTTTCTAAGGTTGTTCAAACTTTAGGTTTTGAACTAATTTTTTTTTTCTAAATATTGAAGTCGTTCGAATTAATATTCTTGAATAAGGTGAACGTGTTCGAAATTGTATTTCTGAACATATTTTATTTGTTTTTTAAAACAAGTAATTTTTGAGTGAAGGGTATCAATGTAAATATGTATGGCGCAAAGAGTAAAATTTATAGTGAATTGAATAACTGGAGTGCAAATACTAAAATCAATAATGCAACGAAAAATTCCCAAAATGGTCCATCATAATGAGGACCACTTAATTCATGGATCATGCATAGAACATAAATCTTTCTATGAAATTTTTGAAACTGTAATGGCCTTAGATGCGTCTATCTTATTTTTAGTTTTCTTTCGCCCAATCTTGTATTAGTGAAGCTAGATCTGTATTTTATGAAATTGTATTTTGAAACTTGTTGGGTAAAATGTAATCTTTTGATCAGAAATGAGGAGGAATGGGAATAAAATAAAGAAGGAGAGAAGAGAGAGGAATGTAGTAGAAGGAGGCTAATTTCATTCATACTCCAAAACATGAAATTACAACTATTTAAAGGCTTACACATAGGGGACCACTTAGGGTAAACTTAAACCTAATATTAATAATTTTAAATAACTTGTGGCCCAATAACAGAAATAAAGCTCACAAGCTAAATATTATGTTGAGCCCAACAACTGCAAATCCCGAATTTCGACCCACCAGCCATTCGACCCGACTCCAGCCCCAAATCGCCAATTTTACTTTCAATTAGGGAAAAACCCTAAAGATTGAATATTTAGCATTTCATCCCCTTTCTTCGCCTTCCTCCGCCATGCCAGCCTTCCCATCTCACCCCAACCTTCATCTCCAGCTATGACTGTTGTTTCCATAACAGTACTCCCCCCCATTTTGCGATCCTTGCCCCCAAGGATCAAAGTAGCGGTAGGTTTTCTCAGAAATTTAGAGTCTTCCCAAGTCTCCAGATTTGAATTGATTGACTCCCAACGCACTAAGGTTTGGGGCACGACGTCTCTCTTGCGGTGGATAACCCGGTGCGCCAAAGTGGCAGCCGGTCTGAGAACGAAGATCCCCTCAGAAGAGACTTCGGGTAAGTGAGGTAAAGGCACAACTTCTTTGTTAATCTTCTTTTAGCAAGGAGACATGGAAAACTGGGTGGACTCGTGATCCCTCAGGTAGTTCCAGCCTATATGCAACCTGACCGACTCATTCCAAGATTTTATAGAGCCCATAGAAGCGGGAGGATAGCTTCAAGTTCTGGCGGAGGGCCACGATGTTTTGCCTGTATGGTTGCAATTTTAGGTAGAATTCTTCCCCTACTTCGAACTGTTTGTCAACCCGGTTCCTATCTGCATAAAATTTCATTTGTTGTTGAGCTGCTATTAGGTTATCCTTTAGGTTTTGCATAAGGATCCTCCTGTCTTGTAGAGCATCTTGAACCTCCTCTAGAGTAGAGTCAATACAGGGCCCCATAGTAAGGAAAGGTGGGGGGGTATCCGTATAGGGCTTGGAAGTATGTTAGTTTGAGTGCAGAGTGGTAATTGGTATTATACCAGTATTCAGCCATAGGTAGCCACCTAACCCAGTGTTTTGGCATGCCAGAAGTCATACACCGTAGGTAATTCTCTAAGCACGGGTTTACTCTTTCAGTTTGCCCATTTGTCTGGGGATGATAGGCAGATGACATGCTGAGGGTGACCCCAAGGGCTTGAAATAGCTCCCTCCAAAACTGACTAGTGAAAATTTTTTCTCTGTCAGTGATGATGCTTGTTGGGAGCCCATGTAGTTTGTAGATGTTATCCATAAAAAGTTTTGCCACTCCCTGGGAGGTAAATGGGTGAGACAGGGCTAGAAAGTGAGCAAATTTAGTTAGTCTGTCTACCACCACCAGAATGACATCCTTTCCAGTTGACTTGGGCAACCCTTCCACAAAGTCCATGGAAATGTGATTCCAAGGCTTATCTGGAATTGGTAGTGGCTGCAGCAACCCTTGGTAGACCCCATGGTTAGACTTGTTGAGCTGGCAAACATCACAAGCCTTAACTAGTAGTTCCACATCTTTCTTCATTCCAGGCTAATAGAAGGAGGCCTTAAGCCTCATACAGGTACCATTAATCCCTGCATGTCCCTCAATAGAAGAGTTGTGTATAGCTGAGAGGATTTGGGATTTGAAAGCCTTGTTATCTCCTACAACTAGCATGCCTTTGAACCTTAGTAAGCCATCAGTTATGGAGAATTCTGGATGGCTAGAAGGGTCCTGGGACTTGGAAGTCAGTATGCCTTCCAGGTGGGTGTCTCCCTCATAGTTGGTTAGTACTTTCTGAACCTATTTGGGTTTCAACAATGTAATAGCATAACATTCTTTTGGGGAGTCTTGCACTCTAGAGAGTGCATTTACAGCTCTATTGTCAGACCCCTTTCTGTATTGGATGTCATAGTCCAGGCCCAAAAGCTTAGAGATCCACTTTTGTTGTATGGGACTAACCACCCTTAGGTCAAGTAGGTGTTTCAAGGCCTACTAGTCAATTCTAAAGATGAACCTTTGCCCCACCAAGTAGTGTCTCCATCTTTGCACAACCATTAGGATTGCCAAAAAACTCTCTCTCATACACTGAGAGGGATTGATTTCTGAGGGAAAGTAACTTACTCATATAAGCAATGGGTCTCCCTAGCTGCATGAGGATTGTCCCAATACCTGAGCCACTTGCATCTGTTTCCAAAATAAATGGTTTAAAAATTCTGGGAGAGCTAGGACAGGTGCTCTGGTCATATCCTCATTTAATTGAATAAAAGCCTTCTCTGCTTCTGGGCTCCACTTGAAGGCATTTTTCTTGAGGAGACTGGTCAGGAGCTTGCTAATTATCCCATAGCCTTTGATAAATTTCATGTAGTATCTAATTAGCCTGAAGAAACCCCTGAGCTACTTCACAGTCCTGGGAGTTGGCCACCTTTCCATACATTCAATTTTTTGGGGATCTGTGGAGACTCCCTCTTGGGAAATAATGTGGCCAACGTACTTAATACTAGTCTGCCCATGACATGCTCGTATTTTAGTCCTAATCTGAGCATTATTTCTTATGTTTCTTGCATATTTCAGTTTCTTTAGTCGTCATTTAGGATAATATTAGTTTCTTTTCATAATAAGTGTTGCTAACACAGTTAATTTAGAAAACATGGTTAAAATAAGCAATCCAAGGCCCGAGAATCAAAGTGTGTATCGGAAAGGACCGGAAAGCCGAACCGGATAGGTGAGAGAGCATGAAGACCGAGTCGGAGTCGGGACGCCGAGCACGGCCTACAACACGGCGTGACCGGTGCCACAGGCCGTGGGTGGTGTCCGCGGCCATTTTTCTGACACCTGCGACGCGGCGCGACCCAGGGCCGGAGCCACCCTGGTCGCACCTCCTAACATGCGGTGCGAGCCACGGGGCGTGACCGACCCCGTGTCGCGCCCCTGTGTCTCATTTTTAGGATTCGGATTTTACTTTATTTTTCACCCCATTTTTCCCCACTTTGTATATAACCCAACCTTAGTTCCAAAATTTAGGCATTGAACTTCATATTTTTCCATTTTTAGAGAGAGAAATAATGTTTATGCTTTGGAGGTTTGGATATTGAAGAACAAGGAGTTTCTTGAAGAATTTTAATACAAGTTTTTGAGTTTTTTCTCCTCCTTTCCTATGTTTCTCTTTTATATGATTTATTTCTCCATTTTGGTTATGGATAGCTAAATTTCTAGGCACCTAGGGTTTTGAGATTTGGTTTTGGATATGTGAATCAAATATGGGTTTGTGCTTGATTTTCCAATTTCCTATCATAAATCAATGTTATGCTTGAATATATGCTTGGATTGGCCATTCTAGAATAGAAATTTGTGTATGATTAGGTTTGAGAAAACTAATTGTGCATGAGCATTGAGCCCTAGAGATAGGGGAGTTGTGTTTAATTTAAAATGTCTTGGTTGATTGAGAAAGGACTTAGGCTATATTTGTGATCAAGTGTTGTTTAATTGGGAAATTTATGCATGATCCCCCTATTTGATGTTTGTATCCTTGCCAAAGATAAATTCCCTAGAGCCAATTTCTTTTTAGTGAATTTTACTTGAGTTTTATTCCCATTTAATTCTTGTGTGTTGCTAATTTTGTTTGATCTTTGCAAAATTCTATTATTCTAGTTAAAAATCCAACCCAAATTTCGAATGATTTGACTAGTGAAAATGTTCGATGTGATGGTACTTGTATTCTCATTTGTGCAATTAGTTTCCCGTGTTTGACCTGGTCTATTATGCTATACGTGTCCCCTTGCATAATAAGATTGGTATTTAGAGCTTGGTTTTTGATTATATCTTTGTGAAAGAAAAATCTCATCAAGTTTTTGGCGCCGTTGCCGGGGAGTTAATTTGTTTATTTTAGTTTTTGCAATATCATTTCAAGAATTGCTTTGCTAGATTAAACGTGTAATTTTCTTTTAAGTTCCAAACTTACCTTGTGCTTTTGTTAGGTGTTGTATGCGAACTAGGTTATGTGGAGAGCCTTTGTTTGAAGTCGACCCCGAAATAGAAGCTATAAGTTATCATCGTAACGCGACTAGGCGACGAAGGACGATGGGGGATAACAACAACCAAATTCCCAATCCCCCAATTCAACCTCCAAATCCCCCAATTCAAGACCCATTAATCCTTGAGATGCAAGTACAAATGGAGGAGTTGAGGGCACAATTGAGAGCCTAAGAGGAGGCTCCAATCCGAAATTTGTTTCAACCGTTATCAACGAAGGAGCAAGGAATGGACCGGCTATTCATGCTAATAACTTTGAGCTCAAGCCGGGATTGATAGCCATGGTGTCCCAAAATAAATTTGGGGGCTCCGCCATTGAAGATCCTCATGAACACGTAAACCAAAGGCTAGTGAAAATGAATGGAGTACCGGAGGATGCCGTGAGACTTAGGTTATTCTACTTCTCCCTCCGTGACAAAGCTCGAGCTTGGTGGTTGAACCAATCACCATCAACGTTTGAGTCTTGGAACAACTTATTAGAGAACAACTTATATCCACATAGACTTATTAACTTATTTCAAACAAAGAGACAGGTCTGCAGAGTTGCAAACTTGCTCTAATACCAACTGTAACAGCCCGGTCCTGAGATAGGGATTTCCGAGTGGGGACAGGGTGTTGTTAAGGGATTAATGAATAAAGATAGGGGATTTATCAAGCAGTTTAAGAATCAAGACGTGCTTTAGAAGTTGAATGGTGATGCTCGGGTTTACTTGGATTAAAAGAAAGCATGCTTAAGCGGAATGAAACGGCTAACTAATCAGATACTAACTTGTTAGACCTCTTTGCAGATGAACGGAGGTTATACTCAAAAGCAGAGATAAACATAGTATGCATCTTATAAGTATTAGATCGTTTCTGAGGGGATTATTCATAGAGTCTTGCTAAACATAATAGGACTTAAACAGAATTGAAAAGAGTGTATCAGAGTAGCGGATCACAAAGTGGGATTTCATAGAAACATTAGATAATAGCGAAATAGTCTTGGCAGCCAACCCACATTCACAGCCACCAGCATCCTCAGCATCTCAACCTGAAAACATTTGAAAAGAGGGGGCATGAGCACTAATGTACTCAGTGGGTTTTAGCGAAAATGCTTTTATAACTTTCAAGATATCCAATGATTAATAGACGGTATACGAAGAGCAAAACGCAAAAGCCCTTTCCGTATTCGTAAAACCTTTTCTTTTCTTTTGGGCCCAACTTGGCTCAAACCTGTCGTCAACTGTACCCTTAGGCATGCCATAGGATAGAAGAGGGGTTACCTCAAATATCCGAATGAAATTTGTGAGGAAAAAACCCCTCAGCGTCTACCTTAATAGTTCTGAGCTCGAGTCCTGCTTAAGTGGATGCTAAGTCCATCTCTTCCTATTCTTGCTAACATTACCAGGCTTAGAACAATGTCTAAGGCTAATATCTTATCCTTACATGATCTCGGCCTACAAAGGGGGGTAAAGCTACCCTAACAAGGCAATTCTTAATCCTTAACTATACGAGCTTTATTAAATCATAAACGTTCAAGTACGAGGAAATGAACGCAGATAAACATCGATTGCAAATAAAGCAATTCTAAACACTTCATGCTAGCATAAATTGTAAATAAACAATTCTAGCATATCTAAACATACTTGAGAGCTTACTTAAATTATACTAGCTTTCTTTACTTTATCTAACTCGAATAATAATTAAGCATAATCATGCATAACTCCATTTATTCTTTTCCTTGTACAGAGATCAAACAGGTTGAGCAAAATACTTTATTGGATACCTCATTTGCCCTAACATGCTTCTAGAGCTTATTAGCTCAAACTTTAGATGAGTATAGATTTACCCACCTTGATTACGGAACGGAAGACGAGGCAACGAGCTGGTGGTTTTCCTTAGTATTTCTCCGAGGCTCGATTCCTCCTACAAAAGTCGAATCGTCGACTTAGAAGCTTTCTTCGAAGATTTCTAATAACATGATATTAAATAACACCCAACTAATATTCTCTTAGCTAGGACTTAACCTGGATAGCACCACTTTGACTTAATAAGGGGATCGATGATGGTTTAATTTATTTAAGAAACCTCTGGACTCGATCTCTAAATTTTTGACGGAAAATAACTCAATATCTTATTCGAAATAATTTGAAATTAACTTGAATACCTTACTATAATTTAAACTTGAACATGGCTTAAAAGTATCATAATTTTAAAGACTCGAAAAGATCGGAAAGACGGGGTACGGAAAAAGCCGGAAAGGACGGAAAACAAAACAACACGGAAAGGGAGAGGGGCGCCGCGGGGCTACCCTGCCCCGGCGGGCTACTAGCCCCGGCGGGCACTTCGCCCCCGGCGGGCTCCCCCGCCCCCGGCGGGCACGGCGCGGCCGTGGGGGGTGTGGCGCGGTGGCTCTCTCTCTCTCATCATCTGGGTTCCTTTTTCAACGTGTTCTTCAACTGTTCTTCATGTTCGTTGATTTCTTCAACGAACACGAATAACAATTAATCCGGATTTTTTTTATAAAAACAACGTACATGAATTTAACATGCGATAAAATGCTTTTAACTTAAAAATAATTTTGGTATTACAACGGTATAAACACGAGAATCCTCCGAAATAAATAAATATGACTTGAACGGAATTTAACGGAATAACGGAGTTAATCTTCTAGAATAATAACAACGAAAATAAGACGAGAAATATAACGTAAGCGTTATTATTTTGGAACTTCAATATGAATCGAAATACTACTTTTAGACGAACAATAATGAACAACGCGAAGAACATAAAGAACGGAAAGTAAGTGCGGAATTTAAAAGACGGAAAAGAAATAGGATCGAGATTGACGAACAAGAATGGACGGGGTTAGGTCCGTCGAAGGAATGTGGCTAGCTCGGCGTCTCGTCGAGTCGCAACGGTGGCAGAGCCACCTGTTACGATTTCAACGGCGCCCCTAGCACATTTCCTCACCGCATCCCTTCCACGCCACTCCGCTCGTCGTCTTGAAGAACACTCACGAAGAATGATTTTTACTTTGACAGAACCTTCTCGACTTTCAAAGCTTTTCACCCTCTCGATTTAGAAGTGAAGTGGATGTGAAATGAGCAAGAATTACTAAAGGGGTGGTCCCCTATATATAGGAAAAGCTTTGGCTTCTCTTGGAAGCCATTGCTGTGCAGAAATACTATAAAAGTTACCCCGGGTTCGGTTAAAAGCTGATTTATTCGATGTCGAGGTCCAAATGACTTCAGACACGAAATTGAAAAATATCGGGAGACTCGTTGGCTCGAATACTAGTGAACCAACTTGTTTCGTGAAGAATATGGGTTCGTCAGAAGGAAGACGAGCAAAGATTCCCTTTTTGGAATTACTGTTACTATTCACTCAGACTGACAGATTTGGCTCCCGAGCGTTCGATTGATCTCAGAATGTCAATCCGTGAACGCCAACGGAATCCTTGAGTCATTTCCCATAAGAGGGGCCTGACAGAATTGGACTTGGATTAACGAGGAGGATTTCGTAAATTTCTCAAAACACGAACGCACGCAAAAGTTACTATTCATTCTTCTTTTAAATGCGTTTTTCATTACCGGGAACTCAAATGACTTCAGAATTAAAATCCGAAAACACCGGCATACTCCTTGAGTTAAAACCTTTCTAACGAGACTACGGATGGTCATAAAATTGTTAAAATCACATTTCTCAAAAGGCGATCTGACTCCTAAAGTCGTGACTGATATCCAACCTTAGCTAATCTTAATTAAATTCTTTCTTAATTAATTAACTTATCATTAACATTCCTCTAAACCTTATTTAGAAATCTGGGGTATTACATCCTACCCTCCTTAAATAAAATTTCATCCCGAAATTTACTAACCATGATAAGCGATATCAGGGTACTTCTTGAGCAACTCGGATTCAAGCTCCCAAGTTGCTTCCTCCGAACCATGGTGGTTCCAGATTACTTTCACAAGATCGATCTCCTTATTTCTCAGCTTCTGGATTTTTTGATCCACAATGGCTTGAGGTTTTTCTTCATAGGCCATGTCCTCATTCAGGACTATTTCTTCCTTGCTAATCACGTGTTTTGGATCAAACACGTTTTTCCGTAATATTGAGACATGAAAGACGTCATGTACATTACTCAGGTTGGGTGGTAAGGCCAACCTGTAGGCTACTTCATTCACCTTTTCTAAGATCTCAAAAGGTCCAATAAATCTGGGCCTTAATTTGCTTCGTTTGCCAAAACGGATTATTCCTTTTGATGGAGACACCTTCAAAAACACTTTATCTCCAATGTCGAAACTGAGCCTTGTCCTCCTCTCATCTGTATAAGCCTTCTGTCTATCCTGAGCTTCCTTGATGCGCTGACGAATGAGCTCGATTTTCTAGACAGCTTCCTGGACCATCTCGGGTCCAAGTATCCTTTTCTCTCCGACCTCGTCCCAATATAGGGGCGATCTACACTTCTTTCCATAAAGGGCTTCATAAGGGGCCATGCCGATCAATGTCTGGTAGCTGTTGTTATAGGCAAATTCTACCAAAGGCAGTAACTCTTCCCAATTGCCTCCTTGATCGATGACGACTCCTCTAAGCATGTCTTCTAGAATCTGGATGGTCCTTTCAGATTGGCCATCCGTTTGCGGATGGAACGTTGTGCTAAAGTTGAGCTTTGATCCCATTGCATCTTGTAGGCTCCTCCAGAATCTTGATGTAAATCTTGAATCACGGTCCGATATAATCGAGACCGACACTCCATGCAAACACACAATTTCCTTAACATACAACTGGGCTAGTTGATCTAGTCCGTCCGTCATCCTAACAGCAACAAAATGTGCCGATTTAGATAATCGATCAACGATTACCCAAATAGCGGTATTTCCCCGCTTAGACCTTGGCAATCCTACGACCAAGTCCATGTTGATGTGATCCTACTTCCATTCAGGAATTTCTAGGGGTTGAAGCAAACCAGAAGGTTTTTGATGCAAAGCTTTCACTTGTTGACAACTCAGACACCTTTCCACGAAGGCGGCTATTTTCCTTTTCATGTTATTCCACCAGAAGTTTCTCTTGAGGTCTTGGTACATCTTGGTGCTTCCGGGATGTGCTGTATATGGCGTATCGTGTGCTTCGCACATGATTTCCTCCTTTAGTCCTCCTTTGCTAGGCACACAAAGCCTTCATTTGAACAAGAGTGCGTTGTCGGCGGCTTCTGCGAATTCTTAAGAGTTATCAGTTCGCGCTTCAGCCCTTTTCTTTTCAAGAAACTCATCTCCTCTCTGGGCTTCAATTATCCTTTGCCTTAGGTCGGGCTGAGCAACTGTCACGGTAATTTGAGCTTGAATGGTCTCGGGTGGTGTTAGCACCTCGATCTTTAACTTCTCGAACTCCTTGCGAAGATCTTCCTGAGCTGAATTGAGTCCTAACTCTATCTTCTCTTTTCTACTTAGGGCTTCTGCTACTACATTTGCTTTCCCTGGGTGGTAGTGGATCATACAGTCATAGTCTTTTACAAGTTCTAGCCATCTTCTTTGTCTCATGTTAAGATCTTTTTGCTCGAAGAAATACTTCAAGCTTTTGTGATCTGAGAAGATCTCACACTTAGCTCCGTAGAGGTAGTGCCTCCAGATCTTCAGCGCATGAACGACCGCTGCTAGTTCTAAGTCATGCGTCGGGTAGTTTTGTTCGTGATTCTTAAGCTGTCTAGAAGCATAAGCAATCACCTTTCCTTTCCGCATTAGCACGCATCCTAATCCCTCACTCGATGCGTCTGCGTAGACCACGAAATCTTCATTCCCTTCTGGGATGGCTAAAACGGGGGCTGTGGTCAACATCCTCTTTAAAGTTTGAAAACTTTCCTCATATTCAGGTGTCCATTTGAACTTGGAATCCTTCTGTAGCAGTCGCGTCATAGGCTTGGATATAGTCGAGAATCCTTCAATGAATCTGCGATAGTATCCAGCGAGTCCTAGGAAACTCCTTATCTCGTTCACACTTCTTGGAGACTTCCAGTTGCTTACAGCTTCAATCTTGGCCGGATCCACCTGGATTCCTTCTACCGAGACTATATGACCTAGAAACGTTACTTCTTTGAGCCAAAACTCACATTTGCTGAACTTAGCATAAAGCTTTTCTCTTCTTAAGGTTTCCAGCACCACTCTTAGGTATTCCTGATGTTCTTCCTCATCCTTGGAGTAGATGAGGATATCATCTGTGAAAACTAGGACAAACTTATCAAGGTACGGGTGAAAAACCCGGTTCATTAAATCCATGAACACTGCTGGGGCGTTGGTTAATCCGAATGGCATTACCACAAACTCGTAGTGCCCATAGCAAGTTCTGAAAGCGGTCTTAGGGATATCCTCCTTTCGGATTTTTAACTGATGGTACCCAGATCTTAAGTCTATCTTGGAGAAGACACTTGCTCCCTTGAGTTGATCGAAGAGATCGTCTATTCTTGGGAGAGGGTATCGATTCTTGATGGTTAGCTTATTAAGCTCTCTATAGTCGATGCACATTCTTGACGTGCCATCCTTTTTCTTTACGAACAAGATTGGGGCTCCCCAAGGCAACACACTAGGTTGGATAAAACCTAGGTCTAGTAACTCTTGCAGTTGAACCTTGAGTTCTTGCAACTCTTTAGGCGCCATTCTGTAGGGGGCTTTTGAAACTGGGGCGGCTCCTGGTTCCAACTTGATAGCGAACTCCACTTGCCTGTCTGGAGGTAGTCCTGGCAGCTCCTTTGGGAATACGTCGGGATATTCTCTTTCGATTGGAACATCTTTGATGGAAAGCTCTCCTCCCTCTTTCCTTATTAGGTTGACTAAAAATGCTTGGCAGTCATTCTTCCTTATCATCTTGGTGGCCTTTAGGGCGGATATCACTGGGATTTTGGTTCCTAGCCTTGATCCGTAGATTTTCACTTCGGGCTTCCCGGGTGGTCGAAACGTTACCTCCCTCTCGGGGCAGCTTATGGAAGCATTAGCTGAGGCTAACCAATCCATTCCTAGGATTATGTCGAAGTCCTGAATCTTTATCACATAAAGGTTTGACTTAAAGTTTTCCCCTTCTATGTTCAATTCTAGGTTAGAGCAGACCTTCCTAGACATCATTTTCTTTCCAGAGGGAATACTTATTTCAAGGGCATTATCGGCATTCTCGGGTTCAATCTTCAGTTTCTTACAAACAGACTCAGCTATAAACGAATGCGATGCTCCTGTGTCAAAGAGAGCTAAAACTGGCGTCTCGAGGAGGGTAATCATACCTGCTAGATTATCGGGGGCCTTCGCAGCTTGCTGTTGGTTGAGAGCATTAGTACGAGCTGGCTGAGGCGGCCTTTGTCCTTGATTGGACCTTTGGTCTCGCCCTTGGTTCGGTCTCGGGTTCAGTCCCGGCCTTTGACCCTGAGGTCCTCCTTGCTGCAGTCTTGGCTGGTTTCCAGGAAGTTGCTGAAGTGGTTGCGGGTACATGGGTTGTTGTGGTATTTGGGATCGTTGGTTGTTTCCTTTAGGACACTCTCTCTTGAAGTGCCCCTCCTCACCACAGTTGTAGCACCCAGTTAAATTTGCTCGACAGACTCCAGGATGCATTCTTCCGCACTTTTGACACGGCCTAAAACTAAGGGCGTTGCTAAGTTGATTTCGAGGCATCCCTGACTCTCGGTTTTGCCAGTGGGGTTTCTTCCTTCTGTCATCCCTTCTTCCTCCTTCCCACTTCCTTTTCCCCTTCGGATCATTAGACGATTGAGAGGGTTGAATCTTTTGAGGAAGGATGGCTTCTATGCTCAATGCTTTGGCTAAGGTTTGGGCATAAGACATGTCTTCTTGCCCAGCGAGGGCTATGCCAATCTCGGATCTGAGTCCTTTCTTGAACTTGCGTGCTTTCTTCCCGTCTGTGTCCACTAGATGTGGAGCATGCCTTGACAACTGGTTGAATTCTCTATCGTATTCCGACACTGTCTTATTCCCTTGCTTCAGATTCCATAACTCCATCTCTTTTGCCTCTCGGTAACAATTCGGAATATACTTCTGATACAGATCATGCTTGAAATCTTCCCAACTATAGTCTTCCCATTGAACCGGGGTTATGGTCCTTCGTACGGACTCTCACCAGTAGTCTGCATCCTCCGTTAACATGAAAAGAGCGCAACTTAGTTTCTCTCCTTCAGTGCAAGCTATGAAATCGAAGATTCGTTCTAAGGAGCGAACCCATTTTTCGGCATCCATTGGATCTCCTAAACCATTAAACGATGGAGGGTTGTGTTTGAGAAACACACTTTTGGCTTTTGGACCGAGGTTTGGGGCTTGCTCAGGTTCGTTCTCATCCTCATTCTCGGCTTGACGTCTTCGAGGCGGCATTCTAAAGAACTAAATATTAGCGAGGTTGATTAAATTTACACAAAGCAAGAATGCCTTTTGATAAGGTCTTTTAATTGCACAAGATAAATCAAACAAAACGAAGATTTAGACGTCATTCAAACATGATGGGAAAATTGCCTCATTTAGAGGACTTTGGCATCGATATATAAAATTATGGGTTGCAACCGGGATAGGGCAGTCTCTTAGAAAATTCACTGCCACTATTGGGTTTGAAATCTTAAAGCATCTATTACATATTAAAGTCTTGGTCAGAGCGGATATTAGATTACAGACAAACAGATGGATTAGATATCTAGGTGTTCTAACAGCAACACCTTCTACACCTCCTTTCTATGCTTAATCATGAGCCGGGCCTTTACCCTTCTCCTTGCATGGCGATCCTACTTCCTCTTCGCCTTCTTCTGGGTCCTCATCTTCTTCTTCTTCATCTCCGATATCAACCGTTTTCGGGACGGTGAACTTGAATGTCCTCATGCGAACACTCCCTTCAGGATACTGATGGGGCATACACTGTCCCAGACCCTGAAAAGCGGACACAGGGGTCCACTGGTTCACTTGAGGAGTGCAGGAGAATAGGGACTCGGTGTGGTTCACGATTCTGACATTCGAGGGTCCTGCCCCTACGGTTCCTTCATCGTGAGGGCGAGGCACTTGAAATCCAGGGGGACTGTTGAGAGTCGCCCTTTGCAGTTCTAACTCTACCACGAGAGAGAGATTTTGCTCATCTTCTTGCTGCTCGGCTAAGGCGTGCACGTGGCCATACTCCGATACCCAACGAGCCATTAAGGCTGACGAGAATTCCGTCAGGTTTCTGATCTCAGCGTACGTCTCGGGATCGCGGGTGATCGTGCTTTGCAGGATACGGTACATTTTAGGCCTCCAAGCAGGTGGCGCATGCTCACACATGTGGATGCACGTTTCCAAGTCGGATACACTTCCGGGCTTCCCTCCGTAGCCATTTGCCCAAGCCCACCTTTCGAGGTATCTCGCCATGTAGGACAGCAACTGTTCGTTACCATTCCAAGTTTCTCTTCTGAATCTCTCAACTCTTTCTTGCACAGGGCGGAAAAGAGGCACGCTCTTCCTAGCTGTCGAATGACGCTTAACCATCTAGAAGAGAATAACTTAATCAGTTTAGATTCAAAAAGGGAGACCTAAGGTCCTCCTAATGTCTGGATTAATCTTGCATGCTTAATTCCATTTTATGAAGCAGTTGACAACTTTTATAAAAATTTTGGTGCCCAAAGTTCTTTAAACATACATTGTTTACCTTTTCTTTTGAGTCAAAATTTCGAGAGATGATTTTTAAGTCATTTTGGAATCGAGAAATCTTTTCACAAACTTTCCATCTGGGAAATCATCTTACCCGAACACCTTTTACTTGGAATTTCATTCTCACGATTTTTCTCTTGTCCATAAAACAGGTATGCTTGCTCAAATCTTTTCCCTTCCTGTATTCCAAAATTATGAATCCAAAATCCAAAATTTCTATGCTATCATACCTTGATTTTTGGTTGAGAGTGCGAGGGTGACGGCGAGCTGTGGGTTGCTGCTTTAACTTATCAGAGAACAACTTATATCCACATAGACTTATTAACTTATTTCAAACAAAGAGACAGGTCTGCAGAGTTGCAAACTTGCTCTAATACCAACTGTAACAGCCCGGTCCTGAGATAGGGATTTCTGAGTGGGGACAGGGTGTTGTTAAGGGATTAATGAATAAAGATAGGGGATTTATCAAGCAGTTTAAGAATCAAGACGTGCTTTAGAAGTTGAATGGTGATGCTCGGGTTTACTTAGATTAAAAGAAAGCATGCTTAAGCGGAATGAAACGGCTAACTAATCAGATACTGACTTGTTAGACCTCTTTGCAGATGAACGGAGGTTATACTCAAAAGCAGAGATAAACATAGTATGCATCTTATAAGTATTAGATCGTTTCTGAGGGGATTATTCATAGAATCTTGCTAAACATAATAGGTCTTAAACAGAATTGAAAAGAGTGTATCAGAGTAGCGGATTACAAAGTGGGATTTCATAGAAACATTAGATAATAGCAAAATAGTCTTGGCAGCCAACCTACATTCACAGCCACCAGCATCCTCAGCATCTCAACCTGAAAACATTTGAAAAGAGGGGGCATGAGCACTAATGTACTCAGTAGGTTTTAGCAAAAATGCTTTTATAACTTTCAAGATATTCAATGATTAATAGACGGTATACGGAGAGCAAAACGCAAAAGCCCTCTCCGTATCCGTAAAACCTTTTCTTTTCTTTTGGGCCCAACTTGGCTCAAACCTGTCGTCAACTGTACCCTTAGGCATGCCATAGGATAGAAGTGGGGTTACCTCAAATATCCGAACGAAATTTGCGAGGGAAAAACCCCTCAGCGTCTACCTTAATAGTTCTGAGCTCGAGTCCTGCTTAAGTGGATGCTAAGTCCATCTCTTCCTATTCTTGCTAACATTACCAGGCTTAGAATAATGTCTAAGGCTAATATCTTATCCTTATATGATCTCGGCCTACAAAGGGGGGTAAAGCTACCCTAACAAGGCAATTCTTAATCCTTAACTATACGAGCTTTATTAAATCATAAACGTTCAAGTACGAGGAAATGAACGCGGATAAACATTGATTGCAAATAAAGCAATTCTAAACACTTCATGCTAGCATAAATTGTAAATAAACAATTCTAGCATATCTAAACATACTTGAGAGCTTACTTAACTTATACTAGCTTTCTTTACTTTATCTAACTCGAATAATAATTCAGCATAATCATGCATAACTCCATTTATTCCTTTCCTTGTACAGAGATCAAACAGGTTGAGCAAAATACTTTATTGGATATCTCATTTGCCCTAACATGCTTCTAGAGCTTATTAGCTCAAACTTTAGATGAGTATAGATTTACCCACCTTGATTACGGAACGGAAGACGAGGCAACGAGCTGGTGGTTTTCCTTAGTATTTCTCCGAGGCTCGATTCCTCCTACAAAAGTCGAATCGTCGACTTAGAAGCTTTCTTCGAAGATTTCTAATAACATGATATTAAATAACACCCAACTAATATTCTCTTAGCTAGGACTTAACCTGGATAGCACGACTTTGACTTAATAAGGGGATCGAGGATGGTTTAATTTATTTAAGAAACCTCTGGACTCGATCTCTAAATTTTTGACGGAAAATAACTCAATATCTTATTCGAAATAATTTGAAATTAACTTGAATACCTTACTATAATTTAAACTTGAACATGGCTTAAAAGTATCATAATTTTAAAGACTCGAAAAGATCGGAAAGACGGGGTACGGAAAAAGCCGGAAAGGACGGAAAACAAAACAACACGGAAAGGGAGGGGGGCGCCGCGGGGCTACCCTGCCCCAGCGGGCTACTAGCCCCGGCGGGTACTTCGCCCCCGGCGGGCTCCCCCGCCCCCGGCGGGCACGGCGCGGCCGTGGGGGGTGTGGCGCGGCGGCGCTCACCCCCCCCCCCCCCCCCCGCAGGGCTCTCTCTCCCCCTCTTTTCTCTCTCTCATCATCTGGGTTCCTTTTTCAACATGTTCTTCAACTATTCTTCGTGTTCGTTGATTTCTTCGACGAACACGAAGAACAATTAATCCGGATTTTTTTTTATAAAAACAACGTACATGAATTTAACATGCGATAAAATGCTTTTAACTTAAAAATAATTTTGGCATTACAATGGTATAAACACAAGAATCCTCCGAAATAAATAAATATGACTTGAACGGAATTTAACGGAATAACGGAGTTAATCTTCTAGAATAATAACAACGAAAATAAGACGAGAAATATAACATAAGCGTTATTATTTTGGAACTTCAATATGAATCGAAATACTACTTTTAGACAAACAATAATGAAGAACGCGAAGAACATAAAGAACGGAAAGTAAGTGCGGAATTTAAAAGACGGAAAAGAAATAGGATCGAGATTGACGAACAAGAATAGACGGGGTTAGGTGCGTCGAAGGAATGTGGCTAGCTCGGCGTCTCGTCGAGTCGCAACGGCGGCAGAGCCGCCTGCTACGATTTCAACGGCGCCCCTAGCACATTCCCTCACTGCATCCCTTCCACGCCACTCCGCTCGTCGTCTTGAAGAACACTCACAAAGAACCATTTTTACTTCGACAGAACCTTCTCGGCTTTCAAAGCTTTTCACCCTCTCGATTTAGAAGTGAAGTGGATGTGAAATGAACAAGAATTACTAAAGGGGTGGTCCCCTATATATAGGAAAAGCTTTGGCTTCCCTTGGAAGCCATTGCTGTGCAGGAATACTGCAAAAGTTACCCCGGGTTCGGTTAAAAGCTGCTTTATTCAATGTCGAGGTCCAAATGACTTCAGACATGAAATCTAAAAATACCGGAAGACTCGTTAGCTCGAATACTAGTGAACCAACTTGTTTCGTGAAGAAGACGGGTTCGTCAGAAGGAAGACGAGCAAAGATTCCCTTTTTGGAATTACTGTTACTATTCACTCAGACTGACAGATTTGGCTCCCGAGCGTTCGATTGATCTCAGATTGTCAATCCGTGAACGCCAACGGAATCCTTGAGTCATTTCCCATAAGTGGGGCCTGACAGAACTGGACTTAGATTAACGAGGAGGATTTCGTAAATTTCTCAAAACACGAACGCACGCAAAAGTTACTATTTATTCTTCTTTTAAATGCGTTTTTCATTACCGGGAACTCAAATGACTTCAGAATTAAAATCCGAAAACACCGGCATACTCCTTGAGTTAAAACCTTTCTAACGAGACCACGGATGGTCATAAAATAGTTAAAATCACATTTCTCAAAAGGCGATCTGACTCCTAAAGTCGTGACTGATATCCAACCTTAGCTAATCTTAATTAAATTCTTTCTTAATTAATTAACTTATCATTATCATTTCTCTAAACCTTATTCAGAAATCTGGGGTATTACACAAAGAGAGGATAAATCTATGTATGAGGCTTGGGAACGATTCCATGAGATGTTGAGGAAGTGTCCGGGTCATGACTTTGGCACTGATCATCAAGTGTGCATTTTCTACTCCGGATCAACACCCGAGGTGAGGAGAATCTTGGATGCCACTGCCGGTACATCTCTACTAGGAAGAGGACCGGAAGAGGCATTGGCAATCATTGATGAGATGGCCTCAAATGCCTTCCAATGGCCAAGTGAAAGAGATGGAATTCAAATGTTGAAGACGGTGGATACTAGCCCAAGCACGGATTTAATAGCTCTTCTAGCCACTCAAATGTCGACTTTGAATTCTAAGATCGAAGCTATGGTGATGCAAAGGATCGAGGCTTCTACTCTACCTCATCTTGAGGAAGCTAATTATGTGAACCAAAGTGGTTATGGGAACCACCAAAGGCCATACAACCAAGGGTTCAAACCACACTTCCAAGGTCAACACGGTGGACCGGGTAACCATTATCAACACCGACCACCACAACCAAATCTATCTTATGAGAATCCAAACACCGCTCTTCAACCACCACCGGGTTTCTCGGTTATAAATGGGGTCATCGATGAGGAAACAAACCGAAAATGGAAGAACTTCTTATGACTCTATTGAACAAGACCGACAAGTACATGGGTGAATCCCAAACAAGATTTGAAAAACTTGAGAGCAACCAAGTGGTGGTAAACACTCAATTGAAGATGCTTGAGAAACAAATGGGGCAACTGGCCACCGCCGTGGGAGGCCAACATCAACCGGGACACTTTCTCTCCAATACAACGGCGAACCCAAAGGATTGCAAAGCCATTACTCTATGGAGTGGGACCGCATACAAGGGGCCTAAAATGCCAAAGCAAGGTGATGAAGCAAGCATTGAAGAAAGAAAAGATGAGGAAGTAGTAGAGGAGGAAGTGAATACCAAGGAAGATACATCAATTGAAGACAAAGCAACACCTCAACCAAAGAAGATAGATGAACCACAAGTGAAGATGCCTTATCCTCAAAGGCTTCAAAAATCCAAGAATGAAGAGCAATTTTCCAAATTTCTTGATATGTTTCAGAGGATCCAAATTAATCTCCCTCTTGTGGAGGCCTTGCAACAAATGCCAAGCTACGCCAAATTTCTTAAAGATGTGGTGACAAGAAAGAGGAAATTGGGCAACTTTGAGACCGTGAGTCTAACGGAGAATTGTAGTGCCTTGATTCAAAAGAAGCTTCCCGCCAAGATGAAGGATCCCGAGAGTTTCAATATTACCGTTACTATTGGAGATTACCATAAGAAGAAAGCCCTTTGTGATTTGGGAGAAAGTATAAACCTCATGCCATTGTCGTTCTTCTTGAAGCTTAATGTTGGAGAAATCAAGCCGACAACAATTTGCTTGCAAATGGCGGATAGGTCCCTGACTTATTCAAAAGGAGTTGTGGAAGATGTTCTTGTGAAGGTGAATGACTTCATTTTTCCCGTGGATTTTGTTGTCCTAGATATGGAGGAGGACAAGAACGTGCCACTCATCTTGGGAAGGCTGTTCTTGGCAACGGGAAAGACACTTATTCATGTATCCAAAGGCGAGCTTACCTTCCATTTGAATGATGAAAGTAGTACTTTTTCAATTTACAATGCTATGAAATTTCATGATGACGATGAGGAGTCTATGAGAGTGGAGGATTGTAAAGTGATGAAAATTATAGAAGAATGTGTTGAAGAAAGGATGATGGAGCACTACACTTCGCAAGATCCCTTGGAAACCATCTTGTTTGCATCTCTTTACTCTTCTTCTTTTTTTGACAATTTTGATGATAACACCGATATTGTGGATTGTGTGTTTGCTCTTGATTCCCCCACAGGAAATCCCAAGAAGAGAAAATCGTTTTTTGCCATTAAGGGATGAAAAAGAGGAAGCATTGAAGAAAGAAGGGGGTGAGGAGAAAGACAAGAAGGAAGAATTGAAGCCCCTTCCAGAACACTTGAGGTATGCTTACTTGGGTGCAAATGAAACATATCCCATAATTATGTCGGCCTATTTATCTTCTTGTGAGCTTGATAAGTTACTAAGAGTCTGGAGAAAGCATAAATCCGCGTTAGGTTGGTCCATTGGGGATTTGAAGGGGATTAGCCCCACAGTTTGTATGCATAGGATCTTGTTAGAAGATGATTACAAACCTCGTGTCCAACCCCAATGTAGATTGAATCCCATAATGCAAGAAGTGGTTAGGAAGGAAATTCTTAAATGGCTTGATGCGGGTATAGTTTATGCTATTTCCGATAGCGAGTGGGTGAGTCCCACCCAAGTAGTAGCCAAGAAGGGATGAATGACCGTAGTGAAGGATGAAAGCAATGAATTGATAGTTACTAGAAAGGACCATTTTCCATTGCCTTTTATTGACCAAATAGGTTAGCCGGGTATGAGTTCTATTATATTCTTGATGGTTATTCTGGGTATAACCAAATTTTGATTGCACCCGAGGACAACCACAAATCCGCTTTTACTTGTCCTTATGGAATCTTTGCTTTTAGAAAAATGTCCCTTGGTTTGTGTAATGCTCCGGCTACTTTCCAAAGATGTATGATGTCAATTTTTCATGATTTGATTGAAAAGATAATGGAGATCTTTATGGATGATTTCTCAGTCTTTGGGAACTCTTTTGATAATTGCTTGGATAACTTAACCCGAGTTTTGCAGCGTTGTGAGGAGACTAACCTTGTCTTAAATTGGGAAAAATGTCATTTTATGGTAAGAGACGGAGTAGTCCTTGGCCACAAAGTGTCCGCTGCGGGCTTGGAGGTGTATCGAGCCAAGATAGTAGCCATTGAGAAGCTTCCATCCCCCATAAATAAAAAGGGAGTCCGAAGTTTCCTTGGCCATGCTGGGTTCTATCGGCGTTTCATTAAGGATTTTTCAAAAATTTCTTAACCTTTGTGTAAATTTCTTGAAAAATCTAATGACTTTGTTTTTTATGGTGAATGTGTGCAGACGTTTGAGACCCTGAAGAAGGCCCTTATGACGGTCCCAATACTCATTGCCCCGGATTGGAGTGAGCCATTTGAGCTCATGTATGATGCAAGCGAGGTGGCCGTGGGGCCGCACTAGGGCAAAAGAGAGAGAAGTTGTTCCGGGTAATCTACTATAGATGCAAGACTTTGGACCCGGCACAAATTAACTACACAACCACGGAGAGGGAGCTGTTGGCAGTCGTATACACCTTTGACATGTTCCGGTCCTACCTTATTGGGGCCCGAACGATTGTCCACACGGATCATGCCGCGTTGAGGCATCTCTTTGCCAAGAAGGATGACAAGCCCCGACTCATAAGATGGATCATTCTCCTACAAGAATTTGATGTGGAAATTAGAGATCGAAGAGGGTGTGAGAATACGGTGGCCGACCACCTATCTTATTTGGAGCATACTAAGGAGAGGATCAAGATGATAAAAGAGAGATTGATGATTGTTTTCTGGATGAAAGGATCCTAGTTGTGGGGACAATGAAGGTGCCATGGTTCGCGGATGTAGTAAATTACTTGGTGGCGGAAGTTGCACCTAAAGAGTTAGAAGGGTATCAAAAGAAAAAATTCTTCCATGATTTGAGATTCTTTGTGCGGGATGAGCCGTTTTTGTTTAGACGTTGTGCGGATCTCATTTTGAGAAGGTGTGTGCCCGAAGAGGAATGAGGGCAAATTTTAGAAGCATGCCATGCGGGATTAAGTGGAGGATATTTTGGAGCCAATCGAACCGCTAGGAAGATTTACCAAAGTGGATTTTATTGGCCAAGCATCTTCAAGGATGCAAGAGATTTCGTCAAGAGTTGTGATAAATGTCAACATATGGAGATCTATCTCCAAGAAAGATGAAATGCCTATGAAGAATATCATTGAAGTTGAGCTCTTCGATGTTTGGGGTATAGATTTCATGGGACCATTTGTTGCTTCGGAAGGGAAATTGTACATTTTGCTAGCCGTGGATTTTGTGTCTAGGTGGATTGAAGCTATTCTGACAAAGACAAGTGATGCAAAATTCGTCCTCAAGTTTCTCAAAAAGAACATCTTGACAAGGTTTGGAGCCCCTAGAGCCATAGTGAGTGATGGTGGCTTGTATTTTTGCAACAAATGAATGGGAGCATTACTTGCTAGGCATGGAGTCAAGCATAAGGTAACAACACCTTATCACCCTCAAGCAAACGGACAAGCTGAGTTGGCAAATTGTGAAGTAAAGCAAATTCTTCAAAAGGTAGTCCGAACAAATGGAAAGGATTGGTCTTCACTTTTGGATGAAGCGCTATTGGCTTATCACACAGCTTATAAGACCCCGCTAGGAATGTCTCCCTATCAACTCGTGTTTGGGAAGTCTTGTTATTTGCCCGTTGAGCTTTCGCATAAAGCGTTTTGGGCTACCAAGAAGTTGAACCTCGATCCCGTGTCATCCGTGGGAGAAAGAATCTTCAAATTGAATGAGCTAGAGGAATTCCGGATGGAGGCTTTTGAAAATTTGGCTATTTACAAGATGAGAGCCAAAGTATACCATGACAAGCTCTTGAGACAAAAAAACCTCGCACCGGGAGATGAAGTTCTTTTGTTCAACTCTAGATTCAAGCTATTTCAGGAAAAACTTAAGACTAAATGGAGTGGTCCGTTCACCATAGCACGGATTTTTAATAGAGGGGAAATTGAGCTCAAAGACAAGGATGGAAGCTTGTTCGTGATGAATGGACACCGAGTCAAAAAGTTCAACAAGCCCGAAGAAAAAGAAGGAGTGTTCGTGTGCTACCTCGACAATGCCTAAATAATATGGTACTCCATCGAGCTAGCGACGTTAAACTTAGCGCTTGTTGGGAGGCACCCCAATATTTTTCTTTTATTTTTAGTTTCTTTTGTTTCTTGTGGTTATTTTTAGTACATTGCATGTTTTTAGTTGTTGGATTCGTTGTGTTCTCTTGTAGTTGTTTTCTTGGTTTTGGTGTTATGAAATAGGGGAGTTTTGTCCGTAAATGGCTAAGAATGGAGCATAGGAGCGGTACATGAGCGAGTGAAGTGTCGACAAAGGCCAAAATGAGCCAAAGCACCGAGAGGGCCTGCAATGCGACCCGACCCAGAGCCGGAGGCGCGACCGGGCGGCACTGCGTCCGCAGCCGAAAAATGGCCGTCTGCCACGCTGTGCGAGCGGCGGCTGAGGCCCGGGTCGTGGCGGCTGAGGCGCAGCCTGACCCGGCACTCATGCGGCCTGGGTCGCGCCACCAGGCTGACGGGTTTTTAATCCCTTTCACCCCTCTCATTTCACTTCACACCCTTTTTCACTCATCACTCTACATTCGTACACTTGTGCACCTCTCATAGTGTTTCTCCACTCCATTTCAAGCTCCAATCTCTTCAAGGTATGAATCTGCATCCCATTTTCTTCTTCTTCTTCTCCATGGTAGCAAGTTCATAGCTTCTCAAGCTTTCAAATGGGGGTATTCATGGTGAATTCATTTTGTATGGTTTATTTTCATTTTTCTTGTTTCCATTATGCACTTCTTACCTTATGAACCTTGGGTGTGCTTTCAATTTGTATATCTATGGAGGTTTTGTTGAGATTTCTCATATTTGTCTAAATCTAGGGTTCTAAGGTCAAAATTTGAGGAAAACTTTGTAGATGAGAAATTCTTGCCATATCATCTTCTATCTATGCAATTCCATGTCCCTTAAGTGTTTTTATGTAGTTCATTTGGAAGAATGGGTATGTAGTGGGATTTGTATAGTCATTTTGGAGACATGTTCTTTACTTAGGCAAATTTCTTGTTCTATTTCATTTGATTTAGCATATTTTGCTTGAATGGAATTTTGTTTGACAAGAATAAGAAAAGTTGAGCTTTGTCATGGGGATTGTGTTATGCTTCTTTTTGTGTTTTTGGCATCAATCATGACTATGCTTGTTTTATTGCCCCATTTATGGATATTTGTTTAATATAAGCCAACCCTTGTTTTGCCATTGTGCTCATATGGGCATTACATGAGATCTTACAAGAAATCTTTTTTTTTTGTCGTCTTTGTGAAATGGTATGTTTGTATAGGGCTTGAAATTCGAACATTGTGCTCTATTTTGTTGAAATACCCTTGCAAAATACCACCATTTATCTCTTGCTTTTGTTATGAAATTTTGATGCCCCTTTTATTTTTACAAGGTACTTAATCCGAAGCTCCTCCCACAACAATGGTGCAAACTAGACAAGGGAGACAAGCGGGAGGAGCCCGAAGAAGGCACATAGATGAAGAAGAGTCTGAGGAAGAGGAAGTGGTAGAACTCTCGGAAGGCAAAGAGCAAGAGGACGAGGAGCAAGAAGATGAGGATGAGGAAGATGAAGAAAATGAGGAAACGAACAACACTCGAGCTCTCCTACCCCTGCTCAACATGGGGGCCAATGACCCCGCTTTGGTACAAGTTTACTTGGAGGACTATGACCATCAGAAGAAATGGTTAAAGCTAGCTAGAAGCTTCCAAATTGCAGCTACTAAGTTTATGGACGTCAACGCCGTAAAGAAATTGGGCATTTATGAGAGTGTGATGGGACTCCTTCGACGCATTGGGTGGACACATGTTCTGAGAGGAAATGATTGGAAGACCTACCCCTTGTTTGTTCGTGAATTCCTCTCAACCCTAAAAGTGAAGTCCATCCAAGGGACCCATTTCCTACACTTTTAGGTTGGGAAACACTGACTGGAAGTTTACTGTGGATCGTCTGAATGCCATGTTTCAAGCTCCGACTAATGGGACTTTCTAACCTCACCCATCTTTTCGCTTCAAGGAGGTCTATGATCGTGTTATGGAGCTCAATTCGAATTGTCCACAGTATGACTCCAGCAAGTCCGAGGTCTCCCAGCTGTTCAATTTCGTATTCCGGTACATGCAGAAGCTCCTCTCATCCATTGTGCTGGCCAGACACGAGAACAGTGGCCTCCGGACTCAGGAGCTTTACATGATGTGGTGCATGCTCAATGCTATCCCGGTGAACATTGCTGCTCACTTTCTTGTTCAGTGTCAGAGGCAAACAGTCTCTCGAACGGGCACTATTTGCGTTGGGGGTTTGATCACCCCAATTGCCGCACTATTGGACATTGATTTGTCCAATTATTAATGTGTGCCTGGCCCTCGATCTCTCAACATGGAGCATCTCCGGAATGCAAAATATTTCAACTCCGCCTCCGTACCATTCGACTTTATATTGACGAACAAATGTCAATTCCCTCTTTCAAATCCGGCTTTGACTACTGTGTCTACTTTTGATGAGAATGAAAATTGGTTGATGGATACTCCAGCTCATCTTACCTCGACCACCACGTCTGAAGGCACACCATGGAGGGCACCTAGGGAGGATGATGTCGGGGGCTCCACATCACAAGCCTAGCCGAGGGGAAGTCAAAAAAATAGAGAGGATGTCCATGAGGAGCATTTTAGCACTTTGGAGAACTTGATGACTGATATGGCAACTAACATGGGGAATATGAGGGTGGACATGAATTTCCGATTTGGAGATATGCGTTCTGAGGTTGATACACATTTGACAGATATGCAGGAGAGGTTCGATGCTCGATTCACCGGCTTGGAGGAGGAGATTGGGACCCGTTTTACGGGTATTAGTGCTGAGATTCAGGGCCTACAGGGAAGCTTCAATACCTTCTAGTCTACCATGGAGAATATGATAGGTCAATGGGGTGGACAAGGAACGACTCATCAACGACCACCACAGATGCCACAATACCAGCACTACCCTCCTTACCCATATCCTCCGTACCCGTATCCACCATATCAGCCGCCATCGGACTCTACCCCGCACCGCCCTCCCACTGATGATTGAAAGAGTCTGCTCCTCGATTTCAGTCCCACTATCTTTCCATTCAAACTTGTCCTTCCCTTTGAATGGAACAAGTTTGGGGGAGGGGGTTATGAAGTGGTGACCGATAATCACCCTTTATCTGCTTTCTATGAACTTTTATTTTAGTTTATTTGGATATTTGGGACGACTGTTATTAGGATTTGATATTTGGATTTAGCACTTTATGTTAGTTTGTATGGATTTATTTGATCTCTAGGATCGTTTCTATTTTAAATATTTGGGTCTGTAACAATAAATGCTTGGACTAGGCTTTAATCGGGTGTGATGATTCTCTTAGCTTGAGCTTGCGCTTGTTTTGAATGATTTAGTGAAGGAAACAGAGAATGATAGGCACAGGAAATCATGTCGGGCCTATGATGATTTCTTTTTAGTGTTTATATGAAAATGTTGAAAAATGAATGCATGAGAAGAGTGATAAGCCGAAGTATCATTCGAGTAGAGAATTGTGGAAATTTGGCTTGATTTCTAGCCACTTGTGAGATTTGGGCCTATTTTGTTCTTTCATGTGTGATTCATCAAGAATATTTGCATCTCTAGAACTTGCTCGATGACTTGCATATATTCTATATGTGCTTAGAACATGAAGATGACCTAAGGCGGTTTTTGTCAAAAATTTTGAGCCTTATTTATTCATTCCTTTGAAATTTATCCTTGTTAGCTTCGTTGAGCCTTTTGTGATTGATTTTTGTTGAATAGCCCAAGGTAGAGGGAATTTAAGGAATGAAGGAAATGTTATATAAAAAAATAGTGGGTAGCAAAATTCGGATAGGAAAAAAAATGTGAAACTTGTTTAAGCCTTGGATTTTGAAGCTCAAAGTTTCCCCTCGAAATGAAAAAAATAGGAATCATTAGAGTCGTGATGTAGAATTAAATTGAGGAAAATAAAAAATGAATTTAATGCCGACTTTAGTTCCTTGTGAAAAAATGTGTGAACCAATGTCTTAGGGGGAATGAATTAGAAGAAAAAGAAGAGGCTAAGGATCATCCGTCTTTTGCTTAAGCTTGCTCATTTTGGAATGCTAGTAGGATATGGGAAAGGACTTGGAGTCACTCTTGCCTAAAAGTTCCTACCCGTCCAAAGAGCCGAATGCTACAACCCTAAAGACCTATGAGATTCTTGTTTAGAGCACATTGGTGAATCATGTTGAGTTATTTTGTGAGCCTATGGTGGTATGCCTTTATCAATTGATGTTGAGTGAAAATATGTCCCTTATCTCCATGTGTGAGGATCGTTGTGATAAGAATTGCTTTTCAAATATGAGTGGTCATTTTTCTCATGATTTTTTCTCTTATGATATAAAGCTTTGATCTTGTTCTTTGCATGTGGATTGTTGATAAAAAAAAAAAAACTGAGGCATTAGTGGCTATGTTTTTCTCCCTTTTTGTCTTGATATTCTCTTGTTCTTTACAAATGCTTGTTTGAGGACAAACAAGAGTTCAAGTTTGGGGGAGTTGACATGCCCGTATTTTAGTTCCTAATCCGAGCATTATTTCTCATGTTTCTTTCATATTTCAGTTTGTTTAGTCGTCATTTAGGATAATATTAGTTTCTTTTCATAATAAGTGTTGCTAACACAGTTAATTTAGAAAACATGATTAAAATGAGCAATCCAAGGCCCGAGAATCGAAACGCGTATCAGAAAGGACCGGGAAGCCGAACCGGACAGGCGAGAGAGTGCGAAGACCGAGTCGGAGCCGGCACGCCGGGTACGGCCTGCAACGCGGCGCGATCGGCACCATAGGCCGCGACCCGCGGTCCGGTATCCGTGGCCGTTTTTTCAGCACCTGCGATGCAGCGCAATCCAGGGCCGAAGCTGTCCGAGTCGCGCCTCCTACCACGTGGCACGAGCCACGGGGCCCGACTGTGATACCACGACCCTTTTTGCTAAATTATAAATTATAATTTTAGTAAAATGATTTCAAATTGATATTGTTTGAATATTGATCATGTGAGTATGTTTGTATATTATGCCGTTGTTTTAATGCAGGTTGTTCCACTCGAGCTGATACGTCATAGCACGGTTACACTATGCTGAGTGCATAATGGAATTTGAAATTTAACATTTAAATTGTCGAGTTATATGATAATGAATGAGTGTGTTTATATTTAAATTTTGATTTGACATACCTCAATTTTATGTAATTTTGGTATGTGCATTAAATAATTAGTGATTATGTTTTAAAAATTTAAGTTGTGTATTGTATGTGTTTTTGAAAATAGTATAAATCGTGGGTCTCGCTGAGTTTTGGTAGGGTTTCGTCCGGAGGTCATAACTTTTGACTCGGTTGGAACCACGAGGCTCATAAGTACTCAAATTGAAGCTCTTTCAAAAATCTACAGTCTGAGCGCGACCGGAAAGCGCGACCCTATTCGAGTGGCGTTCTGAGGGGCCTACAGTGCGACCATGAAACGCGACCCCCTCGGTCGCGTGTCACCAGCTTCAGAGAGCCATTTTTCTTTGGCTAAAACCTGACCCCAAAACGCGACCACCTTTGGTCGCGCCCTGTTACGGAAATTCCACCCTATAAATACCATACTTCACCCATTTCTTCCATTCTCTTCACTCTTGGACGATTTCTTCCCAACTTATCTCAAGGAGTTCTTCAAGTTTTAGGTGGATCCTTTCATCATCCTCCATCAACCAAGGTAACTTCATATCCTCTTCAGCTTGGTGATCAAAACACCATTTTCATGTTGATTTGAATATAGGATTCATACCCAAAAATTAGGGTTTTTGATTCTATTGATCCTCATGCTTTGATATCTTAAACATATGGTTTATTTACTCCATTGAAGCTATATGTGAAGTTATATTAAATTCCTATGGTTCATTGTTGCTAAAGATATGATTTTTACCCTATTTTTCCCCTTAAGGTGTTGGTGTTTGGTTGGGGGTATTGTGATGGTTTTATGAAATTGATTTTCATGAATGTTAGAGCCCTAGGATGAAGGTGTTTGTATTTGAAATGTTGGGTTTAAAGGATTTAAATTGAGTCTTGATCATGTGGTTTAAATGCGTGCACATAACGTGTTTGATTAAATGCTTCAAAGAGTTTTAATGTGTATTTTGAGTCCCAAACCATATTATGAGTTGGTATACCCATGATTATGTATATGAAGATGTATGAAATCTTTAAAGAAAAGTATAGCATGAGTTTGGTCTAAAATATGATTTAATTGTATAACTCGACATCTAAAATGAAAAGAGGATTAAAAGGTGCTAGGTGACGTGTTGTGGCTCGAGGTGGACAACTTGTGGGCGGCAAAGGAGTATTTCAAAGGTTAAAAGGATTCAAAAGCGTCTCTTAAGGTGGGGTAACTCTAAACTGTGAACACGTGTAAGGTTATAGTTATTGTTGTGCTTTGATTGTATAAGTATGAAGGGTCTTCGGACCAGAGATAAAAGAGATCCTTCGGGGTCGACAAAGAGACCCTTCGGGGCAGAGATCCTTTGGGATCGAATATAGACATGTTAATGTCCTCCCTGCGGGTAGTATGTCTGCGAGCATCCCTACAGGGCCAAAGATGTTCATTAACGGGGGTATCATGATGTTTAGACCCTACGGGGTTGAGACTAGTCTCCACAAAGTAAAGAAAAGTTCATATGTTATATTTTCACTTGTGCAATTAGCTATAACTGTTTACAGTGTTCCCCACTGAGTATGTTGTTAAATACTCACTCCATTCATTCAATGAATTTTAGGTTGAGGAGTCGGAGCCTGAGTAGGAGCGTTGTGAACACAAGAGAACCCCACAACCTTGTGTTTATCTTTTGCATGCTCTTCTTTTGAAAATACTTACATTGTTATCATTATTACATTGATCACTCTTTTTGCTTATGATCAATGATTATTGGGGATGAGAATAGCACGATCTTTTGTAGGTTATGATGTGTATAACTTGATATTATGCCAAACAATTTAAAGGCGGGTCGTTCGACCTTGGAGCCTATTATGTATGAAGTATGTTGTTGAACCTTTATATGTATGTTAAAATTTAGGATGGTAGACGGGCGAGTTGAGTAAGACCTATGAGCCCGATAGGTTAGATGATTGCATGGTTGATGTGGATGGGCTTATGCAATGTTTCCGTTTGATAACATCTTGTGTGGCAAAATAGACATGATAGATTGCATGCTTTAATTGCGAAAATTCATATTAATAATTATGATGCCTTACCTTATTATGCCATTATCATGCTTTTGACCTTAGCTTCCGCTCATATTGAATATAAGCACACAAAATATGTAAATAAATTATATGTTAAGTGACGTGGCCAAACAGAGTAGTTTGGGGCGTTACAAATTGGTATCAGAGCAGGTCTACGCTCCTGTAGATTTGTTCTGTATGTGTTTGATTTATGTGTGAGAAATGTGGGTGGTTGTTCACAACGGCTACTCGGCTTGACTCTGATCCTAAGGTATGTACTCTTAAAGATTTTCAAGTATGAGTTTTATGGAATGGGGGTGTGTATATAGAGTGTGTCGGGAAAGAAGTTAAAGAAGTTAATTAAAGAGTTGAATAATCGTGATAGCGTGAAAAAGAAAAGAATGAATGGTCCGAAGTTGGACAAAAGAAAAGAAAGAATGGTCTGAAGTCGGACAATAAAGATGAATGAATTGTATCTGTTGTCACGATCAACTATGATGTTTTAAATTCCCGATGCATGCTTTAAGGAAATGAAATCTTGGAGGTTGTGTGCTTTCTTGATTATGAAATGATGAAAAGTGTTTAAGTAGTCCTCGAATTAGCTTTAAGAATGACATTAACCTAACGAGGAAGTGTGTCTAAAGGCTTTAGGATGCCTCCGCATCGTGCTCCTGCTCCACAAGAAGCAGAAGAATCAAGTAATGAAGGGGGTGGTCTTCATGATCCTCCACCACGAGAGAACGGGCCCGATTTTGCCCGAGGTTTCCTAGAGACGCTCCAGGGTCTCATGGCCCAACAAATAGGGTGAGGAGGAGTGAATGAAGGAGAAAGGCTCCAAAGAGAGGCGTTCGACATAGTCGAGCAGTTTAGAAGAATGGGGCCGTCTAAGCTCAAAGGAAATGAAGGTCCTGAGGCGACAGAGGAGTGGATCCGGGAAATGGAACGGATCTTCAAGCATATTCAGTGCACCGAGGTTCAGAAAGCCTCATGTGCTATCTTCCAGTTTGCAGAAGAGGCGAGCTTTTGGTAGGAAACCCATTCCCGAACTATGACGCCCGAGTAACGCCAAGCTTTGGTGTGGACCGACTTGAAAGAGTTGATCCTCACTCGATACTTCCCCGAGTCTTTCAAGACTAAGATGGAGACCGAATTCCTCAACTTAAAGCAAGGAGGAATGACTGTGATTGAATATGAAAGGTGGTTCAACCGTCTCTCCCGCTATGCTCCATACATTGTGGATACGGATGAAAAGAAGGCTCGACGTTTTGAGCGTGGTTTGCGTCCCGAAATTGTGGGAATCCTGTTAGGCCAAAGGTTGAGAACCTATGGTGAAGTGATTGAGAGAGCCCAAGCCATCTCTCACGGGCTACAGCTGGACTTGAAGGACCAAAGACAGCGTGAGGCCTTTGGCAAGAGGAAATGGGAGCCGCAGGACAAAGGAAAAGGAAAAGCTCCTATGCAAAACAAGCCATGGCAGCAGAGGCCTGTCCCACAGAGAGGAAACAACGATGGGGCTCCTTGCCCTAAATGCCAAAAGTTCCATCTAGAAGAGTGCCGTGCGGGACAGAGGGTTTGCTTTACATGTGGGGACCCGAGCCACCTGTCCTATGACTGCCCGAAGAAGAAGAAGGAGCAAGAAAGAAAGGTGAAGCCGCGACTGTTTGCCTTGGAGGGCGAGGAAAAGGACCCTAAGGAAGGTGAGGATACTATGTCAGGTATTCTTCGAGTATCAGATGTTCCAGCTTTAGTATTATTCGATTCCGGTGCATCTCATTCCTTTATATCTGCAAGTTTCTGTTCCAAGCATGGTGTTATATGCAAGAATAGTGGTGAATTGTTAGAGATCAGTATTCCTTCGGGAAAGAGAGTTTCGTCTAGTAAAATGACGTATGGCCTAAAGCTAGAAATCAATGATAGGGTGCTGAGAGCAGATCTCCATGTCTTGGAGATGCGTGATTTTGACGTAATCCTAGGTATGGATTGGTTGAGTGGAAATCATGCCACGATTCGATGTCGTGATCGTGAGGTCGAATTTAATTTTCCATGTGAGCCTAAGCTCATCTTCTATGGTGCAAGAGCGAGGTCAACTAAGAGGATCATTATAGCAATGAAGGCAATGAAGTTGTTGAAGAAAAGAGGGTGTCAAGGATTTCTCGTTAGAATTGTGGAGTCAACGTCCACTAAAGTCCAAGTGTCAGATGTGCCAGTGGTGAACGAATTTCCCGACGTATTTCCAGACGAGTTGGTAGGGATTCCTCCTGACCGTCAGATCGAGTTCACCATCGACATAGTGCCAGGTGCGGCACCAATATCTAAAGCTCCGTATAGAATGGCGCCAAAGGAGTTGCAAGAGCTCAAAGTTCAACTTCAGGAGTTGCTTGACAACAAGCTAATCCGACCAAGTGTTTCACCATGGGGAGCACCTGTGCTATTCGTGAAGAAAAAGGATGGATCGATGCGGATGTGCATTGATTATAGAGAGTTGAACCGGTTAACGATCAAGAACAAGTATCCGCTGCCGAGAATTGAAGATTTGTTTGATCAACTGAGGGGAGCCGGTGTGTTTTCAAAGATTGACTTGAAGTCTGTCTATCATCAATTGAAGATCAAGGAGAGTGACATCCCAAAGACGGCATTTAGAACGCGGTATGGTCACTATGAGTTCACGGTAGTACCCTTTGGATTGACCAATGCGCCTGGAGTCTTCATGGACTTGATGAATCGAGTGTTCCATCCGTACCTCGACCAGTTCGTAATAGTCTTCATCGATGATATCTTAATTTATTCAAGAAGCAAGGAACAACACGCTGAGCATCTCAGAATCGTATTGGAGACGCTAAGGAAAGAAGAGTTGTATGCAAAATTTTCAAAATGCGAGTTTTGGTTGGAACGGGTGGCATTCCTTGGCCACGTGGTGACATCAAATGGAATCGAAGTAGATCCGTCGAAGGTGTAAGTTGTTAGCAATTAGAAGACGCCATCGAATGTTAATGAAGTCCGAAGCTTCTTAGGACTAGCGGGTTACTATAGAAGATTTATCGAGAGGTTTTCCAAGATATCGAGTCCTTTGACAAGATTAACAAGGAAGGATGAGAAGTTCCAATGAAGTGAAAAGTGTGAGAGGAGTTTTCAAGAATTGAAGCGACGTCTCGTGTCAGCCCTAGTGTTGACTATTCCTGATGGGATGGAAGGCTTTGTCATCTACAGTGACGCCTCGAAGCAAGGACTTGGTTATGTTTTGATACAGCATGGAAAGGTAGTAGCGTATGCATCGAGACAGTTGAAGGTGCATGAGCATAATTATCCGACGCATGATCTCGAATTAGCAGCCGTGGTTTATGCATTGAAGATTTGGAGGCATTACCTCTATGGAAGCAAGTGCGAGATCTACACCGACCACAAAAGCTTGAAGTACTTTTTCACCCAGAAGGAGTTGAATTTACGTCAAAGAAGATGGTTAGAGTTGGTGAAGGATTACGACTGTACGATCTTATATCATCCTGGAAAGGCGAATGTTGTAGCTGATGCCTTAAGCCGAAAGATCTATCTTCCAACCAAGCAAGAGCAGCTGATCAAGGAGTTTGAGAAGATGAACTTAGAGGTGGTGGATCCTTCCAACACCACTCAAGGGATTTTAGCAGCCTTAGTGGTTCGACCACTAATTCGTGATCGAGTTCGTGAAGCACAAGTCGACGATCCTTTCTTATGCAAAATGAAGAAAAGAGAATTGGAGGGTTCTATTCAAGGATTTGCCGTTGCAAGTGATGGCACGCTACTCTTCGAGGGAAGGTTGTGTGTGCCGAAGAATGAAGAGCTCAGAAAGGAGATTCTTGAAGAAGCACATAATACGCCATATTCTGTGCACCCAGGAGGCACGAAGATGTTCAAGGACTTGAAGATGGTTTTCTGGTGGAGAAATATGAAGAGGTCGATTGGCCAATTTGTATCGAAGTGTATCACTTGTCAACAAGTGAAAGCCGAGCATCAACGCCTTTCTGGATTGTTGAACCCACTCGAGATTCCCGAGTGGAAGTGGGAACACATTGCAATGGACTTCGTGGTAGGATTACCTCCGTCAGTCAAAGGTCATCATGTAATCTGGGTTGTTGTCGATAGGTTGACCAAGTCTGCTCATTTTCTTCCGGTGAAAATGACGTTTAGCATGGATCGATTAGCTCAGATCTATATCGATGAGATAGTACGTCTTCACGGCATTCCTGTGTCAATAGTGTCAATTCATGACACAAGGTTTACGTCCAAATTTTAGCGAAGTCTGCAAGAAGCTATGGGAACTCAGTTGAAGTTTAGCACGACGTATCATCCTCAATCCGATGGTCAATCCGAGCGGACCATTCAGACGTTGGAAGACATGCTCCGTGCATGTGTTCTCGATTTTGGTGGAAGTTGGGAGAGCCACTTGCCACTCGTGGAGTTTGCTTACAATAATAGTTTCCAAGCGTCTATGGGAATGGCACCGTACGAGGCTTTGTATAGGAGAAAGTTCAGATCTCCTATTCATTGGGATGAAGTGGGAGAACGTCGACTCTTAGGTCCCGAGATCGTTGAGAAGACGGTGGAAGTAATTGAGAAGATAAGAAGAAGGATCAAGGTAGCTCAAGATCGTCAGAAATCCTATGCCGACATAAAGAGAAAGGATGTGAGCTTTGAGATTGGTGACAAGGTATTCTTGAAGATTGCACCAATGAGAGGAGTGGTTAGATTTGGGAAGAAAGGTAAGTTGCAGCCACGTTATGTGGGACCGTTCGAGATTCTAGAGAAAATAGGTGATGTTGCTTATCGCCTAGCACTACCTCCGGATTTGGCGGGTGTGCACGATATTTTCCATGTGTCGTTGCTAAGACGATATGTGTCTGACCCTAGTCATGTCATTTCATATGACACGGTGCAAGTTTCTAAGGACTTGACGTATGAAGAAGTTCCATTTGCTGTGTTAGATAGAAGAGTTCATACTCTTCGAACCCGTGAGGTACATTTAATAAAAGTGCAATGGAGTCGGCACGGACCTAAAGAGGCCACTTGGGAGAAAGAAGTTGATATCTTAGCTCGATATCCGAATGTAACAGAAATGTTAGGCTAATTTCGAGGACGAAATTTTTAAAAGTTGGGGAGATTGTGATACCCCGACCCTTTTTGCTAAATTATAAATTATAATTTTAGTAAAATGATTTCGAATTGATATTGTTTGAATATTGATCATGTGAGTATGTTTGTATATTATGCCGTTGTTTTAATGTAGGTTGTTCCACTCGAGCTGATACGCCATAGCACGGTTACACTATGCTGAGTGCATAATGGAATTTGAAATTTAACATTTAAATTGTCGAGTTATATGATAATGAATGAGTGTGTAAATTTTGATTTGACATACCTCAATTTTATGTAATTTTGGTATGTGCATTAAATAAGTAGTGATTATATTTTAAAAATTTAAGTTGTGTATTGTATGTGTTTTCGAAAATAGTATAAATCGAGGGTCTCGCTGAGTTTTGGTAGGGTTTCGTTCGGAGGTCATAACTTTTGACTCGGTTGGAACCACGAGGTCCATAAGTACTCAAATCGAAGCTCTTTCAAAAATCTACAATCGGAGCACGACCGGAAAGTGCGAGCCTATTCGAGTCGCGTTCTGAGGGGCCTACAGCACGACCATGAAACGCGACCCCCTCGGTCGCGTGTCACCAGCTTCAAAGAGCCATTTTTCTTTGGCTAAAACCCGACCCAGAAATTCCACCCTGTAAATACCATACTTCACCCATTTCTTACATTCTCTTCACTCTTGGACGATTTCTTCCCAACTTCTCTCAAGGAGTTCTTCAAGTTTTGGGTGGATCCTTTCATCATCCTCCATCAACCAAGGTAACTTCATACCCTCTTCACCTTGGTGATCAAAACACCATTTTCATGTTGATTTGAATCTAGGATTCATACCCAAAAATTAGGGTTTTCAATTCTATTGATCCTCATGCTTTGATATCTTAAACATATGGTTTATTTACTCCATTGAAGCTATATGTGAAGTTATATTAAATTCCTATGATTCATTGTTGCTAAAGATATGATTTTTACCCTATTTTTCCCCTTAAGTTATTGGTGTTTGGTTGGGGGTATTGTGATGGTTTTATGAAATTGATTTTCATGAAATGGAATCGAAGTAGATCCGTCGAAGGTGGAAGCTGTTAGCAATTGGAAGACGCCATCGAATGTTAATGAAGTCCGAAGCTTCTTAGGACTAGCGGGTTACTATAGAAGATTTATCAAGGGGTTTTCCAAGATATCGAGTCCTTTGACAAGATTAACAAGGAAGGATGAGAAGTTCCAATGGAGTGAAAAGTGTGAGCAGAGTTTGTGATGGGGGTATTGTGATGGTTGGGGGTATTGTGATGGTTTTATGAAATTGATTTTCATGAATGTTAGAGCCCTAGGATGAAGGTGTTTGTATTTGAAATGTTGGGTTTAAAGGATTTAAATTGAGTCTTGATCATGTGGTTTAAATGCGTGCACATAACGTGTTCGATTAAATGCTTCAAAGAGTTTTAATGTGTATTTTGAGTCCCAAACCATATTATGAGTTGGTATACCCATGATTATGTATATGAAGATGTATGAAATCTTTAAAGAAAAGTATAGCATGAGTTTGGTCTAAAATATGATTTAATTGTATAACTCGACATCTAAAATGAAAAGAGGATTAAAAGGTGCTAGGTGACGTGTTGTGGCTCGAGGTGGACAACTTGTGGGCGGCAAAGGAGTATTTCAAAGGTTAAAAGGATTCAAAAGCGTCTCTTAAGGTGGGGTAACTCTAAACTGTGAACACGTGTAAGGTTATAGTTATTGTTGTGCTTTGATTGTATAAGTATGAAGGGTCTTCGGACCAGAGATAAAAGAGATCCTTCGGGGTCGACAAAGAGACCCTTCGGGGCAGAGATCCTTTGGGATCAAATATAGACGTGTTAATGTCCTCCCTGGGGGGGTAGTATGTCTGCGGGCATCCCTACAGGGCCAAAGATGTTCATTAACGGGGGCATCATGATGTTTAGACCCTACGGGGTTGAGACTAGTCTCCACAAAGTAAAGAAAAGTTCATATGTTATATTTTCACTTGTGCAATTAGCTATAACTGTTTACAGTGTTCCCCACTGAGTATGTTATTAAATACTAACCTCATTCATTCAATGAATTTCAGGTTGAGGAGTCGGAGCCCGAGTAGGAGCGTTGTGAACACAAGAAAACCCCACAAGCTTGTGTTTATCTTTTGCATGCTCTTCTTTTGAAAATACTTACATTGTTATCATTATTACATTGATCACTCTTTTTACTTATGATCATTGATTATTGGGGATGGGAATAGCCCGATCTTTTGTAGGTTATGATGTGTATAACTTGATATTATGCCAAACAATTTAAAGGCGGGTCGTTCGACCTTGGAGCCTATTATGTATGAAGTATGTTGTTGAACTTTTATACGTATGTTAAAATTTAGGATGGTAGACGGGCGGGTTGAGTAAGACCTATGAGCCCGATAGGTTAGATGATTGCATGGTTGATGTGGATGGGCTTATGCAATGTTTCTGTTTGATAACATCTTGTATGGCAAAATAGACATGATAGATTGCATGCTTTAATTGCGAAAATTCATATTGATAATTATGATGCCTTACCTTATTATGCCATTATCATGCTTTTGACCTTAGCTTCCGCTCATATTGAATATAAGCACACAAAATATGTAAATAAATTATATGTTAAGTGACGTGGCCAAACGGAGTAGTTTGGGGCGTTACACCGACTGACCCCGTGTCGCGCCGCTGTGTCTCATTTTCGGGATTTTCAAATTTTGCTTTATTTTTCACCCCATTTTTCCCCACTTTGTATATAACCCAATCTTAGTTCAAAATTTAGGCATTGAACTTCATATTTTTCCATTTTTAGAGAGATAAATAGTGTTTATGCTTTGGAGGTTTGGATATTGAAGAACAAGGAGTTTCTTGAAGAATTTTAATACAAGTTTTTGGGTTTTTTCTCCTCCTCTCCTATGTTTCTCTTTTATATGATTTATTTCTCCATTTTGGTTATGGATAGCTAAATTTCTAGGCACCTAGGGTTTTGAGATTTGGTTTTGGATATGTGAATCAAATATGGGTTTGTGCTTGATTTTCCAATTTTCTATCATAAATCAATGTTATGATTGAATCTATGCTTGGATTGGCCATCCTAGAATAGAAATTTGTGTATGATTAGGTTTGAGAAAACTAATTGTGCATGGGTATTTGATTTATGATCCCAATTTGGCATGAGATTGAGAAATTAGTGTTAAATTGGCGTTTGTTTACTTGATTGAGCTTAATTTAGATTAAATTGCAATTGAGCCCTAGAGATAGGGGAGTTGTGTTTAATTTAAAATGTCTTGGTTGCTTGAGAAAGGACTTAGGCTATATTTGTGATCAAGTGTTGTTTAATTGGGAAATTAATGCATGATCCCCCTATTTGATGTTTGTATCCTTGCCAAAGATAAATTCCCTAGAGCCAATTTCTTTTTAGTGGATTTTACTCTAGTTTTATTCCCATTTAATTCTTGTGTGTTGCTAATTTTGTTTGATCTTTGCAAAATTCTATTATTCTAGTTAAAAATCCAACCCAAATTCCGAATGGTTTGACTAGTGAAAATGTTCGATGTGATGGTACTTGTATTCTCATTTGTGCAATTAGTTCCCCTTGTTCGACACGGTCTATTATGTTATACGTGTCTGCTTGCATAATGAGATTGGTATTTAAAGCTTGGTTTTTGATCATATCTTTGTGAAAGAAAAATCTCATCAGCCCAAACAAACACTTAGATTTCTTAGCAAAGAGGGAGTGCTCCTTGAGTGTCTGATGGACCTTTTCTAGCTGTAACAAATGCTCTTCCCAGGTAGCACTGTAGACCAGGATGTCATCAAAGAAGACCAGGACAAATTTTCTTAAGTAGTCTCTGAACACCTTGTTCATTAGAGACTGAAAAGTTGCATGGGCATTACATAGCCCAAAAGGCATGACTAGGAACTCATAATACCCATTATGAGTCCTGAAAGCTGTCAAATACCTATGCTCAGGCTGCATGAGTATTTGAAAGTACCCTGATCTAAGATCAATTTTAGAAAAGAACTTGGCCCCATGAAGTTCATCTAACAACTCATCAATGACAGGGATAGTGTAGTCATGCTTAACAGTGAGGTGATTTAGGTACCTGTAATCAATACAGAGCCTCCAAGTTCCATCCTTCTTCTTGACTAAGAGGACAGAAGAAGCAAAAGGGCTTTTGCTATTTTGTATCACCCTTGTTTCCGGTAATTCCTTGGCAATCCTCTCTATTTCATCTTTATGGCAATGTGAGGATCTATAAGGGTATTGATATTTTGGTTCACTGCTTGGCTTCAGGATTATCTGGTGTTCAGTGCCCCTTGAGGATGGCAACCCCTGTGGCTCTTGAAAGACATCAGTATATTTGCTCAATAAACCTTTCAGTTCCTGAGTGTCCTGGTGAGTGGGCTTCTAAATGGTAATAGAATAGATTTCCTGAAGTTCCTTCCTGGCCCTTGTGTGTAGGAGTTTGTACAATGAGTGATGGCTGATAAATTGGCACTCTGCCTGGTCCTTATTAGCATATAGCTTAATTTTCTTCCCCAACCATCTCACTGTCACCACCATATTCTCATAATCTAGCTCTATTTGGGTACATGCCTTTAGCCAATCACCACCCAATATTATGTCACAGCCTTCATGCTGCAGTAACCTGAGAGAGTGCTGCAATTTGTGTCCCTGCATGTTTACACATATATATTCTATGCTGAAAATTTGATCGAGGTCAGATTTGTAAAAATTTTGAAAAAGTGGGTACTGTTTTGCTAATAGTACTAAAGTGGGCCATTTTTAAAAAAGTGTCCAAAATGTAGGTATCAAAGTGTAATTTTAATTATTTTTTTCTATTTTCAATCTTTATCGACCGATTGATAAAATAATTTTAGTTTCAGATTGTCACAATAGATAATTAAATATCATATACAAAGTGTCACAATATATTAATTAAAGTGTCGTGATAGAATTCTTTGATGGCCGAAAATTTTATTCTTGACAAAAAAAAAAGGAACTACAAATATATGAAAATGAATGAGTTCGGAACACATGTCACGTCTGGAGGTAGGAGATGCACGGCAGACACCTATGCTAGAATTTACCGATAAAGAACCAATTGAAAAGGATTTGAATTTACATACCCACGTAAGTAGTTTCGAGAGAAGGCTTTTCAACTAAAAAAGCGTGGAACTATTGGAAATTTGTTTATTAGAAAATAATGAATTATTATATAGAATTAAATAAACGCACTTTTCACTTTAGTTAATGAAAAAGTAGATGAGAAATGGGCAAGTGGCTTTGGTTGGACGGTGCGGTGTAGGGTCCATTTGCAGAGGGTGCGAGAAAGCCAGAATCGTGTGGCTGAGATTCAAACGGCACGAATTCCCGCGCAAAAGTCCCGCCATGGCAACGAAATCCGACGGCATACATAAAAGTCCCAGCTTCGACGTGGAGGAAAACGCTTCCTCGATCTACACGTGGACAGCCAAGCCCCTCCACCTGTCACCATCCTCCTCCACACACTCGTAATAGGAAAAAAAATTAATACATCACTCATCATCGATCATCATCATCATCTATACGTGTGTATAATATATATATATATATATATTCGAGCTCTGATCATTCATTCTGGCTGTCAGGAACCGAAGCGCAACTAGGTAATTCTTTGATTCTGGATAAGATGGTGGAGTTTGGTGATTTGGTGGGGGAAGAAGAAGGATGCTCTACTCCGAAGCACGGCATACCGGCGAGGACAGCGCCTCCTCCGCCTCCTCGGAAGAAGCCGGGGAAGACGAAGTCGCCCAAGAAGGGGTACTTGTACTTCCAGCCGCCTGACCTGGACCAGCTCTTCGCGGTGCGCCCCATCCCTGAAGCTTGCGTTTAATATATAATAATTATATAATTACACACACTAGCTAGTAGCTACTGACTAATGACTATATATAGCTAGCGAGTTTATGTATGTATGTATATGGTTTAGTTAGTGTATGTAAAATTATAAGCTGAAGAATTGGTGTGTGCATGTTTCCTTATCTTCTGCATCATTATTAAATATTATTTATAACTGTTATTTACGGCCAACTTGAACTCTTTGTCTTCCCCAATCCCATTAGTATATCATAATCACATTTTGTTCCAAGTTTACTTCTCTTTCGCAATTTCTGAATTATTAATTTGGTGTACGATCGAGTTTTTGCGGATGCATGCTAATGTTTGGGCTTGCTAGATGAAACCAACTTGGGCTTCATATTTTGTTATGGGCCTCAATTGGATTTTAATAATATGAATACTACTCTTATTTTGGAATTATGTGCATATATATCGCATTACTCCTCTCCAAATAAAATACTAGTTTATTTCTTCGCATTATTCGGGCGATGTCAATCATTTGTTTCCCGGTCTGAGTTTTTAATCAATAAATAATCCTCATATTTCCTTCTAAAAAAATACTGCACTTCCGTCACAATTCTCATTACACAATTTCAACTAAATGCTCTCAACTAATCTGACTTGATTACCCATTAGAAATTGGATCTTAATTTGAACAAAATTTAGGAGATTATTTGTAGTGAATTTATAAGATATTCTTAATTTTCGTAACACAACGTACCCATATATAGAAATAAATTTCTTTATACTCACTATTTAAGTTTTATTCCTTTCCAGTTAAAGACCCTTTTCTTGACGTCTTAATCTAGATTGAATGATTTGTATAATCAAAACTTAAACTGGGTATTACTGTCAAAAATATATATATGTATATATATATATATATATATATATATATATATTTCTCAACTGAAAAGAATGAAACATAATTTCTCTCTAATTTTCCTTTTCGGTATCACAAATGATTATGATTATGTTGTAGAGTCCCCCACTAGAAGTTTCTTAAAACATGTCAAATTATGTAGTTTCAAGAATGAAGCCTCCTTGTATTTGTGCATTAATACTAGACTAGATGTGTGTATTGTGTAGAATAGTCGAAGAAACCATAGTCAAAAGAAAAGACTTGACCATCATATTTTTAATTTAAAATGAGTAGTACCATGTAAATCATGATTAATTATTTGGGTTAATTAAATAATCTTTTTGAACAATGACGTTGTGATGGATTGTACCATGAGCTTGAGATAACAATAATGGGGATGCGAGTAGGCCACATGGCCTCGCATGTGGGCCTCCAAATGCTTATATTCTCAATTCACATGCCTAGTCTCTCTCTCTCTCCAAAAAAAAAAAAAACTTAGCTAAAATTTCAATTACTGTAGTCCTCTATTTTACTATAATAAATAACATAACCTCATAATACTTTATTATATTTAATAAAATATATGGGACGTACCATCTAGAACGTATATCAAAGATTCAGTTCTTGGGAAAGTATATACAATACTGTGAGTGTACATTAATTAATTGGAAGGCATGATTAACTAGACGAAATTAAGTAGGCCAAACTAACAAAGATTTGTTTTATGAGTGTACATGTCTCAAAGCGGATCTTTATTAGAAATAAACTTCCGAGAACAGAAAAAATATATATTCCGTTCGTCCTAATTATATAGTCTCTATTACTATTTTGAGGTGTCCCAATTATATATATAATTTCATAATTATAAATAGTATTAATTTTCATAGTAATTAATATACAAGTATATTGTCTTGGAAATTAAAAAATCAACCACTCAAAAATTTTTAAGTCATAAATTTTAAGTGAGGGTAATATTTGAAGTTAAGCTTAAATATTTTATTTTTATAAATATTTTGAGATACTTGTGATCATTAATAATGAAATTTCAACCTAATGTTATTATTAGTAGGTTTCAAATTGTAATCCTTCAGTTATAAAACTATCATCATACCAATTAGGATCATATCACATGACTCAAAATGTTTATTTATACATGAACTAAACAAACAAATTAAGGTGACTGTGTGAATATAGCCCTCTTAAATATTCTAAATCAACAAATTATATTCCACAATATGAACACGGTTCAACTACCAAAATGTCACAACTCACAAGCAATATCATCGAGTCCTTCAAAAGCACCGGGTTAATGTAATTCTTAAGTTAATTAGCAAACAATAATCAACGAAATGCAATTATTTTTGTTTAGCCAAAAATGTCACTAGGATTTCTAATAACAATTTGGAATCTTACATTGACCGTAACGCCATATTTAAACTATTTATAAACCCTTGGGTTAACTTAATTATATACTAAATTATTTTTATTTTTGCAAATCTATTTCAAATGAATACGTTTATCAATAAAATACATATATAAATTATTTATGATCTCGATGGTAAATATAAACAAAATTAAATAATAAAATATTTAAAAATAATCAAATCTAACATCTGAGGCATTTTTCATAAAAAAATATCACCTTATGCTTCGACGTAGCATTAGTGCGTTGAGAATGAGAATGATATAAGAGTGAGGAATGATTATTATTTATTGTATTTTTTAGGGCTAATTATAAGCCATTTTGCAGAAGTGGAAATTTTAAATTATTACAGACGACTCAAATAATTATATTTATTTCATTCCAATTTTTCCTCTACGTGTTACCACCTTTTTTTTTTTACTTTCTTTGTTTTGGGGGGGATGGGGGAAGGTAGGACGTAGGAGGGGGTTGTCTCACCAAAATGTGAAACAAACCCTTGACCAAATGTATATATATATATATGTAATTATGGAAGTGATGATAATCATATCGTGGAGGTGATGATGATGTGAACAAACAAACCAAAGTTTGAAAATATGTGACCAATAGACAATGGTCACATGATTTTAATCTATTGATAGTACAAACATTAACACCACTTCTGTTTATATTATAGCTTCATCTACAGTTGACTGGTCAATTTTTGAATTTTCAATCAATCGCAACAGTCAAATGATTCCCAATCAAACTACCAACTTAATTAGCTAGCATTCTATAAACATTATCGATTCGCATTCAATATGGATGTCGCCCTTCACTTAAATAATCAACTAACTCCCTCTATATATATAATCAACTATGTGCACAGCTACAGTACCCGGTTAATTTATAATTATATAACTCCACATCACTCAGTGAAAATTTATTCACTACGTTCTATATATTTAATAAGAATTTGCGCATACATATAATTTTGATTACATTTTTTTTTTAAATTTTGGAAAATGATAGTGAACACATATATAAAAGTACTGTTGGAGCTGGAATGAATTAATAATCAATCAAATCGTGTATAATAATTTTTGAAATTTAAGTTTGATAATACATTAATAAATGAACTCGAACAATATCGTGTGTTGAACGTAATAGTATATAAAAGAGATACCGTATTTAAAGTTGGTGACGTTGGATATACAAACCAACAAATTCTTTAGTATATATAAATATTTAAATAATTACCTTCTTGAGAGATATTAAAGGCCAAAACATAACGGAATCGCGCGTCGTTCTTAATTCAATTCCAGCTAAACTTACGAAATTATGATTTTATTTTAAATAAATTATGGGCTATTTTAATTTGGTTGAAAATAAGACCCCATCACATTCACATATTTTACTACAATAAGGTACAAAATTTCCTGACGCTGGCGCCGAAACCCTACCATGTGCATGTGTTACTCTCATCTCTTCACTTTTAACTTAAATACATACAAAAAAAACTTTAATCTGTTGACATTTGACTACTTTTAGAAAGTGTTTGATGCTTTTAAACTTTGATAATCACTCAATGCAATCATAATCCCATATTAACAATAACAACGGCACTACCTACTGACTTATTTTTAAATCAACAAATTTAAAATGAACTGACATTATATTATAATTAAATAAAATAAAATGTTGCCAATTGCACTCTTCTGGTTTTTTAATATAATTTGTATGGCACAGTGTCGATACAGCAATTTCATTCTAGATGTATAGGTAGAGATTAATAGGTTTAATTTTGTTTTGAATATCCTATCGTTTGGGAATGTATATATATATCTATCTCATCGTTTAGATAATTACGAATTCATTCCTACAAATCTAGCCTCCCCATGCTAAGAATTCCTATCTCATCAAAATCTACATTAAATAACAATTACCAAATTTCTCGATGACAGGTATAAATTTTTAATCATTTAAACGATGGATATATTCATTAAAACATTCGAACCGTAGGATATAATTAATGTATATTTACCTATTTGTTTTTCAGAACGAGAGTGAAATTGTTGTTTTTGAATGGCATGGATTGATACAAGCGAGAAGGATGTATGAAAAAAAAAATTAAGTTGTACTCATTAATTTTTATTTTTATTTTTATTTTTCAATTCAAAAGTGCCTAAGAATATATTGTCTAGATTATTGTCTTTAAATGAGGATGAATATAAATTTTTTATTTTAATTTTTGCTGAAAAGCAATATCATACATCGTAACAAGAAATGGTAACTAATTCAGAAGAGATAACATATGCAAGAAATAATTTGATATGAATTTGAATCCTCCATTATTGTTTTATCACATAGTCCTATTTCGTCAGTACGTGCTACATAATTTTATCCCCTTTGTTTTTATTGATAACATACGTCTCCAAATTTTATCGACTAATCTTAAAAGAAATCAACCCACCTCTTGATTCTTTCTCTTAGCAAATTTAATTTGAACGTATGCTTCACATATGAATAATTCAGAAAATATCACTACACACTTATTTCTCAAAATCACATATTTTGACCTAATTTGAGACAATATATGAAACTAAAAAGAAAAGAAAGAGGAAGTGTTAAGGAATAATCAAATGAAAGAAGACAGTGAAAGTACAATAGATTAATGAGCACCGACCTTCTGCTCAAATGAAATCGAATTTCAACAAAATTCCACTCGTATTCAAATGCAAATCTCACATTTCCCAAATATAACAACATATAAAACCACTCTCTCTCTCTCTCTCTCTCTCATGTGAAGTCTGAATTTTCCCCGCTTAAAGAAATCAGACAACAATGTCAAAAACTACTGCCGTCGCAGTGAAAGTCGCATCTCCATACACAAAAGATTTCCGATCCTAACCTTAAATTAATCAAACTATTAAATGATGCATGCACATAATAATTAAGTCCATCGAGCAATTGAGAGATTCAAATGTAGCACTAATAAGACTACTACTACTACTATATATATGTGTGTGTGTGTGTGTGTAATTCAAAATTCAAATTAACTCAAATTCTTGAGATTATGAACTTGGAATTTGATATTCAAAAAATAGGGAGCAAATACAAAAAAGATGAATAATGCAGCAGCAGAATGGTTGGGGCCTATAATAAACCAGATCCAGCATAGAATTTGGCTGCAAATTATAAAGTAAGGTGCAAGCTCTGACGATTTTACTCAAGCATCCACATGTGATGCTGCAAACCAACAGTCGTCAATACCACCCACCACTTGCATTTTGCACACCCCCCCTCTTCCCCATTGTCTCCACACTACTATATATTGTCCCACCACCACCTCATCTCACAACTCTGCATGCCAAGTGCCAACCTCTCTCTCTCTCTCTCTCTCTACATATCTCTCTCTCCCACACACACACACACACACGCACAGAGCACAAACACAAAAAGGGAGCATTACTAGGTGCTTTCAAGAGTGGATGGAGTATTACATGGATGAGAAATGGAAGTTATCCAAAGAAGATAGGCCACATTCCTCAGGCAAACCGTCTATATCAAGGAGTGTTTCTCAAAGGAGTTCCACAAAGTCTTCACTACAGAAAAGTTTCTCACAGAAGAACCCTTTCAGTCTATCGAGGAGTACCTCACAGAAGAGCTCTTCATCTAAGTCATCTCTTCCGAGAAGCTCATCGCAGAGGTGCTCCGAATTCACGCGCAAGTGCACCAACATGGCAAAGGAACAGAAAGCCAAATTCTACATTGTGAAGCGGTGCATCACTATGCTCGTCAGCTGGAAAAAGAATGGAGATTCTTGATCAGAAATGCTTGCTTACCTCTTGTCATTGCTGAACTCAGAAAATTGTAATTCTTGTTTTGATCCCGTATTTCTCTAAGTGCGAGATGGATCTTCGGTTCGTTTCCGACCCAAAGAAGTTTTCCTGCCATCCGAGAGAAGAGAAAAAATGCGAAAAATTCCTCAGATCCTCAATGTAACTGGATTCAAAGGTTAAGCTTGCAAGAGTTGCTGCCATGTTATGAGATGTAAAATATTTTAAAATTCATTGCAGACACAATCTAAAAAAGTTCATCATCCTTTTCTTTCTACATTATGTGCATTACATTGTTATAATAGATCTGTATACAGTATAACCCTATCTCTTTCCTAGTCTTTCGCCGGTAAATGTGCTATACACTTCCAAGCATCTAGTTTAATGTTAGAAAGATTCCTCTCAGCAATAGAATTCAAGTGCCTATGTACAATACTGCTACCTTTCAGAAAACAATGGGAATCTTCACAAGTACCAAAAATGATGTTGTATTATTAGAAAACTGCACCTGCTTGGCTGCTTCTAATATCAGTTTTTCCAAAAGTTACTATGATGGTATCAAATCTTCCCAAATTCAACTTTTACATTTTACCTTGTATAGAAAACTAAACATGGAGCTGAGTTCAAGTGCGACAACTTTTATCTTAATTGAATCATATATCTAGCCAAGTTCATCAAGTTATACGCTATATATATATATATATATATATATATTAATGTTTCGTCTGTTTCTTCTTAACATCACTGATAGTCATGGACATCTTGCTACACGTAAGACTTCAATAGAAAAGTCTACCTGATAGCAAATGCAGAAATCTTTAATAGATAAAACAAATTTACTAACTTCAAACTCTGTCAGCTCTCCTCCAATTCTTTACAAATATAACAGACTTCAGCATAAACTTTGAAGTTCTATCTGCATCCATAGCTGTACAAATGGAAACATGAAATATCAATCATTCTACCGAGTTAACATATTATTGGATAGGCAGCAGTGATCAATCTTTCAACCTTACTGAAATTTAGCATGCTTTACTTCTGTGACATAATTTCTTAAAAACTCAATTATAAAATCTACCAACAACGTTAAAATATTCAGAGAACATATCAATTTGGCAGATTGAGCGCCCACTGCCACCATGTATCACTGGAAAAAATAGTGTTTTCCATTTTTCTTTTATCTTGGTTGATATCAATATTAAACCATGTGCTTCCAGGGAAGAAAATATAAGCTTACAGAAATTGTTGGAATCCAATAAGTGCAAGGAGGTCCTCTCCATACTGCACCTACTTTTTTAAAGTACAATGTCATGTCACAACCACCTCTTTCATAGCTTTCAAAATTGAAAATTTAAATAATAATCAAGCTTTCAACAGTCATGAAGTTTATCATATTGCTTCCATAACATAATTTATTGAGGCCATCTCCAATTGTTTGCATCAAATGGACCATTTTGGTGCAACCAGTGAAATGATATCCATTGGTTTACACCAAATTTTACAACAAAAAATAATATCCTCTGAATATTCCTTCAGATTTTTAACACTAATGTTTACTTTAATATATATTCAATTACTATTGATAATTATCCATGAAAATGAAGTTGATATTTAATTTCCATTAGAACATCTAATTTGTTCAACTTTTTTCTTTAAAGAATTTTGTATTTATTTAGTAATATATATTTTCATTTAATGAATTTTATTATATATTTCATTGCATAGCATTTATTTCATTGCGACTTAAATAATCAAATTACAATAATGAAAACTATAGATAAGAAATTATATCACCTAAAATAATATAAAAAAATATATAACAGACTGAGATTAAAAAGAGCATACAAAAATATAATATAAGTGTTTTGTAGTCATGAATAGTAATTTGTTGATGTGAATAGTGTTTCGCCCATCTGGTGTAGCACTGTAGCATTTTGGCAATTTACTGCAACTTGGCTGCTGTGGTTGGAATGGAATGGAAGTTGATAGCTACTTGCTTATTTTACACCACATTGATGTAGCTTTGGAGTTTGATGATGGTCTGAGGTTTAACTACAAAAACTGCATTGCTACTTCTAAGTTTTGAAGAATTTATAGAAACTACCCCTTGGTTTATAAATTAAAAGTGCACCTTGATAATTTAACATGTCTCTATCTTGCATATTAACCACAATACATCACTGATAGAAGAGGACTTTTCCAATCTTTGTTTGGTTAATATCAATATTTTGTAACTACATACATGGAAGATATGTAAGCTTACCAAAAACTATCGGAGGAATGCATTTTCTCCACTTGAAGTTTGAAGTCGGCAAATTCACTGCTGACAACCTTTGATCAGTCGGGGAACAATCTGCACAAATAAGTTTTTCCCTGTGCATCATAACGACAGGGTATTGGATGGTTTTAAGCCGGATTTTAACATGCCAGCAAGAAGATTTTGAGCATCTTCTTGTTTCCCATCTCCCTTAAGGACTTGGATTGTCATGTTGTAACTAGCTACATTAGGCATCATACCCTTTCCAGCCATTTCTCTGAGCAGCTTCAATGCTTTATATGAGCTACCTTCTCTGCAGTACCCGTGGATCAATGTATTGTATATTACATCATTGGGTTCAAGTTCCATCTCGCCCATTATTTCGAACAGTTTCAATGCTTCCATCATATTTCCTTCATCACACCAGCCTCTTATCAGGACGCTATAAGTGTAAACATCTGCTACCAAATCAGTCCTCTTCATGTAAGAAAGGACTTGAAGTGCCTTCTCCATATCATTACACCGTGCAAAGAAATCCATTAATATAGTATAGGTCACTTTTGATGGAGAAATGCCTCTCTCTTCCATCTCACGGACAAAATCCAAAACCTGATATGAATTCTCACTTCTGGAGCATCCTGTAATCAGGACATTATAGGTAATCACAGTTGGAGATAAACCAGAAGATTTCAGTTCATTGTACAAATAGAAAGCTTTATCCATCATCCCAACACGACAGTACCCATCCATTAACAAGTTGTAAGTGATTATACTCGGACTCAAACCACAGCTCTTCATCTCACTAACCAATTTCTTTGCCTCTCCCACATTCCTTTGCTTGCACAGTCCCTCAATCAGAATGTTGTAAGTTACGACATTGCAAGTCACCCCTCTTTGACGCATTTCATCAAACAGCTGGAATGCTTTACGCATTTCACCATCATTACAATATGCATTCAGCACACAGTTGTAAGTATGTAGATCAGGCAATGCCCCTTCACGCTTCATCCTCTCAAAAAGCTCAAACCCATCTTTCCTCAAACCTTTCTTGAAAAACCCATTTATCAAAACGGTGTAAGTGTATTGATTGGCAACCAAGCCGATTTCCTCCATTTCGAAGAACAATCTTTTGGCCTTCTCGAATTCACCCTTCTTACAGCACCCATCCATCAACGTAGTATACACAACAACATTAGGACTAAAACCCATACGATCCATTTCACTCAAAACCTCAAAACCCCTCTTCAAATTATCATTCTCGCAGCAACCTTTTATCAAAATCCCAAATGTGTAAGCATCCAATCCAACTCTTCCCTTATTTCTCTCAAAAATCCACCAAGCCTTCTCAAAATCACATTCTTTTACAAGACATTTCAGCACAGAATTAAAAAGAATCGCCGACGGCACAAACCCTCTATCGATCATTTCATTAACTAACAAAAGTGCGCCTTCCACCGGCAACTGCGCTTTGACATGAGCGCTGATGATTGTTTCGTAAACGCGACCGGCATCGTAACAATTCGAAGTGTTTGTCAAATACGGTAGAAGAGAAATGATTGTGAAAGATGGGGATGTGATTTTACCAGAGAGTAATCGTACGATAAACGACTCAGCCTGCGACAGCATGTTGAGAGAGAGAAAGTGGCCGATGATTATTGAAACGGATTCGTGAGTGTGGTAGAGGTTTTGGTGAGCGGAGGAGGTGAAGAGAGAGAGAGCTTTCTGAGGCGGGGATTTCAGCATTCTGGAAAGCAGAGTGAGGAGTTGATGTTTGCTTTCAGACATTTTCACAAACAGATTGCGGGCGAATTGAGGAGCAGTCTGCTCGATTTCAAAGTGCTTCAATTATTTGTTCTTGCTCCACTTTGCCGTACCATTCTCATTTGCAAATTACTCCTTTCTTGTGCTTTCTCAGTTGCTCCCATGCATTCACGATCATGCAAATGCTATCAAATACTAGAAAAGGGAATGAATAGTCGGATTTCGATTTTTTTTTTTTTTGAAGGATATAGAGCTCATCTTACGTTTATATTTTATGAGAGTTTCAAAGTAAATTCATTTGCATTCACATAACTCATTTTTTTTAATTGGATTTGTTTCAATTTCTTTAATAACTATCATTATTAACATTAATAAATAGACGAGTGAAGATTTTTATTTTATTATTTTATAGGTAAATATTTTATTCCAAATGTAATTGTAAATATTTACAAGTACATGACATGGGTATACCGAAAGGGTGCAACTCAACCAAAGACCAGCTTTGATTAGAGGGGGCACAAACCAATTACGAGAAAATGTCACTTTTATGTAGACGCTCAAATATTCCTATTTTTTAATGCATAATCAGAAAATTAAAAATATTAATTTAAGGGACTTGAGACCAACGGGTATTAGATCCCCTTAATATTTCACTATTTCTGGGGTTATGTTGGTATTGCAATTTATTTTTAAAATAAATTAACATATATTTTTTTTATGGGTTGGTATCCCATAGACCTATACACAAGATTGATGGACCGGCCCATTAAGCCCATCAAGAGCCGGCCTATAGCAACTGCCAATCCAATAAAAAAAACAGAAAAATTGAAAGAAAAAAACCGCATCCACAGCTCGCGATTCCGATTCCATTCATCGTCGTCGAAAGTGAAGTCACCGCCACCACCGTTTGCGATGGCCCTTCGTCGGCGAAACACCAACACCACTATTGACATCACAGTAAAGAAAAAACATGAGGTCAAAATCAACAAAACCGATTCCTTTTGCTGCAGCTCTCGAAATTTTAAAATGTATTTCAAAAATTCAATCTAAACTTTTAGTTATGTAGATTTGAGTTCTAAAATTAATTTTGTGTATTCCAACACTTGCATGTTAAAAATTTGAGAAGTTTTTGTGTGAAATTCAAAAATTGGAATAGACGAAGCTATTGCTTATCATGGATGAAATCGACAAGAATGTGCAAGATAATACATAAGCTCTTATCATAATCGATGATTCTGAGAATGAGCCAATGCTTATATGAGCACAATATGGAGGTAATTTTTTTACATAAACTGTTAAAAAGATAATCAGTCCGTGTTTGATATTGTTTAATATTTTCATTGATATTTTAATGAACATTAGGTGATACTTGTCTGGATCTCTGCTTGGTATTCAAAGACACAACTTTGATGAGATGTACGAATTGTACTGCAAACATGCTAGGAAGGTTGGATTTAGTGTTAGGAAAAATACACAAAGAATAAATAGTGTTGGTGAGGTGATCGAGAAATATTATATGTGTTCAAATGGTGTTAAGAAAAATACCGAAGTTGGTAACTCTAGCAATCAAGATCAGATCACTATTCGGAAAAATAACATCACGCGTATAGATTGTAAGACATTCTTGATGGTGAAAAAAATTATGATGGAATCCTTGAAGTAATTGATCATAATGAAAAGCACAACCATGAGCTTTCAAGAAAATAATGGAGCCACATACATAGATCTCAAAAGTGTACAATCAAGAGAAGGAAAAAAAAAAGAATCAAATGACAACTTGAGAAAGGTGGGAAGAAAATGGGCAATAATGCAACAAACTCAACTCAATTGAATGAGCTTGGCTCCAAAACTCCCAACCATCGTTTGTTTTAAATGAATATCAGGTCGATACATGTCTTCAATATAAATGATACTTTTATGCTTAATATATGATACATTTTCTATTTATCTAACTGACATCTTTAATTCCCTTTGCAAATTCTTTCAAAACCAAAGTTCTATCACTACTGAAAGGTAAAACAACGTCTCCCATTATAACAACCGCCACTCTTGTAGCATTGCCCATGTAGACGGTGATCTCATCCTCACTCAGCTGTCTTTTTACCAGGAACCCCTCTCTTCTTCTTCTGTTAGGGCACGCCGCGAAGCACTTAGTCTTCGACTTGAAATCCTCGGGAGGAATCTTTACCTTTGGCTTCTTCACCTTAGGCGCCGCATCTTCAGCCTTTTTAGGTGCGTTTCTCTTCTTCCTTTTTCCACCAGAAGAAGACGCCCCTTTATCAGCTATGTGGGCCTGAGGATCGCTCTTTCGGAGCAATTCAGCCGCCTGAAGATCTATGAGCAGTTCAGTCAGGCATCCTGGGCATGTAACTTCACCTTCCTGTCTTCCCACCTGATTGTAACAGACATCCTCTCATAGTCAAGTTCAATAGGAGTACAAGCCTTAAGTCAGTCCCCTCCTAAGATCAAGTTATAACCTTTATTCTGCAAGAGCCTAAATGAATGTTTGAAAGTATAGCCTTACATCTCTCAAGAGAATGTCTCAGTCATTTGAGCACTGATCAGTCTCTGCCCATTTGCTACTTTGATAAGGAAAGGTGAGACACTTTTTAATGGGACCCCTAATCTGAGGGCAGTTGACTCCTTCATAAAGCTGAGGGTGTTGTCCGTGTCAATCAATTGTGTAGTTCATGCTTTCCATAGACCCCTTTGAATCTCATAGTAGTAACACTCTCATTCCCTGTAAGAGCATTAAGTGACAGCTGAGTCTCCTCCATAGGTTCCATCATAAATTCTCCACCTTCATTAGGGTTTACAAAGCTCTCCAAATGGGCCAGTTCTTCCTCTTCAGTCATAATCACATAGTTGATCTTATGCTTACACCTGTGGCCTGGTGTGAATTTTTCATCGCAGTTGTAACATAATCCCAACTCCCTTCTTTCTGTCATTTGAGCTGCAGTTAACATCTTCCTTTGTGGCTTAGTTGAGTCAGTCACTGGAGCTGTTGTTTTAGCCCTAGAATAGTTTGGAGCTGGAACTTTGTTGTAGTTAGGGCTCATGTTAGAATAAGCCCTGCTGGAACCCTTGAGTTTCTTGGCAATGGCATCTATTGTGTGTATCTGACTCTGCCCAAGCTCAATGATATGCTGCAAACTTGTGGGTTTGAACATAAGTATTGCAGATTTGAGTTCCTCCCCCAATCCACTCAGAAAACTGGCTATGTAGTACCTTTCAGAAAATTATCCTGGGTGGAGAAGATCCATACATGCCTTCAGTTCCTCAAAATGGTCAACATACTCTTCATATATCCCAGAGTGTTTAGTTTGTTGAAATCCCTAATAATTGTGGTTTCCTTCAGGTCATCAAACCTACCTGAGACTATTTCTAAGAATTGTGACCAAGTAAGTTCTTGATCTTGTGCACCAAAATTCTAGAACCATTGGGCCGTCTTCCCTTCAAATTGCATAGTTGCGAGAGCCACATTTTGCTTGTCAGGTATATTAGGGATCATACTAAAGTAGCTATTGCACTTAATAATCCAAGCTCTAGGTAAAGACCCATCAAATCTAGGGAAATCTACCTTGGGTAAAGGATTAAATACCTGCATGCCACCTCCTTCTACCACAACCCTTCCTCGATCAGGTGTATACTCCACTGATTTCCCAAACACCTGAGTGTAGCCAGATGGGGGTTCTCCTAGAATTGATGGGAGATCTGCATGTCCCTTCCCTTTCACCACATTAAGGAACTGGATCTGCATGTCTGCTAGGGATTTGACAATATGATCAAATTTTCCCAACATATTAGCATTCAGATCAGCCATTTGGCTCTGATTACCAACTGTTATGATTTTCATCTTTCTGCCTATTTTTTTGGGTATTTTCTAGTGAATAAAAATGTAAACTTGATCAAACTTGTAATCTAAAGAAAGAGGGGAGGAAATAGAAGAAAGATGAGGAAATTAGTACTGATTTCTCTATATTTTCATCATACGGTAGGGTTTTTGTAATATAGCAGGAAATGGGCTTCCACAAAAGGCCCAACAACATGAACTTAGAAAAAGGGCTAATACACTGGCCCAAAAAAACTGAAAATAAAAGACTTAAAATAAAACAAGATACGTTGACCAATCCCCACCGTTCAATTCTAGAAATTAATCAACGGTAATTAGATAATTCCCCAAATCCTTCAATTCATCGATCGAACACAATACCTAAAAATTCAAGTCTTTACAGCAGAGCCCCTCTTCACCTCTCCGCCACCATCTCTACCGTCCTTTTGGTTCAATTACAATCTCTTCCTCCATAATTGGCCTCCCATCACCGACTGTTACCCTTCCAGCTCATTTCTCAGCGTGAAGTTCACAACATTACGACCTAACAACCTTGTTCCTCCTTAGTGTATCGGCAACTAAGGTACGACCGTTGATTACTTCCCTAATCAGCAAACAACCCTAGGTAGGACCATATGATTTAATCTACCAACAACTTTAATATCTAAAGAAATGCCAATTCTAACCAACAAATACCATACTATGACTTATTCATATTAGATTATATATCTCCAAAGTGTAGAAAGTAGGGGTGTTTACCCACAACCTACTCAATTGTGCTACTCGTGCGAATAATCTAAACAATTATGGATTTAGACTATTCAACTAGCAATATATTATTCCAACAATCATACAACGCGCGCAAATTGTATAATCATCACAACAATAATAGAATTCATAAGCAGAAGATATATAAATAAAGAGAGAATTAAAATTATGATAAAACCAATTCGATCTCATATTTGTGTAGAACCAAAGTCTTGATTATCCTCTCGCTAGAAAGTAGCTTAGAAACTCATACTAGAATAATAAAATAAAAGTCTGAAAATTAATCTATCTATCGATGTCTGCCCGCTCAACTGAAAAACAATAATTCAATATATATATCTAGGGTAAAATCTCTCTCTCTCTCTCTCTCTCTCTCTCTCTCTCTCTCTCTCCCCTCTTGATATGGTTAGTTTCCCACTCCTCTCAGGACTCTGCTTCTTTTCTTCTCTTTATTCGCTCCTCTTGCAACCAAAAACGCGGATTATCGAATCATTAATCTGGGCCCCCACTTGGATTTTATATTTAAATTTCCGTCCACAAGCTCCAGACTAAGGCATAGGCGTGCCTTATTTGTAATCAGCTCCTGTAGCATGAGCTTTAAATCTCTTTCATCCAATACTTTATTTTAGCCTTTTTTTTCCATAAACTATCAATATTCCCTAGCAAAATACAAAATATAGTTAATTCTAACAAATCAAACATCAAAGATTAACAAAATTAGGTAAAACCACCCAAATAAGGGTGCAAATATGCAACCTATCAATTAATTAGTCCAGTTATTTTATTCTCTATTTTTATTTGTGCTATTTTATTTCATTCCATTTTTACCTGCTTATTCTGTATCTACATATTAATTAGGTATTTGTGTTTAAGAATGAGAAAGTAGCAGTCCTTATGGGATACGATACTCTTGCTCACCTAAGTATTACAATAATATCGTGCACTTGCGGTTCACTTATTTGTTAATAAATAGTGTGTCATCATTCATTCCTGCAAGAGCAATACGAGCACAATATAGTGCTCGTAGATTTTTTTCGACCATAAGACTGCAAAATGAGAAATAAATTTACAAATCAGTTAGAAAAAATGAGGAAAAAAACTGAAAGAAAAATATATAAAAACAATTCAAACATTTCTTAAGTCAGGGCATGAATAAGCCTTGCCATATGTGATACTAAAACACAATACTTCAAATTACTCATACAATGTTCAATCAAACACTTAAATAAACATATCTCGACAATTAATGAAAAAAACAAAAAACAGAAAAAAAAAAAAAAACTTAGACAAAAATATGAAAAATGACTGAATCATAAAGACATAAACATATCAAATAAAATAAAAACAGAGACAAAAACTATGAACAATGTGATACATGTTTCTATTTCAAGTGTTACTCATAGGCATGCAAACTGATACTTTACATAATAATTTGCAATCAAACACTTCAATCAACATATCTGGACATTCAATGATACAAAAATACAAAAAAGAACCCAAATAAAATATGAAAAATAACTGAATCATTATAAACATAAACACACCACTAAAAATGTGATACATGTTACTACTTCAAGTGTTACTCATACGCATGTTAACTGATACTTAACATAGTAATTCATACTACTCATCTAAACTGAAACTAAATAAATAATAATTCATATTACTCATATGTAACAAATATTTAACATCTGTGAACAGTGAAAGAAAACATAAAACACAAAAAACCACAATGATACAAAAACACAAAAAGAACCCAAACAAAATATGAAAAATGACTGAACTATTATAGACATAAACACACCACTAAAAACGTGATACATGTTACTACTTCAAATGTTACTTATACGCATGTTAACTGATATTTAACATAGTAATTCATACTACTCATATAAACTGAAATCTAAACAAATAATAATTCATATTACTCATATGTAACAGATATTTAACATCTCCGAACATAATGAAAGAAAACTCAAAACACAAAAAATCACATCAGATACAAAATCAAATGCAATTTGATACTTATTTACAATTCCAGTGGTACACACATAAAGAGATTTTCATATTCAACAAATTTACTAGCATATATATGACTACAACAATGATACAAACATTCGTTTATGATTTAATAACATAAAACTAAGACATGATACTCAAGTACTCAATCGAATACGAAACAATAATCATATAAGTTTAATTCAAATCACTTAAATATAGACATATGAAAAAATATAGGAGAAAAACCCAAAACAACAAAAAAATGAAAAAAAAAATACAAAACTCGAACAACTATTTCTTATAGAAATCGAACACAATATCAACAAAAGAAATAAGAAAACCATATGTTATTTGACTGAATCAAGAGATGAAAAGACACAAATCGAGAGAATTAAAGTTGAAGATTATGCGGTGCCGCGATGAATTAGTGACGTTGGGGCTGATGAAATCCGAAAAACTGATAAAAGATTGAGAGAGATAGAGAGAGAGTGTGTGAGAAGCAACTGGAGGCTAGGGTTTACAAAAATCACTTACGGCTGGGCTATAACATAACGAAGCGGAGGGAAGGTTGAATCGCCAGTGGAAAAGTGAACAATCAACGAGGTCGTAGAGGACGGAATCGGGAAAGAAGAGAGATGGAAAGAGAGATCGGGAGAGAGATGGGGGCGGCTAGGATTTGCGGTTCAGAATGAAGAGGAGAAAAATGAGCGAGATGGGTCAAAAAAAAAATTTATATACCGGGTCACAGGTGTCGGGTTAGGGCGGGACGGGTTGGGCATCTGATGGGTCGGCTCATGCACCAACTGTACATGAGAATTTGCATTTTTTTAATAACGGATCTATTTAAAGTTATTTGACTACCATTAGTTACATTAATGATTAGAAAATAAAGATGTATTGTTCACCATAAGCAGTGTGTAAGAATTGTTTATTTTAATCTATTGTTAGTTGTACTATGATACGTCTCTTACTTATAATATTTAGTAGTATTATACTATTATAGTATTTATTTATGGTTTGATTTATTTCCTTTATAAGGTAGTTTGCATTATTACAATTATTTACCTTGTTTAGATTATTAATGTTTCTAGTTTATCAATTGTGTTAGGATTACAAATAAGTAATATAATGTGGTGTAAAGAGTAAAAAGAGAAATGCACAAAGTGGATGAAGTACAAAGAGTAATATTCATAGTGCAAATAGTCACTCTCGTTAATTAATCAGATTCATCATCAAAAATAATAATTCAAAGTTTGTTACTAACGGAATTCGGTATCCACTCGAATAATACTTTTGGAGTATGTATTCACTTAAAGAATACCTTATCCGATACGATCCCAAATTAGGGTCGTATCGTACTACTCCTTACAAAAATTCTTATAAGATGATTCATAGTTACTTGTGATCCATCATTTCGCTGCTGAATTGAGATCGAGTTGGATCCCTCTATTTCACGTACAATATATTTGATTTTCAATTTTTGGGTGAATTGAATAAAGGTGAATATAGCTGGAACTAAAAATATGAGAAATTCTTAATTGCATCAGGCATGAGATACTATCTCATATGTCACAATAGAGATATTGAAACACTTAAAAGTGTCCTAATAGTGGCTAAGAATTTCCCCTAAAATCTTGTCCAACATAGAATACGAAACAGGATTTAAAAGATGTGATGGGCTTGGATTGAACCATATTATATATAGTGGAATAAACATGCACTTCCGGATTTTCTTTCGAAAAAAAAAAAGCATTTCCAGATTTTCATAAACCGTAGTGCTGTACAAAATAATTAAAACCTCACTCACGATTTCTTTATTTCTTAAACAAAAAATCGAACATAAAACAAATCCGGGGTCTGGTTCAGTTCACAATCTCTCAGGAAAATTAAAAAAAAAAAAGAAAAAGAAAAAGAAAAAGAGTTAAAGTAAATAAATAAAAGGAAAGAAGCTAGGCGCGCGCGTGTATATATGCATGGCCCGGATGATCAACATTTAGGAAGATCGGAGGGCGGCGGAGGCAGCTTCTGGTTGGGCAGCTCTCCATCCAACACTATCCACACCATCTTCAAACCCCAGCTCATATGCACTTCAAAATGACAATGCATGAACCAAACACCTGCAAAACTCAACTCAACATCATATTATATATACATATATATATATATATATATATATATATCTCATCTTATCCCTGCAGCTAATTCCTAACAAATTAATTAAAAATTAAATATATTGATCTGACCTGGATTATCAGCCCTGAAGCGGATAGCAGCCCATCCTCCCGACGGCACGGCGATCGTATTTCTCTCCACAGGATCCACCAGGTTGAACCTCTGAGGGTCCTTTTGCGGATCAAAGTTGCCGAATCCCTGCCCCACCACGTAGAAATTGTAGCCGTGGAGGTGGAGTGGGTGGCTCTCCGCCCCAAGAATGCTCGTATCCTGCAACACCACTTCCACCGTCGTGTTGAACGGAAGCACGGCCGCTTTCGTCCCGTTTCCGACTCTCGTGTTGTTTGGTGGGGTGCCGGTGTAGTTGAATGGAATCAAAGGGGAGCTCGGGAAATCCGTGGTGTAAACGCCGCCGACGCCGTTGGAATATCTGTTGGAGAAGTAGGTCTGTAGGAGTGCAGTGGTGGGGTTGGTGAATGAAATGTTGTTGATCGATGCTGCAAACATGGAGCCATTAGGCCCCTGGCATGTTTGGTTTCTGGGGCAGGGGTTGCTGCCGAGGCCTACGGTGAAGAAAAACTTTCTGTCCACGCTTTCAGGGACGTTGGTCGGAAACTGCGCGTTTGCGAGGCTGCGGAACTTGTTACTGAAGTTGGCGACGACGGAAGTTGCGTTGATTGGTGGAAGGGATGGGATTTGAATGGTTGAGGAGGCAGTAGTAGTAGTTTTGTTAGGGAGTAGGTAGTGAAGAATTCCGGCGACGGTAGAATTGTCGAATGTGCCTTGGCCTGTGAAGTAAGGCCTTGCAGCCATGAAGAAGGTGGCTTTGGTGGGGTTGGCCATGGTTTTGAGCAGAACGTTGGTGGTTTGCCCCGGGGCGATTACGACGATGTCTGTTTCGAATGGCTTTACATACACTGCATCGGCTTCAACGACTGTCAATGTGTGGTTTGAAACTCTGAAGAAGAGTTCGTCGTTGAGCGCAGCGTTGATTATTCGGAGAAGATATGTCTTCCCTGGCTTCACCTTCAGCTTGAATGTTTCGTTGGGAGAACATGAGTTGTATAGAGGACCGGGGAGTCCGTTGATGGTGTATGCATCGGAGACGTTGGGGCCGCCTCCCGTTTGAAGAGCCTGGTTGATGACTGCCTCTGTATCAGCATTGAACCACTCTCCTGCATATATATATATATATATATATATATATATGATTCAATTTATTTATTTAATGATATTATTAAGCAAGCTAGGTAGTTTAGATTAGAAAGTCTAACCGAAGATAAGTGGAACTTCTCTGTGCGGTTTAGGGAAAGGGTAAGAAGTATTCTTGAAAGGGAGGATTATGATGGGGCCATACAGAGTGGCTCTCAACCAGGAGATATGAGCATGCCAGAATAGAGTTCCTCTCTGCCCTGTGATGCTGAAATTGTACGCGTAGTTCTGCCCCGTCTCGATCGGGCATTGAGTCACATATGCCGGACCATCTGCCCACCCACTCAGCAACTGCCTAATGCCATGCCTGAACACAATAATATATATACCGCACCACTTCAATTCTTATATTAATCACAGAGCTAGGAAATTAATAATTAGTTACGTTGCATCCATACCAGTGAATGCTGACATTGTTTGATACTTTGTTGATCACCTTAACCACGACACGGTCACCCTCCCTTGCAACAACCGGAGGCCCAGGGAACTTTCCATTCACTGTGAGAATGCTCTTAGTCTTGCATAATCTGGTCACATTCTGCACCTGCACCTGCACGTACAACATATATATATATATATATACATACATATGATTGTAACTCATTAGAAACTAGGAACAAGTAGTGGTAGTGGTAGTACTGATAGTTACATTGAACGTGTAGTGCCTCGTTCTCCCTGCCACTGTGAATCCAGTATGCAGAAAGATGAAGAGAGAGAAAAGGAATGCAAGAAGAGCCATCAGTTGTTAAGGATGTGAGAGAAATCTAGCTGACCATCCAAGTACTCCTTGTGCTGCTGTGATAGCCAATATATGGAAATGCAGGGATAAACTCCATTCTTTTATAGGATGGATTCTTTGTTTAGGTAATACAATAGAAAATTTTTGTATTATGAAAATAGAAGAAGATTATACCTAAAGAAAATGTGACAGTGTAGAAGGATACTATACCAAACAGTTTGTCCAAGTGTCGCAATTTTCACCTTTTTGAACTCCGCCAACCAGTGTAAATTAAGTGATCATCATTTGATTGGAGACATTCTCCCTAATACATAGATATAAATGTATTCTACACTTCAATTTATTTACTTTTATCTCTAGTTTCTTCTTTCATTATACAACTAATAATCTTTGTGATTAAGACACTAACAGCAAGTCTAATCATTTTAATTTTTTCCTGTAGGACTGGATTCAAGGTCACAGAAATCGACATTTGATCCACCTTTCTTTTAAAGAAGATAAGAATGACATATACCTAAGAAGAGGCTATTTAGATATTGTTCTGCTACAAATAGATTCACCGTAAAGTAAAAATCTACAAATTCATGAGTTTGTAGAATACTAAAAATATTGATATAACATAGTATTTTAATTAAGGTTGGAAATTGATTAAGGGATCACCACATATATAATCATTGCAAGGCTTAGCTTTTTATAGTTGCACCAACTACTGATCTTCTATATGCAGACTTCAATTTTATTTTATTTTCCTTTTTTGTTTTCAAAAAAAGACATCATGTGAATGTAAGAAATATACATTTTACATACATATATAGATTTGAGAAGCATAGATATATGTATATGTATAGGATCGGAAATTAAATAATTAAGGAGAAAATTAATTAAAATTAAAATTACATGTATATATGTAGGTAGCTAGTCCCATATCATTACAACAGCGATAATTCCGACGCCTAGGAGCACAGCAAAGAACTTGAAGAAGGGAGTATCGAAGTAGCAGTTGTTTTGAGGTTTGAAGCCTTTGGCTATCAAATGGTTGATGGCTACGTAGACGAAAACTCCGCAGGCGAGGCCCATTGAGATGGCGTAGGTCCAATCAGCGGTTCGGCCTTGGCTCGTGGCATCGAGGGCGATGCCTATTCCCACGCCCACAGGGCTTGAAATGGCAAAGGCAAACGAGTATGCCACCGTTGCTAAAAATGGCCTCCTTGGTATCATCCTTAGAAGTGCAATTCCCATTGCAACCGCTGCAAATATCTTGTGCAGTGAAATAGTCCATAGATTTCTCCATGCATCTGCTTTTGTATCTGTACGTACTAGCTTCATTAATTCATTTGGAAAATGCACGCATGCATGCCTCAAGCTAATTAAGCGACTTTTTTCTTCTGGATTTAGTAACACATGCATATATATATTTTGTATGCAGAGAGAGCTTAGAATGTAGAATACTAGAATCTGAGACAGCCACATATATAAAATATATTAATGATGATATATCATACTAGCTAGACAGCTTTCATGGACAATTTTGGTATAATAAACGACCATTCCCATGTTGATCGATAATCTCAATATTCTATCTAGATAGCTAGCTCTTATTTCATTGGAATATATACCAAAAACTAGCAAATATCGATCAATACACCATCATTAATAATTAGTTGATATTGTTAAGGATTTAATGTAATTACATTATTTAATTTAGTGCATGTAAGAAGAAGATTAATTACCTGCCACTCCGACAGCAATGCCCTCAAAAATGGAGTGGAAGCACAATGCGAGTATAAGAAGAATGGTGTCACCAAGTGAAGCAGTCTTGAGAAAAACAGGGTTGAGCTCCTCCTCCTTGGCTCCGCCTTCGACGTCAACTCGAGCCTCCCTTCCGGCGCCCCTCACAACATAAGCAATCGAACAGTCAGCCAACATAGTGAGAAGATAACCAGCCGACGCCAGCATGAAGGAAAAGGGATACTCTTTCGTTGTAAGATCTTCAAAGCTAGAAGTCGAATCGCTCAAGAAATGCATCAGAGAAGTTCCCAAGAATACCCCTCCGGCAAACTGAGTCCCCAGCAGAAGAAAACTCTCATTCCATCTGTAGAAATACGGCGAAACTCCGCCCGCGAATGTGCTCACAAACATGATTATTAGACACCACACCTTCACCAAAACCAGCCCTTTCGCGTGCAGACTCCCTTTGTCCGCCGCCTCCTCCTCGTCGCCGCCGCCTCCATGCCCTCTGATTGCAGAAAGCTGGAGGAGTAAAATTACAAGCGTGATCAACAAGGTTGACTTGAAAGAAGCCATATATCTTCCAGCTGCTGTTTAATTAGTTGCTGTCAGGTAACCTAAAACGGTTATACATATATATTGGTATGTATTTTTGCAGTACATGTTTGACTTTTACATGGCTGTACTACACTACACACAATGCAGTACTAGATGATGTGTAATACTCGACCCGACCGGCCCAGGTTCATTGAGGAATGCATTCGGCAGTTAGAATATGCGGTTTTTCTGTCATTTTGACAATGATTTACGTTGAGATCAGAATAAGCTAGCTCTAAAATTAATATTACATAATCCTATCTCACCCGATCAAATTCATAAATATATGCATTTTGACCACATTCATTAAAAAAATATGGCGGAACACGAAATGATGATACAAGTCATGACGTGAAACGTATCAAATTGATCATCTTCTAGGAGAAAAAATAAAAATAAAAATAAAATGAAGGAGAAGAAGATCGATCATGTGTTAGCAACTTCTCTAGTTACACACTAAACAAGGATGACGACTTTTTCCTGATGCAGTTGACTTGAACTGCTCCACCTCATTAGAATGGGCAATCACTAAGAGCATGCATGTCTGATTTAACACAGGCTTGAGATATCATGTTACATCTCGTATTTCACTCCATCAATACACGTCATGTGTACATGTATTCACTGGTATATAATAATTGTTTGATAATATTGGTTTCATAAACAATATTGAAGAAACCGAACTCTCGGTACTGACAGAGTTGTGATCAAAGTTGTATCTAAAGTTGAAACAACTTTGAACATGCAGCGGAAAATAGAAACAAACAATGGATTAAAAAATTTCACGAGATTATATTTCTATAATCTCGCGAAGTGCCTCAGGGCAAAATATTCACTATACGTATTTGTGAATTACAAAAACACTACAAGCAAACTCTTACTAAACTTAAGACACTATCTCTTCCTCCACAGAAGGTCGTGACTAAAGTTATCTTAACTAATACTTGTAGAAAACTAATATCTCTAATACAGATCTGGTATATCTCTATCAATTCGTGTATATAACTCTATACAATTGATCCATATTTATACAAAAATAATAACTTGGTCTCTACTCCAAATAACAGCTTTATCTCTCCATGATCTCCATTCCTAGATTCTCGGCCAACCACCCTCAACTTCAGCAACAACTTTATCTTGACTCTATCAACCTTTGAACTGGTCAAACACAACAGATTTCCCTAGAACATCTCAACCAATTTACTTCCTGCACAATCAATCAAAAAAGACAAAATAAAAACTATATCCACAATAACAACAGAACAAACGGTTTCAACAATCTCCCCTTTTTGTCTTTCTTCCCAAAACAACTTCAAGCATGCAGCAAGATCAACCATAATTGAACTCCCCCTAAACATATACTCGGAACAAAACAAGCATAATCAAAACAGAACACAATTGCTCCCCTGTCATGCAAACATCCCAAATCAAAGTGACTCCAACACTATTCAACATAAAATATCAGCAACAAAAAGAAAGATCTTATCAAAAGATCAACAGTCAGATCTGCAGTCAGATAAACATCAAAAACATAAAAAAAAACAAAGTTTTAAACACAAGAAATTGTTGGAGAAATTGTTTTGATAAACATCATCATAACAAAACTGCAACAGTCTGCAGCTGCAGTCCTTCTTCCTTCTTCTTTTCTTCTTTTCTTCTACTCCTCCTCCTCCTCCTCTTGCTCATCAGTTTCCACCTCTTCACTTGCTGCCCTTCTTCTGCCTCTGCTACTGCCTTCTCCACCACCTCCCCCTTTTTGGGAAGAAAGAAGGCGCTGAAACACCTTCCTTTGTTTGGCAAAAATCTCGATTTGTGCAGTGTAGAGCTCAATTTGTTCCTGCAAAACAAACACAGGAATAGAGCAGCGAAGACCAGGAGATTGTGGAGCAACCTCTTCCTCATCCAACCAAGACAGATCCACAACTCGAGAATCTGTGAGGAAGATTTTCTGCACTGTCTGAAGAGTAAGTCTGGGAGTGAACACATCTCTCTTCTGTGGCTTGAACCCTTGGTCAACCAACATGCTAAAAATAAGAGATGGCAACACAAGTTTCTTGTTGCTCTTATAATTAGTCATGGCAACTTCAGCAATAGCAGTGAACATAAGGTTGCCCAGGTTGATCTTTTCCTTCATGTATAATTTGTATAGGAGAGAAACATGCTCAAAAGGAACAACAGTAGAATTTGAAGTAGGGATCCAGTTGCTTACAGAGATTTTATGCAACGTGGAGAAGAGAGAGGTGAGGGCAGAGGCAATTGGATTCACCCTCTTACCATGTCAGACCTCAGCTCTTCCCCCAGTTAACAGATTAGCCATCCTAACTTCAAGTTCATCATCAATCTCATTATCATCTACAGACACATTCGGGAGACCTAAGAACTTGTTAATCTTTGTAGGAGTTAAAATGTAAATACTCCCCCTAACAAACACTTTCCCAAACCTCTTAGACGAGGGATTCCCAAACTCATAAGATAGATTAGCATAAAATAATTGTACAATCCCAGCAACATATGGATGAGCATAAGAAACACTACCCCAAACCCTTCTCTTTTTCAAAAAATCAACCAAATTGTGTTTACCAAAATCCTTTGAATCAACAGCCCGATCATTCAGAATCTCTCTATTTCTAAAAAATTCCCAATTCTTCTTAGCAGCATCAGAATAAAATAGTTGAGATTCAGTTTTTGATACCTCTATATCGGATTCAGAAAGGGCGGTTTCCTCATTGGGGTCCAGACACGTCTTGGCTCGCTTTGAGGAGCGATGTTTTTTCCCTTTGGCTTTCGGAGAGGGAGAAGGCAGAACCTTCTTATTTCCCTTCTTGGACGCAGCAGAGGTAATCTCGAGTTCAGCTTCAGTCTCTGTTTCCTCCCGATTGTCATCAGACACATCCTCGACTTGTGTCTTCGGCTGCCTCTTCTCCGAAGACCCTTCACTAGGCTCATCTTCGGGTTCGGAAGTGATTTCTATAGGACCTTCTTAAGTCCGTGAAGAGCTACCGGTAAAATACAGGCGTCGTGACCGGCGAGGTGGAGGAACCCGTTTAGCCTTGGCAAACTTCTTATTCGGAGAAGATTTTGACTTTTCTGAGCCCTCTACTTGTTGTTCATGCTCCACTTCCGAGAATGGTACTTTAATGGGGCTGCCATTATGAGGGTTTTCTTCGTCGGAAGGGATGAGAGAATCGAGAAGTTCCTCGGTGAGCACCGGAGTGTCGAGAGGCGACATGATTACGCCGTCAGGAGCCAGAATTATGGCCTAAGATGAGGAGGACGTTGGAGAAGAGACTGGTAAAGCAAGAGGTTGTGACTGAACCTCTGAGAAACTAGCGATTTATGGAGAAATCTCCATAGGTGTATTCCCTCTAGAAGGGGACAAAAGCACTTTAGGTCGGAGAATCGGAGTAGAATCCGGCGATAAAAACCGAAAAGGGTTTGGCAATTGTGGTGGAGAGAGAATTTGCGATGGCTGAGGGAGAAAGGTAGAGAGATGACGGAGGTAGGCTGAGGTTTCAGGGTCGCTAAGCAACTCCTGAATCTTTCTCATTTTGTTGGAATCCATGGCGAAGGAGACGAAGACGAAAGGGTTTGGGGAGATAAAAGGGCTTTTGTGAAAAGTTTATTGAGTGGAGGGAATCTAAGTGAGAGTGACAAGAGAGGAGTAAGAGAGACCTTATAAAAGTGTAAATGAAGGGATATAAATATATCTGTTAGATACCCGCCTCCATATAAATAGGAATCAACATATTAAAGATATAGTCAAAGTAGATATTAAAGATAGAGTAAGATACACTTCCAGATACATTCAACTGACTTTCAAAATTTTCGATTTTTTTTTTATTTATTAATCAACTGTCGTCAAGAAATTTATATATTCAGCTTACTTTTGATACATCATAGAAAACTTCTTAAGAAGAAAACAGATGATGAATAGACGAATAACCAAAAGAATCTTGTAAATACCATTTATCTAAGATCTTTGATCTAGTTATATGGTTTTATAAGAACGATCATGGTTTCACCTTAATACAGGCTTTTTCATCCTCGAATCTGTTCAACTTCACAGTTAACTATGATATACCAAAAGTGTGACAACAGTTGTGTCAACTTTACTTTTCATATAGAACATAAGCCAAGAGATTTCCTTAAAATTGAGAATCTCTCATAGCTTAAAGCTTTTGTAAATATATCATCCAGTTGATTATCTGTACTAATATACTCTAACTTTAATAGCTTCTTTTCAACTAAATCCCTAATAAAATGATACCTTAAGTGGATGTGTTTGGATTTGGAATGATGAACTGGGTTCTTTGCAAGGTTGATGGCGTTTGTATTGTCACAGAGCATCACCAAGGGGTTTCTTTCCAATCCATAATCATCCAACATTGACTTCAGCCATATCAACTGTGTTGAACAGCTCCCAACGGCCACATATTCAGACTCGGCTGTGGATAATGAGATACAGTTTTACTTTTTGTTGTGCCAAGAGATGAGGTTGTTTCCTAGATAGCAACATCCTCCACTTGTACTCTGTCTATCATCTATCTCTCCAGCCCAATCGGCATCACTGTATCCAATAAGCTCTGTAGTTGTGTCCTTTATGAACCATAGACCCAATTCACATGTGTCGGCTATATACCGAATGATCCTCTTTACCGCCTTAAGGTGTTCCTCCTTGGGACAGGACTGAAATCGAGCACATGCACACACACTGTACATGATATCTGGTCGGTTAGCAGTCAAGTAGAGGAGACTTCCGATCATTGATCTGAATAAAGTTGGATCAACTTCCGGTCCAACTGCATCCTTTGATAACTTTTCAGTCGTACTCATGGGAGTTCTCATGTGCTTTGCATTCTCCAAACTGAACTTCTTCACTAGAATCTTGGCATACTTTGTCTGGAAGACGAAGACGCCATTTTCCTTTTGCTTGACTTGAAGTCCAAGAAAATTGCTAAGTTCACCAACCATACTCATTTCAAAAGATGTGGACATCGCCTCCACAAACTCCTTCAAAGCCTTCTCACTTATTGATCCAAATACTATGTCGTCGACATATATTTGAGCAATAGTGAGAAAGTCTTTTTCTTTCTTGAGGAAAAGTGTCCTATCAGCATGACCCCTAAAAAACCAAATTCAAACAAGAACTCCGTTAACCGACTATACTAAGCTCTAGGAGCTTGCTTAAGTTCATACAAAGCTTTGTGTAATTTATACACATGATCGGGTTTTGACGGGTCTTCAAAGCCTTTGGGTTGCTCAACGTACGCTTCTTCTTCCAATACTCCATTTAGAAATGCTGCCTTAACATCTATTTGATGAAGAGTAATGTTAAGATAACATGCAATGACAAACAATAACCTGATGAACTCAATTCGAGCAACGGGAGCAAAGGTCTCATCATAGTCAATGTCCTCTACTTGAGTATAACCTTGGGCAACTAAGCGGGCTTTATTTCTAATGACATTTTCAAATTCATCAGTTTTATTCTTAAATATCCACTTAGTCCCTATCACAGTATCACGTTTATCCCAGAAGGTCTAGGCACAAGTGTCCAGACTTTGTTTCTAACAAACTGAAGTAGCTCGGCTTGCATGGCACTTATCCAGAACTCATCTTTTAATGCTTCATTCACACTTTTAGGTTCAATCATGGATAAAAACACAATTGTACCAACTTCATTGATAACACATGATAAGCACACCATCCTTACCATTTCTTTGTAGTTGACAGGGGTTTTACCTCTAGTTCTGACCCCTTCGCGAACATCTCCAATGACTTGATCAATTGGGTGATCTTTGCGAATCTTGCTTGGTGGGTCTCTTCTAGTGATTCCCTGAGCTACTTCTTGAATCTCTGAATCGTGTAAGCGGAGGTTCGATCCAGATCCTTCTAAAAGTGCATCCTTACTTGTCTCTGAAGTGGGCTCAACTTCAGGATTGACTCTTCCTTCTTCCTCACTGGTTCTTCCTGTCCTTCCCTGTATCTCAATCAAATCATTAGTATCTTCATCAGGAGTGTACAAACTGGCCATATCATCAAATCTCACATTCACACTTTCCATAACAGTTTTTGTTTTGAGGTTATAAACACAGTAAGCATGACTATTAAGCGAATAACCAATAAACACACCTTTGTCGCTTTTGGGATCAAATTTGTACAAATAATCCCTATCATTCAAAATGTAGCAAACACAACCGAAAACATGTAGATATTTCAGGTTGGGTTTTTTTACCATTTAGAATTTCATATGATGTCATGGTGGTTCCGGTTCTTAAGTTTACCCGATTACTTACATAGCATGCAGTGTTTAACGCTTCAGCCCAAAACCGTTTGGACAACTTCTTAGAGTGTAACATGACAGTGGCCATCTCTTACAATGTCCTATTCTTTCTTTCAGCTACACCATTTTGCTGGGGTATTTTAGAGACAGAATATTCATGATGAATACCTTCTTTAATGCAAAAGTTCAGGAGCTGAAGATTTTCAAACTCCCTTCCATGGTCAGATCTAATTCTTTTAATGCAAGAATGGTAGAAGTTTCTGACCTTAGCATATAATTCTAAGAAAGCATCATAGGTTTCACCTTTGTCACTTAGAAATTTTACCCAAGTGTACCTGGAGAGGTCATCGGCAATCACAAATGAATACCATTTACCTCCAAGGCTTTCTACCTCTGCTGGCCCCATAAGATCCATGTGGAGCAATTCAAAGCGGCTTTGAGTGGCAAAAAGTCTCTCTGAAGTTGTTATAACTGGATGTGAGGCTTTTACTTGCTTTCCTTTCTGACAGTCTCCACACAGACTTGGATTTGAGACGTTCAGCTTTGGCACTCCAAGAACAGCATTGAGTCTCTGAAGATTCTCCATGTTGCCAAAATTAGTATGACCCAATTTTTGATGCCAAAGTTGTACGTCATTTACCTGCACACTCAAACAACTTTTTATTTTAGTTTCATAAATGTTATTAGAAGATCTTACCCCAGAGATCACATGTTTGCCATAGTTATCAACAACAGTACAGCTTTGCTTATCAAAGATGACAGTAAAGTTGTCATCACAGAGTTGGCTAATGCTGATAAGGTTTGTTGTAAGACCTTGTACATGTGATACATTAGCCAGCTTTGGAAGACCAGGACTGTTCAGGATTCCATGTCCTACAATCTTGTCGTTTGTTCCTCCCCCGAAGGTAACTTCGCTGCCATTGATCTTCTGGTAGTTAGATAGATAACATTGAGATCCAGTCATGTGACGAGAGCATCCACTGTCAAAGTACCAAGTTGCCGAATCATCAGCTACTAATGCAGTGAAGACAACATTGCAGGTGTCTTTGAGGGCAGCTTTAGGTTTCCAAACCATATTCCTTGTTTTATCTCTTTTGACTGTGCGGGCTGACTTTGAGGCTTGTGTCCTCAGATGAATCTCTTTCTTGTATTCCTGTAAAAATCTATGACAGAAAGGTTTTATGTGTCCAGGGAGAAAACAATAGTGACAAACGAATCTCCGGCGTTTCTTACTCACTGATGTAGTAGGATGTGCTCCTTGAGATTTAACAAAAGGTTTTCCATGAGTGGACATGATTTGTGTAAAGGCAGTCTTTACAGTTTTGTCATAACATATGCCATGAGAAGTTACCTGAGTTTGAGTAAGAACTTCATCAAGTTTGGAAGTACCCGTGTTGAGCTTTTTAAAAGTTTCCTTTGCAAGATTGAGTTGGATCCTCATATTATCAATCTCTGCATCTTTCTTTGTCAATATTACCTCCAACTTTGCGAGAGATGCCTTCTGGCTAGTGGATTCCTCATTGAGTGACTCAATTTCCTTACACTGTTTGATCCACTTAGCATACAGCTCCTTGTAGAGTTCCTGCAACTTTATTAGCAACTCTAGAGTTTCTTCCTCAGTAACTTCTTCTTCCTCATCTGCAGTAGTGATCACAGTGTTGAAACAAAAGAGAGTTTCATAATAGGACTCATCATACCTGTCAGAAGTTATCTCAACTTCTGTAAGCTTTGAATTGTCCAGTTCAGCATATACTGCAGTTAAGGCTGCGTGTTCGTAGGTTGCATCTTCTGAGATTTCTTCCACAAATATTCCTGAGGTGTCCAGCTCACTGTCGCTAAGAGATAGAAATGTGACAGGATTTCCAAGTTTTCTAAAAGTGTTTGCACATTCGTTTGCAAAGTGCCCATAGCCTTTGCACTCATAGCATTGAACAGTGGAGAAATCTTTCACTTCCTTTGGTCTAAAGTGATCTGATGCAGCACACTTCATGATCTTGGGTTCTTTTCCAGGTGAGTTTATTTTTTCATAAATAACCAAAGGTCCGGACGAGTCATGACGAGGCTTGCGTTGTTCAGCACCTCCCTTCTGTTGTTTTCCTCGGTTAGCTCGGATGAGAGTGTTTAGTCTTTTGGTGAGAAGAGCATAATCCGGATTCTTTTCACTGATCTCTTCAAGATCTTCATCCTCTTCTTCGTCATAAGCTGAAGTTGACTTTGAAGTTGACCCAGCTGTCAAGGCAATTCTCTTTTTCTTTGACCCGCCCTTCTCATTCATTTCCATTTCATAGGTCTTCAGATCATTCATCAGCTTTGTGAAGTCCAAACATCCAGTAGTCGTTGCCGTGTCAATAGCAACAACCTTCATATCAAAACGAGGTGTTAGAGTTCTCAAAGCTTTAGAAACTAACCTTTTGTTGGTGATGGGATCTCCAAGATCAGTGCACTCGTTTGCAATCTCAAGCAATTTGTTGCAATATTCTCCAACAGTTTCATCTTCCCCCATCTTCATGTTCTCAAATTTTGTGGTGAGAATACAATGTTTTGATTCTTTAATTCCAATATCTCATTCGCAATGTTGCTGAAGAATATCCCACGCTTCCTTGGCCAACTCACAATTTCTTATGAGTTTGAACATCTGAATGTCCAAAGAGGACTGAATTGCGTTGAGTGCCTTGTCATTGAAGGTAGCATCTTCATTTTGTGACCTTGTCCATTCTTCCGGAGGGGTACGAATTGTATCTCATTCGGCATCTACGGTCTTAGGATGCGTCCATGCTTTTTGAACAGCATTCCATGCTCTTGCATCAATTGATTTGATGCACGCGAATTCGAACTTTCCAAAAGGAATAGTTCATGCCATCAAGAACAGGAGGTTTGTTAAACAACGGGTTTGTGCAATCCATTGTACTCACGAAAACAGGATCACCACTTAGTGTGTCAAGTGTTCGCTCTTGATGCCAATTGAAGAAACCGAACTCTCGGCTCTGACAGAGTTGTGATCAAAGTTGTATCTAAAGTTGAAACAACTTTGAACATGCAGTGGAAAATAGAAACAAACAATGGATTAAAAAATTTCACGAGATTATATTTCTATAATCTCGCGAAGTGGGGCAAAATATTCACTATATGTATTTGTGAATTACAAAAACACTACAAGCAAACTCTTACTAAACTTAAGACACTTTATCTCTTCCTTCACAGAAGGTCGTGACTAAAGTTATCTTAACTAATACTTGTAGAAAACTAATATCTCTAATACAGATCTGGTATATCTCTATCAATTCGTGTATATAACACTATACAATTGATCCCTATTTATACAAAAATAATAACTTGGTCTCTACTCCAAATAACAGCTTTATCTCTCCATGATCTCCATTCCTAGATTCTCGGCCAACCACCCTCAACTTCAGCAACAACTTTATCTTGATTCTATCAACCTTTGAACTGGTTAAACACAACAGATTTCCCTAGAACATCTCAACCAATTTACTTCCTGCAAAATCAATCAAGAAAGACAAAACAAAAACTATATCCACAATAACAACATAACAAACAGTTTCAACAAATATATTAAACATTAACATCTCAAGAAACGTATGGCTTTAGACATCAAATTACACATCTAATTATATATTTTGGGAATCAAGAAATTTTATCTCTATCTCAGTAGATGAAGTAGCAGATCCATCTCTTCTTTCAGCAATTAGCATTTGGCACACTTCCTCCATTCTTGGCCAACTACATGGATCACATTCTAAACATTTTGCTGCAACCTTAAAAAAACAACACATGATCTCATCATCGAACAGAGCCCCTACCTTGTTGGACATTTGTTCCAACATATCACCATCCATATCAAAAGAGCTAATAATCTCATTGTATTTTCTCCCCATGATCAACTCAAGAAGCACCTTTCCAAAGCTATGAACATCCTCTTTATAACAACCTAACACCGATAATTCTCTACTGGAATTAGGAAGTTCCCAGCTCGAATTAGTATGATCCAGAGTCATTGCCTTCCCAAAATCAGAGATTCTTGGATTGAAATCTTCATCCAACATTATGCATTTTGAGCTAATCCCACGATGGACTATCCCATTTACATGGAGCCATGCAATTCCTTTTGCTATTCCAACCGCAATCTTGGCCCTCACAGGCCATTCCATAGACTTGGCTTTGCCTCCGAAAAGGCAATCATGAAGAGTCCCATTAGGCATCAACTTGTATATTAGGAATCTGTCATTGGATTCCTGGCAGAAGCCAAGAAGTGGCACTAAAATCCTATGCCTTAATATGCCTAACGTCGTGATTTCGGATAAGAACTCGTGCTCAACGAGAGGACTAGTGCTGAGCCTCTAAATTGCGAGGTTCCAACCATTTGAGAGCATTGCCTTGTATGTTATTCCCATTTCGGCAACTGCAATAACATTGTTGTCACTGAAGTTGCAAGTCGCTTGTCTGAGTTCGAGCTACGAATTTCTCCAGCCTTGATATCTATGGGTGTATATGCATCATCAGCACAAAAAATAACAAGAAATTAACAAATGAATAAAAGAAAATTAATTAACCATACATTCCATTACCATAGTATTTTCTACTCTCTGTTTCAAAGGAAGCGATTCATGTAGTGTTGAAGTTGATGCTAATTTTCTCTTCACGAACTCGGACAAGGGCCTAAACCATCGGAAAAGCAGAAACAGAAGAAACGTGACGCTCCAACTGGGCAAGAAACCAGTCACAAATAAATTCTTCCAAGACTCAGATTCATCACAAAGCGTGTAATGGATCACCACAAAGGCCTGCATTGTGTGCATAGCTTTCACGAGGAAAATACGCGCTGCTAAACCTGGGAGATTATTAGCCACCGTGAAAGACTTCAATCGTCGGAGAGAGGCCAGTGATGCAGGAATCCCGCCGGTGAGGGGGTTGTTATTGAGTTTCAAAACAGTTAGATACTTACAGTTGGAAATGTCGACAGGAATTTGACCTGAAAATTTGCAGTGGGAGAGATCAAGCACGTTCACCAAGGTAATGAATCTGGATATATTCGGAGGGATCGATCCGGAGAGATTATTATTGGAAAGATCCAAACCCATTAACCCGGTGCAGTGGGCTATGCCGCGCCGACGAGGCCCATGCTGTTGAGCTTGAGGCTTCGGAGCTTCCCCTCCGAGCAGTGAACGCCATTGAATGAGCAGATGAAATTAATTATTGAATTCCCAGGTGGAAAGACTTCGCCGTGGATCACGCACCGACTGCTTTATTGATCTCAAGCATTCAATTCGATATCGGATGATGATGATCTGCTTTTACCTACACCTAACAAGCAGATGATCAGCAGCAGCAGCCACATTCTTGAATGATGATCGCTAATCATCAATTCAAGTTTTCAGACAACAATTGATGAATTCCAAACTCCATATTTCCTTTAATTTGTTTGCTGCCTCATTTCAACCCAAAAATATCACACGCGGTTTCTTTATTTGCTGACTTGTCCCATTGACTTCAAGCCTACCCTCTTTATTTTCCCTTCAATTAAAGCTATGAATCTCTCATCAAATCATCCATCTCACTTTTTTATTTTTTATTTTCAATTTTAATCTGTTATATTTTTATTTTAGGAATTATCGGTTATACTCGATTAGGGTTTTATAATTATTTTTAAGTTTTATTTTTAATTAATAATTGATTATTATTTTTAATTGTGGTTTTTTATTTTATAAATAAGATTTAGATTTTTTGCTTCAATTCTTAGTTAATTAATAGATACTCCGTATTAAGTAAAGATTTATTAATTTATAATTAAATTTTATTTTTATAACAAATATTATTAAAAAAATTAATCTGATGGTGATATACAAAAAAAATGGAATAGATTTGCTAAAAAAATGTGAAATGGATAAATTTCATTCCCACTATAGATTTGTTGTTGTGTATTGATATTTGGTACATTTGTGAATTGTGACTTTGAAAATTGGGCAAAACACATCCGTGGGACCCTATATTTTTATGTTTTGTTTCAATAGATTTTGTATATTTTTGTTTGTTTAGTAAGTTCTTCTACTTTGATAATGCACTTTCACAAGTCCTGGACTTTTTTGTTTTGTTTTTGAAAAATCTTGTATAAATTTATTGTTTTAAAAGACCATTATTGTTTTAAATTTTTATGTTCATTTTATAAATATAAGAATTTAAATAATGTTGTTTCTCTAATATCTACGATTATAATTTTACAACATATCAACAAAGAGATTGAAATTATAAAATGATTAAAAATATATTTTACAACATATCAACAAAGAGATTGAAATTATAAAATGATTAAAAATATATATTTAAATTATTAAGTAATAAGTATAAAAATAAAATAAAAATCACTAAATATATAAACTACAAAAATAAAATAAAAATCACTAAATATATAAACCACAAATTGATAAGTAATTAAATACATAAATAAAAAAGGACTAAATAACAATTAAATTTTCAACAAGAGCCAACATATAAAAAAAAAAGAACCAAATAGCAATTAAATTATTTCAGAATTGATTTGCATTTCTTGATCAGTGAAACGTAAATTTTCAGTTGAAGGAGAGAGGAAGAGTTGAAAAATGCAATTTGCGTTTGAATTTGCAGTTCCATTGGAACCATTCTTCTATTGCAAAATAGATTTTGCAGTTCCTTGTAGATGGTCTCAAAGCAATAATTTATATAAATACACCAATTCTCACCATTAGTACTGTAGCTAGTCCAGATACTTATAAAACTATTATTTCTATTATTGTTATGCCAAGTCAAATAAAATAACAGGGTTGGTCATATTAGAATTAGATACAAACAACTTGAAAATTAGAGCTTAGTTAAAATTTCAAGAATTTCATATCAATCTATTTTACATGACTTTACAATATATTTGCTGACTAACAAAAATTAATTTAATCCCTAATGAGAAATTAAAAAAAAAAAATTGACCATCTTATCCTTCCATTCTATTGCTGAATGGGAACCGAAACCGAATTTGTGCTCCTATCCCTCCTCAACACATACCTACTAAAAATTGAATCACCCGAACCCGAATCCGAACCCGATTCCCGAAGACTTGCGGTCCTCCTAATCGGTGCCGGAGCTCCATCCGACCGCCCCCTCCTGAAAATCGATCCCAAATTGCCGAGAAACCGCCGAAAAACGCCGCCCCTCCGCCGCTGAACCCACGGCCCCCACTCAATTCCCCTCGGCGCGGTACTGTTCAGACTCAGATTCCCCTCCACTTCCGAATACACCGCCGGCATCTCCCCTTCTCCTCCCCCTACAAATCTCCCCACAGCGAAACCACCGCCGGGCAGACGCCAAATCGATAGTCCCACCGCCCCTGACTGACCGGAACCGCCGTCCGGCTCATCGACCGGAAGCTCGTGGCGGCAGACCGGGCACGAGTTGTGGAGATTGAGCCACGGGAATATGCAATCGGAATGATATATGTGGTTGCAGGGCATCTCACGAGCCTCGGATCCGAGCACGAAGGCGTCGGTGCACACGGCGCAGTGCGCGTCCGCGTCCACGTGGCACTCCTGGATCTGAACCGTCGGCAGCGACGCCACGGCCTGCTTGCTGGCCGGCGGATTCTCCGGCCGGGCCCACAAGCTGAACCCGATCTGCGACAGGCGGTCGAGCATCACCTCGAATCCGGATCCGAGCAGCGACTCCGACATGGCGGAGGGGAGCGGCCGGATCCCCATCCCCGACCCGTCGTCGTAGTAGAGCTCGTAGCTCCGCCGCCCGCCGTCGGGCGGGGACTCCGACTCCGGATTGTTCCGGAGGACTATCAGAGGATTGAACGAGGTTCCGTTGCGGCGGCGGCGGCGGGGGGAGGCAAATCGGCGGGGACGCTCCGGAGAGAAATCGGTGGGGTCCACCACTTGAACGAATCCGCCGCTGCAGTGGGGACAGACGACGGACTCCTCGGAGGCGACGGCGACGATTCTGGTGCACTGGTAGCACCAGTACGACGGAGACGGAGACGGAGACGGTGGTGGCAAATCCATCGGAGGTGACCGGTGAAGCTGAAGGAGATCCACAGAAATAGAGGAGGGTGAAGAATATTCCGTCGGAGAGATATGGTTTGATTGGCAGAGTGCGTTTGTGCTGTGTTTATGTATATATTTTTATACGTAAAATGATTGTTGAGTGTGAGCTGTGAAGACAGAGAGAAACTGATGAGAGAGATTAGATTACAGAAATATTACACGTTTATGTCCAAAAATAAGAATGTAGGAAGCATATAGCCATGAATTAAAACGCGTGTATTAACGTCTGTTACCTTTCCTTCAAATTTTAGATATGTAAACTTACTAAATATTTTTTTATTAAAAATTGTAATAATATGAACACTTATTCCTCAAATCTAATATTCTTTCTGTTGTCAATTGAAGTGCTTAATTGTTTGATAATTAATACTTTAAAAAAATGGCAAGATCCTTTTGATTAGTAAAAGATATTTGTTTGAAATAAATTCGTTTTCAAATTGTTATTCTGAACATATAACTATTTTGTTATTTAAGAAAGAAATACTTAGTATTAAAAAAATGTTTAGATCATTATAAGAAATGTAATATGTCATTTTTAATAATTGTCATTATCATGGATACTTGTCCTGTCAATCGCACATGTACATATAGTTGTTTCTTTCTGAAATTAACAAATTTTGAGTTAGTATTACATAAGTCAAGATATAGAATATGTAAATTTGGTACAGTACAATTTTGTGTATGGAAAAAGAGTAAACGAGCAAGCAGGAGAAGGAGAAAGTAACGGCGTTAAACGTTTTGTGCAAAGTGGACTGGTCAGGAATGAGGATTGTGAAAACAATATATATAATTGGAATTGAAGTTGAATAATAATTAATAATAGTAATATAGGAAAGAAATTAAATTTAATTTGCAGTCAAAGCGCGCCGTGGAGGGAAAGCCGGCTGACATAAATCGAGAGGAAAGTTCGAGGGAACGCCGATCTTGATGGATTTTAATGGGAATTACATTTACGCGTGTCTCCACGGACCATCATTTCCTACCAATTCCTCCATTCTTCAAACATTTCTTATACTTTTATCAATTTGGTCTCTACATATATACAACGTGTGTGAAATACAATTTAAGATTCTGATTCTATTTTTTTTTTTTGTAACAATTTATATATTTAATTTACTCTATAGAAAATGGTTTATGGTTTCGACTTTTCATTTTAATATGTCGAATTATATCAAATGTAATTACTTTCGGCAATCTCTTGTACATCACACAAGGCCCAATAAGACTCGTACATCTATCACACAGATTGTGATCAATTCAGGTCAGTATTGACCCGCAAAAAAAATGTCAAAAATTAATATCAATCCTAAGACTAAGAAATATCACTTGTATTCTTAAAAAATAACGGATCTGCTACTTATCTTGTACGAGTTTGTTTTGTTCAAATTGTGATTTATTTATATTCCAATTAATGTTTAGAGTTTAAGTTTTTTTAGGGTTTATGATTTTTTTAGATTTGTTAGGGTTCATGTTTTTTTTAGGCTTATTCATCGCAATTAGAGTTATATTTATTTCAAAAAATAAATCCATTTACTTTTATTTTAGGGTTCACTAATTCCATTTTAGGGTGTATATTTATTTCAAAATTAGATTTTATTATTATTATTTTCAATTACCATTTATATATTTCTTTCGAAAAAATTAAATTAATTGTCGAGCGCAATGCACAAGTCCACGCATTAGCGTCGGGTGAGTGCATTCACGAGTCTCCCGAATTTAAAAAGGAAATCATTCATTTTAATTTTAAGGATCATTAAATCAATTTTAATTAGGGTATATATTTATATTTATTTAAAAAAAAATCAATTCATTTTAGTTTTAGAGTTCACTAATTGAATTTTAGGGTATACACAATTTTGAAAGAAAAAAAAAACAAATAAATCAAAAAAATAATGAAAAATAATAATTTTGGACCCACAAACCCGACAGTGTTGACCTTTTTTTTACCGTTGCTTGTCATTGCCATACATCTCATGTTTAAGAGACTGCCTCATTTACTTATTGTTCTTTAAGTTTTTATTATCAGATGTCTATGATTAATATTTATTTTGGTACTTTTTTTTTCAATAATAAATTTTTTGAAATGGTGTCACATTGTGATTTTAATGTATGATTTCAAAATATTTGTTTAGAGAATAAAGTAATTTGAAATTAGCATACCCAACCCAAGCACAGCATATTTGTCAAATATAACAATATAGTTTTATAATATATCGTTATTATATCAAATACTACATAGATTTATTTTTTGTTGAATGACTATATATCTAATATCCCACATTTATGGAAATATGACCCCCACGATAATGTTATTCTCAATTACCTCCCAGGTCAAAAATATATAACCACGTTCCTTTTTTCACACACATTAAAAACATATATCTAATGTACTTGAAAAAATATATATATTTCATAATTACTTGGAAAGGTAAATTACATAATGTACTTTTGTTTATTCATTCAAACGAAAATGGTTGTTAACTCCTAAAGCATTAAATATGGATATATTGAGATTATAAACATTATATTTAATACACATAAAATAATGAATGTGAACTATATATAATTTGGGACAAAAAAAACAAAAGACATTATGTAATCATTTACTTATTATCGTGAGTGTACAGTTAGGATGGTTTACCTTTTTATTATAATTTACTGAGTTATTGCATGCAAGTAGTGTTCACCTTAATTCATCCATATAAGCATGTTCATTTATTAAAAAGTATAAAAGACATTAATCTCACCAAATTAAAAGGTTTTGTGATATATACAAAAGTCATTACCATTTTATTAAAAATAGAAAATTTACTTGTTAGGCTTTGATACATAGCCTTAATTATGTATAAATTAAATCTCACCCGTGTTTCTTTGATATTTTCATTTATGAAATCACCGATCGATACTATTAGTAGTAGCAACAATAATTTATTATACGTGTATTTTGGTAAATGACAGTATTTGGTAGTATGTAATATTAATTGGACAAAGTATGAATCAACCATGAACGGAATACCAAAAAAAGAAAAATAATACGTAATAATTTGAAAATGAAAATATTTGTTCTTTTCATATTTTATTGATATATGTATATATATATTAAAAACCTACAATATAATTTATATTTTGATGAGTGAGGCTGAGTAAGTCGGAATAAGAAGTTATTGAAACCTATTTACATTCATAAAATAGCATGAATCATGAATTGACATTAAGCAACTACAGAATTGCATAATCCAGTTCCAGTGTCTTGTTTCGTTGTTTTGGTGATTGGGGTCATGCCCCGACAAAATTATTACTAAGAAATTATTATTTGGAAATAGTGGGAGAATTAATTGTGTGTCCACAATCATCATACCTCTATACATGCATAGTATATTATTGTGTGAGAAAAATGCAAAACGTTATACCAACACATGTTTACATGCTGTTAATTTATCTATTATGCGTTAAATTCGATTGATGAGTATCTAATTTCATGAATATACAGTGCAGTGACTTTGATCGGAGTCGTTGTAAAATAAAGCCAAACATTTACGAGTTTTTGTATTTACTCTTTATCATTTGCTTGTGCTCCTGTTTTATTTTTTTGGTACATATATAACTATATAAGCTACGGTCCAATAAAATATTACTACAATATTATGTGTACTTAATATTATTATACATACTCATTACATATATACTATAAGTTACACATAGTAAATACACATATACTATTGTACCATATTATGTAAAATTGTGAATCCTATGATTAATGAATCCACGAGTTTCACATAATAGTAATGGTCCATTCGCATATATATACTATAAGATCTTCACAAATTTCCTTATATTATGAGATTTTAGAGGATGCACAAAAGTTACCTTATATATAGTCATAAAATATATTTACAAGTTAAGAAAATAAAATAAAGTCTTTATAGTATATCCTAACAGGCTTAACACGCCCCCTCAAAATAGTGAAAATACAAATTCAAGACCTGTGTAATATACTATATAATTATGCCCCTAAAAAATGTCAATTTTTATGTATATTGTCATTTCAGTTTGGCAATTGATTAGCCAACAAGTGTTGAAACATACTAATTATACACACTCAAAGTATTGTCAATTTTTATTTCGAGGGACATAATGTATAATTATTTAAATTTCAACATCCTTAATTTATTTTTATTTATTCTACTCACACACCCGACCTAGTGATATTGAGGAGATTTGAACTTGTGATCTTTGACCTCCAAACACCCTCACTCATTCCACCACTAGACTATCCCCACCGCGATTTTTTTTCTTTTAATTAAAAACAAAGAGAATGGACACAAATGCTTAAATTATATTATTTTATATATTAACACTTCTTTTTATGCACTTATCGATTTACATTTCCCTATTAAAATTGACCAATATAAATTTGTCTAACTACTAAAATGTGACCAGGTAGATTGTATATACATGATAAATTGTCGTGTAAATTTATGTCACTAATTAAATTTGATCAACTATAAGTTATTTTCTTCATCGAAAATCAATTATGTAAATTATATTCATATGATGAATAGGTTGGTTAAATTTATATTCTTAAAAAAATGACTGGATTGATCATATTCTTTTTAAACATCGTATGTATATTACTTCAAAAATATGACAGGTAAAATTATCTGTTTCCTAAAAACTGGCCGAAATTACTATATTCATCATACTGAACAAATGACCAAGTAAAATTATATTAATTATGAAATATTACGAGCATATTCATATATCCCCGTTAAAAATAATCCGAATTCATTGTGATCATATAGATTTACATCACATCGTAAATTCGATGGGTAAATTTATATGCTTTGTAAACAAATGATTTGATATTTTTCAAATCTAAAAAGTCGATTAATTTTTAATTAATTTTTTGAGGGATATTAATTATTATATAAAAAATTATTTAAGTACATCTATCCATATCACTACTAGTAAAATGAAATTTTATCTATGTAGATTGAATATCATCAAACATATGAGTAGTGACATTATCATATCGCTTTGAAACACAATATAATTATACAGATTGTCAGTTATACTAAAAAGTATGTTTAGATCCTTATCTTTTAGAGTTTAAATTCCAAACATAGCTAAAAAAAATATACTTGTTTTACTAGGGTTTGCTACTCAAAAGTGGTTAGAAAAAAATATTTTGGACATTTTTAGAAATTAGAACGTTACGAAAATTTTTATTACTTAGTGTAGTCCATGCCTGCCTTTCTCTTTTTAGAGTTGTGAAACAAAACCCTAAATGGAGTTCAATTCGCCGCCAGATTGATTCTCCTCTTATATAAATTCGTGATCCTCTGCCTCACTGTGTTCTTGCACAAACTTTCGACCAATCCCATCCCAGAGGCAGCTTGATTTTATTTTTTTTTTTTAATCAGAATAATGTAATATTGCACATTTATTTGAGATTCAATGAAGGAAAATGGACAAAGCTCGTTTGATTTACAGTTACTCAACCTACGCTGAAAGTGAGTTTTCCTGTATGTTTTGGGCCGAGTCGTTTCGATGATTTTATTAATCTTCAAGAACTGAGTTTTATTTATAACTGATGGTCAAAGTTAAGATTTTTACGAGTTTGGAACTTTCGTATTCAATTTTTGCTAACGGTTTTTTCGTGGTTTTTAGTGTTGAATTAGTTAATGTTTTGTTCTGGATATATTTCTCGAGTTTCTGTGTTTGCTGGTGTTAATTTAAGCTATTCTTTGTTTGTGGAATGAACAGCTAGTACTGGTGATATTGATTTTTGTTAAGAATCATGTTGTCTGAATTGGGTAGAAGGCCGATGATGGGAAATAATGAAAATTCATTTGGAGATGATTTTGAGAAGGAGATAGGTTTCTTGCTCCGGGAACAGAGGAGGCAAGAGGCCGATGATCTTGAAAAGGAGCTGAATTTGTATAGGAGTGGATCGGCCCCACCTACTGTGGATGGTTCTCTGAGTGCTGTTGGTGGGATGCTCAACCATGGTGTTGCTGGTGGTTCGGTTTTTGCTGATTTTGCGAAAAGTAAGGGTGGCAGTGGGTTCATGTCTGAGGAGGAGCTTAGGTCTGATCCTGCATATTTATCTTACTATTACTCAAATGTTAATTTGAATCCAAGGCTGCCGCCACCTCTTTTGTCGAGGGAGGATTGGAGGTTTGCTCAGAGGTTGCAAGGAGGGAGTTCGGCAATTGGTGATAGGAGGAAGGTCAATAGGGATGATAGCGGCAATGGTGGGAGATCCATGTTTCCATTGCCACACTCAAAGAAGCAGGAGAGTGAGGACATGGACAATCTGCAGGGTTCTGTGGAGTGGGGTGGTGACGGTCTTATTGGTTTGCCTGGATTAGGACTGGGTAGCAAGCAGAAGAGTCTTGCAGAGATATTTCAGGTTAGCTGCAATATAAATGTCGTAACGATACAGTTATAGGTTGCTTCACATTTCATGAATCTTAGTCTATCTTGGCATGTATGGTAGGATTCTGATCAGATTGACTACACCCTTTTTTGCGCTTATCTTATATGTGGCAATATAACTCATATTTGAAAACCATATAGTCATTTAGTGTCCAATTCGTGGACTGGATGCTTTGGTTTAGAATGGATTTATGCAATTTCGAAATCCATCGTAACCAGCCCTGTACAAACATTGGCGGAAAGGTGATCACTTTGTTGATACGGTAGTTTCTTTTTAAACTGTTGAATAAAGCATGCTTTAGTTGTTGTATGTGGTGCAAAAGTCAGTTATGCTAGTACTAATTTGTATGTTTAACCTGGATATTGTCTTTATCATAGGAATGCATGTCCATTTGGCTTCTTTGGCTAATGTCCAGGATGCTTGTGGTTTGAATTATACACATCATTTTTTATGTATTATTTTTCTAAATTTATTTCCGCAGTTTTTAGGGGTACAATTTGTATCCTTCTGAGTGATAACTATTGTTTAATTAGTTCTTAGATTCTCAATTGAATGTCAGAAAAATGGGTTTTCTACATCTTCTTTCACTTATGCTCTCATATGGAAAATGTGCTATTCTGTATACTTTTCCACTTGTTTCTTTGCAGTTTCAGATATAGATTTTGTTGACGATTTAACTTACCTTGGTATTGTAGACATGCAAATATTTCTTTAAAAATAGAGCTAGTAGGTTGCTGGAAACTTCTTTGTTCACAATATCATTTATAGAAGTGGTTAGCTGTTCTGTGGTCCTCCTTTTTAGCTTGTCTGAGTTCTTACTATGTGCAGGATGACTTGAACCGCACTACTCCGGATTCTACACACCCGTCAAGACCGGCTAGCAGAAATGCTTTTGATGAGAATGCCAATGCTTTGGGCTCAGCTGAGGCTGAGCTCACTCATATGTATGGGGATTTTACATCCTCAGACCTAGTTCTATCAGCTTCAAATATGCAGAGCACAGCAGGTGCTCAGCATGCAGGTGCACCTGCTTCATATTCTTATGCTGCTGCTTTGGGGGCTTCCTTGTCAAGAAGCTCAACACCTGATCCTCAACGAATTGCAAGAGCTCCCAGCCCTTGCCCAACTCCTATTGGTGGAGGCAGGGTGGGGAATTCAGAAAAAAGAAACATTAATAATTCCAGCTCCTTTAATGGGGTATCTTCTCACAAAAAGGATACTGCTGATCTGGTTGCTGCTTTATCGGGAGTGAACCTTTCGAATGGCATTGGGGATGAGGAGCATCATTTATCTTTTGATCCTAATTTGGACGAGCATAAGAACTATCTTTTTAATATGCAGGGAGGCCAACATAATGTTAGACAGCACACATATAAGAACAAGTATGAACTGGGGCAGTCTAATATGTCTTCTCTTCCTCAACCAGGGAAAATGAGCCCCTCTGATTCTGTTCTTAGCAACGGTTGTGTGCCACATCTCAGTAATAGTACTTACCTTCAAGCTGAGCTTCAGAAAAACGGTGTTTCTTCGAATAACTCCTACCGGAATAGATCTTGTAATGCTGCAGTGAATGGCGGAGGCGGCATACATCCTCAGTATCAGCATTTGGACAGTCCCAATTCATCATTTTCAAATTATGGAAGTGGCTATCCTATTCGTCCAATATCTGGTCAACTTGGCAGCTCCAATTTGCCTCCACTGTTCGAGAATGCTGCTGCTGCATCTGTTATGGCTGCATCTGGAATGGACTCCAGAATGTTGGGAGGAACAAGTCTTGGTGCTACCGTTCCAGAGCTGAACCTCAGCAGAATAGGCAACCAGATGACTGGGAGTATGCTGCAGGCACCCTTTGTTGACCCCTTGTATCTCCAATACTTGAGGACCGCTGAATACTCTGCAGCACAAGTTGCAGCTCTTAATGATCCCTCTGTTGATAGGAACTACATGGGAGATTCATATTTGGACCTGCTTCAGAAAGCCTATCTTGGAAATATGTTACCTGCTCAGAAATCAGAGTATGGGGTTCCCTTGGGCAGCAAAACAGGTGTATCTAGTCCTCATGGTTACTATGGAAATCCTGCTTTCGGGATTGGATTGTCATATCCTGGCAGTCCCTTGTCAAGTCCAGCAATTCCAAATTCAGCTGGAGGACCTGGTAGCCCTATCAGGCATGGTGACTTCAATATGAGATTCCCTGGTGGATTGAGAAATGCAGCTGGGAGTGTCATTGGGCCCTGGCATTTGGACCCTAGCTTCAGTTCTTCTTTACTGGAAGAGTTCAAGAGCAATAAAAACAAATGCCTTGAGCTTTCTGAGATTGCCGGTCATGTTGTTGAGTTCAGGTATGTTTTGTACATTGAGATGGCAATTTAATCGAGAAGATTGATATATGATTTTTTTTAACTTAACATCTTTAACTAGTGCTGATCAATATGGGAGCCGATTCATTCAACAAAAGCTTGAAACTGCCACGACAGAAGAGAAGAACATGGTTTTTGAGGAAATTTTTCCTCAAGCTCTTACGCTAATTACTGATGTTTTTGGTAATTATGTCGTCCAAAAGGTAACCAACTTACTTGGCCAGTCATTCAGTTGACCTGTTTTACTTAATTGGGTCTTTGAGACCTTTTTAGTCTTTCTGGAGCTGATCATTTGTCTTCCCAGTTTTTTGAACATGGCTTGACATCTCAAAGAAGAGAATTAGCGAACAAGCTTTTTGGACATGTACTAACCTTAAGCCTCCAAATGTACGGTTGTCGAGTGATACAAAAGGTAATGCTTGTCTTTGTTATGCACTAACCAAAATATAGGCTTCTGAAATCCTTTCTGGATAAATTCTTGGCTGCGGAAGAAATTAGAAATCTCCATTTGGGACAGAAAGTGCTAATTCATTTGGGAAAAAAAAATGCTAAAAATGCAATCTTTGTTGAAGTGGAGAATGTTATCTGATTATGTAGGCAATAGAAGTTATTGATGTGGATCAGAAAATCAAAATGGTCGAAGAGCTGGATGGGCATGTCATGAGATGTGTGCGTGATCAAAATGGAAATCATGTCATTCAGAAGTGCATTGAATGTGTCCCTGAGGAGCATATTCAGTTTATTGTGTCAACATTTTATGACCAAGTTGTGTCTCTCTCTACTCATCCATATGGCTGCCGTGTGATACAGGTTAGGGAAAAGTGTGTGAATAAGAGTCTTTCTATTGCTTTCACTTTGATTATTGCTGAAATATCACTTTACATTGTGAGATGCTTTTGGTTTGGCAGAGAGTTCTGGAGCATTGTGAGGATGAAAAAACCCAGACGAAAGTGATGGTAGAAATTCTGGGTTCTGTAAGCATGCTAGCACAGGATCAGTATGGGAATTATGTTGTTCAGGTTTGTAATTTTGTCTAGAAAATTCATATGTACTTCTGGCTTTGTGTATTGTGAAGGTAGTGTTGGTAATATGTGGACGCAAGAAAGTTTGATGTGTGCATGCTTAAAAAATGAAGTTTCTGTTTCAAGTTTTTGCTTGTAAAACTCCACTTTTATGTTTATGTACCCTTGGCTTCAGTAGTAAATTTATTCCTGAAGTCCCACTCTAATTCCACTTTTGCAACCTATGTGAATTTTAAAATTAAAGACACAATCATGTTGAGTGGTTGACTTGTCACTATCCACCTCTTTATCCAGAATAACTTACGTTATTTCAATTAAATGCAAAATGTACTTCTGTTATCGTAGCTCCCTTAAAAGTCCACAGGTGAAGACAATAAAATGGACAAGTAATTTGAATTTTGTAACACAAATAGTACTGTGCTGCAGTAGTTCTTTGGCACGTATTCAGAGTTCCATGGTTTTAGGTACTGTGCCGCAGTAGTTGTCTGGACTGGGAAAATAATTAAATATTTAACTTCTCAGCTTGTTTATATTGCTCTCAGTTTATTTAAGTTTTTGTGCTCATCTAATTCATGTCCATCACCATATTGTTGCTTCATCTTTGAGAGTTTTATGGCCCATCGATTTCTTGTCATTAAGGTGTTTTTTGACCCTTTGGAACCATTGGAGAAGGAATTTTTTACTTATTATTTTTCATGCTGTTGTTATAGCATGTACTGGAGCATGGTAAGCCGCACGAGCGATCAACCATTATTCAGGAATTAGCTGGAAAAATAGTTCAGATGAGCCAGCAGAAGTTTGCATCAAATGTTGTTGAGAAATGCTTGACTTTTGGTGACCCAAGCGAACGCCAGTTGCTGGTGACTGAGATGCTTGGAACAACCGATGAAAATGAACCTCTTCAGGTTTGTCAAGTGTTGAACAACTTCCATTAAATTAATTATTTCCTTGCAGCAATCACGGCAATATTAATGGCTCGGATGCTTTATATTTGTTTTTGCTGTTTACTTAATAATCATATAAAAAACCAAGCACATGAAAACTCAATGATGCGATTTGCAATTGACTTTTTGTGGCTCATAGCACTTCATGAGAGCAACACAGGGATTCTTTAAAAGCAGATAAACTTTTGATGCTATCGTTATGATTGTAATACCTTTCAGCTGACAATGGTTTAATATTTGAATATCAGTACAGAATGCTGCCGCGGTGCGGTATTGAGCTGCATTCTGTTCCTCTTTATTCTCATGTTAAACAAAAAATCTGTAATAACTAAAAAATGTACCCCTCTGCTTTGTCAAGGCATCTCCCTACTTTTATCCTGGGGAAATGACATTTGAAACCTACAGATGTAGATCGTGTTGTTATAGTCAGTCTTTTCTACATTGAGTACGTATATTGCCTTCACTCTCCAAGTTAATTTCATTTTCTATGTGCCTTGAATCGTTGGATTGACATGTGCTTAGGTTTCTTGCCTTTTATAATAATAGGATGATAAATGAGTGGCTTTAATGATATAACCACTAGAAATGGAAAATTTATGTGCCTTTGTCACTGAAGTATATAGTTATTGAAGTACAGGTAAATCCTTGTTTATACTTTCAAATTTATGTTGGCCTAACCTTCTAATCTTTCTCTGCAACCAGGCTATGATGAAAGATCAATTTGCAAATTATGTCGTACAGAAAGTACTTGAGACTTGTAGCGATCAGGAGCGTGAACTGATCATGTGTAGGATTAAGGTCCATCTGAATGCACTGAAGAAGTACACTTATGGGAAACATATAGTAGCTCGTGTAGAGAAACTTGTTGCTGCTGGGGGTAAGCAATATCCTAACTATTGACTTCTATTTTGAAATTGCTCTCTTTATTCAAAACCCATTTCCAAAATCACCACTGAGCAAAACCTGATACCAACCAAAAGTGGTAAAAGGACTTAAAGATATGCCTTTTCATGTTATAAATGCGGTAAAGGTCTTGTGCAATTGCTGTTGCTCTCATCCGTGTACACTTCCCATAGTTTGTCGACATGCAATCACCATTATTTTTTGCCTTGTTTGTTGGTGTGCAGAAAGGAGAATTGCCGCTGCTGCTGCTGCTGCTCAAGCCCCAAATGCTGCGTAGGAAAGGAAGAAGTTGTACAGCTAACTCAGCCTAGTTTGGCTACTTCCCCCCTATCGTGTGGTGCTCAGCTCATACACATGTTTCGGGTATGAGCTAGTTGCAAATAAAGGTTACCTGTACTAAAAATATGTACATTGTGTAGTGCTAAGTTTATACGTAGAGTCTAGTTTAGCCGAGGCGCAGGGGGCAGGATAACCGTCCGCAGGTGGTAAAATGACTATACAGATGCTGAGGTTGTAACATAGAAGGGAAGGCGAGGTAAATTTACAATCTTAATGTTAAGTGATTATGACTGTACAAATTATGCCATGTCAACACAGCTGGTTTTTCTAGTCATGGCTGAGGAGGGCTTAAATTTATGTATGGTAATTTAACAATTTTCTCTTCAACAAAATACTTGCAAGTAGGGTTTCTTGTAAAGTTTGTGGATCTTCATCGAATAAATCCTGCTTTCTTTATGTTGCTGTCTCGCATTGTCAATTGTCATTCACAAGTTTCTTGTGATGTTTTTCATATCAATTTTGCTCTGTCATTCACAACTTTTTACCTAAAAAATAGAGTAAAAAACATTGGGTATGTAAGGTTTTCAAACCCGGTTTCAAAAATTTGTGATTACGATATTAAACTTGTTATTTTATAAGAGTAATGCTATATTTGTTTCTACTAGAGCACGCATTTTATTGATTAAATGTTTAATTAGCCACTCCCTATTGTTATTGGGCCTCCCTACAACCTACATGGATGGAAGAATAATTGAGGTAATTAAGTAGTCAAAAAAATTGCAGTTCATCTCTTTATGTAAGGATTTATGGCAATATAGCAAGTTGATTAATTTAATTATTCGGCGTGGTAGAGGCAATAGAGTTGCAAAATTTAATTTCACAGACGGTAGATAGATTTCTCTTTTTTCAATTGTATCTTAATTTTATATTTTTCGATACGTTTGTGGAATTATTAGAGATCAAACAACACCGTGGAATCAAGTGTTAATTAAATAATCATATTTTTTTACTTCATATAGGGGGCCGTATTTTTCATTTTATTGTCATAGTATTAATATCTACATTACATGCTACTCATGAATAAATCTTTTTGTGTCTTGTCTCATATTATTTTCGTAAGATGGATCATGATTCAGATCTTAGTATAATTAAACACTAATTAAATTAATAATTGTTATTAAAAATGAGTTTGAGTTTAGATATTGACCCATTTTATAAATTTTGAATTGTAAAAAAGATTCACACATTTTTTGTATTTTAATTCCCATGTTGAATGTATAGATAAAAGTTATTTGAAATCATGTTACGAGTTAAAATTTATATGACAGATCAAAATCCAATTCCAAATGAATATTAAGCTATATATTTATTATTGTGTTGATATTTGAATTTTAATCTATCTCATAAATTTTATTCTATAAGAAATTAAAGTACGTATTCGTATTCAACATAAGAAAATAAAATAAAAATACTAAAATGAAGATAAAATGTTAGCATTTCCCTCTTCCTTTTTAAATTGGGTGGGGTGCTACTGCTACGCGTGTAAATGAATACAGGCATCACGGCCAACAATTTCTCTTGCTTGAAAATTAATTTTATATTCAATGTGGATAAAGGTTTACGTGGCATGTCTGTCTTCTACTGTACAAGCTAAAGACGGATTTTTTTTATTTTTTTTTTAATCACTATATTTGAAATGACACACACACACACACGCTTGTTTGTATATTGAGAATCACTGTAATAGTGATATGGATACATTATTTTTATCGATAATCTTTCCTAAAAAAGATAGCAATACTATGAATTTTGCTCTTTTGAAAATTTAATAATAATAATAAAAGACATTCGTGGATTTTAGTTTTGATTAACCTAAAAACATACTGCTATATCTATCGCTTTTTAATGTCAATAACTTTAATTGTATTATCATATATATCTAATAATAAATTGTTTATCTCTCAGGAAATCAGAGCTCAATAAACTAATTCGCGAGAAGTCAACTAACTTACCACACATCATCAAACAGTACTTATATACATTTTAATTCTTAATATAATACATTAATTTCTACACTTTTTGAAATATTATTTCAAAATGTTTAGAATTTTGTCATTTAAGATTTATAGTAATATCAATGCAAGCAGCACCATTAATTCTCCATAAATACTTTTGTAGGACACGTTAATGCATAAGCTTATACAATTCCACAACTTTTTTAGTCAAAATAAACATAACCTCCTCCGCTACTTTTCCACGTACTCTGTGCTAATTAATTTTAAGTTTAATACATATATAAATAAATGTGCATTGAACACGTGATTAATTAATTACTAATATGAACTATATATAAAACAATATGATAAAATAATCACTAGATTTTGTGATTAATTGTATTGTTATTTTGTTTATTCTTTTGAAAAATAAAATAAAATATTCACTTCGAAACATGACTTGTTATAGTATACCAATATTTTCATTGCTAAATTTAAAGGGGGGAAAAAAATCTGAAAAGCTCATTAATTATTTTTGTATAGGCGGATTGTAATTCTTCTTTTACAAGTGGATCGTATATAGGTTCATTTTAATTCTTACATTCATCAAGGTGGTTGAAATGTTTAACGAAAAAAATCAATAATTTAAGAATTTGAAGTGAGTGGCAATGTAATTTTTATTTTATTTTCTCAAATCGAATTTAAGAATGTGTAAACATCTTCTACAATTGTTTAAGATATTTTACTGAATACAGCATCATAATTCCCAAATATAACCATGTGACATGGCTTTTTTTAAAGTCATAATTATTTTGTGCCCGATCGATTAATTATCCCACCAAATCCCATCTCAAGCACTTAATTACCAATGTGTACGGGTGTGCAAAAGGTTCTGTCAAAACTAAAATTCAAAATGCAAATATACACATATATATATTTAAATCGAATCTAATTTAATTTTGAAAGTTTTAAACCAGACCAAACCGAACTAGTTGTTTTAAAAAAGAAGTGAAACCTGTTTGGTTTTTAACCGAGTTAGACAAACTAAACAAATTAAAACTATACAAAAATGAACCGAAATAAAACCAAATTTCAAAATTAATCGAATCGAATTGATCAAATTTTCAGTTTCGATTTATATTAATTTGTACACTTACTCGAGTGCAACGGTTTCATTGACACAAGTAATATATTAATTATAACATGTTAGCTCTAATGTGGCAAGCGACTGTTTTTCCTATCCATTTATTTTAAATGTATGAAATTTGATATACTTATCAAATGATACTTTAATATTTTTTCACACAAATTTTTCTCGTATATTCATCCTTAAAAGCTCATGAAATACCATTGTAGGTGGGCGTAGTTACGTTCGTCTAAGGTTAAAAGTTAAAGCAAGTTTTTAGGATTCAATGCTTCAATCAATATTAGAGCAATGAATAAGTAATAAATTGACAAAAGAGTCAGTCAAAACACACAGCACAAAGTGAGTAAACGCTTTTCTTTCAAATTTTTTTTAGTTGGGAAAGTAAACGCTTTTTGCGAAATGAAATGAAGTAGATATTAGCATTTATGACAGTATTAAGTGTGTGTTGTGGGATTTAGATTAGGTGGAGTAATTCTTTTGGTTCATTTCTTTGTCCTACTTTTATGATACATCTTATTTTCCTAGCATCAATACATGTCAGGTGTAAATTTGTGATTTCATAAAATATACGTGTATTGAAATTTATACACGTAATGTGTATCAATGATAATGAAATTGTAGTCTCGTTTTAACCTCACTGAAATTACAAAGAAAGTACAGAAAGGTAGAAGTGTAGAGGAACAAACAATTACAATATTTAACTGAATTGAAATAAAGTAAAGAACCGATGTGTAGATTCCGGTTCCGGCAAGCCGAGTCGAGGGGACCTCTCTCCGCAAGACAAATACGCCCCGGCTAGTGCTCACGGTTTGGCGGTTGTCTTTCAAAGATGAAACGGCTTCGTCCTTCCGGCAGTAGCACCACAAATCCGGCAAGGTTCCGGCGAACTAGACAACGTCGAGAACTGGGAGCTTTGACTCGAAAGGATTCGTATGCAACAATATGAAGTGTGATCGATTATGCAGAATGTGGCCTTTGGATCCATGCAGGATGTCCTATTTATAGGCACATCTCCACTGCAGGGGACAGCTAGGGTTTGAGGGCATTCAAACCTGGTATTGTAACCCTCCTGGAGTTATAGCTCTGCCATTAAGCCCTCCAGGAGTTACCTTCTGCAGATCCCGACAGGTGTCCCTTGTCGGCTCGGATCCTAACACGTGTCCAGGGCAGCTGCAGACTTTGACTCCCGACAGGAGTTACTTTCGGTTACTGTCCAGCCCACTAACTCCACCAGCTCCAGATGGCAGTTACCTGAAGGCTCCACCAGCTCCAATGGCAGTTACTCACTTGAAGGCTCTTAACTCATGGGAGTTACACCCTTCAAGCTGGACATGCACCATGTGCACCCACGACCCGGTCCACAGCCGTTATAGACCCGGATAGTCGATCCGCCGACCCGCTCCACGACCCGACTGTTTCTGTACCGTAAAATTGATACGGCTAAGCCCCGGAAGCCCACGTACGCCCAAAGTCCAATTGCCAAGATCCAAGTCCGAGGACGAGGACGAGACGAGACGAGACGAGCCGGGCAAGGGCACGGGCACGGGCTCGGGCACGGGCACGGGCACGGGCACGGGCGGGCGCGCGCGTGTGTGCGCGTGTGGGCTCATGGCCCACATCCTTGTGCACTTGATTACTCCACTTAAGTGTTAATACACTTAAATACACTTCTTAATTTGATTAAGAAATCAATGTGGGATTATTTAATGTGTCTTAAACACATTATCCCACACACCATAAATGCCCAATCGTGTGACCAACTTTAATCATTTATTTCTCACTCACCGAAAATCGGATTTGAGCAAATAAAAATACTACGATTATCTACTCACGACATAGAGCAATCGTACGGTATTTAATTCCTCCAAAATTAAATATCCCGGTCATGAAAAATCGGATAAAATGAGTCACACTCACTTTATTAAATCCTATTTTCCAACAATCCCCCACATGAGTGGAAATAGTGCATGCATGTATGCAGACAAGCAGCCCAGTTCTCTTAGAAACACAACTGCACCAGGATAGGTAGCTTGTGACTTTGAACCTTCCATCTTCCAACACTATCGAGTATACCGGCTGTTTAGTGGACATGATGCCTTGAACTATACATCCTTAGTGTATACCGAGACAATAGTATTGAAAACAGCTGTCTATCAAACATTATCTGTTCTCACATTTGTGTCCTTTTCAGGCCATGGACAACCTCTTTGAGTTCATAAGTATCTCTTTAGAAGCGGCCCCACTTCTCACTTATATAGGTGATCTCCTCTTCCGAGTATCCTGCCATACTCAACCTCATTAGGTTTAGGAATCATTAAAAGTCATAGGACTTATCCTCACCACATTGACAGGTGTGCACTTGGTTTGCTCACAGGGAAATGTACACTTTCCAAGTGCTACCAAACCGAATGTTTGTAGCTTAGTTTTCCCATTGAACCAAGTTCTTGGGATCTCCAGTCATCATGGTTGGGTTACCACTACAAGCACTCTTAGAGTGTGGATTTCAAACCCATTCCCTCTAGCAACTTAGCCATTTGATCTCGGTTTAACCCTTTGGTTAGCGGATCCGCTAGATTATCTATTGACTTCACATAGTCAACTGAGATAATCCCACTTGAGATCATATGCCTCACAGTATTATGCCTCCGACGTATGTGTCGAGACTTACCATTGTACATAGGGCTGGGGAAAAATACCGTCATACCGTACCGGAAAAATACCGTCATACCGAACTTTAAGGTATACCGGTATTTTCGGTAAGGTATGATACCGTACCGAGATTTTTCGATAAGGTAACAGTATAAAATCTTAAAAATCGAGGTATACCGGCGTATACCGATACCGACGGTATATCGAATTTTTAAGGTATATACCGTTAATTCGACATATACCGTTAGTTCGGCATATACCGTTGTACCGGTATATACCGTAGGTGCGGTATATACCGTTAGTTCGGCATATACCGTTGTGACGGTATATACCATTATTTTTGTGATATTATATAAATATATGTATATGTGAATTATATATACTTGATATATAATACTTAGTAAATATGATATATATGTAAATATCTAACACTTATAATTAATCTAGTAAATATGTTATATATTTATAAATCTCTAGTGAATTTATAATATTAACACTTATAATTAATCTTATGTTATACTTAATGCATTGTAATGCTAAGTGTGTTCTTTGTTAGTATAGTATATACTTAGTAAATAATTCTTACGATTCTAAGTAAAAGATTTAAAATTTGTAATATTTAGTAAGTTTATAATATTTTTATACAATTTATATTAATTATAAAAACATGATTGATATGTAATACTAGTAAATATGTTATACATTTATAAATCTCTAGTGAATTTTTCAATATTAACACTTATAATTAATCTTATGTTATACTTAATGCATTGTAGTGCTAAGTATGTTCTTAGTTAGTAGATACTTGGTAAATAATTCTTACGATTTCTAAGTAAAAGATTCAAATCTGTAATATTTAGTAAGTTTATAATATTTTTATACAATTTATATTAATTATAAAAACATGATTGATATGTAATACTAGTAAATATGTTATACATTTATAAATCTCTAGTGAATTTACAATATTAACACTTATAATTAATCTTATGTTATACTTAATGCATTGTAGTGCTAAGTGTGTTCTTAGTTAGTATATACTTAGTAAATAATTCTCACGATTTCTAAGTAAAAGATTTCAAATTTGTAATATTTAGTAAGTTTATAATATTTTTATACAATTTATATTAATTATAAAAACATGATTGATATATAATACTAGTAAATATGTTATACATTTATAAATCTCTAGTGAATTTACAATATTAACACTTATAATTAATCTTATGTTATACTTAATGCATTGTAGTGACATGAAGATATTTATTTTATTTTGTTAAATTTTGAATTATTATATCTATTTTGTTTTATTGGACTTTAATTATCGTGACATGAAGATATTTATTTTATTTTGTTAAATTTTGATCGTTATTAGGAGTGTTTCATATATTTTGAGTAAATATATGAGATATATGTTATATCCTAGGATGGTATGATAAGGTATACCGATGTCGGTAAGGTATACCGATATTAGTAAGGTATATCGGTGTCGGTAAGGTATACCGAACTAAAGGTACGACAAAGGTATGCCATTTGCTTCATACCGAACTTAAGGTATACCGTTGGAAGGTATACCGAACCTTAAGGTAAGGTAACGGTATGGATTTTCTCCATACCGTACAAGTAAGGTAAGGTAAAGGTATGAGGAAAAAAGTAAGGTATACCTTACCGTGCCACCCCTAATTGTACATAGCATTGTGTGCCCTTCCGATAGCCGCTTGACTATCACAGTGAATCATCACTGACGACACTGGTTTTTTCCAGCATGGAATGTCTTCTAGAAAGTTGCGAAGCCATTCTGCTTCTTCACACGCTTTATCCAAAGCGATAAACTCAGATTCCATGGTAGAACGAGCTATACAAGTCTGTTTCGTGGATTTCCACGACACTGCTCCACCTCCGATAGTGAAAACAAATCCACTAGTCGAAAATGAGTCTTTTGTGTCTGATATCCAATTCGCATCACTGTACTTTTCAAGTACAGGAGGAAACCTTGTATACTGCAGCCCGAAGTTCAAAGTATACTTCAAGTATCTTAGAACTCGTACTAGAGCTTTCCAATGTTCTTTGCTTGGATTGTTCGTGTACCGACTCAACTTGTTCACAGAACATGCAAGATCTGGTCTAGTGCAGTTAGTGATGTACATCAAACTCCCAATGACCATTGCATACTCTTCTTGAGCTACCGGTTCTCCTCGGTTTTTGCTCAAGTGTACATTGAGTTTCAACGGGGTCTTAGCCGGAGGACTATCAAAAGCGTTGAATTTCTTAAGCACTTTCTCTATGTAATGAGATTGTGTTAAGACAATTCCACCACTTGTCCGTACTATCTTGATCCCTAGAATCACATCGGCTAAGCCCATGTCTTTCATGTCGAAATTTCATTTCAATAATCACTTGGTGTCCACTGTCTATGATTAACATGTCGTCTACATAAAGACAGACTATGACATAGCCACTAGAACTGCTCTTTATATACACACATTTATCACACTCATTGATTTTGAAACCATTTGATAACATCACGTTATCAAACTTCAGGTGCCACTGAATAGGTGCTTGTTTCAGACCGTACAATGATCTAACAAGTTTACACACCTTTCGTTCTTGCCCTGGTGCAACAAACCCTTCAGGTTGTTTCATGTATATTTCATCCTCCAACTCACCATTTAGAAATGCAGTCTTTACATCCATCTGATGAATTTCAAGATTGTGCAAAGCAGCAATCGCTAAAAGCACCCGAATAGATGTAATCCTTGTTACTGGTGAGTAGGTATCGAAGAAATCATACCCCTCTTTTTGTTTAAAGCCTTTGGCAACCAAACGAGCTTTATACTTGTCAACAGAACCATCTGCCTTATATTTTCGTTTTAGGATCCATTTGCATCCTAACGGCTTACACCCACTTGGGAGATCTGTCAACTCCCAAGTGTGATTTTGCATGATGGAATCAATTTCACTGTTGATAGCTTCTTTCCAGAACGCAGCATCTGGACTAGATAGAGCTTCTTTCAAAGACTTTGGCTCATCATCTAGCATATAGGTGATGAAATCCGGACCAAAGGTCTTAGCCGTCCTAGCTCGCTTGCTACGTCTCAGTTCTTCATCCACAGGATCAGAACTAGTAGTAGCTTCAGAGGTTCGTTTCTTAGAACTACCTTCTGTCCTATCCTTATTCTTACAAGGATAGACATTCTCGAAGAATATAGCATTCCTCGACTCCATCATCGTTCCTTCAGTCAACTCGAGAATCTCTGATTTATGAATAAGAAAACGATATGCACTACTGTTAAGTGCATACCCAAAAAAGATACAATCAACCGTTTTAGGGCCGATTCTAACTTGTTTAGGAAGTGGCACTTCAACCTTAGCCAAACACCCCCACACTTTGAGGTATTTATAAGACGGCGTGCGTCCTTTCCACAACTCGTAAGGCGTCACATCCTTACCCTTAAGTGGAATTTTGTTTAGGATATAGTTGGCTGTCAACACAGCTTCCCCCCACAAGTTTTGTGGTAATCCCGAACTTATCAACAAAACATTCATCATCTCCTTAAGAGTTCGGTTTTTGTGTTCAACAACACCATTAGACTGTGGTGAATACGGTGCCGTAGTTTGATGAATTATACCCGCCTCTGCGCATAACTCTTCAAACAGGGCAACATACTCTCCACCTCTATCACTTTGAATTGCTTTAATTCGACTGCTTAGTTGATTTTCGGCTTCATTTTTGAAGTTCTTAAAAGCTTCAATCGCCTCATCTTTACTTCTTAAAAGATAAAGATAACAATATTTTGTGCAATCGTCAATAAAAGTAATAAAGTACTTTTTACCGCCTCTAGTTTGCACAAACTTTAAATCACACACGTCTGTGTGAATTAACTCTAGAGGTTTAGTGCTCCGTTCAACCGATTGAAATGGTAACTTAGCCAATTTAGCTTCAACACAAACTTCACATTTGGTTTGTGTATTAAATTGATTCACTTTTAGCAAATCTAAATTTACTAAACGTTTTATAGCATTTAGATTAACGTGTCCTAATCTACAATGCCACAAATCCGAGCACTCAACAAGCAAGTAAACAGAAGAAGCAATTTTATTAGCATTTTCTTTTGCCACACGGCACATCGCCATTACATTCATTTTGAAAAATCCATTGGCGAGATAGCCCCGACCAAGGAACCTTCCGTACTTGCTCAAAATAAACTTTTCAGACTCAAACACTAGTCTAAAACCATGATTGACTAACAGCGAGCCTGAAACCAGATTCTTGCGGATGTCCGGAACATGCAGCACATCCTTCAAAGTCAGCTCTTGGCCTAAAGTCAGCTTCAAAACCACGTTACCCACACCAACCACTTTAGATGAGGCTTGGTTCCCCATGTGCAACTTTCTACCTTCAACGGCTTTGTAGGTAGCAAACGAGCTCTTGTCCGAGCAAACGTGACAAGTAGCCCCGGTGTCGATGAACCACTCTCTCGGGTTGTCCACGTGATTGGCCTCGAACATAATGGCAGCCAAATCATCGTCATCCCAATCATCTTGTCGGGCCTTACCTTTGCCTTTGTTGTTATGTTCCGCCAAATGCGCACCATAGTTAATACGTTTCTTCTTTGGAGCCGTGCAATGTTTGGACATGTGTCCCGGCTTGTCACAATTGAAGCAATTGCCGTTGAACTTTGTCATTGGCTTCTTTCCTTTGTCAACTTGACCCGGGCGCTTCCTTTTGTTGCTATTTGATGGTCCACCACGTTCCATCAAATTAGCCTTGGCCTCGATCGGGACTCGTGGTCTCGGATCCGCTTTTCGGTTATCGGCTTCAATTCGAAGCTTAACCACAAGATCTTCAAGAGTCATCTCCTTTCGTTTGTGTTTGAGATAGCTCTTGAAATCCTTCCAACAAGGTGGCAACTTCTCAATCACCACAACAACGGTGAAAGAGTCGGGAAGGACCATCCTTTCAGCATGAACGTCGTGCACAATGAGCTGAAGCTCTTGCACTTGGTCCATTATTGACCGGGTGTCCACCATTTTATAGTCGAGGAACTTTGCCACTACGAACTTCTTAGTTCCGGCATCCTCAGTTTTGTACTTCTTTTCTAGAGCTTCCCACAGTTCCTTAGCACTAGTTACATTTCCGTATACAGAATATAAACTATCTACTAAGCCATTAAGAACATAATTTTTACAAAGAAAATCGCCATTGATCCATTGATCGTACGTCGTTCGTTTGTTGACGTCCGGCTCATTTTCTTCGACCACAGGAGCCTCCTCCTTGAGGTATCCAGCAACTCCTAGCGTGGTTAGGTAGAAGAGCATCTTCTGCTGCCACCTCTTGAAGTCCAACCCGGAGAACTTTTCCGGCTTCTCGGCTTGGCCATGAGGAATGGTCCTTGGAGCAACGGTGTTGGATGAAGACGCCATTCCAGCAAAGGTAGTTGATTAATTTTAGTTCTTAATTTTTGTCTTGCGATTGTAGTCTCGTTTTAACCTCGTTGGAATTACAAAGGAAGTACAGAAAGGTAGAAGTGTAGAGGAACAAACAATTACAATATTTAACTGAATTGAAATAAAGTAAAGAACCGATGTGTAGATTCCGGTTCCGGCAAGCCGAGTCGAGGGGACCTCTCTCCGCAAGACAAATACGCCCCGGCTAGTGCTCACGGTTTGGCGGTTGTCTTTCGCAACAATATGAAGTGTGATCGATTATGCAGAATGTGGTCTTTGGATTCATGCATGATGTCCTATTTATAGGCACATCTCCACTGCAGGGGACAGCTAGGGTTTGAGGGCATTCAAACCTGGTATTGTAACCCCCCTGGAGTTATAGCTCTGCCATTAAGCCCTCCAGGAGTTACCTTCTGCAGATCCCGACAGGTGTCCCTTGTCGGCTCGGATCCCAACACGTGTCATGCACCATGTGCACCCACGACCCGGTCCACAACCGTTATAGACCCGGATAGTCGATCCGCCGACCCGCTCCACGACCCGACTGTTTCTGTACCGTAAAACTGATACGGCTAAGCCCCGGAAGCCCATGTACGCCCAAAGTCCACCCAAAGTCCAATTGTCAAGATCCAAGTCCGAGGACGAGACGAGACGGGCAAGGGCACCGGGCACGGGCGGGCGCGCGCGTGTGGGCTCATGGCCCACATCCTTGTGCACTTGATTACTCCACTTATGTGTTAATACACTTAAATACACTTCTTAATTTGATTAAGAAATCAATGTGAGATTATTTAATGTGTCTTAAACACATTATCCCACACACCATAAATGCCCAATCGTGTGACCAACTTTAACCATTTATTTCTCACTCACCGAAAATCGGATTTGAGCAAATAAAAATACTACGATTATCTACTCACGACATAGAGCAATCGTACGGTATTTAATTCCTCCAAAATTAAATATCCCGGTCACGAAAAATCGGATAAAATGAGTCACACTCACTTTATTAAATCCTATTTTCCAATAAAAATATAACATAAAATAATATGCCTTTATTATTGACCTTGCAATTTAAATTAAGTTAGGCTTCAATTCAGAGTTTGGACTTCAAGTAATTTACTTCAAATTATTCTATTGGACTTGTACTAGAACATATGTGGAGTCCTTTCCTCAGTAAAATGAAAAAAAAGGGAAAATATTGGATGGTGTTCAAACACATAAAATATCAAGAAAACTAAACATCATGGTTAGATATACTAAAGCAATGAGAAATAAGTGATGAATACACAAGTTGATCAATGAATCCCATGTCAAAAAAATAAGTTGACAATGAAAACAAGGGTTCTTATAGCATATGCTTTGTGACTAAATTAAATATACTCCAATTTAATTATGCACAAAAATAAGATATAATATCGAAAAAACAAAAAGAATGCGACTAACCTCCCTAAAATGTCATTTTAATTGGTATTGGACCTATTGGTACATCATAATTCATAATGAATACTTAATGTTTACAAGCAAATGATCCTAACAAATATACCCAAATATTTGAGGCATTAAAAAAGAACAATGGGGAGATTATAGATATATAAAAGAATCGAACTAGAGAAATCATAGGTATTTTCCCCTGAAAACGAAGGATAATATTATCCTGTATTCATTTCCTGTGCAAGGGGGCAAATTCGAGATTCTAAATAGTGAAGAAGAAACATTAACCCCTTAAAAAAAAAAGAAAAAAGAAGAAAGAAAAAAAGGTAAAACAGTAAACACAAAAACAGGAAGAGAGAGAAGAATGCTTGGATTTAGGCACAAGGGGCAGCAGTTTGTAGTTCCCACTCCGAATGCAAAGAGCGAACGTGTCACCCGCAGATTCTTCTATTGGAACGCGAGCGAATTCAGTAATAGTAACTAATACTCTCTCTCTCTCTCTCTCTCTCTCTTCATGTATAATAAATAATGTATCTATCTATCTACTCATCACAAGTTCTTTTTCTTTTTGTTGATAAAATCATTAAACAGAGCAGTCGGTTATCCATCACTGGGTCAATTAGACCACCGAGTAATAAGGGAATTTGTTTATTCACAAAATTAAACATTTAATAGCCCTAGTGAAAAATATCCCCAACCATTTTTAGGAAACAAAATATAAATATAGCAGCTCAGATAAATTTGGTCACTGTATTTAATCACCACACCCCTCTCTCTCTCTCTCTCTCTCTCTCCACAGTAGTAGTTGCAAAACAAAACCCTAAAAGGGGTTCTTTGCAAGAACGATTCGCCGCCAGATTGATCTTTCTCTTATATAACTCATGACCCTCTTTCCCACACTCAGTCTTCTTCTTCTTCTTCTTCCTCCTCTTACCTAAACTCTCACTTCTAAGCTGAGCTTTAATTCTTCCACCGCTTGTTTTATCAGAAACTAATTTGCTTATTTCTTGAATTTTAAATTTCAATGAACATGACCCTTTTGTCAATACTTATTTTTTTCGGTTTACGGTTGTTGTGAACTGAGTTCTTTTTTTTTTTCCTGTGTATTTGATCGTGTGTTTTTGACGACTGTATTCATCTTCAAGAGCTGAGCTATTTTGAGACTTGGATGGTCAAAGGTTGGTTTTTTATGAGCTCGAAGCTTTGAGTTTCAATTCGTGCATATGGCTTTTGTTTTGATTTAGTTTTGGATTAGTTAAGTTTGGTTTTTGGTATCTTTTTAGGGTTTCTAGGGTCGGTATCTGTTGTTTTTCTATTAACATGAGCTTTGTTTCTCCTTGAAATGAGCAGTGAATTGCCGGGTATTAATTTGTGAAGAAACATGTTATCCGAATTGGGAAGGAGGCCGATGATTGGAAATAATGAAAATTCCTTCGGGGATGACTTTGAGAAGGAAATAGGGTTGTTGCTCCGTGAACAGAGGAGGCAAGAGGCTGATGATCTTGAAAAGGAGCTTAATTTGTATAGGAGTGGATCGGCTCCACCTACAGTAGAGGGCTCACTTAGTGCAGTTGGTGGGTTGTTCAACCATGGAGCCAGTGGTGGTGCTGGCAGTGGAGGTGGTGTTCCTCCGGCAATTGCTGAGTTTGCAAGAAATAAGAGTGGTAACGGGTTCATGTCTGAAGAGGAGCTTAGGTCTGATCCTGCATATTTATCTTACTATTATTCAAATGTCAATTTGAACCCAAGGCTGCCGCCTCCTCTCTTGTCAAGAGAGGATTGGCGGTTTGCTCAGAGGTTACAAGGAGGGAGCTCTGCTATTGGGGATAAGAGGAAAGTGAACAGGAATGATAGTGGCAATGGTAGTGGGAGATCCCTGTTCTCGATGCCTCCCGGCTTCAATCCAAAGAAGCAAGAGAGTGAGAGTGAGGACAAACTGCAGGGTTCTGTGGAGTGGGGTGGTGATGGACTTATCGGTTTGCCTGGATTAGGACTAGGTAGCAAGCAGAAGAGTCTTGCAGAGATATTTCAGGTTAGCAATTGTTGTTCTTTTTTTATTTGCATGTTCCATTTCTTCTCATGGATGTCTGATTTGATGATTGAGATGCGATATTAGGATCTAAGGTTTCTCTTTATGCTTGCAGATTTTGTAGGATTGGAGTGTAGTAGTTATGCTCAATTGTGTGGACTGGCAGTATATATGCTACTTTATCATATGTTCTCATGAGTTCACTTGGTACATCTTAAACATGTGTGTTAGTTTGGTATGCACAGTTTTTAAGATATGGACTGGTGTTTAAAGATCATCAGTAATTCTTCCTTCACATGAATTTAATATGTTATATGCTTAGCTTTAATATGCATGAGGAAACTTTATACCCATTTCTCTTGTATCCATACGATTGGGATCGGCTTCATCTATGTAACCCCTTTGTTAAAAGGATGCCCTTTTTTGTTGTTCAACTCTTGAAAGGATGCCATGATTTATTCGTATCATGAACTCTACTGTTTCGGGAACTCATATATTATTGGTATGCTCCTCCTATTACCTCCTAGATAGCATTAGTTTATCTCCAGGGTGATTTCTGTCACAGCCTCAGGATATATGTAGCTTGAATCGTAGATGTGCACCATCTTTTGGTCTTAGTGCTTGTTAATCTATTGCTCAAATAGACAATGCACACATTCTCCATCCATTTTTTTATCTAGTTTAAGTTCTCAATATCTATGTAGGATGACTTGAACCGTGCTACTCCTGTTCCTGGACACCCTTCTCGCCCAGCTAGCAGAAACGCTTTTGATGAGAATTCTATGGGTTCAGCAGAGGCTGAGTTGGCTCATCTGCGTCGTGATTTGTCATCATCTGATCTAGGACACACTACTTCAAATATTCAGACCTCATCTGCGGCTCAGCACACTGGAACAGCTGCTTCATATTCTTATGCTGCTGTCTTGGGTGCATCTTTATCAAGAAGCTCAACTCCTGACCCGCAACGCATTGCAAGAGCACCAAGTCCTTGCCCAACTCCTATTGGAGGAGGCAGGGGAGGAAATTCAGAGAAAAGAAATATTAACAGTCCGAGCTCTTTCAATGGTGTTGCTTCTCATTCCAATGAACCTTCTGATCTTGTTGCTGCTTTATCTGGCTTGAACCTGTCAAATGGCATCATGGAGGATGAGAATCATTTATCCTCTCGGATTGAGTCTGATGGTGATGACCACAAGAATTATCTTTTTAATCTTCAGGGGGGCCAGAATAACATTAGACAACAAACTTATACGAAGAAACATGAAGCTGGACAGTACAATATATCTTCTGTTCCTCAGGCAGGTAAATTAATGCCTTCTGATTCTGGTGTGAAAAATGGTGGTGGACCGGATCTAAGTGTTAATACTTCTCTTCAAGCTGAGCTGCAGAAAAATGGTGTTCATTCTAATAATGCATACCTGAAAGTTTCTCCTAATGCTGCTGGTAATGGCGGGGGTGGTGGAATTTCTCAGTATCAGCATCTGGACAGTCCCAACTCATCATTTTCAAGTTATGGATTAAGTGGTTACCCCATGAGTCCAATATCAGGTCAACTTGGAGGCTCTAATTTGCCACCATTGTTTGAAAATGCTGCTGCTGCATCGGCTATGGGTGTACCTGGCATGGACTCTAGGATGTTGGGAGGATCAAATATTGGTGCTGCTTCTGCAGAGCAAAGCCTGGGCAGATTAGGGAATCAGGTTCCAGGGAGCGCACTTCAGGCACCTTATGTTGACCCCTTGTATCTGCAATATTTGAGAACAGCTGAATATGCTGCACAGGTAGCAGCTCTTAATGATCCTTCTTCTGATAGGAACTACATGGGTAATTCATACATGGACCTGCTCCAGAAAGCCTATATTGGGAATCTATTATCTCCTCAGAAATCTCAGTATGGTGTTCCCTTGGGTGGAAAAACGGGTGCATCTAGTCCTCATGGTTACTATGGAAATCCTGCTTTTGGAATTGGATTGTCATATCCTGGGAGTCCCTTGGCGAGTCCAGTTATTCCAAATTCAGCTGGAGGGCCCGGTAGCCCTATGAGGCATGGAGACTTCAATGTGAGATTCCCTGGTGCGTTGAGAAATGTGGCTGGGAGCGTCATTGGACCTTGGCACTTAGATAACATGGATAGTACTTTTGCTTCTTCACTGCTGGAAGAGTTCAAGAGCAATAAAGCAAGGTGCTTTGAACTTTCGGAGATTGCCGGTCATGTTGTTGAATTTAGGTATGCTTTTTGAAAACTGAAATGATTATTCATTTATGAGGCGATTTATATCTGACTTTTCATCTTGACATCTTTTACAAGTGCTGACCAATATGGAAGCCGATTCATTCAACAAAAGCTTGAAACTGCAACAACGGAAGAGAAAAACATGGTTTTTCAGGAAATTTTTCCTCAAGCTCTTTCATTAATGACTGATGTATTCGGTAATTATGTAATCCAAAAGGTACCAAATTCTGCGACTGGTTGTTAAATTGATAAGTGGGATTCTATCTTGACTTTGTTAGTCTACCTCCATACTAAATTTCATGCCCTTACAGTTTTTCGAACATGGTATGGCATCTCAAAGAAGAGAATTGGCTGGCAAGCTTCTTGGTCATGTGCTTACCTTAAGCCTCCAAATGTATGGTTGTAGAGTGATACAAAAGGTAACATTAGCTCCTGATTTATGCATTCATCTTACCAAGGGGGGACATTTTTTCCTATGAACCTGTCTGAATGAAGCTCTTGGGTGCTTTGTTATGCATAGATCCTCTTTTCGTCAATCTTCTTGCCACTCACATTTTTCTAGTTAAAATTGCTGAGCCAAGTCAATATTGTTCCAATGATAGATGCTGTCTGATTATGCAGGCAATAGAAGTTGTTGATGTGGATCAAAAGATCAAGATGGTGGAGGAGCTCGATGGACATGTCATGCGTTGTGTTCGTGATCAAAATGGGAATCATGTTATACAGAAGTGCATTGAGTGTGTCCCAGAGGAGCATATTCAGTTTATTGTTACAACTTTCTTTGACCAAGTTGTGACTCTATCTACTCATCCATACGGCTGCCGTGTGATACAGGTTACCTAAAATTGTTTAAATGTCTTTTTTCATACTTCTACTTGAGAATACTTCAAAAGAGTTAATACATAATGTAAGATGCTTCTAATTTCACAGCGAGTTTTAGAGCACTGTATGGATGAAAAAACCCAGAGCAAAGTTATGGAAGAAATTCTGGGATCTGTAAGTATGCTGGCACAGGATCAGTATGGGAATTACGTTGTTCAGGTTTGTAATTTCCTTTGGAAAATTTAAATGGTTACTGTCACCTTGTTTTTGCTGTGCCCTGTAAGCATCATGTCAGTATATTCTTTCTAGAAAGAAGTCCAATGCTACATCGTTTTAAGCTTAATGTTGTGTTTCCTATATTTACTTACAAAAAAAATTCCTAGCATATATTTACTTACTGCTTTTTATGTTGTTTCTATAGCATGTACTGGAGCATGGAAAACCACACGAGCGATCTGCCATAATTCTGGAATTAGCTGGGAAAATTGTTCAGATGAGCCAGCAGAAGTTTGCGTCAAATGTCGTTGAGAAATGCTTAACTTTTGGTGATCCTAGTGAACGCCAACTGTTGGTGAATGAGATGCTTGGAACAACTGATGAGAATGAGCCTCTTCAGGTTTGTTACATACTCATCTCTGATCATAATTTGGGGTAGTATTTCTTCAGAATTGAAAGAACCCGACTTTAATTCCAAAAATATTGGTGACAGTTTTTTAATTTGTTCTTGGTGTGTGATGTGTATCCGATCCTTCATATACTTCGACGTTGTTAGAGATCTCAAAAACCAGTTTGCATTTTCTCAGTTGTTTACTAGCGCAATACATTTGGAAAGACTTTCCATAGTTTCTGAGGGACGTACTGGAATTTGAAAGTAGGCAAATTATAGGTACTTTCCATTTTTTATTGGAGAACTGAAGGATTTAGGTTTAAATGTCAGATGGTTAATGCATCTTTATAATTTTGCACATGTAGTTCTGACATATATTAAAGAGGAACGCAAAAAGGAGGAAGAAAAGAATGCTACATCCTAATGTTCTACTAGTCCCTTTTTAAGAGAAATTAGTATGGTATGATTATGGAATTCAACATTTTGGAAGATAGGATATTGAACTTTAATTCATATACTGTTTCTAGGCTATTCAATGGAGGGAGTGGATTCTGATACAAGTCATTGTCAATTCGAAATCTACCATCTTGTTACTTTCTTTTCTCTATCTTATTGGAAGATTAACCTATCTCTACTAAAATGCATTGGTTCCATGGCTCTCCTTGCTTATTCTTGCATATCTTTACTGTATGAATTAATATTTACCTAATCTTTTTTCCTCATCCTCAACCAGGCTATGATGAAAGATCAGTTTGCAAATTACGTTGTACAGAAAGTACTTGAAACTTGTAGTGATCAGGAACGTGAACTGATCCTGTCAAGAATAAAAGTTCACTTGAATGCATTGAAGAAATACACGTATGGAAAGCATATAGTAGCCCGTGTGGAGAAACTTGTTGCCGCTGGGGGTATGTCTCCTGATTTCTATTTTGAAACTCATGAGTTGATGAGCAATCGTAATTTTACTGACGAATGGTTTTATTATTGTATTTTGGTCGATAGAGAGGAGAATGGCTGCTCAGATCCCAAATCCAGCATAGACGTGGTTGTAGGAAAGAAAGAAGTTGTACAGCTAACTGAGGCTAGTTTGGGCTACCTCTCTTTCTTGTCTTTCTTTCTGGCTCATACAACATGATGTTTGATGAGGGTTATGAGCTGATTGCAAATAAAGCTGTTTGCCTGTACTAAAAACCTGTACATTGTGTAGTGTTAAGTTTATACATAGAGAGAGAGAGAGAGAGAGAGAGTCTAGTAATCTGAGGCTCAGAGGCCGAAAATGTTCCTGATGCCCCCCGTTCATTCCCGGAGGAGATAAAATTGACGACAATACAGATGATGATGATGCTGAGGGTGTAATATAAAAGTTGAGGTAGTTTACGAGGCGAAGTGACTGTACAAAATTATGCCATGTTGGAGAGGGAGTTGGTTTTCTAGGTCAGGCCGAGAGGGATGATGCTATATTATGTATGTTAATTTAACAATTTTCTTACTTGGCCAAATATATGTCCACTCTTTTTTATTTCCACCTTTTCTTTTTCATTTTTGGTTGTATATATATTTTCATATTTGATTGCTTCGCTTCTTCTGCGTTTATGCTGTTTAGTGAACTAAGTACATTTGGCAGAACAAATCTTACAATGTATAACTAGTAAATAATTTACGACCGTTTCGATGGTCTTTTACAAGGTCAGCTGTTTTTGCTGCGATTAAAAGCATCATAGGATTCGATGCATTTTTGCTGGTATGATTGCACCTGAACTGTCTACAAAGATAATGTTTTATATAAACAGAGTTTGTTGGTCTTCTAGTACAAAGTTTGTTGGTTCCAAGTTGTAAAATTTCTGCATCACAGACTATGATACGTGAAATTGGTCGTGCCTTTGTGTATTCTCAAATACCAAATAGATAAATAAAAGCATGAGAGATTCTCATAATCTTACAACACTCCCAACCTCTACAGATTTTTATAGGTTCCGAGGGAATCACTCAACTGTCTACAAAGATAATGTTTTATATAAACTCAGAAAAAAAAATAAAAAAATTAACAAGTGAGAATTCTGCAACATTCATAAAATTATTTGGACAGTGATGGGGTTCTTCACATCATCATTAAGCAATGAGATAACTATATGTCTATATTCAAGATTTTAAAACTGTGATCTTTTCCAAACACATGGCATGGCAATGGCACTTTAACATTGTAGCTAGGAACACTTAGTTTTCTCTATCCAAAAGAGACAATTGATTATCCAGGAGCAGCAATGTTGATAACAAGAAATATTTAATCATATTTCTCCATAAAAATGGATGGAACTGTCATCAAATTCTCACTGCACAACTTTCACTACGATTAAACAGATAAAAATTTACCATCGACAAAAAAAGATAATGTGATGAGAGAGAGAGAGAGAGTCAATCTGCTCCATCCACATCATCATCATCATTATCATCTTCGATCTTCTGGCCGAAACCTCTAGGTCCACCTCTAGACCTGGCTCTAAGTTTCCCTCTCTTACCACTTCTCTTCTTCTTAGCAGCTTCTTCTTTCTCCAACTTCTCTCCCTCCCTCTTCTGCAAGAAGTCCGTCACAGCTATGTAGATAACCTGACATAATTGCAAAGCATTTCCTCCAATCACCAACATCGAAAACACTATTAATTCAACTCCTAAATCTTAAAAACGCAGTAACAACTCTTACCCCTATGGTGAGAACCGATAAGCCGACAAAAGCAACGAAAAGGAGCGATGATATAATAGTCGAAACGCCATCGTCACTTGTCGCAACTATTTCTTGAGAATTCTCAACTGGGTTTGCTTCTGAAAGCAAGAAATCGTAATTGACGCCAGAAATTTTCCATCTTTTGGGTAGATTGAGATTAGACGATGTTGGCAATGCAGGTGATGAAGAGCGTAGAGGAGAAAATGGTTTCTGGGCAGTGAACAGGTAAAGAGGTTTAGGCTTGAAAACCAAGGAGAGAGAGAGAGGAGAAAGGGGTGCAGCCATGTTTATTAAGTTTTGCTAATCGTTTCACATTTTGGGAGATGATGGGGATACCTTCCACTTTTACCTAAATTCTACTTTAGCCCCTCACTGATTCATATTTTTGCATTTTACCCCAAAAGGAAACACCGCCCACTTTGATCAGGGTCAACCCGCTATATATATATCTATACCCATATAAAAAGTATGGATGTTTCTTACAAAATATGTTTTGCCTATTATATCCATGATCTACACTTTAATTTAAGGGTAAAAAAGTAATATAATATATCTAACTATTTATAAATAATTATTTATAAATTGTGGGTCCAATATTACTTTTGTATTAGATCACATTAATTATTCTTGTTATTTTTATTGAGTATCAATTTATCATGTCATGGGTCCTCTTATATGAGTGACGGTTGCCTTATATAAGATCATAGTTTATTATTATTATTATTATTATTATTATTATTATTATTCAAGCCACTTTTTCTCCTAATTATAATAGGACTCTAAAATTATCTATATAAATCATTGGATTTCAACTTGCTAATTGTTACCAACAATAGTTCAGAAATCCATTTTCACTTTACAAATTTCATTGTCAATTGTTACTAAAATTCAATCACTTCAACATAATACATTCCTTTTTTGATATTTTCACAATTATGAATATTCATAATGAATCGTCCACATCAAGTTCATCTTCATGTAAATTTTAAATTTATTAAAATCTTATTTTGATGTAATTGAACTCTATTTTTTCGAGATAATTATTTATTATTTAAATGAATTTAGTTGCTTTTTTAGGGAAGATAAGCTTAATTTATTATTTAATAGATGTTTATTTTATATAATGTCGACGGGGTTAGAATTTTAATATTTTAGTCTGATAGCGAAGTCATCAACTAATTGCCTACGTAATTAAGTTTATATGTAATTTATTAAATTGAATATTTTCTTGTAAGTATAAGAAGCTCGAAAACTTGTTTCTGTTATTGATGAAAAATGAAATCTTGGTGCTGCAACTGAGTTTATTTTTTCTCAGTTTGTTGTAAGATATTGTTTCTTGAAAGTACATGATTCTGTTATATATGTCCGAGACTTTCTCAGTTTAAAAATTATGGAAAATGTGCATTCTAATCACCAAGGTAATTTTAAAAAATACACATTACAAAAAAAAAACCAAAGATACATGGATTAACTATATATTATTTTGTAAAATTACAGATACATAATCACCTTAAATGTCATGGAAGGGGATTACAATACACGTATTACAATGTTCGAAGATGTTGCAGCAATATACGTAGGATGCTTTATACATGAATATCTTCAATCAATCAGTGAGGTAATTATTATTATAAAAAAATATTTCTAAACCAATTACTACATTAAGAATCATGATGTAAAATTTAATATTTACAAATTGTAATTACAATTTTATTTCCTTAGGGGGAAAATGATTCTCCATACTATAAAGGCCTAAGCTTACAAGCATCAACCAAAATATGCTTTATGACCAAACTCAAGGATGTCAAAATCGATGAAAGAGGAAATTTGAGTATTGTAGCCAGTGCAATACAAAAGACACAAATTGCATCAGTTGAAGGGCCGAATCCCAATCAAGGTCCAGAAAAACTAAATCATTCAAAAAGACCAAGCAAGCTGTGAACGGAAGAAGCAAAGAATCCATAACAAAATTGTAGCCAACTGAAGTGCAAGGAAAGAGAAAAAGAAAACTTACAAAAAAAAAAGGTCGACGAATGCATTGATATAACAAGCGACGATGATACATTGGACAAATTTATCTCTGAAACCAAAAAGAAGATTAACAAAGCTTCTCCACTCATCAAAATAAAAAAAAAAAAATAATGTCAATGTAGACTCTCGTTTAAAATCATTCAGACATGTTAACACTATGATATTTTTTTTCAAATTTTATTCTTTTCATCAATAATATTTATTTATGAATTATTATAAGTTGTAGTTGTTATCTCTATAACATAACTTATCTCTTTTCTATGTTATATTTACTACTTTCATTCTTCGTCCATTAATCTTACTATGATTAGAACTATATAAAATATTTAACATTAAAATATTATAAAACTTATATTAATATATCTAAACAAAAAAGACGACAAACCACGTGCAACGCACGTATCCTCTGCTAGTATATATAAAACTCGCCAAAAGCTATAGTAACGACTAACGATAAACCAAAACTCCAATACATCATCCCAAGTCCAATAAGATCCATATATCCATCAGACAGATCGTGGTCAACACGGGTCAACTCATCGTTGACACGCATTAAAAAAAATGGTCAAAATCAGTATCGATCTTTACATTAAAAAGAATCATTTAAAATTCAAAAAATGTCGCTTGTATCATTGAAAAATAACTGATCTGCTACTTATCTTATATGAGTTTATATAGTTCAAATTGTTATTTTTTCCATTTCAATTAATGTTTAGAGTTTGGGGGTTTAGATTTTTTTAGGGTTCATAGTTTTTTTAGGATTTTTTTAAATTTTTTTAAGGGTTTTTGTTGTGTTTTTTTAGGTTTATTATTCTCAATTAGGGGTTATATTTATTTCAAAAAAATATTAAATTCGTTCACTTTTATTTTAGGGTTCACCAATTCCATTTAGGGTATATATTTATTTCAAAATTATGTTTTTTTAATTACCATTTATATTTGTTTCAAAAAATTAAATTAATTATCGAGCACAATGCACGAGCCCATGCTTAGCGTCGGACGAGTGCATTACGCGAGGCCGAATTAAAAAATAAAATCATTCACTTTAATTTTAGGGCCCATTAAATCAATCTTAGGATATATATTTATATTTATTTTTAAAAAATTAAATTAATTTATTTCAATTTTTAAGGTTCACTAATTATATTTTAGGGTATACAATTTGAGAGGAGAACAGAAAAATCGAAAAAAAAATCAAAAATAAAAAAAATTAATTTCTAGCGCGTGTGGGCGTGCTTCGCCTACGCGCGTGGAGTCAACGCACCTGAAATGGGCTATTGGATCTGGACCAGGCTGATGGGCCCAAACCCATATAACAGCGATTTGCAATTTTATTTATTTATTTGGATTATTAGTGTAGGGGAGGGTTAAAGTGTTTACCACCCCCTATGTAGGAAATAGGAACAACAATAAAACCATAGATTACCCCAAAATGGATGGTCCAGATTCAATCAATATTTTAGGGATGAAATAGCAATTTTTTTACCTTGCTTCATTAATTGCGGTTGAAAAAGGGTAAAAAGGGGTGATAAAATTATACCGTAAATTAAGCTCTCTCCAATCTCGGAACCGCCCAAATCTATGAGATTTCTCTAGATTTCCAAGCAATTTCATTTAGGAGGCAAGAATCGAGGTTTTTGACAAAACCTAGCGGCGACAGTCTTTTCCCGTCAACCTAAGCACAGTAGCGGAGAAGGACGGCGACATTGACAGCAACGTGAGGATGTCCGGTGGCCGTTCAACGAGGAGTAATCCAGGTTTTGTTGTGACTTCGATTGTGTCTGTTTGCTTCGATTGTGTCTGTTTGCTTCAACAAGAAGTAGCCCAGGTTTTAGTTCGCCATTTTTTTTCTTTTTCTACCACTTTTGATGGGTTTCTTTGCTGGAAGTTGTATTATTTTATTTTTTTATTCGAGTTTTTTCTTTTTTTTTACCTTTTTTTTACAGAAAGAATGACGGCACTTTTTATTTTAGGTTTTTCTATTTTTTTTCTTTGTTTTTTTTATGGAAGTTGTAATTTTAGTTTTGGTTGCCGATGCTTTTTTGTACTGGGTTTTTGGATGAAAAGTGGTTGAGAGTATTGATAATTTAACATATGAATGTTGGTGGGGTTTGATTTTATTTTTATTGGGTTTTTGTTATTTGTTTGAATACATGTTGCAAACAATAAGGTCTTGATTAGCAAATTTATGAATGTTATTAGCAAAGAAATCTGAATATGGTTGCAAATTTTTTTGATAAACAATTACGACAATTTGAAGTTGAATGTATAAGGGAATTTTTATGATTAATTTGGTCAATATTAGCAGATGAATGTGTTATATTAGCAAATATTAAAGCAGCGGATAACAATTGTTATCTATTTGAATACATATAGCTAACAATCTACTCTTCCTTTATCAGATTTATAAATTTTGTAAGCAAATAAATCTGAATGTGTTAGCAGTTTTTTTTGTTAGATTTTACAGTTGTTATTTGTTTGAATACATGGTGCAAACAATCTGCACTTGATTAGCTAATTCATGAATGTTATTATAAGAGAAATCTGAATATTGTAGCATTTTTTTTTTGCTAAAAAATTGAAGCTGAATATAGTAGGTAATTTTTTTGATTATTTTGTTTAATTGAGAGTAGCAATTAATTGCGTCCATATTATCCAATTAAAGTGTTATATTAATGAACCTGGTAGCAATTGTTATCTGTTTTAATACATATAGCTAACAATCTGCTCTTCATTATAAGATTTATGAATGTTATTAGCAAATCAATATGAATATGTTAGCAAATTTTTATGTGTGATTGTATATTGGTGGTATTTTGTATTTGTGTTGGATACGTGTGTTTTTTACGATGTTAGTGTAATTGTTGTTGTAATGAGATAATAATGGTTAGCTAATCACATTTGAAATGGTTGCAAATTAGTATATAACATTTAGCAAAGAACGTGTGTATTATTTGCATGTATTCTGTGTAATTACGTATTTGGAGTAATGTCGTAATTGGTAGCAAGATGATGTACTATATTAGCAAATAGAAGTGTAGAGGTAATTGCTTAAAAATTGTTGTAATTTGGAGCTGAATATGTAAGGGCAGTTTTTTTATTAATTTGTTTACGCGAGAATAGCAATTAATTTGGACAATATTAGCAAATTAATCTGTTCTATTAGCAAATAGTACTGAAACTTGTTATTTGTTTGAATACATGTTGCAAACAATTTGGTCTAGATTAGCAAAATTATGAATGTTATTAGCAAGGAAATCTGAATATGTTAGCAAAAGTTTTTTGCTAAACATTTGTTACAATTTAAAGCTGAATGTAGGAGGGAAGTTTTATGATTAGTTTGGTCAATATTAACAAATTAATGTGTTGTATTGTCAAATATTAAAGCAACCGATAGTAAATTGTTATCTATTTTGAGTACATATAGCTAACAATCTGCTCTTCAATTAGCAGATTTATGAATGTTGTAAGCAAATAAATCTGAATGTGTTAGAAGATTTTTTTTGTTTGATTTTACAATTGTTACTTTTTTTAATACATAATGCAAACAATCTGCTCTTGATGAATATGATTAGAATTTTTTTTTATGTTTTGCATTCTTCTGTATAGTGGTTGGTTTTTGATGGTGGGTTCTCCTGCATTCTCTGTTTGATGTACATTTATGGATTTGAATGGTTTATCCTATATTCGTAGATATGTATATATGTAATTTATCGGTTATCCGATGTGCAGGTACTGGTAAGAGACGTGCAACAGATATTGATGGCGTTGCACGGGAGTTAAGAACAAAAAGGGCTAACGATGTAATTGTGCCCAAGTTGATCGCGAATGTTGAAAACAATATTAGCAGATGAATGTGTTATATTAGCACATATTAAAGCAGCTGATAGCAATTGTTATCTGTTTGAATACATATAGCTAACAATCTGCTCTTTATTTAGCAGATTTACAAATTTTGTAAGCAAATGAATCTGAATGTGTTAACAGATTTTTTTTTTGTTAGATTTTACAATTGTTATTTGTTTGAATACATGGTGCAAACAATCTGCACTTGATTGGCTAATTCATGAATGTTATTATCAGAGAAATCTGAATATGGTAGCAATTTTTTTTGCTTAAAAATTGAAGCTGAATATATATAGTAGGGAATTTTTTTTTATTACTTTGTTTAATTGAGAGTAGCAATTAATTTCGTCCATATTATCCATTTAAAGTGTTATATTAGGAAATATTAATGAACCTGGTAGCAATTGTTATCTGTTTTAATACATATAGCTAACAATCTGCTCTTCATTATCAGATTTATGAATGTTATTAGCAAATAGAAATGTAGAGGTAATTGCTTAAAAATTGCTGTAATTTGGAGCTGAATATGTAAGGGCAGTTTTTTTTATTAATTTGTTTCCGCAAGAATATCAATTAATTTGGACAATATTAGCAAATTAATCTGTTCTATTAGCAAATAGTACTGAAATTGCTAGCAATTGTTATTTGTTTGAATACATGTTGCAAAGAATATGGTCTAGATTAGCAAAATTATGAATGTTATTAGCAAGGAAATCTGAATATGTTAGGATAGTCCCCACAACATTGAAGCCATTATTATGAGGAATGCATAGTATGAAACATTATTCGTTGTGCAGATTTATAGGTTCCATATTGCATATTATTTTTTTTCAAAATGCTACTTATGTAATGGATCAGTACAATGTTTATTTATCAATAAGTATTGAACATTTATTTATGTGAAAATGTACGGACCCCATTGTTAGCAAATAATTCGATACCATTAGCAAAATGACTACATTAATAATACATACAATTTTATATAGTTGTGTTTTATTTTATTTTATATGTTAGCAAATTATTTAATTGTAACTAGCAAATATGTGTGTGTAATAAACATCTATATAGCAATTAATTTTAACAACTGTATTAGTTGATATGATTTTCTGTTTAAAATAGCAGTTAATTATTGGGAGTAGTGAATTTTTATGTAGTTGTTAGTAAATTGTTTACATGTAACTAGCAAATGTACGTGCTGTAAATAGCAAATGTTTAACTGTCAAATAATAAATGATTTTATTAGGAGTAGCGAAGTTTTGTGTATGTGTTAGCAAATTGTTTAACTATAACTAGCAAATATATGTATGCATAGTAACATATATTTTGCTTGTTCGTGATATCAAAAATTTTGTAGCTTACAATTTCCGTTATTCATGATATGTGAATGTTATTCAACCCAAATTTGCTGAAATAACTATAGCATAATCATGACAATACGCCTAATGTATTACATACATAATGTTTGACAAATAATAACAACATGTTTGTATACCATTTAAAATGAAAATAAAATTAAAGTAAATAACTTTAATTATATTAAGCAATCAAACACATTGTTCAAAACTTAAAACATCCATATGCATAAAAAATGAACACCCTATTTGGGAAATGGACAATTCCTAGCATTGTGGTGTGTTTTTTGTCCACAATTATTGCACGTTCTCAAATGCTTATTTGATACTCTCTATCCGAGATTTGAGATGACTATCACTATCTTTAGTCTTAATTGACATTGGTGGATTGACAACTACTGCATCCGGTCAGGTGGACCCCATAGAATAACCCGAACAACTTGCTCTTTGTTGGATAACCACATGAACTTTGTGTATCACTGGAAACAAACACAACTATTAGTTCATTGGTCCCTCTTAAACAATGCCATCCTCAACTTTTGAACTTTTATCCAATAAATGATTTCAAAAGATTTGTCACATTCTAGTATATGATCTTCAACAACATCATTTGCTGCAAACAAATTAGTGTGTTCAGTATTAGCAAATCACGCTTCCTGTGTCAGCGAATATTAAGGTGGATGATAGCAAAAGTTTCCATTTTGTTAGCAAGGTTATCTAATGACATAAAATTCATAAACACATGATTGCACACAATTTCTTTTATGTCTTTTTTTACCTTTATATTTTCCTATTTCCATTAATGTACTAATTTATCCTATAACACGTCACATACAAAACAGAAAATCACATTCTACTGCAATATACACTAACACCATATATAAAATGAAATCACAATCACAACAACAACAAATACATTAATATTATGAATTAGCAAATCACGTTTCCTGTGTTAGCAAATATTAAGATGGATGATAGCAAAAAAGTATCCATTTTGTTAATTAGTAAAGATTATCTAAATGATATAAAATTCATAAACACGTGATTACACACAATTTCTTCCATGTTTTTTATATTTTCCTATTTCAATTAGTGTGGTCAATTATCCTATACTACGTCAGATAGAAAACATAAAATCACATTTCATGGAGATTGCAACTTTATATAGACTTTAAAAAAAGATCAATAATAAACTAAAAAACCGTTACCAAAAACGAGAAAAGTGTGATCGAAAGTGGCAGAACTCAATGGATCTCAACTTCCCATGAAGCAATTTTTGCAAAAATTTTGTGATGCATACCGAAAGAAGGAAACGCGGCCGCTTGAAGTGAAGGAAAAAAAAACGCTGGATTCATTATCTTTGTGAAAAAAAAGGAAATATAATTAAATATTGGATGAAGATTAGAATTCCCATCAAACGTGGGATTTGATATATGGATAAGAATTAAATTACTACTATAACCCTATCTAATTTTATTTATCAACTAATTGCATTCTAACCCCCATTTATCATCAATCAATCTTGACCGTTAGAATAACTTGATTATATGGCTTTGATTTGTTCCTATTTCCTACATGGGAACAGTGTTCCTATTTGAACTCTGATCTATTAGTGTATTCTCAAATACTGGATATACAAATATAAAATGAACCGATTTTTCGATTGTGACTGCCTTTTATCTTGATGGAATTTAAAAAATAATAATGAAACCGAGCTGCCATTCACAAAAAGAAAAACATCTGATTTTATTTTAGCAAGAATCTAGCTATATCATAAAATTAAATGAAATTTCTGTACATGCATATTTGTAATTTATAAATTATAATAATCAGTTGGGCTTAACATGTTGATGGAATGGATCTACCCAGCATTCATCTTCTCTTACAGCTTTCCTCCATCTATTTTTGAAGTTGTCTAACTCCATATACGATTCTCTTCTCACCTGCAAACCATCACCACATAATAAGGGATGGAATCAAATAAATTTTATTAACATATATCATTGTCATGTGCAAAATATTTTCTGTATTCAGTAATTGAAATGCAATACAATACATCAGAAACACAAGAAACCAGGAAATAAATGTATGAAAACTCAACACAACTTACAGCAATTCTAACATCAGATTCCTCCAATGTGGATGTTGCCTGCAACCCTTTATTTGAAGCTAGCCTTTCAACTTCAGCATTCGTCTGCACGAAAAAAACTCGAGGAGAGTGAACTATCTAGTCAGGAAATGAAGAGCAAGTCCAATTCCTTAAAAGCCTCATGGGACTCTGGCTCAACTACTAGAATTAAAACTAAGTGTTTTGAGATAATGTAACATGCTTTCTTGATTGGATGAAAATTCATGGTTTTTAATGTCACATGCACTGTTAATTGCTAAGTCCTAACAGGTGCTCCCTTTTCGTCCGACTAAATACAGATAAATATTTTGGAGGGAATCATCAAACCAGAGACAGTAGAAAGAAGGAAGAAAGACTGTGAACAAGCTCCAAGGACTAAAAATGTATACCAAGCTGCCTGCTGAACCTCCAAGGGTAGGAATGCCCTTGTGGATTAAATACTCGGAGTCAACAATCCCGACGTTTGCAGTTCTATTTCCCTGCCAGAAACACAAATAGAAAACTATAACATACATTCTGCAAGAACATGACCAGATTAAAAGATACTAACTCCAAGAAATTGCAGACCTGTGCACAGTATCCTAGTTGGAAATCCAAGCCCCATGCATGGACAAGGTCATTCTGTGTCAAAAACAAAGTGAATGCTAATCATACCATCCATCTATAGACCAAGGATAAAACAATCATCCTATATAAGTTTGGATGTGAAAATGTGTGACGGTATCTTTAGCAGATTGTTTGTGATAACAGTAATCTATACAGCATCAGTGCTTAGCAAGCTAAAGCTAAAAATAAATGAATATTGATTAGTATTTGTAGTCTCGAACCTGAATCATGTGCCACGCACAACGCCATGATTCTCTTGAGAATACAGGAGCCATCATCTCCACAAACCTGTTATATATGTGCAAAATTTGTTGTTATCAATATATATAATACATTCATGATAAAACTAATTACTCTGAGCCACCTTTTTTATACGGATCATTGATTAAACTTACCCTGTGCATGGAGGTTCCATACTATTCTCAAAACACCTTCTTCCTGGACCATGTATATTAACAGCCCTCCTGTCAGCATGAGCAGCACTTCAGAATAAGAACGAACAATCTAGTAAGAACGTATGTAATTAGTGATTCGGAAAATTGGCATCATTATTCAAATTTATGCTGTTCATACAGTGTAAATTCTCAAGTCCAACAGTAGATACCGGTGCACTGTAGAATTTATTTCTCTTGCTGTAAGTTTGTAATGGTTCTCTGATTTGTCAGCATCAATTGCAGGCTGTGATATTTGAAGTCCCTCTTTTTTAATAATTGACAGATATCTGCCTTAATACAAAAAGAATCAATTAATGGTCTCACACATAACTACAGCCAATCATTTGCATTAATATATATATGTATATAAATCTCAGGTGGATTTATTTACCTTCCAACATGAAAATATTGAACAATAAGATCTTCATCCCACAGGAAAATATAGTCGTATGCTGCAACAATATCGGGATGTAAGAACCTCTTGGCGAACCACCTAAGTGAAAAACAGACATCAAAGGCAAAACAGATGAGATAATACAAAGTAATTTATGTCAGAAAGGTTCTTCTAGTAGAGAACGACTCATACCACTTAGTTTGGTTTATGGCAGAAACATGAACGATGCTGTCACTCCATTTTAAGTCTCTCCAGCCATCCACATTGCCATCATAATGAAAAAGCATGATGCCAAATTCGGCGAGTGGGAACTGTATCAGATGAAACAAATATTCAAGATCAAGGAAATATTTCTAAACAGCAGAATAAAGAAGACACTTTCAACTTCCTTACCTTCTTAACAATTTCATTTACATTTTGCTTTTGCTTGATTCCAACTGCAATAGCCAATAAGTTCATTGGTGACTTCGACTTCTAAAGTGAGAATAGGAGTAGAAACAAGGCGCTGATCAGACAAATGAAACCAAACGCAATCTTATCTGAAGTTCAGACATTATGCAAGTCCAGAAAATTACAAGGTTGAATCTCTGACTCAGGAAACATATTACTACTTACTCTCCCAAAGAGAAACATATCACTCCTTACATTTTAGTTCAATGTTACAAATCTTGGATCAAAATGTTCTAAAAGAAAAAAAAAACAAGAAATCCGCATTCCTCATCTTCTTTCATCAGGTATAAACTTCTGGAGCAAATCTTAACACTATCAATAATAATATTAATTTAAACATCATCAAATCTTAGAAACAATGCATTACTAAGCTGAAATCTTCATGAATATGAAACTGAAAATCCTCTTTATTTCTTCGAAGCACGGGCTTTGCTTTGAAGATCGAATATGAGATGTAACACGTGAATATTGATTTTAGTAAATCTTCATGAATATGAAACTGAAAATCCTCTTTATTTCTTCAAAGCACGGGCTTTGCTATAATGCTATGAAGATCGAATATGAGATGTAACACGTGAATATTGATACCTTCTTCTTAGGAGGGCCCCAAAGCGGCCGCATCTCCAAATCAGTGGTTCTGGTGACAATGCCTCTAGGTAATGTCTCAGTTCCATCAGGCCTGCACTCTTTCTACATGAAGTACAACAAAGCAAACAATAAGTACATACATCCAATCCAATATCAACATTTCACACTGTATATAAACAATTGCTCAAATTCTCCACAAACCTCACAAATCTTGGATTTTGTCACCTTTACTGGATATAGATTACACCCGATAAATTTCTGCACGCAGAAGGGCCAAACCACACTTTAACTTAGTAAAGCATTCATGCTAACAATAAAATGATTATTTGCCTAAAAAAATATCGCCAAAGCAAACTAAATCAACAAATAAATCGAAATCAAATCATTGAACATATATAAAGACTATAGGCACCTCTTTATAATCAGTGACTAATAGAGCACTCCCTATAAAGAAAACTGTTGAAAGGAGAATTGCTGATGGAAGCCAGCTGCACATAAAAGATCTCTTCTTTTTGGGCTCAATCATTGTATGAGTAAACTATCTGAAACCATAAATAAAAACATAAAAAAAATTCAAAAACTGCATAAATAGTTTGCATTTCAGATAATTCACCAGAGATACAGGTTAATAGTTTTTTTGTCTTTTTCCTTTTTCACTTTGTTACAGAATATGATACATATATATAACTGCATAAAACTAACATATAAAATTGGCAAATAGTTTCAACTACACCATGACTAATACTTATTGATTATCAACTCAACGTAAATTCAAAAAAATATATATTGAAGAATGTGAAACGATTAATATTTACATATATCAGTGATCATGAAAACGAGAGGTGAAGCTCGTAAAGAAAATGAGCAGAATAGATTGTATGTATACTGTATAGTTTGATATATACATGAGATATATGTATACATGGAATTCAATTGAAATTAAGGTCAACGGAAGGAATTGGTGGAGTTTTGCTTAAAAAGTAGAAAAAGTTGAAAAAGATGACGCCAAGTTTAAGAAAACGTTTTCATCTAAATTACCGAACTGCTAGGGCGGCTAAATTAGTCAAATACCGGTGAAAACTGAAACCAAGGCCTAATTTATTGCTAATTAATTATCGCAAAACTTCAATTCATATACTCCCTCCGTCCCAATTATATAGTCCCTATTACTATTTTGGGGTGTCCCAATTATATAGTCTCATTACTATAATTAATATTATTTTTCATAGTAATGTACAATTACATCCTTGTTAGATTTTTTGAAAATTTAAAACTAAACCACTTATTTTTATAAAAGTTGTAAATCTTAAATAAGGGCAATCTTGGAAGTTAAGCTTTTGTATCTTGTTTTCATAAATATTTTTAATTTACGTGCAAGTAGAAAATGGACTATATAATTAGGACGGATAGAGTATATATTTTTTTTTCTCTCACAAACCCAACGTGTGGTATTGAGCAGATTCGAACAAGTTTAATTCATAATTTTGTATCTAAGAATGTATGTTAGAAAGTAAATTTATGGTGTGATTTTTAATTTTATTATTTTTTATAACACAAAAGGCTTTATTTTTGCGAATGGTTTATACTCTGAAGATGACATAAAGTTACGCCATCTATAAAATATAATTAAACATGCTTAAATGAAAATTTTTGTCCCGCCTCACCATTATTATTCATAAATTAATACTGTTACCATTTTTTGGCAAGATAATTTATTTTAGACTCTACCCATTATATGATAAACAAAGAAACAATATATATAAATAAATATTGATAATATAAAATAATGTGTATCATGATTAAAAACAAGATATACTTTATTCATTTCTAAATAAGTGTCATTAAGACACTTTAATTTTATTTCACAAAAGATGTTATTCTTCACAATTGGAAAATTCATATTTTTTTTTCTTATATTACCCCCATTCAATGAATTCAAACATACTTATTTAATGTATTCACAGAAGGATATATAAGGTAATTTGATTACTTTATTAATATGTGTGCATTTATCTAAAATGATACTCATATAGAAACGAAGGGGGTATATAGTTACTAATTTATCAAGCTATATAAAGAAATAATACATAAATTGTTAAATATGATATAGAATTATTAATTAATCAACCTCTATACATAAATAATAAACACGTGAAATTGTTTTGGAAAGTAATTAAAAAAATGGTTGAGCTTGTCACATACTTTGTTTTTGGACTATATTCAATAAAAATAAAACTATATATACTCTATCATATATGATCAGAGAGAGAAAATACCATTTGAAAATACCCGGAGTGTTCTCTCTGACTCTCTCTCTCTCTCTCACACACACACACACACACACACACACAGGCACTCTATTAGAGATTACTGCCGATTAATGTGGTAATATTCATGTCTAATCGCATTGCAAACTACGAATTGAGTTTTGTTGCTGTATTTTCTATTGGATTGGTGCAATGAACTTTGCGGAAGCTGATTAAGCGAATCGTGCGCCAATTCCTTACATTCTCCTCTCGTGTAATTATGTACACTCTTCGCTGTTTACGACATCGGATTTAAATGGTTCAAAGCTCGAGATAACTATCTTCATCCATCTACATTTTGTTTCCGAATTTCCAGTTTTATGTTTGCTATCAGCCTTTGATTTTACGTTGATAGTACTTTGACTGTTCTGGATCATCTTATATTTCTGAGTTTCTTTAGATACCTTTGAGTTAAAAGAAATTGAAAAAAGGACGGTGATGATCTTTTTTTTCTATTTATGAAAAAGTTTATCTTTTCTTAGCTAGGTATTTCTCGTTGGAAAGAGAGAAGTGAGTGGGAGAGTAGTACTTTCAGAATTGACCTGTCAAAATGTGCAGTTTTTTGTATGCAATCATAGAATACTAAAAAAATTTCTCGAGGCCTAAGGATGTTCAAGTGATTAGCAAGTTTTTGCTTCAGCCTTGTCTTATCGGTATCTCTAATGATGATTCAGTTATATTTTTTCTGCAGCATTATAAGTTCGTTTGAAATGGAAAATGATGGCATTGGTGGAATGCAAAACGCATGAAGAGTTCTGTATGCCTTCTCCCCTCTTCTATGTTTGAGCATTAAGTTGGCAAAAAAAGAGAGATTAGAAGTTTTCTATTTCCCTTTATAACTGAGATGCTCATTAACAGGTTGAGGATAAACAGATAACCATGGAAGATGGATCTCTTGTACAGGTTCCAGCCGAAGAAAATGTAGTAACTTCAAATTCTGAACAGGTGGAGATGGAGATTTCTCACATCCTTGAAAAGATCAATAACTTCACTCAGATGGTAAATTTTAGCACTCTTTGATTTGTAGTCAATCTGAATACATTCTTCATACCCTATGCATCATGCACCATTTCTGGAATAATTTGGTAGAATATATGTGCAGCCTGTTATCTGTGAAGGTGTCAGAGCTGCTAGAATCAGGGAAGTCAATGCTGAAGGAAATGAGCAATGGATTTGAAGAAAGGATGATTTTGTGCGTGATATAAAGTAATTCTGGTCTGTAATTACTGGAAGTGTGAATCTGCTACACACTTAACTCTATTATGTCAACAGAATACACAAGGAGCAGATTGAAAAGTGGCAGGAAGAGATCAAGGAACTTCGCTTACTTGATACTGCAAACGAGGAGATAGTTGCTGTGTTGCAGAATGCTGCATATCTACTTCAGAGCGTTACTGTTGGATCCTGAAGTGACTAATGGTAAGAGTCGAACAAAATCTGCTCCAATGTCATAGTAGTGGTATCAGTATGACTAAAATCTTGTGTTAGGTTCTAGTATGATGTACTGTTGTTTCTCAGGTAACTTGCCAGATGAAGAACAAAATGATGTATAGCAGTTATTCGTATATCTGGCATACATCAATCATACAGAAAAAACTGTAAATACAATTGTAGGGAAAGTATTTCTGTGATTGCTATGCTGATTATCCCCATTTTTACCAAGATATTGAAAATGAACAATAATATATATATGATGAATTTTGATGATAGCTAGGTTTTGCATGCAAGGAGTAAATAAAATGATATAAGTGTTGGTTTGCTCTCTTTTGATTTTTGATTATTTAGAAGTAGCCGCAACGGCTACTTAGGATTCGAGCAATGACATTTGCTATTTCCTCGCCGCTATCCTCCTGCACATGATGCCCTGCCTGGACAGGCCAACTTAATTAATTCTTCAATGCATCATTCAAAACCAGCCCAATTAATATTAATGTATTAGTATTACCATGGGGAGCGTGATGAGTTGATGGTTGGATTCTCTGCAAAAATCTTCCACACCTTCGAAGCTTAACCATCGGTCCCTTTCACCCCAGCAGACGCTCGTTCGGACCTTCCACGCCTCGTCCCTAAGGATGCTTCTCATTTCTTCAACACACCCCTGCAAAATAAACTATATGAGAGCTAGCCACTACGTTCGATGCTGCAAACACAAGTAGGAATATAGATGATCCACCTGAAATCGATCAAGTGCTCAAGAAACACGTAAAGGAGGACTTTCAAATTAAAAGATCGAAGAATGGATTAGCAGGAAAAGTGCACCTTTAGCTCCCTTTTCATTGACCTGCTAATGGCATTCAGAGCAAATCCAGAAGAACCCGATGTGAGATATGGTCTTCTATAAACCATTGCAACATCTTCCTTCATCATATAAGGACCACAGCTTGTCAAGGCTTTATCGCTGGCTCGTAGAGGATCCTGATTGGTTTGGATTGATTAGTAAAATAAAGGTTAGAATTTAGAACCATGAAGTCATAGGAAAAACGAAAGTATGTTTTGAGCTATACAAATTGTATTTGTAAACAAGGCTGTTCGAAATTCCCACCTGAGAAAATATTTCTCCTAGCAAGAAGTTGCTGAATATGGCAAGTGTTGATGGCAGGTTGGCATGTTTCTCTGTCAGCTTCAGCACACGAAATTAAAAGAAAATGTTAAGAGTTGGAAGTTGAATCGTGCTTACGAGTGTAGTATTGTTGGATTGCAAGTTGGAATCAAGGATCAAGGGCTACTTATTCTAACTGGTTGCCTAGTAGCCAATCGACTACAAGATTCCTTCCACCAGAAAACTGCAGATTTGGTCCAATTTCATGATCTTGAAAGTATAAACAACATAGCTTATTCTGATAATAATTTTCAATCTCAATTCTCAAGATAACATTACAGGCAGCACTTAGAAAATTATATCCAGCATTATATTTTTTGTAGGGAAAAAAAGAGTTGTGCCTCATATCCATGAGCCCAAAAAACCGACGGAAAGTTCTAGTTAAGTAAAGGTCGATTGAACTGAAATCCTAGGGATGAAGTACCACCTTCTGCAGATTCAACTTCTCGTGGCATTTAGAGATAAAAAATCTAGATTTCGAGCATGAAATAAAAAACTAAAACGAAAAGGGGAGAGAATTTGCATTGCGATAAAGTTTCAGCTCATCTTACTGGAGGATTTAGTAGGATGAGATTATTAATCTTTTCCTGATGATCTTTGGCGTATTTGACCACGACAGGTGCAAAGTATCCCTAACAAGAACAAACAATGATACGAGGTTTCATCAAATTCACAAGCCAAAAGGAAAAAAACATTCATACCCAAATATGAGACTAAATTTACCTGGACAACAAGATTAACCTTATCTTTTGAGAGTTTGTTGATGAGCGATCCCAAGGAGTCTACAAATTCTGAACAGCCAGAATTTGTCATATGAAATGGCATAATAACATTCATAGCTTATGTAGAGAACTTTTTCTAAAAACTTCAAAGCTCATGCCTTTCAAAGTGTAGTCAAAACCGTATTTGGGTTGGGGTTTATCCGAGAATCCAAATCCTGCAACACCAGAATAACTTGAGAATGCTAGACCGAATTCATACAGGTAGCAGTATATGATAACTCGGGAATGAAAAACATTCCGAACCAGAAGCAAACCAGCATAAGTAAGGAAGCAGGGGACATATTTGTTTTTGTTTGTGCCAGAATAATGTGCTTTTAGAGTAACTATGTATGTAATCGGTATCAGCAGTAGAGAATTAGGCCTACCTAGCCAATCAAAAGCAATAGCGTGATTGTTCTTAGAGAGAATGGGTAAAACCTTGCGATATGAGTATGCCTGCAACAGAAAATGAAAGATATTATCATATAGCAATCATTAACTAAATGGAAACAAAATGAGAAAACCCATAATTCTCACCTAAAAGAATGGATATTTGAATTAGATAAATTCTAGGAACCCAAAACATATTCGAGAAAGAAAAAAATAGGTTCAATGTGTGGATTCAAGTAATATGTTTCCGAACAAAGAAACCAGATAACCATTTAACACAGTCGCCCTGTCCTTGTCTTTTCTTCAGATTTAGCACTTGATTAAGATTAATCAAATTTATTATGGTCTAATGTGAATCAAACATTTGGCTGTAGAAGGGAAGGAAATGATTCACACAAAGCTGCATTGAGACACTGCTACAATAAGCTTATATTCTATTCAAATTTATCATAACACGGTGAATTGCATATGTTAATGAAACATGTGATTGTATGAGAAAGCCTACAAGCTGCAATTGACAAATAAGATGTTAGAGAAAGGAAAGGAAAAATGTTATCCTTTTCTGAAGATTTATTATATCAATAGCTTTCACTGAGTATATCATTCAAACATGCAAAAATATTTTTTTAATCAAGATATGAGTAATTTACCAGTTTCAAACAGCTAGCATCTACCAATGTAATTTGATTTAAGCTTATTCATTGATCTAAGCAACAAAACATCAATAGACTAACCTGTGACGGAAAACCGTGAATTAGAATAACTGGTGGACTACCAGGACTTCCAGTTTCAACGCAGAACCATCTATTGCACAAAATGAGCACGTTTCAATTGGTAATCCCTGCAAATAGTCCATTCTCAATATCTGCATAATTAAAGTGATGTACTTGTATCCCTAATCCCTCACATCACAGCCATATGATCATCGTTCAACGAAAGTGCAAATAATCACCTGAACAGATCAGTAGAGGCCTGCGAAGAACCGGCCATAGCAAGTCCAAATATTGGATCCTTGGCCTTCTCACCAGTGCCACCAACAGGGTGTGCTTTCACCTTATTATTTAATAAATGGGGGAAATAACAACTGGTCACAATTCAAACCCCTCAAAGAAATATAAGACCAAGAAACTTACAATCTTTCCTTGTTTGAACCATTCATCAGCAGGGCTTGGTTCATCCGAATATTTCCCTGTCCACCAAAAAAAAAAGGCTCCCATATTAAACATTATAATTTTGAGGCTAGAACATAGTGATTCCCAATATTAACCTCCACTGAAGGAAAACCCATCTCCAACTGAAACTGGAGCATCCAACAAATAATCCTGAAATAAAACCATTTCCAATTCAAAATTCTCCACCCCATTTTAAAAACTCTTCAACTTGTCACAAACGTGTATGTATGTATACCTCATTGGAATCACTGCTTGATCGGCAAAGGAGTCGCAGATTTCTCTTGCTAATAACATTTTGAGGAGTAGAAATGAGAGGGTGATGTTTGGGCAATGAAAGTGAAGCAGAGAAGAAGCAAGCTGCCATTCAATTTCTTGGAAGGAGAGTGTTTTGATAAAAAAGAGTGACAGTTATGACCGTTGGCTCCTATTTCCTTATGCAAATTGGCACTAAAATTGAATGAATTTCTTTTATTTGGTGTTTATAGCAGGAATTTAGGGATAGGGTTTTCCTGGTTCTCATTTCTCACATTAATTATCGTATTTAGAAATCATCCTTCTCATTCTTTTTTAATTCAAAAGGAAAAATATTTTGTGTTATTTTTCAGTTTAGGTCTGTATTTTTTTTCTTAAATCAGCAATGTCATTGTTCATACACCCACCATGGACAATGTTTAGTGTGATTTCTTTAATATTAATAAAAAAAATCCAAAACATGAAAATAATCAATCCATAAGTGATAAATGTTAGCTAAAACAAAAAATAAAAAATCTGTCTATTTAAAACTATTTTGGCCTTTTTACCAGAAAATGATGACGTGTCATTTTGTAATTGGTTCCTTTCCAATTGAGTTGTCTACCGAAATATGTATATATAGAAGTCGACCAGAATTAGAGTAAGTCCTGTAATCTCTTTCCGGAATAGCGATGAACTGCAAATTCTACATCAATTTCTTCTCTCTCGACGAAACAACCAATTTTGCATATTTTTAGTTTTTCTTCGTGGTTTCTAGAACGAGTTACTGATTTCTGATTGGATTGATCGGAATTATGGCGCAAAACACGTCGGTGACTGGAGGAGGAAATCCTGCGCGCGGCGAGGAAAATTCGAGGCGAGGTTTTGAACTCGGAATGCACAATTATGATGATAGTGCATGGCAGTTGGAGAGCTCCGATCAACCGGGAATGGTGTTGGTCTCCACCGTTTTGACAGGTAACAATTATGTTGTTTGGAGTAGATTAATGACGTTAGCCCTAGGAGCAAAAGGAAAATTAGGTTTTGTGAATGGAGAAATTGACGCTCCGGATGAACACTCACCTAACTACAATCAGTGGAAACAGACGGATTGTATGGTAATCTGCTGGATCATCAATTCTCTCTCTAAAGAAATTATGGAGACTTTCATTTATGCTAAAACTGCCAAGGATTTGTGGGAGGACCTTGCCCTAGTATTTTGTCAGCGCAACGGTCTTTTGCTATATCAAATGAAACGAGAAATTATGAATGCTAGGCAAGGAACGGATTCGGTTACAGTTTATTTTTCAAAACTCTGCAAACTTTGGGGTGAATTGGGGTATCTGTTTCCACGGCCTGTGTGCAATTGTGGTGAGAGCAATTGTGGTGCTAAGGAGACAGTATCTGAGTATGAGATGAGTGAGAAACTTATGCAATTTCTAATGGGACTCAATGAGTCTTTTGATCGCACACGAGAACAAATTTTGTTGATGGATCCGTCACCTAACATAAACAAGGCTTACTCGTTGGTGTTGCTAGTAGAGAACCAGAGGAATTGTGGAAAGCCTGGGGATAATTGGAACTCTGATAAGGGGAAGGTTGAAAGAGGAAAAGGTGAAGCCACAATGCGATTATTGCAAAGATCCGTGCCATGAGGGATTTGATTGCTTTAAGCTTAATGACCTTTTTGAAGGCCTGGAATGATGCAGGTAAGACGCCAACATCTATATCTCTTATTATTATCTCACATCACAAGTTGATGATACAAATGCATTCAGTTCATATTGTACATCTTGGTGAAGTTTTCTTACAACTAAATATTGCTTTGAATAAGGATTCAAACCGATGGATACTAGGCGTTGAAGCAAGTGGACTAGATCAGATTGTTGGGATTGGAAGGCAAGTAGGTGAACATTACACGTTTGGCATATAAAGCTAGGCCATGCTTCCTCCAAAATTTTGCAACATATTTCCTTTCTTCAGAAATATGTAGAGGAAGGAGTTTCTGATGTTTTGTCATATGGCCAAGCAATGTTAGACAGCCTTTTACTTTTGAGTTTTATCCAAACTTCTTACTCTTTCAATTGATATGTGTGGACGTATAATGTTCCAAATTTGACGAACACACCTTGTTTACTCACTGTGGTAGATGATTTGATTTTAGTTGGGGCACTTGGATGATTTGGATGTTTTATTTTTTTCTTTTCTTTTTGTCGTATGGTCAAGCAAATGCTTCTATTAACTGAGTATGACCACGACGAGTTCTACTTCCTTGATCACCTGGGCTCACCTCAAGATGACCCTCAATTTCTTACAACAAAATGCGAGAAATTAACTTTCCTTGCCTTGCTCAAAACTTTCCTATGAATTATACAATGACTTACTTTTAACATAAATGAAAGTACAGAGATCAATCTTAACAAATCAAAGTAAGTGGACATTTAAAAAAAAGACATGCATTCACCTATATAAATATAAGCATTTATACTAATTCCTTTCCGGAATAATGGTGAACTGCTGATTTCCTTTCCCAAGAAAAATGATGAACTGCTAATTCTACATCATTTCTTCTCACTCGATGCGAGTGCGACAACCAATTTTGCAAGAAGAAAAATAAATTGCAAAATTTCCGTGAAACAGACTTATGCTTGAGAAAAGAATTGATTAACAAATTATGAATTGGGCCTAGTCGGCGTTACTTTTGGGCTCTTATTACGGCCCAATAAATAGAAACATTTTCTTTACGAAACCACAAATCTGTCCTCTCTCACAGTAGCAAAAATGGCAGTGCAACATATTATTCTGAAAGCTGCCACGTCACGCTTCCTCGGCGCCGGCGCCGGTGCCTCTGTTTCTGGTTGCAGGAATTTGCTTACCCATTCTTCCTCTAAATTCACCAACTCTCCTGTTTTCTCAGGTATTGCTTTCTTTAATTCTTAGCAAAAACAAAAGATAAATTAAAAGGATGGACAAGAATCTTCTGATTATTTATTTATTCATGCTTTTTATGGTATAATGAACTTGTCTCAAGTTAAATTTGTAGGAGTGAAGTGAGTGCCCTGAAGTTCTAATCTTCTGAATGTAACCTCAATCCCAACCTATCTGTTTATGCGGCCGTGCGTGCGTGCGTGTGAGAGAGAGAGAGAGAGAGAGAGAGAGAGAGAGAGAGAGAGAGAGAGAGAGAGAGAGAGAGAGATGTTTTGTTTGTGGTTGGGTGTATATGTGTGAGGTTTTGTGGCACACATAATTATTGTTGAAGCTTGCATTTCTTGTGTTTGATATTGCTGCAATCAGTAAGATTAGTGGAGGCCCCCGTGCATCGGTTTGTCAGGAGCTTTGCTGCTTCCACTTCGGAGAAGATTAAAGTACAGAAAAAGTAATTGCAATGTTTTTCGATCTGTCTTTTTGGTTTTCTTGTAATGTTCAGCAGTATAATCCTGCATTGTAGCCATGGATACAATCTTACTCTATTCTGTACACATGATCAACTTTTCAGGAAAAAGAGATTGGATGAAGTCTGTCTTGAAAGATATCAGCAATATAGTCGAACATTCATACAGTCATGGATCGTGCAGGGTAGCTCTCTTGAAGTCCTTGTATCCAGAATCATGTTGTTGTGATATATTATTTGAAGCATCTATCCTCACATATCACTTGACATTTGTTAAAGGACGCTCTGAGCAGAAACTGATATATTTTGACAAACACACAGCAGCATACCAGGGTTCTAAGTGTCTTAAGGCATTGCTTCTTTTAATCACATATTCTAGGTTCTTATGTTGCCACTAATCTCACATTCTCACTACACCATCTGTGATTCTTTCAACTGTTCTTACTAATTTATTCTAAATCTTTATGAATAAAACACGTTAGTGTTTAATATTTATGTGCTTTCTTGCACACTTGTTTCCTGGAAGCCCCTTTTGCTTGTATTTTTCATACTTTCACTTCTCAGGCAAAGTATTTGTTGATGGGAAAGTGGTAAGCAAATGTGGAGCGCAAATTTCTGATAAATCTGTTGTGGAGATCAAGGCTGAGGTTCCAAAATATGTATGTAGGTGATTACTCTCTTCGAACAGCCATTAAATAATATTTCTGTTGATCATGTATTGTGTGCACGTTGAAACTCTATCTGGAAATCTCTACTTACAGAGGTGGTCACAAGTTAGAGGCTGCTATAAAACAACTAGAGATTGATGTTACTGGAAAAGTGGCCCTTGACTCAGGACTTTCTACTGGTGGGTTCACAGATTGTTTGCTCCAACATGGTGCTTCATTTGTCTATGGCGTTGATGTAGGTTATGGACAGGTAAGCCTACATCAGTGTTTTGCATGGGATTCTTCAATGCCAAGAATGTATTTCTATTTTTCGTGTTTGCGTGGTTGTTTGCCATGTTGTTCTAACTAGTTTTAGGGTTCTTCTTTCTGCTCAGGTTGCTGACAAAATACGTATACATGAATGTGTAAGTGTCATGGAACGGACAAACTTAAGATATCTTACAGAACTGCCTCAGAAAGTTGATCTTGTTACCTTGGACCTTTCATTTATTTCCATACTAACGGTAAGTTACTGGATGCGGCTTATAGTTTAATCAGCTCACTTTCCCCATTCTAAAGAAATGCTTCATTTTCTTAAGGCATAAAGCCAGTGGCAGTATACTCAATCTAGCTGATATTTTATACTTTGCAGGTCATGCCTGCTGTTACCAATCTGATGAAGAATGATGCGATGTTAGTTACTCTAATTAAACCTCAATTTGAGGCACACAGATCCCAAGTACGTGGAAGCATCACCTTTCCTGCTTATGTCCATAATTTCCATGGTCCTGGTTTCTGATTTCATTATGTTCATCAAGTTATGATTCAGATAAATACTAATGCGACTAATTTATATTATCCTAGAGTCAATAAAGAACAATATTGATTTACCAGAAACTTAAAGTAGGTCTTTCAATCATGCTAAGGTCTCAGCAGGGCCGTGACAAGTGTGGGAACAGTAGCCATTTTGAACATTCTTTCACAATATATCATAATTTAGATGGTTTATATTTCTCCTTCTCCCTAATAAAAGCATATGTAAATGGGACAAGAAATATCAAATTTGCAGTGTGTACCAGATTAGCAATGAACAACATGACACCATTCCGTGCCTGCTTATTATCACTATACGCAGGTTTACTCATTTGTACATGATATTGCTGGCATAGGTTCCCTCTGATAAGTGTGCTCTGCGACTTTGGTATTGCATGTTTTTGTCTTAGAGGATTAACGATGAAATGTGCATGGAGTGAGATTAGTGCTTAAGAGTAGCATTTCTGCCATAAGTGTTTCGTTGTTTATGTAAAGCTACAGCTGAATTGCAATTTTCCTTCAGGTGGGAGGTGGAGGGATTGTTAGAGATCCATCAGTCCATCAGGAGGTAAGGTCTTACTCCATACAAAAATTTGTTTCATGTTTTATGTACATCCATGAACCTTTTTTCTGCAGAAATAAAATTCCCTGTGCTCTGCGTATTCCAATCTTGGTGGAAATACAGAAGAAAGTAGTAATTCATTTATATTTTGTACTGTATTTCAATGTTTCAGGTTGTTGGGAAGATAATAAACGGTGTACAAGATTTCGGGTTTGAATGCAGAGGGTGGATAGATTCACCGTTGAAGGGGGCTGAAGGAAACAAAGAGTTTCTGGCTTGCTTCAGCCGGAGAGACGAGAAAGATGCTGCACATCTCACAGATGCAGATATTGCTAAACTTTTCAGGGATGTCCAAACTGAAGAATGATCGAAAAAGATATTGCATTATTTTTTGTTGTGATATTTCTGAATACATGCATTACAAAGCTGTAGACACCCCCATTGAATTTGATCTTATATGAAATCAATTAAGAGGAATTTAACAGAAGAAAGATGATGAGCCTAGCTAGCTATAAATCAGTGTGCATCTCTGGCCGACTACTGCTTCATCCATTCAAGGATGCAATGTCAGTATGTACGTATATATGTCTCAGTAGAGATTTTTTTTTAAAATAAAAAATGAAAAATGTTTACCTCTTTTTTTTTTTTTTCTTCTTCTTCTTCTACAATGAATGACAGATAAAAGTACTAAAATGAATGCTTCTTACCTCCTGAGGTGTGAATGTCCACTTGGAGGGAAAATATTTTTCAATGACATCTAACAGCAGAGGCTGTCCATCTGAGATACAAGACCACATAATTATAACAAAGTAAAATAAAATTCCAAAACCTTACTTAGGTAATTAACAATACCATTATTCATATGAATTTTCAAAACCAAAAAGATCATCCATGTCCATTCACGAAGAGATGACTTGAATTTCCTCCATTGCTTCCAAAACGCCTATCATCCCCAGATTCCACCATCCAAATTCAAATCAAATACACAAAATTCCACCCAGATTTCACTAATTCATTACAAAGTTTTGTGAACAAAAATAAAGTTGCGCTAAATGGGCTACGATGCTGGTGGTCTACGCCCATTCCCATTTACAAATTAATTTTGTTTTATATCATTTTTAGTTTTTTCACGAACGCTTTTGGAAAAGAGAGTTGCTCGTCAATTTTCAATTTTTTATTTTTTATTTAAAAAAAAAACAAATTGTGTACGAATAGAATTCGTTCTCGATTTTGCATTTGTAATTTGTTCATGAAAAAGAATGTTTATGGTTGACCTATTCAATAGAAAAGACCAAAGGAAAGCTTTCAATTTTCAAATGGCAAATGCAAATTTTATGTGGCTCAAATTTACAAAAAGTATTTCGCAAGTTAAATGCATAATAATAATAATAATAATAATAATAATAATAATAATAATAATAATAATAATAATTTTCTGTAATAGCAAACGGTACATACAAAACTTTCTCGGCCCCCAAACAAGTTGGGGCAGGGAGCCGTTTCAACTTCAATACTTATCAGTTGTAACTTCTCCTTCCTAGACAACAGCAACAACTCTGTTGGCATTCATTTTGGCTTTGATGGAGTTGGGGAAGACGGAGGTTTCAGGTCCGGGTACTGCAGAAATAACCAGCAATAGTTAGTACGAACGTTCCCGTGAAAATCATCGTGGATCAACACAGCATGCTTATATTCTACGTCCATTGCTATTTAAAGCCAAAACAACTAAGCAAAAAAGGATGGGAAATGCCACTAGGAAGAAAGAACAGAATCATGGAACTATGTGAGGAGTTCAACTGGTAACTCCCAAGAAAAATAGACCTCTATTTGATCAATCTCACTTGGATTCAAATAAACTAATATGACGACTAAACCTTTTATATTGTGTGCATGTGTGTGTTTTTGTGCGTGTGTGTATGTGTGAGAGAGAGAGAGCAAGAGAGATTATATTTCATACATTTGGGTACGGAGACTGTGGCTTTTGAACCCCTTTTGATTTAGTAATGGGACTGACGGAATCATTCTTGATTATTTTACCAGTGTCAGCAGCAGGAGAACCTGTATTTAAGGACAGGTCTTTATTTTCGTCTAGAGATATCCCTCCATTTGTGTCGAGTTGTTTTGGCACTTTGGTCCTCTTCTTTGGATAAACATGTACTGAAGGAGGTAGGAGGGTCTCTTGTATCTCCTGCAGTGATAAAAAAAATAACTTGTAAATGGACTACATAGTTCAGTGATACAAAATTGTTCAAGGGTCTACTATGAAGTATGCAATGAAAATTGCCTTAAATAATTAGAACGATATAATTTGCAGATTTGCACACCGGGGGGGGGGGGGGACTAACTAAAGAAACATCATAGTAGGTCAAAACTGAATGTCGAAATAAGTTACATCACAATTATTACGCATAGAGAAACGGATTGGAATTGTGTCAAAAAACTCAAAAGAACTCTAGCCAACGCAAACATCTGCTTCTTTAACCCGCAAGGTAATAAGATTTTCAAAATTTGATGATGGAAAACTAGAAATAAAGAAATAAACGGCACTGGAACCAAGTCAGCATCTTTTATTCCACCGTATCCAGCAAAATGGAATGTGATCCCTGTACCCTAACAAATAAATTTCAGTTTGCTGGAAAAGAAAAGTTCATGGTGATTGAGGCATGTCAACTCAATTGGTCTGTCTTAAGACGATGTCTACAAGGGAATTGCATAAGTTTAGGATTTATCATGCAATGGTTTCAAAAACTGAACTCCCCTGATGAGTAAAAACAAACCACATAAATTGCTAAAAGGCAGGATTAATCAAAAGCTCAAGCTTTCCGGTAAAAGCTATACTCCTATCAACTTCACTGGGATAAACTGTACAAAAATTAGGCAATGCATCAATAGAAATTAAAAAAGGCAGTCAACGATCAAGCACTAAGCGTACATTCTGTTTCCGCGTGAGATAAAATAAAAGACCGAAAACTAACTAACTTAAAGGAAAAGAATAAGCAGCATACCTGCCATCCTTTGTTGCCCCTGATCCCTCCTCGAATAGCATAAGCCTCTTTAAAACCATTTTTCACCAATAGCTCGGCCACTTTCATAGATACTCCGTCAAAACTACCTTACACATGTAATTTGTCAATAGAAAATTTAGTTTAAGTCTATATCATACTAAGACAATAGGAACATCAACATCTGTAATAAAGCAACAACAGAGTTCACCACTATAGCATAGTTTTGTCGCAGAAAATTTTTGAAGATTCTTGATCATGATACTCATCTTCCAAGATCGTCTACAATTCTACATATCCAAGTCTTCCAACAACCAAATAACACAATAACAAAGTCAAAAGCTTACTTGTCCAAAATACAAAGAGTAGTGTTAGCTGGCTCCCCAAAATTCTCCAGAACTCTCTTCACAAAACCATCTTCATCTCCTTCTCGAAATTCGACCTGCACCGCCTTCTTACTCAATAATTTCAAATTGGGAGAGCCCAAAGAAGCTATGCTCTTACGGGCCCTTATATCCAGCAACTGGGCACTAGGGTCATCCTGCAGCTTCTTGAATGCATTAAAAGCAGAAATGAACTTATACTTCTGCAAATACTCCTCAGTTAAAGGGATCACAACAAGCCAAATGAAAACGACTGTGGCAACAAAAAAAGGGTACCGGTTGAAAAAGTTATCGATAGAAACCAAAATGGATTCTAAGTTAATTCTGCCGGGATCTTCAGTTGGGAGAGTGGTAGTTTCGGAGGCAAAGCAAGAAGTTGGAAAAGTGAATCCAAGAAAGGGCAATGTGAATTGGGGTTTGAGAAAAGAGAGGTTTGGGGAGCAATTGTGGGGGGAAATGGTGGTTGTTGAAGTGCTGTTGGATGTGTGATATGGGGTTTGGGTTTCATCGGTGGGAGTGGGAAGGGTTTGAAGAGAATTGAAGGAAATAAGTCTGGGATTGCAAATGCGGGTGTAATTTGAGAGGAAAACATGTGTTTTGGGAGTTGATTTTTGAGGGTTTAATAATGGTGGGGAAGCTGAGAGGCATCTGGAAAGAGACTCCATGAAGAGAGAGAGAGAGAGAGAGAGAGAGAGAGAGAGAGAGAGAAGAGAGAGACAGAGAGACTTGGATCTAAATATGGATCAAATGATGTGATGAATTAGCTGATAAGATGGCGCCATATGCAACGGCCACAATTAATTTGACCACTTTGGCCTTCACCTCATCTTACAAGCAAGGGGCAACTTAGTAATTATCACCTCCAGCCCAACGGCGAATATGCTATATTGTGCAACAAGTAACATTAGAGCATAAGATTTCTCATTTCTCCAAAACACACATTTGAGAACTACCCTGAAGCAAGAAATGGAGACTAGGAAAATTTACATTTTCATTTCATTTGGTGCCCAAAAAAAAGAAAAAAGCTAGATACTACATAATCTATCTTACTCTCTAGTCTCTACATAGAAATTTTATGGATTTAAGGCCGAAAATATTATGACACTGGTGAAGCCCTGCTTTCGCCGTGGTCTTGCCCATTTAGATTCTTCTCAAAGCCAGCTAAATAGTCCTCCATGCATGATCTATACATTTGCATTCCAGAAACCTTCATAGCTAGTTCCAAACCGATAGTCATCCATTTCTTTGCCGAGTCCACTTGCCCCAGCTTCACCGGCAGAGCCGCTCTGTTCCACGCTGTCATCACAAGCCATTTGCCTTCTTCAGTAGGATAGCTTCCCTCCTTCAATCCAACCATAATCCGGTATGCTTGCTTGTACATCTCCATTATGGAGTCACCGTCCGGGTCTCCCTTATGCACGGTGCCAACGGATATTAGATTCCTGAGCACCAGAGCCACAGTTTGGTAATCCGGAGAAGGTGATGCAAGAAGGGCGGCAAGAGAGGCGTTCAGAGCAAAGATTGCCACCTCGGGGTTAGACCGTGGTCCTTGTGAGGCCTCAAGGCCGATCTGAATCAGATGTTTAGGGTTGCAAGATTTGGAGCTCGCCAAGTTTTTTACCAGTAGGAGCTGCTGGCCGCTCATGTCACTTAGCCTCGAGTACAGATCAAAGGCACACCAAGTATATACAAAGAAGAAATACGGCTCAATAGCCGCGACCTCATCATCATTTTTTCTGTTGCTGATTGAGCTTGACGTTAATATCTGCATCCAAGCATTTAAGACAAGAAAAGTAGATTTACATGATTGTGGAAATTGTGCCTCAAAATGAGGCAAACCAAGCCCTTAACGTAATAATCGATCAAGAGACTTTATATTCTTTGCCGATGTCGGATAAAAAAAATTATAAGGATGGGATAGAATAAGTTATCTAACTATAAAGAAAGATAGCAAATCTCATTGGTTACCTTTCCTGCCCTGCCTAGCAGCTCAATCGCTTGTCTGATTTCAGCTTCCTGCAATGTGCCCTTTTGATGCTTCTCATCAGCAATAATGGCAGATACCGCTAGTATTATTGATTTACAGATCATCTCTTCATTTCGCTCTGTTTCTCCATCACAGACAATTTCATAAAATTCTGATGCCAATTTGAAGAACTCTGCAGATAAGTCGTAGTTTTTCTCCTGTCCAGTCCTTACACCAAAGTTCCACGCATTGGCAGCGAACCAATTTTTTTCTCGTCTGCCAACCTCACATTTTCCAAAGAAGAGGTCAGCTCCAATATCGGATTGCCGGACATGAGCTCGTTTCATGTGTTTGAGGACGTCAGTGTCATTAGCAGGATCCTGACTCAAAATAGTAACCAAGGTGCGGAATACTACAACCTCATTAATTGGCATTGCTTTTCCTGAGCAATAAAAGTTTAAGAGTTGGGACAAAGAGGCAATGGCAACAGGAAGGGAACGGCACGCAACAGCTTCATGTGCTGCGAGGGAGATGAAATCAGTAGTGAAGTCGAGGCAGCTAGGCATAGCTTGCATCTGAGCAATGGCACTGCTGTGGTCGTGCTTTTGCAAGAAAATCTTAAACTGCAAGTCTCAAATCATCTGAGTCAGCAGAACTATTTATCTAGGAGGATCAAGAATGAGAATTTTTTTGACAAATATGATCATACCTTGAGGAAGGAACTTGCTATATTTGGTTCCAGCTGCATAAACAAAACAACGTCAGGGTATCAAGATATCAAGGATAATAGTCTGTGAAATTGATTCAACGATTCATTTGCTTATTCAGTGAGTACCTTTTCAGCCTCATCTATATATTCTTCAGCTCTATCTAGTTGCAAGAGGCCAAGGTAGCACAGGCACAGAACTCGATATCCCTTAGCTCTTAGATTTCTGTTCTCTATTCCATGAGGTACATATAACATGGATTTTTCAAACATCTCAGCACTAAGCAGATAATCTTTTGATCGGAAATGCTCAGTGGCACTGCAAAAACAAGATTCAAAATACAATTGCAAAACCAATTATTGCTTTACAGGTGGAAATGACTACCCTTCAACAACAACAAAAGAGTGTTGAAGTGTTGTGCCACATATTGCACATTTGAAACTAGAAAGAGCAAGAGCAACCAAGCAACTGCCATGATATGAAAATGGGAATGCATTGTAGATTGCCAATTTTCCATGTAAGTCCAATAGCAGTCAAAGGCTGCCTTAGCACAATAGATACTAGTATTTATCAGTGTCAATGTCTAACACGTTATTGCATGCATCGCATGCCACAAGAACAGGCTAAAGCAACTAAATAAGCCTAATCCTCATCCCACGCCTGATGAAAAAACCATCAAATCTTTCTAAGTTTGCTTTCTTATCCAGCGCCTATATGAGTTCGTCGAACCTGAATAAAAGTATGTTAAGGTTGAGTGAAGTTTACCAGTTCCAGAGAAGAGCATGGATGGTTGTCCTCTCTTTAGCAGCACCATCTCTGTCAAACAGAGCCACCATCCTCTCATCCGAAACCAGCTCAGCCACAACTTTAGCTCTCACCTTCATTCCTTCACCATTGCTCAATCCATTTCCAACCACTCTATTGACCACCCTAATAGCTGCACCAGCACTAACATGACAATGCTCCAACAGGCCCAGAAACACCGCTTTGACAGTCTCCGCGCCTGCTGCACCTGCAGCGAGGAAGTACGATTCCACAGCTGATACCCACACACACTCAGGTATCCCCTTATTCAGCACCATGCCTCTCAACTCCTTCTCCGCATCCGAAAACCTCCCCAGCCCTAACCACGCCTTCATTGCCAACACGCTCAAACTAGGATGGTGATCCCCACCACTCCCAACCTCCCTTAAAACTTTCACACATTTCAAGACACTCTCGAATTCATCGCTCTGCAGATGAGCGGCAGCGATGAATCTCAGAGTCTTCAACCTCAACTCCTTCAGATTCAACGTATCCTCAGTCCGTTTCACCACTCTCAACCCCTTCTCACACAGTTCCAACGCATCATTCATCAACTTCAACGCCTCGTTTACAGTGGAGACTTCACTTGCCGATAGCAAAGTCTTTCCAAAACTCAAGTATTGATGAGCTAGGGCGTTGTAATTCCTCGAAACTCCAAACAGTACATTTTTGGACCTGTTTAACAATGCAACCGCCAAATTTCGATCCAAAACTTCCCAAGAAGCTCGAGATCGGGCAAGGTTAATATCAAGGATCAATTTCCGCTCGTCTTCATCAGAAACCGAGTTAATATCAATATTAGATACAAGGTCAGTGGCTTTCTCGAAGCAAGTGTTTGCTAAATCAAATTTCCTGAGATCATACCAGATCAAACCGGTTTTGTAGAAGAACATAGCCGATTTGAACACCGGAGAAGGAATCCCCACCACATCGGCGGTTACAAGTAGCATCTCCGCTGCGACTTGCCGGAGCTTGGCAAGCTCCTCGGATATCTTCCGGCTGGAGGCATTGGAGAGGTCGACGCACGCGTTCCAGAGGCGGTAGCTTAGTTTCCAGACGACAAGTTTGACGGAATTGGGTAGATGAGCGAGTTGACTCAGCTGACCGACGGGTGGTCGAAGCTCGGAGGAGTATGAATCCGGCAAGGGATGCGCCGGGGAGTGACGCTCGAGCGATTTGATTGTCGACTCGATCTTCGAGAGAACGGCCGAGTGGTCAGAGTCGGTATCGATGGCTACGGAGGTCGTGGCGGAGGCTCGGCGGTGATCGGGAGTGGCGGAGATCTCGGCGATCCTCATAAGTATTGGCGGGAAATGATCAATGAGAATTGGGGAAAGAGAACTTTTAGAACATAAATAGAGATTTTATCAAAAACAAATTTCGTCAACGGCTATTTCAGAATGGTATATATTTTTTTTTATATATAAAAAAAAAAGGAAATATCTTTACATATAATTGTAAAATATATTAATCTATTACTAGATTAAACTACTTTTCATCGTATTAATTAAAACTCAAATAAGAATGACTAGTAGTAAAAATTAAAACTAAAGTAATATTTAAAAAAATTACAACTACATTGACAGTATCAGTAGTCAGTAGACTCAACCAATTAAACATACATAACTCAGAAGAGTAAGTCAGAACAAGAGAGAAAAATAGTGGCTCTCTCAAGATAACATAACGTAGCTCTTCAGCGGTTCCAGCATTTAACGCATCACTTCTCCATCCACGCAACATTAGAGAACACTCGAGCGGTAAATCTTACCTATGTAAAAGGGATAATTCTCGAGTTCAAACTAAAAAGGAATCAGCAACAATATTTCATCCTCAGATTAACCAAACAGCACAAAAATGCAAAAGCTAGGCGTAACAAGGGTAATACAACATTATAAACATTAGAAGCAATACAATAATTAGAATACCGTCATATTAGCTTTTACAACAGACTAGGAATTAACAAGGCTAATCCCTTTTTAATTTTTTTTTTTTTTCAAATATTAAGTTGCCGAAAGGTTGAACATTACATTAGGAAATTGGAGCGGGTTAACACTAATAGTTAACGGATCATCATCATCAGTCTCGGCATATCTCTACTGATTAGTGCAGGTATACAGTTTGGTACTGCTGGTAGGGATTTGCGAAGAAGGTCCCATGGCTAGGAGAAAAGTTATATGTCGGAGCACCCATAAACGACGGAACATGGTGGTCAGTTGGTCCCGTCGTGTAAGCATAAGGCCTTTCATAGATGTATTGCGGATACCTGTCAGTCATCCTACCATGGAAGTTCTTGTCAGCAGCAACATTAGCAACACGAGGTGCATGCCCGACACCATTGGCACGAGGTCTTTTGGATTGTGGTTTGGCAACTTCTGTTGCGCGTTTCTTGTCTGCCTTAGCTTTCTCAATCTCGAGCACCTGTTTCTGGAGTGGATCCACATGGAATTGCTCCTCAAGCTTATGATCTTCAATGCACTTAATCACAGCTTTAAGTGCGGTTAACTCTTTCTCATTCACATCACCCTGCAATAGAGGGACTATTGTTTCACCGAAACATAGAATATGGAAAATTACAGTAAGTAGCAAAGCCAAGAACTACGACTTCGCCAAATCAGCCTAAAGTGGAACATGCATAAAGTCCAAGTGGCTAATAAATAGATATGTAGAATCAAGTGTGAGCCACCAATATCTGCTTAGTAGCTTAACGAGTTCAATAAAGCAGCAGATTAAACATCCTAATAAGCTAGAAGTATAAAATTCAGTTATAACAGAACCCCAACAAAACAACTAGACCAAGTTAGTCCAATGATTTTTCAGCTCATGTCACTCTATTTTATCAGAAAATGAATTGATTTCTCAGGTATGGAACAATGCAAATCAGAGATTAGTGAAGTTTTATACAACTTTAAAAGTATTTCCCCTATGGCCATACACTTGTGCTTGATCCTGGGATTTTAGGCAAATGTGATACAGTAGATTCTTTCAAACACAAACAAGCAGTGAAAAGCATCACCATGTAAATTTTAGGTCAACTCAGCAAAGGCAGAAGAAAGGGACCTGGGTAGAAGCAGCAGGAGACAAATTTCCAGATTTGGCAGCTGATGATGCTTTTTTGGCCTCAGACAAGTATGATTTTAGTAGTGAAATAGGTGAGAACTGATTAGTAAGCTCAAAGGCAAAAGCCAAATTCACAGCATCAATCTGTCTTCCATTCTTTATCAGCACATCTATCACACCTAATAAACCATGAAATCAAAATGTGAACACAAAGAAGATTCATAATCTGAAAACTGGAATTTGTTAGCAGAAATAAAATAAAATAAAATCATGTGATATAGAACCAACAATATTTTCACCTTGCTCGTACAAAAACTTGACAAAAGATAAGACGGAACAAAACAGGAATTGCTTTGAACAAAAAAGAAGATTATTCATTTAAAACATGGCAGGAACGTTCTTCGTCTGCAAATAAAACCATTACAGTCCCCCAGGCAGTTCTTACGAAAAAAGACAAATAACTTTGACCAAGTAGCAATTGCAACCGAACAGAAGCTCAAGAAAAGAGGATCCCAAGTCAGAGTTCTACCATACTTCAAATGGATAGTTGTACCTGATTCTGAGCAACATCCAGATTTTGTGGATTATCTGGCCAGAGCAAACTGAATGAGGCAATCAAGGGTTACATCGTTTGACTTTGTCAATAGTTTGATTTTATTTATACATTCAGAATTTTATTTACAAAATCCGTAGAAGAAAATTAGAGCAAAAGTAACAAGTTTGACTGGAATTCACCATATATATATATTAAAAACAGAGTAAAGATAAATAGTAAGAAAAAGTAATGGGGATTATTATGTTAGAAGTGAAAGTTAATGATTACCACATTTCACAAATAAATTAAAGGAAGGGAGGGCTACATGAATCAGTTCATTCAAGCCCCACACCATATTTAAACTTGAAAAGGCCAAGAAAAGTAATAGTACAAACAAATCATAGTCACTAAGGGCAACATAAGGCATATTCTATGTCTTTGAAACACATTAAGTCTGATGTTGACAACATCTATTCACAAATCCCATATTGTATTCTGGAAATTAAGCATGATAGCAAATAACAGTTTCAGAAAGTAATCAGAGTGAGGTTTAACGCTCCAGATAAAGATTCAAGTTGCTCAGAACTTAAATTGACATAGCCTGCAATGATTTAATTAAGCAATTCGACAACTTTTTTACTATGCCCTCTTCCCATAAATTCACATTATAATTCGATAGGAAGTTTTGGTAGCCAGAAGAAAATAGCATTTAAAAACTGAATGGACTTGGTCATAGAAATCAACCTGGCATTTTGTCTGATAAACCAAGAAAACGGCATAACTCAGCTGTCTGACGACGGCGAGAAACCATGGGTATTAACTTCGATAAGCTTTCCTGATCAAAATGTGAATAAATGCCAAAAGTAGCCAGAAGCTGTAGGAATGCATGTGCTTCTAAAGAATTTCCATTGCTGGCATCAGCATCAAGATCATCCAACTTTGGTTTCCAATATTCAGCTACAAGTTTTGCTCTTTCCTTAGCATTTTCTGAGATAATAGCAGAGAGGGAGTTTGCATCAAGATTAATGAATAAACTGCTAAGGCACTCCATCAGCATGATACAGGTACGGCGAAGGCCCAGGAGATTTGAATCCTTTTTAGCATCTAAGTTTGGCATGTCTGTGCCATAGAAACCTTTCAGAGAGTCCAGAACAAGCGAGGCAGGGTCAGCAGCAGCCTTGAGTGCAGATGGAATTTCCTCCCTTAAAGCAGCAAGGTTCTTGCGGTTCTCTGATATAAATTTGTGCAGGCCTTCTGAATTCATCTCTTGGCACAATTTTACTAGCTCTGGGTAAGATTTGACCTCCACATTCATATTTTCAACAGACCTTTTCATGCCATCCACGTTACCCTCAACTACCAGCATGTCAGGTATCTTTTCATCTATAGCAGGTGCTTCAATTTGATTCTCACCATTATCAACACCTGAATCCACAGAAACCGGCATCTCATGCTTTTGCATAGCAGTTAAAATAGCTGAGATAGCAGCATCTCGCTTCTCTTGGAGTCTCTGAAGTGAAGCTTGCTCCTTAGCCATTACGGTTTCTTTACGCTTCTCCAACATCTCTTTGGATTCAACTATTTTAAAGTCGAACTCCTTTTCTTGTTCTTCCAGTTCAGTGAAACGCCTCTTCAGAGACTTCTGAAGTCCATGAAAATGCTCTTCTAGCTGCTTCCATTTCAAGTTGAGAGTGACAGCTCGATGACTTTCAAGTTCTGCAAATGCTTTCTGAAGTTGTTGTATCTTAGAGGCTGTAGAGTCCATCAGAGTGGCAGTGGATATGTTGTCTTCCATGTCATAGAAATCCTGGAAAAAGTATGAGCAGATTCAGTTCATGAACGAGCTTAAAGAATGGGATCAAGTGGAGAAAGAACCTAAGTTTCTAGCCCAAAAACATGTGAATGGATTGAGCAGGAAACCCTCTAAGCATCAATTTAGTAAATGATGGATAGTTACATACTCAATGGGAAGGAGAAATTTGGATATAATTCAAAATGTTTGTCATCGTGGAAGTAATAACGTTCTGATCTTTATACAATCTTCAACAAAAAAATTAAAAGTAAGTGATAAGTTGCAACTAATCAACTTACGATTAAACTAAAGGAAGGCAAGAAAAAATAAAATGATGAGCCATTTCAAACGCGCAAAACCAAAACTAAAATATTATCCTGCATAAAATTACCCGAAGCACGATTCTTTCTCAGCAGCTGACATTTGGCTAATCTGAAGGATGCTAAAGAATACACGAAGCAACACAACTCACCACAATCACAAGAGAGGGAAAAGGACACTCAAAGGACAAATGCAGCTGCAAATAGCAGCATCACAACTCAATTTTGGAAACTACATCTCATTCACTGGCAACAAGGAAACTCACTAAACAAAACACATAAGACGGCAGCTGCTCTGGAAGCGCAGCGAGAATGCAGTAAACAAAAGAGAGCGCAAAACTCACCGATCGGCGGCGGCGGCGGCGGCGGGAGAGAATCGGAATGCGGCGGATGACGGCAGAGAAATTGGAATTTTCAGGCCATGTGTTTGGCAGGGAGCGAGGGTTTGGTTTGCGGATTGGGAATCCCTAGAGAGAGAAAGAGAATGTTGTTTCTTGGAAAGAGGAAAGTGTGAGAAGGGAAACAGAGGGTATATTTATGTCAGAGTGAGTCTCCGACAGCTACACGCACAAAAAGCAAGCACTCGCACGCCGACACCACGTGCATTCGCCTTATTACCTTGCCTTTTTTATTCCGCCACAACATTAATTGCTATCACCACTCTCGTGTATATTTTATTATGTTTTTATTTTATTTTTTTAATACGAGAATCTTCAACACGAATTATATTTAATGGAATTTAGTTCGTAAATCAAGTTTGCCAATTTTTCTATTTTTCTAAAATAAATCAAGTTTGGTACCATTGTATATATGTCAAATTATATCACTTTTTTTATAATATGTAGTTACTTTAGGTTTGCCTCCATTATTGAAAAAAAAAACAAAAAACAATAAAAAAAAGTTTTTGATTGTATATATGACTAATTATATTATATTATATCTACTCGATTTTATTTTTCGAAGATGTAGTCAATTTGTTTAGGGTGTACGTACCATATTAAGCCATGTCATACATAATGCATGCGAAGTTAGGATTATTAATTTTGAAAGTTAAAAGAATTTGTTATTTTCCTCGTATCATGATGGCAAACACAAGCTTAAGAATGACAAGTTTTATAGATAAGCACATACTTGAGATCGTATACTTGAGATCGTCTCATGAGTTAAAATTCATAAGACAAATTTATATTTGGATCACATTCATAATTAATGGCATATTTGATTTTATGGGTGTTTGATTGTGTTTGAATCCAAATATTGATCCGTCTTATAAATTTTTACCCATAAAACAGTCTTATTCTTTCAATTTTAAAAGTTTAATAATACTTTATATTGCACAATTTCAAGTCGTTAATCTTGTGATACGTCTTTTATTACGTGATGTTTAAAATTTCAATAAAAAAAGGCATACAATCTCCACGCAAATTTGTTGTGAAATCGCAATTGTTAAGCAGGCAACAAAAATATAACAAACAAGGAAATGGACACAATTACATACGTGGTTCGACCAACTTACGTCCATGAATGTAAATGCTTTGAAAAGGAAACAATAAAAGACAAAAGCCTAAGAAAACCAAATTTATATACATAACTCCAAATACAACAAAAAATCGAGTAAGGGATCCTTATAAGCTAAAAAATTATAAAATGGGTCAAGATACGAATTAAAATTCATATTTAATGGTATATTTATACTTTTATTAATGTTTAATTGTATTTGGATCTGAATCTTAGCTAGTCTTGCTATTTTTATTCCGTGAAATTATAAAATGATTTCACACATGACTCTCTCATTTCTAAAATGCTAGTTAGACATATCATGAGAACGGAACGTACTATGGAAAATCATATTTTGGGTTGAGCACCAAAACATTTCAGTCGGCTTATTAATATGGACAGTCCTTCAATTAAATTCAAGATAATTTTAACAAACAATATTTGACAAATAAAATAAAATTGGTCTTCACTCTTCATACCAGTATTTTGAGTATACATAAACTGTAAAATTTGTTACAACCAATGATAATATAGAAAAAATATATAACATGTAATGTTGGTACACTATCCACATCCATAAATAATTTTACATTTAGCATATGGGCCACACTCCAAAAAGAATTGAGAAACAATTGTATGGTCATGCCATATATGTTAAATTAACCATTTATGAATGTAGTAATACACTCACACACGATATAGAATTTTTTGATAATACGATCGTTCTTTCTCTAAATTATTATTCATAAAATCCGAATAATTGAAAATGGTTTAAGAGGAGAGAGAGAGATCATTAATTCACTATTACGTGTATCCTCTTTTCACGTATGACATTTTACACACCCCATACGCGTTCTGAAAAAAATCGATTTTAGTCTTTGCAGTTCAAATTTTAAATAAATAAAAGTAACTTTTTGAAAAGCATATAACGGATAAAATAATAATGTGATAAAATTATTAAAACATTATTGTTTAGAAGTGAAACAGCCTTTCACCGTCTACTTACTTTCTTCGTCACTTACAGTTTTCCACCACCATAAAATATTGACAAAGACTTGTGTTAGACCGTCTAACGGATCATAAACCGTTAGATGGATCTTATAATTCGATCCGGTCCAATCCAATTAGTTTTACATCTGGTCATACTTCACTTCATATCGAATGATACTTCACTTTATAATTGGTGATACATCACTTAATATCGGGTGACACTTCTTTATTTTATTTTGTTTCAATAATTCAATATGATTGTTTTTTTTTAGTTTTTATTCATGAACATTTATGAACTTTGTAATAAATAATTCTCGTATATTAAAAATATAAATTTAATATTTAAGTCTTTATTATAGTTTTATTAAATATATAATTAATGTTTAATTTGTTAATTTATACTGCCTCATATTGGGTGACACTTCACTTCATAGTTGATGATACCTCGCTTCATATTTGGTGATACCTTGCTTATTATCGGGTGACACTTTTTTTTTTTGCTTCAATAAATCGATGTGATAATTTTTTTTAGTTTTTATTCATGAACATTTATGAACTTTGTAATAGATAAGTTTCTTATATTAAAAATATAAAATTAATATTTAAATTTTTATTATAGTTTTATTAAATATATAATTAATGTCAAATTCATATCGGGTGATACTTCACTTCATATCGAATGACACTTCACTTTATAATTGGTGATACCTCGCTTAATATCGGATGACACTTCTTTGTTTCTTTACTTCAATAATTCAATGTGATTGTATTTTTTTTTTTTAGTTTTTATTCATGAACATTTATGAATTTTGTAATAAATAATTCTCATATATTAAAAATATAAATTTAATTAAGTCCTTATTATAGTTTTATTAAATATATAATTAATGTTTAATCTGTTAATTTATACTGCTTCATATCGAGTGATACTTCACTTCATAATTGGTGATACCTCACTTCATATTTGGTGATACCTTGCTTATTATCAGGTGACACATTTATTGGCGGGTCGGATTATGATCCATCTAATAAAAGTAACCCGTTAAACCGTCTAACAGGAGACCACCCTAAAATATTATGTCAGAGATTAGTTAGCTACCATCTCCAGCAATCCCTTCAACCAAAATCCATAAATTCGTTTCTCCTAAAATTGGTTCAACTCATTGTTTATTGTTGGACTCGATTAAAATATAATGCAAAAAGTTACGATTCTATTAGACCAAATTAATAAATGTTCCGAATCAAATTATAACACAATGTGGGTTCAATTATTTAATTGAATTAAGTGAAAGTTTTAACAAGTCAATTATAAAAAGCGACATTCACTTCTTTTTTTTAACTCACATACCCACCCGACTTGTGGTATTGAGAAAATTTGAACCCATGACTTTTAGTCTCCAAGCAATCTCACTCCACCACTAGATCATTCTCACCGAGATGACATTTACTTAATATTGTTCATTCGATTCGGGAACAAATAACAATCAAAAGATGGACCTTCCTTGTATGAAATAGATATATATTGAGTTTATACTACTCTCTCATCCCCAACTAAAAAAATGATTATTTAATATGGCCAAGTTGGAGCATTAATCTACTACAATTGAAAAAAATGCGGATCATACATTTTATGTAACACTTTATGCTACACATCTAAAATTATTAATTTTTCTTCAATTTCAATTAGTTATGCTTTAATTTAATTTTACCATTGTTAATTAGGGTTCACTTTTTCCAGTTAGATTATATAATTATTTTTCAATATTTAATTTTAATTTTAATTAATAATCGATTATTTTCTAAAAAATAATTATAACTAAAGCACAATCAATTGAAATCAAAGAAAAAAAGAATAAAAAATAATAATTTTAAATGTGTAGCATAAAGTCTTGCAGATAATATAGTAGATAATTTTGTCCGGAAAAATGTATTGAGATTACAAAAATAAAAGGAAAGTTAGAATTGGGAATTCTTCAAAACATTGTGTATTTTTTATTTTTTTTTACCAAATTAACTCTTAGGCGATGGCTGGTATGTCGAAATGGAATCAAATGAGAATGAAATGAACTTAGTAATGAAATGGTAATGAGAATGGAATGAAATAACTATTGTCATTCATTTGGCTGGTATCACGAGTAATAAGATAAGAATGGAACTTATATTTTTGAATTGATTTTATTATAACAATATATAATTAATAAATAAAATACACGAATTGACTTATTTAGTTATAAATAACAAATTACTCTTATTTCAAAGATACTATTATATTTTAATAACATATTGTTGAATATTATGCGGTATTTTTACTTTATTAACATTTGTGAAAAACATTGAGTATACTTTTAATAAGTATTTCGCTAATGATTAGCGGATTTGTGTATTTTATGTAATCCTATAATATCATTAGTACTTTTGTGAAATAGATTTGCGAAAGTTCTCGACATTGATGATGAAATATTAAAATAGAGTTAATTGTGAAAGTGATTCTTTTCTTTTTCTAGGAAACTCATTAATTATTTATTTTCTTTCTTGCGTACATGAAAATTGATACTCCTATATTTTTTTAAATAATCGATAATAATGTTTGAAATAAAGATGAAAAGAATACTCGAAGATCAAATCTGTTGAATCATTGTTATTAATAATTGATCAACAAGATCAGCACAATACTCTTGGAAGTTTTTAAAAACAATATATAGAAGAGTTGAAAAAAATAACGAAGAACAAAGGGTATACAATTGAAGAGTGAGATAAAAATTAGTTATCATCAGCAAAAAAAAAAATCGATAACAGTTACTAGTATGAATCACTGCAGAAAGACAACATTTTTTTACCAAAAAATTGACGATTATAGCAATGCCATTACTGACTTACCGTGGAATTTCTCTGAAAGAAAGAAAAATAGGACACTTCGAAAACTTTCGATCATAGTTGTATTTGAAATATAAGAAGAAATATAGGACAATGGCTTTTGACGTTGCATCCTTCTCTGTTGCAAGAAAGCTTCTTCAACTATCAGCTAAGTTTTCTTTTTTCAACAATTTCTTACAGGGAGGGGCTATACCTATGCTAAATGAAGGTTTTTTTTTCTCTGTAAGAGGGACTTTACGATGGGGCTACAAAAATAAAAGACTAAATCAATTAATATTTACAATTTTTTATAAAATAAAAGATTATGTTGAGAAAAATTGAGGCTAGGTATAGAATCACCCTTAATTAAATTGTGAGGTCATGATAACAAAAATTTAATGACGAAGCCGCTACTATTATATGATTGTAATTTTATTTTATTTTTTGTTTCCAAATATGAAGAGTAACACGATCGATGGTCTTAGTGAGAACGAGTTAGAATTTGGTTTTTAGTTTAAAATAACTAATGGAAAGCTGAAAATATATTCAATTAAAAAAAATTACAATAGAGTGAGACAAAATGATGCAGATGTAGTTTCCTCCTGCATAAGTTTTGGCATTTTGTCAGTGACATTTCCTTGAGTGCATATTATGTGTAGAAATGTGAAGAAAAGCTTCATGATAGAATAGTTCTGTTTTATTTAGTAATATTCGTGAAAATCTGTTTTAGCAATATAGCAGAATATCTATTTATACAACTAGGAAACTTGCTAACTACTCCACTAGATCTACGGCTAGAAAGCTTGATCATTGTGCATAGGGCTGGCAAAACGGGCCCGAAAATTCGGGCTTGTGGCAAAATTCGGGCCGGGCCCGAAAATTTTCGGGCTTATTTTTGTGAGGCCCGGCCCGAAAATACCTCGGGCCTATTTTTTTTAGGCCCGGTCCGGCCCGAAAAGGCGGGCCGGGCCGGGCCGCCGCGGTCCTAGTGTATTTTTCGCTATTTGGGCCAAAAAGCCCGGCACGTTCGAGCCTCTCTTATTTTCGGGCCGGCCCGGAATTTTTTCGGGCCAATTTTTTTTAAGCCCGTCCCGGCCCGAAATTGTTTCGGGCCTAATTTTTTTTTTTGCCTGGCCCGGCCCTAAATGCGGGTCGGGCCGGGCTAAAATTGCCAGCTCTACTTGTGCATGAGTGATCTAACGGTGTTAACGTCCAAGGCTGGTGGTCCATGCACAACATTCTTCCATGTGGCAGTTGCCAACTTTGCTCATGCAATGCACTGTTGCTTCTATATGTCATGATCCTTGAGGATTGCAACAGCCCTCGCAGACGAAGCTTGGTGAACATCACCAAGAGATAGTCTGGACAAAAGAAGCTGGAATTGAGGGTGTGCGAGAGATTTAGTAAACAAATCCGCAAGCTGTAACTTTGTAGAAACATGCACAGACAAAATAAACCCATTCCTGAACTGGAGATGGGCAAAGTGGCAGTCTATATCAAGATGTTTCGCGTGTTTATAGAAAACGTGGTTTTTTTGTGATTTGGATAGCAGCTTTGTTGTCACAGTATAGCGGAAGAGGAAGAGTAAAGGGAATAGCAAGATCCTGCAACATATAAGAAAGCCATAGCAATTCTCTTATAGTGAAACTAAGGCTCTTATATTCAGCTTCGACAGAGGATAAAGCTACTATCGACTGTTTTTTACAGCGCCAAGATAATAAGCAATTACCCAAAGAGATACAATACCCTGAGAGGGATTTCCTAGTATCATTGCAAGTGTCCCAATCTGCATCACAGTAGGTGGTGAGTTGAAAACTGGAGGAGACCTTATAGAAGAGGCCAAGGGATAGACAACCTTTGTCCCATTTGGGGTACTTGAGAACATGCATGGCTGCATCCCAGTGTTGTTTAGAAGGGGTATTGACAAACTGGCTTAACTGCTGCACTGCAAATGAAATATCTGGCCTAGTTAAGTTCAAGTACAGCAGCTTCCTAATAATTTTCCTATAGGAATCTGGATGAGGCAAAGGGTCTGCATCATGTTGTTTGAGGAAGAGGCCTGAGGGTAGAGAAGCAGATACTGATTTGCTTCCAAGTAATACTACTGAGGTGAGAAGATCGAGAATATACTTCCGTTGACACAGGTAAGTACCAGATGAAGACCTAGCTATCTCTATGCCTAGGAAGAATTTAGCTTCTCCCATATATTTGATAGTAAATGCCTGATGAAGGGACTACTTACACTAAAGATAACATCTATAGAAGGTCCAAGTAGAAGAATATCATCTACATAGACCAATAATGCAATGAAGGTACCCAGATCCTTTAAAGAACATGCAATTATCATTTTCTGACTGAGAAAAACCTAAGGCAGAGAGATGCTTACAAAACTCATGGTTCCACTCTCTTGAGGCTTGCTTGAGGCCATATAGGCTCTTCTTAAGTCTGCACACCTCCCCTGGATGCCCTCCTTTATAGCCCTGAGGAATAGACATGTAAATCTCATTTGTTAGATGACCATGCAGAAATACATTGTTAATATCAATCTGGTGAAGTGGCCAGCCATATTGAGTTGCTAAGGCAAAAAACAATCTCATTGTAACAAGCTTAGCAACTGGTGAAAACACCTCATGATAGTCAATCCCATATTCTTGATTGTAGCCTTTAGCTACTAGCCGTGCCTTGAATCTTTCAATTGTGCCATCAGACTTCATCTTGATTTTATATACCCATTTGCACCCAATAACATTCTTTTCTGCAGGTAATGGCATGATGTCCCATGTCTGGTTGTCTTCCAATGCCTGGAGCTCCTTCTCCATGGCTTGGATCCATTCAGGATGCTGACTAGCTTATTTATAATGAGTAGGTTCTTTCAAAGCTTGAACATTGAGCAAGAAACCTGTGTTAGCAGAAGATAATGATGAAGTGAATGTGTAAGGAAAATTAGCATGAGTGAATTCCTTCTGGCAGGCAGAGCGACACACATAATCCTGCAAATAAGCAGGTGCCTTGTAGATTCTGGCGCTCTTCCTGAGTGGAGCAGGTGAAATAAGATCTTCCTCTACAGGAGAAGAACAATCTGGTGCAACTTCACTGTTAACATCAATTAGTGAATCTCCACTATCAGCATCATGTAGGATAACACTGCGAGGTTCTTGCATCTTATGCTGTAAATGTGGTATAATGGGACAAGAAGATTCCAACATCTCAGAATTGGTGTCATTAAAAGGTTCAAAGGAATGAAAAGGCAGTAAGGGCTGCTCAGTGCCATGCAAAGGAAATAAAGTAGGGAAAAGTTTAACATCTCTACTCACACAGAGTTTGTGTTCAGCCAATTCATAGAGAATAAACCCCTTATGTTGAGGAACAATCCCAAGAAAAATACATTGTATACTTCTGGGTGAAAACTTGGATCTCTGTAGAAGAAGATTTGCCTTGTAAGTAAGACAACCAAAAGGTTGAGTATTCTGCAAGCTAGGTGCCTTGCCAAAAAGCATCTCAAAAGGTGTCTTCCACTCCAACACTGCAGTAGACATTCTGTTAATGAGCTATGTAACATGTAGTATGGAATAACACCAGAATTTAAGAGAAAGTTTACTTTGGAACATAAGTGATCTAGCTACTTGTAACAGATGCTTATGCTTCATCTCCACTATTCCATTTTGTTGTGGAGAATATGCACAAGATCTCTGATAATGAACACCATAATCATGTAAAAGCTGTTAAACATGTGTATTGATAAACTTAGTCCCATTGTCAGTTCTAATGGACTGAATACAAGTTTTAAACTGAGTCTTCACCATAATGAGATAACTTATAAGTATGTTCCACACATGTGATTTGTGTTTGAATAAAAATGTCCATGTAGCCCGTGAGTGATCTTCTACAATAGTCAGAAAGTAAGGAGTGCCTGCAATGTTGTCTTCATGGCAAGGCCCCCAAACATCCATGTGCACAAGCGCAAAGAGGACAAAGCTTCTTTTTTGAAGCAAAAGAAAAAGGGTTCTTTGGTGCTTTGCTTGATGGCAGATTTGACAGGATTGTAACTCATCATAATTTGCTTCTCTAAACCTTTTGTTGGAATCTGGGAAATGCTTCATAACTCCAGCAGAAGGATGACCCAATAGTTGATGTAAATCTATTAGAGAATGAGTATGTTGTTGGAGATTGAAGCATTAACCGCATGTGGGAACACATGAAGAGAACCTTTCATACTGCATATTCCTAAAATTTGATCAGAGTGTCTCTTCTGGATGAGACAATGTATGGATAAGAATTGCACCTTTCCATTCATGTTTCTAGTTAACCGCCTCACTGACAGCAAGTTATGGGTGAACTCAGGTGCAAACAAGACATCCTCCAAGGTTATGTCTTTGTTGATCTTAGTCCTCTATGTTAAGTATGCCCACAGGCTACTCCCATCTGGTAAGTAAATTTTCATTAGTTGTTTAAGCTTCTTAAGATATGTTAACAACTCTATGTGACAGCACATATGATTGTTGGCACCAGAGTCCACAATCCATTCATTTCTGGTAATCTGAGTTGATATTCCAAATGCATAATGGCTAGATAACTCTACAGCTGTATCACCAAGATCAACCTCAGCCATGTTTGATGCATTTAAACCTGACTCGGTAAGCCTGCCTTGTTTCATATAAGCTGTCATATGCTTAGCAATTTCTGTATGAATAAACTTGCTGACATTCTTAAACTTGTCTGAGTTCTGGTCTTGTTGAAAAGACCTGCTAGATGAATCATGTTCTTCTGCATGTGTCTCAGATTGTTCCAGCACACAATGTACTTTATTCTTTCCCTTTTTTAATTTAAATTTTCTATACCAATCTGGGATCCCTATAAACTCAAAACAGTCCACTTTAAGATACTCAGTCCCACCACAATGATCACACTTAAGTATAGCCTTCTCTTTTTTATGAGCCTTCTCTGATCAGCTTTACGACTTGACTTCTGATTCGAGTACAAAGTACTTAGATCAACAGATTCTGAATATAATATGGACACGGACATTTGTTCCTCAACTTGCAAGACCATGACATAGGCTTGACTTAGAGTTGGCAAGGGATTTAAGATCAGAATCTGTTGCCTAATCGATTCATAGCAGTCATCTAACCCCATTAAAAATTACATCATTTGTTCTTCCTCCATGTCTCTCTTATTATCTTCTGCAGCATCACAATTACATTGCTTTGAATCCTTTAAGAGTGAAAGTTCATCCCATAATCCAGTAAGATTGTTAAAATATATCATAACAGACTGGTTGTGCTGGGAATAAGTAGCTATTTCTCGCCTTAGTTTATATATTTGAGGACTATTCATCTTCCCAAATCGTCTTTGTAACTCATCCCATAAGTCTTTTAAAGTTTCTAAGTTTTGAAAACCTCTAGAAATTTCTTTAATCATAGAGTTATTAATCCAATTGAATGCCATGTAGTCCACCTTCATCCATTGCATGTAATCAAGAGATCCTAACGGTGGTTTATGCAGAGTTCCATCTATCAAACTGAGCTTATTTCGAGAAATTAACCCTCGCCTAATCACACGGCTCCAATTATGAAAGTTATCCCCATAAAAAAAAAATCTCAGGTGAGAAACATACCTGTATTCTCATTTGGAGAAATATAAAGGACATCATTCGCCAACAACCTGTTGGTGTTGAGCTCACTGCGCACAGATCCAATAGGTAGGTGATCACCGATGCTTCCATTGAAGCGCATTTGCTGTTGCGGTGTTCTAGCTTCAGCAACAATCGAAGAATCGCGTCGATCTTCTTGTGTTCCACTCGATTCCCCTCGTTGATTATGATTTGCATTGACTGCATACCTTAATTCTTCATCGCGAGCTGTACACTAAGAGAAAGTCTGATTATTCTTCGTCATACTTCAAAACTAGAATTTATGTGATCAATCAACTCTGATAAGTAATCTCCAAATGAATCAATCAATGATAATTATCAACCTTTGCTCTAGATACCATGTAGAAATGTGAAGAAAAGCTTCATGATAGAATAATTCTGTTTTATTTAGTAATATTCGTGAAAATCTGTTTTAACAATACAACAGAATATCTATTTATACAACTAGGAAACTTGCTAACTACTCCACTAGATCTACAGCCAGAAAGTTTGATCCTTGTGCATGAGTGATCTAACGATGTTGACGTCCAAGGCTGGTGGTCCATGTACTGCTAGCATTCTTCCACGTGGCAGTTGCCAATTTCGCTCATGCACTGCTGTTCCCATGCAACGCACTGTTGCTTCTATATGTCACGATCCTTGAGGATTGCAACATTATGTCTTAAATCTTAATGCATTTATAAATTTTATTTTTCTTACTATAATGTAGTATTTTTACTTTATTCTTGAAGCCAAAGGAATGCCGATGGGTAGTATTAATTAAGTAGAACAATTAAGAATTTTCTCAAAAAACAAAAAAAAACAAAAATAGAACAAGAAGAAATATTATTAAAAAGATCATTCACAAAGTTGGGAGCATCAAGCCAACAATAAGGGCTCAAGAAATCATAAGCAATCCTAGCAATGTAACCTGACACAATATTGACATTACAATAAATATATCATAATATAATTTTTGTTTTATTAATATTTTTTACTATAATGTAGTATTAAACACATGTACAATATGTAAAATATGGAATACTACATATATATTTCCTAACCCTTCGCACTTTAAAAAAAAACCCTTAAAAAGTTACAATTTAATACACCATCATTTTGGATTTTAACAAATTTATCACAATATATTCATCACTTCTCAATCCTCATAGTCATAGATACGGACATACGGTGACACAATCGAATCATCATTTTGAAAGTATCAAACTTAAAGTAATTCAGTTTTTTTTTTCTTCAACTTTCAATACAACGAAAAATATGAGTTAATATTGTTTTGGTAAGTATAGTTTTACAAAAAAAATATAACATCAAGTAGTATAATACCGATAAACATGATAACTTTCGTATATAACATCATGCTAATTTAATAATTTCTTAGTCAGTTTCCTTATACATTTCATCCATCATGTATTCATTTGATTAGAGAAGCTGCAAGCATCCATAGGCCATATTCATTAGCCCGTTACTCGTAAAAAACTAAATAAAATTCAAATCATAATCTTTCTTAATCATAGGTCAGAAATACCTAATAAAATTCAAACCATAATCTTTTAATTTAACCTCAACGTAACACTAGTTGCAAAGTGGTTTATTCGAACAAATTTGAAAGAAATTGCGAAATTAATCGAGGCGAGTAAAAAGTCCAGCTCTTTTGGTCGTTGCATACTGTAGTGTCTTTTCTTCTTTTTTCATAGTCTTCATTTATATCTCTTCAATCTGGCGACTCATAAACTCGCCCCAGTGGGAAACCAGGAAAAAAAGCAAAAAATCAAGGAACCAAACTTTGATGATGAAAAATGTCAGCACCCGTATTTGACCCGCCACTCAACAGTGATACATTCAACTATTATTTTTACCATTTCTTTATTATTTCACCATTTTTTGTTTTTAAACTATCATAATCCCAGCCGTCTCCCCGTTCAGCAACGAAGATCCAATCCTTAAACTTCGGGTATTTTTTTCCTGTTTTTTTAAATTAATCTTTTGGTCCCAATTTATTATCTCCGTAGTTTTTATTTGAGCATTTGATTTGTCTCGAGTTGTTTATTGCTGTTTAGGTGGTTTCAGCCTTAGAATAATTTCAAGAAGACTATGAATTTTCATATTCTTTTTATCTTGGAGTTAAGTTTGAAATTCAGGGTTTTCTAAATTGGTAAAGCCCTTTAATTTTCTCGATGATTTTTTTTGGTGGTATTTTATTGTCAAAATTTGCGTTTTTATTGTTTGGAAATGCGAATTGTGCTTGCTCGGGTGCAAAGTATGCGTTTTTCTCTGCTTATTATGTTTGATAGTTCGATCCTTGTTGAATTTGCTTTTCTTAAGATTAAGTTGCTTGTTGAAGCATCAGCTGTTGGTTTGAGTAAATATAATCGATGATGAATTTACGTACCTTTCTCCGTCTTGTCAGTCACCAATAATCTCGTGTATAGTATTTGGTTGCTTTCTCTTACATTCACAATCTCAAGCAACAAGTGATTGAGTTGATATATACATGTAAAGTTGTGAGTACTTTGTTAATTCCCTTGCTTCGGCTTTCACTTTGATTGATAAGTTTCATTACTTAAGTTCTCTCCTTCACATATAGAGTTTTAAGTGCTCGATCTATGTTTTTGGAGATTTCTGATTCAGATCATGTTGGTTTTTTATTCTCTCAGGACAAAGCAAGAAGCTTTTCATGTACCTAACATCTTGAGTTGGTGTATTTTGTTGGTTCTTCTTGGGGAATGGCTGGTGTATTAATGAGAATTTTATCAGGCTCTGGAGCTTCCTCTGCTCTTATTAGCATTCTTGTTTGGTTGGTCTTAACCGAACCGTTTTCCTCGACTGCTCAAAGTGATGTTGACTGCCTGAGGGAAATCAAAACTTCTTTGGAAGACCCGTTGGGAAGCTTAGCTTCATGGGATTTTCGCAACAATAGTGGAACATCTATCTGTAAGTTTACTGGGATAGAATGCTGGCATGAGGATGACAACAAGGTATTGAATATCAAACTGCCTGACATGGGACTTAAGGGCGACTTTCCTCAAGGTATTTCTGCCTGCAAGTCACTGACAGGTTTAGATCTTTCTAAGAATAGTATCAGAGGAGCCATCCCGAATGATATCTCAAAGCTAGTTACTTATGTCACTTCCCTTGATCTTTCGTCCAACCAGTTATCTGGAGAGATTCCTGTTGATCTTGCAAATTGCTCTTTTCTGAATTTCCTGAAACTAGACAACAACCAATTGACTGGTCAAATCCCTCTTCAGATTGGTCTACTTAACCGACTCAAGACATTTAGTGTGGCAAATAACCGTTTGAGCGGACAAGTTCCAACATTTGCAAATGCTACCTTTGCAGCAGAAGACTATGCTAATAATGCCGGACTATGTGGTGGTCCTTTACCTCCTTGTGGTGGCACTGCCAAGGCTAAGCACACTCCTATCATTATTGGGGCAGCCGTTGGTGGGTTGACGGTTGCTGCTTTGGGTTTCGTAATTGTTACGTTCTTTTTGCGCAGGGTTTCGAGAAAAAGGAAAGAAGACGATCCTCTGGGCAACAAATGGGCAAGGAGTATCAAGGGCACGAAGCGCATTAAGGCAAGATAAACTTGTTTCCTTTTGAGAAATTTTATACCACTAATGTAAATTGATGTAAAATTGTTCTTTCTTTTTCTGATCAAATTTTCACAATTTTCATCCACAGCCCTTAAGTTCCCCAGTGGTGCTAAATTGTAACTCATTTATTTAATCCTTCTTCTATGACCATTGTATTGTATGCTAGTATTTTTCTCTCTGTTGTCCAAACAAGGAATAATCATAACAGTGTCTCCTTTTGTTCAGCTTTCTATGTTTGAGAACACGGTCGCGAAAATGAACCTAAGTGATCTCATGAAGGCCACTAACAACTTCAGCAACGAGAATATAATTGGGTCAGGACGAACTGGTACAACATACAAGGCTTTACTTGAAGATGGAACATCCTTTATGGTGAAGAGATTGCAAGACACTCAACACTCAGAGAAAGAATTTATGTCTGAGATGTCCACTTTAGGCAGTATAAAACACCGCAACTTGGTTCCACTTCTAGGTTTTTGTGTGGCTAAGAAGGAACGACTCTTAGTCTATACATACATGCCTAACGGAACTCTATATGATAGACTACACATGAATGAGGATGGTAAATCTATGGATTGGCCTCTGCGGCTGAAAGTTGGGATTAGGGCGGCAAAAGGGTTTGCATGGCTTCACCACAGTTGCAATCCACGTGTCATCCATCGAAATATTAGTTCAAAATGCATTTTGCTGGATGCGGATTACGATCCAAAAATATCTGATTTTGGACTTGCTAGGCTCATGAATCCCGTTGATACACATTTGAGTACTTTTGTGAATGGTGAATTCGGGGACTTGGGTTATGTTGCTCCTGAATATGCTAGGACTCTGGTGGCCACACCAAAAGGGGACGTCTATAGTTTTGGGGTTGTTCTTCTGGAGTTAGTGACTGGTGAGAAGCCTACACATATAGCTAAAGCCCCGGAAAGCTTTAAGGGAAGCCTAGCGGAGTGGATATCACAGCTCTCGAGCGCCTCCAAGCTTCAGGATGCAATTGATACGACCTTGGTCGGGAAAGGTTATGATAGTGAGCTTTTCCAGTTTCTAAAGGTCGCTTGTAGTTGTGTGCTGCCTGGGCACAAAGAGCGGCCTACCATGTTCGAGGTGTACCAGCTCCTGAGAGCTGTTGGGCAGCGGTATGATTTCACTACAGAAGATGATTTGTTAACGCTACCAGAGGGAGGGAATGGAGACGAAGTAGTTGAACTCATTGTTGCTAGAGAAAAGTAGGAGATCCATGAAGCAAGCCAGACGGGAACGGCATGTAATGGTGAGTGGAACCCTGCTACATATGTGTAATTATATGTTGTTCTAATGACATTTGTTTCTGAATTGGGTCAGTGTTGCTATATTTGGTACTTGGTAGTGTATGCTGAAGCAAGACTGCTTCAACCCATTTAATCAAATTCAAGTGTAGCAGTCATTTGGTCAGCTACTGTATAGTTGTGTTGGCTTTCATGATTGCAAATGAGATTTTTGTGCTAGTACACACGTGTGTCCACGTGTACGTGTACATTCACACGCATGCGCATATATGTACGCGTACATGTGGATGTACACGTACATATACGTATAAAGGGTGTTGTTGCATTGTCATTTTTTGCCTGTGACTGTCACATTTTTTTTTGGCTGAGAAACTTGTATGGATGGACATAATACATGATGTCTTGGAACCTACTGTTTTTGGGGCCTTCTAATTAATTTGATGTGAATTTTGGTTTAGGTGGAGATCATGTAGAATTTCAAATAGGTAAGTTGGGTAAGTCTGATTTCTTTCTTTAAGGAGTAAGTAAAGCATAATTAAGTGATTCTACTTTTGAGGTTTTTCTTTTTTTCTTCTTTTTAAAAAGGTAAATCAAGTCCTTGTAATTTATTTGTAAATATTGAGTCATGCCCTCTTGGTACTTGCATTTTGTTTTGAATTGAGTCTTGCCCTCTCATTAATTACCGAGTTGCATTATTTTTTCCTTTTTTTTTTAATAAAAAATGTCAATTGTATGGCATTCTATGCATTGACTGCCATTGGCTTTTAACAATATGTGAGATGATTGGTTCGAGACACAGACTCTCTCTCTCTCTCTCTCTCTCAATTAATGGAACGTTATGTAAATATCTTCCAAGTTGAGTTGAAAAGCATTTTCCAGATCTTTAAACAGTAATAAAAAAAAAATTAATTGCACAAGTTATTAGTAGTTAAAAACTACAATATCTCTGCCGCATCGAAACTGTAGCGATTATGGTTTCCAAATGAGTTGCCGTTTCTATGCATTTCAACACGATGTCCTAATTTTTAGTTAGTTTAACGATGCAATTCTAATTACAAAGAAATCAAACTGAATTTAGTGAAAATAGAGATAAAAGTGATATTCTCAATTCAAGAAATTACACGAACACGACCATCAAAAAGATTGGGAAACCAGTGGATCAACGATAGTACTCGTAATGAAAGGGTAAATTCTAACGTACAGGGGATGCATTGCATCCCCTGCTTCTGCTGCCGCCATGTGTCCCATGGCCCACCATTTTGGGCTATTTGCAGCCCTTATTTTTTTTTGTCCAGAAACGAGAGTTTCGGCCAAAAGTTTCGGCCGGCTGAAAAAATCTATCGTGACACTTTAATTAACATATCGTAACACTTCAATTATTTATTGTGACACTTAAATATCTATTGTGACAGTCCGAAACTAAAATTATTTTATCGGCCGGGCCGATAAAAATTGGAAATAGAAAAAATGGGGTGCAAATAGTGGAGGGGATGCATTCCACAGTAATGAAAGACATCAGATTTCCTGTAATTTTTCATTAATTCAGCTAAGACCTAATCATTAGTCCAAGACAGAAAAGTAAATCACGAAAGCCGCTTTCTTTTTTATCCAAGAAAAAACCATCACTTCAATTCTTTAATAATTCAACTTTCAAAAAATCAACAGAAAAGTGACCAACGTGAAATCAGCGGTAGCTCCATTTTCACTAAAATGACATCGTTCACACCAAACCAAAATATTGGTTACTGTTTCTCATGTTCATGTTGACATGATAAAAATAAAAAGTTTTCGTCTTCTACTCACATGATAATATATATGTAATTGTTGTAAACTAAAGAGAGACGAGAGAGAATATCAATTGTATGTATTCAATATGAGGATCAAATGCCTTTATTTATAACAGTACAAGAGATAGAGTTTTAGAGTTAGTAACTTGACCATCACTCATATCATATAAATCTATTAGATATATTTACAACACTCCCCCTTGAGTAACCAATCTCTAAAACAAATATTGCCTCATTAAAACCTTGCTAGAAAAACCCAGTGGGAAAAAATCTAGTCGAAGGAAAAATAGTACAACTGCTCCCCCTGATCTTAAGATCACTGTAGATCTTTGAGTCGGCGCATGCCGATCTTGTGTACCAACTTTTTGAATGTTGATGTTGGTAATGCCTTTGTGAATAAGTCCGCCAAATTGTCACTTGAGCGAATTTGTTGAACGTTGATATCGTCTCTCTTTTGGAGATCGTGTGTGTAGAATAACTTGGGAGAAATGTGCTTCGTCCTATCACCTTTGATATATCATTCCTTGAGTTGCGCGATGCAAGCAGCATTGTTTTCATACAAAACAGTTGGATTGATCTTTGATGAAGCTAATCCGCATGACTCTTGGATGTGACTTGTCATATTTCTCAACCATACACACTCTTGACTTGTTTCATGGATTGCAATGATTTCAGAATGATTTGAGGATGTTGCAGTCAAGGTTTGCTTCACAGACTTCCATGATATAGCAGTTGCACCAGATGTGAAAACATAGCCAGTTTGTGACTTGGCTTGATGTGGATCGGATAAAAATCCTGCATCCGAATACCCTACCAGAGAAGAATCGGAATTTTCCGAATAATATAATCCAAGGTCTATGGTACCCTTCAGATAACGTAGAATGTGCTTAACACCATTCCAATATCTCAAAGTGGGCGCAGCGCTATATCTTGCGAGAAGATTTACAGAAAAAGCTATATCTGGTCTAGTATAATTAGCCAGATAAGTTAATGCTCCAGTTGCATTTAGATATGGTACTTCAGGACCAAGTATCGTTTCAGCATCTTCAATAGGTCGGAATGGATCTTTCTCCATATCAAGAGATCTAACGACCGTTGGTGATGCTAATGGATGTGCATTATCCATGTAAAAGCGTTTTAACACTTTTCCTGTATATGTGGATTGGTGAATAAACGTTCCTTCCCGGACACGTTCAATTTGCAAACCAAGATAAAATTTTATCTTTCCCAAATCTTTCATCTCAATTCTTTCTTCAAATATTCAGCAGTTTTATTGAGCTCTTCAGGAGTCCCAATTAAATTCAAATCATCGACATAAACTGCTATAATTGCAAATCCACTTTCGGTTTTCTTTATGAAAACACAAAGGCAGATATCATAATTCTTGTATCCTTCTTTCAACATATACTCGCTCAATCTATTATACTACATACGACCAGACTATTTCAGCCCGTACAATGATTTTTGCAGTTTAATCGAAAACATGCTTTTGGGTTTTGACTTTAATGCTTCAGGCATTTTAAATCCTTCAGGGATTTTCATATATATGTCATTATCTAATGACCCATATAGATAGACAGTTACTACATCCATAAGGCGCATAGCAAGCCTTTGTGACACAGCCAGGCTAATCAGAAATCTGAAAGTAATTGCATCCATTACTGGAGAGTATGTTTCCTCATAATCAATTCCTGGTTTTTGAGAGAAATCTTGCGCTACGAGTCTTGCTCTATATCTTGTAACTTCATTTTTCTCGTTTCTCTTTCTAACGAATATCCATCTGTATCCAACAGGGGTTTTAGATTCCAGAGTTAGGACTATAGGTTCAAATACTTTCCGGTTATCACAAGAATTTAATTCCCTTTCCATAGCTCTTTTCCACATTGGCCAATCATTTCTCTGTTTACATTCTGTAACAGATTTTGGTTCAGGATCCTCATTTAAAATTTGATGAGCTATATGAAAGGCGAATATATCATCTACAATGATATGTTCTCTCTCCAGTATCTGATTGGAAGATAAATAATTTATTGAGATCTCATGATTTTCAGATACTTGTAATTCTTCAGGAATTACATCACTTTCATTTGATTGATTAATCATTTTCGTCATTGGTTGATTTCCATCTTGCCCCTTTCTTTTCCTAGGCACAAAATCTTTGGAACCAACTGGTCGACCATGTTTTTGACGAATTTTAGACTCATTTGCTGCCAAAGCTATTTGTCCTTCAGGGACATCAATTTTGGCTGGAGTATTTGCAACATGTATGTGAGATTGTGTCACTTTTCTTGTATCTACAAAAGCATCAGGAAGTTGGTTTGCAATCTTTTGCAAATGAATAATCTTTTCAACTTCTTGTTCACATTGATTAGTTCGAGAATCAAAATGTGACAAGCTTTTCTCATTCCAAGATATTTCCTTGTGCTTTTCTGGATGTAGATTTGTTCCACCTAATGTTGGAAATGTCATTTCATCAAAATGACAATCTGCAAAACGTGCAGTAAATAAATCACCCGTTAAAGGTTCAATATACCTTATAATCGAAGGTGAATAAAATCCAACATATATCCCAAGTCTTCGTTGGGGACCCATTTTTGTTCGTTGTGGGGGTGCAATTGGGACTTGAACTGCACAACCAAAAGTTCGTAAGTGAGAAACATCTGGTTCTCGACCAAAAATAATTTGCATTGGGGAGTATTCATGGTTGGCCGATGGTCTAATACGAACTAATGTTGCCGCATGTAATATGACATGACCTTAAGCAGTAGTTGGGAGTTTTGACTTCATAAGTAACGGTCTGGCAATAAGTTGAAGACGTTTAATAAACGATTCTGCTAAACCATTTTGAGTATGGACATGATCGACTGAATGTTCAATCTCAATTCCAATAGCCATACAATAGTTTTCAAATGCTTGAGACGTAAACTCACTAGCATTATCAAGACGAATTCTTTTAATTGAATTGTCTGGGAATTGAGCTCGTAATTTTATAATTTGAGCAAGTAGTCTAGCAAATGATGCATTTCTAGTAGAAAGCAAGCATACATGTGACCATCTAGAAGAAGCATCAATCAGTACCATAAAGTATCGAAAAGGGCCACATGGTGGATGTATAGGTCCACAAATATCTCCTTTAATTCTCTCTAAGAAAGATGGAGATTCAATATTAACCTTCGTATATGAAGGTCTAATGACTAACTTGCCTTGCGCACAAGCCTCACATGAGAATTCATTTGTCATAATAATCTTTTGATTCTTCATGTTGTGCCCATATGAATTATTGATTATTCGACGCATCATAGTTGCTCCAGGATATCCAAGCCTATTATGCCAAAGCATAAAGCTTTTTGTGTCATTGAACTTCGGGTTCATGACATGGTTTGTCTCAATTGCCTTTATGAATGTGTAATACATCCCAGAAGGTAGTGTTAATAATTTTTTTTTGTTCGCTTATGGCCGGATACAAAAGAATTTATGCAGAGATATTCTTTTCCACCTTCTGATATAGTCTCGATGTGGTATCCATTATAGCAGATATTCTTAAAACTCAGTAAGTTTCTTTTGGACTTACTAGAATACATGGCATTTTCAATATCTAATTTAGTATCATTTGGTAAAATGATGCAAGCTCTTCTGGAGCCTTCAATGATGTTTGATGCACTTGATATTGTGTTAACATTATCCTCAGCTAATGTCAACTTAAGAAAATATTTCTTATTTTGGAGAATGGTGTGTATAGTGGCACTATCAGCAAGACAAATATCACAAGATTCCATTTAAATGTCTAAGACGTTTTTAAAAGAAGATCAATTATTATTGAGTAAAAATACAAAAAGAAAATAAGCAATTGTTTTTAACGGAAAAACAACGATGTGAAAGTAAATAAGCAATGTCTTCTTATCAACAAGAAATACATGATAAATGACTAAACAATGTCCATATGATCGTCTTCAAGCACACCACCACCAATTACCTGATCCATATTATCTCCTTTTGGGTCATCAAAGAATTCGGAGACATCTAAGTGAGTAGTATCAATTGGGCCATCAAAGTCAACGATATTGGTTTCTTTCTTGTCTTTTCCCTTGATCGAATCTTGATATAGATCTGCAAGATGTTTTACCGTTCGGCAAGTACGTGACCAATGCCCATTCATGCCACATCTATGACATGCAGCTTCCTTTTTGGATGAATTGTGCTCGTTGGATGTTTTCTGCCTTTTGTTGCTAGAGGTTGCATCATTTGGTTTACCGCGTCCACGACCGCGACCATATCCACGTCCACGTCCACGCCCACGTCCACGTTGGTTCCCACGACCATGTCCATTGTCATGGTTGAAAGTTGCATTGACTTCAGGCAATGCAGCGGAACCAGTGGGGCGGAGTTCATGGTTTTTCATGAGCAATTCATTATTTTGCTCGGCAACCAACAAACAAGATATTAGTTCAGAGTACTTTTTGAAACCACGCTCCCTATATTGTTGCTGTAATAGCACATTAGAAGCATGAAAAGTGGAGAATGTTTTCTCAAGCATGTCAGCATCAGTGATACTCTCTCCACAAAGTTTCAATTTTGAAATAATTCTAAATAATTCAGAATTATAAGCACTCACAGACTTAAAGTCTTGCAGTCTAAGATGCATCCACTCGTAACGAGCTTTAGGAAGGATGACAGTCTTTTGATGATCAAACCTTTCTTTCAGGTTTGTCCACAACTCACTCGGATCTTTGACGATCAAATATTCCGTCTTTAGATCATCATGAAAATGATGACGAAGGAAAATCAGCGCCTTAGCGCAATCCTATTGAGATGTTTTATTTTCTTCTTTGATTGTCTCTCCTAGACCCCTTGAGATCAAGTGAACATCAACATCAAGAGTCCATGACATATAATTCTTGCCCGAGATGTTAAGGGCGATGAACTCAAGTTTGGCTATGTTTGCCATTGTGCAATCCTGCACAAAGAATCAAGGATATATTATCCACATGTTTAATTTATTTGCTCTTTAGAGCATGTAATATTCTTCAAGAATATTACTTGTGCTACTTTAATAACATCAATTTATGATCTTGAATGTAATATTCTTCATAAATATTACTTGCGCTACTCAAATAGCATCAATATTTAATTTTTCAAGATTAAATCGGAAAAGACCGATTATTATAACAATAAGAAAAACAGACATAATATATTAAAGCCAATAAACATGATGTAAAAAAATGTACCTTCTAGGATCGATGGACTTCTAGAATTGAAGGAGAGGGTAGAACAATCGTGCTGATAACGTGTTGTAAACTAGAGAGAGACGAGAGAGAATATCAATTGTATGTATTCAATATGAGGATCAAATGCCTCTATTTATAATAGTACACGAGATAGAGTTTTAGAGTTAGTAACTTGGTCATCACTCATATCATATATATCTATTAGATGTATTTACAACAGTAATTATATATTTATTAATATTATTTATACTAAAAAATTAATTTTTTTGGTTAATGCCACTAAATATAAAAGGGAAAATAAATAAAATATGAAAAATAAAAACCCTAATTTAATATTCACATCATTATCGTGTCAATTTTTCGTGTCGACACAACAATGACACCACTACAAAGTAAAATTACACTTTTGATCTCGTAAGAATATGGTCTAAACACTTTTTAGAGTTTTAGTCCCAAAATATACAATTTTGGTCCAAAGTTTAAGTTTTCCGACACTATTGATCCCACAATTTATATTTCAACACTTTTACTCTAAAAAACTAATGGAGTATACTTAACATACGTTAAGTACTTTTATTTTAGAGTCAATACATTACCTATTTTGGATTGAAAGTTTCACTGCATTCCCTCTATTTTCATCCTTAATTAGAAGATCAATAGATCTCATGTTTTTTTTTCTTTTCTTTTTTCATTTTGTAAACGTATATGTATGTATTTAATTATGCGATTATCTTATTATGATTGTAATGAACATAATTAGATTTCATTGTCGTTGCTCTAGAGTTTACGCGATGGGAGTGGACAAGAATCAAATAATCAAATTTCAATCCAAAATAGGTACTTAACGGATGTTAAGTATAATTCATTAGTTTTTGGGATCCAAAAATATTGAAATATAAATTGTGGGACCAAAAATATTAAAAAAAAATAATTTGTGATCAAAATTATATATTTTAAGATTAAAAGTGTATGGAGATGGAGCAAAAATGTAAATTACTCCACGTTACATAATTTGAGTGGCCTAGAATTATGATGTTTCCCACCATTTTTGAGACAATTCCTTGAATTCTAAACTTGCAACAACTTTAAACCATGCCTTCTCTCTCAACTCTCCCCTGCCCTCAATAATCACCTCAGCTAACTCCAAAAATTGATCAAGAATCTCTATTTAAAGCAGAGGTGTCAAAAATCCCCAAACCAATGGAAGAAAGCAGTGACTGTGACTCAAATTCCTCAACAAAAAAGCCCCTGAGCTTATGGCCAGGATCGTACCATTCTCCGGTGACGGTTGCTCTTTCGGAGATGAAATCGAGAACCTTCGAAAGGATTGCTGCTCCCTCACTCGATGAGCCGCCGCAGACTGTACTGCTCACCAGAACCCCATCAGAGAGCAGAATGACTATTATCTACAACTTCTCCTCTGATTTCACATTGCGAGAGCAGTATAGGGATCCTTGGAATGAGGTCAGAATTGGGAAATTGCTCGAGGATCTTGATGCTTTGGCTGGCACCATTTCAGTCAAGGTACTCATTTTTAAGATCTGTTTTTGGTGTTTCAACTTGTTCAAAAAATTGGTCTTATTTTTCTTTTCATGTTTTAATAGAACTTCCTGATTTATGTGTAGTTAGTTGTTCTAGCTTGATATGTATGCATCACAAATAAATTCACACGCTTACAAGTTGATCATTGTTGCCTGAAATGGAGCATAGTAACTCTTGTAATTTTGCAGTTGAACTTTGATTGGTTGTAGGTTGTAGGGAACATTTGTGTTATCTACTTTTGCTTCAACTCTCCTGTTTTTTTGTTTTTGTTTTTTTTGTTCCCTTTTGAGTAGCTGTAAAGTTGCCACACTTTTGTGTATTAGCACTGTTCAGATGATGACTACACTACTCGACCGCTCTATCTGGTTACTGCTTCCGTGGACAAGATGGTGTTGAAGAAGCCCATAAGTGTTGATCTTGATTTGAGTATATCTGGTGCACTTACCTGGGTTGGCCGCTCTTCCATGGAGATTCAGCTAGATGTTACACAGCCTCCAACTCGTATTCTTCCTATACTTCGCTTCTTCATATTCATGCAGTTTATACCTTCATAAGAAATCTATGTTGAACCTATCCTCTAATCTCAGCTTCTCATTAATAATTAAAGTGTGTGAAATGAAATCATAAGAGTTGTGTGCTTTATGCACAGAATCAGCTGAAGCTACTGATTCGGTTGCTCTGACTGCTACGTTCATTTTTGTGGCTCGCGACTATAAGACACTCAAATCTGCTCCAGTGAATAGACTGACTCCAGAAACAGAACGTGAGAAGTCACTTTACGAAGCAGCGGAAGCAAGAAATAAACTGAGAAAAAGCACGATTAAAGGTGACAAGAAGGAGATTGAGAATAGGGGGATGAATAGTGTTGAAGCATTACTGAGTGAGGGGCGGATCTTCTGTGACATGCCAGCCTTGGCTGACAGAGATAGCATTCTTCTTCGAGAAACTCGTCTTGAGAATTCCTTGATTTGTCATCCACAGCAAAGGAACATTCATGGTCGGATATTTGGAGGATTTCTTATGCACAGGGCATTCGAATTAGCCTTTTCAACAGCTTATGCTTTTGCAGGAATGATGCCATCCTTTCTGGAAGTTGATTATGTTGATTTTCTTAGACCAGTAAGTATAGTTATCATTCTTTATATTTTTCTATTATGTTTTTAACAAATGAACATCAAGTTATGGTCCTTTGTAAAGCAAGAAACAACATACGACACCATATCTCCACCAATCAATGCCATCAACACATTTTAGGATGCATGAACTAAGACTTTCTGGTCAACTATATTTTGAAGTAGCTGCAATGCTTTGAATATTTTAGATTTTCATGTGGTCTACTGTCAGTAAATCTTAGCCATTGAAAAATAGCATTAGTTCACTCATCAAATCCATTACAGTTCTCCTCTGTGCATTTTCATATTTTTCTTAAACCACTTTCCTGACAACTGAATTATTGTCCAGATGTGGTTTAGGTATGGATATAAGATATTATTATTAGTATAATTCTCGTGTTTGTTTCTAACCAATTATCATAGTCATGATAGAGCTACTCTTTGTGTTGGTGATGTAGGTGGATGTTGGAGATTTTTTGCGACTCAAGTCTTGTGTATTGTATACAGAAAGTGAGAGTTCAGATCAGCCTTTAATCCATGTGGAAGTTGTTGCACACGTTACACGGCCTGAATTCAGGTCTACTGAGGTATGCTCCTCTTGCAAATGAGTTTGATCAATAATAGCAACTATTTGGTTTTATGAGGCATATGATATAACATGGTCAAACACATATTTGCTTATATTTGAACATTTACATATGTGATCATTAGAGAAACAAGTTTTAAGATTAGAGACATTGATTCTGATCTCTCTTCTGAAAATAGCCCCGGGATTTTTTTCTTTAGGTTCATTTGCTTATAGCCTCATAAACTAACAAGAGGCATTTGGGGCATATAAACTACTTGGAAATTACTCGACTTAGATCACTAGATAGGCCTTGTTTACTTTGATGGATAAGGGTGGATTAATAAGTTATCCAACTATATCCTATGTTTACTTTGCATGATGTTAAAATGAAGGATAACTCAGTGATAAATGAGCTCCCAGTGCTTATATGTGGCTTATATGTGGGATATATATCCCACCTAAAGGGGTGGGATATGATTTATCCATCTTTTTATCCTCTAAACCATCTATCCACCCAATTGTAAATCTTTGAAGTAAACGGATAAACTGGAAACTAAATGAAGTTTTTAGTATTGTAATTGTGTTGATCACATTGTCTCCATTAACCAGAACTGGGAACTGATTATTCCTCTTACAGGTGTCCAATAGGTTTTACTTCACTTTCACCATTCGAGCTGAGGCAAAGGCTAAGAATAATGGATCTAGGATCAGAAAGGTGGTTCCAGCAACAGAGGAGGAAGCACGCAGAATCATTGAGCGCATGGATGCTGCTTCTGTGGATTTATATGCGAGTTAATGATCACTGTTTCACCATATAGTAATAAACTGTTGCTGCATTTGGATTGAATTGAAAGAGAGAGTAATATCTTCAAATATTACTACCCTACAGTTTGCTAATTTTCTAGTAAGCTTCAATGTTAAACCATTGAAAGAAACTTAAAACTATTGTATATGAATTGAGTGAAGCATCTTCATATTTTGGTGTTCCTCCTTGGGTGATGGCTGTTGTATCAATGAGAATCTTATGAGGGCTCTCATTAATTAGTATTCTTGTTTGGTTGCTGTTAACTGAACCATTGGGCTTGATGTTGACTGCCTCGGAGCGATCACTTAGCTTCATCAGCGGAACATCTATCTCTAATTAAGTTTACTCATTGTTGCGTCAGATAAATAGGAGATCCACGAAGCAAGCCACACAGGAACATCTATCTCTAATTAGTTATGTTGGCTTTCTTGATTCAAAATGAGATTTTTGTGCAACGAGCAACACTGGGCCCAGTGTGCCCCCCACCTAAATTTTTGAAAAATGTGAGGGTATTTTAGTAATTTCATGTTTTAGTTATATTTTTTCCTAGCTGTATAAACAATGATAAATAGAAAGGTCCTTCATTCCATTTACTTTTCTTCTTCTTCTTTTTTATTTTATCAAAATTCACCAAATATGTTTATGTCAAGTTTAAAATTGTTGATATTATTTATTTAACTTTTTCCTTTTAACTCTAGATCTCCGCCTTTAAGTTGAGTATGTTTTCTTTACACCATTATTGAATATAAGATTATTTATGATAGTAGCTTTGGTATAAAAAGAAATTATTCTTTAAAAAATTAAATTATTTTATCCACTCTTACAATTTATTTTTTATGTTGATTTTTTTTACTATTATGGATTGCTTGCTTTAGTTTCTTTTTAATTATATTTGTCCATTATTAATTGATTTTTATAATTTGGTGAATTATTATATCATATTTGTTAATAATTTGATTAAACATTTGTAGTTTTTTTTAAATGATTATTAACTTTGAACAACTATTTACTCGTGATGGAAATATATTTTATCAATTTCTAATTTTATTTTTAACGTTCCATATATCTTTATATCAAAATTAGTTGGGCCCCGATAGAATTTTTGGCTTCGTCACGCCGCACCTCCATGTAGATGTTTTTGCATTGCCATTTTTTGCCAGTGACATTTGTTTTGACTTGTGTAAATTTGTGCGAAATCATGATTTATTGGAAGCTACCTGCTGTTTCTTATACTGTCCTAGTTTATGTAAATTTTGGTTTAGTTGGAAATAAATAGCTCTTTTTTTCTTTGAATAAGTAAAGCATAATTGAGTGCTTCTACTTTTGAGTTTTGAGTTTTGAGTTTTTAATAAGTAAATTAAGTCCTTGTAATTTTATTTGTAAATATTGTGCCATGCGGGCATGCCCTCTTTGTACTTCCATTTCTTTTGTGCTCTCGTTAAAAACTAAGTTTGAATACTTTTATATATGTTAAAATTAGTACCAAATAATTAATAGTACAAGAAACTAAGTATGCACTTTTTTTTCCTTTTCTTTTTATAAAATAATATATATTGTTATTGACTGTTATATATTAATTTTTAACAATGTGCATGATGATTGATTCTAGACATATATATAGGACGATTCGGGTTAGACTTGCATCCTTACTTTCACTACCCAAATAATCTAATATTTATTTATGTAAGGTGCATGGATTTAATATTTATATATTTTTTCAATTTGTAATACTAGTAGTTTTCTTCATGACTATTTCAAATGTCATTCTTATTACTTGATAAATAAATTTCCGATCCCCTAAAATCAATAACTTTTGAAATGACAATGTATAATTATTCATGAATAAAGAAAAAAGACATAAAATTTGTTACTTATAATTGATATTTCAAATGAAATTGACGGTCCTTAATATTAAACAGTATAGATATAATTAAAAAGAAAAAAAGAAAAAGAAAAAGAAAAAGAAAAAGAAAAAGAAAAAGAAAAAGATGGTGATTAAAAACCTAAACCCAGAGTGCAAAGTGTGACTGATAAAAAAACAAAAAAACAAAAAAAAAGGGCGACAGTTTAATTCATGAATCATGTGCGATAGATAATATAGACAATAATTTACTTTTCCTACAAAATTAACTAATTAATTAACAGAATTGAAATCATCGCTTTAACTTTAATTAATTTTTAAAAATTCAACAGTCAACAACGAACAACAAATTACCAGTATTTTCCCACCATTTTCATCCATTTCTCAGCCTTGAAACAACGAGAGGGTTTTCAATTTTCAATTATAATTCATAACCTCTCTCTCAAATCTCCTCACCCATCAATAATCCCCAAAATTTGATCAAGAATCTCTACTTAAAACTGGGTTTTCCAATCATCAAAGAAAACCCAAATTTAATGGAAGAATCCATCACTCCAATTCCGATATTTTCCACCTTAATCTCCCCATTCGATAGCTCTCTCAATATCAATGGAAGCGATTCCAATTCCTCAACAAGAAAGCCCCTGAGCTTGTGGCCAGGAATGTACCATTCTCCGGTGACAATTGCTCTTTGGGAGACGAGATCGAGAACCTTCGAGAGGCTTCTTGACCCCCCACTCGATGCGCCGCCGCAGAGTGAATTGCTCACCAAAACCCCATCACAGAGCAGAATGACTATCCTCTACAACTTCTCCACTGATTACATCTTGCGGGAGCAGTATAGGGATCCTTGGAATGAGGTCAGAATTGGCAAGTTGCTCGAGGATCTTGATGCTTTGGCTGGCACCATTTCAGTCAAGGTACTCATTTCCAATATCTTCTTCTTCTTTTTTTTTGTTTCAATTTATTGAAAATGATTCTTTAAGTGTGTCTATGTTATATGTTAAGCTGTTGTATTAATTTTATTTTCATGTTTGAATACAAGTTCCTGATATTTTATATGTTGCTTGGGAGCTTGATATGCACCAGAATTCACAACATTTACAAGTTGATTGTTATCTAGTTTTGGTTAAACTCCTGTTGTGTCATATTGTTTTTTTCCCCTCTTGGGATGTTAGGGCTAAACTCAGTGAGTTGTGAGCGTCTGAGTTCTTTTGCTCTTTTGTGGTGTAATGAGTTACTAACTTGCCATACTTTCCTATTAGCACTGTTCAGATGATGACAGCACTACTCGGCCGCTCTATCTGGTCACTGCTTCTGTTGACAAGATGGTGCTGAAAAAGCCCATAAGTGTCGATCTTGATTTGAGTATATCTGGTGCAGTTACTTGGGTTGGCCGCTCTTCTATCGAGATTCAACTAGATGTTACACAGCCTCCACCTGGTATTCTTACTAAAGTTATTTTTAGATTATACTTATGCTCTGATTCAACTAAGTTACAACCCTCCCACCCAAAGAGGAGTACGAATAAAGCTTCCAAATATTGGATGCTTTCATAATTTGGACTTTCTCTATATGACTGGTTTTTATTGCAGGAAAAAAGCTTGTTTTCACTCTCAATGAAGAGTGTTATCTTGTGTAGGGCCAAGTTAATGTAACATGTTAACAGTACATAATAATTCCTCTATATCCCTCAATATTAAGCTGCCGCACTTAAATGTGTTGGTTTTTATGGACTTAGTTTAGAGAGGAAATGAGCAAGATTATTTTTGTGAAGAAAAAGCTTCTCTCTCTTTCATTTCCTTCCTCACGAAGATATATGTACACCAAAAAGCTTACATAGCATGTCACAACTTTCCATAAATTAGGGAAGTTTGTTTGACTTTTAAGCTCCACCACACAATTCTACCTTCTACACACTTCTACTATTTTCTGGAGCTTTTTCCATAATACAAAATACAAAATATCAAAATATAATATTAAAATATCAACCTAACAGTATGTGCATCAAAGCTTGCTGCCATCAACACTCCTCCTTGATGCAGATACTGTTAGTTACTCCCATCCTTTCTCTGATCATTTCAAACTTTCCTTTCTGTATTGCTTTAGTAAATATATCTGCTAGCTGGTCTTCAGTTCCACAGTGCAGCACCTTCACTTCTCCTTCTTTCTCTGCTTCCCTGATAGCATGATATTTCACTTTGATATGCTTAGTTCTCCCATGGAAAACAGGATTCTTCACCATAGCTATTGCAGATTTGTTGTCACACAAAATTTCAGTTGCATTGTCTTGTTTGAGCTTCAAGTCCTCCAATATCTTCCTCATCCATAAAGCTTGGTTAACTGCAGCAGAAGCAGCAATGTATTCAGCTTCGGCAGTTGACTGAGCAACTGTACTTTGCTTCTTTGAACTCCAGCACACAATGCCCGAACCAAGAGTGAAACAATACCCTGAAGTGCTCCTCATGTCATCCATTGATCCGGCCCAATCACTGTCAGTGAAACCAAGCAGCTTTGTGACTGAACTCCTTCGATAAAGGATGCCAAAATCAAGAGTTCCTTGAATGTATCTCAAAATTCGCTTGGCAGCCTTAAAATGTAACTGAGTAGGAGAACTCATGAATCTTGATAGCACGCTGGTTGCGTACATAATGTCAGGTCTTGTTGCACATAAAAAAACAAGCTCCCAATTAAACTTCTATATACAGAAGCATCAACTGGACCTGAATCATCTTCTTTACTTAATTTATCTCCATGTACTGCGGGTGTGCTCACAATTTTGCATTTTGTGAGACCAAACCTCTTCAATATTTCACCAGCATACTTCTTTTGTGAAATGAATGTTCCTTGCGCACATTGTGTGACCTGCATTCCAAGAAAATACACCATTTTTCCCAAGTCATTCATTTCAAAAACTTCTTGCATTTGATGTCTGAACTCTTGAACTGCCATAGGATTACTTCCAGTCACTAGGATATCATCAACGTAAATGGATACAACAAGAAGTTCTTGATCCTCCAGCTTAGTATATAAAGTAGCTTCATTGCAACTTTTTGCAAATCCCAAATTCAACAAGAAATCATTGATTCTTGCGTACCACGCCCTTGGAGCCTGCTTGAGGCCATAAAGTGCCTTTTTCAATAAGTACACTTTCTCAGGTGAATTCTTGTTGATGAAACCATCTGGCTGTGCAACATAAATCTCTTCTTGAAGCATTCCATTTAGGAAGGCTGATTTCACATCAAGCTGGAATACTTGCCAATTCAATTGAGCTGAAAGAGCAAGCAAAATTCTTACTGTGTCAAGCCTTGCTACTGGTGCAAATGTGTCCGAATAATCAATACCAGGCTGCTGCACATAGCCTTTTACGACTAATCTCGCTTTATGCTTGTTGATGCTCCCATCACCATTAAACTTTAGCTTGAATATCCACTTCACACCAATCACTTGTTTATTAGTAGGCTTGTCCACAAGTTCCCAAGTATCATTTTTCTCTATCATTTTAAGCTCCTCCTCTATTGCCGCTTTCCATTCAGGAATTTGGAGAGCTTCAACTTCATCAACAGGTTCTGTCAAGGCTACATTGCATCTGGCATAGATGTCTTCTAATGTTCTTGTGCCTTTGACAGCATAGTTTTCATCATCTGAGTCATCCTCTTCTACAAGTTGCTCATTTGTCACTTCCTCCACATTCATTGGTTGTTTGAATGTGTCTACAATCATCTTCTCCCAGTTCCAGCTGCTATCTTCATCGATCTTGACACTTCTACTTACGAACACTTGTTGAGTTGTAGGATTTAAAATCCTATAACCCTTTGAGGCACTGCTATAACCAACAAGGATGCCAATATCAGCCCTTTTATCTAGCTTGTCTCTCTTTGGTTTTGGAACTAAGGCATAACAGATGCTACCAAAAACTCTAAGGTGAGCAACTGAAGGTTTAACAGCAAACCAGGCTTCATATGGTGTCTTGTCTCCAAGTGCTTTGCTCGGTAATCTATTCTGCAAATAGACTGCCGTATTAGTTGCCTCTGCCCAAAATTGCTTTGGAAGTCCTTTTTCGAACATCAAGCACCTTGCCATGTCCATGATTGATCTATTCTTCCTTTCGCTTACACCGTTTTGTTGAGGGGTGTAAGTGACTGTGAGTTGATGATGAACACCTGTTTGTTGGAGAAATTCTTCAAATTGCAGAGATGTATACTCCGTGCCATTATCAGATCTCAAGGTCTTGATAGTGTGAGCACTTTGATTTTCAACTTCTGATCTGAATCTTTGAAAAACAGAAAACACTTCTGATTTTTCCTTCAGAAAATAGATCCAACAGAATCTGGTGAGATCATCAACAAATATCAGAAAAAATCTACTCCCATTGTATGAGGCAGTGCGCATTGGACCACACACATCTGTGTGCACTAGCTGTAATTTTTCAGTAGCTCTAAAAGCTTGGTTAGCTGGAAATGGGGATTGACTAAGCTTTCCCATTTGACATATGCCACATACATTTGACTGATGACACACATTAGGCATATTTAAAACCATTTTCTTGTTTTGGAGCATCTTTAGTGAAGCATAGTTTGTGTGCCCTAATCTCTTATGCCAAAGATTAGACTCATCTTCCACAGTAGTGAATGCTTGAACTTGTGCTAACTTCCATTCAAGAAGAAAGCTTCTATTGTGCATTTTAGTGGAGAACAACTTTTCACCACTTGGCTCAACTACTTCACAACTTTTATTTTTGAAAAATACTGCATAGTTTTTCTCAAGCAATTGACCAACACTCAATAGATTATAACTTATATCAGGCACATAAAGCACATCAGAAATTAATTTCGCACCTGATGGAGTTTGGATTCTAACCACTCCTTTTCCATGCACATCAAGCCATCTCCCATCACCAATCTTTACTTTGGAGAAGTATCCTCTATCTAGCATTTTGAAACTTTGCAGATTAGAGGTCATATGATGAGTGCAGCCACTGTCGATGAGCCATCCAATTGGATTTTGAGTTGATGCAACACATTGCTCTGCTACTGTTGCAACAAACAAATTTTCTTCTTGTGATTCAACTTCTTCACTGACTTGAGCTGGTTGTGCTTCAGCTTTTTTATTTCTGTTTCCTGGACATACCTTCTCAATATGCCCAAATTGCTTGCAACTCCTACACTGCACACCGGGTCGGAACCAACAATAGTTTTCACATACCTTCTCAATATGCCCAAATTGCTTGCAACTCCTACACTGCACACCGGGTCGGAACCAACAATAGTTTTCAGCATGATTTGTCTTCTTACAATGAGGACATGGTGGATATTTTTCTTTCTTGAACTTCCCTTTAAAACCTTGTTGGTCCTTCCTTTCTTTCCCTTTTCTTGCTTGAAAATTCCTTTTTTTGTTACTGTCAAGTGGTGTGTTGGTTTTCTGAGTTGCAGCAAGAGCTTTTTCAACTGATTTTTCTTCCTCTCTAAAGGCCTTCCTTTGCTCTACTGCTTGAAGAGCACTCACCAGCTCCGTTAATGTGAGCTTCGTCATGTCACAGGAGTCTTCAAGAGATGAGATTTTCGACTCAAATCTCTCTGGAAGAGTCACCATAACCTTCTCCACAATCCTCTTCTCTGGTAATTCTTCTCCCAGCAACCTAATTTGATTTACAACCTTCATAACTTTATCAATATATTCCTTGATGTTCTCAGTCTCCTTCATCTTCAAAAGTTCGAACTCTTTCCTCAAGTTGAAGACTTGCATTTTCTTTGTCTTCTCATTTCCTTGAAATTCTGTCTGCAGCTTGTCCCATACTTCTTTTGCTGAACCACAGTCCATGATTCTTGTGAAAATAGTTTCATCTACCGCAGCATGAAGTGTACTAAGAGCTCTGAACTTTCTGGAGATTTTCTCCTCATAAACCTTCAATTGATTTATAGTGGGGTTGTTGGGCAGGTTTGTCTCCATCTCTGTTTCAACAGCTTCCCAAAGCAGCAAACCCTTAAGGTAAGCTTGCATTGTAACTGACCAAACATGGTAGTTTTCACCTGTGAAAACAGGAGGAGATACACCAGAGATATTGCTGGTTGCCATTGTGAAGCTTTGGTGAGGTAAATCTGTATTTTGAGCTGGTTTTTATGGTGGGTTTCCTGATTTTTTCTGACGCACAGAGTCCCTCTAAGATCAGAGAGCTCTTGATACCAATTGTTGGTTTTTATGGACTTAGTTTAGAGAGGAAATGAGCAAGATTAATTTTGTGAAGAAAAAGCTTCTCTCTCTTTCATTTCCTTCCTCACGAAGATATATGTACACCAAAAAGCTTACATAGCATGTCACAACTTTCCATAAATTAGGGAAGTTTGTTTGACTTTTAAGCTCCACCACACAATTCTACCTTCTACACACTTCTACTATTTTCTGGAGCTTTTTCCATAATACAAAATACAAAATATCAAAATATAATATTAAAATATCAACCTAACAGTATGTGCATCAAAGCTTGCTGCCATCAACAAAATGATAGAAATATGAATATCAGGTTACAGAAGCAGAAGCTATCTTTAAGGTTCCTGTACTCTTTTGTTAGGTTCACTTCTTGATATTTATGCAGCAGCTCCCTTACTCTGCAATTATACCTTCATAAGAAATCTCTGTTGAACCTATCTTCTGATCTCAGGTTCTCATTAATAATTAAAATGTGATAAATCATAAGAACTGCGTGCTATATGCACTTTCAACTAAAAGACACTTTCCATCCACAGAATCAGCTGAAGCTACTGGTTCGGTTGTTCTGAGTGCCACATTCATTTTTGTGGCTCGTGACTATAAAACACAGAAAGCTGCTCCAGTGAATCGACTGACTCCAGAAACAGAACGTGAGAAGTCACTTTATGAAGCAGCAGAAGCAAGAAATAGACTGAGAAAAAGCACGATTAAAGGTGACAAGAAGGAGATTGAGAATGGGGGGCTGAATAGAGTTGGAGCATTACTGAGTGAGGGACGGATCTTCTGTGACATGCCGGCCTTGGCTGATAGAGATAGCATTCTTCTTAGAGAAACTCGTCTTGAGAACTCCTTAATTTGTCAGCCACAGCAAAGGAACATTCACGGTCGAATTTTTGGAGGATTTCTTATGCACAGAGCATTTGAATTAGCCTTTTCAACAACTTATGCTTTTGCAGGGATGATGCCATCCTTTCTGGAAGTTGATCATGTTGATTTTCTTAGACCGGTTAGTATCTCCCTAATGCACTCCCTTTGTATTTTATATCATGCTGGTCAAATTATGGCCCTTTGTAAAGCAAGAAACAAAGATACTGCTTGCACCTAAATATTTAGGATATACGATACCCTAGCTCCATTGATTGATACCATTTAACTCATTTAGGATTCATGAACTGATAGACTTTCTGGTCGAACTAGATTTTGAATTAGCTTCACTTCTATTGAAATGTTAGACTGGTCATGTGGTCTTATGGGAGGAAATCTTAGTGAGTGAAAAATAGCCAACTAGTCCACCCATCAAACCATTTTCATATCTTCTTTAAACCACTTTCCTGACACTGAATTATTGCTCAGATTTGGTTTAGATAAGCATACAAGATATTATTAGTAGCAGTAGTAGTATAAACCATATTTGTTTCTAACCAAACTTCATAATCATTATAGAGCTACTCTGTGTGTTGGTGGATGTAGGTGGATGTTGGAGACTTTTTGCGGTTCAAGTCTTGTGTATTGTATACAGAAAGTGAGAGTTCAGATCAACCTTTAATCCATGTGGAAGTTGTTGCTCACGTTACAAGGCCTGAATTAAGGTCCAGTGAGGTATGCTCCTCTAGCACATGAGCTAGGCCTACAATAGCAACTCGTTACTACATGTCACTGAGTTGTGCTATGAGGCACATGATATACATTTATATGTGTGATCATAGGAGAGTTAAACGAGTATGTTTTAAGATTATAGACACTGATTCTGATCTTTCTTCTGAAAATGGCCTGAAGATTTTTTATTTAGGTTCCTTTGCTCATTTCCACAGAAACCAACAAGCAGCACTGTCGCCATTAACCAGAGCTCGCATCTTATAGACTTGTACCAATATGATTTTGCATATTCCCACAAGAACTCACTGTCTTTTTAAGTAGGGTATATTTGTGCTGACCACAATATTGTGGCCATTTACCTGAACTGGGAACAATTGATTATTTCTATTACAGGTGTCCAATCGGTTTTACTTCACGTTCACAGTTCGACCCGAGGCAAAGGCTAAGAATAATGGAGTTAGGATCAGAAAGGTGGTTCCAGCAACAGAGGAGGAAGCACGCAGAATCACTGAGCGCATGGATGCTGATTCACTGAATTCATGATTTAATAATGATCACCTTAGAAACTGTTGTTGCATTTCGACTGAGAGAGAGAATAATATCTTCAAATATCACACTACACAGCTACTTATTTAACCATTGAAAGAAAAAGCCATGAATTGCAGGCTTTTATCTCAAATAAATTATTGTATATGAACTGAATGCAACATCATCTTAAATAATATTATGAATCTCTATGTTGTTCCTGGCTTATATATGATGTGCTGTTCCATTTTCTTGGCCTTGAAACGGCCAACTGTTTAATTCATGAAACATGCGCCATATGCTGCATTATAAATTAATAATTGAACAATATTATTTTATTTTATAGTGAAATATAACAGAATTCAAATTGGTTATAAACCGGCAAATGACGATAGTTGCTTTCTTTTTTGAAAGAAATCACCACTTTAATTATTGTTTAATAATTAAACTTTGAACAAAGCAACAAAAAAGTAACGAACAAGACATAAGCAGTAGCTTCATCTTCAAACAGCAACCAACGACTTTTTCCCATGCACGTTTTTTCACACATTAATTTCCTCCAGAAGCTTCAAACAACAAGAGCCAAGCTTTCTCTTAAATCAATAATTACCTCAATTAACTCCAAAATTTGATCAAGAATCTCTGTTTAAAAATTAAAACTGAAAACTGGGTTTATTTTTTTCTGGAAGTGATTCACAGAAAAAAGGGCCATGGGCCATGCCGTGATGAAATGGAAAACTTTGGAGTTCGTATATTTTATAAAATTATAAGGGTCGTAAAGAGTAATTGGGGAAATGTGTTTAGAATTAGGGCCTATAAATAAATAAATAAATAAAATAATAATTGAATACAAAAATAAAGTAAGAGAATGCAAAATGGTTATAAGCCATGGAAAATTGGATGATGGCCCAAGGGTCATAATGCTCTTGAAAGCAAAGGAAAGGAGTGCACCACGTCCACATTACATTCTCCTTCACTTTAATTTGAATCTAAAACTAAAGGACATGAAATATGATGAAATGACTCCATCTTCTTCAATCATTTCCTTCAATTTTAAGCTCTTCAAACACAAGAGATATCTATAACTAATGGAAGAAGAAGAAGAAGAAGAATCAAACAATTCTTCCTCAACAACAAGAAAGGCGGCGGCCATGAGCTTGTGGCCAGGCTCATACCATTCTCCGGTGACGGTTGCTCTTTCGGAGATGAAAACGAGAAGCTTCGAAAGGCTTCTTCATCCCCCAATGGACGAGCCTCCTCCCACTGCATTGCTCACCAGAACTCCATCGGAGACCAGAATGAGCATTCTCTACAACTTCTCCAACGACTCCGCATTGCGGGAGCACTATAGGGATCCTTGGAATCACCTCATTGTTGGCATGTTGCTCGAGGATCTTGATGCTTTCGCTCTCACCATTTCTGTCAAGGTAACTAACTACTAGTCATTTTAACATTCTCAAATCTCAATTCAAATTCATGCATAATGATAGATGATGCTGTTACTTGATTAATTTTATACTTTCTGTATTATTAATTAGCACTGTTCAGATGATGACTACACTACTCGACCGCTGTATCTGGTCACTGCTTCCGTCGACAAGATTGTGCTCAAGAAGCCCATGACTGTTGATCAAGATTTGAGCATATCTGGTGCAGTTACTTGGGTTGGCCGCTCTTCTATGGAGATTCAGCTACATGTTACACAGCCTCCAACTCCCACTCCCACTCGTATGTGTATACCTTTCCACCTCCCTTATCAACTCTGCATTAATTAATTTGTATCTTCATAACAAATTAAACAGACATATTAGAAGCAGCTGATGATGATTCGGTTGCTCTGAGCGCCACATTCATCTTCGCTGCCCGTGACTATAAGACACAGAGATCTGCTCCGGTCAATCGACTCGATCCAGAAACAGAACGCGAGAAGTCACGTTATGAAGCAGGAGAAGCAAGGAATCAACTCAGAAAAACCAAGATCAAGATCAGTGGTGATGCTGACAGAAGAGTTGAAGCATTACTGAGTGAGGGACGCATCTTCTGTGATATGCCAGCCCTGGCTGATAGAGATACCATTCTTCTTCGAGAAACTCGTCTTCAAAACTCCTTCATCTGTCACCCACAGCAAAGGAACATCCACAGTCGGATATTTGGAGGATTTCTTATGCACAGGGCATTCGACTTAGCCTTCTCGACAACTTATGCTTTTGCAGGAATCATGCCATCCTTTCTCGAAGTTGATCATGTTGATTTTCTTATACCTGTAAGTATCTAACTCCCTCTGTTTGTCCCTATTTTTTATAGAGAGTTAGCTAGCTATTTTTTGTGTTGGCGGATGTAGGTGGATGTCGGCGACTTTTTGCGGTTCAAGTCTTGTGTGTTGTATACAGAGAGTGAGAGTTCAGATCAGCCTTTAATCCATGTGGAAGTTGTTGCTCACGTTACACGGCCCGAATTAAGGTCTAGTGAGGTATATGATATACATATTTTTTGCTTTTATTTGAACATTTACGTAAGTGATCATAAGAGAGTTAAGCAATTCTAAGCTTGTGAAAATAGGTAGAGGATTAATAACATTAAGCGGCATTGCAGGTGTCCAATAGGTTTTACTTCACGTTCACAGTTCGAGCAGAGGCGAAGGATAAGAACAATGGAGTTATGATCAGAAAGGTGGTTCCAACAACAGAGGAGGAAGCACGCAGAATCATTCAGCGCATGGATGCTGCTTCTGTGGATATACATGTGATTTAACGAATACAGTAATAATAAATTGTTGCTACATTTGGATTCGATTGAAAGAGAGTAATATCTTCAAATATTACTACTCTACTGTCTGCTTATTTCCTAGTAATCTCTGAAATTGAAACAAACTTATTAGTGTGTATGAACTCATTATGTTGGTCCTCTAGTATTTCTTAATCGTGACCATGAGTTTGTATGTTTATGATGTAGCCTAGCTTTGATGTTTTGAATAATTATATATGGACTTGAAATAATGGCCGGTTTGGAGAAATGGTGAGCTCAAGTGGCCATGCTTATTTACAGCAAGAATTCTGAAGCTATTATATTTACAGTAGAAATACAAGCATCACCCTTATTGCTTCAAAGATTTCCTTCTTGTATGTGTATATATATATATATATATTATCTGTAAGGCATGAAAGTTTCAAAATCTTTTACATTCAGCTATATAATAAATACAAAAGGTTAAAATTGAATTTGCTAGAACCTAAAAAAGGTTGGGCGGCACCATCCTAGGCAGAGCTCCTGTTATACATATTTTCATTGCCAGAAACCTAATAAGATGCCACCTCATGTGAGAGCTAAACTAAGAACTCTCCTCATCAGAGGAAGAGGAAGAGGAAGAGTGCTGCTGTCTATTGGGAAATCCCCCAGAAACTTGCTGCAACAACGGGTTAACTGGAACTGGGAACTTGTGGGCTGAACTGATCATGGTTCTTTCGTTTATCATCCCCACTTCCTTACAGACACGGTCCAAAACGGTTAAGAAGTCCCTGACCACCATGAAGATTCTGAAAGGATGTGCCTCTTCCTTCATTGAGTTTCCATGGAAATACTCAGTGATCTCCTTCACAAGAGACAGAGCAACACTTTCTTGGGCTTGAATCCTAATGATTTCCTCCTCTGCCTTTTTAGTGAAGCTGCTCATTGAGTCAGAGAACTTATTTCTGCTGCTGTCCTCCAAAGGTGTTGCATCAACTAATCTTACAACCTCAGCTATATTCCCAATACCTTTTGAAAGTTTGGAGACGTCGCTGCTCAGCACTTCTGCATCCATCGTAGCAGCTTTCTTTACATTTGATAACTCATCACTAAGACCAGAAACAACTTGGAGGCCGAGCTTTCTGCATTTGGCATCATCATTTATGGCAGAGCTCTCAGTTGGCCCCCCACCAGAAAGACGAGCACCCTCACTTCTTATTATCTCCTGAACGACAAAATGCAAAAGCGTAGTTTTCCCATCAGCTCCCTTGACATCAACAAGCTTGAGGAGTGTATCTAGTTTGAAGGCATGCGCATCACCACGGTTTGTTCCCACATTCATGCGGTTTCCAGTCTTTAGTACTGCTTCTAGAAGCTTGAGGAACATCCTGCTGGTCCTCAATTCTTCACAAGCTGCCTGTAATATTGATACATGAAGTACAGATGAAGTTTCTATACATATAATTAACATAATATTATGAAACTTTATTCCTTTTCTGATTTCAAAAGTAGATAACGTTGAAAACCAAAACTGGCATAGCTATGGTATTAACATTTAGCAAACATTACAAGCAATCTAGATCTCAAGAACAAAGAACTATGTCGATATCTAGCAGAATCACATCCTATTGCAAATGCTGTTTCTTGATTCATTATCAGGCACAAAGAGTGTTTTTTTCAGCCGAGAGAACCTATAATTTCTGGGGACTAAATGAAGTCAATAGAGATTCAATACTCGTGTCAAGCTTCTTCTGGTACCATTTAAGTTTCTGGCCACAAATCTATAATATTTCTAGAATGCATCTAAAAATTTGATGATTGGATGAAAAAAAATACCTCCAGCCTTGCAAATGAATTTTTTAGGTATTCCACCTCATATTCAAAATTTGATATATATAGCATCGCATCAACTCTTCTGAAAGCATGAGGTACATCAAGAACTTCCTTCAAAAATCTTTCAGCAGCCCCAAGCTTGGTTGGCGAAACATCTTTGTATTCTTTTAGCTTTCTCTCCTCTTCTTTAGTAGGTGCCATCTTCAATAAACTTTCAAGAAGCTCGGTACCAAGAATATCTGTATTGCCTGGATGGATACAAGAGCAAGATGAGTTAGGAAGAAGCTCGGTTGTTTTTCAAAGACGCACTATCACACTTATTGATAGAATGTTACTCTATTCCCCTGTTTTCCATGAGTCAATTTCTAGAGTTAAATTGAATATAAGAAGGATTCATGTCTCAAAACTCACGTACTAAAGCCGGCCAAAAAAACTAATATGCTTATTTTGAGTTCAATTCGTGGTCCCGACACCAAGCCAAGAATTATGCGGCACTCAGAGGATGCAACTTACTACTACAATTTTTTTTAGGCAACTTGATGAATGTGATGAAATGCGTTAATCAAGTCATTTCAAGAAAACCAAAAAGATAGGCAAAATCACAAGAATTGAGGTCATTGAAAGACGACTTTAAATTGCAGAGGCATCAGGATGGGAAGAGAGAGCAAAACTATTATTATGTGGAATTGTAAATCATATTCTAACAATTTCTGCCATTTGGAAAATAAGAATAGACCAATACATGAGTATACATTTTCTAGTATTGCATGATTTTCAGCACCCTTGCTTCAACCAACAGAAGCACATCATGTGCATGGGCAATCATGGCATATAATTTCCTAACAATTAGATGGGTTTAAAAAAAACGCTCCACCTTAAGCTAAAATCACAGAAACACATTATCTTATTATAGAATTACCTTCCAGAAGGCCCTCGCAGACCTCCTCTACCGTGACATTGAGCGCCCTCAACAAGATTGCAATGTTTTGGGCCTTCTTGGGATCAAGAACCCTATTACTATTGTCTTGGCGAGGTGTGGGAAGAACATTCCACCTAGTTGCTTCCTTTGGAGGTTGTTTTGAAGCATTCGCAACAAACAATGTCTCAATCATCTCCTCGTTCAATCTGCATTCAATCAAAATCACCAATCCATCAATTTAACTGAAAATTTAAATACAATAAACATCACAAACAAGAGCGTATCATTCAAGAAAAGCAAGAATGGTCGTACTTAAAAGAGCTGCATTTGAGCTGATCCCACACCATTTCACGATCGGAGCTCGCCCTTACTTTATCCCAATGCAACGGCTTCAACTTCGGTTTTGGAGTCTCCTGCACATTTTCACCGGAGAGCTCCGTTGCTCTGTCACCATTCTTCTCAACACTTTGTAAGACATTTTTAGGCATCTCAATCGGAGAAATCAATATGGGACTTTCAACAGCCATCGGTCTAAATGGCGTGGCCAGAGCGGGAGGCTGGGAAACAGGCTTTTTGGCCAGCGGAGTTGGAGTTCTTGGACTCTCCCACACTTTTCCCGCTACCGGAGGCGGAGGTGGTGGCGGGGGAACTGCAAGAGGCGGCGGTGGAGGCGGAGGTGGTCTTGGCCTAGCCCAGGTGTTATGCTGTACAGGAATGCTGAATTTCACCGGAGATTCCGCGTTCTGATCGGAGAAACTTGAAATACGGGGCGATGATTCTTCGCTTCTCCTGGAGTATCTCTCCGGCGATGATGAACTTGGCGGCGACGGAGATGCGGACTCCTTACCCATCGAATCTCGCAGCGGAGGGGACAACGTCATTTGCCGATGCAACGGCGCAATATTCTGAATCTCAATTAGGTCGGGCGATTTAGGAATCGAATTCATTGGGCTCAAACTGTTTGATGGCGAAAGACTCATCGAAATGGACCTCGCCGGAGAGCCCCTGCCCGATCCGGAAGCCGAAGAAGAGTAAGTTGAGGAAGAATTCGAAGTTGAACCATTAAAATTTTCCACATCAATAGCGGCAAACGCCCTTCTAGAAGCTGATCCCGCGCCAATCGAACTCTCCCTGCCGTTCAACGACCCCTTTGGAGAGTAGAACTCTTCATCTTCATCGTCTCTGCTCGATGCCACGTCAGCATTGTTTCGATAATTCCGCCGGGAACTCTGCTGCACGTTCAGTGGCGGCAAGGGGCGGAGCTCCGGCGAGTCCATTTTCCTGGGATTCGAAGTGCGGTTGTCGGCAGTGGAGCTGATGCTTCCATTGTAGGAAATGCCGCCGCTGCCGCCACCGGCAGTGGCTGCGGCGTGTGAATTGACCAAAGTGCCCAGGTAGAGGAACTCTGAGCTGGTCTGTGAAGGCCTTTGAAGCTTCGGAATGTGGTGGTTATCTGGGCCGCCGCGGAATGTGGTGGCCGGAGTGATAGTGCTGTCGGATCTCTGCGATTTAGAATGGTCGTATGCCGACGATCTCTCAGTTCTCTTGCGCTTGCGGAAATGGATGAAGACGGCCAGGGCGAGGATGACGGCGGCGGCGATGACGGATGCAACAGCGGCGGTGATGAGCTTGGAGGAGGCTGATTTGGATTTGGAGTGGGGGAGGTTGAGGGAGGTGATGTTGGCGGGGAAGGAAGCGAGGGAGGCGGGGGAGGGTGGCGGTGGAGGGGAGGGGTAGGATGGGAAGAATGGGGTGTTGTTGGGGGTAGAAGTGGAAAAGGGGTATTTGGGGGTGGGTGGTGCCGGAGCCGCTGGGGAGGGGATTGGAGGCTGTGATGGGGGAAAGGTGTCCTCTGGGAAGAAGGGTTGGTGGAGAATGCGACGGTGGTGGGCGGCGGTGGTGGTTGAGGGGCGGTTCATTGAGGATAAGAACAGGAGGAGAAGGATGCTGGGGGCAGAGAAGACGGTGGGCATTGCTCTGTTGTCTTGTGTGGAGGTGAGGTGTGACTCTCGCACACACACTCTCTCTCTCTCTCTCTCTTTCTCACTCTCTCCCTCTGCGTATGTGTGTGTGTGTGTGTGTGTGTGTGTGATAGAGATAAAGAGAGAGTAAATGCGAGATTTAGGTGTGGAGGAATATTGTGTTAATGTCCAGTCACATTGCACATACACACCGTGTTTGCTTTGCGTTTGTGTGTGTGTGTGTGTGTGTGTGTGTGTGTGGGAGAGAGAGAGAGAGAGAGAGAGAGAGGGAGGGAGAGAGAGCTACATCAACATGGTAGTGAGTGAGTGAGAGACTGAGAGGTAGGAGGGGAATACAGTAAAGAAGAGAGGGTGAAACGGGTTAGAGAGAGAGAGAGAGTATTATTTTAGGGGTAAATAATTAGGGTTGGACTGATGTTTTATGCATGAATGAATCCAGCTAAGACTCTGCTGGTAGGGGTCTCATAATGCTGCTGCTACTTACGTTCATTTTTTCTACGTTCAAACTCATCAATCATCTCACTTCCTAATTATTTTCTTAGTAGTAACTACGCACTTCATTATTATTATTATTATTATAACAGCGCATTAGTAACCTATTGTTACTACTTTAATTTCATCATATTACACTACCGACACTAATGTTTCCCATAATTACAGAAACCACCCATGATGATTCGAGAATCTTTCTCGACGTTTCTTTCATTTCTTCAAATTTGGGAATATTTTGATTTATCTTTTTTTGCTTTTTAGAGAGAGATATTGGTTGGGATAAAACTACAGGTCTGGTTTATTTATAATAAATTTACACTATATACTATATATATGTTTCTGTAAAACTAATAAAAAAAAAACTTGGAACAAATTTTAGAATATTAATTCGTAATGGAGATATATAATTGGGCAATTACTTGGATTTGTTCTCCAAAATTATAGATTAAATGAGTAAGTGCCGGGAGGGTGGATAGTTTGGATGCATTCCATCGATGGTGATGTCAATTAGAGTGTGTGGGACAATGTTTGATCTACTAGATTAGATTCGGACATATGAAATCAATCGTTGACTAGTTAAAGTAGTAATTCATAATTGTAACTATAATTTTTTAAGATCAAATTCAGGGAAATAACTGTAATGACGACTAAATTGATCAATTCAGTAAAATAATCATTCTTGTAATAAATAAGATATTTATAAGTGCATAAAAACTTGTAAATAGTATATTCTACACTTGCATCTTTTAAGCATGCTATAATTGTCTTACGATGGATCATATTATCTAGTAAGTTGATGGATCAAGATACGTCAACTCAATTTTTATAAAAATATATGTTAAAAAAAAAAAAAAAAAAGTCTTTCTTAACTTGGTAATCAACGTGTCAAGAGGATTATTATGACAATTGTACACATCTCATAAATTTATAACCTACCAACCAATTAGAAGTTGGGTAAATTGCGATGTATCATTCAAATGCCCCAAATTATGGTGATTTTTGGTTTCATTTTAATGCCTAAGCCTCTTTAATTTCTTTTGTCACATCATGCAGAATGTACACTTTACAATATAAGGCACGTAACATGAACCAATAATATTAATATCGCAAATAGTGACAAAATAAAAATAATATCAATATATATATATATATTGATATTATATTACTTAAGGTGTAATACTAGCAATCCTCATATTTATAGCTGAATTGAATTGAGGCAAAAGTGGGTGGTTTTTTTTTTTTTTTTTTGCTGATTTATTATGCAGCTTTTGAGGAGTTATCCAACTTATGGGTTATTACTATTATTGGAATTTTTTTTTTCTTTTAGCCTTTTCCTGAATTTTTCTTAAGTTGCATATTTAGTATTATTGGTGTTGTCGTCGACGTGAACGTGACCCAAACAGACCATTGTTCATTATTCTATAGCAAATCTTGATTGGTGGTTGAGAATGAGCAATAAATAATGCGTGATACTCGAACAATAAATTATTTTTAATTAGAATTGTAAATTTTAACCGTTTCACAAAAAAGAAACAGCTCCCTTATTCACATAAGTAAATTAATAAAATAATAGTATTAGTAATTGTCGGTGATTAATATCCGCCTCACTAATGCACATACTGGGGGAAGTCAGTGATTGTCGTCTGATAAAAACTATTGAATTCAGGTCAAATTTAAGGCAATAAAATAAAATAAAATAAAAACCAAGCCACCATTGTCGATTTAATTTTAATAAAATGAGTGCCTTCAAATATATATTCATAGCATATAGGAAATTAAGGAGTTCTCATGATTAATCTAGATCCCAACATAAAAATATATGATTGTACATAGATTTATTATTTGTATACTCTTTTCATTTTAAAATAAATGTTATTTTAATTATCATTTTAATTTTTATTCATAAAAACATCCATCTACACATTTGAGGTGGTAAATTAAAATCATTTTTTTCAATTTGTCCTCATTTAGTTATTCAAATATCTTCTTATTAATTAAGTTCTCGTTGAGATAAAGAAAATTAAATAAGATTGTATGACGTAATTTAATAATTTTATTAATCTATACGCATTTAACCAAAACAACATTTATTATGAAGTAGAGATAACATTATTTTGTGACTATGAAAAACTGAAATCACTACTCATATTCCGAGATAATGACTAGTGCGTGCATGCATGAAAGTGTTTGCAACTTCTACCATATTTTATAATTTTAACATTACTTTTAAGACATTACAATTATTTATATTACTATAATACTACGTTTTAATTTATAAAAGTTAAAACATTCTCAATTTTTTAGATCATGTATCATTGAAAAAATTGATGGTGTTTTAATTATTGTGAGTGCACAATGTGCAACGTTGGTGAGAGGTCATCGGGCAGCTGCCCGGTCAGTTCTACTCGATCTCACGTATTGCGTATATAACTTCGCACAAAAGCCACCAAGGTCAATATCGGGATTTCACACTACCTGGCTCAGAAGAACTTGGACTGTACATATTTTGAGATTACTGCTTTTAATTATGTTATGAGGCATAATTTCTGAATGTGAACATATAGAACTTTAGTAACTAATTTATCATGGTTTCGGACCAATGAATAAATAATAATAATAATAATAATAATAATAATAATAATAATAATAATAATAATAATAATAATAATAATAATAATAATAATAATAATAATAATAATAAAGCAATCATTGTCCATGTGATTAGTTTCAAAATAAAATAATAATGTGGAAAATATTTTAAACAAAAAATATATTAATTATTTTATTCTTTTAAGATAGATATAATATATGTACGTAAAAAGCATGATGTTTGTACAATTTTTTTTTAATTTTTGTGTATTCACCCAACAAAAATCTACAAACGGAAAAATGTACCTAGGCAGAGAGGTATTTCAAGTGAAAAAAAATTGTACATAGCGAAGTAAGGTAAAATTTACCGATTATTAAATTTGTAATCATAGTTTGGGATCTGATCGATATCCTACGAATACCGGATCGATATCATAGTTTGTAATCAAAGTGTTGACTCTGTGTTGACCGCGTTGATCGTCTAATGTGCGTGCACACAAGTAAAGGCGGAATCAGAAATCTTGCTCAGGGATCCAATTCATGATATAAAAAGTCATAAGTAGAATGATAAAAAAATACTCTCTACATCCCAATTATATAGTCCCTATTACTATTTTAGAGTGTCTCAATTATATAGTCTCATTACTATAAGTAATATTAATTTTCATATTAATATACAAATACACCCTTATTAAATCTTGAAAATTAAAAATCTAACCATTTAAATTTTGAAAGTCATAACTATTAAATAAGGGCATTATTGGAAGTTTAGCTTTAATATCTTATTTTCATAATATTTTTAATTTACGTACGACTAGAAAAGAGACTATAATTGGGATGGAGGGAGTAATCTTTTTAACTAATTAAATTCTAATATTGTTAAAATTGCATCACAATGTTCAAATCTTCAATGAACCCTAAAATTTAAAACTCAAGACTAAGATGAGAAATAAATATATTAAAGAAAATAAGAGTAACTACCAATATATATGAAATTGAAGATTGAAGATTAAAGATGAAAATGAAAGGGGTTAACCGATTTTATTTTTTTAGCATTGGTTGAATTGGATTTGGGATATGAAGGCTGAACTCTAGGTTACAAGACGTGAGATTACCGATTAGAAATAGAATAATAGATTTTTATTTTATTTTTTAGTATTAAAATAAAATATTTCTACAATACTATTTTTTTTTAAATTCTAGGGGGACCTAATGCCCCCGGGCCCAACGTGGCTACGCCACTGCACACAAGACTACCGTTCAATGATTTGAAAGAATAATAATTTAATTTTTCCCTTAAAAAAAAAGGGTTCTTCTTCACAATATTTTTACATTTTTTTTTCTGTTTCGTTTTTATATTGATTGTGTTATTGCTAAAAAATATAAAATACTAAATTATTTTATTTAACGTGATTAAAAGTAGAATACTCGTAAAAAAAAAACAAAAAAAGAAAGCAAACGCACCCAATGGTAGCACCGACACTTCGAGTTAAGAGAAAAAATAATTAAAAAAAATATACTGTATATAATAGTAATATATAGTATGGACAAGGAACGTTGGAACCTATGATTCGTACAAAAGATTTCGTGGTCTTTGACTCCTAATAATTTAGGGGATTTTCCAAAGCCTCTTTTTTACTCACCTTTTTTTATTTATATAATTCTTATTACTATTATTTTAAATTATTCTTTTCTTTCTACGCTTTTATGTCGACAGTGCATTTAACCTACCCCACAATGCATAAACCCTTCAACTATTCTTCTGTTGGCTTTTTTTAATTTTAACGTTATTACATTTGCTTAAAATTAAAGTTTTAACATTGCAACGTTAATCTTTCTTCTATTTAACACATGGCACGTAAATGTGTGTGTGTATATATTAATTCATGAATATGATTACGTTTTAAGCGATCAAATGATCCATGTCAAGGGAAATATATTAATCTTAAAAAATGATAAACTTTGATTAAATTTATGTGGAGCTTAAATATATTGGTTACTAACATATACTCTGATTATTTCACCAGCCAAGAAATTACAACAATTTTATAAGAAAATTATATAATAATATTATGATTCATTTGTTTTAAAATTATGTACTGCCTACGTATGATAATTTATGTGTAGGGTTTAATGGTTTATGCCAATTTAAAAGGATTAACGTCAACGTGTTTACGATAATATATATTTGAAACAATGAGCAGGAGTAACATCAAGCCATTAATTATTTTAAGATAGAAGGCCACTTTTCAAAAATTTATTTCTTAATAAAAATAAAATATTTTAAGATGCTATGAAAAGAGAATGTGGACTGTTCGATACTTAATAGTTAATAATAGCCTAATAATATGCACCTTATTAATGGGAGGGCCATTTTGTCTCTTCATCGGAACCAGAATTAAATCGCAGTCTGTGGCCGACAAAATGTAGTAATTAATAAACAATATGTATTAGTGATAATTAGAAGCGTAATTGATGCGCATTACGTTTAATTTTTAAATATTTATATTGACTGAATTATCAATTCGAATCTACAGCTAAAATCAAACAAAATATTTTGAGGTGATGTAAATATGTAATTGGTGGAATGAATAACATTGTGACGTAAGAAGAATTATCAAGAATACACACCTATGGATGTAAATATCTTAAAATATATACTCTATTCACTTACTAACTAAATAATTATATATATATATATAGTCTACAGTCTACTTACTTTTTTTACACATCAAAATTAAGTATACGAAAGGTAAAATAGTCATACAATTTTCTTGTACGGCTACAACGACGGATAATTATTATTTGTCGCTACTAATGATGGATTAATAACGCTTAGACCGTCATTAATGTTTTCAGACTTAAATTTTAGCGGGAGCTAGTGGTTTACGTTTAAACTCTACCACATATCTATGACAAAATTTTTGTTGCTAACCACGATGACGGACTTTTTCCATTATTAATATTTTTTTAAAATTATGAATTATTTTTAGGGAGAAAAATTAAAATAGCCAAAAGTAAATTGTAAATTTCTTTTCTAATCAAATTTTGTAAGATATTCCTTTCTAATCAAACATGAGGGTAAAAGTCTCTTCTTAATGAAATTTTGAAAAAGTCAAAAGTTGCAGCTTCTGGGTTGGCTGTGGGTTTGGCCGTGTACACGGCCACTTTTTTAGGAAGAAGCCGTGAACATGTTTTGGCCGTGTACACAGCCATTTTTTTATTTTTATTTTTCACCGAATATTTCAAAAAAAAAATGCCAATTTAAAACGCCGATTTATCTTTTTTTATTTATTTATTAATTTGATGCTTATTCTTGAATTAGAATTTAATTAATTTTTAATGGCTATACAAATTTGTTTAACTATTTTGTAATTCCTAACATAATTAGGATTTAATTAGTTTTTCAATTAGGATATAATTACTTTTTTAATTAACTATTCATATTTGATATCACAATTATGATAATCATAGTAATAAATTGTCATAGTACTGTCACCAATTTATCAAGACTTCACATTTAGCTAGCTCTCACGTATAAATTTCAAAATAATAGCAAGCCTAATATGAATTATGTTGTAACTTATGTTAGACCAGCCCACGCACGTACCATTTTCATCTTTTAGTTAACATTAATTAGAGTAGTAGCCAATATATTTTTTTGAAATAAATAAATAAAAAATTAGCTTTTGGGTAGTTCACGGTGGAGCACTGTGTACCACCGTGTAGTACACTGGGCTCCACCTTGAACTACCCAATTTTTTTTCTAAACAAACTTGACCGTCGCCGACCGTGAACTACACAGGAGACGACCGTGAAGTTCATGGTCGGCGACCGTGTATTATTTTTCCATTCAAAACTCTAATTCAATTCACAATGCAATACAAAACTAAATTCAATACAATCAAAATACTAAAATTACACAGAACTCAATTCAATTCACAATCAAAATATAAATACACATACATCAATTAACTACTTGATTGAATGAAGTTATACTAACTAAAAAGAAATGGACAAATTCAAAACCTACTTGTTGTAAAATTGCTCCATTTTTTCCGACTGCGGCGAGAGCGGCAGCGGCGCTGGTGGAACAACGACGGCGTAGGCGGAACGAAGGCGGCGCAAGCGGCGGTCTTCTCGGCATTATTCCCAAGCCGTGTATTATTTATTGTATTATTTCAGCCGTGAAAAAGAAGAACACGGCTGTAAAGAAGAAGAAGAAGTGCCATGAAGAAAGCTTTAAAGAAGAAGAAGAAGAAGAAGAAGGGCTGGAAGAAAGCTGTAAAAAGAAGGAGAAGAAAAAAAAGAAGAAGAAGAAGAAGAAGAAGAAGAAGAAGAAGAAGGGCCGTGAACACGGTTTAAATTTGTATATAATATATGTTATTCAATGTTACACCCGTGACATAAACATTCCACCCGTGAAGTTTCTGCTTTAAATTGAGCGCGGGTCCCACATTTCAGCGAGGGTATTATGGTGAAGCAAAAAATGTTTGGTTAAAAAAGAACAGTCTACAATTCTTGGTTAGAAAAGAATTTTACAACATTAAATTAGTTAGAAAGATATATTCACACTTATTTTTATTGTGTAACAACGATCGTAATCCGTCGTTAAGTTTTTTTTTTATTAAATGTTTCAAAAAATATCTAACGACGGAACAATTCAATCGTTAACATTTTATTTTTTAATTACATATTTCAAAAAATAATTTAATGACGGAATAATTATGTCGTTAAATTAATATTTGTTTATATTTTTATTATATATTTCAAAAATCAACTAAAAACAGAATATTTTCGTCGTTAAATTATTTTTTTAATATAAAAATTATGGAAACTTAATAACGGCGGAATTCGTCTGTCGTTAATTATTATTTTTATGTTTTTTAATAGATAACAATGGAATTATTCCGTCGGCAGTCCGTCGCTAAAAGTCGGGACAAAATCAGTTTTCATTTCTCTTCCTCTACAGAACCCTAAATCCCCAAAAAACTAAAAATCGGTTCCAGCAATCCCACTCCCCGACAACAGCCCCCTGCCAGTCGTCGCCACCGCCGCCCAGTTTTCTCTCTCTGTCTCTCTCACTCACTCTCTATCATTATCCCTCACAATAATTGTAATTTGACTAACATTTTTAAATAGATGCAGATACCTAGAGATAGACTGTTTGGCATGAGAGGTAGTGTTTGCGGATCTGGCACTAAAGGTGATACTAGTGGATCTGGCACCAGAGACGGTGCTAGCGGATCATCCTCTTCGTTTGGAGGCATTAACGCCTCTGTAAGTGATCTATACATCGGTGAACAACTGTCGTTTGATCAGTCAGCGATGGTAGCTTGCCATGATGGTCTCACCGTGACGATTATACGGGATCAGTACGTTTCGTAATGTTGTTTTATAATTAATTGTATTTAATTATAAAAAATGGATATTTTATTATATTTTGTTATTTATAGGACATTGATGCCATCTTACGAGGTGTCGATAGCCACGATTCAAATATTCAAGAAGTATATAGATCCAGCTGGAAGTGCTTGGATGTTGGTGTCTGTTGATACGAAGGAGCTGTATTTTGAGGACTTCATGGTATAATTTATTTTTCAATTTAACTACTTAGTTAAAAAAATCAGTTGAATTACTAATGTTGTTTGTTTCTTATGCAGAAATTGTTCACATGGGAGTCTTGTTTAGACGAGATGGTGCGTCATTCATGGTTCTCAAATGCGGCCGAGGCGGCCGAGAGATACAGAAATTTGATTCACACCATCAAGAAGAAAAGAAACAAGAAGAGATCGATATATATATATATATATATATATATATATATCCCTTTAGAGATGTGGTCTGTTTGGATGGTCTACTGGGAGACAGAGGAGTCGAAGAAGAAGTCCCGTACTAATTCAGAGAATAGGAAGTCTGAGCCTGATGGACCAGGGACGTGCATGATCACGCATAAGAGAGGGTCCAGATGTGCAGTGCAGCACGGAGATGGTTTGGTAATTATTTTTATATATCTAGTTTTTTTAATTTATACAATTCATTTAAATGTATTTAACATTTTCCACTTATGTTAATTGAGCAATCGCATGCTTAGGGACTCACAGATAAGCGAGTTGGGTGAGAATTATTTTTGAGACTCTACCGTGATAAGAACGAAGTCTTCATTGATAAGAAGAGCGAGCGTCTTGCTGTAAGTATTTAATTTATAAATAATCTTTAGTATAACAAATATTATATATTTATTTAATTAATTCGTGTGTGTATATATATATATTAACTTATTATTATGTTTAGGAGAAGGTGTATTGACGGGCTGCAGAGTTGAGCCAATCTCTTCCAGGCACTAATGACGTATCTGAGGTGGATATGACCGCCCTCTATCTAAACGCGCTCGAATGCATGAATAAGAAGAAGCGCGTCTTCAGCTCTGGATCTCGGTCACACCTCTACAGTGACGACAACAGCAACACCAGTATCCATTCAGGAGCCACCTCGCAGCCCGTGTTTACGGAGGAGGCCTTCACTCAGCGCGTTGATGAGATACAAGCTAGGATGCAGGCCCAGATAGAGGCCCAGTGGGCCCAGATGTATGCTCGATTCGGTCATCCCCACCCCCACCGCCCTCTGATGACTAAGTCATTTGTATTTGAATAATTACATTTTATTTGTGAATTTTTAATTGAATACTATGTATTTTTATTATTGGTATTTAATTTATACTATTCGATTTTGATTTATTTATATAATATTTAAATTTGAATTAAAAAAAATAATCTAGTGACGAAAAAAATTACATGATTTAATGACGGAACATAGTCCGTCTTTAAAAGATTTCGTTTATTAACGACGGTCTGTCGTTAGTATTCCGTCACTAGTCCGTCATTATACCATCCTCAGTTGGTCGGCCAATCGGGTCGGCGACGACACTATGGCGACGAAACAATCTATTGCCAATTCGACGCTATGTTAACAACAGATCAAAATTCATCGTTAGCTAATTGTAACGACGAGAAATTCAGTGATGGAATACGTCTGTCATTAATACGTCGTTAAACCCTTCTAGCGACGGAAATTCATTGTTCCACTATCTCTTCTGTTGTGCACGCATTTGATTGGATAGATACTTTATTTTGATTCTAAGAAGTGTCGTATTAAGAAAATAAAATTCAATAGATAGTATTTTGATTCTAAGAAGTGTCGTATTTTGATTGGATTATGTTTTTTTTTTCCGAGATGATGAAAATGATTAAGGGACTGTTTTTGCAGGATGAATTATGTTTTTTTTTTCAAGATGATGAAAAATGAGTAAGGGACGGTTAGCACGCACCTAGAAAATTCATTTTGATATTAATACTGACAAAATTATAAAATTATCACCGTGTTTTTTTTATGTTTTTTTTATTTACAGTTATGTCATCGATTTTTTTTTATTAAATTTAGACCATCCAATTTTAAAATTAAAATATAGATGGATTGATTCTTAATTCTCGCCGCAAAGTTAATTGTCTCGTGAACCACTCCTTGCGTGTGTATTATATCTATGATCTTATTATTCCTTCGTGACAAATTGGCAATGCTTCTTTTTTGTTCCATTCCCATCAAATCATCTTTATTATTATATAACACAAATATCGATGAGTAGTGCATTATATTATTGTATGTTGTGAGTCAATTGTACACCAAATATATTTAAAAAGAAAATCGAAATTTACCGAATATGAATTGTACTCACAATTGGTATTATTCAATTAAAAAAGCTATTTTATTATATTTTGCATATGCTATTTTACGGTTACAATAAATTAATACGCATTACAGTACATTTATCAGATGATATAATTGGCATGATTTTAATTATATATAGATTTAGGTCTTATTAAAACTACTAGCTAGTAGCAATATTATTAGTTAAGTCGATAGATCCACCAAATTTTAACTAGCACCCTAGATAGCAAATGGAACTTAATCCTAATTTATTCATGAGATTCCACACTAATTAATTTTCTGTATCATGATTCTGCATCTATATAAATCAAGTGCATTAACTACTGACTATGTGTATGAAATGTTAATTATATCAATTAATTAAGTAAGATGACTTATGATTCAGTTCAGACATATTAATTTAATAATCTTGATTTAATATAATTGTAAAATAGGGTGGATCTGAATCTGCTTCCGTTAGATTAATTTTTTTTAACTTATCAACATAAGTTTGCTGCACATTACAAATGTTCTGTAGAGAAATAAAGATTTAATTAATCATTTTTACAGCAAACACAACTGACAATAGTGAACGTTATCTAAGAAAACAATTATGTGTGTATGCGTGTGTGAAACATATATATCATATGTCAGAAAACATTATTTCTGACGAATTGATCATAATCAGTAGTTTCTTGGCTGATTTAAACCAGTTAATCTGACTAATTGGTTTTATATTGTCATAGTAAGTTGCACCCAATGATTAAACTTAATTAGATATCATTATATATTTACCTTATGTTTAAAATTGCAAGATTATATATATAAATATATATATATATATGTGCAATTTTCATATATAAATAATTAATTAACTTAAAAATCACGAGTTTTAATTGATTTTACAATGAAAACTAAATTTAAAAATGTTCTATTATTAAGATGGTAGTGTGTGTGCTCCATTCTTCAGGATTGTAATGTTGTATTGAGGGGGTGTAAATTATTTTCCATCAAGTAGTGTTGGTTGTTGGACTTTTATGTTATGTATGAATGCATTTATTTGATTTATTAAATATTTTTGAATATTTAGCAGCAAACTCATCCACTTTAATTTCATTACTCGACTACTTCTCAATGAAATACTATCGTAACATTATAAATGCTGAATTGCAAGCCACAATACGCATACTTTAATTTTTCTTCATTTATCTTTTCATTTTTGAATAGGGATTGGGTAATATTGTCACCTTTTAGTCGCCCCATATTTTCATGATATTGTCTCAACATGCACAAGTGACACTAGTCTTTTTCCAACGAAAATTCTTTTCAAAAAATCTACTACTATTATAAAAGTATGATGTTTTATAAATTTTAGTTTACCAAGTATATTCCTATTACAACTTTAATTCAAAGGTAATTGTGTAATATAATATATAATATGTATTTATAATGTAAAATCTAATACTATAATATATTAGTTTCCTATGAATCTACTACTATATATAAAAAGATCCTTATTTTACAAAATTGCATTTAACTAATATATTCCTATAATATATTTAAATTATGCACAATAGGGTAATATGATAAATCTACAACATGAACTTTTTATTATCATATAGTAGTAGATATAAAATTTCTAGCATGATTTTTATGCAAATGACCATTCATTTGATATGCATACCTGATAACAATTAATAAATATTATTATTGACTTCCATAATATTATATTTAAAATACATATATAATTTCAATTGGTGCATCAATTTGATATGTGCGTATGTGTATAAATTTCTAACTAACATATTATTTTTTAATTAAATGCTAGGCAATTCATTAATATCTTCATAAACTGATAAGATATAAATTATGAATTAATATATATACAATGCATGTCACATGCATTCATGTCAATTATTTTTATTATTCTTTTTTATTTGATGAATATCTATTCTAATTTATTTTTTAGCAACAATTTAGGGATGCCAAATTTTCCACAATTCAAAATGTGACATTATTAAAACAATTTAAAAATCATGTTGAATTTCAAAATTGGTCGATATAATAATTTAATTATCTAGGAATTGAATTAAGTATAATTTATTCAATATACTTAATTTTTTTTACTTATAAATTACTTATTCACATCATGTGATATAAATAATTCAAATAATAGTGAACTGAAATAGATAAAAAAAATAGCAAAATATTACATAATGTACACAAATTGAAACAATTTTATTGCAAAAGAGCGAAGTAAACTTATACGAGCACCAAAAAAATTATCACCGCCTACATATTTGTATTAAAAATAGTATATATAATGAAATGTTATTTTAGCCACTTATCTATTTTTATTAAAGATATGTTAATTAATATTATCAAAGTAATTAAGTTGTAAAAATTATGGCATGCCCTCCAAATCATAAAATCGTTATTTCTAAAAAAAAAAATACTTATTTTATCAAATTAAACTTCACAATTACTCATCATTCTAAATATTTTTTTTAATATTAATGTAAAATCATAGAGGATAATTTCAAATGTATAGATAGGAGAAAAAAAATATTATTCATAAGTGAATATATTAATTTGAATTTTATTCAAAGTAATTTAATTAAGATATATATAAATCAAGAATATGTGTGTATTTTGAAGTGAATATATAATTATTCATAAGTGAATATGTCAGGCTTCAATATTTTCATTAAAATAGTTAGCTCAATAAATATATGTATTATCCATATTTGATTAATAATTTTTTTGAAGTCAAGCATTTTAAATATATAAATGATCAAATCCATGACTTCTGAATAAAGTTTATCTTGTCTTAATCTCCAACAAATTATTTTTTTAACTCCATAACTTATCTAACATTTGAAAAATACAATACTTAGATATTAATAAAGTTGATTTATTTTCGAAATTAAAATATACGTTAATAAAACCTAGGACATAAAATTAAATACAAAATTATATATTGAGATATTATATTATATAAATAAACATTTTCCAATGCATATATTACCTATCAGATATTATTGGATATGCTAATTATAACAATAGTTTTTTGTTGAATTAAGTTTTCAATTGAGTAATATGTCACAGTTTAGGATTTAGAACATTTAAAAGTGATTTTATTATTAATAAAATGAGAAATAATAAATGAATATGTTCTGAATTGATAGTTTACCCATCTTTCAGGTCCTGAATCAACAATTCTCCTATCTTTTAAAATAATATTTCACTTCTAAACATATTCAATATTTTGCGTCGGGCCCCCATATTGTCTCAAAGTTGTCTTAACAAGTTACCATGTGTACAACAATTCATTTTAGAACACTATTAATTTTTCTAATACTATTTAACTAGGAAAATTTTAGTTTAATTACACTATTATATTAGAGCATAATACTATTTTTATAATAGCACCTACAAATGTTGTAATTAAAAATGTAGACTTTAGCTGTTAAATATGGAAAATATAACAATTTATTTTTTAAATATCATTTTTGCACTTCTCAACCAAATATTTATTCTATTACATTATAATTATTCGACTTCTCATTAGCTATCTACAAGTATACAAAATAACTATATTACAATGTTGAGCAGTATCGTATTCCACAGAGACTAAAAACTTAATCATAATGTGAGTACTGCAGCGTCAATCTTCTAAGTATTAGATAGGTAACGCATTCAGGGCTCGTTTGCTAGGCTGTATGGTATAAGGTTGGATGTGTTTGACATGGATGTGTTTTACCATATAAGATATCAATATCATGTTTGTTTTGGTGTATTAAAATATATGTATTAATAATATATTGTTTGGTTAGATGTATTAGATTCTCTATAAAATTTCAATTCCTAAAATATCCTTTAATTAATTACCATATATTGTGTGAATATTCTATAATAATATTTTTAATTAATATCTACAAGGTTATTTTAGTCTACAATTTTTAATAATTCTGTATGGTATTAAATATCCCACCAGCAGGGTGTGATATGTTATACCATATAAATGGTTAACACATACCGGGCCCTTGCATAATCATGGGCTTCAATATTGCTAGCAAACAAAGTATTAGGGTGTCATAGGTATTTATCCCACCATTATCCTAACTAGCAAACAAGCCCTCAAGGTTTTATTTTATATCTACTAAAGATAAATAATTAAATATAGGCAAATAAGGATGAACGGAGAAAATTAGGAACTTATATAATGGAGGAAGAAATAATCTAAATCGTCGATTTCATAAATTCATACAAACAATTTCAATTCAATTAAATGATTTATTCATGCTTTAATTTTATTAGGACAATCATTAGATTATTAAAAGGGAAAAAGATAACAATAAATATAATATATTATATAACATCAATCTATGAGTCTTAGATATTAAAAAATAAAAATATTTTTAAGATTTATTATTTTCAATAATTAATATTAGAAAGAACACATAAAGTGTTTATAAAACTAAATATACATATATTTTGTTATTTTATATAACTGTAAACATATAAAGATTAATATTTCAACTACATGAACTGATGAAAATTTATGCTTACAAGTAACTTTAAGATAGTATGGTATATATACACAGTATGTAAATCAAGAATATATATTCTTTTAGTATCTCTTACAATAGTGACAATCAATATATACTAATCTTCATATATTTAAGTATTAGTATATTTATTGATATCAATTTTATTGATATTAATATATATATATATATATATATATATTGTAACAGCCCGGTCCCGAGATAGGGATTAACGAATGGGGACGGGGTGTTATTAAGGGATTTAACGAGTAAATTCAGAAGATTAACGAAGAAGTTTAAGAATAAAGGTACGCTTTGAAGATAGTTGATGATACTCGGGTTTACTTGATTAGGAAGGACACATGCTTTAGCGGAATAAAACGGCTAACTAATCAGATACCAACAAGCATAAGCTCTTTTATAGGTGAAAAGAAATCATACTCGGAAAGCGGAGATAAACTTAATATGCATCTTATATATATGTAATCGTCTGGGAATATTCTTAGAATCTCGAATAATCATAATAGAACTTTGAACGGAATTTAGAAAGAGTTAATCAGAGTAGCAGAACACATAATGGGATTTCAAGAAACTTATATAATAGCAAAACAATCTTGGCAGTCAACCCACATCCACAGCCACCATCATCCTCAGCATCTCAACCTGAAAACATTTGAAAAAGAGGGCGTGAGCACTAATGTACTCAGTGGGTTTTTAATGAAAACTTCTTTAATAACTTGAGAAATATCCAACAATGAACTGGCGGTATACGGAGAGCAAAACGCAAAAGCCCTCTCCATATCCGCAAAACCTTTTCTTTACTTTTGGGCCCAACCTTGGCTCAAACCTGATGTCAACTGTACTCTTAGGCATGCCATAGGATAGAAGAGGGGTTACCTCAAATATCCGAACGAGTTTGCGAGGGAAAAACCCAACAGTGACTACCTTAATAATTCTGAGCTCAAATCCTGCTTAAGTGAAAGCTAAGTTCCTTCTCTTCCTATTCTTGCTAGCAATACCAAGCTTAGAACAATGTCTAATGCTAATACCTTATTACTACATGATCTCGGCCTACAAAGGGTTAAAACTACCCTAACAAGGCAATCCTTAATCCTTAACTATACGAGCTTTAACAAAGCATAAGCATTCAAATACGAGAAAATGAACGCGGATAAACATCGATTGCAAATAAAGCAATTCTAAACACCTCATGCTAGCATAAATTGTAAATAAACAATTCTAGCCTATCTAAACATACTTGAGAGCTCACTTAACTTATACTGACTTCCTTTACTTTGTCTAACTCAAATAAAAATTCAACATAATCATGCATATAACTTCTTTTATTTCTTTCCTTTCCTTGTACAGAGATCGATCAGGCAGAGCAAAAATGCTTTATTGGATATTTCATTTGCCCTATATGCTTCTAGAGCTCATTAGCTCAAACTTTAGATGAGTATAGATTTACCCACCTCGATTACTTGACAGAAGATGAACCAACGAGTTGATGATCCTTCTCCGAATTCCTACGAGGCTCACTTCCTCCTACAAAAGTCGAATCATCGACTTAGCGACCTTCTTTGAAGAGGTTAACTATCTAAATCGAGAAATAATGACATTTTACTCGAAGACTAAAATCTAAGACTTATTTACAGATTGCACGACTTTACAACTTTATAAATTTCGAAAAGAATTTATTTAAAGAACATCTCGACTTGATTTCCCAATTTTTAGACAAAGAATAACTTGAATAGATTACTCGAAATAAATTGAGAATATCTTGATTGATTCTCTAAAATTTAACTTGAAAATAACTTGGAAATAACACGACTTGAAAAGCTTGGGAAGAGGGTACGAAAATAGCCGAAAAGAAACGGCGGAAAAACAACACGGAGAAGAGGGGGGGGGGGGGCGCCGCGGGGCTGCCTTGCCCCGGCGGGCTACCCGCCGCCGCGGGGCCGCTAGCCCCGGCGGGCTGGGCGCGGCCGTGGGGGGTGTGGCGCGGCGGCGCTCACCCCCCCCCCCGCGGGGCTCTCTCTCTCCTTCACTTTTCTCTCTCTCTTCTTCTAGGTTCCTTCAACGTGTTCTTCAACTGTTCTTCGTGTTCGTTGATTTCTTCGACGAACACGAAGAACACGAAGAACAATTAACCCGAATTTTTATAAAAACGTACTTGAATTTAACATGCTTTTAACTTTAAAAAGAATTTTGGCATTATAATGACGTAAACACGATAATCCTCTTTAAATATTTAGAATAACGACGAAATCTCTAAATATAGCTTGAACGGAATTTAAACGGAATAAACGGGGCTAATCTCAAGAATAATAACGACAGGAATAAAGCGAGAAATATAACGTAAACGTTATTAACTTGGAACTTCAATAAAAACTGAAATATAACTTAGACGGAAGGTAAACGAGCAATAATGAAGCACGTGAAGAACGTAAAGAACGGAAAGTAAATGCGGAAATTTAAAGACAAAAAAAGAAATGGAGATCGAGACCGACGAACAAGAATGGACGGGGTTAGGTGCGTCGAAGGAAGGTGGCTAGCTTGGCGTCTCGTCGAGTTGCAACGGCGGCAGAGCCGCCCGCTACAACCCAACGGCGCCCCTAGCACCTTCCCTCACCGCATCCCTTCCACGCCACTCCGCTCGTCGTCTTGCAGAACACTCACGAAGAACGCTTCTTATTTCGACAGAACTTTCTCGGCTCTTACGAGCTTTCCCACTCTCTATGAAATGAAATGGATGGAAATGAGCAAATGAATGCAAAGGGGTGGCCTTGTATTTATAGGAAAAGCTTTGGCTTCCAAGGGAAGCCACTTCAGTGCAAGAATACTGCAAAAGTTACCCCGGGTTCGGTTAAAAGCTGCTTTATTCGATGTCGAGGTCCAAATGACCTCAAACACGAAATCTAAAAATACCGGGAGACTCGTTGGCTCGAATACTAGTGAACCAACTTAATTCGTGAAAAAGATGGGGTCGTCTAAAGAAAGACGAGCAAAGATTCCCTTTTTGGAATTACTTTTTACTATTCACTCAGACTGACAGATTTTGCCCCCGAGCGCTCGATTGACCTCAGAATGGTAATCCGTGAACGCCAACGGAATCCTTGGGTCATTTCCCATAAGAGGGGCCTGACAGAACTAGACTCGGATCAACGAGGAGGATTTCGTAAATTTCTCAAAACACGAACGCACGCAAAAGTTACTATTCATTCATCCTTTAAATACGCTTTTCATCACCGGGAACTCAATTGACTTCAGAATTAAAATCTGAAAACACCGGCATACTCCTTGAGTTAAAACCTTTCTAGCGAGACCACGAATGGCCATAAAAGAATTAAGATCAAATTTGCCGAAAAGATGATTTTCACGAAATCTGACCTTTAAAGTCGTGACTGACATCTGACCTCAATTATCCTTAATTAATTTTATTCCTTAACTTCTTAATTATCATTTAAGAATCCTCTAAACCTTAATTAAAAATCTAGGGTGTTACATATATATACGAGCCTTATAAAATATATAATAAAAAAAGAATTTATCTCTAATATCTCTAAACTTTATTCTTTTCATAAATGACAAAAGTTTGTATAAGACTATCTTACAACTCAAAATTCGTAAGACGGGCTAATGTTCGGATCCAATTTTATCCTCAATTTACAAAAAAAAAGTTTTAAACAATTTAAAAAATTATTAATTCACGTATGCTACAAAATCAAAGAGAAAAATTTTCATGTATGAGCGAGAAGTGTTCATGTTTGAGAGATAAAAAAAGATTTCACAATTTAGTTTTTCGAATTTGAAAAGAGGGAGGCAGAAATACTAGAATAGGTTAATAATTGTCATGTACACTTTGAATTTGTGATAAAAATGTGATTTAAACTTGTAAATATTGAAGTTTTGTCGCTCAATTTTGAATCTGGAAACTATTGAATTACAAATATGATCAATAGGTTCGGAAATATGTTCAGCTAATTGTTTTCCCTAAGCTATTGATCATGTATATTCAAAAATATATTTTCAAACATCTCTTGTATCTTTTAAAATGAATTTTCGAACATATTCTTGTATGAAAAATATGTGAAATATTTAGAAACATACCTAACTATAAAGTATAAATATTATAATTTTAATCTATTTTCTTCAATTTTTACTAGGATATTGCTCTGAGAATTTAAAACCGACATAACCACAAAAGAGATGTGTAATACCCCAAAATTTTATTATCTAAACTTAATTAGGAATATACATCTAATAGTTAGATTAAGTGAAATATTCAAAAATTTTATGAAAAAAAAAATAGTTTATATTACCCTTAAGAGTAAACTAGGAAAGAAATTTGATCATCGTAGATCCCTTTTTACGTAAAATGTATCATTTAGTGGGTTAGAGATACCCGAGACCTTCTTCTATTTTTATTCAAAACCCTAAATATGAACTTAGTTTGATTAATTGGAGTTGATTTATCAAGTGTAAATCTTTCTAGTATGATCTTTATTTCACACAAATAATACATATACATTATATGTATATCTATATTATTTATTTAAATGTTTAATTATTATATATATATATATATCATTTATTTACGAACTTAACAAAAAAATGAGGTATAATTTCAATCAAGCCTTAATTGTTTTATCTTTCTATAATGCATTCACGTATGCAAGCATAAAATATATAGATATAAAGTTGATTTATGTATATTTATATAAGTAATGTATATATATCACTTAGGATTGCTTGTAATTGTTTTGATGATTCATCTCACACGTGTCATCAAGTAGGAATAGTAGCTAGGGTTGTGTGTCTTGCTAGTGATGACTCTTATATTTTATCTAACTAATGGATTAGTCGAAAGTTTTAGTATTAAAACCAATTCTCTCTCACTGAAATTAGTAGGGATTCAAAGAAATCTATAAATCGATTAGGAGATTCAAATAATTTATTTAACAAGGTAAATTTTTACGGTGCTTTGATCATTTATTATATTTTATGAATAGAACCCTTGTATCCTCAATTGAATCATATTTTGCATGTCGGAAGATGGTTTTGATTTATAATGATTTTGGAATTCTTTCTTTGCACATTAAAATTTAAACTATTCATAAAAATACAAATATATATATATATATATATATATCTAATTAATTTTGTGCAGTACGGGTTTCAAATGCATACTAAATCATTTTGGAAAAAAAATTAGGAATTAGAATTTAATAGTAGAGTTTCATAATTTGTAATCCAGTTCCGTGACCTTAATACTTATATGTTCATCATTTAACAAATTTAATATCACTGTAGGACATTGAGAATTTAATATATAAGCTTTCATATACTCGTAAATTAATTTTACAAATTTTAAGAATTTCAGGCGAGCTTTGCAAAATATTTTTCATTAAATTTGTCATTCTCTAATAATTTAAATTTTAAATAGTCAGTAAGGGTATTAATTGGCAATATAGTACATGGTTGTAATATATCTATTAATTTCAAGAGTATATTATTACTTGAAGGATGGATACGATTATGGTAGATCAAATTAAAAATTTATAATAAAATAGATAGAAACTTAATTCCAAAAGGAGCTTAGGGATTGAGTTTTGATATGGGTCATTTAGTTAAACTAAGCAAAGATTGGTTGTTGTAGGACTAGAAGAAGTAGCAGAGTTTGAGCAGAATCAACTCAGAATTTGAAAGCTTATCTGTTTTACAGATTTGTTATCCAGGTGGGCTATATTATATCTTTGCAAATTGTATCTTTCGAGCTATTAAGCTCTGCTTTGTTAAAATTGCATATGTGACTATCTGTGTTAAATATTTACGTGCTACTGTACGTTGTCGGAGTCTCATAAACCAGCGCTGTGTCACTGTGAGTAGCTACAGTATGCATGCATTGTTTGTCCTGCCCTACTCCTTGTCGGTGAGACTAAAATGAAACACTTATTAGTTATACTCATTGGGTATACTATGGCCATACTCAACTTTATGCGCTGGTGATGTAGTTTGGGTTGCGGGCAGTGACGGGTTATACTCTTAAGCGCTTCACGATAAAATGTTTTGGTGAACTTAGGTTGCTTTAAATTTTAAAATCTCCTAAGCTTCACTACCTGCATGAACACAGATAGATTACTTTAACAAAAGGATTTGCATAACTTGAATTGTAAAAACTTACCCACTTAGTGCATTAGTACTCAGCCCAAATATTTTCAAATATTTTTCAGGTCAGTAGGCTGGCGCGTGGATGTGACGATGCTGAGAGATGGGCTTTTGTTATTTACGTATTTACCTATTATTTTTTTTTTGTTAAGTATTATGTTGATAATGAAGTCTCCGCACTTGTAATATCCTTTTGTTAAACACTAAGAGCTCTTATCTTGGTGTTATGAATAGGTATATATTATTATACAGCATGTTTGATTATTTTGAGTCTTCTGTTGAGATTTTGTTAATCAGGTTACCCCTTTCTTTCCCGCTTCTTAATTCCAACCCCCGTGGCGTCTATTTCCATGGTCTTTCGGGACCGGGGCGCTACAAGATGTCTCTTTTTGAAACCCTAATGAATTTTGTTTGATACCTAATATAATGCATGTAAAGTTTTTTGATCAGCATAGGTTCGCCCAAAAATCATTAGTAAAAAAAAACATTGACAAGATGTTCTATTTTAATATAAAACTATATTAATTCAAGAAGAACTTCAAAGAGATGTTGATCGTAATAAAAAATTTGGTTATTGTATTCACATATATGAGAATCTACCTCGCCCTATATATATATATATATATATATATATACTAGAGTTCAAATGAGAACCAATATCCTGTGTAGAAAATAGGAACCAATCAAGACCATCGGATTAGTTTTTTTGGACGCTCTAGATTCATCTCAAAAAATGGGGTCAAATTTGCAATTATGTTGTAATTGAATTAAAATAAGGGTACAGTAGTAATTCAATTTCACATTCCATATCAAATCGCATATTTTATGGAACGAATATATCTTCAAGCAATTTATCAGTTATTTTCCTTTCTTATTCTCTTATTTTCCATCGGTTCTTTCAAGAAGAAAAGAAATCATATGGCAGACTATTTTCCATCGGTTCTTCAAGAAGAAGAAAAAATAGATCGAAGACACCAGATTTGTAAACTGTAATTATTGTTTAAACTTTTGTTCATATATTTCGACTTACCAATCGCATATTTTTTTGATGGAAGATACAGGTATTCTTTAAGAATCAAGTGGTTTTTTTTTGTTGAGTTTTTTTATTTTTCTGTAATTAGTTGTGATTCGTGATTTTATAACTGCATTCATAATCAAGATTCATTTTTCTAAAGTTCCCTCTAATTTTTTTATTTGTCTCAACCAGTTTCATTTTTATTCAAGCAGATTCATCTTCTCCTTTTCCATATTTAAAATTTATTTATTGGTACTACAAGAATTATTTTCATGGAAAATTCAGATATATGTTTATTAAAAATTTATTAGTAAGTGGTTTATTTATTTATGTAATAAACTATGTGTTTAGTTTGTTGTAGTCAGTATTCTTTTGTTCATGTTTGATTTCATTCGAGTGATTTAATAATAAGTCAGTTTAAATTTGTTGATCTGATACAAAATTGATGTGTTTTTTCAGTGTTGCAGATGAGTTACTAGCAATCCATATATATTGCATTAGCAAATGATTATATTGTTAGTAGCATAAGTGCAAGGTGTGTGTTAGCAATACTTTGCGTTTGTTCAATGTATGACGTGTTTCAAATTTTAAATGTTGTTAGCATATTTTATATACAATTTTAGCATAATTAGCTGTCAACATTAGCAATATCATTGCTTCTGTTAGTGATTGCATTTTGTTAGTTATATCGTAGTTTTGTATTATACTTGATGTATTTTGTTAGTTATATTGCATGTTAGTAACATGCGTGCAAGGTGTTTATATTATATGTGATGTGTTTGATACATAATATATTTATATTTAATGTTAGCATGAAAACCTGTAAAATATTAGCAATACTTTGTGTTTGTTATTTCATAATGATAGTTGCGTATATATTTTCATTTTTTCCGTGCTTAGCATATTTTATACAAAATAATAGCATAATTAGGTGCGCATGTTAGCAATATCGTTGCTTCTGTTAGCGGCTGCATTTTAATAATTTATCAATGCGATTTCATGAAATCATATAATTGCAATAATCATGGTCATGATTCCAACCTAGTGTGGTTGGCTATGATTTGTTAGCATATATCATATATAATAATAGCATAATTATGTATTTGTATTATATATATTTAGTTGATTTATGTTATTGGCGAAATATTTTTTATTCATGTTTTGTGTTTTATGTAAATTTCAGGTAAAAATGTTGAGTCATCGTCTGGTGGTGTTGGACAGTTTTTACTAAATTGTAATAGAGATCTAACCTTGTACCTAAATTTTGCTACAACTTTATGTCTTAATTAGCTATGTATAAATACTCAACGCGAAACCACCAGTAAACAAATTGTCTTTCTACTAGATTCGTTGTTAAATTTACAAAAAATCAATTACATGGTTTGTATTATATGTAAATGACAGGTTTGATTGTTAATGCTTCATCCGATGTTGTTGGACATTACATACCAGATTGCAAGGTAGATCTAAAGCCATTTTGTTAGTCAAAGTTTAAAATTCTTGAAGAGGGTATTGATTTTTATAGGATTTACGTTGTAGCTAGTGATTTTAATATTTGACTTGGGACGACTAGAAAGTATGATCATGATGTTATTAATTAGAGGTACATGTACTACAATCGTGAGGGTGAAAATTTTCAATTCCAGATGTTTGCTAGTTATAGGTAAACAATTTGCAAACATATGCACAAAACTTCGCTACTCTCAATAAAATTATTTGTTATTTGACAGTTAAACGTTTTGCTATTTACAACACATATATTTGCTAGTTACAGATATATAATTTGCTGACAAATACATAAAAATTCATTAATCACCCCAACATATGTATTACATATGTTGAATTTAATTGCTATACATATTTTTACTACACCATATATTTGCTAGTTACAGTTAAATAATTTGCTAACATATATACAAAACTTCGCTACTCTAAATAAAATCCTATTTGACAGTTAAACATTTTGCTATTTACAACACATATGTTTGCTAGTTATGTGTAAATAATTTGCTGACAAACACATAAAAATTCGCTAATCACCCTAACATATGTATTACAGATGTTAAAATTAACTGTTATACAGATGTTTACTATACACATGTATTTGCTAGTTACAGTTAAACAATTTACTAATATATAAAGAAAACATGTTTTACACACAACTATTTGAACATGTATGTATTAATGTAATTGCTTCGCTAACGGTATCGCTTTTATTTGCTAACAATGGGGTTCGTCCGTTTTTAAATAAATAAATATTCAATACTTATTTTAATAAACAAGCATTGTACTAAAATCTCACATAAGTAGCATTTTGAAAAAAAAATTATATGCAATCTAGAACCTATAAATCTGCACAATCAATAATGTTCAATACTATACATTTCTCATAATAATGACTTCAATGTTGCAGGGACCATCCTCGAATGACATCCTATGGTATAGATTTACTTCATCAACTATGTGTTGCTTGTGAATGTTATACTATCTGGGCCAAGGATGGCAGCGCAATATTTAGCTCCGGGGCACTTCATCTGTTTCACATTATTATCGGTGAGTTCAGAGTTCTAATTTCTAAGCCCTCCTCCTTTATATGTTTCCAAGTGCCTCGTCATGTAGATTCCACAATCAATTTTATTAGTTACATTCCTTCACGGCATTTTCAACCTATCAATTTGCTTCAATCTCTTTTCCATTGTATGTGTCATTTTAATTTGTCTTATACATCTTCAACACCATGTTAATCCCTGCACCATTTTCCTAAACATAAATTCAACCAATTAAGCATATGTGTCGAGAATGGACAATATCACAAATTATATTCTTAATCATACACATAATTTGATAAAAAATAATAATTATGCTAACATACCTCATCACCACATCCCAATGAGGTTGCATCAAAGTCAACCACTTTTTCTTTCAATTTTTCATTCACTATTTCTGCCTCAATGATCTTGTTGAATAACATTCACATATCATTAATAACAGAATCTGTAAGCTATAAATATGTTGGTATCACGAACAAGGAAAACATATGATATGCATACATATATTTGTTATTTACAGTTAAACAATTTGTTAAATATATGCAAAATTTTGCTACTCCAAATAAGATCTTTGCGATTTGACAGTTAAACATTTAACTATTTACAACACATGTTTTCTAGTTACAGGTAAATAATTTGCTAACAAACACACAAAAATTCGTTGAGCACTCTAAAATTAACTGCTATTTTAAACAAGAAATCATATCAACTAACACATGTGTTAAAATTAACTTTTATACATATATATATATATTTATTATACACATATTTGCTAGTTATAGTTAAACGATTTGCTAACATATACACAAAAAATTGCTACTCCAAATAAAAGCATTTGCTATTTAACAGTTAAACATTTTGCTATTTACAATTAAACAACTTGCTAGTCACAGTTAAGAAATTTATTTCATACATATATTTGCTAGTTACAGGTAAACAATTTGCTAACTCACAGAAATTCGATAATCTCTCTAAAATTTATTGCTATTTTAAAATAGAAAATCATATAAATTGATACAGGTGTTAAAATTAACTGCTATACAAATATTTATTGTACACATAAATTTGCTCATTACAGTGTTAAACAATTTGCTAACATATACACAAAAATTCGCTTCTCCAAATAAAAACATTTGCTAATTGACAGTTAAACATTCTGTTATTTACAATTAAACAACTTACTAGTCATAATTAAGCAATTTATTTCACACATAAGTTTGCTAGTAACAGGCAAACATATGATTTGCTATAATTCCCCTTAGCATTTGCAGAAGAACTGTTGGTAAAAACAATTTCATATAGTTACAATCATAGTGCATAATACTGGTTAACAACTTATATATGATTTGTTATGATTCCTCTTAACATTTGCTAAGATAATATCATACATACGCTAACATAAAATTTGCTAGTATGTGACTTAACAATTGCTATGCTATTATCATTTATTTGCAAACCAACAACTATTCCTGTTTGCATAATATAAACAACAAGGCAGATCACATTTTTCAAAATTTACTATTATGTAACTTAGCATTTGCTAAGATATTATTATTTATTTGCTAACCAACAACATATATGCATAATTTGCATAATATCAAAAATAAAATAGATCAGAATTTGGGAAAATTTGCTATTATACGCCTTAAAATTTGCTCTGATTTTATCAATTGTTTGCTATTATACGCCTTAAAACTTGCTAACTATATAACAAACATTTGCTAATTGTAAAAACCATACATTATATGCAAATAAATATTTTGTTTATACGATTTTCTACTATTTCTTTGGGGTATTCCTCTCACTCAACCATCTCTCTATGTAATCACAGACAGTCCAATAAATAATTGAATAAGAAAAACAAACCCATACAATAAAACCCAAATATTCAAACACATTTTAAACCATAAAGAACTATGACATATACAAATACTATTATGCATACTGCTTCAAGTTATAACAATCGTTTAATTAAATAAATTTGGAAACAGAATCAGTTCTCTTTGCTATAAACATCCCTACAGCTGCTAGAAAATAATATATGTATATATTTGCTAATTGTCATCACCACAAAAAACATTGCTAACAATCACTCACTTTAAAATGTTACCGATAACCACATAAAAGGATAGCCAAACATCAGAAAAATCAAAGAAGGAAAATTGCTATCAGTTTCACCATCATTTGCAAATACAACAATTCAGTTAACAACCACTGTTCAATATTTTCTATACATTAACCAAATAAACAGATAGCCATATATATTTCATATATATTCATATATGGATAATACTGATAATTATTTGCTATATATACTTCATAAATATGCTAATAACTAGCATAATGCTTGGAACATGTATTTAAAAAATATTACAGATACACCAGTTTCAATAAAATTTGCTAACTATATTATAAAAATATGCTACTACTGTCCAACATTTGATAACTAGAATTATAGTGTAAAATAAATGAAAGGCCATATACTCCCAAAATCTATTTTATACATGTGCGCGCCGCAAAAAAAAATTGATAAACACAGTTATCACGCACAACTGCACATGTCAACATTTTCCCCCAAATAACTGCAGTTATAAGCGGCCCCCAACTCAGATTAATTCGTTAAATTTCCTACCTTTTTGTTGAAAACACGTGTGCATATTCAACAAAAAGAAATCCAACCAACCCCACCAGGATTCGTACTGTTAATTATTCATAGTTTAAAGAACTTTTCAGTAAAAAAAAACCCATCATATTCATGTATTTTCAACGGTAAAAAAACAACATCAAAATCCATAACCAACCTCAAAAGTAAAAAGCAAGAAAACACTCCAAGCAAGAACACACAAAAAAATACGATTGTTAGCAAACAAAGTGATAGGAAAATAAAGAAAAATCGAACTAAAACCCGGGTTTCGCCTCGTTGCAGAGCCGCCGGACATCCTCCAGTTGCTGTTAATGTCGCCGCGGTCGCCGAGTCGGTGTATTGGTTGAGAGAGAAAATTCGTATGCTCAAAGTTCTCTCAAAACCCTAGATTTTTTACCTCCTAAACCAAAGGAATTCGAAATCTACGGAAATTTCATAGATTTGGGCGGTTGCCATAGAAGAAACGCTTGATTTACGGGATTTTATTTTTTACCCCTTGTTATCCAAAAGTATTGAATTACAGTGAAAAAATTGCTATTTACCCCCTAAAATCCTAATTGAATCTGAACCGTTTATATTGTGTTGATCTATGGTTTTAAATTTGTTCCTATTTCCTACATAGGAGGGTGGTAAACACTTTAACCCACCCCTATATATATATATATATATATATATATATAGTTTTAAATTTAAATCAATTTAAATATTATTCTTTTGTTATTATATTTCACATATATGCTTAATGTGTAGTTTAGAAGATATACATATAATATTCAATATAGAATTTAACACAATGATATATTACTTATTTTTTTATTTTTAAATAAAAGAATTCATTTTAATGTTTTATATATATATATATATATATATATTCTGACTCTAATTATTTATTAGATATTTATTAATATTTTTTAATTATAATATAGCTTATAATTTTAAATTTTACACTTTTAAAAGAAATTTTAATTTTACATATTTAATAGAAAATATACAATTTACGTGCAATATCGCTAGTAAAAAAAAAGTTGTTGTAATTTTGCCTTTCCTAAAAAAGAAAAGGAAAAAAGTTTCAAATTCAACCGATTTTATAAGGAACCAATTGTAGGAAATTAGGAATTGCAATAAGGAAAAAATAGGTGCAGTTGAAGATCATGTAAGATAATTATACAAGGACAGAAGTACCCTTTTAGTTAAACACAAATTACCACGAAGAGCAATATATGATAATTTTGGTGAATTGAATAATTTTGTTACGCGGTTATAGTTCAATCATGCAGTGGACCACGGCGTTATTTATTATTAATCATTTTATTCTCCGACAAGATTCTAAGTTACTCTTTAACTCTCATTTCATACAAAATTCATATATACTAGACAAACTGACTTGAAATCAAAAATAAATGCTAGATGTTTAAACTAAACAAGATTAATTTCTATCCAAAGAAAACTGGTAATACTTGAGGGAAAATTATGTAAAAGACAATGTTATAATTTGTATTGCGTGGGGAATGGATTGTTGACCTACAAGATGAATTTGTAGCCTATTTTACAAGTTCTAAAATTATAGGGTTGTAGAGAGAAGAAGAACAAAAAAATTAAAGAAATGCCAGAAGTAGGTATTCATCCTCGCAAAACAACAACAATCATTCAAATCCAAAGTCGTTAAAAAATTAATCGTTCCCTCTCTAGGACTTGGATACATCAATTCGGCTTTTGGGAATTTGCAGAAATAGAATGATTCAACGAAAAAACAATTGTTCCAACATTTCACTGATAAAAAGGCAACTTTCATTGCACCCCAATAACAGAAGAAAGAGAGAGAGAGAGAGAGAGAGAGAGAGAGAGAGAGAGAGAGAGGAGTGATATAAATAAATGTGTAAAATTGTTTTTATCTGTCTAAACAATTAATTACTTAATTACAGGTATAATAAGCAAGAAAAGAAGCCGTATAATCAATGGCCAAACTATCAAAACATCCACCTTGGAGATGTATGGACTGCACTCTGCCTTGGCCTGCTCTGTTGCTGCTGCTCCATGTTCCTTTTTTTCATGATCGAAGAAACTGTTGGACTGTAGTAGTCGTTGCTCCTTTGAGATGTTGCACCTTGTGAATACACCTTCCTCCCTTGCATGAAGCTCTGGTGCTTCTCTAGATTCGCTCCGCGAGCAATTGAGTTTCTCGGCACCGGCCCCCATCTGTTGTAGTTCACGCAGCTCTGGCTCCTTCCCACCTGATGGTGAAACCTTCCCTCTCTAGGACTTGGATAGTTCCGGCTTTCAGCCGTTTCAGCAGAGTACATGGTGGTTTCTCCTTCACTGCTGTATTCGTGTTGCAGCTCCAGAATCTCGACTGGGGAAGAACTTGATTGAGCCTCGCTCTGAGCTCCATTCACGGACCCCGTTGATTCTGCATCTGGGATGGGGATGGATGGCCCTTTCTTGCAATGCTGTTCGGGTGGTTTTTGCAACAGGAAGTCCTTGACGTAGTTTCGATCAGAGCTGGGTGGCATTTTTTTCGATGCAGCTCTACTAATCCTTGGAGGAAAGTTGATATCCAGAAGCTGAATCTGAGTTGTATCATTCTTCCTAACTGGGACTGAGGTCAGCATTGGGGACTCGTAAATCTCTGGAGTTGGAATTCCCGGAACATGTGTTGTGCCTTCTCGATCACCACTTGAGGTCTCATCTTCCACAGTGTGGACAGCTGCTGAACTTGGTCCGGGTTGCTCTAGTGGTTTAGGTACTGTGTTTGATGAAGTTGGTGTCCCGTCATTTTCACCCTCCGTCGACTTAAAAACTCGCCTCATAGTGAATGATGCACAGGAGTGCTCACTTTTCTGGCCAGTGGACATCAACCGTATCAAGGGTAACTTCGGCTTGTTGAGTTCATCGAGGTTCCCCTCCCAATGCTGATTTAGCCAGTGACAGATGACAGGGATAGGGATACCGAATTGCATTGGGGTGTCTTTCTTCCAAGATGATGTCGATGATGATGAAGTTGATGAGGATTTGGTATTTGGAGATGTAGCAAGCTTCATAGGATCACAAACCATGAAGGAGAGATTGCCATGAACATCGAAACCAGCAGAACCCGGGCTCCAAGTTACTCCATCAGTAGATAACTTTATCAGATTGTCAGTTGCTATTACTACCTTTCCTTCACCCACGACCAACTCCTGTTTATCTGTGTACCCTAAAAGATATACTATACTTCCCAGCTCCAGATTTGGTTTTGAACAAGTCTTTAAGTAGTGAGGTTGCTGCACGGGAGCATTCGACTCTCCATCAAAAGCATCAAGGCCGACCATTGTCAGGTCAAGAACAGAGCTTGTAATAAAGAACCTGGATCAAATAAATCATCTTAGAAAGGAACATTGATTACAGGTGACAACATACACTTTTTTAACCTTTTTCCTTCCTTTTATTTTGAGAGACGATCTCTTGTCAGCATCAGGAAATCAAGAAAGGCAACGGAAATAAATAGTGATTGGTTTGGTGATCATAAAATATATCATCTTATCTCTTGTCCATATCTTAAATTAAGCATTTCAAGATTTTATATTAACCAACATCAAAGAAAAATTGGAAGGTCAATGTCAGGCCTATTAATTTAATTTCGTGTTTCTCATACTTTAAGCATATGCCAAACTTATAAATCTCATCATTATTAGATAAATCTCAGAGTTAGATGTGCAAGCATGAATATTCATTGACTAAATGCAGTAAACATAATACATTGAAGCTCAGTTTGTGAAACATTGCCAAAAAGGGACTAATGAATCAGTCTTGATGATTGGTTATTATAAGCACAAAGAGGTCGGAGACTAACAAACTTCTAATGATCAACAATAATGATTAAATTTAGAAAGTGTCATTTCCGTTATAAAAGATACCTATTTGCTGAAGGATTGAGGTGACAAAATTTAGACAAATTACTAAAAAATGCACTCACATGAAACAAATGATCCCCATGGAGTAAAAGTAAAAGGACCACAAACATTATTTCATTTTATGCTGTTTGTAAAACTAGGCTAGTCCCCTAAAATATAAACATTCATAAACATATTGAAGAAAAAGACTGATCTTCCTTTTCTTTTCTGAAATTTAATAGACTGAGGTAGACTATGACAGCAAATTAATCTTCAATGCGAGACACATCCATTTGAATAAAAAGGCAGTGCGATCCTTCCCTTCCAAGGTTCTTTTGGCATTCCAAATTGACATTTTGCGCCTCGTGATCAGATGACAGCAAAATGTCAAGCAGCAATTATGATTCATGTGTTTGGTGGCACTTATGCATTACAAAATAGTTGAGAGAGCAAGAAATAGAAACCGTGGAGCTATAATTGTTTTTACTATTCTTGTTACTGTTACCATCATTAAGAAATCATAAACCATTGCAAGAGTCAATTCTTTAGATTTTACATTAATCAGATAGTATCTCGACAACAATGCCATCATTATGATCCGTCGTGTAGATTAGTCAATTAAGCACATCTTAGAGACAGAGCCAGATAAAATGATAGATCAAACTAAGAGCAGCAGTCAACCGATCCTGCTTATTCCGAATTCAAATAATTGAATTTCTTCAAGAACAATGGTGTTTCCATCACAAACTTCAGATAAAAGACTCAAAATCCGGTCACTTTCAGATCAAAAACCAATGAAAAATTACCTCGCCACATCCATATCCAACAACCTATCCACTTTTTGCACAAATCCATAAAAGAAAATCAAGCAAAAAAAGCCTATTCACTCCATATGCATCTTCCATTAGAACACAATCACACACACAGCCGCATACGTACGACACAAACACACACACAAACACACATATGTATATATATTAAGCGCTCCACATAAAATTCTATAGCTGAAACTGACCTGTGAGGAAAAAGGGTAGCGGAGAGGCCATTGTGGAGTCGGATCTCGGCAGCTTCAGCGGCAGCTACGGACGGGAGATTGGCGTGGGTGGTGAGAAGCAGATTCCGGTGGATCAAGAAGCCGGTGCCGCCGCCGTTGATTCTCGCCAAAGCCGGAGCCTTGCCGGAGAAAATGGCGCCCTTCATTCTCTCCGACTTGCCGCCACCATTGCAGAAACACCACGACTCCCCCAAAACCCTCATTTTCCCCCCAGCACAACTAATTCCCCTGCAAAAGTGAAATTAGTACTCTCTAAAAAAAAAAATCCGCAACAAATCTCGGATCCAAAATGTGGAGCTGAAAAGGGAAGCCCATTTCTCAGTTTTCCATCGGTTCTCTCTGTCTGACTCTCTCTGTCCAGCTGGCTGTGATTCAGCAAACTAGAATGCCTAGGTACTGGAAAAATGGTGGTAATAATGATTTAATTATAGTATAGTAGAAGAAATGGGAAGAAGATTGTGAGGTGGGGTAGAGATATAGTGCGGGAAAAAAAGTGAGTTTTTGTTACCGGAGATAATAGAGGGGCATTTGGTCTATAAAGAGAAATCCCAACTCCATTAGAGCGAAAAGAAAAAGCTCAGAAAAAATAAAGATAATGGGTGCAGCCTGCAGGTTAAAAAGAAAATGACGGCTGTTATTCAAATCCAAACGTCAAAATGGGATTATGGGAATTTAACTACACTTTTAAATGGGTTTAATATTGGGATTTTCAATAAGCTTGTAACTTGTGAGTTTTATATACTCATTTGTTTCTTATAGAATAGCTAAGGCTGTAAATGAACGAAATCTAATTGAATATTTTAACGTTTAAGTTTGACTCGATAAATATTTATTATGTTTGAATTTGATTAGAGTTCAGCTCGTGAATTATTTGAAAATTTACTAATTGAGCCTAAACCTGAATGCTTGAAAAAAGTCCATTTAATTTACTTATTTGAGCTCGAGCTCGAATAAAAAAACAACTTATTTAATCTACCGATTTGAAATATATATTTATAATATTTGTTAACATGTTCGATTAAGCTCGAGTTCGAATATGTTCACGAGCTAGCCGAGCCGAATACTACTCTGTTCGAGTTCGACTCAATAATTTTATCGAGCTCAATTTGAGATTCAGGCTTGAACTCGACTCTTTCAGGAAATGAACGAACTTTGTTTGAACTGAATAACTCGCAAACGGCTCTATTCATTTACAGCCCTAAGAATAGCTTTTAAAATATCTATATTTTTGTTTAGAGGGTAGGTTTGTCCTTTTCATTTTTCTATATTTTATATTTCTCTTTTTTATAAAATGGATACCAATGAGGTTTGAACAGTAAAACCCTACCTTTATAATCTCATCATATCAATCATACAATAAATATTATTTTTAAAATACTAAATATTACATATTTGAGAAAAAATAGAATAATTTTTATGATGATATTATGATAATATAAAAAAATATATGTGGTGATATTATTTTTAAATTGTCCATGTAGTAAATGTGAAATGTATCTATATTAACTAAAAAAGTCCCGGTGGGGATGATCTATTGGTGGGGTGATTTTGTTTGGAGACTAAATATTACGAGTTCGAATCTCCTCAATATCATCAGGTGGATTATGTGAGTAAAAAGGGAAAAAAACTAAAGAAAAATAATATCACATGTAGTAATATGATCATTTAGATTTTTTAATTATCCACATCCGTTACGCTTGAAATATATATTATTTAAAAATATTAAATTATGTGTGTTTTAAAAAATTCGAATAGTACACATTCGAACAAGCAAATATTTTTTAAAAATATTAAATTGTATGTATTTTAAGAAAAAATGAATAATACACATTCGGGTGGGTGTCTTGACTTTTATCTCTATTTCGTAATTTTTGATTGGATTTCAGCTTTGACGCGACGGGCTGAAACGCAACCCAGCCACAACAATTTTTATTTTTATTTTTATAGGGGATGCACTGATGCGCATGCAATTAACGATTAGTCCATTTGTTACCCAAAAAAATAAATTGAGTACAACATCGTTGGTATGAATTTATGTTAGTTTTAAATTAAAAGATTAAATGAAACATATGAAATTGAGACAAGAAAATGACAATTAACCTTATGATGGCGACTAATGCAACAAACTATTCATTGCTTGTAATTGGAATGAAAATTAAATTGCATATTTGCATGCACGAGTGGTCGCACCAAATTTGTAAATTATTGAAGAAAAAATAAATTCCTACAGCTATAGGCATGTTTTCTTGATAAGATCATAGATGATTAAGTCAAATCAATTTATTGAAGCTAGTCTAAGTGAGTCTAATCGAATCCTTTTATAAGAGTGATATTTATTTATATAATTTATGAATATATTGTAAAATTAACACATGATTAATTTATGGCTAAATAACATCCAAGGGTTTGGAACGCATAGAAAAGTAGCTAGAACTTAAATTTGAAAGTGTGCCTCTTCAAGAGGAAACTTTATATTCTGCAATTTATTGTTGATTAATTAAGTCATTTGAAGTCGCATAATAATCAATCCTATGGCGTTATGAAATTCACATCAATACAACCGAGTTATTTTCTTATTTCCAACATAATTAATACAATTTCCCAATACATTTATTAGTTTACTATACACCATGAATTTAATGAGCATTTGTTGATCCCATAACACCTTCTTAAGTCCAAACATGGAACTCAACCACTTTCAACTTTCAATACTCTTATGAATTTTGACCTAGGAAAATCTCACACCAAGTTTTTTTTATCAATTTAAAAATATGAATTATCAAATTATTTAGGGGTGGTGAAGTGATACCGGTGTAAGCTAGAAAGTTTCAAATTCGAATCTCACTGACACCTAACTAGAGTAGAAACAATCAATATACAGTCTCTGGGGGGATATCTCTTGTGAGACGGTCTCATCCATGAGACTGTGCCCCCAATTTTATTTTTTCCTCTTTTTTATTGTCATTTTTTGTGTTTGATTTTATTTTTATTTTTTATTCCAAAATATATATATTTATATCTTAAAATGGAATCGTCGGTGTCTCGTGCACTGCGGTCGTTAATTAATATTTTTGAAATAAATATATACTCTAAAATTGAATTAATAAATCTTAAAATTAAAGAGAATCAATTTAATTTTTTTTATTTGACAGCTCACGCAATGCACTCTGTTTGATAATTAATTTTTTTGAATTAAATAAAAATCATGATTAGTATTAATAAATCATAATTGAGAATAAATAAAGATTTTTTGAAAGAAAATAAAAAAATGACAAAAAAAGGTCAGATGCGTGTGAGTACCCACGGAAGTGAGTGAGTTTGGTCCGTCCAGTAAATTGTATATTATAAATATTTGTCCCGATCTTTACATTCTAGCTCTAGCCTAATTACAGAGAGAAATTTTTCAATTAAATAACACATGAAATCGCGTTTTATATCTATTTTACTTTATTTAAACTTCAATAAAATTCCTGAGTGTTCTAAATAAATTTAGGGGAGTGTATTGGACATGGATTTCGTTGGATTTAATTGGACTTTTAAAAGTCCATGGATTTATAAAATCCATAGACTCCATGTAGAGTCTGTCAACTCCACGCGGAGTCTGACGGATTTAGCGTACGGATTTCGCATGGATTTGGAACGGTTTTAATGGATTTGAAATATTAATTTTCAACGATCGTTGGAACACAACGAGCGTTGGACACGCGAAAAACCCGTACCGAGCAGCCGCTGGTATCCAGCGACCGCTGAGTTGCCAAGTCGGGAGGCCCAGCGACCGCTGGAACCAAGCGGTCGCTAGGGAGTTGAATTAGTTGATTCCAACGACCGCTGGAACCCAGCGGCCGTTGGGAAATAAGCCGGTTTAAGTACAGAAAGCCCCAGAATAGATCCCCAAATCAAAAACACCCAAGAAACAGCGAAAAAAATTCACGCCCGCCTCTCTCCAGCCGTCGCTCGATTCGAGCCATCCCTCACAAATCTGACCACCCCCCGTTCGAAGTCCACGACCGCTACCAACATCACCATGCCTCGGATGAAAATTCCCAATGTTGGGCTACATGAAGAGGTCGAAGAGGAGGACCTCACGACAAGGTACGAGGCTCCATTTCATGTATGAATCGAGCATGAAGGTGATTTATATACGAAATTTAGCAAGCATTTCGTTACAAACCCTCGTTATTTTGATTGGGATTTGTTGAGGGATTTGAAAATTGTTGCAAAAGTTACTAAATATTTGAAGGTTTTAGGGCTTGAAGATTATGCTAAAAATGTTGATTTTTCTTGTTACGAGGTTATTTGTTATGAGTTTTTGTGCACTATGTATGTGATTGAGGATAAGAAGAAGATTGGTGTTAGGATGAACGGTCGAGATTATCAAATTAATTTGACGAAGATGAAAAATGTGTTTGGGTTTTCTATTGGCGGGGAACGGGATAGACCCCCACATTTAGTGTGGAGGCGGCGTGGAATGAATTGACTGGGTTTGATAATTGGGATAGTTCGGGTAGGCCGAATGGGTACATCCAAGACCCGGCACTAGCAGTTGTGCACAAATTTCTTGCGTATAATGTGTCGGGAAAGGAGCAGGGGAACAAGGTGAATGCAAATGAAGTGTATTTATTGCATTGTGCGTTGAAGGGGAAAAAAGTCTGCATTTTGAATTTTATTTGGGTGACTATGAAGACGATGCAGACTCGCGCAGGAATGCACCCGTCGCTTGCTCCTATTGTGACGGGGTTGGCACATAGCCTTGGGATTCTCAGTGCCACGACGGGGCCCCAGGAAGGGCAAGATGAGATCAGGGCGTACACGATCGACTTCAGTGAGCTAAAAGGAGCTCAGATTATTTCTGATCGGTTCACCCTCGTCCCCCATGCAAAGAGGCAATGTGTAAGCAGGCAAATAAATGCCAATATTGCCCGAGTCCAAGGTGATGCTGGTGTCGGCTCGTCGACTGGTGGTGAAAGAGATGTCGAGATGGAGGAAGAAGAGGAAGAGGGGGAGGAGGAGGAGGAAGAGCAACCTCAACAACCTCCTTTTACAATGCTCGGAGATTTCTATGCGCAGTTCCAAAATGATATGAGGGCGCATATGGACGTATCATTTGGATCACTGAGACAGCATATCGACGATAGGTATGATGCGCATACCCAGGAGATGTACGCCCGACTTGACGCGCATACCGAGCAGATGAACGCCCGCTTTAATGCGCATGATGCACAAATTGCATCCTTACAGGCTCAGTGGGATGCTTGGACTGCCTTTTATCCGCCACCACATCCACCACCTCATAATTAAAGGTTTGTTTTTTGAATTTCATAGATTATATGTTTATGTTAATGTTAAGTTTGGAGTTTAATTATATATTTGATGACTTTTGTGCATATTGGATTGGTTGGATTTTTTGTTCAATTGGTAGTGATTGAAGTTGATGTTGATAATGTTTAATGTTTTTTGGATTTTTTAGAGTTTGATTTGTTGAGTTGAATATGATGTACAATTGTTGGAGTTTTGGATTTTAGAGTTTGATTTGTTTATTTGAATATGTTGTACACTTGTTGGAGTTTTCATTTTTTAAGTTGTAATTTTGTGGAGTTAATTTGAATTTGTGTTGCGCAATGTGTTTGAATTTGTTGAAATATAAAGATTTTTGGTTGATTTGAACCGTGTAGGTGTGCTGGATCGAAGAAAAAAAACGCCAGGAAAGGACCCCAGCCGCGGCTGGCACCCAACGGCCGCTGGGAGGAGCTTCTGGACTCCTGCCCAGCCGCGGCTGGCACCCAGCGGTCGCTGGACTGTTTTTTTTTTTCGTGTGTTGGATTACTTTTATTTCAGACAATGTGTTTCTTTTATTTAGAATTTATGTTGGGTAATTATGTATTAAGCATCTTCTACATTATTATGTTGATTTCTTTTCACTTTTACTCAATGCTTGATTGGATACATAGATTAGGAACACAAAATGTTAAGAAAAAATGCATCAACAATATAAAAATATTTGTTAAGTGTTTATTTAAATTAGACACAAGATGAATATGTTATTTTCAAAATACCACTAAAATCATAAAAAATAATGCGGAAAAACAAAAAAAACATTACTCAACATTTTCATCTTGGGTCTCATCATCATCATTTCCACCATCGTTATACGTGGGCCTCGCTTCCCACATATCATTGGCAATGCTCATTCTCCATGCATTAGCTTCCGTTCTTTGTTGTAGTTGGCTTTGAGATAGTCATTCCATATTTTCTTCTTCCGGAGGAGGAGGTGGTAAATCTTCATCTCCTTCATATTCCACTGGAAATTCATCAGATCGACACTCTTTTCGGAGAAAATTGTGTAAACCAGCACAAGTCAAAACTAATTCAGCTTGTATTTCAAATGAGAAGGGAGGTGCCGTTTTGAAAATTGTGAATCTAGATTTGAAGACACAAAAAATCCTCTGAATCACATTCCTTAATGATGCATGACGGAGATTGAATAATTCACTTGCATTTCTGGGGTGACGACCTTGACCACCAAAATCTTTTAAATGATATCGAACACCACGTAAATGAGCTAAAAATTGACGTCTATTAGCAAATCCACAATCCACCAGAAAATATTTACCTACAACAAAATTATTTTATTATTATTTGTCAAATAGCTGCCTTTACACTATTTAAAAAAAAACACACAATTATAATTATGGTACATACCTTGTGGCACCTGAAGGTCATTTGTTCTAGATAATGCATCACTTAAAAGCTTGGAGTCATGTGCTGAACCTTCCCATCCACTTAGCACATACATGAACTGCAAATCAAAGTTGCAAGCTGCCAAAACATTTTGTGATTGCATACCATGACGATTACGAAAACTGCTTACTTCTCGGCCTGTTATCGTTGTCGGGATATGAGTTCCATCTATAGCTCCGATGCAATCCTAAAATAAAGTCAAGATAAGATATAAACAAATAAAACGTTTAAAATACATTACATAATAAATGATACATACCTTAAAAAAAGGCATAAATCTTGTGCAATCCTGAATTTTAGCTGTGGTCAATATAGACGGCTTAACTATCATGTCTGGTGCTATCATGTTCAATGCATTTAATACTTTGTTGAAATTTTGACTAGTGGCAAAATGAGAACGACTGAATCTTTGACGAACATTACAATATATGTCGTTGTGCCCGACAATGATCAAGAATGTAGCCAACATTTCTTCAACACATATGTGTCTTGTATCTTGTAGAGGCGTTTTATCTCTTATGATAGAGCATAACTTCAAAAACGCATCAGGATACATTCTATACAGCTGTCGAAAACTTTGTGGATCTCCTTCAATCATATCTTTAACAAAATGATATCCAATTCTCGTAATTGGTCGTCGCTGCAAAGAACGTTCAATATGCTGACGCATCATATCAATTTCCCCTAATAGTGTTACCACTGTCTTTGCTGTCAATAGCAAGAGCTTAACATTTTCATAGAATTCTGTCTCCTCTTCCTCATCAATTTCTTCTTCCATCTCTTCATTTTCTATTTCTTCTTCCAATATTTCATGATGTTCCATGCTGCATTTAAAAAAATAAAATTTCTTGATTACAGCGATTGTGTTAAATAAAAAATATATCCAAATGCATACAACTTAATAAATCAACAAATAAAAAAAAATTTACCCAAAAAAACATAATGTTTAATTTCGAATAAACCAAACATGTTAAATAATCAAAAAACATAATTCATAACATCAAATAAATAATCAACATAAATTCTAACAAGACATCCAAAAAAATACTAATAAATCAACATCAAAGTACGTCAAATATGAAGCAAAATATCCCTATTTCTTAATCTTGTAAGCTATCCACTGAGCTCGTTCCTCAACACTCATCTTCAAAAAACCATCTTTTTGGGACTTCATGACAAGCAAGTCAAATGTCTTAATCCGAGTGTCTGCATCCAAATTTGGGATCTCTTTGATTGCATCCCATGTAGTGTACGATCTTTCTTTTTCTCTTTTCTCCAATTCGCTATCTCTTTTCAGTAAGAGACCGTGAACTTCAAATATGAAAAAGTGTTTTCACCTCTTCCATGATCTTTTCACTAGAGCCAGAAGTTGCTTCATACTGAGTTCTACTTCTTTTGGCTTGTTTCGGTCTTTGAGTGGAGCTCTTAGTCACTTCAGGCTGCCTAGAAGGTGGTGTGAAACTAGACAGCGGTTGGTCATTTTGTGATAGTGCGACAAACGCATCATTCTCAGGATCAAACGTTAAATCTTCTATACGCACATTTCTATTTTCATCTTCTCCTAATGTATTTGCATCAGTAGCAATTCCCAACCCAAGTGAATTTCTTCCGACGACAACACCATTACCCACCGCAATCCTCAAATCCTCATAATCAGTGGTTTCTCCATATCGCAAGTGTGTGTCTTTCGGGTGAGACTATAAAAAAATAAAATCAAAATAATTAATTCACTTTATTAGTTAAATAAAAATATTGAATAATATTATTCCAATATGATACATACCGATAAGTACGCATCCCATACTTCATCTGTAGCCGTGAATTTTTTCGTATTGTGGTCATATCCAAAACCAGAACTATACTTCAACAGGTTCGAATAACCGATCCAACGACTCTTAAACCATTTGATCCGGCTTTGATAATTACTGTAGGTCCTATTACACCTGAGTCTTTCATTAAACACAGTAAGTATTCTTTCTTCCATAGTGGCTTTGCTAAATATGCCACTATTATCACGCCATCCGCGACGCGCACCATCAACCATAAGTTCTAGCAGAAGGTCAATCTCTTCCTTAGTCCAAGTTTCATAAGCTGTCCTCTTTTTGGAATCTTGTTGTGAGTCCCCCATGATAATACTAATATAATATTGTGTATACACTATTAATCATCATATCATTGACAATAACACTACATATACTAGTTTTCTATGATTCAATAATCAGTTAAATTATATCAAAACCAAAAGAGAGTAAATTCAAAATTTTATTCTTACATGCCATAAATTGAAGACAAATTTAATCAATAATGAATACACGAGAGTACCTGACGCAGATTGTAGTAGCCGCCACTCGGGAATAATGATATGGCTGAAAACGCCGCCGCCGTTCATAAAAAAAAAATTTAGATCAAAAAGCGGGTGTGCACGAATATTTATAGCGGATTGGGCCAGGCCCAGCGGTCGCTGGGATGCCACCGCCTTAAACCCAGCGGCGGTTGGAACCCAGCGGCCGTTGGGTAGTCATCCTCAGTTAAGCCAGCGGTGGCTGGCTTCAGGTGACCGCTGGGTTTCCCAATTTTGTGTATCCACCGGCCGCTGGGCCACAACGCTCGCCAGATTTTTCAATTCCATCGAAATCTCGTGTCTGGAGGTCGGAATTCATCCTTCTTAATTTCCACGTGAAATCCATCTAAAATCCAACAAAGTCAATGACTTTTTAAAGTCCGTGGATTGTTGAATACCTCAAAATTTCGTTGGACTTTTAAAAGTCGTGATTGAATACACCAGAATTTCGTTGGAGTTTTAAAAGTCTGGATTGAATACACCCAGATTTTAAAAGTCCAATGAAATCCAACGAAATCCACATCCAATACACCCCCCTAGATAAAATGTTTGTAAGCTATGACAACCTCGTCATCAAGAATAACAGAATATACATATATATCTATAGAGAGATGGGATCATGTGAGAACCACACCTCCCTGTGAGAACTGAGAACCAATTTCAGCCACAGATCTCGCTTATTTTGACGGTCAAGATCTGTTCCCGAATTAAAAAAATGCGGTGGCAATCTCATAATATTATCAACTTTTTAATGAATCGGGGTTATTTCTGTAATTAGCTAGATTTGACTCAGAAATGGAGTGTGCGAGACCAAATCACAGCGACGTCCATTTGAGCAGAGAGGAGGCGGCGAAGGCTACTGCCCAAAACTATTTCGATGCGGCGGCGCCGAAGTGGCACACGAAGACAAACATTAACGGCGTATCTCCACGGTTGAAGCTATGGAAGTTCACATAAAAAGGATGTGAAGAGGCAAGAAGGGTGGAGAGAGAGACGATTATTTTGTTGCCGTGGTGTTGTCTCCCTAGAAAGAGAGAATTATCTTTTCATTGTTGTTGGGCTTGGAATTTAATTATGGCATGCATCATTACATCATTTTAATTGATTATATAATATAGATTATGTATAAGTGCATTGGTAGTTCATGTAGCTACATTCAATTGCAAACCAAACATGTGAGGCTCCCGCATTTCGTTGCCGAACTCCTCCATTTGAATATTTAATCAATGTTTAGTTTTAGCACTGATAGTTTATATTTTAGCACTGGTAGTTTATATTTTAGCATCGGTAGTTTATATTTTAGCACTTTCATTTTCTTTTTTAGTACTGTTAGTTTAATATTTGAATATTTTGATAGGTGATAGTGTTAGCATTTGTAGTCTGTTATTTACGATGTTTGTTGTGTGTGTTTTTTGCTATGAGAAATAGAATGTCAAAAAATTTAGTTTATACGGGCGATGAGAAATCTAATGATGTTTTGTTGAGCGTTCTGCTGCGATCTTGGATCGAAACAATTACTGAATATAAGTAGTTATATTTCCACATTTTTCATTTGTAGAAAATTAAAGGATATATATTTTCTACCATATTCATTGGCTAGTATCGAGCTGATATGTGCGTGTCGATGGTACTGGATTTGTGGTTTTTTATTTGTTGTTAGCATTGTAAAAATGATTGAGTATCATAAGAATCTCGGTAATAGAGTATTTTGCACGATGAATGCAGCATTTGCAATAACAAATGAGTATTATAAAAAAACATTTTGTTAACATGTATTTTAGCACTACTGTGATCTATTTTAGCACTGTTGTAACCTATTTTAGCACTACTATGAACTGTTTTAGCACTGTCATATACTTTAGCACTACTGTGATCTATTTTAGCACTGTTGAAACATATTTTAGCACTACTATGAACTATTTTAGCACTTAGGTTGATGAAGCTAATTAAGCTATTATTTTGAATTTTTCACTATCAGTACTTTAGCACTACTGTGATCTATTTTAGCACTGTTGTAACCTATTTTAGCACTACTGTTAAAAACTCTATATATATATTTTAGAACTATTGTAATCTATTACTACATCAAATATTACGAGCTGCTAAGCCAGAGCTTCCAGCTTTCTCGACATGAGATAGCCATTGCACCGTTCATGCAACTCTTGGGCTCTCCTCTCCTTTTGACGTTGATGTTTCCTCTCATTCTTCTGGCGTATTTTCTCTCTTTTGTCATTGTCAGCTTCAGGTATTGTGTCCTGGTGCGGAAGGGACTGAGATGACTTTTCTTTGGGGTCTTCAGACTCGCCAGACCAGCTACCATTATTGGAAACGGAATCATACTCAATGCCAGCCCCTGTTGAATTTCCATTATGATCATCCGTGTCGTCTATATTCTGAAAACGACCATTAACATGAAGCGGACTGGCGGAAGGCACTGGTGCTGTTTCAAACGTATGAAATGTTCCCAAAACAGGATTGTATCCACTTGCTGGGGTCCCAGTACTCATACTAGCATGACTCGAAGGCTTTAGAGAACTCTTTGGAGGTTCCTTAACAGACTTTTTGTCTTTGGACTTCGATCTGGATGCTGGAGACATGTCTGCAACTTCAAGCTCTAATTTCTGCAAAACTAAAAGATAAGAAACATTAGGAAATGAACATCCACAAGCTCAGCCGAACAAACATATAAAAATATGGACATTGATTGTCTTCTTGTAAGTGACTTGGTTAGAATATGAGAAAATAATACATTTTCCAACTGTTGAATAATAAATCCAATCCAAGGTGCAATTGAGTATAAAATAAAATTTCAGCAAGCTTCATTTTAAACCCTAAATCTTAGTCAATAAATTTTATGTGCAAATCTTTAAATGACAAATAGTGTTGTTTACATGATAAGATAGTATTAAACAAGGCAAAATATAACTAGTAGAAGATTCTGTTCAATGATGACTTGTATCAGGAACAATAAGGACAAGAGGGATGATTACTCGGGGCCATAACACTGACACGTAATACCAGAAGGACGTGAAACCAACAGTTTTGAAAAATAAATGTGAAAACATAGCTCTGCCTCAAATTCAGTCGAACTCTTCAAAAATTGCCAAAATTGAAAAGGAAAAGAATGCATGACAAAAGGGGGAACAGTCAGAGTGGGAACATGATATCATATTCATGCATTAACATATAGCCAAAACAATACGTAAAATATATCTGTATCATTACATATCATAAATAAACAGCTTTCACTAAGATACATATACTCCCAGCTAGTCAACATGTATTTTAGCACTACTGTGATCTATTTTAGCACTGTTGTAACCTATTTTAGCACTACTATGAACTGTTTTAGCACTGCCATATACTTTAGCACTACTGTGATCTATTTTAGCACTGTTGTAACATATTTTAGCATTGTTGTAACATATTTTAGCACCACTATGAACTATTTTAGCACTTAGGTTGACAAAGCTGATTAAGCTGTTATTTTGAATTTTTCACTATCAGTACTTTAGCACTACTGTGATCTATTTTAGCACTGTTGTAACCTATTTTAGCACTACTGTTAAAAACTCTATATATATATTTTAGAACTACTGTAATCTATTACTACATCAAATATTGAAAATCTCTCACTCTATATATATAAAACAACTATTAAAAACATGTTAAAGTTGGAGCACAACTGGCACAAAAATTGATCTAAATCCCAAGTTACTCAGCCTTGATCAAAGACTATATAAATTGCTTTTTGATATAATTTCAGCATTTAATACAAATAAGTTACTGATCTCTTCAACTGTCATACATGCACATTCTTCATTTTCACTCTTTTTTGGCCCATTATTTTATTTTAAAATAACCACCTATCATTGTAACAATATTCGCGATGGAATTTAACATCCCAAATATTCCACAGGGAAAAATTGCTATAAAAATGTGAAAATTAACTCAAGTGAATGCAATTTAAATGTAAAAATAACATAACTGCATCCAAATTAATATGAGAAGAATTAAAAAAAAAAAAAGAAGGCATACATGCATATATAATTGTACATAATTAATAATCTGTAATTATATATAATTTGTTAATTACAAGTTTATACAAAAGAAAGTGATTTGTCATGAACTTTCTTTCTTTTTTCGTTAATAGAATTCTCAAAATGATGAAAATAAATACACGAGGGGGGTGTTAAATAAAAGGGATCTTAATTAGAAAAAATATTAGCCGTCAGCAACATCAATTCACACAAAGATAATCTACTGCAGTAGTAAGCTGTCTTCAATTTTAACACGAAGACGTTAAAATAAGTACAATCAAAATAAGTTATTGATCTCTTCAACTGTTACACACACACATATATATAGAAAATGACAGTGCTAAAATAGAAAATGACCGTGCTAAAACCCTAAAAGAGTCATGCTAAAATAAGTCATGACAATGCTAAAATAGAAAATAACAGTGCTAAAACCTAAAAGAGTCATGCTAAAAAAGGCCATGACAGTGCTAAAATAGAAAATGATAGTGCTAAAACCCTAAAAGAGTCATTCTAAAATAAGTCATGACAATGCTAAAAAAGGTCATGACAGTGCTAAAAAAGGAAATAGTTTGACCTTCATTTGCAGCTCCTTCTGGTTTAGTTATTTCTATAAGATTAGCTGGGTACATATAAGCCTGTGTATGCTAAGATTAGCAATTTGTGTATGCTAGTTATTTTGTTTTTTCATTACTTAAACACTCTTGGTGCTAGTTTGTTTAATTCACTTAACTTTTTCTAGTTTTCATGTATAGTTTCTTGCACCTGTTGTACTACAATATAGGAATTCATCTCTGAATTCTGAGATGTTCGTTCCACGTGGTATTTATCACAACTAGTCAATGTGTTATATCAATTTGCAATAATTCAATTTTATTGCTTGAATGTCTGCTCTCATTTGGGTATTTTCTCTCGCCAGCCTTTTCATAGTATTATTGAGAATCATTGCGGTATTACGTATTTTGTGGACACCTTGTTCGGTCTCAATGAGCATCAGTATGCTTGTTCTTCGCAAAAAGAAACTGGTTTGAGAGTTTCTTGTCATGCTAAACAATGGTCATGTTAGTGCTAAAATAAGTCATGACAGTGCTAAAATAAGTCACGACAGTGCTAAAATAGGAAATGACAATGCTAAAATCCTAAATTAAAAAATACACGCGTGAATCACATATACATTGAAATTTCCGATTTTACCCTTACTAAGATTCAGGGGCAGCGAAGTTGGACGTTATTACAATTATGCCACCGCGTTTTTTTTAATTTTGGAACATATCTTGGCCGTCTAAATAGGCGAAATTGTGGCTAAGATTGGTTCTCAGTTCTCACATGGGGTATGGTTCCTTCTGGAACCCAACCCTATATATATATATATATATATATATATATATATATATATATATATGTATGTATGTATAGTCCACATTTGACTTAAAAAAAAAAGAGTACAGAACCTAGGGTTGTAAACGAATCGAATCGAATCGGAGCGAATATCTATGTATTCGATTCGATTCGAAAAAATTATTGCATATTCGATTCGGTATTCGATTCGACTTCGAATATTCTTTTTTATTCGTATTCGATTCGATAAGATATTCGCAAATATTCGATTCGATTCGAATATTCGATTCGATTTTTTTAAGTGTATTATAAACATACAATACGATTCGATTTGATTCGAAATTTCCTTAATTTTACACTATTCGATTCGCAATTTTGAAGAAAATTTCCTAAACAATATTTTAATTTTGTTTCTTAATTTTACACTATTCTTATATTTGTTTAATTTTGTTTCTTAATTTAGTTTATACATATATATATATATATATATATATATATATATATATTGTATTAAGTCATCTCAATTACCGGCCCATTGGATTATTGGATATTTATATATTAGAATCCATTATATATATATAAAAATAAATCGAATCGAATATTTTCGAATATCGAATCGAATATCATGATTTTGAGTTTGAATTTGATAACTAATCGAATCGGAAAAAATATTTGTATTTGTATTCAAATCACAAATTTTCAAATTCGAATATCAAAAAATCGAATCAAATATCGAACCGAACCAAAATTATTTGATTTGGTTACAACCCTAACAGAACCTCATCGATATTTCAAACTAAACGGATAGAACGTGTATACTGAACATTCTCTGCAGTGTTTTTCCACTGTAAAAAAAAAAACCTTCAAAATCGCATCGCGTCGCCTTTTTTAGTTCGCGTTAATGGTTTCTCTCCCCGTCCACCCGATTAATTTAAGGAAAATCCAATGCATCGTCTTCTCAATTTTTTGGATCGGGTCATCTTGTATTGCGGAATTCAACGGCAGTTCGGATTTGGTGGAATTGTTAGAGAGATCAGGCAATAGACCGAGAGAATTTGATTTCTTCATGCTGTCTCTTCTATGGCCTGGTACAGCTTGCCTCTCGTCTGACCGTTGTTGCCCTTCCAATGCCTGCTGTCGCCGGTAAATTTGATTTTTGATCCCTCTTCTCGAAAATGTTACTACTTTTTTTCTTTCTTTCTGAGGATGTCTTGCCAATCAAATATTTGCCATTATTTTGGAAATTTTGAATCGGAGTGATCTGTTAAAGTTGATCAATGCTCTCAAGTTTAGGTTGGGGGTTTTGGGGTGTGCGGATCTGCGAAACATACTGGAACTTCATCAGTTCATTGAATATGATCATTCGTTTGCTCTTTCTCTAATGGTCTATGCACAAAACGGTAAATGCATAAAAGGAGAAGATTACTATGCTAGCTAAATCAGACACACCACCCAGAAAACAAAGAAAAACAACCAAAACTGCAAAAACAAATTAATAGACAGAGAAAGCAAGCAAGAAATGGAGCTTTTGCTCAGGTGTGTACACATTTCCGAGATGATCGTGTGCAATAGGTTAGTAAAGGACAATTCATAGTAATCTTTCAACTGTATAGAATTCCATGGAGTCATTATGAGCTCATACATCCTTGAGGAGTGTATGTGCCTCTCGTCATTTGCCATTTATGGATTTTATTCCATACTCCTTGAATTTCCTATTGCTTATTTCAGATGGCATGGAACTACCTAAACATGAGGTTCTTTGTTGAATTGCTCAAGATATTCCTGCAATTCTGAAAGTAGCTTAATGTAGAGTTTGTAATCTCTTGTTCTGCAAATGAACAAACTGGATTGAAAAGAGCTGCTCTAGACACACTAGAGCCTTCCTAATTTTCTTGTATGAGTTGTCAATCTTGGCGTTCTTGTCACAGGTATTTAGCTTTCTAGATAAACGTGGTTTACATGTTGAGAGAATTTTGAGCACACAGTGACATGACTGTACAGGAAAATACAAAAATATAACTTAGCCTCTTCCATATTTGCTGATAAGAATCTGCTTGTGATTTGCTTTGTGCTGCTTAGGATTTTCTCAATATTTGGTAAGGAGTCTTACTTTTGTTTCTCTTAAATTTGGTCCAGTTCGAGTGCTCTGACAGAGTTTACTATCCGTAAGTCAAACTATCACATTCTTGAACACAGCAATGCAGTGGTATGAGTTATTGGTAATTTTGAGATTTAAATTATGTATGCCTATTATTTTTCATTCATGTTTATTTATATGGTGAAGGGTTACATCCAAATTGAGATAGAGAAGGTTGAGAGACACTATTTTTTCTCCGGGTGTAATTTGCCATGTCTTAGTGGTGTCTCATTTTCATGCAGATGGACTTTGGCCTGATTATAATGACGGGACTTGGCAAGCATGCTGCCCTGGCACCAGGTTTGATATTAATGAGGTACTATTTCAAGGCTGTCTTATTTCTAGTTTGCACTTGCTTAGATGCTTTAGATTTTAGAGATATCTACAATTTCATTAGTATATATATGAATATGCATGTAACTTCTTCGGCTGTTTCAAGAATGGACTTATTTTTGGGGTTTATTGTGTGTTTCCATGTATACTGGATTTGGAGCCACTTGTTAAGAGAAGAAAGCCATGCATGAAGTACTTTTTTGAGCATCAGTGGATAGCTGTGCGGAAAAACCTACTGAATGCTCATTAGATATGAAAGCTGTTTTTGTTTTCCATATTAGTTTCTCAGCATACTGTTTATATGTCTTCATTGCTAGACCAAGTAACATGATGCTTGTGAAATACTACATTGGCTGCAGATGGAAAATATGTAAACTTACTTCATCTATACGCATCATTTGAAATGTCAATAGTCTCTGCATATCATGTTTTGTGGTAATCAGGTCAAGATCCTGGGAATGATTCTTCATCCTGTTTGGTTAAGTTATTCCCCCTGGGTTGAAGCAATTTATGATTTACTTCTTTTTTACCAACCAGATTACAAGCAATTCACTTATAGAGGAATGAAATGTTTCCTTAAACATATAGCCATTTCTTCTAGAAAGTAGCTATGCTTCGTCCAATTAATGGATTTGTGTTGTTGCAGATTTCAACATTACTAAGCACCATGAATAAGTACTGGCCATCTTTTAGCTGTGAATCTGTATCGAACTGCCATGGTGGAACAGGATTATTCTGGGAACATGAGGTTTGTTGATGCACATTCCTTTAGAACTGGTGATGCCAAGACAAGAAACTAACAATTATGTCCTCTGTTTCTTTCATGTTTGGAATATTCGGATTGGAACACATCTGGAGTCAGTGGGGTAAACATCTTGAGAAATTAGTTCTCCTTGGGTCAATGTTTTTCCTTTGTGTTCGATAAAGAGGCATTGGTATCTCTATTTTTTGTTTAAAGTGGGTTGCATGTATCATGTAGATGTTGAATTATGCTTCAATGAGCGATGTAAATTGTTTTACAGGAGTGATTTTCTTAAAGCTCCTGGCATCCTTATACAAATATTAACTTCTCCAAATATGTCCAATTGTCCATCTCTTCCCTCTCCATCTGTCCAAAAGTATTTATGAACACTTCAACTGGAAAGGATCCTTACAACATCTCATTCATTTTTGTTTTCCAGAAAAACACGGACCTTGTTCGTTTCCGGTCGTACAAGGTGAATATGATTACTTTGAGACAACACTTAATCTATACTTCAAATATAATGTCACGGTAAGATAATGCTTGTCATTGAACTTTTTTCTTTTTGAGCATATGTTATATTTTGACTTGCTTATGCAGTCTTATTATGCTATTATCATTATGTAGTATTTTGACAAGTATAAACTGTTAAAAAGAGTGTTAGTGTTCAGCTAGTTAAAAGAATACATGTAATCTGTAAAAAGTAAATTCAGAATGAGAGTTATTCATTTTGTCAGTCAATAAATAGCCTAGACTGTGTAGGTGATCATTCTTCAATGGTTGAACATATTGTCTCTAAGAATCCTAAAGATTCTATTTCTACCCTCACATTGTTTGCAAGGCGTGACAGAGCTTTTGCACCCGTCATGTCATTGATGGCTTATATGACTTCAAGTAGCTTATCAGTAATCGAATGGACGGGGGAGGGGGGGAGGCAGAATATTAACATTTATATGCATTTACATAATGCAGGAAGTTCTGAGAGAAGCTGGCTATGTAGCATCAAATTCTGAAAAATATCCTCTTGGAGGCATTGTTTCGGCCATTGAAAATGCTTTCTATGCCACTCCGGAGATTGTATGCTCAGGTGATGCTGTTGAAGAACTTCGACTCTGCTTCTATAAAGATTTCAAGGTTGTATTATCTTCGGTATACTCTTTTGTGGGGGTATTTCTAGTTTCAAAATGGTTTATTTTTCTATTCTTTTGTGACTGTAGGACTTTTATAAAATATAATGCTGAATCCAACATCCATTTTTGCTTCTCTCCTTGCACATTTATCTTTCTGAGATATTTTGCAGTTTCGGGATTGTGGCTTTGAAATCAACACCCAAAGTGGCAAGATTAATTCAGAAGATTCTTGTCCCAGTTACGTCAGCTTACCGGAATTTATCCCGTTGGGTGAGTTTAAATTTCTCAAGATGCCAGTTAATAGCGTATCTGATAAGATTCCATACAACTCCGTGTAAAAGGACCGTCTCCCCTCCCAATATGTTGAAGAAACCCTTGAGTAGTAGGTTGGTTACTTGGATCTTTAACCGGATCATATCGATGTTACTTTTTCTCTTTTTCCATCAAGAAATAATCCTAACGTACAATAATTTTTTTTCCATCCAAGTGGCTATGGGTTGGGTTGATATGGGAGAAAATGAATCGTAAGCTACTGTCTCCATGTCTAACTTGTGCCTCCTTTCTTATTGCAGATGTTGAAAACAAAGAAATCTGAAGCTACAGAGTCCACTTTAAAATCGGATACGTGAAACCTAAGTTCTCTTGCTGTTCAGTGTCTTAATTTCGTTAAAAAATCTATACACATGTTTCTGTTGTGACGTTTTATCTGCAACTGTACTTGTTGGAAGCATGTGATAATTTCTTCCGATTGGATTACCAATTTGTTTTCTGTTTTGGATCAACTTGGAGCTATGTGAGTTACCGATGTTAGTAGGGAGTGTATTACATCAAGATTGTGTTGGCATGAAAATGGCAAATATCAAGCATCAGCCTACATCAATATGTTAATCATCTATACAACACAAGGAGTCAGGTAGTCAGCTTCATGAGATTTATGAGAGAGATAGAGAAGATCAACGAAATTATCCGGTGAAAGCATATGAAATTCACCTCGTATTTTCGAGATGATCAGCTCCAGTGCCAAAGGGGGTTTCATCTTTACGTTCTGATGATTACTAACCATCCACCATGTTAAAATGACAGTACCGCACAATTCTGTAGGACAACGCAAATAATACAGCATATTTCTCATGGCAAAATAATCTTTCATTTTAGTGATTCATGAAATTTTCCGAGTATTAACAATCAAGAATCAAGTTTTCATACAAACCTCAAAAGATGCTCTGTCACAGAGGATATGTAGTGGTATTTCCCAGTCGAAATTTGGCAAACGTCCAAGACCTGAAGATTAATTATGGCACCATCTAGCTCTTCGCAAAAACCCACTTCAGCCACACAATAAAGCAATGCCTTGAAAGGTGTTCTGGCAGATCCACCTACAAAACAGCATAATTGTGAAAAATTGATCTCGACATCATTCATAAGACATGGAATGCCACATCACGTACTGTGAACATGAAAGACTAGTTGGAAGTTTGAGATCAAATTGCATTTTATGGTCACTCTAAAGCACTAATGCAGAGCAATCTGTTGTTGCAACAGAAAAGAGAAAATGAACTGAAATTTCAGAAGTGCTTTTATGATTTCTAGAAACTGCATGTCGCTGCCAAAGACAATGAAAGAACTCCTAACCTCCAAAATTATCCCATGAGTTTATAAAGTAATCGTTCGATCTTCATACACACATCTAATGAACACGCCAAAGAATTTAAATAAACTATTTACCACTTGCATGAGTGATTCATCAACCTAAAAAATTATAGATGAGGAATCAAACAATATGAAGACTGAATGTGAATTTCAGCAACATATAAAGGCATGTCTTGGACTTACACTGCTCCATGTAGTAGAATAGCCATCAGTAGAGAGCAACCAATCACCCACCTTGGATTGCAGATCTGGCTGATCATTCGATAATTTATATCCAACCAATTCATCTTCATAATCTTCAGTAGGATTAAATTTTCGTTTTGTTTTCTTTTTTTGTTTCCTGTGCTTCTTGCGCTTGAGACTTGCTGAAGATCTTCTATCATAATCTGATTCACTATCTCCCAAAAATTCATCATCATGAAGCAAAGCATACTTGTCAGACTTGCGAAACTTTATCCCGTTGCTTATAAACAATGACTCCCATGATTCAGTAGTGTGAAATTCCTGAGATAGTTTAAAATGATACGCCCAGGACTGCATACCCAACCTTTTTATGACTAGTAATGGTTTTCTCTTTAGGCCTTCTTTCAATATTGTTTCCAAATCATCGGCATGATTTGATAGTTCACAAAGTTGAGAAACTAGAATCTTTATCTTTTCCTTTCGTTCCTCACTACCTTCTTCCCGCAAAAGCCGCAGGAGATGGCGCCCTTGACTAGTCACCGCAGTCAGCAGAAGTAGCTGATCAAAGGTAGTAGAGCCACTATATTTTGAAAGTAGAATCTCAAACCATTCAGAGGCACTACCAAGTTCAACTGTTTCTGATTTTCGTCTAAGGTATTTTGGTAGCAAATCTAGGAAAAGACGCAAATCTTGCTCTTCGAGAATGATTAGAAGGTGATGGCATAAGAATGAGAAAGATTGCTCCATGAGGAATTCATCGATGACTTCCCATACTTGTTCTAGTTCCTCCTCATACATGAAGTCAGTAAACAAATCAACAAAATATTCTGTGTCAATCAGCAAAATACAGCCATCCTTCAGCGAATCAGAAAACTCATCGGATGACCAAAATTCAGGCACGTACTCAAGAAAATTCTCAACCGTTTGCTGAACATCCAAATCAAGGAAATAATGGGGCTTCGTTGCAACCATGGCAGGAGATTGTCCATGTTTACCTTTCCACTCAAGCTCCTCCCAACAAATATCTCTGTTTACAAAAGCAAATTGGGACAATGCCTTGGCACCCTTTCCATGATCTAAGCCACCAGTACCAGCAAAATTAGAGAACCACCGTAAGATACGCCTAGGATTTCCTGGAGACATAAATGGCTTAAGAATTGAAACACGGTGACAGGCAAAGAGGAAATTGAGTAGGAGTAGCTCCAATAAATTACTTGACAATACAGCAGTAACAAGATATCAACAATTGGCATGAAGATCCACGGATCCTGACACAATGCTGTTTTAATCTATTCATCAAGCAAACATCTTGCACTCAAGGACTGAAAAATTGAAGAGTGCTCTATAAAATTTTGAATGTTGTGATGAGATTATTGACATCAATTTGTTACTTCATAGTTTGAAAAAAAAATATAACAAATTTTTTAATTCAGCCATTCAATGGAACAATCGGACAAGAAGCTGCTCAGTGCCATCCGAACAATTGAAGCTTCCACAATCAGAAGTCTTCTCACCCTAAATGCAATTCAACTGAATTAATGCTATTTCACAATTCAGAGAACGATGATCAACATGGAAAAGCTAAGTTTTATCCCTTTGGGTAAAAATAAATAAAGAAAACACTGAGTGCTTCATAAAACAAAAATATTTATGGATCGTAACAATAGAGAACCATGAGAAACAACTACTAAAATACTTCTTGATCTAAAATGTTATGCGAACCAACTGAAGTACCAGTTAACCCTCTTCAATGCATCTATTGGTAATAGATCGAGGATGTTAAATGTTTATCAGAAAATCTATACTTCCAGTAAAAATCAGCACTTGCCTTTGAAAAAGTTCTCCAGCTTGTGGCTTTTCTTTGCTATTATAGGCCCCATCTTTTGTGGTTGCTTCTCAAAGATCAATTGCAGAAGTTGTGATGCTAAGTGCCACTTGATTGGTTTGGATCTCAATAGGCTCAGAAACAAATCTCGTTGGTGGTGAGGGCTAATGGAGGTTATTCCTGAAATTGTGTTACAAATCCAGAGCCGAGCTTCTGCTCGGCACCCTGATGATATGAATGACCAGATAACTTGTTCTAATTCATCAAGAAGAGATATTCTCCGCTTACAATATTCATCATTCCCAGTATCATCATCCCAGGTGGGCTCACACATAAACAGCTGAAGCATTTCTGCAATATCATATTATCGAACACAATAAATTTACCACATATCTAACAGAATCAAGATTCTTATCAAGCACTTCTCAAGAAAAGGACACAAACATGATAATTGGACATAATTCCATCCCAACAACAACAAAGTTAATTCATAAATCCCTGATGCCCACCGGCGGCATCAATGCTTAGAGGTGGAAATTTAAAGCATCAAATTCAAGACGCTAACAGACCAACTCACAAGTATACTACTTACTCACTCCTTGAGCAGCAAAGAAGCATGATAAAGGTGCTAATAAACATCTCTTCAAGGGAAAAAAAAAATCCCAAAAATCAACTCCATATTGATTACCACAACTGTCGTACCAAAGTATTATAGTAAGCATACATTCGCAACTCTATAAAATATCGCGGTCTTTATATCCGAATAAACATTCAGACATCGAATTCGAAGAACAAACTCGCGCGCAATTCAAAATGGATGCTTAATCAATCAATCCGCAAGCAAAAAAAAAAATATATATATATATATATAGAAACAAAAATAGGCTATAATCACAGCATATACCTAAAATCTGCAACGCCTGGGAGCAGAATTGGGTTAAATTTAGGGTGCGATACACAGCAATCGTCTGTATTTAGTCTCCCTCCACAGTTGAAAATGTTGGAATGCGATTTTGCGCATATAAAGTTGCAACAATAATGAATAACATTTTGGATTTGGAATAATTTGGATCGATTTCACTTAAACCGGCCGCCGACTTTAATGGCTGTTCGATTCTCGTATATAAACCGGTTTCATATTCTGCGCCGGTCAGGACAAGTAGAAAACAAAACCGGACAAACAAGTAAGCCGATTTATCCCAGAAAAATAAAATAAACAAAGCATTAAAAAGTCAAATTATCTTAAGCAATTTTGTAAACAAAAGATTGATAAGCAGTAAGCACCCATTGTACTAAATAATAAATACTAATGGTGCTTGGATGACTTTATATTTTTTAAATCAAATCATTTATAATATATTCTAAAGCTGTTTGGCAATTATTTATATTTATATATATATATATATCAACCAAAAATAATATTTAATAAGTTTACAAAGTCTTTACAAACAAAATAAGGTAATTGATCGTGACCAATTTAGATTGGTAATTTTAATTATTCATATTATAAATTAATAATTTTGAAATTTCAGCATCCTATGGGCCAAAAGTAATGGAATTATAATAAAAATCGTAATTATTATTCACAGCACAAATTATATAGTAATATTTTGTTTATAAACGGAATTAATAAATAATGTCCAAAAAAATTCTTAAAATGGTCAAAAAAGTTTGAAGTTGGGCTTCCAAGCCTCCAATATGTGGGTATAGTCAATGTTGCCCTCGTGAGAAGTACTCAAAAGTCTTTAAAATATGAGATATTTGGTGTATAATTGATGTGAAAAACTAAAAAACGTGAATGACGATATTATTTTATGCCCGCTAATTTATTGGTGATATTGATATTTTGTATTCGGCTTATATCATAAATATTTGACTGTTATTATATCAGCAGCCTAAAAATAATATTGCCATAAATATTTTTTATATCGTCATATTAACTATGCATAATACTACTATATTATTTTAAAAATACAAGTTATGGATGAGTCGATCCTACGGGTAAGCAGAGTCTAAAAAAATGATAACAAACCAAAACAAAACTGTTCTTTTTTTGCTTTTTTTTCTCCAAAATAAAAATAAAAATAAAAATAAAAATAGGGGTTAATGGATTATGGATGTAGGGTTTAAATATTATGGGCTAAAACGCCACTTTTCAGAAAAATCAAAACCCAACAACAAAAACAAAGAACATTCTACTTCATTCTATAAAATTGAAACATATTTCTCTCTACAAGTCGCGTAAGTCACAGGTAATTTTCTGCTAATGTTGTTGAATCTTCTACGCGGTTTAATGTTTTTTTAGGTTTTCCTCCTCTGGGTTCAGATTTTTTTTTTTACCCCTTAAAACTGTGCAATCCAGTAAACAATCATGGAATTGGTGGTTCCACTATTTATTTATAGGTGGTGCTATATTCTGGAAATAGGGTCGTTCTGACTGGTTGTAGTTTTATTGATTTTTTTTTCTGGGTGCTAACTGTTACTGAAGTTTAAGTAAGAAACGGCAAAGTGTAGTTGCAGGGAAGAAAACTGATTTTGGTATATTTTCAGGATGCTGATGCACTCTATTGAATTATAGTTTTTGTGTATTTGAAAATTTTGATTCTTGTAATAGTCCGATTGAATTGTAGACGTTTACATGTGCGCGCGCGTGTGTTTTCCAATTATGCCATTGACATTTAGTTTTAATTATGCTGTTTTCATGCCCTTAAGATTGTGTGTATATTCAACTGGTGAGGTTATGTAAATGGGATAATTTTGAGTTGTCTTTCTCCAGTCTAATTCTTTTCCTTTTTGTGGTGTAATTGGCAATTCAAGGTGGTATAGTAATGCTTTTTTCTTGGTGAGATTACTTTATGGGCCTCACTGATGCAATAAGCTTATTGTTTGCGGCTGCTGTTTGGTGCGCTACTTATGCTTTAGTTGCAGTTATTGGAATCTTCCAAACCTTTGATTTTCTCCGAACCTCCATTTCCAGCTGACTGTAAAACAAAGAGGAAACTATCATGGGTTATGCACAGCTAGTCATTGGCCCTGCTGGCAGTGGAAAGGTTATTAAGGAAAACCACATCTTAAATATGGTTCTGCTATATTTTTAATATTTAGTATATACGTCAGCTATATCTTATTTAATCTTTTAAATTTATTTCTTCATGCATTTTCTTGTTACCATGATGAGTAATGCCCTCTACTAAGATGATCTCTATCTGATCGTTGCAGTCTACCTACTGTTCAAGCTTGTACCGACATTGTGAAACTGTTGGTCGATCAATTCATATTGTAAACTTAGATCCTGCTGCTGAGAATTTCGACTATCCTGTAGCAATGGGTGAGTCTCCACAACTTTCTAAATGATCTATTGTAGACATATTTCGGTTTTGCTTAACCTTAATCTGTACTTATTTTCAGATATTAGGGAACTCATTTCTTTGGAGGATGTTATGGAGGAGCTTGGATTAGGCCCAAATGGTGGCCTCATCTACTGCATGGAGTATCCTTCACGCTATATGATACCACTCAATTCTTCTCACTTCTCAGTGTTAATTTATGTTTCAGGGCTGTCTTAATTTAGTTAGTGTTTTTACCAGAGTGAAACTGTGATTATCAGCTTGATCACATGTTATTATTTCATATGTTGTGTCACACTATGTACAGCCTTAACTAGCGCATGCACCTGGAAGAAAATATGGATGATTGGCTGTCGGAAGAGTTGGATAATTATATGGATGATGATTATTTAGTTTTTGACTGCCCAGGTACACTGCTGTTTTTGGGCATTTTACTCTGTATGTTCAAGTTCCTAATTTGTGCTGACAGTAATTGCCATGTTCTCATGGAGTATTGGAGTGTCCTGTGTAATACATTAAAAAACCTGGACACTCGTTACTTACAAAATGTTTTACTAGTGGAAATATTGTTGAATTCATTCCCAGAGTTTGTAGATCAGAATATCAGAAATAGCTTATGCATCATCTCCATGGAATTAACGAAGAAAGCATGAATTTATACATAAATGAATAGTGGGGATATCATGTTTGTGGGCATAGCTTGCTTGCAAATATTACGAACTGTGCTGAAGTTGTGTGATTGAAAATATATTTTTCTATACAAATTTTGTTGTTCTATTGTCATGTTAAAATGGCTTCAACTTGTCATAACTTTTATCCAGATAGACTTGTCAGTTCTAACCTTTTATGCGAGGAAATATGTCAGAAGGTATTATGGCTTTGCTGACATAAATTCATGGCTGTCAATGCTCACTGCAGAACTTTGATCAGTTAATCTTTAGTTTTATGTACTGTTGTACTGCTCTCTCTCTCTCTCTCTCTCTCTCTCACTTGGAGGGACACAAATTAATTCTCTACCATGTTATCGAAATGATTTATCTAAATTTTTTGCTCTGAGTAGTAGTTCTTATTCAATTGACCTGCCTACTTTAATTTTTCTCTATGAAAATCACTAATTATATGCATTTTAGAGCTTAAGATTCTGATGCCTCAGTTTCTTTCAAAATGTAGGCCAAATAGAACTCTTCTCCCATGTACCCGTGCTTAAGAATTTTGTGGAGCATTTAAGGCGCAAAAACTTCAATGTCTGTGTTGTGTACTTACTTGATTCGCAGGTATGCGCACATGTATTCCAGCACATTTATTAGCATGTCTTTCTATTTCATCTTTATTTTCACTGAAATTCTATGTTTCATTTTGTATTAGTTTATAACAGATGTCACCAAGTTCATAAGTGGTTGTATGGCTTCACTTTCTGCCATGGTTCAACTGGAGCTACCTCATGTTAATATTCTCTCCAAAATGGACCTTGTGAAAAACAAGAGGGACATTGAGAAGTCAGTGCTGTTTACATTATTGAAACCATTGTTTCTTCCATGCTCGAGAGGCTTGTCTGTTATTTATCTTGGCCTAATATTTTTTTTCACCTGATATTACTTGTTTTGTTCTCTTAGTTACTTGAATCCAGAACCTCAGGCTCTGTTGGCTGAGTTGAATCAGCGCATGGCTCCACAGTTTGGGAAACTTAATAAGAGTTTAATTGAACTGGTATGTTTAAAATATTATGATATAATTTTGGTTTTTCCAGTAAAGACATTGTCTGAATGTCAAGCATATGCTTCTCAGAATGAAAATATTCTTTATGGATCCTCTCCCGGGAGGAAAAAATGTTAAGGATCTGTAATGGGTTAGGTCAGGGGTTGACATTTGCTACTCTTTTTACATCTTAACATCTTTATGCCTTAAGAAGAGAATGAAATTAGTCTCTAATTGATGTATCTGCTCACATTCTTCTAAGTTCTAATGAAGTATGTTCTCATCATTTAAAAAAAAAAATATTTAGATTAATTTTCTTATTATTTTTAGTCATATGCATGGAGGTTTTTTTAACTGCTTCAAAACTCGTGGCATTAGGTGGACCAGTACAGCATGGTGAGCTTCTTCCCTCTTGATCTGAGAAAAGAGACCAGGTATATCATCTAACTTTGTATCTTGAGATGGGATTCCAAAATTATATCAGTACACTTAATAAGATGTTGCAAAATATTTTCTCGTTTCCTTTTCTTTGAGGTTCGGGCTTGATCTCTTGAAAAAGGCAGTCGTTTTCATGACAAGATTTTACATCCCAGCAATCTTATTCTTATGTAATTTCAATTTTTAAGTCCGATAGCATTTGGTTGGTATGTGCTTGTGAAGTTATATTTGATGTAAAGCATTTCATGGATAATATATGTTCATTCTGTCTAGTCCCTTTGTGTCTAAAGCAGAATCATCAAGGTTATATAGTATTACTTTGTAGTTTAGCTTGTGAAATGAACATTGTGAATTGCTTAGGTGATTCTTTGAGATGTCGGATGTCGAACTAATCATACTTCGTATTCTTGCAGCATTCAGTACATTCTGTCACAAATCGATGTTGCTATTCAGTACGGGGAAGATGCAGATGTGAAGATTAAGGATTTTGACCCAGACGAGGATTGAACAAGATTTTGGAACTCCAGTTATCGGGTGAATCATCAAAAAGCAAGCTTATTAAAATTGCAGGACTTGCATTTGTTTTGCCACCTCACTATGATTGTAATTCTGAAAAAAAATGGAATTTGGATCTTCATTGCCTGAGACGGCCATCGGATAATCGATCAACGATTGTGATGCTTATTTGAAAGCATATATTTATTTATGTGTAACAAATTAATGTTCGAGAGTGATAACATGTGGTTAGCAACTCCATGTTTAATTTTTTAGTATATTTTTTAAGTTTATTTTCTACTATCATGTAATAAAATTTTATAATTTATTAGAATTTTTAACTAGCAAGCATCGGGTCTTTTACACATCCGGGGACAAATTTACAAAATAATATAAGAAGCTACCAACTAGAGACATTGGCAAATCATAAATTTGGCAGCACAACTTCAAAAATCAGTGTATATTCAAATTACATATGGCGGAGGATTTGGTAAAAATGTTTAAATTGAAAATTGATATAAAAAAATATTATGGAAACAATAAAAACCGGGCATCGTCAAGGCTAACTGGAAAAGATAAAAGTTCAAACTCATCGCATCTACTGGTGAAATTGTTCATACCAGATAATTGAAGTTCAGACAGAAATGTATAAATTCTTAATGAAACGCCATGTCCAGAGACAAAATAATAAAATTGTCTTACACCTATGAGCAATCCATGATGCATCAATCGGATTAAAGTGACAAAAGCAAAATTTGACTCGATATTACACGCTCCTATGGGTAACGACACTTCACTCGTCATCATCCTCATCATCATCATTACCAGCAGCAGAATTTAGAGCATTTAACCTCTCGATCAACTTAGCCTTCCTCTCCTCGTAAGTTAGCCTCTTAAGGTTATACCTGCAAAACGAGAAAAGAAAACAATTACAATTGGCACTAGAAAATGATCAAATATATTTCCTGCGGTAATTGTTTTCAAATTGCATTATGATATGCAACCAAAAAACAATTGAATTTCATCCTCGAGGAACGAATATCATCAATCAAGTCTTACCTCTTGTGCTCCGTTGGTGGCTTCTTTTCAGATTTCTTAGGTGTTGGATCAGCGCGAATTGCTGCATGAACCTTTTTGTACAACTCTTCGATGTTATCTGCCTCAATACCCCTCTTAATGTATTCACTAAAGTGGGTCTGGTACTTCTCAGGCTCATCTTCAATCAACGTCTGCAAATGTATTCAATTGCTAGATAAATTTCTTGAAGTACATGGGAAAATAAACTCTTCCAAACATTAAAAAACAGGGTGCGCTAATGTAAAAAAAAAAATCATTCACAAACAAAAAAATCAATAATGTAACTCTGCCAAAAGCATCAAAAAAGAAAAATAACATACATTCATGTAAGAAGCAACATGGCCGCCATAGATATACTTGCGGTGTACTTCAGCATCAAGCTGCTTGTTGTCCTTGCCAAATCCAGCAAATCTCTTTTCACTGTGGGGGATGTCGAGTCCACCATCCAGAGCTCCCTATAGCACATAAATCAAACAACTTCTGTGAGGGCACCAAAAATCAATCAAACAACTTTAGTGAACAACACAGTTCCCAGAAGCCAAAATAGACAGCTAATACCTTGAGTGCACCAAAAACACGATTTCCAGTAGTAGTTCTTATAAGACCAACATCCAAAAGTGCGCGAAAAGGCCTTCTGGTTTCAGCAGGTTCAACAGAATAATCCTCTCCGGTTGCCTGAAAGGACAAAAGTGCACTACATAGTAAATGATTGAACAATAAAACCAACTGTCTGCATCAACGAACACATACAATCAGAGAGACAAGAACAAAAAGGTTACCTCCACGTTTCCTTCATACTCCTCATCCAATTCAAGTGTCTTCAAAGCTCGGCGACTCAAAAGAAGTCCAGTGCAGTAAGCTATCAAATACAAACCATCAGATAATTCATTTACTGAGAGGAGAAAGAATGATATAGATCTACACTAACCAGCGGCATAGTTGGTCAGTCCAACTTCTAGGCCATAACGAGGCAGCTCATGCGCATAAGCAGCAGCAAGGACATGATCGCCAGCAATGCTAGAAGATAGAATCTGGCAAACTATATCCTTGTTGGTCTAATAATAATGTTAAGGTGAAGACTATACATCACTCATGGTCAATCCCAATCACGATGCATTAGCAAATAGCCAGAAACAATGCATTTCACTTCAAGCAATAATGTGGCCTAAATACACATGATTTAGCAATTCCGGAATATACTCACTAGCCAATTTTAGAAAGAGCACATCACAAATTATTATATTAAAAAATGGAGTTACTTAAGATAATTACAATAAGCAGTTCAATAATAAGGGTGAATAATGATGATAGAGAAGTAAAACAGCTCATTAAAAAGCGCATATCACAAATTATTATAGTAAAAAAATGGAGTTATTTAAGATAATCACAATCAGCAGTGCAATAATAAGGGTGAATAAAGATGATAGAGAAGTAAAACAGCTCGTTAAAAAGCAATAGCACTTGACGGGCATATCAGGATACAAATCGCACGACATAGCGATACTTTGGAGTGTTGTACTTGTTCTTATCCTGATTGATCAAGCGAATCCTTGCCCGGTAGTCAGTCTTCCCCTCTAAATTGAAAACATCATGAAAACAAAATAATCAAGAACAATAACCTACAGGAAATCAATTGAAAAATGATTGAATAATGGAAAAAAAAAGAATTAATCAGTAGAAAAATAAGTATATTATTGAGTACTTACGTCGTCTTCTCTTGTACTTCACTTGGAAGCGCTTGAAGTAAGCTCTCGATTTTTGGGATTTTACAAACACCTGTGAATAACATATTCTGCATTAGTTAATACAATACAATAACGAAAAATAATACATTGACACGTATCCAATACAAGTACTCCAGACATATACCAACACTGTCAACAACTGTAAAAGAATGATTAAATTAAGTCTGATGTTGGCATAATCTCAATGTAATCCATAGGATCAATACTAAACATATTGGAAACCCCAGAATGCACAATGCATGACAAAAATGTTGTCGTATATTTCAATTCAATCAAATACAATACAGCATTTAAATAGTTAACGTTTTTACTATTACACAGCCAGACATAAGAACAAACTAACATAAAATAAAAGGAAAATGCATATCTAAATTCAAACGGCATGGCAAACGAACCTAATTCAAAACGAGTAAATAGCCAGCATTGATTGAGGAGAGACTACAAGTTTCCCACAACCATTATGAGTGAAACCATATCATACATAGTTCCAATTCAGAACAAAAAATATAATCAAACCTACATGAATCGGAAGCAATAGGCTAACTGAAAATGTCACTTAAACAATAGCCTCAGATCAAATGCAAAACAAATTACATGAACTAAAACAAACACTCTGTGTCAACAACAATTGGTGTTTTCCATGAAAAAAAAAATACTCCAACTATCAGAGTGAATAACGAATATACAAGCACTGACGCTGATTGCTTGAGTTCATCATAAATCTTACCATTTCCACCAAATTCCGGTGCGCTCCGCAGCGAGGGTAGTCCGAAGAGGTGGGGGGAGGCAAGAACTAGAGAAGCGCAGAAATGAAGCTGAAATAGCGGAAAAACCCTAGGTCAGATGGGCTGCGATGCGATAACTATTGTTTGATTTTAGGGTTTTAATTTATGAAAACCCTAACTTGTATTGGGCCTCAATTCTGTCGGAGTGAGAAATTATTGGGCTTCTTTTGATTTCCATGCATATTGTTGCTAGTTTTTAATATTTATTCGAATTTTGTTGAACTAATTTTTTTTTCTTAGGTGGTAGTAATGGTAGGTTCATCCAACCCATTGAACCTATTCTTTTGGTTCATTCCATTAGAGTAGGTTGGGTTCAGGTTGAGGTTGGGGGTGTGGGTTCAAATATTTAAAGTTGGGATGGATGGAGAAATAGTGAATGAGAGAAGAGGAGGTGGGTCATGCCTTTAAAAATTGAACTTGTTTTTTTAAGTTTATTGTTATTGGGGATAGGTTTATAAAGATGGTGGGATTTAACTTTTGACATGGCGCTTATGTGGAAGTATTGAAGTTACTTTTTGGGGTTCACTATTACAACCACCATTGAATAGAAATCATTGAGATAAATTAGAAGTCCAAAAAACAGCCTCAAAACAACTTGCACCATAATATGTAGCCTCAAAACAACTTGCACCATAATATGCTACAATGTGAACTATTGAATTAGCTTCCCTATACTTATGATAAATTTCCAACTCAAAAGTCATCACTCACTTCATTCATCATCTCAGTACAAAAGTTTATCAAGTAATTATTTATTCAGTTATAATATTGGGACCATATAGAATCTATTAAATATACGAGATGCTAAGGTAATTTCCAACAGTCTGCTTTATAATACAACATCACTATCACTAAAATGCAGCAGGTTCTCAATTTCATCTCCATTATAATTCTACACCAAAGATAATATTCCAGAATATTTATTTTATTTCATTTACAATTATTATTTTATAATTGATAACATATGATGATTTATGAAATTTCATTTAATGAATATCTATATTTAAATTTATTTTTCATAATAATTATGAAAATATTTTTTTTAACAAATATATTTGAATTAATATAAAATAAAAACATGATTCATTAAAATATTACAAAACAAACATAAAATTATATGATAATATATTATAATTCTCCGAATTAGAATATTTCTCCCACAAATGATCAATTAATGCATTTCAATGCATTATTTGGGAATTTTACCGACCTTGGAGGGAGCGGAAGTGGCCTTTCATCTATTTTAGTATTTTTATGTATTATTAGGAAAATATTTGTATCTTTTTATTTTATTTTATGTTTATATTTCATGTACTTTTATCTATTTTAGTATTTTTATTTAGTTTTATTGTTGGTCTAATTTTTATCTAATTTAATTTTATGTATCAACATTTGTATTTAATTAAATTTATCATATATACCAAATTTTAATATTAATTACAACACATTATTCAAAATACAATGCAAATAACATACACAAAATACAAAACAAAACAATAAACAAAATATAATATACAAAAATATATAGTTTTGTCGTCGAGGAAAGAGGGGCGGTATATCCAATCCCTCAAAATGCTGTTAGTTTTGCCAGTGTCGTTGGAGAGCAATTCTGCAACAATTTGGTGATATGCGGAGACGCCCTAATACATTGATAAATATCTATATCTATATCTATATATATATATATAATAACACATTTCTAACCTAATTTTTTTCCCTCCCGTTGCAAAATCTATTTATGGAATTATAAAATTTTAATTATTATGGAAATGGGAATTCAATTATCTATTAAAAGTCTTCCCATAATTAATTAAGATTTAAATGTTAATCTTACTAATTCCAAAGATTGCATTTCAATTCAGCCTATTTAATATATGTATATATATATATATAATTTTGCGTATATTATGTTATATATATATATATTAATAATCATATATATTATATATATAATCAACATATATATTATCTAATTGTATGTGTATATATTTATATATTATATTTAAAACAAGTATGTGTTTATATTTAAAATTAAAATCTATCCTTTCATTATATTAATTACCTATGAATTATTTTTCTATGCACGTATTTTTGAGAACAAATATATTGCTATATTTTTTGAATTTAAAAATATTACGTATAAATTTGTATATTAATGTAGATTACATTTAATTATGGCAATCACCGCTTGATTATGTATATAACTTTTTTACTAATTATACACTATCCGAATGTGTACTTCCATATATAGCTGCATTTACACGAATGATTTATATACTAAAATATGAATATGGATGATATATATGTAGAGGTAGTATATATATTCATGAATCAAAATAGATATGATTTAATCATGGTAATCACGACTAATTGTATGCTAATATTCACTTGTACTTGCCAAATACATAATATATCTATATAATTATATATGGTCATTGTATTGTCCCGGTGGGGATGACCTAGTGGTGGAGTGAGGTTGCTTGGAGACCAAATGTCACGTGTTCGAATCTCCTCAATACCACAGGTCGGGTGTGTTAGTTAAAAAAAATATATGGTGATTGTATTTCATTATGCCTCTCATTATAATTAATTATGGTAATAAGCATTCACAACTAAATAGAGTGCATTAATTCTAAAATGCATTGATTTAGTTCATTACTATTTAAATAAAATAAAATTTAAGTTTAGTTTTTACTATGTTGATCATTTTTATATATAAGTGTTGCTGGAATGCATTTTGTATTCCACTCCACCAGTTTTGTTTGAAAGAAATGTATACTTAATTATATTTTTACATGCATTATATAATTGATCATATTTTGTCGCTTGCAATTTGTATAGTTCTAACTATCATAATTTTGTTTGTAGGTTTGTGAAGCATTGTGCTTATTTCCTCTATTTCCCTTTTGGTGATACAACATCAATACACTACTTTTGAACATGTTCAGTGTGTCAATTTGATCGGTTATGGAGTACAATTGACAAGGCAAAAAAATTGTAATTGTTAATCGATGAATGTGGGTGGCACAACTATGAGGTCTGAATTTTTTTTAGTTTGTTCTTTTTATATAAATATATTTGTAAGATTTTATTTTTTATATTTTATAAAGAAATGATTCTTGGAGTATAGAGATATTTAATGATTAATGAATATAGTGATGCCATTAATTAACAAAGAACTATCTCATCTCACGGTAGAATTAGCAACTGATCATCATCTACAATTGAATCTCAAATTGTATTCATTTCAAGAGGCACGATCGAAGATTATGAAAGTAAATGAAGAGTGTGATGAGCGATGAAATGAGAATAATAACCTACCGATGCTCTCCAATTTTGTTAGTAATGGATTGTACCACAAGTATATATATATATATATATACACATGTATATATATATATATATATGAAATTTTTGATTATATCCCACACATGCTTATAAGGTACATTTGTGATTATTTAAATTTTTTAAGTTTTTGTCGTTATCATAATATTTATGATTGTGAACATGTGTTGTTCATGTATTGTCTAAAAGCAGTAGTAATTTTAATTATTTAGTTTCTTTCTTTTTAGTTACTTATTCAGTTCCTTGAGAAAATAATATGTAAAATATATATGTATACAATATGTTCAATAAAATATGTTTGAACAAGATATACAAACATACTGCCATACTTATTATTTTTATTTATTTAGATCAAACAAATAATTGATACCATCATGAAAAAAAAAATAGCACAAATTGACCCATACAATATTTTTTTTTTCTCAAAAGATTTTAAATAATAATTTTTCATTTTGTCCTTATTGAGTAAACACTTTTAGATATTCTCCTAAAGATTATTTTTCTACAGACTTAAAAAATAAATATTTTTTAATCAATATCAAATTAAATATTTATTTTTATTTACTATATTCTAAATAATAAAAGATAACAAACATTCATTTATCATTTTGCTTTTATTCTATTCCAATTAAATAAGTATGTCATCATATGCTTAAATGATTCCAATTCTAGAATGATCCTTCGTGCGATGCACGAATAATATATTTGCAGTTATTATTATCTTATTAGAAATTGTAAATATGAAATTAATATTATACAACATATTTAAACTAAAATCTATACAATAACTTTCAAAGAACTGCAAATCTCAAAGATAAGCGAGCTTTGATCGTCCCGACTCTTCACGAAGACCCAAATAGTATAAATTATGTGTAAAAGTGAGACATCTTGAATAAAAATCTACCTGTTTCCCGTTATCTCAATTCGAAAATAAAAAGGAAATGATTGGTTTTATTGTATGTTTAGTTTTTCATTATAATTTTATAAAATATATAAGATATTCTGTCATGTTGATTTTAAATTTTTTAGTTTTAAAATTTTATGTAAATTTAAATATCTTAAATTTATATTTTTCTTCAACGCAATGAATGGGTACACTGTTGTAATTATTTTTAGATTAATAAGAAAATATCTTCAATGCAATGAATGGATACATAGTTTAATTTACAATTTGTGACATTATTATTTATTAAAAGAAAAACTGATTCGTGTTTGATTAAATAAAAAATATATACACATCAAAATTATATAAAAATATGACTAAAAAATATAAATTTAAACCTTTTGAAGAAATCTAAAATAACTAATATTATGATGAGAGTAAATAAATATTCAAGAAACAATATAAAAAAGAAAAAGGAAAGCGTAATTAGACCAAATAAAAATGATTTAAGAGAAATATGTTTGTTCCGTTAAAAATTGGGATAATAGGTAGATTAGTACAATCATTTATTTATATACATACATTATATGTGTATATGGAAAATATCAAAATTAAATGAAATTAAATGTGATGATGCATAATTTTATATATTACTATAATACCCATATAATGTTAGAGATTAATATGATTTTTTTAATGTTTCAATATCCAAAAATCACTTATACAATTTCAATTTTTTTTATACTTTCACTTTTGTAAAAATTATTTATTTGTATTTATAAATAATTTATATTATTCAAACCTAAAATACATAAAATGATCTCCGTGCATCGCACCGGAGAAATACTAGTACATATATATAATACACTAAATATTATTTTTAATATAACTATGTAAATCTATGTGAATCACACGGGAGATAATTTAAATTTTGTATATATATATAACTATACGTATCAACAACAATACATCATAAATTAAACGTGATCAATTTTTCTGTAAAAAATGTATTCACCCCATAAATTATTATTTATATTTTTTCACCGTAAAATCTTCTTCAACAATTTGAATTGCAAAGTTATATAGATGTCTTCATCTCAGTGGGGATGACTTAATAGTGGAGTGAGATTACTTGGAGACCAAAACTCACGAATTTGAATCTCCTCAATATCACAGGTCGGGTGTGTGAGTAAAAAAAAAAGTTATATAAATGTCTCCATAAGCCTTACATTTCGTAATTATTTAAAAGTTCAAAATATATAATTTAAAATATTACCTTAACTTCAATCATTGGATCTTAATTTTTGTTCTCTCTAAATCTTAGGACAATTCAGTCAACAATCCAGACGGCTGAGTATTTTCGATTTAAAAATAGTACGAGAGTCATAAATTAATGAATGTTAATTAATTTATATAATTTTTTTTAGGGCAATGGATGTCAATTAATATGATTGGATAAAATTTCATTAGATGATTACTATAAAGTGTCTATGAACAGAAAAAATAAATAAATAAAACACAACATAATAATACACACACAATGGATATAATTCAGATTTAAGCAGAAGAAAATCAGTTCAGAGATGAGGTGAAAATATCAGCATAAACCCAGTTCCGCACAGATCTTGAGTTCCTCATCTGAATACCACTCTGATTTTTCTGATTACCATACGATAATCCCAAATTCGTCCGTCTAAACCCTAGATTTCAGCATGATTTTTCCTCTTAATTGGATCCTTTCCCCCGCATATTAAAATTTCCGAAAATTAAGTAGTTCAGCCGGAAATTCAGTTGTTGTAGAATTATACACATAGATTTCGCTTCCATCTTCGATGGCTGCGAGTGCTAACCCTTCAGCGGTTCATAGAAATGGCAACAACAACAACCACAATAATAATAATAATAATAACGGCAACAGTAGCGGCGGCGCGCCGGAGAATACCAGCGGCAGCGCCGTCTCCTTGGCGGGGCCCACTCAGACCACCCTCCGCCACAACCCGGGCCTCTCGCTTGATTGGACGCCGGATGAACAATCAATGCTTGAAGATTTGCTCACCAAGTCAGTCTAATTTTTTTTATCCCCCTTTTTAATTTGGTTGTTATGGATTTCTGCATTTCTGCTGTTGTATTTTTATTTTATTACATTTTGTTGAACTGCGGTACTTAGGCGGAGATGCAAGCGCATATCAATATGATAGGGATGCGAAGCTTGTGTATTTATGGGGAATTTGCCCTATGATTATAGTTTTTTAAGAATTATCAAACCAGGTTTCACTAGTTCAGTTTTTATCAATTTCTTTCTCTTACTCGTACCCTAAATTGCGACGTATCCCTGCAATCATATTTGAGTTCTTTTATATTTAATTAACATCAGGGCTGAAAAGTTACTTCCATTTTCGTCTATAATCACAAATCAATTTTGAACATCTATTTTTTTCGTCCAGGGAAGATTTGAGGCCTGTCCTTCTGAGTTAAGAATGATAGAATTCATGTAAGAATTTGTAGCTACTCGAGGTCATTTGCCTCGTGCCTGACTAAAGTTCATGTGGTCTTTTTAGTATTCAGACAAATGACAAACATAGGTTCAAGATGTAACTTACTAATATTTAGACAAATGACAACCATAAGCTCAAGCTAGATAGAAATTAAAAGGGTTAATTGTCTCTATTATCATGTCCTTTACATGTTTTTTGGTTTTAGACATGACATTTCAAAATTTTCAATTACAACACAAAATGGCCTTTTTTTTTTGCAATTATAACATATGGGCAAAAAACGACATTGTGTTCCATTGCCAGGATCCGTTACATGTGTACAAGTCTGCCGGTCATGTCAGATTTTATTCCACTAGATTTTGCCCGGATATTATGTTGTAATTGCAAAAATTGAAATGTCGTGTGTAAAACCACAATTGTTCATTCATTGCCTCATAGGGCTTCTGTTTTTGTTACTGTTCCCGTTCGTTTTCTGAATTGATTTTTTCTAGGCCTATTTGTATTTGTTGATTTAAATTGTTTTTTGGTGATGTTCTGGGACCTACATATTGCATCTTCCATCTTGTAAATAATGAGTCAACCCTTCTGCAGATATGCCTCTGAACCCAACATTATTCGGTATGCTAAAATTGCTCAGGCTTTAAAAGACAAGACTGTTCGTGATGTTGCACTGCGCTGCAGATGGATGAATGTGAGCTTGTAAATTTGGGTGTAACAGGCCTGTAAATTTCTGTATTTTATTTCGAAGAATCAAAGTTATATACAAATTTGTTATTAGGGTTTGACTTATTATTTATAATGAGCATTTTTTTGTCAATAGAAACACCGATTAAAATGCTGCATCACCACATTAGTAACTTAGTCATATTCCTTGTCATTCTAATTAATTTTGAGTTTTAACTATTTAATGTGGTCGCTAAGGTTTATCCAAGGACTACAAGGGTTAATTTTGGCTTCCCTTGAACTTTGGGATGGTGAAAGGAAAATGTTTAACTTAGATTTTCAGTCGTAAAGGTGGGCCAACGCCTTAATTAAAGGCTGCAGATTTCTATAGATGCACATAATATATTAGAACTACAGAACTAAGGAGATAAAATGAATAGTGTTAAACTTCAAAATTCTCATCCATTGTAATTTTGGATTATGGAAACATGACTTGCTATAGTACATCTTACGCCCATTGGGTTACACAAGTTGCAGCATTCATCACCTATTTCACAAACACCCTCTTGGGTGTGTATTTGTGTGTACATGGATGGTGGATGCTACATCCATTATAGCACCAACACGATCCTGTATTTTAATTAGCACAAAAATCAACCAAAGTCCAATTTGTATATTGACTTGAATGGCTCACTTTTTGCAGAAAAAGGAAAATGGCAAGAGAAGAAAGGATGATCACAATTCAAGAAAAAGTAAAGACAAAAAGGTAGTACTTACAGTAATCCTCACAGATGTGTTAATATCAAACATGAATGCTCTCTTATTCTAGAATCTTCTTTCCACTGTCTCGTCTGTCCTGCAATATTAACCATGTGGCACATTTTGCCATTTCTTAAGTACAGTTAATCTGCCTTTGGAACTTGGAAATTAATGATTTATAGCCATTCTCAAGAGTTACTTTTGAATTAACCATTTGAACGATTATTATATTCCAAAAAGTTGAGTTGGTCAAATAAGTAAAAGTTATAACCAATTTTACGGGATTGAATCAGGTGATATGTAATTCTTGAGTTTGAAGTACTCTGATCCAACGTATACAGAAAGGCATATGCTTATGTAGCTTTGGGTAGCTCATCGACTTCAAACAGTTTTAGGTTAAATATAAAATGATCTTGTTGGTTTATGTTTCAAGATGAAGTTATTGTATATTGTGTTTAAGCATTACCGATCTTCTGAATTCTGATGTTTCTTAGTTTTGTAGTCAAACTAATCAATATAAGTTTGGTGACAAGGAGCTATATGTCACACTCAGTCCAAATGTCAGAGTTGAACACTGTTTACCAAGTTTCTTGTTCTTCTTGTTTCTCGTGGAATTTGTAGAAGTCATCTAACATCAGACATTTTTTCAGTATATAATTCTGGATTTACCTTGAGTTCTCAGGAAAAAGCAATAGAATCATTGCCAAAATCGTCTCAAGTAGCAAACCGCCTGAATGGCCCTCCCTATGTTCAGCCAATGATGGTGGAAAGTGATGATGGAATTTCATATAAAGGTTAGTCCTTGCTCTAATATCTGGCTTATTCGTTAGGAAGAGCAGAAAGTTCTGCTGGGGCGTCCCTTGGATAATTACCTTTCTTTTCACTTGAAGTTAGTTTTTATGTTGTTACAAATTTGAGTTTTTATGTTGTTACAAATTTGTATTTCCGAAGATTTTTCTACTCTCCTTTTGATACCATCATTCCTTGGAATTTGAATACTGCAAAGACAACCTCTGTGACTAAATGTTCTAGCAGTTCTTATTCTCAGACATGCCTTTCTCACCCTTTAATGTCTGTATATAAAACCATAAAATACTGTTATAAGAGGTATGTAGTTTTCAAGTTTTCTGTTTAAGATGTTATAATCAATGATATAAATACGAGATTGTATCTGATGGACATTTATTGGTATAGTCCATTTGCATGGATGCTTCGTTAGATTTATATCTGAGTACTGTTAATTTGGTTAATTCCAGCTATTGGTGGAGCCACTGGACAGCTTCTTGAGCAAAGTGCCAATGCCTTGGATCAAATTTCTGCCAATTTTTCTGCTTTTAAGGTACTCGCATTTACATTACATGGATTCCCAATTTCCAAAAGGAATATGTGTAAAATTCATGAGCTTAATAGTTGTCTACATATTTGATGGACGGCACAATAAGAATCAGTTTCTTCTTCTTTCATGGATAGCTGGCTGAAGCTTGTTCAGCACCATTCCGTAAAATGAATATATACAAATTTATATTTTAATATTAAATTTTTACTTTTGATTTTGAACACATTCTAGACTGATGGACTTACGATCCATTAAAAAAAGATCTGATTTGGATCTTATTGAGATGTATGAATCACTTTATTTTAGTTTGCTTTTACTGCTCACCTATGTTGTTGACATGGCATACACGCTTTTCTACGATATGATGGGATATCATATTTATTTATTTTTTCAAAATATTCCTACAGATCCATGAGAATGTCGAACTCTTCTGTCAAGCACGGACGAATATCCTTTCGATCTTAAATGAGTATGTTCTAGATATTTTATGCATTCCTTTCAAAGCATGACATAATCATTTTCTGAGCTCTAGCATCCATGGGAGACTAAACTTGTTGTCCGCAGTTGATAAGATTGTTCATTTCATTTGCTTTTTATTATCTTTAGCTGTTTGAACCATGCCCTGCAAAGGTTTTGCTTATGCTTGTCTTCGCTAATTGTGGATTCCTTTTGTTTCTTCGGACCAGCTGTTATCTTTGTCGTCTTGCCAGTCAAACTCAGAAAAATTAATTTTGCTTTGCTGAGTTTCAGAAATTGGGTGCTTTTTCCTCCTGCCCCAACCAAGAGCAGAACCCAGCTTAGAGCACAGGAACTGAGAATTTCTCAAATTTGGTCTAAAATTTGCAAGAGTAAAAGCAAGTTTAAGCTCTGAACTGGGAATTTGTATGCTATTACATTTTTCAATATTTTGATTTTCAGAAAAAGACCCTTGAACTTCAGATATGCTTACTTTGATAGCCTCACCCAGTCTCGTTTATTAAGATAAAGTAGTGATCAAAATGTTTCGAAGCTTTAGCTTTTGGACATCTTTATGTACCTGTGCTAAGTCTTCAAGCACGGGTGTGGTAAGTGAAGGTTTAAGCTTGATTTTTCATTTTTCATTTCTTTTCTATCACATGAACGCATCAAAACATTTTCATCGTCAACCATTTCTGTTAGATAACCTATGAAAGAATGAAAAATCATTTGCAAGAAAAATAAAATGAGGATGCGGGAAGAACTCAAAGCTTACTTTTGCACCATTTCCTAATTCATTGTTCTCCTTTGAATTTCATGGGACAAGAGAAAATAAAAAGAATAGAGGTTCACTTCTGGTTTGAGAAATTTAGGTGCACACCTTTTAATACCTATGTCCAAGTGTCCAACTATTTGTAAGAAAGCTATTTGAAGGTCTTTTCCCAATTGCCTCTCACACTTTGCCAGTTATCATACTTGCTTAATAAATGATCGTGTCTATTTTGCTTCTCTCGAGCTAGAAATTACCAACCTACATTCCACCTAACTTACCGTAGCTCTATCCCTTACGACAGCTATATTGACCGCCGTTTACAGTTTTTACCACTAGTGCGGTATTTTATAATGTGATTTTAGACCAACCTCTCCAGGTTCTATTAGACACACTTGGCGTGAAATCACACCCCCGTCTTCCCTTTCATCACAAATACTTGGTGATTAATGTGAACATTTTGCATGGCCTATTTCAGGATATGGATTGTCTGATAGTTTTGTCAACTGTAGAAATTTGGAATAATAATGCCTTGATCTGAACTCTGTAATGCAGCTTTAATGACTTGCCAGAAATAATGAAGCAGATGCCACCTCTTCCTGTGAAGCTGAATGAAGATCTTGCCAACTCTATTCTTCCTCGAAAGGCCATGGCAAATACATCTTGAGATGCATCTTTTCGCTTGCTGGCTGCTGATTCCAACTCTCTGCAGTGGCACGCCCTGTGAAATATTTGTAGCATAAAAAAATTGGTTAGTCAACTCTGCTGTAGAAGGAAGTCTCAGGTGTTCATTTCATTGTTTAAAGCCTAGGTACTGTCACAGTGACATTTTATTTATAGTCGATTTTTTCTTTTTCACCTTTGATTCTATCCTAGTATATAGTTGGTCTAGTGTATTTATAGTTCTGTAAATAACTGTTAGGTGTGGGGTAATAAAAGGTATGCTATTCATTTGGAGTGGAGTCAGTGAACTGAGGAATATTAATCTTGTATTTCTGTATCTCTTGCTGACTAATTAGTATAGCTGTTGATAGTGCTATTCTAGTGTAGCAGGGGCATACCTCTATGTACAAGAAAATAATAGTGTTTTTTTTTTACCCAATTAAAGAAAAGGTTGGTGGTGTATGCATATTTTGCCCCTATATTTTTATTTTAACTTTTGTCCCTTGTAGTTTAGCATCTATATTTGGGCTCTTGTTCTTTCATTTTTCTTGGGTTTAATAATCACCCCAAGTGTGGAATGCAGGTCAGAGGTCTACCCTCCTATTTAGTAATGCAGCTGAGGCCTGAAGTTTTTTTATTTTTTAAAATAAGAATGATATTTCATATACAAAAACAACAAAAATATTTCTTTGGAGGGAAGTAGGGAACAATGAACTGCAAGAGTCATTTTTTTTTAAAGATTGATCGGCATTTAACATTTATGATTCATTTTATTTTATAAAAATCTAATTGCATAACTGCATCTGCATTGAAGTATGGGAACACGTTATCTCAAGTTGTACATCTAGAGATATGAAAACAAAAACGATGAATTTTACAAATGTTTATTTTAAAAGGTCGACCAGCCACCCAATTCAACCACTTGGGTCTCCTGCCAACCTTTTGTAGTGAAATATATATAAAATTGATATATTTTTTATATAAAATATAATAAAAATAAATAAAAAATATACCAAAATTCATATTTTTTTATTCTCTACAAATAGACATCAATTTTGCTATATTTCAACACATTTTAAAATTATCTATTTTTTTCTCTAGTTTTCTATATATCCAAATAATAATAAAAAATAATGTAATTTTAGGAAATATCGTTTAATGAGTGCGATTTTTTTTTTAATTTTATGAAATGTCGTTTAATTAGTTTGTAATATTTTTGGAATTGATTATTTTATAAAATATCGTTTAATGAGTGTGATTTTAAATTCATGTAATTTTAGAAAATGTAATTTAATTGGTGTGAAGTATCTTGTAATTTATGTTATTAATTTAGTTTGGAATATTTTCTTGTTATGATTATAAATTTTTATATTATTTTTATTACAAGTAATATTTTAATTTAAAAATAAAATAATAATATATAATAGTGTGGTTGGGTGGTCATTGATAAAACATGTAAAATAGATGTGGTTGGGTTGGATGAATATTGATGATGTGGAAGTGAGAGAAATTAATTAAATATTGAAGTGGTTGGTTGGTTGGGTGGTTGGAGTGGTTGCTGATATTGGTAGTCTAAGCGATCTGCTGAATTGGACAAAAGATTACAAAAGTGAGAATATTCCAAAGGAAAAAAACAGAAAAAGAAAATAAAAAGTCGGAAAAAAGGAAAGAAATAGTGTAAAAATGTTTGCAGTATTACATCAAAATTTTCAAGAGGAAAGCCAATTTATTTTCCCTCTACGAAGCTGATTTTGATTTTTTTTATTTTTTTTTAATTATCAACCTATGCTAAGTGCTAACTGCTAACAGAGTGAGAGGAGAGAGAGAAAGAGAAAGGGCTCGACTGTGCAGGACTGGATCATTAGAAACCCTAGATTTTATCCCCTCTTCATAGTTTGAATGTAATGGCAAATTGGCAATACCAAAATTTGGTAATTCGCCTATACGTACAGAGGTTTTGTATTCATGCGTAGCTTATGAGTCTTCCTCAACTTAATCCGCACCAGGCACCAGCATTCTGATTTCTGATCATACATGTGATCGTGGGCTCCTCATCAGACCCGCTTTGATTTGGTCGGAGCCATTTTGTGCCTAATTTCTTGGATCCGGCCAAGCTTAGGGCTATTTTATTCTGTGTTTGGATCTGCCTGCTGCTGCCGGCGGTTGATTGTTTTCTCCAATGGACGATCTGGATATCCTCGCCCGCGACTTCGGGTTCGGGCCGGGAGGGAAATCCAAACCGATGAGATCCGCGCAGTTCAGCGAAGTGTTTGGCGAGCCCGCCAAGTTCACACCCGACACGAATTTTAGCACTAACAGTGAACGCTCTTCAATGAGGGATTTGGATTATGATTCCATTTTCAATCAGGAGGCGAAGAGTGTTGATAATAGTAGCAGCAAAACGTTGTCGCCTCCTGTTTATGATAAGCCGGTGTATGATGATGATATATTTGAAGGGCTGCCGGGGTTGAAGAGCAAGTCTGCTGCGTCTTCAGCTAGGTATGACAATGCCACGTTTGCCGGGATTTCATCTCCCGGCTCGAGTAAAGGTGGAGATCAGAACAATGATTTGGATGATTTATTGGGGAATTTCAGGCGGAGGGAAAAGTCATCGGAGAACATCATGAACAGTAGTGCTAAGAGCAGCTCAAGTTCAAAGGGGTTTGATGATTTGTTAGCTGGGTTTGGGAGTGGCGTTTCTGCTGCTACCAGCAGGTGATTTTTTGCTTTAATTTGAATTTAATGTTATGTTTATTGGTTATTCTGTTGTAGTGAGAGTGGAAACTTGCGTTACATTAAATAGTTGTTTACTTGAACCATGTTTGCCATATTGGTTAGGATGTGGACTGGCAAATGTAGTGAAGTGTTTGAAACTAAGTGATTATGATAAAGTAGTGCAATTTTTCTGTCCGTTATATTGTATGCATGATCAATTCTGATGTAATTTATAAAATATGGAAATTACTATGGGAATCTTTCACTTAGTATTTAAATGTACCTTGTCTACTTAGTAATTTAGTACGTCAACAGAGAGCACCTGAGATCGCCTCTAGGATCAGTCCCATCCTTTTGAAGGTTCCAATGGGTGGTCCAAAGGATATATAAATTTAGAAAGTTATTGCTAAATGTGCTGGATTTTTTGGAAATGGAATGAAGCTTTAGGCAGCGTTTCACTTTACGACTTTCTGAGTTTGCTGATTTCATACTGAGAATGTGCACAGAATTATATCTCATATTATCTCTGAAAGTCAGAGTTCACTGGTGAAGATATTTCCTCTACTTAAATTTTTTATAAGAAAATTTGGGTATTGATCTTTATTGTATTTAGCAGACAAGGATTGCCATTACCAATTTACTTGTATTGTGAGAATAATTCTACTTGTAAATGTTTGCTAGCATAATCAAGGCCTATACTAGGGCAAGTGAAAGCTATTTTATCTATCTAAAATAGAATTTTAAATAGATAATTTAATTTAAAAAATTATTCTATACACGAACAACATTATGACTTGGTTATAATTATTTTAGCTTATTTGTATTTTAAGTGTTTCTTTAGATATTCAACCCCCATACGTTGGTTGCCACAGTAATCTCAATATGTATATTTACTCATTTTGGTGCCAGTCATGCACAGAATAATTCTAGATTGTAATTAGACATTAATAAACCAAAGCTTGATATTGTTAAATAGTAGCAGAGAATGATCTATAATCATATCTTGTTTTATAACAGTCTCTCAAATCAAGCCAATATGGGTTTGCTTATTTGACACTGTTATTCTAAAGATTTGCTTGGATGTTGGCTATATGCTCAAATTTTGTAATTTGGTAACAACAATTTACCCAGGGGCAGAATTGGTGTCTTAATCTTGCATGATTTTGATAATTTATGTATTTTATTGTTATGAATTCAATGGATGAAAACACAAAATCTAAAAAAAAAAACTTTTCCTAGCAATTTCTTAATTCATAATATACTTCTGAGAACTTGAATTTTCTCCCTTTAATTTCGATGAACAGACCTATAACGGAGTCAAATTTGAGCTCTGTACCAGTTGGTGGCTCAAAGCATGGGAGTGTTCTGGATGAAACTTTTGTAGTTTTGGATTCAGTTTCTACCCAGGGATCTTTGTCATCTGGGGTATTTCCAGATCCACTGGAGGAGATCAGTAAGCATGGTAAATCTAGGAGCGCAATGGCTGAAGCTTCATCTGTTGGTGGCAGAAAACTTGATGACTTAGATCCTCTTAATAGTTTTGGAAAAACTGCTCATTCTTTTTCCCGTGGGAGGGATAAAGGAGGGAGTCCTTCAAGATCCGCATCACCACAATTTGCTACAATGAAAGAACAAAATGGGAACTCTTCTTTCAGATACTCAGAACACAATATGGAGAAGAAAATTCCTCTACATAACTTTCAGGAACCTCTCTTATTTGAAATGCCAAAATTTTCTACAGATTTTCAGACATCTTTTGATCAAACTGCTTCTCAATATTTCGAAGCAAGCTCACATACTGATATGTCTCCAACATCAACAGGGCTAGGACACCAAGCTGATGATGTATGGTTAAATGTATCAGAGATTCCTCTTTTTACACAACCCACAGCTGCTCCACCCCCATCACGACCTCCCCCGCCTATTCCTCATCAGAACTCAAGGGCAGAAACCTTTTTTTCTTCTTCAAGTTCAAAAAAGAGAGGTGATAAATTCCCTTCACCTTCAAATCTTAGTCAACATTCTCAAAGTCCTAAACTGCCACGTCCTGTGACCAAGGGCCAGCAACATTCACAGTTTGATGAACTTGACGACTTTACCCGGGGTAGGTCCCAAAACAGCCTTGATGAAAGTACAGATATGCATTCTATTGAAGATACCAATGCATTCTCTGCTGCTGCTGCTGCATCAGCTGCTGCTATGAAGGAGGCCATGGAGAAAGCTGAGGCTAAATTCAGGCATGCTAAGGAGGTACGTGAAAGGGAATATGCAAAGGCCGCCAGATATAAGGAGCCTGTGCAGCTGGAGAAAGATGAACAAGATGGCCAGGAGAGAGATTTGAGGGAAACTGAGGAGATTTTGGAGCGTGAAAGGAAACAAAAGGAAGAGGAAGAGAGGGAGGAGAGTAGACGTCAGAGGGAGAGGGAGAGATCAAGGGAGACTGAAAGACAGAAGGGTAGACAGGCTGTAGAACGGGCTAATAGGGAAGCACGAGAAAGAGCAGGAGCTCATGCACGTGAAAAAGCGGCAGCTGAATCTCGCTTAAGAACTGAAAGGGCTGCTGTTGAGAAGGCAAGTTCTGAAGCTCGAGAACGTGCTGAAAGAGTAGCAGTGCAGAGGGCACAAGCAGAGGCCCGTGAAAGAGCTGCTGCAGGAGCTAGAGAAAGAGCAGAAAGGATTGCTGCAGAAGCTAGGGAAAGAGCTACTGCTTCTGAAACAAAGGAGAAAGAACTTAGGGAAAAAGTTTTTGTAGCAAGGGCTGCAGCAGAGGCTCGGGAGAGAGCTGCAGTAGAAGCACGAGAAAGGGCAGCAGCAACAACTGCTGCAAAGATGAATCAACAGAGGAATGGTGATGATCTGGAATCCTTTTTTAACATGGGACGAGCAACCAGTGCACCAAAGGCACGAGCAAATTCAAATGTAAGCGGTATTATGTGAGCCATATTTCAGTTAATGAGATTTTGCCATTCAATGTTCTGACTTTTTCTTTGATATATATTTTTAGGATCCCTTTTTTAATCAGCAGTTCCAGAACAAGGGAGGACCTGAACCTGGAAAGAGAACATCATCTTCTAGTGGAGCCTCATCCAACATGAAGAAGGCTTCTTCCACTACTAACATTGTTGATGATTTATCTTCTATTTTTGGAGGTATAGAACTGATTACATCATTCATGAAGCTGATCTCAGTTAGCATCTGTATGTTGCTGAGTGCTGTTCTTCTCTTGATTTAATTCCAAAACAGCTGCATCTGCTGGAGAATTCCAGGAGGTTGAAGGGGAAAATGAAGAAAGAAGAAGAGCTAGGCTGGATCGCCACCAACGCACTCAAGAGCGTGCCGTATGTGTTTATGTCCTCTTATGAACCATAGTTTCTGATATCTTAACTGAAATCTACCAACTTTTCGGGTTTTCATCTTTTGGATGTACTATTTTTGTTAATAAATTCAGTCCCATATGCCCAGGCTAAAGCAGTGGCTGAGAAGAATCAGCGGGACCTTCAAGCTCAGAGGGAGCAAGAAGAAAGACATGTAAGTTCATCCGTAAAGTAGATATTCTAGTGACTTTGTATACATCTAGCTATTGCGTTTTCAGCTTTAACTGAAAAAATTCTTAACTTTTTTAACTTCTGTGCACTCCGATGTGAAAAATGATAATCACCCCATGTTGGAGATGCGCATCCTTGTTGCGCTCACATTCTTTCTTTTGGCTTCACTTTGCCAAAACAGTTAACTCTAGTTGTAGAAGAGTCCATTTTACTCATATATATACTCCTTAGATATTCATTTTTCTAAGGGTGTGAGACTTTACATTAAGTAAACGAAAGATTTAATTCATATTGTTCACAATGAAGCAGAACAATTTCAAATATTGAACTAAAAGTTCTTTTTGGGTGTTACATTTGTATTGTCATCTAATGTTGAGGCTTTTTTCCCACGTGTATCATTCCTACATTGGCAAGTTGATAAATAGCTTCACTCAATTATTGTTGGTGTCAAGCCATGATTTTTGACCTTCAGTGATAATTTGACACAGATCCTGAATTTTGTTGTGCCACCTATCAGAATCCTTATACTGATTTTGAAGTTACTCTTATTCTTTACGTGGAAATGTTTGTGATTTTTATATAACTACCTCTGTTCTAAGTCTGTTGAAATCTGATTGCATTCAATTGCGTTACTAGACATACTTGAGTATGTGTTTGGTATCATGACGTGATGTTTATCTGGCCTGCTTGCAGAGGATTGCTGAGACATTGGATATTGAAATCAAGCGCTGGGCTGCTGGAAAAGAAGGAAATCTGCGTGCGCTGTTGTCAACTTTGCAATATGTGGGTTTATATCAGTTTCTGCCTTGTGTATAAACTTCGGCATGTGCATGCTATTAAGTTTTGGCGATACTAATTATAGATTTCCGAATATGCCTTATCACTTCCCGAAGCAGAGTTTGAGTCGAAAAATTGTGTCATTTCCAAATCTTTCCATTTCCAATGAAGTTGCTAAAATATGTTCCCTGAATAATAGGTGCTTTGGCCTGAATGTGGCTGGCAGCCTGTTTCGCTGACAGATTTAATTAATGGTGCCTCTGTCAAGAAAGTCTATAGAAAAGCTACCCTCTGCGTTCATCCCGACAAGGTGCAGCAAAAGGGTGCCAATCTCCAACAGAAGTATGTCGCTGAAAAGGTCTTTGACCTGCTTAAGGTATTATCAAGCATCTTGCTTTCTTGTTCTTTCCTCCTCTCTTAAAATTTGTATGCGTTCATTTTTGTTGAGTCGAGCAACGCATAGTGAACGAGGGGAATATGTGGTTCACAATATTTTTGTCAATAATTACTTTCTAATGTGAAGTTATTTTTTCGTGAGGGAGAGCTCTTAATATTGACTTTGATATGTCCCAATATATAGGAGGCCTGGAATAAATTTAACTCAGAGGAGCTTTTCTAAATGCTGTCACGAATTCCTAATCATCGAGCTGCTACCTTGAAGAACGGCACCATGCGATGGGTGTACCATGAATGGTCTCAGAACATATAACTAATGATGCTCGCATGCTTTGGTGCATTTTTTTGGCATTCCAAAGTGTGGATTATGATAGGAGACCTCTGTGGTGGTGAGATGCTCGAACAGTTTGTACATGTAATTGTATATTTGATGGCAGTGCAGTGCTAGATATATAATACAATTGAAGCAAACTTGAAAGATGATAACCTGGTAAGAAAAAAAAAATTGTTGGAATATCTTGGCTACTGAATAACAGTTAATCACACCAGGTGATTATCTTCGCCTTATCCAGTTTATCTCTTTCTATTTTTTGTTTAATTACCTGTTTATTTGCCTTGTCAATATGTTGAGTTAAATTCATAACATATCAAAATGCGCCATTACTATGTGGTTCCACCACCTTGCGAGGTATATCATCTTTGTGTTTAAATTGAAATTCATTTTTCCCCGTAATTAACCCATTATTTAAAAAATAGTAGTCACAAACCAAACATTAGATTAGATGATCCTCTTTAGAAAACTTGTTTATATAATATTTGATTTCAATTAAAAAAAAAGGTTGTGTATTATCCCATAAGCATATCATCAAATTCATCAAAATTCACTAAAACATTAGAATATCTAGAAAGATATAATTTAAATTGGTTTATTCGAAACAATACGCTTCCCATTTGAATTTCAATTGCCAAAAGAGTTATTCTATCTCGAGTAACATCACATTCTTTTCTCCCTAAATTCACGTAATTGTTATCCCCACTAATCTCACTACCAGAAAGATCACATATTAAGAGCTTCTCTGGAAACTGCCAACCTCTCACTAAAGTAGTGAGCAAAGAAGAAAAAGCTGGCACTAAACTCAAAATACTATTCAACACATAGCTGAACTGCCAACCAACTCGAACACGAAAAGATCGTTGGACCCTTCAAAAATAAAGGTCATTGATGTGGTTATATCTGCACTATGCATTCCTCAAGAAACTAGTATACTCACAGATGAAATAAAACAAAAATGTTAGTACAGTAAAGATCATTCTTTCAAGACCCCAATAACATAAGATGTCAAGGGCAGCCCATAGCCATATTTGAAAAAATGCAACCGTAACAGAAATGGTTTACTTTACCTGGGGGTTGGGTACATATCACCTGCCTGACCTAATTGCAAGGTGACTGGTTATAGTACAATATCAAACGTGTCGCAGCCTTGGCACTTGATATATAGTGCAGTCAGTTCAAATTTTGTCTCAATGCAGAACTCAGGTCTCTGTCTGCATCCTCTATCAAGATGCTCCGCATGAGCTTCACCCAGCCTCAGCCTTAAGGAGCTCAGATCAACCTGAGATATACTCAAGTTAGTGTAATTCGGAATTAGTTAACCGTGAACGTGAAACTAAATACTCAGCAACCCAAAGCAAATATTACAAAATCACATTGTCAAGAAAAAACTAACTATATTACTGACATATTTACAGAGTTCAAGGGATTGAGAACTCTGGAAACATAACATGCTGATTGCTGGGTTTGTTCTATGATTCATGGAGGTAACAGAACAAATGCATTTCCAATTACACTGAAGGACATTAAATCATCTCCAGCTCCAATTAATCAACGGAAGAAAAAAATAAAATAAAAATTATATGGCATCATTTATGCAACAAAATGTTTATTTTCAGATGATAGAGAACCCATATTTATTTTCCTTTTTAGCCTTCTAATCCTATCAAGTAACTCCCCATTATAAGCTGGCTGTCACAAACTAACAATAAGAACGGACAATATTGATTAATGTACTAGAGAGAGAGAGAGGTACCTCATGGCCTCTTTTTAGTTTGAATTTGCACTGGCTGCAATAAATATGATGGACATTTTCATGTAACTTCCCCTGTTTGCAGATCGGGCACCAAACCTCCTGTGTAACCTATATGGGGAAAAAAACATTTAAGAAATTTCATTTTCCACTAGAGTAGATAATCAGTAGAACAAAATACGTACTGATTTGTAAAACTACAAAATCTGCAACCACTCACAATATTGACCTAATTATTACTAACACTTAACCGGTCATCATTTAGAGTCCCGTTTTGGGGCTGAGTAAAACTCAAGATGTTAAATAGTTATTGAGGTCAACTACCAAAACTGAACTTAAAATTGCTATCAAGGTTAACTTGGTAAGCAGTTCAACACCATAACAGTATTATATTGACAGTGTCATCCTAAGAAGTAATGTACGTACATGATAAGCAGTTACAAAATGTTATATTTGTATTCAAAGGAGAAGTATCTCCAAACATAATAGCACATGCAATAAGAAGCTCCAGTTATGCTACTACTAAATGTAGAGCCCACCATTGATAGTTGCAATTGCAAACAACACTTTAATCAATTTCACTTAGTGGAGGAAAGCTTGATAAAATATAACTTGTTTTTTAAATCAGGTAATAAAAATAAGATATTGTGTTAAATGCACCTTATGGCAAGGTACATAATAGAGCACATAGCAAAGCTAATATGTAGGGGGAAAAATATCATTGGCACACATTCTTTCAAATTACATGGACACTTGACTGTGGTGCTAGGCAATTGTGGTAAAGAAATTTTTAATATCCATTAGAGAACAACACAATGCCAAACAATCAGAATTGATTTTCATCAAAGCAGAGGTTAATACTTGAGTCTAGATTTCGTCAGTTTGACTAAACAAAGCCCTTTTTCACAGAGTTAGAGAATTAGCAAAGAACTTCCTTGCTGAGCAAGTAGAAGGAGACTTAATTTCATTGGGATCATACCTGATCACTATTTAGCTGCATGTGATCATATACTAGGCGAGCCAAATATTCGTCCTCTTCATCCTCCCATGTCGCGATAAATTTTTCCTGCTCTGAAGAGATCTAAAAGTCAATCTAAGGTAGAAAAAAACATATATACATGAGGAAAATCCACATAGATGATATACAATTGCATCCATTCCAAGATTATTGTTAATCATGTTGAACATTGACAAAGCCACACTCTACTATTATACGGTGATGCTTTAAATGAGGGTATATGTAGGGCAGTTCAAATCTCAAACTAATGGCAGCCATATCAGATGTAAAATCCCTTTGAGACTCACAACCAGCTATCTAAATATCAAATAGATGAATTACATATAACTTTAAGCACTAGCATACCTTACCAATATTAGCGGGAGTTTATATTGTACTTTTTTTAGTGTAAATAATATATAGGCTCAGTAGCCAAAAATTTCAAACATTTCGCAAATTTGCCAATTTTGGCCATTTTGCTAACTTGGTCAAAAACTCAAAATTACGTGATTTCAAGTCTCAATAACACAACACCTAATCAATATCTAATCTACCAAAGTTTACAAGGATCCACTCATTCAAATTATACTTGACATTTATCTAGCAAAAAAACTTACTTACACATCATTATTAATTTTTTATCAAATCAGCAAATAGGCCAAAATTGTAATCAATTGTAGATCGTGCCGGATTAAGTCAAATATATATTCTTTCTGTGATATAGCACAAAGTCCGTAATATTATTAAAATTAGAACAAATAATGCCTTCATTATCACAAGAGTTAGTGTATTTAACCAGTTCTACTTTCTCCACTCCCAAGATCCTCGTAAAATATTCTTTGCATTTCTAATAGAATCTCTTCACAGTATCCTTCATAAGCTGTCTGAAGACCAGCATATTCCCATATCATGTCATCAGTAGCATTGCAACCCTTTGGAGCTGAAGTTCCATCCAGCGATAATTCCTTAATTTTTCTTAGTTCATCAGAAACTATATTCTGAAGTGTTGAATTGATTAGATCCTGTACGCAGAATCATAATTGAGGTTAGCGTGCCGCAGAAGAGGAAACTAACATAGATACAGTACACTGGAAAAAATAAAAAAAATCACAACAAAAGTGGTTAAATTTGGACAACAAGATTCCTTTACACGATTTCTCTTCAGAATAGATAAATTCATAGGTTTCCTCCGCCATCATCCACCATTGTATATCCCTGGTGTCAATATCATCTAATTGTAGTTTTATTGGCTCTTGGTTGACAAGGTTTCTAAGGAAAAAAAATGACCAAAATCAACAAGATGCCTGTGACACCTTCTTTGATATTTCTTCAGCCTACACTTATGTTCCAACCACCAGCAGTAGCATCAGAACAATCTACAATGAGGGCTCAAAACCACTAAACCTATCTAATCTTTGCAATTTGATACATAAAATTCACGTAATATGGTGTTGCTCCGTCTTACTATAATCACCTCTAGTGATACTTAGGTTAGTTAGCTATACCACATTGTCGAGTCAAGTTTGCAAAAACATATTGAAATTTTTTCCTACTGCAGTTTCTATTCGCCAGTGCAAGTGTAGGCTTGAATTGCACATACTCACATCATAAAAGAAAATAAGCCCGGTTCTCCATTCACTTGTATGACTCCACAAAGCACAATTTCACATGACCAGAGAGGCAGAGAGAGAGAGAGAGAGAGAGAGAGAGAACCTCGTTTTTGGAAGATGGGCCCTTAGGGTCGGGTAGTCTCAATTTCCAGAGCAATCGAGATCGATCCTCACGAACCCGTCTGAAGCAATTCTCCCGGAGCTACATTCATTATTACCCCAACCAAAAATTATAATACCATTAAAATCCTATGCAAAATGGCAATCAAACCAGCATCAAAGACAGAAATAAATCATTGCAATACCTTGCTTTTCCACCTTGGGGGAGCTTTCAGAGAAGGCCGATAATTTCGTACCACTTTCTCCTCATCATCTCCCGACATTTTCTTACCTACTCTTCCACCACCGTGCGTGTGTGTTTGTGTGTGAAAGAGAGACCCTAACCGAGCTGATCCAAAATTTGAGAAAGTTTTATTTTTTAGGAACATAGAAGAAAAGGAAGTTGCAATTTGAACACAACCACATGGATAATTAATTGTCAATTTGCATTTTAATTGCTTGTTCCGCACAATTTCAACACAATTACATGGAGTAATTCAAATATTCACAACTTATCTTATACACAATAATTTGCGTTCTTCTAGACCACACCAGATCACTCGCCAGAGTCAAGTTTTTTACTCTTTTTATAAATAAAAAAGTATATTTTTTATTTTTAATTTAATTTAATTTATTTATTTTTTATTTAAGGTTCATCCTTCTCCAATTAAAATATATTAAAAATATACATGCAACTATGGCACACCAAATTGAGTGGGAGTGCGCACGGATGATCTGATTTGCTTCTAGACACACTTTTTTTTTGTCTTTCTCCCCCAATTTTGTGCAGAATGTTTATTTAAAGACGTAGTTTTACAGAATCAAGGGAACATTTGGTTTTATTTTTAACATTAATTTTCAATATCTCTAATTTAATTTACTAAGTGTATTATTTTTTTATAATAATTGATTTAATGTTTAGATTCACAAATAGGGATGACAAAACGGGTTATCTGGCCCGACCCGTCGGGACAAGGGTAAAATTCGGGCAAGGTCGGGTGGGGCCGACGGGCGTAATATCAAAAGCTATTTTTTCCATTTTGGGGCATTCAAGTGGCCTGCGCCGAAATCGGGTTAGGTCGGGCCAACCCACTGGGCTTATCCTAAATTGTCACCTCTACTTATAAATTTGAAAATTGAGAATATATTTGTTTGATTATTTTTTCAATTTGAATTTGTGGTTAAGATCAAAAGATAAATATTTCTACTATTGGTAATAAAAATAACTCAATATTTTAATAAATACAATTTAATTCCCAACATTTTAATATTTTAATGAAAATAATTACAATTTAATTCCTAGCATGTGAACATTTTAACAGAAATGACCCAATATTTTCGGTGACAAAACCATTTTGGTCATTCTCTCGGCAAAAATGCTAGTCATTTAAATAGATTCTCTAGCTTATTTTAGAGTAAATATGATCGATCGTAAATAATATTTTCTCAAATTTTAGCTCTCAAGTCTCAACTCTCAACTTATATTGTTGGCAGGGCCGTCTCAATCATTTTGTAGACCCTGTGCAAATAATAAAAATAAGGATCTAAAATTAAAAAAAAATGTTATAATTTTTATAATTATAGTAATATTGTTAAAAAGACTAAAAAATCAAAATATTGTATTGATAATGTTGATAATATCCTCAATACAACGTTATACAAACATAAATCTTCTACGATTTTACATAAAAAAGTGATACTCTTCTATCACCTTTGAAGCAAATTTATCAATCAAATCTTCATATTCAATCTTTTCCAAAATATTATTTTCTATGACTATCATCGCAATTCATTAAGTTTTTCTTGTGACATCGTCGAACGTGAATATGACTTCAACAACTTCAATTTTGTAAAATTTATTTCTACATATGCAATAGTCACATGAATAGTCAATAAAATTCTAAATGTGACGATTAATCTAAACCTTTCAAAAGCATAAAATTATCAAGGGGTCCTATATCCATTCAAGGAATCAGAACCAGAATCAAGGAATTAAAGAGTTCATTCATGTAGATAATAGAATTCTCCATCGGTTTAAGAAAAATACTCACCGGAGATTTGACCTTTAAGTGAATCGTGTAATAAAAAAAACTTTGTAATTATAGAATTGTAGTGACGACAGACTCGGAAGCGTGATTTGTGAAGGAATATTGGAATTTGATATGAGTATTTCATGAAAAAGATGCGAAGCTATTTTCATATAAAAAAAATCTAACGATAATTAGAAAAATAATCATGAAAAGAAGATGGAAAGTTATAAAATTGAAGAAGAAATAATGTATGTGTTAGAAGTTGAAACTTGAAAATTGAGATATTTGTATTAGGTATTAGTGCAAATGGGAGAGAATGGAGAGAATTTAATTTATTAAAAAAATATATAAAATATATTAAATAGAAGTAAAAAAATTGAGGACCTAAAAATTATGAGACCATGTACTAAAGCTCACCTTACACAGCTTTGATTGTTGGTAATTTTCGTAATTTTGACCTTAATTATTGCGGTAGCTTATGAATTTGTAAAAACTACAGGGGCAGTAGCAAAATTATTAAAAAGTAGATACGTGCTTGAAACGATCCGTAGAGGCGCGTGGTGGAAAGAAAAAGCCTTTGAATAAAAAACGTAGAATTCTGCGTACCAAATTTGTTAATCGAAACCCTCGATTGCTCTCTCTCTCTCTCTCTCTTTCTCTCTCAAGCTCGGCGACGGGAAAGCATCAATAAAGCCATCCGATCGCTTCCTTCTGGAAATCATTTTGCATTCCCGGAGCCGAGCAATCAAATTTCAGACGATAAAGAATAATTAGCACCTAAGAGTTCAGCTACCGCCGCGGTGGTTTGGTTGGTGGAGGTGGTGGTGGTGGTGGCGGTGAAGTAGAATATTCGATTCACAATGCTGGAAAACCCTAGTTCGGATGCGCCAGCTGCCGCCGGCATCGCCACCGTCAAGCGATACGCTCCTCCCAATCAACGGTATTGTTATCCATTTCGTTTGTTTGTGCATTTATATTATTATTTTTTTTGCTTCTACCCGTTTTTTTTACTTTTGGGTTTGTGAGGAAGTTGGGGATGGTGTGAGGGTATTGATTGGTGGATTCATTGCATGCAGGAACCGGTCTCTTGGCAGGCGTAAATCTGGTGGAGGTAATTTCATTTAATGCGTAAATTAGGATAGACCCTCATTGGGATACAATTGACAAGAATAGAACTTGATTGCATAGATAAAAAGATCATGTCCATTACTTCAGGAGAAGGTGAAAATGATAAAATGTTTGAGATTACCTAGCCTTCTATGGTCTTGCGGGAATACCCTTTTCATGATATTGTCTCCATTCTTCTTGTTTTTGTTTTTATGTGTCGATGATGCAGATAGACTAGAACGGGCAAACAGCTATGTGAATGATGTAGAGAGGAACCCAGTTGGTGCAACCAAAGGTGGTGGTCTAGCAGATCATGGGGAATTTGGCTATGCCGCTCGTGCAAAGTTAATACCTTTGCATGGGTGTTGTAACAGTGAAGCTTCTCAGCTACTGAACAGCCGTATGTTTCATTTCCTGCCTTTCTCTTTGAGTTGAAATGCTGGTTTAGTATTTTTTTTAGATCACTTATTTCGATCCATTAGTGATCTAACAACCTCCACTGCTTCCACTTTTTCAAATTATCAAGGTAAATATTAACATTGATGCAATGGATATATGAAATTATTCCTCTAATCTTGTGTCAAGTTTAGCTCCTTTTCTGTTAAAGAAAGAAAATAAAGGAAAGTAAGCACCTATGACCTCCAGAGCTTGGAGAGCAGCTTTCATTTGGATAATCATATTATTTTCCATCACTTAATATGTGCCTTATTGAGGTGCTATTGAAGGTAAATCTCGTCTCGTGCAGTCTGAGAAGTAAATAACAAAAAAAAAATAAAAATGAGTCTGATTCGTCAACAAATGCTAACACTGTTACCTTTAAACAAGGTTGACAAGGATGTCATTGCATGATATGGTTTGGCCTAGCATTTTTATGTTCAACAATTGCTGTTGAGTTAGGAGTATGAAGTTGCTAATCAATTTTATTCCACCATTCTGTTTCTATCCTCTGTGATTTCCTTAGGTGTAGATGTTTTGAGAATTTACTGGGTTTAAGGAATTCACAGCATTAATTTATTTTGAAGGTTGGACAGCTGCCCTGAATGCACACAACAGTTTGCCAGAGGATTCAGACGGTGAGTATAAGAACTGTCAAAGTATACTAATATTGATTTTGCTCTGACTTTCTTTTAGAAAATTTCAATGTATACTCGTCTTATCATTGTATAAACACTTCTTACTATTGTGAAGAACATTTTCAATATGTCACAATCTAAGTGTTAGAAAGCTCAAATAGTATGTCATTCTTATAGTGCACTGAACTTCAATCTCTGGATAAGATGTCACAGCAGTTTTTCTATGTTTTGAAATCTTCACTTGGTTTATCATGTTGGTGGTGTTCTTGTGTTTATCAGAAAGGCCAGTATTGTATGCAAGGAAGAGTTCTGCACCATGGGGTCACGCAATTCTTCCACACCTGGTATTGTTGATTTTTTTTTTCTTCCTATTTCCTAATGCGGAAAAACTTTAAATAGAAAGAAGAGAAGTAATTGTAAAACAAACATATAAAATGACCAAAACTAGGCAACAAAAGTTTTGCCGTTTGATATGTCTCTCCCTAATATTGAGTTTTGGTATTTTTGCGTTCAGCTGATTCAACCTACTGGTGGGGGCTCTACCGGGTTGCAGAGAGATTTCTTAAGTGAACTCCGTCAGGCTGTGGATAATGCAAGTCCCTACTCCTAATCCGTTGCTCACCACTTAAATGCTTCAAACTTGCATTGGGTGGATTTGATCATTTGAGCTGTATGATTAGAATATGTTGTATGTGCTTTATGCCATGTTAGTGTGCCGCTTCTTCTAATGTAATCTATCTGCCTAGCACAAAAGTCTTGAAGATGACTTGGTGGATTTCTTGCGTGTGTATGATTATAGGGTGCTAGATTGCTATTAAAAGTCCATTTAGGACTGCGTTTACCTTGTAAGACAATGAAATCTTGTCTTGTTCAATAGCACTTGCTCTGAAATTTGAGATATTTCTATCGATGGAGTGATTCGCGACCTATTTCATCGAACTAGTTGTAGTTGGACGTAACTAATTCACCAAGAAAGAATGTGTGAAAAGTAGATTATAATTTTGACATCTATGTGAATATTGGCATTTGAAGCAAGAAACAAGAAATTTCATTTACAGAAAAGAAAGGTGAAAAATAATGTTGGTTCGTTCTTCACCAGGCTTGCCAAACGGGGATTATCCCTTGAGCAGCCAAACGCTTCTCAACCCAAAATACAACATGTTTTGGTGTTGGTTTCTTCTCATCAACCAGAAATGGCTCCACAGTGCTAACTCCTGAACCATATGAGGATATAGAGAAACCCTTTGGCCCTGTTAAGTGTTTACACACATTTGTTAATTATATTTCATCTCCCCCAACAAATTTACTATCTTTAAATCACAAAAGACAGACATACCATTGATAGTTCCATCAGGGAAAAATGCCCAAAATGAATAGGGAATGCCCTTCTTTACAAAAGAGCCTTCCAGCTGCAACAGTCACATTCAAAAAAAAAAAGCAAGAACCAGCAACTTTCAAAATTCCATCAAGAAACTAAACGCAATGCTGAATTCATATTGAAGGCTGCTAGTTTACCTTGTTCTCATTGAACGAAAGCTCGAGCTCGGAGATATCTTCTTGAGCTTCTAGAGTTGTTTTGAGTGAAGGGATTACATCCTCCTCCATTAACTGAGGCAGAGGCTTTGCGGCAGCTTTCGCTGCAGGCTTTGGCTTCGAGTTAGAAGCAGCTGTAGTCGCGTCTTCCTCCACCTCTTTTTTCTCCTTTGTTTCAGCAGCAACTAATTTAACAATCATCATATATGTATATAGGAAGATATATAAGACCAAACTCTATGATGTGTATTTGTATACAGCTGCAAGCACAATTTACTCAATTTGTAACTAATGAAAAGCATTGTATATGAGGAGCTTAATTACCTGTAGATGTGGTGGATGATTCTTGAACTGCTAAACAGCATGTGTTTCTCCGTCGGCTGATTACACTGACAACCTGTAGAAGTGGGAGTATGCATGGTTGAGGCAAGGACATTTTTCAGGAAGGGAAACACACACACACACACACACACAACAATTAATATTCTTACTAAAAGATTTTAAGAGTTTAATTATCTCAAATTATGAACCCAATATATGATGCAAAAAACAAATCACACACGTAATTATACAAGCAGCAAATCATGAATGAATACCAGTGATAGTGATGACGTAGCTCTGCTTTTCTGGCAGAAATAAGATGGGCAGCTGAAAGCAGCAATGGATCCTCCTGTTGTAGCCATTTCTTGTATTTGCAAGAATCTCGTTTTCAACTCTCTTTTATCTTGTTTAATTAACTAAGCATTTTCAACTGCTTTTTATTTTTAATTTTAATTTTATTTTTTTGGTTTGCTGTCCTGTTTTAGAATGTTAGATAGTGCTAACAGCAACATGGAGGAAGAGGAAGCAGCTCTATCATCCACATATTGGTTAAGTGCATGGGTGCCACTGATTTTTCTAGTTCAAAACATCCAACTATTTTTTGTTCCTATTTTGATAAAGATGAGGGAGAATTAGGGCCCTAAAAAAAAGAGACACCAAACACTGTATTGGGCTACTATTCTAATGGGTTGAGCAGGCCCATTTACTCATATTGCACATATGGTTATTGCTATTATATATGCAAGTGAATGTGCTTTTATATATAATGGATAAATTACCTAGTCTTGTAATTCAGCGAATTCCGCACTAGGCAAATTTCTTTCTCTCTCTCTCTCTCTGGCAGCCGTCAATTTATGGTGAAAATTATCGTATGGTAGATGAAATAACGCATCAACGAATCACATTTTTTAAGGTCAAATAGATCGTTAATTTTTAAATTCCAAGAAATTTGGTGCTGCACAAACCCTTTATATGATTGTTAGATTTACAGGGAAGAACAAACTGGAAAGTGTTGCTAACAAGCAATAAAATGGGTTAGTTGATGAGCTGAAGATCTTCACCAGATTACAGTTCAAAATTAAATAAGCCACCAATTAGATTACATTCGATAACAATAGAGTTATAAATCCAATATTTATTTTTGAGATAAAATAGAGTTATAAATCTTGATTGAATGATACGTAAGCAATAATTAATCAGCACAGTGCAGGCAAAGAATTCATTACATATCTTTCTGGTTATAAATGATAACCAAACTTAAAAAATCTGAAGGAAGATGTAAATTCTTCAGTCCGGATCCTGTCAAGAAACTAAGCTCAGTTAGCTCAAAACTGGAAATAAACACTTGAATCTAACCCGTGACTCTAATTTTACCTTGCACAAATGTAATGGAAGTATACCAAAAGGTAGAAAGAATCCGAGCAAACGCACACCCTTCACTCCTTCTATGTCTGTTTATGGTAGGTTTCTCCAAAAAGTGATGGTACCTTCTCTGAGCAAAAGGTTATAAATTCCCGTACAAACTGGCGGGAGTTTCATCAGCAACTTAGATCGGTGCTGCTTGATAATTTTTTACCTCTTCTCTTTCTCGCTGTTGCAGAGACTGGACTGGACCCATCCTGCTTGAATTTCTGGATCATGGTGCAAACCTGCATTGCAAAAGATCAGCAGCAAACTAGTGAAAGTCAAAATTTCACAACATTTCATAAGATTAAGCTCAAGATTTTGATGCTTCCACAAAATGATTATGCATTCTAGATGATTAAAAAAGAGTGAATTACACGGCAGGAGAGGCATGGTTCAAAAAAGCTGTCTCGATAGAATAACCATGATCCACGATTCCATTGGAAATCATTGGTCTTCATCAAGTAAAAAAACTGTGTAGACAATCACAATGGTTGTTTGATCCTATATCCACAATTGTAGTTTTGCCAGCAGTACTTGATCCAGTAGGGAAAAGTTGAAACAGGCAATTAATTCGAAAAATGAGCTCTAACAGAGACTTTTTCTAAGGAATCTACACTTCAAGCAAACAGCACCACCATGGAGAAGTGAAAAGGATAAAAGGTGTTTAAGGCAAGACAGAATCGGTCACTCCCCTTTTATTATACTTATTCAAATTAACCTGCATTTTATAGCTCAAAAGATCCAAAAGTTATACTTGGGTGACTTCTCCAATAAAAAGCTCCCTCAGATAGTAGCATGTTTTCATCGCATCTTTGATTAATCAGAAGTATGCATATGGAGGGCATAGAAAATCGATCAATCAGAAGAGATCCAAAGATAAAAACTTGAATCGTAAATAGGGCTCTCTGATTTTTCTGCACAATCATGCCAACATAAGATATATTCATCAGCAGATTGTCAAAGAATTTTTCGTTTCAGAGACCATTAGCTGAACATAGAATTTTTCCACAATTAATTTCTGCAGATAATAAAAATATAGGCCAAATTTAGCTGCAAAACAAAATTGTATTTTCATCTTTTCATTTATGATCTAAGCTAACAAGCTTGAAGTTTGAGTTTTAACAGCCTATTTCAAATAAAAAATTGTATGAACATGAGATCTGTAGTGTAGACTCAAACAAATTTGAGAATTGCAAGTAGATTACCTTCCTTACACCAGATGTCAACCCCAAAGTTGAAAGGGCCTCATTATCGACATACTTCCACTTTATAGTTGCGGTTTCTTCTTGCTTTTTCTGTAGAAAATTTGTCCCACCTTCAAACCAAATAAAGTCTAAATTGCACATCAGTTTGGCAAGAAAACTAACAGTGATCATGTTTTGGTGAATTTCTATTACTTCTTTAAAACTTAAGTTTCAGATAGGAAGAGAAGGGGAAAGAGGGAAAATGGGGAGGGCAGGGAAGAGAGAGAGAGGATAGACCTGTCAAGTGCAAAACCAACAACTCTACGTACATCTTGAGACGAATATGTGAGAATATATGGACATATACTCCAACTTCTTCCCTTAAAACTACTTTGCAGGACTTTTTCATGTCTAAGCCAAATGATTGTTTCAAAAAACTATTGATTGCTTTTCTCCGTGAGGTTAAGTCAGCTTCTCCCTCTAATAGCACTGATGGGAATTCCCACAGTCCCGCCAGCAGCCCCTCGTCTGGTCTCTTCACTAAAAGATATCTGTTGTCAGATTGAGATCCCTCCTCTACGATCTCCACAACACTAACAGCAGAGAAATCATGTCTTTGTTTGGCCTTGGCAACCTTCATTGGATAGTCTGACACTTTAACTGATTCATCATTCATGGAGAGAGAAAGTGCTTGGCACTGACGGGATATAGGGCATTGGGAGCAGCTAGGAGCTGATGGACTGCACATTGTCGCACCAAGTTCCATGACAGCCTGGTTGAAATCCCCAGGCCTCAAAGGATCAACTAACTGCCCTGCTAATTTCCTGAGCAAAATATAAAAGAAGGAAACTATTAAAGCAAACTACGTAGATACAACAAGCACGTCAGTAAAGCTACTTGTTTCCATCAAGTTGGTTGTTCCATAATTTTCTCATTCAATAAATTTACCATAACTGATACGCATTCACTGACAATCTGTTCTGTGCGTGTGTGTGTGCACACGTGCGTGTGTGTGTGTGTGTGTGTGTGTGTGAGAGAGAGAGAGAGAGAGAGAGAGATATGGGCACCAGTAAGACGAGCATATGTGATTACAATCTTACCATATGTTCTTGACTGTTGTCGAGTTTTTTGGATTGGCCGTTATGGCCTTCAACCTGGTCATTACTCGGACTACATTTCCATCAACCACTGGCACTGCCTGAATAACACTGTCATGTCATTTAACAGCCAAACAAGCTCAACATAGAATAAAAGGAAAATGCACATCACTAACCTCCTCAAAGGCAATAGATGCAATTGCTCCTGCAGTGTAGTTCCCAATCCCTTTGACCATCCGAAGAGAAGATGCTGTTTTTGGGAACTCATCTCCACCTTCAACAATCATTTTAGCTCCCTACAGCATATTATAAACAGTAAGGCTGTAAAGTGAAAATAAGAATTCTACATCAGCATGACAATCAACAAGCAAAACATCCATCTCTAATAAAGTTAAAACTGTTATTTATTATGACAAGCTTCAGTAAATAAACAAATGAAAACCCACAGTCTTTCATTTTTATTTTTCACTCTTTCCTAATTTCCAGACCGAATCTAAGAGATACAAAGTCTGCACGATAATAGAAATTACGCAATAACTTGTACAGCTTCGATCACAATCATAGTACTTAACTAAGACTGACCTCAAGCAAAAACCGGGCCCGCCTATAATAGCCCAAGCCAGCCCACATCTCATTCACCTCCTGCTCACACAACGTAGCAGGAATATCACATTTTTCCCCGAATTGAACAAACAAAACAAAAAACTCAAACAATCCCAACGAAAATGCGGGGAGGGGGGGGGGACATACCTCAATAGTTGCCTGAGCAAGATGATGAATCGTAGGCCACTTTTTCATCCACCGATTGAAATAGTCAATGACAGTTTGAACCCTAGTTTGCTGAAGCATCACCTCAGAAACCCACACAGCGTACGCCCTCCTTTCTCTCTCTTCAATACCAACTTCATCTCCTCCATTGTTGATTCTTCTCCATGGTAGATCCCTTCGATTCTTGTCGTACCATTGTAGCAGAGAAGCCCTAATTTCTTGGATTTCTTTTGAGGTGAAAGTGATATCTTCTATGTCAACAACATCGACCGTCTCTTTTGCTGTGGATACTGAACGCCGGCATCTCTTCATGGTGAATGCGGCGGGCGGCGGCGGGGAGAGGTGGAGACGTACTGGAAGAATGGGAGTTACTAGTGGGTAATGCAATTTTCCCGCTAAGTGTTTGATTTTGAAGTCTAAGGTGGTCATGCTACAATCAAACTATTTAATTTAATATTCGCACGCCTTAATAACTACTTTTAATCATATGTGTGTTTTAATTTTGTTTAAAAATTTGAAACTTATGTAACATTTGTCCCCAACTTTTAAAGAGTTGGATACTGGTTAGCCCACATTCATAAATGTGCTGGTCAACCAGTTTTAGAAGCGTTTGATCACTTATGCTCCAACATTTGAGATAATAAGTCGTCTAAGACCATAGTTAGTATAATAGAATATAATGGAAATTGAATCACGATTTTCACACGCATTCTCAATTTTATTGTTGCTGTGATTTTTCAAAATAATAATGCTTAAAGAAATCCCCATTCTCATGAACATGTGATTGGTCATTACTCCTTACTTCGTGGTATTATGTATTCATAATTATCAAAATAAATTAGATTTTTTTTTTATAAAACTATGCTTTGTTTTTTATATTAACAAAGGAAATCTCATATCATTATATGATATTTTATTAAAAAATAAAATTATAATAAATCTAATACTTTTTCTATAAAATTTAAAATAAATTGAATTGTAAAAAAAATAAAGAAAATTATATAAAAATTCAAAAGTAGTCAATCATTTTTACAAATTAATTTTTTTTTTTTGAAAAACTTCAAAGTTATTTGACGATAAATAATATAAAATATTTCAATTTGAGAAATGTATGAAATTTTTAAAAAGCTCATTAATAATTTATTAATGATTCATAAAATTTTGCAATATTTAACAAACGTACTAATGATATACATGAAAACTGTTGCATAAAATATACAAACTCACTAATCATTAGTGGAATACTTACTAAAATGATATCCAATTTTTTCATAAATGTTAATAAAGTAAAATCACATATTATTCAATAATATGTTTTTAAAATATAATAGTATCTATTGAAGGAGTAATTTGTTATTTTGAAATAAATAAGTCAATTCGGATTTTTTATTTACTAATTACAGATTGTTATAATAAAGTCAATTCATAAATGTAAGTTTAATTTCTATCTTATTATTACTTGTGTCATTCCATTATCATCATCATTCCATTACTAAAGGTCATTCTATCTCCACTTGATTTCATTCCGTCATACCAATCATCTCCTAATTTGTTGGTGCGCTTTACTGTAAAATATGTCTGTATGTTATAGTTTGTAAACCACACAAGACATATAATTTTCAATATATAATTTTTTTAGCGATGAAATCCAACTTAATCTAGGGTACAAAAGTAGGAGGGTCCAATTAATAATAATAATAATAATAATAATAATAATAATAATAATAATAATAATAATATCTTTTAAAATTAGAGAGGCCTAATTACTATTAATCCTAAAAGTAAAATGAAAATTCTAAACACAACCCCATTTTTCTATTCATAACTTTCAAAATTAATAAAAATATAAATACTATTATACTAGACATTTTTGTCCTTGTAGCCCGTCACTTCAAAAAACCCCCCCAACAAAATCAAATAAGACATCTCAATGAATAGCCCCACTAATTATAATTAAAACTGTCAAAGGATAAAGAAAAAGAAAAAAAAAACGATTTTGGGTTCTCGAGAGCCTAACAACACAGTTTGTTGCATAAGTATCCTAACCACTCAAAGTGAATTATTTCAAAATACTTGAAATTTCAATACTTCATACTTTAGTTACTAGCAACAAATAAAGTTGTGGTGTTGTGCAATTCACCTTTGAATAATTAGTAGTAGTTATATTCATTTGTGATAATCAAATTTATTTCTTGATAGTCATTACTCTGGTTTTCCATCAGGGGTCACTAGAAACTTGCAAATATTGAATTTATTTATAAAGAGAGTGAATAATAAGATCCAATCTATGTTTGAGATATATATATATATATATATATATATATATATATATAGAGAGAGAGAGAGAGAGAGAGAGAGAGAGAGCACCGTGATTTGAAGTGTTGGTTGCCAATATCTGCTCATCCTTGCCGTTGCGTCAAGATTTTCAAAAAGAGCGATTCATTCAAAATCCGTGATATTCATACCATTAAGAAACTGCATTGATATTCATTATTCATTGAATATTTAAATCATTTCTTATGTTCTTTTTCTCTTTTAATTTTTAAGTTAGGGGATACGAGGATAAAAATCTATGATATAATAATATTTATATTTTTATTAATTTTTAGGGCTATATATATATAGAAAAATGGGATTGTGAATTCCCCATAAGTAAAATCGGAAAGATTAATAGGCCCAATATGATCTCAAATTATGTAAGCCTCGACAAATCGATGCCACCCCTTATGGGTAGGGTGCCCAATTTTTGGCAATTTTTTAAAATGTTTTTTTTTTTGGGGACATATCTTACTTATTAAGTAGATGTTAATTATGTTTGTTTCAATTTTTTATTTTGTTTTCTACTATGTAAATGACAATGTTATGATTTTTTCACACAATATCGTTAAAAACACATCTATATCGTTTGCATATTAGGAGGCGAAAAAAAGTGACGAACATAACATAATGTTGCCATTAATATCCCAAAAAAATTGTAAAAATATTTTTAAAATATTCTTAAAAAACAAAACTTGGGCACGCAACCCATAAGGTAGCATCAATTTTTCCATAGGTAATTCTAAACACAACCTCCATTTTTCTCTTTGCAGCTTTCAATATTTTATAAAATACAAATATTAATTAAATATACTTTTTTGCCCCTTAACCCGAAAAATCATAGCCCTTTATGTACAACCACAACACTTCTCAATTCTTTTTGTTTGTTCTTGTTCATCACATTATTTGAAAATAATCATAAATTAAAATTAAACAAATAGTAAATATATATATATATATATATATACAATAAAACCTCTATATAAGAATACTCTATATAAGAATAACCTCCTTATAGTAATAAAAAGTTGCGGTCCCAATTCGGGACTAGTTATAAATAAGAATAACCTCTACATTGTAATATTCCGGAATTTTCTTAGGACCATCCTTAAGAAATTTACCTCCATATAGTAATAAAGTGACATTAAATTTCATATATATTTAAATATCTATATAAAATGTCTAGAACTATTTTAACTACATATGTTACATTAAACTTAAGATTGTATGAAATACTTATCTAAAGTTATTTGTGGCAGTGCTTTAATTTTTTTGAATCAATATCACACTCTTTAACTTGCACGTTCGAAGTAATTAGTCAACACAATCACTTTCTTATTGAATATAAAATATTTCCAACTTGTCCAACATGTTTGAAGCTTGTTGAAACAATACTTTTTCTATTTCTACACTATCATTCTCTAGATTATCATCATGTCCATCTTGCGTGATTCCTATATGATGTATTCTTCTGTTAAAGCACATGAATAAATCTTATATACCTTTTTAAATTCATATTTTTAAATATGAAGGGACATGTCCGAGTGTTGTATAATATATATTAATTTTTTTAAAAAATAAGGATTTTTATATGTAAACTCTATATAAGAATAACCTCCCTATAGTAATATTTTTCTCCGGTCCCAACGATATTACTGTATAGAGGTTTTACTGTATATATATATATATATACACACACGCGAGCAACTGATGTGAGGTTAATCAAACGGGCAGATAGATATGATAAGCAAAAGTAACATCAGACAATAACAACATAAATTGTGTTCCATTGATGATGATCTAGTGGGGGAATTGTGTTATCTTCAGGCCAAATTTCTTAAGTTCGAATAGCAACACCAACACCACTAGGTGTAAGCCAGGTCAGGTGTGGTTGACCTCCCCTGTATGATCTGCAGACTATTACACATGGACGATATTTACCCAGTGCGCACCTCGGTAGCGCCTACGGTTACCCTCGACATAAAAAAAAGGAACAACCTAAATTTTATTTTGCATAGGAATTCGCAATTGTATTAGAGAAGGTATTTAGTTATATTTCATTTATTTGGTGTCCTGCATAGCATTTCTATGTTGTTCTAGTATAAATTGTAATAACTTTTTTATTTTTTTTAAAAGATCCTGTTCAAATATGTCTCCTTAAAAACAGAAGTAAATAAAGAAAAAGGAAAAAGAGGAAGATGATGTTGAAATCATATATTTAGTGGAGAATTAATATAAAATTGATTCTCATGTGTATCGAGCAATTCATGATAAGCGCGAAATCCAATTTTTTTAACATTATGCCGAGCTATAATATTTTTTTGTTTTTTGTTAGGATTTGAAGTAATGAATAAAAGGGTAAAATGTGTATTTAATTAATATTTACATTTTATTAAATATTGGGGTTTATAATAAAAAAATGGGGTGGTGTTTATAATTAATATTTTAACATGTGAGCCTCAATAGTGAATTGGAAGGCGGTAAAAGTTTTGGTCCATTTGTTTTATCATTTATGTTTTTAATTTCATGTTGAGGTACAGAGTAATCACATGGACCGGCACGTGGCGTATATTTATTATTTAATAATTTTATCCAGTAACCCGGGCCTACAATTAGAGAACAGAAAAAACCGAGTGGAAGAAACTCCTGATGACGTGGCAACAGCTTGCGGCCCCCCTCATCAACTCTTTAACCAATCAGCAAACCACAACTGGACTGAGCGCACACACACACACACAAATATAGAGATTTATTAATGGCGGATTGATTTCTGCTTAATCTTGGAAGTTTTTGTAATTTTATATAGAGATTGTGCAAGGCCACTGAGAGTGACAGACGCTTGTCTCTGTTTTTTTTTTGGCTTTGTTGAGGCTTCCATTTTTATCCATTTGTTGAGAGAGAGAGAGATGGAGGAAATTGGGTTTTTGGGGTTGGGTATAATGGGCAAAGCCATGTCGATGAACTTGCTCCGCCATGGCTTTAAGGTTACTGTGTGGAACCGCACACTCTCGCGGGTAAAAGCCACTACTTTTTATTTATATTTTAGGGTGATCGAGTTTGTATGCGTCAACGATCGAGTGACATCGTTCATTTTTTTTTTTGATGCAATATTTCTAAGCTTTCTATTTGCCAATATTTGTTTAGTGAGCTGTTTGGTTATGCCTGCAATTAAGCCTAAACAGTAGTGTTGGTTGTCTTAAATGCTCAACAAGATTGTCGATTGATTTTGCCGATGAGGTCTTGGCTTACGTTGCTTCAGTTTGGTGTTTCTTCTAACTTTCTGTTGTTTTGGTTGATTTAGTTATGGTTATCTGTGATTGCATTTAATTAAAAAAAAAAAACATAAAAGATTGTAGATAAGATGGACAGCGGAGGTTTCAATGAAATTCTGTTTGTTCATCTTCTAATTCGTGTGAAGTTCAAAGGACTTGTGTGAAAGGTTTGTAAGTTAAAAATATATTTCTTGCTGTTAGTTGTTGCAGACTTGCTCATTGCAAATATGTCGCCTATAAGCCCTCTTAGTTGTGTACTCTGGAGTATCGATAAATCTCAGTCCTTAAGCTCCATATATAGTTTCACTTTTGGAAACTGAGTAATATGGGCCTGGTGTTGCCCGTTCATTTTTTAGGTCTCCTTTGCCATTGATGGAGGGGGAACTTCAATTGCAAAGAGAAGCATAGAAGAATTGGTTTATTTTGATCACTAAGTAGAATGGGGATTTCATGAAGGAACTAAGGTTGAATAGTTTTTCGATTTCCATTCCCTAAACGATTAATGGATCTCATTTTACATGTTGTCTAGGAAATATATGTTCTTTTTAATTCATTCACATAGAATAAGGCTGAAGCCTGAAGCGTTTTTTTTTCTTTTTTTTTTGTCAAAATAAAACATGTCGAGGTTACCTTTTGAAAAAAAAATGTCATATTTCGGTAAAACAGTAAAACTATTATATTTCCTCTCTTTTTAAATAGAAGCTCATGATTTTTTTAGGGAACTGGAGGTTTATTATGAGATGGCTCCAATGGAATTCATTACTCCCCCCCCCCCCCCTCTACCTCATTGTTTTTTTCTTGGTTGATTACCAATATATCACGTAGTGGGTTTACTTCCCATGTGAAGCAAGGAAGTTTTAGGCACTAAAACATGACTTATGTTGCAGTGTGATGAGTTGGTTGAGCATGGAGCTACTATAGGAGAAACTCCTGCAGCAGTAATTAAGAAATGCAAGTACACCATAGCAATGTTGTCTGATCCTGCTGCAGCTCTATCGGTTAGTCAGATATGTTCCTGTATTCAGGGGTTTTACTATTTCATGTCAACTGTCTCAGTGGAGAATCCTGGTCAAATAGGTGGTTTTTGATAAAGATGGTGTGCTGGAGCAAATCAGTTCTGGAAAAGGCTACGTTGACATGTCAACTGTTGATGCAGAGACTTCGTCAAAGATTAGTGAGGTTCGAATTGTCAGCCTTTCATAATTCTTGTCTAAAATTAAAAGTGCAATTATTAATATCTTGATTCCGGAATTCAACTTTGCTTCTTCAAATTTCATTAAATTCCAGAGATTCTTGAGGATGTATAATATTTGATCTACGTTTTCTTGAAGTGTGACTTTCAGTGAAACCTGTATCACTATCTGGATTTAATTATCTATCCAAACTTCAAGAATTTTCATGCATTAAAATTTGGGACCTTTTTGCTTGATAAAATATTCACCTGAATGATGATTACAATCTTTTAAGCCAGCAAAATGAAATGCAGTGGTATGTTTTTTTCTAAAAAAACTGATAAAATACATCTTATGGTAGTATGGTACGAATAAGTGAAATAACAATAAAAACAAAAGCCTTTATATATCTTTGGAATTTCTGGACTGCATTTCGTAAGCAACATATTTAAATTAGACAAAAGTGGGAATAGGATAAGAAAGGTTCAATCCCATCATCACATGTTGTTTGTTTATGTTTTCAGGCAATTACGTCAAAGGGTGGTCATTTCCTTGAAGCTCCAGTATCAGGTAGCAAAAAGCCTGCTGAGGATGGTCAGCTAGTAGTCCTTGCTGCTGGAGAAAAGGTGCGTTATTTTCTTAATACACTTGTTATAATCTACTCGTTCAATCCTTTGGTGCAAGCAAAGAATGATCAAATATGTGCTGGCAAGAACCATATGCCACCTACTAAATTATGTTCTCTGAGATATCACTTGGCAAAACTCTTAAGTTTATTCGACTTTAGCTCCTTCAGAACATTTTGCCAAAGTTCAGATAGAGAAAAAGAATTGGTTCTGAAACAGAACCTCTGACAGGAATGCAACATTTACTGATGGTATATCACATTGAAGTAGAGCTAAGGTATACGACTGTATCATCATTCCTTAATTTAGAAGCATTGCTCTTCAAACAGATGAAAGTTCTTGGATTTTAAATGAACGTGGAAGATTTATTTAGTTGAATTCTTCAAAAAAAAAAAAAAAGAATATACATTTACATATTCTATTTGTTTTAAAATTGTAGGCATTATATGATGCGGCCCTGCCCTTTTTCGACGTATTGGGAAAAAAATCTTTTTTTCTGGGGCAAGTCGGCAATGGGGCTAAAATGAAGCTTGTTGTCAACATGACCATGGGAAGGTACGTGGTTCTTTCATCTCCTTTAAAGATTACTAGCGCTTAACATCAGTTGTATTTTCCTGTTAATACCACAAATTCAGATCTTCATCTTCATTCTAGTATGTCTAAAAATAGTATTTGATATAGGTATCTTTTTATTTGATTTCATATCTTACTTTGTATCTTCTGTTTATGACTACATTATTAAAAATATATAAGACTAGAATGCAAGTCAATGACTAGAAATATGAATTGTCATCACTCATTAAAAAAATATACCCGAAATAGATATTTCCTTCTCTCATTGCTTGATGGCGTGTTTGTTATTCTGATAGTATATAAAGCATGTTGCTGGACAATTTACACTATTTCTGCGTTGCAGCATGATGAATGCATTTTCTGAGGGACTTGTCTTGGCCGACAAAAGTGGACTGAATCCTCAAACACTTCTTGATGTATTGGTGAGGCGAAAACATTTGAAACCTCGGATTCTGCTGGGATGATTGTCAGCATTGTTTGGCTTCACTGACTTTCGAGGCATTGTTTGTGGCAGGATCTTGGTGCTATTGCGAATCCAATGTTCAAAATGAAGGGACCATCTATGATCCAGGGTAGTTATCCCCCTGCCTTCCCTCTGAAACACCAGCAGAAAGATATGAGGTTAGCTCTCGCCCTGGGAGACGAAAACTCAGTCCCGATGCCAGTGGCAGCTGCTGCTAATGAGGTGGGTAACTAGCTTACCTCTATTCTTGCTAGTCGAATGCGTGTGTTCTGGTCTTTCTAATCATATTTGGGGGTGATCAGGCATTCAAAAAGGCCAGAAGCATGGGACTAGGGGACCTCGACTTCTCCGCCGTGCACGAGACTGTTGTTTCTGGCAAAGGCTCATCCTGATACTTCTATGTGCACCTGCATCGGCCTGAAACGCCATTGCTGCTGCGTTTTCTATGTGATCGTGGGATATATTGCACAACGTTAAGGATACTTGGAAGGAGGAAAAGTTTGTAGCAGTGATTATGTTACTTCAGATATTCTGTTCCTGCATGTAGTTTATATATTTAAGATTAAGCTGGTGGAAACATTTGAGAATGCTTTGATATACCAAAAAGATCTCTTTGAGAAATAGGATCACCAATTCAGCTCTTTATGGGTTATCTTGCAGTTTTTTCTTTGGCAAATAAATGAGAATTTTGATAGTCACGCGCGCACGAACGAACCACAGAAAAGTGGCTGCGATAACATCTCAATCAAGACTTGAGTTTATTTCTCAAGTTTGGCAAATTTACTAAAAGTAAAATAACATTGTTGTATCATCCTAAACTCACATCACGAGAGGTCTCAAATTGGTATTTGCTGTATGGCGCAGAAACTGATCGAAACAAGCTAGAATGAGCGGTCTAAAACGGAGACCAAGACAAGTTTGGAGCAACGGCTCGATTATGCTTCGCATGAATAGTTACATGCTGGATATCGGACTTCCTACATCCGAACCACATCTGTACATAACAATCAATTTAAGAAAGTAGCAGTTCTTTTCTTCTTTTACTGCAAAGCTGCAGTGGCTGATTCTTGGCTAGTAGAGAAAGAACTTTGAACCCAAGATGCGGTTTTTTCATTTCTTCGACTTCTGTTTGAATATGTGCTCCTTGTAGAATTTAAGTTCTGCTATGCTTTCCTTGATGTCATCCATTGCTCTGTGTTTATTTTCCTTTTGCGGAGCCTTTTTACGCTCTAGCAAAACATATGGAGGTATCGCATATTCAGTTGAGGGAATCAAGACAACCACTTATATCCAGAAGCAAAACATAAGTATCTTGTTTAATTCAAATGTGCGTCTCTCTGTCCTAAAATGATAGGGTTTTCGCAAGCAAGAAAGTAGGATGATGGCGGGTGTAAACAATTATATATTGTTGTTTGCTAGAATTGAAGATAAGCCAGATTGTCACCTCTTGGGTACCAACGGAGACATAACGCCTTGACACTGCTGACATCAACAGTTACGTGAGAGAAAAGCGCAGCCAAATCCGGCATGTATTTCTGCAACAACAAAACATGATAATGAGAAAGAGTAGCAACCACAAAAAAAGGGGGGTAAAAAGGACAGGAAAAAATCACAGTATTAAGTTGACACCTAAAGAATCCAAATTATAGCAGTTTAAAATATGATGGTAAAAGCTAATTGAAGTACCCTTATGAATAGAAGATCCATGTAAACGGAATTTCCGGCAATTAGAGCTGTATGTGTGCTGATGTCGACGTGTCTCTTGACAAATTCGATAACCTATATAGATGGGGGAAATTGCAAGAAGGAAAAAAAAAGACAACGCACAATTATTTTTGGAAAAACGAAAGCACAATTGGAACACCCGCATCCGATTGAGAAATTTGAAAGCAGCCATAGGGTGAAAATAGTATAATTCAAATGTCAGATTACGTAGTGATGAAGATATAAGTGTGTCTAGTCCATTCATTCTACAAAATACCTGAAGTAACACAAGAACAAAGCACAATCCGTTGATTCTCCTAAGAATACCGAAGATTGCACCAGAACACAAACCACTATTTTATTCAATATTTATCTTCCCTGATAAAATCTATTTATAATATCAAATGAACTTGGAAAACAATATATATATATATATATATATATATATATATATCCTAATTAAAATAAAACTCTTAATTCATAACTCATAAGCTAAAAAGATAATAAAATCTAACTCAAACCTTAACCTTAATCTAATCTAAATATAATATAATATTGATACCGATCACGTCAATATCTCCATCAGGTAGGATGGTTGTGCTGGAGATGTTGTCGAAGTGATATCAATCTTTTCATTTTGTTAGTATCCATTTGAGATGTGAATAAGGCAGCTAAAGCACAAACACTTACAAATTTCTTGATTTTATACTGGTATGCGTGTTTTTGGATCAGATGCTATGATGCTAGCCAGTAGCCACTGGGTATATCAGAAGTTTCCCTATTCATATCTGATGCACGGAACAACAATATGTTGCATAAACGATGATGTTCACTTCTTTTACCCTACTTAGTTGGGACGGGAGAAAAACCCATGGATATTTTTTTTTTGGAGGATACAGTTATAACAGAGGGTGCAACTTGGGATCATACATATTTTTTACATATTAGTCATGTATGGCAACGATATAAGGCCCCGACCCTACTTGTGGAAACAGAATTAGATAGGTGGCTTACCTCCTTTTCAGCTTCTTGTTCACTTATTGTACTTTGAAGGACCCTCTCCGTCAAACCTAAGTAACAAGAGAGCTTGTGTTACCAGCAATGGAAGCCCAACTTTAGATCAATAAAAAATACTTATGAAATCTGACAATGAATAATATTTTGGTATAATAGCCCATTCTCAGAAATACAAACTAATACCAATTGCTATGTGATAAACATTTTTTTTGTATGCATTTAGATGATATTTGATGAGCAATATATGCATTAATTGACATATGACTTATGAGCATAGTTTTCCACAATTTTGTGCAATGTCACGTGTTTGCTCTTTTTGAAAATGCAATTGAGCATGCAAAGAGCTTGGAAAGATAAAGAACTGAGTTTGGAGTATTTTGCAAAAAGAATCGGGTCAATCACATGAGAAACGAGCAAGAACGAAACAAAAGAGTGGAAGGCGCCAGAACGTGCATCGCAAATGCAAGCAACGGTTAAGCCCGATGCTAACAGCTAGTGTGGGTGTGCCTGTGGTTTGGGCGCGACCGAGCCAAGGGTGCGTCTCTTTCGTTTTGACCTAATTTGGTTCAATTTTTCTCCCTTTTCTGTCTTTTTACAACCTAGATCCTTCTCCTAATATATATGACCTCACTACACAAAAATTATAAACATTACACAACTTTTACACTTAACACTTAAATTAGAGAGAACATCCAAGGAGATTAAAAAGCAAGGAAAGCAAGTGTGAAGATCAAAACAAGATTGAACTTCTGAGTTTTATTTGTTTTTGTTATTTAAATTATGGTTTTTCTTGGATTGTTTTTGTTTATTTGTTTAATAAAAAGTAGCTAAAACCTAGTATTCTAGGGTTTAGAGAGTAATTGATTTTGATATACAATGGATATTTAGTTGAATGATTTAGACATTCTTTTATTTATGGTGTTATTGGTTTGATTGTATGCTTTATTGCTTGATCACCAATATAACATGATTTGTTGTATTAATCCCTAAATCGAAATAGGAATTTTCACACGTGAACTTGAACACTAGAAACTTTAATCAATAAAATCAACATATTTGAGATTTATTGTGGGGACATTAAATCTTTGAAACTTCAAAGAGTTGCATGTTAGTAATTGGGTGAACACATTAATTCTAGCATGTAATCTATGGTTCAAGTGTTTTGACAGATGATTTAAACTGTTTTGGTGATTGTCCCGATAAAAGTTGAGTCGTTTATAAAATAATAAATTGAATTGATATTGTATTGATGAATCGATGAAATTAAAACCCTCGAATGTTTTTTTCTACTTGAGTTTGTACCTAATTTCTTCTATTTGTTATTGGTTCATTTGCATTATTTATTTTTAAATTTAATGTTAAAAAAAACCACTCAAATATTGATTCGTCCGAATAGCACTAAAAAGTTGAGGTTGTAGTACTCATTAGCCCTTGTGAATCTGATACTCTTGTTTGCCACTACACCGGATATACTTCTCGTAGTTAATATTTTATCGAAAGTTTCAAGGTAAAAATGAGTTTCATACCACTCTCTCCATGATGTTCTTGGCACCATTCCCCCATTTTATCAAGACACTCCTTAGATTGATGAATAACCAAATCCGGACCCTATAGAAAGAAATATGGAAACAATAAGTTAAGCAAGTGAGTAAATAATGGTTATATCACGTGGGTTCGGATCCTCTCCGGCCAAACTCTTCTACATCTTCTCCTCTACCAGCAGATTGCTGCCATGTGCATTATGTTGGATTGGACTAGGCTTAGATGCAATATGGCAACAATATGATGTGAGATTTTATCAATTTGGAAATAACTTAATGTTATCTTTTATTTGAGGAAAAAATTTGACTTTCAAGATTAATAATTCATAAGAAATGTAACATGAATTATAGATTTGGACTTACAAATTTTAATCCATTTTGTAGTTGTCATAAAATGATAGATCCTAAGAATGAATTCTTGTTTAATTAAATTGAAGTAATTTAATTGAAATATTATCGTAGAACAAAGTATACAAACATAATTTAAAATTAATTATTCTTTAATTAACCTGGATTAATTTAAAATTAAAAATATTAATTGTCGTAGGAACAAATGATACTTTTTAAAAATAATAAAAAAATTGTTGCAACAGAGGATACTAATTGAATGAAAATTTAATCATGTATGCCTATGAAAGTATTTTTAATCAAACCAATCCAATTTAATTAAAGTTCAAGGAATTAATTTTATATTCAATTAGTATTGTTTGCGCTCACGTAAATATTTCAATTAAATCAATCCAATTTATTTAAGAACCCATTCTTAGGAACTATCATAGCAACTATAAAAAAATGGATTAAATTTTGAAAGTCTAAATCTATAATTCATATCACCTTTCTTAGAAATTATTAGTCTTGAAAGTATAATTTTTTCCTTAAATAAAAGATAGCTTAAGTTACTACCAAATCCAAAATATCCCATCATATTGTTGCCATAATATATGTAAGCCTAGTCATCAAACATCATACACATGGCGGCGATCCAACGATGGAGGAAGAGATGTAGAAGAGTTTGGTAGGAAAGGATCTGGACCCATATCTTACAATTAAAGGTCTGATCTTACCTCGACTAACTTGTTTAAATTTCCATCTGTGATAACACAAGCAATCTCCAGAATTCTATCAACTTCAATGTTTAAACCTACATAGACCAAAAAGAGAAAGGTTCTCACCAATATTTATGAACCAGCTTGCCTTTTAATATGGCATGCCTTAAGTATGTTCCAACAATAAGAACATGAAATCAGGCAAACACGTGACGTAAAACCAGAAAGGTTATTTATGTATCATTTGAGTTCCTTCCTTCCTTTCTTTTTTTTTTATGTGGTTATCACCAGTGGCAGAAAAAATCACTGCCAGAATTCAGAATATTATGGATCAGATTCTAAATACAAATGGTGATTTGAAGGAGTACATGAGATGCCTCATGACCTCACCAATGCAATAACATTATATTTTTCCAATCTAAATCTAATAATGCAGTATATAGTGAAAACAAAATTTTCAGCCAGCTCAAGCAAAACAATAAGCAGTGGATAATATTGCAATATAGAACAACTTTTTCTCCATTCCTTTTATGCTGCACTCAATAAATAATCTTGCTAAGTTCTCAATAATTTAATAAAACACTCCCACTTTATCCATTAAAACGAATCATGTTCCGTATTACTGAGTCAATCACACTTTAAACGTGTTATGATCTTTTTGGACACTGTCTGGCCAATAGTATCTGAGGGGAATGATGTGTAGCAAGTTCAGGAATACTTTAAAAAAAAAAGGATGAGATTAAGGTAGAGAAGAAATGGTGTAAAGCAAAAGAGAAGTATAAACAAATATAGACACAATATATTACATTCTCTATGTCGTCTATGTAAGATTGGGCACTACTTGTTGACATGAAGAAAGGATCCAGATTCAGAATCAACAAGACCGAATATGAAAAAATACTCCATGAAAAAGGGAGGTCAACTTAGAAGAATGCTAGAGAGTGAATGAAGAAAAAAGGTAAGAGAGGGAATATGAAGAGGCAGGTTACAGAAAAACAAACCTGGGAAAACGAATGAGAGAGGAACATCTAATTGAAGTCATTCTTGCTTATCATTACTCATGAGTCGAGACTCAAGCAGCTTCTCTGAAACCTAGGCCAAATATGAACTCTAAGTTGCCGTTTCAAAAAGAAGTTAACACCAATATATATTAATCAGAAGGAATAAGTTTAGTTGTAGAATATGATGAAGACCTAAGTGTTTTTAGACCACCAAGCTCTAACAACCATGCATAAGATAGACCTTACAATCAACCAGATTCTGAATCAATGTGGTAGACATCCCAAGTAAAAAGGAAGTAGGACGAAAAAAAAGTGTGTGATGCTGAATCTCTCTAATTGTTCATTTGTTCCACAAAAAAAACCAATGCTCTAGATCGATCGATTCAAGCATATACCACTCATAAGATCTGTTAACGAAATACGATTGATGGAGCCACTAAAACCAATTATTGGCTTGAATCTCACCAGTCATTTCCAGGTCAATCCACACAAGTGGCATCCTGTAATCTCCCACAGTAGTTTCCCGGGTTTGTAAATCAGCATTCTCCTTTTCCAGCAATGTTCCATCTTCTAAGACTTTGTCTACTCCTTTACCACTATCTGCATCACCAAGTGGCTCTTTAGATGCAATTTACATAAAAAGCACACTGTGATACTGCAACATAAGTTGGATGCTCTGAGTAATTTTACAATTTCAATTTGCTTCAAATGTGGGAAAAACCTTAGTGTGGCTCTCCATTAAACATTCCACAATGTAATGACAAAACAACTACAGGGATGAAAATTCAAACCTCTCGTTTCACAACCATCAACGGCAATGGTGGCAGTTGGAACGTGTTCATTAGCATCTTCAGAGTCTAACTCAAGCAATGAAAATGAATTCGAGAGCTTATCCATCTCACTAATGGTAATTACTCGCTGTTAAATAAGTTGCTGAGGAATCAAAATATAAAAAACGAGTGAGCAATTACATTCCTCCTCCAGCGCGCTCGCACACACAGTAGAGGACTCCAATTTTGAGCAGGGCTAATCATGCCGATCATATCCATCTCAACTTGATTAAATTACAACAAGCCTCGAGCTAAATAATACAAAAAATCTTCTAACCCTAAATTGGAGATTTTCATCAAGTGAAACTTATAAGCTTGGAATATTTGATATTTCACCGACAGTATGTCTTATAACAAGAAGATGAATGATGAAGCAAAACCTGTTTGAGTTCGGCTTTTTTCGGCGGCGGCGGCGTATGGATGGAAAATCGATAGTCAGCACTGAAGAAGGAAAAGGGTGATTGCTGAGCTAGAAAAGTGGCGCTGAACAACATACACGAAATAAATTGCAATTAGTTTCGAAAATATTTTGCTTTATACAAAAATAAAAGGAATAAAGAAGATGATTTGCTTTCCCTAAAAAAAAAAAAAAAAAAGCTGATTTGCTAGTTTTTTTTTTATTAGGGGAAAAGCTGATTTGCAAGTTTATGTGGGATAAAACTCTCTTGGGTCAAATTCTTTTTTTTTTTATTGTACCACAAAATTTTATGTATTTTTAAAAATATTTACCTGTATGCTTTTCTAATTTAAACTTTTTTTACCCAAATTAAGTCCATTTTAAAGCAAAATTTAAGTATCAAATACCAATTAAAAAAGAGTAAGGGAGTAACTATTTGCACTCCAATTTTTATTTTTTGCACTACACCTCCTCTTTATACTTCAAATTTATTTACTCTTTATACCACACTTTATTACTTATTTACCCTTATTCAAAACAACTAATTTAACTTCATAATAAAAAAAATTAGAACAAATGCGAAAAGAAAAGGAAAAAAAAAAACAAAATTAAATGCAGAAGGCTTCTTTTTCCTTGGGCTCCCATTCTTACTCCCGCGGCTGCCTCCCACCTCCACCTTCTTTTCCGCCGTCGTCAATAATCACCGTTTAAACCTAACTCGACGACAACCATTCACTCTAGTTTCAACACTACCCACTCAAATTGGAGATGACGATAAATTAGATTAAGAAATTTAAAACTTGACAAAATTATTTTTTGCTCGAACTGTAAATTTCGAATGTTGTGTATGCAATTCGGAAAATAATTTTGAAATACAAATTCATTTTCGAATGACATCAAAACTGCCTTCAACTTTGTTCGAAAATTTCATTTTCGAACCACTTTCTATTGCTTCGGAAACATATTTTCAAACATTCTTTATTGTGTTTGAACTATGATTTTCAAATAACTCGCGGTGAAAGCAGAGAAAATAAAGGAAGTAAGATGAGGAAGAAGAAGAGATAGTGGTGGTGGTCGACATCTGCAATTTGGTGGAGAAGAATGAGTATTGTAGATTTATTTATGTATTTCGAATTTTGGGCATAATCAATGAGAAGAATTGTTGTTAAATTCGACAGTGTTTTTGGTGGAGACTTCGAATTCTGGGCATAATCAATGAGAAGAATTGTTGCTAAATTCGACGGCGTCTTTGGTGGAGACTTCGGCAATGTTTTTTGGAGCAGTTCCGGTGAGGAAGAACAGCAAAAAAAGGATGGTTCTTTTCCTTTTTTAAATTTTTAATTTTTTAAATTTATGTATTATTTTGTTTATTTTTTTATGTAATAGGGACATTTAAGTAATTTTACAATTAATTAATTTTGAAATAATTTATTTGTAGTGCTAAGAGTTTTTTTTTTTTAACTCACATACCTGACCTGTGTTATTGAGAAAATTCGAACTCGTGATCTTTGGTCTCTAAGTAACCTCACTCCACGACCATCGCATCAGGACAAGAGTGAATTTTGTAGTGCAAATAGTATCTCCCTAATAATATTTTGATCCAAATTTTAAAAGTTAGTGGCTAAAATAAATTTTTTAAAAGTTTAAATGACAACTTTGATCCATTCCCACTATTTTTTTAAATGAAAAGTAAATAGGTAATAATATAGTGTAGAGAATAAAATATGACGCGCAGAAATTGGGTGAAGTGCAGAGAATAAGAATAGGAAGTACAGCATAAATAGAAACAACCATTTACAAATTACAATATATATACTGTATATACTAAAAAGGGGCCGGGTCGAATCCGCCGCTGGTGGGTTTAAGGGTTTTACGATTTTGGGAATTTTTTTTGGGCTCAGTTCTTCACATTTTAATAGCCGCTTTCTTTCTGAGCAAGGAGAAGAAGAATTAATACCACTCTTCTTCAACTTCATTTCCTTCAGTTGGAAAAAAAAACTCGTATTCGCCGGAAACGTGTCAAAGTAAGCCGTAAATGGCGACGTTTGTTTCTCCGCCCACTGCCGCGGCTGCTGCTGCTTCGGACTCAGCTGCAGAGCCGCCGAAAGTTGACTATCTAGATCTGCCTTGCCCCATTCCATACGAAGAAATTCACCGGGAGGCACTCAGTTAGTGATTCTCACGTTTGGACTTTTATTTTTGGTGCTTAATGTCTGTGACTGTTTTTTGCAAATTGACTGCACTTTGTGTTTGTATATTAGTTCTATTCTCAATGTTTATGGTTTCTGATTTAGTTGTTGACAGCAAGTTAATGTTGATAAGTACTACTGTACTAGTATGCGTGCGTGGTTTGTTTGTTTTCTTTTTTTTTTGGGCTGTACTAAACCCTAGATAACATTATAGTTTTATTAGTAAACTCAGTTGCTCTAATGTGGTTGTCGAAGAAGTGCCTATAGCACCCATATCAGTTGCTGTATTAATGATTCATTGGCAGCACTGAGCCACCGACACGGTTAAGTGCATTTGCTTTGAAAATGCTCAATATCATTGACTGAAAAATAAAATGTGTATCGATTCACTTGTTAGTTCTTTTATGAGATGTGTCTTTTAGTTCTTGTGAATGTATTATTTAATTAATTCACTCATTAAATAAGGATTGTCATAGACTCATAGGAAATAAGTTTCAAGTATATGAAGGATAAGACATATATAAATTCTATACTGCTTAAAAAATGTGTAATAAAGGGATCTAACTGAAACGCTAATCGAACTTGTTACTGTCAGTGTCCTTGAAGCCAGAACTTTTTGAAGGACTCCGCTTTGATTTCACAAAAGGACTCAATCAGAAATTTTCACTCAGTCACAGGTGATTTATTGCTCGCTCTTTTGCTGTATATAACTGATATTTATGTTCTGTTATATTCCAAGTGTTGGTTATATTTTTTTTTGCCTTGGTGGTTCATATTGTTTTTTTTAATTGCTAATTCATCTGCCTCTAGTGTGATGATGGGACCTACTGAAGTTCCTGCTCAATCTTCCGAGACAATTAAAATTCCAACTGCGCATTATGAGTTTGGTGCCAACTTTATAGACCCAAAAGTATGTTGCTGTTTGTATACATTTTTCTCTTTCTTTATAAAAGGGCTAGCTGGGTTAACCAAGGATCATTATTTTTTTTGGGGGCAGTTGATGCTTTTTGGGAGAGTGTTGACAGACGGCAGACTAAATGCAAGATTAAAATGTGATTTGACTGATAATCTTACCATGAAGGGCAATGCTCAAGTAGGCATATTCGTGAACTCCTTCCTAATGTTTTAAAGTCGGCAGCTGTCCAAGGGCTGTACAGTGTTTCTAAGTTCACGCCATGAAGTTAGCTAATATCTGTACTTTCTTTCTGTAGCTTACCAATGAGCCTCACATGTCACATGGCATGTTCAATTTTGATTATAAGGTAATGATTATATATTTAGCCTTTCAGTATGTGATTATTGTAAAGACTATTGTTCACGGAGCCTTTGTATTTTCTAAAGAAATTTCATCACTTTTGTTGCTATCTAATGTACTTATATTTGGATCTGTTTTGTTGGTATGATGTTACTTGTTAAGCATATAATTGATGTATAGTTGGACTTAGATGTACAAAATGAAGCTAACAGTTTCCTTGCTTCATATGACATACAGGGTTCGGACTACAGGACTCAGTTTCAACTAGGGAATGGAGCCTTGTTTGGTGCAAGTTATATTCAGGTGAATGATCTGACTCTATTTGGAAGACATTTACTTTAGCTAATCAATCTTACTATTAAAACTGTAGAGTTTGTGCTTGAATATCAGGCATTTGTAATAAACGTTTTGGAATTTTATTGGCATGAATGTGCGATGTGTACTTTCCATTATTCCTGGAGATCATAACAGTATCGTAGTTATTTATCTCTTTGTGGTGAATTATTAGCCTATAACATTAGCCAATGCTGCAAATAGCTGGTATGTGATTTGATGGTTATATGGGGATGCCCTATTGCTCAAGTAATTATTCTGAAATACTAGGTTCTAAAGTTAGAATTTGCTACTGGTCTGGCTAGGGGTGTCAAGGTACGACATACCTTACTTTTTTTGTCATACCTAAGGCCTTAGTTTACGGTATGACAAAAATCATACTGTTGTCGTACCTTTACCTCCGATATACATTGAGTACGGTGTGACACATAATGCATACGTTTATCATACTTTTATTTCGGTATACCTTATCGTACATTAGTTCGGTATTCCTTATTGTACTCATATTTCGGTCTGTACCATACCGATATTTAACGGTATATCAAAATTTTCGTTATATTAAAAAATATTTAGTAAGAAAATATATGTATAAAGAAACATTAATCAATAATACACATCATTTATATAAACATAAATAGATTAAATAATTCACTTCAATAATACACTTAATTTTAATTTTCTCAATAATTCATCATAATTTTTAGTTTAAAGATTAAAGAAGAATATAAGTTATAAGTTTATTATTTATTACATTAGATTTCACATTGTTCAGTTTTTAGTTAGAGTTAGAAGGTTCTGTATTAATTATATGAAATACAATATTTTCCTAAATATTTATGATATACATATACTAAGTATTGTAGTATTCTATATCATATCTCATTTTATTTTTAATTTTTTTGATAATTTATCATAACTTTTAGTGAAAAGAATAAAGAAGAATATAACATTATTATTTATTACATCTGATTTCACATTGTTCAATTTTTAGTTAGGAGTTTTAAATTATATGAAATATAATATTTTCCTAAACTTTTATGATGAACATACTAAGTATTATAATATTGTATATAATATTTTATTTTAGTATTTTTTCTTTACTATTCATCATAATTTTTAGTCTAAAGTTTTAAAAAGAATAAAAGATTATCAATAACATTTGATTTCAAATGGATGAATTTGTAGTTATAATCTAAGTATTAAATTATATGAAATTTAATAATTTTCAAAACTTTCATAATAAACATACTAAGGCCTAAATATTATATTATTGAATATTATAACTCATTTTTATTTAGACCATTCATCATAACTTATAGTTTAAAAATTGAAAAATAATATAATTATTATTTATTACATTTGATTTCATATTGCTTGATTTTTAGTTACAATTTAATTATTAAATTATATTAAATACTATATGTTTATGAACTTTTACGATGAACAAACTACGTATTATATTTTTATATAATATATTTCATTTTCTTTTAATCGTTTCAATCATTCTTGTTAACTTTTAGTTTTAAAAATTGAAGAAGAATAAAAGATTATTATGCATTATATAATTTAATTTATCTTTTATTCTATTGAAATAATTTTATATCTTATAATTTACATATATATCATTATATTTTAATTTTTATTGATTATTCATTTCAACTTTTAATTTTATTGATCGAAAAAATAGAAAATTATTATTTATTACATTTAATTTCAAGTAGTTCAATTTTAGTTATAATTTAGGTGTTAAATTAAATATCAAAACATAACTTTTATGATAGATTTACTAGATATTGTACTATAGATATGCAAATATATATATATATATATATATATATTAAATTCAAAGTAAGGTATGTACCGATGTGTCGGTATATACTGTCATATCGTACCACGGTATATGCTGAAGTGTATGACAGTATATGCCGAAGTGACGGTATATACCACATATATATCTTCACTTCGACATATACGGTGGTACGGTATATACCGCCACATCAGTAAATATCTTCACTTCGGCATATACCGTGGTACGGTACGATGGTATATACAGATATATGACGGTATACTGAACTTTCGGTATACGCGGTATACTACCTTGAAATTCCGGTATACCGTAAATATCGATATCTTCGGTATTATTCCGGTACGGTATGGACGGTATTTCGATATATCGCTATTTTTTGCGAGCCCTAGGTCTGGCTTATTCTTCCAATTGTTGTTTGATGTCATACTTTGCTTCTAGCTTCCCGCTTCGAGTAGTTTAGGAACTCAAGGCTTCAGAAATTCTACTAAATTTCCTGCACTCCAGTATACTGGTAACCTATTTTGATAGCCTGGAATTTATTATATAGGACAACTTTGTCTGCAGTATTTTAACAAGGTATTTTAACAAGGAAGAGCATTGGGTAATTAATTATTTAATTTACACTTCATTGGACTTCATTACCTTTTGTGATTTCCTGTAAATAGAAGGAAATTCAAAATGCAGTGGAGGGTCAATAAGCCTGGACTTAGTACACTCTTTATCCTTCACCCTCTCAAGTCAAACAAATTCATTTGTGATTATGGCGACATATTTCTGTTGGTTTTTTGAATTTGTGATACCGCATTTAAAAAAAAAATGTAAAATGCATGATACAAAAGTACTACATAAGCTATAGCCTACTGTCAGCTGTCTCTTCCTTGAACTCCTGGGATATATTCTTGAAGAGAATATGAAAATGTCACATAAGTTTTCTAGCACATGTGAATCTTATGTATGAAGTTTATATGCTCTTGATGATACATCATTATTCTGATAGAGAAATTATTATGTGAAAAACTTTATATTGCTCTTAATAAGTTTGGTTATCTTTCTCTGAACCCTGGACTAAGAATTGCTGATCAGTATCTACGTATTTTCTCCCTCAAAGCCCAATCAATTGTAAAAATTTCTGGGATTAAGTAAATGCTTGTTTTACTATGAAGACCAAATTAGTATTCCTTTTAATTTTATATGTATGCACTATGCAGCAAATACTATAAATGCCTCAGGGATATATGGGTATAGACTGCAGTTATACTGATGGATTCTTCTCTTGTTTACTTGCAGAGTGTGACTCCTAATTTGTCTTTAGGTGGTGAGGTATTCTGGGCTGGTCAACATCGGAAGTCTGGCATTGGCTATGCGACTCGTTATAACACTGACAAGATGGTACTTTTTGCTGGATAGTTCATTCCTGCTCCCTTAAAATTCCGTACTCTTTTAGGAACAAGTTTCTTCTTCTCCTCTCTCTCTCTCTCTCTCTCACACACACACACACACACACACTCATTGACACTCACATTAGTTTCATTTTGAACTTTTATTTTTGTTCTCATGCATCTTTAAAGTCAGTGCCTGTGATTCATTTTGTCCTCATGAGGAACTAAACTGAGAATCCTCTACTAGTAAATTAAGATTCTATCAACTCAGCTAAGGAAAACTGGATGCTAATATGAGGATCCTCAAAAACTTATCTGCACGTGGCCTGTTCATGTCTTTGGCCATTAGATTGAGAACTTGCCTTTTGCATATTCTGAGTGGGCAGGGGCTCTAGCTGCATACTTTAGTGGTCTGGAATGGGAAAGACTTTTTTGCATTTCATATGAAAACTGAAATGCCAGTATTTATGTAATGGAGAACTTCAAGTAATATCATCACCCTTTTGTATCTGTTTGAGGGAGTGGCTCTGGCTGCACCTTTTAGTGGGCTGAGTTGGTAAGATTTCCTTTTTCATGAAATACTGATCTCTCTCAGCAAATTGTCTATAATTCCATGTTTCCATTATTAAGATTCTGCACTAAGTTGTGTGACTAAAAAGCCTCAAGCGAGGGCTTTTGTTTTGAAAATAATGGTAAACAGAATTTAATTTGTTTGTGAGAATGATACATGTACAATAATATTCATCCACCTAAGCCCGCATCTTAAGAATTAGTGAAATGTTTGCTCTAGCTGACTAGCTATGATGTGAAATTTAGCTCATGAATAAGTGCTTCAGTTCTCCTTACTGTTGATGATTAGTGAGTCCTATAATTTTCTCTTTGTTGAGCCATATGGTTTATGTTTGAAAAAAATATGCAATCAACATTGCCTGTTTCTATGTCAGGTTGCAACTGGACAAGTTGCTAGCACTGGGATGGTAGCCCTTAGCTATGTCCAGAAAGTATCTGATAAGGTGATCTGATGTATTTATTGATGTGGAATGTGTTCTATTTGTTTTTTTTTTTTTTGGAAGTGAAATTTATTCTATTTATTGAAACTCAGTGTTTCCATCTTTTTAATGTTAGTATGCTTTTATTCTTTTGCATTCAGGTTTCTCTAGCATCCGACTTTATGTACAACTATATGTCTAGGGATGTCACAGCAAGCGTTGGTTATGATTACATCCTCCGGCAGGTAATGTTTGTTTCAATAATCACAAATTTTCTTTTTTGATGTAATTGCCAACGGTTTAGTGCTTGGCTAGTTGCATTCATTATTTCACTGCATTCTCTTGTAGGGTCTAAATATCATTTATTTGGTTGTAGAAATCATAAATACTTTAAGAGAGCAATATATATCTATTCATGTCAGATGCATCATATGAAAACCCTGCAATTGCTGTTGTTTAAAGTACGGTTTTAGTGGGTATCAATGCTGTTAAGTCACAACATTATTTCTCTCTAATGTGTGTCGGTCATCTTATTTACATACTGGATGCTACTTTTTGTATTACACAGCAAACTTGTACTACAAGAATCATTAGGCGCATTTTGTCCAATGTCTCATATATGTGTCATTATTTTGTTTTATAAGCATTGTAAGTAAACTGAAACCGTACTAGGCATAATTGGTCCTCATCTTTCCCTTGGATAGCTTACACTGAATTCCATCATTGTAATTATAGGTATGCTTAACTGGATGTGCTCTTTTGACATTAGTATTTGCTTTCTAGATTGTGCTGCATAATAGTTATTTCTATCACTTGCACCCATACTAGACTTCACACTCCAACTCCGAATCTACTGAATGACCTGTCCTTCTAGGTTAGTGGTTGGCAAAAGGTGCCCAAAGTTTTTATCATGCGAGTTTTGCAAAATACATCTTTCCACACCTGTTGTGGTTGCATCTCTGCTGAAAATATGCGGACAGAGATCTGCATTTTTAGGGCTTTCTATTCCTTGTCATTTGAATTTCCACAGATGGACTCTTTAATAGCGAGTCATCTTGCTTCTGGTGATATTGTTAAAATATAGAGATAGCATCTAACCAGATCTTTTGGTCTTTTGGCAGTGCCGCCTGCGAGGAAAGATCGACTCCAACGGTGTGGTGTCTGCTTTCCTCGAAGAGAGACTCAATATGGGTCTAAATTTTATTCTTTCTGCTGAGGTGAGTATAAAGGGTTAAACTAGGCTCCCTCCAACTCTTTCCCTCACGCCCTGTACATCTTCAAATAAGTTTTTAATGCGTCAAGAAATTGCATCTTGCAGATAGATCATCGAAAGAAGGATTACAAATTCGGGTTTGGCTTGACAGTGGGAGAGTAGGACATGAAATCGTAGTCATTAGCGAGTCTCCAATTAAGCTGATAATTGCAAGATGAGCAGGAATGGGGCAACCCCTCTCCTCTTAAACTGGAATCAGTTTTGTATGCTAAAATGACCTTTATTCGTTAGCAGTGAGATCTGCTACAGCACATTTGCTAGTAGATGTTTTTTGCAGGTTGTCAAAATTCTTTCCATTTAAGACCACTTTTAACTATAATGGAAGAGTAGATGTTCATTTATATATAAGTATTCTGTTATCGGATCAATAAAAGTAACTATATCTTTGCTCTATAGAGGTGAGGGGATTAAAAATGAGGGAGGCAAAACGTTCTAGCTTAGATATCAACAAAAATAAAATTCGAGTATTTCAATTTGAATTTGGATTCATCGATTCCACCCCCCGGGTCTTCTTCTGAGTTGGTGTGTGTGATTGTATATTTGTATTTTATTTCAACTAGTGTTTTGGCTTTAGATCATTGTTTCAAAATTAAGAATATTTTTGAGGGATAAACTGATTCATTTGCTCAATGTTATAAGTAAATAATATTTATTAACCGTGGGAATCTAGATATGTTCGGAGTGGAAGATGACTGGTTCAAAAAATGATGGTTTTCTGGTCCCTATCGCACAATATCTTGTTGCCCCTCAATAAATGAATCTTATCCCATCAAAACCATAACTGTTCTCTTTTCTTTTATAACGTTGAAATTTGATGGGACACCACATTATGTTTTAATTGAAAAGAAGAATTATACACTTTGGCTATTGAAATTACACACTATATTTTTCCTCCAAATTTTCTCTCTATCTTACCAGCGGATAACGGTAGGGACTGACTATCGATACCCCTTTTAACTTACAAGTTTATTTATAAAAAAAATTGTTGTTTTTTTTTTTTTTGAATTTGTTGAACCGTATTAGATACAGATTTATAAGATCAATTTTGAGCTCTAAATTTGGATGGTCAAGGAAAAAAATAAATCTAAGACCGGGTGTATTTGATGAAAATTAACTAAACTAAAATGAATGTAATTCAATATTTGATAATAATAACAGAAACATATTATAAAAGGGTGAAAAACATAAACAATCACTTCAGCCAAAAATATTGCCCCTAAATAGCCTAAAATGACAGCGACGAGACGACATTTAGTAAGAAAATGATAAAAAAAAAGAAAAAGAAAAAAAAGATGTGACAGTATATAATGATAATAATAACGCGAGCAGTCTCATTAAATCATCAGTCACAATATGACCCAACCGCATAATTTTTTGTTTTACTACGTCCATTTCTTTGCCAAGTTGCCTCTCTCTCTCTCTCTCCCTCTCTCTCTCTAACTTGTTTACCTATATGAAATATCTTGGCACTGTACTGTACTGACTACAAAGCTCATGGCTGTCCTAATCTCGATCCTGTTTAGGTTCTTGTCAATAGGAAATTCTAGGCTAGTTGGGCACCCCATTCACTAATATATTATTTAAAAAATAATAGAATTATAATAGATAGATAATAAAAAAATTATTAAAATGTATTAGTGGTTGGAGTATGATCTCATCTCATTCCATTAGTAGAACTTCCCTTGTCAATATATAAGTTTTTTCTTGCCAGGATTAAAAAAAAGCAGCAATTAGCTAAGTATCATAATAAATAACCACGAAATTGTTGGGTGGGGTAGGCTTTGAATCTGTGGGTCGTCTCTATGACGAATCATCTGCCTGGTTGAAACCTTGAAGGGCCCTGATCTTTTCATGAGGACTAAAAGTGTAGTGCACTGTATCTACATGTATCTGAATTTTATATACATGTTTTATGTATATGTATATATATATTGTGTGTGTGTAAAGGAGATAATTATAAAGTAGGATATCACCAGTGAAGTTGTGGGGTGGATTTAACTGAAAAAAAGATCCAGTTTTATCTACTCCTTTTACTTCGCAACCTCTGCTGAATCATACTTGCAGAAATATCTAAACTTCTGGTAAGCTACAATCCCAAATCACATCCCTTCACTTCTTGTGTGTGTGTGTCTCTCTCTCTCTCTCTGCGTGTGTGTCTGCCCATGCTGTGTTTGAGATGAATATGGAGAGGGAGAGAGAAGTTCTAGTAGTCCTTTGAGATTTATGCGTTTGTTGAACTCCAAATTAAAACATGAATTTTGATGTGGGATTCTTCTCCATTCTGTGTATATTTCAAGAAAGTGATGCTCTGATTCATTGATTATGTTGGCACAGTGGCAGAAGCAAAATTACAGCTTTCCTAAGATAAAATTTGCACTTTCTTGTGTGGAAGATATATATGGATCACGATTCTCTCTTTCGAGATGCCAGAATATAAACCATTAGAAAACTACTTTCATATGTGGTGGTTTATAAAAATTTGATCACGATTTCCTGTTTCCTGATCCTCTCTTTGTTAATACCATGTATACTTGAAAAAAACAACAAAGTTGAATTCCATTGCTGTAAGAAAATTTGTCATTCTTCCTATTTGATGGCTTTTATATCAATCATTCCAAATAAACTAACATATAAAATGTGGACTAAACTTTTCGAAATGCAATTTCGATTGATCCTTTCTTTCAGGCACAATGCAAGGAGGAATTCATGCACTTTTCTCCCACGGCAATGTGATCAAGAGCGCGGTTCTGCGCCATATGCGCGTAGTTCCTTCAGCCATGCGCTCTCTTCACGAATCAGCGCCTGCTGCTCGTATGGAAGAGCATGGGTTCGAGAGCACCACCATTTCTGATATTCTATCTGCCAAAGGCAAAACTGCAGATGGATCCTGGCTCTGGTGCACCACCCAGGACACTGTCTACGATGCTGTCAAGTCGGTAATACATCTGCCTTGAGCTCAAGTAGTTTGATATTTTCTGTCGGGACTGGAATTATAATTTATGCCTAAGGATACCTGTATTTTGTGTCACTGAAGATGACTCAGCATAATGTTGGAGCTCTAGTGGTGGTTAAACCTGGGGAGCAGAAGTCTATTGCTGGAATCATCACAGAGAGAGGTATATCATTTCTGTAGGTATACAACATAACTCCAGTAGATCAGCAACAAGAAAACTCAAAAAATGTATGTCTATGGACAAAATTTGATGGTATTGTGAAACTGTTACACTAGATTATCTCAGGAAAATCATTGTCCAAGGAAGGTCATCCAAGTCAACTAAAGTTGGGGACATCATGACTGAAGAGGTATGCATATATATGTTCTCTCCAGTCTTTGAGTTCCGACGCTAAAAAATAACTGATACATTCTCTTTTATTGCAAAACAATATGGTTCATGACAATGACAAACAAAAAAACTCTACAATGGACTGATTGCAGAACAAGCTTATAACAGTATCACCAGATACGAAAGTTCTCAAGGCAATGGAACTGATGACAGGTACTAGTTTCCACTTTGGGTGTCGATAATTCATAGTCTATCTGAAAATCTTGCTTCTTGGAACACTTGATTGGCAGATAACAGAATCAGGCACATTCCGGTGATCAGTGAAGGTGGGATGATTGGCATGGTGTCCATCGGAGATGTAGTTCGTGCAGTTGTGAGCGAGCATCGCGACGAGTTGAACCGTCTGAATGCCTTTATACAGGGAGGATACTAGGTGGTGATGACGACGAAAAAGATCCCCTACGGAGGGATTGTGAGTTTGTAAATAATTGTGCTGCATGAATCTCCTGGTGTCCATGAGAGATGTTATAGGATTAAAGATAAAGTCTGTCAAAAAACTGAGTTGAACAATAAGAAGATGCACTCTAAGCTGACTGCTTTGTATTATGTGTGTTGATCAGACAATTGATCTTTCTCCCTTAAGTGTTATCTGGTTTTATTTGTCGTCAGTCCTGCCATCAGAGGGGGTATATTTTTGGCATTTATGTAAAAAAAGGGGGTATATTTGCATTTTACCTTTTTCCTTCAATTATCTTTTATTTTATAACTGTTGGGCATCAAAATGATGCAGATGCGAAAGCGAAGAAAAATATTAGCCAGATTTGAAGGAGAACTAGTACCTGAAACATTTAACCGTCTAGTAGTAGTCCTACTTGAGAGGCTTCATCCCCTAAGAAAATCCACAAAAGTTGCAATGCATCAATAAGCAAGATTGCAAAATTGTGCCAACGTTTAAATAAGGCATTTCTGCATGTTAGAAGATATGCTGTCATCATTCAGAATATAACAGCATTCAGCTTAACAAAAATAAAATAAAAAATACTTCATCCAGCTCAAACCAGGTGCTGATTAGGAACTCCTCTATCTAAAACTTAAAACTTAAAACATGTCTCTACCGGAAATTCATTAGTAAGGACAGCTAACACCCTAAAGTAGATCCCCAACCAATTTCTGGAAACAATAATTCAGAATCCTTGCGTGCTTACGGATATATTATTATTATTGTCATCTTTTTCTAAGCCTCTAGAGTTGTACATAATTGTTATCCCGAACCAATTTTTTCTAAGAGCAGTCCAATGCTCATTTTCAATTTATGATGTCCTTAGGGGTCTAAGAGTTCTATTATCTTAGTCATTCTAGTAGACATTACGTGCTAGTTGGGGTACAGGTGATTTTCGACACTCATCGGGGCTTTCTAATTAACTGTCGGATCAATACCATCCTAGAGAAGTCGAATATAGAAACTTCATGGCATGCTTTTTACATAGAAGATTAAAAAAAAAGGGGGGTATATAATTAAGTAGGAGCAGAGATGAATCCGGGTGGAAAGTTGACAACACTAGAGAAAGTAATCAAACGGAAAATAACATAACCAAAGTTGCATCACCTACCATACATTGCTCTGGAGGTAGAAGGAACAAGTATTGAGCCTTAAATAAACTGAAACCATGATGGAAAATAAATAGCGCTAAAATGTACATCTCTGATGTATAAAATTACCTTATCAACCCTGAATTCATTTACCGCCTGTCGAAGAGAATCATCGGATAATATCAACCGTGACAAAGCTCCAGTGCTCAACCTGTTGATCATCAGTCAGAAGACTGTAGGAGATCTAAGGCAGTCTATATTGTTTGAAAGCCACAAGCAAGGATATTGAATTATAGTTCAAAACATTATATAAAGTACCCCAACTTCTTTGCAGCCTCTGAAACAGAACCTTCAACTGCAAAAATCAGGTCAAGCAAAGCTTGCATTCCCTGAAAATTCCAGCTTAAGAATAAATATTGACTGAATTATAATTGTATTAAGTTAACGAAAAATGAGATCAAGACATGATGAGAAGATATACCAGAGCAAATTTAGGATTATTTGGTCCGATCTGAGGCCCCTTGTCCAATCTGATAGTGGACTTCGTAGGAAGAATTTGAACAAGTTCCAGAGGAGGTATGTAGGTGTCAAGATCAATAGTGTTCCTAACTAGGCCAAAAGAAAAGTAGAGTTGTTTAACTCTTCGTCTGGGAACCAAGTGCAAATTACCATTCCGGATCTCACAGAAATTAAAACTCATTCGTTAAGCACAAGTAAATCAGCAAAGGGTTTGAAATATTATAAATGCACACCTTTAAGAGCTAAAAGTTTACGCAGCCGAGAAAGTGCTGCAGCCCGATTTTTGTGCTGCGATCTATCCTCCGATGCCTGTTTGATCGAAACATATCAAAAAACACCAGAAGCAAAATAATAATAATAATAATAATAATAATAATAATAATAATAATAATAATAATAATAATAATAATAATAACAATAATAATAGGAATTAATTAATTAATTAATAAAGGATAAACAATAACATGCCGTCAACATGAACCTGAGCTATAATGCCTGTCGGAAGATGCTTAAGACGCACAGCAGACTCACGCTTGTTGCGGTGCTGTCCCCCTGGGCCTGATACCTTAAAAGTACCCATCTCACACTGACTCATTAGCTTTTCATCTGTCATTGCTACATACTCCCTACCATCAGTAGTCTCACAAGTACCAGTAACACTTGAATTGTAACTTCTAGAGCATGCTACAGTAACTCCATTTGAAAATCCTCCACTATTTGATTTTTGAACAAAATGGCAACTGTTTACTCCATTTGAAAGCCTACTATTATTTGCTTTCTGAACAAAGCGTAAACTGCAATAACTCTGCCGGTTGCTATATCCATGCCACCAAGAGTAAGCAGAGGCTGGCTTTGTGAAGTTGCAGATGCCACAGCTTGGGAATCTTAAACATGATCTCAGAATAGAATGAGCCATCTTAATTGCAACCGTTTAGCAGGGATGAGTAAATATGCAAAGTTGTACTTGGGTAACATGCATAATTCACCATTGTTGGTTCTGAATGAGGAAGGAAGGACATAAAACTGTAAATGAATCAAGCTGACAAGTAAAAACCTTTCAAAACAAAATCAAGCAGGATATTGTTTAGGACAAACTTAAAAGTTGCACATTCAGTTATAACATGTAGATAATAGTAAAGGAAAAGAGTAGCCTATAAAATCATCGTATCTTTATTCTTGCCAAAAATGGCCCAAAGTATGGTAACCAAAACCAAGCCACAAGGCACTTGTGCCATAAACCATCCAGTCATTTTAATCTAGGAATGAATATCCATTCCCTTCATTCCAACAGTTTTACTCATTGTTTATCTAAAAAAGGACCCGTAGCAATCTGGAATTATCATAACATATAAAACTCAATCTACTTTCTTCTTTTCTTTTTACCCTTTCATTTTATTTTATTTTGCGTAAATATGACAGAATGTCATTGCAAATTCCAGAAATCATACAAACCTCCGTTGTCTCCAATTCACATTCCTTTCTGAGGTTGATGCCCCTCGTATTCCCTAGCCTCTAATCAAGCATGCTCCTCAATCCCAATCCCATGACAACCACCAATAGAACAGTGCATGACAGATTAAAAATATCCTCAATGTTACACTGTTTTAGGCAAATTCTCTAAGTTATTCAACATGTACTTACGTTTGTAGTATTTGTGTAATGATAGAACAAATTACGGCAATGACATATAGCTCATATGGTCAATAGAAAAATAACATAGACTAGGAAATGCCAGTCACCCACAAAAGATCAAGCTCAACAATCCTTTCCATTTTTTCCCCTAGGATTAATAAGGAAGACCCACACAGCTCCCAGTGAAACCACCCACATTGGTGATCACTAAAATTCAATACAATACAAATAAAAATAATTCAACGAACTCAAAAATCCAAAACACCTAACTGGAAAAATGAATCACTACTATCAAGGCTAATCATCACGGTAACGAATCCCCGGAGCTCCAACACATGAAATCACCCACCAAATTCAACAGCAAGCATCAATACCAACTATACAATCCAACTTCGACCAAAAATCCGTCAAATTCGCAACACCCAACTCAAAAAACTACTTCCCGCGGTTACTTTGTCAGTTTCCCCTCCACAGTTAATAGCAAAAAGATAAGCAAATTAATTAAATTTATTCAACAAACAAACTATACATACATAATATGTATGTATATGTAAAATAACATTAACATCTGACCATAGATAAGGCGACAGCGGCCGTGACGGAGGTTGGAGGGCGGCTTCTACAATGGCGTGAGATTACTGAGCAATGTCTATTTCAATTTGGAGTGTCTGTGTGCGGATATGGGAACCCGTTGCTTACCACTCGGGGTGAGTCCGTAAAAAAAAAAAAGGGTGATTCTATTCACATCACTAATTTTTCTTTTCACATCACAAAAAAAAATAAATACAAAAGTAATTATTTTTTAGATTACTAAAATGCCATTTCCTTATTTCTTGAACACTAATTTTTCTTTTCACACCACAAAAAAAAATAAATACAAAAGTAATTATTTTTTAGATTACTAAAATGCCATTTCCTTATTTCTTGAACACATTTTTTCTTTCAACACCACAAAAATAAAATAATATTATAAATAAAAAACAAAAACAAAAAATCTTCATCTTCAAGCCATTACAGCTGCAGCTCCCGATCCAGTTCATCCACCGCTCCGTCACCGCACTTCTGCCGGAGTTCATATTAGTTCTCGATTTTCTCCAATTTTGTTTCTAAAACCTAAATTTCCACAGTGCATTGCTGCTCTACCCGCACTGTCCTCCCCTCCACCAATCCCCACAAAATTTTAGATTTTCGGCGACCCTCCAATTTCAGATTTCAGTTATAGATTCATATAAATCAAATTACATAAAAGAAAATATATAAACAAATTCAGACAATTACCATTGAGGATGAAAAATCGCATTGCCAAAAATTTCTCATCTTCCTCGAAACCTTTATGCCGGAATTTGGATTCGAAAATTTCAGTTCGAATCTCTTTATATATATTCGAAAATTGTGTTTTCGAATGAACAATACATGATTCGAAAATCTATTTTCGAAGAGTGGTTCGAAAATATGTTTCCAAACGTCCATCTATAGCTTCGAAAATCATATTTCGATTCCTCATTGTGTCATCCGAGAAATAATTTTCAAACTCCTAATTTGCAGTGCTGCTGCTGCTACTGGTTGTTTCAATGGAGGAAGGGGGTGGCGGCGCTGTTCATCGGGGAAGAAGAAGACGACAACTAGTCATCGGGGAAGAAGAAGAAGACGACTGTTGCAGACTGCTACTGGTTGTTTCGGTGGAGGAAGGGGTGGTGGCGCTGTTCATCGGGGAAGAAATAGAAGACGGTGGAGGAAGGGGTGGCGGCGCTGTTCATCGGGGAAGAAGTAGAAGAAGACCGTTCATCGTTGAAGAAGAAGACGCAGCAGATCTCTCTCTCTCTTTTTTTTTTATTATTATTATCTTTTTAATTAATTTTACTTTTTAAGTAAGGAGTAAATAATTTTTAAGGTGAAGGGTAAATAAGTCTTTTAATGTGGTGTGTAAAGAAAAAATGAAAAAAATAATAATAATTTTTGTGGTGTGTAAAGTAATTGTGGTGTGAAAAGAAAAATCGGTGGTGTAAATAGAATCACCCAAAAAAAAATGCGATGTTGAAATCTTTAAAATGAAGGGCGGACCGTCAAGTCATCCCACCCCTTCAAAAAAAAAAACATTTTGAAAAAGGGAAAAGTCCTCGCAAGCCCTGAACTTTTTGACGGGATCTCTCAGGTCTCTGAACTTTTTCTGACTCAATTGAGTCTCTGAATTTTTTTTTTTTGGATTTATTGGGCCCCTCCGTCAAGCCCCTCTTGACGGGGCCGTTAGTTCCACCTAAAACAACGTCGTTTCAGGGGTTATTCGAATTAAAAAAAATTCTAAATTCAATTAAAAATCCTCCCGACCCATTTTAAAAAGTACCCGACCCGACTCTATCTAAACCCGCCCCATTTAGCTTTAAAATTGGGGCAAGGGGCAAAGGGGTTTAGTTACAAGTCCAGCTCCGAAAATCTTGTCTGTTAACTACACTAATTTTCTGATGAATAACACGATGCAAACATACAATCTTGAATATAGTGTGGATCTGCGCAAGTATTTACCCGAGTGGGTGAGTGTGGGCTTCTCTGCAGCTACGGAAGAGTGCTTCCAGAAAAATAATGTTAAGTCATGGAGTTTCAGTTCGAATTTGCAGCATGAAGTTGATGATCCAGTTCCTAATTAATAATGTTCATGTTCTTGATTCTAGGCCTTCTGGAAGAAAGATGATGAAGTCGGGGGAAGTGATTGGATTAGTTGTAGGTCTGTCTGCTTTGGTGCTTTTATTGATTTTGCTCGGCTTCTGGTTGCGGTTGCGCAGGAAGAAGACTAATAAAAACGGGGATGAGGAGGAGTCTTCGTTTGATATGTCGATGGAGATGGAATTCGAGAAGGGCAGTGGACCTAAGAGGTTCTCATACAGGGAACTACTTATGGCCACCGACAATTTTGCAGAGGAATTTAAGCTCTTTTCCCCAATTTTAAAGCTAAATGGGGGGCGGGTTTAGATAGAGTCGGGTCGGGTATTTTTTAAAATGGGTCGGGAGGATTTTTAATTGAATTTAGAATTTTTTTAATTCAAATAACCCCTAAAACGACGTCGTTTTAGGTGGGACTAACGGCCCCGTCAAGAGGGGCTTGACGGAGGGGCCCAATAGATCCGAAAAAAAAGTTCAGGGGCTCAATTGAGCCAAAAAAAAGTTCAGGGGCCTGCGAGGCCCTTTTCCCTTTGAAAAATTATCTCTCATTACATTTAAAAATATCACGTTACTTTAATTATATAAAGGGAGTGACTATTTACACTACCAAAAATACTATTTGCACCATAAAATGAATTAATTCAAAAATAATTAATTATAAAATTATTTAAATATTGTTATTAAATCAAAATCAAAATAATTAATAAATAAATTAAATTAAAACAAAAAAGAAACCATCTCACCACTTCTCCTCGGTCTTCTCCGCCAACTTGCCGGCAACAATGGTGGCCAAATTTTGGCTGTCGCCGCCCTCCCCCACTCCTTCGAACCAGCCATAGCCCCTTGTTCATCCCTTCTTTTTCCTCCAACAACCCCAATCACAGTGGTTAAGAAGACAAAGAAGACAAATTGGAGAAAAAGATGAAGTCATTCATGGCCGCCACCGCTAGGAACGAGATAAATGTCTCTTCTCTTCCTTCAAGTCCAGACCTCGAGTTAGGAGTGATTTGAACTAAATATTTCGACGAGTGGACAGTGGTTCGAAAAATTATTTTCGAACCACCCTTGTTCATTTGAAAATTGATTTTCGAACCCTTTTGACCACGTTCCAAATTCGAGCATATTAAACATAGATCGAGAAGCAATTTTCGAACTGCCTTAAAGATCCGTCGTGAATTGATTATCGAACCTCATTCACATTGTTCGGAATTTGCAGTTTGATCAAATCTCTTCCTTTCTGCGTTGGCAATGACGGATGGAGAAAGTTGATGATTGAATTTAGTAGAGGTGGCGGTAGGCAAGATGGGGACTAGGAAGGGTGGGGAAGAAGAAGAGGTGGCGATAGGCGATAGCAGAAGGTTGGCTGAAGTGGCGGCGACGGTGGCGGAAGGTTGGCTGAACGGGTGGGGAAGAAAAAGGGTGGTGTCGACGGCGGATTGGCGGAAGGTTGGGGATGAAGCCTGTTTTCCTTTTTTTTTAATTATATATTCTTTTTAATTATTAATTAGGTTAAATTAATTTAGAAAATAAATTAATTTTAAGTTTAAAATAAAAATGGCATTAATGTAAATGTACGTGGTGCAAAGAGTAAAAACAATGGTGTAATGGAGCACGTGAAGTGCAAAAAGTAAATTAAGTAGTGCAAATAGAAACTCCCCTATATAAATTTATTATATTTTAATACATCTAAATTTTATTGTTGCTCTCTCTACAATTGAGGTATATTACTGTTGTTGAGGCTGTGAAAGAAGCCATTTGGCTTAATGGTTAGCTTTATGAAATTGGTTTTGCTAACACCTGTCCTACCTTGTTTTCTGATAGTCAGTCTACAATACAGTTGTGCAAAAATCTTGTGTTTCATGACAGAACAAAACATATTGATATTAGGTTTCATTTCATTCGTGACATTGTGGAAAAGGGAGAAATTCAACTGGAGAAAATCCCTACTGAGTTCAATCATGTAGACATGGGAACTAAGTCTTTACCAGCTGAAAAATTTGTATCATGTCAGAGGATCCTAAACTTTGATTTTGATTAAATCTCTTTGATCTCTTTCTTTTCATGTTCTATGTGAACACCCTGGTTATTTTTACACTTGTTCTTTATGAATACATGCACTTATGTGCACTATGGTTGATCATTCTATGATCTGGACTAACTTTGTATTTTTCCTGTCCATCTCATGATCTTGTCTATGTGATTATGCAGAAGAGAAAATGCTATGATGAGTCATGTCATGCTCCTTTCGAAAATCAAACACACTAATTGGTCAAATGTGATGATTGTCATGATATTGGTCCATTTTGTGTGGTCCAGTTCCTAGCCAAATACCACTTACCTTGGCGGCCCATTTATCACAACCCATTGTTGCGTCCCAATACGTCATTTGATCTCCTTGCTTCTTTAAATAAAGCCCCCGTCTTCACTGTTCATTATCTCTTACACTCTGCTCTCTCTTCTTCTTTTCTCTCAAACCCTAGAACAAGTTCCGTACTTGCGAGCTCTGTACTCTTACTCTTGAGTTTATCCTGAGTTTAAAAAAGCAGCGGGTTAGTCGTGGGTTTGTGATAAGAGTGGTGTTGCCAGTGTGGGGATAAGTCGCTCTTTTCTACCTCTTGATCTACTGTATGTTTGGTCACTGTTTTGAGGAGTCATCGACATTCAGGTTACCCTGAGTCTTCTGCTCTCGACTCATTGAATGTCCCTAAAGGGATGTACGACGCCGACTGCAAGATAACGAAAAATAAGCGGTGAACCATTGGTGAGATGAGATACCCTACACTTGGCGCAACTGTTATAGTCGCGTGTTGAGTTGTATACTTATGAAGATATCAGATCTATATAAAAGGTGTATTACTTATGACCTTAGAGATATCTTTCTGATTATGTGAAGGTGGCCAATGTGTTGTTCTCGTACAACATATTGATAGGATATAACCAACCACATCTCATAGATAATTAGGTGTGGGTTTTGGTCGAGGATACAGATCGATGGAAGTTTTTCCCATGAGGTTCTTATTCATTCAGCGTCTTGTTAAATTATATGCGAATGATTCAATTGACAGAGGATGACTTTGACACGACGTCGAATAGAAGGACATTTTATTTATACGGGCATGATGAGCTTTGTAAGTACTATTTCAATTGTGTTTCTGAATTTGAATTTCTAAGCATTTATTACCGAACTAAAATATCATGAATGTCCGTATCATATTTGCACGATGTTCCTACTGATGCACGTGAATTGTTCATGATGCCCGTATCATATTTGCAAGTACCATTTCATCCAGTTGTTCATGAACATCAGTAGGAACATCGTGTTGATGATCTCCATTTTTCTTGCCCAGCTCTTCTTTGACCTCTCACCATTTTGATGAAGATTTTTCCTTGTGCAACTACTTCTGAACAGCTTGATTTATCTTCTTTGGAATATACCTTCTCTTCATCCTTTTGAGATCACTTAAATAATTCTTGCAGTTTGGTCGAATATGACATTTTTCTTCACAATAATGGCAGATCACAACTCTTGAATTGGTAGACAATATTTTGTTGGTGTTTGGAACATATCTAGTGTTCTGAACAACGTGCATATCCTTGGTAATAATGTCTTTATATTTTTCTTCCTTGGAAAACTTTCGTGCTCCAGTAAGTGGACCATATATTTGAACCTCCTTTGAAGTTGTCTGGCGAGCAACTAATGCAAAGCCATCATCTTCTCGATCAATCTCGCTTTCTTCTGAATCTTCATCACTTGAAGAAGCTTCGTAACTTGTTTTGTTCTTCTTAAGAGTATTAGCGCACTCACTTTGAACATGACCAAATCCATTGCATTCTTTGCAGCGTATCTTCATCCTCTTATTTCTCACCAACTTCTCTTCTGACATTATCTCTCCTAGAGCAAAGCTTTCGTTGGTGATTTTCCGTAGCCTTACATTGAACTCATCAATGTTCTCCTCTTCGGATATGCGAAGCTTTTCAAAATCAGTGGTTAGATTTTGTAGCTTTGATAGACGAACACCACCGGTACCTTCATATATAGTCTCCAAGATATCCCATGCATCTTTAGCTACTTCACATGTTGATATAAGACTGAATGTATTCAGATCTACTGCAGCAAATATGGAGTTAAGGACTCTTGAGTTGAGGCTTGCATTCATGTTCTCTTCTTTGGTCCATCTTGCGTCAGGTTTTGGAATAACTTCACCTAATTCATCTAGCTTGGTAGGAGAACTCCAGCCATTTAACACAACTTTCCATGCTTTAACATCAGACACTTTGATAAATGCCTTCATCCTTGCTTCCCAGTAAGCGTAGTTATGTCCATCCAAAATTGGGGGACGCTCTATGAAACTTCCTTCAAGCGTAGAACTCATTTGGAGATACAATCACACACACAGATTAGCAACTCCAGAATCTTTTCACTTTAAAAAATGCGACCTGCTCTGGTACCAATTGAAGTAACATAAACTGTGCGATCATGTTCATAATCATGTACGTGTACATTGTGATGAACATTCAAGGTCAGAATATTGAAACAGAAAGCAAGTAAAGAACACGAGGTTGGTAACTTTGTTCGATCAACTGATCTACGTCAAGGGGACTTCACAAGTCCGTGAGAAACAGTTTACTACTCCGTTGAATGATTACAAAGGCTATTACACGAAGATTCCCGTCACTCGACCCCTTTCCTACCCGATTTAACCTCTTTCACTAAACTGAATTGTGAGCTCCCCTCACAACCTAAAATCCCTCTAGTTCCCACAGGAAATCTCTCCCGAGACTCCTTTAAGTGTGTATGAAAGTGAGTTTCAAACACAGACTAGAAACACAATGATCACTCGGATCAAACATAGTCTACCCGAATACTATATGCTTCGAATATGGTTCGTGTAACATGTTCTATGAACATGTAACAAATTTTTTATTTTTTTCCTTTTTCTTTTTCACAACACGTATGAATGTACGTAAATATACCTGCTAATCTATTTATGAGATCTTACAAATATAATATATTCTATAACCTAATCATTTAAAAGATACAAAATTTCAAATATGAAATAATGTTTTGAATTATTATATTTCAACGGATGATTATGATTTCTTACAAAAAATAATATTTTCATAAATCATAAAATTTAAACAAATTAAATCATAAAAACAAAAAAAAAAAATTGGAACATACCTTGTAATGTTTTTGCCTTTCGGATTATCTCTCTCAAACTTTTCGACCAAAAAATCCTCCCAAACTTTTCGACCAAAGACTAGAACAATTTTTTGCAAAGTTTCACATAGTAAACATCTATTATACTAAATGTTGTGTTTGATGTGTGACATTTACCGCATTTCATTTAAAATTCAACTGCCCACAACTGTGAGCATTAAAATGAAAAAATGAAAAAAAAAGTGTGAATGAACGTGTCACATAATTTTACTTAATTTATTATTTTTAGTTTTTCATTTACTATTTTAAGAAAAAAAATTAAGCGTGACACGTTGAAATTAACGTGTCAAAAAAAATGGAAAAAAAAGGAAATGTGTAGTGTGTGCATGCGTGTAGTGTGATTGTGTTAATTTTTTTTTATTAAGGGTGTGCATTGAAGTACAAGACCGTGTAGTGTGTGCATGTGTGTACATGACCCTTTGTGCGTGATTATGGTAGCGTAAATGTTTGATTTTTTCAAACACTTATTAAGGATAAATTAGACTTTTACTTGTTTGTTTGATTAGAAAAGAATTTTGTACAATTGTTGATTATAAATGAATTTTCTAACTTCATTTTAGTTATTTTAAATTTCATTTTTTTATATCTACGTCGCTTTTCGGCTAGTCCACCGGATTTTTTAGGTACCTGAAAATGAACGAATGACATATTAGTTATAAAATTCATACAACATTATTTTTTTAAAAAAATATAGATGAGTTATTTTTGTAAAATCAAATAGACGATATGGTATTTCCGAATAATGTTACTTCGAAATCGGATACTCTAATTAAACTTTTTTTTTTAAAAACAAATTTGTACTGTGTTAGTAAAAATATGCGAGGACATTTAAAAATAAGGACTAATACAAAAAAAAAATTGAATAGAAATACATGTAAAAATAATGTTATTTACCACTTTTTCATATGAAATTTCAATCGTGATGATACACTTGACTATATATATTTTTATAAAATTTTATAAAGATATATATAATTGGGGTGATTCTATAAACACCACTACTTTTTCTCAATGTATCACAATTTCTCTACACACCACTATTTTTTTCTTTTTCTTTCCACTTTTCCTCAATGCATCACACACAATGTCAATTTTATCCTTTCTCTTAAAAATAATATATTATTTAATTAAAATATTAAAAATATTAATTAAAATAAAATGAAAAGAAATAATATCTCATTTCCAAACATCTATGAAGACATTGAGAATGACTTGGGCAGACGAATAGCGATTAGCGAAGAAACGAACGACAAAGACGAAAAAGAAAAAGAGTGAAGACACCGAATCCGTCTAAAGGTAATTTTTCAAAACTTTGGAGCAGTGGCAGCATCATGGAATCTTCAAACCTCATGGATTCCATCAAAAATTTGACCCTCATTGAACTTTTTGGTAGGTTTTTTAGGTTTTATTATTACCCATTGAATTTCTTAGTTTCGATTTAAGTTTTGTAGGTTTCGATCTTGGAAAATTTGGGAATTTGTATAACTTGCTTTGAACTTAAACCTAGAATTGGTGAATTTATTGAATTTGTTTGATGTAATCATCTACTGAACTTGAACGATTGAATTTGGGGAAAAATCATTGTGATTTAGTTTGGACAATCGAAAAATAGAACAGTGAAATAAATGTGTAGTTTGGAAAACAGTCTGTCAAATGCATTTTGATAAGTTCAGCAACCTGTTTTTCGAATAGACTCATAGTCAAAAAGTTAATTTTCGATCCTTGAACTGACTGTTTGGAAACATATTGTTCAAAGTAACTCTGTAGAATTTGGCAAACAATTTTTCGAACCCATTCAGTACTGATAAAATTGTACTAACATATCTTTTAAAATATTTCAGCATCAACTTATCGGAGGAGAACCCACCGCGTCTGTAAGGAGATGATGTGCAAAACGCAATGAGGCATCACGCATTCAAAATGCTCAACAAGAATGATTGGATATTTTGGATTATTCATATTGGTTGTATTAGATGTGTTGGATAGTTTGATTCGAAAATGTATCTTTGAATGCTATTGTTTGAGTTCAGAAATCAAATGTTTAGATCGATATATGGGCATTCAGAAAACAGTTCTTTGATTCGTACTTTTTCAATTTGGAAAATATATTTTCCGAATAAACACAATTCCTGCTATGTACTTAAAAAATAAATGTGAAAAAAAAATCCCGAACAAACACAAGTTGATAAGTTACAAGTCAATACATGTGAAAAAATAAATTAAAAAATTCACAATATACCAACAATATAAGTTACATAAGTTCTTAGGTGCACTTTTCACCACTAATATTTGTAACAAATTTTTCTCATCCAACTGCACAATCATTACAGTGTTCTCTCCACTGAAGTGTAATAGGAGGAAATATTTGTAACAATTTTTTTTCATGTCCGGCAAAACAAACCTATGATCCTTATTTGTGGTGTCACTAAAGCAATAAATTGTAGCCTCTATTACATCCCATAATCCGGTCTCTATTGCATCATATAAATTTGCAGCATAATTTTTTTGTATAATTATGGATAATCATGAAGTAATTCATGATTTAATAGGCCAGCTACACTGCTCACCGTAAATTCCTATAAAATTGTTGAAAATAGCAGAATCAACACTGCTCGAAAAATTGATTTCCAAACACATAAGAGCATGTTCAAAATAAACATTTTCGAAACAATAAGGATGGGTTTGAAAAATTGAATTTTTGAATCACTTGATATGTATTCGAAAAACTAATTACCGAACCTTATAAGTATCGTTTGATAATGTAGTTTTCGAACCAAAATATACCAGATCGAAAAATGATTTTTCAAACATAGAAGTTATCGTGTAGACTGTATTTTTTCAAACCAATCATGACGATTTGTAATTCTTAACTCGATAGGCCTCGTGAAAATTGAAAAAAATACATTGCAAATAGTAAAAAAAATGCACTTACATTGCTCGTGCATTCTTCATTTTTGAACTCCATGGTGATTTAGACACATAATATGCTATCCAAAGTTTGAGAAATAAGGTTTCTAGTTTGCTTGCTTCAAGCTTTCAACTGCGCTCATAAAGATTCACGCTCAATGTTTGATATCTGAATTATATTTAGGGAGTTTCTGTTTGCACCCCATAATACTCTTTGCACCACAGTTTCTCCATGCACCACTTTTTTTTTACTTTTTGCACCCCTAAAATTGACTATAATACCCTTCCATATTAAATATGTTTTTTACTTAAAAAAACTTAAAATTTGAAAATAAAAAACATAAAATCAGTTAAAAAAAAAACTTAAACTCTGAAAATTAAAAAGTGAAAATCACTATTCAATTTAACAAAGTCGTAAAACAGTGAAAAAAAATGGCAGGCGCAACTTTCACCGCGGAGAGTTCGAAATCGAGCCAAATCCAATTGTTCGACATTGCACGGAGATTTGTTCGAAGCCCGTGAAGTTCGAGGCTACTTTCATGGATCGATCTGGTGAGTTTCATGTTCCATTTTTGTTACTTTATACATTTTATTCAATAACATTAAAAATTGTTGGGTCATTGTTGAAATTCAGTTTTCTAATAGTTTAAGATGCTAGGATAGGTTACTAGAATGATTATATGCTAATTTGAGTTGATTGAAGTAAAAAATCGAGGTTTCTGTGGCCTGTTGGTGATTTAATTTTGCTTTGCTGCGCATTTTGTTCGGTCTGTATAACTCAAATTTTGTGAGTATGTTCGACCTTGAGAAGCCGAGCATAACTGACATGTTCGAACTCCAAAAGCCGAGCATAACTTAGGAAAAAAATTTGAAGCATGCAGTTCGGTCTTCAGAGTTCGAACTCAATGTCTGAGTTCGGCCTTTAGAGTTCGAATTCCTCAGTTATGATCGGCTTCTGAAGGCCGAACAGAAGGAAAAATTGTTCTAAGTTCAGGTCGGTTTCTCAAGTTCGAACATAGATATTTTGCTCGGTTTCTGAAGGTCGAACCTGACTTGAAATTTTTTGTGTAGCTGCAAGATATAGTAGGTGGAGACCAACCGCATCTGCGAGACAGCGATCAGCACAGGAACGGTGGCAAGCAAAAGCTGACGAACAAGCTGAACAACAGAGGAATCAAATGCATTACGAAGAGGCGGCGGGTAATGAGGAGGGGGGTGACATGCCAAATGAGGAGGAGAGTGCAAACCATAAGGGTTATGATGATGAGATACTGAGAGGGCCATTCCCTGGAGGGCCTACAGATATGTCTGTGCTGCGAAGCTTCAAGACACACGTTGCAGCGGTGATATGGAGGGGTGAAGAAAGAGAAGTGTTGAAGTGCCATTGCCTAACCGCTAAACTACTGAAGTGGTCACATCTTGGCAAGTCCGAAGCATGGAAGTTGTTGGTGAAGAAATCCGGTTTGATGAGGTTGAGAAAAGTGGCATACAGAGCCCCTAATAGGAACCTCGTCTCGGCATTTGTGGAGCGCTGGCATCCCGAGATGAATTCATTTCACCTTCCATTTGGTGAGATGACCATCACTCTGGAGGATGTTTACTGTTCAACTGGTTTGAGCATAGAGGGTAGACCAGTTGAGTTTGTTGGAGAGGATGTTGCTGGTGGGAAACATATGGTACGTCATTTGCTGGGCGTGTCGACTGAAGAAGCCCATCAGGAAGTGAGTGACCGAGGCTAATATGTGAAGTTAAGGTGACTGTATGAAAGGTTTAGTGAATTAGCTGCTCGTGACAATGCTCGTGATGCAGTGTACGCGGCACGGGCATATTTGGTGTACATTTTGGGTTGTACACTTTTCACTGATAAGACGGGCGATCGGATCAGCTGCAGTTATCTCCGACTGTTTGATGACACTGAAGAGTTTGAGGTTTATGCGTGGGGTGCAGCCGCATTAGCCTTTCTCTACAGACACTTGGGAGTCGCCTCTCAGGTTGAGTGCAGACAGATCGCCGGTTTTTTGACACTGCTGGAGGTAAATGAAAAATGTTTATCTTTTTATCATTTTTTATTCAGTAAATGTGTTGTTTTGTTAATGTGTTGATAAATAGAACAGGCTTGGATTTATGAGCATTTCCCAACACTTGGCAGACCTCAACAAAATACCGACTACCGTGCCGGATATCCTTATGCAATGAGGTGGGCTCAACAAGCATATGGTGCAGTGTCTGAAGATGCGGTGAAGGCTTTCAGGGATGGGGGTGAGTTGAATTGTTCTAATTGTATATTAGATAAATTTATTCGACTATACATATTGACTTGAATTATGCAATGTAAATATTAGGTTATTTGGGATCCATATGTGAGGTTACGGGATGGGGGTGAGCGACTTGAGGTCACTTTCTATGAAGGATGTCTCACGGCTTATGATGTTGTAGAGCCGTATCTTCCTGAGCGGGTGCTGAGGCAGTTTGGACGGGTGCAGACCATTCCATACCTCCCGCTAGACCCCGTTGTGTTTCAAAGGGACAAGAAGCCCGAACAGTACCGTGTCGTGTGGGGGATGCTCGCTTCATTTTTTGAGCAGTGGGAAAGTCATAAGTTGTCGCCCGAACGCAGAGGAAGAGTTGCTCATCCAGCTTGGACTTGCTCTCCTGAGTACCTTCAGTGGTATTATTCCATCTCTCATCCCCGAGTGCAGAATGAGGCTGCAGATCCTGTTATTGACCCATTATCGGCTGTTTCGCCTTGGGATGGAACTCAGAGTGCCATTGGATATCTTGATCCTTTGGTGACCAGGTGGAGAGCCCAGGATCCGGACATATCGTTGCCTTATGTGATGTCGCAGGTCGAAGAAGCTTTTGAGGCGTTGAATTTTCGCACAAGGCAGCATGGGTAGCCGACCGGGGGTAGAGGACAGAAGCAAGGGGAGTCATCATCCCGACGATGACGTAGACGGGACTAGTTGATAGATTTGTTTATTTTTATGTATTGGACTATTTTTATTTTTATGTATCGGACTAGTTGATGGATTTAGAGACTATTTATCGTGTTGATGTATTTGTTTATGTATTGCACTACTGTTGGTTTTTCTTCACATTTGTATTTCGTCGAAAACATGCAAAGTATTGGATTAAAACAATGAATTATGAACTAATTAAAACAATGAAGTGATTAAAACAATAATAATATGCATTATTGAACTATGAACTAATAATTAATATGCTAAGTCTGCTTCGACATCGAGAGTCCGAACATTGGAAGTAGATTCGGACTTTCGAATTTGAACTAGTTACAATGGTTCGAATTTTAAAGTTTGACCTAGTTAGATTGGTTCAAAGTTCAAAGTTCGAACTAGTTACATCAGTTCGAAGTATGTAACTCGAACATCGGCCAAAAATTCGGATATTTAGTTTTGAACTGACATTTTTTGCCTTGTAAATTTCGTATACAACATGCAGTTGATTTGAAACAAAGCAATAAAATTTTTGTTACCAAAGTTGTAGTCATAACAAATTTCAAGTACATTACAACGTTCTAGTACATAACAAGGTCTAGTACATGAACTAATGACGGTTGACATATTCTTCCCATCCAGCTGCGCAATCCATGTGGAAGTCCTTCCATTGGATGGAGATGGGTGGAAAAGGGTGCTTCGGGTTCATGAAAACCTACAAAAAAACGTTACATTACAATTATAATGGGGTACAGTAAAATATAAGCAATGTAAACATGAACTAATTAAAACAAGTACCTGAATGAAGTGATTGGCGCGTTTCACTTCCCCAATCTTAACCGTTGCCATGCAAATACACTTCGGTTCCACTGGAACAGCTGATGATAAAGGCAAGAATGTAGTGGGATAGCGACCACCCAACGTCACAAGAGCAACATTGTACACCGTAGCCACTACATGACCCAAATCAGGCAACACAAACCAGTGTCTCGTGGGAGCTGGCAATTCATGATAATTAAGTATATTCAGCACCTTCTCCATCCGTCCACGCTCAAGGAAACACTTGTCCCACATTTCTGGATTAGTGTGGATCTCGTAGTAAAGATCAGTACAGACACATGACCAAGCCTCCTGATTCCCAAGCACGAAACCAGCAATTACACGAAATCTACAATGACCATCTGTATTCACATCCTCAATCCTCGCCACATAGTCTCTAAATGGTGCTGGTATCTGATCAATGTATCCAATCCCCAAATGATACGATGCTTTAGGACGAATGACCTTTTGTTTCTGTGGCCTCGAAGTGAACAACACTTGGGAAAGCGATGTATCAACCTCAAACGAGTCCGGGACTTGCGAACAACCGTCATTGAATGAGTCAGTGTACTCAAAAGCACTCTTTCTCACACTTCGTAGATGTATCAGCTTTAGTTTTTGTGACTTTCGGTCTTCCACGAGTCTTAGTTTGCACATTTGGTTCAACCATGGAAGTGGTAGACGGGTTAACAATCTCCCTAAATCTCTTCAACATGAGCAACCTCGCAGACTCGTCCGCTTGTGCAAACATGTTATTTGTATAAGTCCAAGTTTCAAACCAACGATTATCAATGTCAGAAGCCACCACAACCTTCGCTCATGTAGGTTCCATATCCAATTTTCTCCAGAATTTATCCACAACATCTAAAGTAAATGGTGTGGATGATCAAACATGCTGATCGATCTCATGTGCACAAGGAAGACCACACTTCATTCTCAACACACAACCACATAGTAATGTGTCCACTGCATCTTCCCCGATACTCTTCATTTCCTCATAAATCTTATCTAATGCAGCAATAGAAATTGTACCTCGAAAGAATTGAAATATTAGAGACCTGTAGCGATGTTGAACCATATTAACACTCTTTTCAAATGATGCCTTTATTGCATTGAAAGAAGTCTCTAGTAGATCATGTATCTTCTCCCAACATCCTCAAGATTACCTGTACTTGTTCCAAGAAACCTTTTCAACTTTGCATGGGCACCTTCAGCCCTACAATTTATCAATATAGTATAAAATAGTTAGATATAGAGCAGTTCGAATACATAAAGTCGAACAAAATCAATTTGTCCAAAACTTTAGAATAAGAAATATGGAAACATACATGCATGTTGTGGTATTATCAAAGTGCATGACACGATTTGTCCAACAGCTGACAAATCTTTCTTTGTAAGGCACAATCCAATTGTTGATGGTATAATCCACAACAGTGGGATTGGTGGCATAGTCTTCTCAAAACCTCCGAAGCATTTCACCATACCGTGCTTCAGTTTCAGCAAACACTACCAGATTCCATGCACTCAAGAATGATTCCCATTGATATTTAGTACGAAACTTCTTCTTGCAATTGGCAGTGATGTTCTTATTTATATGCTATCGACATAGAAAATGTCGGGTGGTGGGAGATGTCACATCTATGACATTCATCAACGCTTGTTCATGATCTGTCACAATCACACTAGGTAATGTGCTCTGGTCCATCAGCCCTTTAAGAACAGTGAGCGCCCAAATGCAGTTATCCTCCTTCTCAGCCTCCAAATAGGCGCATGTAATAGAGAACGTCATGCTTGTTGAGGTAACACCGACTATTTCGAACAAAGGTAATATGTACCTATTCGTCTTGTACGTACAGTCCATCAATAACACTTCAGGAAAAGCTCTAAGAAGCTTCACGCTTGTCGGGTGCGCGTCGAATATATCCTTCACGGTGTCAGTTTGTGGACACCGCCTCGTATACCGATAATAACCATGTTCCTCCAGTTTACCCAACAAATACTGTATTTGGGATCGACCAGCATGCTCGACATACTTGTTTCTACTACGCACATTATAAATTGTCTTTATTGTGGACTTTTTGTTGGGAAAGCTTCTCTGTATTGCGGCCAATATTTGCTTCGGCCGAGTATGTGAACTCGACAAGCTAGCCACCAACTTCTCCTCATCCGATGTCAGACGACCGGCGCATGCATGCCCTTCCAAATATTGTGCTTGTGGATGATTGTGAACACCACAAACGACTTCTAACATCCATTGATTACACTCTGGGAGGTATTGCCCCTTCAAACGAAACGGACATCCAATTCTCTTCGACCCAGTCTCCCTTGAGCTCATTTTGGAATTCTCTCTTTCTTTCCCTTCATCCGAAACCTCATCATCATTTAAATTTTGTTGTATGTAATCACGTTCTGTTGGAGGCTTCTTCTTAATCACACGGGGATACCCGCCTCGTTCACATGACAATACCAATCAAGGATTCCTAGTATCATTCCCAGCATCTGAGCGTCGCACAATAACGACAATACCAACTGGAATAGCTCTCTCACGAACCCAACTGATCAAACTCTCACGAGAATCAAACAATTCCATAGTGTGGAATATGTCCGTAAAATCAGGAACCAACTCTGTATTGATTGGACCCATAACACTGCTCTCAGTTCGATCCTATTCCAAATAAAATCAACATCAGTTACTGCTGTACAACACATGTTCGAAAATTAAAGTCCAAGCTAATTGCTTAAGTTTGAACTTTAAAAATCGAACAATCGTAGAGAGTTCGAACATATTAGTTCAAACACATACTCTTTTAAAAAAATTTCAAGTGTTGTTCGACTTTGAAAGTTCGAACATTGTTTTTATGTTTGATCTTCTTTGTCCAAACACATTGAAGATTGTTCACACTATAAAACCTAAACAAAACGCGAAAACAGGTATAAGAAAACTGCGAAAACTCGAAATTCAATCGGTACAAACTAATCAAAATGACTTACATTGCTTTGTTCATCTTCATTTTCATCCGACATTGTATCTCTTTTCATTCTTGCCACAACAACTGCACAACTTCAAACTAGGTTTTTGAGTTCAATAATGCTAACTTTTTTTTTTTGGAGTTTAGATCTAGTTATTTTCTATTTTCATAGGTTTAATCATATATTTTCTATTGTTTAATTTTTTTATTTTTTTTTATTTTTATTTTGGGGTGCATTGAGTAAAAAAAGTGGTACAAGGAAGTAATTAAAAGGTAATTTAGTCAATTCCTAATTATTTTATTTTTGTCTTTTTTTTATAATGGTGCAAAAAGTAAATATGGGGTGCAAACAGAAACTCTCTTATATTTACTGTTTTTTTAATATTTATTATATTATTTTAATTAATGGAATGAGATTGCTTGGAGACCAAAGGTCAATACTATAGGTAGGGTGTGTGAATTAAAAAAAAAAAAAAATAGTAACACCATATAATTGGGTAGCAGAATGTAATAATCTGCAAAAATAACTTAATCAAGGGAGTTTTGATTCCAAAATTGAATATGTTAGTGCAGCCTTATGAATTATATAATTTATCACTCAAGAGTGATTTGGTGGTGATCTGATTCCCTAAAACGATCATTTTACGAAGCGTAGTTGACAAGGCGAATTGGAAATCACGATCAAATCCTCAATTTATGTATTAATTGCGTTGTGATAAAGGAGGCCACGTTAGAAATTTCTCTGCAAAAATCAGTAATCAATTTGATTTGCTTTGAGGTGTGAAAGAAGGTAGCAATGGAATCGGATGTCACGGCTGGCGGCGGCGCCGTCGAGGTGGAGGAGACCTCACCGGACATGTTAATGAATACGCCGTTGAATATAATGCGGTTGGCTAGTGAGATCGAACAATGTGAGGGCAGGCAGAAATATCTCGAACAAACTAGCAGTCCGTCCGACGGCGGCGATGTCCGGTGGTACTTTTGCAAGGTTCCATTGGCGGCAAACGGTCAGTGTTTTCTGTGAAGACGACTGCTTCTAATTTTCTTCTGAAATGGTGGCTTTTTTTTTTTTTTGTTATTGCCTAGACTTGCTTTTTATGCATATATGAATATGAATTGGAGTTATGAATCTATTTCTTGTCACACGAAAACAGGTTGGGGAGGCTATGCAATCATGCAAACTTGAGAATCTACTGTTCGTTTTTAACCACTGATTCGCTGAAACAATAGTAAAGCCGTAGAAAGTAGAGATTTCATGCTTGAGTTAATAGGTCTAAATCCACGAGAAGCTCAGACGATCTGAAGGTATTAATGATTACAAATGATGGAGTCCTGAATGCTTGCTATTTCATGGTTCAAGTTCACCTATACAAAAAGTGAATCAAGGCAGCCAAGTTTTGCAATTTTGAAGGAATTGGTTGTAGAACTATGACCACAGCTTTTTTTTAGAGTGACACCGAAGATAACAATAATATGTGAAACCAGACTTGGATTGTAATTTGTAATGTCCACCCTGAACTGCCAATACGGGATGTAATTTTAATTAATTCACTGCCTTAATGAGATTCCAGACCATCATAGTATCTCCTTAATAGTAACTAATGGTGGACTCTCACCTCTGAATCAATAAAAATGATCGTTAGGCTAGTTTTTCGAGATGAGGTATAGCCGCTGATGGTTTAATTGATGGCTTCTAATTTATATTCACGGTGCTTATCTGTGATTCTGTGCAATGAATAGTACCTCTTGTTTTTCTCAGAGCTAGCTGCATCAATCCCTCAAACAGAAATTGTTGGAAAAGGTGATTATTTTCGATTTGGTATGAGGGATTCTCTTGCAATAGAGGCAGCATTCTTGCAGGTCATTTTCCTGTTCTGTTGTTTTGATGATTTGTTGTGGATATCTTTTTACTCCTTGTTAATAGGAAACACTGTGTGTACGAGATGAGTAATTACACTTTGTGCCATTTTTCAATATTTGCAGAGAGAGGACGAGTTACTTTCGAGCTGGTGGAAAGAGTGTGCAGAGAGTAGCAATGGCCCTACTGGGACAAGTGTTATTTCAAAGTCAACCTTACAGATAAAAGAAAAATCATCAGAAAGTCCTCAATCAGACCAACTATATGTAACTGATGAAGAAAGAGTTGGTGTCTCTGTAAAGGGAGGGCTATATGAGGTATCACTATTATCTGCAATCTTCTTATCAATACATGGCTTTTTGTAAAGGGAGAATTGTTTGATGTAGTTATATTAGGTATACTTGTGATCTGTACTTCTCTTATCAAGGGGTGGATTCTTTGTAAAGGGAGAGCTGATAGATTTTCAATGTAACCCTCCATCATACGTAGCTTAGTGATATCAAAGTAAATTATTGGTTTTACAAACTTTATATGCTTATCCAGAGGATGGGATAAGAATGTTGACCACCACGTTGGGTTAAATATATCTTATATAACTCAATTTCTTGATCATAGACAAGGATTTTCAGTCTGGCTCTTTGTTTGTTGCACGTATAAAAGCACTATCCTAGAACTAGCAATTTTTCTCTTTCTGTAATCACGTTCTGCAATGTATGGGTATATACTTGCATAATTATTAGATGACTAGAATCTCCACAAAATTTGCATCTAATTCATTTGTAAAGTGACTTGTGGCTCTCTTTGATGTTTCTATAATAAACTTTGTGATGTTCTAAACACTTCATTCTGCAGTCTAATTCAAATTTTATTGACAAATATACACATCTTGATCTCTTGGTACCATGGCTATTTTGCTTTACCACTTGAAATATTGTGCTCATACTTTTCAGTCACTGTTGAATTGTGGGATTCTCATAATTGTTTCCAGAATGCATGTCCTTTTCTCTATACCAATTTTGTAATGTATAGAAACAATGCAGCTCCCTCATCCATTGGGTGCATTTGTTTACTGCACAAAAGAAGAAGCATAAAATGCTGAACTGTTTTTATAATGCAGGTGGATTTGGTCAGGAGACATTGTTTTCCTGTATACTGGAATGGTGAGAATCGGAGGGTCTTACGAGGCCACTGGTTTGCTCGTAAAGGTGGTCTGGATTGGCTTCCACTGCGCGAGGATGTTTCTGAGCAGTTGGAATATGCCTATCGCACTCAGGTCCTCACTAGTCCCTTCTGCCTGGTGCTTTTTTGGTTAATCAAGTAGATTAGAAGGGTATGCCTTTGCTGGACATTGCCATGATAGTTTTATCTTTCTTTTCGTTGTGAGTTAAACTTGTAGGTCAGTCTTGGCTTACATGTCAAAAGCCTAAATAAGGTTGGATGCCTGCTTTCAGGTTTGGCGCCGAAGAACATTTCAATTGTCAGGTCTCTTTGCTGCTCGAGTTGATTTACAAGGCCCTAGCCCAGTATGCCTCTCTGCTCTAATTTAAAATTACTTGTCATGGTTATTAAAGTTAAGCTATATGTATGGTTTCTGGCTTCAGGGAAATGACAAGTAATTGCGATTAATGCCAATATTGTGCTCAGGGACTACATGCCCTTTTCACTGGGGAAGATGATACATGGGAAGCATGGCTAGGTGTTGACTCTTCTGGATTTTCTGGTGTTGTAAGATTCGGAAGGAATGGCATCAAGTTAAGACGTGGATATGCTCCACCTCAGTCTCAGAAACCAACCCAGGTAATTCATCACACTTCTAATTTTTTCCTTGCTAACTGTGTCTTAGCATGCTGATTTGATGTTCATTTTTGGGAACCTCTCCATATGAAGCGTCATTTTCTCATACTCTGTTTCTCAAAGGTTGGATTAGAAGAGAATTGTTTAAACCCACAACCATACTAATGACCCATGATTGATAGCTGGTTATTGACAGTGTATAGGAAGCCTGTTTGTGAGTTGTTTCATAGATCATCCATGCATAGTTTTATGATTTGGATTTACAACCTGAGTTAATGGATGATATCATATATTACAAAATGTGATAAGCTGTTATACAAATTCTATGAAATTTGCTTTGGAATTTGTGTTCTCTCTCTTTCATTTGTTATGTGTTTATATTATTTGGAAGTATGAAGTTAGTGCCTACATCTTTCTCTCTCCTGAAGATCATTACACCAGCTTAAAACACTGGAAAAGTAATGTGGGAAAACAATGGTATTCATCTCCTAGCAAGATAAAAGACGTTTCAAAAACATTTTTCGGACTTTCAGTTGACATTTTTCTCAGCAAACCTCTTCTGTGCTCATTTATCACCTCAGTTCATAGCACTCTCCCAAAACCATGTTAGCTCTGTCAGTGTTATATTTTTCACCAAACAGTCAACAGGTGAAGCACTTTCATGAATTATGTGGAAGTCATCTCTTAATACCATTACTGAAAGGGGAAACGCTGCTGCAACTGTCTTCCATTTTGTTTCAGGATGAATTACGTCAACAAAAGGAGGAGGAGATGGATGATTACTGTTCGCAGGTAAGCTGACAATAGTTTATCAGTTCTTCTATCAAATTTACAGAAAACCATCACAAAAAATTAGGAAATTCGTGGGTTCACAACAAATTCATCATGCTAGAATAGCTAAATCTTTTAATGTTAGGATCAATTATTATTTTTCCCTAGATGAGATTACTAAAAATCTTTGGATAGATAGCAATTGTTGTAGATCATTATATCGCCTTCTAGACCAAGCCTGGAATTTCTTGTTTCATGGCTCTCATTCCTAAGACTATTTTGACTTTAGTTTGTTGAAGGTGACCCCAAGCTTATATGCTATAAAATTCATCCATGGGAAAAATTGATGCAATGAGCATCAGATATGGTGGAACTAAATTGTATGATATAAGCAGGCTGCGGAGTTTGAGGAACTGATTGATAAATAGGCAGGTTCTGTTTCTCTGTGGGAATAACTTGCACATCTCGCATTGAACTTTCAAACTCTGTATGTTGATCTGAAATAGAAAGCACTGCAAGATATATTGAAAATGATATATCGAACATTGATTTCTTGAGCTTGTATTTATGTAGAACTATGGCAATGCAAAGGATGCTCAGTATGGATTTCTAGAAGGATTTTTTCTCCATCTTATTTTCTTTGTCCTCAGTTTACTGTGTGTTTAAATCACTGCTGATCTGTCATTAAGTCATGTTTCAAGCAGTATGTGATTGTTTTCTGGTGTAGGTTCCCGTTCGACATTTAGTCTTCATGGTTCATGGTATTGGTCAAAGGTTGGAGAAATCTAATTTAGTGGATGACGTTGGAGACTTTCGCCTTGTAACTGCAAGTGTTGCTGAAAGGCACCTTACATTTCATCAACTTGCCACTCAAAGAATACTTTATATTCCTTGCCAGGTATAATGTGCACTTCCATAGTTCATTATCCCTATTATTCTTAAATCCTACTTGACTGTTATCTTATACTTATACCCATTCTTGACTATATTCACCTGGATCATTGTTCACCACTGATTTTTCTATTGTGTGATTTTGGAGATATTATAAGTTAATATACCCTGGAGAGATTCTCATATGACAGTGTCTATTGCTGGTATTTTTGTTTTCTGTTTTACTTATTTTGCTTGCAACACCATCCTGGTGCTTATTTGAGCCAATGTTCCTTATGCTGTTATCATTATTACTTCGCCTTTTAGGGATGACTCATCCTTCGTACTGCTATTTCTGAAGTAGTATTTTTTTTTGTTTGTTTCTTATAAAAAATAATTTAACAGTGGAGGAAGGGCTTGACTCTCAGTGGAGAAGTTGCAGTTGAGAAAATTACTTTGGATGGTGTCCGAGGGCTACGTACGATGTTGAGTGCAACTGTTCATGATGTCCTATACTACATGAGCCCTATACACTGTCAAGAGATAATAGATTCGGTAACCCCTATATGATCTCTTTTCTCTTTCTAGATACATTGGTGTTTTTTTTATTTTTTCCTGATTTGAATTTTTTATAAATGCTCAAAGCCACTTTCCTGAATTATGTGTAGACTGTTAGATAATATTAGTAGTGTGTTAAATGAAAATTTCATGTTTGTTCATCTCTGCAAATGGAGAAATGGGTGTCAGTCTCGTTTCATGTTTGAAAATTGGATATCAGTATTTCATCCCAGAGGGTGCTTTTATTTTGTCAAGCCTGAGCTGAACATTTATCAGTTTGCTTCTGTAAATTTTTATTGTTGGGTTCACTTAGCCAACGATTAGCAGTCAGCATTGTCATATGTCATTAATGGGACCATGAGTTCCTTAACCTGATCTCTCATAAGTGTGGTTTCCCCTCCCAATTGAATCAATTGATGAATACATACATATAGCTATCAGTCTCCAATGTTTAGATAAAGATCATAGTTGATATTATAATCATATCAAAGCATGCAAGATAGGTAGCTATATAATTATCATATAATATATATGCTTTGTTAACACTCATATCTTCTGTTCTACTGAGAAATTTGCTAATTGGATTATACAATATGGTGTTTTTGCACTAATTTGCTACCATTTTGTTCTTTTGGTCTTCAACATTCTATCAATTGTAGAGAGTATTCTTGCTTCTTATCTGTGGGGAACAAGTCTTCTACCAGAGTGTCGATTAATTTATGTTTAATTTTTAGCTGTTTCCATGGCATGTTCAGGTATCCAACCAACTTAACAAATTATATTTGAAGTTTCTAAAGAGGAATCCTGGTTATGATGGAAAGGTATTTGGCCAACTTAAAATATGCGACTTGCTATGTAATATAAATATAATTAGACTATCCAAACATATCCATCAAACTGAGTTGTCTAATAGTGATTCTAATTTTGCAGGTGTCCATTTATGGTCACTCTCTGGGTAGTGTTCTATCTTATGACATCCTTTGTCATCAAGATACTTTGTACTCGCCCTTCCCAATGGAGTGGATGTACAAAAAACATAAAAGAAATATTGTTCCTATTTCTGTCAGGAATAACTTAACATCTAGTAACAGCCCCATCTCAAATTCTAGATATGAGAACTCAGAAAATGTTTTAAGTGAGAGCATGGTTGGTCCTCTGCATTGTCCAGATCTTGTAGAAGAACCTATGGAGGGAACTTCCAATCCACTGGGGCCTCCTGCATCATCAGAGTCTGATGTATCATCTACAAGTGATATTGGCTACCAGCAGACGAGTAATGCCTCATCATTGGATGGAAATGCCAATGACCTTTTTAACAGTTCATATGACATGGAATACAATAAAAATGGCCCCAATAGCTTGAGAGCTGATGATCGATCATGCGCTGACAGTACGGATAATTCTCATAGTAGTAAAGCTGAAAAAATTAAGTTATTGATGGAAGAGGTAGTTAGTGATGACTTATCTTTGTGTTTGTTTGTCCTGATATCTCCATATGCTTCTCACCATAGTTACTTCTCTCAGATAGATCTGCTAAAAGCAAAAGTCAAAGAATTTGAAGCTGATTGTGATGGCAAAGGTATATATGCAGTTTCAATGTAGTCTCAAATGCTTGTTTTGGACTGTACTTGTTCGTTTTAAATGGTTTAGGTGGTTATCAATAAAATGTCCTGTATTTGATACAAAGTGCTACCAGTGAATGCAAAGAAGAGTACTGCAGAAGTAAATCAATCTGATCCTGAGAGAGTGCAGCATGAGCATAGAGATTCTTTGAAGAGTTATACACCTCAAATCAGATATACAAAATTAGAGTTCAAGGTAATTTCTTCTCTCTCTTCCATTTTTTTATGTTGGCTGTAGGGATCTTGCTCAGTACAGCTGTTTACTAGAACGGCCTGTATGAAAATATGGCATGTTATAAGGCCTGCATACTGAAATTTCTCTACCATATTCCATCTCTGTTATAATTTTGATTTTTTTTTCCTCACATATATCATATACACCCTCTCCAAAACCTTCCTGATCTTCTTCTATTTATATAGTTTATATGTGGAATAATAGGCATTGCTTTGATGCCAGGTTGATACATTCTTTGCTGTTGGGTCTCCTCTTGGGGTTTTTCTCTCCCTTCGCAATGTTCGTATTGGGATTGGTAATAACTGAAGCTTTTGAATGTGCCTATATAACTTTCTTTCTTTACCTTCTACTTTTAGGAAGTGCTAGAGGCATCCTTTTAATCATGAGACAAGCATCATGGAAAACATTTATAGTTTTTTTGTCGTATAGATTAGAGTGCATGCTTGATTTCTGTAGCTATCAGTATACACATCTGAAGTATTTCACCAGTTACAAAAAATAGTTGCATAAATTGGCAGGAGGTTGCATCAATGGCTGCTTATATATTCGTCATGACTAATCATTTCAAACGGACATTCAGTTAATCCCAGCAGCTTTTTGTTGAGGATGGTGCACAGTGCTAAGAATATATAGCTAGTATTTTTTAAATTGAAACACACAAAATGGCTATCCTGCCCGTGGTGAGTCAATGCTTTCCTGAATTTTGGAACAGTACATGAAAAAGCTCTGCACTGTCGAGTCATTAGTCATTTGTGCCATCTTCAGAATTGAATATTTATCTGGGTTTTCCATGAATTTCTATTATATTAGTGGTTTTCCTTCCAATCTGTTGGATTTGAATATAGTTGACTAGAATATCTTCTGCTCTTTGGGTTGCTAGGCAAAGGGAAAGAGTATTGGAAAGAGGAAAATATAAATGAAGAGATGCCAGCATGTCGGAAAATGTTTAACATCTTCCATCCTTTTGATCCTGTAGCATATAGGTCAGTCTTCTACACTTCTGATCAGAATCTTTTAATTAATTTTCTGTGAAAAGCCTCATTTTCACGTAGTACTTGTTTGCCACGCAGAATTGAGCCACTTACCTGTGAAGAGTTTATGAACAAACCTCCTGTCACTATTCCTTACCACAGGGGTGGGAAGCGGTTATATGTTGTATATAAGGTAAGGAACTGTGTCTTGAATATCAGTGGGTTAATTCCTCCTTGATTTTTGGTTCTCATTTATGTCAAACAGGAATTTAAAGAAGGCTTAGCATCATCGTCTCAGGCTTTAAGGAATCACTTTAACACCATCAAGGTAGGTAACTATTGGTTTTCTTACTCTTCTTCTTCATCTCTCTCTCTCTCTCTCTCTCTCTCTCTCTCTTGATTTTTTTATTTCTTCGATATCACCTGATTTGGTTGTTTCAGTTCTTTTCCTGTATAATAATACTTGGCTCCCTTTGGACTTGAATGGGGAGTAACAGTTTCATATACTTTTCTGACAATCATTTGTGACAAGTTAGCTCAATTTATCCTTTGTTTGCAAGTAATACTGCATGATAAGCACTGCATCAAAATATATATATGTATGAAATGTGAAGCACGTGTCTTTGATTTACTTTTTAGGCTTATTGAAAGCTTTTTTAATAAGTTAAAGTGCTCTCGCGTAGGTTAAAGTGCTGACACTATGTGAATCTAGGTCCAACAGTGAGCAGGATGGTAAGTGCTCTTCTGCTTTTTGGTTACTTCATCTGGCAAATTGAGATTGAAAGCCTTTCTTTTAGTAGCATTATTTTTTTCTCTGTCCTGAAATTACTGCGATGTCTTCGGCAGAGCAATCTGATAGTATCCATGGAAAGAAAGAGAGATCATATGGTTCAATTATGATGGAAAGACTAACGGGAAGTGAAAACGGGCGGATTGATCATGTATTACAAGTATGTGCCTTCCCATCTTGTCTTTGTAATCGGGACTAGAATCTATTGATGCTATCTAATACATGCATCTTAGTCCAAATTACAATATTCTTCTGAAAATAATCAAAGCACGGTATAATTCCCTTCTTTGCTTTGCCAATGCAGGACAAAACTTTTCGCCATCCGTACGTATCAGCCATTGGGGCGCATACGTAAGCTTCATCATCCTGATTCAAACCTTCCAATGTGAAGGAACCTGCTTTCATAATGTGATAAAACTGAGCTGAAATTTGGCGATTGATTCTTGGCAGAAACTACTGGAGAGATCACGACACCGCTCTATTCATGTTAAAGCACTTGTATTGGAATATAGCAGAGGAGCCAGACTTGTGTACTGAGGAACTAGCAGGCAGCTCGAGTATCTTGAAGGGTCGGTCGAATCCGAGGGAGATACTCGACGACGATCTTCCACTGACCTTTGCTGATAGCGTCTTCATAAAGCATTTCTCCTACAGAGTGAAGAAGATGTCAAAAAAGTGAATGGTTGTTTGCTTCACATAAATTATCTTGTGGGAGAGCTAAGTTCGACTCGAGAGCCCGACTTCCCCTCCACAAGAACCATCGTAAATATCAATTTTCAGGAACCACGTTTTTCTTCATATGCTTCATCTAGACACTGATCTCTTTCGTTTTCGTAAGATATTCATGAATTTCAGTTGTAGGCGCAGAAAGGAACATGCATGTGCGAAATATGCGTAATGAATAGCGACCGAATTTTATACTACGAAATCGAAATGTAGGATACTTCAACTCATTATTTATTTATTTATTTCTATGTAAACAGTGGTTATTTAAATATATATATATATATACTGTATCTTCTCTTGAAGAAAAAGGAAGTGTTCATTGCTCGACCTTGCCAGCTAAATTGTTGAAATTCTTCTCATGTTAGAGATAATCCACGTCTTAAGCTAAACGTAACATCAACGCCACTTAATTCGAACAGATAAATTAAAGGTGAAGATTTACCACGTTCCGATCAACATGTGACAACGTAGGGCTGATGCTGCTAATTCATAACTAAGAAAAGAAGAATATTTCCCGCATGATGTTTCTAGTTTTCTAGAAAAGTGCTTTTACACAAGTAGTTTTCAAGAAATAGAATTTTCAGATATTTGAACTATTAGAAAGATGGTAGGCATTGGTAGCCATTAGAAGAAACTGTAGATAAACATCCATAAAATTCTAGTACATAACCAGAAAAGGTGAAAATCAGGACTGTCAAGAAAAAGCAAAATCGTGAAAAGTTTTCTTAAGGTGTTAAAATTTACAGCTTCTTCTCAGTTGAGCTGCATACATACCCCTTTCTCAAGATTTGGAGGCTTTCTGTTTGGCCTTTTCTATGAGAGGTCTCAACTGCTTCTTTTCAGCAAGAATCTTCAAGAAGTTGAAGAGAAAGGGTATGTAATTGTGCTTTCGGCGAATGTTTTCAGTTCTCCATTTCTTGAACTTCTCCTCCTCCATCACTATCTTCTCAGTTGCAGCTTCAATCCCAGCGTTTATATCTGAAAGCGACATATTCAGCGCGTCCACACTACTTCCATCTACCATTCTCTCAGACTGCAATGCACCCAGTTGCTGGAGGATTCGTTCCCTCTTCCTTTGGAGTTCCTTGAGCTCAGCTGTATAAATTTCTTTCCTGTTCTTTATTATTCCCATCAGATTGAATCTTATTTCATTTTGGGAGTATCTCTCAATGCGCTCTTGAATCACTGGCTGCACCGAGCGTAACCATCCCATATCGCCTTGACCACCGGGGCATGGCCCCAGGCTTATAGGTCCCTCTTTCAGCCCATCAAGCTCGTATAGTACCCCATCAACTGGTATATAGCTTATGAAGTGATATATGTCATCATCTTTCCCAGATGCTCTCTGCTCTTCAGGTACAAAGGGCTCAGGTCTTGCAAAACTGTTATGAGCTGTGCGGATTGCTTCACTGTTGTTGATAGCCAAACCTTTAAGCTCGGGCGGAAAGTTCTTTGTAAATTCCTTCAACGCTGACAACTCTGGCCCAATATCAACATCAGGACTGTTCATGAGAATTGACAGGATTGCTTGGGTTGCACATGCATTATTTATTACCTGCAGTTATATAGGAATAGAAATATTGAAGCACTGCAAAACTTTTCTAATTTTTACTAACGCATATTCTGGTTATGGATACTAACCTGGCTGGCAAAAAACAAGTTCGGGTTTGGATCCTTTATTACAAGACGGTCATCCTTTTCTCCCGGACGCCATTTAAAGAGGAAAATTAGCCCATACACTGGCCTGTACATAAAAAAACACAAATTTGAAATCCAGAGATGATAGAGTAAGAGATAAAACCTCATAAGCATTTCTTAAGCCCAAAGGGGGATGACAAAAGAGAATCGTTATATTGAACCAACAGAGTGATATGGACAAAGTTTACCTTAGATTATCAAGTGAATCAAGATCCAATGAATACAACTCCTCAACCTGTTGAGCATAGTAATTACAATATATATCCTTGCTAAAAACAATCTACTAAGTAAATTACAAAAGTGAAGACAGCATCAGAAGTTGCTTGAACTGAACAAACAAAACAAGACCAACCCTTAGTGCAGTTGAACAATATGACCTTTACGATGGGACTGCAAACAACATTATCAGATATCCTAGAACCTGGAGATGATGAAGCTTCATTTTTACGTCACGATGATCCATTTAACTATTCTTCTAGCCATTAGTACAGAACTAGCCAACTACAACTAGAAAATTTGGCAAGGGATACTGGGAGTCGGTAAAAGGCTAAAAGGAAGGCTTCTCGCACTCCAAAATATAAATCCATCTTAATCAAACAAATCCCAGTCTAATTAACCAACTCACTCCAACTTTTGTGACAATTAGCCAACTTAGTATACCACCAAGCAAGATCAAGGACCACCTGAGTTCAAAATCTACTGAAATTTTGGGAAAAACTCATCGGCCATCATTATGAATGTGACACCCTTAAAAGTACACCATCAAACTCAATCCAAATGAACCAGGCCTAAATGCCTATATTAGCAGAACAGTACCTGAACGCCTTTAACTTGCATCTGCTGTATAAGTTCAGTGAAAACACCTGTATTGCAAGAATAAACTCAATGTACTTCATGTACCATATGGCATGTTCAAAAGAAATTCAAGAACATAGCTCATGAATGTATTCAAATACGTTATTATAATATAAGAGGAGATATAAATAACATACATATACAAACATACACATACATATGTACGGTGCATAAGAAATTTTCACATACTTTACAAACTTGACTTAAAGAGCATCAGCCAAAAGGGTTACATATTCTTTTTACAGTTTGTTAGAACTTAGAAACACTTCATTGGGCAGATAGGCCATGCATATTAGGATGGTTGCACCACCTTGGCGCCCTCTCAGTGAGCCTTTACTTACAAAGAAAATCCAGTTTCTAACCCGACTTAATTGAATAGCCCTTTATGCTACAACTATGCATGTGATAAAATATCTGCTCCTGCCATGACAAAATCTCAGTTTCCTATGCCATGACAAAGACAGAGAACTCTGCCATTAGCTTTTAAAGAATCTCCAATAATGTAGAAAGAGCATCATCACAGTTATGAAGTATCAATATCATTACACAAATTGGAGAAATTCAATAGTAACTTCAGTGTTATAAAATTCAGTAGTGGCGTGAAAGTTACAAGCGTCAAAATGAATTTTAGAGAAGACTCGTATAGTAATAGACTTAGGCATACTCTAGCATGTAAAGCTAGAAGTATTATGGCTTCAATTGTCAAAGCCTAGGTAAAATAACTCCACAAACATTAAGCTACTTATTTGTCCTGTACCTCTGACGTATGCCTGTATAAAGATTTCAGTAGTAGGGCATGCAATTAGCACAGAGTAATTTGTAGTTTAATTGATATATCAACAGTTGAAATGTTGGATTGAATATTAATTAATTAGACCAAAACAATCCATTGAAGCATTTCATTGATTGATTGAATGGACTGGTTAATAAATTTTAATTCTCCCACGAATAAAAAAATCCAGTACAAATTACTTTTCATTCCACGACAGGAAATATGCATAAAAGGGTTAAACCATAATTACATCTTCACCCAGCCCAATCATCTCAGGAAAAAAAAATTGATGAACGTAATGCATACATGCTTGAGAAAGGTGGAATTCCCATGATCGTTAGATGCCTTATATTATAGTTAAAATTAAGCCACTTTGAATGTCCAGATGAATCTCTCTTCACAACAACATACAACAAGACATCATATCATGTGTTAATACTCCTTTTCAACTATTTTTTTTCTGGCAAGGAAGATTAGCCACTGAATTTCAACATACAAAAACAGACACGGACAAAATCTTAAGACATTGAATTGCCAAAATCAAAGCATACCAGGATCCGATTCGATAGTGCACCAAGACATGATTGTATATCAAAATCGCTGCAAAACAAGAAAATAAAGTTATAGGAACACTAAAATTAGGTATTCATACATAAAACCATCACGACTGTCATTCAAGTTCCCGCCACATTGATTGCATACAATACACTGCTACAAGAATACAGATACGCAAAATAAATTGAAGAGGACAAAAAATCTACACAAAAAAAATTATTCAAACTGAAAAACGGCTAACTCGGACTCCATGTTTTTATCTGAAATTCGTTTCAATCGAAATCGAAGCGGTGAAGTTTTTGTAAATAGAGGTTACCTAAAAATCTTCGAGGGGGCGGAGCAGAGGGCGGTGGCTCAGTGGTGACGAAGAGCTTTTCTTCCGCAGAAATTATATGGGTTTTGGTGTGGGCTGCACAAGTTACCACCAACACCCAAGTCGGGTCGGGTACGTTTGATAGGTCGGTGGATCTCTGGTTTCACGGTCGGGTCGAATTTAACCTGTTGCCAACTTGCCATTCGGATTATTATTATTATTATATTTTTTTTTAAACAAAAGGAAAAAAAAAACTTTTTTCGTTTACTTTCATTTTAGGTAAACTTTGAGTTCATGTACTTTTATATTTTTTCAAATTAGGCAAAACCCTATTTTGGGTCCCTATACTTTTAAATTTTTTCGAATTGGGTCCCTCTACTTCATTTGGTTAAAATGAAGTCCTTATACTATCAATTTAGTTAAAATGAGGTCCCTGTACTATGAATTTAGATAAAATCAAGTCCTTGAGGGATTTGATTTCATCTAAATTAATAGTAGAGGGACTTGATTTTAACTAAAATTGATAGTATAGGGACACAATTTAAAAAAAAAAAATAAAAATTGAAAAACTAAATAAACAACAATAAAAAAAATATATATATTGAATTTTTTAAATATAAAATATATTTAAAATTTAAAAAATAAATTTAATTATTTTTTTTATAACCACTATAATTTTATATTTTGATTTTGATTTATTATTTTTTGAAAAAAAAATCAAACAAAAGTTTTAAATTTTGTTTTTATTTAATTGATTGTTTTATTTAACTATTGTTTGATTATTTTTTTAATTTACTCTTTTGAAAAAAAATTAAAATTGCATAATTTTATAAAAATTAAATTATTTATTTTTTGCAATTTATTTTTAAAATTAAAAACATGAATAAAAAATTAAAGTATTTTTTATTTAAAAAAATAATAAATAAAACATAAAATTACATTGGTTTCAAAAAATTAATTAAATTTATATTTTATTTTTAAATAATTTTTTACTTAAAAAATTAATTTATATTTATTTTATTATTTTTTCAATTTTTATTAATTTATTTTTAAGAAAAATGAATTTTTATTTTTATTTTTAAATTGGATCCTTGTACTATCAATTTTCGTTAAAATCAAATCCCTCTACTATTAATTTAGATAAAATTAAGTCCTCCAAGGACTTGATTTTATCTAAATTCATAGTACAGGGACCTCATTTTAACTAAATTGATAGTACAGGGACTTCATTTTAACCAAATGAAGTAGAGGGACCCAATTCAGAAAAAATTAAAAGTACAGGGACCCAAAATAGGGTTTTGCCTTCAAATTAAGTCTTTTTATTTTATTTAGTTAAAATAAGATCAATATATTATTAGTTTGATTAAAATAAAGTCTATGTAGTATTAATTTAGATAAAATCAAGTCTCCATGGACTTAATTTTATCCAAATTGATAGTACAAGGATTTGATTTTAATCAAATTGATAATACATGGACCCAATTCGAAAATAAAAAAAAAATCATTTTTTTAAGCAAACAAATAAAAATTAAAAAAAATAATTAAATACAAATAAAAAGTAAATACAAATTGAAATTTTGAAGTAAAAAATTTATTTAAAAAATAAAAAAAAATTAAAACCACTATAATTTTATTTTTTATTTTGATTTATTATTTATTTAAAATAATTCAAAAAATAGTTTAAAATTTTGTTTTTTAGTTAATTGAATTATTATTTTATTTTACTTAACTATTGTTTGATTTTTTTAATTTAGTTTTTTGAAAATAAAACAAAATTACAGCACTTTAAAAAAATTAATTTAATTTTCTTTTCAATTTTTTACTTATTTTTAGAATTAAAAAATGAATAAAAGAAATTAAACTATTTTTCAATTTTTTCAAAAAAATATTAAATAAAAATAAATTTGTATTTATTTTTATTTTTATTTAATTATTTTTTCAATTTTTTATTTGTTTATTTTAAAAAAATAATTTTTATTTTTATTTTTTAATTCGGTCCTTGTACTATCAATTTGGTTAAAATCAAGTCGGTATACTATCAATTTGGATGAAATTAAGTCCTCGGACACTTGATTTTATCTGAATTGATGGTACAATGACCTTGTTTTAACCAAATTGATAGTACATAGACTTCATTTTATCCAAATAAAATACAAAGATTCAATCCATACAAATTAAAAAGCACAGGGACCAAAAATAATATTTTGCTTTCATTTTAAATATAAGTTTTTTACGAGGATAATTTGTAGCTGTTATTTAATGTGTCATTTGATGTGCACACTCGATAAATTATGTTCCCCACTATAATGAAATGGCCGCAAAGTGTATGACCCACACTTAGAAAATAAATCAGGTATGACATGCTCACACCTAGTGGTGTTGATGATATTTGAACTCAAAATCTTCGATCTCAAGTTATTCCATTTCATCGCTAGGTCATTTTCAAAGGACTTTAAATCTGCTTTTTTAATAGATGTCTTGAACCATGATGTTTGTCTTTTTTTTTTTTACTCACACACCCGACATGTGATATTGATGATATTCGAACCTGTAACCTTTGGTCTCGTGATATTTGTCTTTTACGCTATAGGTCTTCGCCCCTAATAAATACTTCTATTCTTCTTCTTTTTTTAGTTGGGAAGGGTGAAATAGTGGAAATTTTGAATCCAATATTTTCCCTTTTTTCTCAATATTTAGTCCAATGTAATCTTAAAACAATATGGGTGTTTCTATTTGCACCACTGATTTTACTCTTTGCACTTCGCTTACTCAATGCACTACGAATTTTACTCTTTGCACCACACACATTTACATTAATACCTCCAAGAATATTTGTTTTACTTAAAAAAAAATGTTCGGAAACATAATTTCGAACACGTTCACCTATTCGAGAATATTAATTCGAACGACTCTAATACTTAGAAAAAATTTGGTTCGGAAACTAAAGTTTGCATAACTCCCATTTGTTCGAAAACTAAAGTTCGAACAACCCTCATTTGTTCGGAAACTAAAGTTCGAACAATCCTTATTTGTTCAGAAACTAAAGTTTAAACAACACTTAGAAAATTTCAGGGTGTAAAGGTGTTGGAAAATGTTTTTCAAATGAAGTGTGTTCGAAAATTGAAGTTCGAACCACTATAATATGTTCGAAAACTTAAATTCGAACGTCATGAACGTTTTTCTCCAAGTGTTGTTCGAAAAATGGAGCTCGAACCACTCCAAAATGTTCGAAATTTTCAATTCGAACGAATCGCGATCTGAACAAAAAAAACCCCACAACATGTTCTAAACTCGATTATTTTCAATCAATACACTCATGCTAGCATCTAACACTTCTAATAAACTATTATAAGTTGATGAATAATTTGATTAATTTGTTTTCTTTTTTAATTTTGTTTAATTTTGAATTTTTGGTGCATTGAGTAATTTTAGTGGTATGAACAAATAATAAAAGGGTATTGAAATAACTTCACAATTATTTTATTTTTTTATTTTTTTTTATGGTGCAAAGAGTAAAAGTAGTGGTGCAAATAATTGCTCCCAAACAATATATCTTATTTAAAAGGATCAACAACCATTAGCCACACGCACTCAACTTTTATAATATTTAGCTAACTGTTTTTAAATTGTCAATTTGGTTCTGTTTTGTATCAATTAAGTAAAAATTAATGACAAATTATTATTTCAATAATAATTGGATGTCATGATAGCAAGTGGGTTCAACTCAATTGAGCATCTTTCATTACAACTTCCCTATCTAACATTTTGTCCATTTGAGAATGGTATAGTGATGGAGTGATGTAAATTTGAGGTCAAATATTTAAAGTTTGAATCTTATTAGTATCATTATGTCATTTGTCACACTTAGTTTTTCAAATGTAATTTATCTTTTTTGTGTGGTTTACAAACTATTACATATGAACGGTGTTTATCTAGTTCACAATTTGATATCGATTACGGGTTACACTCATCATCAATATATGTGTGTGTACATATAATTTTAACTTGAACGAAAATACATTAACTCAATTCAAATAACATTATAACTATAAGGGCTTCTCTAGTGGAAGCATTTTTACCGTAAAAAACTCCTCCAGTGGACATTGTAGCCGATAGGGTAAGGCCATCTCCAACAGTTTTCACCATAATACAGTTAACTCTATACTACTGTATAGTTAAAGTTACAGATTTTCAATTTTCTTCTCCAACAGCATCACTCTACATTTCACCCTACAATGGAATATTCCATTTTTATACTCTTTACTATTGATTTAATTTTTTTATCGAATTATTTAATTGAATACGATTATATATATAAATATAAAAATATATATTAATATTCTTGCTCATTATTTTTTATTTTTAATTAATATATAATTAAATTTTATTTTTATTTTATAAAAATTAAAAGGTTCGTGTAAAAACAATCAACTTATTCAAAATAAAATTCAACATTTCATAATAGATCATTTAATATAAATTACATGTCATAACAATTACATGTCTGAATTTGAAAACTCCTCCCACAGATGATCAATCAAAGCATAACGAAGTTCCAAGTGAGCATATTTGTCTTTGATTTTTTTTAAATCGGCCAAAAAACGCTTGAAATTCATCTATTCCTTCGTTCGACATTTCAACTTTAATTTGGAAGTTATTTTTCAGATATTCCCGGTGCAGGATCTGGATCCGGAAGTGGTTTAGGGGATTATTAACTAAAATTATTATATTGTATTTTTAATATTTTACTCTTATTGTATTATGTTTGTATTTTTATTAATTATGTATTTGTATTGTTTATTATAATATATTGTGGCTTTGTATCGTTTATTAATATATTTGTAGTTTTGTATTGTTAAATGTTTATATAATTCTATTTTTATTAATTATGTATTTTGTGTTTAATTAGATATTTAAATTAACGTAATGGTATTTACTTAATTAATGTATAAAATAATTTTCAAAAAATTAAAAGAAATCTAATAGAAAATAAAAAAAATACATCAAATAAATTAATTTGCATTTTGAAAAATAAAAATAAAAACAAAAAAAAAAAACAAAAAGGGGGGGGGGGGGGGAAGAGGTACCGTGATGAACAGTACCCCCGGTTAATCAACCAACTGGGGTATTGTTCAACTCCCCCAAACTACCGAGACTCTTAGCAGATCTGTTGGAGCAAGTCAAATCAATTTTTTCACGACACTTTGCCGATTTAGCGGTCTCTTGGAGATGCTCTAAGACAAGGGAGATGAGAGATTGACGCCGTATATAGTGTCCCTCACTCCTACAGGCTACGGTAAAACTTTTTTTTCTTTTTTCTTTTTTCTTTTTGCTTTTTTATTGTTGTTTTATTTGTTAAGATATTGTAATACAATTTGTATTTTAATTAATGTGTTATAGGTTAGTATTAAAATTGGTTGTATATGATAAATTTAATTAAATACAAATGTTGAAACACATACTTAAATTAGATAAAATGGCACCAATAATATTTTTATGAATTGTAGCTTTTATTTTGTATTAATTCAAATAAAATTTAATATATTATTATGAAATGTTGAGTTTGATTTTACATTGATAGATATCATAATAAATGAAATTACATATATTATATGTTTAGTAATTATAAAATAATAATTAAAAAATGAAATATTCTCTTATAGTGTAGACCGTTGGAGATGAAATGAAGAATCTGTTGTATTTTAATGATATTGATGACATTAAGGAACATGGGAGAGGGAGGGGGGAAGATTAAAATAATTTAATATTAAAAAAATAATACGCAATAATAGAACGACCCCCCCTTTGGGTAGATCTCAATTGCGTGCATTTGTCTCCCCTCTTTTAAGTTTTAATGCTCATCGTAGTATTTTTAATATTTTTTTGAAGAGAGATTGATTCTTGCACATACTCGTGATGTAGTCACACTCGCACATGTTCGAAATATGGATCAATTAATCTTGAGGCTCGTATAATGGAACTCGCTATGCAAATAATTACAATGTTTGAGATCCCATATTATTGAAGGCATAATAATTTAAAGAAGCAACGTGGGGAATGGGGATTAATTTCTTACTCGCATCATCTAATATTAGGACGGTTGAGTTTGCAGTACTAAAAGAAATTACCCAAATTTTCAAATAATTACTTCAACTACATTTCTGTCTCTTCTACTATCCTTACACATTTTACTGCATAAGAAATTATTATATTTGGATGTTTTAAATGTACTTTATATATAGTCTATACGCCCAATTAAAATTATTTATTTAATCACCCCTTAATCAATTATTATTTTCTTCATCAAAACTGGGCGACAAAGTCGGTTTTGAAGATGAAAGGAAGGGAAAATGCAGTCATCATTTATGACTTTGTTAATGATGGAGACATCAATATTAGATATTCATATCATATTTAATTTATATTCTACATTTCATTAGATTTTTATTAATTATGAATTTTATTATAATTATGGTTAATGTTTTTTTTTTTCTTTCAAGTTTTATTCTAGTATAAATAAACATATATAGAGTATTATTAGGGGAATTAGAGTTTAATAAAAAAAAATATAATATTTATGTGCAATTTGGTATTCTTTTGGAAATTAACAATATTGTTGTTTTCTGTGTATTTGAAGAATTAACGGATTTATAAACTTAAAGAATGTAGTGTATAAACTAAAATGTGTGTTGTAGGTAAAAACATCTTCTATTAATTTTTTGTACCATGGACCAAAAATACGTACAACTTCTTATTAATAGATCGATTGTGTAGATGGTGTCTTCTTAATTACGATTTAGATGAGAGTTAATGAGTTATTACAACATTAATTATGTGTATATTTCCTTGCTTAGTCACTATATTTCTTCTTCTACATTTATTTATTGTCTAATTATTATTCTGATCAATTTTGGATTAATATACGGCAGATATTTGTTGTACGTGTTTTGAGTGTTTTAGCAATGGAAATATCTAAAAAATCTCAAAAACTTCAAAGTTTTGGTTCCCTATTAGTATTAGCATATTTTATAAATAAATTCCATATATGTATATAATAGTTTGTAGCAGTTGGAGCAGCACTTTTTCATTCATGGCTTTTAGCTTTTCCTCTTCACTCTTCACCTTCCCATCTTAACACCACCTCAACGATAAGTACGCGGCTCACAGCTCTCTCTCTCTCTCCCCCCCCCCCCCCCCCCCCTCTCTCTTGAAATCAATGCACAATTGATCCAGGTCAAGATTCACTGTTAATTTCGCCGTTGCCGCACAACTACTAGCACATGCACAGAATAAAAGAAATAATAAGAAATTCAAAGACCCAATCCGTTTCTTTGTCGTTTTGTTTTTCCCTCTTAAGTTCTGAAGCAGAAAATTCCCACCACCGTTTCTAGCTCTCTTCACCACGCACGAGGAAGTAAGTTCTCGAACTTTCTATTCTTCGAATTGCTGCGAGATTGATAATTCGTTTTTTCTTTTTTTGTTGTCGACTTGTCGTTGCTGCTTCCTTTTATTATTACCAGCTACTGAGCTACACATTGCTGCTTCTTCTTGTTGTAATAATAAAGATGATGTATGGTTGCGATACAGATGGCATGAACAATATGCAGTTAATAAATTTTTGTCCCCTTTTGAAATTTCAAATATGTTGTCTGTGCTGTAATGGTCTGTGACTTTTGCAGGGAAAGAGGAAAAAAGTGATGTGGGGCTTGGAGATAGGTGTCGGGTTGATGAATGTGGCCGGTTACGCTTCTCCGGCCAAGCAATTACGGTGGCTTTCGTCGGTTTTGGCTGGTATTTTGATGTGCAAAGTTGTAAGTGTGCATTCCCCCCCTCTCGCTCCCTCACACACACATTGACACACACAAAAACACACGTTTTGGTTTTCCTGTTGAGTTTTCTACCTCCAAGTGATTGCTGGGCGTTGTGCATTTTGTATTGTGAATTGCCAATTATATTACTTTTAGATCATAGGAAGTGATTTTTGGGATGATACTCGTAGACGTTAACGTGCGTACTAGCCGATCGACAGTTTTTTCTTCTTGCATTTTGCATTTGTCTGGGATTGTTTCACTATAAATTATAGGAAAAAAGTCAATTCCTTGGCGAAATCTTGTCTGAAAGCCAAATGACTTTGTGATGTTAATTTGTGGTGGTGTGTTATGTTTGAACTATATCTAACACTGAACTGTGTAGGGACTCTTTTTTTGTTTACTTTCTACTTTGATGGTAAGGCGTGAGTCTGGCAAGAAACATGAATTGTGAGCATTTTTTATGCTCAGATATTGAGGTTACTTTACTCCCACACATTGAACTGAGAAGCAAATCCTTTAGTGAAGATAAACTAATTGTCACTTTTCAGTTAGTGCTAAAAACAGATTTGCACAATAAACTTATGTTTCGCTGCAGCTTTCTCCTTCCCTTTTTTAGGGAAAGGAGGAAGTGCGGGGAAGAAGTACTCGCAGGAGTTGAACAAGATAGATGATTGATTTGAGGATTGGTTCTTGCTAGTAAAATACCTTTAACAGACTCTTGACGAGACAGCATGTTTGCTAGGTCTGATTTCATTTTAAAGAGCTCCTACTTTGTTCTTGAAGGTATATGACTTAACAGGTGTAATTAGCGCGTCATTAGTGAAGGAGTACAGAAGACTTAACAGAAAACAGAAACTAGAATGGAACAACAGGTAATGGTTCTTTGTCATGTTGAAATTTGGATTGAGCATGTGTTCCTTATCTGGCAATTACTATTGCATCTGAAATTTGAATGGTGATTGACTGTTTGTCTAGGGGGTTCTCCACTTTCCATGCCATTGTGGCGGCAGCTGTCTCTCTGTATCTCTTGCTTGTTTCTGATCTTTTTCATGATTCTCGAGATCAGTTGATCATCAATAGAACATCAAATTTATCGGACACTACACTGGGGGTATGTGAATCATAATAGTGTTGACATGAAAATATAGTTTGTTAGTTCTATTTTAAGTCTACTCAGTGGTTAAAGCATGTTGAGAGTGCTGAGAATTGTATAAGCTATGCCTATGCTCTTTGATCACCCTAGAACAGCTTGCTTAGCATGCTTGATCAAAAAATCTGAATGAAGATGTCGAGACATTCTTTATTTGCTCTCTTTCAGGAAACTGATGTACTATTTAAGGAACACGTTCTCCTTTACTTTGATTCTACTAAAGCTAGTTCAATTACAAAAGCGATGTTATTTTTGTTTTCTAGTGGACATGCTTTCCTAATATTTTTTTGCTAAATGATGCAGGTTTCCATTGGGTACTTCTTATCGGACTTGACAATGATATTCTATTATTATCCCGCCTTAGGTGGAGTGGAGTATGTAAGTAGCCCTACTAAATTCTCTTATACAATCTAATTTTCCCTCCTCCAATAAATATTGTTTCTATATTATTGTAAACTGCATTTTTTTTTTTTGCGCCTGGGGCGAGAAGTGACAGCCTGCTTCAAATATCTTCTTATAGTTGGTTATGCAAACATGAATCTGCAGTTCAATGCATCTTAAATATAGCCTTCTCTCTGTTTACCAAGAATGGGGTTCATCTGGATCATTCCTTTGCTAGGTCATACATCATGGACTCTCTATGTATTCAATCATTCAATCACTTTTCAGCGGTCAAGCACAGATTTACATACTAATGGTTCTCTTCACCGAAAGCACCACCCCGTTTGTTAATCTAAGATGGTAAGCTTAGGAAACAGAGATTCTGTTGCCACCATTCTTTTCTCTATCTCCTATCCTTTCCTGTTCATTCTTTATTTCTTGACACACTCAGGTATCTTGATGTTGCTGGCCTCAAGAACTCTAAACTTTATGTTTACAATGGCGTCACTCTGTTCTTGGGTTGGTTGGTATGTCCCATTTAAACTTAAACAAACTTCATCATATATTCACTGTTTTAATAGTTAAAAGGGCTTCCATAGTAGAGGAACTCAAATGAGTTCTTAAACCCATCCTTTTTGACGTCAAGAAAAAGAAACCCAACTCATTTCTTCTCCAACGAAGGAACTTAAATTGAGTTTCTCGCATATAATTTCGGTAAATTTAGAAGCTGCCAGCTGACAGCATGGCCCTCCACATGCAAAGGGATGCAAGCGTGCTGTCACTGCATGAATGTCCTCCACTTTTTGTTCCTGCTGGGGATCGGAACAGTACCCAACAGCAGGTAGCAATGCCCAAAATAAGGAACTCCTTTTAGTAGAATGATTGCAAGGGGACCCTTTGAGTTCCTTAAAAAATTAACCTCTTTTCTTAACCATTACAGATGCTCTCAAGAAATTCTGCTATCTGCAATTTTATCATGCTAACTACTTTTTAAGTTTGAAACTGCTTCCCATGATCACCATAGTATATCTGTTGTTTCATATATGCATTAGCTGAGTTCCTCTATATGACGTTTTTTTACTGGTATAAGGTCCATGGAAGTCCTCTTATTTTACAGTTCACTTCTGCCAACCACATATGATATTTTGGTATGCATTATCTACAAACAGAAGTTTATTATATTCGTAACTTCTGATGTTGGTTTACATCATTGTAAGATTTTTCATGATTGTGAATTATACTATTTCTTTTAATCTCTTCGGTTCCACATCATATTGTAACTGGTTCTAATATGTAAATTTTGATACCCAGGTTGCAAGGATTATTTTATTTGTATTCTTCTTCTACCACATGTATGTCCATTTTGATCAGGTGAGCAAGCATTTAATGGCTAATACTATTGTTCAGATCTTTCATGACTAACAGTTCTAATTCCAATGACGAACTCTTTAATTTCATTCAGACCTCTAAATCACTCAAACTCCTTGGCCAACATAGTTTTAACTTTTAAGCATGCTCTTTACGTTGCTACAAGATTGTTTCATCATCATATATTACATAATTTCATCTGGTACCATTCTGAAGTTGATGGACACTTAGACAGTCCATCCTTCAGCCAATGCTTGCTTTCCAATAATAGGGACTCTCATCACGTGAAGGAGTATGAATTACATTGGTTTAAATGTTTGGGGACTAGTATTGGGTAATGTGTAGTTTGTTGGTATCATTTCTAGAACATGTTGGGAGTGCTGTTATGGCTGCGTTCGGGTGAAATAGAATCCCCATGTCAAAATCATAAGCGCAGCACAGTGCTTTTACACCTAGTATTAGGTAAAAAGTGAGCTAACATGTTGTCATTTTGAGGTTTTGACACATAAATTCCATCTATGTCTAGGAATAATTTTCTACTCTATTGCTCATGAAGTGCATTTATGTGCAGTAGATGTCAGAAATGGATTGTGCATTTACAATTAGTTTATGTTACCACTCGTTTTTATTTGAGATATAATTCAACTTATACCCAGGAACGGGGCAACCCTCCCTACCCCATTCTCATTAGCCTCGCGCACAACTGACAGTTCATATATTGTATTGGCTCGTATTTCAGGTGAAGCTAGTTTACCCGTTAGGCTTTTACAGCTTGCTTACAGTGCCCCCAGCTTTGGCTATGATGAACGTGTTCTGGTTCTGGAAAATCGCGAGAGGTATGGTGAGAACCTTGAGCAAAGCTAGACACAGCCAATAGCTGTTTACATTCCGATACATAGTTGTTTGGCATGTCAATATCATTTCTTAATAACTGTGCACCAAAAAACCTACAGCTTAGAACACTCACATCTTAGTCTAGCTACTTGTACAACTCGATCAAGTTTATATCTTTACTTTCTATTACTCTTTATTTATACTCAAGTACAAGCGTACTCTTGTTCAAGTTTGCTTTCATAAAGTCATTTATGTAATCAACATTTAAGCTGTGAGTTCTGATAATTATATCGTTTATGCTTGTGGGATTTCCTACCTTTTTCGTTTTTACATTTCTCAATGGAAAAACTACAACTTGATCCCTATATTTGAGCTCTTTTATAGGCAACCCCCTACTCGCAATCTTTTTGAGGGAAATCTCTACCCCTTTAAGTACAATACTACTTGAAAGGGGAACCCCCGTGTATTAGTACATATTAGGTGAATGATCCCTAATGATCAAGTGCAAAATTAAACTAATTCACAATCAATTGAAATCTATGGGAAAAAAATGAAATAAAAATTAATAATTTTAAGTGTGTAGCATGGAATGTTGCAGATGATTTCATACACCCCAAATCACATCTTAGCAATGTGATTGTAGTCTTTTATTTGGATCACCGACGCCCCTAACTTCATAATTTTCATTTTGACTCAAATTTTGTCCCCTTATTTAACAATATTAGTAACTACCCGTTGGTTTTACCATTTAACCGGATCCATCTGTAAAATACTTCAAAATTAACATAATCTAATAAGCAGGCAATAAAAAAAGGTTTAAATGGACATTTATATAAAAAAATGTGTTTTAAAAAAATATATAATCCAGTATTTTGAAATTATGTGTGAAATGAGTTATGTTAACTTCAAAGTATTTTGTAGCAATTTTTTTTACATGTCAATTGTCACATCACGTATCACAAAGAAAATATAATATATAATTTATGTAACTAATACACGAATTGAAACTTAAAATGAATTATAATGAGTATGATTAAACCAGATAAAAGAATAAGGGAATGTAATCAGTCTAGATAAAAGAACCATGAACACATTGATATTTGGAAAAAACTTGCGTGCATCCATTGTATAAAAGTCTTATATCAGACGAATATTTTTAGTATTAGAAGTGATATTTTTTTCAATATAAAAAATGTAGTAATAATTACAAAAATGTCACAGTTTTTTCTTAGAAAAATTTAGCAATACTTTTCAAAATAAACATCATACTTTTCGATTAATTTCATATTTTTTAGTATTAACAATGATACCTTTTTTTCTATCTGATATAAAAGTTCTATACAAATGGTGTAAGTATGATCAAAACTAATATACCCTAATACAAAGTGTATATAATAATTATTACGCTTATCCCAAAATTTAAGGGTAAAATTTCATATAAACTCCCCGTGTTTTTCTGAAAAGTAAAAAAACCCCGTATTTTATAAATATTAAAAAAAAACCCTGTGTTATTACAAAATGTGTCACACTCTCTCTCACTCCCAAAAGTTTAACACTATCAATTTTAATATATATATATATATATATATATATATATTTGTTAAACCCTCTTGAATTGAATTATTGCTTAGACCAAAACTCATTAAATTAACCCTTTTTTTTCCTTACCAATATTGCAGCAAAAGGGGTTTTGCGAAGCATTTTTCAATAACACAAGAGTTTTTCGACTATTTATAAAATAAATAAAGTTTTTTATTTTTTGGAAAAACACATGAGACTTGTATAAATTTTACCCAAAATTTAATAAAGGCTGCCAATAAAAACAGTAGAGTAGACATTCTATAGCTAGACGCCTTTCATGTATTATTATGTGATAATATGGCTTTTTAGCCTCTTAAAACTTAAAAAAAAAATGAAAAAATTAGACACTAATCTTAAATATATTTTTTTGTCCACATTTACTATAATACCCTCAGGCTGTGTTTAGTTTACAGGATAAACATGGATTGATAAAATAATCCGGCTCAATCCAATGTTTGGTTTGCAAGATAAGGGCCCGAGATTGATTGCATGCCCGCCTATTTATCCACCATTCAATTGATTATTTATCCACTCATCATAGGTCGGATTATTAATCAGCCCATCTAGCTGAGATGTTGAATGACGAGAATGCCCCCGCTTTTATTTTTTTATGTCTTCTTTGCCCTCTGTGTACTTCAGATTTGCAGTCAAACCAGATATAAAATTCATTTGTATAGTAGTGGAAAAATTAAAAAACCCTAACATTTGCAAACGCCGCTGCTCGTCGATTCCATCTCAGTCTTCTCCGGTTGGATACACTACTCCAGGCATTGTTGTTCTCTGCTTTCCATTCCAAGGTAGGTTGTTCTTCCTTTTTCAGGGGGTGTATTGGATTGGGATTTCATTGAATTTTAAAGGACTTTTAAAATCCGGGTGTATTCAATCCAGACTTTTAAAAGTCCTTTAAAATCCTAGTGTATTCAATCCAGACTTTTAAAAGTCTTTTAAAATCCGGATGTATTAAAAAATCCATGGACTTTAAAAATTCATTGACTTCATTGGATTTCACCAGAAAATGATGTGAAAATTACAAAGGATGGAATCCGACCTCTGGACACGAGATTTCGATGGATTTGGAAAATCCGACGAGCGCTGTGTCCCAGCGGCCGGTGAGGAGTTGAAATCGGGCACCCCAGCCGTCACCCGACCTCAGCGGGCGCTGGTTTTGCCGATGATGGCACTCCAGCGGCCGCTGGGTGCCAGCGATCGCTGGGAGCAAGACTGCGGCTCCAGCGACCGCTCGGCCCAGTGATTGCTGGGTTAGCTCGGCCTCTCCTCCCAGCGGCCGCTGGCTTCCAGCGGTCACTGGGTTCCTTTTTTTTTCGGGCCCACCGATCGCTGTGTTCCATCGAGCGCTGAAAAAAACGATTTCAAATCCGTTGAAATCATCCAAAATTGATCCGAAATCCATACACAAAATCCGCCAGACTCTGCGTGGAGTTGGGAGACTCCATGTGGAGTTTTGAGAGACTCCATGTGGAGTCTATGGATTTATAAAATCCATAGAAATCCATGGACATTTTAAAGTCCAACAAAATCCATCAAAATCCTAATTGAATACACCCTCTCAATTTCTCTGAAATATGTCCAATTTGCATTTTCTAGAACTATAAAATTTCAATCCTCCCCAATTTTTCTTTCTTTTCTTTCCCCCATCTTATCTGCAATTTCTGGTAACAACTCATCGATAGTTTCCAACTCCAAATAATTCCATTTCAAATTCCATCCACCACCAACCCTTTAAATTCAAATTTCATTTCCAACTGGTGTCGAATATTTATCTAATATTTTGTTCTTTTTTTTTCAAAATTAAAAAAAAGAGTTGTTATGGTTAGGATGATCATTAGTGGAAAAATATAGTTTATTATGCATTTGTTTGTTCAATTATACACAATGCTTATGGAACTTGGAATATTTTGTGTTGGTTTCATTGGGATACATGTATTTGGAGATTGCTACTGCTCAATTTTGATTATTTTATATTTTGGATAAAGCATGTAGTTAGGCAATGTTCGGTATATTGGTACGGATATACCCACATTAATAAAATCTGGATTGCTTTGAAAGATAATTGTGTATTAGCTATTTTAATTGTGTGTTTGGTTATTAAGATAAATATACTAAGATTATTTCACACATCTGTTTGGTACATTGTTTTATTTGGTAGACTAACTTCTGGAATGAGTAAATTAGTTTAGGTAATGTTTGGTAGCCTAGATAAAGACATATATACTAAGATTGCTACGCCAGAAACTGTAACCGAGGGGGGGCGTCGGATACATTGTCCAGCCGAATCAGTAAATTACACCCCGGGCCTTGCGTTAGGACCGGTCCTTGCGTGAACGAGCAATGGCTACCAAACACACGGTTCTTGCTGGATACCTTTACTAATATGCCTTTATCCAGTCTACCAAACATTGCCTTAATTTGGATGTATCAAATATAATATGAATGATTATAAGACTTCTCCGTTTATTACTATAATTTATGGAATTATTATCGTTTATTTTGATTGTATAATTGGCAATGATGGAGTTGTATAGTTATATGAAGTGTTTTTAAGTAATCATTCTTTTTTATGTTTGTCTATTAACAGATATATACAAATTTCGAGAGTTAGTGATATATATGGGTAGAAAGCTCTCCTTACAATCTATTCATATATATTTTTAGATTATAAATTCGAAGTTACTCTTGCATGTATAAAGAAAAAGGATAAGGGAAGGAAAATAAAGAAATGGTGTGTACTCTGAGAGTGAAATTAAAGGTCGTCAAACTTTTATCTTCTCTGGCAGGAGGCTTTTGTTTTGAAATTTTGTACTTATAAATTGTTGTCCGATTTTGAAGAGAGCAAGAGAAAAGCATTTTGAGTGTGATTTTAAATGTGTACATTACAGTGGTGAGAGAAAGTGGTGTTTTGGTTTTTGGAAAGGGAAAAGGGTCAATTAGGACCCTAAACTATATACCAGGGCTCAAATAGGACCCTGTTTTAATTTTTGGTCCAAATAGACCCTCCAACTCTTAAAATTGGCTCAAAGAGACCCTCTATACCCCCTCAAACTAACGATTAGAAATTTCCGTCCAACTCACCTGTGAAGCCCAATGAAAAAAAAGAAGAGATTTTCTTAAACCCCCCATTCTCCCAAATTGCCACAAACATAGAATTGCTCTCCCAAGAAAATGGTTCTACCGTGAACAAGCTTGATTCTACCCAAAATTGCGATAAAATTCCAACAAAAGGTGAGCGATCTAACTATTTTTTTGTTGCTGTATACTCGTATATATGTATCTATATATCAATGGAAATTTATTAAACTCAAAATTTATTTTAGGTTTGCTGAAGATTTATGGTGTATTTTAGGCAATATCATTGTGTCAAAACTTTTTTTTTGTAAATTGGGTTCAATTATTTACCTCTGTGAATAAGAATAACCATCGATTGAAATATAGGATTAGATTTTTTTTTAGCTGTGAGGGCAGAGGAACTAAATATGAGTTATAATTTTAATTTGGTTTTGTTTCTTTGACGAAATAGAATTTTCTCGAGGTTTGTTTGTGAGAGATTTAGTCTTGAATGAAACCCAAAATTTTAATACTATCTACTCAATTATGAAGAAAAAAAACATATTACGGATTTAAGAGTGTATTTATACTACATGCTAGATAATATATGTGAGAGTAAGATTGATATTAGTTTATAATTTTATATTGAGATAATACATGCCAAGTTTCAACATTTACGATGCCTTACCCCTAAAAATACCAAAAACTCATCAATTTTTTTATAATTAATGGCTGAATATTTAAGTGAATAATTATTTGTTTTGTTGTTATGTTAATTTGATTAAAAACTAATTTATTTATTTTTTGCCTTTTTTTGTCCTTTGTTATTGGTATTTGTAGCGATGGATGTAGAAATGATCAATTTGGTGTATCACTCGGGGGTAGATGGGTGCATGTGCCTTCTCTATCATACATTGAAGGGAATGAAAAGGTTGAAAATATTGATATAGATTTTTTTGTTGTTGACTCACATGGTTAAAAAATATAGAGAAGAGTTTGGAATGCCCAGAGTTAGCAAACTGTATTATTTACAACCTGAGCATAACTTGGATAATGGGCTGACTATTCTTGAAGATGATGCTGGGATAAATAAGATGGTACAAACTGCTAAGTCATTGATTGTTGATGAAAGGATACATATTTATCCAGGAGATGAAAATGTTGGGGATAGACCTTATTTAGGAACACAATGCAATGGAATTAACCAACATGATCTTGGTGTGTGCAAGGGTTCTGTATCAAATGCTAGTGGCTGGGAAAGGGGGTTGATTAATGATGATGATATTATAATTGATGACTTAATAGATGTTAGTTTAGTGTGTGGAAATGAGACTGAAATTGAGGCAGAAATATATAGTGACAAAATTGTCTTAGAATCAAATTTGGAGAATGATTATGAGGGCTCAGAGGATGAATCAGATAGTGAATATGATAGTGAAGGGGTGGATTTAGCAGTAATCAATCAAGGCAAAAGAAGGGTCAAATATGACGTTGAAGATAATAACCCTCATTTCTTGTTAGGTATGTCATTTGCCAATGCTAAGGAAGCTAGACTTGCTATAGCAAGATATAGCGTAGCAATGAGCACCCCTTTGAGGCTGAAGCCCAATGAAAAAAAATAGAATTAGAGCCAAGTGTAGATATGGAGGTTGTCCATTTCAAATATTCATATCATCATCTGTTAAACAACCTGGACTTACAGTGAAGAGAATTGATTCTGACCATAACTGTTTAAAAGATGCAAAAAATAAGTTAGCAAGTGCAAAATTTCTTGCTAATGAGTTCAAGATGATAGTTTATAAGAATCCAAAAGTTACTGCAAAGGCATTAATGAGTGAAGCATAGAGAAATATGAAGTTGTATGTTTCATACTCAAAATGTAAGAGAATTAAAAGACTTGTAACCTCTGAGTTAGATGGTAGCTACTTGGCACAATTTTCATATTTAGGTGCTTATTTAGGCCAAGTTACAGAAGAAAATCCTGGAACAACTACCCACTTAGAATTGAATGAGGATTCATTGGAAAATGGAAAGCTTGTCTTTAAGAGGCTATATATATGTTTTGATGCTCTTAAGAGAGGTTGGAAGGCAGGGTGCAGACCTATTATATGTGTAGATGGATGTCATTTGAAATGGATTGTTAAGGGTCAGGTACTGGCTGCTGTTGGGCAAGATGGGGCAGATCAATTGTTTCCAATTGCTTGGGTAGTCATTGATAAAGAGAACAAAGAAAATTGGACTTGGTTTCTCCAGCTACTTGTAAAAGACCTTGAAATAGATGAATTTGGAGCCAATCTGACTATAGTTTCAGATATGCAGAAGGTATAATTTTCAATATTTTTCATTTAAATAATCTGATTTGTTTCACATAGTACTGATTTATTTCACCTATTGATATACAGGGTTTAGTGCAGGCTATTATTGATGTATTGCCTCAGGTTGAACATAGATATTGTGCTAGACATGTGCACGCTAATTGGAGCAAAAAATGGCATGGCGAAGAATTGAATAAACGATTATGGATATGTGTTTGGAGCAACTATAAAGAAGAATTTGATGAGAATTTGAAACTGCTAGGGGGTCTTAGCAAACAAGCTGCATCTGATTTTGTGGCTTACAACCCGCAAGTTTTTTGTAGGGCATTCTTTAGCACTAGGTGTAAATCTGACATGGTTGACAACAACCTCTGTGAGAGTTTCAATTCAACAATTGGGGATGCTAGATTGAAGCCTATTGTTTCAATGTTGAATGACATAAGGACTGCTGCAATGAAGAGGTTAGCATCAAATAAGTTGATAGTTCATCAATGGCCAAGTCAATGGAGCCCCCCTTGTATGCAAACCTATCAAGACAACATGGAAGGGGCCTTTGGGTGTAGGGTTATTTTCAATGGTGCAAGTGCTTATGAAATAGGAGATGGTGATGACAGACATGTTGTGTATGTAGATAGACATATGTGCACTTGTAGAGCATAGGATGTTACTGGAATTCCATGTTCGCATGTAATATGTGCACTGAACCATGCGAAAAAGGACCCAAAGTCATTTATTTCTCACTGGTATCACAAAGCAACTTATATGGCAGCTTATGAGCATGCAATGCAACCTGTGCATGGCAAACAGTTCTTGAAAGAAGATGCTTTTGAGAATTTGGCGCCACCTCCTGTTGTTAAGCTATCTGGAAGACTAAGAAATAAAAGAATACGAAGTGCTAGAGAATCAATGAGAGGGAAAACGAAAGGAAAATTGCCTAAGAATGGAGCTATAATGACATGCTCAAATTGTCATTCCGAATATCACAATCGAGCATCATGTCCAAAAAAGAATGCCCAGGTACCAGTTTTAATTTATACTTGTTATATTGATAAACATATTTTTGGATTTAATATTATTTTTTATTTTTTATATATTTTTATGGTTATTAAATTTCTAGATAATCATGCTGAGTTGTGTGGTCTATTTTTTATAAGTTATTGGTTAATTGTGTTGTTTGGAAATGATTGAGATTGTGCCTCATCTATGCATAATGCTTGGTGACTGTTTTAAGTTCTTTAGGAAACTGTATGTGAGCTATTGTCATCTCAAACGTTATTATTAATATTGTAAATAGGTATCAAGAGCTATGAATCAACAAAAGTCCAACTCAATTAGACTTCAAAAGGGAAAACAAAACACAAATGAGAGTGGTAAATGCTTCAGGAGAAGCAGAATGACAGTTGGACTTGGCTTGTATGTCAATGAAGCATCTGGAAATACAACTCTTAATGTAAGTAATTCCCAAGTATTATAGTTATTCATGAGGCTATATAATGATTAGTTGTCAATGTCATATTTTGCAGTCTGGCATGCCCTAAGAAACAATTATCGCACAAAGAGATCCCATTGCTAGCCAACCTCTAAGTTCAGATCCAGATCCAATTGTCAGATACCCGATTCCCATTGAAAGGGAACTCAGAAAGGAACAACAGAGTTCAGTTCTTTCGAAGAGCAATGGCACCAGAAGAATTGCCTTTGCAGGTGATGGAACTCAGTCCATATTACCAGTAAACCTCCCATTCAAACCACCAGGCCCAACATGGAAAGGTCACCACTGCATGACTACTGGACAACTGGAGAGACAAAGAGATAGTAAGATGATAAAAAAGGGGAAATAGACTATAGGATTAAACCGAAATGTTGAGAAGTGAACTCAATATTATTTTGTGTGTGATCATGTCACTCTTAATGTGCAAAATATGTACCCTGGCATTAGATCAAATATCTTTTGTGAACATGTTATGGATTTTGTATATGGACATGTCACCTTTTGGTAGTTAACATTTTATGGATCATTTTTATTGATTGTTTGTTGATATTATTTTTGTTCGAGTTAGTTGGAATTTCTTTTTATCTTTATTTGCAGTTTAGGTTTAACTGTATCACTTTAACTATTGAAATAATTATTCAGATTTTTTTTTTCTAGTCAAAACTGAAAAAAGATGCACATAGATTTAAGCAGAAGCTTTTTTTTTTGTGGAGAACAATGATATTTTTGTGGCAATTTGGGAGAATGGAGGTTTAAGAAAAACCCTTTTTTCCCACAAGATTTCACCTGTGAGTTGACGAAATTCTGATCGTTAGTTTGAGGGGTATAGAGGGTCCTCCTTGAGCCAATTTTAAGAGTTGGAGGGTCTATTTGGACCAAAAATTAAAATAGGGTCCTATTTGAGCCCTGGCATATAGTTTAGGGCTCTAGTTGACTCTTTTCCCTTTTGGAAATGTTGAATTGATTTCCATGTGTGCATGCGTGTGTTTGGCTTAAAGAGAGAGAAATTTGTCTTTTACAAATGTAATGGTATAGTACGAGAGAGAGAGAGAGAGAGGTTTGGTTGATGACTTTATTTTGGGGAGGAGGTGAGAGGAAACTTAAAAGGAAGTTTGACTTTAAAATTGTAAATTAAAAAAAAAAAAAAAAGGTGCATGTGTGCGGAGTATACGAAATGGGGGTGGAAAGGAGAGATGGGGATTGAGTCCATTTAAATGTGTACATGTATTGTGTTTGTGTGTGAGTTTGTTTTTATGTTATATTTTGTATATATTATTATTTTAGTTGGTAATTAATTAAGATTTGAAAAGTGTAATAAGATAACTATAAGTTTTTAATGAGGAATATTGCAATTATCTTTTACTCAAAATGTCTTAAATGATCAATACTATAATTGGATTTTTTGGGCCAATTTAAATCTATTCAGTTCCTGCGAGTTGTCCGTCTAAGTCCAAATTTTGAGAACTTGACCCTTATGTTATAGTTTCAAAGTCTGGCATGATACTAATAGGAATTTTTCTTTTATAGGCCCAAATTCGAGACCTCGGGCTTAGGATCTGGAGGTCACATGTAAAGCTTTAGCTAATTTAGCTATAAGGTGGGTTTTTGCTAACTAAAACTTATGTTTTTAAAATACTTTTGTCCATATATGATTTATGACTGTTTTCGCTCTTCGTGGATATAATTGATCGCATCGACTTTTGAATAAATGTATTCTTAAGCGCATTGACATGAGAATTGATATTGAATTACTCGCTTTTGAATAACTATTCTTAAGCGCATGTGTATTTGAATGAATATTGATTTATCGGCTTTTGAATAGATATTCTTAAGCGCATAGACATGGTTATAAATATTGAATTATTGGATTTTGATATGAAAATCCTTACATGTATTTGGACGAACACGATAAACCCACTAAGTATTTTTTGGCACTCAACCCATGTTTTCTAAAATATTTTCAGGTGCGAGGTGATGCAGGCAGCTGGCGTGGACATATGGATTCTTTAAGTTTTTTTGACTAGGTTGAAAATTATGTCTTAAATGTTGAATGTTGACTTAGGTCAATATTTTATTGTATTATGCTTCCGTTGAATGTTTTGAATATTTTAGAATATTAAAATATTACATGTTCCGCCGTCATTTTAGACTCGTTCAAAAATTAGACTTTCAACATTGACGTGTCATTTGTGAAAAATGTGGTGATTGGTTATTTGAAAAGTCTTCCCAAATGATGATTGGTGGATTTTATTTTTAAAGAAATTATCATAAAAATATTTTTCTTTTTAAAGGTGAAAGGATTATGAAATTAGAAACTTTATTTAATTTTATGTAGCGCCTCAGATTTCAGGAATTGGGGCGTTACATTTAGAGTTATTTTTAACCCCCTCACTATGCGCATTGTGCAAAAAATTTGGTGTTATGCATAAAAACACAAAAAAATACGGGTATAAGTTCTTACCTGCACGCCGAGGTTGGCGCGCAGGACATGTGCATGTGGGCGGGGCGGATGACCGGGCGCATTGAGGCCAGTATGCAAGGCGAGCGGGGTGGGTGTGCGCGCTGAACACATCGCACACGCCTAACGCACATGGCGTTAGGGGTGGGCCAACATGCGCGTCGGATGCAGCGCGCACGACCCACGCGTCGGCCCCTGTCTCTCGTACCGTTACTCGTGCCACGGTCTCCTGTCCCGGTGCCCACCCCCGTCTCCTCGTATTGGTGTTTGTGCCCCCATCTTAGTTATTTATAAATTTTGGTATTTCAATGATATATTTTATTTAAATTATCTTTAATAAACTTTCAAATATGCACTTATTAATAAATGAACTACAATAAATAAAGGGAGTTTCTGTTTGCACCTCCATATTTACTCTTTGCACCCCAAAAGAAAAAAAGAAAAAATAAAATAGTTTTGAAGTTACTTAAATGCCCTTTGTTCAAAAAGAAAAAATTAAGTATGGTTCGAAAATGAAATTTCGAACTCATCGTGTTCGTTCGAATTTTTATTTTCGAACATACATAATTTTTAAAATAAGTCACGTTCGGAAATTAATTTTCGAACACACCATGTTTGTTCGAAAATTGATTTTCGAACAAACATGGCATGTTCGAAAAATAATTTTCGAACGGACTCCATGAATTTTTTTTTAAGTACCGTTCGAACACAAGACTTCGAACATATCCATTATGCTCGAACAGAAGACTTCGAACATATTTAGAATGTTCGAATACACAACTTCGAACGGAACGCGATTTTTTTTATACTTTTAATTTTCAGATTTTGTGTTTTTTTTAAGTAAGGGCATTATAGTCAATTTTAGGGGTGCAAAGAGTAAAAAATGGAGTGCATGGAGAAGCTATGGTGCAAAAAGTAAATATGGGGGTGCAAACAGAAACTCCCTAAATAAATTACCTATGTATAGTTGTGTTTTATGTTTATTTTTGTACATTATTGTTGTTTAAAAATTTATTGTATTAACGTTAATTTTTGTTAATTAATTTTGTAGGATGGATGAACCTTGAAAAGACTGATCGTAGAGACGAGTCAGGTGCGCAGGGGCGTGCCGACGCCCGACACCGTGTATATTTAAAGAACTTGGACATTTTTTTAATATATGCAATAGAGATTTATTATTTATTTATATATTTTGGAATAAACTTAAAAATATACACTTATTACATTTTTAATGATATAAATTACCTTTGTTGAACATAATTGTGATTTTATTTTTTAAAAATTAAAATTAAAATTTAAACAAACAATGTCATCAAATGATAAAATAAACACAATAATAGAAGAAATGTTATGAAATGAGCTTTAAACGTGAAGATTGGTGTTAAGCAACTAAGAAAAAAGCCTATGATGCACAAAGATCGAAGAAAAGTCATGAGATCAAGCTGAAGAGGTCTGCACAAAATTAGCGGTTGTTGCATAATTAGCGGTCGAAATTAGCAGGTGTTTCTAGAGCCCGTTTCTCATGCAATTTTAGCAGTCTCCGTTAGCGGTCAAGTCAAGACCACTAGTTAGGACTGCGCGCGCTGGACATATCACTAGGGCTGGGGCGCAGAGCCAACACACACGTCTCGCGCTAGGCCATGTGTGTGGGTCCGTTGCACGCTAGGTCGAGCGCGCAGGTCTCGTGCGCAGGCCTCGGCACGCGCGTTGTCTCCGGGCGCGAGGCCCCGACGTGCGCGTTGTGTTCTTATTTGCGGACCAAGTTCAGCGGCAAGTCTAATGCGCAAGTAAGAACATCAATTTTTTTTTTCACCAAATCGAAAATTTATATTTCAGAAATGGGAAGGGTAGATAAAAATGAATTTTTTTTCTTTTTTATTTATCTTTTCAAAAGTGGAGAAAAAGAATATTTTAGTCCAAAGTGCTTAAAATAATCATGTTAAGAATGAGTGGCTAAAATAATTTTTTTAAAATTTTAAGTAGCTAAAAAAAATTGGCTCTATTATTATTTGTAAATAATAAATCCTGGATCAAATCCGGTGTATTTCAATCAAATTTTAATAATATAATGTTATCAATTATTCCAAATTTCACATATTCAAATATAGGAGCATAAATAATAAATGTTATATTATAGTTGTTTAAAAATATGTTACTATATTAATTCCCTTGAATTAATAGACAATCTCATCTGGTCTCGTATGCTTCGCATCCCAGTCCGATATTGTCTGTTGCATAAACTACTTCAGCGTGGGAGGAAACGGTCTTAAGCCCACCGTTAACATCGATTTCTCTTTCTCTCTCTCTCTCTCTCTCCTGCCCATATGTGGCTCATCATTTCGATCTCCATTCCGCCATCATCGTCATCTTGGTTTTCTCCAAAGGCACACGACATCATCTAATCCATATACAACACTGATCATCGATATACTCCTCACCTTTATTTTCTGATCATCGGAAACTTTTTCACAAACATGTGGCGAACTCCGGGAATCAATCTTCTGCAACGGGCCATCGGGGCCCGCATGAGGCCCGCCGGCAGCCTCCTCGAGCATGCGAGGTTGATAGGCCAGTCGTCGTTCATTCGCCGCAGCAGCAGCAGCAGCTCCGGCGTCGGCGGGAGTGAGGAAAATGGCGGGAATGCGAATGCGATGAGTTATGCGGAGGCGAAGCGGCTGATGCGGCTGGCGAATGTGGATGCGCTGAAGGAGAAGCTGGGGATGGAAGAGAGGGAAGTTATACCCTACGACGAGCTCCTCAAACTCTGCCACACCGTGGGCCTCGTCAAGTCCGCCGATGAGGCCGCCGCCTTCGCTCGAGTGCTTGACGACGCCGGCGTCGTCTTGCTCTTCCGCGACAAAGTTTACCTCCACCCTGATAAGGTAGCTAGCTAGCTAACCGGTTGTTTGTTTTCCTATGTGGGTTGCTTTTCATTTCTTGTTTTTTTCTTCTCCCTCTTTTATGGTAGAGGTTTCATTTATGCTATCAAATATATATATATATTGCACACCAACGAATAATTTTCCATAAACATTTGTATATATGCATGTAGATATACATGTGTGTGTCATTTTGCATCAAGACTTGTTGAAGATTTATATTGGATATTTGGATAGCTAAACTGATATATAGGGGTCATTAACATTGTTTTTTGGTTATGACATATATATCGAGGGAAGAAGAAGAGAAAAAGGGTGGTTTAATTTTTTGATTTCCCTAGCTACAGGAATCTAATGTGCACTGAGATTTGAAATATATGAATGATTTCGACATACATAAATAATGATTTTTGGATTAACTAATTGATTTCGAGCGAGCTGGGTAGGAAAAGTTTTAATTAATCTGTTGATCATGCATCAAGACCAAGCTGCTTCAATTCAGCTGGTCTAATTAATATATAAGGCATTGACGAGTCTTGATGGAGATGGGGTAGGTCTTTCATCAATTCTGATGAATTTCTGTGTGTGTGTTTTGGTTGGAATATATATATATATATATATATTTAGATGCCTTGTTGGTAGCTAGGTAGTTGATCTGGTTAGGAAGGCCGTCCCTGTGGCACTTCTAGGAGAAGACGAAGAGGGGGCAAGGAAGGAGGAGTTGAAGAAGCTGCAAGAGAAGAAAGAGGAGATCGACATGGTAGCACACAAGCAAGTGCGGCGCATTCTCTGGGGAGGGCTGGCTCTGGTTGTGATGCAGGCTGCCCTCTTCTTCCGCCTAACTTTCTGGGAATTCTCTTGGGATGTCATGGAACCCATCGCCTTCTTCACTACAACTGCAGGAATAGTCATTGGCTATGCCTACTTCATGTTCACTTCCAGAGACCCCACCTACCAAGATCTCCTCCTCAGGCTCTTCCTCTCCCGCCAGAGGAAGCTCATCAAGACCCATAACTTCGACCTTGCTCGCTTCATCGAGCTGCAGAAGTATCGCAGGCTGCCTAGGCCTCCTCACTATACTTGTGCATCCCACAAGACCCGTATAGGCGTTCATGTCGATCCAGAGGACCTCTTGCAGGGACATTAATCAACATCTATCATCATTCTCAATTCATATGGTCCTTTTAAGTTTTTTCACTAATTAATTCTTTTCTTAATTATATATGTAGTAAACTAGTAACTAATAGTGTTGCATCATGCATGCATATTTAGTTTTGCATTTAATTTTCTGTTGCTGTCCCTTTGCAGCTCGATCGACTGTATAATTGTTCAAGGATATCCAATAACATCTTATTTCCAATGGTCAACGTTCATGTGTCAATATCATGTGGGCAAAGGTAGTTTCATGTTTAGTCCTTAGTTTATTTAATTTTAGATTTCACTTAATTATTATGAATTAGAGGATGATCAGTTGATCACTTCATATTCTGGTTTAATTTAGGTTGTTCAAATTAGTTTTTATAATTATTTTTAGGTTTTTATTGATAAATTCTATTATGGTTTATCAGTTTTTTTTTCAAGTCTGACATAATTTTACTCAAATAAGCGAGTTAGAAAGGAAAAGGCTTGGTCAAATAAATGGTTGAGATAAAAGAAAAAAATATTGCAAAAAAAAAAAAAAAATTAAAAAACAAACGATGGCTAAGAAAATTGACTCTTGCGTCTACTTAATATCACAACATCAGCAATGAACACAGTTAACTCATTTACAATGAATATGAACCGTACATATCATTTTTGTAGTGATATTTATCAAAATCCAAATCATATGATCAGATTTAAGAAAGAGCACGAAAATCACCAGTAAAATATTTTTTTGCAGAATAGAAATATAAAAGAAAATTGTTGATATTGCATCGTATTGATGCTGTCATTTACGATATGCCTTCAACAAGTTTGAAATATTTACCTAGATTATGTTATTTTGATCTTTGTTTATTTTCCTCAAAAAAAAAAAAAAAGAAAAAAACAGAAATCGTTCTTTATACCACATAATATACAGAATTTCCTTGGAAAATCATCTCTTCTGCACTATTAAATTCCCACACGAGAGCATGTGAAGGAGAGCAGTGAGAGGGCATAAAATCAACAAGAAACAGGGATTTCCACTTACTTGAGCCTCCAAACTTTGTAGATGGACTTCTCCTTACTATCTTTTCTTGCTCTACTTAATATTACTCTCTTCATTAGATTTCAAAAAAAAACGGGGGGGAAAGAAAGAAAAGAAGAAAAAAAGGGTGATGCTCACACTAGAAACTATACTGATTCATTACATCAGATGATAAAAATTATTCTTCTTAAATATCAAAAACTCACCCTCAAGATAATTTAGTAGGTTGATCACTGACTCTTCTCTTGATCCATTGAAATGCTCCAAAAAATCCGATAGCAAAGCCTGCATATAATTACATCAACAATTCGATTTCAACAGCACCCCCTTAAGTAGTACGAATTAAACCATTATGATCATCTATGGAAGGCTAAAATCTTACCCCATCTTTGAAATTCTTGAGCCAGTCAAGTACAGAATCCTCAGTCGCTTCCATAGCAACAGACTGCACTGCTTGTGGTTCATCAAGTTTCTGGCGTTTCCTAGAGCAACTTAAATCATCTGCAGCAGCTCCTGGCTGATTTGGATCTGCATTCTCCACCGGGAGCCTGGAAACTGCATCCTCAAATTCTCCTAGTAAATTATTATTCCGCGTGATATCAACTTTCATCTGATGATCCACGCTGTCCAGAAGTGATGCAGTATTCGACTGAGCACATTCAATCTGGGATGGAAGACTCCCTTTCTCGGAGTTATCTACTTTGCAGCCTTGCTGATGGGTAGATGCAATTACTTCACTTGATATTCCCGTCTCTAGCATCAGCAAGCAGACCTTTATTTGATTGTAACTTACCTAATAGTTACAAAACTCGGTCACACTTACAGAAGATGAACATAGATCATATTTGTCATTAAGGGGCCTTCAAAGGACATTGAATGTGCATAGCGTAACATGATTGCCTAGTGTAGTCTTGCCTCATACATACCTCTTCAGGTAATTCATTTTTTATAGGTTTTAATTTGTTTCCAGCTTTTGACATGGCTTCCTGAATGTTGTTGAATGACTCCTGAGTTAGTCCAACCTCGAGACATAATCTGCTCCAGTCAATTGAACATCCCTCTCTTCCGGCTTCAAGAATATACTCCAAGACTGTATCTACTTTTATTGGAGCTGCTCTACCTGGATGATTCTGGAAAAAAACTAGGATGTAAGTATAAAGAAAAATGTTCAATTTCCAAAGCATGTAATTAGTTGCCCTTTCAAGAGACTTAACAGCAATTTTTTGGGCTGGAAGGCCATCTTCTTGCCACATTTTCCAAGCTTCAAACTTTGCTGGTGTTAGTCTTTTGTTCTTGTGAATAGTTGCAACCTTACTTGGCGGTGTTGGAAATTCTGCAATTGGCTCCGCATCCAAAACAAGACCCAGTTCTTGTGACAGATGCCTAATGATTTGCAGCAAACGGTCTCCATACGTTTTCAGAAAGTGCTACAGAAATATCAGAATACCCACATTAAATACCTAACTGTCCAGGAGAACTAATTCTTCAAATCCATTGAACTTTCATATATATGCAAAGTAAAATCATTGAATATCAGAATACCCACATTAGATACCTAACTTATATAGCTATATCATATATAAGTAAAGTAAAATCATAAGTTCATAAGTATCTATAATGAAGGTCACAGCCCATTTTTGAACAGTATAGATTGAGGGAAATAACATATCAGGTTATATAAACAAGGGGGGAAAAAAAGTAGACATCCTAAATCTCGACTGAGTGTAACAATAAAATGCTTCGTCAAGTCAAATGCTCATGACAGTTACCTAATGAAGTCAATTTCTGTTTGCTATACCTTGCATATTACTACATAAAACACATTACATTCTGCGTTTTTTCATTATTTTTTTTGGGTAGCATTCTGCTCACTGATGTAATCAGAGTCAGTGGGGAGAAGAAAAACTAAGATATGGATGGTTGTTTGGTATGTTTCTGACCTCTAACATTAAGACATGAAAGTAGAACTGGCCTACAAATCTCACAACCTCCACATAATAAGTTCCTTAAACACAACTGAAAAGAGCAAAATCTGGGAACCAAACATCATGACTTTCTGGTGCTAGAACATATACATGTCAAATTTTATCAGCTCCAAAATTTAGAAGTTCACATGGCAAAATACATATTTTATTTGATTCGTTGCCCTCTGTTTCATTTTCCACCCTGTATTAATTCTGCACAACAATACTGCCTTACTAACAAAAGCCAAATTAATTTTAAGGTATATCTGTAAATTAAAATCATGATGGAAGATATCAAACATCATTTACTGTCTGAATTTTCCAAAAAGGTATACCTGGTTCACACCATCAATATTGGCTAGCCTTGCTCTTGTTGAAGGCCTCGTCAATGCAATCCTTCTTAATGTTTGATCACCACATAATGCATACCTGAAAGGTGAACAAGATAAATATACAGAAGACGGAAACTTTTGATCATCTACCAAGTTGATTTTTCTCAAGCATTGAGCAGAATCAATGTTCAACAACTATAAGGGGAAAAACAAGAACTTACGGAGCAGTTCCGTGTCCTCTTGCAAGTTTCATTCTCTCTTCTAGAAGCATTTTGTAGAACTTATCCTCAGTCTAAACATGAAGGCAAAAATAGAAACAGTGTGGTGAAGCCATGATCTTTTAGTCCGATTTTTTTTTTTTTTTGTGCAAATGTGAAAAACAAGAGAACCGTCCAAATCTTAAGTGAAGTAGACTGGATGTATAAAAGATAGAAGCTCATAACCATTAAGATAACTGAAAGTAAAATGAGAGCGGATTAGAATCTGAACATAAAAACTACATGGCTAGAACGCTCAAGCTTTAGTGAGTAGCCATACCTGGGATAATCCATCAAACTCAAGCTGGCCCAACTTGTTGACAATCCCATCACCAGTTGCATCTCTGCTCGCATCATCACCCGCCAATTCTGGAGTCAATATCAGATATAATGGAGGCTGATAATCAGGATTGCAGGAATTCAAAAACTGAATTCCTTTAGGTCCAACTCTGGTACATCAAAGAAAACTAGTTCATTAGTGCAATGGAAGCTCGCTGTGTATACTGCGTAGTCAACACCCTTATGCAGATGGGAAGACAGTAAAGAACTTGAACTTTTCTGGAAAAGATAAGTTTGATGGTCTAAGGTTTTTCATAGACCAAATCAACCGACTACTTAGTAGAGAGGTAATAATGATGATAATAGTAATTGTTAATTTTATAATACAAGATCATATTTTTATAATGACAAGGTAGTAAAAATGTATACCTTACAGTTTTGTATTTATCGTTGAAGGTCTCCACCAAATAATCTGCACCAATGTAGAATTGATGGTCAATTTTCAAGTACAAAGCACAAAAAGTAGTATACTGGTAGATCATTTTTGTATCCAATGAAATGATTATATCCATAGGATCAACGGAAGGAAAAATAGAAGGGAAAAAAAAAATCAGTTTTGAGTCATCTGGTACTAGAAAATATAGTACATGAAGAGATATTGCCTGAGGAGTTTCTCTTGCTCAAAACTAGAAAGGCATCGGAAATATTAATAAATTTCTTCTCAAAAATCCTACATAACATAGACCATCATTAAGCACACATCAATTTTGAAGTGAGGTTTCAATTACGTACCTAGTGAAAATAATTGAGAAGCTAATGCCTTCCACCAATTAGCTGATAAATCTTTTCCTAAGCCATGGAATGGAAGCTTATCAAAATGAGCATCAAGTATTCTCTTGGCCTGCAACCACAGATGAAGGTATAATGATGAAAATGCTATAGACAAACAGAATAGATACAGAAACAATATTTTTCTGAAATATTTTGGAAGTTACTGTGCATACAAAGCAGAAAATCAGTGACATCCAATCTGTAGGTCATGGTATTACAGAAAATAGGAGAAGTGTAATGAGGATGCGTAGAGTCTTGCAGCAGTCATATACAACCGATTCACTCACACTTTTGCATACCCCCAAACAAGAATTATTTGTCTGAGACTAACAAAAACCAACAAAAGAGATATCAAGGCACATGCAGCTGCTGAGACAAAACCAAATCTAACTAAAGTAAATATGTTTAACTTCATAGTTCTCATGCTTCCGATGCTAACTATCAATATATCTCTTATCAGCACAAAAGCTTACTCTAGATCCACGAAGAACATCATAGTTCTCATGCTTCCGATGCTAACTATCAATATATCTCTTATCAGCACAAAAGCTTACTCTAGATCCACGAAGAACATCAACAGGAAGATTGAGGCCCCAGTGTCCCCCACATGAGTGAATGCAAGCAAGAAGAAGAAATGCATCTCTAGACATATCAATCTCTTTCTTTGAGCTAGTGCAATTATCGCAAGTTCCTGCATAAAATTTGGTGACTCTAATGTAAAAGTAACATCTACTATCTAATTCATAATATCTGATACTTACATATAAAACCATAAAATGACTCCAAAAGATTATGCAATCTTCATGTTTTTCTGTGCATAACTTTTGGAAAAAAAAAACCTAAACCGTACAATCAGCAGTAGTGATCAACTACACTATGCTTAAAACATTGTACTTCAAAGAGTTTTTTTATTTTTTATTTTTTTTCAAATGACAAACTTAAATATAGGAGAAAGCATACTCAATATAAAACTAAGAAGATTTACCTAATTTATACGTCAAAGATTTGAAGCACATCCAAATGCTATTGCTATCTATTAGAATTATAAAACTTATGTTTGCTAATTGTAGACATCTAATCTTACAGAAGGGACAAAAGATTTAGAAATTTTTTCTTTTATTATCATCATTGTATGTGACCTTAAAACTTTTTTAAGCAACAGATAATAAATCAATCACTGTTTGAACATTATTTTCTTACACATTTCATCCTATGTCTATTTAGAGGTTAAACAGATATTTTATGGAAATGGGTTATTCAAATCACTAAATTACAATAAGCACTGAGTCTAGCTTCATAATGATTTACCATTTTTACAGAATTCATTTAATCCTGGTAAATGAAAAGCAAATTGATGCTAAATTGATACACCCAATCCAGACCACAGAAAAGTGCATATACTAATACCCAGAATTGTTGGGTTCTTTTAGAAGTGGGCTTCCAGCTATTACATGCAAATATACTAGTTAGATAGCAGGCAACCAACTTGGACAGAAAAGGATTATAAAACAATGCAGCTCCAACAATATCTAGAAAATAAAGGGCGTCATAATTTCATACCACAGCTAGAAGATGAGTATTTCTCTCCGAAGTATTCTAAAAGATACTTTCTTCTGCAAGTTGTCAGCATGCAATAACGTTGTGCAGCCGCTAATGAATCCATTACTGCTTTTCTTTGGTCTGCCTGGTTAAGTATCACAAGCATCAGAACCTTTAGCAAAACCAGTGTAATAAAAAGATATTTGAAGCAAAGATACATACAGAGCGTGCTTCAGCGCAATAAAAGTCAGCCTTCGCAAAGTCGCTTCTTGTGTAATATAGCCGGCAGAATGAAGGAATACCATCTCTACCACAACGTCCACTTTCCTGATAATATGATTCCAAGCTCTTTGGGCAGCCATAGTGTATCACATGTCTTATATCAGGCTTGTCAATGCCCATGCCAAACGCTATAGTTGCAACCATGACATAAAACTCATCTCTGATAAATGATCTGCAATAAGCCGGGGTATCAGTTACAATTTTAGGATCTTTAGATTGACACAAGATTCATAAAGATCATAAATTAACAGACCAAAAAGAATATTATCAACAGTGAGTATGGAAGGTACACACTGCATGCTCAAAGCCTTCAGTATATTAGATTAGACAAGCTATATTGATCACATCCGCAGACAACATATGCACTCCGAGACTAGAAAGAAAAGAACTACAACTGTGAAAGAATATTCATAAAGATAAAGACCTATGGCAGTCCTCACGTGCTTTATTAGACATCTGTCCGTGGTACATTCCAGCCTGAACTCTTGATTTCTTAAGGGTCTCAAAGATCTGGAGAAGCCATAACAAATATTCAGCATCAGACACTCCGACACAATATATTCTCATAAATTTCTTCTTGAAAAAAGAAAAGAAACTCTAGAAAGATTATGTGCATTTTGATGTGATCTGGAAATATTAAGGTTTGAGATGAATTCCCTGCAAACTTGTGCAGACAAAAATAATTATAATATATAATGATAAAGAAAAGTAAAAAACCTCTTCCACATCTTTGACAGTAGTGCAGTATATTATAGTTGATTCTGTTTTATCAACAAAAGTTGAGATTTCTGCCACAAGTGCGTTCAGAAAAACAATGCCCCGGTCAAAAGATTTGCAACTGTAGAAGAGATTCTGACGGTCGAATGAGCCAATGGTAACGTGAGGAAATTGCATCTTCAATGATTTAATGATATCATCACGAACCCTGGAAGTAAATAGTTTTTATTGAAGCTACCCAAAGAATCATATTGATAAAAATAAAATCACAACAAATAAGAATATGACAGCTCATAGGTTACTGAAAAATATAAGATACAACTGCACAATGGAAAAGCATTCACACAATCCAGATGAAAATTGTTGACTATTTGCTTCAATAAATCATAAACCAAGACAGCACATGCGATAACAAGTCTGTCTTGCAATTTGAGGACAAAAGAATTCAAAGTAAATAACAAAATAGTGAAGATCAAGGGAACAGAGTGTTACTAGTGCACAATACTAGATCTTGTGTATGCAAATTGGAAACTAGCAATCCAATGGCTTTGAGATAGTATCCAAATTACAAATTACAGGGAACCTTATTATAGGATCATGATTGGATCCACATATGTTTGGTTAAGAGAATAATCTTCTCCTTTGAGAATAATAAAAAATGTAAAATGTTCAATTGGAACATGAAAATGTAAGTAAAGTGGACCTAGTTACTCTTTGGGACAGGCAGAGGCATGTCACCATTGAATGCGGCACAATATCAATTGAAAGGTAGACCACCAAAGTAGAATCTACTAACACGACATGAAAATAAAAAATTTGTTCATCATGGGGACTTAAAATTGGAGAACACATAAAATAAGTATAAAATAGACCAATACTTACTTTTCAGTAGCTGTCGCTGTCAATCCTACAAATGGAACATTTGAAAGAACATCACGAAGTTTGTCTAATTGTTTGTATTCCACCCTACATAGTAGACAAAGTTTAAAATGATTAAAAGAATGTCATAGACAAAAGATTGACATTATCATTATTTAACATGACAGAACAACAGATAAGTTAGGTACTAAAATATTCCACTATGGAGCTTGAGGACCCAAAGAAAAGTTTACAATATGAACATGCTCGGATTCATTTCCATAGGGGAATGTATAGAAACAAAAGTGTGTATAAGTGACTGTGTTGCAAAGTATCAAAACTGGGTGGATTGGCTGATTTGACATTCCATTTGGAGAAACAACTCAAACAAGTTTTATGTTTTAAAATATGGCTTAAAGAATGTGTATAAGGTTTAAAAGAATTGAAATATCAGTGAATGACTTAAAAATAAGATATTTTTAATGTGATAAGAATGGATATATATACTTGAAAGGAATAAAAAAGTGTTCCAGAGAAAACATGTTTTGTTTATTTAATTATTTTCAAATGAAATATGGAAAAATAGTTATTTTATAAAAATGGGCATAGGCTTTAGAAGTAACATTCTCTAGAAATGTGAAATGCTTACCAGATGACACTAACGCATGTCTCAAATGACACATTTTTCATTTTGGGGAAATTAAAATTTGTAAGGAAATAATCCAGACATAGCTATAAAGCTCTTGGAGCATGAGAAAGGCTGGGGACTTGGAGCAAGTGACCCTTTTCTCAAGTGTCTGCTTGGATGTGAATCTTGCATTCTTGCAAGCATGAGGATATATATTAAATGCACTCAGTTACGCATGATGTAATAATAAAGGATCAGAAGATACTTCAGAAACTGGTAGAGATGACAAGCAACATTTCTGTGAAGTGAACTTAAGAGCACACACCATTGTGAACCCAACTAAACATGATCACATGAAATAAGAAAAAGCCTTACCCAATGTGCCAATCTACCACATTCATGTCTCAGCAAAGCAGAAAATATTAATCTTCTGATTACATGAATTAGAAATTCATAGTCTCATAGAAAGCCAATTTTATTTCTCACAGTTAACTATCAGTATGTTATTATATGAAAACAATCATAAGAAGAAGAAAAAATAACTAATATTGGACTCACCTGAAGTTATGACCCCACTCTGATATGCAATGTGCTTCATCAACAGCTAATAAGCAAATTCCAGAATCTAGTAATCTTGACCAGAAACTGCAGTACCATCATCATGGATCAGAAGAAACGCATTACAAGGACTGAAGGACTCAGAGAAAGTACCTTAAAGAGGGAAAAGCAATAACCGTTCAACTCTAAGAAATAGATGTGAAAAAATGAAAACAGAAACTGAGTAGGAACTACCTTGGGAAACTAGTGCATGCAGCTCTACCCACGGCAAAATAATTCATACCACAAGCTTAAGTAACAAGTGGTTACTTAACACAGCTAATTAGTCAATGGAATCAATTACTTGGTTCCATAGCATTCCATAAAATCAAATTCATGTGCGGGCATAAATATCCCACAATGGGAAACATGAAGAATTAAAAGATACATATAAGTGCATTCAACATGCAAATTAACAGCAGATGATACTACAGGCTTTCACCAAATCTCATCAGCGAGCCGTATAAACGATATGCACCTGTTTGGAAGCATGCAGGCCTTCTCCGGTGTCATGTACAGAATATTATATCGGCCTCTTTCAGCATTAGTGTAGGCATTCTGATCATTCTGGGCACTAGAAAGATACTCCGCTCCTATACCCCTTTGCTTCAGTGCCATTACCTGATCACAAAATATATTATAATTACACCCAACAAATTCCACGACTTACCTGAAACTGAAAAAAAGCATAAAGAATAAGCTAAAACACACACCTGATCCTGCATTAATGATATAAGTGGGCTAATCACAACAGCAGTCTTTTTCGATATTAAAGGAGGCACCTGATAACTTTATCATTGCAGTTTATTCACAAAAAGGGTGTTCAAAATTGATCAGCTTCAGTTAGAGTTGGTCAATGTGATAATATCAAAAAATGGAGGAAAAATTAGAAAATTACCACAGTGACTTGCCACTGCCGGTCGCCATAACCACTAAGCAATCTTTCCCTTGCAGAATAGTCTCCACTATTTCTTTCTGGTACGGTCGGAATTTCGAGAACCCGAAATATTGCTGCAGCCAAACAAAATTATGAAATTGTAAACCCTTAAGACATAGCAAATGGAAATCGACGGTAGTTCATATCAATTCAAAAAAAAAAAAAAGATAAGGCGACGAACTTTGAGAGTGGACTCCATTAGTGATCCTTGTCTTCTTCAGTGAAAGAACAGTCGGCCGATATGTAGATTAAGGTGGAAATTAATGCGATTGTGTGTGTGCTCTTTCTCTTCTTTTTTTTCCTTTTTTTTTTAGGGGGGGACTATAATTGTGTCCTGATTCCCGCACTTATTTCTAAGGAATAAAATTAGTTTCCCGCCTTTTTTTTGCTGAAAATAAGTCAGCATTTTTTTTTTATTCACACACCCGACTTGGTGATTTTGGTCTTCAAACAAACTCACTCCACTACTAGATCATTCATACCAGGACAAGTCAGATTTACTTGTGCTTAATTTAATTTAACATAATTTGTTGTATTTTTAAGTATGTAAATCACATAGTTCATATATTATCGAATATCAATTGCTCTTTTAAGAACTAATAAGTTGTCCCGGTGGCCGGTGGGGATGGCCTAGTCATGGAATGAGGTTACTTGAAAATCAAAAGTCGGATTCGAATCTCTTCAATAGCACAGGTCGGTTGTGTTAATTAAAAAAAAAACTGATAAGTTATGAGAGTTGATATATGCACTACACTATTTACTCTTTGCATTATATTTTTTTTAATTAATTTTAAATTTACTTGATACTCTTGCTACACTAATAATAAAACAAAAAAATAAAAATATTGTAACGACCCATTTTTCAAAATTATCATTTATAAATATAGTATTTTTTAGTCTCGTCGTTACGATAAATTCAAATTTAATAATTCATATTTTAATCGTCCCGCCTGCAGAGAAAGTTAAAACATAATATCAATAGTTCATAATTTGGATAAAAGTATTAAAAATATACCATAATTTATAATTTCAAATTCCATAAATAATCCAAATATAATAATAATAATAATAATAATAATAATTAACTTATCTAAATAGCAGTTAATTCTTCTTTAATCATCCCTCAACTCACGGCTTTGTCAACTGCAAAACCGCTCAATATTTCCGTCTCTCAAATTATGTTCATAGTTAAGTTACAAATCAATTGTGTTGGTTCATTCAAATAAACCATCTCAAATATTCAGATAACTACATCAAGAAACCAACGATTTTCTAATAGATCTTCTCTCCGTTTTGAATCATGAAGAATTGCTGGCTAACTTGATTAAGGTAAAACAATTCAATTTCAATATAATTCAACTTGAATCAGTAATATTCATAGATTAACCAGTAGAATTTTCATGGCATTTTTGCAGTAATGATCTGCTCACAGTGAGTCTATTTTTTTCGCCCTTTCTAATTCAACACCAGAAATCTCTGTCAGAACCGTTTGTCTAGTCTCTGTTGAAATTCGATTAAGGTAATTTCTTGTCTCCCAAAATATTTATTTATTTTCTTGTTCGTCTACAATGAACACTTTCTTTTTGAAACCTAAATTTTAAGAGAACCAAATTCTCTATTTCAACGTCCTAATTTATAGTTTTATTTTAAAGGAAAATAAGAATAATTTCTCCGCATAATTGTTTGAAGTGGTGGATGCTAAGTATTTTGAAAGAACAGAGAATAAATGATCTCGAAATGTTTTGAAGGAATTGGATTTAGATATTTAAAACTATGTTTCTCTCTCTTCATAATCGTGTCGGCAATATAGGTTTAAAAGGATTGAATTTTTAAATTGTTTAGGAGTTTTCCTTGTGATAAACGCATTTGCGAATGTTAAATTGTACCAATTAATTATCGTATTGCTGATTTCAAGTCATTTTCAAATCATTTTTTATTTTTTTTTACGTATTAACTCTTTTTGATTAACTACGATATATATATATGTGTGTGTGTGTGTGTGTATCTCCAGCCAAAGCTAAGGCTCAAATTTCATTATTTAATCTAGTTCCCTTCCCAAATTGCTAAGTTATAATTAAGTGAATGATGATGGATCATTTAAGTGTCTGATGGAAAGTAGTTCTTGGAAATTGTAGATGAATTAAGAACTAACTTTAGACAGCCAAATCAAGTCTAAGTAAAATATATTTTATTTTATTTAATAATTGTAATGCTAATTAGTATAATATTACTACAAGCTTAATTACTCGTCTGTTATAATAGTTATCACTTTTAAACCACACTAATTCACTATAAAATAATCATAAAACTTGTTAAATTTTTAGTCTAACCATTAATATTAAATACATAAAAGCTTATCACAAATACAATTTGAATAAAATCAGAAACTTATATAATTTAGTTCTTTGAATTTATAATTTATAATACTTGTAAACTTTAGATTTATTAAAGATTATAATGTTATCTCTGCTAGGTGGAGACGAATTAGTTCCTGCAAGTCTTTAATATTTTGGCATTGAAAAGTCGAGTCAAAGGTCTTCAAAGTAAAGGTGGGGAATTTTATACGCACGTGGTTATTTATTATCCAATATATATTGATCTTGTGATTTATTGTTCGACTGAGTATTTATGTGAAAGTTAAAGTTAAAGTATGCTATGGACCATTCATAGGTCCGGGACCGTAAAAGTTGTCCTTGGGTCGCCCACCGTGCATGTGTATATGCATATACTTGTTCAGAGACCGTTAATAGGTCTGAGGCCGTGATAAGTTGCCTTTGGGCTGACTCCCCACTGTTCAAACAATTATTATTATGTGACATGACATGAATGTCTGAATATGAGTTACTCGTTTAATATGTTTTGGATAATGCGTATTCTCCACTGAGTGTATTCGTTATACTCATCCCTTCATTATAACATTTCAGATTGAGGAGTTCGGTGATGGCAGTGAGGAGATGGATGATAGTTAAGTTTTATTTAAATATTTAAGTTATTAAACTCATTTGACTACTAAACTTAGGTTGATATTTCAGTTGGAGTGTATGTTTCTTACTTTAAAATATTTAGGAGTTTGAACTATTTAAAATCGCTTCCGCTCTATGTTATTTGAATTATTATGGTATTATGGTATTTTCCTAAGTAGAAGTTTATTTATGCATTTTTATGCTTTTCTAGTATTAGTTTTATTACAGTTTTGAGAAAATATTTTAAACTCTCTTTCATGCATTATTTTACATATTAGGTTTTTATAAAATAAATAGCATTCTAGGTTTATAAAATTAGGGTGTTACAAATATTTATAAAGCCAAAAACAAAAATTGATCACCTCTTCGCAACTTCTTCATCTTCTATCTTCTCCGTCCACCCCGCCACCCTCTCTCTGTTTTCGCCATATTCTTGGCGCCTTGTTTCCCTCTGTTTTGTGACTAGCGACTCCAACTTAAAATTTGGAAATACAAGTGGCAAATTGGAATTTTCAAATCAATAGACTATGTTTGAAAATTCATTTTCGAATGTCTCTGAGCTTCGAAAAATAATTTGCTAACGCAATCAAGGTCGTCAAAAAAAAATCATTTTTCAAACTTCATATCCATTTTGTTCGAAAAATAATTTATGATCATGGGCATGGGAGTTCAAAATTTATTTTTTGAATGGCCAGTTGAATCCATTTTTTTAAAACGACCATTAGGACTGGGGGCAATATTTTTTTTAATCGACGAATCAACCGACTTTCTCGAAGATCCAATTTATGGCTAATCAACTCATGTTGGGGGAGGGTAGGTGATGGTGGCGGATGGTATCTGCAACTCATCAAAGTCTAGTGAAGAAGGTGGTGATTTTTTTTGTTTTTATTTTTTCTATTGATTATTTTTTTATTTTTCATTTGCTCTATTTTTTCTTCTTTTTAATTTGTGGTGTAGAAAGCAATTTAAAAGACATTTAATTAAATTCAATTTTTTTTTTCATTTGTGGTGCAGAAAATAAAAATCATTGTGCAGATCTGTAATTGTAATTTAGAATAGGGTTGCTCACTTGCTTCACTAGCCCAAGTATAGCAGTGTATTTAAACTAGGGATAAGGGCCAAATTGTCCACTGAACTTATTTGGGGCTCAATTGGGTCATTACAACTTTTTTGGGCTCAATTGGGCCACTGCGTAACGGAGGCAAAACGACGTCGTTTTGTTCATTTTTTTACCCGACCCAATGCTAACCCATACCCCGACTCACTCTCAATCCAAAAATCCGACCCAAACTTCTAAAATCCACAAAATATCGAAAATTTGGGAATTTCTTGATTCCTAATTCTGTAATTAGGGTTCTTAGGAAAATCCCCAAAATCAAAAATTCCACAAATCCCCCCACCATCCCAAATCAGATGTTACGAGCATGATAAATGAAAATATAAAATTAAAGAAATCAACAATAAAAAAAATGAGGTGAAGTGAAGATGAGGCTCAGATGTACGGTAGTGATGCAGCAGAAGAGGATTGAACAACCAAGTCATGGCTGCAGAAACACCGGTTGCATCTCATAAACAGACGTCGTCCGGGTCGCCCCGCCAAGATAAGGGTCTCTCCTTCCTATTGCCCGATCCATTAGCTCAGAAGAATCAATAATTATCATCGTCACAACCCCTTCACACACACACACACATATTAGAGAGAGAGAGAGAATTTTCTTGGCGACGATAGGTCATTACTTATTGAAGGTTGTTGTTAATTGCAGCTGAAAGGGTTATTGGATTTTTTATGCAGAGAAATCAGTAGGTAAAGAGAGAGGGGCAACCACCCTTGAAGAAAATCCCAATTTCCTCTCTCTAAACCCTCATTCTTTTCTTACAGCGCTGGTGATTTGGGATGGTGGGGGGATTTATGGAATTTTTGATTTTGGGGATTTCCCTAAGAACCAGAATTGCAGAAATTAGGAATCAAGAAATCCCCAATTTTTTTATATTTTGTGGATTTAGAAGCTTGGGTCGGATTTTTGGATTGAGAGTGGGTCGGGGTATAGGTTAGCATTAGGTCGAGTCAAAAAATGAACAAAACGACGTCGTTTTGCCAAAATTAAGCTCAATTGAGCCAATTTTAACATCGCGGTGGCCCAATTGAGCCCAAAAAAGTTGTAGTGACCCAATTGAGCCCCAAATAAGTTCAGTGGCCAATTCGGTCCTTATCCCTTTAAACTAAGTGTAGCATTTTATGTAATAGTTTACAAACAATGCATGAGATCTCATGTAGTTTGAAAACTATACGTAAGCAATAAATAAAAATCATGTGTGATTAACGGGGTTTGAAATTGATATCTTTTGATCACACCATATTTCATCAATAAATCACCCCAAATGGACACGTGTGGCGTTTTACTTGTATTTTTTTTTGTTCTATTTTCTTTATTGACAAATTTATTTATTTTTATTAAATCAAGTGAGACCATATTGATTTTGGGAAGTACAACTGAAAATGGATCGATTTCTCAAACTTTCCAATTTAATGTAGGTTTGGGCAAAATAGATGAAAAAAAACGAGCTATTTGGTTCGATATTTTTCTCTTTAGTTTTTTGTTCAGTTTATTAATACAGTAAACAAAATCGACCGACGTGTGTGTATATATATATATGTATATACACATATCACGTTTGAATATTGACAGCTTGTTTGATCCGAGTTCGATTTTGGTTAAAAATATTTCGCCTGAAACCAAACCATCAACATATATATATATATATAGAGGGTGGTTCTAGAGAAATCAATCCAGGTGTGATAGCTAGGAATCAATCCACACCTTTCAATTTTAAAATTGGATGGTGTGTATATTTAGTCAAAAAGACAGTGGCATATTTATAAATAAAAGGAACATAAAAAACGCAGTAGCAATTTTGTAATTTTATCAATATCAATGTTAAAATAAAAAATGAATTTCATGGGTGCGTGTTAACAGAGATAATTTCATATGCTAATAAAGACATTGGCAATGCTAATATAAGTATTGAGAATGCTAAAATTAACATTGATGATGTTAACGTTATGAGACTATCGTCATATGCATTACAAAAAGCATATCTCTAAAATTATAAAAAAAAAAAATTACATTCTTTCATGATGAATTAGCACTTTTGTTTTGTTTTGTTAGCATCGAGAAACTCTAGGAACATGTAAAACCTAGCACATTAACAATATCTGATTTAGCTGTATATTTTGTATTCTTAGCATTATTGTTCACCAATTTTAGCATTATCATGGTGTATTTTAACATTATCATAACTAATGTTAGCATTACCGGAAAGATTTGTCAAGAACATTATAAATCAACCATGAACAATATTATTATAATTTTGTTGTATTAGCATTATCGTTCGTTAGTGTTAGTGTTAGCATTATCATTGATCATTTTAGCATTATCAGAAAAATTTACCGGAAACATTATAAACAAACCATGAACAACGTTGTTAGAATTTGGTTATATTAATATATTATTATTCGATAGTGTTAACATCATCATTGTTCTTGTTAACATTAGGAAAACACGTTACACATAAGGTGAAATTATAGTTAGTGTTGACTTGTGCAAACTTTAGCAGTCAAATTTTTAAATGATGGCATTATCATAGCATATCACTTATATAGTGCTAAAGTAGAGCATCAAAAGCATTCAATTTGAACAAAAAGATGAATTTGACATATATTAATATTTCAATAGCGAGCTATTGAAATAATAATGTCAATTGAGAAACATTATGACAATTCTAAAAAAAATGACAATTATTCAAAAAGTTGTAAATTTGATACATATGATGATTGTTTCATTCATCATCATCTTCCAACTAAAAGTCTTCAACACTGATTAAATGCCTCTATGCATGATTGGAAGTAGATGTTTGCTTCTGAAATGTTCATCTTCCTATGGAGTTATTTCAAAAGTTTTTAAATTTAGACAACTTAGGAAAATCTCTAGTGTCGACACAATCTGCAGATTAAATAAGACAAAAAATTGAAATATAAAAATAGCGGTAATGCTAAAACTAATCATGGTAATGATGATATCTTCTTTGATAATGCTAAAACGAACCATAGAAATAGTAATAAATCGTTCATCATGTCAATATTCTGATAACAAGCTAATTTTACAGTGTTGATCACATATTGTTTTTACATATAATGCTAATAAATTCATTTTGTAATGCTAATAATAACTTTTACAATGCAAACGATACGCAGTGTAATGCTAATAAATTATGATAAATTACTAATCACATTAATGTTAAAACTAATTATAGTAATGCTAATATCTTATTTGATAGTGCTAAAACTAGTCATAGTAATGATAATAAATCGTTCATCACGCAATATCCTAATAACAATATATTTTTATAATGCTAATATTTCATTTTGTAATGCCAATAACAACTTTTGTAATGCTATTGTGACGTACTATAATGCTAACAAATTCTGACAAATAACACACGTGTATAGTAATGGAAAAACACAATTAGCATAAAATTAATAGACAAAAAATACAATTTATGAACCTCTAATAATATGTTTTAGACTCACATACGCTATCAACAATACAAAATTATGAAAGTTGAAAATATCAACTCAATCAATTGCATTTTATACAAAATTTGCACCGCTAATAATAATGGAGAGAGAGAGAGATAGAGAGGGGATAAAATCCTCTAGTCCACATCTCATGTCCCGCTATTGTGTTCCACTATAAATTTTAATATTTTAAAATTATTTATTACAAAATTAAATTTTGTTATAGTATTACAAATCACAATCAATATTTATTGCTAAAAATTGATTATTTTTTTAAAACTATATACCATACTTTTTGGAATAATCAACCATATTAATCAATTATATTAACTAAAAAATAAGAAGTAAATATTAAAAAAAATATAAACCCTAATTGGGTGGGATGAACCTTAAATAATAATTATAAAATTAAACTAAGTCATAACAAATTGAAATTAAAGAAAAAAATTGATGAAAATCAAATAAAAGTCAAAACAGGACACTAGATGTGATAGAGAAAAGTGGGACAAATGATTTCATTTAGATAGGGAGAGTAAAATAAGAAGAAGAATAATCAAGAGAAGCAGAAGATGGACACAGATATACACAAAGTGACAAAAGATCGAGAAAGATAGAACAAACCCACAAGAGAGAGAACAAACCGTGAAGAGAGATGAATAAATATTGTTTTGAATTCGATTTGAGTGATAATCTTTTCTTTTTCTTCGTGGATTTGTCTACTACGCGTTGAAATCAAAGAAGTCATTGAAGAAGCCATGAAGAGTCTGATAGAGAATGAGAAATATATATAAAAAAACCCTAGTAGTTTAATTACATTTACCAAATTATAAAATTACCCTAGCCTCACTAAAACAATTCTTAAATTACAAAAAATGTCACCTTGTGTTGCTTTTGATTTAGACCACACATTTTTTATAAATGGATGGTGAAAATTAGTTTCTTGTTCTCATTAATCCATTCTCTCTCTATATATTATATTTATAATATTACACATAAAATAATAAATTTGAAAATAAAATTATATACTATAATTTGCGAACCAGGGCAAACCGAAGAGCTCATCAACATCAAAACGCTTATCTTTGCGAATTTTCAAGTTGTAGAATGTTTTGAAAAATTTGTTATATTTGTATGCTTGTCAAACTATTAAGGGTTAATAATAACTAATACCCCAACTTGCAACTTATAACGAGCATATTTCAACTTATGTTTCATGGTATTTTTTACCTAAACATTTAATTCTCTTCACAACTATACATTTCATCCAATTTTTCGATGACTATAAGAGGACTCAACAAATAATCTTCTTCCAAATAGTATCCTTTCAATCCCTATATTTTTTTTAATCTTCGAGTTAACTCTTAGTAGTTGAAATCTTTTAATTGAATGTAAAATTGTTGATAAGATAAAACTTTAGAGTATAATTGCTATTAAGTATAAGTTATGGTATAATTGTGATAAGCCGCACACAATGAAGTATTAAATATGATTTAACCCTACTATTAATTGTCAAGTTGTATTTGTGAATTGTGAGATTGTGACTAATTGACCGTGTACATAATTGAGTGATACTTTATTATTATTTATTTAATGCAGCATTTATTATTTATCAAAATTTGATATTATTTTTGTTTATATATAATTATTTTAAAAAATAATAATTAAGATTGGGTAAAATCGAAAACCAAACCAACGACGATTAATTTGTTTCGGTCATGACTTATGTCTTCTTGAAACGAATTGGCGATCTTTCCTACTCCAACTAGCTGAATCGGCCAGTTCGGACCGATTCCACAAACCCTTCGAACTTCTAAGTTCCAAGAAACAGAAAACATACCGGGCTGCAAAAGCTAATAAAATAAAGTCTCGTCCCATAAATGAAATTTATCAAAAGTTGAGGGGTCAATGTCGGATTATCCATATAAATGTAGCTGGCATATCTTCCCACTCAAAGCTCAAAACAGTGAGCGCAGGATAACGAAGAAATCCAACAATGGCGTCTGCTTCGACATTCAACCTCTCTTCTCTCCGGGCCGCTCTTCCCTCCGCTCCATCGGGCCCTTCTATTTGCTTTCCCAACGGGCCCTCTCCTTCTCGCTTCAGAATCTCCCGCCCCAAATCCGGCCCGAGGCCTCTTAACTCCTTTGTGGGTCTCGCTCCTTTGCTGCCCATTTTCTCTTCTCCAGGTGCAGAATTCCCAACAATTTTTCTTACAGTAATTTATGCTATGCGCAAAATTTCGCAGTGAATTGTAAATTGTGACTGGAATTAGACTTTTTTTTTCCTTTTTCGTTTGGTGATTTTGTGATTTTTTTTTTTTTTTTTGCTTTTATTTAACTCGTGATATATCCCCGCTGCGTGTTTGATTATATTTTGGGGCTTTCAGGTGGGATTTTTTTTCAGAGAAAAGTTTATATGTTATAATAGCAAATGTATTGAGACATGCTATTATGCTAATGTGTTTGATTATGTCTCTACTATGAAGGGGAAGAACCGAGAAACGAATTTTTATATAGAAACAATAAAGCGCAGCTTTTTGTGGTTTTAGGTGGCTTGCACTCTTGGAAAATTTGGGTTTCAAGAATGCTAAGGGCTGCTGTTTTAGAGTTTGATATTGGGGAATTGATATTACTGAAATGATTGTAGCTGCATTTGATTTTGTTTGACTGTTAAATGAGTTGAAATGACTTTAATAATTTGGTTCTTTTTTACGCATCACTTTTATAGTGTTTGCATTTGGCTGGTGGTGATTGCAAATCTTGTTCAGATACTTGCTATCACCATTTGTTATTCTCGATATCTCATTAAGATTGTGTTCGATAATGCAAGTGTCTCTGGCCCTTTGTTTTTAGTTTATTTGGGATTTTGTTGATGTGGTTTATCTTGTAGCTTTGATGGTCATGGGAGTTCAATGGTATGGTGTGTGTTAACATGTAAGAAGTACTTTTGGAATCCTTGATCCTTACCAATAACGTATGTATTCCGTACTGAGTGACATATTTGCTATGACTCGTTTTTCCATTTTACTATTATTTCAACTTTCAAGTATATTCACCAGATTCAGATTTTCTTGTTTGAATGGAGAACATGTTTTCTCTTGAAGTGGAGTTGAGATAGCATTTCTTGATTAATAATTGGCTGCTTTTGGCAGTTGTTCGATGAGTCTTAGAAAACATTTTCCTGGCAAAGTGCTGATTGCTGTGTTTTAGATTCATTATGAATTTATAGTATATTGCTTCTGTAGTTAGCTATAGATTATACATATTGGGTTGTCATCTACTTTGACATTTGTTACTCCAACTTTCAGTATGATGGAACAAGTATTAAATTGCATTCAATAGTATGGAATTTGACCTTGGTTATCATATTAGAGAGTTGTGTACCAGTTTCTTGCAGTGCCAGCAATTTCCATAAGGCTTGATCTCTGTTCTCATTCAATGAATTTTTTGTAACACTGTAGATTCGTTTACTTTTGAGAACTGCTTCCCTATGCTCAACAATGGTGGCCGTTTTTTTGCCATGAGGCATGGAAGGAAGGTGCCCAAGCTTAACAGGCCTCCTGATCAGCGTAAGGCTCTTTTACGAGGCTTGACTACTCAACTTCTGAAGTTTGGTCGCATAAAGACCACCAGAGCTAGGGCTAGTGCAATGAGGAAGTATGTCGACAAGATGGTCACACTGGCTAAGGACGGATCCTTACACAAGAGAAGGCAAGCTCTTGGTTTCATCTATGAAAAGCAAATTGTTCATGCTTTATTTGCAGAGGTTGGGGAGAGATATGGGGACAGAGAAGGAGGGTATACTAGGATAATCAGGACTTTACCTAGGCGCGGGGATAATGCTCCTATGGCTTACATTGAGCTAGTCTAAGTTCTCATCGAGTAATCTAGTTAAGCTCATGTGCATTGCCATTGCTTGAGAGATTTTGTAGCAAAACCCTCCTGTATGTCCATATATTTACACTCGACAACTATTATTTCCTCTTGTCGTTCCTTTGAATCAAATATGACATTTTTGTTGCTTGTTTTGGACGTAAATTGGTGAGACGACCTTGTAGAAGGTTGAGCTGTTGCCTCTGGCTATGAACAATTTGGAGTCAGTTTTGTGACATCATAATAAAATGCCGTTAGAACTCTCTGTTGGTGAGCTTGGTTGGCGCCATGGAGGTGATGGAGACTTGTTGGGGGAGTCTTATGTAAGACCCGACTCGTCAATGTGGATCTAAACACAACCATATGCCATCAAAAGAATTACAAAGATGTCACTGGATTTGGATATGGGTACCGTGTAAGAGATGTTGACTCGTCAGATGATTTGATATGAGTTTTTGTGTTTTAGTCGTGAATGGTATAATATAGCGGTGGTCCATCGATTTAAGCCTAGAAATCTACGCAAGTTTAGGGAGTGCATAAAATATGTTTGAAGACAAAGTTGAGAGTTGACCAAAAATATTGATCTAAATCTTTATGGCAAATTGGCAATAAATCATTTAATCCCATAATGCTGATCTCACCATATAATCAAACTCCATACCCCGGCCCTTTTCGATTTTTTACTTCCTCTACAATTTTCAGTTTATTTGTATACTAAAATGTGATCTTTTTGGGTGTGATAGGGGACGGGGAATTTGATTATGGCGCGATTTGAAGTGAGATAATGATTAATATCGACTCAAAAGTTAAATTCTGTAATTTGGAGGATTAAGAAATATGAAATTGTAATGATTTAATTTTGTCACGATGTCAATGTAGAACGAAAAAAGTAGGAAGTTTCCCTGGTGATTTTGGTAATGAATAAAATAAGGTTGAATTTGTGTCCAATTACTATACTTTTTCTCGCATCCATAATACAAATGTTTAACTCACTTGGAACGGGAAAAATGTGATATCGATGACCTTTAAAAATGTGAAACATGTATACGTTTTTTAAGTTTTGATTTGAAAATTTTCAATGACTTTTAAAAATTAAAATGTGGTCAACAATAATTTGCAAAAAGGAACGGGTTACTTTTACTGTATGGAAAAAAAAAGCTACATTTTTTTCTTACCAAATCTTCACAGTTCACAAACATCGATCGTTTTTGTATTTATGTAATTATATTAATCACTAAAAATTTAGTCCATTACTCCCAAACATCATTGCAAATCACAGAAGAAATCCGGCAAAATTAAATTAGTATAAGAATTTCAAAGCATAAAAAAATCCAAAATACAGTACAAATTAAAACATTGAAGTACATAGAATTTATTTTTCTTATTGATAGATCGAGCAATTGATGCAACAGTTATCCTCCCCCGTTTATTACTTAATTTCCTTAATTTTCTTGCCATCTGTTTACCATTGGCAAAATTTTCCATGTCTGGGGATGACCTAGTAGTGGAGTGAGGTTGTTGGGAGACCAAAAGTCACGGATTCGAATCTCTTCAATACCACAGGTCGCGTGTGTGAGTTAAAAAAAAAACAAAAAAAAAAAACTAGTAACTACTTTTGGTAGTCAAAATTAATATGTTTTCATCTTTTTAAAAAGGATTTTTTAACTACTGAATAATCAGTTAGAGTGTTCATAATTTTCAAGTTTATTTTACCAAGAAAATAAAGACTCATTGCTTAATTTGATTATTTGATAGAATGCATGTGACGAACATTATTTTTACATTGCAATGTTGACGTGGTAGCATGTGTCATAGTTATACAACTTTGTCTCAATTCTGTTCTTTTATTTGTTGCTGTAAAATCAATCACTTGTTTCGTAATAAATATGCTTCACATATTGAAATATAAGAATCGGGCTAGCAATAGCAATATGCATATATTAATTACTCCATCCATTTCAAAATTCATGTTGTGTTAGAGTAATAATTTTAACAAATATACCTCTCTCCTTTTCAATCATATTAAGATATTTCATTTGTCTCATTTTGATATATTAGTTTGTCTTTTTGGAATATCCTAATATATATGCATGTTTCTATATATATTTAATTTAGTTAATTTACTAATATATATATATATATATATATATACTCTTATTAAATATGTTTATATTGATCATTAATATGTTCAGGAAGTTTCTTGATTAATTGTCTTTAATTTCTTAATCTTTTTTCATAATTCCCGTGAAAAATCTCAATCAACATATCAAAATGAGACAGCTAGAGTATATATTTCCCATAAATGCAAATTTATCTCTCTCTCTAATAAATGTAGGATTAAAATAATGGGAGAGAGAGCTAGTGTGAAAATATTTTAAACTACAAATATTTTGACACAAATTAAAAATTCTACAACACACACACATATATATATTTTCGAACTGAGGAAGTGGAATGGTTCACGTAAACAAATAAAAGTATAATAATTAAGTGAATGATTGTATCTCTTTAAATCATTTTCAAGTGAAACAAGGTATAAGCATGCAGTCGTGATAACTGATATATAAAGCATGAAATCATCAATGCACATTATGAATAATATCAAACTCCCAACTAATTAATTCATCCTAAAATAAATAGCTAGCTAGGGCGTAACTCACATAATCCATTCAGTAATTAACTATTTGGTGTGTGTGTGAGAAAGAGAAAGAGTCTTAAGTCGAATTGAAGATGTAATTATAGCAAATGAAATTCTCAATCCCACTTTTTCTATTCCACTCGATGTTCTATTTTTATTTTTGTTAGATTTTCGTTCATTTTTTATTTAATTTTAATTTGTTTTGGTTTAGTTTAATTTCATAACTGTCATTTCATTCGATTAGGTTTTTATTTGTTTTTTATTAATACAATTGATTAAATAAGGGTGGCATATAATTTTTTAAAATTTCAATTTTTAATAGTAAATGTAAATTATGATTGATTATATTATAATAAATATTTTTAAAATATTAAATTTGATAGTGAGATATGAAATTTGCACAAGAGGATTTTAACAGAGGGAAAAAAAACTTACGAGTTGAAGTTTATGATTCCTTGTCCCTGCGCCATATATTCATTTAACATTTCCAATCCAAGCCTTTACTCCATTTTGGAATTTGGAGTACGAGTTCTGTTGAAGTTATGATATGCTGCATGTCTACTTTGGGAGTCTGAACAAGTATGAGCGGGAGTTGGTGTGTTGCAGAGGCGGAGCTAGTAGCCATGTGTCAACGTCCGACAGCATTAATTTCTCGACCACTACACTGAGATCAATAGCCGTCAGATTTTACTTGTTGTAATGTAGCCGTAGATGGCTTCCTTGCGTGATAAGCACACTGTTTTGTAGTGTAAAACTTGTATTTCCCTCTCATATTGTTCGTTGGTTGAAGATTAAAATAAAATTGAGTGTTTTTCTACGAAATTGTATAATATTATAGAAAAATTTTACAAGTTCCTCTATAATTTTTTATTAATTTGCAATTAGCGTATGAAATATTCAACATCGATATTCGCCAGATATAAAGTGTTACTGTTCACTATTCCATATTATATCAAATAGATTTACTTAATTTGATACGATGCATAATTAAATTTCGTCTGAGACGATTAAATATGCACTGTCATGATAAAAAAAAAAGGTGGAAAACTTTGTACATATCAAATACTTGGAAAAATAATATAATCATCGCTCTAGAGGGGCAAAGTGAACGATCATCCGAGGTGGTCGCCAAGTCATGCAACTCGCACGTACATTGACTCATATATAGATTATTAATTTAAAGATAATGAATTCTTTCCAAAAATAAAAATAAAAAATTAAGAGAGAGATAGAGAGAGATAAAGATAATTAACAACTCAACACAAAAAGATGCTTGTGTGATGTGTCTATTTATGGTACGTTACAAAACGACGATAAACTTATTGCTAAATATACTAATTTTATCAATTTAAAACTCCAAAGAAATTTTAAATATTAAGTCAGAACATCAAAATAAAAATTATCAAATTAGGATCTAGATTATTGAAATGCTCATTTGCTAGACAATATAAGATAACGCATGATACCTATAACTAGAATGTCTTTGTATATTAGGTATCAATATCATGTTTCTTTAAATGTATTAAAATTTTTATAAAATATATACCTATATAATATACTGTTTGATTACAAGTATTAAATTTTTCATATAATTACAATTCTAAAAATACCCTCTTATATTAGGAAGGAGAGTATTTATTATTAGACATTAATTAATATGGAGTGAGACAATTTAGTTCAATAATTATAATAATGATATTTTGTATTACACTAGGTGGGATACAAATACAAAATCCTCATGCAAATCTTTATTAAAAATGCTGAGCCTTACTTAATAAAGGGTTTTGATATTTGAACCAAACAACCTATGAGGGTGTCGTAGATATCTATCAGCCCCTTATTATTTAGACTAAATTTAAAAGATAAATTGTGATAAAATTTTAATTGAAAATTAATATAAAAGATTTAAAAATTTATAATACACGATTGGTAGTTTCAATTTTAAAATACGTGATTTTTTAAAATACAATATATTTATGAAAGTAGAAAGAGGAAATTAAATGATCATCCAACGAATGTATAAAAGCTTTAAAATGTCAACAAATTGTTAAAAAGACATTACAATAGCTAAAAACAATATTGGCCAAATATATTGTCATCTCCCGACTTATAACATTTGGAACAAATTAACTATGATACCTAATTTTGGATTATTTTTTCTCAAAAATAACTTACTTTTTTAAAAATAATGAAACAATATCCTTTTTTTTATAAATCTGACATTTGATTAATTTCACGGTCCAAAAATCGTGTAATTGATTGTATTTTTAAATGTATTGCTTATAATTTTTTTATGTGTAATTTGCCCTAACATTTGTTCCGTACTAACAATAATCTACAAAAAATTAATGAACTATTAATTTGTTATGTAAAAATGCCAGCTTTAATATTTTAGTTAGATATATGCTGAAGGCAGACATAATTCTGATGTGGCAAAATATTAAGAGCTTTTCCCACCGATGCGAAAACCGCGTATCCTTGTTATTCACTGCAAGTTGAGAAATCATGGTTCAATCCATAATTCTCTCACCCCAACTCAAAAAATTAAAATTATAGATGTACTCATGAGATAATATCACTTTAAATATTTTCTATTAAATGTTGCATCTCATTCAATTAACATACAACAAATGCAACCACTATATCAATTTTATAATAACTAAAATTCAAACTATTATCATACCACGATAATGCAATATCGATACATATACTTGCTCCTTTAAAATACCAATGATCATAACTTATAAGTTACAACTCTTTAATTAAAAGATTTACCCCGTATCGCGGCTCAATTACCAAATTGAGCAAGGGTGAATGGACATATTTAGGAGACATAGAAATAGTAAATCTAGACAAAATCAAAGATATTAGGATCTTAAGTTCGAGTAGAGCCAAGTTTTGCCCTAAACAAACTCGTGGCCCCACTCCAAACGGCATGTACAAGTGGGGAAACTTGCACGCTCCCGTTATACCATTAGCAAACCTTGCAGGATTGAATTGATACGAATCGGCACCCCAAATTTCTGGATCAGTGTGCAAATTTATGACCAATGCCCACAAATTCACACCCTTAGGCACATTTAAGGTGCCGAATTTCATGTCCTTCAAGGCCTCCCTCGACACCACGCACACCGGTGGGTACAAGCGTAATGACTCGTTTATCGCCATTGTCAGCTGTCACGAAATAATTAACTAAATATGAAGATGTAACGGAGAAATCAAACTATAATATAATATTATATTGGGCCGATTTTTTTTTGGTCACTTAGAACTTTAAAAAACTTATTTTAGCCACTTATTTTTAAACATATAAATTTTAACTACTTTGGACAAAAATACCGCCGCACCTATGCCGGCGCTGGCACTGCGCGCACGCGTCGACAGCCCCGCACCTGCGCGCGCACACTCGCGCGCTGGTATTGCGCGCGAGCGTCAGCAGCCCCGCATCCGCGCGCTGGCACTTGCACGCTGGATTCAGTATGCAGGTGCACGTGCAAGGATATTATGGTAAAGTTGGACAAAATAATAATTTTTTAAAAAAAGTGGTTAAATTTTTTTTTTATTTTTTTGACTGGCTATTTTGCCATATTGTCACATTATATTTATATTATGCTACATACCAATTTCATTTTCCGAACCGTCTCTGAATCTGGGATTTGGCCCTTGCAGATTCCTACAATTTCGTCGCGAATCTGCTGCTGCCATTGGGGATTAGATGCCAACAACATGAGACACCATGTAGCTGAGACTGCAGTGGTCTCATACCCAGCCAGGTATATGTTCTTGCAGTTGTCGACCACGAACCGGTCGACTGAGTCGGGGCTCAGATCACTCTCGTTATCACCTTCGAGAACCTTCTGCAGCAAATCCTTATCGGCTTCGGCTTCGTTTCTTTCCTTCACCACGTTTAAGATCAATGCCTTGATCTCCTTCTCCAATGCCCACGCCTCCCGGTTGCTCTTAGTTGGAAAATGTCTGCACCATTATGAATTGATGACCAACTAATTAATCAGACTTAATATATTATATATTTCAATGCGTGTAGCATCTATTAACCTTTTTTTTTAATTATTATTATGTACCTTATGCCTGGAACCCTGTGATTAGAATTTTCTTGGAAGCAGATTCTTGAAGGGCTCTAAGCTTCAAGAAAATCTCTTCTCCTTTGGAATAATTGCTACCAAAACAAGCTCTGGATATTACATCACCTGAGAAACTCCTCATGTGTTGATCAATTTTGATGTCTGCCAATCCACCCCCTGCCTCAACTATGGTCTTCCATGTCTCCAACAATGCGACAGTCGAATCTTGAATCAAACTTACCATCCCCTGAATGTGCATCATCATATATCAATCAATAAGAAACGGGGAGTCTCGTGTCAGACCCTCAGATTTGAGAGATTTATACCTTCACTTTGTCCATGTAGAGTTCAGGAGCAATAATCTTCCTCTGGTGAACCCAATGAGGTCCATTTGAAGTAAGGATCCCCTGCCCTAGCAACGACCCTCTATCTTTAGCCTGATACGTCGGCTTCCCCAAATCCAAAGACGTGCAGGTAGTTATCTCCCTCACCATCTCCGGTTCTGTCACGTGCACAATCTGCGTGTTCCCCAGGGAGAACATGAATACATTCCCTGCACATATGGTTTCAATTTATTGTAAAGAGTAAATTATTGTTGCCATATATCATGATCATCATATATGAGATTATATTATATTGAGATGTCAGATGTATCATGTATATATATAAAGTGAATGCGAATACCATATTGCTTCCTCCACTCGTCGAAGAAGGGAAGCAGGGCGGCTTCACAGTTGTGGGAGGTCGGAGGGCCAACGACGGTGGCGGCCTTAGCAGCTGCGTCTCTAGCCCTTTTCATCTCCAATATGTTTCCGAGAAGAAAAGTCGGCGGTGGACCAGACAACCCCTGCCTGCGGAGGGTGGAGCGCAGCTTCTGAGGCTGCGCCACCACCGCATTGTACAGCCGGAAAAGCAGCCATAAAACGGCGGCCACCGCGGTCGAAACGAATAGTTTCCACAAAATTTGGATTGCCATGGCCCAAGCTAGCCGTATGCGACGTGATGTTTTTAATTGGCTGAAAATCAAGATTCTTTTTTTATGATTTAAACTTTTAAGGGACTTATATAGAGCAGAAATGACTGATTCTTTTACGTCATCGCAATGGAAAATCGCTCAAAATATTTATTAGGCTATCCACGCCGAGCTACCTAGTAATATAGAAGACTAATTGAACCGGTGTAGCTAGCTAATTAAGCATATCATCAATCCATAATTCTAAAATACAGTCATCAATATTCTATTTCAAAATTATTTTTCAACCCACCTACGTACTATCTCTATCTCATATTTTCAATAATTACTATATTACAAATATTAATTACGTAAATTAATTATGAAATATTATTTTTCTTATTAAATTCGTATCAAATTAAGCACTATATATAATTATATTTTTATATGTAATCATGTATACAGTATCAAATTTTGTAATTCCATTTGAAATTTAATAATAAGATTATGTAATATAATAAAATTATAATTTCAAATAAAATAATCCATAGGAATAAACGAAAATATCACAAAATATAATCTTATAACATAATTATAATTATATTATTGATATATGGTATAACTATAATTTTAGGGAGTTCAAATAGTAAAAAAAAGAATCATTATAAAATAGTGAATGGTGACAATCCATATGTAGAGTACTATTATTCAATATTCCATACTCTAACCGCAAAATAGAGTAATATTAGAGAGGGACTCATATACCCTCAAAAAAAAAAAAAAAAAAAAGAAAAAAAAGAGAGGGACTCATATACTTATAATAGAGTTTTACTCCATTTTGGAGTAACGTGGTAATTGCTATTCAGCCTAAATATCAAAACCTAGTTAAATCAATTATTTCTCTATTTTTTGTAGGAAATAAATCGATAATTTCTGAATGAGTCGATAATTAGCTATAACAATATGGTTCGTGATATATCATTTTCACTCATGAATTGAAATCTTTTCCACACTTTTTCCATGCACTCTATTATTAAAATATGATTTTTATTTTAAATGCAACTTTGTTATAATATTTTTCCTCAAAAAAAAAAATTGTCTAATTTTGTTTGGGAAGAAATTTTTGACTTTATAGCCAGCAGTACTCAATATAAATACTAATTCTTCATCCATTTACAATTTATTAATTTGATCTTCTTCGTATATAGGTTCCTCATTTACGTATCGAATAAATTTGATCGGACTTTAGCATAAAACACGCGTGATTGGTAATATTTAGTGGTATTTCTCGATCTTATAATTAGTCGCCTAGATATTGGGGTTCGATGTCTAATTCATTGTTCCACAACTAAAAAGGAAAAAAGAAAAAGAAAAACAAAAAACAAAAAGTCGTGATTGGGCCAACGTCCCAAGTTGGAATAAATTTGTAATAAAATAGAGACCTGCAGTTGCTATCATGTTGGGCCAACAACAATCTTTCATATTCGCTGTGCCGATCAAACAAGTTGTTCGCCACAACAATATTTATTGTAATTGTCCAAGACTAAGCACGTAAGTTCGCCCTATATGTAAGATGCCCACAACAATATTTATTGTAATTGTAATCGCCCCTTTAATCAATGGAAATTGACGAAGCACGTAAGTTCGCCCTATATGTAAGATGCCATCGAGTTTTCAAGTATTAATTATTTGTTATATAAAAAAAAAGATTGTAGAATTCATGCGCGCATTACTTTTCAATCTTTAATTTGTCCCTAAATATAAGAAATTGTCTCAACGTTTTGAAAGTGTTTTTTTTTTTTTAATGTCACAACACTCGATTAATAGTAGTAGTAGCTTGAAGCTCAATGTTTTAATGTTTAAATAATTAGTTTTTTAGAAAGTGTTAGAATATTAGTTGAAGTACTGCATCCACACCACACGATCAAAAATTGATTGGGCAGGCATGCTAATAATTTATTAAGTGATTTTTATGCTCACCTTCATAAATGAGATCACCTGTTACAATTCATTGTTGCATTTCTTATTCAAATTCTTTATTTTTTTTGAATTTTTTTTATGTTTTAATATATTATGATTTATATTATTTTAAATATTGTATTTAGGGTTCATCCTTCCACAATTATAGTGTATTAAAACAAACAGTTATAGAATACGAAATGTAATACGGATGAGAATAGGGGATATGATCCGTCACCTTCACTATCACGGATACTAAATATTTGATGTGAAGTTATAGGTAACGCATGTTATATAAATAGCACGAGTATGAAGAATATATAGTCAAAAATAATTATCAAGTTGTACACCAAAATTGTATATATATATAGGCTAACTGCCACGCTATGCTATAGATTTTTCCCATAAGAGATATTGCAAGTGGTCCACATGAAATGCAATTCTCATAAAACACACAATTATATGAATTATCAATAAGACAACAAAATGTCTCAATGGGGATGGCCTAGTGGTGTAGTGGTATTTCTTAAGGCCAAATGTCTCAAGTTCGACTCACCACCAACACCACTAGATGTGAGTCTGTCACACCTGCCTTACCAAGTGTGGTTTACATCCCTGTGTAGGTTTGCAGACTATTGGTTTATCTTCCATGTGTAAGTTTGCAGGCTATTACACAGGGACGGGGTTTACTCAGTGCACACCACGATAACGGCTGCGGGTTACCCTCGACATCCCCAAAAAAAAAGACAACAAATTATATTTTAGGCAGGTAAAAAGTAGTGGAGAAGGACTATCAAAGTTTCCATTTCTGTATACAAGTCAAGTCTTATATTTGAAATTGCATCCTATATTTCTAGCTTGCACGACTTTTTCAGTTTTTCGATATTTTTTTTTTATCTTTTTCCCACTTCCTCTTACCATTTTTATTTTTATTGTATTATTATGCCACCTAAACTGAATTTACTATTTCTATATGTTAATCTTAAAAGTTTTGAAAATTAAAAAAATTATCTCTTATTGCAAAAACTAAAAAGTAAAGAAAAAAAACACTTTTTAACAGCGGGAAGTTATATTTTTTTAGATACTATTGAATTATTTGTATACTTGATTTTTTTTTGGGGGAACTTTTAACTATTTGAAACATCAGTGCAAATTTTAAAAACTTGATTTTCGTAAAGTGTAAAAAGTAAGAGATGTAACACTTTAGCTTCTAAATTTGAAATAGAAAGAAGAAAAAAAGGAGTGAAAATTAGAAATATAAAATTCAATGGAGGTGATTGAATAGAAAAAAAAATGAAGTAGTTAAATAATTAAATAGATTATAAGAAGAAAATAATTAGTCGCAGTGGCAAAATAGAAAGAGAAGAAAGTTAAAATGAAAAAAAAAAATTAAGAAAAAAAAATAAAAATTGCCAAAGAAAATTTATTGGAAGCCGGTGATTATATTTTCCTTATACTTCAAATCATTTCTATAAGATATTCAATAGAATAATTCTCTAATTTCTATGCAAGTAAAGTTTTTGTTCTTTTTTTATTTAACGGAAACTTTATATGCAATACACACCATATTCATATGTATACTAATGACGTCATCATACAAGATATGTATCAATCTAACAAACAATATCTGATATTAATGTTGATGGGATTACTTTAACTTTTTTATGAGTTAGGAAAAGAGCGAAAGATGAATCTCGAATTCGTCCTACCAAATTGGATTTTAAAGGTAATTATTGAATCCATATACGATAATTTGATTGAGGAAGGGATAAAATCATCTAGTCCATATTTCATGTTTTGCTATTGTGTCCCACTATCAAATTAAATATTTTTAAAATATTCATTATAGTATAACCAATTATAATAAACATTTATTGCTAAAAAATAAAAATTTGAAAAATTATATATCTTAATTTTGGAATAATCAACCATATTAATCAATAATATTAACTAAAAGACAAAAAAAATTATTAAAAATAAGAGTAAATTGCACTTTTAGTCCCAAAATGTACAATTTTGGTCTCAGGTTAATTTTTTTGACAATTTTGATTTCACAGTTTATATTTCAACACTTTTGGTTCAAAAAACTACCAAACTATACTTAACATCCGTTAAATACTTATTTTAGAGCCAAAATCGTACCTATTTTAGATTGAAATTTTCTCTATTTTTCACCCTTAATTAGGCGGTGCAACTAAGATCAACAAAATAGGTACTATTTTGGCTCCAAAATAGGCACTTAACATATGTTAAGTATAGTCCGTTAGTTTTTGGGATCAAAAGTATTGAGGTATAAACTGTGGGACCAAAAATTCGAAAAAATTAATTAAACTTGGGATCGAAATTGTACATTTTGAGACTAAAAATATTTGAACTCTATTTTTACTGGACCAAAAGTGTAATTTACTCTAAAAATAAATATAAATCCTAATTGGGTAGAGTGAAAATCCAAATAATAATTATAAAATTAAATTAAACCAAAACAAATTGAAATTAAAGAAAAAGTGAAAAATCTGAAAAAAAAGAGACACCGAGTGAGAATGATGATTTCATTAGTGCAAAAATCTGACAGCATTGTCCTAGTTTGAGAAACTTGATTTTTACAAATACAATCCTAATCAAATTTCAAGTTTGAGCAAAATGAGGCTGCCCTAATTAATTTATCATTGAATTTTTTCTATTAGAAGGGGAAATAAAATCCTCATTGATTTCGCAAATAATTTCAGTCTAATTTTGCAGGCTTAAGAGCATCCACTATGGGGGTGCTTATATCTATGTGGCAAAATAAGCACCAGGTTCCACCATAGTGGAACACAAGTCAAGGTAGCAAAATAAGGAATGAGTCCCTTGTGCAAGTACCTGGTTCTTGAATTAAATAGTGGGCCCAAAAATTTTATCTCTCCTCCCCTTTTGCATTTTTGGTGCTTTCTCTCTCCTCCCCTTTTGTATTTTTTGTTCTTGAATTAAATAGTGGGGTCCATGAAAAATTAAAAGTGAGGTAGCACCATAGTGGAGAAAATATTGAGTAATTAAAAAAAGGAATGATTGATGATATGGCACACATGTGGCATTACTATGGGGTAGCACCATAGTGGATGCTCTAAACGTAATTCCAAGAGCTATAAATTTATTCAGATTTGAATGGCAAAGAAATTAATCGCAAAAAATATTTTTTCTTAGTATTGTAAAGATGAAACATTAGTTATAACTCTACAGTGGAATTTGATATAATTTTAAATTCCTAATCCTAAGGATTTGAAACATAATTTTACATAAAGTTTGACTTTTATGTAAATATTAGTTAATTCCAATAATATTTGATATTTCACGGTATTGATTGTGTTATAAATTAACTAAACACCAGATATTTTATAATATTTACGTATAACTCATATTAATAATTATCAATTAGTTTCCTAGATATATAGGATATAAAATCTAGTTAGAGATATGGAACCATCTAAACTTGATTATAAATATATATCTAGATTCTAGGGAGGAATTACGTTATTCACGCCAATTCAGAAGAATATAAAAATAAAAAATATATATGGCGCCTTGTTTTTCTTGCGATCGATGCTCTCAAAGGAAATTCAAAGGTTGAAACTTGAAACAAGACGAGCAAAGAGCCAAAGACGAAAGATTATTGGATAAAGGTAATTTTATTTTATCATGCATCTTTAGATTTAAATAAATTCAATTTAATTCACACGGGCATTCTTATATTAAAATCTATCAGTTTTGTTTACAAAACATGAATTTTATTGGATACGTAACACGCAAAACGAAAGTGTTATGGAGCAGTTGATCATAACAATTGTAAAATAATGAAAAATTGTAAACTTGATATATATGTGTAGGTAAAGTAATTTGTATACATACCTACATCTGCTAATACTGCTATATAATATGTCTAAATGATACTTCATTTTGCAATAGTTTTGAAATGGGAACACTGCCCCCAAAAGGCAAGAACTAGCATCCAATACTCATCTCAACCTTTCTCAAAAATCGATTATGCCTAATGTAGGCCGGGTGTAAGTACATATACGTAGGGTTGTGTTCTACTCTCGAAACTTTTTTTTGCTTTCTTTTGGGTCCCGTCGGACAAATGTCCTAATCGAATTTTCCTACAAAATAGTATAAACAAGACTTGGAATCTCTGGTTACTGACATCTGAAGAATCAACAAAATTCTCCCATTTATATTGATCAAATGAAATAGGACAAAAGACAAACGGTAAGGAGACCTCTTTTCTTCCATTGCATGAAAAGAAAACCAACCTAAATTTCCCATGCTTCTGCAGTTGGTTATCCTCTGAAGATGGTACAAAGAAAGGTAGCCAACAAGCCTAGAATCTAAGCTCATCATGTTCAAACTCGAACGCTGTCTTCTTTGCAGCACCAAGATACCAAGAACAGTGGCACAAACTTGATCAAGAAGAAGATGAAGAAATCGGGATCAAAGACGAGCCTCCACTCAACATCAACCTACATGAGGTCGACCACCAGCGCTGATGCAAGAAGAGAACAATCAAAGGTGAGTAGAAAGAGCCCTCAAATTAGTCCTCATAACTCAAGTTTTCCTGGGAATTGCTCAAGGAATTCCCCAAATCCTTGCTTAAATTCAAGTAAGGATGCAACAGAAAGATTGAAAATGATGAGGACTTTGAAGAAAAGGATTCCTTCCACAGATGTTTTATGTGAAAATTCACAAGTTGAGCTAGCAACATGCTCCTCGACTTTGAAAGGTTGTAAGTTTCCTGATTACCTCAAGCTAAGTGGTGGAGGAACAGAATCGGATGGGGCCTCGGGTGTGAAGGTCTGCTCATACAGTCGCTGTTCTCTCAATGGCCATCATCATGCCCTTTCGGCCCCTTTGAAGAGCTTCGTATCAGAAAGGAGGCAGAGAAGTCAATTGCCAAAGGCAATGCCTACTGGGAGCAGCCCAAATTGTGGTGATCTCAAAGGCAGAGATGAACCAGCCACTTCAAATGGTGAAGGAGAAATATATCCTCGTGAGAATCTTGAACAAATTGGCCATCTTAGTTCAAGAGAGAGAGCAACTGCAGATTTCATGATCAAATCAGACGACAGATTTGGCAGGTTATTTGATGAAATATCACAAGAGTCCTTTGATGAGGGGAGTTTGAAAGATTCATTGTTTGAAGGCAACGAGACCCCGAGAATAGGTCCTCAAAGTGGCAATACAACAACATGCTGCAATGCTACGGATGGAGAGGAACATAATCTAAAAGATGAATCACTTCCAAATGAAGATGCAACTACAGAGATGGAAAACCAAGTATCATACCTCTCTAAGAGCCATATTGAGGAATTCATAACTTGGGTTGATAGTGCCACGTGCAACGCCATCAAACACCATCAGGTACTAAATCAAACTTCTTCAGTTGCTTATATTATATAACACACACACACCCCAACAGCATTGAAAACCTGCAGGATCACATGGACAATGAGTACTCCAATAAGGATTTAACAACCGAGCCTTATCCAACAGAATGCAATGCAGTTGATCAAGTGAATCCTAGAAACATGGCAATGCCAGAAACTGAAGAAAAAAGTTCAACACGAGGTGCAGTCAAATGTGAGAAATCTAACCAGGAATCTGATGAGCCGAGATGCATCAATCCACTCGAACTGCATTTCTTGCCTCTAGAACCTGACCCTGAAGCAGAAAGAGTTAACCTGAGGCATCAAGAACTGGATGCAAGGAAAAATGCTGAGGAATGGATGGTAGATTACGCACTCAGAGAAGCAGTCACAAGAATTAGTCCTGCTCGCCACAGAAAAGTTGCATTGCTAGTCGAAGCATTTGAAAGAGTGCTGCCAACAAGCTAGCAAAAGTGAAGTCCACCAGAGACATGGTAAAAACAGTAAAATATATCCCCATTTTTCATGTGTTTCATGAGTTTCTTAGTGAAATCACACAGCAGTTGTTATTACCAAATTTCATGACAAAGAAAAAAAAAGTAATCTCATAAGTGAAGGCACATCTCAGCTGAAAATATACTTGTTAAAAACACCTATTGTTTCAGAGAGGAAACAGAAATAAAAGCTTAGTGAGTGAAGCTTAAAATTAGCATTTGTTTCATTAGCAAGTGCATTTTCTTTCAGAATTATATAAACACAGAACTGCGTCAATTGTTTGCTCAACAGATTCTTACACAACCATCTCAACAAAATCCAAGACAATAGAAAAAAGGTATCACTTTCAGCCACAGCATATGCAATATCTCTTCTTTTTTCTTTTTTTTTTTTAGAGAAATGGAAGATATTAGAAAGCTTTAATCAATGGTTACAATATCCAAAATAAAACTCCTTATCATTCCTTATATCTCAACATTTCAAAAAATCACTTCCCAGAAAAAAAAAAGTCTCTCAAATTAGAAAACTGCAATCCCTTAAAAACCAAAGGATTATGAATGTAGCCTCCAATTTTTTTTATTTTTATTTTTTTTACCAACGATTCAAGTATATGCAAAAAATAGGGTAAAACTCTAAAAATATGATATTTTGTTGCTATTAAATACTTATATATATATATGCCATTTAAATCATAAGATATGCTTTGTAACCAATGAAATCAAGAAAGTACCAGCAAAATCCTGGTATAAGTTGATTGATTGACATTGAGAAAATTGAAGCCATGAAATAAGGAATGGATGCTCTAATTTTTTTTCATCCCCTTCTTCTTCTCTCTTTTTTTTTTTTTGTCAATTGCCCAACCAATATTTAATTTTGCTCCTTATTTTTTTAATAATGCAATTGATAGTTAAATAAATTATGGTGTACAAATTACATCAAATTCATGATTTTTTTTTGCATATTTAAATAACATTAAATACAAACTAAAAAATTAATAATTTTGATGAATGTTTTTTTCAGCACCATTACGATAGTTAAAGGAGATGAGCGAGTCAGATAAATCTTTTAATGTTTAAGTGAGACTCGAGTTATACATCATATGCTTATTTGTACATTTTTCTTAGAATAATACTATGTTTTAAAATTTGTGGTTGAAAACAAATTTCACTGACCTGTGCTATTAATGTTCGCAATTGTTACAGAAACCCCAAAAGTATTCAAATAATATATTTTTCTCTTCCTGAAATCATACAAATAATAATGTTATTGGTGGGATAGACTATAATGAGTACACAACTTCATGTGAGAACTAAGAACAAATCATAACCTTACAATTTTTTTATAATAGATGGTTGAGATTAAATTTACAAAATATGACATAATTTTAATATTAGAGGATAAATCCTAAATATAGGGATATTACTATAATTTTGTGGATATTGTGATATAGAAAAATGCAATTAGTTATGGAAATAGATACACATCTAAAATGAATAGATTACAAATACCTAAAAATAAATTTACGAGAAGATTAAACTATTTCTAAAATACATGAATTGTAGAACAAGAAAATGGCGAATACTACACGACTTGAAGTTTTGCATAATTATTCAATATCCCGAATTAATTGGGTAATTAATTGCTTATCATAAAATGAAAAAGATGAGAAAACAAAAGAAACGTGAAAGAGAAAAATATCTCTCATTTTGATTTTTGCAAAAGTTGATTACAATCTAAAGTCTACAACTATTTATAGCTAAACTAGAAACAAAGGTGGTGCCAACTAAGCTAAATATCTATCTATTCTTGCTGATGTGGATTGAGGCAGCTGATGTGCATGTTTGTGTTGTGTTGTTTCACACACCCCCGCAAGCTGGACGAAGATAGAGGTGAGACCAAGCTTGGTAACCATGCTGCGGAAAACGTGGGGCAAGAGACTTGGTAAGGATATTTGCTAGTTGCAACTCAGATTTAATATGCAATGGTTTGACAAGACCAGCGAGGAACTTTTCACGGATTGTGTGACAATCGACTTCAATGTGCTTCGTTCTCTCGTGAAAGGCAGGATTTGACGTAATATAAATAGCTGCATTATTGTCGTAAAAGAGAGGAACGGGTTTGAGACGTTTGATTCCAAAATCTTCAAGAAGGGAGATTGTCCATACTATCTCACAGCATGCTTGCGCCATTGCTCGATATTCTGCTTCGGCGGATGATCGGGCAACTGTCTTTTGTTTCTTTGATCGCCAAGATATCAATGAAGAACCAAGAAACATGCAATAACCAGTGACAGATCTTCGGGTGTCTGGGTAGGCTGCCCAATCGGCGTCAGCAAAAACACTAAGCTCAAGGTTATTATTTTTGGAGAAGGAAATACCAAGTCCCACTGATCCTTTAATGTAGCGAAGAATTCGTTGTGCGGCTGTTAGATGATGAGCACAAGGTTTAGCTAAGTATTGACTCAACTTATGCACTGAGAAACATATATCAGGTCTCGTCAAGCAGAGATATAGTAGCCGACCAATGAGCCTTTTGTACTGTGATGGATCTTGTAGAGGTTCACTACCGTCTTGGGTAATCTGAGAACTAGATTCAATAGGTGTTGAGCAGGGCTTGCATCCTAACAAGCCTGCATCATCCAGCAAATCAAGGACATATTTCCTTTGACAGAGAAAAATACCAGTAGTGTTTCGTGCAATTTCAAGCCCCAAAAAATATTTTGCATCTCCTAGGTCCTTGTACTTGAAATGTCTGCTCAGAAAAGTTTTAAACTGAGCTATGGCGTCTTCATTGTTGCTAGTGATCAACATATCATCCACATAGACTATTAAACCAAGAAAAACATTATTTTCTTTCTTGGTGAAGAATGAATGGTCTGAGCTAGACTTTTGGAAACCATATGTTTCAAGCACATCAGTAAATTTCAGAAACCATTGCCTTGATGCTTGCTTAAGGCCATATAGAGATTTGTTCAACCGACAAACTAAATGAGATGAAACGGATGATGAAAAAGAAGACAACCCCCCATACTGGAAAGGCTGGGAGGAAGATCCATATAGATTTCCTTGTTCAGATCACCGTGAAGGAAAGCATTATTAATATCCAAGTGAGATAATGACCAACCTTTGGTAGCTGCGATAGACAACATGAGTTTAACACTCACCAACTTAGCAATAGGAGAAAAAGTATCGAGATAGTCAATGCTAGCTTGTTGAGTATAGCCCTTAGCAACGAGCCGAGCTTTGTGGTGTTCAATGGAGCCATCAGCATGAAACCTAGTGCGATAAACCCACTTACAACCAATGGTAGACTTTCCAGTAGGTGATGGGTGCTTAAATAGCACTCATTTGGACTCATTTGCACTTAACTTTGAGTGATTTTGCTCTATGTTTAAGTCTATATGTTTGTAAATTTGTTGTTTTTCGTTAATGTTGTTTAAAGTGGCCAATATAGGGTATTTTTGGGTTAGTATGTACAAAACAAAGTTAAAATGGGATTTCGATCATCAAAAGCCGCACAAGACTTGAAGAATTGAAGAAAACCAAAGGTCGGGCTCAGACATGGCCAAGAGACGTGACCGTAGGTCGCATTGCAGAGCATCAAACAGAGAAGGAAAAACTTTCAGCCCGGGCCGCGTCCCAGGCGCCTTCGGGGGCGGTTCCCTGGCGCGATCGCAGGGCAGGCCGCGCCCCAGGGCCTCTGCAATGCGGGCTCTGGGCGCGGCCTGTTCAGCCTGCGTCTCGGCACGTCAGAGAGCTGTTTTCATGTGTTCAAAGCTCGACCTCCAGGCGCGACCCAGACGAGGTCGCGGTCGGGACTGACAAATCCGTTTTTAACTTTTGACACTCCATTATTGGTCCCTTATATGATATATCATTGGGAGAGTTCAAAAGACAGATCCTACACACGAAAATAGTAGAGAAAATACTCCCATTTGAAGATTTTGGAAGATCAAGAACATCAAGAGGGGAAGAAGATCCATCCATCCATTTGAAGATTCAAGCCAAGGGATTGAAGGAGTTTGTTCTATATTGGGTTCTATCTTCGCCTTCACTCTTTTATCTTTGTATTGAAAATGAGTTTTGGATCCTTGTCTTGTATCTTTGATCTTGTTGTAAATATGGTAGGCTAGAGCCCTAAGAGCCCTTAGGGCTCTAGGATGTGGTGAAACAATGTGACTCTTATTCTTGATGAAGGATAAATATATGTTCATGCTTTGTCAAGGTTTTAATCCATACATTGGTCTTGAATGATGTTGTTTGATTGGCCTCCTTACTAGCATCACATGTATGTTTCACTTGCATCTTGCCTATCCCGTGAACATAAGCATGTATGGATTGAATTCATGTACTTGTACTCTTTGTTGAAGTTGAGTATGTGGAAGGAAGAGTGACTCATTTGAGCTTTTGGTAGGTGCGACCTTGGAATGTGTTAGAGATAGCCATCCTTGTCGCATTCGCAATTTAGGAGATATTCGAGAGATACTCCTTCTATATTTGTGGTCTTCTTACCTATGAACTTAGCATGATTGTGTGTTTAAACTTTGTTGTTGAATCAAGAGGAGTATTGTGAATCCATGTCCTAGAGTCTTGCTTAATCCCACTTCTAAATCTCTCTTTTTGTTGATTATTGTTCTTGATTATTTATTTAGGTTGTTTGGTGTTTGTTACTTAAGTTATTATTTTGGTATAGATGATAATCAACCCTCACTTAATCATAGTCTAGATATTCCTTGCATTGATTATTGTGGTACTTGCATTTTCTTATTTGGTTCCTTTTCCCTGTGGATCGACCTCGTATCATCCTTGCTACAAATACATGCTTGTATACTTGTAGGCATAGACACGAGTTTATAAATATTGAAACACATCAACAGTAGGTTTTAAGGTAAACTGAGCCTCTGTCAAGTTTTTGGCGCCGTTGCCGGGGATCCGGAATTAATTTGATAAATGCAATATTGTGATAACGATTGAGTGGATTACTTTAGACATTTTTACTTATTTTATTGTAAAGAGTTGTTCTTGATTTGTTTATCCTTTTTAATAGGAAGTGTATGCACACTCGTTCTCAAGGAGAACCGCCTATTGCATTGGATTTAGAGATTGAAGCAACGGTTCGCCACAACAACGCACATAGATGGAGAAGAATGGCGAATCTACCTCCACCGGTTCAAGACCCGATGATTGCCCAAATGCAAAGGTAATTGGAGGTGATGCAAGAGCAATTGAGAGCCCAAGAGGAGGCTCATAATAGAAATGTGGAGACATCAATCCGAAATCTTTTCCAACCTGTCGTTGATCAAGGGGTGGCCAATGGACCACCCATTCAAGCCAACAACTTCGAGTTTAAGACCTCTCTCATACTAATGATCTAACAAAACCAATTTCGAGGGACACCAATGGAGGATCCACATGAGCATATTCGTAAATTCCTAAATGTTAGTGGGACAATGAAGATGAATGGAGTCCCGGACGATGCAATTCACATCCGACTCTTTCCATTCTCATTGATCGACAAGGCAGAAACATGGTGGTTGAGCCATGCTCAAGGAACATTTCAAACTTGGGATCAATTGGTGACAAGGTTCCTACATAAGTTTTTCCCACCCGGAAAAACCCTGAAATTAAAAGGAGAGATCACCGTGTTCAAGCAATGGGATGAAGAAAGCTTATATGAGGCGTGGGAGCACTTTAGGGAGATGCTAAGGAAGTTTCCTGGACATGGTTTTGGAACCGATCATCAAGTATGCATTTTCTATGGAGGAAGCAAAGACGAAGTGAGAACACTCATGGATGCGGCCGCGGGTGGATCATTATTGGCAAGAGGGCCGGAAGAAGCCTTAAGAATAATTGAAGAAATGACCTCAAATTCCTTTCAATGGCCGGCCACAAGAGAAGGAGTCCAAATTCTAAAGAAAGTGGCTTCGGCTTCAAGTTTGGATGCACTCGGACTCGTGGCGGCTCAAATGGCAACCTTGAATTCAAAAATTGAGGCCTTTACAAATCCAAAAGCCGAGACATCTCAAAGCCAATTTGAGGATGTAAACTATGTGAACCAACAAGGAGGCTTCTCAAATCAACCAAGGCAATTCAATCCAGGGTACAAACCCCAATACGGGGGCCAATATGGTGGAAATTCAGGTTATCAAAATAAAGCTCAACACCCGAATTTTTCCTATGGTAACCCGAACAATGCTATCCAACCACCTCCGGGCTTCTCAGTCACAAATGGTGTAATTGATGAGGAGAAGAAGCCCAAGATGGATGAACTTCTAATGGCATTCATGGGAAGACGGAGAGTTACATGAAAGACTCTCAAGCACAAATTGGGAAGTTAGAAAATACCGTCGGAGCAATTGGCAACCAAGTTAACACTTTGGAGAAGCAAATGAGACAATTTGCAACTATCTTGGGAAGCCAACATCAACAAGGCAAGTTCCCAAGTAATACCACTATGAATCCGAAGGATCAATGCAAGACGATTACCTTGAGGAGTAGAACCGTTTATGATGGCCCCGAGATGCCTGATGAGGAAGAAAGCAGAAAAAAGGTTGTTGAGCAACCAAGTAAGAAGAAGACAGAGGAGGGACCGAGTCAAGAGGATTTGAATCCCAAATTAAAGAAAAATGATGCCCTTGAAAAAGGGAAAGAGAAAGAAGAACCAAAAAGGGTGATGCCGGAAGAATACAAAGTGTCCATACCCTACCCACAAAGACTCCAAAAGGTGAAGAGTGATGAGCAATTTTCTCGATTCCTCGACATCTTTAGAAAGGTACAGATCAACATCCCTCTTATTGAAGCACTTCAACAAATGCCAAATTATGCAAAATTCTTGAAGGATGCGATTTCCAAAAAGAGGAGATGGGGGGAGTATGAGATGGTTAATTTGACCGAGAATTGTAGTGCTTTATTGCAAAGGAAGTTTTCCGCAAAAATGAAAGATCCGGGAAGCTTCAACATCTCGGTTACTATTGGAGAAAATCACGTTGGAAAGGCTTTGTGTGATCTTGGGGCGAGTATCAATTTGATGCCCCTCTCGTTCTTTAAAAAGTTGAAAATGGGGGAGATCAAGCCTACCACCATTTGTCTCCAAATGGCCGATCGATCTTTGACATACCCAAAGGGAGTGGTGGAAGATGTGCTAGTGAAGGTCAACAACTTCATTTTCCCAGTAGACTTCATGGTTCTTAACATGGAAGAAGACAAGGAAGTTCCCCTCATCTTAGGGCGATCGTTTTTGTACACGGGTAAGGCCTTGATAGACGTGGCAAAGGGAGAACTTACCTTGAGAGTGAATGAGGAGAGAATCACATTTTCCCTCCAAAAAGTGATGCAATATCCCGAAGAAGAGGCAAAGAATATCGAGGAGTGCAAAGTGCTCCAAATGGTGAATGAATGCATAAAGGAGGAAGAGTTGAGGAGCCCAAAAGATCCTCTTGAGATTTGCATTTCTAACTCTATCTTTAATTCTTTATCCAATGATGATTTTGGTCTATGTGATTCCGTTTCTATGATGAATTCATTTCAGGAATCCTACTTAAGGAAACCAAAATTCTTGCCATTGAGAGACGAGGACCAAACATCAAAGGAAGAGGACGAGTTGAAAGCAAAAGAAGAAATGGAGTTGAAACCCCTACCTACACATTTGAGGTATGCTTACCTTGATGAAGCCAAGCAAAAACCGGTAATAGTTTCTTCCCTCTTATCCGATGAACAATGCGATAAATTGTTAAGGGTGTTGAGGAAATATCAAAGCACTATAGGATGGTCAATTTCCAACCTTAAAGGCATTAACTCTTCGATATGCATGCATAAAATCTTGCTTGAGGAAGATTATAAACCTAAGGTGCAAAATCAAAGAAGACTCAACCCTATTATGCAAGAAGTTGTTAGGAAAGAGGTTCTAAAATTGCTAGATGCCGGTATCATATTTGCCATTTCAGATAGTGAGTGGGTGAGTCCTACTCAAGTAGTTGCTAAAAAAGGGGGAATGACTATTGTTGAAAATGAGAATAAAGAAACAATTGCTACACGAGTAGTGACGGGGTGGAGAATGTGTATAGATTATAGGGCGTTAAATGCATATACTAGGAAAGATCATTTTCCATTGCCTTTCATTGATCAAATGCTAGATAGGTTGGCGGGTCATGAATTTTATTGTTTTCTTGATGGTTACTTGGGATACAATCAAATCATGATTTCTCCCGAGGACCAAGAGAAGACTGCTTTCACTTGTCCCTATGACATTTTTGGGTATAGATGGATGTCGTTTGGGTTGTGTAATGCACCTGCCACCTTTCAAAGGTGTATGATGTCCATCTTTCATGGATTGATTAAAAACATAATGGAGGTTTTTATGGATGACTTTTCTGTGTTCGGTGATACATTTGATACATGCCTTGATAATTTAACACAAGTATTGCAGAGATGTGAAGATACTAATCTAGTGCTCAATTGGGAGAAATGCCACTTCATGGTGAGAGATGGCATTGTTCTAGGACACAAGGTGTCGGGTGAAGGTCTAGAGGTGGACCGGGCCAAGATAGTGGCCATTGAAAAACTACCTCCACCAACAAATGAGAAGGGAGTTAGAAGCTTTTTGGGACACGCCGGGTTTTATAGGCGCTTTATAAAAGATTTTTCCAAAGTTTCTAAACCTCTTTGTCGTCTACTTGAAAAGGCCGTTGAATTTGATTTTGATTCTAATTGTTTGCAGGCTTTTGAGACGTTAAAAAAGGCCCTAATCACGGCACCCGTGCTTATCACACCCGATTGGAGTGAGCCTTTTGAAGTGATGTGCGATGCAAACGAGATAGCGGTGGTAGCCGCTCTTGGCCAAAAGAAGGACAAACTCTTCCGAGTCATCTACTATGGAGTAGGACTTTGGATCCCGCTCAAGTTAACTACACCACCACAGAAAGGGAACTCTTGGCGGTTGTCTACGCATTCGACAAGTTTAGGCCCTATCTCATTGGGGCCCGAACAATAGTGCACACTGACCACGCCGCCTTGAGGCATCTTTTTGCCAAAAAGGATGCAAAGCCAAGGCTTATCCGATGGATTCTCCTACTTCAAGAGTTCGATGTGGAGATAAAAGATAGAAAAGGATACGAGAACGTAGTGGCGGATCACTTGTCTCGATTGGAGCACGTGAAAGAAGAAGAGAACACATGGCCAATAAATGAAAGTTTTCTCGATGAGAGAATCATGTCTGCTTCAACAAAAGTTCCATGATTTGCGGATATTGTCAACTACCTAGTTGCCAAGGTGAAACCGGTAGAGATGGAGAGTTATCAAAGAAAAAAATTCTTTCATGATCTCAAATTCTACATATGGGAGGAGCCCTATCTTTTTAGAAGATGTGCCGATTCCATCCTTAGAAGATGTGTGCCGGAGGAAGAATGGATCGAGATAATGAAGGCATGTCATGATTCCCCTTGCGGAGGCCATTTTGCTTTAAATAGAACCGCTAGAAAGATTCTACAAAGCGGATTCTATTGGCCATCCATTTTCAGAAATTGTGAAGAATTTGTGAAGGCATGTGAGAAATGCCAAAAGATGGGCTCAATTTCAAAGAGGGATGAAATGCCTATGAGTGCCATTGTTGAAGTGGAGTTGTTCGACGTATGGGGGATCGACTTTATGGGAGCATTTGTGGTTTCCGATGGAAATCTCTACATACTCTTGGCGGTTGATTATCTCTCACGATGGATTGAAGCAATTCCAACCAAGACTAATGATTTGAAGATTGTGCTTAAGTTCCTTCAAAGGAATATTTTGACAAGATTTGGGGCTCCAAGAGCCTTAATTAGTGACGGGGGCACTCAGTTTTGCAATAAGTGGATGACGAGCCTCCTAGCACGCCATGGAGTGAAGCATAAGGTGACGACTCCCTACCACCCACAAGCCAATGGGCAAGCCGAGCTTGCAAATAGAGAGGTAAAACAAGTCCTCCAAAAAGTGGTGAAGACGAACGGGAAAGATTGGGCAAGCCACCTCGATGAAGCATTGTGGGCCTATCGAACGGCCTACAAATCTCCGTTGGGCATGTCTCCCTATCAAATGGTATTCGGGAAATCTTGTCATCTTTCGATTGAGCTCACTCACAAGGCATATTGGGCCACCAAGAAGCTCAATTTCGACTTTGAGATGTCGGGAAAAGAAAGAATTTTCCATTTGAATGAAATTGATGAATTTAGGCTTGAAGCCTTTGAAAATTCTACCATCTATAAGATGAGGACCAAACTCTATCACGACAAGTTCCTACGGAAGAAAGAACTTGCACCCGGAGATGCTGCTTTGCTTTTCAATTCAAGATTTAAATTGTTTCCCGGAAAACTCAAGACAAAGTGGGGATGACCTTACTTGATTTCGAGAGTCTTTGAAAGTGGTGCTGTGGAATTGCAAGCCAAGGATGGAAATAGATTTGTCGTCAATGGACAACGTGCAAAGAAGTTTTATAATCCGGAGGAGCAAGCCGGAGTGTTTGTCCTCCATCTCAAGGACGTTTGAAAAACATATCCCGTCGATCTCACGACGTTAAATTAAGCGCTAGTTGGGAGGCAACCCAATCCTTTTTAAATTTCGTTGTTTTATTTTTATTGTTTTTGTTATGCTTTATATTTTATTGCCTAGTTAATTCCTTTTGGAGTGGGGTGATTCCTAAGAAAGGGGAATTGGTTGTAAAAGTGATGTTTTGTGTGTCATAAGTGAGTGAATATTTTGCAGGAAGAGAAATCCAGGGGCAATGAGGGAATATATGTCGAAAGGAGAAGAAAAACACAACAAGTGTCTGGAACGCGGCCTATAGGCGCGACCAAGGCCGAGGCCGCGCCCTAGAGCACTTCTCACGCGGGCACACGGCGCGGGCAGGGGCCGCATTGTAGAGCACTTCAGAGAGCTGAATCTCTTCAGCCCGAGCGCGGCCCATAGGCGCGACCCAGCTTCGCCCGCGTCGTAGGGCACTTGAAGCCCGGCCTCCGGGCCCGACCGACCCAGCCCGCGGCCCGCATACAGACGGGTTTTTAACCCTCTTTCAACTCATTTCACTCTCATTTCTTCACTCACACACGATCTCACTCACCCTCACACACAAATTTCGACCTCTCCCTCAAGAAACCAAGGTAAATCTCTCACTTTTCTCCTAGATTCCTCCTATATTACACTTCTAGCATGATTATTTGAGTATTGAATGGTTCATATGCTTGAAATTTGGGGAAAAATCATGCTTTGTGCCCTAGAATTGAGATGAATGAATTTACTATGAATTTTCCTTAAATTTTGCTTTCATTGTATGGAATGTGTAATATATTGGATGGGTAGGATATGGGTGTTGGAATTTTGGTGAAAATTTGATGGAATTTGATAGATCTTTCATGAATTGGGGGCATCAATGGTGAAGTTTGGATTTTCCATGTTATTTGGTTGATTATATCCCCATTGTTGCTTAATTGAGAGAGAATAATCATAATGCTTGCACTTAGATGTTTAGAATGAGATACATTATGCTCATTTGAGACAAATTTGCCATTTTGATTGATGAATTAGTGTATTTTGTTCAACCAAGTCTAAGTAAGCCTAATGCATGTGAGTTGAAGGAATATGTTGGATTTTGGTGCATTTTGTTTGGAATCATGTTGAATTGGTTGGAGTAAAGCATAAAAGCTCGATTTTGACACTTAATTTATATGCTTTAATGTGAAAAAGGGCACCTTTGCTCTCTTGTGTGGTTGGTGCGTCGTTTTTCACCAAAAATAAATGTTCCAACTTTCGTCGGCAAGCCCACACTGCAGAGTACAGTGGCGAGCATGATCGTCTCCCAAAGGACCGGTGAGGATTACTCTTGACTTTCAGTCTGTGTGCCCAAACTTCCAGAAACGTAGTTCGTGTGAATTATATAGCAAATAATTTAAAGAACTAAATAGACAACTATCGAAAATATGTGTGCAAATGAACTGAATTAAATCAATGACAAAAGGGTATTCCGAATCCAACAAACTCCACTCCACTTATAACACCGATCACAGATGTAAGAATTAATTAATAAAACCATGCAAATCAGTTATAGTCATCGAAGACGCTTCTGACATGACCTAATCTTTCCATACTGTTTTGGTAATTAAGAAGACGCTTCATTAATTACTCCCCTAATCGATTGACAACTGTAAGAGACGCTCTATGAGTTTAATGAGCTGACAACAATGAGCATAAGAAAGACCCGATTCTTAATTTACAGACTCTGACGCATGACTGTAAAATTAACTCTGTTATTTTCTTAGTTATTTGAGCAACCGTTTTACTACTTATTAAACCTAAACCACGATTACGTATGGTAGATTTAATTGGCTAGTAATTAATCACAACCTACCAAATATTTGCAACTACTTAATAGACTTAGAATAATTACGATCCGAAATCCAAGAATAACGGATATATGCATCAATTAATTATGAACAAACAATTAGATCTCACAGTTATATAAGCGGAGCTTCATCGTCGTCACCGGAATACGAATAAATTATCTACTTTTCATACTGGAATCGATCAACAAGAAATTTTATGCCTGCGCTATGATGATATCGAAGAGAAGAGAATATAGAACTGAATTAATTCTGATCGCTGCTGCGTTTCTCATTCCTAGCGTGTTTCTCGCGTGCGTGTTTGTGAAAATAAACTACATACCTAATATATATTTACAATCCATAAAAGATAGAGTTCCAGTAGGAAATAAAATCCTAGTCTAAATAATTATGGTAACTCCCATGCATGAGTCTTCAAAAGACGGTGGAGAAGGATTTCCGCGTCCAGGTCTTGTGCGTGGGCCGAGAACTGGGCTTAGCAAGCCCAAAACGTATTCTGGACCGGGCCTCTAGAAACTTGTCTCGATCATCCAGCTGCATGCCCTTGCAGCTTGGTCCGCTCGATCTTCTCCCTTTTCTTCACTTGTATCTTTTCTTGTACCAAAACCTGCCTCTCTTCTTCATTTTCATACTATGTCCCTACACAACTTAACACCATATCAAAGCACCAAAATACACAAATATAGGATAGACAATAAGGAGAAAAGTCACCAAAAAGTCATGATAATAATAAGTAGAATAAGTCCTATCAAATCCCCCACACTTAACCCTTGCTCGTCCTCGAGCAACAAAAACAAGAACAAAGAAAACATCAAGAACAAAAACAGACTTAACAAGGATGAATGACCAAGCATCAACAACCCAAATCAATGAGAACTTAGAGCATAAGCTGTGATATATCAATCCACAAACCACCAACCAAATTTGTTCAAGAAAAATGCCAACACTCTGTCAATCAAGTTAGAATTATGCTTCACAATCCAGCCTCACCAAGATTCACTCTTCATCACTCAAAGAAATCAGATCAGGAGGCTATTCACTCAGAGATCATGACTAGTTATCTTCAACATAGAATTGCTCATTTGTCATCAAGATCATCACTCTTCAGGTTCATCGCAAATCACAAGGTCTTTCCCTCTTTGGTTGTAATGGGGCTTAGGCGCATGGGGTAGGGTGTTTTTGGCTAATGTGGCTCAAGAGACATGAAATCAGGCAGGTGCAAGCATGAATGTCTTTGTGGAGTGAAGCTGCAACAATTTTTTTTTCTTTTTAGCATAAAACCGGGCTTCTTCAAAAGTGAGAGCTTATTAAGTTTTGCTCTGTTCCACATCCTTCTCCTCAATCTTTCCTCCATTTTTTTTCTCCTTTTCTGAAGTTGTGCTTCTTTCATTTTCTCTCTCTTTTTTTTCTTTCTTTTCTTTTAGGAGAAGGAAGTGAAAATTTATGAATCTCCTATCACTTTTAGCCCCTCAATTCTTTCAACATCGTAGCTTCAAATAACAATTCATACCAAACACGCCTGATTTAAAGGACAAAAGCAGGCCAAAAAAGAAGCAAATGCTGGTTTATAGTGGCTGCATTCAATGAATTAGATATTGTTAGGCTCAAAGAGGCTCACTAATTGACAATGAATGGGCAGGGCATTTTGTTTTGGTCTAGTAGCTCGGGTGTCCCTAATGCCTTGATTATTTTTGTGAATAAAACCAAAAGGTGACAACAAAGTGGCAGCAAAGCAATTCAAGCATCGAATAACCTAGTCAGATAACACTCATAAAAAATAAACATTAAGCTCTTAATTCATGCATGCTCATAGGTTCAAGAACTCACAATTTGTAGGCTTAGAAAATAGTGATTGGAAGCATGATTCATCATCCTAGATCTCATCCAAAACATGGCATATTCTATCACAAATTCAACCTATCATCCAGTCAAACCATTCACAGCTCATACATCCTTACTCTCATCGATTCAAGCTACCAACACTTAGGCAAAATCCCAAACAAAAACCAAAGATAACATTTTTATTTTGTTAATTCCACATAGATAAAAACATGAACAACCTAAATGTCCCCCCCCCACACTTGAAAAATACAGCGTCCTCGCTGAGGGAAGGGGTACACTCCTATTGACAAGATAACCTCAGAAAAAGAAAAATAAAAAATAAACAGTACTCAGGCAAACAAAGATTAGCAAGGGAGGGATAAGAAAGAACTAACTCTGATCCACCAAATGGCGGATTACTTGCTCCATCACGTCCAGGTGACCATCAATCTCGTCCAGCCGATGGCCAATGCTGTCCTCAAGTCGAGTGGTGGCAGCGGTGATCAAATCCTTAATCGCTGGGAGGAGGGAGGAAATAGCAGGCCCTGCAGAAACAGATCGATGCAGGCCTTCAATGCCCGGCTGGGTAAGCTGATAATGGCCCTGATCATTCACAAACAAAAACTTCATAGTAGCAAAGTCCTCCAATCGGAATAGCATGAGAGACAAAGGATCGGGATCAGAAATAGGAATATGAAGTCGCTCAGCAAGTAGAGTAACAAAACAACCCAAGGGGGCTCGGCAGAGAGTGTGATGAGCACTGAAATGCCATCGCTTGGAAAGCCAATACCCAAAATTCACCTTAATCCCAGAATGCATACAATCAAGCAAAAATAACTCTTGCACAGTCACCAAATTCAACATGTCTAAACGACCAAAAACGTTAGCAGATAGGAACCTATGAAAAAGTCGAAGAGCATCATCCTTCAAATGGGCTCCCTTAGAGGAGCGAGAACTGTAAGACTCATCTATGGAAAGCCTAGCCCAAGTCTCATTAGCTGTTTGAGAGAAAACAGCGGGAACATCACAGAGAGACGACTTATACTCATCTTCAAGCACAGAGGCATCAGACTCAAAACCAAGCACAATGTTCAAATTAGTAATCGACATATGAAACATCCTACCACCTAGCATGAAGACAATGGCATGTCGATCCTCGAGCTCCCTCGAAGCATCGAAATTAAAAGAGGATAAGAATTCCAAAACTAAGGCACGGTGCATATCAACAGAAATATCAAGTAGCTTATCCCATCCAATACTAACAAAGAAATTCCTAATACGATCGTTAACTCCTAGCACAACAATATTAGACCAATCAAAAAGGCGCGCGCCAACGAGAACACGGTTAGTGTTCAAGTCGGTGCGGCGTTTTACCTCATCCGCGGGCAGGAAATTTGGGGGTGCAGAACTCGAAGTGGCTGCGGGTGCTTTTCCCTTGGTCCCCTTCTTGGATGGCTTGGCCGGGGTAGAGGTTGAAGGCGACGGGTCTGAAATAGGGGAGAGAGTGAGAGCGCTCTCTGGCGGGAGAGTGGAGGCAGCGGGTGGTGGACTCGCTCGTGAAGTTGAAATCGCCGGAGAAGACGGCGGGGATGGTTGGGTGTCTGCCGGTGGTGGTGACTCGGTGATGGGAGGCTTTTGTCGCTTGGTGGTGATGGAAGAACCCGCCTTGGCCTGGCGCTTCAGCACACGGTAAAGGAAAGGCGGAGGTTGGTTGATTTCAGGATGGACGGCAGTCGGAGATGGTTGAGGGGAAGCAACCGGTGTTGGCGGAGACGAGTGTTCCGGTGGTGCTGTTTCCGCGGTCGATGGAGGCGGTGGTTCTGGAGCAGTGGCCTTTCACTTGGCAGTGGAGGATCGCTTCCTTCCCATGGCGGTTGACGGCGAATGTGGTCGGCGGTGGCGGTTGGGGAAAGGCGGTAAGATGAATGGTTGAGTGACTTCTGCAAAAAAAACGAGAAGGGGGGTAAATATTTGAAAGGGTGGTGAAATTAATAAAGTGTGGGGTGAAATAGAATTGGGGGTTAGGGTTATGTGAAAATTAAATCCCTAAATCAACTATAGGCATTTTGCAATTACGTCCCTGTAGAAAAACAAATTTCCTAACTCTCCCCACACTGGAATTGGCGGTTATTTCCAAAACCGCTCCCCTGTATGCGGTGTGCCCATGCAGCCTGGGACACTGTGGTTCCGCCCCCTCTAGTTTTTTTTTTTGTTTCTTTTTTTTTATATATATAAGATGGCAGAATTAAAAAGACAGAAAAAAATTAGAAAATTAAAGAAAAAGAATAAAGTGAAAATTGAAAAAGAAAAGAAATAAGGAACAAGAAATCGGGTTGCCTCCCGAGAAGCGCCGTTAGTTAACGTCGAAGGCTCGATGGTTGGGAGCAGCTAGTGGTGAATCATCGGGGCTGCAAGATCAACCCCCATCAAAACTTGAGAAGGTGATGTCGGCACAATATGGCTTGAGCAACTGGCCGTTCACCTTTAATATCTTGTGAGTGTCAAGACTGTGAATTTCCACAGCACCATGTGGACTGATAGAGACTACTTCAAAGGGGCCTATCCAGCGAGACTTGAGTTTACCGGGCATGAGGCGAAAGTGAGCATTGAAAAGTAACACTTTCTGGCCAACCTCAAAAGTTTTCCTCCGGATATATTTATCGTGCAATAGTTTGGTACGATCCTTGTAATAACTGGCACTGTCATAGGCCTCCAAATGGATTTCTTTGAGTTCTTATAACTGATATCGGCATTCGGGGCCGGCCAGTCGAGAATCCAAGTTGCACTGTTTCACGGCCCAAAAAGCTCGATGTTCCAGCTCTACGGGAAGATGGCACTATTTCCCAAAATTAGATGACAAGGGGACATCCCGATAGGCGTTTTGAAAGCCGTGCGGTATGCCCATGCAGCATCATCTAGTCGCAGGCTCCAATCTTTGCGGTTTGGGCATACGGTCTTCTCCAGAATAGTTTTGATCTCTCGATTGGAAACTTCAGCCTGGCCATTAGACTGCGAGTGATACGCCGTAGCAACTCGATGGGTGACTCCATACTTCTTGAACAACGCTTCTAAGGTGCGGTTGCAAAAGTGCGTGCCTTGGTCACTGATGATAACTCGAGGAATAGCAAAGCGTTGAAAAATCTGAGTTTTGAGGAATTTGGCAATGACCTTAGAATCATTGGTTGGGGTAGCTATAACTTCGATCCACTTGGAAACGTAGTCGACGGCTAACAGAATGTAGGAGTGGCCGAAAGAACTTGGAAAAGGGCCCATGAAATCCATGCCCCAAACATCAAAAATCTCGCAAATCAAGATAGGGACTTGAGGCATCTCATTCATCGAAGAAATGTTACCAAGGCGCTGGCAACGATCACAGTTCTTGCAAAAGAAGTAGGCATCTTTGAAGATTGTCTCCCAATAAAAACCACAATCTAAGACCTTGCGGGCTGTTCTTCTTGGGCCAAAGTGGCCGCCACATGCGTGGGCATGACAGAAGCTCAAAATAGATGGAATCTCGTCCTCAGGAATACAGCGTCGAATGACTTGATCGGCACAAGTCTTCCACAAATAGGGCTCGTCCCAGATGAAATACTTGGCCTGGCTCTTCAAGTTGTTCTTTCTGGCAGATTCAAAGCTTTTGGGGAAAATGCCAGTTGTGAGAAAATTCACCAAGTCAGCGTACCAGGGTGCCCTTTCCGCAGCTGCAAGAAGAAGCTCATCTGGAAAATCATCCGGTATGGGCATACCGTCGGATGCAGTCAAAAGTCTACTCAAATGGTCTTCGACATGATTCTCGGCTCCCTTCTTGTCTTTAATTTCCAAATCAAATTCTTGTAAGAGGAGAATCCAACGAATTAGGTGTGGTTTAGTCTCCTTTTTGGATAGAAGGTACTTGAGAGCAGCATGATCAGTGTATACCACAACCTTGGATCCAACAATGTAGGATCGAAATTTCTCACAAGCGAACACTACGGAAAGAAGCTCTTTTTCTGTAGTTGTGTAGTTGCATTGAGCCGGGTTGAGAGTTTTTGAAGCATAGTAAATAACATGACTGTGCTTCTCAATCTTTTGTCCAAGGACAGCTCCAATAGCATAGTCACTTGCGTCGCACATGAGCTCAAACGGGAGTCCCCACTGCGGTGGCTGAATTATGGGCGCCGAGGTCAGCTTTTCTTTCAACAAATCAAAAGCTTCTTTACACTTGTCATCAAAGATAAAAGGGGCGTCTTTCTGCAGCAACTTAGTCATTGGTTGAGCTATCTTGGAAAAATCTTGAATGAAGCGACGGTAGAAACCGGCATGGCCTAAGAAGGCTCGAATTTCTTTCTCATTGGATGGGTACGGTAGCTTTGTGATCAAGTCGATCTTTGCTCTATCCACTTCTATGCCCTTCGCAGAAATGACATACTCGAGCACAATTCCTTGTTGTACCATGAAATGGCACTTCTCGAAGTTCAATACCAAATCGGTCTCAACACACCTCTGAAGAACTTTTTCTAAATGCTCCATACACTGCTCAAAAGAGTCCCATGAACTGTAAAGTCATCCATAAAAATTTCGATGCAGCTCTCTATCAAGTCGAAAAAGATACTCATCATGCATCGTTGGAAGGTGCCCGGGGCGTTGCACAAACCAAATGGCATCTTCCGGCAGGCAAAGGTCCCAAATGGACAAGTGAAGGTCGTCTTTTCTTGATCTTCTTGAGCCACAAAAATCTGGAAATAGCCAGAGTAGCCATCGAGGAAGCAGAAATAGGATTTCCCAGCTAACCTTTCAAGCATCTCATCAATAAAAGGCAGCGGGAAGTGATAGTTGCGTGTGGCATCATTCAACTTCCGGAAATCGATGCACATTCGCCACCCTGTTTGTAATCGCATAGGTATCAATTTATTGCTCTCATTCTTAACGAGCTGGAATCCAGACTTCTTTAGAACGATGTGTATGGGGCTAACCCAAACACTGTCAGAGATTGGGTAAATGATTCCCAATTGGAGCAACTTCAGAATCTCTTTCAACACCGCTTCTTTCATTACTGGGTTCAACTTTCTCTGAGGATCTCGGGATGGTTTATGATTCTCTTCCAGAAATATGCGGTGCATGCAGTTGTCAGGGCTGATCCCCTTGATGTCGGTGAGAGTCCAGCCGATAGCACCTCTGTGCTTCTTCAAAAGAGTAACAAGTTATGTTTCCTGGGCAGCGATAAGGTCTTTACTCACGATGACAGGTAGAGTATCTGCTTCGCCCAGGTAGGCGTACTTCAGGTGCTCGGGAAGAACCTTCAACTCTAGAGTCGGGGCCTTTACATGAGATGGAAGGATGGGCTCTGTGATGGGCGGTAAGGGCAAACGGCCGGCCATATTTCTGACAGGAAATTCATCGGCAGCGTATAACTGCTGTATGAGTTCCCGAATCTCTTTTTCCTCTTCTAAATCTGTAATGTGGTCGGGTATCCCTCTATAAAGTACCTGTTCTAAACTGTCATTCCTGAAATTGCACTCAACAAAATCATCAGTAATGGAATCGATAATATCTACCATAAAAATAGCCTCGGGGTCTTCTACATGCTTCATGGCTTCGAATATATTAAATGTGACAACATCCCCATCAAATTCGAAACTCATCATGCCTTTATCAACATCAATCTTTGTGCGTGCAGTTTTCATGAATGGACGGCCTAGCAAGATTAGAGATCTATGTGCAGACAATGCATCGTCCATGTCAACAATGTAGAAATCTACAGGGAAAATCAACTCATTCACCTTAACTAAGACATCCTCTATTACACCTCTAGGGTATGCATTAGCCCTATCAGCTAATTGAATGATAACTTGAGTATCTTTCATTGGACCTAGCTGTAATTCTTTGTAAACAGAGAAAGGCATAACATTAATAGATACTCCTAAGTCTAACATGACTTTTTCTACCTTTTTGCTCCCAATGATGCAAGGGATAGTGAACATACCTGGGTTTTGACACTTTTGAGGTAACTTCCACTGAATAATTGCTGAGACATTTTCTCCGACCTTGATTTTTGCATCCCTTCCGTACCTTATCTTCTTGGCACATAGTTCCTTCAGAAACTTTGCGTATCGAGGAACTTGCTTGATAGCCTCGATCAGAGATAGGTTGATCTTGACTTTCTTGAAAAGCTCGAAAATCTCTTTCTCATCTTCCTCTTTCTTGTGCCGTGCCAACCTAGAAGGAAAAGGAGCTGCATTAATAGGGTGAGGAGGTTTAGACAAAATCTGTACCTCATTAGGAGCAATCTGTGTGGCAGGCTGTATGTCCTTAGCATTGGGTTAGTCAGCAGTTTCTGTAGTTTGCCCACTCAGCGTGTGGTTGTGCCGCTTCTGTTTCTCATCCTCTACTAACTCTTTCCCACTCCGAAGAGTCACATCACTGACATTTCCTCTCGGGTTTTGCTTGGCTTGAGATGAAAGTTTTCCAGTATGCCCTTGCAGCTTGTTCAATTGGGTGGCAAGTTGAGTGATCTATGTGCCCATGCTGCCTAAGGCGGCTTGCGTCTCTTGCTGAAAGGCCTTTTGGCTCTGCGCTAGGCTACTCACGAGGTTGGTGCTTTGCTCCAGACTCTTCATGATCTCACTCATAGATGGTGTGGATCGGTCTATGTGGGCATACGGCTCACCCCTTGGGGGTCTCGGTGGCAAATCTCCTGCTGTGGGTGGATCTCCAGGTTGTCTCCAACGAAAATTGGGATGATCCCTCCAACCGGGGTTGTAGGAATTGGAATAAGGATCATTATTCCTCTTTCTCCTGAAGTTGTCTCCTCTCGGGGCATCATAATTGATTCCTCTGAGAGCATCTTGCTGTGCATCACCTGATCCATAACAAGCTTGTTCAGTAGATGGCTCATGTAAATTGGGGCATTCGTCAGTGAAATGCCCATGCTCGGAATAAACTTCGCAGCGGTTTGGCCTTGTGTGCGCCACAGCCAAGCCTCGGACTAGGGAGGTAAGAGCATCTATCTTTTCATCTACTTCTGACCCTCCAGCTCGGTCGATTGCCCTTACAGGTCGGTGTCTCCCTTCATCTTCTTCTTCGTACTGCTGTCCTCCAGAAGCCATGTCAATTATGAGCTGTTTGGCCTCACCGAGGGTTTTGTTGGTGAGAGATCCCCCGCTGGCAGCATCGATGATTTTCCTATCAAAAGAAAACATGCCACGGTAAAAGTAATTAGTCAGAAGCTGATAATCAGTGAACCCATGGTTCGGGCATTTGCGGCAAAGCTGTTGAAATCTCTCCCAGTAGTCAGCTAGGCTTTCATTCGGCTTTTGTTTGATGCTACTGATAGCCATTCTCAGATTTGCAGCGCGAGTCTCAGGAAAGAACTTTCGCAGGAATTGTCCTTCTAATTCCGCCCATGTGGTGATAGACTTCGGTGGTAAATCGAACAACTAATCTCGTGCATTTCCCTACAAAGTGTGAGAAAAAGTGAGTAACCTTAAGTTATTAGCAGTAAAACCTGTAGGTCTTAAAGTGGAGCACACGAGATCAAATTCAGACAAATGCTTGTGTGCACTTTCTCTCGGCAAATCACCAAACTTCGATAATACTTGGATGAATGCAAGTTGAATCTCTGCATTGTTGGCAATCGGGGGCAGCACAATACAGATGGGTCTGTTACTCTGAAGACGACCGATTTCCCGTATGAGAGGCTCATGATCAGGTCCATGATTAGCCACATTGGCTTGGATGAGGGCTCTTCCTGCGGCAAGGTCTTGCAGGTTTGGTGGATCTTCATTATTAGCCATGTCGAGGTGTTGATCAGCTTCGAGCGTCTTTGTAGACTCCTTAGTATTCTTCCTCAATCGGTGTAACGTTCTCTCTGGCTCTGGATCGAACACTAAATCTTTATCTGCAGAGGAACGGGTCATAGACCAGAAAGATTAAAAATAAAAATAAAGTCAATAACAAACTGAAAATTTCGAGTAAGCACTGCTTTAAACCGATCCCCGGCAAGGTGCGTTGTTTTTCACCAAAAATAAATGTTCCAACTTTCATCGGCAAGCCCACACTGCAGAGTATAGTGGCGAGCAGGATTGTCTCCCAAAGGACTGCGATGATTACTCTTGACTTTTAGTCTGTGTGCCCAAACTTCTAGAAACGTAGTTCGTGTGAATTATGTAGCAAATAATTTAAAGAACTGAATAGACAACTATCGAAAATATGTGTGCAAACGAACTGAATTAAATCAATGACAAAAGGGTATTCCGGATCCAACAAACACCACTCCACTTATAACACCGATCACAGATGCAAGAATTAATTAATCAAACCATGCAAATCAGTTATAGTCATCGAAGACGCTTCTGACATGACCTAATCTTTCCATATTGTTTCGGTAATTAAGAAGACGCTTCATTAATTACTCCCCTAATCGACTGACAATTGTAAGAGACGCTCTATGAGTTTAATGAGCCGACAGCAATGAGCACAAGAAAGACCCGATTCTTAATTTACAGACTCTGACATAGGACTGTAAAATTAACTCTGTTATTCCCCTAGTTATTTGAGCAACCATTTTACCACTTATTAAACCTAAACCACGATTACGTATGGCCGATTTAATTGGCTAGTAATTAATCACAACCTACCAAATATTTGTAACTACTCAATAGACTTAGAATAATTATGACCCGAAATCCAAAAATAATAGATACTTGCATCAATTAATTATGAACAAATAATTAGATCTCACAGTTATATAATTGGAGCTTCATCTTCGTCACCGGAATACGAATAAATTATCTACTTTGCATACTGGAATCGATCAACAAGAAATTGCATGGCTGCGCTATGATGATATCGAAGAGAAGAGAATATAGAACTGAATTAATTCTGATCGATGCTGCGTTTCTCGTTCCTAGCGTGTTTCTTGCGTGCGTGTTCGTGAAAATAAATTAAATGCCTAATATATATTTACAATCCATAAAAGATAGAGTTCCAGTAGGAAATAAAATCCTAGTCTAATTAATTATGGTAGCTCCCATGCATGAGTCTTCAAAAGGCGGTGGAGAAGGATTTTCGTGTCCAAGTCTTGTGCGTGGGCTGAGAACTGGGCTTAGCAAGCCCAAAATGTATTCTGGACTGGGCCTCCAGAAACTTGTCTCGATCATCCAGCTGCATGCCCTTGCAGCTTGGTCCGCTCGATCTTCTCCCTTTTCTTCACTTGTATCTTTTCTTGTACCAAAACCTGCCTCTCTTCTTCATTTTTATACTATGTCCCTACACAACTTAACACCATATCAAAGCACCAAAATACACAAATATAGGATAGACAATAAGGTGAAAAGTCACCAAAAAGTCATGATAATAACAAGTAGAATAAGTCCTATCAGTGGTGTTTTTGCTACATTCTTGCACAATAAGCCTTTGTCATCCCCTAATTGGTTGGAAACTTGAAGATAAAATGTCTAAATTGGGGGCAATTTGAATACTTGAGAATTGATGCAAGATAGTTGGTTATGAATGAAAATTTACATGCTTAATACAACCTTGATATTCTATAGAAAAGGAGAGCTCTTTGTTGTTGATATTGTTACATTAAATGGAGTCCCTTCATCTATGATTTATACTTATGAGTAAGTTGAATTTTTATCATTAAAACCAAAGCATTATTGATCGGTAATGTTAAAGAATTTTGTTATTTGGTCCTATGCTTTTGATATTGTCATCTTAATTTGAGGGCCATTTACCAATTTCGCAACCAATTTCTTTTTGTGTTGATCAGGTTTGGTTTTGGACACATGTACATTTTGCCTTTGTTTTGATATTGTCAAATACGGAATGAGGCTCTTTGTGCCAAGTTAAATATGTGCCCATTTTGTATATTGATGTTAGTACTTTGAAAAATAGAGCATGTTTATCATTTGGTAGGGGGCATGAAGTTGTAAATAGTTGTAAACTTTGATTCACCAAAGTTAGTCGAGGAAGTGTGTTGGATTTTGTTATATGTTTGAAACCTCAACTCCGTTGTTTGAATTTTAAAGTTGGTTATGCCCCTATATCTTATGAATTCTTTTTTTTCTTTTTCTTAGGTACCGCATCCCAAACACACAAAAATGGCACCAAGAAGGGGAATGAAGTCTACAAGAAGACAAGAGCTCGAATCCGACCCCGAAATAGAACAGAAAAATGAGAAAGAAGAAGAAGACCTCGGGATAGACGATCCCATGACATATGGGATTCACTTTACTGAGCCAGAGCACAGAACAAACTGGGATAGACTCTTCCCATTAAGTGTGGCCACTACACGATTCGTGTGTTCTAACACCACAGATGTTCTTGGGATTAATGACGACGTTTACACCCTTCTGGATAGGATTGGTTGGCTACAGGCTTTGGGGTCGGAACGAAAGACCTACCCCCTTTTGGTGAAAGAGGTGCTGAGTACACTGGATGTAAAAAGGACGGCAAAGAGAGGGCCCATAAGGTGCACTTTCAGGATGGGCAATAGGGATAGAGCTCTCACGGTTGAGGATGTTAACCGAATCTTCAATGCACCGGATGACGACATCTACCATCCTCCGTCTAGATATGACAAAGATTATGCCTATTGCCTCTTCTGCCTGACGGAGTCTGACACTGAGAAGTATGACTCCAGCCTTGCCAAGGCATCTGCCATACCCAACCCCGTCTTCAGATATCTGCACCGCATTCTTGCATCTACAGTTTTTGCTAGACGAGAGAACGGTGGGTTGAGAACTGCAGAATTGTTCACACTGTGGGCAATGCTGAATGCCGTTCACCTGAACTTTAGAGCATTCTTTCTCGAGCAGCTTCAAAGGCAAGCTCACATGGATAATGGCTGGATATGCATTGGAGGATCGCTCACTCCAATAGCCGAGCACTTCAACGTTGATTTAGATGATTACAACGAGAGTCCAGGATCAAGACTCTTGAATACCGCCTACTTGAGAAACATAAAGATGCTCACCTCGGACACAACCACATATCTTTTGTCCATGAGAGGAGGGGGGGAACTTTCTGCTGCCAAATCCGGCTCTTACTCATGTGTCCAATTTCTAAGAACGAGACAACTGGATGATGGATACACCGGCTCATTGAGAGGCTATTCGAGCTGCGGGACTTCCTAGGGGCATCAGAGATGCCATTGATGAGCAACCAGAAGGAGGAGGAGACAATGCTGGAGAGGGACCATCAAATGCCAATTTCAGATGAGGGTGGCGTTACACTGAGGAGCAGATTGTGGGCCGTTTTGATGCACTGGATGGCTACATGGCCACAATGGACTAGAATATGGAAAACTGGTGCACGGAGGTGCATGACGAATTTGGGAATCTTAGATAGGATTTGTATACCCGATTTGATGACATCCGCAGCGACATGTATCACCGGATGGGGCAGATTTAGTCGAGTGTGGATGAGCGGTTTCACACCATCTAGGAGGATATTGATGAGAGGAACACCGGCATCAGAGGCGAGATCAGGAGTTTGTCTGACAACATGGGCTCATTTCGATCAGAGATACAGGACCTAGCCGGGTTCTTCTGAGGAATGCACACTGGCTCTGGGTCACAGCAGCAGCTCTATACCCCGTCTCAGCATCAACAGCTGACTCCCTACAACTCCTACCAACTGCAGCAGCAATTTCAGCAGCCATTCTAGTCGATGCAGCAATTCCCGACTGGACAGTTCATGGCATCGTCCTCTTCATCTCAGCATTTTCAGCAGATGCCGACGGGCCAGTTCATGGCATCTTCCTCCCAGCAGTTCCAGCAGTTCCAGCCATCCCAGTTCATGCCGTCCTCCACTTCTCAGCAATTTCCGCAGCAGTCTCCACATCATTAGCAGCATCCACCCCACTGAGCAGTTAGTGCTCCTTGCCACCATCTTTTTGCCTCCAAACTTATTTCCTCACTTGGATCAAAATAAGTTTAGGGGAGGGGGAGAGTAGTGGTGGTAAGGATCTTTTCATGCTCACCTTATCGCTTTATTTTATGTTTGGATAATTGAAGCATGCTCGCATGCTTATGTTTTATTTATATTTGGATCATGTTAGGATTTTATCGCTTTATGTATGATGGATTGATTGGATGGAGACAATTGATGGATTTTCCTTCGCATGCCGTTTTTCTCTTATAGGCTTATGTGATGTTTTATCTATGTTTTTGCTCGATTTTCTTATGATATGTGGTTTGGGGATGTTTTTGACTTGAATAAGTGTATGTCCCTACAATATGATAGAGGTTAAGAGCATGTTTTTGATTTAGTTGGAATCTTTGATGATGATGAGTTTATGATGAAAATTTTTCATAAATATTGATGAAATGCAAGATTTTATAGCATGATAGTGTAAGCAAGGATCTAAATGGTGTCTCAAAAGTATAATTTTTGGAGGAAAAGTTTACCTTGGGAAGATTTTTTATCCAAAGATTACACAAGTGTGAGTGATTAATGGTCTTCTTGGTGCACTAGTATTTCTCTAGAACTTGCTTTGTGACTTGATTGAGGTTACAGATGGTGTGTTTAATTTCTTGAAAAAGACTTAAGGCCATTCTTTGTTTAACCCATGTTTATCCACATATGTTCCTTCCAATACAAATTAAATCCTTTGCAAGCCCTTATTGAGCCTTGAAATGTTTTCTTGATTTTGTTGGGTTAGGAAATGAACTTATGAGAAAATCTTAAAGTTGGAAAAAGGAAAAATATTGAAATACTTTTGTGATAGAAAAGAACAAAAAAAAGAAAAATATCTAGAGTTGAAATAAAAAATTGCTTAAAAGAAGAGCAAGAAGAGAGATGTTCACAAAGATCACAAAATAAAAGAGTAAGAAATGATGAAAAATTTAGAGTAATCTCAAAGAAATTTGGGTTGAAAAGAACAAAGGGTAGAAGAGAACTTGTTTAGTTCTTCTTGACTTATAATGAAATGACTTTGGAATTCTTGGAAAGCCATCTAGCCAAATGTTTACCTACCCCTCCGAAAAACCTTCACTATAAAACCAAAATGCCCTTAACGATTTTTGTTTGATAACACACATAGGTAGTGGAGATTGCAGTCACTTTGCAAGCTTATAGTAGGATCCTAGTGCACTCTTGACCTTGAGCGGATACACGTTTTGCTTATACACTCGAGAGTGAGCGTTCTTTTAAATTCTTGTGAGAGCTTGTACTCCAAAAATTGTATCATGATGATTTCTTTTGTACTTGTTTATGTTTGATTGAAAATATCATCTTTGTAATGCTCATCTTGTGATTATGAAGTAAATTGTCATCTTGATCCTACTCAAATCAAAATCTTTGCCTTGTCTCTTGTTTTGTTTGGGGACAAACAAATATTTAAGTTTGGGGGAGTTGATGAGTGCTTAAATAGCACTCATTTGGACTCATTTGCATTTAACTTTGAGTGCTTTTGCTCTATGTTTAAGTCTATATGTTTGTAAATTTGTTGTTTTTCGTTAATGTTGTTTAAAGTGGCCAATACAGGGTATTTTTGGGTTAGTATGTACAAAACGAAGTTAAAATGGGATTTCGGTCATCAAAAGCCGCACAAGATTTGAAGAATTGAAGAAAACCAAGGGTCGGGCTCATACATGGCCAAGAGGTGCGACCGTAGGTCGCATTGCAGAGCATTAAACAGAGAAGGAAAAACCTTCAGCCCTGGCGCGACCCAGCCCGGGCCCCGTCCTAGGCGCCTCTGGGCGCGGTCCCCTGGCGCGATCGCAGGGCAGACCGCGCCCCAGGGCCTCTGCAATGCGGGCTTCGGGCGCAGCCTGTTCAGCCCGCGTCTCGGCACTTCAGAGAGCTGTTTTCATGTGTTCGAAGCTCGACCTCCAGGCGCGACCCAGACGAGGTCGCGGTCGGGATTGACAAATCCGTTTTTAACTTTTGGCACTCCATTATTGGTCCCTTATATGATATATCATTGGGAGAGTTCAAAAGACAGATCCTACACACGAAAATAGTAGAGAAAACACTCCCATTTGAAGATTTTGGAAGATCAAGAACATCAAGAGGGGAAGAAGATCCATCCATCCATTTGAAGATTCAAGCCAAGGGATTGAAGGAGTTTGTTCTATATTGGGTTCTATCTTCTCCTTCACTCTTTTATCTTTGTATTGAAAATGGGTTTTGGATCCTTGTCTTGTATCTTTGATCTTGTTGTAAATATGGTAGGCTAGAGCCCTAAGAGCCCTTAGGGCTCTAGGATGTGGTGAAACAATGTGACTCTTATTCTTGATGAAGGATAAATATATGTTCAGGCTTTGTCAAGGTTTTAATCCATACATTGGTCTTGAATGATGTTGTTTGAGTGGCCTCCTTACTAGCATCACATGTATGTTTCACTTGCATCTTGCCCATCCCGTGAACATAAGCATGTATGGATTGAATTCATGTACTTGTACTCTTTGTTGAAGTTGAGTATGTGGAAGGAAGAGTGACTCCTTTGAGCTTTTGGTAGGTGCGACCTTGGAATGTGTTAGAGATAGCCATCCTTGTCGCATTCGCAATTTAGGAGATATTCGAGAGATACCCCTTCTATATTTGTGGCCTTCTTACCTATGAACTTAGCATGATTGTGAGTTTAAACTTTGTTGTTGAATCAAGAGGAGTATTGTGAATCCATGTCCTAGAGTCTTGCTTAATCCCACTTCTAAATCTCTCTTTTTGTTGATTGTTGTTCTTGATTATTTATTTAGGTTGTTTGGTGTTTGTTACTTAAGTTATTGTTTTGGTATTGATGATAATCAACCCTCACTTAAGCATGGTCTAGATATTCCTTGCATTGATTATTGTGGTACTTTCTAAATTGATTATGGATGGATATTCTGTTTCTTTTGATAATAAAGTAGTTATCTTCAGTGGTAAACATTTTATCTGTTCTGGCACATTAGATTAACACCTATACTTTCTTAAACTAATTGAAAACACTACATAAAGATAACTGTTGAATACATCGATCACAAACCCTAACAAACGAAAAGAACCTTCAGAATTAAATCACACCTATCTTTGGCATCTAAGGCTAGGTCATATCAATCTTAAGAGGATACAAAGGCTTGTAAATGATGGACTATTGTCTTCTTTGGTACTGGAATCGTTTTCTTTGTGTGAATCCTGTTTGGAGGGTAAGATGACCAAACGTCCTTTCCAGTCAAAAGGAAATAGATCCGAAGGGTTATTAGATTTGATTCACTCTAACTTGTGTGGCCAACCAAGTCACTGGAAGGTGGTGTGCCCTAACAAGAAGAAGAAGAGAGGTACATCTCACACTCTGGTTGTAGAAACATGTTTAGCAACTTGTTCTACCCAGACATGGGTAGTAGATACTGGAGCTATTGATCATGTTTGCATGTCTTTGCAGGGATTCCTGGTAAAAAGACAGCTGAGTGAGAATGAGATCACCGTCTATATGGGCAGTGCTACGAGAGTGGTCGCTGTTGCAGTGGGAGACGTTGTTTTACATTTCAGTAGTCATAGAACTTTGGTTTTGAAAGATTGTCTTTATGTGCCTAGTTTTAGGTGAAACTTGTTGCATTTTCTTATTTGGTTCCTTTTCCTTGTGGATCGACCTCATATCATCCTTGCTACAAATACATGCTTGTATACTTGTAGGCATAGACACGAGTTTATAAATATTGAAACACATCAATAGTAGGTTTTAAGGTAAACTGAGCCTCTGTCAGTAGGTAAAGAAGTGAGAGTCCAAGTGTTATTCTGTGTGAGAGCGTTTAATTCAGCACGCATAGCATCCTGCCATTGAGGAATTTGGGAGGCTTGCGAAAAGGAAGTGGGTTATGTGACAGATGAGATAGAGTGAATGAAGGAATGATATGAAGAAAAAAGAGAGGCATATGAGAGATGATCACTGAGAGGATACGGAGTCGAACCAGTAACATTGCCACACACATAGTCATTGAGATGAGAAGGCAATCGTACTGGATGCCCAGAGGAAGATGAGATTGAACATGGGACAACGGTGTAGGAGTAGGAAGAGAAGGAGAAAATTTATCAAAAGCAGAGTCAAGGAAAGAAGGAGCTAGAGGTTGAGTGGAAAGAGGGAACTCATTCTCATGAAACACAACATGCCGATTGACTATAACTTGATTAGTGTGTAAATCAAGAAGTTTATAACCTTTATAGCCAGAAGGATAACCAAGGAATACACATTTGTGAGCACGAGGAGAAAATTTGGTACGATCACGCGTTAAGGTAGAAACAAAACACAAACAACCAAAGGATTTCAAGTGAGTATAAGAAGGCTCTTTACTAAAAAGAGTGGCATAAAGAGTAGAGTTCTGTAATATGGAGGAAGATATGCGATTGATAAGGTAAGAGGCAGTGAGCACACATTCACCCCAATAGACAAGAGGCAAATGAGATTGGAAGAATAAACTACGGGCAACTGGCACACCGTCGTTTTGATGTGCAAAATACACTTGCGGGCAAATAGTCCACAAATGCTTAATCTGCCATCAGCGGCTAGTATAGCTGATGAAGACGGATGTCGATCCCACGAGGAGTGTTCATAACCTTCTGTCTTTTCTTAGTTTTGGTTTGGGTCTTCAGTGTCACTCTAAAAACCTTGCTAATAAACTTAAACTAACTAAATGCTGAAAAGGAAATCACAAGAGAAAATATCAGTAATAAAAGTTGCTCAAGTCAAAGCACCGGGTCATTCGGTAGGTATGCACAATCCCGGGTAAAACACATGTAATTACCACTACTACCCGTTGTGCCCATACTAGCAGAAAGGTCAAAAACCGAATCCCCATGGCCAAATATGGGTAATTGTCACTTTGAGGGTTAACCGGTTACAGGAAATGGATACGATCAGCCACTCTCCAATCACTTCTTACATTATATCGTCTAGATGATGCGATCGACACCTAGGGACCTAACTATACAGGAACCTAAGGAGAGAATCACACAAAGGTTTTGCAAGTATAGCAGCTTTGAGGGCGAAAGTGACCCGATTCTAGTAGGTTTGACACGGTCTTGTGCCTGCATATACTACTCAATCTTAACTACCAAGGCTGTCACCCCCGGACTTGTTACTATGCGGGTATCGAGGCATGGTCACCTATACACTCCCACGTAACCAACGTAGTACCAGTTAATTAGAAATGCGCGCTTTCATCTCCAATCACCCTTTACCTATGTCTAAGTGAAAAACAAGTTAAGATTGTAAACCCTTAAGGTGTTAAAGTCCGATTACCTCATGCACATATTCTACCCTTAGACCATTACTTTGACCTGAACAGTGGATACTTAGCCACTAAACATAGAAACGAAAGTAAAAGAAATAATAAAAGACATCTTACTTAGAAAGGAAATAACTAGATTAACTTCTGGGCCCAACCCCAGTTTTGCCAACAGAACAACTGAACTACCTCTCTGCGGGCAAATCACCAGCTTCAGGCAGACAGAATATCCAGAAAATAAACTAAGTACGAAAATGGGAAATTGTATCTTCGGGGTGCAAAAACTTCTCTCGAATGAAAAGCAGATAAAAGTATTTATAGCAATTGAATTAAGGCTTCAAACAGCCTAGATTTCACCCACGCAGGGGCTCTTGCACTCCTCCACTTCATCACGTTCATGCTCCATGTTCTTCCTTGATTTTTGGAGTGATAGCAACAAACCCTAGCGTCTCCAGTAGCTTCTTGACATCTCCACTTACTTCCCAACGTGTCTGGACCTCCCCAGGACTCGGAACTGACCGCCACGTCGCCTTCACGTGCATAAAGGAGCTGGCCCGCGATTCTGTTGCGTAATTCTCCCAACAACTTTGACTAGGTTCTCGGTAGGCAAATTGGTCCTTTGTGCCCTCAGCATAAATAGCACCTGTCTGTGCCTATTGTGGTGGTTTTGTGCCTCATCCTCCTGTAATCAGTTTTAACCCCAAAACTAGACTAGACTCTATACTAAACACTTACAAAGAGTGTAAAAAGATAAAGGAAAAAGCACGAATATGAGTCTTCATCACACCCATACACTTGGACCATACTTGTCCTCAAGTATGAATGCAAATTTAACTCGAACCAACAACAAATAGAAGACTCAAATGACTCAAAACAAGACAATACAACATATGAATTATAAGTTGATAAAGGGCATAACAGTTGAACATGATGATGCAGGCAAATCGAATCAATCAAACATAGGCTAGTACAACTATTGAAGTGTGCACTCAGCTCGCCTTTTTCTCAAGTGTTTAGGTTAAGTGTTTACTCTCAACAATTCCACCAAATCATCATCAACAAACTTGCAAACACCCTGTATAAACAATTTTACGATATTCACATGCATGCATATCAAAAGGTCTTGTGAGGGTTGTAATGGGGCATACGGACCAAGGTTGGAAATTTTTAGGAACTGGCTACCTTCAATAGTATTCGGGCAAAATCAGTACTGGCAGCTCTGTGCCCATATAACAACCTGGGAAATCATAACAATTCAAACACTTAAAGCCAAGCAATCATTCCCACTTGTTATATTTTTTTTTCTTTCTTTGTGCCCATTTCTGGCATCCTGTCACTATTTGGCTTAAACATACTACCAATACGAGCATAAAAGGTTTCACTCCCAGTTATAAGATACTCTTTAAAGAGTAATTTTAGGAACGCGGGTCATGAACAAATAAGTAGGCTCAAATAATGGCAGCAATGGGAAGCATTTATCAGTGAATAATATGGCCAAATAACGATGAAAGAAAATGCCTTAATCATCTAAGCATACATGAGAACATGAAATCAAGTTTAACAGGGCACAAGCAAGTAAGCATCAAATGAGGTGGTGGAATTCAAACACACAGAAAGAAGTCGCAAATGTTAATTTGGGCTCAAAACTCACTGGGTAGTTATATATTGCTTTCACATGCGATTGATTAATTCCATCTGCCTAACAATAAATTTATGTCTATATATGCCCAATGTCAATCTATGACTCATATGCTATAAACTCAACATGCACACACAAAATAAAAACAAAACATACAAACACAACAACCTAGGCATATCCCTCCCACACACTTGCTGTGCAAAGTACCCTTGCGGGCACAAGCAGTAATGTGGTTTAGATATGCCCAAAACAGACTCTATGTACACAGACGCCAATATAAAAACAAAAATAGACGCTAAACACACAAACAAAAATAAAAAACAAACATATCCTAACCTACTGGGGATAAAACATGATTTAAGGAGAGGAGGGGTAGTCTAACCCGAGGTGAACACAAATGCTCTGCAGGACTTTCTCAACTCTTTCGAGCTTCTTTGAATCTGCACTGCTCTGTGCCCTGCTCGGTCCTGCTTGTGCCTTGGGTGATCCTCCTTGTGCCTTAGGGGCCTTTCTCTTGTCAAAGTACGTTGGTTATTCAAAAGGGAGGAAATATAGGGTGTTCTCTTCAGTGAACCCAACTAGCTGCATCCGCTCTAGCCTCTGGGCATCGAGATACTCTGTCGCTTCATCATGCTCTGGGTACTTCTCGAAAATGTCGTCGAGGTCGCCACCTTTCAAGCCTTCAATCAGCCTAGCCACGAACATGCCCAACGCTACAACAGTTGCTTTGGTGTTGCTGGTCTGAGCCTGCAATTGAACCGCCAGAATGTAGCCGAGGTTGACCTTCCGCTTGTGCATCATATTCCACAATAGGAATACCTCCTGCTGCGTCACTTGGCCTGTACCATCCTTGTGCCCATAAAGGTTGAATGCCATCCATCTATGGTAAATCTGGAGGGCGTGGTCAGAAAGGTGTTTGTCCTTGCTTGAGCCCGAAAGATAGAAGCCTTTGCCTCCAATTTCCTCCCACCGTTGCTGAGTGTTTGGACTCCAGTCGTCGCCGGCGCTGGTTGCTGTTTCTTTGTACCACTTCGCATGCACATCTTTTGGTTGGATGAAATCTAATAGCTGATTCAATCCTGAGATTGACATGCTATAGCTCTCTCCAGCTATATAGAAGTTCACAACTCTGGGTGTCTCCAGACCGAATCCCTGCACTGGTTTAAACTTATACGAGGAAAGGAATTCAATGGTTAAAGAAGGGCGTACCGTGTTCCTCCAGCCGAGTACTTGCTCCCAACCGATGTTGGCAAAGTATTCATACACTTGGTCCATGACTTCAAGTGTATTCAGCGTGCTGTCATGAAGAACGTACAGGGGCAAATGCTTCTTCTTGTTCAGTCTCTCGACAATTCCTTATCTTGAGCTGCTTGAATCCTCCTTCTCCTCCTTCACCAAGCGGCGGGGAAGGGTTCTGAGTGGCACCCTGCTTTTTGTGCCCTTTTTCACCTTTGCGGGCACATAGGAATGAACCGGAGCTGGGATGATTTGGATATTCGGTTCCACTTCCTCACTGTGCACCGACTTCTCTTCATCTTCTTTGTTGGACTGCTCCACATCTAGCCTTCTCTTGGTGGGGGGCTTCTCTTATCTCTTCGACTCCCTGCTGACTGACTTCCTTGACTCCTTGCTGGTTGACTTGGTTCCCTTTGACTTGCTCTTAGACTTTTTGGGCACATCGGAACCCTTGCTTTGACTTGGTTCCCTATGTGCCTCCTTCGAGACCTCCTGTGGTTTTGCCTTCTTCGACTTTTTCTTCTCTGCGGGTGGATTGGGTTGTGCCTGTTTCGGTTGCTCAGACTGGCTGTGGGTATTTTCAGAGGTAGATCCCTCTGAGGTCACTTTCTCTTCCTCCAACGATTCCTCTTTCTCTTTTTCCGGTTCTGGTTCTTTCTTCTTCTCCTCTTGATGATCTTGCTCTGGTTTCTCTTCCTCTTTGTCGTCTTCTTCCATGCTCTCACCTTCAGATTCATCATCACCTTCTTCTTCATCACCGTCGCCGTTTTGTTTTTCTTCCTCCGCCTCATCTTCTTTTTCTGGTCCATCATCGTCCTCCCCGTCCTTCTCTGGTTCTTTCTCAGGCTCAGAATCGCCTGATTCTTCACTGGGTTGGGGTGTCGGTGGTTTCTCAGGAGTTGGTGGCTTCTTAGGTGCGGGCATCGGGTCAGGGTTTTGCCCAGCTTGTGGCGGGCTCTGAGGTTTGCCCTTATCAGTCTCACCATTCTTTTTCTTTGACGCCCCACCCTTAGCCTTCGGTGGTGCTCATTTCTTTTTCTCTGTTTGCGGCGGCGGGAGTGGTGGGTGCTGTGGCAGAATGGTTTGGATCGGTGAGGGGTTGAGAATGGGCCCGGAACTCTATTTCGGCTGCTCTGTCTGGGTCGACTGGGTGGTCTGAGTCGTCTCTTGCGACGATTCGCCGGTGTTGCGGGCACTGTGACGCGTGCCTCGCTTAGTAGGGGCTCCGGTTTTCTTCGCATTCACCATTTTTCTTGACAAGGGATTGGGGAATTTGAGAGGTAGGATTCACTTTGTTCGATTTGTGAGAAATCGGCAGTGGGGGGAGTATTTGAATGCTTCTAGGAACGTGGGGTGTTGTAAGGGTGGTGGGTTCGTGCAGAGAGATCGTGGGCGAGGATTTAGGGAGCGGTTTTGCCTAATTTTGAGAAATTTGGGGGAGTTTGAAATGGGGGAGAAATATGTTTTGTAATTCAAAATAAATATCTCAATATATCATCTCTCACTCACTCCCCTTTAATCGGCCTCAATTTTCAACGATCATCAGCTCTGCATGGGGAAAACCAACCACCTCTGCAAGTGCTATCCTTTCCCAATCAGTGAAATCTGCTACAGTCCCCACCCACACACTTAAACCTTGCTGGGCCCTGATCATTTAATTTGCCCACAGTGATGCATTTCCAGTCTTTGCCTTCCTGCAGCGTTAATTCACAAACAAAATACAAATAACAAACATAATTGAAATTAAAGCAAGTAAACAAACCGGGTTGCCTCCAGTCCAGCGCCTTTGTTTAAGGTCTTTAGTTCGACCATGTTGTGCCTTCAGTAGTACTCAGGAATGCTCAAAACTTGGGTTTCTGCCCAAATTTCCTTTTCTTGCTCGAAATATGGCTTCACCCTCTGGTCGTTGACTCGAAATTCGCACCCATCTTTTGGATTCACCAGATCGATTGCTCCACTTGGGTGTTGATGTTGCACCAGATAGGGTCCCATCCATTTTGACTTCAATTTGCCCACATGCAATTTGAGCCTTGAGTTGAACACGAGTACCTTTTGCCCACAGAGCAACTGTTTGCCCCTTGCGAGTGCATCGTTGTATCTCTTGGTCCTTTCCTTATACATCACAACATTATCATAGGCTTCGGACCTCAACTCTTCCAATTCTTGGATTTGCAGCTTCCTCTCAATTCCAGCGCATTCATTATTGAAATTCAACCTCTTGATTGCCCAAAATGCTCTATGCTCCATTCCCACGGGCAAATTGCAATACTTTCCAAAAACCAGCCTATAAGGAGACATCCCAATAGGTGTTTTGTAGGCTGTGCGATATACCCACAGAGCATCTTCCAAGTGATTGCTCCAGTCTTTGCGCCTTGGTCCAACAACTTTCTCCAGAATATTTTTGATCTCCCTGTTTGAGACTTCTGCTTGCCCATTTGCCTGGGGATGATATGCAGTAGTAACCTTGTGTGTGACCCCATACTTTGCCATCATCTTCTTTATGATTGAGTTGCAAAAATGAGTCCCTTGATCACTGATCAGGACTTTGGGCATTCTGAAGCGATAGAACACATTTGCCCTCAGGAACTTCACCACTGTATTTGCATCATTCGTTGGAGTGGTTTTTGCCTCAATCTACTTGGACACATAATCTACAGCCAGGATAATATAGAGATTACTACCTGACTTGGGAAATGGTCCCATGAATTCTATGCCCCATATGTCGAAGACTTCCACGGGCATGATAGGTGTTTGTGGCATGGCTGCCCGAATAGAAATATTCCCAGTCATCTGGCAATTCTTGCACTTCTTCACAAATATATAAGCATCCCTGAATAATGTAGGCCAGTAAAATCCTCCATCTAATACCTTCCTTGTTGTTCTACGTGGGCCAAAATGACCTCCACATGCATTGTTATGGCAGAACTTCAAGATGTTTAAGACCTCATCATCACTGACGCACCTTCTTATGACTTGATCAGTTCCAATTTTCCAAAGAGTTGGTGCTTCCCAGAGATAGAACTTGCACTCACGCTTCATCTTATTCTTTTGATAGTCACTCAAACCAACTGGAAACTGCCTTGCGACCAGGTAATTCACTATGTCGGCAAACCATGGCTCTTTTGCTGTTTTGCCCGCAATCTCATACAAGTGCTCATCTGGAAAATTCTCAGTGATTTCCTCTTTGCTCTCAACCATCAGACGGCTGAGATGGTCTGCAACCAGGTTTTCTGCCCCAGTCTTGTCTTTGATCTGCACATCGAACTCTTGTAAGAGCAATATCCACCTTATGAGTCTCGGCTTTGACGCCTTCTTAGACAGTAGGTACTTCAAAGCTGCGTGATCCGTGTAAACAATCACTTGTGCCCCCAGCAGATAGGAACGGAACTTCTCAAAAGTGAACACTATTGCTAACAGCTCCTTCTCCGTGGTGGTATAGTTGCGTTGCGCGACATTTAATGTCTTAGAGGCATAATAGATAACATAGCTCTCCTTGCCTCTTTTCTGGCCCAAAACTGCTCCCACGGCAAATCCACTGGCATCACACATCACCTCAAATGGCATTCCCCAATCTGGAGGTTGGATAATGGGGGAAGACACTAACATATTCTGCAATGTATGAAAAGCTTCCTTGCAGTCATCATCAAAGTCAAATTTCACCTCCAGTTGTAGCAGCTTTGTGAGTGGTAGAGCAATCTTTGCGAAGTCCTTAATGAATCGTCGATAGAAACCCGCATGGCCTAGAAATACCCGAATCTACTTAACATTGATGGGATAGGGCAATTTGGCAATGACCTCCACTTTTGCCCTGTCCACCTCAATTCCTCGCTCGGATACTACATGTTCCAGCACGATTCCTTCTCTTACCATAAAGTGACACTTCTCATAATTTAACACCAAGTCTTTTTCCACACAACGGCTCAGTACCTTGCTCAAATGATCAAGGCATTGATCAAAGCTATCTCCATAAATCGTGAAGTCGTCCATAAAGATCTCAATACAAGTCTCAAGCATATCAGAAAATATACTCATCATACACCGTTGGAATGTGCCTGGAGCATTGTAGAGGCCAAAAGGCATCCTTCTGTAGGCAAATGTGCCAAAGGGGCAAGTGAATGTCGTTTTTCCTTGATCGTCTTGGGCCACCACAATTTGCATATAACCAGAATACCCATCCAGAAAACAGAAGTACGATTTTCCCGCAAGCCTTTCCAACATTTGATCGATGAAAGGCAAAGGGAAGTGATCCTTCTTTGTGACTGCATTAAACTTGCGGTAGTCAATGCAAACTCTCCATCCGGTCTGCAGTCTCACCTGAATAAGTTCATTGTTTTCATTCTCCACCACCTGGATTCCAGACTTTTTGGGCACAACGTGAATAGGACTCACCCACTCACTGTCGGGCACATGGAAGATAATGTCCATATCGAGCAGCCTTAGAATCTCCTTTAACACAGCTTCCTTCATCAAGGGGTTCAGCTTCCTTTGGGGATCTTGCACTGGTTTTGCCCCTTCTTCCAACTGGATCCGATGCATGCAAATGGTGGAACTTATGCCCTTGATGTTGGCCAAGGTCCATCCAATTGCTTCCTTGTGCATCTTCAATAGTGCTATCAACTTGACTTCCTGCTTCATGGTCAAAGATGAACTGATTATAACTGGCAAATTCTCTCCTTCACCCAAATAGGCATATTTGAGGTGATCGGGCAACTCCTTCAACTCCAGCTTGGGTGGCTTAATGATAGACCGCACCAGTTTATCACCCTGCCTTATTGTGGGCAAAGACAGACGTGTATCTCTTGGAAAACCGGCTTCGATGCGATATAATTACAGAATTGCCTCTTTGATTTGCTTATCTCGTTCCTCTTCAACATCCCAATCGGTCTTACTATTCTGAAGTACCCAATCAAGTGGATCCTTTGCCAGCAGCCTTGGCACTTCTTCTTGGATCATAGGCTCAAAAACGTCGATCATATGTACACCCTCAGTGTCATTGGGGTACTTCATTGCCTCCATGATGTTGAAGGTAACTCTGTCTCCATCGAACTCACACGTCAATGTGCCCTTATCGACATCAATCTTCGTATGTGCCGTCTTCATGAATGGTCTGCCCAAAAGTATACAGGCAGCCTTTGGATTGGTTTTGCCCATATCCAGCACATAGAAGTCTGCTGGGAAAATCAGACTCTCCACTTTGATTAGGACATCTTCAAGCACTCCCTCAGGGTAAACACTGGAATGGTCAGCCAATTGAATAATTGTCCTTGTATCCTTGAGCGGTCCTAATGTCAGTTCTTCAAAAATGCTTAAGTGCATAACATTGATCGATGCCCCTAAGTCCAGTATAGCTCTCTCAACTCGAAGTCCTCCAATTTCACAGGGAATAAAGAACATCCCCGGGTCTCCACACTTTTCAGGCAGCTTCTTCTGCAATAATGCTGACACATTTTCATTCACAACCACTTGTGTCTCCTTTGTGAATCTCACCTTCTTTGTACATAAGTCCTTCAGGAAACGGGCATATCGGGGCACCTGCCTGATTGCGTCCAGTAGGGAAACATTGATTTCCACTTTCTTGAAGATGTGCATTAGATCCCTATCCTCTGCTTCTTTCTTGTTCCGCTTCATCCTTCCTAGAAATGGTAAAGGCACCTCGATCTCTTTTGGAATATTACTCTTCAGGATGGGTTTGGGCATAACTGCTTCTGGTTCGTCATTTGCCCTCAACTCTGGTTCCTCCTTTGTGGGCTCATTATCACTGTGGGCATCATCCTTTGCAGTCTCTGGATATGGTGCAGGCAGTTGCCTTCCATTCTTCAGTGTTATTGCATTTACCCCAGCCTTTTTTGGTGGTTCTGTCTGTGAGGGAAGAATTCCTTTAGCTTTCTCCATCCTTGCGATTGCATCACTAATTTGGGATATTTGTCCTCCCAAATAGCTCAGTCCATTCCTTGTCTCCTGCTCGAAGGCTTCTGATTTTTTTGTACCTCCACCGTTTCATTCACAATCTTGTGAACCATGTCTGATAAAGACGGTCCTGCTGTGGGCACAGGATAGTATTGTGTTGTCTACCTCTGACTGTAGTTGGGGGTAAGATGATATTGTGCCTCCTCCTTTGCCCTCCATCAATAGCGTTGACCGTTTCTTCCTTCTCCTTCACTTGTGGACACTGGTCAGAGTGGTGCCCCATCAATTCACATACCCCACAAATTCGCAAGGTATTAGAGGAAACCATGGTGATCATCTTCTCCATCTTGTTGCAGAGTTGTTCAATACGGTCATCAGTTTCAGGCACAGAGATAATTTTGCCCGCAGCGGCAACACTTGTTCTTTCATATGAATCGTCTCTGTTCTCCTCGGCCATTTCTCCAATAAGTATTAGAGCTTCAACTGCCCTCTTGTTCAGGATAGATCCTCCGCATGCTGCATTCATTAGGGCTCGATCCTCGCTTCTTAACCCCGAGACAAAGTAGTTCACCAGGTCATGATCTGGAATCTGGTGATGTGGGCATTTCGAGAGCATTTGCTTGAAACGCTCCCAGTAGTCGTAAAAGTTCTCGTTGGAACCAGCCCTTGCGGTTGAGATCTTCTTCCTCATGCTCTGCACTCTTGATGTGGGGAAGTACTTCTCCAGAAAATTTTGCTGGAGTTGACTCCAGTTGGTTACACTCCTGGCAGAAATAGTGTATAACCATTCTCGAGCTCCGTCCTGCAAGGTGAAAGGAAAATAAACCAGGTGAATGTATTCGCCTGTCCTATTAGCTCGTGTGCATTGCGTCTCACATGCCATCTCGAAATCTTACAGATGTCGTTGTGGATCCTCCCCTGGATGGTCATGGAATTTGGGCAAAATCGAGATGAAGTTTGCCCTCAGCTCCCAGTTACCAGTAGTTGTGGGCAAAACGATGCCCGTGGGACGCATGTTCATGGTTTGAGGGAAACTTAGCTGCCTCAAAGTAAGGGTGTGCGGTGGTGGTCTCTGTTGTTCTTCTTCCTCGCGGTTTGATATCTGATCGTCCTCCATCTCTTCTTCGGAATAGAGTGGATTGACGTTGCTTGTCTCAGCTTGTTCGTTGCTTGCCTGACTTTCTCCGCCTGAGGTCAAATCGTCACTGGATTCTTCAGTTTGATTCTCCTCCTGCAGCCTTTTCAAAAATGCCCTAGCTTGTGCCCTTCTTGCCCTCGCTGACCTCTCTATCTCCGGATCGTAGAGTAAATCTCTTGCGCGGTTAGAACGACGCATATACTAAGGTAAAACAGTAAATAGACAGAAAAGTGTGCTTACACTCCCCGGCAACGGCGCCAATTTTGGCACACCGTCGTTTTGATATGCAAAATACACTTGCGGGCAAATAGTCTACAAATGCTTAATCTGCCCTCAACGGCTAGTATAGCTGATGAAGATGGATGTCGATCCCATGAGGAGTGTTCATAACCTTCTGTCTTTTCATAGTTTTGGTTTGGGTCTTTAGTGTCACTCTAAAAACCTTGCTAATAAACTTAAATTAACTAAATGTTGAAAAGGAAATCACAAGAGAAAATATCAGTAATAAAAGTTGCTCAAGTCAAAGCACCGGGTCATTCGGTAGGTATGCGCAATCCCGGGTAAAACATATGTAATTACCACTACTACCCGTTGTGCCCATACTAGCAGAAAGGTCAAAAACTGAATCCTCATGGCCAAATATGGGTAATTGTCACTTTGAGGGTTAACCGGTTACAGGAAATGGATACGATCAGCCACTCCCCAATCACTTCTTACATTATATTGTCTAAATGATGCGATCGGCACCTAATGACCTAACTATACAGGAACCTAAGGAGAGAATCACACAAAGGTTTTGCAAGTATAGCAGCTTTGAGGGCGAAAGTGACCCGATTCTAGTAGGTTTGACACGGTCTTGTGCCTGCATATACTACTCAATCTTAACTACCAAGGCTGTCACCCCCGGACTTGTTACTATGTGGGTATCGAGGCATGGTCACCTATACACTCCCACGTAACCAACACTAGTACCAGTTAATTAGAAATGCGCGCTTTCATCTCCAATCACCCTTTACCTATGTCTAAGTGAAAAACAAGTTAAGATTGTGAACCCTTAAGGCGTTAAAGTCCGATTACCTCATGCACATATTCTACCCTTAGACCATTACTTTGACCTGAACAGTGGATACTTAGCCACTAAACATAGAAACGAAAATAAAAGAAATAATAAAAGACATCTTACTTAGAAAGGAAATAACTAGATTAACTTCTGGGCCTAACCCCAGTTTTGCCAACAGAACAACTGAACTACCTCTCTGCGGGCAAATCGCCAGCTTCAGGCAGACAGAATATCCAGAAAATAAACTAAGTACGAAAATGAGAAATTGTATCTTCGGGGTGCAAAAACTTCTCTCGAATGAAAATCAGATAAAAGTATTTATAGCAATTGAACTAAGGCTTCAAGCAGCCCAGATTTCACCCACGCAGGGGCTCTTGCACTCCTCCACTTCATCACGTTCATGTTCCATGTTCTTCCTTGATTTTTGGAGTGATAGCAACAAACCCTAGCGTGTCCAGTAGCTTCCTGATGTCTCCACTTACTTCCCAACGTGTCTGGACCTCCCCAGGACTCGGAACTGACCGCCACGTCACCTCCACGTGCATAAAGGAGCTGGCCCGTGATTCTGTTGCGTAATTCTCGCAACAATTTTGACTGGGTCCTCGGCAGGCAAATTGGTCCTTTGTGCCCTCAGCATAAATAGCACCTGTCTGTGCCTGTTGTGGTGGTTTTGTGCCCTCATCTTCCTGTAATCAGTTTTAGCCCCAAAACTAGACTAGACTCTATACTAAACACTTACAAAGAGTGTAAAAAGATAAAGGAAAAAACACGAATATGAGTCTTCATCAGCAACATTAAGCAAGTGTTGATGTTTACGTTTAACACATGCATTTTGTTGTGGAGTTTCAACACAAGAATGCTGAATAAGAGTACCAAATTCAGCACATAAAACAGGAATAGGAATTTCAGGCCCATTATCACAACGCAACACCTTTATTTTCTTGTTGAATTGAGTGAGAATGATGTGGAAAAGGTAATGAGAACACCCTTAATCTCAGATTTTTGTTGCAACAAATAAGTCCAGATTAAACGGGAATGATCATCCACGATAGTCAAAAAATACTTATAACCTTTAATAGTACAAGGAGTGAAAGGTCCCCAAACATCACAGTGTATTAGATCAAAAATATTTGTAGCATGAGAAGAGGATAAAGGAAAGGACAATCGTTTTTGTTTAGCTAAGGGACAAATCATACAAGTATTATGCTGTGAATGAGAAGGTTTCAACAGAGGTACAAGAAGTTGAAGTTTACCATCTGAAAGATGACCTAGTCTAGAGTGCCATACATCATAAAAGACTACAAGATTAATAGTAGAATAAGGTATAGACTGGTGATTAAAAATGTATAGATTGCGTTGTTGGTTACCCATCCCAATCTGCTGCCCCGTGGAAATGTCCTGAATAGAAAAAGAATGAGCGAGAAAATTAACCCTATAATGATTATCAAGGGTCAAAGCACTCACAGAGATGAGATTATAAGAAAAACTAGGAACATAGAGAACATTGTGTAGGATAAGAGTATGAGAAAGCTGGACAGTACCAACACGAGTAACTTGAACGGATTGGCCATTATGAAGATGTACCAAAGAATTTGTAGCATGTTTAGAGGAATAGAAAAGTTGCAAAGAACAACAGACATGATGCGTAGCACCAGTATCGACTAACTAAACACAATTGGAAGAAATAGAAGATCCAATAAAGGAAGAAGAGATAGTGAATGTACCGCTGAAATGAGGTGTAATGTCTGGCTGTTGAACAGAAGGAGCAAATGACTGCATCTGAGTTTGAAGTAAAGTGATCAACTGATTGCATTGATCAAGAGTGAGAGAGGAAGTGACATTCCCAATGGCAGATGGCTGATTTCCAAAATCAGTAGTAGAATCAGACGTATAACCAGCTTGGTTCACAATTCTTTTATCTGTAGAATGACAAGAATTAGGAGGAAACTTTCCTCTATTTTTTCCATATCTAGGAGGAAAACCACGCAGCTTGTAGTATCTATCAACTGTGTGATTCGTTTTTCCACAATGTGAGTAGAGAAACTTGTCACGACCTTTTCCAACACCAGAGTTACTGTAACAGCCCGTTTTTCCAATCACTGTTTAAATAAAATATTTATCTTCAATTATGTGAATTATAAAAATTTATGAATTTTAAGGTTCGAGTTATGATATAGTCTAAGTCGCGCCCTAGATATATCTTAAATTTTATTTAGTGAATTAAGATTTATTTATTAAAATCGTATAGGAATTCATGATGCATGTATTTAGAATATTTATGTTACTATATATATATATAAATATATATATATAAATATATATATGGGGGAAGTCAAATTTTTAAATTTGGTAAGATTGTTGAATAATTCATTTGTTTTGGACAAGGGAATAAATTATTAATATTTTTCCCTCCGTTGAATTTATCTTAAACATAGAAAATAAAACCCTAATATCCTAGTATAAAAGATTAAGTTTTTCTAAGACACCACACATTCTTTCCATGCCGTTTCTGGTGCAGCGTTTTCAACATAGACGACTCAAGGTATTTGCTTTGTTTCTTATATTTTTATTTACAAAGCCTAGCACATTGTTCTTTAATATTTATAAATTTTAAAAAAAATATGATATAAAATCTATAATTCTTAGCAATGACGTTTATTGTTCCTAGAATTTGTGTAGTAATCACTATAACAATGTCACAATTTCTTTTTTTAATTTAGTCTAATTTTTTTCGGATATATCAATATTGTATCTGATTGGTATTTAAAATATTTATTGATTTTTCATGTTCATGGTACATTGATCTGAGCGTCATTTTTAATTTTTAAAATTTATTTTTCTGAATCCATTGTTTGACACTTTATTTCAAAAGAAGAAAAAAAAACGTTGGAATATGTATCATAAATGGAATTGTATTAGCTATAATATGAATGATTGGCTTTTACAATGATTGCATATGGATTAATATATTATATCATTTGTGTTAATAACTATCAATCTTCTGAAAGGAACAAATTTGTGGCAATCATTTCATTTCCATTCATTATAGTTCTCCACATTATATGATAATTATATATATACACACACACCAATCACACACGCATCGTATAAGGCACATCATATATGTATAACTATACCTATTTATGCTATAAATTAAATATTTTGTATTAAGTAAAAATGCATCATATTTTCGATTTAGTGATGTATAATCAATTCATAATTCTAAGAACATTATATTTATATTTAGTCATTTCGCATTTTGAGAATTTAATTACAAAATTTGCATGACCGTAAAGAATGTTTCTAACTCCAGTAGTCGAAAATTTATTTTTTTATTTTTTTAGGGACTTCATATTGATATTTATAGACATCATTTTATATTTTTTTTAAACCTCATCTATAATCTGAAAATTTATTATTGATTGTTACATTTATAGTAAAATCTGGAGGTTTATTTTTACAATTATATTTCAATTTCTAATTGGATTTTCATTTCAGATTTGAATTTATATTTATAGGAATTATTTAAATTGGTTTTTCCTAATAATATACATGCACACAGTCTCAGACGTGATACATGGCATAACATGGACAAATTTCTAAGTTAAGTGTTTTACTTTTAATTAATATTGTTAAGGTGTATGTGTTCAGTAGGTATTGGTTTGTTAATATTATTATATCTGAATGTACAGACTTGGGTTATATAATTATTTAATTATGTGAAAACAGTTTATTGTATCATGTGGTCTTAATTAATTTTTAGTTATGCCATTAATTTATCAAATACTTCTAGGCAAACTCATTTTCGTAGACAGTAGTTATTTTTATTGGATTTGTTACTAATCTGAATTCATGTTTCTAATTCATAGACTTTTCATTTAGTAAGAAAACAGACGTATATTGTTTCATTTTAAATTCAATTCAAAATATATATATATATATATATATATATATGCATTTTTAGTGTTAATCATGAATTTATAGGATTTATTTATTTTCCTACTCTAGGTGCGGCGCGACTAAGACTTTAAGTTATTGATAGTGTTTGACTCAAAGCTCTTTGGATCAATTAAGGTGTGGGATTTATTTATTTTATGTCGTTGATTTATATTTTTTGTCCATTTTAATATCACGTGTTTGCCGTATATCATGTTACTATCAATGAGCCCTTGGACTATATGTTCATTATTTGGCTCTCAGTATTTGTGCACAAATGTCAATATCGCTATGCGATTCAATTAGTACTAATGTACTATCATGTTTCGGTACTAAGGTACTATCAGTTTTCAGTATCAGTTATATGTGTGCTGCTGTTTTATTAATTTGGGCAAATATCTGCATAATTTCCCACACTGAGTATATTTTATATATGCTCACCCCTCATTAACATTTTCAGGTAACTAAATGTGGTGGCGTGTGGAAGATCGAATGACAAGTCAAGTCAATTTCTATTTCTTCCGCTTGCATTAGTCAAATTTTATTTAAGATAATTTTTTTTAAAATTCATTATTTTATGGATCATGTTGGTTCTTAGACATCTACTCATGCTATTGTCTTTTTGTCTTATTTTATTTTTAGAACTTATGATAAACTTTTCAAATAAAAATATTTCAATTTCATCTCTTTTCTAATGTATTGAATAAATTTTTATTTTGTTAACTTCATGTATTTATTTTCAACTCAATGTTTGAAATAATTAAATTAGATTATTATTTAAGTTTAAAAAAAAAATATTTTCTCACATTTCCGCATCAATTAAAATCATTAAAAATCAGTTTAACACTTTAAGAAATTTAGGGTGTTACAGTTACCCCCTGCAACATTAATATCAGCTTGCTCACTAGCAGCGGACAGAGAGGTTTGTGTAGGAGAATTTCCAATCATGCGTTGTCGCTTCTCTTAGAGAATGAGAGCGAACACATTAGAGATTGTAGGCAACGACTTAAGTGAGATAATTTGTGATCGAATCTGAGAGAATGACTCATTTAAACCGACTAAGAACTGCATGATGCATTCTCTATCCTGATGAGATTGCCACTTTCTAGCACTGTTGCAGGTACAATTAGCTCCACAATCGCACCAACTAACCGGATGGTAATCCTTATATTCATCCCAAAGTACACGTAATTGAGTGTAGTATGAATTCACATCATTAGATCCTTGACGTAGAGACATAAGATCTTACTTTAGTTGATAAATTCGTGCGACATCTCCTTGAGAAAAATGATCACGCAGATCATTCCAGATTGACTAAGCAGTAGTGAGATAAAGCAAACTAGAGCATATTTCAGGCACAACTGAATTGCACAACCAAGAGACAACCATACTATTTACTCAAATCCAATACTGGAAGAGAGGATCCCCAATATGTGGTTGCTTGAGCGATCCATCGATAAAGCCAACTTTATTTTTTGTCGTGAGCGACGTGAGCATCGATTTACTCCAATTATTGTAATTCAATCCACTTAACGGAGTTGAAACCAGGAGTAATCCAGGATGATCTCCATTGTGAAGATAGAGTGGATTAGCGATATCTTCCAAATAGAAAACTTCTTTGTTGTGGTTTCCTCAAACCATGTTTTGCAAAAATTTTGCAAAACGAATTGAAGAATTGAGTGGATCGTATGAGTGATTGGATATTTGAAGAGGAAATCGAAGGTTTCACGGTTGGAATTGTAGAAAAAAATTCATTTAGATCTGGATGAAAAATAGCAGGAAGTCTGCTTTGATACCATAAAATGAAATAGATGAGAAAACAAAAGAAACTTGAAAGAGAAAAATATATCTCATTTTGATTTATGCAAAAGTTGATTACAATCTAAAGTCTACAACTATTTATAGCTAAACTAGAAACAAAGGTGGTGCCAACTAAGCTAAATATCTATCTATTCTTGCTGATGTGGATCGAGGCAGCTGATGTGCATGTTTGTGTTGTGTTGTTTCACATATCATGTTCTATTGTATTGCTTATGTAACTTGGTTTGGATGCTTGATAGTATTTTTTTGGTGTTCTGCATTGATTGTCATGGTTTATTAATAATGCATTGTGATTTTGCATATTGAGTGAAAATGATATAAAGATAACACATCATGTATTTGATTTTACTTATACACCATTGCTATGTAGAAAAAAAATATTTTCTTGTGTTTAATTAATTTAATTATTTTGAATCTCGTTCATTTTGTTTGTTGCTTACTATGTTTTTTTTTTGCTGCTCACAAGGTTCGTTTTGTTGCTTGTTAGTTATTGATGCTTGGAATCTGATGCATCCTTTTTTTTGCATATGATATTAGGATTTGTTGCTTATAATGTTTAGATTCCTTGCTAGTTTGATTTTGTTGCTTGTATTCTATCGAATTTGATGCATCACGTTTGTTACCTATGATGTTTGGTTTTGTTGCTTATAAAGTTTAGTTTTGTTGCTATCTTGACTTTGTTGTGTGTAGTTAATGATGCATTATTAACTATAATTATTTTTTATGGAATATAATGAGAGAATAATAAAATAAACATATAGATCTATAAATTAAAACTAAGTTATCAACTAGTTGACCAACCATACATAATATTTTTTAAATATACATTAAGACTAAGCATCCATTTAAATAAAAAATATGTAAGATTACAATACGAAAAAAAATGTCAAGCGGAAGAGGTATCATATTTTCATATAAAGGGCATAAAATTTAATAAGTCATTCCGCATGGCTAAGGAGAAAATCATGGAAGGATGTTCTGATGTAAGATTAAGGTTAATTGGTCGGAGAGGAGGAGATGCTAGGACATATAATTTGCCTTCGATTTCTGAAGTTGCAGCACTAATTGTTGGAGATTTTGATAAATCTTTGGGAGATAGAGATATATTAGTTGAGTCGCAAACAGGGAAATTGCAGTGCATAAATGAGTTAAATCCTGGATATCTTCCTCTACAATATCCTCTCTTATTTACATATGGAGAAGATGGTTATAGGGAAGATATTCCTTTTGTGGGATCAAATAGTAGTAAGTCTGGTGGAAGGAAAAAATTAAGCACTAGAGAATTTTTTGCATATCGGTTGCATGAAAAAGATGGAGAATATTCAGGTATTTTATCTACAAGATGACTTTTTCAACAATTTGTTGTTGATGCTTACACCATGATTGAAGCTGGAAGATTGAATTATGTGCGTACACATCAAAAGCCACTTCGTTCTGAAATGTACAAAGGTCTTAAAGACGCTTTGAGTAAAGGTGAGACAAACCCATGTACACAAGGCAAACGTATTATATTGCCATCTTCTTTTACTGGAGGGACGAGATATATGATTCAAAACTATCACGATGCAGTGGCTATTTGTAGATGGGCTGGCTACCCATCATTGTTTATCACATTTACTTGCAATCCTAAATGGCCAGAGATTCTTCGTTTTGTTGAATCTAGGGGTTTGAAACCAGAAGATCACCCAGACATAATTTCTCGTGTTTTTAAAGTAAAGCCGGCAGGATGATTTCATCAAGGATTTGCGAAAGAACAAACTTTTTGGTACAGTGAAAGCAGGTATGTCTTTTAATATGTTGGTATGAATTGAGATATATAATTAGTTATTTTTTTTATTTTTAACTTTGTTTCTCAATATGAATGTGAATATTGATGTTTTAATATATTTTTTGTAGTAATATACACCATTGAGTTTCAAAAATGAGGTCCGCCTCATGTACATATTTTACTTTTCCTATCAAAAGAAGACAAGCATCCTACCTCGGAAGACATAGATAGTGACAAATCATTTCAGCGAAGATTCCAGATGAAGACAGTGACTCTCATTACCATGCTGCAGTTCATGATTTCATGTTGCATGGTCCATGTGGGAATGCAGATCAGAACTCTCCTTGCATGTCTGGAGGTCGTTGTACTAAGCATTTTCCAAAAAAATTTGTTGATATGACCACAATTGATAATGATGGTTATCCTATTTATCGTCGTAGAGATGACGGAAAGACAATAATGAAAAATGGTGTTGAATTGGATAATCGATATGTGGTGCCACATAATCATTATTTACTAATGAAGTATAGAGCACACATTAATGTGGAATGGTGTAACCAATCATGTTCAATCAAGTATTTATTCAAATACGTCAACAAAGGACATGATCGTGTCACGGCATCCTTTTACCAAAGCATAGAAGATGATGGCCGAGGAAAAAATGTTGATGAAGTGTAACGCCCTGATCCCGGAAGAGTAGTGACAAAAGACCGGTGCACTACTGGGGAAAGGGGGAAGGGGTTGTTGCATAAAGATAATTATAGAAATAGGGTTAGTGCCCCAAACATTTGGGCAACATAACCTTTGTAACTGAAATAGAACCACCCACGAGAGTGTTCAGAAGGAATAAGGTTAGTGCCCCAAACATTTGGGCAGCATAACCTCTGTAACTGGAATTAAACCACGCTCTAAGGCGTTTAGAAAGAACCTGGATAAATTACCAATCATCAAAGGGAACTTATCCCACCAAATAACTGTAAAGGAACATCATAGCATAATGCTGAAATCATAACATGCTTTAAACAATTGAAGACAAGTTATATCAGAGTGAACGGAACAAGCGCGGAGCACAACTCAAGTAAAATTTGTTTGCAAACACTTAATTAATTTAGAGTATCTAAGATTTCTGAACAACACAGAAAGAGCAAGCATATAACAAAAAGCCAGCCCTTGGCCTCAGCTCCGTCATCTTCCAGCCTGCCTCTCAACCTGAAATATTTAGAAAAGATTTGGGCTGAGTACTAATGTACCCAGTGGGCAAATTTTGTTAAACAGTTCACAATCATTTTATAAATATGAATATCGTATCCACACAAGTATAACAATGGAAAGGTTTCAAATCTCAAAAGCATTCCATGTATACAAATCTTCTTTTAACCTTACTTGCACATTCTATCTCAACTGTCCCTTCCTACAGTGTCTTAACTTATATACACGTCCTCCAGCCCAGCTGTCTAATAAAGGATAGTGTATACGGTCCCAAAGCTTTAAGGATCCAAACTCGAGTCTAGTTAAGCACTCAATGTTTTCGTAGGATACTGGCGAACGCGAACAGTGAGCTAAATGATTTTGATACAGATATTCATGCTTCACAATTGAAAATCAGTTGAGCTTAATAGCTGAACAAAATTTGAGAAAAATATAACCCACCTGGATGACGAGCACATGACGGCACAATAACTTCGAAAATAGTTTCATTAATCCTACCAGGCTCTGCAGGTCCTACAAAGGTCGATCTTCGACTCAGAATAATCGCTATATTTTCAAAAATTAATATACTATAATTCGAGCTATTATTTAAATTTTATTCTTTTCAAAAATATATTACGCGACTCTAGAGACCTCGTGTACATTTAACACAGAAGGAAATAAATTCTAAAATATTATTCTTGATTTACTGGGACCAACCGATTTGATAGAGCTCTCTTTCCAAAACTTGCCATTTTAATCAATTTTTATCAGATTTGTGCCACGGCACTTTTTAACCGTTCAAAAATTACGAAAATATTCAAGGACCATCCTATATATGCTAAGACTATAGTTGAGAGTTTTAGAATTTTTTTCAATAACACATGCTCCCGTTACAAAAATAACTGTATAAATTAAATAATTGAGATTTTTCAAAACTCATCCAAAAATTACGAAATTCGGCGGACATATAGGAAATATTATTTCGAGCAACTTTCGTGAACAAACTTTTTCGATTTGAGGAGCCAAAAGGGGTCGAAATGGGGAAAAACGTGACTGATCGATGACGTTTGAATTTTCTGTTTTCCGGCGATTTCGCCGGATTCCGACTTTCGGATGGCAACGAGTTCAACATACGAAACGTAGAACATATTTAAATACACGACATATTAAAATTTGGGCTAAAAAGGACGAGAAATGGACCGATACGATAGCCGCGCGACGTGGAAACAACGTCGCCATTTTCCGGCGACATGGCTGCAGCTCCGGCGACGTCGACAGCGGCAGAAGGGTGGTGATAGTACGGTGGCGACAGCAGCTGCAGTCCTCTCTCTCTCTCTCTCGGCCCTCTATTCTCTCTCTCACATCTATCTCTCTCACGGCTCTCACTTCTCTCTCCCCCCTTCTCACTCTCTCTTCCTTTCTCTTTCTTTCTTCTTTTCTTTTTGATTCTTACGGCAGAAGCTATTCACAAGTGGGGGAAATGATTAAAAGTTTGGGGGGTGTATATATAGATATTTTAGGATATTTGTAATATATTAATAATTTGGATAAACTTTAGGAATAATAATATTTTAATAATAAAGATAAAGTTAAATTTTGAGGATAACTTTGAAGAATAAATAAAAATAAAAATAAAGATAATATTAATTTTAATCTCATGATTATCTTTAAATAAAATTAAATTCTTTTTATTTCAAAAGTACATGAGAGAATAAGTTCGAAAATATTTAAACAACATCAAATAATAATTCTAAGGCCCAAGTTTAAGTTCTAAATTTTCTTTTCTATATTAGGGGCGCAATATCAAATAAATTAAAACTCAATCCCAAATTATTAAGCAATTAAAATAATTCAAATTACGTAAAAGCGGGTTGTTATACGGGGTGTTACATTCTACCCTCCTTAACAAAAATTTCGTCCCGAAATTTGCATACTTCTATAGGGTACGTCAGGGTACAACCACTTGATTCTGCTTTCTAGCTCCTAGGTAGCTTCCTCTTTCCCATGGTTATTCCATAGAACTTTCACCAATGATATTTGTTTGTTCCGTAATTCTTGGACCTTCATCAAGAATAGAACATCAATCACGAACCTTAGCTAGAATCAGCAATATGACTAGTTTATAAGCTACCTCATCATTCCTAACAAATAGACTGTTCCTTTCAAGTCGTAAATCTTACTAAGACGTATACTTTGTCTTGATCCATTTTAACTTGATGCGCATAATTCTTCATACGTTCTTCTCTGCAGCTTTCTTCAAATTTTCTTTAACATCATCCTTTGAGTCGAGAAAAGAAATAGAAAATAGATATCGATCCACTTGAATTGAAGCATATTATCTTGATCATTGTATACGTCACCCACAAGTTGCTTCTCTTCAAAGTCTAATTTAACATCCCTAGCAATTCTATCGATCCTCAAGGTCTTTCTAGTAGGGATTCTAACATCGAGGCTAAATTTTCCACCTATTTCTAGTCCAATAACTACTTCGTGAGCTCTCTTAACTATTTGACCGTAATCGGTGATCCGTTGAGCTTCGAGAATTCCACACATCTCTGGTCAAAAGCCTCTCATGAACCATTCGGTCTTCTGGTCTTTAGTGTCGATTACGCATGCTACATATTGTGAAACTTGATTAAACTTTCACTCGTACTCTCTCACGGACAAATTTCCTTATCTCAGCTCCATGAACTCGGTTTGTTTTTGGATGCAAAAAGCACGAGAGATGTACTTATCTATAATGATCTCTTTAAACTTGTCCCAATTTAATCCTTGATACTCTTCTCCGGTCATGCCATTCTTTAGAAATGAGAGGTTCACTGCTACCATTGAATCTAGGTGGAGTGTAGCGACGAAATTGCTCAATCTCCTGACTAATGGTTGGCAGAGCAGGTGCATTGGGCGCTGCATTTTGTTGATTCATCGCGCTCTGCATTTGGATGTTGGACGAATCCCTAAAGTGCTCTAATTAGATCTGACATGAAGCTATTTCTTTTCACATTCAACGCTTGATCGGCCTCATCCCATATCTCACGTGAAGCGCGCGGGTAATTGAAGAAGTATATACTGCTAGGTTCAAGTTAACTGATAAATATCTAAATACCTTGAATCTAAATAAGGAAACAACTATGGGGAAGCTTCTACGTTCTTCTAAATTTCGAGGACTAAGTAATTTATTTGTTAATCATCATGCATTTCAAAATAATAGAACTTCTTTGCATAAATCATTTCTTGACATCTCTCATTCTCATCACTTAAGGTAATTCTAACCTCTTTCGATTATTTCCATCTTTTGGTCAAAACCAAAATCTAGATGTTTCGACATCTTTGAATAACTTTAGATGAATCACGAACCCTCATCGTGAAACCTTAATATAAATTCGAATCACAATACTTTATAGTGAAACCTGGAGATAACTTTCTTATAAATGAATCACAACCTCTTGTCGTGAAACCTGAAAATAATTCTTAACCAAATGATGAATCATGAAATATAATCATGAAACCTGTAAAATATTTTCAAAATTAATCACGATAACTGATAATGAAATTTGAAAATATTTTCAATGAACGAATCATGATATCAAATCGTGAAACCTTAAAATATATGAATCATGACCTCTCATCATGAAACCTGATAATATTAAGAATCATGACCTCTTATCATGAAACCTGGTAATAGAATCATGATCTCTCATCATGAAACCTGAGAATATAAGAATCATGACCTCTTATCATGAAACCTGGTAATAGAATCATGATCTCTCATCATGAAACCTGAAAATAGCTTTTGAATCATGATCTCTGGTCATGAAACCTGAAAATAGCTTTTGAATCATGATCTCTGGTCATGAAACCTGAATAGAACGAATAACGATTTTTTTATCATGAAACCTAAAAAATAGCTTTAATAATTGAATAACAATATGTGACTGTGAAACCTGAAAATAACTTTAATAAATGAATCAGGATATCTGAGTATGAAACCTGGAAAAATATTTAGCGTAACAAACTACACTCTCATATGTGTTAATTTTAAAATACATGTGTACCTTTTGTTGAGGGCGGTGTAGATGACGTGATGAGGGCTGCTGAACAAATAGTGGAAGAGAATAGATATAATTCCGAATTCAAAGAATAATGTTACAGGTCTACAGAGTTGCAAACCTGCTCTGATACCAATCTGTAACGCCCCGATCCCGGAAGAGTAGTGACAAAGGACCGGTGCACTACTGGGGAAAGGGGGAAGGGGTTGTTGCATAAAGATAATTATAGAAATAGGGTTAGTGCCCCAAACATTTGGGCAACATAACCTTTGTAACTGAAATAGAACCACCCACGAGAGTGTTCAGAAGGAATAAGGTTAGTGCCCCAAACATTTGGGCAGCATAACCTCTGTAACTGGAATTAAACCACGCTCTAAGGCGTTTAGAAAGAACCTGGATAAATTACCAATCATCAAAGGGAACTTATCCCACCAAATAACTGTAAAGAAACATCATAGCATAATGCTGAAATCATAACATGCTTTAAACAATTGAAGACAAGTTATATTAGAGTGAACGGAACAAGCGCGGAGCACAACTCAAGTAAAATTTGTTTGCAAACACTTAATTAATTTAGAGTATCTAAGATTTCTGAACAACACAGAAAGAGCAAGCATATAACAAAAAGCCAGCCCTTGGCCTCAGCTCCATCATCTTCCAGCCTGCCTCTCAACCTGAAATATTTAGAAAAGATTTGGGCTGAGTACTAATGTACCCAGTGGGCAAATTTTGTTAAACAGTTCACAATCATTTTATAAATATGAATATCGTATCCACACAAGTATAACAATGGAAAGGTTTCAAATCTTAAAAGCATTCCATGTATACAAATCTTCTTTTAACCTTACTTGCACGTTCTATCTCAACTGTCCCTTCCTACAGTGTCTTAACTTATATACACGTCCTCCAGCCCAGCTGTCTAATAAAGGATAGTGTATGCGGTCCCAAAGCTTTAAGGATCCGAACTCGAGTCTAGTTAAGCACTCAATGTTTTCGTAGGATACTGGCGAACGCGAACAGTGAGCTAAATGATTTTGATACAGATATTCATGCTTCACAATTGAAAATCAGTTGAGCTTAATAGCTGAACAAAATTTGAGAAAAATATAACCCACCTGGATGACGAGCACATGACGGCACAATAACTTCGAAAATAGTTTCATTAATCTTACCAGGCTCTGCAGGTCCTACAAAGGTCGATCTTCGACTCAGAATAATCGCTATATTTTCGGGAATTAATATACTATAATTCGAGCTATTATTTAAATTTTATTCTTTTCAAAGATATATTACGCGACTTTAGAGACCTCGTGTACATTTAACACAGAAGGAAATAAATTCTAAAATATTATTCTTGATTTACTGGGACCAACCGATTTGATAGAGCTCTCTTTCCAAAACTTGCCATTTTAATCAATTTTTATCAGATTTGTGCCAGGCACTTTTTAACCGTTCAAAAATTACGAAAATATTCAAGGACCATCCTATATATGCTAAGACTATAGTTGAGAGTTTTAGAATTTTTTTCAATAACACATGCTCCCGCTACAAAAATAACTGTATAAATTAAATAATTGAGATTTTTCAAAACTAATCCAAAAATTACGAAATTCGGCGGGCATATAGGAAATATTATTTCGAGCAACTTCGTGAACAAACTTTTTCGATTTGAGGAGCCAAAAGGGGTCGAAATGGGGAAAAACGTGACTGATCGGTGACGTTTGAATTTTCTATTTTCCGGCGATTTCGCCGGATTCCGACCTTCGGATGGCAACGAGTTCAACATACGAAACATAGAACATATTTAAATACACGACATATTAAAATTTGGGCTAAAAAGGACGAGAAATGGACCGATACGATAGCCGCGCGATGTGGAAACAACGTCGCCATTTTTCGGCGACATGGCTGCAGCTCCAGCGACGGCGGTGGTGCTCCGGCGACGTCGACAGCGGCAGAAGGGTGGTGATAGTACGGTGGCGACAGCAGCTGCAGTCCTCTCTCTCTCTCTCGGCCCTCTATTCTCTCTCTCACATCTATCTCTCTCACGGCTCTCACTTCTCTCTCCCCCCTTCTCACTCTCTCTTCCTTTCTCTTTCTTTCTTCTTTTCTTTTTGATTCTTACGGCAGAAGCTATTCACAAGTGGGGGAAATGATTAAAAGTTTGGGGGGGTGTATATATAGATATTTTAGGATATTTGTAATATATTAATAATTTGGATAAACTTTAGGAATAATAATATTTTAATAATAAAGATAAAGTTAAATTTTGAGGATAACTTTGAAGAATAAATAAAAATAAAAATAAAGATAATATTAATTTTAATCTCATGATTATCTTTAAATAAAATTAAATTCTTTTTATTTCAAAAGTACATGAGAGAATAAGTTCGAAAATATTTAAACAACATCAAATAATAATTCTAAGGCCCAAGTTTAAGTTCTAAATTTTCTTTTCTATATTAGGGGCGCAATATCAAACAAATTAAAACTCAATCCCAAATTATTAAGCAATTAAAATAATTCAAATTACGTAAAAGCGGGTTGTTATACGGGGTGTTACATGAAGTGAACATGTACTATGATTGCAGATACATTTCACCATGTGAAGCATGTTGGAGAATCTTTGGTTTTGAGATCCAATAGTCGAGCGTCTCAGCTTTCATCTTCCAGATGAACAAAATGTTATATTTTCTGATACTGATCATTTAGATGAGGTACTCAATTGGACAACCGTAAATGAAAGTATGTTTTTAGCTTGGATAGAGGCAAATAAGAAGTATCTGGAAGCAAGAGAGCTAACTTATGTTGAATTCCCAACGAAGTTTGTTTGGAAATTGTCTACTAGAGAATGGAAACCAAGAAAGAAAATATTTTCTATTGGAAGGGTATTCTATGTACCTCCTGGGTCTGGAGAGCTCTATTACTTGAGATGTCTTATTAATGTCGTTTGGGGGGCTACGAGCCACAAGGATATAAAATGTGTTAATGGGGTTCAATGTGTTTCATTTCGTGATGCTTGCTATGAATGGGGACTTTTAGATGATGATAAATAATACATTGACGGTATTATTGAGACAAGCCAATGGGCATCTGCCAGAGCTTAAGAAATTTATTTGCAACATTATTGTCATCTGACTCATTGTGTCGGCCTGAAATAGTGTGGGAGAAATGTTGGATGTACTTATCAGATGACATTTGTTATAAACAACGTATTTTATTTAACCATCCAGGTAGAAGAAATTATCTATTTAAATTCTTAAATTCTTTTACATTTTATTTTTATTTTAGTTTTATAATCTCTCTTTTCTTAAATTTTTTGCAGAGTTGAAATTGAGTACTGAACAAATAAAAAATTTTGTATTGGTAAAAATTGAAAAATTGTTGCGCGGTTTTGGGCGAAGCTTACGTGACTTTCAATTAATGCCATTTCCAGGTGATAGTTTCTTTCACAATACAAAAAATAGGCTGATACATGATGAATTATGTTACGATCGGACAATGTTAGCAAGTGAGCACAAAGAACTTTTTAATAACTTGACAATCGAGCAACGTTGTGTTTATGATACAATAATAAAAGGGGTGAAATCAAAGTCAGGTGGATTTTTCTTTGTATATGGATATGGCGGCACAGAAAAAAATTTGTGTGGAGAACATTATCTGCAATATTGAGGTCAAAATGAGAAATCGTACTAAATGTGGCTTCAAGCGGCATAGCATCTCTTTTATTACCAGGAGGAAGAACTGCTCATTCTAGATTCAAAATTCCAATCAATGCAAATGAAGACTCAACGTGCAATATCAACAAGGAAGTCCATTATCAGATCTTATTGTGAAATGCAAGCTTATTATTTGGGATGAGGCACCTATGATGCACAGGTATTGTTTCGAAGCTCTTGATAAAAGTCTGCGAGACATTATGCGATTTGAAAATCATTCAAGTTACGATATGCCTTTTGGTGGTAAGACTGTTGTGCTTGGTGGCGATTTTCGTCAAATATTACCTGTTATTCCAAAAGGAACTAGACAAGATATTGTTCTTGCAAGCATCAATTCATCTTATCTTTGGCAACACTGTGTAGTGTTGAGATTGATGAAAAATATGCGCCTCTAGATTGTCGATTTAGACATAGAATCTGTTGAATTGGATACTTTCTCAAAATGGATTGCAAGTATAGGGTATGGTACTATTGGAGGTACGAATGATGGACATACAACAATTGAGATTCCTGATGACATTTTGCTCAAGATCTTTGATGATCCCATTACAACAATAATCGAAAGTACTTATCCATCATTTACCAATGTCACTGATGAAGCAGTTTACTTACAAGAGCGAGCTATACTGGCTCCCATGCTTGAAGTTGTTGAATCCATCAACCAATGCATGCTTCCGTTGAACAATTCTGATGGAAGGACATATTTAAGTTCAGATAACTTATGCAAATCAGATTCTAATGTTGATTTGTTGCAGGATTTGCATACACCAGAATTCTTAAATAGTATAAAATGCTCGGGCGTACCAAATCATGAATTAACTTTGAAGGTTGGAACTCCTGTCATGCTATTGAGAAATATCGATCATTCTCTTGGATTGTGTAACGGCACTAGATTGGTTATCTTGAGGCTCGGCAATCATGTTTTGGAAGCAATAATCTTGACCGGTCGTAATACTAGAAACAAAGTGTTGGTGCCGAGAATGAGTCTGACCCCATCGGATCCTAGATTGCCTTTCAAATTTCAACGAAGACAATTTCCTCTTATTGTATCGTATGCAATGACAATAAATAAAAGTCAAGGTCAGTCACTTTCTCATGTTGGACTATTTTTGAGGAAATCAGTTTTCAGTCATGGTCAATTGTATGTTGCAGTATCCAGAGTTAGAAGTCGGAATGGCTTGAAAATTTTGATATGTGACAGTGATGATGCCAGTACTAAATTAACGACAAATGTTGTGTACAAGGAAATATTCCAAAATTTGTAATGTGCATTTTTTTATTTCTCGATATATAATTTCAACAATGTAAGGATTCATTATATTGTGATTTATAGTTTTATTTTAGTTACTATTCAAATTTTAATTTTTCAATTTATACTTTGTTCATCAAATGATTAGTTTGTTCACTTTTTTTAAGATTGTGATATATTTTATTTAATTATAATGAATAAATTATTTCCGTGCATCGCACTGGTGATGTACTAGTTTAATAGATAACGTAATATTTTTTGTTGTTTTAAATCAATCCAATATTATAAAATGAATATAAAGCGAATCAAATACTTGAATAAAATTTGATAAAGAATCAAAATATATGCACAAAAATATAGATAATGATGTGTGTAGTGGGGAGAAAAAAAAGGAAATAAAAACAAACAATGATACGGAGAGGCCTTTTATCATGGAATTGATTTTGCCACCCATAAAAATCATTTAAAATTTAAAAAAATCATTAAATCTAAATTCAAATTTCAACCCTTCAATTTGTAAGATCTAATGGCTATAAATAGTTATATCTTATATGTCATAATCCTTTACGTATCTATTGTAGCTAGGCTGAAGGATGTAGCACTGAGGAAAGAAGAATTGAAGCACAATATTTACATTGAATTCTTTGTCTAGTATAAAATAGTCAGAATTTGATAGAATGATGGAAATTAAATTTACCTTCCATCTTATCTTGAAATGCCTCACAAATTAAATAGCGAAATAGACAAATAGGTCCAAAATGAATCATCCTTCTAAATTTGCACAAGAGATTCCAACTTATAATCTTCCTTACAAATCCACGCGACTTGTGGGGGAGAAAGAGTTTTGTTATCCTACACACATACATGGGTACCATTTATATATGTGGAAATCACATCATTAATTTTAATTTTAATTTTTAATTTAGTTTAATTTTATGATTATTAATTAGAGTTCATTCCACTCAATTAGAAATTATAATTTGTAGTTAATGATTGATTTGTAGGGTTAATTATTCCATAATTAGGATATATATTTTTTTAAAAAAAATATATTTCTTAAATTAAAGTGAATTAATTTAATTTTTTTGATCCGACGACTCGTGTAATGCACTCACACAACGTTAACACATGGGTTCGTGCACTGCACTTGATAATAAAAATTTTCAAAATAAATATATATCCTAAAATGAAATTAGTGAAACCTGACATTAAAATGAATTAATTTAATTTTTTTGATCATGCGACTCGCATAGTGCACAAGCACACACTCAACAATTTTTTTTTGAATTAAATATAAATTGTAATTTGAATTATTAAATCCTAATCGAGAATAATAATCTTGAATTGAGATGTAACAAACTCATATAAGTGAAGTGGCGGAGATGATATTTTTTAGGCTTTGGGTGATACGTTTTAGTGTTACGAATGACACTTTTTATGACGAATATTTTTTTTGAATGGGACGGGTTGACTTGTGAAATTGACCGGTTTGACTGAGTAATTCATTACACTCGGTGCACTGAAAACTCTGTGTATGTGTGTGTGTGTGTTTTTTTTCTTTTCTGAGTTGGTGGAATGGTGCCATTTTACACATGAGTTTTTTGGGTAAATTCTATTGTGGAGCGGATGCAATACTATTTACAGTCCATTTTTTCTATTTTCAATTTTTATCGGCCGGTCGATAAAATAATTTTAGTTTCGGACTGTCACAATAGATAATTAAGTGTCACAATAAATAGTTGAAGTGTTACGATATGTTAATTAAAGTGTCACGATATATTTTTTCTGTCGGCCGAGATTTTTGGCTGAAACTCTCGTTTCTGGATAAAAAAAAATAAGGATTGCAAATAGCCCAAAAATGGTGGGCCATGGACACTTGGCAGCAGCAGAAACTTTGCATCCCCTCTAGATAGAATTTACCAGTTTTTTGGGTATCCTCAAAGGGACCACAACTTGTATAATGGTAAGTTCTATATTATCCCTTGGGTAGTAGTCTATTGTGTCACTTTCAGCACTACCCAGAAAGTAGCATAGTTTTTTCCCTAATATAATTGATGAGATGTAGAAACATGGAAAGTTGAGGCTAATATACAATTAAATTAAAATGTAATTACCCACTAATTTGGTTATTGTCATGTGACTCTACATGTGGGGGACTGGGAATAAATCCAATTTTGTAATTTTTGTAGAATTGGTTAATAAACGTTGCGTTTGAGTTTCATATATATAATTGAATTAGTTGAAGAGGCAATCCAAATTATAAATATATCTACGTGGCCGACGTCGACGGATCTCGATTTGAAATTATAATGAACACCTATTTATATGTAAATGGGTGATAAATATACCAGGTTAAAAAAGAAAATCTCAGTCCCAAATCAATAATAATATCATAATAATCAATTATAAATATGGTACGATCTTATATTATATTAGATTCACTTGATTCTCAACACTGCTGATTAAATTCAATATGGATATATCGACTGAGATTAATGCTCAACTTGAAATAAAATACTGCAATCCAAGAAGTATTGGATGCATTATAAGTTTAATTAATTTGTAGCTAGTTGTGGAGGTTTATAATGAAAGAAATAGGAACACAACGACACTTAGTATACTGCAGCCAATATAGAATTGCCACAGAACATCATATATAAGACGAATAACATGGAATCAATATTAGTTCTTAAAAATCATGAATTTGGGGTTATAATTGTAAATTTAACACGAGATTTAAATTATCCGTTTCTCTAAAAATCATTGAAGTTTCCCTGGTACGTACGTATTATTACTCCAATTATATATATTAAAAATAAAAGTTGCAATATTATTTTGCCTAACGTTTGACTTCCAATATTACTGTGTATAATGTGTATATATAACGCAGGTGAAACCTGGTCTCTGAAACAAAAATAAAAAGAGATCATATCGATCGATGATGATGATGATTAGGAACATAGGAAAAGTAAAAAACATGACTAGTGTTCTTGTTATTGTCTGTATGTGCATCAGCTGCCTAAGCCTTAGTTCATCATCAAAAAGAAATATGGCATTGAAGCAAAAGAGGTGCAATCTTTATGAAGGAAAATGGGTGTATGATGAATCTTACCCTCTTTTTAACTCCTCTAAATGCCCCTCCATTCGCCGCTGTTGAGTGTTGGCCCAGTTGTCCTTTTCTGGCCCAATTACAATAATTCCTATCTACCCGGCCCAGCCCCAAATCCTAAACCCTAATGACGATCCAACTTCCTAATCTAAACTGCATTAAGGCAGTTGGCATTTCCCTATGCTCTAGAAGCATCTATAATATCTCTCTTCTCCCTCACCCCAGATACGCTCGATCTTAGAATCTAATCTCACATCCTCTCTCTCTCTCTTTCTGGATCTTCTCACCTCACTCCCACGGTTTCTCTGGCCGGAGTTCTGTCCATCGGCTCCTGATTGGCCGCTGAGTGTTTGGGAGGAGTGTGTTGTGAGATTAAGAGGCTGAAATCCCCTCCCCCTTTGAACCCTAGCCGCCCCGCTTCCTCTTCCCCTTCCCTAGATTATTTCTCCGGTCGCCGGAGAGGACTACTGCAGATCCCAGTGGGAAAATCTGAGCCGCCATGCCTTGGGCACCTTTTCCCACTCTCTATTGCTTCCTTTTCTTTACTGTTCCTCACTATATTATCTCTGAGTTTTATCTAACTTATGTGTTTGGTTGCTCTACAGATTTGGACCCTATTGTGCCTGTGAGGAACCTTGAAAGCCCTCCTGGCCTTCATCTCTGAGGCCGACGAAGCAACAACTACTTGAGGAAACCCTAGTCTCATTTCTGTGGTTCTCTGTTCTTGCAATCTATTGTAATAATTTTTGGTTCAAGCTACATGAGTAGCTAGTGTTTAGGAACCGCAAGGGGTAGGAAAATAAGTGGTGTAAACCCCAGCTAGGCGATACCACAACAGTGGTATCAGAGCCTGGTTTAGGCCTAGCCGGGGGCACCCTCCTGCCTCCATTCCTAGCACCCCGCCGCCGGTAAGGGCCGCGCACACCTCACCCCCCCTTGGGCTCCGATTAAAGGGTAAGTCCGGCTTTCCCCTTCCTGGGAAAGTCGGCTCGGTATTGTTTCTCAAAACCCTAAACTCCTTGGTGGTATTGTGTTGATCTTGTGCCTTGCTTGCTTCTGATTGGTGTCTGTTTTTTTTGCCCTTGGTATTCAAAGCCATACCTTAACGGCTTGCCTACGGTCGGGACTGTCTGGATTCCCCTGTGGGTCTCCTCAAAGCGGGTTGCCCCGATAGCAAGGTTAAGGAAGGGATTCTCAGACTGTCTGTGCTGTAATCTTGTTTTCTTGGTGTAATTCTGTTGAAAAGTGTGTTATCTTGTTGGTATATTGGTTTTGGATCTGTGAAAACCCGGAGTTTGGTTTTCTGTTGACTTAGAAATAAGTCTGGTGTTGAAATATTGGCTGAAAAGGTGTTAGGGATTGACCTAAGTGACCCCCTGCGCCACAGATAAATCTGTGTTGCGAACTGGGATAGCCTTAGCTCTAGATTCCCCAGGTGTTCCTTTTCTGGCCTGTTTGGCTTCAAATTCTGTGCTGAGCATTTCTGTGATTATTCTGTGAATCCTGAGTGATTCTGTGAAATTTCTGTGATTTAAGTGAAATTTCTGCCAAAATGAATAATCTGAGTGCTGTTCCTTTCAATGGAACTGGTGATTTTGGTGACTGGCAAACAAGGGTTGAATGTATCCTTACAAAAGAAAATTTGTGGGATGCTGTTGAAGAAAGAATTGATGCTAATGAGGTTGATAAAAATATTGCTAAAATGAATGCTGGTGTAAGAGCCACTATTCTGTTAAACCTAAGCAGTGATATTGTGAGACAAGTGTCTCATCATAGATGTGCAAGAGATCTGTGGGATGCCTTGACTAATATGTTTGTTTCCAAATCTGAAGAGCATATGTATTTTCTGCAAAATCAAATCATGTCTTTTCAAATGGATCCCTCTAAAGGAATAGATACTAATGTGCATGAGTTTAATAAACTGCTTAAAGATGTAAAACTTGCTGGAGATGATAAAATTGAGGCCTATGCTCCTCAAGTCTTGCTTGGTTCTATCCCTGAAATGTATGCTGAAGTAAAATCTGCTCTAAAGTATGGAGGGTGCAAACTCACATGTGATATGATTGTGTCCGGGTTAAAGGCTAAAGAGAGTGAAATTAAGAAATTGAGTTCTAAGCCTATGCAAAATGAAATCATGTATGTGAATAAAAATTTCAAGGGCAGACCCTACATTGATTTCAACCCAGAAAATCCCAGTATATTACATGCTGAAAAACATAAGAGAGAGTCTGAGCTTGAAGAAAGACATATGAAGGAATGCATGATTGATAAATCTAATAGTTATTTTCAACCTTCCTGTGACAACAGATATAACCCTCAAAGCTCTCAAAGGCATAATCAATTTCAACCCAGAAATCATCCTTTCAGACCCCCTTCCCAAAATTTCCAATCTAATGATCAAAAGCCTAAGAAAACTTGTTGGAATTGTGGGAAAACTGGACATTTTTCAAATAGGTGTAAGCAGCCTAAAAAGGGGAGAAACTTTGGAAATAATCATGCTAATCTTACCATGCAGTTTAACCCTGAGAACTGTGGGTTTGAAAACTCTGAATATACTGAATATGAAAGAGGTGATATGTTCATGGTGCACACAACATCTGATTTTCAATTCATTAACTGCTCTAATGCTGTGTCTAATTCTATGCATAATTCTGAGTGGTTGATTGACTCTGGTTGCACCTTTCATGTCACACCACACAAGCACATCTTTTCTAACCTAAACCTATCTAAGTGTGGTTCTGTTGCTCTGACTGATGGCCAGCAATGTGATATTGAAGGAAAAGGTGATATTTGCCTAAAATTTGAGAATGAAAGCATGATTTACCTGCAAAATGTGAGATATGTGCCTAAGTTGAAGTTCAATTTATTGTCTGTCTCAAAATTGGCTGATCAAATGCTTTATGGTTCTGTTAATCAAAAGAGTTTCAGTTTTTCTATGAACTCTGATCATTACTTTGATGCTCCCAGAAAAGGAGACTTATACTCTGTGATTGCTAAACCTGTGCCTATCTTAACCGCTAATGTGGTAAAATCTGATAAAACTCATCTATGGCATGCAAGATTAGGTCACATGAGTAACAAGGGTTTAGAAATCTTAAACAAAGCTGGAGCTTTCAAAAATGACAAAATCTCCTCTGTGCCATTCTGTGAACCTTGCTTATTGGGAAAACAGCACAAATCCCCCTTCCATTTGCCCGCTGCATATCCTAAAATAAAATTGAGTTCTCATATCCTAGAATACTTGCATGCAGATGTATGGGGACCCTCTAAGGTTCCAACCCATGGGGGTAACATGTTCTTCTTATCTGTTATAGATGACTTTTCCAGAAAAACATGGGTGTTCCTTATGAAAAACAAGTCTGATGTTTTCATGAAATTCTCTAAGTGGGTTACTGAAATACAAAACCAAACCAATGTGAAAATAAAATGCCTGAGAACTGATAATGGTTTGGAATTTTGTAACTTTGCTATGGATAACTTTTGTTGTGATATGGGAATTAAGAGGCACAAATCTGTTCCCTACAACCCCCAGCAGAATGGGGTTGCAGAGAGGATGAACAGGACTCTCCTGGAGAGAGTCAGGAGCCTGCTTGCAGGCTCTGGGCTTGATAAGCCTTTCTGGGGGGAAGCTCTTATGACTTCTTGCTATCTGATTAATAAATCCCCTTCTGTGTCTTTACTTGGAAAACAACCTGATTCTGTATTTTTTAATAGACCAATTTGTCTTGATAACTTGAGAATCTTTGGCTGCAGTGCATATGTTCACCAAAAGTTAAGTAAGATTGAGCCAAGGGCTAGAAAATGTATATTCTTGGGTTATCCAGAAGGTGTAAAAGGTTATAGGCTATGGGATAGATCCCTGTCTGGGTTCAAAACCTGTATTAGCAGAGATGTAACTTTCAATGAAAATGATTTTCCATGCCTATTGAAATCCTCACTCTCTGCTGCTTCTTGTGAGGTGGAGACACCTGTTGATTTTGCTTTTATCCCTGATCTGTCTAAGGTGGACCCTCCCCCTCTCATTGAGCATGACTTGCATGAAAATATGAATGAGCAAGAAGAAATAAACCATGATGATTCTGCCTCTAATGCTTCTGATAATGTGAATGTATTTGAATCCTCTGAGTCTCTGCATGAGCATGTGTCTGATCACAATTTTGATTCTGAACATAATTCTGAGCAAATCAATTTGGATAATTATGTGCTGTCAAGAGATAGAGTAAGAAGGGAAATTAAAGCCCCTTCCAGGTATAATGGCTGCAATTTATCATTTTATGCTTTCAATGTGTTTAATAACCTTGATTCTACTGAACCTAAAACCTACAAAGCTGCTGTTACATGTCCTGAATCTGAAAAATGGGTTGAAGCCATGAAATGTGAAATGAAATCTTTGCATGATAATGAAACTTGGACACTAGTTAAGAAACCTGATGATTGTTCAGTAGTAGAATGTAAGTGGCTTTTCAAGATAAAACAAGAAATTAATAATGTTAGATATAAAGCTAGGCTGGTAGCAAAAGGATTTACTCAAAAGGAAGGAGTTGACTATAATGAAATCTTTGCTCCTGTTGTTAAGTTCACCACTGTGAGAATCATGCTTACTTTAACTGCTCATTTTAATTGGGAACTCAAACAAATGGATGTGACTACAGCTTTCTTACATGGAGAACTTGAAAACAACATTTATATGCAACAACCTGAAGGCTTTATTGATAATAACCACCCTGATCATGTTTGTTTATTGAAAAAATCTGTGTATGGCTTGAAACAGTCACCTAGGCAGTGGAACATTAAATTTGATAATTGTATGAAAAGCATGGGCTTCAGTAGAAGCAAATTTGACCATTGCCTGTACTATATGTTATCCCCTGTGCCTTTCTTCTTGCTACTGTATGTTGATGATATGTTACTAATAAGCCCCTGCTTGATGACTGTGAAAAATGTCCAATCTAAACTCTGTGCCAACTTCAATATGAAAGACTTGGGAAATGCAAGGAAGATTCTAGGAATGAATATTGATAGGGATAGAAATAAGCATACTTTGCTACTGCATCAATCCCCTTATGTTGAGCAAGTTTTAAAAAAATTTGATATGCATGCATGCAAACCTGTTTCTGTTCCTCTTGCATCCCATTTTCAGTTAAGTAAAGATCAATGCCCTAAAAGTGATTTTGAATTAAAAGAAATGGCAGATATCCCATATGCTAATGCTATTGGATCTGTTATGTATCTGATGATAAGTACTAGGCCAGATATAGCCTATGCTGTATCTTGCCTAAGCATATATATGGCCAATCCAGGCATGCCCCATTGGGAAGCATTGAAATGGTTATTAAGATACATAAAATCCACTGCCTCTTGTGGTTTAACTTTCTCAAAATCTCTAGATGGTGTTAAATGTGTTGGCTATGTAGACTCTAATTATGCAAATGATAGAGACCACAGAAAGTCCACCACATCCTATGTGTTTACCTTATGTGGGTCTAGCATTAGTTGGAAATCTCAGCTGCAAAGTATTGTTGCATTATCATCAACTGAATCTGAGTATATTGCTGCTACTGAGGCTGTCAAAGAAGCCATTTGGTTAAATGGTGTTCTGACTGAAATTGGTTTTATTGATGATAAACCTATGTTGTTTTCTGACAATCAATCTGCAATCCAATTATGTAAAAACCCTGTTTTTCATGATCGCACTAAACATATTGATGTGAGATACCACTTCATAAGAGATATAGTTGAGAAAGGAGAAGTATTGTTAAACAAAATTCCCTCTGAGTTTAACCATGCGGATATGGGCACAAAGTGCCTACCAGTTGCAAAGCTGGAATCCTGCATGAAGTCCCTTAACATGGACTTTGGTTAAATCTTATGGAACCTGAGATGGGACCTCACAGTTAACTCTGTGACCCTAACACCCATCTCCATTTGCTGAGGTTTCTTGACCTCAAGTTGGTGATTTTTCCCTTTGGTACTTTAAGCTAGGTTTGAACAAGTTCTTTAAAGGTCAATGATCTTTTTAAGACCAAAGACTTGTCATTTGGGTTGGTCTCACGTGTAAGAGACTGGTTTAAACACGCATAGTGTTTATTTCCTCCTGCTCTTAATGTGACTTTGTGTTACATTCGAGAGTAAAAATTATATCGGCTATGATGATAATCTCTTGTGTTTCATTATGGCAGGTCCTTCTCCTTGGTGACAGAAATAGTCCAAAAGGGCCAAAGGTGGAAATGTTGAGTGTTGGTCCAGTTGTCCTTTTCTGGCCCAATTACAATAATTCCTATCTACCCGGCCCAGCCCCAAATCCTAAACCCTAATGACGATCCAACTTCCTAATCTAAACTGCATTAAGGCAGTTGGCATTTCCCTATGCTCTAGAAGCATCTATAATATCTCTCTTCTCCCTCACCCCAGATACGCTCGATCTTAGAATCTAATCTCACATTCTCTCTCTCTCTTTCTGGATCTTCTCACCTCACTCCCACGGTTTCTCTGGCCGGAGTTCTGTCCATCGGCTCCTGATTGGCCGCTGAGTGTTTGGGAGGAGTGTGTTGTGAGATTAAGAAGCTGAAATCCCCTCCCCCTTTGAACCCTAGCCGCCCCGCTTCCTCTTCCCCTTCCCTGGATTATTTCTCCGGTCGCCAGAGAGGACTACTGCAGATCCCAGTGGGAAAATCTGAGCCGCCGTGCCTTGGGCACCTTTTCCCACTCTCTATTGCTTCCTTTTCTTTACTGTTCCTCACTATATTATCTCTGAGTTTTATCTAACTTATGTGTTTGGTTGCTCTACAGATTTGGACCCTATTGTGCCTGTGAGGAACCTTGAAAGCCCTCCTGGCCTTCATCTCTGAGGCCGACGAAGCAACAGCTACTTGAGGAAACCCTAGTCTCGTTTCTGTGGTTCTCTGTTCTTGCAATCTGTTGTAATAATTTTTGGTTCAAGCTACCTGAGTAGCTAGTGTTTAGGAACCGCAAGGGATAGGAAAACAAGTGGTGTAAACCCCAACTAGGCGATACCACAACAGCCGCCAATTCAAATGCCTCAAATATGGCCGCTCCGATCGTCACTATCTCAACTATAGATGGCAGCCTAATGCCTGCAACTTGCCTAAGTAAGTTTTTCTTTTCTTTTCTTTTCTTTTCTTTTCCTTTTTCAAGATTTTATTAATCATTTTTATTTTGCAAAAATATCATTAATTACATATATGGAATTTTAGATTTGATGGCTTAGATTTACTTGGTAGACATCGTGAATGAGAAAATTGGTCGAGTGTTGAAGCTCGATTCGATTAAGGATGGGGACACGTGGAAGCAGGCTGATGTCTTAATCTTCAACACATGGCTTTGGTGGTATCGCAAAGGACCTAAACAACCGTACGTATTATATATACATTACAATTAATCAATCCTTCCCTACATATATAGTCTTATCAACGTAATTAATTTATTTTTCAATAGTGGTAGTAAGACACGTTTAATTAATTGATAATATAATGGTGAGAGTTAATTGCGACTCACGTACTGTCATTTTTTATCATATATATAGTTAATTCATATTGGCAACTCTATATGTGCTTTAATTCAGAAGAAATCGAAGATGGAAAAAAAATAAAAAAGTGAAGAAAAGAAAGAAGATGAAGCTGCGCCCCTTTTTTTCGATCCGCTTCTGGAGTGATTTTAATAATTAATTACAAATCACTAATTTTATGACAGAAGGATAATATAGTAAAAACATAACATTTAATAATTAACATAATTAATTTATTAATAATACAGTTTTATTAATCATCAAAAAAAAAAATTAGATTCTGACTAGCCAGAATCTGACTGGCTAGCATTATTCTTTAGTTTATTACTGATATATATATATATATAGTATATGGTAATTATAAATAGTGCTGTCTTATTATGCAGTTCAGCTGTCACGTACTGAACATATAGCTGTGATTATCATGACAATAATTTATTAATATACACAGTGGCGACTTTAATTATATTATATTTTTCAAATTTGAACACTTGTTAAATTTGGTAAAAATAATTACTATTTATGGGCGCTTGTTACTTATAGTTAGATATAACTCCTACTATATTTCTCACTTTGGCCTGCTACGTATCACTGTTTTTTTAAGTCTTTTTATTTGTGTGTTCAGAAATTTAATGCTACAAAATAAAGGCTAATTAGCCAATTATATTACTAAAAAATATATATTGGTTTAATTAATTGCAGGTGGGATTATATTGAAAATGATGGTAAAATAATGAAGGACATGGACCGCATGGATGCATTTCATAAAGGCCTAACAACATGGAAAAAATGGGCCGACTCAAATATCAATCTTTCTAAAACCCGAGTTTTTTTTCCAAGGAATCTCTCCCTCACATTATAAGTATGTGGTCTCTCCTTAAATAATATTTCATTTTCTATTCATACGTACATTTAACATATATAACAAGTGATATGTGTGCATTCATGATATTATCTAACATTCAACGTACACCAATAGATTACACGGTCCAATTAAGATGGTTGTTTTTCATAGACGGATATCGTCTCGTTTGAATTTGAGTTAGGGGGGAGGAGTGGAACAAGGGCGGAGTGAAGGATTGCTCGAAAGAAACAACACCTTTGAATGGATCAACATATCCAGCAGGGGAGCCATTGGCATCAAAAGTGTTGAAATCAGTTATAAGCAGCAAAACATCAACTACACCAATAATTCATTTGCTAGACATCACAACTCTGTCTCAGCTTAGAAAAGATGGGCATCCCAGCAAGTACAATGCCTTGGGGGGAATGGATTGCACCCATTGGTGCCTCGCCGGCGTCCCCGACACTTGGAACCACCTGCTCGATGCAGAATTGATTAATTAATTAATTATCAGATTATCAATTTAACTATTTATTCATCCTTTAATTGGTTTTTTTTTATATATAATAATCTACAGTTGAATGATTGTTTTTAGCTAAGTAGTGCTCTTCACAATCAAATTTATAATTGTCATAATTTGTCTAATGGTACTGGTGGGACCGTCTCCACAAGTCAATTATAAGTATATTAATAGAAAAGAATACATGATTGGTTTTCTCCCATCACATCTACTCGAACATATTGCATGTATTTTGGATATAAATTGACTTGTAAAAGTAGTGTCCTCATAGCCAAGGTAAGATCGAACCTTTTTTATGCAGTATATATAATTTGCAATTGTGTGAACATAGGTTTTCTGTATAAATTGTGGATGAATCATATTATTTAATTTGTTAAGATCAATGACCATTATTATTTGGGAGGGAATTAAGGAAAGCCATTATCAATCACTATTATTTTCATTGTAGATGCGCCTAAGGTCAAATATATGAAGTCACCATTTTTTTTCCTACGAGTATTTTCAATGTGAAAAAAATATTAAAAAATAACAAATTAAGCATTTTGTAATAAAAAAAATCACAACAATATATTATGTCATTTTTATCTCCAATTAAATTATAAGCATAGTAGATGTAAAAAAAAAAAAAGCATTATAAAAGAACAATTAAGCATTCTGAAATGTAAATTAAAAATAGTATAAATAAAATAACTATAAAAGAACAATTAATATAAAATTGATCTATTTAACAATTCTAATATATATGCTTTATTTATAATTACACATGAGACTAATGTTCACAAATAAACAATTCATTTAAGCTAGCATATGTCCAACTTGATAGCATGGACACAAGTGTTGCACATGCAAACTCAACTTCTTCAATGATCATGTTTCAAATTGCACCACTTAATTAATTCTTAACCAACTTGTAATTATGTTGACTCCATCAATCGTGCAGCGTCTTTAGTTCATATATTTGCAGAATATCTCATTAAAATTGATTGCACAGTTTACAGTGGCCATTTGCGATTCCCAATGGTTGAAAACGACAAGGAATTTCTTTTGGTGGTGCTAATTCACCAATTGATCGGCGAGTTTATGAGTAATTTTGACTTCTTTACGACACAGTCACCGCCGCCGCGAAAATTCTTTTTGGTCATATTACGTGATATATGCGACGCCCGGAAGGAAGAGTACACTGAGTGCAAATGCACTTTGGCTTAATCTGCTTACATATGTCCTTTATAATTATAATTAAAGAAAAATTAAAAATACGGTGGTATTATCAATTATATACGATTTTACTGTGAATTTATACCCTCCAACCTGTTATGGCACTTATCTACTGAATTAGTTGTGCAGTTACCTTTCTTGAAAATTGTTATTTGAATAGTGATGTTCGAGGAACTGGTAATTGAATAGTGGATCGGTCCTATTAGTAATTTTATTAACATTGATCATATTATTTGATATTATTTATTTATGTGTAGAAAAATAATATATTAGAACTAATTTCAAACATAAATTAATAATTTGGATCTCCATATTATCTGTACATATAATAAAAATAATTTATTATTTTACGGGTACAAAATTGGAAAATAAGTTTAAAAAATAAAATTAATACATTTTAAAATAAAAGAGAAACAAACTTTTTTCTTATATATTTTTTGCATCGGACGGAAGCGTTGATTGTTATTTAAATGGGCGATTAGTAAATATTTACATTATTTTATTTTATTGGCAAATCATTTTTCTTGTTCCAAATATAATTATGACAATAATTAAAACTATTGATTTATTATATGTTTGAGAATATATTAATCATGATCGAATTTATTAGTATATGAAATAAAATAAATGAACATTAACTTGGTATTCATTTTTTATTGATAAATTATTCTAATGTTACAAAATTTAAAAACATATGGTTATACAATTGTTGACGACCAATATTAAAATGATTATGTTTTTAAAGATTTTAATCATAACTGTAATTAATGTTATTGAAGATAAATTAGAGAAATTCTAGAATTGACTGTACCCAATGCAAAATCAATAATTTGACTCAATAGAAAACTCATTTGTGAATAGATTTCGTCTGTGTTACTATGATTAATATATTTAATTAAGTATTTAATCTGGAGCAGTCTCAATCATATTCATGCTCGAATATTGCTTGAAATCGGCTGAAATGAGTGTAAAGCCTAATATATAACAACAACTAAATTCATAGCGGCTATTTGATTCATTCCAAACAGTTATCTGAAGATAGTGACTAATTAAATATTAGTATTAATAGTTGGATGGGAAAAATTAAATGAGTTTAACAACAAGGATGTGCTGATAATTCTGAGGAATTAATAAGCAGTGTATACCAATTTATAATGAAAGATGCAAGTGTGACAGTTAACTAACTACCTAAATATTATCAACATTTCAACAAGGTGACCCCAATATTATCAACCACGCTAATCTTTTTTTATCAACCATGCACGCTAATCTTTTTTATAGCATGCTTTGAGTTCATATATATATAATAACATCCATATATTCATCCTAATCAAATTAATTAAATGTTGTATTGAAACACACACACACACACACACACACACACACACACACACACACACTACCGTGCATGATATACGCACATCATCATATAATTAAATTAATAATAATTAGTTGACCCTGTAAATAAAATAAAATCTTATTCATTAGTTATAAGAAGTGATCATTTTTATCGACTGAAAAAGAGGAATATTAATTAGTGATCAATGAAATGATAATTCATTAGTTAATAGTGCGAGCGGAGTGCATGTCTAGTCAACTAAAGATTTAATTAAATTTTATCAATTTAATCAATTTAACAAATCTCAATCCAACGCAAAAATAAAAAAAAAATAAAAAATAAAAAATATCAATGCATGTGCTTCTGTAAAATAACATATTGACCTGCACCCAATTAACTAATAATCACCTGCACTTAATAGTCGAACGTAATATATGTATTTAATTAATTAAATGTATTTGATGAATATATATATATATATATATATATAACTAAAGATAATTATTTTTATTATGTATCTTAATTAACTTAATCAAATCTTAATAAAATGTTAAGAGTAATTACTAAATTTTTATATTTTTTATGTAAAACGTACAAAACTCTTTTCAAATAGTTACTACGCACGTCAACAAGTTTATCATAGTTATTAATTACTTTCTCATATTCGATTACAAGTCAAAATTATTAATTTGTGGAATCTCATGAATTATATATAAAAATGGGTTTGGCGCTTTTACACACACATTCCAAACTTTCCCTAGCTAATAAATCTCCCTCCATCATTCCAATTATCTAGTTAATCCATTTTTCATGATGAAGATGCCTAGTCCATTTACGTTACTAACAATATTTTCCTTAGTTTCTTTCTCGATAATTATCTTGCCTGCAAACACAGATGCCTACTCCCTGCCGGAAAGGCTGGTCCGGTCCACGGCAGAGCTCCGCAACCACACCGCAATATCGGAGTTCCGGGTTGTCAACAGGAGGCAATTGATCAACTGCCCCGACCCGAACCCGTATCTGGGTGTGAGCGCGAGCTCCAACGCCAGCCTCTCCGACGACGGATACATAACGGTGAATATAACCGGAGTTTTGGTGCCTTCCCGCAACCATTGGGTGGCCATGATCTCCCCTTCTCATTCCAAGTACATCTCAACATCAAGAATTTGAATGTCTTCTTCTTTCTAGTTCGAGATTATTCGTTTATTTTCACACACTAACACGAGCTATAACGATAGATAGATATGTGAATTATTCATAAATTAAATTAGCGTGATTAATTAATTAATGTTGTTTAATTTTGTTAATTTGTTGATTATATATATATATATAGTGTGAAGACGTGTATACAGAATGCATTTATGTATGAACAGACGGGGGATTTTAGCAGTCTTCCTCTTCTATGCCACTATCCTGTTAAGGTCAGACAACTATACACTATCTATAGTAATTATACTGCATTACTACCTTACTATATGTATCCCGATATACATATGCATATATTTAATTACTAGTTAATACTTATGTACATGCATTAATACTTTAATTTGTAGTAGTAGTGTATGATGTTTTTTCGCTGTAGCATTAAATAAACACACGAATCGTATTTATGAGCTAACATACTTAATTTCCTATTTAGGTTGGCGCACATTAATTAATTAATTACTGTAGTTTTTTAAACTGGGCTAATTTACATGTATCTTCGTGGCCTTTTGTATGCATAGCCATGAAAGTTCAAACCCCTACATATATACAATTCATTTCTCAAGTAATTAATTATTATAATTTACTATACAATTGTTTGGCAATACGACGACTTCAAACCGACTACGTGCTAGTGATGAATAATCATCAATTTCAATTCCTGCTCAAATTGTCAACGATCGTCCAAAACTTTTTGGGACAAATTAAATAATATTTTTTTTTAAATTGATAATTATTAAGTGCAGGCACAATATGTGAGCAACGATCCGAATTACCTGAACTGCAGCAAGAAAGAATGCAAGATGGTGGCCGGAAAATGCGTGGTAAAGACATGCGCGGCGGCGTTAACGTTCCACGTTGTCAACATACGGACAGACATCGAGTTCGTGATGTTTTCCGGCGGGTTTAATACGCCGTGCATCTTGAGAAGATCCGACCCGGTTTCCTTTGCCAACCCGAACCGCCCCTTGTATGCCCATTTATCCAGTGTCGACTCAACTGCGACATCGGTACGTTCGATACCATTAATTGTGATTTTTTTTATTTAATAATCGAATAATATAAATTGTTTTAAATTTCGTGTAGCAGAATTGAAATCTAACGGTTAGCATATGAATAGTATGTTCTAAATTGAAGTGTTCGCACCGTAACGATAAGTTTGTACAATATATAAGAAATTAAATAAGAAAAGGTATGCACGGGTGGTACTCTAATTACTGACAATAGGTAAATAATAATATATACTTTCTTGACTTTCTACAGCTAATCCTCTAGTTAATGAAAACAGCCGAGTTTTAATCTCGGATATTTTGTAGTATTTTGATTATTTTTTTTGTAAAGATGAAAGCTGATTATATTTATTTACAGTTTATATAGATTAATTAGTGTTTTGTATAAAGAAAGTACGTAAATAATAAAATTACATTTTAGCCGCACCTAGCTAGCTAGTATTTGTTGGATTATTTATTTGAGATCTAGCTCGTACTCTATGATATATATATATATATATATATATATAAAAACATTCAGTTTCTACTATTATTAGGTCATATGCAACATATATATATATATATATATATATTCGAGTTGAATAACCATGCCAAACTTACCTAAACGTGTTGAGTTAAATTAAGAACACTATTATAGGCTGAAATTTAAAAAAGAAAAATGACATATTACTTTGTTTTTTCACTCATGTATACACCCGGTCTGTGGTATTGAGGAAATTCGAACCCGTGACATTTGGTCTCCAAGCAACCTTACTCCACCACTAGGCCATCCCCACCGGGACAAATGACATATTACTTAATTTCTTCATTTTTATCACAAGGGAACTTGCACCTACTACCCAATTGCACGTTCTTGGTAAATTTTACTTTCATGCTATAACTCAAAACTACATGTGTGAATTGTGATAGACAAGGCCTATAAGTTTTAGTAATATTCAAATTTGAGACTTTTGACCTCATATTATCCGGTTCAAATTTTATTGTACACCTTTTGTGTTCCCCCGTGTTTCGCTATCAACTTTATAGTTTTAATTATAGTTATTATATAAAAAACTCCTAATTATAACATAATCAATATTTATCAACAAAAAAATAAAATTTAACAAAATATTAATTTTAAGTATTAAAAATATAATCAACCATGATAATAAATCATTAAATACTAAAAAAATGTATATATCCTAATTGGGTATATATAATAGACCCCAATTAACAATTTTAAATTGATCTAAAACAAAATAGCTTGATATTAAAAAAAAAAAATTGAAACAAAACTCAAAAATTGATATTGAAACACAAAAGAGAGTAAAATAATGGTCAAGTCAATCCACTCTACTAATAATAGGCCATTACGAAAAAAGTTATATTTTATGTCATCATGAAAAAAGTTGAAATCAATCAAATAAATTTGCACATGGATCCCGGCTACACATTTTACATTACACTCTTAATTTGTTGCAATACCAAATTATGAGTTTTTCTTTTTATTCTTCAATTTAATTTCTTCCTCTTTAGCTTAACTTTACAATAATTATTTATAGCCCACTTTATCCAATTAGGGTATGGAACTATTTTTAGTATTTAATTTTTAATTTGTAATTAATAATTAATTATTATATTACATAATTAGAATTTATAAGTGATTATAATTATTTTTTTTGTATAATTATTATTAAACTCATAATTGATAACGTACTAGTGTAAGTCGGGATGTGTAATAAGGAATTGGAACCAAAGAAATTAATGTAAGTGGTGAGTTGTTAAAATAAAAAAAGTAATTTGAAGATAAGTGTTGAAATGGCAGATGAGATTGACGTGGGTGAGCGGGGATAAAATTCCACAACAAGTTAAATATGGAAGTGACGGAATAGCAAATTCCTCTGTTTCAACCTTTTCGCAAGCTGACATGTGCGCAGGTACCATTATGCTTTCATTTATCACAAAATATTCTTTAATTAAATTCAGTTTCAGGGTATAAATATTTATCTTCAAACCACATGTTTGCTAATTGGTGTACATGTACATAGGCTAGACGTCTTAATTTACTTGTTCACTGATAATGTATACACTTTATTTTTAATATATACGGATGAATTATTTTAGGAAAAAATAAAATATTACGTCACACGTGTTTATAGGATTGATATGATATATAAAAAAACTATCTAGTACACTTTATGTGTCCCACTTTGTGTTCTGTCATTAAATTTTAGTTTTTATGATCAGTTTAATGCCTCGATCGGTTTTTATTTAATTTTATAATTATTAATGAGATTAAATTTTGATTTATTACTATTTAATTATCATTTCTTTTTTAATATACTGTATGTTAGTATATAATTTTATAAAATTCTAATTTTTAGTTATAAATAATTATGGTTGATTAAATTATAATAATTTTTATTTTTTGAGTTTTATGGCGTGAAATTAATGCTCCTTTTTTTATATAAAAATGTTAATTAATAATTAATGGATAAATAAAAATGCACGTACAGGTTCGGGGCGGTTGGGATGTCCGGCGGCTGATTTCGGATGGCATGATCCTGGCTACATCCATTCAGCTCTAATCACAGGACTTCATCCTTCCTCCTCTTACACATACAAATATGGAAGGTTTTTAAAAAATAAAAAATTTAAAATTTGTAATTACTTTCCTAAACCAATCAATAAATATCATATATAATATATATATTAATTATGAATGAATTTTGATGCATGCATGTATGCAGCAATTCAGTTGGATGGAGTAATGTAATAACGTTGAAAACACCAGCAGCAGGTGGATCAGATGAGCTCAGATTCCTTGCTTATGGTGATATGGGCAAGGCTCCTCTCGATTCATCTGTAGAACACTACATACAGGTACGTACGCACGTGCTAACTCTCTCTCTCTCTCCCTCTCTCTCTTATATTGGGTTTTATGATATATATACGTAGCCTGGATCGGTATCAGTGACGAAAGCAATGGCAGAGGAGGTATCATCGGGGAGTGTTGACTCCATATTCCACATCGGAGACATTAGCTATGCTACAGGTTTTCTGGTAGAGTGGGATTTTTTCCTTCACCTCATCAACCCTCTCGCCTCCCGTGTTTCTTACATGACAGCCATCGGCAACCATGAGCGGTATACAAACAATTAATATTATATATATGCTGGACTCGACTCGACTCGACTCAATAGTAGATGCATGCATGCATGTACATGTTTGATCTGATGGTGTCGTGCGTGGACTGCAGGGATTACGGGGGCTCTGGCTCGGTCTACATAACCCCGGACTCTGGTGGAGAATGCGGGGTTCCCTACGAGACTTATTTTCCGATGCCGACTCCAGCAAAGGATAAGCCTTGGTATTCTATAGACCAAGGCCCCGTTCATTTCACTGTTATTTCCACTGAGCATACTTTCTCACCGGATTCTGAACAGGTATACTATATATATATGTATGTCATTTTGATCCAACACATGCACAACACACATCCTTTTTTAATTCTATCTTGCAGTATGAATGGATGAGTAAGGACATGGCTGCAGTGAACAGAACAAGAACTCCTTGGCTCATTTTCACAGGGTATATATATATAATTAAGTGATCTAGTTTCATGATGAATTTGATATATGAGAGAGATTAATGAATGAATATATATATACATATCTACAGGCACAGGCCGATGTATACGTCGAGTCCTGGAATCCCGATACTTCCGAACGTGGACAGGCAGTTCGTTGATTCAGTGGAGCCGTTGCTACTAGCAAGCAAGGTGAAGCTAGGACATATTATATATATATATTTGATCATCGCGTTCGCGTATATATAATATAATTCTAATTAATAAACTACTCATATATATATATATATATGATTAATTAATGTGAAATATATATATATATATATATATATATATATATATATATATATATAGGTTGATCTAGTCTTGTTTGGGCATGTCCACAACTACGAGAGAACCTGCGCCGTTTATAAGGAAAAATGCAAAGGAATGCCGAAGAAAGATGGCAATGGAGTAGACACCTACGACAACTCCAATTACACTGCACCCGTTCATGCTATTATTGGAATGGCTGGCTTTAAATTGGATGATTTCACCCAAGATGTACGTAAGAACAATAAATTCTAAATTCTGCATATATGCAACGTGTGACCACTAATTAATTTGATTTTTATTAATTTCATATGTAGGATAATAGTTGGAGTTTGGTTAGGATTTTGGAGTTTGGATACATTAGAGCACACGCCACCAAACACGACCTCCATGTCGAGGTCAGTTCACATATTCCACAGAGCTAGCTAGCTTAGCTAGGATATATATATATATAATTAATTCATCTTCAAATTTTATTAATTTTTTACTACTTGCATGTGTTTTTGGGTTGCAGTTTGTGAATGCAGTTTCGAGAAAGGTGGATGAAAGTTTTCGAATCATTAAGAGATGAAAGAAAGCTATGCAATTAATCATATATATGGGCAAAAAGTGTGTCGTCTCTGGATCTAATCATTGTCGTCTATGATATAGCTAGTCCCTTCCCTTCGAGGACGACGTGGGTGGATCTCATGATCCTTATAATATGTATGAAGAGGTCTCAAAGTTAATCCCCACCGCTCCCTCTCTCCCACCTCCAAACAATTAAAAATAACATTAATTAATTAATTATATATATATATATATATAGGATTTGTTCAAATGAGGACTACTACTGCTTCGTGTAAGAATGTGAGAACGATGCTTATTTTCTATGATTTTAGTGCATTTCTTGCTGTATTTTGATGCTATTTTTTATTTTTATTTTTAATACCTTTTTTATTGTATTTTAGTGCTAAATATTTTAGCACCAAAATGAAATAAGAAAAGTACTAAATTTACACTAAACAAGCTCATTCTCATGTTCCCCCACAAAGCTTAGTCCCTATTATAACTATATATATATCCACGAGAAGCGATCGAGCGTATTGTATATGTGCCAATTGTCATTTAGCTAATAAGTATGTTGCTATATAGGAGTTTGTCGCTAGGTATTTGACCAAATATGATCATTCAGTTCCTATAGAACCTAGCTATCACTAAAATCGGCTAAGCAGAGCGAAAATGGTTTTCCATGAGATGATAAATGCAAAGTATTAGTCCGACACGAAATTTGGAAATAAGCTAGTGATTGTCTGAAAATGAGCAAGGAATACCCTCTGTGTACTTTGATTGAATTCTAACAAAGTGTGTGTGTGTGTGTGTGTGTTTTTGTCAAAAAACACAAGATACTCAGTTTCCTTTTCAATACAACTTCTTACTTTTGGATTTTCTCTAAATTTTTATGTAAAGCCCATATATCTCTTGCCATCAATTCACACAAAAATGCTTAATGAGGATATTCTGGATAAATATGTGTGCCATATACTATAAACAAGAACCGTGATTCCAACAGTAGTGATTAACATTAACATAATAGAAGTAAGTGGATCAATTAAGCAACCGAATTCTAAAGAAAAATCATTATCGAGTGTCCAAGACCATACATATTGGTGGATAAAACTGTTATTTATTTGTTGAATATACATATTAGCTTAGTTGAAAAATTAATCATGACTATACTTAATAGTAAAACACTTGAAAAGGCACATTGCACACACATGATGAAGATATATATATATATATATATATATAGGAGTTGGTTCAAATATATATATATATATATATAGAACAAATCAATGCAATAAGGCAATATATCTCAGTATATATAGAGTTTAGGAACATTAACCCTTTTTTTATAATTCGAAACCATACTTGTTCACATTTCTTTATTATTACATATATGGAATATAATTCTGATCTGTTTACTTAATTGAAATATTAAGCGTCGAAAGTTGACGATGATCTCTTAACTGCGCGGAACTGTATAACCTGCAACACAAGGAATCAAACCACAAGTAACAATACATTAATTAATGAAGTAAATGATAATGGATGATTGTTTTTTAAAAAAGAAAAAAAGAAAAAGATATGATGTTAATTATTACTTCCACATTGGGCACCATGAGGTAGAGGCTTGCCACAGAAAGCTGAAACAGAGGCTGCCTTCTTCATGCTAATTATCTGTTCAACTTGAGTAGTGACGTGGTGGCAGACGCAGGGCAAGTCGACGTTTCTAACGACATTGCAGCATTGTTGGGATGGGTTCTGAGGTGGCCCTGGTTTCTGCACATATCTTGAGCATTCTTTGATCAGCCCTTGGAAATCTCCTTGGCATTGTGCTGATGCCCCTTTCAACACTGGTACCATCATGTTGCTTAATAACACCGTTACCACGCATATCATAAACCCCATTTTCCTCATCATCTCCATTATTATAGTATATTAATTTATATATGTACGTATATATATAGTATTTGTGAGCTTTGTACGTAGTAGTATATATACTAGCTAGCTAGCTAGTTCAAGTTAATTCATTCACTCACAATTTGCATGGATTGAAGAAGGGTTGTTGAGTTTACATGTTGTTGCATGTGACTTGGACTCGTGTTATTTGTGGTCTTCATGTGTTTGTTTGTGGCTATTAATTGCTTTTTACCCCTTTCAAAGAACAATTAAGATGCTTGTTTTATGCTAAAAAGTTTGTTTCACTTGCTTCTTCACGCACCAATTCCTCCTATAGATAAAAAAGTAACGTGTATATGTGGGGTCCTTTTCGATGACCTAATTAGTGAGTTGGATGCATTCGAGAATTATGAGTTAATTTTGTTTACCATAGCAAACTTTATCTAGTATAATAAAAATCAAATTTGGGTAAAAATAACTTTCTTCAAGTTTTAATTAGTATAAAACACAGGATTTTTTTTTTCAATTTTTCCTTAGGGGTAGATCTTTGATAATTAATATAATAGATTATATGTCTTTGGTGTAGAGTTGATAAATGTGTATCTCCAGTAGCGGAACCAGAAATATTTGTTAAGAGGGCTACATTATATGTCATGGGACGACGACTGGTTCGTATCCATGTTTAATTACTTGCATTGTATATAGTATATGACTAACTATTTCGTTGTTATTTTTTATATTTTTGTAAGTGAGTTAGTGCAATAAGATCGTTTCATTTACATATTTGTTTTTATTTACTTTACTAAAATGGTGTCATTTTATACTATTCTACGTCTTTCTCGGAATAATAAATGAGTTAGTGAGAAATATATTTTAAAATAAGATAATTTAGTTAAAGCATACAATGAATATGCATGAAATAATTTTGTATTAAAATATTGTTAATCCATGAAGTTTCATAACAACTCTAATTCAAATTATAAACTTAAACGATAATATGTGTTCAAATTTTAAAAAAATATAAATTTAACTAAAATAAATAAAATTGATTTAATATATAATGTGTAAGTCTGACACTGTTTTGTGTGCAAAATTACACGTGTAGGCAAAACCCTGCAGATGCTTTAATTTTCTCTCAGAGGCTAGTATAGCGCCCAAAGGCATATATAGTCCCACGAGGAGTGATTAACCTTTCTATCTTGTTAGTAACTTTTGGGGGTTTCTAGAATCACTGTCACTAATTCCTCCCTTAACTATTCAAAACTAAACAAACAATAAATAAAACAAGATGGTAATAATCAATTTAAAAGAAATGTTCAAGTCAAACATAAATTCAGTTTTGGTAGATGCATGCAATCCCGGACACAACTAAGTAGGTACCGTGATTTGATTGGTTAGTTATAGAAAGCAGTTATGGGAGACTTACTTCCTAATCCTTTCTTTCTATTTACGCTAAGGGTGATACTAGCAACAATTCTTAGTCCCTAACTACCCAAGCACCAAAGAAGAGAGTCATGTAGAGGTGTTACAAATGGTAGCAACATTTAATCGGAGAGACCCAACACTAGAACATGAACACATCCTCGGTGTGCCCATAAGATCTACCCATACTTCATTCTCTAAGATTTTGCTCCTGTTTTATTACTTAGTGGCTCATCAAAACACGAGCATCAATACTTCCACTTGACTTACATAAATAATAGTTTGATTAAGAGTGGCCAACAAAATAATCATTCTACTACATATGTCTTCGTTCTGCCCAGAATGAGGTTTGGAACCAATGCAAGGTAAATTCAGAATACTAAGCATCATGCATATTATCTACCTTAACCTATTCATATTCAACTTAAACATTGGATACTTAGCCAGAAAATATATTAATAAACAAAGACAAAGTAGATAAACAACTCATAATGAAGAAATAACATACCAAGATTAAATACTAGAACCAACTCCAGTTTGGGTAAAAATATGTACTTGCATCAGCTGGGGGCAAACCGCCAACTGCTGTGCAGAATATCTAGAAAACAATAAAGCAGAAAGTAAATTGTATCTTGTCGTGCAGAATGTTGTAACTGGCTCTTTATGCAAGTGAAAATAAACAAGTATTTATAATTATTCTGAATAGCCATAATCCAGCCCAGCCCAACCCACGTAGGGGCGTGAATTAGTTGGAAGAGTCCACTAATTCCTCACCAACGGTAATGCTCCCTAGATTATAGGGATATGCTCAACTAACTTCTCTTTCCTCGTCTCCTCTCTCCACGTCTTCTCTCTCTACTTTGAACTGACCTCCCCAGGCTTAGGAACTGCTGTACACGTTGATGTGTGAAATTTTAGTTTTAAAACTCGAATCAACTTGCAAGTGAACAAGTAAATGTAGCACAGGGTGAAACGAGGTCGAATCCACAGGGAAAAAGGAAATTAAATAAGCACGTACTATGACATCGGCTTCTATTTGTTATCTAGACGATGAAATGGATAAGTGCTTGATTTAAAACTAACTAAACAATAAAGCAAAGTAAATAATTGCAATTAACAAATAAATTGGGCAATTAAGGAAATGAACACTCTCGGGGTTAGTTTTATTGGATTAATTAACACAAAATCTAATTATAATGGATGCTTAATTTCCAATTCAAGATTACCTAGGCGATCTCAAATTTATTCTATATCTCCTATCGAAGCATATAGAATATGGGGCACATGCATAGGATTATTGTCTCCAATTAATACCTAAGTGTGCTTACCAAGAGCACCAAGGATCTATGCCTCAACAACTATCTCAAACCTCTCGATTTTGTTGATAATTGCTCTTTGAATTCTAGGATCCTATGTTGAAGCTCATCTCTCGAATTTTGAATCAACATACATAATCATGCTAATTAATTATCAATTAGTTCTCACCAATCAATAATACATAACACCCATACATAACAAGAATCCAAAGCATAATCAAGAACCATTAAGCATCATGGTATCCTTTGCTTTTCTTTTTTTCATCGTCTTTTTCACTTTGGGAATGTTCACATTCAACTTCCAAAAATTCATCACATGACATTTTTGACCCATAAAAAGTTTTCAAACTCATCACGGATATAGCTTTGCATTGCTCCGGACTTTGTTGCGGCCGTTTCCCCACTACAATCTCTAATTTATCCATTCTCTTCTCAATCACATCCATTCTTGTTCCAATGGTATCCACCCGTGCTCCAATTATGTCCATCTTACTTTCAAGCTTCTCAAAGAGAACTTGGGACTCTCTCATATATGTCTCCATTTTATCCATGAATGCTATCAAAAGATTATCCATCTTGTGATTATTTTCATCATCAACCCTGGCATTAGTTATGACAAAGTTGGGTGGAGATTGACAAGCACCATTAGGATTACCATAAGGAACATTTGAATAATGTTGTCGGACTCCTTGATTGTAATGATTTTCTCCTTGAAAACTTTGGTTTGGGCGGCCATTGTTGCTCCATAGCTCGACATATTTCATCACTTCAACTCCTTGGATTTGTTCATTATTTGAGCTCAATGAAGAATGGGTGATGGCTTCAATCTTTTTATTGAGAATTGTCATTTGGGCCGCCAAGATTGACAAAGGTTCGGCTTCGGATATGGGAGTCACCTTCTTCAAGTGTTGCACTTGTTGTCTCTCCCCGGGCCATTGATAGGAATTTGTGGCCATGTCCTCGATAACTTTCATGGCATCATCGGGCCCTTTTCCTAACAATGAGCCACCCGATGCGGCATCTAATAGTCTCTTCATGTCTTGATTGATTCCATTGTAAAATATGCACACTTGGTGGTCGATACCAAACCCATGAGTAGGGCACTTCCTCAACATTTCACGAAACCGTTCCCATGCATCATTAAAACTCTCATCATCCCATTGGTGAAATTGTGTGATCTTACCTTTCAACTTCAACATCAAACTTGGAGGGAAGAATTTATGTAGAAATTTTGAAACCAAATCAGCCCATGTTTCAATAGATTCGACTCTCAAACTTTGATACCATATTCGTGTTTTTTCTTTAAGAGAAAATCGAAAAAGTTGGAAGCGTATTGCGTCATCCGGGACTCCATTGAGCTTCACAGTCCCACACACTTGTAGAAATTGATCAATGTGCTCATTTGGATCTTCATCGACTCCTCCACCAAATTGGTTTTGTTGTATCATTGAGATTAATTCAGGCTTCAATTCAAAGTTATCGGCTTCAATTCTTGGCCCATTCATCACTCTTTCATTTACAATGGGTTGGAACATGTTTCTAATGGGCGGTTGCTCCACTTGAACCCGGACATCTTGTTGTTCATTCAATCTTTGTTTCATCTCCTCAAATTGTCTTTGTAGACGACGAACAAGACCTTCATTTCCATCTCCCATGACTATTCTTCTTTTCTCAATCTCTCTTTGTCGATGGGAAACAATAATCTCACGTTCAAAGAGTGCTCTCGTAAACTACCTTCAAAGCACCAATAACAAAAAATGAAAAATAAAAATAAAGCAAATAATGTCTAGATTAACAATAATAACCTTATCACAATAGCACAAATTTAAAATACTAATTCCCCGGCAACGGCGTCAAAAACTTGATGTGTGAAATTTTAGTTTTAAAACTCGAATCAACTTGCAAGTGAACAAGTAAATGTAGCACAGGGTGAAACGAGGTCGAATCCACAGGGAAAAAGGAAATTAAATAAGCACGTACTATGACATCGGCTCCTATTTGTTATCTAGACGATGAAATGGATAAGTGCTTGATTTAAAACTAACTAAACAATAAAGCAAAGTAAATAATTGCAATTAACAAATAAATTGGGCAATTAAGGAAATGAACACTCTCGGGGTTGGTTTTATTGGATTAATTAATACAAAATCTAATTATAATGGATGCTTAATTTCCAATTCAAGATTACCTAGGCGATCTCAAATTTATTCTATATCTTCTATCGAAGCATATAGAATATGGGGCACATGCATAGGATTATTATCTCCAATTAATACCTAAGTGTGCTTACCAAGAGCACCAAGGATCTATGCCTCAACAACTATCTCAAACCTCTCGATTTTGTTGATAATTGCTCTTTGAATTCTAGGATCCTATGTTGAAGCTCATCTCTCGAATTTTGAATCAACATACATAATCATGCTAATTAATTATCAATTAGTTCTCACCAATCAATAATACATAACAAGAATCCAAAGCATAATCAAGAACCATTAAGCATCCAAAATAAATATCATTTATATCTCATAATTCAAATAAAATCAACACCCAAGAGTATCAAAGATTTAGCTTCTCATAATTACATGGGTAACCAAAATCTCTACAAGAAGGAACATGATTTTAACAAAATTAAAGAACAAAAGAACCCGGATGGATGTTTTGGCCTTCAAATCTTGCTTCAATTTTGTTCTTCTTGCCCAATCTTCAATTCCCCTTCTTCTCTCTTCTTCTCCAAGTGTTTCTCTCTCTCTAAAAGTGGCTAAGGGTGGAATGTAATGCCCTAATTTCGAATTGGGGTTGGTTTATATAGTGGAGGAATAAAAGAATTAAAAGAAAATCAAAAATGGGGAAAAAAGAAGAAAAAATCGGGAATTTAGTGCACGGGGCACGACCACGGAGGTCGCGCCTCCTTCTTCTGGCGCAGGTCGCGCCCCGTAACTGACTTTTAGGGCCTCTGTATGGACGTCCACTCGCGCCGCTACTGTGCACGGGTCGCGCCGCGCGTTGAGCTGGTCGGGTCGCGCCAAATGGCGCGAGTGAGCACTCGGGTCGCGCCGTTTGGCACGAGTGAGCTGCTCGCGTCGCGCTCGGGTCGTGCCTCCGCCCCTGCTCCGACACCTCTCACGGTTTTGCTTCGTTCTCTCTCGTTTCTTGTCCGATTGAGGTGATTCAACTTGCAGCGTGCTCCCAATTCGATCCTCTATCTTCCCATGGCATTGAATCACTCAAAAATTCAATTATTCATCCACCATTTCCTATAAAACTCAAACAAGAAATAAAACTTCCAAGTCGGGAGGTTAAAAGCGCAATTTGGGTTAAAACACATGTAAAACTATTCAATTAACTTCATTTAAACCTCAAAATGATGTGTCAAAACACCACTCATCACACGTGGACCCACGTCATCTGAGTAGAGGTTGTTGTTGAACTTCTACGCTTAATTCACAACACACTATCAAAGCTTCAGCATATGCTCCTCTTTATGCCCTCACTCGAGTCAGCGTCTTGGTTATACCCATATTGGGTCCAATCGTGCTTCTTCTCTCCACTGTCATACTTTGTCCCTAACAAGACTCCATATACTACTAAAAGTACTAAAAATAAGTAAAAGGATAGAGTAAAAAGACACGAAATTGAGCCTATATCAAAGTCTAATCATATATTTAACAAAAAAATAAATCATAAAATGTTAAAAGTAATCTCAAATATATTGAATGAGGTAAACAACACTAACAAAAGCATTAAAAATCAAATTAAAAAGAAATGAAAGAATGATGAAGAAAAAAAAGTAATAAACCTAAAAATATGTATTTAATTAGGGCCCACTCCATCCGTGATTCGTGTTGTCTTAAATTGCTTAGAAAAGCAAGGGGACAAGTTGCATTTGCAAATATAACAACTTCAAATAAATATGCTTTCAATGTTTAAAAGTAATCTAATAAATAAAATTTGATATATTCCCTCAAAAGTAACTATTTCATTTTCCAAATCATCTTCCCTCATTTCCTTACTTGTGCAATTCTGATGCAGAGCAACAACGTACCGCCCTAGACATGCTCATGGTTCCGGTTCTGGTTTATCACCCTAAACATGCCCACGGTTCGGTAACCACACCATCCCTCGGTCGTCAGTTATGGTTTTCAAATGTAACCGACGGTTTCTATGCTAGACGGTTTTTCCTGGTTAATCACCGATTTTTTATTTCTTTTTTTTTTTTGTTTAAATTCAAACTTATGAACTATTAAGCATTATCATATTATAATTTGCATAGATTAACTAAATTACAAATTTACAAATTAAAAACTAAAAATTATGACAAACACAAGTTTTTTTGATATTATCATATGATGACATTATAATTTATATCTTACAAGAATACAAGTTTATTTGATAAATAATATGATATTATAAAATTACAAATTGTAAATCAAACTATGAAATTACAAACTTACAAGTTACAACTTAACATTAAAATACAATTTATAATTAACAATTTGACTGATTTAGGGTGGAAAAGAAATAATTAAAATTTGGGCTTTCATTTCAAATGAAGCTGCCTACGTATCCCTTACCTTGAAATTAAAGCCCTCACAGTTCATTTAACCTTTTTTTCCTTGTCAAGTCTAGAAGTCGAAGTCGTCGTCCCATTCATCGCCGGTTTGGCTCTCGCTCTCTCCTCATTCGTCTTCACTTTCCGAGCCAACTAGAATCAGCGGGTCATCCATCAAATTGTCCGAACGATTATCTTGCTCTCTTAGGTCGGCTTTTGATTCATCCTTTAACATCATTTGTGCTTCAAGATGATCCGGTGTCAAGTTTGACCTCCTTTCGTCCAATATATAACCGGATTCACTGAAAGCTTGTTTAACCGCAACTGTTGATGATGGGACTCTAAAAATCTCATTTGTCATAATCACAAGCAAATGATATCGCTCTTGATTTCGGAACCACCACTTGAGAACATTAAAATTATTGGGACCTGCATTTTCAATATATGGCACAACGGGTCTTGCAAATATATTTCTAATTCATTTTGACCACGCCTCGCACTTTCTCTACTTTGGAAAAAAATTTAAAATTCTTGTAAGGCACTGCGTTGTGAAGTATTTAATCCTAATGAAAAAACTACTACTAGAACTAGAAGAACGATGAGTTTGACTAGGTAGAGTATCTCCATATTTTTGCTCATATTCTTTATAAAGTGATTGTAAAGATTCAAAAATATCGAATTTAATTTCATCAATTGTTGGTAAATGTAAATTAATACCATCGGTCCTGAAAAACTCATAGTGGATAAAAATTTGTAATACATATCAATCATGTAATTAGTATTAACAAGTTTAAACATAAGATCTAAGATTTTAGAAACCAAAAAAATATCAGGAATATGATCAAAATATTTCAACCATTTTTGTATCAGAGCTTGAATCATAGCCGTCAAATCTAGTTTGTAACTACAAGAATTGAATTTAGCAGCAATTAAACAACAACGATACATAAATTTGCACAGTAGGGTAATAAACATCGGATAAATCTTTTATTGCAAATTGAAAAACTTGTAAAAGTTCCATTAATTCATAACAATCATCCTAATATGAAGGTAATAAAATAAATGAATCAATATGTGTAATAAAAAAATAAACTAATAGTTTTCGATATTCATATGTTGCAGCAAGCATTTCTGTAACGCCCCAATTTTATTACTCTTAATAAAAATGAAACGTTAAGCATGCTTTTATTAATAAATAGCAGAAAAATCAAATATTAAGGTCTCAAAGATCACAGCGGAAAATCCTAATAAGAAAAAATATCTAAATTTATTTAAAATCTTTATTTAATCGAGACCATGACCACCACCATCGCATCTTGACCCGCTAAGCATCACCCGAGCCTCCATCTGAAAAAGATAAAGTTTTTGGGGTGAGTACTTTAACTCAGTGGGGAGTGTCCAATTATCCAAGCTATATAAAATTAAACAAGTAAATGAGAATAATAAAAATTTGTTCAGTCCGTAGACCAAACCATATAGCCCGTCGGCCCAGTCTCATTTAGCCCGGAGGCCCATTTTCATTTATAACCCGAAGGCCCTGTACTGTGCTGTGTCATCACATACTTGATAATAAAATATAGAGAGAATAATCGGGACAGAAATCACATAAAATCCCACCTTCACCTTGACCTGGATATTAATTAATTAAGTCCGGCGCGCCTCCTATAAATTATTTATTGTAAATTAATACAGTGCATAAAGAAATAAAATCATGCATAATATTTATTTATGATGCATGCTTTAAAACAATAATCATATATAGTGACAAAGTTCTTTTAATCCCTTTTTTTTATTAATACATGCGTATAATAATGTTTATATGTGTATATATATATATATATATGTAACGTTTATATATATATATATATAATTAGACCAACATATATATATATATAATAATAATAAGACCAACACGCACACCAATATATATGTATATATATATATACATAGACCAACACGCACACACTACACATTTATATATATATATATATATATAATTACATCAAATCACACCACACCTATATTATATATATATATATATATATATCTACCCGTACAACACATGCATTACAAATATATATATATATATATATATATGTATACACATAGAAAGTGAGTTGTGCTAGTGTCAGAAGGTACCTAGCATTCATTACACATTATATATATATATATATATATATATATATGTATATATGTGGTGCTGTGTTTGTGTGTGATATATTCATATATATATATATATATATATGACATATGTATGCGTGAAAGGTAACTTTCTTCTTCTTCTTTACATAAATCTCATTTCTTTTTCCTTCTGTATCTATAGCCGAGAACACAAAACTCTTCAACAAAGGAGGGAAAATCAACAGTAAATAAATAAAAACGTGCAAGTACCTCTAAAAATCCGAAATTGAGAGAAAGGAAAACGAAGACGATCTGAATGTGAGTGAATGAAAATAGAGAGATGGAGTTCTCTATTTATAATGATAGATTAGGGTTAGAGTTGGGGAAAGAGAGATGACCTAGTACTTATCCTATTGATAGATGGAGAAGGAGATGATAAGATTTGTAGAGTTGGTGCTATTATAAACTCTCTATTTAGGTTTTTTTTTTCCGTGGATGTGAAGAAAAGAGAGGAAGAAAAAGAAAGGATTCATCAAACGGGTCTTCTATCTATTTTTATTTTGGGCTTAAAGATTTGGGCTCAAAGAATTCTATTTGGGCCTGAAAAGTAAATAAATAACTTTGGACAAAAATAAATAAAATGTAACACATTAGGCATTTTAAATAAATAAAAAAAAATTAAATGAATGCTCATGCTATAAAATTTCTATATCCTAAAATGAATTCATGTTTATAAATCACTTAGGCGCGGCTTATTAGACTTAATCAATTAATATCACATAAGTAAATAAAATAAATATTTTTAGGAAGAAAGAAAAAAAATTGAATAATTAAAAATGTAGTAATTTAAATATTAGAAAAAATCGGGTCGCTACATCCTTCCCTACTAAAAAAAAATTTCGTCCTCGAAATTACTTACTTGGGTCTAGAAACTGCGGGTATCTAGACATAATTTCTTCTTCTTTTTCCCAGGTAGCCTCATCTACACTGTGTCTACTCCACTGGACCTTAATCAACGGCGTTTCCCTATTTCTTAGTACGTGAATTTTTCTATCCAGCACAGCTATTGGGTATTCCTCATAAGTCAAATCCTTACTTAACCCTAACTCGGCGTAATTCACGATATTGCCCGGATCGTGAATATATCTTCTTAGGGATGAAATATGGAAAACATCATGTATCGAGGTCAAACTTGGTGGTAAAGCAAGTCGATATGCTAATCCCCCAACTCTCTCCAAGATTTCGAACGGCCTTATAAATCTTGGTCTTAGCTTCCCTCTTTTGCCAATGCGCACGACTCCTCTCATAGGCGACAACTTTAAGAAAACTTTGTCTCCGATCTCGAAATGAAAATCCCTTCTTTTAAGGTCAGCGTACGACTTCTGTCGATCTTGCGAAATTTTGATACGGTCCCGAATCTTGTTGATTACACCTACCGTCCTTTCGACTAACTCTGGCCCTAGAATCCTCTTTTCACCGACTTCGTCCCAGTGCAGAGGCGATCTGCACTTTCTCCCGTATAATGCTTCATAAGGAGCTATCCCAATGGTCGCTTGGTAGCTGTTGTTGTAGGCAAATTCTACCAGAGGTAAATGTCTTTCCCAATTTTCACCAAAATCCATCACGCAGGCTCGCAACATGTCTTCTAGCGTCTGGATGGTTCTTTCTGACTGCCCATCGGTTTGAGGATGGTAAGCGGTGCTGAACCTTAACTTTGTTCCCATTGCTTCTTGTAGAATCCTCCAAAAGTTTGAGGTGAATCTCGTATCTCGATCAGATACAATAGTTACTGGTACTCCATGCAGTCTCACAATTTCATCTACGTAAAGCTGGGCCAGACGATCCATGCTGTATGTCACCTTCATTAGTAGAAAATGTACAGATTTCGTGAGTCTATCCACTATCACCCAGATTGCGTGGTTTCCTTTGATCGTTTTTGGCAATCCTACCACGAAATCCATGGCGATATTTTCCCATTTCCACTCCGGAATCTCGAGCGGTTGCAAAAGACCTGTTGGTCGCTGATGTTCTGCTTTCACCTGTTGGCAAGTCATGCATCTTTCCACATATTCGCCGATAGATCTCTTCATGTTCCTCCACCAAAAATATTTCTTCAAGTCTTGATACATTTTGGTTCCTCCGGGATGAATGGAATATGGTGTATTATGAGCTTCTTCTAATATCTCCTTTCTTATGTCGCTATTCTTGGGAACGCAGATCCTTCCTTCGAAAACTAATGCTCCGTCGTCTGCCAATGCAAAATTTTGAATATTGCCCTTCAACACTCGCTCCTTTATTTTGCACAGGAATTTATCATTTTTTTGTGTTACCTTGATCTGATCTCTTAGCAACGGGCGCATTGTCAAGGTTGCCAAAATTGAGGTAGTGCTTTCGGCTGGTGGAACCACGTCTATTTTTATCTTAGCGAATTCTTGTACAAGCTGAGATGTATTGGTCCCTTTTCTGCTTAACGTGTCAGCTACTACATTCGCCTTTCCTGGGTGATAATGTATCGTGCAGTCGTAGTCTTTAACTAACTCGAGCCACCTCCTTTGCCTCATGTTTAGTTCCTTCTGGGTGAAGAAATACTTCAGGCTTTTGTGATCAGAGAAAATTTCACATTTTCCCCCATAAAGAAAATGTCACCATATTTTCAATGCGTGAACAACTGCTGCTAGCTCCAGGCCGTGAGTAGGGTAATTGAGTTCATACGTCTTTAACTGCCTTGACGCATAGGCCACCACTTTTCCGTGCTGCATTAGCACATATCCGAGTCCCTGTTTGGAAGCATCACAGTATATCACAAATCCTTCACTGCCTTCTGGAATAATCAAAACAGGTGCAGTGGTAAGTTTCTGTTTTAGCAGCTGGAAACTTTCTTCACACTTCTCACTCCATTCGAATTTGACGCCCTTCCTTGTCAACTGAGTTAACGGACCGGCTATCTTCGAGAAACCTTCAATGAAGCGTCTGTAGTATCCGGCAAGTCCCAAGAAACTCCTTATTTCACCAGCATTCTTCGGCGGCTCCCAATTGTTCACTGCTTCCAGCTTTGATGGATCTACTTCTACTCCTTGAGCTGTTACCACGTGCCCAAGAAACACAACTCGATCCAGCCAAAATTCACATTTGCTGAACTTGGCATAAAGCTTCTCTTTCCGCAACGTGTCTAGGACCAACCGCAGGTGTTCTTCATGCTGCTTTTCATCCTTGGAATACACCAGAATGTCATCAATAAATACTATGACAAATCGGTCTAAGTATTGGTGGAACACTCTGTTCATCAAATCCATGAACACTGCAGGTGCGTTGGTTAGTCCAAACGGCATTACTATGAACTCGTAATGGCCATATCTGGTTCGGAATGCTGTTTTGGGAATGTCTCCTTCTTTCACCTTCAGTTGATGATACCCTGACCTCAAATCGATTTTTGAGAACACTCCTGCTCCTTTCAATTGATCGAACAAGTCTTCGATTCTGGGCAATGGGTACTTGTTTTTGATGGTGAGCTTGTTTAGGTCGCGGTAGTCAATGCACATCCTCATGCTCCCATCTTTTTTCTTTACGAAGAGGACTGGTGCGCCCCAAGGTGACACACTGGGCCGTATGTATCCCTTGTCTAAAAGCTCCTGTATTTGAACTTTCAATTCCTCCAATTCTTTCGGCGCCATCCGGTACGGTGCTTTAGAAACCGGTGCCGCTCCTGGCGCTATATCGATGGAGAACTCCACTTGTCTGTTTGGTGGTACGCCAGTGATGTCTTCGGGAAAGACATCGGAGTACTCTCGTACTATGGGAATATCTTCCATGGCTTTCTCCTGCTCTTCCGTGCTCATCACATTTACCAAAAATGCTTGGCAATCATTTCTTCTTATCATCTTCATTGCTTTCATCGCTGAGATGATGTGAGGTGTTCTGCTCGTCTTGGTTCCCTTGAATGAGAATTGTTTTCCCCCCGGTTGTTGGAAAATGACTTCTCGATCACGACATTTGATAACTGCATCATTTTGACTCAGCCAATTCATCCCTAGAATCACATCAAAATCTTTCATCTCTAAGATGAATAGGTCAGCCTCCAAAGTCTTTCCTTCTAGTGCTAATTTGACTCCTTTAGCCAAACGATCTGCCTTCATTGATTTTCCCGACGGGATACTTATTCTTAAAGGTTTAGTCTCCTCGTCACATTTTACATTAGCTTTTTCATAAAATCTCTTTGCGATAAAAGAATGAGAAGCACCCGAATCGAAAAGTACTAAGGCAGACTTGTTGAGTACTGATAAGATACCTGTCATTGTCTTGGCCTCTTCTTCCTGGTTCATGGCAAATGCTCGCGTATTTCCTTTCCTGGTGGCATTGGAGTTGTTGAAATTCAGGTTCAAGGGACAATTCATTGCTTAGTGCCCCAGTTGGTAACAACGATAACAACCATTTTCTCCGAGCATGCATTTCCCATAATGTCGTTTCTGACATTTCTGGCACAAGGGTTTTTCTGTTGCTGCCTCTGGTCTGCCTCCTCCTTCAGTTCTCGGTTTCTTGTCAGGTTGGAAATTCCTTCCTCTGTTCTGATTGTTGCGCTCATCCCATCACCGTTTCCCACCATTATTGGGAACTTTTGGAACAGGCTTGTCCAGATTCAGACGGGTAGAAACTGCCCGAGCTCGTTGCACAATTTCTGAGTAAGTGCTGAGATTGAGTGCGGATAAGTGTGCCCCAATCTCAGGTCGCAACCCATCTTCAAATCTCCAGGCCTTTTTCTCATCTGTGTCCACCAAGTGAGGAGCATAACGGGCTAGCTGATTGAATTTCTGCTCGTACTCCAGAATGGTCATGCTGCCCTGCTCTATATTCATCAGTTCTTTTTCTTTTTGCTTCCGGAACGCCTTTGGGAAATAGTTATCCATGACCATTTTCTTGAAAACGGTCCAGGTCAAGTTGGCTTGCTGTTCTGGGTTCATGCTGATCTTCACTGCCTCCCACCAGTGACTTGCATCCTCGGTCAGTTGAAACACCGCACATGTAACTCTTTGGGCATCTGAGCATCCCAAGTAATCAAAGATTCGGTCTAGTTCCCGAATCCATTCTTCTGCTGCTAGAGGTCCTCCAGTTCCCTTCAGCTTGGGTGGTCCTAACTGACGGAAATGTGTTAGGATTCCATCTCCTTCTTGGTGTTGAGGTTGCTGCCGATTCTGATTCTGTTGAGGTAGAACCCTCCTCAATGCATCTGCGAGGTTTAGAGCAAATGCATCCATGTTGTTATTTCCTCCGTTCTCATTATTATTGTTGTTGTTGTTGTTGTTTCCTTCATTCTCATTACTATTGTAATTGTTCATTGACTCTGTTTCTTCGCTGTCTTCCTGAATCGGCTGAGTATTCTTCTTTGGTGGCATGATTCCTATTGTCGACCATAGCAAAAACGGTTAAAATATCCTTAAAAAAAATAATAACTACTTTCATTCATTTAATTGCTTAAAAGAAATAACTTTCAACTATTTGCAACGAAACAAAACTACTGATCTGGAAGAATTTAAATACTAGAGACTAATAATACTTAAAACTAAAGATAAATAATACTATGCCGATAAATCAAACTACTAGATTCTTCTAAATGCTACTAGCTCGCCTCATCCTCTTTCCCAAATTCAAACTTTCATAGGGCTTTTGACGCGATATCCTAACCCCTCTGGGAACTCGACCATAGAACTCCTCCCTCCAATTTTGCAGGATGTGGTTGATAAAATCATCAAAATCTATGATCTCAACACTCGACCGCCCTTTTGGTATCTCCAGAGTCAAATCCTTTAGTGCGTCATCAGCAAAATCTCTCATAAGGGGAGATCCAATGATATTATGGATCCTCTCAGCTGCTTCCATTGGGTCAAGCCCACACCTTGCTTGTTCCATTCTCTTCCAAAGATGCTGGATCCTCAGCAATTGCATCTCTGGTGCTGTATCATCCCACGATAGCTCATAAAACTTCCCTATTAAGTGGTCCTTTAAATCTTCCTCTCTACTAGCTAATGGCCGCCCAGGAATTTGACCTCCCGTACTCATTCTCGCCGTCTTCTTTAATCGAACCATCTAAACCAAAAATTCAAGGACTATAAAATATTTTCATGAACAATACATATAATCATACTTGCATAATCTTGAAATAAAACCCTTTCTTTTACCTTTACTCGGGGTGATGTTGCGGATGCGATGATGGTCTTAACTTACTTGCTTACTTGCTTTTTTTTGTGTATTCAGGAACGTAAGCGCTCTCTGATACCAAACTGTAACGCCCCAATTTTATTACTCTTAATAAAAACGAAACGTTAAGCATGCTTTTATTAATAAATAGCAGAAAAATCAAATATTAAGGTCTCAAAGATCACAGCGGAAAATCCTAATAAGAAAAAATATCTAAATTTATTTAAAATCTTTATTTAATCAAGACCATGACCACCACCATCGCATCTTGACCCGCTAAGCATCACCCGAGCCTCTATCTGAAAAAGATAAAGTTTTTGGGGTGAGTACTTTAACTCAGTGGGGAGTGTCCAATTATCCAAGCTACAAGTAAATGAGAATAATAAAAATTTGTTCAGTCCGTAGACCAAACCATATAGCCCGTCGGTCCAGTCTCATTTAGCCCGGAGGCCCATTTTCATTTATAACCCGAAGGCCCTGTACTGTGTTGTGTCATCACATACTTGATAATAAAATATAGAGAGAATAATCGGGACAGAAATCACATAAAACCCCACCTTCACCTTGACCTGGATATTAATTAATTAAGTCCGGCGCGCCTCCTATAAATTATTTATTGTAAATTAATACAGTGCATAAAGAAATAAAATCATGCATAATATTTATCTATGATGCATGCTTTAAAACAATAATCATATATAGTGACAAAGTTCTTTTAATCCCTTTTTTTTTTATTAATACATGCGTATAATAATGTTTATATGTATATATATATATATATATGTAACGTTTATATATATATAATTAGACCAACATATATATATAATAATAATAATAAGACCAACACGCACACCAATATATATGTATATATATATACATAGACCAACACGCACACACTACACATTTATATATATATATATATATATATATATATATATATATAATTACATCAAATCACACCACACCTATATTATATATATATATCTACCCGTACAACACATGCATTACAAATATATATATATATATATGTATACACATAGAAAGTGAGTTGTGCTAGTGTCAGAAGGTACCTAGCATTCATTACACATTATATATATATATATGTATACATGTGGTGCTGTGTTTGTGTGTGATATATTCATATATATATATATATGACATATGTATGCGTGAAAGGTAACTTTCTTCTTCTTCTTCACATAAATCTCATTTCTTTTTCCTTCTGTATCTATAGCCGAGAACACAAAACTCTTCAACAAAGGAGGAAAAATCAACAGTAAATAAATAAAAACGTGCAAGTACCTCTAAAAATCCGAAATTGAGAGAAAGGAAAACGAAGACGATCTGAATGTGAGTGAATGAAAATAGAGAGATGGAGTTCTCTATTTATAATGATAGATTAGGGTTAGAGTTGGGGAAAGAGAGAAGACCTAGTACTTATCCTATTGATAGATGGAGAAGGAGATGATAAGATTTGTAGAGTTGGTGCTATTATAAACTCTCTATTTAGGTTTTTTTTTTCCGTGGATGTGAAGAAAAGAGAGGAAGAAGAAGAAAGGATTCATCAAACGGGTCTTCTATCTATTTTTATTTTGGGCTTAAAGATTTGGGCTCAAAGAATTCTATTTGGGCCTGAAAAGTAAATAAATAACTTTGGACAAAAATAAATAAAATGTAACACATTAGGCATTTTAAATAAATAAAAAAAAAATTAAATGCATGCTCATGCTATAAAATTTCTATATGCTAAAATGAATTCATGTTTATAAATCACTTAGGCGCGGCTTATTAGACTTAATCAATTAATATCACATAAGTAAATAAAATAAATATTTTTAGGAAGAAAGAAAAAAAATTGAATAATTAAAAATGTAGTAATTTAAATATTAGAAAAAATCGGGTCGCTACAATTTCATATGTAGAATTCCACCTATGAGGTACATCTAAGTTAAATATTTTAGGATGTGCACCATTTTCTCTACAGAATTTTTTCCACCTACGTCTCAATTTCACCCTACGATGAATATAATCTACATCATCTCGAATAGGTTGAATTGAATTATTTAAAATTCTAAGTCAACCTTGAACATATAAGTTTAAAATATGCGCAATACATCTAGTATGAAAATATTTACCATGCAAAGTTGGATTACATGCTTGAATTAGTTCTCTAATACTAGCTGTATTCATACTCGCATTATCAAAACCAATGGAATTTTTTTTTATCTAGCATTCTAAATTGATTGCAAATTTTTATGATAGCCTTAGCAATATTATGAGCAGTATGTTGGTAATTAAATCTCCAAAAAACAATTAAGCGTTTATTTAAACACCTTGAATAATCAATCCAATGCAAAGTAACAACGATGTAATGAGGACGCAGATCATACCAAATATCAGAAACAAATAGCAACCCTAAACTATATCTTGCTAATAATACTTTTTAATTTGGCCTTATATCCTAAATGCAATTTTTCAAGAGTCCTAATCATAGTCATTCTAGGTATTCTTTGAGCAGCAGAATTATAAGCAACTTTCATACGACGTTCAAAATTCATACTATCAGCAAATTGAAAGACTGATGATTCTTTACAAATAAAATAACATATATTTTCTCTAGCAACAAGAAGATCAAACTTAAAGGGTTGAGATGAGTATTGCGTACCTCCACTTTGGATTTCAACGTTAATATTGCTTATCGGTTGAAAGTTAAGTTGCGTTTGAGCCTGAGCACGCCCAAGTTCCACTTGACGATAATTGGTGATGTACGACCAATATATTCCATAATCTCCTCCGGTGCGAAATTTGTATTGCTTCGAGCAATAGTCGCAATACAAATTGAAAACTCCGGTTTCATTCTTCTTTGGCACCTTTTTAAAATGAATAGTGAAGAGAGTGGATTTCAGCGTCGGATTTCTCAGTTCATTAGGGGCCTCCTCCTTAGTCTCGGGCTTGCTAGATGAAATTTCACCAGTGTTGCTGAAATCACGAAATTCTTGAGATTGTTGTTCTTCAAATTAAATCCATCTTGCTACTTCTTCATCAATTTGGATTTGAGCAGCAATTGGATCATCGTAAAAACCTCCCGCGGCTCCGCCTGCATAGCCATAGTCTTCTTGCGGTTGTGGTTGTCAAGGTAGGACTATCAGAAATATGTACTCCAGAATGAGTACGACGACGACGACATAGACCTTCAGAACTATCATCAACAAGTTGGTTTTTACCTTTATCAGCTCGACTAGACATGATGATTTGTGGGTGGTAAGAGTAATATTGAGAAACTTGAGAGATATAGGTAAGATAACCTGAGAATTGAGACTTAAAGAGATGGGTTGAGAATTGAGAGAGTAAAAAATAAAATTATAAGAATGATATTGAATATTGATAGAGAAATAGAAAATAAGAGAATAGAGAAAGAGATTGAGATTGAGATTTTGGTGTTGGCGAATGGGGGAATCCACATCATCAATCCTCCTCTGTGCATTTCCAGCCGTAGATTGAGATCACACGGATCGTGATCTTGACCATTAACAAAAATGCAAATTGCCGGTTTCTAACCAGCGGTTTGTCATTTTTTACGTTCCCGAACCGGAATCGGACCGCCTATTTCCTAGTTATAGTTACGGAACCGGCGGTTACAAACCGCGAGTCCGATTTGAAATGTGCATCTCTAAACCACCCCAGTCAAGTCCTCCCTTTCTTCTTCTTTCCCCCATGTATGCGTGCTGCACAACCTCTCTCTTCATCTAAATGGCATGCAGGAGGTATACATTTATTTCAGTACATAGAATTCATTGCATCCCATCTATGAATGGTCGACTACATGTGTTCCATATATAGGCCTATATATATTTGGTTATTTACTTCTTGTTTTGGCCATAACATAAGTTTCAGCAAAAAAATTCAGGTTCTGTTAGAAACTTCAACATAATAATTTACTCATAATATTACACACTGCACATTTTGTAAATACTAAAAGCTTGGCATGCCAAAAGTTTATTATCAGTTGCTGAGATAAAAAGTGAAAATAGCACATAAATAGACATGAGGATGTATCGGCCGGAACATCATCACAATGGAATATACATGGCAGCCAATTATTTCAATGATGTTATGCCATGATGTAACACTGAATATCCAGATTTAAGTGCATTAGCAAATTACTGGATATTTTCTAAGAGAGAGCAAGAAAAGGATCGAGCAAGACTACAAATATAAAAAGGTGTACAAAACATGAAAACTAAAGTAGGCTTTTTTTTTTTTAACATCTTAATTTCTTGAACTAAAATGCTAATCTTTACGAGAAATGTCTTGTGTAATACTTGCGGAATATCTTAAAATTACATGGTAAATCTGATTTTTTGTGCTTCATATGTTGGTGAGTTGTGATTATATAGTATATATACGTACTCTGCTTTTACAAAAGCAATTTTAAATAAGTGAACGACATAGTTGAGGTTGATTGCAGTTAATTTGTGTCACTTATTTGCAGCTTGTCCTTGTGTAGCTGGTAAGCCTGCGATTTCTTTCAAGGGCGTCCACATGAACTTCCTCCTGCACATACAAATCTTGTGAGCCTTACACTTATAAACTGTACGTATTTCATCTTCGTTAAAATTAAATAACCAGTTAATTACCAGTTACCGCACTCTGCAATCACCCTGACTCGAGGTCTCAGAGATGGAAGTAATGCAAGAAACTGCAATTCTGCCTTGGACAGAACCTAAAACAATGTAAAATTAACCATCAAACACGCGATTACGAATATCCCTTGTCACATTCTCACAATTAGATAGAAATTAAACAGAAAAAACAAGAACCTTAGCTTCAATGATCCAAACGACGAGGCCTTTTGCATCCGGAGGCAGCAGAGAGAGCCTGTAATCAACCTCCGGTGGGAAATACCACCTAGCTATTGGCTGCTTCCCCACATGAGGCTGTTACATATACAACATATATTAATTAGTTATATGTATATATGATGATGATGATGATGATGATGATGATGTATATGTATAATTAATTAATTTCTTACGGGGCAAACAGGGTGGAACTTGGTAAGGGTGGTCTCGGGGTCTCCTAGGCCGCGGGCGGAGAGGTCGAGGAAATGGTAGCCCTGGTGCACGAGGCGGTTGAGGTAACGGCCCTCATACCCGCCCTCGTGCGGAGGGTAGATGGCCAAGGCCTTGTGCTCCTCCACATCGGACAACCACTGCCCCAAGTCCAATTTCACCAGGTCTCCTCCGATGAAATCTCCTATACTTCTGCTGCATTTTATTGTCGACCATTTTCGAGATGTTCTTGCTGCCTTTCTACTTATGTGCTGGACTGGGAGCTGTTTCTGGCTGTTCATCGCTGATATTTTATGAAATGAGCATGTTGCTGCTGCAGCTGCAGCTGCACTTGCAGTTGCCATTTTATAATATTATTTTATGCGTCTGGGAGTTAGAGGATCAAGAATATAGCCATAAATTAAGAGATAGATCGATGATATGAAATCAACAATTGATCAAGAAAAAAAAAGAGAGAGAAGATTCTAGCTGGTGTAAGTATTATATGGTCCAGAAACAAGATAAGGCAGCTTCTCTCACTTCATTTTTCTCTGCAACAAAACAAAAACCACCTTATTCAACAGTTCACAACTAGTTTTTCACCTTTTCATTCACGGTAAGGTCAAATTTCGTATGTTTTCAATGTGAACTATAATTTAAAATTTGTACCTTTCTGTATAGATAATTTATATATAAATACATGTACAAACAGGAATATATTGTCCTAAAAAAATCACCACGCCATGCATAAGAATTATATGTATAGTTTATCAGTGAGCATATAAAAAACTGCGATAATTTTGTTCTTTTCCATTCAGCAGTTGACTTAGCTTTAGCTTATTTTATGTTTCTATAGAAAAAAGATACACATTTTGGCTAATTAAAAATAAATCAAATTCACCGAATTTGTTAAATTTGTACTGTCTACCTGCCAAAATTTGAATTTGAGGCATTAATTTGGTGCCAACCTTATATTACCCCACCATTTAACCTATCTTCCTAAAAGGCAAGGTCATTGATCATAGTAAGTGACCCAATCAAATGTACCAATTGATGAAGTTGTACGGTTGTTTTTGAAGCTAAATCGGACTTTTTTTTATTTTATTTTTTTACTCACATCCCCCAACCTGATAATATTGAAGAGATTCAAATATGTAACATTTGATCTTCAAATAACCTCACTTTACCACCAAACCATCACCACTGGAAGCCGTTTCTCCTTTTTGCAGCTATAAATGTAACATTATGCATTGTGGTAAAATGTCAAAAGCATAGTATTTATGATTTATTATTGTATTAATTGAATAAAAAGATACTGTACATAGAAGCGTATATGGAAAATTACTTCAAAAAATGTGGAAATGAATGTATCATGAATCACGGATTAGGTTCATCAATATCAAACGCGCGCGGGTGCAATATATGTAACGAAAAGAATCACTTGCAAGTTTTTTCGCAGTTACATATTCTACGGTTTTCAACTATTTCGATTTTCGAATTTTCAACAGCACTGTACAGATTCTGTCCCCACCACCAAATACGGCGACAGAAAATAGAAATCACAACGCACAAGCAACCGCCCAACGCTGATTCCTCTCTCTCTCTCTCCCTCGCATTTCATCGAACACTTGGTGAATACTTCCCCGCCTCCTCTCAAATGCACTGAGACAAACCATGCAGGCAGCAATGGCGTCGAGGTGCTCCAGAATGATCAATCACACCGTTTCTTCCCGCGTTAATCACGTACTTCACTCAGTTCTTAAACCACCCGGCGTTCCGCTGCGGCCGAATCTGAGCTCCTTTGTTACTGGAGCTAGAACTGTCTCAACTAAACCGAAATTATGGAGCTCCATCAGAACGGCGCCGTCCGCGCTCAAGCTCAACGCCTTCCTCTCTGATTTCCCCTCTCGACCTCCTCAAAACGCCGTGAGCATCTCTGCTGCGTGTATCTTTTGAGCATAGTTTTTGTAATGTATTTATTAGCTGGGTTAATCGGCGATTTGTGGTGTTTGTTAGGGAATGAACGGCGATTTAGGTTTGCCGCCAAATGGATATGCACTGTTTTCAACAGAGGCAGCTCCGGCACCGAAGCAAGAGAAGAAGACGCCGTTGACGAAAAATGGAACTTCCGGCGAGAATGTTAAGCAGGCTCAAATCATCGCAACTCTGGCTAAATACTTATGGATGAAGGATAATTCTGAATTTCGGCTTCGTGTCGTTGCCGCCTTAGGTCTTCTGATCGGCGCCAAAGTAAATATCTGCGAAGATTACCTGTTATTTTGCTCGCGATGTTTATGTTTTACGGTGATCTGATTTTGTAGTTTCCCCCCTTTGGTTTGGGGTGCGTAGGTAATTAATGTTCAGGTGCCGTTCTTGTTCAAGCTAGCTGTTGATTGGTTAGCAACAGCGTCCGGGAATGCTGGTTCTCTTGCTGAGTTCACAGCTGCCAATTCTACTGCTCTAGCTCTTTTTGCTAGCCCCGCGGCGGTTCTAATTGGTTATGGTATAGCGCGGTTGGGGGCATCTGCTTTTAATGGTATATGTTGGAAGTTCAGAGCTCATATAATATTATAACTAAGTTATGCGAGTAAATGATAATTTTGCCTTTCAAGTTTCTTTGTTCATCTTGTAGTATGAAGTCTCTAGACTCTAAATATTCTCTTTTGCATTTTTCTGTGAAATTTACTGCAATTGTTTTCATATAGAATTAAGAACTGCTGTATTCTCCAAGGTGGCATTGAGAACGATTCGACAGGTTTCGTGGAAGGTATGGGACTTCCTTGTTTTCTTCTCCCCTATATTGTTTTATTGTGTTTTTTGAGAGAAAATATTTTAAATGAGCTCATATTCCTATTTCCTAATGATGTGATATTTTTCACCCCTTGTCTTGCTGTACCCTACTTCTTCTGGAAGATGGAACTATTTGTTTTGTGAAGGAAAAAAGCAGAAAAGTTCAGAGCTTATAAACTATAGCACCCTGTGGGAAGGAGGCTAATTGTTGGCATGTAGTGAGAGATTGTAATTAGTTTTAGCTTTTCTCCAGAGAAATATTCAGTTGGTTTTACCGTTTTAGTGCATAACAAATGGTTTTGATTTACTGAACTATGATAACCTGAGAATGCCATACTACTTTTCTAAGATATGATTGATTGGTTTTCTTGTTCTGTTTTAGCAAGAGATAATTTGTTTCTGTAGTTTATTATGTGAAGAAAACAATAATATAAAATTCAGGCTTGCCGCTTGCCTGTGTATTGACAAATTCAACACATGAGGTGAAGTTGTTATACTGTTTTTTCAGTGGATTTCATAAAACTAGTAGTCACAGTACATGTTTCAACAAGTACAGATTAATTTAATAGATTTGGAAATTTTGCATAGAAAGCTTTATGGGTTTAAGATACATTGTTGACACGTCTTCTTGCAGGTCTTTTCACATTTGCATGATCTTGACTTACGATATCACCTGAGGTATTTCATGATCCACTTTCTCTTAGTAAAGAATATCCCTAGGCCCCTCATGCTGCTTATTGTACCTTAAATTCCATTTACATGTATTCATGTAACTCTGATTGTAGTTGCCAAATGAGCTGAATGATTCAGAATTAACCTTGAAACACATCTGTTTCCATCTGCAGTCGAGAAACGGGTGCTCTTAATCGTATTATCGATCGTGGTAGCAGAGCTATAAATTTTATCCTTTCATCAATGGTCTTCAATGTCGTACCTACTGTGTTAGAGGTGCAATCCCTGTCTGATTCCTTGTTATGTTTGTTGCAGTAAAACAGCTTATGCAAGCCTAGTTAAGAGTTTGTAGGAACAATTTCAATAGTCTTGGTTTATGGCCTTTCAGATATCAATGGTTTCTGGTATCCTTGCCTATAAATTTGGAGCAACATTTGCATGGATTACTACATTGTCTATGGCGGCATATATAGCTTTCACATTGTCTGTGACACAGGTATCGTTGCTCTCATTTGATACAAGATTTCTTCAGTGCATTTTCTTTATGAGAAAGGACAACCTGATCAAACTATCTTAATTTTGTCCTGTTGCTCCATTTCTTCTTTCTTTCTTTCTTTCTTTCTCTTTTTCCTGGTTCTTCGGTGTTACTCCAATTCTCAAATAAGTTGTGATTTGTGAAAGGCATAAATCTACTCTCTGGGGTGCTCAATAGTGACTGTTACTTTTGAGTTGGTTCAGTTTACATGGCATTTTAATAAAGATCACTATTGGATTTTCAATTGTAGTGGAGGACGAAGTTTAGAAAGGAAATGAATAAAGCAGACAATGATGCCAATACACGTGCAATAGATTCTTTAATAAACTACGAGGTGAGTCCACCACTTCTTTCTGAATATTATGCTACATTTGAGCACAATGTATTAATGGTGATAGTTTCTATTTCCTTTCAGACTGTCAAGTACTTTAACAATGAGGCCTATGAAGCTGATAAATACGATGAATTTCTTGAGAGTAAGAAGCATTCGTCTTAAAATTCTAATTTTGATTAATCAAGCATTTTCCTAGTCATTGTAAATCTATGTCTTTAAGAAAGCACAATTCTTTAATGCTACATATACATTTTGGCTCATTTATAACTAATATTGTGTGCATGGCTGGATTTGCCTTCTGCTTAAGTAGCTACCTTATCAGAATGACAAACTACAATCTTTAATGCTGGTTTTTTTTTTTTGTGGGGGGGGGGGGGGGGGGGTGAAATCTTTAACCTGAGTAACCCTCTTATTTGAATAGCTTGGTCTGGACAGTGCATTGTGGCAGCAGTTCCACAGTTCCCAAAGTAGCTAATAAATAATGAAGTCATTTTTTGTAACATGAAAGAATATTAAAATTTCACACTTCTCACTCTCCCGTTAAATTATGATTTTCAAGCTCAATATGATTTCAGTTAACTAATGAGGATCCATCTTTCAGGATACGAAGATGCTGCCTTAAAAACTCAAAGAAGTCTTGCTTTTTTGAACTTTGGGCAGAGTTTGATATTCAGCACTGCTATCTCAACATCTATGGTCTTGTGTTCAAGTGGGATCATGCATGGGAATATGACTGTTGGGGACTTGGTAAAATCCTATCTTCATGATAAGCCTTCATGTTACCCTGTTTGGGTTCTGTGAATAGGACTTGATCTCTTACTTAATTATTCATTTATTTCTTATTATTATGATTGAAAAGTTTTCTTCTTAGGTCATGGTAAATGGGCTTCTTTTTCAACTCTCTCTCCCGCTCAACTTTCTTGGAAGTGTATATAGAGAAACAATTCAAAGTTTGGTAGATATGAAGTCCATGTTCCAATTACTTGAGGTATTAACTCATTTTCTGGATAGTGTTTCATAACGGTTTCCTTTCTATCTTTTTTTCTTTTTAATGTTTGATCTTTTATTTATTTTTGTGGGAGTTCACCTTCCTGCTATGCTCAATTTTAATTTTTCTATTGTAGATCGAGCTGTAACAGTTCTTTAATCTAAAGTATTCCTGTCAAGGATGATGTCTGATGTCTCTTCCATAATCTCAGTGGCTTTTTCTGTTGTTTGTTGACTTGTCTCCTCTATCAACTGTGTCTCCCTTTCAGTTCTACTAAACTAGATAGGAGATGTGGTATTATCAGTTAAGGATTCACATAGGAGGCTTATGGAGGCATGCAACAAGTACTTGAGAAAAATCAACTTCAAGTGAGAGACAAGAAATGAGGGTAAAAGCATAGCCATAGGAAGGGGTGTGCTTCAATTAGTTTAACTAGAAAATGTTACCTTGAATTGCTATTCTCAAATAAGCCCTAGGTTATCCTTTCCTACATTCTCCACTCCCAATCTTAGTGCAACTTTATTTTCACTTCCCAAGGACTAATTCATTTTATCATGACCCAAGCATTATGATAATGTGCAGAACCTGTGGGAAATTATGTGAAGCATAACTCATGAAACTTTTGCTTGTCTTCAATCTTTTCATCTATAATGATTTTTAATACTAATCATTGGATTGCTTGACATCCAGGAAAAATCGGAAATTGTGGATAAAGATGACGCGAACCCTTTGCAATTGAATGGGGGCTGCGTAGAATTTGAAAACGTTCATTTCAGGTGCACCTCCATATTTTCTGGTTAAATTTCACTGTGGCTTGATGATCTACTGTAGAACGGTATAGCAGTACAAGGCCTTTCATATCATCTTTACAAAGTGCTCTTATTCTCAGAACTGACAATAAGTTATCAGCTTAACCCTGCATATTTGTATGAGGAAATAAACATAACTATCGCTGTTATTGGTGAAACTCTGCCACGTGATATTGGTTAAACTCTGATAACAATGTGAAACCTGAAATGCTGCAGCTCTGTGGACTTTGTTATTTTGGGTTTCCACTTTGCTTGTTTGAATATATCCAGTGGCTAATATATTTTGTGTGTTCTTTTGCAGTTACCTCCCAGAAAGAAAGATTCTCGATGGCATATCATTTGTTGTGCCAGCTGGGAAGAGTGTAGCTATCGTTGGAACTAGTGGAAGTGGTAATTGACCATTTCATTTTCTTAATAAATAATAATCCGATCTGTCTTTTGATCTGATAGTCAAGATATTTAGCTCTTGTGTCCTTAATTGATTAATTTTGTTGCTGAAACTGAATAAAAGTGTTTATATGTGTGTACACAAAATGTATGTTCTTATAAGAAACGGCTGTCCATGTAGGCTTGTTATTGAAATACTAGTATTGCTGCTTGAAGTTCAACATGTTTAAGTAGTAGAATTAAATCAAAAATGCATTTCTAGCGACAAATGAATATATTGATTATTTTTCCGAGGTAACCTTGATTTGTCCCAACAAAACAATGTTATGAGACTTTGGTATTGTTGTGGATTCGGATTATTTGTCATGGACTGTAGCTATTACACTAACAGTTTATAGTGATCACAGGTTTTGACATTTTATATAAATAATATCTTGTATACATTATGTGTTGAGCCAGAGATGGTTTTGTTTTCATCAATTTATGTGGTTTAGGTATGCCTTCTTCTTTTAGGCATGATTGTTGAGTTGGTATATAGCGCTTGATATTGATGTCTATTTTCACCTCTTTCATGAGCGATCGTGAGTTTTAAAATTATATTCTGTATTGTGACATCTCTGCACCTATTTACAGGAAAGTCGACTATTCTGAGATTGCTTTTCAGATTTTTTGACACCCATTCTGGACATGTAAGACTGTCGAGCACTTTCTTTTACACAAGTAATTGGTTGGAATATTTAAATCTACTTTATTATTATATTGTGTCCTTTGTTATTTTTATGTAACTAATCTCCAGCAGTGGATGGTCTTCATAACTCTAAGATTCTTAATATCTCCCTCCATTATATTTTCTGTTATTTTCTCTTAAATTCCATTTATACCTTTATACTTGACAGATAAAGATAGACGGACAAGATATCAGGGCAGTAACACTTGAAAGCCTTAGGAAATCCATTGGCATTGTTCCTCAAGACACTGTGAGTTGACAGTGCTGCATATTTGTTTGCTTCACGAATGAATTATTGGCTAAGCAGAAATTTTAAACCTCCTAATGTTGTGTTCGTTCCAAAATTGCTGGCAGGTGCTGTTCAATGATACTATATTCCACAATATTCACTATGGTCGTCTTTCTGCTTCGGAAGAGGAGGTTTCCTGTTATAATTAAAGTCATATTATGCTTGCAATTGTTGCCTTCATAGATTTTCCACTTTTTTTTTTCTTTTGAAGAAAGATTTTCCACTTATTTACCTTCTAATATTAGGTATATGATGCTGCTCGTCGAGCAGCGATACATGACACCATCATGAATTTCCCAGAGAAATATTCTACTCTTGTAGGGGAAAGAGGACTTAAGGTATATTTAGTATTTTCTTCCTCTCGAATCCAATTATCATTGGTAACTCCTCTCTTGATAATAAATCGATGCTGGTAGGATATTGGGTTCTTTGTGTATAGTTTTTCATGGCATGAGAAAAATCAAATTTATCCTAGTTCCTACTTATCATTTTTTTACATCTTTGCTGAAGCATTGAGAAAATAGACGACTTCTACACTAACTGCGTTTCAATTCTTCTTAATCTTGTTTCATCATTAAAGATTGTTATTAAGTTTTTCTGCTGTGTTTTGCCTTTTTGCCCCATTTTGCATGTTTAGAATATAGAGACGTATGAATTGCTGCTTAACTTTAAGTCGGTGTGGCGGTGCCCCTATGCTAGTGAATACTCATCTGTGGTCTTGTGCTTGTTCTGAATTCTGATCACCCAGTGAAGCTTCATTTCAATGTGATCTCTTCCATTTTGGCAGTTAAGTGGCGGTGAAAAGCAAAGAGTGGCACTCGCTCGTACATTCTTGAAAGCACCTCCTATATTGTAAGTATCTATTGCTTTGCTTATCCAAAATTATGCCATTTTAGTTTATTCTTTTCAATCTTTTTGGTTTTTCATGTATTAGTTCTTGCCCTCTTGGGGGAAAAAATCGAAAGTTGGCTGATTATTATTTAAAATGTATGCTCACTAAATCTGGATGAGAATGAACCATTATTGAGTTGGGAATGAGATTGATCCTCTTGTTTATGTAGTGGTTTTGTTGTCTATCCAGAATTTCTTAGTCCCACTGTTCTGGGGAGATGGTATAGTTGCTCAAATGCCTCCTGTCATCAATAAGAAGAAAGCAAACAATATGAACACCTTGTTTCTCATTCTCTCAATGCTTTAGAATGGTATATTGCCATGTAATTATATTTGGTTAACTTTCTCATGCACTCTCTCCTATTATTATTCCCAATAAAATCTTAAGCTATGCCCTATTTATGTTCCCTGAAACGTTTTCAAAGCGAAAAAAGTTCCCTATAATTGGGAAATCTAGTTACTGAAATAGATTCAATATGTATAGTTGCTTCTATCAATCTAGATTGGTATATTGTCTGGAAACTTAGATTTGTAGATCCTCTTTGGATTTCCACATGAACTCAACTATAATGATGAAGTCAATCTTTTTAAAATCGCACTGGCATTCCCTGTATGTTTTTAATTCCTTTTTTTTAGGTTCTGTGATGAAGCTACAAGTGCGCTTGATAGCACAACAGAGGCAGAGATTCTAAATGCATTGAAATCCCTGGCAAATAACCGGACATCAATTTTTATTGCCCATAGGCTAACAACAGCAATGCAGTGTGACGAGGTATTTATTCTGTTTTATAAACACGCTTATATGAATTATGTGCCACATATGAAATCTTCCAGAGAAAAGGGTTAGAACTGTAGACTGCATAATTTCTTGAAGTGTTCGAATGAATTATTTTGACGAGCCGGGTTGGGGGATCAAAAGTTGGCTCGTTCGAAACGTTGTATCAAGATTCAAGAGGATATGCATGTCACCACGTCATATAAGAAGAAAGTAAAATTTTCCATTGGCTATGCATGACATAATACAAGGGAAACTGTGTGGCACAAAGACTAGTGTTTTATCTGCGTACATGGTCTTGTCTACGCTGACCAGGGAAATACTTCATGTATAGTTTTATCATCTGCTCTGTGCTATTTCCAATATTTTTGTTTCAATGGACTAATTAATTTTGAGATGGCAGATCATAGTTTTGGAGAACGGAAGAGTAGTAGAGCAGGGTTCACATGATGTCCTGTTGTCGCAGTCGGGAAGATACTCACAGCTTTGGTCACAGCAAAACTCCACGGTCGATGCCATTGATGCAGCCATCAAATTGGAGGCATGAGTTCCATGTGTTTGTCTTTGCTTGCATACAGGAGAAAATTAGTACATAAACTTGGGGTTTATCAGGAAATACGAACCTGTGTGAGGGAGCATTGACAATGTAATTTTCTGCAGAGGAGATTTATAGATAGGTTTTTAACCAATTCCTGCTGTAATTATATATACTATCTTCATCAAAAAGTGCTGTCCTTTTTTATTTGAGAGGCACCATTGCTTTGCCTGCTTATTTTTGTAGTGTTACTTCTTAAATAGTACAGTACAAGATTGGAATACAAGAAAAACAACCTAGTTTCTTCTCTTTCATTTTCTTGCTACGTAGCTGTGTGTTTCTTAAATTAGTTGGGCCGGGTCAAAAATGTCTGCTCGTCACTTTGGAGGTCCAAGCCCACCTTAGTAGTGGGCATAAAAAATTTATTTTTGTCAAGATATAGGAGCGGTGAGTGTTGAACTTGATATATTTATCTTTCATTAATGAATATTCATTGTTCGGGTATCCTAAATTCCTAACAATGTTTTACGGCTCTAATCTTTAGTTGCTAACTTTGTTTGTGTGTGTGGCAGAAATATTCAACGCTGCATTTGGATACCTGTATTAAATTTACTACTAATTTGGTTTCCCAAACAATTCAATTTCAATACTAAAACAAATATAGAGATATAATAAATTGGGAATGAATGAATGAGGGTGGAAAGGGAGAGCCAATGAACAATTGATGTTATCCTGAATTTCATGGGAAGTTGACTAGTTAGTGCATATTCAAAAGCACAATTATGAGTTACAAGAAAACTTTTTTGTATCGTCTGCCAACATAATATTATTTTTTTATTTTATTTTTTATTTTAACCAATGGGACGATCACTAAAGGTACCTACTGGCTACTGCCAGCTATATACATATCTTTTCTTCAAATCCTTATCCCACCCCCTCTTTTTTCAATACTTTTGTCCAAATGTTTTATTAATTATGCTTCTATTTTAGTATGTCTGTTTTTTTTTTTTTTTGGTGTCAAGATGAGATGCTGAATTTTTCTTCACCTTGAACTTGTCAAGACTGCAACTACTGTAGTAGATCCATTCAGAGTTGGATTTTTCAGTTTAGTTCGACGGCATAACTTTTAGGGTTAATAGTAAAAGAAGAAAAAACATCTAGAGTAATTTTCATTACAAAAAAAAAAAAAAAAGTTAGCAATTTCTTGCATAATTTTTTTAGTGTTGCAAATCATTATGCATACCAATGCGTGATTGTGTATTCGATCAGTTGAACAATCTTTGGAGGGCAGAATTAGTGTGGTGACAAGTGTTTGCTAGGTGTAAATGGAATCATGATTGAGTTATCCCGTCGGCTCATGGTTGTTGGCGACGTAATTTTTACAATTAGTAATTAATATGATTATTCAATTGTTAATTAATTATGCCTTATCTATACTGTCAATTCATATATATATATATATATGTGTGTGTGTGTGTGTGTGTGTGTGTCGTGTGCATGGGCTAATAACTACGAGATATATATAATTCCCTCACAAAAACTATGACATGAATTCCCTAAAAAAACAAAAAAAAAAAAAAAAACTATGAGATATAATATTGTATTGAATATGAGGAAAAAGTGTGAATAAGTCTAAAACCCACAAAATTACTAAAATGTGGTGTTTAATACTTAAAATGGTATATGATCAAATTTATTTATGGAGAGCTCAAGTTTTCTCATATTACAATGTGGTTTAGTGTTAAACGTACATTGTTTTATAAAATGATGATAAAGAAACTTATGACTGTTTTCTTTAATCATAAATTGCTGACAAGAAAAACAATCATATATCCATGAACTTGAATAATACAGGTATACGATATTGATACAAATGGCGCTTGAAATGATTATTACAATTAATTACAGACTACTGGGTCATCCTTAATTTAAGGCTTTAATCGTGGTTTTGACATGGACGTATTAATGCTTACTAAGTCGTACTCTTTTTTAGTATGTTTCACGTTTCCAATTATCAATTTAACTATGTTCTTCAAAACAAATTATCAATTTGAGATTACGAGTGAATTGCTTACGTAGTAGTCAAATATTTTACTTTATGCATTGAGTGCGACATCAATTCATAGTATTAGTACGTGAGATTATATTGCTCCTTTAGAATGTTCAAATCGGTTGAATTGTAGATTTGTGATTGAAATATTGTAAATTTGAATTTGCATTCAATCAGTATTTTTTAAAATCATATCATAGTCTGTATTCCTCGTCACACAGACAGACCAATAAGAGTGAAATTACTATAAATTAATGATTTTGATATCATATAATATTTATAAATTAAAAGGGGGTACTAGTTAGTGGATTAATTAAAAAATTATTCTTTAATAGTGTAATATAATATTAAATAATTTATATAGTTATAAAAACAATGCATAAACATTGGTATCTTTTATAAGGTTTGTATGCATATATCTACTATCTACTACTATTATAAAAGTGTGATGTTTTACAAATTTTGATTTACACATTATATCACTGCTACAATTTTAATTTAAGGGTAATTGTGTAATATAATATATAATATGAATTTATAATATAAAATCTAATATAATATATTAGTTTCCATATTAATCTACAACTATATATAAAAAGATCCTTAGTTTACAAAATTGAATTTAACTAATGTATCCCTAAAATATATTTAAATTAAGCACAATAGGATAATATAATAAATCTACAACATAAACTTTTTATTATCATATAGTAGTAGATATAAAATTTATAGCGTGTTTTTTATGCAAATGATCATTCATTATATATATATATATATATATATATATATATAGGGGGTGGATCTGGTGGGAACCTTCCCCCATGTGGGAACTAGGAATCTATCTCATCCACCCATTCTCCAATCTGGTCGGCCCAAATTAAAGCAGATTTATTGGTGGCAGATTTGTAAATAAAATGAAAATCTTCAATTCGCGCGTCTCATTAAGGGTAAAATCGGAACAGAAAAAACGTGAACAGTAACAGCGCATTTCAGAAAGAGAAAGAACAGATCTGCTGCGAGATTGAATTTCCAACTGCAAAACTGAAATCAATCCAAATCATCGACGAAGAACTACGATTCAAACCATACAAAGAGAAGAAATCAAAATCAAGACTAGGCTCCGTAACAAAATCGAACCAAGCAAAGCAACAATGGTAGAAAACAAGACTGGTTCAAATTCAAAACTGAAAAAAGGTAAAAAAAATCCTAGTTTTTTCGATTTCATTACTCTTTAATCGCAAAGTAATAAAAAGTTGTAAAAACACATTTTCGCATGACTCATTGGTTGATTTCCAGAAAATTATAGGTTCTAGCATGAAGAAATTCACATTTTAGCATGAATGTGTAATACTTAGATTGCGTGAAGTGATTTCGAAATATTGATTTCAGCATATAAATAATACTAATTTTATTGAGCTGAGATACAATGATGTCGTATCATTACTACTCTGCAGGGTATATATTTTGGAATATTATTTATTTTCATGTATTTCATGTATTCTGTAATCACGAAGTTATAAAATTGTAAGAATACATTTTTGGATGAGTCACTGGTTAATTGGCAGAAAAAAAATGCTCATTTTAGCATGAACAAATTCCAATTTTAGCATGAACATGTACATTCATTAAATTGAGTAGGGCGGTGCTAATGAATGCCTATTGTTAAAAACGCATTTGCGCATTACTCTTTGGTTTATTTAGCATGAAAAAATTAAATTTTTAGCACCAATCTCTCTGTACTTATTAGATTGAGGTGAATTCATTTGGAGGCATGTTTATTAAAATTCTCATTTTAGCATGTTATGTAATACATTTTAGTAGGTGATATTATGAATATATTTCTAACAGTTTTATATAAACACCTACACCTATACAGATACTATAAAATGAAAAACACGAGTTAATGATAAAGAAGAAAAAAAAACGAGAAAGTGAAGCAATGATGGAGATGGCTGACAACTAAGAAAGAAAATGAGAGAATATACACATTTGTTGTGGTTGTTCTTCCCAGTAAAATGAGCAAATATCATGTTATACTTATCATTAAAATAAAATAGAACACACTAAGTACTACTGAAAGAAATAAAATATATCATGGAATGAATGATAACATATAGTGCACGTCTTTAACATTATATTTCATTGATTTTAGAATGATATACTAAACCATAATTCAGACTAAGGTGGGATATTAACACGACTTTAACATTATATTTCATTGATTTTAGCATAATATTTGTATTAATCTTAGCATTGTATTTTTCTCAACTTTAATAATGATGTAATGAACTTTTATAGGGTTATAATAAACCCCAATTGGGCTATGATAAACTTAATTGAGATTAATAAATCCTAATTAGTTTGTAATAAAATATAATTAAGAGAAAATGCAGTCATATACAATCAATGATGAAAATATCGCTATCGCAACATATATCGCAACTTTAATTTTACGGATATATCGACGGATATATCGATATCGCATATCGATATCGTAGAAAATTGAAAAAAATGACGGAAATCATATTAAAATCTTGGAAATTTAGCATGAAATTTTAGGAACTATTATGACATATTATTATGCACATATTCCACTAATTTTTTTGATAGAATTGTATTTTGAAAGCAAATATATAAATAATACATTATATAAATACCGTCTGCGATAATACATTTGACAAAATAATACATAATACAATATAAAATGACTAAATAAACATTATAAAGTACAATTAATACCAAAATGAGAATCTATGAGATTCAAATATATTAGATGGAATGCCATCTTATTCTAAACAATATTGGTACCAACTTATCACGTTTGAGTAATTATGGATATAATTATGCACATGCACTTGATATGTTTCTTAATTTCTTCGAACAACTTCACCATGAATTGGATAATGTCCACTGACCCAATTATTTTGTTGATACACATTTTGAGTAGTTCAATTAATTTGTGAACTCCCATATGTGTAAGAAGCATATGAATCTTGGGACATACCACTATGATCAGTGCCACCCATATTCATAGAATCAAGATTTGCAAATAATTTATATTCAATCTTAGATTTCAATTTCGTGTGGGGGAGAAAAATTTTAGTGATTTGTCCATCATATCCTCTAACTGAAAAAATGAAAAAATAAAGTCGGTGCATGTGCATCTCACTTTTCTTTCTAAGACATCCGTTGATTTCCCGATCTTCTTTCTCTTATATTTTTTTGCAAAGTAAATGTCTTTATAAAGCAAAGAATATTGCAACTCAAATAATTACATTGAAGACCTAAAAAAGATCACAAAAATATATAGTATTAAATAAAAATCAAAATATATTATAGAAATATTAAAAAAATCGCGATATATTGCGATATTTTGCGATATCTTGAGATATATTGCGATTTCTCGTCGATACTCGGGAAAAAAGATATTCCCCCTAATATTCGCATCACAATGTCAATATCCGCGATATATCCGCGATATTTCGCGATATTTTCATCCTTGTATACAATGCTAATATAATTTTACAAAAATGATGTGCTAATACTAGTATATTATTATGCTAAAAGTGTATAACATATGATGCTTGAACGAATACAACATTATGCTAAAATAAAATAAAATAAAAAATCAATTCCTATAATTCTGTAACATATGGTATGTCATCTCTTTGTACTTGTCGCTCATTCTGAGTAGTTTTCTGTTCTTTCTTATGGTTGTCTCATTTATAGATTTCAAGCGATTGTCATTATATTTTGTTTGACTGGAAGAGGGGGTACATAACAGCTTCAGAAGGGCACGTAAATCGTAGAATTGCTCAAACATCATCGTGTTATTATGTGAAGTTGAAGTTTGATCATTACCAGACTGAAACAACATTTTCAAATTACACACACAATCTAAAAATGAATTCATCTTCTCCATATCACTTTTAACAAAGCTCAAACAAGAATAAAACTCTGAAAATATTTGATTCATCAAACTCCCAAAGACACTACGCTTATTTATTTTAAGTATTTTCCTCGTATCACCAATCTCAATGACTACATTCTTCTCACCCTCCTGATTGCAATAAACATACTTCCATAAAATGGTTCCATCTTTACACTTATTTTCTCCTGCAAAACGAATATCAAGATCATATGATTCTGCATAGATCTTAAAAAATTTACATCCTCATCCAAAGTTTTAAAACATTGTTCAAAAATCAACTTCAATTCAGTATTTGATAAGTAACAATCCACTTAAATGAAAAATGATAACATGCTAATATGGCTATATAGACATGCTAAAAGATGTTATCATGATATTTATAAACGTTAATTAATATAGACTCCAAAATCATAAAATTTATATGTTATCATGCTAAAATGAATATTTGAACATACTAAAATTAATAATTGCACATGTTAAAAATGATAATATCCATGTAATTCCCAATATGACGATACATGTAGGCTAAAAATGAAAAATAACTTATGATATGTTATTCAAACAAACAAATCAAATCAATCATAGAAAAACAGTTGATACACAACAGAAATGAATTTTAATGATCAATAGTATTTAATAAATACACAACAAACAACAAAATTAAACTAATCGACACAACAAACTATAGAAAATTAATCAAATTGTAGAAAAAAGTTGGCACATTAAACAAAACAAAAGGTATATAACAGAAACACTGATAACAACCCAATTAAATGGAAAATGATAACATGCTAATATGGTCACATAAGCATGCCAAAAGATGTTATTATGATATTTATAAACACTAATAATATAGATTACAAAATCATAAAATTTGTGTGTTATCATGCTAAAATGAATATTTGAACATGCTAAAAATTAATAATTGCGAATGTTGAAAATGTTAATTACAATAATATAATATGGTCATATAATCATGTTAACAACGAAAACAACTTCTATGACATGATACTCAAACAAATAAACCAAATCAACCATACATAAAAAAGTAAATACATAACAACATTAAACTTTAATAAATACTAGTATTCAATAAATGTACAAAAAATTGCTAAAATAAATCGAAACACCGAACTGCAAAAATAATTGAAAATGCTAAAAGCAATATGTGAATATGCTAAAATGAATATTTTCACACACAAAAAAATGAAAAACCCTACAATTCGCAAAAACAAAAAACAACTCCTATGAGATGATATTCAAATAAACAGATCAAATTAATTATACAAAAAAAAAATACTCAACCACAACTAACCTCAATGAACACTGATATTGAATAAATATACAACAACATCCGAAACTAATCAAAACCAAATTTCCAAACTCAATTAAATAGTATAAAAAAATTAATATACCTGGAGTCGCCATAAAAAGACATCACTAGTGAAATCTAATAATCGTAATGTTGAATCTTCACGATAAAAGGATGAAAGCAGGGAAAAATGATAAAAGCAAGAACAAAAAGATGAGGAGAAATCAAAAAAGCGATCAGATAAGAGTAAATATCTTCACAAGAAAGGGGAAAACAATAAATACAGAAACAAAAACAGAAGAAGGAAATTGAAATTATTAAATTACTATATTACCATCCTCTCACTTAAACTTGCTGAAAATAACAAAATTGCCACCGTCCCATGCTCTAAATCTGGACCGTTGAGATTGGATCAATGAATGGATGAGATGGGTTCCTAGTTCCCACATGGGGGAAGGGTTCTCATTTGAACCCTTCCCTATATATATATATATATATATATATATATATATATATATATATATATATACACTGTAACAATTAATAAATATTATTATTGACTTTCATAATATTATATTTAAAAAAATACATATATAATTTTGATTTGTGCATCAATTTGATATGTGCGTGTGTGTATAAGTTTCTAATTTCAACTTATATGTTATTTTTTATTTAAATACTAGGCAATTCATTAATATCTTTATGAACCAATAAGATATGAATTATGAATTAATATATATACAATGCATATCACATGAATTCATGTCAATTATTTTTATTATTCTTTTTTTTTATATGATGAATGTATGTTCTGATTTATTTTTTAGCAACAATTTAGGGATGTCGAATTTTCCACAATTCAAAATGTGATATTATTAAAACATTTTCAAAATCATGTTGAATTTCAAAATTGGTTGAGCATATAATAATTTAATTATTTGGGAATTGTATAATTGTAATTTATTCAATATACTTAAAATTTAAATTTTTACTTATAAATTATTAATTCACACCATGTGATATCAATAATTCAAATATTAATGAACTGAAATAGATAAAAAATAGCAAAAATATTACATAATGTACATAAATTATAATAATTTCATTGCAAAAGAGCGATGTAAACTTATACGAGCACAAAAAAAATATCATCACCTACATATTGTATTAAAGATAGTATATATAATGAAATGTTATTTTGGTCATTCATCTATTTTTATTAAAGATAGGTTAATTAATATTATCAAAGTAATTAAATTATAAAAATTATGACATTCCCTCTAAATTATAACATGTTATTTCTAAAAAATTACATATTTTATCAAAATAAACTTCACAATTACTCATCAATCTAAAGATATTTTTTTAATATTAATGTAATATCATAGAGGATAATTTCAAATATATAGATTGGAGAAAAAAATATTATTCATAAGTAAATATATTAATTTGAGTTTTATTACAAGTAATTTAATTAAGATATATATAAATTAAGAATGTTAGTGTCATTTTGTAGAACTAAGTTCGTTTTGGCGATTTATGTTCGACGAAGTGCTTGAGGACATGTTCTTGATGAAATGTACTGATTCCGATGTGCAAAGTAAAGAACATGTTGTGAACTGTTCTCTCTGATGTTCCAGGAGCGTCCCCAAAACAGTTTATTTATGGCAGTTTCTTACGGAAGAAGATCTGGTGCGAATCAGTTTGGGAAGTAAGGAGTGATTGTTTAAACTGCCATTTGGAGTAGATGGCATGCTGCCTTAGACCCTCAACTACATGGAAGACATCTACACCAACATGGAAAGAATCACAAACCCTAATTCACCTTCCTAGTTGATGAAGATTGGAAATCAAGTCAACAAGAAGTGTGAAAATATAAGATGGTTGATTCTTTTGACAATCGGTGTATGTTTATTATTGATTCTCCACCTAAACTATCCTACTTACAAAAATCATAAAATTAATTTCATAAAAAATAAAAAAATATTAATTACTAAGTCAATGTTTCAATTAGTTAATTATTAAAAAGAACGGAAATACATATTATTAAATTAAAAAGTTGCTTTCATAAATATATATATATATATATATTCATACCATATCTTAATATATTCTCATATATTTGAAACCACCCTAGCTCCCAAATTAGGAAATTTAATAGTATTTATTTTGTTTAATTAATAAGATCAATATCATGTATTTTAATAAAAAAAAATGAAGCAATAATTAGTTAGATTGGAAATCAATAATTATTATTTTCTAATAGTAAAATGTTTAGTTTTGTTAAATTGCAAATTAAAAGATAAATTTGTGTAATTGGTGATGTTTAATGAATTAACTATGAATAATTTTAGTCAATCTATTACCAATCCAAGCTTTTAAGCAGAGGAAGTAAGGTTTACCATATTTATGCAATAAATTAATTAATTAGGTGAAGGAATGATGGGAGGAATTTTGTTAATGCAGCACATTTACCGTATATTAAGATCCATGTGTCATTTACCTCTTCGTATGTATATTAAGATTTCCATAGCAAATAATGATCCCCCAAAATTACACTGCATTAGTCTAATTATGATTATGATATGTGTATGTCTGTAACAACTCGGATTTTCAGAATATGATTAAGAAATTTCTAATTAATATTAGAAATTATTAAGAGGAAATTTGAGCGTAATAAAGATGTTCCAAATGAGATGTAAGTCGCGACTTTAGGGATCATTTTCGTAAAAATCATCTTTTAAAAATTTTCAATCTCAAGTTGAAGATAACTAATTTTAGTCCTGTTTGAAAGGTATCGACGCAAGGAGCGTGTCGGTACTCTCAAAAATTTAATCTGAGGTTATTTGAGGTCCCGACGATGAAAAGTGTATAAAGTAAGAGTGGGAATAGTAAATTTTGAGTTCTTACGTGTTTTAAATATTTTACGAAATCCTACTCGTTGATCCGAGGATTGCCCCGACAAGCATGTCTTATTAAAAATGACCTAAGGAATCCGTTCGCTTTCACGGAGTTCCAATCAGAGGTCAATCGAACGCTCGGGAGTGATATATGACATACGAAAGGAATAGTAAATCTATTTTTAAAAAGGGAATCTTTCTTCGTTTTTCTTCAGATGACTTTCTCGTCATCCTGAGTCAAGTTGGCCCAATAGTACTCGAGCTAACGAGTCACCCGTTATTTTCAGATTTCGTGTTGGAGGTCATTTGGACCTCAACATCAAATAAAATAACTTTTAATCGAGTCCGGAAATCACTTTATCAGTATTTTATACTCGGAATAGCTTACCGGGGAAGCCAAAGTTTTCCCTATAAATAGGGGAGGGGGATTCATTTCTCCTTGTTCATTCCTTTCTTCTCTCCCTCTCTCTCTTCTCTCTAGTTCGTGTTAACGAACGAAAACCCGGACCTGCGCTAAGAAAATTGTGCATGCGGACCAGGACAAGAAAAGAAAGGGGGTGCTTCTGCGGAAGCAGCTGCCGAATGCCGGAAGGCTGTCGGAGAGCAGCTGTCGCCGCCGACGTCCGATGGCCAAAAATCGCCACCGCTTCTGATGTGTCTTTCCGATCCATTGTTTATCCTTTTAAACTGAAATTTTAATATGTTGTATATTTTAAATAGTACTTTATTTCGTATGTTCAGTCCGTCGTTGTCCGGTGGCCGAAAACCAGCCAAATTATAGGAAAATGTGAATAGTTAATGGTGCCGACCAGTTTCGGTTTTTTCCATTTTCACCTATTTCGGGTCGTCAAATCGAAAAAGTTTCTTCTGGAAAGTTGTTCCAAAAATAATCTCAATTATTTAAGACTGCCAAAATTTATGATCTCGGGACAGGTTTTGAATAATCTCGATTATTTAATTTAAGCAGTTATTTTTATATTGGAAGCATGTGATTTCAGAAAATTTCAAAAATCGTATACTTTAATAAAGATATAGGTAGGGTCGTGCCTGATTATTTTCATAATTTTTGAGCTGTTAAAAAGTGTCGTGGTGCAAATCTGAGAAAAATTGAGTAAAATGACAAGTTACGGAAATAGGCCTCTGTTAAATCAGTTGGTGCCATTAAATCAAGAATAATATTTTAGAATTTATTTTCTTCTTCATTGAAATTATACGAGGTCTCGAGAGTCACAATCTATTTTTGAAAAGAATAAAATTAATAATAGCTCCATTTATGGTAGATTTCATACCGGTAAATTTTAGCGGTTGTTCTGAGTCAAAGATCGACCCTTGTAGGATCTACAGAGCCTGCTAAGATTTATGGTAGATTTCCGAAGTTATTATGCCGTCACCTGCTCATCATCGAGGTGGGTGATACTATACATATCTATGGTTTGAACTAGTGAGCTCTAGAAATATATTAGAGCAAGATGAAATATCTAATTAAATGTTTTAAACTCTGTATGATTAGTCTTCGTACAAGAAAATTATTATGCTATAGGATATGATAATGTAAATTATTGTTTGAGCTCTTGAGCATGTTATATAATGAATGCTAGCTTGATGAGATCATATAACTGATTAATATGAGATATAGATTATCATCATGATCATAAGTTAACTTTGGTATTGATATTGTTGATGAGGAAATGTTGTTTAGATAAATGTTGCCGTGTAGGTTCATTATAGTATCTCTTATAGGCAATGAGGCTATGGTATCGTTTGAGGAATTAGACCTAGATGATTCATTCTAAGCTATGATTCAGGCTAGCAGGGTTGAATACTGAGAATTCGATATTGAGGATTTAATGTTGAGAATTGAATGTTGAGATTCAATTATTATTAAGCGGGATATTGAGCTCAAGAAACAGTGTTATTACATTATCATGTTGTGACCTTTGAGTCACTAAAGATGAATCATATCTATGGGTCTATGGAGAGTCACTATTGAGTAATCCCCTCGCATACTCGTCATATCTATGGATTGTGACCTTCGGATTACTAGGTTGTGGTCTTTTGATCACTAGGAAGTCACTGCTGGGTAACCCCCTCGCATACTCAGTGGGATATTTGAGGTAATCTCTCTCTTATCCTAATGTATGCCTCAGGGTACAATAGACATCAGATTTGAGTCAGGATAGGTCCAGAGGAAGTAAAATGAATTTTCAGATATGGGAAGGGCTTTCGCGTTTTGTTTCCCATATGCTGCCAGTCGATGTTGGATATTTCTAAAGTTTTCAGAGCTTTCTTATAAAACCTCACTGAGTCCATTAATACTCACGCCCTAGTTTTCAAATGTTTTTTAGGTTGAGATGGAGAGGTGGATGGTGGCTGTGAAAGTGGGTTAGCTGCTGAGATCATGTTTCGCTACTTTACCATTATTCCCATTATGTTTCTTGCTACTCTGATGACTTATGGTATTTTGTTGCTTTGATTTTACCTATGATTCTGCTACTCTGATTATGAACGATTATTGACTTCTTAGTTAGCATATTTCATATGTTTAACTATATAATTAATTTAGGGGGGAAGCCCCACCTTTTGATATGCATATATGCTTATTTATCTTTCGCCTATGAAAATGATTTACTTGTTAAGCATGTTGATTTTGCTTACTTTCAGTTGACCTATAACGATACTTAAGTTGTTTTCTTGCTTCTGTCCTATGAATGAGAAACAATATAATTTATTTGATGGGTCTTAGTTGCTATGACCTATAAAGAGACCTTGTTTATTTGAAGCGTCAAAATCCTATCTATTAACTATTGAATTATTTTTAAGTTTTGATTGGCCTAAGAATAGGCATTCTTTGACTTGATTGAATCATTTGACTCTTTTGATACGTTGAAAACGTGGATTTCTTTCAGTTATAAGGTTATACCGCCTAAACTTTTGAGGTGCTAACTTAATTCAATTCTAGAAACACCTCCTGAATTTCCAATTAAATTACTTTTTTTCTTCTATTTTTCCACATAATATCCCCGTCCTAATTCTCGGGATCTGCCTATTACAATCTCGAATCCAATGCAATCATCAGGCACCATTCATACCATCAACCCAACAATAAATCATAATTTACATCGCCGGTTATAAAGACCGAGAGGGAAGATTGAAGGCAAGAGAAATTGGATCGCTTTTACTATACATATTTGTTCCTAAGTTTTTTTTTTTAGTTTTATCTATGGACTTTGTTTGAATTATATTAATAGATTAATAGATTAACGAATGTATTCAACCATTAATACTTTGTTTCTTGAATTTATATTTCAGTTTTTTTGTTTTTGTTCCAAGAATCAATAATGACGTTTTTGTTATGTGTAATGGTTTCCATTTATTGATGTTATGAATCCATCTTATTCTTTTTTATTTCATTTTGAGGGTTTCAATGAAATTTAATAATATTCTGTTGTGTTGTTAGTGAATTAGCATAGGCATGCATATTAACAATAATATTTGTAGATTTATATATTTAATTTTAAAAATTGAATATATTTAGTTTAAAATTTTAGATGTAGATCTTAATTTTTTTTAATTTAATTAACCTAAAAGTTAAAAGTTTTAAATTAATATATTTAAAATATCATATTCCAATAATTTAATATATTTAATAAAAATTAATTTAAAAATATTTAAATTCTCTAAAATTTAAAATATATTTAATAGTAGTATATAATAGGAATATTAAATTTATAAAGAAAATAATCAAAATACTACACTTGATTTCAACTGAAAGACCCAGAAAGATGGAAAATTCACTGTTGGGTCTCATAATTTATAATTTGTGTATTTACAACAATATTTGTTAATTTTTTGATATGTGATTAATTCTGTTTCAAAAATTTAAATATATAAGGTCTAAGTGTTTAAAACATATTTAAAATTGATAACTTGAATATTTTAAAATTATTTAATGATAAAATGACAAAATCAAATAATATTAATAAAAATTGATCAAAATTATTTAAATTCTCAAATTAAATGTATTAGTTGATTTTTAAAAATTTAATGTTAAATATTTTTAAAAATTAGAAGCGAAGATATTAAAGTAATCATCAACATTAAATACCTTTTAAATAGTTATCACTTATATACTTTAAATTTACAAACAAAATTTATCCCACATCGAAGAGCTAACAAATATAATTGTGCATTAACAAACTATAAATTGTTGGGCCTAACTACGGTCTTTCCAACTTTCTTAACATTCAGTTGAGATCAAGTATAATATTTGATATTTTATATTATCAATTTAATATTAAATATAATTTAAATTTATAGAGTTTAAATATTTTATAATTAAAATTTTCAATTAAATATATTAATTTTGTTAAAATATTTTTAATTTCTTAAAAATTCAAGATCCACATCCAAAATCTTTTAGCGAGTTCAAATATTTAAAGACAATGTACTTGATTTTTTTATACAAAATATATAATTTTACATCACTTTTCATTCCTATTTTACTTATAGATTTGTCAAGCTCTAAACATGCATATACAATCTTTGGATACAAGGTATTTTGTTTCTCCTCAATTGAGTTCATAAAGTTACATGTAATACTATATAACAATCCATTTAGAAAGATAAAAATATCATGACAATCGAATGTATCTGAGTCGATGGTCTTTTCTTTTATAAAGTCGAAATAGGTTATTGACATGTACTTTATCGAAAAATAGACAAAAAATCATAATTCATTCGATATAATCTATATATTTATATACTAAGTTAATGATTGAATATAATTTTATTATTAGACCTAAATATTTTTTTAACAATATTCACTGTGCATCGCACAAGTGGTATACTAGTTAATTTTAAAAAAATAGTTTTAACCAATTTATATATATATATATATATAATTCATGTACGCTACAAAATCAAAGAGAAATTTTCACGTGTGAGCGAAAAGTGTTCATGTTTGAGAGATAAAAAGAAGTGTCACAATTTAGTTTTTCAAAATTGAAAAGAGGGATGCATATTTGCCAGAATAGGTTAATAATTGTCATGTATACTTTGAATTTGTAATAAAAATTTGATTTAAATTTGTAAATAATTGTTCATATTTTAGTATTCGCTATTATTAATATTCGGTTATATTTTCATCACACATAGTATGAAAAATACATGATTCTATTAGTATTATTATAATATTTTCATTAGCATATAACAATGCTAACCTTAGCAATGCATTTTCATTCTCATACAAAAAATATTTTAATGTATTCATGTATTGATCGTTGTCAATATATTATTTTTCATTAGCAATATGTTATTATTTCGTTAGCATTATATTAATAAGATATTAGTATTGGATATCCAATGTTAAAACGTCTTAATACATTAATGTATATTATTTTCTATCAATATACTGTTCTTCATGAGCAATATGTTATTATTTCATTAGCATTATAATAAATCAATATTAGCATTGAATAACTGTGTCAAACGAATACAACAAAAAATATATTTTTAACGTAACTCGAACATGTGTTAACGAAAAATAATATTGGTTCATTCTACATTAAATGTACAAGCTACCCGGAAAAAAATATTACAACAAAAAACTAACAATTAATACAAGTCAATTTAGCTCATTTCAAATTCAGATTTCTTCATCTAAAAAAATGAGGTACATGTGTCTCATAAAATTGAGTTGGAACCTGCATCATAATATTATAAGGTCAGCATTTAACAACATCTTACTTAGCATATATAGAAATGTTCATTGGCATAAGTATTTTCCCGAGCAAATTCTTAACATATGCAACAAAAACATAATGCTAACGACAAATCGTAATGATATTAATAAATAAACCATATCATGTTAATATCATACTATGTGAACAAAAATATCAAAAACATATATATTGATTATTCAAAACTGATTTTCTTGTGAAATAATTAAATGGCGAGTTTAATCTGGTTGGGAAACTAGTCAAGCCTACTTTTCAATAAAAAAATAATTTCAAAAAAAAATATTAATCGTTGACAAACTTATGATTGTTTTCTTGAAGTTGTTAGCTGCATTATCTAGTTTCAATCCACTACATTATTGTTTCACTAGCATTGGATAATCCATTCATTTAGCATTACATAATGCTTTTGTTAGCATACGACAATGCTAATAGAAGTAAATGATGAAATGTAATAAAATTAAATTATTGAATCATAAAATTGATGTAATAAACTCTTATAGCAATATATAATTAATGTTTCTGTTATCATACAAGAATGCTAACAATATCATTTGATAATGCTAACATTATAATGTTATTGTCATATGTATTACACAATTCTATTATTAGCATTATCATATGCTAACAGTAGCATATGACAATGCTAACAATAGCATTAACATTCATTTATACTAATAAATATGTTAGTATTTGCTATTATTAATATTCGTTTATATTATCATCACATGTAATATGAAAGGCACATGATTCTATTAGCGTTACTGTAAAATTTTCATTAGCATATAACAATGCTAATCTTAGCAATGCATTTGCATTCTCATATAAAAAATATCTTGATGCACTAATGTATTGTTTGTTGTCAATATATTGTTTTTTGTTAGCAATATGTTATTATTTCGTTAGCATTATAGTAATAAGATATTAACATTGATAACCAATGCTAAAATGGCTTAATGCATTAACATATAATGTTCTCTCTCAATATACTGTTCTTCGTTAGCGACATGTTATTACTTCATTAGCATTATAATATAACACTATTAGCATTGCATAAATGTGTCATACAAATTCAATATATAATAGATTTCTAGCATAATTCAAACAATATGCTAATGAAAATTAATATTAGCTCATACTACGTTAAAGGTACAAAAGTACCAAAAATAAATAGAAAATGACTATAACAAAAATTAAAAATACAAGCTAATTTAGCTGATTTAAAGCCTAAATTATTTCATCTGAAGAAAAAAATAGATGCCTCATAAATCTTTCAATGGTTTCATAGAAGATTTCACATATTGGTATATCTATTTTAGTCTCCAAACCATGAGACCTTGAGTTGGCATCTATGATCAAAATATTACAACATCAACATTTAAAAACATTTTACTTAGCATACATGATTATATTCGTTAGCACGAATATTAACATATACAACAAAAATACAATACTGGCAGAAAAATATAATGATGCTAATAGATAAATTGTATCATGCTAACATCATACTACACGAATAAAAATACCAAATATATATATATATATATATATATATTAATTCTTCAACCAACAATTAATTAAATTTAAATCTGAAAACACAAATCATCAACAAAAACATCTTCTCTGAATAAAGAACACATAGACACAAAAAGAAAAGCTCAAAAAACTTTTCAGATGACTTCCAAATCTCATTAAAAATACATGTTAAATCTATCAAATCTACAAAAAATGAAACACTAAAAACAATGGTATACACGGATATGGATTAGAAAAAATTTGATCGTGATTGTGTGAGATGATCTAAAAATAAAAAAAAAGCACAGTTTCAGACGAGTTTCAATCACCTGCGTTTTTTCTATTTTTTAGATCTTCATCGTAGCTACTATTGTTGGATTTTCTCGTGTAGGTGGAAGGCATAGCGATGTCGACGGTGGAGAGAGAGATGATATATAAAAGTTACTACGTACTATGTTTTTGATGGAAGAGACGGCAATGGTGGGGGCAGCGACGACGACGATGGTGGCTGACGGTAGACACCAGCTGATACTAATTAGCCTATTTAATGAAAAAATTAATAATACAAGATAATTTAATTAGCCTATTTCAAGTTCAGATTTCTTCATTTGAAAAAAAAAAAAAAACTCAGGTGCCATTTAATGGCTTCATAGAAAACTCACATCACACATAACTATTCTAGTCTTCAAATCATTAAAACTTGAGTTGGTACATGTCATCATAATATTAGATGGTCAACATTTAAAATTATCTTACTTAGCATATAGAGAATTATTCGTTAGCACAAATATTTTCCCAAATGAATTTGTAACATATACAACAAAAACACAATGCTAATGATAAATCATAATGATACTAATAGATAACCGCATCATGCTAACAACGTACGATGCGAACAAAAATACCAAAAATATATATACTGATTATTTAACCAACGATTAATCAACGTCAACTAAAGATTAATCAACGTCAAATTTGAAAAAATAAACCATCAACAAACATTATCTCTAAAAAGAACATATATTCAATATAAGTAAAAATCGAAACAAAAAACATGATAAATAACTCAATTTTGATTTTTTTACAGAAATTATGAAATCATTGGCCAGTCCATCAAATCCACGAAATAGTAACAAATAATGAAGCAGTGGTATACTAAAAAAATGAATCGGAAAAAAAAAACACCAAATTAATCTATTGTGTAACAGATCTAAAATACAAAAGACGTGTTAAAGATCTTCATAATATATTGAAGGGCCGGTGAGATAGAGAGAAGATACAAATCAATCGCTGCTATCTTTGTTAAATTTCTTCATAGTAGTGGAAGGGGCAACGATAGTAGCGATGGCAGTGGAGAGAGAGAGAGAGTTGGAAGGGGTGACGATGGTGGCAGTGGCGGTAGCGATGGAGAGAGAGAGGGCGATGATGGTGGAGGAGAGAGAAAGGGGTGAGAGAGAGAATCCACTCATGGGAGAAATGAAAAAGGAGAAGAAATCAATGACAAGCCCTAATAAGAATTACTAAATTACATAAATAACCCTCTACCCATAAAATAAGTTAAATATTACAAAAATACCACTTTAAATTGGATTTAATCTGGGCCACTAATTTTTAATGGATGAATGGTGAGAGATGAATTTACAGTTTACACGCTAGAAAATGGTTTACATTTGATCCATTCCCTATATATAGTTTTAGATAAAGAATTCATTTTAATGTTATTAATATATATATATATAGCTTATAATTATTAATATTTTCTAATTATAACATAGCTCATAACTTTAAATTTTACGCTTTCAAGAGAACTTTTAATTTTACATATTTCAGTAAAAAAAATCATACAATTTACGTGCAACGCACGTGATCTCCGCTAATGTTTAACTAAAAACTCGTATATTTTATCTATTTAATCAATCAAATATTAAATAACTTAAATGTATTCGGATTCAATGATCGAGTGATTTTTTGTAATAAAATGAAATCGTTAAATCAGGATATATATGTACACTGATATAGCATTACTATAACAATAGCAATTTGTATGCAAAATAATTGAACAATATAACGTACGTTGTGGCTAATGGAGACAATAAAGCTAGTTGCTTGGGAATTGGGATATAAAGAATCAAAGTAAATTTTTAGATGAAATAATGCCATACATTTTGGAGACAACCAACATGAAGTTTTGTTTTGTAGATAGATATTGACACATGGGTTGTTTTAGTATTAGCCTTGGCCCTTAGTAGTTTCATTGTAAGTTTATGCTCAACAATACTAGGTGCCCCACTGCTGTTTAGAATAATAATTAATCACCTATAGACTGCTATTTCTGTTTTTGAATAAGCATCATTTTAAATGAATACACACATATTAATTAGATAATCAAATTATCTTATACACTCTTATGTGAATACATTAAATAAGTTAAATATAATTGTTTGAATACATTAAATAAAGGTAAATATGAGAAAAATGTCAAATTTTTATCTCGAATATTGTGTAGAATGATACTTTTTGTGAAACAAAATTAAAAAGTTAGAATGACACTTAATGTGAAATGGAGAGAGTATAAAATATGTTTATACATAATTAAATTTAGTGTGCTTGTTCTATTATTAGATTTGAATATTTTATTTACCAAATGGAACGTGTCTGATTCAACAACAGGACATTTTTTAAATCTTAAAGATTAATATGGAGTTAATGTAAAACCTTTGGAGCATATATGTGCGTGCGCGCGCGTGCGGATTATACACTACTATACAGATGTAGGATTTATCGAAGTGCATTAATTATTAAATAGCAAATGCAGTTCTCGTCTCATATATATAATATTATTTGAAAAAAAATATTTGTAGACGCAAATTCCCTACCATACCCTCGTGTCGTTTGCCTCAAATCTATACATATATTAAGGCAAAATCATGTAATAGACAACGGTTCTAATGTAAACTGTTGTCTATTACTCATTTTGCCTTAGACAACAGTTTTTGAATAACAGGCAACAGTGGTGACATTTATTGTTGTAATTTTTCTCTTTTTTTTTGCATTTTCCACAACGGTTTAGATTACAACCATTGTATTTTAAGAAATTTTTGCAATCTTATTTATTATTTTTTTACTTGAAAATTTGATATTTGTAATATTTTTTATTTTATTTTTTTATGCATAGATGAATGATTTGTAAGGTTCTACATTTGTCGCCTAAAAAAATAGTTTTCATTTGTATTGCACTATAATAATAATAATAATAATAATAATAATAATAATAATAATAATAATAATAATAATAATAATAGTAATAATTTGATATTTTTTCTATTTCTATTTCAATTTCATCATTTAAAATAATTAAATAATTATATTTTTTTATACATGTCATATATTCAAAGAAATCAGATGTTCTATAATCGTGAACAATTACACATTGTTATTTATAAAATCGTGATGTTAGAAATATTCCAATTCGATCTTTCTAACATGGATTTTCATTTAATTCCTAAAATTTAATATTTTTTTGGTTTGTTGTAACTATACAAAATTAATTGATCTTCTTGTCTAATTAATTAGCGCATGTGCATATTATTTTATTAATTTTTAAAAATTAAACACAAAATATAAAATTAAAAAATAATCATAATATTACAAATCTAAAAAAAAATAATTATTATTTGTGCATCGCACAAGAGAAATACTAGTAAATATTAAAAGGATATCTATATTGAAGAAAAATAAAGTATAATGTTCTCGTTTAACAAAGAAGTGAACTATAATTTTATGGGTATTGGACTATTTTATTTAGTGAATTAAATATTTTTGTGAGGGTCAAATAAAAAGCATTCTAATGCTTTATAACAGACGAGACACGTCTCTTAGAGCACCTCCAAAGTTCGAGGATTCACAGTATTCTCGTATAAAATTTACATTATTATAGATAAAAATGTAGAATAAGTTCATATTCATATCCAGCCATCAACTATATATTTCATTCTATAATGAAATGTTCCATTTTATACTTCATAATATTGAGTTTTTTTTTTCTTCAAATTATTGTATATCATATATATTTTCGTATGTGTGTGTGTTTAATATAATTTGAATTGATTTTTAAATATATTATTTTGCAAATTTATAAATTTATTTGAGCCTAAAACTAAAATTTGAACATAAAATTATTTTAATTTGATTCTTTTAAGTTTTTTTTTATGAATGTGTTATGATTTTTCTCCTATAAGCAAATCCTTTTTGCTTATCGATTCGAACTCGAACTCGTGATCTTTAGTCTCCAAACAATCTCACTCCATCACTAGATCATTCCACCGGAATAATTATTATCGATTTGTTATATAAGGGATGTTGAACATAATATAAAATTTAACAATAAAATATTAGTGGCTAGAAAAAATATCATCATAACATTTAGGAGAATGGGCTTATGTTAACGAATTAATCAAGATAAAGAATAATAGATATTACGAGAGAGAGAAGAAATGCAAAAAAGTTGAACGATAAATCTAGCGGTGTACTGTTCACAATTTCAATTCTAGCGGAAGATGAGACCAATGATGAAAATATCGCTATCGTAACATATATCGCAACTTCAATTTTATGGATATATCACCGGATATATCGATATCGCATATCGATATCGCAGAAAATTGAAAAAAATGACGGAAATCATATTAAAATCTTGGAAATTTAGCAAGAAATTTTAGGAACTATTATGACATATTATTATGCACATATTCCACTAAAATTTTTGATAGAATTGTATTTTGAAAGCAAATACATTATATAAATACCGTCTGAGACAATACATTTAACAAAATAATACATAATACAACATAAAATAACTAAATAAATATTATAAAGTACAATTAATACCAAGATGGGGATCTATGGGGTTCAAATATAGTAGATGGAAGGTCGTCTTGTTCTAAACAATATTGGTACCAACTCATCACATTAGAGTAATTATGGATATAATTATGCACATGCGTTTGATATGTTTCTTGATTTCTTAGATTTCAATTTGATATGATATATGGGGAGAAAAACTTCAGTGATTTGTCCATCATATCCCTTAACTGAAAAAATAAAGCCGGTGAATCTCACTTTTCAATCTAAGACATCCGTTGGTTTCCCGATCTTCTTTCTCTTATAATTTTTTTTACAAAGTGAGTGTCTTTATAAAGCAAAGAATATTGCAACTCAAATAATTACATTGAAGGCCTAAAAAATACCACAAAAATATATAGTATTAAATAAAAATCAAAATATATTATAGAAATGTAAAAAAAATCGCGATATATTGCGATATTTTGCGATGTTTCGCCGATACTCGGGAAAAAAGATATTCTCCCTAATATCCGTATCGCAATATCAATATCCGCAATATATTTGCGATATTTCAATCCTTGGATGAGACACTGGCTGCAACAATTGTAGGGGTTGATCTAGGATGCTCTTTAGACTATCCACATAAGTGACATTTATCCAACTCAATCTTCATATAAAATATTAATTTCTATCTCTTCTACATTCACAACTCTCAGCATTTTAAAATTTGCACTCCATCAGTGACACTCATCCAACCCGACATTCAATTAAAATATTAATTTTCTTCCTTCCAATCTATATAAAATATTTATCATTTTATTTATTAAATAACATATTATTAATAAAAAAATTACTATATTTAAAAAATCATAATTAATTTATTAGATATATTTTTTAAATTCATAATATTTATACTATTGTTCTGTTCAATTATACTATCGGATTATACTCTTATACTATTGTTCTGTCTAATTATACTATCGGATTGCACTCCTATACGATTGTTCTGTCTAATTATACTATTGGATTGCACTCTTATACTATTGTTCTGTCTAATTATATTATCGGATTGCACTCCTATATACGATTGTTCATTGATCTTCTGAATTTTAAAAATTTTGTGGGTGAAAATAAGTTCCAAAATTTAAAAAAAATTGGGAGTCATGATAATAATTTGAGTAATTGGGATCGATAACTTAAAATGAAGAAAAAAATGTGAGATTAAGAATTTGGTGACATAAGATATGTGAGAAAAATAGAGTTTAGTTGTTTGTAAAAATATATCAATATTAAGCTCTATTTATAGAGGTAAAAAAAAAACTATGAATGTTGATATATTTTTTATTTTTGATAATTATATAAATTATTTAAATTTTAAATTAATATATATAAAATTAAGTGACACCCAATCAGAAATGCCGCATGTGCATGAAATTGATGGTGACCTCAAGTCGGATAGCCGATCAGGTCGGCTAATTACCATGACATTCTCTTCTTCTTTTTTTTTAATAAAGTTGTTTGTCTTTTTAACAGATGTCACCGCTGGGTACCAAGGGAAATATGAGGTCCATACTCCATGGTTGCCCCCTCAAAATTGTACAAAATCGTTTATTCCATATTTGGTATTTCATTTTCTATTATATTTATTTTTTTTAATTTTTTAATTTTAATTTATTATGCTTTACTTTAATTTTACACTTGTTATTTAAGGTTCCACCCACTCAATTAAGGTTTAATATAATTTTTCAAATAATTAATTAATAACTAGAAATTGAAAATTAAAAAAAAAAAATCCATTCTAATTGGGTATGGTGAATCCTAAATAATAAGTGTAAAATGAAACTAAAACATGAGAAATTAAAATTGAAAAAAAAAAACTAAAACAATCGAGTGTGCAATAGAAAATGCAATACCAAAATGTGCAATAGATGATTTCAACTGCCTCAAAATTTAGATTATATCTCAATTAAGCTACTAGAATAAAAATGTAATAAATACATATGACGTCCTAATATTAGGTTTGGCGCTAACCATTTATTTATGATTACATATCACACCATTGAGGGGTGATATGTAATACCGTATATAATTATTAAAAATCACACTAAAATACACTTATTAATAAAAATATTATTATAGAATACGCACGCAATATATGTCAACTAATTAAATGATACTATAGAAATTAAAATTTTATAGAGAATCTTAATACATATAACCAAACAATATATTATTATTTCATATATTTTAAATTTTTAATACAACAAAATAAACATATAATATTTTGTAAATTTGAATTTTTGGCCATTGAATTAACAATCTCCTCTTTCAGGAAAGTTTTTGCGGTCATATTTCATTATTACACTTGTATGTTCCATCAGATCATATTTCATATTATCAATGCACAATGTACTCTATATATGAGTACATTCATAATATCATGATGAAATTGAATTTTTTTTTTTAAAAAAGGCAAAACACATTCACAGGTCACGATACTTTTAGTTTTTATTTTTGTTTTAATAGGTACTTAATTAATTCAATTTTTTTTGGATAAGTCCTTTTACTTATATCACTACAAAAAAAATTAGGTTTTAGCACCAGAATAAATAGTAAAAATCTATCGTTAAACCATTTTAGCGGTGGATTAATGACGGATCGACTATATCGTTAAAAATATCATCATTATCCATATTAATTAATGACATAATTAGCAACGGAAAAATATTAATGATGGAATTAGCGACCTGTCGGAAGAGTAGCGCGTTACTAGTAAGGCCCGAATCAAGTGTACGTACTATGTAGATTTATGTTAATATTTAGATATAAGTTATATATATACACAAAAATAGTTATGTTTAATTGAATTTTTTATTCCTAAATCAAATAATTAGATTAATAATGTTTATAATTGTGTTTTTATTTAATTTTAATGTTATATATTATTTAAAATATATTATAGTTCTTATATATTCTTTTTATGTTGCATTATATTCAAAGATTAATACGATCTTTACTTCATTTATTTAATATATTTTTTCTTAATTTTTTAAATTATACTTTTTTACAATGTAAATGTTGAATTATATATTTTTTTATTTTTTAAATTCTTTTAATTTTAATTATATTTTTAATGATTGAATATATGTATACATATTATTTATCTTCCTTTTTCTATTATATATTATTTATACATGTATATAATATTGATATTTTAAGCATCTTTTACAAAATTTAATGCCGTAAGTATATTTTTACGCACATATTACATATTTGTATGCATTATATATACATTACTATAGAAAATTTATAATTAATCATGCTTTAAAAATTAAAACTAAAGAGATGGGAAAATATTTTTCAGTTTGAGGCGAAAATTCATCTCAGATTTGTCATTAAGTAGTAATTAAAAAAATAAACATTAAGTTTGGTCATATGTATTCATTCTATTTATCGTCTTTTGCGTGCTATGTATGCTTGATTATATTGTACATCTCATCCGATCCATCCATAACATCCATCGTCTTCTATTAAAAATGGAAAACAAAAAAAAAAATCTCACATTTTTTGCATGTTAATTTCGACTAGACTATACATGTTAGATTAATAATTTGTAGAACACACTATGTGTGTGTGTGTGTGTGATAGAAATAAAATTATAAGATATATTCAAATTAAAGTAGCAAGCTATGCACATATTAAACCAAATTAAACTGCATGGTATGGATTCGGTTGTACATTCTAACGGAATGTACGTACATTTTATTTATCTACCTTTTTCTATTATATATTATTTATACATGTATAAATGAATATAAATAAAATTGATATATATTTGTAGCTAGATTTTCAGTTTATAAGGATATAGTATTATATTAATTTCATATTATTGTGAATTAATAAAATTTCATTTCTCAATAAAGAATAATTATTATTATTATTATTATTATTATTATTATTATTATTATTATTATTATTATTATTATTATTATTATTATTATTATTATTATTATTATTATTATTATTATTATTATTATTATTATTATTATTATTATTTTCTAATGTTAATGTTAAACTATGTCTCTAATTAAAATTAAAATTAAAAAAAATAATTTGATAAAAATTATAAAATGAAATTTATTTTTAGCTAATTCCGTAGCAAAAATTGAAAAAAATGAAATTTATTTTAGCAACGAAATTTTCTATTGCTAATTCTGTAGCTAAAATTAAAAAAAAAAGCTAAAAAAAAAAGAGTTTAAAATGTAGCGACAAAATTATCCGTCTCTAAATTAGAAACATAAAATTTCATCGCTATCCAATCATTAATTTTTAAAAATATATTTAAAAAATTAAATATTTAACGATGAATTTGTCCGTCGTTAAATGTCTCAAGTTGAATTCGTCGTTAGTTTGTTGATAATTTAAAGACGGGTTATATTTCGTCGATGATTCCATCATTAAAATGAGTTTTTTAGTGTATATTTTATTTTAATATGTCATTATATTTCTATAGTCGATATCATTCAATTATTATTTAACGGAACTAATGTAATTGTTAACGTTTCCGTTATTTAACCTATATATAACCCTTTTATTAAAAATAGAAAATTATACCTCATTAATAAAATTAAAGAGAATAAAAAAAAACCTGAAAGATAAATCAAAGGGAAAAGTTTGTAATCTGCATGTCGTATTGTTTTTCATTCCTAAAAGAAAATAGAAAAAAAAAACTAAAAGATAAATAAAAGGGAAAATTTTGTAATTTGACGTCCTGTTTTTCCGTAATAATAATAATAATAAAATAATCATGGAGGTCGGGAAAGAGTTCTCTTCATTACCATTGGCGTCGATCAAAATTTCGTGCATTAAAATTTTCTAGTTCTATTTTCAAATTGAAAAAAAAAAAAAAAAAAAAGAACAAGTAACCTCGATCACTATCTAATTAAATCATTGATTATTACTAATACCATAGAATATGAAAAATACTAAACACGTGAATTTGAAGAACATGATGGCCGATTACAATTTTTCCTATTTGGTTTCTGTTTTAGTTTTTTTTTTCTTTAATTTTATTATTGAATTTTAATTTGTTATTTTTAATCATTGGAATGCAGATTAAATAATGATGAAGTTAATAATTTTGTTAGTTCCGTTAAACAAGGATACAATGATAGAAAGTGGAAGGACCTATTAATTAAAATAAAATATAGAAGTAAAAGGGTCTATTAAAATAAAAAAATTATACATGGACCCAAGGATTGAAATGTCGCGAAATATCGTAGATATATCGCTGATATATCGCAGATATTGACATTGTGATACGGATGTTGGGGAGAATATCTTTTTTCCCGAGTATCGGCGAAACATCGCAAATTATCGCAAAATATCGCAATATATCGCGATTTTTTTTACATTTCTATAATATATTTTGATTTTTATTTAATACTATATATTTTTGTGGTCTTTTTTAGGTCTTCAATGTAATTATTTAAGTTGCAATATTCTTTGCTTTATAAAGTCACTCACTTTGCAAAAAAAATTATAAGAGAAAGAAGATCGGGAAACCAACGAATGTCTTAGATTGAAAAGTGAGATTCACCGGCTTTATTTTTTCAGTTAAGGGACATGATGGACAAATCACTGAAGTTTTTCTCCCCATATATCATATGAAATTGAAATCTAAGAAATCAAGGAACATATCAAACGCATGTGCATAATTATATCCATAATTACTCTAATGTGATGAGTTGGTACCAATATTGTTTAGAACAAGACGACCTTCCATCTACTATATTTGAACCACATAGATCCCCATCTTGGTATTAATTGTACTTTATAATATTTATTTAGTTATTTTATGTTGTATTATGTATTATTTTGTCAAATGTATTGTCTCAGACGGTATTTATATAATGTATCTGCTTTCAAAATACAATTATATCAAAATTTTTAGTGGAATATGTGTATAATAATATGTCATAATAGTTCCTAAAATTTCTTGCTAAATTTCCAAGATTTTAATATGATTTCAGTCATTTTTTTCAATTTTCTGCGATATCGATATGCGATATCGATATATCCGTAAAATTGAAGTTGCGATATATGTTACGATAGCGATATTTTCATTCTTGCATGGACCTATCAAAATATAAACTAAAAGTACAAGAACCTATGAATGTGTTTTGTCAATTAAAGATTATTACGAATGACATGTATTGTTAATAATACAAATGAGACATTAGATTAATACGAAAATTATTATAAATAAATATTGAACATAACTCACAATGATCACAAAATTGACTTGTAAGGAGATGATTGTCGTTGACATCACCTTAAGCTTAATAAGTGGCACTTTTCCCAACTAATACGAAATATTTCGCACGTCCCCTCATGCGTAGGATAAAATCATGTGACAAATCGCTGAGACCTCGCATTGGAAGCCCAAATATTGAAATTTTGATTAGCTTTAATACTATTAAAATAGTTAGAAAATATGGCATGTGCCTTGCAGGTAAGTTTTATGAGAATAAATTATATTCAATATTCATTTCTGAGAAAAAAAAGGAATGAAAAAAAAAAAAAGGAGAGAGAGCAGTAAAATATAATGGTCAAATACGTACTACCCCACCACATGCTCTTTTTCATTCCTCTCCTCCATATATAGTGCCACTCTTGCCTCTGCACTGCATATGTTATGTTAATGCATCATCATCTTTCTCTCTCCTCTCGTCTCTCTCTCTCTCTCCGACACAGGGTCCCCCTCCCTGCAGGAGGTGTTGCATTAATTGGAGGAGTTGAGTCGGTGAAACCCTTTATGCAAAAAATGTGTATAAATACTCATTCAATTCGCTCTCCTCTCCCAAATACACCACCACCAATTCTCTCTAAAATCTCTCGTGTAAAAAAGAAAAAAAAAAAAAAAAAAAAAGTGAAAATCCCTTTTCATTTTCCCTCTCATATCTTTTGAGTGATTGTAGACATGTATGTTTTTTTTCCCTTTCCTCTCCTTTCCTTTCTCACATCGATCGCTTTATGTATTGTATGTGACTCTCATGAATGACAGCGACTAATCACATCAGGCTCCTATTCTTCTTCGTCTTCTCCGCAATTTTTGCTTACTGCATCCAGATCAGTAATTTTACCAATAATCTCTTCTTCTTCTTCTTCTTCTTCTTCTTCTTCCCCTTTTATTCTTGTCTTTTTTATCCCTTTTACAACTAAAAAGAGTTTTATACACTTTTCTTTGTTGAAGCTAGCTAGCTTCATCTAGAACTAGAAAATTTATATATGTATGTGTATTTCTGTGAATTTATAGTAGTTTTATTTGATGATCATCTCTATGAACTGTAAGCATAATTATGTTTCTATGTTTGTATTATAGAAAGAAAGAAAGAAAAAAAAACAGTCTTTTGCGAATTTAATCCTGTTGTAGGAGAATGGGGAAATGAGGTTATACTTTTCCTCCAATAACCAAGAAAATGAGTTACATTTGCATGTAACCTACGTTGGATTTGATTATAAGAAGACAAATATTTTTCATGGATCTGATTATGCTAATTTGTTTATTTAGGATCTAGTGCTCAAAAGGGTTCTGGTTTTAGTAATCTTCAGGGTTAGGGTTAGGGTTCATGCAATTTTTTAATCAAAGATCAACATTTTGCATATATGTACGGAAATAGTACTGTATTTTCTTTGAAGGAGGGCACATACTAGGTTTGTGTGTTTGTCTGTACAAAAAATGTTAATTTCAGGTAATAAACATATAATGTGCTTCTCCAATTAATCTAGGTTTAGGTAATACTGCTCAAATCTTTGATTAGTTTCTTGGGATTTTGTACAATGTAGCTTGATTTCGAGTGGAGCTAGAAAAGAAAAGGATATATAAAAGAATTTGTTATAATTAGATGTCACAGTTTTGGATCCAGTTTTCTTAATTAAGACATTATATTGCAATAACTATGAATATATTTGAAGTTGAATTAATTAACCTATATATGTGTATGTTTCTATTGCTATTTGGACTGATGGCCTTGAAGCAAGATTTTGGTGATTTGCATATTCTACGTTTATTGAAATTTGATTAATGTTTGTTGTTTAATTTATTTTCAAGATTATATATCTGCAGTTGCTAGCTAGTTTTTAAGTTATTTAAGTTTATTGTTGATGATGATGGTCTGAGAGAGCTTCCTTCAGTCCACTCATGGATGAGAGAAGGGTTCGAATTTGCTGCCGACTCATTCATTCAAATGCAGTAGATCGTGTTGGGATTTATTCTACTGTGAATGCATGAATGATGCGGGAGGCGAATTTCGCCCTAATCTTCTCAGTGCTTGGACTGAAGGGAGCTCCCTTTTACTAATCTCTTCATTCACTACAAGAAAATCATGTTAATTTCTACCTACTAGCTAGCTAGTCATTGTGCTTGATTTGATATATATATATTGTAAATTTAAATGTTTTAATCCAGCTTCAGGCTACTGATTTATGCCTTTAATTTGCCTGATGATCCATTTGAAATTCTCCCATTTATTCTTTTTCATATTATTGAATAGGAGGGTTATATTGGCCTAATAAAATTCCTCACTGAAGAGTAGCTACATATTTCAGATTAAAGGAGTTTTATGGAGATGAGGTATTGATAATATTTAGCTAGAATATTATAATGTTATTCTTCCTATTTTTACTGTAGCCTTCTGTTTGTTTTTAACTGCAGAAAAATAAAATCAAAATATTCATATTTTTGAATGCCTCTGACAAGAATATTACTTTTCTTCTTTAATTTCATCTTCACCCAAGTGAAAAACATGGACCCAATTTGAACATGTTTGTTACCTATTTTGGTTTGTGATTGATGTAATTCTGATTGTTTTTTTTTGCTTCATGTGATATATATATATTACCCAAAATGCAAAATTTATAAGCAAGAAAACATCATCGCTTTCAATAATCGAAATTTTCCAATGTATACTAGAAAAAGAAGTAAATTGAGAAAAAAGGGGGTAGATCGGAAAACTAACTTGAAAATTCTCTGTCAATTTGATGGAAAATATATAGTGGAGGTGATTCTTTTCCAGTTGCAGTCTTTTTAAAGCTGTCATATTCTCAGATAGCTCCTTTAATGGTAGATATTTCTTCATCGCTCCACTCTCACTATTGCTTTACCTCCATTATCGTACTCCCTTTTCTCTAACCATCCATCCTTCGTATATCATGTAGCAATTTCTAGAGACTAGAGAGAGAGAGAGATGCAAATTGAGTGATATGATCAGAAGCAATTAAGATCGAGTTTTATGGTGCTTATTTCGTTTTTTTTTTGGCTGTGGAAAAACAAGTTTGGAGAAGTATATAATTAAAACACATACGCACACACACACATATATATGTATGTATATATATCGTACAAAAGTTGTAGGGAATGTTTAATCTTAATTTAAACTTTTTATTTACAGTGTCATTCCGAAAATTCACCTTGTACAATATCCAACTTCCTCATATATTATTGGCCGGGTTAATTACATTTCAAATTCTGAAGTTTTTAGTGAAATTTCGAAAATATCATGAATTAATTTGAAGTAATTATATTTTAGTACTAGAATTTCCACGCCGAATTAAGTACTGTAAAATCTTTTTATAATTTTGCTATAAATTCAGATTTATGAAATGAAATTAACATATATTATTTTACAAACTACATAAGTTTCACTCAACTCAACTAAAAGATCACCCGCCCCCCCAACCCTATTAATACGAGTGTGTGTGTGTGTGTGTATTTCCATACGTATATACAAAGTTTCCAGGTTAAAGTTTAGGCTTTGCCCTAATCTAGTGGGTTGGCAGCCTATACATATAGTCTTGGAACTTGTAGCTAATTGGATTATAAATTGGTGTTTAATTTGTTGACATTCGTGAGCTTTTTATTTTTTTGTGCATTGAATATGGGATTTTATTTTTAATTGGTCACTTTTTCTTAACTAATTGTCATTACACACGCTCCACATTCACATGTGACACAGTTTTGTCTATTTTAAATACACATGAGAATATATATAGATGACTTGTTTTGTGGAGCCAAATCCCACTAATTTATGCCTAATCTCTCATTTGCTTGTGAGGAAAGTGCTCTCCCACCTGACCTGAGGATTCTATGCGTTTCCAGTAATTTAATTAAATAATTCACTTCATTGTGTGCATCGAGACTGCAAGTACAATTTTGCTTTGTTGTTTTTTGGTTTTCAAGTTTTTTGTCTGTCAAAGATCTCTTGCCTTGGCTTGAGCGTCCTGGGCTATATAGAGTTTTTTTTTTTCGTCCGGTCGTGCTGATTTGTGAGCTACTACTCGTTTTATTTTGTTTGTGACGGATTTCTATATGTTACCTTGAATAAACTAGATTTAGTATATTGTCCTATATACATTAATATGATTACGCCCACCCACATACTGTACTTTGGCATTCTTGTAGCTTAATTGGTTACATACAACAAAAACTCTATAAATTAATGCAGTTGGAACCATCAGATTTTATTATTTTATAGAGATATTAATAGATTAATATTTATCAAATTTTAGAGTGTTTTTCTACTTCAATGAATTTGAATTTTGATTATATAAAAAATCATTCTCTTACTAATCGAATTTGAGACTTGCTCGCTTTTTCACGAGAGTCTCTACTATTTTGGAGTGCATGAGACTATGAGAGGACAATTAATCCTAAAATTAAACGCCAGTTTTATCCAAAATTCAAATTGACTAGGCTTCCTAAACTTATGGGCTTTAATTGTTGTCACTACTCAATATATTTTTTGGTCCAAGAGAGGCCCAAAGGTGACGACAAAATTATTCTAGAATTTGAAAATAGAAGAAAAAAAATTGTTAGAGTTTTATCAATTTAGAATTTGAAAAATAGATAATTTCAATTTAGATCTTAATAATTGAAACTATCAATCTAAAATGTTTAAAAAAAAAACATTTATTTCAATCCCTATTTTACTTTTAATAATTTTATTAAATTTAATAGATAATTTATGAATATGTTTTCATTGAAAATTAATTATTAAACAAACAAGAACCAAAATACATGATTTAAGAGGTCTTAGATTGATAGTTTCAACTATTGAGAATTTTTTTATCTTTCACATTCAAGATTAATAGTTAACATATTTTTTTCAATTCTAAATTGATAAAACTCCACTCTTGTTCTATTTTTCTCAAGTTGGCGAGGAAAAATACGCAGCTCTTGGTATGGAGCATAATCGATAAAGATGCAAATTATAGTTAATAATCCTTAGAGCATCCACTGACCACTATGGGGGTGCTTATATCTATGTGGCAAAATAAGCACCAGGTTCCATTATAGTGGAACATAAGTCAAGGTAGCAAAATAAGGAATGAGTCCCTTGTGCAATTACCTGGTTTTTGAATTAAATAGTGGGCCCAAAAATTTTCTCTCTCCTCCCCTTTTGCATTTTTTGTGCTTTCTCTCTCCTCCCATTTTGTATTTTTGGTTCTTGAATTAAATAGTGGGGTCCATGAGAAAATATTGAGTAATTAAAAAAAGAAGTGGTTGATGATGTGGCACACATGTAGCATCACAATGGGATAGCACCATAGTGGATGCTCTTATGTAACATGCTATATATCCGGAAGGTAACAAACTAATTCACTTTACTATTAGGTCTCTCCTTAAATATGTTTTTATTAATTGTTTTTGTACATATAAAAGATAAGGGGTGAAGCTGCCTATTATATATCCCCGTCGTAGTCTGCTTAAACATCATGGAAGATACACAAACTACTTGTGTGGTCCTGCCTAGTCTTAGTCACTCGGTGTTCTCTCACAAATTACGATTGGAATAGAAAATAAAACCCGGTCTTAGAATATCAGATTATATCCTGTGGACTGTGGCGGTGGAGATGCATTTGAAATCGTCCATTGCACATTTCATGTTGCATTCCGTATTACACACTAGATTTTTTTAGTTTTTTTTTCAATCTTTTTTTCAAATTTCAATTTCTTATGCTTTAGTTTAATTTTACACTTATTATTGAGGGTTCATCCTACCCAATTAGAGTTTTATATATATCTTTAGTCTTTAATTTTTCAAATAATCAATTAATAATTCAAAATTTTAAATTAAATAATAAAAAAATACAATGCATCCTAATTGGGTTTGATAAATTCTAAATAATAAGTGTAAAATTAAACTAAAGCATAAGAAATTGAAATCAAAGAAAAAATTGAAAAAAAAACTAAAAAAATCGAGTGTGCAATACGAAATGCAACACAAAATGTGCAATAGAAGATTTCAACTGACGGAGATGTATATTTTGAAGTCAAACAACCGAGCAAAAGAAAATAAAAATCAATAACAAAATGAGTCAAGTAGGTCAACCGCAAAGTGTGGAGGCTCAACCCAACAATTATGACTATAATCCTCGTGATTTACGAGCAGTCATAAAAATATAATTTATCAAAACGTTGATGTTACCATTAACATGTGTATGTCTAACTACCAAAAAGAATAAAATGATTATTTGCTGAGAATCTTTTATAGCTTGACACAATACTCCCAAACTCAATCCATGTGTGCTAGCGGGAGGGAGAGATGTATTGAAATAGTGGCTATTTATGAATGAATGTGTAAAAGTTTAATCACTTGATTTGATGTTTAGAATGGTTGATTAAAACTAATACCTAATTAATTCTTTAAATAAATAATGAAAAAGGGCCTCGGATTCTGAATGTAATAGAGCCAATAAAAATTGGGTGTCAAGGTTTGGCAGATCAAATAAAAACAGATGAAGCACGTGGATTCTTATCTTAGTATTAGATTAATTGCGCTATCTGTTTCTTTCGATTAATCAGTTTCAATCATGTAAATTAGACTAATTAGCCACACTCACACGTCACTTTTGAAAGTGCTTTGCGCCTATGCTTAATATTTTTTATTATTTTTCTTTTCTTATTTTCTGTCCGAATATCATTACATTGTTTCATTGTGAATTTCAATTAAGACTAATTTAATTTTTTTTTTTTAAAAATTAAGCGATCTATACATACATACATACATATATATATATATATATATACTATGTAGAGAGAGAGAGAGATAATTTCCCAAATATACTATTCATCTTGGGACCAACTTTACTCAAAAGCATCGTACTAATGAAGAAGTTTAAATTAGTAATTTTTATTGCTATCTATGCACATGAATGGAGTGATCGATTTATCCTATGAAGTACCCAAATTTTACTCAGCGAAAAAAATCAAATAAATAAAAATAAAATGTTATACTTTAGTTTTCAGAAATTGATCACTTCTTTCAATTACTCCGTGTGATTTTTTTTTTCTAAATTGTATCAATTTAGAGTTTGAAAGATAAATTAACTATCAATCATGAATCCAAAAGATGAAAACTACCAAATTTGATCCTCAATCATTGAAACTATTTATTAAATCATGTATTTTTTATTATTGTTTATTTATAAATTAATCATACATTAATTAATTATTTATTAAAATCAATAAAGAATTTATTAAAAATATTTAAAAAATAAAATAAGAATCAAAATAAATATTTTTTTAGGCCTTAGATTAATATAGTTTAAATCATTGTTATCTAAATTGATAGTTTTTATCTTGCAGCCTCATGATTGATAGTTATCCATCTATCTTTCTAATAGCGCTAATTCTACATTATATGTTACTCGTTTAGTATATGAATGTTGGAGCATGCTATAAACTGTATACTGTACTTATTTTTTTCTACACAAATTAGTAAAGTTAATGGTTACACGATTAAGTATAGGAGGAAGAGTCCATCACGCATCTCGATATCATTTGTACTAATTAACATATGAAATTAAAAAGCACATTAAATTAATTTATATACTTTTTTTTTAGTTAAATGAATTTTATTACGTCAACATCTCCCTCAACCAATGACGATAATCTGTACTCCACGTACATAAATTCTCACACCCTATTTCAAATTGAGCCAGAGTGTGAGCAACATAATTGGCTTCCCTATACATATGTCGAAAGTCATTAATATAACCTGCTTGAAATATCTCAGCTAACGGGCCTAACTCCCTCTTCATGAACTCATACCCCTCCTCCAGTCCTCCCCATCTTCAAGCAATCGAACTGCCAATAAGGAATCCGAGAAAACCACAAATGGAACCAGCTGCTCTTGCAAGCATAAGCCAACACCATACAATATTGCATTAAGTTCTCCATCAAGAACTGACATTGGCCGCTGAATTGGTTTCGCTAGAGCTGCCCTTAGTCGTCCCCTCCAATCTCGAACTATCGCCTCTACTCCATAACACCCCTTCCCATCATTGAACGCCACATCAACATCTAGGTGGAACACCCCCCTCAACAGCAGTCCACTCTTTATATAACTTTAAATGAGTTTGCATTCTATATATATTTAATTATATATTACACAATTATTTATTTGGTAATAGTCATGCAATTAGGAATGACAATGAGTAACAGACTCTATGGGTACTTTACTACCCAACCCGCCCCATACCCACATATATATATATAATTATATAATTAATTATTATTTTTATTATTATTACATTGTATGTGTTGAATTTTATTGTGATATTATATTATCTTTTGAAAATTTCATAGCATTGTTATGTTTGTAGTTTTTTATGTAATGTCGCATTTTCATGAAGAGTTTTTGTATTATATTTTAATCGAATTATAGAGTTGTAGTTAATATTTTTAAAATTATAAATTATTTAATCATAATTTTAAAATTTTAATACACATAATAATTACTAAATTAAATATTCAAAAAACTGTTCATGATAATTTGTATGTTTATATATTCTATTTTTAAAATATGACCTTTGATACAAATAAAATGATAATGAACACGAATAAAATTTGGACTACTTGGCATATTAATTTGTAATTTATGTTATTTATTCTTATATATATTGTAAACTTGATAAATAATGTTTATAAAGATTATATCTTACATAAAATATAATTATATATATTTTTAAAAACGTTTACAACAAAAAAAATACAAATATAAGTATGTTTGAATGATTATAGAAAAATATCATTAAAATTTATCAGAAAAAATATTATTAATTTTATGCTCACTATGCTTAAGAAGATGTTCATCAATCTGTGTACATTAAAAAATATTTATTTATTATATATGCACAAATATATTATATATAAATGATCTATAATAAAAAAGTGAGAATTTATAAATGTAATTTAGTCTTTTTTATCTCTTTTTAAAAATAAATAGTTATTTTACTCTATCATCTATATAAATTCTATTTCGTATTCAATATATTTGTCATATATTTAAAGCATACACATAATATATATATATATATATATTATATTTAACTACAATTTTTTTTTATTTTAACTTATAAAAATATTTTAAAATTTATTAAATACTATAAAACATTTCTTGTGGATCGCATAAGAGAAATTGTTAAAATGCAGATAACGGGTACGTATATGGGTAGTTAAGTACCCAAAGGGTATGGGGATGGGCATAAAAGTTGATACCCAGCGGGTATGAGAACGAGTACGAGTATTTTTTTAAAACGCAGGCATGGGGATGGGTACTGTAGTACTCTACCCATAACATACTCATTGCCATCCCTGCATGCAATGTATTAATATATATTATCAAGTTTCAATTTACAAGTTGTCCTATTTTTAAAAATAGATGCTCTCCCGACGTTCTGGTGGACACACCGAATCACCTATTGCATTTTCTATTATATTTCATGTTCCAAGCCTTTGTTTTTTTTATTATTTTTTATTTTTAATTTATTATGATTTTATTTAATTTAAATTTTTTTATTTAGGGGTTCATCCATCCTAAATTATGGTATATTAATATTTTTTAAAAAAAAATAAAAAATAAAATTTAGTTATGCAACACCAAGTGGAATATGAATTGCAACAGAGGATCTTATCCGTCCTGTAAATCACAAACCGTCAGACACATACCTCACACACGACTTGGACATTTTTTAGTATTAGAGAAATGATAATTTGTTTTATTTAAATAATTATAAAAATACAACCGTGATATATTTTTTTTTTGGCAAGAAAGCGATACTAAGGAGGTGATTAGTATGATATAATGAAATTAGGTATGAATTGAATGAATTTATGAATGTAATGAGGGTCTGAATGGTCTGACGATTTTTATTATTGTTATGTCTACGGAATGAAGCATCAGATTATTTTTTTTATCTTATATAATGAATATTTTATATACTTTCAAATTTTCTTATAATTGAATAAATTGTACATAATAACTAATAAATATCAATACATACTTTAATTTATTTTTTTATATGTCTAAACGTCATTTTTCTTTTTTAGTGTGTGATTTTTTTCTAATTTTTTAGCAAGTTATAATTTATTTAATTTATTGAAAAACTTTATTCTAAAATATTTAATTACTCAATATGTAATAATTTGTATAATTTAATAAAATATTTTTACTTCATAGAAAACAGTTTAACATTTCAATTTTTTATTTGAATATATTAAATTATATCAAATACATAAATATATTATATTGCATTATGAAATATTTTTATGTTATATTTATTTCGGCACCACTTTCATTTTTCTTCAACAAAATTATAAAAGCTATCAAAATTTAATTTTAACATGTATTTTTAAATTATTTTTTGAAAATAAACAAATAATATAAAAATAATCACTAAATAATAATAATAAATTGTTTAATTTTATTTTCAGATTATTTTTCTAAATTTGATAAAATAATATTATAAAACCTGATTATGTATAAATATATCATATATTAATTTTTTGGGTCATTTGGGAATAACTAAACTCATGAGGGTGGTGAAATGACTATTGGGAATAGGGATTCTATCGGGAATGGTGATTCCTGATTTTGAACATTACTAATTGTCGAAATGAGAATGGACATATGAATGATCATTCTATTCTATTCCATTCCATCATATCAATCACGTTTTAAGAGTGGTTGGTATGCATGAATGGAGTAGGAATTAAATCACCATTCTCACCTCCATTTCTAATCTAATGACTCGTATAAATTTGCTATTGGAATCACCATTCTCATGGTAATCCATATTCCCCATAATTGGGATTAGTCATTCATCCGCCCCATGGTATTACGTATTCTCAATGTCCAATAAGTATATATATATATGTATTATTTCAACAAAATTATCCATATTTGTGTTTTACATTAACAAATTAAATATTATATTCATAGAATAAATTATAAAAATATAATTTACATAAGTTTAAAAAATAAAAATAAAAATTATAACAATTTTTTCTGGAAAATAAAATAAAGCATAAAAACTCTAAGAAATTATATGAACTCAAATTTCATCAAACATCTGTAAAACTCATACGAATTTTTAAAAATTATGAATTTCATAAAAATAATCTGATAAAATTATTTAAATTTGATAAATATATGATATTTTTTAAAAGCTAATTAATAAATTATTCATGATTCATAAAATTCTATAATTATTTTAAAACTATTACTAATATTATAAGAAAAAACTTACATAAAATAGGCAAACTCATTATTCATTTATATCTTAATCCTTGTGAATATTAGCCATAAGAATGACAATATTCATTGAGTTCCATTCACATCATTATTTCATTGTTAAATTCATTCTTTTCACACATGTTTTCATTCCTCCGTACCAGACACTCGCTTATACTCTGCAATATTATGAATAACATTTTTTTCCAATCCCAAATTGAACAGTGAAACCGCCTCAATTTTTTTTGTATTTTAGATAACGAAACTCAAGAAAAACAAAATTTAAGTAAATTGGCACACAATTTTTTTAAATGCACGTGACTGGAAGCCACAGGTATAAATAAAATATAAATATATCATAGAATGTGTGAATTTGCATATTATTGCACAACTACAGAATGAGCTAATTAAATCAATACGCACCTTTGATCGATCACATTCACAGTCTCATATCGGATGCTATTACGTTCGTCAACAAATAAAATAAATACGATCATAGAAGTGAAAATTTGGTTGGGTGAAAGTGAATAATGTAAATAGACGATGAATAATATTCGAGAAATAACGACAAAGGAAAGGAGGTATGGTTGCGCTGGTTGGCATTATATATATTAAGATTGGTACGTAATTATTATACAGTGATGCACTGAATATCTTCGTCTTCTTCATCTTCATCTTCACCAACCATCTTTCCACATTTTTCATGTGAGAGAGATTTCTTCGCTTTTTCCACATTTCTTTCACGGTTGTGAAGATGATGCACCGAATCCTGCCAAGGGCTTTTTCGTCCAACACCGCTCGCCTTTCTCGCACCGCCACCGCCTCCAAATCCACGCTCTCCCAAACCGTTCAAGACAATGACCCTCCTCTTCCCAAAATGCCCCCCTTTGACTACGCTCCTTCGCCCTACACCGGCCCCTCCGCCGAGGAGATCCTCGCCAAGCGCCGCGAGTTCCTCAATCCCGCCATCTTTCATTTCTTCAAGAATCCCGTAAGATTTCCGATGTTAATATTATCGTTATTGTTTGGTTTAGTGTATTTTTTTGAGGTGGTCGTTATTATGGATTTGTTTTTTCTTTTTCCATTTTTTTTGGGTTTTGCGAAGTTGTGTTTGGTAGAAGGGAAGATGCAGTATTTGTTCGATGAAAAGGGGCGGAGATATTTGGACGCGTTTGGCGGAATAGCCACCGTTGGCTGCGGCCATAGCCACCCTGAGGTGGTGGACGCCATCGTTAATCAAACTAAGCGTCTGCAGCATTCCACCATCTTGTATCTCAATCCCGCCATCGCTGATTTCGCTGAGGCGCTCGCTTCCAAGTTTCCCGGTGATCTCAAGGTTTATATTATGCCCATAAATTTATTTCTAAAATATCTACTCTTTATGCGTGGAGGGAAATATACTATGCTTATTGTATTCCAATGGTTGAGGAGTTATGTTGTGTTCTGTTTTGATTTAGGTTGTTTTCTTCACAAATTCGGGAACTGAGGCGAACGAGCTGGCTTTGATGATGGCACGATTGTACACTGGTTGTCATGATGTGATTTCGATTCGGAATGGATATCACGGCAATGCAGCAGGGACAATGGGCGCCACTGCTCAAGGAAGCTACAAATTCAACGTTGTGCAGGTATAAACATCATGGGAGCAAGCCCTTTTGTCGATATATTGTCACTATTAGTAATTTTATTTCGTATTAAAGGAGTTTGAGATGCATTTTGATAGCTTTAGACTTTTAGTGCTCGAGTTGTTTCGTTGTGTGGTGCCTAATCTTGTTAATTGAGGGTCAAGAACGGGAACTTATTTTCACACTCTAGTATAAGATATAGATTGCTATAAGTAGTGATTCTGCTGACACTAGTTGAAAACGGAAATTTTCTGAAATCAAGAAATTTTTGTGCAACTTTTCTTATTGTTTGGAATCTGATACTTTGATTTTTCGTTCCATTTTTGCTTCTGTTTGTGACAGACTGGTGTCCACCATGCACTAAATCCCGACCAGTACAGAGGTGTCTTTGGGTCTGATGGATTGAAGTATGCGAAAGACGTTGATGAAATAGTTACTTATGGAACATCTGGTCGTGTTGCTGCCTTTATTTCTGAAGCCATACAGGTTACAATTTGATGTTTGAAATATTTAAATATGCACGAGAACTTCTTTTCTGGTGTATTAATGAAATACAATCTCTACAGGGAGTTGGTGGGATTATGGAGTTGGCTCCAGGATATCTGCCCGCTGTCTATAACACCATAAGAAATGTAGGCGGCCTTTGCATAGCTGATGAAGTCCAATCAGGTTTTGCTCGTACCGGGAGCCATTTTTGGGGATTTGAGGCCCATGGTGTTGTGCCTGATATGGTAACCATGGCCAAGGTAAGTTTCTCCTTTTCAAATGTCTAGCTTATTCTTTTGAGGTCTTCATTCTTTAATCATCACCACAACACATTTTGTTGTTAATATATAGAATTTAATGGAGAATCATTCACCACTAAGGGCGATCAGTTTCAATGAGACAAAACAACCAACCTAATATTCATTTAGTTACTACTATGATGTAGTTTCTGATATTCATGCAGTTACTACCACTTAGAAACCTTTTAAGAATTTATAGACGTATCTTGTTTTTATTATGTTGTATTATGTTCAATGATGTTCAGGGCATTGGAAATGGAATACCACTTGGTGCGGTGATTACCACACCTGAGATTGCAAAGGTCTTGACGTATCGAAGCTATTTCAACACCTTTGGAGGCAATCCAGTCTGTACTGCTGCTGGTCATGCGGTTCTTAGAGTGATTGAAAAAGAAGAACTTCAGCAGAATGCTCTCACCGTTGGATCATACTTGAAGCAGCGCCTTAATTCTTTGAAGGACAAATATGAGAGTATGCCTCTGCTTCTGAATCAAATTGCACTTGCTGAACTTTAAATATACAGATCTGTATACTGAAAAGACCACCACAAACATGCAAATCCTATCTATATTAGAGTATAGAATTGTCTCTCCATTGATCATAGGGTGGTGTTGTGCAGTTATTGGGGATGTAAGGGGAAGAGGTATGATGCTCGGAATTGAACTTGTTACGGATCGCCTGTTGAAAACCCCTGCCAAGGATGAGACTCTTTATGTAATGGAACAGATGAAAGGTGACATTCTTTTCCCCTTCGGACATGTCCATTTTCATCATGCTACCACCCAAATTCTTATCAATGCAATTGCTGTGTCTTTTCAGATATGGGAGTGCTGATTGGAAAAGGAGGGTTCTTTGGCAATGTATTCAGAATCACCCCACCCCTCTGCTTCACCAAGGAGGATGCTGGTTAGTCTCTGCAATTTACACATTGATTTTCTGCACCTTTCTTGAGGACTGATCTGATATTATGGCTGTTTTTTATGGTGATGTAGATTTTCTTGTGGACGTGATGGACTATTCTTTGTCGAAGATGTAAAGTTAGGTAAGCGGAGTGAAAGGAAGGCCGGAGATGCCAATAATCAGCGTAGTGGTAGATGTAGTAGTTTGCCGCGAAAATAAATGATCTCCCCTGGGGAAGGGAGGAGATGCTGAGACATCACCTCGTTGTCTTTGGTCTCCGCCGTCATGGTGTTTTCTTCATTCTCATGGAATTATGCAGGCTTTATAAGGCTATAAGCAAGCTTATGTGCTATTTATTAGCAAATTGTGTTGTTTTCTACTCGTTCGTGTGGAAATTATTTCACCTATATATGTGATAAGCTTCCTTTTTATCTTAGTTTTTTGGAGTTGTGACTCAGTTTTCCTTCGCTTTTGGTCCATAGTCTGTCAAACTCATGTTTTTTGAGAAAAATGGATTTATAGCATAGACTTTCCTGTTGTAACGGATGGTTTACTTTATGAGTGGACGGGATATGAGGGAAATCTCATGTCTGATAATATGAAATCAACTATGAAATGGAAATACAATATTAAATTAGGGGATGGGGATCCATTTGTAATTGTAGATATCGAACCCCTCATTTAATCCGGAGTTTGATGGATTGTTTATTCCCCCATGAGATATCAAGTGCCGCAAAATTAGTCCCATATATGAACTCAAATATTCTACCATTTGAATTGTATTATTGAAATTTCATTGTTTTAAGATTCTTATTGCTTTTTAAAATTCCCAAAAAATTAACAAAACACATAAATTTAAAAATAATGAATGAAATTACTTTATAAGGCCACCTTCTTAGCAAACAAATGAGACTTAAGACTAGTTCTATCAGCGACTACAAGTTTAAGTAGGGAAAATAGTGAAATACAAAAAGTAAGGGTCGACCCACAATCAATTAAGACCAAAGCTGGTCTCATTCCAACCAAGCCTTGACCAACGGGATTGGAGACACTTGTTTTCATCCTATTGATCAATCAATTTTATTTAGATATATAGATAAAATTAGTATATCTTTTATATAATATAGTAAAAATAAATTAAAAAATATACTAAAATTCATATTTTTTAATTCTCTATAAATAGACATCAATTTTGTTATATTTCAACACACTTTAAAATCATCTATTTTTTTCTCTAATTTTCTATATATCCAAACAATAAATTTTTATTTTATATAATTTTAGGAAATATCGTTTAATGAGTGTGATTTTATTTTATGTAATTTTAGGAAATGTCTTTTAATTGGTCTGATTTTATTTTTTGTAATTTTAGTTTATCATATTTTTTGTATTGACTATTTTAGGAAATGTAATTTAATTGGTGTGAAGCATATTGTAATTTATGCTATTAATTCAGTTTGTAAAATTTTTGGTATCAACTATTTATTGTTCAATTTTTTTTTTTGGAATATTTTCATTTTCTAGTTATAATTATAATTTGTTATATTATTTTTATTACAGATAATTTTTTAATCTTAAAATAAAATAAAATAAAATAAAATAATTATATATAATGTTGTGATTGGGTGGTTGAGTGGTCATGGATAAAACATGCAAAATAGATGTGATTGGGTTTGATGAATATTGATGATGTGGAAGGAAGGGAAATTAATTAAATATTGACAAACACTTGCATGCATCGTGATGCAAATAACGCTATATGAGACGGGTCAGTCAAACCCGCTTTTGACCCGGTCAACGCGGGTCAACCCGTGCTTTGACCTGGTCAATGCGGGTCAACCCGCTTTGATTGGGTCAACTCATAAAAAAAAACATGTCCAAAGTGAGTACCAACCTTCCTATTAAAAAGTATCACAAAACATTCGAAAAGTATCATCTGTATCATTAAAAAGTAAGGGGTCTGCTAGTTATTTTATATAAGTTTATTTAGTTCAAATTCTGATTTTTTTTTTCAGTTTTTATATTGTATGTATTGAGATTAATGTAAATCAATCATCATTCCAAGAATTTGCAAAGGAAAGCAAAACACGAGTTCGGTAAAATAAAAAGTACCATGTGGTAAGCAGAAAAATATTAAGTACGATAAAGAAAGGTATCAATCTGAGATTAATATTATCATCATTACAACTACAATGAAAAGTACCATGTGCCACGTGGCACGCCCGCGTGGGGCCACGTGGCCGCCTGAAATAGGCGGAAATAACCGCTGTTGCATGCAAGTCCACCTCTTAAATATTAAAGTGATTGAGTGATTGGATAATTGGAGTAGTTGCTGTTATTTGTAATCTAATAGTCTAGTTGCCACAAATCATGCTTTGGCCCTACCATAATGCATATCAAGTCATGTACGATTCTATGACCATCCCCTGTCGGTGACATCCGCCTGGATGTCACCATAAAAGACAAACAATTTAAGGGAAAAAAAGGAGAAAAACTCATGAAAAATCGTGACTTGGGGTGGGCAGCCGACTCAAAGGCCTGACCCCAGTCCCCAGGTGATGTGCACACGTGGCACCCTTTGACTAGGTGGCACACAATTTTATATATATTAATTTAAAATTTAAATATTTAATATAATTATAAAAAATAAAAAATATATAAAAATTCATAATTTTTTTTTTCTCTATAAATAGAGCTTAAAATATTGGTATATTTTTTATAAACATCTAAACTCTTTTTTTCTCACATATCTTATTTCACTAAATCCACATTCTCACATTACTTCTTCATTTTAAGTTATGGATTCAAATCACCCAAATTATTATCACCACTTCCAAAAATTTTCAACTTTTGGAGCTTACTTTCACCTACAATTTTTTCTACATTCAGAAGATCAACAAAGTTCTTAATACTATCAAAATTCTCAATTTTCGTCAAACCTCACTCAAATTCCATCATCTGAAAATATATCTAATAAATTAATTATGATTTTTTAAATATAGTAAAAATTATTATTAATAATATGTTATTAAAAATAAAATGATAAATATTTTATGTAGATTGTAAGAAATGGAAATTAATATTTTAATTGAAGATCAGGTTGGATGAAAGTCGCTGATGGATCATTAATTATGACTAAGTTCAAAAATATGTTCCTGAATGGATCATTATGTGTTCGGAAATTAATTTTCGAATATCTTTTATTTTGTTCATAAACTTGTTTCCGAAGCCACATGTTTGCAACCAAAAACTTATTTATGAACCTCTATTGTGTTGTTCAAAAATTAATTTTCGAGCCTTCTTTTAATAAATATTTTAACACCTTTTCTAGGCATTTACTGAGAGCAGTGTCGCTGGCCCAATTAATCTTGAGTTACAACCTGATTATCAAGATATATTCAACACTACGGAATTATTTGATTCTCGTGAAGAGTTGATTAATTGGGTGCGTGAGAGAGCTATTCCTCTTGGCATTGTTATCATCGTGAGTTGTTCAGAAATTACTACTGAAAGAAGAATACCTCGTTTGGTCTTGAGTTGCGAAATAAGTGGTCATTACCGTGGGCCTAAAAAGATAATGAAGGTGGATACATCTGATGTTATAGAAGAAAATTTAGAGAGAGAAAGATATGAAAAGAAGAGACAAGAATGAGAGAAAAACTGGAACTAACAAATGTGGATGTCCCTTTCGTCTAAAAGGTCATTATTTTGTAGACATATGTCATCGGTCGTTGCATGTTGTTTGTGGTTATCACAACCATGTGATAGAACAGTATTTAAGTTCAGAAACAACTTTTTGAACTAATCAGAATCATTTAACCTTGTAAATATAAAATGTTTGATAACATAAACATAAGATAAAACAATATCCATAAGATAAAACAATATCCATAATATCTCATAAAAGCCGCGACTACCATTATCACAATATCCATAATATCCATAAAAAGTAATGAGAAACATCAATAATTTGAGGGCATTTTGTCTTTCTCTAACTGTTTCATAACGTCCGAGGGCATTTTGTCTCTCTCTCTCTCTCCTTGTAGAGGCCGTGGGTCTTCTTCGATAAACTAAATAACAAAGATTTAAGAAGTATCATTACAATCCCAACTGTGAGCAAAAAAATATTTATGAATGAACTTGAAGTAGTTCAAAAACAATAATTTGAAGCCTCTTCAATAGGTTCAAATTATTGTTTTTGAACATTCCTATTGCCGTTCCAAATATTATTTCCGAATATGCTCAATAACGTTCAGAAACATTTTTTTGAATGTTTAATTATACAAACATAAAATTGTTTCCGAACTAACAACTTGTGATCCAAAAATTACAGGTCGAATGACCTTCATACCATCGAAACAGAGCAACATAAAATGGAGACCCAAGATTTTAATATAATTCCAATGACATTCATACCACCTTCCACATACAATTTCAATGCAATATTTAGATTTGGAAACATATTATAGCAATTTAAACTAAGTTACATTAACAAACCCTAATTTTGCACATGGGAAAAACCATAAACAAACCATAAACCCTTGAACTAAGTAGGAAAAACTTACAATTAATGGACATGAGGCTCGACAGTTGATGGGTTTTTGGAGTTTCGGAGATTGAAGTTCAAAGCAACTTCGATTGGATCAAATTTTCCCTTTCTTTCTCACTGTCTTTCTTTCTCGTTACCTTTCTTTTTGCGTTAGATTGAATCTTGATATTTTTTTTTCTTTTTTTATTGTTTTGTTTTAAAAACTAAATGCAAAATTCTGATTTTTCATTTTTTTAAGTCGAAGGGTATATTAGTCTTTTAGTGTGGTGTGTAAAGAAAAAATGAAAAAAAATAATTTTTATGGCGTGTAAAGTAATTATGGTGTGAAAAGAAAATTTGGTGGTGATAAAATCACCCTTTTATAATTTGTTTTATAAAATCGTTATCATTATGCAATATACACGAGCGACCATAATTCAAATATTCGAGCATCGCGTGAGCTTGCTAATATTGTCTTTCAAATAAAAGAACACACTCAAAGTCTTTAAAATAAAAAAGAAAAAGAGAAAAAAAAACAAATTAATAAGTCGGTTATTCACTACAAATAATAAAAAAAAAAAATGGCACGGCTAGACCAAAGAAATTAAGGGCAAGATTGTCATTTGCAGAAGGAGGTATAAATACGGCAGTCTTGTTCTATTTCGAACAGCGCCCCCATCCCACCCCCCATTTCGTTATTTTCGCTCAAGCAAAGCAAACCCAAAACCCCGTAACAGACATAATATTTACAGAAGCTGATTTATCAGCTTAATTTGATTTTTTCGACGAAACAATCCATTTATATTTGGCACCAGTTTCTGAGCTGATCGATTCGAGTTGCAGTGAATGGGGAAAGCGAAGGGAGATGCTGCCAGAACCAAGTCTCGCCCCTCCAGCAGCAGGTTCTTTGTTTTTTAAATAAAAATTAAATTAAATCAGCTCTGAATGTTTTAAAACTCTCGCTCAAGTATTTGAATGGGAAATTGAAAATGGAAACTCAAATGAATTGCAGCATGGCTGCTTCGCTGTTGCCGTCGGGCGCTGCGGCGGTGGGGTTCGGAGGTTATGTCGGAAGTTCACGGGTGGACTCGCCACAAGTATCGACGCCTGACGCCGCTCCTGCGTCGGTCAGTTTTAATTTACTTTTTATTGTTAGAGATGTAGATGTCAGTCAGTTTTAATTTAATTTTTATTGCTAGAGATGAACATTTGAGGTGATTTATCGATTATTTCGTTTGATTTTTTTATTGGTGAAGCATGATATTGATGGCGAACTGGCGCTGCACTTGAAGCGGCTTTCGCGGAAAGATCCCACTACCAAGGTAATTGTAATGACATGTGCAAGTTGAGCTTGTGAAATTTTTAATTCCGAGTTCTTGATAATGCGTCAACTGAGGTTTGTTGTGTCTGCTATTTGTGTCCATGGTGGAAGCTTGGAAGTTTGTAAGATGCTTTGCTACTGGGGATTATATAAATAATTCTGTTGGATGAAAATTAGTTACTGCAATGTAGGACTAAGTTCTTACATGTTAAGTTTACGTGTTTCGCTCATCAAAGTTCAATTCAGGTTGTAGTGTTTCCATGTTTTTGACTCATCTACTACATTACAGTTTTTGTTTTAAGATAATATTGGATATGCTTAACTTCTCAAAAATTAATAATATTGGATATGCTTACATTAAGGGTTACCTTGTTGTGAATTAGTGCAGCTGCTGTTATGAAAGTTGAATTGTTGATGTTTTTCAGTTGTGTAGAACATATAGTATTGCATTTTTAACTAGCCTGCTTATTACTGTTTGTTTAACAGCTTAAAGCTTTGACAACTCTTTCTCAACTTATTGGAGAGAAATCTGCAAAGGAATTAGTAATGATCATTCCTCAGTGGGTAAGCTCATGTCCCTCTACTTATTTGTTGACTTGCAAACTGGATGACCGAAGTATGGGTTCATCTTCATTCACCAGTTCTTAGATTGCCTTATCACTACATTGCTTCAGAGTCTTATGCATTTCATTCTCATATTATTTTCCATAGGCATTTGAATACAAGAAGCTGTTGATGGACTACAACAGAGAAGTTCGACGAGCAACACATGACACCATGACTAATCTTGTTACTGCTGTGGGGTTTGTGCTTGGTTCATTTTGATGTACACTGATCTATTTCAATGATATCATTAATAGTTACTAGTTAGAATTAAATATTTAACAAAATTAGAAGCTGCTAGATTTCGTTACATATATAGAAATACCGTTGTCTAGGACTAGGCAGTTGTAGCGTAAATGTATATTTTTCATTATAATTTTTGAAGTTTATTGATAAAAGAATAATGCACAATCTCACCTCACCTTTCCTTAATTTTGCTCCAAACTGCTATATTTATTCAGCACAATAATAAGCCTGGTTGGGGCATAGAATGTGGTTTTATTTGATTGGTCTTATTGGTTATTTGTCATCTTATGGATGAGTTTAGAGAAATAAATACGATGAAAATATACGCAGGTGCTGTCAATTTTGGCGAACACTAGGTTTTGGTCAATCCACGTTACATTGGAAGAAAAGTTTCATTTTGCTATAAATTTTATGTATGGATAATGTGCATGAAAGTTAATTGCTTTTCAATGTTATTTTTGATGAGTGTACTATGGTCATCATTTTCTTTTGCCATTTTCAGAAGAGACCTGGCTCCACACCTAAAGCCTTTGATAGGACCATGGTGGTTTTCTCAATTTGATTCCACATATGAAGTTTCTCAAGCTGCAAAACGGTCGTTTCAGGTGTCTTTAAAGTTGGAGAATGTTAATAACCTATAATAGAGTTCCATATTTGTAATTCTCTGACCTTTTGCAATTACTACAACTGGAATCATGAAGCTTCAAAATTCATGAAGTGAATGAAGTATATCCTCTGAGCTCAAATTAGTTATTACTCACATAATCTTGTCAACTGGTTTTGAGGAGTGAAATGCACTTTCACATTACCCTGCATATATTTTTCTTTGTATTGTTCAAATAGACTAGTAGTAGCACTAGGACCCGTTCCAGTTTAATATGCAACTTCTCAAGTTTAGGAGCTTTGCAATTATCTGATAGAATCTTTCTATTGTCCATATTAAACTAAAACCTCTGGGTTGCTACAGTTTTATGAACAGATTTTGGTGCAATGTTTAGTGAAAACCAAACCACTTTTATCTCTGACCACGATTATAAACTAGAATCCGAGTTTTAGTAGGATGATGACACAATGTATGGGCTCATTTCTATTCACCAGAGGATAGCATTATAGAGAATGTTTTGAATAGTTGAATGGGAAAATGTATTGGACATAAAAATTTGTTCGGGTTATGGATATTTTTTGTTGAGGAAAGTTGCATGACGTATACTTGTAAGGTAATATCAGTTAAGATGTCTTGTCATTGTCATTCATATTGTCATGGTTGATGGAGATATTTTCAACTGTAGATATGTTATCAATATAGTTTGGTTATTGGTGTATAACATAAAATTATTAAATGTTATATAATCAATTGTGCTTCTTGGAGTATTAAAGAATGCCATTCCTTACAAAAATAGGAAATATAGACGTGGAAAAATTGGAACCAGATTACTCCAAATCAGCAAAGGTTTATTTTTTAAAATTTATTGTCATTACTGTTTATTTACTGAACAATGAAACATTGAAGTTGTATTAACAGTAAATGCTAAATTTTTAATATTATCTTGCCATTTCCAAATAACTACTTTAGTACCTTGAGGTTTTATTATAAAAATTAATTTCCCTGTTGTTTCCTTACTTTGCCATTGTCGTCCTGGCACCCCTAAGTTCAATGATAGTACTTGTAGAAGTTGATAAAATTAACAAGTTATCTACATTTACTGTTTCAACGTTCTAAACCTTTTATTTTCTGTTTCTCAATTGAGTGAAGTTCTTAACTTTTATACTGTTTCTCAATTGAATGAGGTTGAAAACTGTCTGATTTTGTATCAATCTACAGACTGCCTTTCCTGCTCAAGAGAAAAGAGTAGATGCATTGATGTTCTATTCAGCTGAAATATTTACATATATAGAAGAGAATCTGAAGCTCACTCCACAGAGTTTGTCTGATAAAGCCACTGCATCCGATGAACTGGAAGAAATGCACCAACAGGTAATGATCGATTCATATTTAAGTGAATAATTAAATCCTCTGAAATCATATGTTATTTTTAGAAAATATGAACTTGGTTCTCACAACCTATTTGTCATTGTGTGACCTCCAAACATTGGCCTGAGGAAATACTTTTGATCTGTTTTTCTGAATATTAGGAGGCATATTTACTTCTTAACCTGAGGGATAATTATGGAGAACTGCTGTGATGCATTTGATTTTGTCATCAAGCTGACTGAGGACACTATTTCTGCTTATTCTGATCTATGCCAATTTGCCGTTAGACTTAACTGTATCTAGGAACTTGATAGAGTTAAGGGCAGATAAATGCAAAACAATGAATTTGTAATTGAACGAATGCCAAATCAAACTCTACTAACTCCTCACAAGAAAATTGCCAAAATTTTAACAGTTGAAATCATAATCCCTATTAGTCTCAAAAGTTCATCTAAATACTTCCAATCTCTCGGCCCATGCTGAAGTCTGATAACTAATGACCCAACAGATTGACTACTAAAACTAATTAAAAAATAATAGAACATCAAATATTACTAGCAATTAATTAAATGCCCAAAGCGATTGCCAAGAAATAGTCCCATTTCGAAATTCCATCTTCAGCGTATCAGGAGTTCGTCTTACGCCTGCGGCACTGGTAAACCTTAATCTGCCCCGCTGTACCAAAACGTTTGGAATACTTCTTCAGATTTGTGTGATTTTATGCCATACCATGAAAACGGAAGTAGTTGTTTTTGACCAAAAAAGGATATAGAACATAATTTCTCTGACCTTGACATGGACAAAAAAATCATAGCGGTTGTTTCATTTGATCTAAACGAGTCATGATGATTTTTGCATGTGTCTTTGTGTTGGTTATTGTTCGTTAATTTATTTCAACTAACAACTAACCCGCAAGTGTACGGTGTAATTCGTAGCAAATAATCTTTGAGCAACGATATCCTATCCACAAATGACAAATGTTGAATTTATAATTGCAACTAAGTACACAATTAACAAGTTTTACATTATCTGGAAAATTATAAATCAAATTGGGTTTTAAAACAATTAATTAAAAATAAAATAAAACAAAGAACAATTAAATAAGCCAAATTGAGTGAGCACAAAGAACTTTAGAAACTTATAAGATAAAAGATGGATTTGAGGGTTGTTTTCATTTAATGTAAACAATTAACCAATAAACCAATTTTAATTCCAATATTTGTATGAGCAATCACAAAAGTAATTAAATATATATCTGTCTCTCTCTCTCTCTCATAAGTTGTAAAAGCATCTCTCGATCTCAAATTAACAACTAATATTACCCATCCCTCGATCTAGTGATATTCATATCATGCAATCCCTTATTCCATTAATTACTATATTCTCTCAATCTCAAACAAATTAACTAACATGCATAAAAGTTGGCCAAACAATCATACATGATCAAGGATGCACAAACGAATAAAGGAAAAATTAGATTAACTAACACATGAAATACATCAAACTAATTACAACTGTAGAATCACAAAGTGATTAGCTACTCATGTCTTGTTTAATCACAAAAAATCAAATAAAACATTGTGGCTATCATGTTCAATCAAGAAAGCAATATTGGAGAACTTATGCCTGACTCTTCAATCCTTCAATCTCGTGTCTTCTCTTCAATCTTCACCTTCTGGCGCTTTTTAGGGCTCTTCAATATGTGTCGGATAGTGTGTTTTGATGTACCAGAGTTGTGGAATTCGAGCCATTAGCCTCATATATATAATAGGATGCATCCAAGTTGAGAAAAGGGGTCCAAAACATTGAAATAAGGAAATTCAGATGAAAGCGGTTAAGGAATGCATGGTTCATGCAAACCTGAGCCATGGTCGCACAGTTCGTGTAGTTTGGTCAATTTTTGGCAGTAGCCTCCACATGGGCCAAGCGTAGTTTGTCCATGAACGCACGGTTCGTGCGACACTAGTCGTCGGTCGGGCACAATTCACTATTTTGTTCCATTCTCGCTCGTTTCTCACCGATTGATCCGAGTCTTTTTTTCAGCTTCTTCTAATTCAATTTCATCTATTCTTAGACACTTCTGATAGAGTAAAAGAGTACGAAGAGGAATGAAACAAAACAATTAAAACTCTGTAAAATAACCAAATCAAAACAGGAGCAGAATTCTCCTTTCCCAAGCGTAAAACGCCGACTCCAAAGTTCAATGTTCTACCGTGATCATTCACAAAGCCCTTCCCTTATCGGGTGAGAGCTATTTATTCGACCTAATCTGCTGAACCTAACCCAACAAAGGCCCGCAGCCCAGAGAACAAAACAAAAGACCAACTAGAAATAATTAACAAACCTAATATATGAAATAGACGAAGCCAGCATTAAATAAATAAGGAACTACTTCAATCGCGACCCCGTCGCTTGTAAACCTTGTCGATAACAACTCCTCCCTCCTTCCAAACAGCCTTGTCCTCAAGGCGGAATTCAGGAAACTGACCCTGGAGCTCCAACTCATCAACCCACGTTGCCTCATCAACCCCCTTGCCATGCCACTGCACCAACAACTGATGAACCCGATCATCACCTCGCCAAACCATTCTCTCACGCAAAATCCACTCTGGAACAAACTCAGGCTGAACTAAAAGCAAGGCATCTGGCAACTCCGTTTCCACCGCATGATTGCCCACCACAAGCTTCAACTGAGAGATGTGAAAAACAGGGTGAAGGCGAGATCGCGCCGGCAAAGATAGGCGATAGGCGACAGAGCCTATCTTCTCAACCACCTCGAATGGCCCATAGAACTTAGGAGCTAACTTCACCGAAGAACGGGCAAGGAGCGAATTTTGTCGATAAGGCCGCAGTTTGAGAAACACCCGTTGTCCCACCTCGAAGTGCAGTTCCCTCCGGTGCTGATTTGCAGCCTTGACCATGCGCTGTTGTGCCCTCTCGAGATGCTCCCGCAGATGGCCAAGGACGACATCACGCTCTGCAAGCTCCTCTGCCACGGCGCGAACCCGAATTTCGCCCGGCAAAAAACTGCTCAACGACGGCGGTGATCTCCCATAAACAACTTCAAATGGGGTCATACCAGCAGCCGTGTGAAAACTTGTGTTGTAACAAAATTCTGCCCAAGGCAACCACTTACTCCATTGCCGAGGCCGTTCCGATGCAAAACAACGAAGATATGTCTCCAAGCCCCGATTGACAACCTCCGTTTGGCCATCTGTTTCCGGGTGATAAGCCGAACTCATCCGAAGTTTTGTTCCCATTGCCTTAAATAGCTCCTTCCAGAAAGAGCTCAAAAATATGGAATCACGATCCGAGACTATAGAACTGGGAACCCCGTGCAGTCGCACAATCTCCCGAACAAAAACCCCGGCCACGTCGCGAGCCGTGAATGGGTGGCGAAGACCAAGAAAATGGCTGTACTTTGTCAGCCTATCTACCACCACCAATGCAATCAGAAGGGCCCGAACGAGGCAACCCTCCGATGAAGTCCATGCTAATATCTTCCCAAACCCGAGTAGGAATAGGAAGTGGCTGTAGCAACCCCGCCGGCGCTTGAGTGTCATATTTGCTCTTCTGGCATACTAAAAACTCCGCTACAAATTGAATGACACGTTTCATCATGCCAGGCCAAAATACATTTGCCGCAATCCGCCTGTACGTGCGATAGGCTCCCGCATGGCCCTCGAGAGGCGTACCATGAAACTCCAATAATAAGCGGGGAATAGAGCTAGATTCCTTAGCCAACACAATTCTCTCCCTATAATATAGAACCCCATTGATCAGAGAATACGAAGGATGATTCTCACTGCCAGCCTCAAGTTCTTGAATTATCAAGCTGAACTTGGGGTCCTGTCGAAGCTCCTCCCCTATGGACTTTCAACCTAGCCAAGTGGGCATGGAAAGAGCTGACAACTCTCCTTCCACAAAACTACGGGACAAAGCATCAGCCGCTTTGTTAGTCGAGCCAACTTTGTACTCAATGTCAAAATCATACCCCAATAACTTGGCCACCCAGAAATGTTGTGCTGGAGTCGATACAGATTGTTGCAACAAGTAGCGTAGACTCCGTTGATTAGTGCGAACAAGGAATTTTTGCCCGACCAAATAAGGCCGCCAATGTTGTACAGCCAACACTAACGCCATCAACTCCATCTCATATGTTGATTTCGCCAAACTGCGATCTGATAGCGCCTTGCTAAAATATGAAATCGGCCGACTCTTTTGCATCAAAACAGCCCCCAAACCAAGTACCGAAGCATCGGTCTCAATGGTAAACTGGTGAGAAAAATCAGGCGTTGCAAGCACCGGGGTAGAAGTAACGGCGTGCTGCAGCAGTTCAAAAGCTTGTTGTGCCTCCGGAGTCCACTCGAACTGACCAATCTGCTCTTTTTTCAACATTTGAGTGAGTGGTCTGGCCAATGTACCATATCCCCGAATAAATCGTCGGTAATAACCTGTGAGCCCCAGGAACCCCCGAACTCCCTTGACAGATTTAGGGATTGGCCATCTCATGATTGCCGCAATCTTGTCGGGATCCATGTGCACCCCTTTTTCCGAGACCACGTGGCCCAAGTATTCCACCTCCGTCTGACCCCATGCACATTTTTTTGGATTTACCACAAAGGAGTGCTTCTGCAATAAACTCAAAACTACCCGCAAATGGTCCAAGTGCTCTTGCTGATCACGACTATATACCAAAATGTCATAAAAAAAAACAAGAACAAACTTACGCAGGTATGGTCGCAGTAAGTCATTCATAGCTGACTGGAAGGTAGCCGGCGCATTCGTCAACCCGAAAGGCATGACCAAGAACTCATAATGGCCGGAGTGAGTCCGAAACGCAGTTTTTGGTACATCCTCCGAAGCAATTCGAATCTGGTGGTAGCCCGATCGCAAATCAAGCTTGCTGAACCATCTAGCTCCATGCAGCTCATCCAACATCTCTTGAATTACAGGGATGGGGTATTTATCCGGAATGGTGCGTTTATTCAATTCGCGATAGTCTACGCAAAATCGCCAACTTCCATCTTTCTTTCTGACCAATAGCACGGGGCTAGAATACGGATTGGAACTGGGCTGAATAATTCCAGCTTCTAACATTTCCCGGACCAAACTTTCCATCTCATCTTTAGCTGCGTGGCTGTATCGATATGGTCGAACGGATACCGGGGTTACCCCAGGCTGCAAAGGAATATGATGATCCACTTCCCTTTTCGGTGGGAGCCCTGTCGGCTTCTGAAAAACGGACGGAAATTCATCCATAACTTGTTGACAAAAATGACCTCCCCCGCCTCCCATAGTAGTAAGTTCTGGAAAGTCCTCATCTCGCATGGTGACCCACACTAGCCACCCTAACTCCACATCTCTAAGCTTGCAAAAACTGGCCATCGATAATTCACAACGCAAGCTGGAATGATCTCCACGAAGCAGCACCTCTCGCCCTTCATGATCAAATCGTAGAGTCATCTTGCTCCAGTCAGCCTTGATTTCACCCAAAGCTGCAAGCCACGAAACTCCCAGTATAAGATCAACATTTCCTAGGGGAAACACAAAGCACGTAACCTCAAAATCAGTTGTCCCAATCTTAATTGGCAAGTTCCGACACTCGCCCACAATCGCTACTTGTCTGCCATCTCCTAACTTCACCGCCGACCTGCAAGTAGTGTCTATTGTCAACCCAAGCCTTTCAGCCACCGTCGTGGAGATAAAGCAATGACTTGCTCCACTGTCTATCATGATCAATACTTCTGATTGTTTGATCAGCCCTCTCATCTTCATGGTTTGAGGACCATCAATCCCTCTAGCCGTCACCTGAGACAATTCCATGGTCTGCAATTGAGGTTCCCTCTCTATTTCCCCCTCCATCGGTCCCATTGGACCCTCTGACTCGATCTCAGGAACCTCCTCCTCGTCGGGCTCTGACACAAGTATCACCTGCAGTGATTTATCGGCGCACTTATGCAAAGGAGCAAACATGCGTCATTACACAAAATATGCGCTGTTGTGCCCTCTCGAGATGCTCCCGCAGATGGCCAAGGACGACATCACGCTCTGCAAGCTCCTCTGCCACGGCGCGGACCCGAATTTCGCCCGGCAAAAAACTGCTCAACGACGGCGGTGATCTCCCATAAACAGCTTCAAATGGGGTCATACCAGCAGCCGTGTGAAAACTTGTGTTGTAACAAAATTCTGCCCAAGGCAACCACTTACTCCATTGCCGAGGCCGTTCCGATGCAAAACAACGAAGATATGTCTCCAAGATAACTCATGCATTGCTCATCAACCAACATCTAAATGAACCCCAATATGCATGAAGAAAGTATGTTTAATAGTTATAGAAGATTCTTGAATTTAAAGCAATTCAAGTAGTAATCCTCACAGCTCTGTATCATCTTTGGCCTTGAACTCTTGTTTCTACTTTGAATCCTTCTTATTATCTGGAACCTGACAAATTCTAGGGGCAGAATGAGCGAAAAACCAATCTACTACCTAGATGGGGAGAAGACGGCCAAATAACCCTTGTTTGCTTCTCATACACATTTTTTAATATTCTTTACTAGTTTAATGGTGTCAAGAAATCATTTTGTTCTGAAATAATCACTATTTGTGATCTGTGTTGACTGTTGACGCTCCTGCTGCAATTTTGATGGTCTTCTATGCAGCTTATTCTTGTTTTATCATTGCCTCTTGTTATGTTTTTGTTTTCCATATTTTCTTATCATCTCATGTTATATCAACATTTTTGAAAACTCGATTGGATGGCAGGTGCTTTCTTCATCATTATTGTCATTAGCAGCACTTTTTGATGTTTTCTTCTCCCGGCAATATGAACGGTCTGGTTCAGAATATGTAGCTGGTGAATCAAAGTATGGAGTAAAAGCCAAGAGCATTGCTCTTTCTTCTGCAGAAAATTTGTTCTCAAGTCATAATTATTTTCTGAACTTTCTGAAGTCTCAAAGCCCAGTTATTCGGTCAGCTGCATATTCGGTGATTAGAAGTTGTGTAAAAAATATTCCTCATGCTTTCAGTGAAGGAGATATGAAAGTGCTTGCTGGAACAATACTTGGTTCTTTCCAGGAAAAGAATCCAGCTTGCCATTCATCAATGTGGGACACTTTGTTACTTTTTACAAAAACCTTTCCAAACAGTTGGACGTCTGTGAATGTTCAGAAAACCATAGTAAATCAGTTATGGAATTTTCTCAGTAATGGCTGTTTCGGGTCTCAGCAAGTATCATATCCAGCTCTGGTTCTATTTTTAGAAACAGTACCTGCAAATACAATCAATGGGGAGAAATTTCTTATTGATTTTTTTAGAAGCCTCTGGGAAGGGAGAAACCTGTCGTATTCATTGCATGCAGACAGGCTTGCATTTTTTCTAGCAGTGGAAGAATGTTTTATTTGGAGCTTGAGAAATGCTTCCAGGTATGGGCTCAAATGAATATATGGCAGTTATATACTCTTACAAACTTTCCATGAAAATTCATGGTGATTTTGGCAGTTTCTTTTCCTATTTATCTTCTGAAGAGCTAACACTTATTTGTGCCCACTTGGTATCAGATTTTTTGATGGAGAAGATGCCATTTACCAACTACAGCATAAGCTCATTGATGAGATTCTTTTAGGTCTTATCTGGCATGAATATATATTGGCAGCCAGCTCAAAAGATCAGGATGTACCCTTTTCATCATACACTCCGGGCCAATCAAATAGTAGCATCCAGCCTATTTATAAGGAGTCAAGAGAAGGAGTGAACAGTAAGTATTCGAGGGATTATGAGGAATGTCTTGGGAAATGCATCATTAATATCATTTCTGGAATCAATAGCATAAAACATGATCTGCTCTTGGTTTTCTCTTCGAAATTTCAAGCGGATTGTCTGGATATATTTCAGCAGACAGTGTATTCTTCCCAAAATGTGCAGAGAGTGGTCAAATTTATTTTACTACTTGATGGGGTGCAGAAAGGGGAGTCATGGCCTTTGCTTGACTTAGTAGGCCCCACTTTGAGAAAGTCTTTCCCATTAATTGGGACACTCGTAAGTTAAAGAAGGCTACTTATTTACTCTCTGTGTTTTAGTTTATATGACATGGATTCTTATTTTTGAAAATAATGTAGGTAATTTTCTTCAATAGTTCATGTGATTAGATTGGTTCTTGTCGAATGATGATATTTATGTCTGGAGTCTAAATGTGTAGAGAGCTAAATGGCCAAGACATGGAAGCTTCGTATAGATATTGTCTCCTATGAGATTTATTTAAGAAAATAATTTGGAGTGTTAGAAAGACTTGCTCCTTGGAAGCTGCATGAGCTGCTCTTGGTCGAACTTGAAATTAGATAAGAAATCACATATATTGAGAAGCTTGCTTTATGTAGTAGCCTATTTTGTCTTGAAAAGATAGATGCTAATGGAAAAATTAGTATGTCTTCATGTTCTTGAATACAGGGATCTGCATGAGCTTGTTTGTATCTGCACTTGATGGCTACTGATTGTACAATACAGTTCTATAATTGTATCTGAATTTTTTGAGACATTAAATTTGCTTGCTTTATTTTTTCCACTAATTAGGGACTAGCATTATGTTTGCCATTTCATCAGCAATATTTTGTTTCTGTCTCATTGGTTTGGCAAGTAGAGATTTAGGCTGTCCTTTTTTGACAATAGTGTGCTAATGCATGGGGATAGTTTGGTACTATTTAGTTTCATGTCATGCATTACTCAAAAAGAGAGCTTTCTTGTTGTCCTTGTATTCTTATTAGTTGTTTGTTCTTTTATTTTTCTTCTTTATGGCACTAGTATATTTTTTAGTCATTCATTACACCAATGTGACAATTTTCTGTAAACCAGGACTCGCCGGATGGAGTTCAGATTATTTTAGTTTCTGTCTCCATATTTGGACCTCGCAAGATAGTTCAAGAGCTTACATGCGGTGATTTGGGAGCAGAACAGTTTCTGAAAGCGTTCAATGAAATAATTGTTCCTTGGTGCTTAAAAAGATTTACTCCCTCTATTGCTGCTAGATTGGATCTCTTGCTCGCCCTACTTGATGATGAGTGCTTCTCGGGACAGTGGGATGCAATTGTTACATATTTAGTGGACCGAGACAAACTTGGTTTTGATCCTGGGGCCATGGACAAAAACTGCATATCTGTCCTGGCTATTCTGATGGAGAAGGTAAGGGAGAGAACTAGGAAGGGCATTCAACAGTCTGGATTGTGTCAAGACAACTGGCGTCATGAACTTCTAGATTCTGTTGCTGTCTACATTGCACAAGCTTATCCCCCATTTGGAAATTCTGATGCTCAATTTTTGTGGTAGGCAAATATCTAACTTTTACATGGATTGCACTTCATTAAGTCTCACTCAGAAATGGTGTCTAGTTTCTTATTTTTAAGATGTTATATTTCTTACTTAAGTGGATGTTAGGATGGCAACTCAGATAGATCTATAGGAGGAAAGGGTGTGCATTCTTTTCCTGTTACTGGTGCACTATCACACTTTCATTAGCATGTTATTTGTGGAAACCATTTCTTCTTTTTTATCCCCCTCCATGTGTATAATTTGTGGCTCCAATCACTAATAGGCTGACTTGATCGAATATTTAATTGTAGCGACTGCTGACTGGCAATTTTCTTTCTACAAAAAATTTATGAATTATTCAATGTATTTGTTGGGCTAGTCATTTTTTACGTTTTGAGAAGTCCCTATTACTTGTGTACTTCTTAGAATGCTCAACTCTGAACGAGTCTCTTTCTTTGTTGGGGTGGGGTGGGGGAGGGGAGTTGGTTCCTTATTTGTCTCTGAGTCCTAGGAATGACTACTTATCATACTGCGAGTTTCTTAATCTGTATGTTTCTATTTTTCTTTACAGTGCTGTCCTTGGTGGAGCATCAAAGGATGATAATATTTATTTCATTTCATGGAACACATCAGTTCTGATATTCAAGGAGGTCCTTAGGAGGCTAATGACTTTTGTGATGGATTCTGCATTTTCTTGGGTTCAAGATCTATGTTCTCTATTTAATGGGAGAATTCATTCTGACTGGAGTGTGGGATCTTCTGATAATGTCTTGGAGAAGGCTTGTTTTGCTTTAGATATTCTCAGTGGTAGTCTTTTTTGTCTGAGTACTATCGAGGCTGAAAACGAGCTTGTTAAAGACATATTGGCTGCAATATTCATAATTGACTGGGAATTTAGCTGGGTAAATGTTTCTGGGCACAAGTTTGACGAAGTGCACATAGAAAATACTGATACCAGGTTGTCATTTTATGAGGCTGTCCATGCTTTCCGGTGCAAAGTATGTGATCAGTTATTGAAAGGTCTTGGTGTAGATAGCCGGAAGTGTTTAGCAACTACTTTGATTCAGTCAATAAAATGCATTATGTTTACTGATAGTAAATATTATTCAGACAATTTCATTTCTTCCTGCTGCCAGTGGGCACTTGGCATTTTTGAATTTTTCTGTCAAGATCAAGTTGAGGAACAACAGTTGTTGGAGCAGTTCTTGAGTAAGAATGAGTCATGGCCAATATGGGTCATGCCAGATAAGACTGGAGCCAGATTGAGAACTGACAATGTTCCTAACCATGTGAGTTGTGTCGTGCTTGGATCTTCCTATTCTTTTTTATTAGAATTATGCGTACTAACCTCCCTCCTCTACTTAAGCCAGTTTACACATACTACAGTTTAAACTTATCGCTGTTTATACAAGATATAAAATACCTCACCAAATCTTGAAGCTTCTGATAAATATTCATTTACTGTATACTCTTCTGTGCTTGAAAGTCCTTGGTTGAATTATCGTTGATTCTTCCAAAGAAATGTTCCATTTCAGGAAACTTTATATTTATCTTATCTGAAACAGGCAGTATGGACATTCATAGGCAGGATTTTCTAGTTGGAAGTTTCAGTGAAGGACATGCCAGATAACTATAGTAGAGTTTCTCTAGCTGCCAACAAATATCTTTTCACTATTTAATGATAAAACGAACATTCATATTTTCCAATCATTTAAACTCTAGTTGACTCGTGCCTCAATGTTAGTAACCAGTTGCCAATGTTAGTAACCAACTGCCTGTTTAGTCATTTGCTTGAGAAATTTATTTTGGCAATATTTTTTACTGTCAATGCATTCTTATTTGACTGTACCATAGATGCTTGAAGTTATGTTTCTGATATACAAGCAATAGAAACTAATGGTAATAATTCGTTTTGTAGGCATCCAAGAACACCAAGTTTGTTGCTTTGGTTGACAAACTAATATCTGAAATTGGATTTGATCGAATAATAGTTGGTGTTATATGTGAGGCATCGCCTTCTTCCACTGTGGATTCTGTGGATGACATGGTAATTAATCAATCACATTATTCTCGGCCTTGGCTTGCTGCTGAAATTTTATGCACATCGAAATGGCTTGGCGGCAGTATTTTCCATTCCTTTTTACCTTCTTTTCTCAGCTATGTGAAGAAAGGAGATTATGGGGGGTTTTCAGATTCCATTTTGACAATTTTGCTAGATGGTGCTCTTGTTCATGGAGCTGGAAGTGGGTTAAATCTCTTATGGCATGCCTCAGTTGATGAGTTAGAGGCTGTTGAAGAACCCTTTTTGAGAGCGCTAGCATCTTTGCTCTCTACTTTTTTCCAAGAAAATGTGTGGGGGAATCAAAAGGCTCTATCACTCTTTAAATTACTTCTAGAGAAACTCTACGTCGGTGATACTGTAAATTCAAATTGTTTGAAGATTCTACCATCTGTTGTGAACATACTTGTTGGCCCTTTGGGCTCTGGATATGAAGATTCTACGAATGATCAGCATGATTTGTATAGGCAGAGTGAATTCCATAATGTGACAGTAGACTGGCTCAAGAAAGCTGTATCATTCCCTCCACTGAATACATGGAAAACTGGAGAAGGTGGTTCATATTTTGTTGATGCATCATATACAAAGTGAAGAATTATTACTCATGAATTAAAAGGAATCATAGTCTTTAATAAAATGCAGTTCACTATTTATTTTGAGGCTTGAATTTTTTCCCTAGGTTTTATTTTTGTATGGTAAAACCGAGTTATTTGTTCAATAGGGTAGAACATTTGTATTTGTCACAGCAATCTTTTTCCGTAATTAATAATTGCACCAATTTCTATAATTTCTGCAGATATGGAGGACTGGCTTCAGTTGGTTATTTCCTGTTTCCCTGTAAAAGTAACAGAGTTGATAGATGGGATCAAACCAGGGAGGTATGCCTTCCCTGTGGAGAGAACTATTCTGTACGAGCTATTTCTGAAGCAGAGGCATGGTGCCTCAGCTGTTATAAATAAGCTACCTTTGGTGCAGAAGCTGGCGTCAGAGTTAGTTGTTATTTCAGTTGCTTATTGCTGGGAAGATTTTGATGAAGATGACTGGAAGTTTGTTCTACATCAGTTAAGATTTTGGATTGAAGCAGCAGTAGTCATGATGGAAGAAATTGTTGAAAATATCAATAACACTTTAATGGATGGACCTAATGATTCCAATGCTTCATTAGTTAAGCTAGAAAATACTGTAGTGATCAGTGATCCTTTACCACTAGAACTTGCGAAAAATGCACTTGTTGGGTTCTCTCTTTTTTGTTCCCTTATTGGATCACAGGATAAGGTACATGATGGAACTCTAAATCTTTTGAGGGATGACAAGTGGGAATTAATCACTGATCGTATTTTTGAAGGCATTCTCCGTTTGTTTTTTTGCACTGCTGCTTCGGAGGCAATTGCAAATTTATGGTGTCATGAGGCTTCTTCTATTATTGCATTGTCTAGGCTCGATCATCGCCGGTTCTGGGAGTTGGTTGCTTCATGTTCTGTTCAGTCTAGTTCACATGCAAGAGACAAAGCTGTTAAATCATTTGAGATTTGGGGGCTAAGTGAAGGAGCCATAAGCTCTTTGTATGCTTTAGTGTTTTCATGCAAACCTTTCCCACCTATGCAGTATGCAGCTTTTATTCTTCTATCAACCGAGCCTGTGGTTCAATTAGCTTTTACGCACAACACTGATGATGGTACTACTAATAATGAGGATTCTCTTGGTATGCCATCAGCAGAAAATGTTCATTTGAGGGAAGAAATTTCATGCAAACTAGAAAAATTACCTCATGAGGTTCTCGAAATGGATTTAGTGGCACACGAACGGGTGAGTATTCCTTTATTTAGGCATTAACATTTGATGGCACGCTCTCTTATGTTTTCTATTATTTGATACTCTTTAGAGTAGCATAAGACATGTTTTTATATTGAAATCTCAGGTAACTGTATTAGTTGCTTGGTCTTTACTACTATCACATATAGTATCCTTGCCTTCATCATCACCTGAAAGGGAGAGAATGATCCAATATGTGCAAAATTCTACAAATCCAGCAATGCTGGACTGTCTTTTCCACTACATTCCCTTGGAGCCATACATGGGCTCCAGTTCAAAGAAGAAAGATATAGAACTTCCTGCAGCAGTTTCTGAAGCAGCAAATGCTGCAAGACGTGCTGTCACAACAAGTTCAGTTTTGTTTTCTATAGAGTTGCTTTGGCCCATTGAACCTCTGAAAATGGCTTCACTTGCTGGTGCAATATTTGGTTTGATGCTTCATAATCTTCCAGCATATGTCCGAGGATGGCTTAGTGATATACGGGATCGCTCAGCATCTTCTGCCATTGAGTCTTTCACGAAAGCCTGGTGTAGCCCGACATTGATATCGAATGAGTTATCTCAGGTTTTCATGATGAAGTTCAATTTTTCATTTGCTTTATTCTTTTACCTGTTATATCTTTCACATGATGTGGGGCTATTATATAGGCTAAGGAAATATGGGTTTTGTTATCTTTCTATCTTTTAAATAGATTGTTACTATAGCGGTACTTTTCCTAAATTACTATAGTGGTCTGGTCTTTGTCTATATGTATATAATTAGAGTACTTGATGAAAATTTTGCTCCAGGGCTTAAATTGTATTATATTTTGCAAATATGATGGGCTTAAATTAGGATTTCATTGACTTTGCAATGTCACAGTCACAGACTACTTTTAAGGCAGGGGTTAATGGGAATAGTCCAATTTGGGTCCTTTAATATGATAAAATTGGGGAGTATACTTGTCCAACTATTTGAGTAGGACAGATGTTTGTGTGCCATGTATCTACAAAATGTCAGTTTGATGTCTTAGGTCTAAATCTGATGTAGATAAATATAGTTTACATATTTATTAATATTTTATTTAGTTTCTTTAGGTTAGTTTAACTATTCTTGGGATTAGCCCTTTTATTTGCAGTATGACTTTATTGGTTTTAGTAGTATAAATAGGTGACAATGTTTAATATTGTAGGTGGTTAAATTTTGGATTAAAGTTTAGGGGTTTCTCCTTATCGTTCAATACTAGTTTTATTCGAGTTCTTGAACTGTATCTATGTGTTTTTGTTCGAGTTATAACTTACTAAAAAGTGCGATATTTGTGTGCAGTTTGATATTCTTTTGAGAATCAACGAATTATACATGCTTCTATCTGTATCAGTTGGTTGATTGGCACTTAGGAAATATGTCTAGGTCCCATGTTTCACTTCCTCTAATTCTTGATTTGATGCAATCCTTCTAGGGTAAAGATGAATGCATATTTTTCCTATAGTTTATCATAAATTTGTATATATAAGAGACTGCATCGAAGGATACGCGCAAGTATTAGAGGATTGTAGGAGCTAGCGGAAATTCTCACTTGACTAGCGTGTCCAAAGCATTCAAATGATTTTCTTCTCACCATTATTTATATATTTGAAAAGATGAAAATCTTAGTCTTATATCTTAGTCAGATATCAAATCTTTACCTCAAATCTGACTTCATGTTCACTAATTTATATGATCAGTCTCATTTGTGTAAGCAGTTTAGCTTAACTGGAGCATCTTGTTTATCGTTGCAGATTAAGAAAGCAAGTTTTGCTGATGACAATTTCTCCATTAGTGTGAGTAAGTCGGCTAATGAGGTTGTGGCCACCTATACAAAGGACGAGACAGGGATGGATCTAGTAATTCGCCTTCCTCCATCATATCCCCTGAGGCCTGTTGATGTAGATTGTACCAGGAGCCTTGGCATTAGTGAGGTGAAGCGAAGAAAATGGTTGATGTCGTTGACGTTATTTGTCCGGAATCAGGTATTTCTGGCAGAATCAGTTATTAGTACCATCTCTGGGTCAAGTTTCCCCTATTTTTTTATTAGGATTATGGTACGAAGATATATGCTTTAATAAGCAATGAAGGCTTTATATTGAATTTAATCAAAATCACATGGTATCCACTTATTGTGTGCATAATTTGGTGGATCTTGATGCTTAGCTTGCTTCTAGATGCATTCATTTCCTTGTTCATCATCCATCCGCAAGAGGCTCGATCTTAGTGAAAAATCTAGATATTTTCAGTGTACGCACCTAAGCATTACTCATTGCAGACATCTTGTTTATAGGCCATACAAAGGTGAACCTTCGAAGTTTTAAAGCTTTTTTAACTTTAATATTAATAGATGCTGATTATATGTTTGAATATACAGAATGGGGCCTTAGCCGAAGCAATAAGGATATGGAAAAGCAATGTGGACAAGGAATTCGAAGGAGTTGAAGAGTGTCCCATTTGTTACAGTGTCATCCATACTACCGACCATGGCTTGCCGCGTCTTGCATGCAAGACCTGCAAGCATAAATTTCACGGGGCTTGTCTTTATAAGTGGTTCTCAACTTCTCACAAATCAACTTGTCCATTGTGCCAGTCTCCCTTTTGAATGCTGTAAAGTTCAGAAGATTTCAATCTCTGCTGCACTTATTTCGACCAGAACTCAAATCTCAATGCAACTCGAAAAAAGTGCTTCTAAGAATGGACTTCATGTCTACATGTCTATTGATTGATCCCTGGATCACCATAATTAAGATATGATGCTCTTATGTTTGTGATCCTTGGGCTCCATTGAGCATGTTCCAGGGAACTTGTCAACCTACTCGAGGAGGCTTCCTGTTTCTTTCATGTCATAGTAAGTTATTTAACCTCTTTTCTTGTGCCCTTGTCATCATGTATTTGAAATATGCATATAAACAAAAGACCAAGAAAAAAGCATTATAGTTTATTCATTATTATGCCCTATTTTTCGGTTTTCTTTTTTATTCTTCTAGAACTTGTAACTAACCCTTGCTTGTTTGGAGTATTGTCCTTTGAGAATTGTGAAGACTTTTGTGCATGTTAATTGGCAACTAACCATCCAACATGAAACTTAGTTATAATAATTCTGTTTCCGCGATAGGAATCTTGGTTTAAATGCTGTAAACTAATAAATCTATTCTATTCTATATGAATGATGCTTCTGAAATGGTTGGATCTTTACTGATCTTTGGCATTTCTTATGCAGCAGCATAGGTCAGTGACTCTATTCTTGAGGTTAAAGTCTGATGTGGCACTTCACAAATCACAATCCCATCTGGCGTCTTTGGATTTACTTTCGGTTAAACAAAATTTTGAAATGGAATTGGAATTATATTCTTCCCACCTTATTACATTACATAACATGAGTTGTAATTTGTGACGCGCGGATGATCATAATTGCCCTATAATTAGGACCTGTTGATATATACGTGGTGTACGGAAGGGTGATACTCATAGAGTTATGCACATACTATACTAGTACTAGCTTGAAACTTGAAAGCTCTAGGGATATGGGCTTTGTTTGTTTTTATTCTCTTTATTGTTTTTTTGTCTTTTTGTTGGTATTGAAAATTCCATGCATGCATGCATTGCATCTCCACCTCTATTGGATGACAAGTGTGCTTGGTCTTATTAAATTTAGTTATTTATACTTTATTTTTTCACTTTGTCCACAGCAAAAGCTTCGGTAAAAAATTTCGGCCAAAATTTTATATCAGTCGGCCGAACAAAATTGGAAATAGTAAAAAATGTTGTATATAGAAAACCTTACTATGCAAATTAGGGGGCAACAGTAGATCTATCTGCTATCCTCATACTAATCATACTAGGACCTTGTGTTTACTTTTCTCAGGCCAACTCTTAACTACATACACAAAGTTGGGGTCAGGGTGGTTCCCAAGTATTTTTCTATTTTATATTGTTTAGGCCTCCTAAATGCACAAATTTCTCATGCCAACCATAACTAAATACACTTCTTTTTTCCTTTTTCCTTTTTTTTCTTATAAATATATATCTATGAAATTATTGAGTCTTAAAATTAAATCACGAGCGGCTTGCATGGTGCATCGCTCACTGCGGATGCGTGGCTTGTGCATCGTGCTTATTAATTAATTTTTTTCAAAATAAAAATATGCCTTAAAATGGAATTAGTTGTCCATAAAATTAAAGAGCATTAATTTTTTTAATCCGGTAGTGCACTCGCCCAACGCTAACTCGTGAACTTGTGTGCTGCAATCGATAATTAATTTTTTTGAAATAAATAAAAATCATAACTAGTATTAATAAATCATAATAGAGAAAAAAAATAAAAAAAATTGAGAACGTCGAAAAAATTTAAAAAGATAAAACAAGGCAATGTGCGTGTGTGCAGATGGATTTGACTCATCTAACAGATTTTAACCGGTTAGTAGACCATCTAATATAAGTATTTGTCAGATATGATTAAACAAATTGTCCATGGTTACTTTTTTACAATAATTAAAGCCTAAAGGAATAAGGAAGGTATCGCATATGAGAAATCCTTCCACCTAATTTATTTAGGCCCATGATGTTCTTCGGGTATTATTTTGTGAATTTTGAATTGAATGTGATAATCATAATACTGCACTATGTAGTGTTCAACTCTTGTCATCGTTTTATCATTTTCACAACTAATCTTGTAACATTTACAATCAAACTGAAAATTATTAATCTATTAACAGTGCTGACACACAAATAAATTCAAATTAATAATATTATGAAGCCACCATTGCTATACATACCTGATATACAGAAAATTAAAACAAAATAAAATAATGATTAATCTTGGAAAAAATAAATAAATAAAGATGCATTAATTTGGCAATAAAAATGGAGGAATCAGATCCAGATTCCAAGATAGTGCCGAACATGAACTCAACGAAACTCAACTGATCTTCTCCTTCCGTTGACACACACACTCCCCAAATTTTTCTTCTTTTTTCAATTTCTTTTTCTCTCTTCATTTCCCACTGGATTACACCAAATCCGAATCCAAAATCTCATTGAAATTATCATTGAGATTCTGATTCCAAGTTGAATTCTAACTTAAATTTCTACTCCGTTTCTTCTGAAACGAAACCCCCAATTTTATTTAAGAACAAAACTCAACTCATTCAGAAGATCGAAGATCTTCTCCGATTTCATTTTCCGGTGAATAATGGCTTATAGGAGGAGGCAGCAAGTCGGGAGGGCAGACGCAGGCTTTGCCTTCAATTACGATTCTGCCCCGCCGCCCCCCGCCGACAGTTCGTCGTCTTCTTCTTCCACCTCCTCGCTCGCCGCCAAAGCCATCAGAGCTTCGTCGGCGTACAGGGAATCATCGCTCTCTTCTGTCTACGAACAGTCGGCTCTCTCTTCTCCGCGCGGTTCTGCTCCTTCCGCTGTTAAGGTGCGATTTTGGTACCACTATTCTCGTTTATATGATTAGGTCTGCTGTGATTTATTTTGAAATGAAGTTGTTTCCTTATTATTATTTTATTTATGGTTTTCTACTAGCAATATGTTTTTGTGTTCCCTAATGTTAAGTGTTACGGCGCATTGTTCCTTGAGGTTTGATGAATGTAAGATCAATTGGCAACCTTCTGCCCGGTACAGTTGCCTCTGTAGGTTTTGAATTTTCTAATCGGTTGGGTGAATGTTGGATTGGCTTGTGGTTGGATGTTTTCTCTGGATAAGTATTGTAGTTTTGGAAATGTTATAGGTGAAGCGAGTTGGTATGGCGTCAATAGAGTCGAACAAGTAATCTCATCTCTAATTGACTTCTGGTTGAAGGCTTGCTATAGGATTAGGAATTCTGTTAAGAGCCTTTACTGGTTTGGTTATTTTGGAAACAGAAGGGTACAACCATAGAGGAAGAGACAATTTGTACGGCCATGTACGATCAGAAACAGAAATTTAACTGAGACGGTCAATTTGTACTATTTGATAACTCAACGCTGGGTAGATCGACTCTAGATGAATTATGTTTGCGTGCTTTAATGTTCTTGGTTATTTAAGCCTGTTGACGGGTTTAAAGGGTTTTGATCAGTCTGGTTTTGGTTCGAGGCTGGATGGCCTTAGATTTGGTGGTCAGATGGGTAGATCACATTCGAGTTTCCAAAAGCACTCTATGTTTGCAATGCCTTTGGATGCTTTGTAAATGTACCGGGCCAGCTTTTCGTGTTTATCCTTACCTTAATAACTAATAACTTGTAACATTTGAAAATTTCAAGTTACAAATTGCTGCTTCTAAATCTTGGACATGACAAACATTGTTAATTGGTTGATGACTTCATCTATCCAACCTCCTGACTGCGTGGGTTAATATGAGAGTGAATATTTTAATTCTAGAAGCATTCGTCCACCCATACCTGAATCCTTTGCCATCTCCTTCACTATCTCTTTAGTATGAGCTCTCCTCACCTGAGCACCTCTCCTTATCCCCCCCCCCCCCCCCCCCCCCCGCGTGTGTGTCTATGTGGATTTCACACATCATTATTTTCTGTTATTATGTATCAGAAATAGATATCTGTTAATAGAGGATCTTGATTGAATTCGTTTGATCCATTGACTTTTTTTTAACTATGTCACTCATATAGGTTAGTGAATTTTGATTTAACAAAGACTGAAAGACCTGTATGGATTTGATTATATTTCTGCTGTTACTAGATTGATTGTGCAGATCTCTTAGATCATCTTATACTTGGTGAAGTAATTCTGTCAGTATGAAATATAGGACCCATCTGTCTATGAGCATGCACCACCATCCATCTATGAGCATGCACGAAAGAAAAACATAAACGAATCTAAGCAAGGATTCTGGGGGGTACTAGCTCGGAAAGCTAAATCAATTATTGATGAGGATGATGACACTGCTCAGCCACATGAAACATCTAGAGGGAACACATTTGAGGCATCTGATAGAAGCAAAAAGGGTCAGGTGCGAATTTTTTTATTTAAATTGTTTTAATCAGTTTGACCTTATTGAAAAAATCATAATCTATGTTCCACTTTATGAGAGTTGGTGTTATTGGAATTATTTCTGACCTATGAATTTTCAGCCTTTTTGTTCTTTGGAAAATTTATCATTTTTCACATGATTTTTATTCAACTTATTCCTTTTCTCCTTTGTTTGCAGTACCACAGCACATATGATCCTCCAGACAGCCGTCGAAAGACTGAAGGTCCTGGGATACAGAAGGGGCTAGATGCAATTGCCTCATCGCTTAATTATATTGGTGGCACCATTGGTAAATCTCTTGAGGTAGGCTTTTATTCTTTTGTCTTATCTTCATTGTGATGGAAGTATGGGGTTGTAACTTGTAAGTGGGCTTTGTCATGTTATGCCCATTAACTCTAGTTTTATTTCTTGTTGGAGATTTTTTTCTTGCTAATTATTCTTCGTAGTTAATTAACTTCGTCAGACTGCCAGTGCTGGTATCTTAACCACTTTTTGGCATACTTCACTCATAAATGGCACCTTTCCCTCTACTGGGCACTTTGCAGGAGGGTATCACAGCTGTTGAGAACCGCACTGCAGGCTTAATTCAAGAGACTCGTAAGATTCAGATAAGGAAAAAGAATGATAGCTCTAGATCACAGTACCAGGCTTCAAATTTTGACAGCCTGAGACAACCTTTGCAACAGACACATGTGCAACCTCAGAATCAGACCACATTGGAAACACAGCTGAAGGCATCTCGCGACGTAAGGTTGCAACTTTGTTGCGCTGTTGTTAGAACACCAGCATTTTTGAGCTAACTCAGTTAGTTCTTTATGTTATTTTGTTAAGTCTAGCTGAACCCATGATGCACACTATAATATCTGGAATTAATAAATACAACTTTTACAACAGTATCTAATATTAATGGAAATCAGTGTCAGCTGTACTGTATTAAATAACTCGTACCAACAATGCTAATGGTGTTCAAGATACATAGGCGTCAACTGGAACTTTGTAATGAGATGACTAATAAGCATCTTATCCTTTTCCTTCTAATATTGTCTCTGACTGGTATAGTGCTTCTCTTCGACTTCTCTTGTTTGCTTATAATTTCTGAATTAGAAATGTATCTGCACTCATTTGCATGTACAACACAGTTTCCTTTATGATTGTTAAGCCTTCCACACCACTTGTTTTGGTAGTAATGTGAAATATATAGTAGATATTGCTGGAAGTGGAAGCATCTGATCCATCTTACTTGAGATGAAGCTGCTGCTCACTGTTTGGAAATCAGATTTTTGGTAATATTTTTTAGATGCATGATAGTCTCCGTTCCAAACCTCAGGTTGCAATGGCAATGGCTGCTAAAGCAAAACTTCTGATGAGAGAGCTGAAGACAGTCAAAGCTGATCTCGCTTTTGCAAAGGACCGATGTGCTCAGCTAGAAGAAGAAAACAGAATAATTAGGGAAAGCCGTGAAAAAGGAGACAACCCAGATGATGATGACTTAGTAAGTAATCTCTCCACTCAAAAGAAGGAAAGTAACCTTTCTTTTTTGGTGTGGAGCAACTTGTTTACTGTTTGGAACTCAATAATGAAGATTAAAAATATGAAACATCCTGGTCTTGTGTCATTATCTCTGATTTTGAAAACCAGTAACTACTTGTACCTTATGGGTCTTTTAAACCTTATGTTGAATACTAGGCTAAGTAGATTAAGGTTAACTGTCTATTACAAATTGCTTTGTCTGTCTGTGAGCTGATGAATGTTACCTTCTCAAAGGAAGTGTTAGCACTAAACTTGCATCTCTTTCTTTTTTTGAGAGAAGTACTAAGCTTGCTTCTTTAAATGCATGTGTTTGTAGACTTTTTATTCCAGTATCATGTTATATTATACATTTAAGTTTAAACATAAACAAATTAAAAGGTCACCTTTCTTATATATGAGGACGTTTTCTCTTAAAGTATCACCACAAAATTTTAGAAGGGCTTGAGGCCCTGCAAGCTCATGAATAAATCTTGTAGTTAATTACTGTTACCAGTAAATGTATGCTCTCAAACTAGGTTAATATCCGAGGAGAAAAATACCCAAATACTCCCTCCGTTTCACAATAAGTGTCATTCTAGCACTTTAATTTTGTTTCACAAAAAGTGTCATTATACACGATCGAGGTAAAAATTTCACTTTTTTCTCATATTTGCCCTCATTTAATGCATTCAAACAACCATATTTAACTCATTTAATGTATTCACATAAGGGTGTATAAGATAATTTGATTATCTTTATTAATATGTGTGCATTCATCCAGAATGATACTTATTCTAAAACGGAGGGAGTATGTTATCCGTAGCTCTCCATCTTAAAACCTGGATATTTATGCAGCATTTATACATTTTATGGTACTATAAACTTGCTACTTGGTTAAAAGGTGATTGCCTTTAATTATTAACTGACCTTGAATGCCATTACTAAAAACGTGTTTTTTTTGTCCTTGTATGCCTTTAAACTACAATATTGACAGGCTTGCTGATGCATATGTATTTTTTATATTCCTCTTATCCGTTTTTGAAAGGATTTTGGTTCATTCTAATGCTGCTACAGAGCTGTTTTAGATTGCTAAATATGTACTTAAGTGAATTGCAATATTGCTTATCAGATAAGGCTCCAACTTGAGTCTCTATTGGCTGAGAAGGCTCGACTTGCCCAAGAGAACTCAGTCTATGCACGGGAGAACCGTTTTCTGAGGGAGATAGTTGAGTACCACCAGCTGACCATGCAGGATGTTGTGTATTTTGATGAAGGCAGTGAAGAGGTCACTGAAGTCTACCCCATCAAGTTAACCACATCCACTAATATGCAACCCTCTGCAGCCTCACCAACTCCGACGGTTCCCCATGGTGCAATGTTCCAAGTGCCACAGAATGTCTCTTTTAATTCGGTTCCGTCTCTAGAGCTCAAAGAGGCTCCACAAACTATTGGCACGGTGAACCCTTATATCCAGATGCCAGGAGAAGATGTTAGAAAACATTGAATGGATTTTGGGCGCGTGGTCTCATTTTATTCATTTACAAAGAAAGGTTTGAGTTGAGTTCATCTCGGTTTCTCATTTTTGTAAAATCTGGAATCTGTCAGCTGTTTTCTTTCGATTTTTTTCTGTAAATTATTGTATTGCTGATAATCTTCCATTTTCAATCCTTTCTCATCTGAAGATGAAGGGCCTATCACGCTCACCGTTTTCGTATACGCTGACGGTATTATATTTTCTTTGGTTTCTTCTTTTACTATAGAAACAAACTTGTCGACTGTAAGCTTATCTCTTCCTTTATGACATTGTGAAATTGGTTATTGGGAACTGTAAATTTATTTCTTCATTTTTATGGAGCAACTGTAATTCTGCATTGTTGAGTTATGGTGTTTGCTTGTGCAATATGTTGTCCATTCTTTTGTAGAATCTCCCAGATGGCTGATTTAGTGGAATGGCCACTTTTATTTAGACGAGATACTGTGTTTCATCTTATATTCTTATTGTTGGATTGATTACTTGTCACAAGAAAGTCCTTAATTATTTTTGTTCGTGTTTTATGTGGTGCTATGAAATTTATAAAATACATGTTACAACCAATTGCATGGTTGGATTTAAAATGAAATTTTGTTTTGGAATATAAAATTAAAGAAAAACTTATATTAGACCGTCCAACGGAATGTTTCTATCAGAAGTATCCTACAACTTAACCCGCCTCATTTAACTAAATATATATTTTTTAAAAAAAATCATTACCACTATCGTAGTAATCCATCAATCTCCCAAATTCCCTCATTTTCTCCAACCCACCACCTCCGCCTCTACAACAGTTACAATCATAATCATCTTGTCGCTGTCAATCAAAATTGTAAGTGTTTCTATCTCTCTAAGATTTAGGTAAACATTTATGTAATGTGTTCTTATCTCTCCGCTCTCTGTTTCTTCCTCTTCCATCTCTCTCTCTAAAAGTCATATCGAACTTATAATTTTATGAAGTGATGATTAATTTAGCAATTAATTAATACTTTTGCATACATCATATATATGTGCTTGTATGATTGAGAATTGTTTAATGTATGCAAGCTTATGGAGAAAATATTCATGATTTTACCTGTAATCTAGCTTCATAAGGGCACATGTCTTTTGATAATTTCAAATTGATGAATAGTGGTGTGATGGTGTCTTCCATATGAGTATCTGCAATAGGATTATTGTCTTGTTTGTTATTCTTTTTTTGGTCTAGCTTGTTTAATTCTTTTAGAATACTGTATGATGAGCCAGTAACCTCGGGCAAATGCACGTGTTATTTCAATTTTATGAGTTATACACTACAAGAAAATTGCACATAGACAACGGGTAAAACCGTTGTCTTAAGAATATTGTAACCGTTGTGCTTGATAGTGTTGTCTTTAGGGGTTATTAGAGACAAACCGTTGTCTTAACAACTTACGACAACGGTTTCTTGTTTCTTGGTTTATGTTACCTACTCACTTTAATTTGTGTAGATTTGGGAAATTAGAAAGCAAAAGTTTCTTGTTTCTTGGTTTATGGTATCTACTCACTTTGTGTAGATTTGGGAAATTAGAAAACAAGTTTCTTGTTTGTGGGTTTATGTTATCTACTCACTTTGTGTGCACTTGTTCTAATTATCCATCTTAGTACGACGTCCCATATGTGGGGAAGTTGGCTGAAAGGGGTGATAATAATTTATTTAATCACATGTTCTTGGCTCCACTTAGTAAAAATCTATTGTGATTAATCACTACAGATTAATTTTAAAAAGATAATCTAATGATGCAAAGGATTAAAGAAAAGTTTAAGAGACCCTCTGATATTAGGGAGGAAACACGTTAGAAGAGGAAAAAATGAGATCAGGTATGGCTTATGTGTTGGAAATTATTATTTAATCAATATTTATTTCATTCTACATTGTTAATTTTACTAAATTATGTCTTTTCATCGAAGTGAACATGCAACAGAAGACGATCTTGTTGAGAATGCATATAAGAGACAAAAATCCTCAGTTAAGGAACAAAAGAAGCAATGAAGTAGATCTTGTTTAGTTGCAGCAATGAACCAGATCTTATCTTTTGGAATCAATGGGATGTGCAAGCATTGTCATTTTTTGATGTCTCATGCCCTCAGGTGGAAATGCATTAACGAGGGGGTTTATTGTACTTTGTTTGCAATTATTACCATTGTGTATGGCTATGATTTCATTTAGTTGATTTTTTTTTCAATCTTGAGATTGGGGGAAAATTTTGTTGAATATGAATAATGGAATTGGTGTTTGGATAAGTTATTTGAATGTCAATGTTTTTTGCAAAAATTATAGTGTAGGGTTTAAATTTAGTTAATTTTTTTTTAAACACGGTTGTTGATTCTCCAGATAACGAGTATCACTATGTATGAAGTTAAATATCATTTAATATAATAGTAATTGAAGAGGAAAATGCTAATTATTAAATGCTAAGAAAGAAATAAACGAATTGGCTTCTCCAATCCTAAGTATCGGTAATTATGTGTTTAAGCTTTTAAGGTGAAAAAAAAGAATGCAAAATTTAGCATTATAACAACCTCAAAAAATCCGATCAATCATCATTGTGTTGTTTTTAATAATTGAACCAATAACAAAAGTTATCCACTACCAATAACATATACATGTAATTATCTATGAGGTAAAATATCACTAGTAATGAACTCAAGTATCACTAAATAATAAGTGTCATTATCTATTAATTACAGTATCACTAACAATGAAGTGAAGTGTCACTAATAATCAAATACATTAAAATCATAAAATCAATCCTTAATAACAGTATCATATCCTAAAACATTGGATTCATTTAATAACGTCAGATAAAAAAGTATAATATACTAAAACAATCTAGAAGTTTTGGAACCAAACTTCGACGAATTCTTGTCTAACTAACTAAAACAATCTATATGAATTAAATTATACTAATTATGTATCGAAATTTCACTTAATATGAATTGAAATATAATCAATTATAAAGTATTTTCACTTAATAAAAGCTGACACGACGAATTCATGTCTAAACAACTTTTAGAAATGTAGTCATGTTCATCATTAATCTGTGACGTATCACTAGCAATGTAGCAAAGTATCACTATCAATAAAGTACAATATAACTAGCAATGAAGCAAAGTATCACTAATCATTGAATGCATTCAAAATAGAAAGTCAATCCAAAACCAACAATGCCATATCCTAAAACACGGATTCATTTAATAATATCATAAAAATAAGTATCATATCCTAAAATAATCTAGGATTGGGGGTTTTGGAACCAAACTCCTTTGGAATTAATGTATCACATGTATTCTTCTTCTTGCTTTTTTGAAGATTTCATTTGATTCTTTTCTTCTTGCTCTTTGTGGTTGAACCTGCAGAATCCAATATCAATAGTGAAATTATCACTATATATGAAGTACCATTAATTATATTGTGAAATATCACTATCATTAAACATAATGAGCATGTATGAAAAATTATCACATTGAATTATTAAATGAAAAAAAGAAAAATGTCAATAGATATGAACCGGGCTATCACTAAATGTAAGGTGAAGTATCACTAATTGTAAGTCAATCATCGCTAAACATGAAGCAACATAAGTTAATATATTTTTTTACAAGTATCATTAACTATGACGTGAAGTACCCGTAATTTTAATGTGAATTATCACTAACATAATGACCTTGTAAGACAAACAATCACATTTAATTATTGAACCAAAAAAAGTGTCACTAGATATAAACTGGGGTACCACTAATTATATGGTGAAGTATAAATAAACATGAAGCAACATAAGCTAATAAATTTATTATTTTTCAAGAGTATCATTAATTATGATGTGAAGTATCACTAACATGATGAGTATTTACAACAAACAATCGCATGGAATTATTGAACCAAAAAAAGAAAGTGGCACTAGATATGAATCGGGGGTATCACTAACTGTGACGTGAATAAAAAAACAGTGAAGTGTCTCTATGGAGTGAAGTATCACTTATTGGGAAATGCCAAAGATTCATGTTCTTTGAGAGATGCAGTTTCTCCATGTTCATCATTTAATCATAAAATAGAACTAAATTTGAAAATTATAAAATTTAAATTTAAATTAATTCTAAAAGTATCATTAAAACAACAAATGACCTAACAAATAGAAATACAAAGTAATTCTTTCAAAGCATATCATCAAACACGAGGTATGCATAAATAGAACATTTACATACTAACTGAAAATTTGAAGGCAAGGATCACAAACTCACAGATTTCAGAAACCTAATTACAATATCTACAAAGAAACATATTGTTTGTAGTAGACGTGTCTTCGTCAGAGTTCAAGAAAATTTCATTGAGATGGAAATTCGATAATAAGTCACTTATTTGTATTGATTTATCCATGAAGTCGTGGTGGCAACATTATAATAATGGTGGTAACAATTTAAGTGGTGGTGGTGGTGATTGCAGCGGCGCGCGATGATGGAAACTGTAGGAGAAATGGGTTGTAGGGATTTCAACAAGTTTGTGTTGTAGATATTTTAGTATGAATTGAGTTTTTTCTAGTATATATTTAGTCAATTGGGTATTTTGGACAATGAATGTTGCCCTTTTTCTTTTTCTTTTTTTATGACAAGAGAACCAATAATATCTACTTATTATTGTGGGTGTGTTTTCCGTAAATTCTATTTTTGTGTAATAGTACAAATCTCTACTATCCAATAGTGCGACAAGTTAGATCTATAAAGTATTAATTGGATTCGAATTTGAAACATTTGATTACACAAGTGACACTACTCCATCAGCCGTTGTTCGGTTCTTCTTTAACACGCATTAAAGTGTTGAACCAAAAGAATTTAATAAATTTATTTCCCTCTTATGTTCCTTGAGGAAATTACATAAAAAAAAATCTGCTAGTATTCTATCTGTTTACTCACATTAGGAATAGTAAAATAAATGGGTTGTCTCGTGTCTGTGCCTTCTAATCTCTAAAAAAAGTCAATATCCTACAGATTGTAAGGTGCAGTAGTGCATCAATAAATGAAATTTATGGAGGATTGTGAATTTGAAGCCTTTTATGAAAATTCAAATAATATGGATATAGATAGATTTGATTGGTGGTATACATTGAGAAGTTGATTACCCTAGTCAATTTTTTTATGGATTCAATTCCATTCTCTTGTGTTTTGTAAAGATCTTGTTAGTCAGAGTTTTGTTATTGCTGTTTCTGATGTGAATCACTTACAACCATTTCATCACATGATAATTGATAATATTGTTTTCTTGGTACAGTAATAACTTTTAAAATATATATTTAAGTTTTCACAAAGGAATCATTAAATCCCTAAAATTACTCATGGATTTTGTGAATAGAAAAATATCGGACAAACTTTGAAAGAGAATGTCAAAGGGGTAATAAACGCAATAGGAAATACTAATGTCACAATAATTACTCACGAGAAAGTAAATTTTATGAAATTTAAGATATTATTCACTTTTAGATTACTAAGAAATACAAATCCAATGGTCAAAGATTGATGAGAGGTGCCATTATATATATTCAATGATTTAATTACTATAAATAAATAAGGAATAATTGGCACGTTACAAAATAACTATACCTAGGAAATCGGCGATGACTCCAAACTCTGAAGCAAAACAATTTTACTTAGTATGTAAGAATTGAAATTGAAGTTGGTTTGTCTGCAAAATTTGCCCAGGTGGTCCATTTCATGGTCTAATCTCGAGCTGACGTGTCACCTAATTATTGGCTGCCATTTGTAATTATTACACCAGCGGTGGAATCTGCTCTGTCGCAGACCACAGCTGTGTGGTGTGGTTAGTTGCTCCCCCCATTTATTTTTCCTTTCCAGTTGTACGTTTTTTTCCCTTTCTTTTCTTTAATCTGCTACAAATATTTAATTTCATGCCTCTTTTTAGCTTCTGCAAACTCCTTCCCTTGATTCCCGATGCTGGAGTAGAATTAGAATCCCTTGTTTTTTTCTAACAGTAACAGTCACAGATCCTCTTATGTTTGGATAGTGTTCGATCCATTTCTTCCCTCCATCTCTGTAGCTAGATTTCTCAAAGGGATATGGCTATCGCCATTGAAGCATTCTTGAATTCTTGCTCTACATCTACAATCTCTGATTTGAAAAGGGTAGTTTAAAAAATTCTCGGACAATTTCTCAATGCTTCTAGCATATTTCTGCACAATTCTTCTGTTCCAAGCTGTGAATGCTCAACCGAGATTAGAGCTTGATGCTAAGGGACTCGATTCTCTGCTCCAAGATTACTCTTTTAGGGCTTTAGTTAGGCCAAAAACCGGCATTATCTACGATGGGAATGTGCCCTCCAATCTGACCGGGATCCACACGGCGGCGCTGCGGCTGAGGAGCGGCAGCCTGCGGCGGAAAGGGGTTGCTTTCAAAGAGTTTAACTTCCCAGTGGGTGTGGTGGAGCAGCCTTATGTCGAGAGGCTTGTTTTAGTCTACCACAATTTAGGCAATTGGTCTCAGCTCTACTACCCTCTGCCCGGAACCTACACTTTTTTAGCGCCGGTTTTAGGCCTATTGGCTTACGATGCTTTCAATTTAACGGCCAAGAACCCGCCGGAGCTCACTATTCGGGCCTCCGGGAACCCCATTTCGGTCACATTCCCCTCCGCCCGGCCCGGCCCGAGTGGGATGTGTGTGCATTTTGGTTTGGATGGTTCTGTAAATTTCGAGAAGGTTGTGAATGGGACCACTTGCTTCACCACTGACGCCGGCCATTACTCAATTGTGGTGGAGTCAGCGGCTGCTCCGGCGCCGGCTCCGTCTCCGGCTCCCGGCGGCGGAGCGGCGAGGAGCGCCGGCGGAAAAGGGAAGGGGAGGAGGGTGTGGATAATTGTTGCTTCTGTGGTGGGGGGAGTGGCGTTGGTGATTTTGTTGGTTGTGTTGTTTGCTTATTTGAGGAGGTGTCGGCGCCGGAAAAAGATCCGGCGGATGGAGCGCGCGGCGGAGGTGGGGGTGCCGCTGCCGATGACCGCCGTGGGTAACACCAAGGCGCCGGTAGCGTTGGAGACTCGGACTAAGCCCTTTTTGGAGAATGAATTTGTGCCTTAGCCCCTCTCCGATCCTCTTGCATGATTTGTGGTAACAAATTAAATTAAAACTATTTTCTTGGATTTTCATCTTACTTTATTATTATTATTCCATTTACACAATTCAAATTCTTTGCTAGTGTGAATTCGGACCTTGATTAGTTTTCTTTGTTTTTTGAATTTTGATCGTAATTATTATTATTATCTACGAGTATGACTATGAATAGAGCATAAGTTGTATGGAAATCATCAAGCCATGGTGTAGGTGTTATTGTGTAATAGTGTTTTGTCTAGTGTTTCATTTCATCTTAACATTTTTCGATGATGTACGAATATTTGATGCAATAAATCAGATTGGAGATTTAGAAAAAAAAAAAAAAAATATTTCTACGCTGAATTATTCAGATTAATTGGTAGGTATATTTTTAGTACATAGCATTATGAAGTGCAAAAGAAATACAATTATTTGTGTGTTGGTGTGTTTTTTAGGTGAAAGTAATTTTACAGTTACATCAGATCGATCGTCATCAATGACCATTATAAGTATCAAATGGTAATCAATCAATAATTTTAAGACTTCAACCCAATTTTACTAGTAGTTGAAGTTTGTTGACGATATTAATTCACTGTTTCTGGCAAACTTGTATTTTCGATGAGGTGCTTTTTTTAAAAAAAATGTTGTTTTCTTAAGCCTATTTTCAAGTTCTTAAAATGATGACATTTTAGGAAAGTTATCAATTATTAGATACAAATTTTAGATAGAGAAGGCATTAGTTCGTCTTACTCTTTTTTCATGGATTAATATTTATGTTGGTAAACCAAATTATATAATTAAATTTCCTGCCATGCATGTGTTTAATGTGGAATGATTAAATATGGAATAATTACATCTAATATCCTCAATTTTGCATCAATTTGCTGACTCAGCAAACAATCTCTTTCCAATCTCTAACATTTTTTCATCTCCGACTCACCTTTAGTCGTAAAAAAAAATGGACGGATGGTAAAATCATGAAGAAAATAAAATGCTGGTGTAAAATTACCATTAAATGTAGGCTAATGTATAATTGCAATAAATTGTAAGTGTTGAGGTATTAAGTATATAATTAGCACTCGCAAAAATTAACATGTTCATGATATTGCCGGCAAAATTTTAAATCCGTGTGAAAATTTTAAAATTGGTGAGATGGTCATGATATTAGATGCAATTGTCCTATTAAATACTAAAAAGTATCTCCAAGTATTCCTTATTTAAAATATATTAAGAAATGTGTATAAAAGGCAACGTGATATATAGAATAAAAACCAAAAAATAAGAGCATCCCAATAATAATAATAATAATAATAATAATAATAATAATAATAATAATAATAATAATAATACAAAATGAATGTTGCAAAATAAAGTATATTATATTATTGGGTCAAGAATGTGAAAAGGAAGGCGATAGAGCAAGTGCAAATATGAGAGTGAGTAACTACAAATGACAGGCTGGCTGTATCAAAACAAAACACAAAAGGCAAGATGAGTAATTGGGACTAGAGCTTTTACATCACACTCCTGCACGTGATCAACCCTTTCCCCATTTTTTTAGATGTATTTTGATTTTTGAGTAATTCAATTTAAAACGACCCTACTTATTTTTATGGGTGAAATTTATATATAGATAAAATTTTATTAAAATTGAAGTAGGTAAGCAACATTTAAAATTTAGAAATTATTTGAGTAATATGTATTTAGTGTTATTATATAAAAATAGACAAAATTATTGTGAAAAAGGGAAAAAGAGACAAGTTTTAGTGTATAGGAGAAAAATAGACAATTTGTATAAAATTGACTTTTCAACCTTGATCCATTTTGCTAAGAAGGCACTTGTTAAAGTGTCCTAATTGGTGTTTGGATGGTATTTCTTTGTTTTAATTCTATTTTGCCACACTTTACATGAAAATGGTATCAGAGCCTAGGTAATTTTATTTAGGAATAATAATTTATTTATTATTAAAAGTAATATCCTAATGGAGGAGACACCCAGAAAATATGGATCCGAACAATTGTTCGAGATGTTTTTATTTCAGAAGGTACCTTCAAATTTTAAAGGAACTGGAGGAAAGTCACCAGGAGAGGCTAACCTACTGGAAAGCCCAATACGAAGAGAAATTCCTATCGGAGTCAAGTCTGGAGGAAATAGAGCAGTGTATTTCCCAAAGACAAGTTCAAATGAACTTGTTAATGGTGAACAATCTGCTACAATGCGACTTAATGAACCATCAACAAAGGGCACACCAAAACCACGGTTGATGGAACAAAGAAACTACGAGATAACTCCCAGATTTAAAGATATCGTGGCAGACACATCTAAAATCTCGGAGGATTTATGAGAGATCCAGAAGACGGTACAAAATTACGGAAATCACACGTATGGAGTACCACAAGAAGTAAAGCGAATTTCTATAAAACAAGATGAAATTCTAACCATCTTGTTAGAACTTCAAAAGAAGATCCAGACACTAGAATTAAATCAGACATTTTCTAGTAGAAGGAAACCCATCAACTTTGGCAAAGTGAATTTCACACCAAAGGCCAAAGAAGAATTCTCAAGGAAAAGGAGCTGGAAACCGAGGAGCAGATGGACTAGGCAAAAGGCCAGATTTTACAAATCTGGACAAAGAAGGGGTCCTTCCAGAGACAGGACATCACAAAGTTCATCAAGTCGAACTCCCGCGAGGAAAACTTTCAGAAGAGCCCATACGAGGGCAAATGAAAGTTTTAAAGATTGCAACTGCTGGACTTGCGGTGCAAGAGGACATATTTCGATAGATTGTCCAGAAAAAAGAGGAGTCAAAAGCTTCGAAGGTGCACCAGACATCGAGGAAGCGGTTTACTACCAAGACTTGGTACAAGTCTACCAATTCGAGGATATACCCTAAGATGAGAGTATATACGAAGAAGAAGAAGTATTTAGCAATGAAAGTATTGATGGGAGATCAGACTCTGAATCAGACTGGAGCTGAGGTTTTTCGTCAAGAGCAAGTGGACGAAACTGGATATTCTAGTCAAACCACTATCTCACAAAGCATGATTGACAAAATCATGAACAAGAGCCTTAATATCCAAAGATATCAAGGCTTTTCAGCCGGACAGATTGATCAATTGCTCCGCACTTTTAGTCTGAAAAGTAGGAAGCACAATGTAATCTATAAGATTACCAGAAGAGAGATGTCGCTTCCTATAGAGCTTACAGGGAATCAAGTTGAGTTACAACTGATTCCATACAGTGACGTTCAAGAAGAGTTGGGAAGGATGAGGCCAGAGATAAGGGATAACATATCCTGGATCCACATCGGGGCTGTCCAGATAGTGCTCAAATCCGCACTACCCGCAGGTGTTGATACGCCCATTGATATTGCAATATGCGATAAGCGTATCAAAAATCACAGAGATTCCTTGTTAGGAACTATATCAGGAAATCTTTGTGCCAAGCAGATTATAGGGGTAATCTATCCAAAAATATCCTATAATCTGAAAGATAGAGATTTCAGTCAAGCCCTGACGCTGTACCAAGACTTCAAAAGAAAGGATATCAGCTACGAGGGAAATCGACCATTTTCTTTAACATATCAGGTGTCTTATGCGCTTTCCAATTCACACCACACAGATTTATTTCTGGGAAAGCAGTTCATAGAGATACCGGATGTATTCCCAAAGGTGGCACAGACAATCCACCCAGACAGATCAGAAATGCCGCTACCAAGAGAGATAAATATTCGAGTAGGAGACAAACCATTGTTGAAATACAATGAGAGTCTCAAGTTGGAAGGTAAAAGACTGTCATTCCAAGAAGATAGGATTGTGACAGAGCCATGGACTCAGTCCTTAAGAGGAAGCTTCCAAGGAGATCTCAGGCGACCAAGGCAAGTTAAAATAAAAATTAAATGCCCAGAAGGTTGGAGAGAGATCGACACAAGGTTTGACAGTACAAGATGGGAAAATAATTTTCCTTGCGACGTCCTGTACTGTTTACAGCAACCAGAAGTCGGCCACTATAAGGGAACTCTCGATATAGAGGCTATGACAATGGAAGTACGAGGAAGAGCCGGAAGAGAATCAGGAGTCCTAATCTTAGGACTTGACTTCTTAGAAAGGTTCAAGCCATGGGAGCTGAAGGAAGATGGGATGATGATCACCTTTAATGGAAAACAACTGGTGATTATATGACCAGCCCATTCTCCATATACATCTCAGTAGGGATGTTATACGAGAAATATAAGGCTGAATACTTTGCAGCCTATATCGACTCAGGAGCAGGAATTTGTACTGCAAAAAGAGGAATTTTCCCAGAAGAATTGGAAGAAGATTTAAATCCAATTGCAGGAAGAGATTTCTCAAAAAGAGTCTTGCTCCTATCTAAGGGAGTGAAGCAGTCGGAAATCTTGATTGGAGGAGCAGGAGATACACCATGGTATAAGGTGAAAACTCCACCAATCTATTTTCATGATACAGGGGCAGACATTTTGTTAGGAAACAATTTCCTACAAATGTTCAGAAAGTATACGCAGGACAATACCAACCAGAGACTAATCTTTACGACGATCTGTGATCATAAGATCATTGTCCAGCGGCTAAAAGGGGCATTCAATCGACAAATGCCACTATAATTTCGCAGCAAGCGTGGTGATGAAGGACATCTTCGACACCCAAAAATGCAGGACAAAAGAAAATTCGGAGAAGTAGTTCTGAGTTTTCGTAGGGAAAAGGATCTTGAAGAACAGGAGATCCAAATCCTCAAGGCTTCTTTAATATCACATCAAGATATTAAGGAAGAAGCAAAGATATCCCTCGAAGATGTCAAGCGAAAACTATAATGAAAATTCGCTGGCTTGGTGGGGAAAGAACCAACTCAAAGCAACCTTGAAGGTTAAAGCTGGAAAAGAGTTTGAGTTCATTAGATACAAGCCTATCCTGATGAACATCAAAGATCAAAAGGATATGCGAGCAATAATCAAAGAACACCTTGATCTCAAGCTGATTGAACCAGGGAATTCGCCATACAACAGCCCCGGATTCTTAGTAAGGAATCATGGTGAGATTAAAAGAGGTAAACCAAGGTTAGTCATTAATTACAAAGGGATTAATGACATTCTTGAGTTTGATGGATATTTTATCCCAAGTAGAGAACATCTTATTAACTGCATACGGAATGCTAGGATATTCTCTAAGTTTGATTGCAAGTCAGGTTTCTACCAGATTCGCATGGAAGAGGAAAGCAGAAGGTTTATGGCCTTTTCAACACCACAAGGGCATTATGTTTGGAATGCAATGCCGATGGGGTTAGCCAACGCACCCCAAATATTTCAGAGGAAGATGGATAATCTTTTTAAAGATTATTTCTCTTTTATGTTTGTCTATATTGATGATATTCTAATCGCATCAAAGAGTATAGAAGAACATCTCAAACATCTGGAGATCTTTGCAGATGTTTGTCATAAAGAGGGCCTTGTGCTATCAGAAAAGAAGGCAGTATTAGCTACCCGGAAGATGGAATTTCTGGGAATCGAAGTGGATGAATCAGGAATCATTCTGCAAAATCATATTGTAGAAAAGGTGCAAAAGTTCCCTGATGTCCTTAAAGAAAAGAAGCAACTGCAGAGTTTTCTGGGAGTTGTCAATTTTGCAGGAATCTTTATAAAAAATCTCACAAAACATAGGAAGGTGTTCAGTAACCTTCTAAAGAAGGATACCCCGTTTGTATGGACAAACGAACATCAACAAGGAATCAGGAAGCTAAAGGAGATATGCAAAAATCTCCCAAAACTGGCTATACCACAAGATGAGGATGAATTGATCCTCTATACAAATGCAAGTGATCATTGGTGGGCGGCCGTAGTTACAAAGATCACACCCAACGGAGAGGAGCCCTATAGATATTGCAGTGGTCTCTTTTCGGATAGCGAGGCCATTCGATGGCATATCAATGAAAAGGAGTTCTTTGCAGTTCGGAAGGCATTTAAAAAATGGCCTCTGTTTCTCTTAGCAAAGAAGTTTACTCTAAAAGTTGATAACACACAAGTTAAAGCTTTCTTGAAAAATAAAATTGAATCTAAACCTGAGAAAGCTAGACTAATAAGATGGCAAGCTGAATGTCAATATTACTTATTTGACATTATTGTGATAAAATCTCATGAAAATATTCTTGCAGATTTCCTAACAAGAGATGGAAGCGATTGAGGTCGATGCCATCATGATTGCGCAGAGGCACTTCACTGAAAACATGGAGTTGCTTCAGCGTGAATGGAACGAGCTGGTTCTTCATGCTGAACAAGCAGGAAGAATGCAACAAGCAGACCAGAACAAGGTCAACGAGAGAATACGAGCATGTGTAAAGACTCAGGGGCAACTCTGGTCAGCTATGCATGAACCCCTCCTCCGGGCCATCAACTTACCATTGATGAAAGGAGAGTTAGCAGTATCGACCTGTAAAACGGAAGTAGGGGATTCAAATGCCCCTAACACGAGCTCTAAGCCGGTGATTTCTAAAGAAACACAGGCCCAAGAGAAAATTGAGGGTCAGGGATCACACTCTGAACCATCAAGTCAACCCAGTACCTCTGGGGTTAAAGAGGGAGAGATTAATCTTAGACCCATGATGGGTACCTCTAAGATTAATACTAACAAGTCTGAAGCTTCACCTTGGCAGGTTTATCAAGCTAATTGGGAGAAGCTCTATACTAGACAGGGAATCAATCCGTCTAAAATAAAGGTTGATATCTCTGGAAAGTACCCAAGGGTGTGGATGTTACCAGGAACCAATCCACACGAAGTCAAGCAATGGTATGATTTTGGGGCATTAGCTTCAATTCAGACCATGTCACCAGGCTTCCCAGAAATCAAGTGTCTACCAAAGTGGATACAGAAAGCTGTGCAAGAGTCCTGGGCTAACAATGATTTGCTTAGCCGAGGAGATGTTCTTGAGCTATACTTCATCAGTGCTGCTCCGGAACCAACAGGAAAAGGGAATCATGAGGCCTTTCACTACATAAGGCTTCAAATGCCAGATTCCAGGAAATGGGGTGATATTAGAACCTCATCTGAAGAAATCCCACTAATCGCCTCCATTACAGAAGATCAAATATCGACTAGGCGAGCATGGGGATTATAGGTCTGTCTCACTGAGATGGACAAAGTCAAGTTCCCATTCAAGTTTTTCCACAATTCTGCAAATGGGTCATTCCTGTTAAATACCATGACAGGGAGAATAACGAGATTTGCTGAGGATCTGTTCGAGAAGAAAAGGTCCTTGATATGGGAGAACAAGCTTGCTATGGGCAAAGAAACCCATCGCAAGTACTGCAACATGGCTCATTTTGGACAATGGGATAATCGAGTATGCTCGGATTGCCAGAACCAGAAGGAGCCAGAGTTCGGAAAAGGGTTCCGTCCAAGAATGGAACGAAAGCGAGCTGGGGAGGATAAGCATCCAATGCCGAAAGCAAGAATGCCAAGAGCCCCACCAAAAAAGTAGTTTCCCGACAAGGGAAGGTGGAGACATGTGATTACAGATCATGTGACCCAAAAGAAGAGGCCACTAGCACCAAACGACAAAGTCTGAGTGGTCCAACACAAGAGGCATATGGTGCCATTAATTGTGGGTACCTCCACCCACAACCACTTTCACTTGAGGATAAAGGGAACCGGGCCCGACCACTAATTCAAAAGGAAGTGTCGGCAGAAAGGGCCACTCACGTGAATTGCAGAGCTAAATAATGGAGTTGGTGAAATAAAAGGATTCCCCTTCTATAAAACGAGAAACTCGAGGAAGCATAGGGCATCGAACATTTTCCTATCTTTCTTCAAATTTGTAATAGTTATAATATTTTGAGTATTCTTAGTTTATGAGCGTGGTAAGGATTCTAGTTAACATGTGTAGCTAAACAAGTTTGTCTCCTCCCCAAAAGGAGATTTACTTATTATAATAAATGTTTTATTATTCCTAAATAAAATCAAGGCTTTTGATCATCACTTGTGTTTACCATATATATTTTCTATAAATCAAAGGAGTATTCTACACCCCGGGTAGGAAACGAACGAGGGTTGTGCTGTTTGTTACTGAAGGAATTCGTGTCTGGAATCTATAGGTTGCGATCGTGTGGTTTGGCAAGGCCTGTAAAAATCCGGCGGATTACCCGGCAACATTCCGGTCAAAAAGGTATGAATTTGGTTTATAGTTTAATGTATTTGATTTACGGAAGCATGATGGGCCTGATATGGTCGTAATGGACTATTTCCATTTGATTATGAAAGTGGCATATTAGAATGAATAGTAAAGAAACTATCTTAAGGGTATACTAGTCATTTATCACTCAAATTGCCTATAAAACTACTATGTTTTAAATCTTGCCCTTTTTTCTCAATCCTTATTTACTTTTGTCTATATATAAGTTTGCCCCTTTAGTGTTATTATATAAAAATAGACAAAACTATTGTGAAAAAGGGAAAAAGAGACAAGTTTTAGTGTATAGGAGAAAAATAGACAATTTGTATAAAATTGACTTTTCAACCTTGATCCATTTTGCTAAGAAGGCACTTGTTAAAGTGTCCTAATTGGTGTTTGGATGGTATTTCTTTGTTTTAATTCTATTTTGCCACACTTTACATGAAAATGGTATCAGAGCCTAGGTAATTTTATTTAGGAATAATAATTTATTTATTATTAAAAGTAATATCCTAATGGAGGAGACACCCAGAAAATATGGATCCGAACAATTGTTCAAGATGTTTTTATTTCAGAAGGTACCTTCAAATTTTGAAGGAACTGGAGGAAAGTCACCAGGAGAGGCTAACCTACTGGAAAGCCCAATACGAAGAGAAATTCCTATCGGAGTCAAGTCTGGAGGAAATAGAGCAGTGTATTTCCCAAAGACAAGTTCAAATGAACTTGTTAATGGTGAACAATCTGCTACAATGCGACTTAATGAACCATCAACAAAGGGCACACCAAAACCACGGTTGATGGAACAAAGAAACTACGAGATAACTCCCAGATTTAAAGATATCGTGGCAGACACATCTAAAATCTCGGAGGATTTACGAGAGATCCAGAAGACGGTACAAAATTACGGAAATCACACGTATGGAGTACCACAAGAAGTAAAGCGAATTTCTATAAAACAAGATGAAATTCTAACCATCTTGTTAGAACTTCAAAAGAAGATCCAGACACTAGAATTAAATCAGACATTTTCTAGTAGAAGGAAACCCATCAACTTTGGCAAAGTGAATTTCACACCAAAGGCCAAAGAAGAATTCTCAAGGAAAAGGAGCTGGAAACCGAGGAGCAGATGGACTAGGCAAAAGGCCAGATTTTACAAATCTGGACAAAGAAGGGGTCCTTCCAGAGACAGGACATCACAAAGTTCATCAAGTCGAACTCCCGCGAGGAAAACTTTCAGAAGAGCCCATACGAGGGCAAATGAAAGTTTTAAAGATTGCAACTGCTGGACTTGCGGTGCAAGAGGACATATTTCGATAGATTGTCCAGAAAAAAGAGGAGTCAAAAGCTTCGAAGGTGCACCAGACATCGAGGAAGCGGTTTACTACCAAGACTTGGTACAAGTCTACCAATTCGAGGATATACCCTAAGATGAGAGTATATACGAAGAAGAAGAAGTATTTAGCAATGAAAGTATTGATGGGAGATCAGACTCTGAATCAGACTGGAGCTGAGGTTTTTCGTCAAGAGCAAGTGGACGAAACTGGATATTCTAGTCAAACCACTATCTCACAAAGCATGATTGACAAAATCATGAACAAGAGCCTTAATATCCAAAGATATCAAGGCTTTTCAGCCGGACAGATTGATCAATTGCTCCGCACTTTTAGTCTGAAAAGTAGGAAGCACAATGTAATCTATAAGATTACCAGAAGAGAGATGTCGCTTCCTATAGAGCTTACAGGGAATCAAGTTGAGTTACAACTGATTCCATACAGTGACGTTCAAGAAGAGTTGGGAAGGATGAGGCCAGAGATAAGGGATACCATATCCTGGATCCACATCGGGGCTGTCCAGATAGTGCTCAAATCCGCACTACCCGCAGGTGTTGATACGCCCATTGATATTGCAATATGCGATAAGCGTATCAAAAATCACAGAGATTCCTTGTTAGGAACTATATCAGGAAATCTTTGTGCCAAGCAGATTATAGGGGTAATCTATCCAAAAATATCCTATAATCTGAAAGATAGAGATTTCAGTCAAGCCCTGACGCTGTACCAAGACTTCAAAAGAAAGGATATCAGCTACGAGGGAAATCGACCATTTTCTTTAACATATCAGGTGTCTTATGCGCTTTCCAATTCACACCACACAGATTTATTTCTGGGAAAGCAGTTCATAGAGATACCGGATGTATTCCCAAAGGTGGCACAGACAATCCACCCAGACAGATCAGAAATGCCGCTACCAAGAGAGATAAATATTCGAGTAGGAGACAAACCATTGTTGAAATACAATGAGAGTCTCAAGTTGGAAGGTAAAAGACTGTCATTCCAAGAAGATAGGATTGTGACAGAGCCATGGACTCAGTCCTTAAGAGGAAGCTTCCAAGGAGATCTCAGGCGACCAAGGCAAGTTAAAATAAAAATTAAATGCCCAGAAGGTTGGAGAGAGATCGACACAAGGTTTGACAGTACAAGATGGGAAAATAATTTTCCTTGCGACGTCCTGTACTGTTTACAGCAACCAGAAGTCGGCCACTATAAGGGAACTCTCGATATAGAGGCTATGACAATGGAAGTACGAGGAAGAGCCGGAAGAGAATCAGGAGTCCTAATCTTAGGACTTGACTTCTTAGAAAGGTTCAAGCCATGGGAGCTGAAGGAAGATGGGATGATGATCACCTTTAATGGAAAACAACTGGTGATTATATGACCAGCCCATTCTCCATATACATCTCAGTAGGGATGTTATACGAGAAATATAAGGCTGAATACTTTGCAGCCTATATCGACTCAGGAGCAGGAATTTGTACTGCAAAAAGAGGAATTTTCCCAGAAGAATTGGAAGAAGATTTAAATCCAATTGCAGGAAGAGATTTCTCAAAAAGAGTCTTGCTCCTATCTAAGGGAGTGAAGCAGTCGGAAATCTTGATTGGAGGAGCAGGAGATACACCATGGTATAAGGTGAAAACTCCACCAATCTATTTTCATGATACAGGGGCAGACATTTTGTTAGGAAACAATTTCCTACAAATGTTCAGAAAGTATACGCAGGACAATACCAACCGGAGACTAATCTTTACGACGATCTGTGATCATAAGATCATTGTCCAGCGGCTAAAAGGGGCATTCAATCGACAAATGCCACTACAATTTCGCAGCAAGCGTGGTGATGAAGGACATCTTCGACACCCAAAAATGCAGGACAAAAGAAAATTCGGAGAAGTAGTTCTGAGTTTTCGTAGGGAAAAGGATCTTGAAGAACAGGAGATCCAAATCCTCAAGGCTTCTTTAATATCACATCAAGATATTAAGGAAGAAGCAAAGATATCCCTCGAAGATGTCAAGCAAAAACTATAATGAAAATTCGCTGGCTTGGTGGGGAAAGAACCAACTCAAAGCAACCTTGAAGGTTAAAGCTGGAAAAGAGTTTGAGTTCATTAGATACAAGCCTATCCTGATGAACATCAAAGATCAAAAGGATATGCGAGCAATAATCAAAGAACACCTTGATCTCAAGCTGATTGAACCAGGGAATTCGCCATACAACAGCCCCGGATTCTTAGTAAGGAATCATGGTGAGATTAAAAGAGGTAAACCAAGGTTAGTCATTAATTACAAAGGGATTAATGACATTCTTGAGTTTGATGGATATTTTATCCCAAGTAGAGAACATCTTATTAACTGCATACGGAATGCTAGGATATTCTCTAAGTTTGATTGCAAGTCAGGTTTCTACCAGATTCGCATGGAAGAGGAAAGTAGAAGGTTTATGGCCTTTTCAACACCACAAGGGCATTATGTTTGGAATGCAATGCCGATGGGGTTAGCCAACGCACCCCAAATATTTCAGAGGAAGATGGATAATCTTTTTAAAGATTATTTATCTTTTATGTTTGTCTATATTGATGATATTCTAATCGCATCAAAGAGTATAGAAGAACATCTCAAACATCTGGAGATCTTTGCAGATGTTTGTCATAAAGAGGGCCTTGTGCTATCAGAAAAGAAGGCAGTATTAGCTACCCGGAAGATGGAATTTCTGGGAATCGAAGTGGATGAATCAGGAATCATTCTGCAAAATCATATTGTAGAAAAGGTGCAAAAGTTCCCTGATGTCCTTAAAGAAAAGAAGCAACTGCAGAGTTTTCTGGGAGTTGTCAATTTTGCAGGAATCTTTATAAAAAATCTCACAAAACATAGGAAGGTGTTCAGTAACCTTCTAAAGAAGGATACCCCGTTTGTATGGACAAACGAACATCAACAAGGAATCAGGAAGCTAAAGGAGATATGCAAAAATCTCCCAAAACTGGCTATACCACAAGATGAGGATGAATTGATCCTCTATACAAATGCAAGTGATCATTGGTGGGCGGCCGTAGTTACAAAGATCACACCCAACGGAGAGGAGCCCTATAGATATTGCAGTGGTCTCTTTTCGGATAGCGAGGCCATTCGATGGCATATCAATGAAAAGGAGTTCTTTGCAGTTCGGAAGGCATTTAAAAAATGGCCTCTGTTTCTCTTAGCAAAGAAGTTTACTCTAAAAGTTGATAACACACAAGTTAAAGCTTTCTTGAAAAATAAAATTGAATCTAAACCTGAGAAAGCTAGACTAATAAGATGGCAAGCTGAATGTCAATATTACTTATTTGACATTATTGTGATAAAATCTCATGAAAATATTCTTGCAGATTTCCTAACAAGAGATGGAAGCGATTGAGGTCGATGCCATCATGATTGCGCAGAGGCACTTCACTGAAAACATGGAGTTGCTTCAGCGTGAATGGAACGAGCTGGTTCTTCATGCTGAACAAGCAGGAAGAATGCAACAAGCAGACCAGAACAAGGTCAACGAGAGAATACGAGCATGTGTAAAGACTCAGGGGCAACTCTGGTCAGCTATGCATGAACCCCTCCTCCGGGCCATCAACTTACCATTGATGAAAGGAGAGTTAGCAGTATCGACCTGTAAAACGGAAGTAGGGGATTCAAATGCCCCTAACACGAGCTCTAAGCCGGTGATTTCTAAAGAAACACAGGCCCAAGAGAAAATTGAGGGTCAGGGATCACACTCTGAACCATCAAGTCAACCCAGTACCTCTGGGGTTAAAGAGGGAGAGATTAATCTTAGACCCATGATGGGTACCTCTAAGATTAATACTAACAAGTCTGAAGCTTCACCTTGGCAGGTTTATCAAGCTAATTGGGAGAAGCTCTATACTAGACAGGGAATCAATCCGTCTAAAATAAAGGTTGATATCTCTGGAAAGTACCCAAGGGTGTGGATGTTACCAGGAACCAATCCACACGAAGTCAAGCAATGGTATGATTTTGGGGCATTAGCTTCAATTCAGACCATGTCACCAGGCTTCCCAGAAATCAAGTGTCTACCAAAGTGGATACAGAAAGCTGTGCAAGAGTCCTGGGCTAACAATGATTTGCTTAGCCGAGGAGATGTTCTTGAGCTATACTTCATCAGTGCTGCTCCGGAACCAACAGGAAAAGGGAATCATGAGGCCTTTCACTACATAAGGCTTCAAATGCCAGATTCCAGGAAATGGGGTGATATTAGAACCTCATCTGAAGAAATCCCACTAATCGCCTCCATTACAGAAGATCAAATATCGACTAGGCGAGCATGGGGATTATAGGTCTGTCTCACTGAGATGGACAAAGTCAAGTTCCCATTCAAGTTTTTCCACAATTCTGCAAATGGGTCATTCCTGTTAAATACCATGACAGGGAGAATAACGAGATTTGCTGAGGATCTGTTCGAGAAGAAAAGGTCCTTGATATGGGAGAACAAGCTTGCTATGGGCAAAGAAACCCATCGCAAGTACTGCAACATGGCTCATTTTGGACAATGGGATAATCGAGTATGCTCGGATTGCCAGAACCAGAAGGAGCCAGAGTTCGGAAAAGGGTTCCGTCCAAGAATGGAACGAAAGCGAGCTGGGGAGGATAAGCATCCAATGCCGAAAGCAAGAATGCCAAGAGCCCCACCAAAAAAGTAGTTTCCCGACAAGGGAAGGTGGAGACATGTGATTACAGATCATGTGACCCAAAAGAAGAGGCCACTAGCACCAAACGACAAAGTCTGAGTGGTCCAACACAAGAGGCATATGGTGCCATTAATTGTGGGTACCTCCACCCACAACCACTTTCACTTGAGGATAAAGGGAACCGGGCCCGACCACTAATTCAAAAGGAAGTGTCGGCAGAAAGGGCCACTCACGTGAATTGCAGAGCTAAATAATGGAGTTGGTGAAATAAAAGGATTCCCCTTCTATAAAACGAGAAACTCGAGGAAGCATAGGGCATCGAACATTTTCCTATCTTTCTTCAAATTTGTAATAGTTATAATATTTTGAGTATTCTTAGTTTATGAGCGTGGTAAGGATTCTAGCTAACATGTGTAGCTAAACAAGTTTGTCTCCTCCCCAAAAGGAGATTTACTTATTATAATAAATGTTTTATTATTCCTAAATAAAATCAAGGCTTTTGATCATCACTTGTGTTTACCATATATATTTTCTATAAATCAAAGGAGTATTCTACACCCCGGGTAGGAAACGAACGAGGGTTGTGCTGTTTGTTACTGAAGGAATTCGTGTCTGGAATCTATAGGTTGCGATCGTGTAGTTTGGCAAGGCCTGTAAAAATCCGACGGATTACCCGGCAACATTCCGGTCAAAAAGGTATGAATTTGGTTTATAGTTTAATGTATTTGATTTACGGAAGCATGATGGGCCTGATATGGTCGTAATGGACTATTTCCATTTGATTATGAAAGTGGCATATTAGAATGAATAGTAAAGAAACTATCTTAAGGGTATACTAGTCATTTATCACTCAAATTGCCTATAAAACTACTATGTTTTAAATCTTGCCCTTTTTTCTCAATCCTTATTTACTTTTGTCTATATATAAGTTTGCCCCATATATTAATGTAATAACATTAATTGTTATATTAGATAATAGGAAAATTTACACTTTGATACTTACATTTTGAACACTTTTTCAAAAATGACCCACTTTATTACTATTAGCAAAATAGTACCCACTTTTCAAATTTTTTGTAAATCTGACCTCAATCAAATTTTCAGCCTAGAATATCTATGTGGCATGTCCAACAAATTTATTTTATTTTTAGTTCATAATTGACATGTAACATACAGATAATATTTTTTATTGGAGCAAAAAAGTCATGCAAGAATTCCAGCGTGCCACATAGATATTCTAGGCTGTAAATTTGATCGAGGTCAGATTTACAAAAATTTTGAAAAAATTGGTAATGTTTTGCTAATAGTAATAGAGTGGGTTATTTTTGAAAAAGTATAAAAAATGTAGGTATCAAAGTGTAAATTTTCCTAGATAATATTATAAGAAATAAAACATAATAACATATTATTATTATTATTATTATTATTATTATTATTATTATTATTATTATTTGTGTTAAGCATATTTATAAGCAATTCCACAATATATTTTTAGGTTTTTATACCTGATTTGATTTTTGTTATACTTTATAATATTGTGTAGTTATTTATACATCAGGCTTATACGGATTAATTTTGTCACTATATAACATGTAATTAGAACTTAACAATCATACTGAATATTATTTAAAAAATTAATGAAATTGATCAAAATAATATTTTTGTTATCTATCCCCTTTGTTTTTGGAATCTTCACAATTACATAGATGTTTTATTTTTCTTAATTTGGAACTTCGACGCACTTTTTTCTCACTTAATAAATTTTATGAGTGCAGTCTTGTGAACGTTGTTCTTAGCCGATTTAAGCACATTCATTCTCTAGTCCCCTACAAATACTATATAGTGGTAATATAGAAAAATAGTCATCTTTCATTTATGAAATTGTGTTTTTAATTATTAATTTAAAAAATATTATTTTTGCCCTTCATTAGAAAAAAAGCTTGTATGGTACAAGACTAGAATGCACTATTTGAGAGTGCACGATTGAGTGCATTCGTACAACATTATAAATTTATATTGTGCACGATCGAACGTGGTCGTGCAACAATATAAATTTGCACTACTAAACTGTAACACAAATTTTCATATTTAATTTAGTAAAACACAAAATGGTGTACAATTCAGATGATCTTTGAATCAAAATATATTTATACAGATCCAATCTCTATTTTTCTCTGAATTTTTTCTTCAAATTTTTATCTTCAAACGGTCTTTGAAATCTTCAGAGTAAATTTGTCTCTTTGATTTTCTCGGACTTGTTGTTTGAACTTGGCCTTTGAAGTTTTCGGGGAAGATTTGTATCCTCGATCTTCTTTGACTTGGTCTAGTCTTGATAACGTTAATCGGGGAAGATTTGTATCCTCGATCTTCTTTGACTTGGTCTAGTCTTGATAACGTTAATTCGGAGAGCCGACGCCTTATTTCTAGATCAAACGCCAATTTCGAGATGAATTTCATGAAGAACGCCTTTGAGTGTCTTGCTTATGAATCAAACGCCGTCTTTAGGATGAATTTGGTGAAAACGCCTCGAGATAATTTCACTTCTGATATGGAGGCTCCTATTTATAGTTGCAGGTATAAGTATCTAGGGCTGACGTGGCGTGATCTCATTGGCTCTTGAATATTGATATATATATATATATCTTCAAATATATTTACTTGTTGCCAAAGACTCTTGATGTTTATCATATAATAATATCTTTATTATTTAAATATTTTATCTAATTTTGAATTTGATAAGATTCCAAAACTAATTAAATATGTAAAAATCAATAAAATATATGATATATAATATTAAATTTTCATTAACTACATACACGATTCAGTACAGCTGTGCAATGATACAATTTTAGATTGTCGCATGTCAATGGATATTTTGACCATCTTACTAGAAAATTAATGGTTGTAAATATTTTTTACTAAGTCAAAATGACTATTTAAAAAATTACCTCCGTAAATATATATACACATCCATAATTATAAATATCCACAAATTTATAGTATTTATTTATTTACTTATTTTGAAAGACACACATTCAAGTTTATTAATGATTATAAAAATGGCGGTTGTAAGTTTGAAATATGAGTTCCATTATCATCCCATGGTTGGAGGTTAACGGAATCGGCGCCGGCGCCGGCGCCGGCGTCGTGGCATTCATATATTTGATTTGAGTAGTAGGTGGGATTCTTTAGTCAGGGGCAATTTGGGAATTTCATGAATTAGTTAGACGTGGGTCCCACATTTTGAGTTCGAAAAATTCCAGTCAACTATCTAACTCATATTGCCCTTCCACGCCATAATTTATTCCAACAACAACTCATTTTAATTGAGATTTTCGATAAATCTCGAGTTCTCGTTTTCAATTTTTATATCGTTCTTTACATTTTTTTTAATCATCGGTGAATTTTCGAAACGAGTAGGCAGGAATAATAATTGGCCAATATTGCATTGCAATAGAATGTTTCACTTGCTCTGAATCCTCTAAAATATTTAAATGATCGAGTACGATTGCAGCTTATTTGACCAGATTTAAATTATATTAACTGCTACAAAATCAAATTTAAACTCTAATCCGTCTTTATTACGATAATAACTAATAATTTATCGTATTGATGACGCACTCTTTTGTCTTCTCTTCCAACTCTTCTCTTTTACTGTTTTATTGAGTGCCTATTATTTGATATCTAACTCCAATTTTTGATCGAATTATATAAAAACCAACTTCTTAATTTTTATCATATATTATTTTTTTATCTCTGAAAAAAAAAGTGAAGTTAAAGATAAAAAGCATATGCGGTAGCATACGACCGTTTAGAGTTCGATACGATAAAGTAAGAAAAAAAAAAGAAAAAAAAAGATACAAAAGAAAAGGGCAAAAGTAGCTTAATCCCGTTTATGGACTAACATTCGATTTTTTCTTCTATCATATAATTTGGATTAATCCATACAATTCTTTTTTTTAGTACAAGCCACTACAGTATATGAGAAATTTGCGAATTAATATCTACACTATCCAAATTTTGGAATATTTAACGAATATTTCTTTATTTTTCTATACTACTTTGTCGAATACTCCGCCACGATTCCTTCATATATTGAAATTAATTCATTGGATGCTTCAGAATCACATTGAACTTTTGTATAATTAAATTAGTAGTAGTGGATGCACGTAGTTCTGAAAAAATAATCTACTAAAACATAATACACACACACACACACACACACATATATATATATAATAGTGGAAATGGCATTATAATTGAACGAGTAATTTAATTTGATATCCAAACATATCCTTTGTGTTTAGCATAAATTATTGTTATAATTCAATTATCATATTGGAGTAGCCTAATTGGCGGAGTAAACTGCCCTCTAACTTAAGAACTAGTGGAACAATTCAGAATATATTCATCTGTGACATATCACATATATGTGGTTAGCTCAAGAAAAATAATAATAGTGTGACAAACTATTATTTTGGAAGCGATTCAATTAATATCAAAGGATTAAAAACCAACTCCTTTCACTCTTACATGGCCCACTGTACCATAGACTATCACAAAGATGATGCTCTTTATTTCAATTTAAATATTACCTCAAATGATTAGCATTTTGAAATGTAAGAATTCAAATCTAATTTGGCACCATTTCAGAATATATATCTATTTTTCAAAATTATTTTTAACTGTTGTATATTTAATTGAAATACTTGATAATATGATGTTTCATTTTTTTTTATTATTTTATCTTTTAACAAATTACAAATATTTTGTTGGAATATACACACACACACACAAAAACAAATAATAGTACGGTATACAGATATCATTTACATTCACATAATCCTATATTCCTATATAGAAAGTTTTAGATTTATGTTTTTAGTTTCAAAATAGATATTAGTTTTATTTATCTTTTCAATGATTCACTTCCTCTTTCTTCGTTTTATAATTCCCCATGATAGTTGTAACTAGGCAAAAAAGGGTGATTATATTCACAACTCCCATTTTTTTCTTGCAATCCCAAAATTAATTGAAATGTAAATATTGAGTTTTTAGACTTTTTTACCCTCATAAGTTATAACCACCAACTAATTTAAAGCAATAATAAAAAAAATACAATCCCCATTATATTGCTTTCACTACTTTTAAAATCTAATAATCTATGATAAAAGCAAAATAAAACCTCATTATATAGCCCTTATAAAAAGTACTACATTATTATTCTTTTTTTTTTCTTTTTTTTTTACTCACACACCCGACCTGGTAGTATTGATGAGATTCGAACCCATGATTTTTGGTCTCCAAGCAACCTCACTCCACCACTAAGTCATCCCCCACCGGGACTACTCCATTATTTTTCTTAAACTTCACAATCGGATTCATGTGTTTATGTTAATCTATTTCACCAACAATCTATACATGATTAACATGTTTTAAGTGATACAAAAAAAATGATAATCTTACTTCACCAACGTATATGGTCAGTGTCTTGCAAATAAAGCTCTTGTTTTAATCATGTAGAAAAATTATTTATTAACCTAAAAAGGAAAAAAAAAAACAAACTAGATTGTGGTTTTCCGATGATATATGAATTAGACCATGATTCATTTTCAAAGAAAGCAATTTAATTCCTTAATTTAACTAAAATTTTGCTATTTTTATTAATTTTCGTGTAGAAGCAATATCCCGGATTCCCGGTCAAGTCACTTTATTATAACAATCATAACTTTCTGTGTAAAAAAATAATTTTAGCTCTGTTTAAAAAAAAGGAACTAAATTCTGGTTTAGAAGCAACTTTATTTTGATGGAATACATTGTATTCATTATGAGCAATAAGATATAGGCTGTAGTGTGATTGTTGTTTATTTTACGTTCTTTTTTTCCTTTTGTATTGCCCCATTTTTCTTTTGTAATTTTTTAAGATGGGGTTGTGTTTTAATTTGCTAGAGTTTAAAATAGTGAGGTTGTATTTTAGTGTGTTAGAGTTTAAAATATTGGAGGTTGTGAGGGTAAAAAAATCTAAAAAATAAATATTTATATTTTAATTATTTTGGGGGTTGTATGAAGAAAGACGAGGGTTGTTAATAGACTTACCCGACAAAAAATAGTAAAGTTGTTTAAAGTTTAAATTATTGCAATCTCAAAATAGGCCCATTGTGGAACTCCGAAACCAGCCCATAGAACTTGAGTTCCTAAAATTAAGGGGGGAGTGAAGGTAGATTCCTATAAATAAAAGATTAATTCTACAAGATTGATTAAATACCTCTAGATCGAGGCATGAGGTCGATAGAAGGGAGGAAACAAACTGGAGAAAGGGGGGCGAAAAAATGAAGTCAGAGACAAAAGAAAATCAATACATCATGATCTTTCAAAAACCCTAGAAACATACGGAGACTATGGCATCACCATGATCGCTACTTCCTCCATTATTTTTAGTTACTTGTTTTCGATGTTATTCTTTGATTCATTTTTGGAGCTCGATCGATCGATTGTAAATACTTTCAGTGATCTTCGGCTTCACGTTTTCTTTCTTTGTCTAGGAAGATCGTTAGTATTAGTAATAATAAAATGCGCCAAGAGTAACAGTCTTGAGTATCAGAGCATCTCCAATGCTAAACACCTATTTGGTGCAGATTCTGCACTAAATAGCTGCAATTTCAACATCAATTTTTTTTGCAGCTCCAATGCTCTACACCAAATAAGAATAATATTCAAAAGATTTCATTTTGTTTTATAATTGAAATATGAATATGCCTAATGATTTATTATTTTTCTAAAATTGATAATATCTAAAACTAATAACTTTTAGTTATATACTTTAAAAAAAAATACTATTAAAAATTATGTATTATTAAAAAAATTTAACATGTGACGTGCTTGAAATAATAAAAGTACTTTAAACGATCATCAAACAATTAGTGAAAATATTACAAGACTAAATACACTTATGAAAAATACATTCGTAGTGAACAAATTAGAATTATACAAAAAAGAAACCAAACTTGTGAATCTTAACCGTCTCCTCATCAAGGAGAATTTTCACAATTCAATCAATCCGGAGGTGAAGGATATGGGTTTGAGAATTCTTCAAACGATTTCGGTCAATATTATAATTATCTTAGAGGATCTAGAAATGATTATTAATCAATGTGTTTATTCAAGTAGTTTTAGTTATTCGTAGTGTGTTTTTAAGTTAATTTGTAGTAATTTGTAATGTGTGCGACTTCATTCTATCCATTGTGTTTAATTAATTATGCTTTTATTAAAACTATTTATTTAGATGATTTATAATTTAAATTAAGTGAATATATAATTTATAAATTAAATTTATTGAATAATCTATTTAATAATAGTTTTAAATAATAAAATAATTAATTAAATATTGTGGGACCTATCAGCACCAATTTGGTGCAGCATCAAATTCTATTTGATCCTGCACCAATTTGGAATAGGATTTGGGACAGCATTGGAGTAGATTTTTGCATCAAATTGGTGTTTTAGTCCAGCATTAGAGATGCTCTCACACCCGTTAGTACAAGGTGTTGGGCTAATAACATTAGGTAATATGGGCCCATGATAAGACCAGATTGAGGTGCCCACTGAGCTGGGCCTGGCCCAATTACAATAACTGGCTTTAATATTATATTTATAAATTACGTTGACCACAAAAGCAAAAGGGTCATAAAGCAACTTTACGTCTCATTAATTTTTAAATTTTTTTTTACGACAAGGAAACGTTTCATTAACTATTATGCTCCAATCTCCATACAAAAGTGGAATTGTATATGTTTTTGTCTGTCCCATAATAATATACTAATTAGGGGATTTACTTTTAGTATTTACAACATATAGAACTAAGTATTTAAAATATGACACGAGTAATTTCTTCGGTCAGGTAAGAATAATATCCTTTGCAGTTGGATACATATCATATTATTTAACACAAAATTTGAAAATAATTACGGACCCCAAAAGTAATCGATCCCAATTTTCTCATCCTTTGAAATATGTGGTAAATTATTAGTCTATATTATTTTTGTATATATCTATGGTAAATCATCCGAAGTAAACGCAGTCTTACCATTTGTATTGAATGTGCTTTATAAATTTCATTTTTATAGAATACCCCTAGGTGACTACGCCGAAGCCTAAAAGTAAGCAAAACTTATATACATTGCCATTCCACGTAGTTATTTTGCATTCGCTTTTCTTATGTGCTTTATGAATTTATATATGGTTGAGAATCGAACTAATATTATGGGATAAATGTCAATTGTGAATGGTGTGAATGAAACATTTACTTGACTTAACACTTTACTCTCAATGTCTTACTAACCTTTACATGACTCAACACTTAACTCTCAATGTCTCACTTTAAATCATTGTTTATTTACATAAAAATATACCTACAACCTTAATCGCTCTATTAATAAACTAACTTATTTCATATCTCAAATGTTAAGCGGAATATCTATACACACACACACACACACAAAAAGAGAGAAGAACTGCTTTTGGAGTTGAAATTTTCTGAATATAAAATTCATAGGTGAAATATAATTAAATTAAATAAAAGGCAAAGAGAATATGTATCCTATGCAAGTACAAGCTGTTTTGCAGCAATGAAATATAGAAAGTTTTTTTTTCTCCAAATAGTTAAGAATATAGGCATGAAGAGATGCCAGGCAAGAAAACTCCAAACTCTTCAGTCCCACCGGTTTATATATATATATATATATATATATGTATATATATATATGTATATATATATATACTTCTGCATAGCATGAGATGAAATATTTATGGTGGTATACGACAAGCTCAACGATATCAAAAGATAAGGTATATATGAGTTTCAATCTTCAATTCCCCCTCGAGGAAAAAATCATATTCATAACATATGTATATACATATACTTCCTGTTCCTAATCGATCTCAACATCGATGAAACACATGGAAAATGGTGTCGGCATTTTGATAATATATAAGTTAATTGGTATTATTAATTTTTAGTAGGAATAAAAATTAGAGTATATAAGGCAAGATTTGTGTGTGATATTAATAATTGGAAGGGTTGTTGCCATCCACATATTGTTGTCTCCACACAACGTGCAGTGCCATGTACTTTTCAAGCAGACTTCTCAGGAATCCTATGCTCATGATTATTGAAATCAACTTAGCTTCTCTATATATTAATATATAGCTTCTTCTCAACTATAAATATTATTTGCAATGTATTCTCTATTTCAGATAGTATATATGCTGCCATTGTATAACAGATAACACATTAACACCCTCTCCTCTTCCTACCTTTTTATCTCTTTTTATCTCTATGCTACTTCTTGCTTATTTAATTTCATAGTACCATTGATGTTGTCACATCATAAATCAATATATCTATATACATTTTTTGCAGCTATCATAATAAAGTAATTAATTAATTAGTAACATAGACTACAATCATTGTTATTTGATCATATTAATGCTAATCTTTATAACATTTTTTTGTCATTTTAGTTTTTTTAATCTTTTTATTGGATGATCGACTAATTCACCATTAATTTAAAGCTGCACGAATTTAATTGTCACCAAATTAAATTAACAAAATAGGCCAAGCATGAACGGGACAATCCTGTATATAAATATTTATGGCGATGTAGACAAATCATGACTGTGACTTTAGTCATTGTTGGGAATTTAATGGCCATATTTTACTACTATACAATAATTCTGTGTATAATATTTTTATATTCATCTTAAACTTAAATCTTTTTTTTTTTCAAATGCAACAAATCGTCTTAATCTTAACTTCATAAAACGTGATGCATACCCTCAATGAAAATAATAATCGTCTTATTATTATTATTATTATTATTATTATTATTATTATTATTATTATTATTATTATTATTATTATTATTATTATTATTATTATTATTAATGGTATTAATGTAGGTATTATTATTAATGAAAATAATAAAATTATCTACGTCTATAGTTAAGTTAAGTCGTTAGGTTAACATTTGACATTCGATCATCCATCTATTTTAGCAATTAATGGACAATTTAGTGGAGAAACATTGGTTGGCTATGTCGTTTTTAGCCACATCTTTAATTTTCTTTTTTCTTTTAGTTGAGTTCACGAAGTTGTATTAGTTTTCATGACAAAATGAAAACATGTCCGGATAAATAGTTTATAAATTTGAGATTTTTTTTTATATTAGAATATGCATGTTTCATAGATTGCGCACTTTTATATTTTGTAGAAGGTAATCCGCTTTGAATTTGTGATTGTAAATGAAAAGTAATATAAAGGCAAATCGTTTGTCCTATTAAAATAATTGTAAAGAAAATAGTATGTATGTAGATTGTAGATGGCCAAATTGAAAGAATAACAAAGTTGGTGTTTTCAGTTAAAATAGATAAACACCATTTAATTGTAGTATTTACAGTTAAAACATAAACAAATAAATGTTTTACAATGATTTCCAAATATAAAATAAATAATTAATTTTATACATGTATTTGTAAAATTCCATAAATATTCCACATATTGACTCCCTATTGAATAAAACTTTTACCTTCTAATTTATAAAATTTGCTTCCCAGTTAATAAGTAAAATTTGATTTTTCCAGAAACTACAGAGAGTTACATTTTTTAATTTATAGTATTTTAATTTAATTTTACACTTATTGATTATGATTTATTTTACTAAGAATGTTGCTATTTGCACCATGTTCAGTATTTTATTTAACTAAAATCAACATGCAAGTGTATAGAGTAGTATATAGCAATTACGGTGAGTAAGGTCGTATGGTATCTATGGAGACTAGCAACACAATTTTCACTATTTATTTTATTTAATTATCAAATTTTATCTAGAGAAATCGAATTGCAATATTTGTATATGAAATACCAAATTAAATCAAATGGAGTAATAATTTCAGATAACTAAAACACACAACACCCATTGGCACTTTTAATCAAAGATAAGACGAGATTTTAGGATCTCCAAAGCATTCGGAAAAGTTCTTTAATTGATACATTAAACTTAATTTAATTCTATGAATTATAGGATGATGTATAAATTACCTAGCATTCTCCTCTCGGATAAATTCGTGTAGATTAGGTTTCAATTCTAATCTCTCAATGCCAAATTGTTTCCTAAATCACATTTCTCTTTAGATCAAACATTCATCATCAATTCATCAATCTCTCAGACTTGTTAAATTGTATGCTACACATTTCAAAAATCCATTAATTATCCATCATTTATCAAGTAATCAATAATCAACCACCAAATTGCATTCAAAGGACAATCAAACTGTAATACCCCGAAATATTTTAGAGGGGTTTTACTCAACTTATGTTACCTGAGGGTAATTTAGGTAAGAAGTTGGGTCCTTAAAGGACTCAAATAAAGGAAAATCGCAGCCAGGGAAATCTATTAAAATTTTTTTTGGTCAAAAATTGCTTTAAAAATATGTTCTGATATTTTTCTTGGGTTGATAGAAAAATTTTCAAGCATCGTGCCAAACTTTGAATTTTCCAATTTCGAGTTCAAATGAACACTTGGCACAATTTTAGGGTGAAAGGTAATAGATTTGGATAACTAAGGCACATCCGTCATTATCCAATTTCTTTTTCGAAATATTATCCTATTTATTTTTCTTCTATAAATAGGAGGTTAAGGTTTCATTTTTCATTCATTTTCAAAATCGAAACGCCGAGCAGCTTCTAGAGAAGGTACGTCTCTAGTTTCCTATTTCATTTCCGAAATAGTCATTTTGAAGGTGTCAACGCATAGATCACGAATACGTGATTGAAATGATGACACGACGGACGATCACGATGGAAAATCATCGTGACCGCCGCCAAAAGTCGCCACCACCTTTCAAATCGGTGACTCTTTCGGGTCATCGAATCAAAAAGTGTCTTTAGGGTTTTATGTTCTATGTATATTTATATACATTTTCCATGTTGTCACTTTTTAATTTCGGGTATATTTTGGGTATCCGATTATTAAATTGTAGTCTTTTTCAGATCTATCCTTCGTGGATAGCCCTATCGTATTTTTAAACTCAAAAGTTGTTCCGTGTCAAAATATAGTATTTTTATTTAAAGTTTCATATTTTTCCAATGGGCAGATCTTGCGGTATGAATTTATTTGTACCGAATTAATTTTAGGATACGGGTTTGACCACCCCGTATGCCAAAACTTCCTAAACGGTTTTTCTTTATAAAAATGCCCTGAGTAAAGTTCCCTTAAGAGTCAAAATATTTTGATGATCCGGGTGCTGCGTATTAAGATAGTAGATATTATAATATTTACTTCATAGCTAAGAAAGGTTAGATTTTGACATAATGATAGTCATTCATCGAAACTAAGTTGCCGGATAATCTTGTAGGCACAGAAGAAGGAGACTTCTAGTTGAGATCAGAATCAGAATCTAGATCTAGCTCAGATTACCAGGTGGGTTTTTATTATATAAAAATATGTTTCGGGTTATTAAGCCCTGATATTTATAAAATGAATATGATTGAATATCCAACTCATGACTGTATTTGATGTGCTCTCCTGACTCATGTAAGTCTTACTACTGTTTTTGGTGACGAAACTACAATGGTTCACGATATCGAGCCCCAAGCAAACAGGGCAGTGTCCAACCTTAAGCAGCCGGGTTGTGTACACGAACCGACTCACCGTAAGCGTTCTAGGGGAGAGTTGCGCGCAATGATGGAACTAAAATGATTTAATATACATGGAATTCGCAAATTTTCTACTTTAAAAGCTTTCCATGATATGCTCTCAATATGATTGGATATTCTATTTTATAAAATGATTCTGAAGGTTTTTCTCAAAAGTACCCACTGAGTGCATTAGTACTCACGCCCAAATCTTTTCAAATATTTTCAGGATGAGCTGCGGGATGGTGGACGGTTGTGCTAAGGCTGAAGGGCTATCTTTTGATGTATATGTTTCTTTTATGTGTGGAGTCCAACTGAGAACATGGTTACCTTTTGTGTCTGAATAAATGCACTGCGTTTTTGTCCGCTTACTCTGATTATTGTTATGGAGTGTTCGGTTCTCCGAATCCCATTTTATTTACTGTTATGGAGTGTTCGGTTCTCCGAATCCCATTTTATTTACGGTTATGGAGTGTTCGGTTCTCCGAATCCCATTTTCTTTACTGTTATGGAGTGTTCGGTTCTCCGAATCCCATTTTATTTACTGTTATGGAGTGTTCGGTTCTCCGAATCCCATTTTCTTTACTGTTATGGAGTGTTCGGTTCTCCGAATCCCATTTTCTTTATTGTTACGGAGTGTTCGGTTCTCCGAATCCCGTTTACTTTCTGTTCCTGACAGGCGAAAGCCTGGCATTTATTTACTTTCCTTACTCAGACAGGCGCAAGCCTGGCTTTACATTGTTTTTCATGTCAAGGCAAAAGCCTGGCTTTATATTGCTTTCACGACAGGCGGGAGCCTGGCATCTCTTTACTTTAAGTATTTGGACAGACATCAGTCTGGCTTTTTTTTATGCCTAACCTATTAACAGTTAACCTTTGAACTGTTATTATTTACATTGAAGTTTGCCTTTGTTATTCTTTCTTGGGTTCATCCTAAGAGTCATGGTATCTGGTTTGAGTCATTTCATACGCTTTAAAAGCGTGGATTGATCCATTTATAGAGGTTATGCTGCCCATATTTTTAGGGCACTAACCCTATTTCTTTGATTGCTTCTGTTCAACAACCCCTTTCCCCTTTCCCCAAGTAGCGCACCGGTCCCCTGCCCTTCTCCCGGGACCGGGGCGTTACAGAGTGGTATCAGAGCAGGCTGCAACTCTGCAGGCCTGTCATATTATTGATTAAGTCTAGTTCTCAGTGTATTCTCTTAATTAATTGTCTGATAGCCCTAGCACGTCGCCTACACCGCTCTCATCTTGCTTAAAAAAAAAGGTACGTGAGTTAAAATGTTTTTAGATTCAATTATATTTACTGATTTTTAAAAAAAAAAGAAATGTGGATAAGGACCATTCTCCACATTGATGGTATTTATGAAAAGTCACGCCAATGATTGTTTCGAAAGGATAATGGTATCATTTTGGACTATGTTTCCATATGATGATGGTTATGAATGAAAGGGGACTTATTGTCCATGATGGTAAAAAAAAAAAATTGTGGGGCATTGTGCCCAGATGGTATTGAATTATTATATTTAAATGGGACTATATGTCCATGATATTATTTGAAGGAATGTGTGGTGATAGTAATTAATGCCCTATGATTAGAAATGTGATAATGTGTAAGTGATTGGAAATGTGAGAATGTTAAAGTAATTGGAAATGTGATGATGTTAAATTGATGGGAAACCGAGAATGCTTATGAAGATGAAATATGAACGTAGAATGATTTGATTGAGAATGTAGATGAACATAGCCAATTGTGACTTATACACATAGATTGGATTTTAAGTGCCTCTCTTAAGATTCATGTGGAACGTAGACTGACTAAGTGCTTTCCTTTACAAATAAGTAGACTGATTAGAATTGCATGAGAAATGTTGTTGAGTATTTAGTTTAGGAGATATCTCACATTCATATTAATTTAGCACGAAGTAGATTTTGTGATAGTTATTTCTGAAGCCTAAAATTTTTCAGAATGCCTCCTAAGAAAAGAACACAGAACCAAGAAAACCATGGACAACCTGCACCAATTCCAATTCCCATACCGACATCAAGAGCAGAAGAAGCTTTTCGTAAACATCACCCACCTACTTTCAACGGGCTAGGTGACCCAATAGATGCAGAAAAATGGATTCGATCTCTGGACCGAATATTTGATTACATGTCTTGCATGAATGAGGAAAAGCTTACATGTGCTCAGTTTCAATTGATTGACGATGCAGACTATTGGTGGGAGTCTGTAAAAAGAACTATGACTTATGAGCAATGGCAGGAATTTACTTGGGAAGACTTTAAGGAAGAAGTTTATCAGAAATACATTCCTGATTGCTATCGAGAAAAGAAAGAGTCGGAATTCTGGAACCTCCGACAGGGAAGCTCTACTGTTACTGAGTATGACCGTGCCTTTAATCAACTCTCTCGTTATGCTCCACATCTCGTGGACTCGGACTGCAAGAAGGCTAAGAAGTTTAGGAAGGGCCTTAAACCAGAAATCAGCATGACTCTTATGGGGCATGATGAGATGTCGTATGCGCAAACACTGCGTCGGGCTTTGAACATAGAATCTGTTATGCCAGCTGAGAAAATCCAGCCACAACAATCTTCCCAAGATCTGAAGGGAAAGCGGAAATGGGAAGATAGAAATGCAGTGGGAAATAAGCAACAGTGGGCCAAGGGAAATACCAATTATGGGCAACAGAATCAACAAGGAAATAGGACTCCCTGCCCTATCTGCCGGAAGTTTCATTCAGGAAAGTGTATGAGGAATACAGATGGATGTTTCTTCTGTCATCAACCGGGACATTTTGCTCGAGATTGTCCTAGGAGTAAAGGAAATACAGGTTTTCCTCCTAGACCAGCACAAGATGGGAATATAAATCAGAGGCCTAATCAAGGGAACAATTCTAGGCCTAATCAGGGTGGAAACTTAAGGCAAAATCAGAGAGGAAATTTTAAGCCAGACCAAGGACAACGTGCCCTACAGCCAGCCAGGACTTATGCACTTCAGCAACAGCAGGCAGAGCGAGCTCCAGAAAATTTGGCAGGTATGATTAACATGGTTAATATACCTGTGCTCGCTTTATTTGATACTGGAGCTACACACTCTTTTATTTCAGAAAAGGCTAGTCAAAGATTAAAACTTAGACAAGTAGATGCTACTAATGCCTTAGAAGTTAGCATCCCTTCTGGAAAAACTGTGATAGCCAATAGAATATGCCTGAATTTGGAACTCGAGATTAACAAAAAGATTTTCATCACGGATTTATATGTAATTGACATGAAGGATTTTGATATAATCTTGGGAATGAATTGGCTAACTGCAACGTATGCAACTATACGTTGTCATGAGAGAGAAGTTATATTCCAGAAACCAGGAGAACCAAAGGTAATTTTCTTTGGAGCAAGAATGGGTTTGAAGATACCAGTTGTTTCAGCCCTGAAAGCTATAAAGCTAATGAGAAAAGAAGGTTGCCATGCTTTTCTGGTTAACCTAGTAGGAAAAGAGAAAGAGGGAGTAACGATAGATCAAGTCCCTATCGTTCGGGAATACAAGGATGTTTTTCCACAGGACCTACCAGGGCTACCGCCCGATAGGCAAACTGAATTTACCATTGACTTGGAACCAGGAGCAGCTCCAATATCTAAGGCACCATATAGAATGGCCCCTAATGAGTTGCAAGAACTGAAGGTACAACTACAAGAGCTGTTGGACTTAGGTTTCATACAACCCAGTGTCTCACCTTGGGGAGCGCCTATTCTCTTTGTTAAAAAGAAGGATGGTACATTGCGAATGTGCATAGACTATAGGGAGTTGAATAAGGTGACAGTTAAGAATAAGTATCCCTTGCCAAGGATCGATGACTTGTTTGACCAACTAAGAGGAGCTAACGTATTTTCAAAGATTGATTTACGTTCAGGTTATCACCAATTGAAGATAAGAAAAGAAGATGTGCCTAAGACAGCATTTCGAACACGTTACGGCCACTATGAATTCTTAGTGATGCCATTTGGGTTGACTAATGCACCTGCTGTGTTCATGGATATGATGAACAGAGTCTTTCATCAATATCTGGATAACTTTGTTCTTGTGTTTATAGATGATATTCTTATCTATTCCAAAAGTGAGGAACAACACCAAGAACATCTACATATAATTTTGGAAACATTGAGGAGGGAGAAATTATATGCCAAATTTAGCAAGTGTGAATTTTGGCTCAGTGAGGTAATGTTCCTTGGCCATATTGTGTCATCAGAAGGAATCAAAGTAGATCCTGCTAAGGTTGAAGCAGTAAGTAACTGGAAGTCACCTTCTAGTGCACATGAGATAAGAAGTTTCTTAGGGTTGGCAGGCTACTATAGAAGATTTATTGAAGGATTTTCTAAATTGGCAAGACCAATGACACAATTGTTGAAAAAGAAGACTAAGTTTATTTGGACTGAGGAATGTGAGAAGAATTTCCAAGAACTTAAGAAAAGACTGACCACAGCTCCAGTATTGGTTATACCAGAAGGAAATGAAGGATTTGTTATCTTTACAGATGCGTCTAAGCTAGGGCTAGGGTGTGTGCTAATGCAAGACAAGAGAGTCGTTGCTTATGCATCTCGCCAGCTCAGGCCACATGAGTTAAATTATCCTACCCATGACCTAGAGCTTGCAGCTGTGGTACATGCCTTGAAAATTTGGAGGCATTATTTATACGGTGTCAGATGTGAAATCTATACTGATCATAAGAGTCTTAAGTACTTCTTTGAACAGAAGGATTTAAACATGAGGCAGAGAAGGTGGCTAGAATTAGTTAAGGATTATGATTGTACCATTCTCTACCACCCCGGTAAAGCAAATGTTGTAGCAGACGCCCTTAGCCGAAAAACCAAAGCAGAGTTAGGTTGTTTCCTAACACAAGAAGAAAGGTTAATTGAAGAATTTCAAAGACTAGAGTTACAGTTGGTTCAACCACCAGACTCTACTAAAGGACTTATAGCTACTTTAATAGCTAAACCCGATTTAAGGAAACGAATTGTGGAGGCACAAAGAGGGGATCAATTTTTGGAGAAGATGCGATTGAAAGTAAGATCTGAGGATTCAAAAGGATTTGCTGAAGCAAATGACAATGCTCTCATGTACGAAAGAAGAATATGTGTGCCCCACAATGAAGAGTTAAAGAATGAAATCATGATGGAAGCTCATGATACTCCATATACCGCTCACCCTGGAAGTACAAAGATGTATAGAGATTTGAAGAGAAACTTCTGGTGGCGAAATATGAAGAGAGAAGTGGCCTCATTTGTTGAACGATGCTTAACTTGTCAGCAAGTAAAGGCGGTACATCAACGACCATCAGGATTATTACAACCACTTGAAATCCCAAAATGGAAATGGGAACATATCAACATGGATTTTATAGTAGGATTACCAAAGTCAGTGCGAGGAAACACTGCGATATGGGTCGTTGTTGATCGATTGACCAAATCCGCGCACTTTTTGCCAATCAAGATGACACTTGGACTAGATAAGTTGGCTCAACTCTATGTGAAGGAGATTGTGCGATTACACGGAGTACCTGTCTCGATCACCTCTGACCGAGATACCAGATTTACTTCTAGATTCTGGATAAGTCTCCAAGATGCCATGGGAACACAACTAAATTTCAGTACAGCTTTCCATCCTCAAACTGATGGACAATCAGAAAGGACAATACAAATACTAGAGGATATGCTCAGAGGAGTTTTAACTGATAGAGGTGGAAGCTGGGAAAATGTTTTACCCTTAGTAGAGTTCGCCTATAACAACAGTTATCAGGCAACCATTGGAATGGCACCATATGAAGCATTGTATGGCCGAAAATGTAGATCACCACTTTATTGGGATGAAGTGGGTGAAAGAAAGATATTAGGCCCTGAGATTGTTCAGATAACAATCGAAATAATTGATAAGATAAGAATGAGAATGAAGGAGGCCCAAGATAGACAAAAAGCCTATGCAGATAAACGTCGAAAGGATCTGTATTTTAATGTTGGAGATAAGGTCTTTCTCAAAATATCTCCTACTAAAGGAATTATACGTTTTGGCAAAAGAGGAAAATTGAAACCACGGTATATTGGACCATTTGAAATTCTTGAACGAGTTGGAGAGGTAGCTTATAGACTAGCCTTACCGCCAAGTCTAGCTGAGGTTCATAATGTTTTTCATGTCTCAATGTTGAGAAAGTACGTGTTTGATACTACACACGTTATAAAGAATGAAGAGATAGTCCTGAATCAGGATTTATCATATGAAGAAAAACCAGAGGCTATTCTTGATCAAAAGGTCCAAAAATTACGGAACAAACAGATATCACTGGTGAAAGTCCTATGGAATAACCATGGGAGAGAGGAAGCTACCTGGGAGCTTGAAAGCAGAATCAAGGAGTTGTACCCTGATTTACCCTATAGAGGTACGCAAATTTCGGGACGAAATTTTTATTAAGGAGGGTAGAATGTAATACCCCGAAATATTTTAGAGGGGTTTTACTCAACTTATGTTACCTGAGGGTAATTTAGGTAAGAAGTTGGGTCCTTAAAGGACTCAAATAAAGGAAAATCGCAGCCAGGGAAATCTATTAAAATTTTTTTTGGTCAAAAATTGCTTTAAAAATATGTTCTGATATTTTTCTTGGGTTGATAGAAAAATTTTCAAGCATCGTGCCAAACTTTGAATTTTCCAATTTCGAGTTCAAATGAACACTTGGCACAATTTTAGGGTGAAAGGTAATAGATTTGGATAACTAAGGCACATCCGTCATTATCCAATTTCTTTTTCGAAATATTATCCTATTTATTTTTCTTCTATAAATAGGAGGTTAAGGTTTCATTTTTCATTCATTTTCAAAATCGAAACGCCGAGCAGCTTCTAGAGAAGGTACGTCTCTAGTTTCCTATTTCATTTCCGAAATAGTCATTTTGAAGGTGTCAACGCATAGATCACGAATACGTGATTGAAATGATGACACGACGGACGATCACGATGGAAAATCATCGTGACCGCCGCCAAAAGTCGCCACCACCTTTCAAATCGGTGACTCTTTCGGGTCATCGAATCAAAAAGTGTCTTTAGGGTTTTATGTTCTATGTATATTTATATACATTTTCCATGTTGTCACTTTTTAATTTCGGGTATATTTTGGGTATCCGATTATTAAATTGTAGTCTTTTTCAGATCTATCCTTCGTGGATAGCCCTATCGTATTTTTAAACTCAAAAGTTGTTCCGTGTCAAAATATAGTATTTTTATTTAAAGTTTCATATTTTTCCAATGGGCAGATCTTGCGGTATGAATTTATTTGTACCGAATTAATTTTAGGATACGGGTTTGACCACCCCGTATGCCAAAACTTCCTAAACGGTTTTTCTTTATAAAAATGCCCTGAGTAAAGTTCCCTTAAGAGTCAAAATATTTTGATGATCCGGGTGCTGCGTATTAAGATAGTAGATATTATAATATTTACTTCATAGCTAAGAAAGGTTAGATTTTGACATAATGATAGTCATTCATCGAAACTAAGTTGCCGGATAATCTTGTAGGCACAGAAGAAGGAGACTTCTAGTTGAGATCAGAATCAGAATCTAGATCTAGCTCAGATTACCAGGTGGGTTTTTATTATATAAAAATATGTTTCGGGTTATTAAGCCCTGATATTTATAAAATGAATATGATTGAATATCCAACTCATGACTGTATTTGATGTGCTCTCCTGACTCATGTAAGTCTTACTACTGTTTTTGGTGACGAAACTACAATGGTTCACGATATCGAGCCCCAAGCAAACAGGGCAGTGTCCAACCTTAAGCAGCCGGGTTGTGTACACGAACCGACTCACCGTAAGCGTTCTAGGGGAGAGTTGCGCGCAATGATGGAACTAAAATGATTTAATATACATGGAATTCGCAAATTTTCTACTTTAAAAGCTTTCCATGATATGCTCTCAATATGATTGGATATTCTATTTTATAAAATGATTCTGAAGGTTTTTCTCAAAAGTACCCACTGAGTGCATTAGTACTCACGCCCAAATCTTTTCAAATATTTTCAGGATGAGCTGCGGGATGGTGGACGGTTGTGCTAAGGCTGAAGGGCTATCTTTTGATGTATATGTTTCTTTTATGTGTGGAGTCCAACTGAGAACATGGTTACCTTTTGTGTCTGAATAAATGCACTGCGTTTTTGTCCGCTTACTCTGATTATTGTTATGGAGTGTTCGGTTCTCCGAATCCCATTTTATTTACTGTTATGGAGTGTTCGGTTCTCCGAATCCCATTTTATTTACGGTTATGGAGTGTTCGGTTCTCCGAATCCCATTTTCTTTACTGTTATGGAGTGTTCGGTTCTCCGAATCCCATTTTATTTACTGTTATGGAGTGTTCGGTTCTCCGAATCCCATTTTCTTTACTGTTATGGAGTGTTCGGTTCTCCGAATCCCATTTTCTTTATTGTTACGGAGTGTTCGGTTCTCCGAATCCCGTTTACTTTCTGTTCCTGACAGGCGAAAGCCTGGCATTTATTTACTTTCCTTACTCAGACAGGCGCAAGCCTGGCTTTACATTGTTTTTCATGTCAAGGCAAAAGCCTGGCTTTATATTGCTTTCACGACAGGCGGGAGCCTGGCATCTCTTTACTTTAAGTATTTGGACAGACATCAGTCTGGCTTTTTTTTATGCCTAACCTATTAACAGTTAACCTTTGAACTGTTATTATTTACATTGAAGTTTGCCTTTGTTATTCTTTCTTGGGTTCATCCTAAGAGTCATGGTATCTGGTTTGAGTCATTTCATACGCTTTAAAAGCGTGGATTGATCCATTTATAGAGGTTATGCTGCCCATATTTTTAGGGCACTAACCCTATTTCTTTGATTGCTTCTGTTCAACAACCCCTTTCCCCTTTCCCCAAGTAGCGCACCGGTCCCCTGCCCTTCTCCCGGGACCGGGGCGTTACACAAACACAATAGACAATATAAAATAGAAATGTGTAAATAACTTCAAGAAATGAACAATATTATTGATTCAATCACAAATCCACAAATGCCTAGCAAACCCTAGAAATAAAGAACTTAACAATCCATTATAATTTCAAAATCCACAATGCAAACATCCATAACAAAAGTAATATGATAAAGTCTAGAACAACTTATGTCGATGGATTGGTTGCTTTCTAGCCTTCTTCTCTTCATCTTGATTCTTGTTCTTCAATGGATATACTTTTCTAAGTGTCAAAAGTTACCCCTATCATTCATTTTCGCCCATTTTAAATGTGGAAAAGTCCCAACCTCAAGATGGAAACAACCTATATCAGAAAAGGCAAGAAAAAATAAATCCACACAAAAGAGCACGGTCCGTGCTCCTAGCATAACGAATTTTTCTCTCTTTTTTTATAAGAGAGCATGGTCCGTGCTCTTAGTTCCAAGAGTTATTGGCTTTTCTACAAAGGAGCATGATCCGTGCTCCATTCCTGTCTCCCGGTTCTTAAATTCGCTCATCATTTTCTCCATTTCCGGCCCATCTTTATTATACTTGTTCTTCCTCCAACTGTGGTTGGCTTCAATAATCATCAAAGAACCTGAATTTTCTGTCAAAACTACACAAACCTGTGACATATTGATATTTAACAAATCAAAGCAGTAACTGTCACAACTGGGTATGTAATCAACCACAAGACATGCATAACAAGTCTCAAAATATATATAAACCCCAAGTTTATCACACCACCAAATTTTCTTGTACACCACGCTATTTTTCAATTTCACCTCTCATTTTAAAATGTCAATTTAGCATTATATTTCGAAAAAGAAAGAGAAAAGGAAAAGCTTCTTCTTGTTGCCTGTCATTTTTGAAGGAAATAAGAGAAGTCATAAAACATCGAATTTGAGAAGAGAGAGACCAGATCGAAGTGTTATTTAGAGAAAGTGTTTTATACTCTGAATTCATGCAAAAAATTTGAGATTTAAACGTGTAAATGTTGATGTATTTGGCGCCAAAGATTAGTTTTGGAAATCATCTCAACGAAATGAATTTTTCGAAGTAAACAAAGAACTTTGAAATTTTTTTTTTCGAATCAAACTATTGATCGCAGAGGATGTAGCTGATGAGTGCTTAAATGGCACTCATTTGGACTTATTTGCACTTACTTTTGAGTGCTTTTGCTCTTTGTTTATGTCTATATGTTTGTAAATTTGTTGTTTTTCGTTAATGTTGTTTAAAGTGACCAATACAGATTATTTTTGGGTTAGTATGTACAAAAACAAAGTTAAAATGGGATTTCGATCATCAAAGGCCGCACAAGACTTGAAAAATTGAAGAAAACCAAGGGTCGGGCTCAGACACGGCCAAGAGGCGTGACCCAGCCCGGGCCGCGTTGCAGGCGCCTCTGGGCGCGGCCTCCTGGCGCGATCGCAGGGCAGGCCGCGCCCCAGGGCCTCTGCAATGTGGGCTCCGGGCGCGGCCAGTTCAGCCCGCGTCTCGGCACTTCAGAGAGCTGTTTTCATGTGTTCCAAGCTCGACCTCCAGGCGCGACCCAGACGAGGTCGCGGTCGGGACTGACGAATCCATTTTTTACTTTTGGCACTCCATTATTGGCCCTATATATGATATATCATTTGGGGAGTTAGAAACACACTGGACACACACGAAAATAGAAGAGAAAACACTCTCCATTTGAGATTTTGGAAGATCAAGAACATCAAGAGGAGGAGGAAGATCCAACCATACATTTGAAGATTCAAGCCAAGGGATTGAAGGAGTTTGTTCTACATTTGGTTTTATCTTCTCCTTCACTCTTTTATCTTTGTATTGAGAATGGGTTTTGGATCCTTGTCTTGTATTTTTGATCTTGTTGTAAATATGGTAGGCTAAAGCCCTTAGGGCTCTAGGATGTGGTGAAACAATGTGACTCTTATTCTTGATGAAGGGTAAATATATGTTCATGCTTTGTCAAGGTTTTAATCCATGCTTGGTCTTGAATGATGTTGTTTGAATGGCCTCCTTACTGGCATCACATGTATGTTTCACTTGCATCTTGTCCATCCCGTGAACATAAGCATGTATGGATTGAATTCATGTACTTGTACTCTTTGTTGAAGTTGAGTATGTGGAAGGAATGGTGACCTCTTTGAGCTTTTGGTAGGTGCGACCTTGGAATGTGTTAGAGATAGTCATCCTTGTCGCATTCGCAATTTAAGAGATATTCGAGAGATGCTCCTTCTATATTCGTGGTCTTCTTGCCTATGAACTTAGCATGATTATGTGTTTAAACTTTGTTATTGAATCAAGAGGAGTATTGTGACTCCATGTTCTAGAGTCTTGCTTAATTCCACTTTTAAACCTCTCTCTGTTGATTGTTGTTCTTGATTACTTTTTAGATTATTTATTTTGGTTGTTTGGTGTTTGTTACTTAAGTTATTGTTTTGGTATTGATGATAATCAGCCCTCACTTAAGCATAGTCTAGATAATCCTTGAAATCGAATATTGTGGTACTTGCATTTTCTTATTTGGTTTCTTTTTCCCTGTGGATCGACCTCGTATCATCCTTGCTACACATACATGCTTGTATACTTGTAGGCATAGACACGAGTTTATAAATATTGAAACATCATAGTAGGTTGAAAGTAAAGTAGACCTCTGTCAGTAGCACAATTGGTTGCAGAAAATTTCATCACATCATGAGCTACACACACTAGTACCCTTTAGCTTTGATGTTGTTCGGTAATTATTTAACCTATACTGCAACTGCACAGCGAGGCTTATAGGACATCGGTGAACAAGGTCGTATCCACAGGTATTTAATAATTAATCTACTAATTATCTTAATCTAACTTCCTAAGGTTATCTAGACTACCCAAAATAGTTGAATTTAATTATCTAAATAAAACAGTAAATATACCACATAAATTAAACAATGAATAAAAGATGTGTATCATAAGATTGAATAATCATCAACTAATCCATCCATTTAATCCTTTCATTCTTATGCCTACTTTGGGACTTAAATTGTGCTGGAGCAACCGCTTTTGCATTCTAAACCTTCTCTCGAAGTGCCTAAGCTGTAGATCACAGATTAAATAATAGTGTGTCAATTAATTATCTAACATGCAACTCATAATGGATCATAGGGCTCTTTGCTCTCTAAATTTACCGTAACTCCGTCGAGTGATATTGATTAATCAGTTACTTATTCCAGATCACGTGCTAAAACTCCTCTTTCGATTTATGAATTAACACATCAAATTGTACAATTTAGTAATCAGGTAAATAATGCAGATAAACATGAGAATAAGCAAAATCAAACCAAGTCATAGGCATAAGAAATTAATGGATTAAATGAACTTCATAGTTAAATCATAAACAACCCTAGAATACTAGGGTTTTAGCTATCCATAATAAAATAAATAACCAAAATCATCCACAAAGAAACACGTGAAAATTCTAAGAACAAAGAAAATAAAACCCGGAAGATTTAATTTATCTATAATCTTGAAAGCTCTCGAATTCTTCGGTCTCGTTCTTCGCGTTCTTTTTTTCTGCTGCTTCTCTCTGATGGCAACTTTAGGTTATGATCCAATGTTTAATTTTCATGCATCAAAAACCCTTAAGTACCAAGTAGGAAAAATCCCAAAAATAGATAAAAAAATCGAACATGCCCGGTCAAACCGCAACCACATTCACGACTGGACCACCCGCGACTCGGGTCATGACTCCACGTGGACTGATGTGGCCAAATATCCGTGATCCTCTTCAATACCCGCGACCAAGGTCACGGGTTTTCTTCAATATGACCCCTTTTCTGTCGCGACGTTGCAGTGGCCGGGCTCTTTGGCGACCCGTGACTCCACTCGCGACCGTGCTCGCGGCTCGGGCTCACGTGTCCTTTTCTGTGACTTTTTCATCTCGTTTTCGACTTGATTTTTTCAACGCATGACCCCAGGACATCCTCCACTATCTCTTGGCCAAAATACAGTAAAACTCGGGATAAATTCTACAAATATCAATAAACACACCAAACTCCAAGAACGGGTTAAATCCAATTAAACTGAGATGAAATCACGAGTAAATCATATAAAATGCACACTTAAATAGCACGAAAACTAGTGCAAAATTCCAGTTTATCAGATGTCAATAAAAACTGCACTACTGTTTTTTGGGAATAACCTTGTGGTAGAGCAGTGCAAGTTTGAGACTGAATGTCTCGAATTCGAATCTCGTCAACACCACTAGATGTTAGTCTGCCACACTTAATTTTTCAAGTATGGTTTAACTCCTTTGTGTGGTTTGTACACTATTGCACATGAGCGGGATTTACCCAGTGTGTACCTGTGACGCCCGGGGCCGAAGTATGAAGTGATTGCCGGTGCACAGACATAGAAAAAGAGCGGCTCCTGAAAGACTTCCAAGCGAAGGGGTACATGAATGAACCGAATCCACCCGAAAGAAAGGAATTTTTGTATGGTCAAAGAGAACTTAAAAGATTTGATGGGTGTTACTCATACCAAAATGTGCATTTTTTTTTTACGCTCGTTCCACTAGAACTTCAGAGTTAAGCGTACTTTACATGGGGCAACGGTGAGATAGGTTACCATCTAGAAAGTTTCTCAGTGAGCGTGCGAGTAAGAATAAAGCACATTGGAAAGACCTGTGTTGGTTTATGAGGACAACCGTCAGTCCGGTACCCGGGTCATTACAGATGGTATATTGGTATCAGAGCTAAACCTCTCGCAGTAAGGTGTGATTAAGGACGAACCGAACAAAAGTTGGCGGGCATGTGACTCCTGGGGTCAAAGCATGTAGTGATTGCCGGTGCACAAACACGGACAAAAAGCAGCTCATGTACGACTTCCAAGCGAAGAAGCACGTGAATGAATTGAATCCACCCGAAAGAGAGGGATTCTGAAGCTATACATAAATGAGATTGTATAGTCGAAGAGAGTTTAAAAGATTTGATAGGTGCTACTCATACCACAAGGTGCATCTTCTTTTTTGGCGCCCGTTTCATCAGAACTCTAAAATTAAGCATGCTTGACCTGAGGTCGTTGGTAGCCAGATCGTTACAATATCCTACTAAATAATGACTGCGGGTTATCCCGATATAAAAAAAAGACACTAGCCCCCTTAAATTTTAATTATATATTGTGTACTCCCTCCGTCCCATAATTATAGTCCATTATTCCTTTTTGAGATGTCCCAAAATTATAGTCCTATTCTAAATTGGGATTGTATTTAAATATTCTTTTACAAATATAACCCTATTTAATATAGTATGAATGCAATTAATATAGTAAAAAATAAGGGCAATATAGGATAATTATTATAAATTGTATATTTCCAATACATATTAAATGTGATTTCTTAATCTGTGTGAAAATGGAAAGTGGACTATAATTATGAGACGGAGAGAGTATGTTTTTTTTAGCACGATTTACACAAAGGATATCCAACCCTCAAGTAGCTATTTCAATTTTTTTTTTTTTTTTTTTTTCGGGGGGTTATTTGAAAAAGACTATTTTTTAAACCATAATATTTAAGCAATTGAGTTCAAAGTTCAATGCGAAAAATCATAATAGAGAAGAAAATGGTCGACATAGGAAAACTATTTTCATCATTTCAAATTTGTAGTTATTAAGTATTTTAAATTAATTAAAAAGACAAGTATGTGGTCATATTTTTTTTTAAAAAACACGCAAGATCTTGTGTGTCCGATTAAATTATGAAATAACACTTATTATAATTCAATTGTTTATTATATATATTATTCATTTTGTGTAACTGACATTTATATCCTATTTATCATCTAAATCAGAAGTGTTGGGTGCCCCGGGTGTTCTATTTATTTACGTCACGTACGTTACATAAACGTCATAATCATTTTATTCAAAAAGATGCAAAAATAATGTTTTGTTTTATCTCAGCATTATAAGGATATTTTATTTTCCCCCAACTGAAAAAAAAAGGACATTTTATTGGGTTAATTGCAAAAAAATGCACCATCTTTCAACGAATTTGCAAATTAGACATCACTTTTCAAACGTTTCAATAATGACACAATCTTTCATTTTGTAGTAAAATAGACACCCCTTTTTTTTCCCGGCCAGCAATAAAATGACGTGGTTTTACTTATTTCCTACGTAGACTGGGATTCCGACTTGAGGAAATGTCGTCGTTTTCAGTTTAAAGATTTGGGAATTAAACACATTAAATTTAAAGCTCACACATTCTTCACCCTAATTTCTCACGAGAAATCCTCTTGAATTTATCAAAAACTTTCGAATATTGAAAGTCCATACCAGAGACCGATGCCCAAATGGAAAGGTGATTTTTTTTCATTGTTTTGTTATTTCACGTAGGAAATAAGTAAAATCACGTCATTTTATCAGTGATCGGAAAAAAAATGAGGTGTCTATTTTACTACAAACTGAAAGATTATGTCATTATTAAAACGTTTGAAAAATGATGTCTAATTTACAAATTCATTGAAAGGTGGTGATTTTTTGACAATTAATCCTATTTTATTTGGAGGAACTTGTTTTGAATGGCGTTGTGAAAAATTAATCGGGCTAAATAAAATTCGATGGTCTATTTAATCATTTTCTCGATGTAGGATCAGAAAATAAAATTATTTATAATTCAGTACTTCTAAAATAGAAAGTATCAAATTTAAGACTTGAATTATTAAATCATTAAAACTATCACTTTAAGATCTCAAAATTAATATATTTCGATTCTTACCAGTTAAATTTAATAAACACTTTATTAAAAATATTTTTTAAAAATAAATAAATTTTGTGGTCTAGATTAATAATTTTAATCACGACCTTAAATTGATAGTTTCCATCTTTTAAACTATAAATTAATAGCAATAAATCATAAATCTCATTTATTTTAAAAATAGTGAGTATATGTGTACGGTCATTAGTGGAATTTAGCCGTGGGTATAAATTTTCGATTGTAGCTGTAAAAGACGTAATATTTATATTCTAGTTGTTGATATGCATAAAACCACCACAATGCTATGAATTTAATATTTAAATTAGTATTTAAATATTAAGAATTTTACTCTCCCAGACGGACACACCTTTACCCTGCACATTCACCAAAATGTGTTAAACAATTATTAGTATTAAAATATTGAGAACTTTACTCTCCCACACCTTTATACTGCACATTTTTCACATGTAAAAAAATAAATAAAAATTCTGAAAAAGCTGGGCCAAACATTTCAGTGCCTTTGTAAAAATAGAACAAAGTATCAGAGGAATTGAATATCCAATTCATGAATTGATCACTTCACTTTCCTCAAAACGATATTTCAAGTAAATATATATTTCCCTTATACAATTGCACATTTTAATTAGAAACAATACATTTATGTATAGGGGGCGAAAAAGGAAGTTAAATGATATTTTTTTTCTTGTTAAACCATATTAAAGATTAATGACTTACCATATAATTCTATCGGGAACATTCAACAGCCTATTATAGATGCAAAATTACATATGTATTATTTTTTCTCTGTATTATTTTTTAAAATATTAGTTATTGTTTGTATTATTTTTTAAAATATTAGTTCTTGTTTAGTTTTTTTTTTTTTTTCATTTATAGCTAAATTGGGGCTGACTATTTATTCCATTTACAGCGCAGAGGATGCATAATAATTTATAATTTGTAGTTAATTTGTTAATGGGGGTTGAATATTACATTTTGAGAAGGACTTCCGTGCAATAAACCCCTCCCCCACCCATATTTCAGACTATTTCAGGCTCTCTATTTTTCTGGCGATTTTTCTTTTTTTTTTTCCTGTTTTTTCCCAAAAAATGTATATCCCTAAAATTAAAATGAATTAATTTAAATTTTTTGAAATACGGTGACTCGTGCAATGCACTCGCCTGACGCTAACGTGTGGGCTCGTGCATTGCACCCAACAATTAATTTTTTAACTTAAATGTAAACCTTTAAAAATACAAAATAAACTCCTGAAAATCTAAAAAAAAAATACCAAAAAATTTTTAAAAAACACAAACACTAAAAAACCCTAAACTCCTACACTCTTAACATTAATTGGGATGAAAAAAATCACAATTTGAACTAAATAAACTCGTATGGGATAAGTAGCAGACTCGTTACTTGATACTTTTGAAAATTTGAATGATATTTTTTAGTGTTACTTGATCCACCCGTCTAAAATAAATCTTATTTACAACTTGTGCATAAAAGTTTTTGCCAACATTTTTATTGTATACAGTACATGTTAGTTAATAATTATAATTAGTGCTTGATTATTTATTATTTGTGTTTTAATATTAGTGATTTATTCGATAACGATAATTCCGAATTTTAAAACATAAAAAATTCGTAGAAATGTGAATAAATATTTTATTGACCATTTCATTCTATAATACAAATCAGTTCCTCAGCAATTAATTGAAATAAATACTGCATAATTTATTTCTCTATCATAACATTATTAAAAGCATAATTTTTATATTAAAACCGAACGAAATAAAATGTTAATTACTTAGGTTGGTGGGTTTTTTTATTTGTTATTTTATCTAAACGGAACGCACTAACACAGTGGCGGCATGTTCCAAGTTAATTTACGTTCCGATTTCCGAATATATTTTAATTTCATCTTAAAGTCACAGTTTGATTGGTAATTTGGTACCATGCAATTAGACATGATTTAATATATCATCATTTTTTTATGCCCGTTACTATTGTTATGAGTGATTGTTTTAAAATTAGCAATTACTAAACTAGGTGATTATGCACTCCCAAATCAAAAGTTAATGATCTATGATATGATATATTTATATTTTATAATATTGTATTTTCATTCATTAGGTTAAATAATTTATTATTATTATTATTTATAAATACACTTTGTATTTTTTTTAATTGAAAATATATTTAAATCATATTTTGATATATATATATATATATATATATATATTATTGAACATAAAATAAAAAATAGGACAATAATAAATGTTAAATAATATATTACAATAAAATTAAAATAGCTGTAAACTGATACTATATGTTTATTGTAATGAATTTAAACTTTTATATGTTTGATATTATATCACGTCTTCAGATGATTAAAAGTAGAGCGATAAACCAATTTGCTATAAAGTGAATACATATTACTAGCTAGATTATACTAATTGTTGCATGTATTATAATTAAGAGGTACTGTACATATAGACTAATTTTGCATTAATGGTGTGTATATATATATATATATAAAGAACTACAGTTTACTGTTATTTATTTTTATCAAGTAATAATTATTTTTTAATATGCATTGATAAATAATTTTGTTATATACTGTGTATTAATATATATATAATATCCTATTATGATAGAAGAATCAACATTCCGAGTTTGAATGCCTCAAATTGTATAGTGAGTGCACTTTATACAATTTAAGCATACATGTGTTTGAACTTTTGGTTTTCTCTTGCAAATCATTTATGACTCGTTTGGTTGGTTGGAAAATAAAGTTATTTGATAATATAATTTATATGAATGTGATTATGAGAAAAATAAATGCTACATATTATTTATCCCATATTTGAATTATGAAAAATTATCAGAATTCTCATTTTAGTATTTTTTTTAAATCAAATTAATCAAGTAGATCTATTAAGATAATTTAATAATATTGTAGACTTATAGTCCATGAGTTCGATCATCATTCTCCTCCCCTAATTAAAAAAAAACTAAAAATTAAGAAAGTAAATATATAAAGATCAATTATATATTCATATATATATATATATATATATTGTATAAATATATACAAACACACGCAAACCATTGATTATAAAAAAAACAATTACATTAATTTACAAAAGTAATTTTATTATTATTATTATTATTATTATTATTATTATTATTATTATTATTATTATTATATATTTGGTCGACATCATTCAAAAATAAATTATTATTAATGTAGAATTTTGTTGTTGATTCTGAAGCCAAGTTGCTCATTGTTTTGAGTTTGTCATTTCTCTACCATTAATTACAAAAAAAAATAATATGATAATCAAATTTTAGTAGGATTTTTATTTTTTCATTAAAATTCAAAACTTGATAATAATCCACAGAAAAAAAAGATTAAAATATATTTTCAAATATTTCAATTTTTTATTAAAAAATTATAAATGCAATTTTAATAAAAATTTATATAAGTAATAAAAATAATGGATGAAAAAAATTAAATAATGACAATGGACTAACACGAGATTCCTAGAGGCGAGTAATCAAAATACCTACTTCAAGTATGTATTTAGAATTCAGAAAAGTTGTATTAATTTTCTTGTTTTGAGGACTATGATTATCTTACAAAATTCTCAAAACTTGAACCAACCACATAAATTTAAAAATAAGGAATCAGATTACTTTGCAAGTTCAGATTCCTTGACAAGCAAACGAGGTTTTAATGTGATTAGTCTCGGTGGGGATGACCTAGTGGTGGAGTGAGGTTGCTTGGAGACCAAAGATCACGGGTTTGAATCTCCTCAAGATCACAGGTCGGGTGTGTGAGTATAAAAAAAACACAAAAAAAATGTGATTATTACGTTTAATAAAAATTAAAAAAATAATTATTATTTTGCAACACATAAAATCGAATTGCTAGTTTTATCCATAATAAAGCAAAACGAGATAAATTACAACATAAACTCTATTATGATTTATGATAATAATTTGTATCATACGGGTGCCAGTATAGTTTAATTAATTCAAAGTATAACAATGGCCCAGTTTTTAAATATTCAAACTACAAAAACGAAAATTTAATGTGAATGAATGTAAAAGGACTAAAATTGAACAAATAAAGTAGATGGAGCAAATTTCAAAACAAAATTATACATCATTTAAAGGGAGTTTCTGTTTGCACCACAACATTTATTCTTTGCACCACAAAAAGAAAAAAAATAAAAATAAAATAATTACGAATTGACTGAAATACCCTTTAATTACTTCACGCTGCCGTTCACCTTCTTCGACATCTGGAAAGGAATCGACGTGAACTGCCCGCCGGAGACGGTGGATGCGGCGGCAGAGGAGGAGGAGGGCAGCGTGTCCTCCCCGAACAGCACTGTGTCGAGCGTGAGTAGGAAGCGGAGCGACCGGGAAGATCAGGACAACGAGAGAGCTTCCTCCCGCGGCGGCATCAGCGACGAAGAAGACGCCGACAACGCCAAGAAGAAGTTCCGCCTCTCAAAAGATCAGTCGGCCGTTCTTCAAGAAAGCTTCAAAGAGCACAACACTCTCAATCCAGTAAGTCCCACTCAATATTTTTCCATCTCTATATATATATATTCATATATACATATTGATCTTGCTAACATAATATATATATATATATATACGTTTTTTGCTCATTTTTTTAATAATACACAGTTGATTTGATGTATAATTGTTGTTTTGTTGTTGCAGAAGCAGAAAATGGCTTTGGCAAAGAGATTGGGGCAAAGGCCAAGGCAGGTTGAAGTTTGATTTCAGAACAGGGGAGCTCGGTTTCGGAACAGGAGAGCTCGGTATATTTTTTTTTACTGAAATCTTTATTTTTTAAGTAAAAGGGTATTAATGTCAATTTATGTGGTGTAAAGAGTAAAAATAGTGGTGCATTGAGTAAGAATGGTGCAAATAGTAAATTATGTGGTGCAAATAGAAACACCCTTATTTAAATACGCATTTCCCCTTAGGAGGTTAATTTTAGACTATAGCCCTCAAACTTCTTGTTATCATCATTTTTAGCCTAAAATAATGCTACCGTTCCTTTTCAAACTCCTTGAAATTTGATTTTATAAATTCACTATAAGATTTTAGCCAATTATATCTGATCGACCAAAATTTAGCACAACCCACAACAGGACGGGGCTATGTAGATAGTGGTGAGTAAGTGTCGTATCAACATAAACTAACTTAAATTAATTGTGCATACTATGACATCGAATCTCAATTATTATCTAGACGGCGAATAAAAAGAGAATCTAACTAATATAAACTAAAAAAAATAAAAAAATAAACGAAAAAAATAAATGAAGAAGAAAACATGAAAGCATAGGTACTATCAGAATTGATTTCTTTGGATACTTAACACTAATGATCCTAATGAATGTCTATTTGTGGTGACAAATTTCACTAGGAAAATATCTATTGCATCTTAAGTCCTCTCTCGAGATTAGGGGTGTCACGGTAATGTATACCTTACTTTTTCACGATACATTTATCTTACCTTACTTGTACGGTATGGAGAAAATTCATACTATTACCTTACTAACATTCGGTATACCTTCTAATGATATACCTTAAGTTCAGTATGAAAAAATGTCATACATTTACTGTACCTTTATTTCGGTATACCTTACCGACATCGCTATACCTTACCAATATCGGTATACCTTATATGTCAGTATACCTTATCCCACTATCTTACAATACATCTCATATATTTACTAAATATATGAACACTCCTAATAACGATCAAAATTCAACAAAATAAAATAAATATTTTTATGCCATGATAATTAAACTCCAATAAAATAAAATATTAATTATATCAATCATATAAAATTGTATAAACTCCAATAACATGTTTACTAAATATTATATATCAATAATGTTTTTATAATTAAATTGTTTACTTAGAAATCATTTACTAAGTATTAATTAAGATCATATTTAGAATTACTATACATTAAGTATAACATGAGATTAATTATAAGTCTTAGATATTGTAAATTTACAGGATATTTATAAATGTATAACATATTTACTAAGTATTATATATCAATCATGTTTTTATAATTAATATAAATTGTATAAAATATTATAAACTTACTATATATTACAAATTTTAAACCGTTCACTTAGAAATTTTAATAATTATTTACTAAGTATTAATTAAGAACATATTTAGAATTATTATACATTAAGTATAACATAAGATTAATTATAAGTGTTAGATATTGTAAATTTACAAGATATTTATAAATGTACTACCTCCGTTTCATAATGTTTGTTGTTTAAGGTTTTTTTTTTAGTTTCAAAATGTTTGTTGTTTTATATAATTTGACATTCTCTCTCCCAATTTTAACCCTCTCAAATCCTACAAGATTTTTTGAGTCTAACTTACCTATAATATATGAAGAGAGAAAAATATATGGAGAGAGAAAATATTGTTATTTTTTAGGAAAATATAGATGAATTAGATTTTATGGTATATATAAGGGATGAGTATATTTGTCCACAAAATTAATTCTTAATTCCAGATAAAAAAACAAAACAACAAACATTATGAAACGGAGGTAGTATAACATATTTACTGAGTATTACATATCAATCATGTTTTTATAATTAATATAAATTGTATAAAATATTATAAACTTACTATATATTACAAATTTTAAATCATTTACTTAGAAATCGTAATAATTATTTACTAAATATTAATTAAAAAACATATTTAGAATTACTATACATTAAGCATAACATAAGATTAATTATAAGTGTTAGATATTATAAATTTACTAGATATTTATAAATGCATAATATATTTACTAAGTATTATATATCAAGTTCAAGTATCTATAATTTACACACACATACATATATTTATATAAATATCACAAATATACCGGTATATAACGTTGGTGCGGTATATACCGTACCAACGGTATATATCTTTGGTGCGGTATATACCGGTACAACGGTGTATGCCGAATTAACGACATATACCTAAAAAATTTGGTATACCGTTGGTATTGGTACACGCCGGTATATCTCGATTTTTAAAATTATATACCGTTACCTTACCAAAAATCTCGATACGGTATTATACCTTACCGAAAATCCGGTATACCTTAAAGTTTGGCATTTCGATATTTTTTCCGGTACGGTAAGTATGATATGACGGTATGTTTTCCTAACCCTACTTGAGATACTCAAGCTTGTAGGGTACATGATAGGTTCACCATCTCCGATCGAATCATACACATGTACTTACCAAAAGCTCTTAAGATTTATAGGTCCCACACTAAGTCTCAATTCTCTCGAATGTATTACCAAAGATGTATTGTGCCTAAGGTTCGTCTATTGAGACCCATCTCTCAATTTATGAACCAATAAATAAAATCGTGTGAATTAGTGATCAATTAACTAGCACCCTATACACAACATAAACACAATAAATGAAATAAAGCCATAAACAATCAATAAAAAGAGAAAAATGCATAAATATTGAAATAATCTCAATTCAAAAATACAAAATAATCTAACCTAACATAATACAGTGTAGGGACTAAATCATCTCAACGAAAATAAAGATAAAAACAAGAAAAAACAATGTGGTACAACTCGGAAGTTGAGCCTCGACTTCATCCTTGCGTCCACTCTTTTTTTCCTTGCTTCATCTTCAAGCTCTAGCTTCTTATTCACCCTAGCTAGAGTGTGGGTTTGATGTGTGGCTAGGGTTGTGAGGTGTAGGAGGAGCGTGATTTGTGATGTGAGGAGTTTGGGGTGTGGGGGCTCTATGGAATGGATCTCTTTTAATTTTCATCCAAGGGGCTCTTAAATAGAGTGGGGGAATAAAATGCAATTGAAGAAAATTAATAATGAGTGAAAAATGACCAAGAATCGGGAAATCAGTATTCGGGGCGCGACTAGGAGAAGGTCGCGCTTCTTGATTGCATTTTTGGGCACTTGGGGCGCGACCCGAAATAACTCGGGCTTTGGGTCACATTCCAGACGAAGAAATTGAGGTTCAAAAGACTCTGCAACGCGGGAAATGGGTCGCGCTTCTTGGTGCTTTGGGGCGTGACCCAAGTTGGTTGCGTTACCAGGTCGCACCTGGAAAAGGCCCAAAATGCGACTCCGAGGAGGTCGCGTTTCGGGGTCGCGCTTTTGCGCGTGTCTCCAGCAGTTTCCACGGTTTTGCTTCGTTCTCGCTCGTTTTTTGTCCGATTGACCCGATTCAACTTGCAGCGTGTTCCTTATTCGATTCACTATCATCTATGATCTTGAATCTCTCAAATATGCATTAATCCATCCTCCATATCTTGTAAAACTTAAATGAGAAATAAAACTTACAAACCGAAAGGTTAAAAGCTCAAATTGTGTTAAAACACATGCAAAACTCTGGAAATCACTTCGTTTAACCCTCAAAATGTTGTGCAAAAATACCACTCATCAATATCCACATATTTTGAGAGTTAGTCAAATTATCAATCAAACTCAAAATTATTTAAAAATTACATACAAACCCAGAAATCCATCAGATTAATGATAAAATATCGAGTGCTAATTAATCAATTTTATAAACAAAAATAACCCCAAATTAAAGCATTAACGACCCAAACTCTCTCACATATTTCCCCTCTGTCCTAATTATGTATATACTCCCTCCGTCCCATAATTATAGTCCACTTCCCATTTTCACACAGATTAAGAAATCACATTTAATATGTATTGGAAATATACAATTTACAATAATTATCCTATATTGCCCTTATTTTTTACTATATTAATTGCATTCATACTATATTAAATAGGGTTATATTTATAAAATAATATTTAAATACAATCCCAATTTAGAATAGGACTATAATTTTGGGACATCTCAAAAAGGAATAATGGACTATAATTATGGGACGGAGGGAGTATCTTTTTTCTAGTAGTACTTTGATTAAAAATATTTATGAAAAATAAGAGATTAAAGCTAAATTTCCAATGATACCTTTATTTAATATTTGTGACTTTCAAAATTTAATTGGTTAGTTTTTTTAATTTTCAAGAATTAATAAGGGTATATTTGTACATTACTATGAAAATTAATGCTATTTATAGTAATGGGATTATATAATTAGGACACCAAAAAATAGTAATAGGAACGAAGGGAATATATATTTTTTTAATTTTTATTGATTTAAGGAATTCAAAATAAAAATAAATAAATAAATATCGATTTAAGAAACAAAACATAACTAATTAGACATGAAAGATGAAAACCACTAATTAATGACTTTAATGTTTATATGTACAATCTAAGACTAAAAACTAATGTATTTTGATTCTTTTTACGTTTTAATTTATATATATATATATTAATAAAATTACTTAAAAAATTCAATTTATTAAAAATAATAAAATGCGCATAATTTTTAATATTAAATTAATAATTTTAATCATTTAAATGTTAAATTGATAGATTACATCAGGACTTTATCGATAAATAACGTGTGTTCCGACTCTATAGGGATAAAACTCTCTTTTTTTACCCGTTCGTATAAATTACCAAGGAATCTATTTGTAGTTTTTGATAAATTTGAATAAAAATAAAGCAGGTTATTATTATAATTATGATTTGTATTCAATAAATTAGTATTATTAATAGTTAGCAACATTGAAACCATTAACCTACACGTAATCTAGCGCCAGAAACCAGCGCCGCGCCACTCTTCTCGGCGCTGTACAGTAAAAACTAGCAAGAAGGACTTTATATTTGTATTTATATTTACAGTTCGGAAACAAAACTCCAGCCAAGAAACGTGTGTATTATATACCCCACACAAGTCACAACTATTTATGCCTCCAACTCGACATACCTCACAAACAAAAAAGCTCATTCATTTTTGTACATTTCATTTTTTTATTTCATTTTTTTCTACTATTTTACTGTTTTTTCCTTCGTTTTCAGGGTTTTTCATTTCACAGTGCACCCACACACAAACTCCATTCATTTCTCTTCAACAACACCCAATTTTCCCTCACTCGATTCTTCTGCAACCCCATCCCCCTTTCTCTCATGTCTAGTTTGTACCCTCAGAATTTGAACTTCTCTCCAGCGAGAAACATCCCTTCTCCGCATCTAAGGTCCAACCCCGATGCCGAGAGGTACCAGCTCTTTTTGTTCGTGTTTGGAATTTCTTCACTTTCTCTGTGTTTCCTTGTTCAATTTCTTGGTGTGTGTTGTTGATTGGTTTGCAGCCAGTATTTGACGGAGATGCTGGCGGAAAGACAGAAACTTGGGCCTTTTATGCAAGTGCTCCCCATCTGTAGCCGCCTCTTGGATCAAGGTTGGTCTATCTGATCGACTTTTGGATCTGGTTTTCATGTCTCACTCCCACCAATCCCATTTTAATTCTTTGATTTATTGGTTTCTTCTTTTCAGCGTGATTTTGTGTTTATGATTGATGTATTGTTTTCATGATTATTGCGGTTTGATTATCTGAATGATGCTTTGATTAGTAAGGTTAATCAGTTTTGCTATTTTTCAACCATTCTTTTTTCATTTATTGCTATGAGAATTAGTTGCCATTTTTCAATAATCAATTCTTTTCATTTACTGCTATTGTCATTGTTGGTTGAGAATGATATCATGCTTTCTTGAGTATGATATCATGCATTACGTTCTGGCGTTGTTGTCGTTGTGATGTAGTGGAATACATATTGATATTGTGCTATGTGTTGATGCACTTGTAATCTTCATGGAATAGAAGCACCATCACACTTCACGTCATAGATTGATGTTGTTAGCCTCTTTTATCGTTTTATGGTAATGGTTGGTATATATGGTTCGTAATGACACTATTAAAAACTTATATGCCACACTTAGTGACATAATATGTGTAATATGTTTTGTCGTGATGATGAATTTTTCTTAATTTGAGCACTGACATCACCTTTTTGTGATTGAACGAGCTTAATTCCTTCACAGTCATTGAAGTTTCTTTAAGTGATAAATGTCTTATTATACTTCGAAGATATAATTCTCCTCATTCGCCAACAACTCAATGGATTAATTTCTTTTTAGGAAAAATAAGATCACCTATTAATTTGTTTTTAGCAAAAATAAGATCACCTATATTGCCGCATTAAAAATAGACAGTGATTGTGGTGGTTGGTACGTTTTCTGACGTGTGTGACAGTGAAATGCGCACACTTGAATATTTGTACTTATGCATAAGGAAAAGTGGTCTATCAGCAATATATGGTTGACAATTGTGGTTTGCTTCATAATATTGCAAATAATTCTGCTTGTAGAATGGAAATTCTTGGTTCTATTCTCTATTTGACAATGAACTTGGTTGGTTTCTCATTGATGGTGTTTGAAGTATGAATGCATATCTTGAATATAAACTATTTTTAAGAGTTGAGGTGCAATAAACATGTTTTTGTTAGGTATTTGAACGGTACACATGCCGTCGTATACGTCAAGTAACACATAATGGAATTAATGTATGTTCATTGATGTCCATTTTTGTCAGGTTGATAAGTTTATGTAAATGTTCAAATTTGGAAAAATATTATATTCTCAATATAAACATAGATTATGGACATTTTCAAAGGAAAGAAAGGGAAGGAAAATGTTTTGAGTGTGGATTAATTTCAGTATGATTTGATATTTTACCTCATACGAATAGTGTGCACTTTGTTTTAGAAGTCTCAGCAAATTTAGCCTCAATTCCTAACTTTTCTTTGAGTCGTCTGATTTGATATCTTTCTTGATACTCCCTCTGGTTTTCTTAATTGATGTTTTAGAATTTTCCAGAAAAATAAGATGTAAATTAATGTTGCAACTTACAAGTATACCCTGTCTCATCTATATATTTGATGGAAGAAATCTTATCTATTAGCGGTAAGGTAGTTGTAAGAGATTTTGTAGGATTTTGATAGGGGTAAAATTGAGAACAAGTGTGTGAAAATATGGGAAACATCAAATATTTTGACTTTTGAAACAAGTTAAAACTCCCAACCGTCAATTAAAAAAAAGGAGGCAGTATTTTCTTAAATATAAATGATATGCTTCCTGGTTGAGGTCTGGACAGATATTTTTTTACATTGCTTTTCCTCTCTTTTGTTTTGAAGTTATTCATCATTGTAAAAAATCTACCAGCATTCTTGTCAGCTACTCTCATGTATAAGATCTTTATTGAAAAAGTGTTGTTCTGATTGGTAGAAATACTCAGAGTTTCTGGAAGAATCTCCAACCATGGGTTTAATGACTACGACAGACTACAACGTGGTAGTCCTAATCCCGTGCCTTCTCTGGATGTGATGCCTGATGTTGGTGGAAAAAGTTTAGGTAGCTGGAATGGAAATTGCTGGAACAACATGCAGCATGAGGTGAGCTGAGATCCATGGCTAAACGGACATGAAACCTATATTTTATCTTTGTGTACCCTTTTCTAGACACCAATTCTTCTGGATCCTCTCAAATGTCAAATATGCTTTTTAACTGAACTATTCATGAGCAGGTTAGTGCAATTATCCAAATCAGTCCCTGAGCTTCATACTGTTTAGTTGAGAAATGTGTGCACTCAATACACATGTACGATAAATAAACCTAACGTACAACTTAGTGATCTACAGTGTTGGTGTACCTGTGGCTCATTATTCATTGACTTGAAATCTGGGGCCTTTTTTTTAGTATTCATACACACTAGGCAAGCAAAGGGTGCTTGGTACTAGAATTTCTGAAGAATAAATTGAACATTGTTAGGCAACAGAAAAAAAAAGGGATGATAGTGTTGTAAATTTCTTTTATAACATATTACATGGGTGAATTGACCTGCTTTTGCCTTGCAAATGGTGGCACGAATAAGTTACTTCAAGAATTCAAATAATCTGTGCACCTCAAAAGGCTAAAAAACATTCGCCTTTTTTCACTTTAAAACTGCTCTCAATTCCTATTTTGGAGAAAGTGATATTCTCATACGCAACTTAATATAATGCAGAGATTAAGTTGTCTTTCCAGCTGTCACGCTAAGTCAAAATACTAAAGCCAATGTTAGAATCTGACAATGAACAGAATGTTGTAGGTTCATCAATTTGTAACTTTATTTAAGTGTTGGTCTGATACATTACTCCAATCTTAGGTCATGCCTGCTTGAACGTGTAGATTTCTGCTTTTGCTACCCATATATACTCACAAATACGTTTACAATTATTGCGCAAGGTATCTTGTTTTGGTGAGAGATGATTTGTGCCTATTTTACTAATTTTTCTTTGAAAATTTTCAAGTCAAAGAGTGACGGTAATTTTAGTGTTCCATAGTTGAAATTTTCACAGATTGCATGCTCAGAAACGATGAATGCATGAAGCTCAATTGAAGATTAAAGTGACCTAATTTATGCAATATGCACTTGAATTATTTGCTATTCTTTGATACCCGCATATGATACTTTCTGTCGCGTCATGATGCTCCCCTTAACAAAAGTGACTTAAGATCTGAAATTGCCTGATGAAGGCTCATAATATTCCCCCTTTAATATATCAACTAACCTGAGAAATAGGTTAAACTAGATTGATGTTTTATAATTCATTCTATTCTAATATCTGTAAACCATTGACTAATGAAAATTTGTAAACAATATAAAATAGTATTGTGGTGTAGAAAGTACAGCTATGAAAATATAGCTTATACCTGAAGTTCTGAAGACTACTCCTCCAATATGTGCAGGATTTCTTTTCAACATCTAAAATTTTTCGATTTGATTTCAACCACCGCTGTAATTTGAGTTATGAAATCAACCACCCCTTGGGTTGGATGGTTCTAGATATGAGAAGCAAAAGGTTTCATTCATAGTGTGGTACCTTATCTGATTGTATTAGTAGAGGAACTCTAGAGGGTTGGGTGGGTTTCCAATTTGTTATGTGCATAGTCAATATATTGCCAGAACCTACTTCATGTTCAAACAGATACTCGTAAAGTACCCTTTTCAAGCAACTATATTAGGCATCTTTTGCTTCTGTGGCATGTGCACTGTACTTGCACTAGAGAATAAAAATATTTGAGAAAAGACACTGGCTCATCCGTCCATTATGAGATCTTCGTTTCTTTTCCATTAATTACTTGAATTTCGTGACATTCAGAATCTTACTTAATATTCTATGTTTAGTGTGGATGCCACTCGTTATACTAAGCATTCGTTTCCCTTTGCAGCAGAGATTAGGAGGTCCACAGGGTATGACCATAGATTGGAAACCGCCTGGAAGTCCTAGTTCATTCTTAGTAAAGCGGGTGTTACGCTTGGACATACCAGTTGAAAGATATCCAAATGTAAGCCTTTGGAAATTTCTCCTGCTTTGACTTTAATTGAGCATGAGTGTGATCTTGCAGATCAGCTAATCTGGAATCCTTCTAAGTTTGATAAATTGTTTCTGGACATCAGTTCAATTTTGTGGGAAGGCTTTTAGGTCCACGGGGAAATTCCTTGAAGCGTGTGGAAGCTTCCACTGGTTGTCGTGTCTTTATCAGGGGAAAGGGTTCAATAAAGGATGCTGACAAGGTAAAGTTCTTCCTTCTGTCTTGAAAATTGAGATTACATATTGACACTGTCCTATACTATACCAGCCCTGTGACTGTGAATGTATATATATAATGTGGTTAAGCTGAACATGAAATTAATTCCATGATGTATAATCCACGTATTCTACCATGAGACCTTCATTTGCCGACAAGGATGCTTATAATCTCGTTCATGACAATTATGTCTTAATGTCTTCTATTGAAGGAGGAGAGCCTGAGAGGAAAACCAGGCTACGAACACTTGAACGAACCATTGCATATTTTAATTGAGGCGGAAGCGGCAGAAGTACCTGCTAGTGTTGTTGATGTACGACTGAAACAAGCGAAGGACATCATTGAAGAACTGCTCAAACCTGTGGTAGGTTCTGATGCTCATTCTTTTAAGCCACCACCTTCCAACTAGGCAGTGTTGAAATTGGACTCACATAAATAACCTCTGCTTCGTGATATGGTTGCTCTGTGTATCCCATCAGAAATAAATAAATTAATCTTGAAACTTCCTCGTAGTCTATGGATAATCTTTACGGCATCCATTGTTCAGGCTCATACGGACTAGAATACAATATGACCCATACATCTTAAGCTTGGAATTTGGGCAAGTTAACAGGTGTACTAGATGATTAGATCATATCTGAACTGCAAGATTAAAAGACTTTAAGCACTGGGCTGGTTTCAACTTTCGAAGTTGAAGTTTTTGCATTATTCATTTAGGTAGGAAAATGACGATTCGATTAGTAAAACTAATTTCTTTTGCTGGAAATGCAGGATGAGTCTCAAGACATGTACAAGAGACAACAGCTTAGAGAATTAGCAATGCTTAACAATATCAAAGAAGAGAGCCCTCAACCAAGGGGAAGTGTGTCTCCCTTCAATTCCAGTGGACTAAAACGTCCCAAAACCAGTTGGTAACGAACATCTCGTGTTTACCCCTGGTTTAGGTGTTCCTTGAGAAGCTGTGAATGTTCTAATGCCATATCATAGTCGAGAAGATGCATCTCCGATCCAATGTTGGCCATCGAGACTAGGCTCACCAAGGTGGGCATGAACTTGAAACGCGATAACAGTCACAATGGTTGTGGGAACGAAGATCGGGAAAATGGATTGCTTTACTGCTTTTGTCAATATAGGTCCTCTTAGGGGAGTCTTGTATGATAATTATTGGATTAATTTGTTTCTTAACTAGTTTTTGCTTTGTTCTTTTTTCTTTTTCCTTTTTTTTTTGGTTGGGCTGGTAGAACATGCATTTTGAACCGTTGTGGAGCCATTTCTCAGCCTACTATATGGTTTGAGTATGTTTTTGGAACCTTAAAAACTCTTTGCTTATGACATCTTAGACATGTCATGACGATGATGTTGGTATGTATGGATCATTCATCGTGGCCTTATTACATCGTATAGTTGCCTATAAATAATGTTAGTTTTTGCACTTTACCCTACCAATTTTGTATTTATTTTTTGTCCTATTATTTTGCTTTTTTAATTATGTCGACTACCGGAGGTTTTATTGTATTGAAACTTTCAATTTTATTTGGTCTACATTCTTGCATGTATTGAAGAAAACCATGTTAAAGAGAATTCCTGTAAGTGTATGAGCGAAAGGTGAAAGAAACTTTTGAAAAAAAAAAATCAAGGTTCGATAATTGTACGATGCAAATTTTGCTTACAATTAGTATAGTGTGCTACGAGAAACGAGTTAGTAAAGTGAGTTCAAATAGTTTCCCAAATCTGTTAGGTTCATGTCATATCATTTTCCCTTTATATCTGCTCGAGGATGTCAATAAGCTTGAAATTAATGTGTTGGTGGGTTCGAAAAATTATAGCCCGAAATGAGTTCATCACAAGTTGTTTTGGCTGGTGGGTTGATCATAGAAAATCACTCAATTATCTATGTAACCACATATTACTAGTCTCTCATATTCTAAATATTATAATAATTATGAGCGTTCAGAGTCACGGTTACAAGTAGAATCATATATCACTCAATCAAGAATGTTGTTTTTTCGTTGAATCATATATTTTCGTTTACCACATATATTCTTAGAGTTTGATGATAAAGGTCTTTTCTGTTTAAAAAAATTTAGATTGATAAGTTATTATTATGACGTAGATTGAAATTATTATTTTTCTTAAGAATAAACTATGATTGAATATTACTGTCATGTAATTTACTGCTGATTTTTATTCTTTTACTAGAATTAAATGTCTTTGATGTTAATTATTTTTTTAACCATTTATTTTATTCACTTCATCTCTTTTACTAGAGGACCGTTTAGGGATCATTTGGAGAATCTGTAAGCTTGTTGGCCCGATGAGTTAGCTTGAAAATTGAAAGATTAGAGATTGACCCGAAACTTTTCAATCTGAAGAAAATCTAGTTAAATTTGGTCGAACTGAATAGCTTCACAACACAATAAAAATGGCTTGAAACCGAATAGATAGACCCAACTGATATCTGTACAACCAACTGTACTTTTATTTTTTATTTTTTTATAGCATGGAACATCCCAACTTTTTTTTAGTAAGCATCTCTTTTAAAATTTTACTATTTAATTATTATTGTTGTTGTTGTTCAGATTTTAACAAAAATGAGTTATTTATAAAGATAAAAACTTATGTAAGATTGTCTTACTTGTTAAAATTTGCTAAACGGGTCTTTTAACCCGGATCCAATATAAAAAATCGGCGACATTCGTAATTTTTGTTTTCATAAAAGTATCATTTTTAATGCTGAAAAATATAATTTATTATATAAAAAAATATCATTTCTAATATTGAAAAATATCGGTTGCACAAAAAAACAGTGACTTTTTTTAATTATTAATTTATGAAAAAATATTATTTTTGTATGAAAAATATAACTTTTAATATTGAAACTTATCCGTAAATATTTCTACGTACAGAAAGGAGGTGAGGTGATAGTTTTATAATTATTTGAATCAGCAAAAAAATAATTATATTTTTATAATTATTAGGATTGGAACAAATTGTCATTTCTAAACATAAGCGTGTCTCATTTTAAACATAGATTTTTTTCCAACTGAAAAAAAAAAAATATATATATATATATATACAGAATTTTTTGCGAAAACCGCTGGCCAGAAGGCCCAGAACCCATAATCCAGTGATTAAAAATATAAAGGTCCATTACAGCCCAAAATTGATATATATATATATAATATATATATATATATATATATATTTAATCACCATTTTCATTCGTTATTTGTTATCTCGTTTCTTTCTCTGTGGCTAAAGTAACCAGAAACTTCTTCAAACCCTAAGTAGTCTGCGAATTTGTAGAGAGAGAAAGAGAGAATGGGGAAGATTCCGGTGAAGATGAAGTCGGTGACATACGCCTTGTCGCCGTTTCAGCAGAAGGTGATGCCGGGTCTGTGGAAGGGTTTGCCCGACAAGATCTCCCACAAGATCTCCGAAAATTGGATCAGCGCTACTCTCCTCCTCTCTCCTCTCGTCGGCACCTATTCGTAAGATTTTCACACTTTTGTGTTTAGATCTTCTTGATTCGGCGTCAATTTGTGTCAGGATTTACGGCTGATCGCCTTGTTCTACATTAGGTTGGGTTAGCGTAGCTGTTGGTGATGAATTGATTGTTGAAATTTGAATAGCCGGAAATTGTTTGTTTACACGAATTATTCGTATCTTTTAGCTGAAAAAGGCTGATCACCTTGTTCTACATTAGGTTTGGTTAGCGTAGCTGTTGGTGAATGAATAGATTGTTAAAATTTCATCGCCCACAAATTGCTTGTTTACATGAATTATGCGCAGTTTTTGCTAAGAAGGGCTTGCGTGAGTTCGTGTGTTGTTGACGCGTTATTCCTACGTTTGGAAGTGATTGGATACCTCGCATATTGAATTGTATGAAAGAGTGGAAATGCGGCCATATAAAGACTTTGGATCCTTGTAGATTTGTTTTTCTTAATGTGGTAGCCATGGTATACCGTATTTACATGTTGCAGTGCAAGTTTTCTCCAGATATTTGTGGGCTGAGTTTGGGCTTGGCATCCGTTAATAGGTCCATATATAAGTGTCTTGCTTTTGTTCCAGTAAAGTTGTGGTCCTACTTTGGGTGCGAGATTGAATTTTGTTATTTATGGTGGTTAGAAAAAATGAGGCTATTGGATTTGAGGTTGACAAAGACAATTGTGAATCCTTTGGAGCTTAGATCCATAATTAGTAATGAGTATGAAGTGCTTTCTCGTCCCTTATTGCAAATCTTTCATGTGAAGTAAGGTTACTAGTTTCATGTGAAGTAGAATTTTAGCTTTGCTAAGATGGTGGCAGGTTGAACTGCCTTTTGAGTTTTGATAACCACATACCCAAATGCTTATTGATCATGTGTCGCTACATTGTGCTGCAGAATTGAAGTGCTCCAAATCCAATTCCTCACTTGTCGTTTGTTAGCATAATGTAGTAGCATAATAGCATTATTTGGCCTTCTTAATTCTGTTTAGAATGAAAACGATGACTTTGATTAATCCATGTACTTTAAAGTAAGAGTTGTCGCGTTATTATCAATCTCCAATTCTTGACTTCCTCTTTGTAGCATAATTTGGCCCTCTTAATTATGTGTAGAATCAAAACAATTTTCCGTTGATCTGCCTGCGGTTAATTCTCGTAATAAAAAGCTTTGCTGCATTATTATCGATTTTAGTCACTCCCCAACTAGTGCAATCTTTTTAGTGGGTAATTGGAGGAAAGTGTTTTGAGTATTTGCTCTATTGTGGTTGCAGGTATGTGCAGTGGTACCTGGAAAAGGAGAAGATGGAGCACAGATACTGAAGTTATTGATACTCGATTTATCGGCAAAAGCTCTCTTTCCTGTTGTTTAACTAGTCAATAAGCTAATATGCGATTGCAGGTTTTTATCTTGGTTTGCAGTCAGTTTCTTTTTTAGTATGGAAATGTTTGTTTTGTAAGACTGTTTTCCATGTAAGCTACAGAGTTATCTGCTTGAATCTTGGCAATTCGAATTGGCTGTAATTCTACAAAGTTTCCGATTGATTTCGCTCAATAACCAAACAATCAAAAGCTTAAAACCCTGAGCTTGGTGTTTTTAGCTTCTGGTTATTGAATTTTTTCACTTTTCCATGCTTCTTTGAAAATTCAATTTTATTTCTTTGAAAGTATATTTGAAAAATATCCTTTTGTGCTTATTATAATACTTCTTAAGAAATTATTATACACATGTTTTAATAAAATATGTATAGTTTCTTATTGAAACAGAAAAATATGAATTAAAATTAATTCTCGAACTGCAGAAATTTAGTAGAAAATTTAACTGTTGGGTTCAGTCGCTACATAATTGTATGAAGGGTGAAAAATATATAAGGTAATTTTAAATAAAAGTTGGGATACCATCCGTAAACTTAATTAAATTGCACGTGTCTTAGAATTTCATGATTTTCACATTCAATATAAAAATTAGAATACTAACCTTGATAAGCCATTGCTTAATTTGATGATGATGAAGAAATTGCCAAATTGGTTTCTCTTACAGTTAGATATTTATCACGTTGTATTTAAAAATAGGAAATTATTTGGACAATCTGTACTTGTTTTGAATAAACTCCTGTGATGAGCCACGGAATCTGTTTTATTTTCTGAAAAGCTATGACACAATAATGCCAAAGGAATAAAATTTGACTTGAATTTCAACTATAAAAAAGAATATCATTATTAGGATTTAGGGTGGTTGCAGTCCAGAACTCAAAAATCTTAACTTCTTTATTGCCACGTCAGCGCCACATCAAAAGTTAACCCCCACCAATCTCTAATATAATTTTTCCACAATGCAAAAGTCAAAAAGTAACTTTTAAGAGTGTCCCACTTATACACATCACACACACACACACACACACATATTGATTTTATTTACAATATTCACTTATATAATTAATTGAATTTGATGTCGTACTTAATTTAATTTTCTGATATTAAAAAATTTAATTAAAAAATTAAAAATTATAACATTAAATAATAAATGGAAAATATTATTCAAAATGCATTACAACAACAACAATAATAATAATAATACAACAATACTAGGAAATTGAAACAATACAACATACTACAACATTTGATCACGATTGCTCAAATATGCTCAACTAAATCGGTTCAAAGTTGGTGGTGTGTTTCATTACTACGTAGCCTTGTGAAATTTTGAATGTAGGCATGGAATGCATGGGTAGAACCTACGTTAATTGTTGTCGAAGGAGGAGAGTCTTCATCAGATCAAATGGTTGCTCCATCTCCTTCATCTTCAATAATCATATTGTGCATAATAATGCACGTATATATGATATTCTGCAAAATATCGATGTAGTAAGGTCGTGCGGGACCTCTAATTATCGCCCAATGAGCTTGGAGTACTCCAAATGCCCGTTCGACATCCTTTCTTGCAGCCTCTTGTCTCTCTTGAATAATTTCCGCTTTGCATCTATAGGGCACGAAAAACTCTTGACAAATGAAGACCATTCCGGGTAGATTCCATCTGTTAAATAGTAGCCTTGATTGTACGATGTGCCATTTACCGTGAAATGAACCTCCGGAGCATTTCCTTGTAAGACAACGTTGAATAACGGCGATCCATGAAGAACATTTATATCATTGTGGGATCCAGCTACACCAAAAAAAGTATGTCATATCCACAAGTCTGTAGATGCAATCGCTTCTAGAACTATTGTTGGGACTCCATAATCACCTTGAGTATATTGACCTTTCCAAACAACTGGGCAATTCCTCCATTCCCAATGCATGCAGTTAGGGCTGGCAATTTTGGCCTGGCTCGACCCGCTTTTCGGGCCGGGTCGGGCTAAAAAAATTAGGCCCGGACAATTTTCGGGCCGGACCGGGTATAAAAAAATTGGCCCGAAATAATTTTGGCCCGGCCTGACCCGAAAATGAGAAAAGCCCGAATGGCCCGGGCTTTTTGGCCCAAAATACGAAAAATTACACTAAACCCGCGGCGCGGCCTAAAAAAAATAGGCCCGAGGTAACTCCGGGCTGGGCCGGACCGGGCCTCACAAAAAATGGCCCAAATTTTTTCGGGTCGGGTCGGGCCGGGCCGCCCGAATTGCCACCTCTACATGCAGTCAAGGCTCCCCAACATACCAGGAAATCCATGCATGTGCTCGTGCATTTGAAGTAAACGTTGTGTGTTTGCAACATTTGGGCTTCTCAAATATCGAGCTCCAAAGATTTCGACGACAAATTGACAAAAGTTGGATAGACAATCCAAGACAATTCTCTCACCCATTCGTATATACTCATTGAGAGAGTCAGTCGGAGAACCATATGCTAATTGACGGATAGATGTCGTACACTTTTGTAGTGGAGATAAACCCTTATTGCCCAATCCATCTTCCCTCCACTTGAAATAATCTGAATAGTTTTCTAGGGAATCGATAACATGAAGGAATAAATCTCTTTGCATTCGAAATCGACGACGGAATATATTATTAGCAAATATCGGATCGTTGGAGAAATAATCACGGATAAGACGAGCATGACCTTCTTCACAGCCTCGATCAACATACCTTCTGGTACTTTTTGAAGAACTTTGAGCGCAAGAAGTCGCTGCTCTTTTTTCTCAAGATGATGAAGCATCATCAATTCGAGCTCATCTCATTCTTCTAGTATTTCATTCCTCACAAAATCACGAATTATTTATTTTTTGGAAGACATTTTGATGACAAAAGAGAATTTTTGTAGAATGAATTTAGCTAAAGTTAGAGTGGAGAGTTGATTGAGAATGAAGAGCAGAAAATGAACTTTAATTTACAGACAAAATAATTATTATAGCTAACGGCTAGTTGACAACAACTATTTCTGTATTATTTCTTTCTGCCGACATCTATGCCGACAAGAATTGAAAGGATTTTTTATAGCTAACGGCTAGTTGGCAACAACTATTTCTGTATTATTTCTTTATGCTGACATCTTTACCGAAAAGAATTAAAATAATTTTTTATAGCTAACGGCTAGTTGGCAACAGCTATTTCTGTATTATTTCTTTCCGTCGACATCTCTGCCGATAGCAAAAAGCAAATGTAGTGTTATTATAGCTTACGGCTAGTTAGCAACAACTATTTTTATATTATTTTATTTATCTACCGACAACAGAAAGCAAATATATTAATTTTAATAATAATTAAAAAATATTATTCAAAATAAATGATGCACACATTAATATAACATTACAATAATACAATGATATAAAGGAATTACAACATAAATCAACATTTTAAAATGAAACACACAATATAGATTAAGCCACGCCTAATTTTGATGAGTTCAACTCTTTTTAAATGCATGACTAATTGTGGCTCCGACATTCCACTCGTATTCATACAGAGCAATTCAAAATCCTTATGCTCTAGTTCAATTTGTTGAAGCTCCGCCTCGAGTTTTCTCTGCTTTATCTCTTCATTCTTTTGCTTAATTTCTTCATCCTTTTGCTTAATTTTTTGCTCGAGAAGTTGTTGCATTCTTTCCCAGGTTTCATCGGTTTCACCATCTGCATTAACTTTAGCTTTTGTTTTGCTAAGTTTTTTGGCCCTTTGTGTTCCTATTGAACGAGATCGATGCGTTTCACTATCTGTATCCGGATTTGTTGAACTATTTCCCCCAGTTTCAGATGTTCCGGACTTCTTGTTAGAGGGCATTTGTTGAGGAGCCCATTTTTCCAACTCTTTCATTATTTTTCATACATGCATGTACCTGAAGTCTTTTTTGGGGTGCGTGTTGCGCCATTGTGCAATTGTAGCTTCTAACACATCATTGTCACTCTGACCACTAGCACAATTGTTATAAAAATTATTGTACCATTGAGAAAATACGGCAACTTCACGGATTACCTTATAGTAATGTCCTTTCAACTGTTTCCATTATCGAGTAGGAGCACTCGCAGATCGATGCTTGTTGAAGTATGCAGCAGTATTTTCCCAGAATTGTTTATCCTTTTGTGCATTGCCAACTTTTGAGCAAGTGTTGACAGTGCTCCAAGAATTTGCAAGACGAATCTTCTTTTCTTTTGTCCACATTATCCTCACTTGGCCATGAAATCCACCAACGCATTCATTGTTGTCATCAACAACTTTATCTTCATCTTCAAGATTGATATATATGCTCCAATCCAGTTTGTGTAAAGTATAGTGGAAATTGAGAGCCAAATGGTGGTATTATCTCTATTATCGGATGCAGACCCTCCGTGACTCGATCGTCTGGATTCATTTGATTGTGGAGGAGAAAATACTTGAGAAGGTTGTGACATAAAGTGACCACCCATTGCTGCATAATAATCACGTTGAGACATGAAATACGGAGTTGCATTATTTTGTGAAGTGGGCATGAAATATGGAGCAGTAGTGGAAAATTTTTGGGAAAATGTGGCATATTGAAAAGAAACTGAGAATATTGAGAATTGGGATTATTTTTAGAATTTTGAGAGCTTGAATTCTCTTAAGTATTTGATATTCTAAAAAAATTTGAAAATGGACCACCGTATTTGTCAGCCATCTTTATATCTAATTTTTTTTGAAGAGATAAAAAAATATAATCCTGGTAACAAGGAGAAATAATCTAAAAATTGTGAAAAAAATAAGGTAATTGAACTTCTATTTATAGGAAAAAATTAGAAATAACTGTTGTTGCAACGATTACATTTTTAACCGTATATTGTGTAATTTTTGGAGAATTTAATTTAGCAACGGTCAAACACACACTTTCTCCAAATAAAAAAAATCAATGGGGAGACAAAAAGTGAGCAATGGGCCCCAATCAAGTTACTTTTTACTGTATAGACTTGGGTTCCTTGTATGGAACCCCATTTCTTGAAAGTCCTCCACGTCAGTAGCTACATTGCATGGAAGTGGGGTTTTTTGTCCTTGAAACTTAGTGAAGAATTTGCATTGCAGGTACCCTTATTGTAGCTACCACTGAGAAGAAAAAGGATAACTTTTACCGTTGACCTTCTCTCTCTAAAACACACAACTAATGTCTGTAAAAAAAATTGCTCTCACACCCTCTTCATCGGAAAAATATATATCGTCGTCTCTCACCAGTTGCAATGGCGTCAGGATCTGGATATGGGGAAGAACACACAGGACTTGAACGCCGGGCTAGCAGTTGAATCCTCAAGTTAGTTTTTCAATTTTGAGATATTCTCATGTATGATTTATTGTATGATTTGTTCGTATACTTGTTTGATAATTTGACAAATCGTAAGGTATGGTTGATTTTTTGTTTAAATGTTAGTTGTTGGATTATGAAACTAGCCGTAGCCATTTAGTTATTAACCGTAGCCATTTTAAAGTGTATTATATGCTCACGATTCATTTTAAAAATTAATCGTAGGCCTACGATCAATTTTAAAAATTAATCGTAGGCTCACGATTCACTGCGATTAATTTTAAAAATTAATCACATGCCATTTAGTTTTAAAATGTGTATCAATCGTAGGTCTACGATTTGTTTTAAATATTAATTGCAAGCATACGATTAGTTTTAAAAATTAATTGTAGTCTTATTATTAATCTTTAAAAATAATCATTAGCCATTAATGTTTATTTATCATGTTATTTTTTAAAAATATTTGTAAGCCATTAAATATACATTGTTATTTTTTTAACCTTATGATTGATACACAATTTTTTGTGCGGCTACGATTAATTTTTAAAATGAAGTATGAGCCTACGATCAATTTTTAAAATTAATTGTAGGCTCACGATTCACTACGATTAATTTTAAAAATCAATCACATGCCATTTATTTTTAAAATGTGTATCAATCGTAGGTCTACGATTTGTTTTAAATATTAATTTCAAGCATATAATTAGTTTTAAAAATTAATAATAGTCTTATTGTTAATCTTTAAAAATAATTGTTAGCCATTAATGTTTGTTTATCATGTTATTTTTTAAAATTATTCTTAAGCCGTTAAATACACATTGTTATTTTTTTAATCTTATGATTGATACGCATTTTTTGTGCGGCTACAATTAATTTTCCAATTTAATTGTAGGCCTACGAATAAATTGAAATATTAATCGTAGGTCTACTGAATTGAAATATTAATCATAGGCCTATTCGAATTGTTTAATTATTTATTTTAATTTATAATTAAGCGGGATTGATTTTTTTATTAAATTGTTGTTAGATTGATTGGATTAGATGGCCGCTGCAAAGACTTAGGTTGTCTATGTTGCTCTATGTTAAACCGGGTGTACTGCAAGTGATTAGATTGACATTATCTAAGATCGGTGTTTCAGATATGGGTGTTTCAGATACTTTTTGGACTTAAAAGGCGGTGATGTCCAGAAGAAGACCATTCAGGCCGCTCAGGAGGTGCGCTACATTAGAGGGACGAAAGTGTAGATTCCACATTGGTTGATCCGAGCTCGGCTTTAGTCCCTCTGAGTTTTGCATCATCTCGGGTTTATGTTTCGGCACTTCTACATTCAATCCGAATGCAGCGCATACAATTCTGGATCGAGGCATATTTTATAGATTATTTCAAGGGAAAAGCAAGGTCGTGAAAGAGATGCAGGAGAGGTTCGAAAAACAGAGTATGACAAATGACCCTTGGGATTATATGAAGGGTTGCGAATATGTTGTTTGTAAGCGTTCGAGGCGAGATCGATCTCACAGCAATAGAGAGCACGAGTGGGGGAGCCGTCTGAGAGCTTTATGGAGTGATGGATTTATAGTGTTGTGGTGGTTGTGAGAGAGGATATGATGTCCCGTATTCAGGAGGTTGTTGACCAGGTTGTTGAGAGGGCACTAGTTAGGTTGCGTGGAGATCAAGAACGAGCTCCGAGTCACTGCAGCGATCCACGAAGAGCGGATCCATCACCCACTCCTGCTCGGAGCCACCACAGTGCTAGAGAGCGGGCTCGACGATCGCCCACTCTCGCTCATAGCCACCAGGGCTCAGCTCGAAGCTACTACAGCCCGGCTCAGAACCACCACAACCCGACTTAGAGCCACCACAGTGCTTGACGATCACCTACTCTTGCTCTGAGCCAGCCAGCATAACCCACTCCACCGCACGAGAACGGCAGCACATCTGCCCATGCCCCTGGATTCAACTCAATCATGCAGTTGTTGAATGCTCAGGATGATATAGTTCTGACTACATCGCACACACGATTTCGATAGTTAGAGTCACAAGTGAACATTATGAATCTCGCCAACAATATACTGTTATGGCAGATATGATTTGACAAGCTTGAGACCCGAAGAAAGAGTGTATGAGCAGGCTATTGGCTACTTCTTGATCGCGACCAGTTGACGACTTAGAAGAGATACCAAGGATAGGACAATGGCCGCGGCTACCGGTCTACATGTAAGTTGAAATGCTTTTTTTTTTTTGTTAAATTTGTATATTAGTATTTTACACTCATATGAATTATAATTGATTTTTCCAGGAGGCCTTCGTCGAAGAATGGAAGAGACTTCATTCCCGCAACCCTGATTGCAGAAAAACATACGAGGATGATGACTATCGATGGTGGAGGCCTCCACCCAGACTTATAGATCGGATCCTGAGCAGAGATGGGCGCTGAATGATGCCATGACAAGTTGATTATGTAAGTTAACTTCATGAATATGATTCATGTCATATATTATTTGTTAACATTGTTCTTGACCTATATACTACGTTGTAGGTGGTCGTGGTATATAACATAGAGAAGTTGATTTAGTAGTGCAAATAGCATCTCCCATCCATAAACTTGGAGCAAATTACAATTTAATTCTCTTACATATTTTAACAAAAATAATTAAAAAAATCTCTACACTTAACTGTTTTAACAAAAATACCTCAATTGATTTTTTGACGTTTACATACTCATTAGACTTCGGGGTCCTAGGTGGAAAAATGGCCATCTCTAAATAACATGCATGTCGTCGTTTGCAGAAAACTAAAAATTAATCATATAGTATCGGTCCACATTTTCTTCTCTCTACAATCCCTAAAATTCTCTCACGGTACAATCTCTCGAGTCTCGACAGCTCAGGAGATGACCCTTTTTTTAACATATGACTCTCGTAGTCCAATAAGCATGTTAGTTGCCAAAAAAAGTGATCAGAAGCATTTTTGTTATAGGTTGAGAATTTTCTGTAATTATTTAAACGTTGGACTAATTTTATTAAATTACTCAAACATTGATAATTAAATTATGATTTTCCCAATAAGTGTGAGAGAACTCGAAAATTTTACTTACTAATTAAATTTATAGATGAATTGTACTTATAATGTATTGACTGAATAAATTTGTTAATTTATATGAATATATTTTAAACACAAAATAAAATTTATAGGCGTAGTCGCGAATGCCCACAAGCCCAAAGAGTCCCGACTCCCGAGCCTTTTCAAATTTGAGGAGGTCACACTAACATCGTTTCTCTCTCTCATTTTCAAATCTTCCTTTCCCTCGCCGTCCTCTCTCTCTCTCTCTCTCTCTCTCTCTCTCTCTCTCTCTCTCTCTCTCTCTCTCTCTCTCTCTCCACCCCTTGTCCGCACATTGATTCAGTTGAGCTGAAATTTGAAAAGCCCGTAAGCATTGACTGATCTTCATTTTGCTTATTTTCTTGCCGCAACGTTTTCTTTTGCTTTATTTGCACTGTTGCTACAATCTTTCTGTTTATGTTATTCAGATTTCAAGCACGAAATGGGTATCTTACGAGCTGATCATGATCCATCATATAAATCCTATTATTGTGTTAGGAGACGTTTCAATCGGTTCCCTTTCAATATGTAGTTGTGAGTTTGAGTGGTTTTATTGGAACTATAGATTTTTGGGAATAACAATCTTTGTTCTGCACAATTCAGGGGCTTTTCTCATGGTTTTGGCAACGATGGAAATTGAAAGCAGTGGCAACATTTATGAAGATGCTCGAAAGCAGAGGCTGCTGGAAAATAAAAAAAGATTTGAGGTAATAAGAAAATCTTTGAGATGAGCATGTCTGAAATATATATATATATATAACAAATATTAGCAATTTTTTTATCAATATTACTAGTAGCTAGTGTGAAGATTCTTCTTCCCTCCTTCAAAAAGTTTATATTTGGCTGGAAATATTATGAGATTTCAGTTGAAGATAGTGTTGGAAAACATTCTTTTCTTTATCTTTTACAGGATTTGGGGATAATGAAGATATCTAAAAGCCTATCAACCAAGTCAGAGAAACTCCAGGTCAAATGAGTTTCCATTATTCATATTGAGAAAGAGTATTGCTTGGTTTATGTATGTATATTATATGTACATATAAAATAAATATAAAATGTTCCATATTTCGGTTATGCAGAACAGGCAAGTTCGGATGAAACCAATGAATGATTACTCAATGGAGCCAAGACGCTCATCTCGTGCTCGCAATCCAGTTAATTCATATCGTGATGATGTGAGTCTTGAAGCTTTTAGAACCCCCAATCACATTAGCTAGTTCATTGAAACTGAAACATATTAGACTGTGAAGCTTCCTTTGTTGGCATTGTGATCAAACTTCCTAATCGTGGAGTGAATGTTTTCAATGTTGATTTAATGTTATCAACTATGATGGGACTTGGATTCCTGCATTGTTCAATTTAGACAGAGTGATCATTGCTCGTCATTGCAGGTTGATGTCCAGCAACTTCCTGCTCCTCGTAAGAAATCGAAGTTGCATTCTTCATGGGCAAGGTAAAATGTTTGTACATACTACACCAATACTTTGCTTTAATGTTCAGTTATTGCATATGAAACTGATAGTTCTAGAATGAAAGTTACCTTGCAAGACCGGTTGAAGAAGTGAAGGTTGCCTCGTATGAAGAAAGAGGTCGAGCTTTCAAGTGTGCAGAGAAGCTCCAAAGCAACCTACAAACTGGGAATCCATCTTTTGTTAAATCAATGGTTCGATCTCATGTTTATAGTTGTTTCTGGTTGGTAAGTCACTGATAATTACACTTTTGCCTTTGCATATATATTCTTGGAAACTGCGTGAAATATTGCTGTGCAATATCTGAGCAGGGGCTTCCAAGTAAATTTTGTGAAGACAACCTTCCCAAATCCACAGTGGATATGGTGTTGGAGAATGAGGAAGGCTCGGAATACGAGGCCGTTTTCATTAGCAAGAGAAGTGGGCTCAGTGGTGGATGGAGAGCCTTTGCACTAGATCATAAACTGGATGATGGTGATGCTTTAGTATTTGAATTGGTTGAGCCATCAAGATTCAAGGTACCTTTGCAGATCATTGAGCTAAACAAGATTCATTTAGTAATGTATGACAATAATGCATGAAGAAGTAGAAATTCTCTTGTTTTTGTTTTTTTTTTCTCTGCAGGTTTACATAGTTAGAGTGTTGGAGTGCCAGAATGAGAAGGATGGTGTAGTAGAATTGGATGCTGACGAAGAACCTAACAAGATTACGAAGAAGAGAACGACGGGTCGCGATCAATCCATGAACTCAGCTGGATCCAAGACTGAGAAACCAGGCATAGGCACAGGCATGAGGAGGAGTTCAAGAAATAAAGGGAACTAAATTTGTTGGATTGTCAAACCAGCTAACGTAACATATTTGATTTTGCTAATTAATTTTCCCAACTTAAATATAGTAAGCAGCGGGATGTGTGGTGAATGGAGAGCTTTCCTGATGATTTTTTATTTGAAGATGTTCAAGCGTCATTGTAAGATGAATTGGATTATCAGAACAATATTGTTCTCTTTTTTTGAGTGGTGAATATGGAAATTGGCTTCGATTATGTATAAAATATAAATTATAACATAGTTATAGTTTTAACTGCTGAAGACCTTCGAACGTTTGTGTTCTTCGAAAATTTATATTCTCAAAGAAAAAGGTCCACACATTCCACAATTCATCATGAGAAACAACTAATTTTTCATAAAATTAGCCAATTACCTGTTTTATATCCCTTAAATGTATATCCCAAACAAACTAAAAAAGAAATCCTCTACGCTACATCAATTCATTAAAAAAAAGATACGGTAAAACAGCTAGAGTAATGAAATAAATCTGATATATAAAACCGGGCAACACTGGTGCAAACACTCAAAGGTGCAGAAGGAACTACAAAGATAGATCTGAAAACATTAACATGATTCAATCACAAAGGAAAATAAACCCTTATGATCAATCTCTCAGGATGACAAAAAGTTTCAACACAATTCATAAAATTAAAACAGAATCTTGCTTTGATAATTCTAAAATAAGGCATAACAAAAGACACAGGAACATAACTTGTCACAGAACAACATTAATGCCATCAATGATGCTTAGACGATCTGCATCAAGCCTCGATCCCTTGCTCGATAGATATTTTCTGGTAAGCCAGTTACACCACCGAGGTTAAAAACGCTCTTCCTGGTTGACGATTTGCCAATGGCCCGTGACAACCCAAAAGCTGCAAAGATTTTCAAGTTACAGCAAATAAATCAAAACATCACAAATGTATAAGAATAATAAACTCAGTTGCAATTTGACCAAACAAAGCAAACCTTGGCATTCACACCATCGGGTAAAATCCTGTTCTCTGATTTCCACCTCAGGTAATCATTCCGACTGTACTTAGTGAAACCCCTGAAGTACACAGCAAAATGTAAATCATGCAGCTTAAAGCAAGGCAGGCAGTTAAAAGAACAATGTGTAAGAAAGTGAAACAAAGTAGTAGGAAATGTACCACTTCCGGCTAACAATGATCTTTTGACGGCCAGGGAACTTGAACTTAGCACGACGAAGGGCTTCCTGAGCATGGTGGCTGTTGCCATCTTTGCAGCGGACAGAGAGAAGCACCTGCCCAATGGCCACACGAGCACAAACTCCCTGGGGCTTGCCGAAAGCACCCCTCATACCGGTTTGGAGCCTATCAGCTCCAGCACACGACAACATCTTGTTAATACGCAACACATGGAAGGGATGTACCCTGACCCTCAAATGGAAAGCATCCTTTCCAGCAAACTTGGTCATGTACTTGTTGCACGCGATACGGGCAGCTTCAAGTGCCTCACTGGACACATTCTCCTTCTCCCAACTGACCAAGTGGACACAGAATGGGAATTCATCCACACCCTTCTTCTTCATTCCTACATCATAGATCCTGATCTTGGGATCAGGAACACCACGGCAGAACCGTGATTTCGGATACGGCTTGTTCTTGATTTGGCGGTAACACCTTGCAGGTCCTTCAAAAAAGAATCCAGCCCGTTTTAGTTATACATAACAGCCACCTCAAGAATCGAACTACCTTTAATTAATTTAAAATTCTAACACTAAATTCATATTGCAAGTTTTGGTCATCAAGAAAACATTAATAAATTGCAATCAGATTGAGAGAGCGCACATCCAGGTGGTAAGAGAATGAAAACTGAACTTTGACCAAATCATGACTGGAATTCGTATATATAGCTATAAAGAGAAAGCATAAAACATGAAACATAAATTTTTACAATCTGTAGAGTCGATCTAATTAACTAGACATATTTCACCCTCAACCAAGAAGATTTTCGGATACTTGATTTTAAATAGCCATATACGAGCTGCCAATTCGACCAAGAAGTGTACATTTTCCCAATACAAAAACAACTATATTGCAAAATACAAAATTCTTAGTAGCTACAATTACAAAGACAATTGAAATGATAATTGCAAGATTTCGCAACATGCATCAAATATTAATCAGAAAACATAAGCAAATGAGCAGAATTAATCGTGGTATAGAAAACTTACTTCTTCCCATGGCGAGCTGTGTGGGGTTGATCCGCGTGAAGAATGAGAGAATTAGGATTTTGGCGGAGAAGATGTTAATTTGTAGGAAATGTTAGGTTGGGCTTACGCATGGGCCACTATCACATTTTAATAAAACCGATTTAATTAATGTTGGTTTGATGGGAAAAGAAAACCGGTTCAGTTAACTTGCAATAATGAGATTTTAAATTATAAAATATTAAAATCTAAACCTATACTGTATTATATAACAATAATATACAATATTTAATTCAATTGTAATTCATAATAAATTATACTGCATTATATTACATGGGATGAATGGAACGAATTCAGCTTCTTCCCACAAGTAAAATCTTATTCCATTCAATATTCATTCCATCTTCCCCAGATTTCCGGCAACTTTTTTTTGTAGTTTTCATCCAATCCAGTTGGTGCACTAAAAACCCTCCAACAATAATTACACACAAACAAAAATACTAAAACGAATCCACAAGAACTAACACCTATTCCAGAATCATTAATATATATTATGTTTCAATATTGATTTTTTTTTTTCATAAAATCCAACTCAGAATTCCATAAACACTTAATGAAATTTTCCCATCGCAGTACTATAATTTTAGTGCCTTTCTTATTATATTTTGATGTTATTTTATATTTTTATTTTTATTTTTAATGTTTTCTTGTTATATTTTGGTGCTAAAGTATTAAAATTACACTAAACTTGGAGGAAGGAAATGAAAAGGTAACAAAAATAAATATGTTAGGATTAGTTAGACGGTGATAATAAATATCAAGTGTGGGCATCCTAATTAGAGATGTCAAAACGGGCCGGTGGGGCGGGGCGGGGAAGCCCGCCAGAGGGGCGGGCCCGAAAAGACAGGGTCCTACCCGCTCCTTTTTTTTTGCTATAATGCAATTCGAGTTTTAAACTTCAATAATGAGAAATATATTATTAACCTTGAACTGCTATAAGTATGTTTGATGAATTTTGCTAATTGAACATGTAGCTTAGTGCCCAAAATATATATTAGAACTAAATAGAGCTCCGATCGGACGCCGGAGAATTTCGACGACAAATGCGATCGAGAACAAAGATGAGAGCACATATAGTAGTTCTAGCTACCACTACTCAGATTATATTCCTAATTATGTGTTTTATTCCAACAATATTATATCAATTCTCTTTATTTCTCACGTTTAATTAATTAGTACATGAAATGTTGTTTTCAACTCGTAACCTAGTATGTAGCAATTTTAGTCTTTTTTTTTTCTTTCAATTTAATTTACCTTTTTTTTCTTTCAATTTAAATTACTCTTATTTTTTAACTATCTACTTTTTTTATGGGATTGAAATAATCAACTAAACAAGCATAGAAATTTTAATCAAGTTACAATTTACAAACATTTGGGGAATGAGGATATTATCTTATAATTCATATTAATCATAAATACCATTTAACTAAAAAAAATAATATATATGTATATATCAGCGGGCTTGGCAGGTTACCCGCCAAAGCCCACCCCGCCGCTGGCTTTACCCGGCGGGCCCGCCAAAAAAATGGGTTTCAAAGTTAAAGTCCTACCCGCCTAAAACGATGGCGGATACGGGCTAGTCCGGCGGGCTTTGCCCATTTTGACAACTCTAATCCTAATATTTTGTCATTAATTAATCGTATGTAAATATTGGTTGATAGATTATATCTTAAATTGGTTGATGTAATTTTCTTGGAAATTATAATTCCTAATTAATGTGGAGAGACAAATTTCAAAATTTAAATTTTGAAATTAATCCCACCCAATATATCTCTAGAATAAGTGGGAAGGGTGTTTATGTAATTCACAATAAAGCACTGACCATTACTTCTAATTTATTAATTACTCCCTTCATCCCAATAGTGGGTAGAAAAAGTGGGGTCCATTTCATTAATGAGTGATATATTTTATTATTAATATATCACCCCCTTCCCTTGACTTTTTTATCCCCATTTATTGGTCCTCATTTTTTATTTTACGTTTTGTCGAGCAATATTTTTACGAGTGATTTTTTGTTGAGCAATATTTTTACGAGCGAATTTTGTCGAGCAATTTTTTTTACCCTCGATACTGATAGTTTGCATATGGACTGAAAACTGAAGCAAACAAATTGAAAAAGGAAGAGGCTGCCATTGAATATAAAATCAGATTCCTTACAAATTTGGGATCACAATTCAGCTAAGTACAATGACCGAAATTTGAAACAAAAAAATTTGCCACCAAAAGTTTCCCTCTAAAATTCAAATATGCTCCTATAAATACATTAACAAAGACTATCTAACATCACAAACAAAAGCCCAAAAAGATGAGAAAACTCAGTTTTGCTGAGTCCCAAAAAAATCAAGCCTTGGAGTTCCTTCTTCAATGCAGCAGTGACGGGCAAATACCGAAGAGCAAAATGAAGGAAGCTACCGTCAAATTCTAGGTATGCAACAAGATTATAGGGCTGCAGCAAAGAAACAGGCAGGAATTAATGAGCAAATGCACATTGAAGCAAAGCCAAAATTTACTAGAACTAAGAGAGTCACTCTTGATTTAGACAAAGTTTCCAGGCTGCCACTTAAGAAGAGAAGCAGCATAAGAACATTAGCAAATAGAATAAACTGTAAAAAGTCCACAGTTGGGAGGTGGATTAGGCAGAGGCTGATCAAAGCTCACACATCAGCTATTAGGCCTGACCTAACAACTTCTAATAAGCTGTTGAGGTTGAGATTTTCACTTGAGGCCTTGAAACTAGATAGGATTATGAATATTCTAACGTTTAAAAGCATGCACAACACAGTGCACATCGATGAGAAGTGGTTTTATATGAAAAAGAGACACATAGATTCTACATGACTCCAGAAGAGGCTGAATCACACAGGTAATGCAAGAGCAAAAAGTTCATCTCAAAAATAATATTTATGTGTGCAGTATGCAGACCTCTGTTTGCAGCAGATAGTAGTGTATTATTTGATGGTAAGATTGGAATGTTTCCTTTCACTCACATGGTTCCAGCAAAACGGTCAAGCAAAAACAGAAATGAGGGCACATTAGAGACTAAAGCAATCGAGTCAATAACAAAGAAAGTGATCAGGGATTGTCTAATCAATCAGGTATGGAATAGTGTGTATGCCACATTTAATGATCATTGTAATGAATGATCTCTATTGCAGATTTTACCAGCTATAAAGGTAAAATGGCCACCATTTGCAAGCAAAGTCATATACATACAACAGGACAATGCTAAACCACACATCAAGGATTCAGATCTGATTTTCAGAGAGACATCAAGTTCAGATGACTTTGAGTTCACTCTGATACAACAGCCACCCAACTCACGAGATCTAAATGTCAATGATTTAGGGTGGTTTAGGAGTATTCAGTCCTTGCAGACAGAAACAGAGACACATACAGTTGATGAGTTAGTGAATGTAGTAGTTACTTCATTTGAAAATCTATGCCCTATAAAATTAAACAAGATTTTCTTGACTCTACAATGTTGTATGCTTGAGATAATGAAACTTAAAGGACACAATTACTATAAGATTCCACACATGGGGAAAGATGCCCTTAATAGGCAAGAAATTTTGCATTTGAACTTGGAAGTTCCTGGAGAATTGGTGAGACAGTGTCTCACACATTTAATGGAAGCTGGAGGGGGGGGAAATGAGATAGAAGAATTAATGAATTCCCTAGGTGTTGAAAGGCTGGAGGGGAATTAACTATCACATACAACCATTTTTTGCAGGTTGAAGTGATTTTGTACAGGTTCAAGACAGGTTTTTGTGAAGATACAGTTTTTGTAAAGATTCATATTGACTTAGTTTTTTTGTAAAGATGCAATTATACTCCATAATTGCACCTGAACATTTCATATGTTCAGGTTTTTGTAAACATTTCATATGTTCAGGTTTTTGTAAAGATGCATAGTTATATATTGTTATTGAAGATGCAGATATAAAGTTAACACCTTTTTTTTCCAGCCAATCACATACACATACACAGCAATGAAGCACTTAAATGCATATCTAAACAAGAATTCAAATCATGACATCTCATCACTAACATGGAATCATTGATGTCATTGGCCAATAGCTGGTAGTGTGAGCACAATTTTATCATTTCAGCCAGAACCATCAAACATCACAAGAACAGAGGCACACAACAAAGATTTTCACTTCAGAGACTCCCAACAAATCCAACAAATAGCAATAGAAAATAGCCTCCAACAAAGCTCACAAGAACAGAGCCTCCCAACACATCAATAGTTCAGAGACTCCCAACAAATCCAACAAATATCAATAGAAAACAGCCTCCAACAAAGCTCACAAGAACAGAGCCTCCCAACAGATCAATAGTACAGAGACTCCCAACACATCAATCGTACAGAGATTCTCAACAAATCACAGTAATAACAATACAACAGAGCAAGGGTTAGATCTCACCAGAACACCAGCTAGGTTAGATCTCACCAGTTCGAAGTACCGAGGGAGCAGTATTTGGAGCATCGAATTGGCCACCTCGGCTCTCCAATCTCCGCCGTCAACTTCAACCTCCGTCACCGTCACCAGCTCAGCCTCCGCTCCCTCCACTAACCCCATCGAAAACTCCTCCATGTCAGGTACAAACTCCTCCACCAGTGGCATCAAACACTCTGGAGTCTCCGGGATAATTTCATCGGAATCTGCCACAGATGAACATGAAGCCTCCTCCACCGGCGGCCGGCAGAGGGAAATGTGAAGATGCATATTGACGGCATGCAAGATAGATCTGAAATCTAAGCAGAATCGTAACAGATCAGAGGGTTTGTGGCCGAATCTGGCCGCGTCGGTACCGGATCATCACAGAGCTCTGGTTTCTTGGTTGACTCGTCATCGCTCTCAAACATGACGGTGGAATCGCGAAGCTTTGGGATGGGGGAGGACCTTGCTATTTGGGACGGAGAGACTTGCCGTCACATGACGACAGTGAAAGAGAGGAGGGGGAAGAAGTGTTACAGGTGGAGAGAGTGAGAGTAAGTGAGAGAGAGCGCGGCAGTGGTGTTGCAGGCGGAGAGAGCGAGAGAAGGAGATAATTGAAAGAGAGGCGAGAATAGTGAAATGAGTGAGGGCAGAGGCGGATTAGGGTTAGGGTTTGGATTGGGCCCACAATTAAGATTAGCCTTAATCATCCTCTTATTTTTCCTTAATTATTTCCATATTGAGTAGGGGACCTTGCTATTGAGACGTTCAAATAAGGCAAGAGGGACCTTACTATTGTGATGGAGGGAGTAATATTCTCAGTAATTACTATTCTGGACATTTAGAATTACCCACCTTCTAAATTCAATATCTCATCTCATTAATTTGTAAATTAGGTTTCAATACTATGCAAATATAATGGAACGATTAGGGCTATATTTTCTAAATTCAATATCCCATATCATTTCAACACTTTTTATTTCATCACCATTTTTATTTTTGTGCGACGTGAACTTGAATAAACTAGTAAAGAGAAGGACTTGTGTGCAACAGGCACTATTTAAGACAAGTTTTTTTTCCTGGACTTTTTTTCATTTTTTTTATTATTTTTTGTCCGTTCCTTTTCTTTTGTTCCCAAAAATCCCTAAAATAAATTGATTTAATTTGTTTGAAATGAATATGAATTTATATCCTAAAATGAAATTAATAAATCCTAAAAAACATAAAATAAATCCCTAACCCCCCCCCCCCCCAAAAAAACCTAAAAAATACAAAATAAACCCTTAAAAATACCCTCTAAAACCCCTAAAAAACAAAAAATAAACCCCAACCCTCCCCCCAAATCTTAAAAAACATAAAATAAACCCATAAACCCACCCCCCCCCCAAAAAAAAATTCTAAAAAACACAAACTAAACCTCTAAAGAAATCTTGAACCTTAAAAACTATGAACCCCCAAAAAATCCTGAATTCCTAAACTCTAAACATTAATTGGACTGGAAAAATCACAATTTGAACTAAATAAACTAGTATAAGATAACTACCAGACACCTTACTTTTTAATGATGCAAATGATACTTTTCAAATTTTGAGTGATACTTTTTAATATTGCAGTTGATACTGATTTTACCGTTTTTTTATTATTTTTTGTAGGTTGACCCGTGATTTGACCCTATCCGTCTTAAATAAACTTTATTTACACCTGGTGCATGGAAGTTTTTGCCACTAGCAAATTAGCGGCTTAATTGTTGATCCCCACTCACCTCATCCCATATTTAGGCAAGTTGAATGACACTAAACTTACAAACTGTTTTTAGTCATATTATTTTAAACTTCGTATTAAATTTGAAATTATGAACATAGTTTACAATTTCAAAGGTGTTTAACCATTCAAATAATGGATGTAAGTAAAGAAACGTGAACAAAGTTTATGGTTTTTAGGCTTCATTTGATTTGGTTGATATAATAGACAAGATTGATTGAATAAAGTATGATTGTAATATTGGGACAAAAATAATTATGTATTTGGATTGTTTGATTATAATTTTAATGTTTTATGATAGATTATTAATATTGTGTTTCGATTGAAAAAACTATGATTAAAATATAAGAGAAGACATAAATTGCAATCCATATAAGATTTTTATTGATAATTGTTAAATATGCATTTACTCGGGTGAGGATAATTGGATAATTTCAACTTTCACTAATGATGGCATGAAAATAATCATCCCCAGTGAATGTGTTGGTTTGAGTGTTTATAGTTGATAAGAATGGATAGATAATTTTAGCCGGGCTTATCAAAGATTTGCTTCATATGATAAAAGCTCGTGATGGAATATCGACCTGCATGGTATAACTCATTTGAATAATAAATTATCACCCCAATATTACGGTGATTATTTTGACCCTCTAGATTAAAGTCTAAATTAAACAACTATCCGTTTCAACTTTAATAATTATCAATGTAAAATTTATATATTAAAGGGTAATTTATGTATTTATTCTACATTTTAATCACAATCATTCACTCCAAACAGAATATCGGTAATCTATCCTAAATCATTAAAATCACAATTAAACAATCCAAACACATGATTATTTTTATCTGAACAGTGCAATGCTAATATATCCAAAGAATCTTTTTTATTTCATCTATCGAACCAAACCGAACCTCAATAGGCAATAACTTGTCACTCAAATGAGTGATACTATCCCAACCACATCGGGTTGATAATCCTTTATCACATGAACTAGATACTTGATAAGCCGGAATAAAATCTATACATAATCACATATATTAAGGCAAAATCACGAAGGGCAAAAATGTAAAATTTAATAATACATATATCAAGGCAAAATCGTGAAGGATAAAATGTCATAAAAAATGTTCGCCAAAGATTTAGTTTAAAATTTGATTTATGTCGAGATTTTTTCAAAAGATGTATTGGGTGCAGTTGGACCCCAATCCCAAGGATAAAAATATCGCTATCGCACCAAATATCGCAATTTCAGTTTTACGGATATATCGCATGATATGTCGATATTGCAGAAAATTGAAAAAATGACGGAAACTATATTAAAATCTTATAAATTTACCAATAAATTTTAGGATTATTATAAAATATTATTATGCACGCATTCTACTCAAAATTTGATAGAATTGTATTTTGAAAACAAATATATGAATAATAGATTATATAAATATTGTCTGAGACAATACATTTGACAAAATAATACATAGTAATAAATATTATAAAGTGCAATTAATACCAAAATGAGGATCTATGAGGTTCAATATAGTAGATTGAACGTCATCTTGTTCCAAATAATATTGGTACCAACTCATCACATTAGAGTAATTTTGGATATAATTATGCACATGCGCTTGATATGTTTTTTGATTTCTTCCAACTATTTCACTATGTATTGAATAATGTCCACTGACCAATTATTTTGTTGATGCACATTTTGACCTCTATAAACATTTTGAGCAGTCCAATCAAATTATGAATTCTCATATTGTAATTAATTTAGAGAAGGACAAAGATCTCAAATGAAGAAAGTAGCACGTTCTCCAACAATATTTTACATTGGAATAAATTATTGCTATTAAACACTAATTAATTAGTAAAAATATTAGGATTATCATATGCTATTACTATATTTCTCTGTTCCGTCCTTTTAGGATTTTAACTTGTTTTTGAATAAATATAGACGCTAAGAATTCTCATATGTTTTGTGTTATTACTATTATTTTGTTATTTTTCAAGTTCAACAATGAATATCATTAATCAAGTTAATTGAAAATCATCAGAAAAATAAAATGAATTTGTAACTAAATTACAACTTTACAACTACAAGTAAAATATTTTATAAGATATAATTACACATTAAATCATACAATATACGCACCAATTTATAAATAAAAGAAAATTACAAATTTGCATACCCAATATATTACAGAAATATAAATAAATATCGCGATATACTGTGATATATTGTGATATATTGCGATATATGGCGATATTTTGTCGATATCTGAAAAATAATACATTCATTCCTATATCCGTATCGCAATATCAAAATTTACAATATATTCGCAATATTTTCATCATTGCCCAACCCTCACCATTGACCATGTACTTTTAGCTCATGCAGGTTCGAATATTCTTACCTACAAAGTTCAACTTTCATTTTCGTTTAATGTGTCATTTTTTTTAAAGTTCTGTTTTTCTAGTCAGTCCCAACTCCCAGGTTATCCTCATTTTTATTTTGTTTTAACATTTCCATTTTCGTTTAATGCTTCATTTCTTTTTTTGACATTTTGTTTTTTTAGTCAGTCCCAAATTATCCTCATTCTTATTTTGTTTTAAAATTCTGATTTTTTTAGTAAGTCCCAAATTATCCTCAAATTTATTTTTATTTAAACGTTTTGATTTTTCTGAGTAAGTCCCAAATTATCCTCCTAATTATTTATTTATTTTATTTTCAATGTTCTAATTTTCTTTTAGTAAGTCCTAAATTTCACTCTGAAAAAACCTTGCCTAATATAACTTATTTTGTGTGAATGATGTGATGAACAATATTTTGTGTTCGCGGAATGAATTCTTCTGCACGAGGTATCATTGTCAAGTATAACTTATTTTGTGTGTAATAACTAATACTCTCTCCATCTCATAATTATAGTCCATTATTCCTTTTTGGGATGTCCCAAAATTATAGTCCTATTCTAAATTTGGATTGTATTTAAATATTCTTTTACAAATATAACCTTATTTAATATAGTATGAATGCAATTAATATAGTAAAAAATAAGGACAATATAGGATAATCATTGTAAATTGTATATTTCCAATACATATTAAATGTGATTTCTTAATCTGTGTGAAAATGGAAAGTGGACTATAATTATGGGACGGAGGGAGTAAACAATATGTTGTGTATGTAATTAATATTTCTGCAAAGGATGTCATTGATTTGTGCAAAATAAATAATTTACGATGGCGGTATTACTTTCCAATAAGCCTTTTTAATTCATGCATCATTTTAAATTCAACCATGAGTAAGGAAAAATAATTGACAGGTTAATTAGTAACATTTTTCAATTCACAAAAGACCTTACGAATTCATCTATCATAATTCAATTTTTGAAAAATTTGACTCGACTATTCAGGTCCAATACATATTGTATAAATAGTTGTCTGATATTATTTTAAAAAACATACGTAGCTTCCCTTTTTTCCCTTCGTAATTCTTTATTTCATTTTCTTCAATTTATCTTAATGTTTTGGTATTATGGTATAAAATATTAATTTTTTTATTTTAGTTAAAAAAAATAGGTTGATTGAACGGCCCAAGTCTTTCTAACATGAATTTCATTTATTTCCTAAATTTTTGTTTTTTCTTTTCGTTTATCCTAATTATACAAAATTTATATTCTCATTGTCTAAGTAATGTGTATTGTTTTCTTAATTTTTATAAAATTGAACACAACAAATGTGTGTGTAAATGATCACAAATAAAAAAAAAAATGAATTTGTGCCACGCTAATATCTATTAATCCTAATCCTCAAATCAAACGAAGCTTTGAGGCCCTTAAAATTACGGATGTGAATGTAGGGTAGGGTTCACATGAGAACCAATCCTCATGTGGGAACTAGGAACTAATCCACCACACAATGCTTTGATCTCAATGGTTCAGATTTAAATAAAAAGGTGGTGGCATAATGGTAAATATGAGGAAGTAAAATTTACCTCTGGTCAAAGCTGACATAACTTGCTCATTTTTCATTAGATTAATGCAAACTATATATCAAATTAAAGCTCTTTTCGTGTTCTTTCATTTAAGATCCATTGTTCATATGTTTATTTGAAAACATATTTTTTCGTCCATAGCGTAATGTTAAACTCAGAATAACATGACAAAATATTCACGATAACATGGAAGTATACACATAATAACATGAAAAAATATTCATGACAACATGAAAAAATATTCATAAAATACATAAATTTTACTCATAATAGCAGTAATAGTGTTCATACTAGCATGCATATATATTCATATTAGCATGTATATATATTCATAATAGCATGATAGTACTCTCATTTTAGCATAGCGAAATTTATAAGAATAGACAACGATTTTAAAGTGTTGTCTATATGATTTTCAAAAATTATACTCAAATATTACAAGTTTGTCATTCTCGCCTTTGACTAAAAATTGATCAAATTTTAGTTATCCAAATCAAAATAATAAATAAATGAGATAGAGTTCTTAGTTCCTGTATGGAATTTAAGTTCTCATCTGATCGATCTTGAATGTAAGGAGATTGATTTACTCCAATTTATACAGTTGGGATAAATCTAGGGGAAACACGTTCAAGAAAATCATTTAAAGTCGGGCGGAAAAAGTGGCGAAGGATTAGAAAAAATAATAATTAAATAAATAAATTTATTAGCCCAATTTTATTTTTGGTTATAGGCACCGAATAATATAATTTCCAAATTGTGTTGTCTGGCAATCAAATTATTGACACTGTCAATTTTGAGAGAGAGAGAGAGAGAGAGAGAATGGGGAAAATTCCGGTGAAGATGAAGTCGGTGACATACGCCCTTTCGCCGTTTCAGCAGAAGGTGATGCCGGGGCTGTGGAAGGGTTTGCCCGACAAGATCTCCCACAAGATCTCCGAAAATTGGATCAGCGCCACTCTCCTGCTCTCCCCTCTCGTCGGCACCTATTCGTAAGATTTTCGATCTTCTTCATTGTATGTGAAATCGTGTTAGGATTTGCTGCTGATCACCTTGTTCTACATTAAATTGGGCTACTGTAGCTGTAATTGAATGAATAGACTGTTGCTTTGGCAGCGGTGACTGCGAGTTGTGAATCGCCAGAAATTGCTTGCATATAAGGATTTTATTCGGAGTTTTTTTCTCACCCCTTCTTTTTTTAGTGCTGAAAAGTGCTGTGTGAGTGTGTGTTGTTGACGCCTTATTCCTACATGTGGAAGTAATCTAAGAAGAAAAACATAAAATTGAATACCTCCATATTGCATCTTCACAATCAAAATTTTATGAAAGAAATGCCTACATTTAGAGACTTCGGAGGTCTACAAAGTTTGGTCTTCTTAATATGCAAAGCCATGGTATACAGTATTTAATGTTGCAATGCAAGTTTTTGTGGGCTGAGCTCGGGCTTGGGCTCCCCATGCATAAGTTTCTTGGTATTGTTCGAGTAAAATTGTGTTAGAAAACATGAGGGTATTGAATTTGAGGTCTACTTAGACAATTGTGAATCCTTTGGAGCTCAGGTTCAATAATTAGTTATGAACATGAAGTAAGGCTACCAGTTTGAGAATTGAGATGCTTGTTATGAAACGTGTCTCTTTTCAGCCAATATGATTATTTTCTTTAGTTGTTTGAATCTCTTGTTTCGTGATATATTCAAGTGTGGAGTAGAATTTTAGTTTTGGTACGATGGTGGATTTTGATAACCCCATACCCAAATGCTTATTGAACACGCATCTGCAGAATTGAAGTGCTCCAATTCTTGACTTCTTGTTTGTAGCATTATTCGGCCCTCAACCAAAACGATTGATTGCCTGTGGTTAATTCTCGTAATAAAAAGATTTGCTGCATTATTATCGATTTTAGTCACTCCCCAACTAGTGCAATCTTTTTAGTGGGTAATTGGAGGAAGTGTTTTGAGTATTTGCTCTATTCGTGGTTGCAGGTATGTGCAGTGGTACCTGGAAAAGGAGAAGATGGAGCACAGATACTGAAAAAAATGTCGCTTCATTTCTCTGTGAAAACTCCCCAATTTTGAGTTTTGCCAATCAATAAGCTGTGTTTCCCCTGCCTGCCTTGAAAAGCTCACGCATCTTGAGTTCGGTACTTCGGTTTGGAAATTTTATATGAATGCTTGAATTGTAGAATTTTTGTAATGTGTGGATCAAGAAATGTGTAGACGTCCAATAGAGTTTTCCAGTACACCATTTTGGAGCTCTTTCAATCCTTTTTTCTTCATTTAATTTTTCTTGAACATGATGATTATCCATTATTCAATCCTTTTTTGTCTTCATTTAATATTTTTCTTGAATGTAAAATACTAATTGATTCAATTACATACGAGATACGAGGCACTAATGATTGGATTCATAAAACTACCTTGTAGGTAGAAAGCACTACTTTCTTGCGGTCGATTTGTAGTTGATATATTTGGTGGAAAAACTGATTCTTCGATAAAATGAAGATAAATTCAAATACAGATCACAAATAATTTCGAATGCTCATTATTATTAAGAATGCTTACTGTCTCCTGATTTTGTTGAACCACATCAGAGGAAATTATCCTCAATCAAATGACTTAACAAAAACCAAGTATCAATACGCAAAAGGTTCGTTACACTGACGGGCGCAAGTAAACATACATGATACAACAATGAATCAAGAATATGATTTCTGAGCAGTTTCAGTTCAGTTTCAATAGGAAAGATGCATAATCATAATCCTCAATAGAAGTAAAAAAATATTCATGTATCCCAGATGACAAGTATAATCTCCGCAAACGGATGCAAACCCTAAGCTCTCGGACCCTCGGATAAAAATGCTTGTCCCGGTCGACGATTGGCCAACGGCCCATGACATCCCAGAAACTGCAAAAGTTACAAACATTATGTTACTACGAATGCAAGTAAATGATGAATCATAACAATTTACGAGGCTCGTAGCATGTTGTAAGAATTTAGGCATCAAACCTTGGCATTGACTCCATCAGGTATAATCTTGTTCTCTGATTTCCCTTTCACGTAATCATTGCGGCTGAATTTAGTGAACCCCCTGAAAATTAAGACACTATATTGTCAAATTCATTTTACATTGCAACTAATGCACTTGAAAGGAAATTAAAGAGACCAGTATGAAAGAAATCATTATGCAGTAGCATACCACTTCCTGCTGACAATGATCTTCTGACGGCCAGGGAACTTGAACTTGGCACGACGAAGGGCCTCCTGTGCATGGTGACTGTTGCCATCTTTGCAGCGCACAGAGAGAAGAACCTGCCCAATGGCCACACGAGCACAAACACCCTGGGGCTTTCCAAAAGCACCCCTCATGCCGGTTTGGAGCCTATCAGCTCCAGCACACGACAGCATCTTGTTAATACGCAACACATGAAAGGGATGGACCCTGACCCTCAAGTGGAAAGCATCCTTCCCAGCAAACTTGGTCATGTACTTGTTGCAGGCGATACGAGCAGCTTCAAGTGCCTCGCTGGAGACATTCTCCTTCTCCCAACTGACCAAGTGCACACAGAAAGGGAACTCATCCACACCCTTCTTCTTCATCCCCACATCATAGATCCTGATCTTCGGATCAGGCACACCACGGCAGAACCGTGATTTCGGATACGGCTTGTTCTTGATTTGGCGGTAACATCTCGCTGGTCCTAAACAAAACATCCAGTCCAGACCATCACAGTTTTGATTAAATTTCAGATCAGCTAATACATTCTATTAATTACATCAGAGGCATAAAATTGAACTTTAATATTTTCTTCTCCGGTAACGCTAGGTAGAAACTAAACCTATGAAATAACAGAACCGATTAACCATAAATATCCCGAGGTAAATGATTCATCGCAGGAAAAAAATAAGGCAAAAACCCCAACTTATCACATGAATAAATTCATTTGCGAAGCTCCCAAAACCCTACATTCATTTAAATTCCGAGCCCAAACCCTTCAAAATAGAACACTAAAATCATCTCATAAAAAAAATTTAAATCCGTTAACACAACCATTCACCAGATACCAAATCAAAGTGAATGAGAGCATTGGAAAGAAACTTACTTCTGCCCATGGCGACGCCTCCGTTAGTAGTAGATTGAGCGAAAGAATTATCCCCAATGTAGAGGAAATGACGCCATATTTATGGGAAGTTTTTGGCGCGTGGTGTTACGTATGGGCTTACGTCATGCGCTTTTCATCGTTGAAATAATGGACCGAGTCCAGAAGCTTTCCTAGACTGGACCTTTCTATCATATTGGGCCGACATCAAATTTCCGTTTTTCACTTTTCTATTTCAAAATAGTGTAATTCTAAACATAGCCCATTTTTAATCAATGTAGCCCACATTTATAAAAAATAATAAAAATATTAATTAATATACTATTTTGTCCTTATAGCTCCATCATAAAATCCTAATTAATAAAAGATCAAGGGGCAATTCTTTACATAGCCCCCTTATCTCATTCTATACTTTTCTTATTATATCCTCTAGAAACTAAATAAATATTCAATCCATAATCGATCTTACTTTCAGATTAGATATCATCTTCTTCATCAAAGCCATGATCTAAACACACGAAATCTTTGCCGAATTCCATTTTATTTTTAATTGTCCTCCTCGTTAATTAAAAAATTATTAGCGCATGAATTATATCATTTTATTTCCCATAGCAAATCAGTTATGTAGAATAATCTTGTGGATTAATTTTCAATGCATTAAACTTTTTGAAATTTGTGTTTCTTTATAAACTTTTTTTGAATATTAATTTAACAATAAAAATTTAGTTTATGAATGATTACAAATAAAATGGCAATAAACTTATAGCACTAGTTTATTTTAATTCCAAAACTACTGAACATTTTGTCTCCCTCCCTCTTCGCTTGCTCTAAAAATATGGAACTAAAAATGATAAACAAGAAATAATGAAGGAACAAAAAAAGAAACAAGATGTAGGCAACCCAAATGAATATATACGTTTGTTTACCATATTTATGGAACAATATTTAAAGGACTAGTATAAAAAAAAGTAGCCTTAGGCCGTCTGCGGAAGAAACCAACTAGAAAAAATATTTAGGGGATTGAAGAGAGAGCATCTGGTGAAAAAGAATTGATGGCTATACAAGTTGAAATTTTAGGTAAAATTTGAAAAGGAGGCTATAAGGTTATAATGGACTATTTTAATTATATTTATATTTAATTTAATTTTAGGGGCTATAATGAGAAAATTTATGACTATGTTTAGAATTGAAATAAAGTACGAGAGTTTCTATTTACATAACTAAAATTACTCTTTATACAATAAAAAAAGAAAAAATCAAGTAATTTTGAAGTTACTTAAATGCCCTTTATTTAAAAAGAAAAAAAAATCAACGAACTCACCATGTTTGTTAGAAATTTCATTTTCGAATATGCATGATTTTTAAAATAAGTCTTGTTCGAAAATGAATTTTCGAACACACCATGCTTGTGTCGAAAATTATGTTTGTTAGGAAATTCATTTACGAACGGGCTCCATGATTTTTTTTTAAGTACCATTCGAACACACGACTTCGAACCTATCCATTTTATTCGAATATATTCAGAATGTCCGAACACGTGACTTCGAAGGGAACGTAAATTTTTTTATTTTTTATTAATAAAAATTTTTAGGTAAATTTATAACTAATAAAAAAAATAAAAAATAATTTATGATGCAAAGAGTAAAAATGTCAGTGCAGAACCGAGAACTCCCATAAAGTTAAAGTATTCGTCTCCACGCATTAGTTGTCCCCGTACAAATTAAGGCGGCATTGGGATTGAAGTTTGTTGATTTGGGTAAAAAAGCCCCGTTGCCCCCTTCGCCATTTCGCCCACAAAAAAATAATAGGATAAAGGATAAATTTTTTTAAAATATCGTAACGTTTGATATTCAAAAAGTTTAAAAAAGAATAAAAAAAACTTAAAAGTTAGGCAATGGAAGAGCGTGTAATTTGATATTTTGAGGGGGCCTTAAAACTGAACAAATTAAAGCAGTTGAGGCATGAAAAAGCAGCAACAGATATGAGATTGAAGTTTAATACAAGGGGTAAGCTGTAAGCATGAATAAAATCTGATGTTTAATTTAATTTCATCTAGGCTCAATGGTGGTAATGGCAGCATCAGTTGAGTAATTAGCAGCAGCAGCAGCAGAGGAAGTTGTGAACAAAGATGATGATGAAGTTGGTGTAGTAACCGCCACCTTTCCCTCCAAGCTCGATTCTTGAATCTGTATGTCCGTATCTGGTGGCATCATTGTTAGTATGTTTTCGAGTTCTCTCACCACGTCCGCCATCGAAGGCCGCTCCTCTGTCTCGTCTCGACAGCACTTCACAGCCAGCTTTGTAAACTTCTCCACACAATCTGAAGGATATGATCCCATCCGCTTATCAATCACACAAAATATCATGCCTGAACCAGATGCAATGTTCACCTGATCCAACCCACACAAAAAACTTATGTCAGACCATCATCTGGATACTGTACCTACCACAAGGGACCGACTAGGAGGAAACCATACAATACAATACCTCCCTCACAAGGTTTTTGCCGTGATAAATAGGGCGCATTCCAGTTAACAGCTCCATAAATACGACACCAAGGCTATAAACATCACTTTTGTCAGTCAGCTTGTGAGTTAAGAAATACTCTGGATCTAGGTATCCCTGCAGTAACCAGATGTTGCTATTTTTAGTGAAAATGAACTTGTAAACCAGATTGTCCAACGTCATGATTCTCACCGGGGTCCCCTTGACGACTGTAGAAATATGATCAGGGACCGTGCCTTCGACTTCTGCCACGGGAGCTAACCGTGACAGTCCAAAATCAGCGACCTTGGCTGTATAATTCGAGTCTAGCAGTATATTGGTTGACTTGATATCGCGATGAAATACTGGAGGATCGGCTTCTGTGTGAAGGTAAAGGATGCCTCTGGATGCACCTAATGCTACTCTTACTCTCATACCAAATGCCAGAGGCGCTTTAAACTTACCTGCAGCTTCATGTATATTATGATTCCATCCATGAGACCATAAAATAAATATTATATCTTTGATGGATATGCCTATGGCTTGCCTTCATTACATGGTGTACGTAGTCTTAACATGAGTGCGAAATTTAAGTAAAACAGGAAGTGTGATATCTAAAATTACCAGATAGATGATCTCTCAACGTGCCGTTAGGCATGAACTCATAAACCAACATCTGCATCACGAAATGCACAGTCAACTCCCCGCTGAAAGAAAAAAGGAGTTGCACCAGAAATGAATGAACTAAGTAACAAGCTTCCTGTATTATATGTGAACTAAATAGAAACAAGTGTGCAACTAGTCATTATCTGAACTGTATTGTGATTATGATATATGTTTGACAACTAACTAAATATGTGAAAAACAAGGATACCTGTTCGCCTTCATCATCACAGTATCCGATCAATGACACCAAGTTTCTGTGATGTAATCTTGAGAGTAGTTCTATTTCTGTACAAAATTCTTTTTCGCCCTGACGTGATCCCTCCTGAGCACGCTTTATGGCCACAATCGTTCCATCAGCAAGAATACCCCTGTAAACCTTTCCATAGCCTCCTTCCCCAACCAGGCTAGAGCCGTCGAAATTATTTGTTGCCAGTACCATTTCACCGTAAGTAAAATCTCTCACATCAACAACTTTGAGAAAGCTCCTTGATGCTGCAACAGAATGTGATGATAGATTTCACAAGTGTTCAATATAAGTCATCGAATAGTTATGTACCGCTCTGCTTAAAAAATTAGACTCCAGATTCAGTGCAACTGTTGGCACTCACATTGACGTCTCCTTGAAGATTGAAGGTGTTTAGAGGAGCGCCGTCTCATGATAAGAAGCGAAACAAATGCAGACAGAGTGATAGATCCAGCTATCGTTCCCAGTATAATACCTGCCAGCGCTCCCTTGCTTATACCAGACGATGAAGGCAGACCGAATTCTGTAATAGAAACCAAAACTTAAAAGCAGCTCCAGATGAATGCATAGGTGAATATGACTGCTCTTATGATAAAATAAAGAAAAATAGCACTAGCCAACTCATCAACTATTGCACTTTGCGCTTCATTTTGACAGAAATAAATTTACTTTGTGAAACACTGTTAGTGAGGGCTAACATGATCCATTTGCGCAACAAATAAATATCTTTCATCAAGAGCAAAGCCGTGCATATGGAGACATGAGGTTACTTTTGGTTCATGCTATTATTTATTGAAAACAAGGAGATGATGAAAGAATACGTGCCATCTTTATAAGCATCCGAAGGCGTGAAGCTGAGAAACTCGCAAGGCCCGAAAACGTCACTGAGACCAACCTTCCATCCACTAAACAAGTCACGAATCCGCAGTACCTCACTCTTGTTAAATAATGGCATCACACTACTAGCATTATACATCGGAAAAAGTTTGAGGAACAGTCTAAGACGAGGCCCCTTTTGCCATACAGCAGAATCAATGTCAAGCTGATATAGATGCAATCCGAGTCCAGAAGTTAGGTAACTCACAAATGCATTAAAATATGGAACAAAATCCAAGAACCCAGGACTCTTCAAGCGATATCCAACATACAGCGGAGCAGCACAAAAACAGCGAACAGCAGGAGACGGGGGGGCATACTCGTAGGGATGTGGGCATGATTGAGGAGGACAATAATCGAGGCCTGTAACATTCAATGTACTACTGAAATCTTCTCCATGAGGTCCACACAATTGAATTATGTTCCTACTGGAGCACAAAGGATTTCCTTGAAGCCTGGAAATGTTTATACAGTACAAAATGAAAAAAGAAAATATATTTATTTCTTCTAACCATAAAGAATACCCAACTTAGAAACAGAAAACTTCTTGTCATTGAAAGCCACATAAACAACAAACCCAATGGTGACGTTAGGCGGGATGAGGAGACTCCCTGAAATATTTGAAAATCTGTTGTTTGCAAAGTTCCTGCAGCATCAAGAAGTACACATTCAATTCAATAACAGTTTTTCAGTTAATTTTCCATTTGATTATAATTTTCTGTCTACACGAATATTTATCATGATATTTGATTTGTTTTCTCTATTGATGATATGGTTGACAACGGTTTGAAACATATTCTCAGGATGGGAGTGACAAAGAAAAGCAGATAATACAAACGACGAGGGAGGGGATAATTAAAAGCAAAGCATGATTTTCTTAATTCAGGCCTTACAAAATGAGAGTCTCAGATACATTTAACGTCCTGTTTTGCCAAATGATGGATGGAACCGAACCAACCAATGAATTATTCGCAACAGACCTGCACCACAGACAGGAATTGCTCTTCAGCTAATCACCTAGTATAGAAACAAGAACCAAGATAAGACTTTTAAACTAAAGGGTAGATTCCATTATATCATGCACATAAATCTGATGAGACGTGCTGGTCCTCACAATTTCTGCAAAAGAGGAAGCTTTGAAAAACTTTCAGGAATCATTCCACTCAAAGCGTTGCTAGAGAGATCACTACACAGGAAAACAAAACATTAGTTCCAGAAGAGCAATATGTTCACATGCTTTTCAAACTAAGTCCTTATTTATACAGTTCCAATGCATTAAGCAAACTAAACAAGTAGGATTAACTTCTTACATGACTGTTATAGCCTCAGAAAGCACACCTGTTGGTATGGATCCACTAAGTTGGTTGAGGCTCAAATCTCTGGAATTGAGAGTGCCAACACATTATTATACAGGATAAGTTAACAGGGCATAATTGAATAATAGCTTTATAGCCGGAAAATTGTATTAGACCAATAGAACATAGATTTGGCATCGACATCATAGAGGTATGATTATTTACTTACATGTAAGCAACATTAGGCATATTGTTCCAACTAGGAATCGACCCATGCAAACTGCAGTTCCTCAGGCTCCTGATTCAGCCAACGAAAACCAAACTATTACCAACATTACATTGGAAAACATCTGGAATGTTCCAGCCTTATTCTGATCAATGCTTTTAATAAGAAGAACACAGAATGTTGAGATCATCTGAAATATTGTTAATTCTAATATAGAACAGGAATGATATAAAACGGGAAATGAGAAATGGTGTAAGCATTGCGCTATCCAACCAGAAATCAGTATGGGAAACTAATTGAGATCGCAAGGACTTACAATTTCAACAGGCGAGTCATGTTGCTATATGAAGAGGGTATTGTACTCCCATAAAAATTGTTGTTGTCAAGTTGCCTGTAAAACAAAACAGTGAAGAGTTAATGATTGCGAAACTCCACGATCATCACCAACCCACTGCGCCGACTTGTTGATCTTCAATAGGAAGGCACATTCGAAGACTCTTAACGAATATCACCAAATTGATTCTTGGTTTGGATCCTTTTTAAGTATAGATCATCAAAATGCTAACAAATTAGTGTCAGCAGACAACTAGCTTCACACCCCAACTAAATTTTTCTCACCACTAAAGAGCTACTAAAATGGACAAAGTGTAGCATTAAGCAATATATAGGGTGCACACATTTAATGAGGCAAAGATGGCATACAGTATTCGTAGAGTTTGCAGTTCAGATAGTTGAGGAGGAAGACTTCCTGATAAGTTGTTGTTTTCAAGCAGCCTGCACAAGGCAGAAGCTTCAATTCTATAATCAAGATAAGATGTTCAAAATGCTATGAAGTTGTTAACACATACCCAACTTACAAATGAACAAGAATTGGAAGTCGAGACAGCTCAGGCGGTATTAGTCCACTCAATGAATTATTGTTCATGTGACTATGAGAAAACAAAGTCAGAACGTAAGCTTCACTACCTCATTATTTCATGTATGGAGAAGGGGTACTAATCTGTGAATTCAAAATAATCAGAACATGAAATCATATAACATCTGAAGAAAGAATTCTTTACAAGTGTTTTAGTTTGGTCAAGTTAGCAAAGGACGGTGGTATAGGTCCAGATATTTGATTCTCATCAATTTGCAGCCTGTCTAAGTTGGATAGATAACTAAGCTCATCAGGTAAGAATCCCGTCAACTGATTTCCGCTCAGAAGCCTGAAAGCCAAGAAAGGAAACGATAGTAAGAATGCAAAAGTGCATATTTATATTGGAAAGCTAAATGTTCGACAACATTTAGAAAATGACTGAATGGTAGATGAATATGAAAGCTTTCCTAAACAGCAGGGATTATAAAACACAATGTTATTTGAGCTAGCGTCAATGTGATGTGTGTTCAATGATAAATTATAAAGGATTTATTTCCACTCACAGCAGTTCCAAAGATGTAATGTAGCCTATCTCCTTAGGTACTGTCCCGCTAATATTGTTCCACATAAAATCTCTGCCACAAATGGAAACAAATAAGAAGTTGTCACAAATATACCAAAGTGCGCAGACAAAGTAGATTATGAAATATGGTACTCACAATATCTTCATGTAAGATAAATGGCCAAGTTTCGGAGATAAAGTCCCTGATAGATTCTTCTTTAAGAGCAACCTGTTGTTCAAGAAAAATTACACAGACATAGTTAGATTACAAATTACAAAACCAAGATAATATGTCGTGTTAAAATTTTTCTAGAGTCCTGTTATGTATAGTTTACAATCGTCTCTCACTGCTTTTCTACCGGTAATTGGTTAACCATCAATTTGGTAACTTCCAGACCCAAGGAATATAACCATGCAAAAAACTTCAGCTGAATATAAACCTAACATATGAAGCAAATCATGTACAAGAGCACATTCTCTCCTACAATATGGAAACAGGAAAGGAAGAAAAAAAAAGTATTTTGGAAAATTCAATGTCAAAAGACAAGAAATTATACAATTGTGTAACATGGAGAAAGCCATCATCAGGTGTGGTAATATGGCAGATAACCCCTGTCCAATTCGAAGCACATGGATCCCCACTCTTCCAGTTGCGAAGATTTCCATTCGGATCACTCAAGCTTTTCTTGATGGATCGCAATGCAATCACTGCAGACAACAATGAATCATTGTAAAGGTATCATAAATTTTGATTATCTATTACATCCATTATGTTGAGCATTTCTGTTATGTTCCAAGTATAAACACGAACAATCAGAACAAGTTCATTACAGAGTTATACATCTATATCTACGAATTAACAGGTAAAATTAATGAGAAACTCGTCTGTCCACTCTTTGAATCAGACAATTAGGTTTAACCACAGCATTACTATACCTTCAAGCAGGACTAATTCTTCGAAAAAGTTTTCTGCGCTGACAAGATACAAGTCATAATTTTGAACAACTGCATGGCCAGATTGTTCTCATGCAAGCCCATATTCAATGAAAACCTTCGATAAATCAAATGCTAACCTTGTGCTATATACTACTCTAAATCACTAAGTTCGATGGTCACATGATGCTACTAGACTACATAACAATTTAGAAACTGGAAGTTTAGAAACACATGACATGTAAAGAGGAATAACAATCCTATTATAATTTATATATAGACTACATAAACGCATGCAATCATGGAACTGGAAGTTCCAAATCTGTTGCAATTGTAAACGAATAACAAGTCCCTTATATTTCATCATTTCAGTCGGTTTAAAACTACCAGAAAAACCATATGATGTCTAATTCTGCACAGATAGCAAATTACGGATCACCCAACATTAATTCACAAAGCATGTTGAACATAATTAAAAGGACTTGAATAACTTCCTCGAAATTTCAGCATAACATATCATATAGAACAACAACAACAACAACAATAATAATAAAACTATTCATTTTTTAACCAAAACATGCTACGAAACGAAAGGATCATCTACGCAAATAACAGCTTCATCATTCTCGACGTGCATGCTTCTTAGATCAGACTTCAACAGCAAGAAAAGAAAAAAAAAGTCTTGTGAAATTGTACCTTCTCCCTTGGGCGTTGTTTGGCTATTCGCAACAATAAGCAACAAACACACACACACAATTATACTGCTTCCAAGCTTTGCACGACGCTTTTGAGACCTCCCAAACAGCACCATTTTTAAGCTATTTTAACACTTCCTGAAATTATAATAAACCAAATCAAGTTTGTTTTCAATCGGATTATTTATCCAATAGACTTGCTGAATAACTAATAGTTTGCAAGAAATAAACAATATATATGTATATATACATATATTTTGCAAAGCTAGAAGAGATGAGCAATCAAATCAATACCTGAGTAAAGAGTAAAGACTTACGAGTCATTATCTCCAGTTGTGGAATAACTAACGTCCACATAATTATTATAAATATCCCAAAAAATAAAATTGTTACTACTAGTGGAAATTGGCGTTGCCCTTGGTTACTGCACGTTGAAATCAGTGGACTGGTTTTCTTTTAGTAATACAATTCTGACAATGATTTCGAATTTGATTCTCTTGTAAGAGAATAAAACTAAAACAAAAATTATTTAACATCTGATTTGCTATATTTTAGTTTACACAAGGAAAGTATTATTTTGAACATATTCTTAAGATATTAAATCTTTTGACCACTTTTCTACGAAAAGTCCAAAACACCCTTTAAAATATTACTTTTGTTGTCTTTATTAGCGATTTGTTTCTTCTTTATTTTCTTCCAACTTTTCAAATTGGTCAAGTTGCAGACAGCAGATCTAGATTTTAGATGACACCCAAACAACGATTTCTGATTCGACCGATTTCTCCCCAGCCCCAGACTACAAATGTAAATGTTATTTTTATGATATATATATATATATTGTACATGATAATGTACCTACGTGGAGTGAAGGGGATGCAGATTGAGCTTTCATGTGTTTGCCAACAAATCATTTACCTATCCTACTCATAGTACACTTGTCCTCTCACAAAAAATTACATATACATACCAGATAAGAAAGAGATTTTCCATCTGACATGATCCGTCGGAATCAAAGAGATTATTATGTATTTTAGAGAAGTCATGTTAGGCTATCCCAACAGTTTTTCATCAGAACTTGTATGAGATCGTCTAACGGGTCTCTTACGTTAGACGGATCTCTTGACCTGACCCGGTGATATATATATATATATTAAAAAAAAAACAGATCTTAGAAACCGCTCACTCTCTCGCAATTCTCTCGATCATCTCTTCCCCACAACCACCGGCGAGCCATCTCTTCCCCACAACCACCGGCGAGCCGTCTCTTCCCCACAAGCGCCGGCGAATCGCCTCCCAACCACACCAACTGCGATTCTCAGTGAGTATATATCTTTTGTAATTTAGGGTTTTTGATTTTAGAGTTTTAAGGAATTTTATTATGTATAATACTGGTTTTCGATTATCGATCACAGTTTGAGTATATATCTTTTGTAATTTAGGGTTTTTGATTTTAGAGTTTCAGGGAATTTTAGAGTCGAGCTAGACAAAATTCAAAGAAATTCCGTTTCAAAGAATTTTGATTCTTAGTGAGTATATATTGGTCGCCTTATTGTTGAGTTGTTATTGTTATCATGATGTTTCTAAGTGTATGTTTCTGGGGAATATTTGGATAGATATTATGTCCAATTGGAATGTACAGTTGGTTTGTTTCTTGTTAATTTACATTGTTGGTAAATTCTTGTTAATTTATTGTTTACTGTCATAAATAATAAGTAAGATATTTTACTTACAATATTCTGTATTCTTGGGGAATCAACGAGTTTGTGCTTTTGTTATGCTTTCTCTTGCATCCTTTTACGTGCAATATTCGGTATTCCCGGGAAATAAATGAATTTGTACTTTTGTTATGCTTTTGCCTGCATCATGTTGTGACTAGATATGGTGGCAATGAGTTAATTATGCATCTGGGGACTGTTTTTGTAGAAGGTGCAGCCTGTGCAGGCATTCGAAATCTGTGCAGCTCGAAACTGTCTCTATCTTTGCATTGTTTTTTTTTTTTTTTTTTCTTTTGGTCGACTTCATATGAGGTTTTGTGTTAGCAGCTTCATACATTAGCTTAGTGAAGTGAATTTGAAACAACTGAGAATGATTACTTATGGAGGTGTTGAGCTCTGTTCGTATAAGCTCCCAACATGAGCTAGAATGGGATGTGTGTGAGTCCAAATAAAATTAGTTTTATTTGATCTAAAAGTTGATTACTTGTAGTCCATGCTGTAGGGAAATTTAGGCACATATATTCATCATATGATGTACATAATTGCTTGAATATGGAGGCACTCAATTTCATCATTTTTGCTTTTCTTCTCAATTTTGACTGTGTTTTCTGTAATCTTTTGCTCATTGATTTTGCAAACTCAAAAGTATGATTCGCTTGGCTAAACACTTTGCTCATGCAGATTTTTGGATCCTATGGTTGGATGCTTCCACCTATTCTGTTATCGTTGCTGCTGGCGAATGGTCTAAAAGCTTTTTTTTATTGCATTAGCTCTGCCCCTCGGACAATCTGCTTTTGCATTTGCAATACAAAGGTTCCAGAACAGAGACAAGAAGGATAAAGATGTTGTAGTTGGGTAGTATATATATGCAGTCAACATTTTTTAGTGATACTGTATTTTTAAAATAGTGATACTTGACAGTTTTTTAGTGATACTTTTATGTTCGTTAGTGATACTTACATTAGTTTGTGATACTTATTCTTATTTAGTGATATTTTATGTTTATTTAGTGATACTTTTACATTCTTTAGTGATGCTTTAACATTCTTTAGTGATACTGTATTTTTGAAATATTGATACTTGACAGGTTTTTAGTGATACTTTTATGTTAGTTAGAGATACTTACATCAGTTTGTGATACTTATTCTTATTTATTGATACTTTATGTTTATTTAGTGATACTTTTACATTATTTAGTGATACTTTTACATTCTTCGGTGATACTGCATTTTTGAAATATTGATACTTGACATGTTTTTAGTGATACTTTTATGTTAGAGATACTTATATCAGTTTGTGATACTTATTCTTATTTAGTGATACTTTTACATTCTGTAGTGATACTGTATTTTTTTAGTGATACTTTTATGTTAGCTAGAGATACTTATTCTTATTTAGTGATACTTTATGTTTATTTAGTGATGTCGTCGTCAAACTCATTGCAAATATAGGGTGATCCAATTAAGCTTTATAATTATTTTTCATAAAATGAAATCGACAATTTAATTCAGAAAATGAAGTTCGTCATCAAATTAAACCAAAGACTAATGGTTGGAACTCGTTGAAGACAACATAGTTAACTTGCATATAGTGCAAAATGAAAAATAGAAAAGCAAAAGAAAGAAACTACAACCTCTTATTCATCTAGCTAGATTTGATATTTATAGGCAAACAAGCCTATGATCACATTCATTATCTCCAAAAAAAAAAAAAAGAGAAAGAAAAAGAAAGAAAGAGAGAGAGAGATTATTATGACAACCATGGAAAATCTTTAATCCAATGAGCCTCATTATTGCTGAAATAAAAGCCATCTTCTTTAACGAGCCAAAGGCATTGTGCGGCAATACCACACCTATACCTGTCCCGACTGGCTTGAAAGGCCTCGAACTTCTTCCTCATGGCGTCCCATTTGAGGGTGCAAACGAATCGAGTCGAGCTCCTCATCAGGAGGCCAACCTCAACGCTCCAACTGTATTATTACTATCGAGTGAGTTATAATTATGTTTTCAAGTGAAACAGTTGCAAAATATGAATAATAGCTAGTGAAGGATTACTATCATCATAGCAAGTATTACTGAATACCATAGAAGTATTACTACTGCATATAAATATAAAATAATACCATAGAAGTATTACTAGTTTATAAAATTCAATATATGCATGTGAGATGTACTTTTGTTGATCTATTCACGCAGAAATAACTATCTATTGAATCATAGTTACGTTTTAAGGGAAAGATACTATTACGCTAGAAAGTATCACTATATATCATAGAAGTATTATTACTATCGAGTGAGTTATAATTATGTTTTCAAGTGAAACAGTTGCAAAATATGAATAATAGCTAGTGAAGGATTACTGTCATCATAGCAAGTATTACTGAATACCATAGAAATATTACTACTGTATATAAATAGTCTGAAATAGGCCCGCTGCATGAAATACCTTCTCTATAGTTTTTATAAACATTGCAAGCACAAAAAAATATAATCAGCATAATAGCAAGTAAGAACATTGCAAGCACAGTGATCTACAGATTCAGATCACAACCTTGTGCCATGGATGGGCCCTAATTTGAGGAAACTTGAACTCCGTATAATTTGGATTCATGCATTTTATTTCCTCATGAGTTAGTGTTCCCAGAACCTAGATGAGCAGATACAAGTATCAAATCAATTTGAACTTAGTTCTTCAGAAATCAAAGGAAAACAAAACGCAGTACCAAGATGTTCTTCTAAAGTAATTAGGCATGGCTTACCTTGAGTTAAGCCATCAATATGCACCGAAATATGGTGATCCCAATCATCCTCTGCTTCGCCTTTGTTCAGCCCCAATTTCATCAGCTTCTTCTCCAGAGGCGATTTCATCTCCGTCCAACCCCACACAAATGCGAGAGTTTCAATTTCTTCGCCGGCGGCGCTCTGCTCACAGTTTCTCTGATGATGGCGGTGAGATCCGAATCCGACACCATTCGATTGGCGGAAGATTCGAAAAAGGTATCAAAATTTGGCATTGGATAGAGGCCGGAGATCATGGATTCGAGCCACGACGAGAGATCGTAAGAGTTGTAGTGCATGGTTTCACGAGAGGTCGTGGAGAAGAGGAAGAAGATCGGTGATTGGAGAAGAGGCGATCGATTAGGGCAACTGAGAGAGAGAGAGAGAGAAATAAGCCTGATTTTTTTTAGTATATATGTGGCCGGGTCGGGTGGAGATTCGTCTAACGTAAGAGACCCGTTAGACGGTCTCACACAAGTGTGTCCCCTCCAATAGCATCACTCTACATTTCACACCCTATAATGGAATATTCCCTTTTTATACTCTTTACTATTGATTTAATTTTTTTATCGAATTGTTTAATTGAATATGATTATATATAAATATAAAAATATATATTAATATTCTTGCTCATTATTTTTTATTTTTAATTAATAAATAATTAAATTTTATTTTTATTTTACAAAAATTAAAAAGTTCATGTAAAAACAATCAATTTATTCAAAACAAAATTCAATATTTCATAATAGATCATTTAATAAAAACATAAATTACATGTCATAACAATTACATCTCTGAATTTGAAAACTCCTCCTACAAATGATCAATCAAAGCATTAGGAAGTGCCAAGTGAGCATCTTTGTCTTTGATTTTTTTAAATCGGCCCAAAAACGCTTGAAATTCATCTATTCCTTCGTTCGACATTTCAACATCTGGAATTGTATTTTTATTAATTATGTATTTGTATTGTTTATTGTAATATATTTGTGGCTTTGTATCGTTTATTATAACATATTTGTGGTGTTGCATCGTTAAATATGTATGTAATTCTATTTTTATTAATTATGTATTTTATGTTTTAAAACATAAAATAAGAAATTTAATACAAAATATAAAAAATCAACCAAATATATTACCACAATATTAACATTGAAAGAAAAGAAAGAAAAAAAAAAGATAAATCAGTTGCCTGTCGAGATGAACGGTGTCGCGGTTATTCAACCGTGACACTGTTCACAATCCCCCAAACTAACGAGTCGAGAGTTGTGCTGTTGGAGGAAGCCAATTGTGACTTTTACACCAAATTCCACCGTTTGCCGAGCCGGAAGCGTGCTGTTGGAGAAGCTCTTAGAGAATTTGCTCTAGTGTTGTATTGATACCTAATTTTTGAAACGTTAAGACAAAAATATTATCGATTTCAAATATTATGTACTATAGTGTATTTAACTCTAAACACTATACTAAACAGGGCTGAAGTGATAATGAAGTAATATGGCAAACTTATATAGATACAACTCAATGTCTTTTTTCTTTCTTTCTTTCTTTTTTTTTCCTTTCCAAAATCATGTTTTCATTTATATATTAGTCACATACAGTATATTACAATTTTGTTTTGTAACACTTATTTATTTATATTTATGTGAGGGTCATATTCCTCCTCCCTTCCCAGTTTTGACACCGGCAGCGGTAATGAACATGGGAGGAGTCTGCTAATTTTTTGAATGCTGGAAGATTGATTAATATAAAAAATTCCTTTAATTTCATAAATTGTTAGCTTGATTGTTTGTTTTAATCTCGTATACGATTTATTTTTTCCTTTTCTTCTTAGACTTTCAAATTACATAATTGGATAATGTTATGATCACACAATCATTCTACAAGTGCTATTGATTTTTTTTTATCAGGATATATTATTCTATCTACATACACAATTATACCCAATTAACCATGATTTATATTAATAAAGTATTTTTGGCAGGATTCACAAGTTAATTTTCTAGGTGCGGTATAAATATATTGGAAAATTTTGAAGAGATCGTTGTGGCAAATGTCTCTTTTAATCATATTCCGCCACTTAATGAAATATTTAATGACATGATATAAGTAAGATATCGGTAATAAAAAAATTATATAGAAATAACTAAATAAGTCGTTTTCTACTCTACTAAGTACTGATTAACACCCCAACCACGATATACCATTAGAAAAGAAGAAAAAAACACGATATGCCATTATCACGTGTTGAATTTTCCAAACATATAAGTGCTATGTCAACCACGTCCACGTCCACGTCCAGATTGCCATATCTAATCATGCTGCGAGTCAGTGTATAGCCCACTGCCATTACTCACTCTCTTGAAAATGAGATCAAATTGCTGGAAATGTCAGATTTTTCTACTTAGATATTTTATCATATTTATCCTTTTTTTTTTATTTTCTAAATTTTATAATTGTATCTTGAATGCCACTAGCCACTAGCTGATGAACAGATTCCCAATTTCCATATTGAAATCAAGCATTAAATGAACGGATACATTCTGTAGTAGCAAAATATAATGGTTTTCTGTATCTACAAAGTCCAAAAGAAAATGGATCTAAAGAGGGAACTCATAATTCGTTCCATTACTTGATTGATGGATCTTGAACTGGATCTGAATCCGATCCATAAATTTAAATGAAACTTGTACTAAATTCAGATCCCAATTAAAAATCGACCAATCGAAATCCCCATACAAATATGAAATATACAGAGGAATGTGTTATTTACTAAGAAATATAATTTGATTTTGAGCAACGTGTGTATTCTTCCCAATAACTAAAATGCTAGTGGGGCAATCTATATAAATCTGATTACACACGTTGTAAGTTGTAACTCACTCTGACATTTTATTAAATGGGAAGAATATGTACATCCATCTACTCACTAATCTTTCCCTATGGCTATAGCATTTTATCCCCATCAACAGACACCACAATATGAAGAACATTCATCACCTCGGTGCAACGGAAGGAATGGCTCCACTGATTAGGTCACTACCGGCGACACTTTCCGAAGCAAAGGAAGTAATCGCCAGAGATGATGAAGAAGAGGGCGGCGGGCTCACCACCTTTCCAGGGTAGCTAATTACCAAGTCTTCTGTTATCTTGGTATCTGTCTCTGGCATCATCATCCATATATTTTCCAGTTCTCTAACCACTCCAGCCATTGAAGGCCGTTCGTCTGGGTCATCTTTGCAGCACTTGAGAGCCAGAATTACCAACTTTTCCACACACTCGCAAGGATAAGATCCCATCCGTTCATCAATCACAGAGAATATAATGCCAGAGTTGTATGCAATGTTGACCTGAAGCAGACGAGTTAGCATTATAGCTACGAATGACATACGGATACAGAAATGAAAAGCAAAGCATGTTCCAGATGCAATAAGAATTGCTAGAGGAAAACTTTGTCAATAAGCTCATAATGCTCTGCTCTGCCTCAAAATATGAGAAAGGAAATAATACCTCCCTGACAATGTTTTTCCCATGATAAATAGGGTGCATTCCAGTTAACAGCTCAAAAAATACAACTCCAAGGCTGTACACGTCGCTTTTGTCTGTTAGCTTATGAGTTAGGAAATATTCTGGATCAAGGTATCCCTGCAGTAGCCACAAGTTGGTATGTCATCATTATGTGAAATTAATCTAGTTATATAAATAAGTAGAGGTTACCAGTTCAGTAAGCTATTTATGGTTCTACAACCAGACTGCAGAAAATGGATACTGCTTCATACACAAATCAGTCCTAGCTTTTCTATTGAGTCTCACCGGGGTCCCCTTGACAACAGTAGATATATGACCAGGGACTGCGCCTTCGATTTCTGGCAATGGAGCTAGCTTTGACAGTCCAAAATCAGCAACCTTGGCAGTATATTTAGAGTCCAGCAATATGTTACTTGACTTTATATCCCGATGAAATATTGGAGGATTGGCTTCGGTGTGAAGGTAAAGGATGCCTCTGGCTGCATCTAATGCTGTTCTTACTCTCATAGCAAAATTCAGAGGCACTTTAAATTTACCTGTAGTATCATGAATATAATATGATCTTTTATTATCAAGAATATCATATCCATACAAAAATGGTTCAATCAACACATGAAATGAAAACTTCCAGAGTTCAATCTTCTCCCACCCTCAAAATGCACCATGACCATTACAGAGAAGAAGAAAAGACAACTAATAAATTAAATTTAATCGTCACAATTGACACCGGTGGAAATCTCAATGATGGATAGAGCCAAACATAGTTTGAGCAGAGAACAGTCCTTTTCATTTAAAACCCATCAACACACAATTTCAAGATTTTAAACAACAATAAAGGACTTGGTCTTCTCTGACTTCATCCTCAACATCAGTTTTTCATAAGAGACCCCATGGGATGCAGTATTTCCAAGATGGAGATTTCACATTTGAATGAATCCAAAATCACAAGAAGGTAAATTTCAAGTCAAAAGGATATGCATATGGTCATATTCCTACGCCTTTTCCTTTGTAAATGGAAATACAGTATACATATTCTTTGATGCAGTAATGCATCCAGCATGGAAGTGCTTGGAATTTTACTTTCTTCTGGCAATGTCATACCATAACTAGCAAAAGTTAAGAAGTAGAGCCAAGAAGGGTGTTATAAAAAAAAATTACCAGATAGATTTTCCCTCAATGTGCCGTTAGACACGAATTCATAAGCCAACATCTGCATCAGGAAATTTATAGAAAAACATGAGCATCAACCCCCAGGCAACAGTTGTCAAAAGTTGCAACCCAAATAAATAAACTAGGTTGCAAGTTTTGCAGGAAAAAAAATATTATCATATAAAACTTGTTTAGTTTTTTAAGTTCTCAAGATCTGTCCTTTCCTTACACTTAGAGCATCAAGGTAGTCAAAAATGATGCATGAAATATTCAAAACCAACACTTTTTGAGTGCTATTATAGATTAGTACAATTTTGATATCAAACTTAATAGCTGCGCGTTATCCATTTCCTTTTGGCTTTTCAGAATAACTAACATGGATTTGTATTTGATGGAAACCCATACCCCAAGGTTATCAAATCCACTAATTCACCAATTTTAGCTCTTTAATCCCCTTGTTTAATCCACAATGCATGGATCACTGTGTAGGTGCCATTGGAATATATTGTGCTGTGTGTTATTAATAGATGAAAGAAAGAGTTACATTCTGAACCTCATACAAAATGAATACAGCAAAGGATACTCTAAGTCATCCACACAAAATGCACTCGTCATTTATTTGTATTATGAAGAGAAAATCGATAGAGCAACCTTTTATTATCTGATCTACAATTTTGACTGAGTTAGCTTTGATAACTAACTGTATTAAAATATGATTCAGTAAAGATACCTGTTCACCTTCGTCATCACAATATCCAGTCAATGACACCAAGTTTCTATGATGTAATCTTGAGAGTAGTTCTATTTCTGTAAGAAACTCTTTTTCACCCTGAAGAGATCCCTCCTGAGCACGCTTTATCGCGACAACCTTTCCATCTGCAAGAATACCTCTATAAACCTTTCCATAACCTCCCTCCCCTACCACACTAGAGCTGTCGAAATTATTTGTCGCCTGTGCCATTTCATTGTAAGTAAAATCCTTCACACCATCAATTTTGATAGAGCTCCTTGATACTGCAACAGAAATATAGAATTCAAATTGGCATTCATATAGGTCATGAAATAATTAAGTACTCTTTCGATTCAAAACTTAAACTCCAGAATAAGTGCAAAGGTGGATTGCAACTTGGATAATGCAATCCTTTACATCCACAGAATATTAGAAAAGGGACTTTGTTGATTGTTCAAGATACAAATAAAACTTCCATCAGAGTTGATGCATGTGCTGCCTACAAAACTAAAGGTGCCGATCAGTTGCAGTAACCTTTATTTTTTGCTCCAAGTTTGAGCACAAATCTTTTTCATGACTTCATGCATACTTCTGCAATGTGAAATTATTAAAATCTAGAAATCTAATTTAAGCATTCATTGTCGACAACAATCTTCATTAACACAATACATTCAATAAATATTGTGCATTAATCAAGTCACAGTTATACTAATAGCATGTCCAATCCATTACCAAGCAAAACACATGTCACCCACGTGAATGCTCAAAATTCTAGTAGTGGTTGGAAAAATTAGTATGCTCTATCACAAGGGGGGAAAATCCCAAATTCAATAAGATTAAGATAATTAGTGAAATCAATTCTTAATTAACTCTAATTTTAAAAAAAAAATCTTAATTAACTCACTAATGTCTATCATCTTATTGCAAGCAACAACTATCGTTATGGAATTATGTACAAAAAATATAGGGTAAATTAGAAATTTACTCTTGCATTTCAGCTATTCACAAAAATATGATATTATATTTAGAAATTATAATTAACCCTTTAACACATACAGTGAAACCTCAAGGATTGAATTTGCCTTAGAAATACCCCTTGAACAGATGCAATTTTAAAGATGGAACTGATTATTAGGGTAGTTTCAGTGGTTTCCCCGTAACAAATAAAATTCAGCAATGACTTAATTGCTCACAAGATTTCTCTAAGTGATGTGATGTGGAGATAAGTTAACATTTTTCATATCAATTACAAAAGAAACTTAAGGTACTCACATAAACGTTTCCTTGAATGTTGGCGTTGTTTATGGATGCGTCTTCTCAAGATAAGAAGTGACACAAGCGCAGATAGAGTGACTGATCCAGCTATTGTTCCCAGTATAATACCTGCTAGTGCTCCCTTGCTTCTACCAGATGATGCAGGTGGGGGGAAGTCTGTAACAGAGCAGCTTCAAATGAGTGCACTCTCATAAATATATATCTCCTAAGTAATTGATTGTAGTTTCATAAGAGTAAAGCCATTTCTACAGTTAAGGCATGTATTGTCAAAGAAAGCGTTCTTCTTGACATCTATGATAACTTTTGATTAATGTCATTATTCGTTGAAACGAGGAGAAATTAAAAGAAGTCAAGAACCTTGGTAAGCATCTGCAAGGGTAAAATTAAGAAGCTCAAAAGGCCCAAATACACGGTTTTCTTTAATCTTCCATCCGCTGAACAAGTCACGAATCCGCAGCACCTCACTCTCGTTAATTAACTGCAAGCTATCATTTATGTACATCGGAAAAATCTTGAGAAACATTCTAAGACGAGGCCCCTTCTGCCATGCAGCAGAATTGATATCAAGCTGATGCATATTCAATCCAAGCCCAGAACTTAATTCTTCCTGAAATGCATTGAAGTAGGGAAAGAAATCCAAAAACCCCGGGCTCTTCAAGCGATATCCGATATACAGTGGTGCAGCACAAAAACAAGGCATAGCAGGAGATGCTGGGGCATACTCATAAGGAGGTTGGCATAACTGAGGAGAACAATCATTGAGTTTTGTGACATTCAATGAGTTACTGAAATCTTCTTCAGTAGGCCCACAGAATTGAAATAGAGTCCTATTGGAGCATAAAGGATTTCCCTGGAGCCTGGAATTGTTGTATAGCACAATATGGGGAGATGGGGAAGACACATTCAGCTATCAGGAATACTCAACTTAAAAAACAGGAAAGATGTGGCATAGTTAAAAGTTATATAAATGACGAACCCGATAGTGACGTTAGGAGGGGTGAGAAGACTCCCTGAAATATCTGAAAGCCTATTGTTCGTAAAATCTCTGCAACATCAAGAAGTAAAAATTGACCCATTAAAACTTGTGAACTATTTTTCAGTGTACTTTTCATGCTAACATCTATTATTCATCATGATCTTTGATTTTTTTTTTCTTTTTCTGTATGCTGATAAGTTCAATTATGATTTGAAACACTATGAGGGTACGAGTGACAAAGGAAAGCAGATAACATGAATGACGAGGTAGGGAATAATAAAAGCTAAGCAGAAATTTTCTCTGTTCAGGCCTTACAATATGAGTCTCTCAGATGCCTTTAGAATCCTATTATGCCAAATGCTGGATGGAACAGAACCATCTAATAAATTATTTGCAAGAGACCTGCATCACAAACGGGAGTGGATAATTACTCAGTTCATCACATAGTTTAGGAACTAAAGCTGACATTGACAAATTCATTTTCTCAGTGGACTTTTAAACAATAACTAGAGCCCAGAGAAATTTTAAGGATAGGTTCCATTATATCATGAACATAAAACTGAGAAGTGATGATCCTCACAATTTCTGTAACCGAGGAAGCTTGGAAAAGCTTTCGGGAATGCTTCCATTCAGATTGTTGTTAGAGAGATTACTACACAGAAAACAAAATATTAGTCCCAGAAGAGCGAAACTTTGTATTATTTTCAAGGTAAATTTGTATTAATACAGTTCCAAAGCATTAAACAAACTTAAAAAGTTTCTTACACGACTGTGATATTCTCAGAAAGTGCACCTGTTGGTATGGATCCATTAAGTTGGTTCAGGCTCAAATCTCTATAATCAAAAGTGCCACCAGAATTAAGGAAGACTTAGAAGAAGTTGGATAAAAGGTCAAAATTTGGGGGGGGGGGGGGGGGGCAATCTTAGTAATCTAACAAGTTACTTACATGTAAGCAACACTAGGCATATTGCTCCAATCAGGAATTTCCCCATGCAAACTGCAGTTCCTTAGACTCCTGATTCAGCCAACAAAACCCTGACTATTACCAATAGAGAAGAAATCCAAATGTTTCTGCGTTATTCTGGAAGATCAACGCTTTTAGAAAAAAGGAGAACAGATCTTTAAGATCATTATATACCATTAATTCAATTATAGACAGGAAATTTCGCAAACATCAATGAAAGCTGGTTTATGCAACCACAAGCCAGCTATTAAGTATACAAGAGTAATATGGCATTGCATTGACTTACAACTTCAACAGGCTAGTCATGTTGCCATATGAAGAGGGTATTGTACTTCCATTAAAGTTGTTGTTGTCAAGTTGACTGGAAAAAAAAAAGGAAACAAACAAATTAATAAGATTAGAAGAAGAAGCACTTTAATTGCACCTGCATTGCTTTCAGTACATTCTCAATATTAAGTGTCAACACCAAAATAAGTTGTAACAGGGACAACGTTATTTTTTAAGGAAAAACATATTTCAACTTAAAAGACACTACATAGCATAACTCTGAATGGATTAAAGCTGCAAAGCGAGAGAAACCACTGGAGAGAGACTGAAAAACAAAATATGCTAAGTAGAATATTAGTGGAGCCCTTGCAATTGCATACTACTGATATCAATTATTATGCTATGATGACCAGGTAGATCATATCATCAATTTAGAAAGGTGTGGTCCTTGTGGATATCACTAATTGAGTGCAGTTCTGAAATATTAGGGCATATGCTGTTACTATAGTCTAAACAGAAGAGAAAAAGGCTTGAGATAAAGTCAGTAATAAGTTTATCCTGACTGCTGTACGACATTTTACTTGCATTATTTTGGATGACGAATTAGCTGAACACTAAGGAAGCAAAATTAAAATTTGATTAGAATTATAATGATTTACGCAACTTGTTATATCTATCTACATAGCATTATCATTGTCCATGAAACGTTAATACAGCACGGAACAACACTAACTCATGGCATCTTTGAAATTTGGAGTTTCTATGCTAGAGGATGATAATTGTGGAAGTCCAGTACTCCACTTTCATCATAGGGAAGACACATTGGAAGATGTATAAGAGCTCAGTTGTGTATTGTAATGAATACCACAAAATACAATTTTCTTTTCAAAGTAAAGTAACGTTTCCAAGTGCGTATAATCCCAGATGCTAATAAAGTAATATTGACAAACGAACAGTGTGAACATATCACCTAGATTAACTACACAACCAAAAAAGAGTAACTTAAAATGGAAAAACTGCAGTATATTCAGAATGAACAATTGTAATGAGTCGACGGTGGCATACAGTATTAGCAGTTTTGGCAGTTCAGACAGTTTTGGGGGCAGATATCCTGATAAGTTGTTACTATCAAGCAACCTGAAGAAAATTCAAGTCAGTAAATTAGACAAGATTTTAGAAATATCATGGACGTGCTAGCAGACTTCAACTTACAGATGAACAAGAATCGGAAGTTGAGACAGCTCAGGCAGTATTGGTCCACTGAGTGAATTATTGTTCATGTGGCTGATGAGAAAACAAAGTAAGATTGTAAGGCCAGAAACCACATTAATTTTCAATCAATACAGTCAGATAAGGACACTATAAAATCTGCAAATAAAGAAAAATATTTACATGTGTCTTGCTTTGCTCAAGTTGGCGAATGACGCTGGTATAGGTCCAGATATTTGATTTTCGTCAATTTGTATCCTGTTCAAGTTGAATAGATAACCAAGCTCTTCAGGCAAGGAACCAGTTAATTGATTTCCACTCAGAAGCCTGAAAACAAAGAAAGAAAATCACAGTAAGAAAGCGGAAGTGCGCATTATTTTAAAAAGCCATAACTTCAATAAATCTAGAGAATACGCCAAATTAGAGATGAAATAATCCCTCAACAATCCGCATTATAAAACACACTGTTATTTTGGTAGCTGCCAATGTGCTGTGCTTTCTATCATCAATAATATATATATATATATATAAACAATGTCCGTATTTTAATTGCTAGAAAAGGTAAACAGATTGCCTGTTGATAAAAACAAAAAAACAACGAGGCAAGAGCATTGACCGAAGATCCAAAGATCAACTTCCACTCACAACAATTCCAAAGATGTGATGTTGCCTATCTCCTTTGGTATTGTCCCATTAATATTGTTCCACATAAAATCCCTACCAGATCAATAAACAGGAAGTCATCAGAAGAGTTAGAGGAAATTTGCCAAAGCCTGTTTACAAAGTAGGATGCAGAATATGGTACTCACAGTATCTTCATGTAAGAGAAACGGCCAAGCTCTGGAGATAAGGTTCCGGATAGATTCCTAGCTAACAACAACCTGTTTTTAAAGAGAAAATGCAGAAGGCATCATTTGGATTTCAATTACGAAGCCAAATTCATTTCAATTATGTACAAGGCACCTTCTATGGTTCTATTTCTATTTCATATACAGATGGCCAATACTTCTGAACTTCAAGAGATATGGGTCCTTTCTATATGCAACTTTTTATTTTTGTTTTTGGTAAGAAACAAAAGCATTATATTAGATTACAAGAGAGGAGATGCATAAGGATACAGTGGAGAAAACATCCACCCCAAAAACAAACAAAAACGAAGGCTAAATTTACAAGAGAACTAATCACTAAACCGGTGTATTCCTACAGAGCAAGCTACTACTATGAAATGTGGATATAGTTTGATCTCTCTAGTGAGTTTTATGCCGCAATATGTTTATCAATATACCATATTCAGATAGTGCAACGTACATCATGCCTGTATGAAGCAATATATTCAATTATTCTGTAGACTTGTAATGAGTGGGTTGGTTATTTGTCCACATGGCACCAAGATCATAAGTCATGTTAAATTGTTCGTTATGAAGCCAATATATCTAAGTACTAAATAGAAGGCTAGCCATTCAGTCAAGGATTACCATGTGCTATATTTGTTTTCATTTTCCCAGATATTTTTCCCTGCTTAATTCTTTCTCTCAAAACAAAACCAAGCACATATTACTTTTCCCAAGGCATTTTCTTATGAATATATCACACTTTCTGATATATCACATCAGAATTTGGCTCTTTTAAATCTCTATACAGAATAAAAACACTAGCAAATATAGCCTATGTCATCAAAAAAATTGTGGTGTTAGAGACACTTGATATTTAATGTTCAATGTCTCTAACACTCCTAGTCTATACATAATTGGTTAATCATCTTCTTGGTAACTGCTAGAACATATTCATTTGGAAAAAAATAGCCAAACATTAACACAAACGTATGAAACATAGGTGTGCATGAGCATATTCTCTCCTATCATACAGAAACATGAAATGAAAGAATGGCAAGATAGGTATTTTGGAAAAAAATTATGCTTGAGTCAGAAACCATACAATTCTGTAACATGCAGATAACCATCACTAGGTGTTAAATTATGGCAGATAACACCAGTCCAATTTGTAGTGCATGGATCCCCTCTGTTCCAGTTGCCAATATTTCCATATGGATCAGTCAAACTGTCCTTGATGGAAAGCAATGCATTGACTGTAAACAGCATTAAAAATGTTATTTTGAGTTTTAATGTTGGTATATGCAAAACAAAGTAAGAATCATAGTCAATATATTCCTAAAATTAAAAGTTGGCACAAACAAATACACTTATTCAATCAGGGCAGGAACACCTCAGTTATCTACAAGCATTATCATGGAAAATAAGAATAGTCTCAAGCAAACTTCCACGTTTATATTTAGGAGTTTACAATTCTATCTATACCTTGAAACATAAAACTGATGTCACTATCACTAAGTTTAGTCATATGCATTCAAGTAGGACAAATGCTTCAAAAATATTTTTGGCACTCATACGGTAAAAGTCCAGATTTTGAAAAAAGTAAAATAACTGTTGCCAGCTTGTTCACTTGCAAGTCCACATTGAGTGAACACCTAAGTGAAACAACTTATATGACATGTAATTGTAAAGGGGCAACAACTCTTTTTATTTGTTGTACAGTCTTGAAGCAATTATGAAATTTCAAAATTGGTGCATTGCTACACCAAGGTGCTTAGATTTTACTATTCTAGTCCGTGTAAAACTACCATTGATTATCATACGAACTCTGGATTTCTCCTTCTGCAGAAACTACATGCCAAATATTTCTTTCTTTCTTCCTTTTCCCCCCTTGATCTGTTGATCATATTATTGAGATATGAGGCTGGATTTCAATAATTCAGGTACAATTAATTGACAACCAAGTAAATATGGATCACTTTTAACTATATTAACCAAATCATGTTCAACATCTAAAAAACACAATAACTACAGAAAAAGGAAAGAAAAATCCATTTGAACTTTGGCAAAACAGGTTTGAACTAAACTTTTAGAAGATTCCTCAAAACCATAACACAACGGTTCTTAGACTAGTCGAAGAGGGGGGGAAAAGGTAGAAACAATAGATTACCTTCTTCCTGAGGCGTCCTTTGGCCATTGGCGCCGATAAGCCCCGACGACAAGCACAAACACACAACAATCACAATCCTCCAGAGCTTTGTACAGGGCAATCGAGACGCCCCAAAAGGAAATAGCATCTTTAAGCTGCTGAAAATAATTTCTAACACTTAAACCCCAACCTGATAACAATAATCGATAGAACTACTCTCCATCAGACAGAGTCTTCAACAATTTTCCCAACACGAACAACAAAATTCGTTGAATGCATACCTACTACCGAGTAAAAAACTAATTTTCAAAATATAAAGTAATAGCTAGCAGCAATACAAAGAACACAGAGACTTGGCAGACCAAGAAAACGACGGATGAACCAAAAGAAATGGAATAAAGCAAGCAGCAATACAAATTCCAAGATAGCTTAATCAAACACGACAGATTAAACAAATAGGGCAGTGAAAACGAAAAAAAAAAACTAAAAAAAAAACTCCGACCTTCATGAAAACACCGAATGAGTTGACCGACTCGCGATTGACGGTGGGGTGTATAAATTTCATAACGGACGGTGGATAAGGGCAGCAACAGAAGCAGCAAGCAGAATTTGTTGTATATTTTGATTGGTGTGAAATGTTGAAAATATATATATGTGCACAACAACTCCCAACAAATTGGAGCTGGATTTGTGTACTTGAGTCAATTGAAAAGTTGAGTTGCAATGCAAGAGGCCGAGTTGTTGTGCTTGCTCAACGACGTTTTTCAACTTTCAACTCTTGCATGATATCACCATTCGTGCCCCTAAACATAAAAGTAAACTATTTACGGAATTACTTAAATACCCTTCTAAAATCAAACATTTTAAAAATATATTTAAAAAATCTATATCCATAAGACTATAACGATACTCTGTATGAAAACAAACAATTGCACAATCTTCAAGAAAAAATAAAAAATTATTTTTACTTTTAAAATATTAATTTAAACAAAATATAAAATAATATTTGTATGTCATTTAATTCGAACATGATTCTTTAAATAAGATCAGAGATTAAATTATATTGCTTAAAAATTAAATTAAAATCGTCTTATTTCTCTCACAATCGGTGGATATTAAACTTATATATATATATATATATATATATATATATATGGAGTTTTCATTTGCACAACTAAAACTACTCTTTGCACCACAAAAGAAAAAATAAAATAATTTTGAAGTTACTTAAATGCCCTTTACTTAAAAAGAAAAAAATCAAGTGTGGTTCGAAAATGAAATTTCAAAATCACCATGTTTGTTCGAATTTCCATTTTCGAACATGCATGATTTTTAAAATAAGTCTCGTTCGAAAATAAATTTTCGAATACAAATGAATTTTCGAACAAACATGATGTATTCGAAAATTTATTTTCGAACGGACTCTATGAATTTCTTTTAAGTACCGTTCGAACACGCGACTTTGAACATATCCATCATTTTCGAACACAACACTTCGAACATATTCAGAAAGTTCGAACAGACAACTTCGAATGGAACATGAATTTATTTATTTGTTTATTAGTAAGGGCTTTTAGGTAAATTTATAATTAATAAAAAATTAAAAAATAATTTATGGTGTAAAAAGTAAAAATAATTGTGCAAGTAGAAACTCTCTCTGTGTGTATATATATATATATATAGATATATATAGACACACACATCATACCTGGTCAGCCCTTGCGAAAACAATATTTTGAAAATCCATCAAGTTGTTCGAATAAATATTTTCGAGGCCCCTTGGTCATTTTCGAAAAGCATTGACAATAGATTTGAAAATTTTAGTTCGCCACATGCGTTTCTAGATTTCCAATAAACAAAAAAATAATAATAAAATATGAATGGACTCTGTGAAGTTTAAAGAAATCGAATTGGATTTGGTTGCAAGAAATTTTAAGAACTATTATAACATATTATTATGCACATATCATACTCAAATTTTTGATAAAATTGTATTTTGAAAGAAAATATATGAATAATACATTATATAAATATTGTCTGAGACAATACATTTGATAAAATAATACATAATACAGTATAAAATAACTAAATAAACATTATAAAGTACAATTAATATCAAATTAGAGTAATTATGTATATAATTTTTTGATTTCTTTCAATAGCTTCACCATGGATTGAATAATGTCCATTGACCCAATTATTCTGTTGATACACATTTTGACATCCGTACACATTTTGATAATATTCGCACAGCCAAATCTCTAACTATAGGTGATGAATGACTATATATAACTCACCACTCAACCGTCATTACCAAACACCAATAAATATACAATGCATATATATTTATTGAAGACATGATTTTAAATTATTTAAACAAGCTCTATTTAAAAATATTAAGTAAAAGACTTATATGAGACCATATTAGATTGAGAAGTAATTGCAGGACGATCAACAAATCATTTTCTCTCGTCACGAAAAAATAAAGTTGGTGCATCTCACTTTTCTTTCTAAGACATCCGTTGGCTTCCCAGACTTCTTTTTTTTATATAGTTTTTTTGAAGTGTGGGTGTCTTTGTAAAGCAAAGAATATTGCAACTCAAATAATTATGTTGAAGACCTAAAAAAACTACAAAAGTATATACTATTAAATAAAATCAAAATATATTATAGAAATATAAAAAAATTGCGATATATTGCGATTTATAGCGATATATTGCGATGTTTCGCCGATACCCGGGAAAAAAAATATTCTGCCCGATATCCGTATCGCAATGTCAAAATTCGCGATATATCCGTAATATTTCACGATATTTAAATCCTTGCTCCTGAAGAAGCATTCGAACTTGGATTTTCGTCTCCATCTTCTCCAAAAAAAAAAAAGAATCGTGAACTCTCCTCTCTTTCGAGCTCCACGGTCTGTCTTTATTTTCTCTCACTCTCTATCTCCTTTTCTTTTTAATTGTTTTAAATTAATTTTTTAATGTGATAATTAAGTAAAAAAAGAAAAAAAATTTAGGGTGTGTAGTGATAAAATGATACATCTAAGTTCATAAAATTCATACTACAAATCTACAATGATGTACTGTGCTGTTGTGCAAACTGCAAAGCACTTTTTTTTATTTTCGTTTTTTTTTTTAAGTTAGAGAAGAGTGAATTGTATTAGTCTCACAAATCTAAGTTCAATTGAGTTGGAGTTGGATAAGAAATACAGAACTTACAAAAGATCAAGAAAAATCTGTCGTTAAATATTATTTTTTAATTTTTTATTTTTTTTAACGACGGAAATATCCGTCGTTAAATATTTTTTTTAATTTTTTAATTTTTTAATTTTTTTAACGATGGAAAAATCCGTCGTTAAATATTATTTTTTTATTTTTTTAATTTTTTTTAATTTTAACGACGGACAAATCCGTCGTTAAATATTATTTTTTTAATTTTTTTAATTTTAACGACGGACTAACGACGGATAAATTCCGTCGTTAAATTTAATTTTGATTTTTTTATTTTTTTTACATTTTTTTATTTTTTTTTATTTTTTGTTTTTTTGTTTTTTTTATTTACTAATTAATACTTAACTACGAATTTAAAATTTATTTTTTATATTTTTTTTATTTTTTATTTATTTTATTTTTTTCAGATTTATTTGATTTATGTGATTTTTTTAAAATTTTTAATATTTTATATTATTTTTTCATATTTTATATCATTTTTAAATATTGTTTATTATTTTTAATTTTTCAAGTACTAATTTTTTTCTAATTTAAATTAATATTTGGAATATTTCTAATTTTTTTATTTTACATTTTCAAATTTCTATTTTATTTTTTTATTTTTAAATATTATATACTATTTTTTAATATTTTATATTATTTTTAATTTTTCAAGTAATAATTATTTTCGAATTTAAATTAATATTTTGAATATTTCAAATTTTTCTAAAATTAATTTTTAATTTTTTTATTTTACATTTTAAAATTTCCATTTTATTTTTTTATTTTTTAATATTTTAAAATATTTTATATTATTTTTAATTTTTCAAGTAATAATATAATATTAAAAATTATAATAGATATTTAAATAAATGAATAAAATATATAATTATTTAATTTAAAAATAATATAAACGAATAATATATAAATAAGTTTCATGTGGTGTATATATATATATTATTTTCATATTATAACATGAAATACTCACTAGCCCATTTGGTTAGTGCATCACTTTTCCTTCCCAGAGGTCTCGGGTTCAAGCTCACTTGGGCGCAAACTTGGAAGGGTTTAATATGAATTATTGGTTGGCGCGGCTCGGATTGGCGGCTTCTCGGCTCCGCTTGGCTCAATTGGAGTTTGAGTTTTTTTTTTTTTTTTTTTTAACGACGGAAAATTTCCGTCGTTAATCCGTCATTAAATTAATAATTTTTTTTTATTTTTTTTCCTAACGACATAATTCGGCGATAAGTTAACGACGGAAAAATTCTGTCACTAAGTCCGTCGTTAACATTTTTCCGTCGTTAATTTGTCGTTAAAAAAAATTAACGACGAGATTATTAACGACGGATGAATTCCGTCGTTAATCCGTCGTTAAAACGATTTACCGACAGATTTTTAATTTTTAACGACGGAAAAATCCGTCGTTAAAATGCGAATTTTTTGTAGTGTTAGTTTGACGGTTTTTTTCCATTAGCCGTCACGTTGTTTTATTTTTTAATAAACATGTTATTTATCAAACGGTTAATTAGAAGTTCAAAGAATCCATTAACTTCTGAATTATCTGCCATATTATTATTTGCTAACTAATGAAACGGGATTTGCTAATTCAGAAATTTAATGTAAGAGTTGAACTTTAATTGTCAAATAACAAATGACTTTATTCAGATCAGCGAAGTTTTTTGTATATGTTAGCAAATTGTTCAGCTATAACTAGCAATTTGTTTACTACCACGAACAAAAACTACTTCATCAATCATTGTCTAATTAACTATCCAACCCCGTCATTATTGATGGTAAAATATCTCTGTTTATATACTTGGATTTAATTATATGCGATTAATTTTATTTTGGACTCTAGCTAGCTCCAATTATTTGTCTTCTTTATGTTTATAATATTTCTACTTTGTTTTAAGTATTGTCTATAAGATTAAAGAAAATAAATTAAATTTTAGAATACCCCATATATATGACTTAATTTTAAGGGTTTTAAATGTATTTAAAGTAGTATAATTAACTAACCCAAAAAAAAAAGAAAATTTTAAATTCGTAAATATCTGGGTCAAATTTGCACACAATAACAGAAATTGTAAGCTATATTGGTATCACAAACAAACAGAATATATGTTACTATGCATTCATATATTTGCTAGTTATAGGTAAATAATTTGTTAACATATACACAAAACTTCGCTAATCTCAATAAAATCATTTGCTATTATCAGTTAAATATTTTGCTATTTACAACATATATGTTTGCTAGTTATGGGCAAACAATTTGCTCACAAACAAAAAAATCACTAATCACCATAACATATGTATTACAAATGCCAAAATAAACTGCTTTATAGATGTTTACTATACACACATATTTGCTAGTTACAGTAAAATAATTTGTTAACATATAAAACAAATTATATTTTGTATTTTAACGGAGGACCATTCGCATGTTGATCTGCACCTGCTACATCTTCTGGAATATCACCAAGATTATCTACACCATAAGCTGCAAATAATTGCTAACATATGCAGATTTATTTGCTAACATAAAAATTAGCTAACATATGCAGATTTATTTGCTAACAAGATACATTTATTTGCTAATGAAGACCAGATTGTTTGCTAATTGTCTTCTTCTACCCCTTCATTGCGAATGTTACCCACATCATGAGCTTCATTTAAGGGAGGACCATTCGCATGTTGATCTGCACCTGCCATCTTCTGGAATATCACTAAGATTATCTGCACCATAAGCTGCAGATAATTGCTAACATATGCAAATTTATTTGCTAACATAAAAATTAGCTAACATATGCAGATTTATTTGCTAACAAGATACATTTATTTGCTAATGAAGACCAGATTATTTGCTAATTGTGTTCAACAAAATACCAATTGCTATAAGTTTCATTCATATTTCCTATTAGAACAAATATTTTTGCTAATACTGTCCAAATCAATTGCCCTTCTATATTCAGCTTCAAATTGTATTAATTTTATAATAAAAAAATTAACTAACACATGCAGATTTATTTGCTAACAATACTCATTCATTTGCTAATAAAGAGCATATAGTGTGCTAAATATGTTCAAACATATAACAATTGCTATCAGCTTCAACCATATTTCCTAATAGAACATATAAATTTGCTAATACTGCCCAAATCAATTGTTATTCTCTTTGAAAAAAAGTAATCAACAAACTGTCCTTCTATACTCAGCTTCAAATTGTAGCAATTTTGGTTAATATAAAAATTAGCTAGCATATGCAGATTTATTTGCTAACACTATACATTTATTTGCTAATAAAGGCTAAATTGTTTGCTAACTGTACTTAACCAAATATCAATTGCTATCAGTTTCATTCAGATTTGCTATTAGAACAAATAATTTTGCTAATAATGTTCCCCCACGAAGAACTTGTCCAATTTCACCTCTTTTTTTAACACTGTGCATCATGCATCATAGAAAACCCCCCAAAAAAACCCCAACAACATTCATATATTTAATTATCGTTACTTTCAACAACTTTTCATCGAAAAACTCAGTAGAAACAATCATCGGCGCACCACAAAAAAAGCAACTTCCATTAAAAAAACAAATAAAAAAACGAGTAGATCCCAAAGCAAACATTGCCGTAACTTTTCCTTTAAAAGCGGTAAAAACAAACAAAAAACCCATGATATTCATGTATTTTTGAACGGCAAAAAAAAAAGAAACAACAGAAATCTAGAACCAAAATCAAAAATACAAACTTCATCTGCAAAAAAAAGTGAAAAAAAAACACTTCAAGCAAAAACACACAAAAAATACGGTTGTTAGCAACCAAAGTGACAGGAAAATAAAGAAACCGCGAACTAAAACCTGGGTTACGCCTCGTTGAATGGCCGCCGGACATCCCCTTTGCTGTTACTGTCGCCGCCCGTCGCCGACTTTGTGTATTGGTTGAGGGAAAATTTCGTCTGCTCAATACAGAATCCTAAATCTAAAACCTAGTTTTTTTTGGCTGCAAATGAAATCCATCCAAATCTATTGCTCGATTTGGCCGGTTAGCGTAATTAATGGGGGCGTGATTTTTGAGATTTTTATCTCAACCCGTTTTTACCCTTTCACATATAATATTGTATAATAATATTAAATATATTGCTATTTAGTCCTTGGAAATGAAATTGAATATAGACCATTTATTTAGACTAGATCTATGATTTAAGTTTGTTCCTATTTCCTACATAGGGGGTGGTATCCATTTTAACCCACCCCCTACAATCAATATTTATATATTTGCGTATTTGAGTACTAACTCAATTTAAAAAGTATTGATATATATATGATTCAAATTCACAGATTTTCAGTCACAAGATTGTTCACCCCACCTACTAACCTACTAATAGGTTAATTTTTCCAAACGAACAAGCTATAGATATGATCATAATAAATGGCACAAAACTTAAGTTGTTTAACATTTTATAACTATATATTATGTATTGGAGATTCAGTATTCAAAGAATCCAGATTAATCATCAAAGGTGAATAATTAATATTTTACCAAAATAAAAATAAAGAGAGCTATGAGACTAGGGCATTGTCAATTTGTCGATTATCATCAACATGATCGCAAATCTTCTTGTCACATTAATTGATAGTGTAATAATTAATATTAATTATTGCATGAGCAGTAAAATATTAACGAATGATTATGATGTTTACAATCTTAATCTTAATATATATAAAAGCAATAAAGTATAATAGTAATTATCATTTTCCCGCCTAAAACACCGTCTCAAAATAGTAAGTTGATTAAATATATATTAATTTAATTTAATTATATTATACTGTATATCATATATCATATCTTTAATCTTTAATTTAATATAATACAATAGTTTATGCATTATTAAGATATATTAACTATTATATATATGATATTATAATACGGATATACGCACATATATAAACTTATGATAATTCCGCTGCCGTATTCTTCTCTAAAAATGACAAGTATTCCAAAAGTGCTAAACATATGGAATTGAAGTATCTTGCCGTTAAAGAAGAAGTTCAGAAACAAAAGGTGTCAATTGAACATATTATCACCGATATCATGATAGCTGACCCATTAATGAAAGGATTATCTCCAAAGACATTTATTGAATATGTCGAAAGAATGGGTATTGCTGGAAAGTTGTAATAGACTTATGATTATTTGACACTTTGAGCTCATTATATATTGTTTATGATATTTATTGATATTGTATCTTGTTTTGTCAGTATGGTATACATAATGTTTGACATTAACTGGAAATATTTTGGTCTTGAAAAGAGACACTAATGTGGACCATTATTATTCTTTATCCTGAGTCGTATTAAGTAGATTACTAATATTGTAGTACATGGAAGGAACTATATCAATAGACTGATGTAGAACCGCCATGACTCGTATTGGTATATATATTTAATATTGACATAATGATTTGACCAATGAATTTATCTGATGACGTGCACATTATGATGTTATTTAAACCATCAAGATTATTTCTGTCACTCTGGCCAAGTGGGAGAATGTAGATTTATTAATGGCCACGTGTCATTAATAATTAAGTGATTAAGATATTTACATTAATCTAAGTATCTTAATTATACGGTTTAAATAATTTGATGTTTATCTGATAAATTGGGCATACTTATCTAAAGGTGGTTTTACGATATCCATCACGTTAATAGAACGTGTATATATATAACTGTATCTGAAACTGGTCCTCTCACCTACCGATAAAAGAATACACATAATTATATTTTCTCTATCATCTAAAGACATTCTGTGCTTAAGAAAAACGGTGAAGGGAGAGAAACCAAAATCTTCATCATCAAATAAATTATGACTTATCAAGGTTAGTATTCTGATTTTCTAATTAAATGTGAAAATCATGAAGTTATAAGATCCGTGCAATTTAATTATGCTTACACAACATTCCAATGTAGCGTCAGTGAATGGCGGACAAGTTCGAAGAGGATGATTGGGAATGAAGATTGTGGTAGGCGACACAATGGGCCGAAATGAGTAGATGAATAATCAAAATCATTGGTTAATTTTTTTAAAAAAAATTGAGAAACATTTGTCATTTTTAGACTTTGTATGTACATGCAAGCATGTTTTTTTTCTTACTTTCTAATTTATAACAAAATGAAAATAATAGTTCGATCGTATTTGGTTCAGAATAGCCATTCTTTCTTTAGAGATCGGATGTTCATTGATGTTCCATTTTTTTTGAAGTAGTTTGATATTCTAGGATTGTGCATATATACAGACAAGATATAGTGTCTAAGAAATTATTAGAAATTTTAATTATTTAGTTTCTTATATAACCCATACGATTTCTTTCATTCATAAAATAATTTGTAAAATATATTTATGTGTAATATGTTCAATACACCGTACCATATACAAATGTATTCCATCATTCAATAATTTTATTTGAACATAGTTTTGTCATTTATCTGAGGAAGGAGAAGCAGTAAATTATATTAATATATATCTTATTTTTTCAAATCGGAAAATCATTCACCCCCAAAATTTACTTCAAAATTATCCATCCAATTTTAATGTTTTATGAATTGACCTCAAAATTGATGTCCAAAATAACTTCATATAATTTTTTATTAAAAATAATTTAATTAACTAATTTTATGTGATTCACATCAAAATTAAATTAACTGAGTAAAAATAAAATTACAATCATGGATCATATGTTAATAAAGTAAAATAGTTATAAAATCACAACTACACATTAATCCTCCTAATTTTAACATTTAATTCAACACACCACTAATTTAATTTCCTAATTATAGTATCATAAGATATATGTGAGTTATAAAACAAATTATATTTCGTTCAAAATCACTTTCAATCATTTATGATACAATCAAACAATATAATTCATAGAAGTATGCACAATTTCTCTACAAAAAAAAAGTATAACAAAATAGTGTATTCTCAATAAAATAAAATGCACCTCTGTTTTATTTAGATTATTGTTTAATTACGTAAATTCCCATATTACAATTCATACAGACCAACACTTGTGTATCATACACGGAAGATAAAAATAGTGTGTTTTTTTATGAAAAATCTTACCTTTTGATTTCAATTATTATTTTTTCAATAAAAAGATAGAACTTCTTTATGATATAAGCATCTCATCATCCGTGCATCGCACGGGCGATATACTAGTATATAAAAGTAAGAAGTTATGCCTTATTTAACAACCTAGAGTTTTCCCGCCAAAACCACATACTATATTTAGTAAATAAGTTCATTTTTATATTAAGAGTGTATTAATGTTCTAATTAATTAATTAATCATATCATCTTAATATAATACATAATAGTTTATATTAAGATATATCACATCAAATACATATAATGAAATAATAATTTAATTATGTATTAAGATAGGTAATATATTACAATCTATTAAGCATATGAGTTAATTTTTATATTAAGATTGTCTATTGATTAATCATATAATACAATACATAATAGTTTTATATATTTATACCATATCAAATACATTTAATAAAATAACAATATAATTATATATTAAGATGGGTAATATAATACAATATATTAAGCATATAATATGATAGTGTATATACATATATACATTAATGTTGATTTCATCATAGCGAAAGATTAATGAAAATCTGGGAATACAATTAAGGTAAATTATGTTAATTATTATGCACCTTTTTAATCATAGAAAGTAAATAAATTTAACTAACAAATTAATCAACCGTTTTATATAAATTCAATCAAATGGCGTGTTTCCATGTTTAGGTGTTTAAATATGAGAAATTTAATTTTAAAATTATGCAGTTAATTTACTCAAATTGTCGCACGTTTCTCAAATTAACTTAATGAAAATTCCAATCAATGTATTGATTCATTTTATTCCATGACACCATATATGCAAATATGAAAATATTCAAAAGTACTATTTCATACTCATCTATAAATAGTTGAATTCTATCAATTATTGCATCCAACACTCATTTTACTATATCTAAAAGTAGGATAGTCTAGGGTAAAATAGTAATTTTGTTTTCCCGCCAAAACTATCCTACCAACCAAAATTAAGAAATTTTGTAAAAATTAATTTGCTTAATTAATCAGCTTAATATCGTGTAATTAATAAGAAATCAAATGAATCAATGTGTTAATTTTTGTACCGTACGATCAAATGTCAATGTATGTATTAATTAGTAAATATAGCATAATTATATAATAAATCATATATATGGTATAAATAAAAAAAAAGTAACATAAATATATGCACCCAATATGTAATCAGCTAAATATTTACACACAAAAAAAGTCAAATCAACCCTATATAAACCCAATATACATGTAATCTTCCAAATATATTATAAACCCATTTTGCATTTGCCGAAAATGAAATAATTGCCTTAATTAATATTTATAAACCCGTTATATATGTCTGATTGATTTATTTGTGTGTAATCTGTATAATTATAGATTGCAAATCAATTAACTATGTTTCTATAATTATACAAGGTATTAATTATGTTTCTATAATTATAGCATCAATTACATCAATTAATCAACTAATATCCGGAAATAGATATTAAAGTTATTTTAATTTTAGCTCCATAGAGAGAGATAGTGATATACGGTTTCTATCAATTCTCATACTCAGTTTTCGAAAATTTTAGGTTTGTCTTCGTTGCCTACACTCATCTCTCTCCCTCTTTGTTATGATGATTACCTTTCTCATTTTTTAATTATTTTTTTATTTTAATTTGTTTGTTACAGAATATAATTACACCCATTCTTATTTTTGGATTCAATAATGTTGGGTTTGATGTTATATTTATTTATGTTTCTTATCATCAAATATAATCTATTATAAAAACTTCAAAATCAATGCTATTTTGTTTCCTTGGTTTGGCATGTGTAGGAGGATACAAATGTATCAATGTGCTGATGGAATGCGAGAAGATCATAACGTATGTAGAGGGGAATGTAATGACAAAGAAAGTAGTAGATGGAAATATAATGGTAGAGAAAAACTGCTACTTTAAGAGGAATTAGTTTATTTAAATTATTTAAATTTTTTTATTTGTAAATATGTCTGTTTGTATCACAATTGTAGCGAAACTTTTTCATTAGAATGATTTTGAGGAGTAATCTCTTTGAAAATGTGGAATTGAATTCAGCAAAAATAAATTAATAGCCACACCCATTTTTTTTAAATATTGATAATTTCTTATTCGCAGACGATTAATTGGAGCTACAAATTGACAAAGCATAACAATGGAAACATGCTTCTCTTTGTTTATTGCTGATAAAATAAATAATAAAAAGATAAAATGCACTGCCTTAATTAGATTGAACATTTAATTTTTTTAATCACTGTTTAATTTTTCTAGAATATATATTTTTATAAAAAAATGTAATATATTAATATCCACAAATTATTTAGATTTTACATGTATTAACTTAAAAGAGATTAACAACACATTTAATTGTATGGCTGATTATTCTATGCTATCCTGAAATTCAATCATCAATGATTATTTGTCTTTTCTACATGTATATAATAATCGTTATTATGGTAATTATAATTATAATATGACCATATTAATATCCAAAAAATTATATACCTTAATTTAATTAAATTGAAATAAACATATAATTTCGTAGCAATTATTTTATTATATATAGATTGGTTATTCTATTACGCTAATTACACTATTTATATTAATTATATCAAATACAATTTAACATTCAAAATTTAAAATTTAATGATTATTAAATGCAATTTTAAATTTTAAATGAAGCGCTTTGAGGTGGATCATTGGTCAATGTTTAAAGAACTTTTGTATGAAATATTGTTGAAACTACTGAAGGTTATTATTTTTATCTGAAGTACTTTTTTTTATTGAAGATTGATTAGTCAATCTATATATATTATTTTATCATTTAATTTTCTTTTTTTGTTTACTATTTTTCTGTAAAGAAGCTCGCACATCATAACTTCATTGTGCTCAATTAACACAATAAACTAAATTAATATTACATATTGAAAAAAATTAAGCGTTTCAGTGTAATAATAATTAAATTTAACATTATTAAATGTAACATTACATCTCTAAATAATATTGTCGTGTTTTAATAATTAAATTACAAATTGCACACTCAATGTTGTAATTGTAAAATTTCAAACTTATGTTGATATGATGTAATTATAAACGTTCTAAAAGGTTGCATTAATGCATGCAATATAACCCTTTATTATTATTATTATTATTATTATTATTATTATTATTGATTCATGTTATGAAGATGAATTACTCTATGATTTACATTATTAGTTAATTTTATACATTCTTTACCTCACGACATTTAATTTAGCTAAGATTATTGAGATTTAGGGGTGTATTGGATTCAGATTTTATTAGATTTTTTTGGACTTTAAAAAGTCCATGGATTTATAAAATTCATTGACTCCACATGGAGTCTCCCATGGATTTGTGACGATTTTACTAGATTAGAAATCCTTCTTTTCAGCTCTCGCTGAAACACAGCCAGCGATGGATAAGTAACCCAGCGACCGCTGGTCCAGCCGCCGCGTTAACTTAAAACCAGCGACCGCTGGGACTCAACAGAGGAATTAGAAGATAGCAGCGGAGACATCAACGGCGGCTTCGAGCGGTAGATCTGGCGGCGGCGGAGCATCGGCGGACTCCTTCATCGGCAGCTTGATTAGTTTGACTTCAAAGAGTGAGATCAGATACGAAGGAATACTCTACAACATCAACACTGAAGAGTCCAGCATCGGATTACACAACGGTGAGGAGCAGATGAAGAAGCAATTGTTTTATTTTAATAAATAAATGGTCAAACTTTTTTTGTGTTTTCTAATTGTATTTATTGAATTCCCGTTCACCGGCAATTTGGATTTGGCTTGATTATCTTCTCATGGTCTTTCAACCTTGTATTGTTAATATTTTCCCAAATTCTGACATTCTGTGTGCCACAAATGAAGTAGCATTTTTTGTTAGGGTTTTCCCTTTCTACTAAATTCTGTTCATAATTTCTTTTGATCGGGAGTTGCATTTTTTGGTTTCTTGTAGACAAGTAGGCAATACGCATTGTACAGAGATTGATTTATGGAGATAATATCCGACTTATGCCCAACGACCGCTGGACCTCCGCCGACGCTGAGATAGTGACCGACTTACTCCCAGCGACCACTGGAGTCCATCGCGCGCTGGGGTGTTCGATTTGAACGCCTCAACGGCCGCTGGAGTACACTACGCGCCGGATTTACGAATTCATAAAAATCTTATGTGTAAAGGTCGGATTTCATCATTTGTATTTTTTACGTGATTTTGAGGTGAAATCTAATAAAATCACTAACATTTTAAAGTCTATGGAATTTTGAATACATCTGGATTTTTTAAGATATTTTAAAATCTGTGTTGAATGCCTCTGGATTTTTAAAGATTTTTAAAAGTCTGAATTGAATATACCCGGATTTTGAAAGTTCAAAAAAATCCTACAGACTCTCTATCCAATACACCCCCTTAATACTGAGAGTGAACATTGTATTTGATTTCATATTTTTCTTATATTTGGCTTGAGAACTAATTGCAATCGTAATTAGACAAATATTTTTTTAAGTATGATATTTTAATAAAAAAAAATATATGTATCTTATCCGTGCATCGCACGGGAGAATTTTCTAGTAGAGCATAATAAATTATAAGTGGAAATAAATACTAATATTTCGATAGACTAGTATTAGATATATGAAGTATGTAAAAGGGTGAAGATGACTTCTGGTTTAAATAAATTAACTATCAAAATATATTTTTGGGTAATTCTATTTACACCACCAATTTTTCATTTTACACCATAATTATTTTACATACCACTAAAATTCTTATTTTTTTTATTTTTTCTTTAAACACCACACTAAAAGATTATTATACCCCTCAACTTAAAAAAAAAAAAAATCAGAATTTATCTTTAGTTTTTTAAAAAAAAAAAAAAAAAGGAAATCAGAATTCTTCAATCTGCTCTCACGACAGAAGGCAGCGGAACTTCTAAGGTTGGGGGTGTAAAATTCATGTTAAAGTAGATTCGAACTTCAATCTCCGAAATTCCGAAAATCCATCAACTATCGAGCCTCGTGTCCCTTAATTGTAAGTTTTTCCTTGGCTCTCTTCATGTTAGAGTTTGTTTATGTAACTTAGTTTAAATCGTTATATTATGTTTCGAAGTCAAAATAGTGCATTGAAATTGTATGTAAAATATGTTATGAATGTCATTGGAATTGTATTAAAATCATGGGTCTCGATTTTACGTTGGTATGTTTCGATGGTATGAAGGTTGTTCGACCTCTAACTTTCAGATTACAGGTTGTTAGTTCATAAACAAGTTTATGTTTGTATAATTAAGCATTCAAAAAAATGTTTCTGAATGTTACTGAGCATATTTGGAAACAATATTTGGAATGGCAGTAGGAATGTTCAAAAATAATAATTTGAACCTTTTGAAGAGGCTTCAAAAACTTACTTTAGAATGAGATGCCTGAGGTTCAAATTATTATTTTTGAACTGCTTCAAGTTCATTCATAAACATTTTTTTGAAGCTGCTCTTTGCTTTGAGATTTTTTTGCTCGCAGTTGGGATTGTAATGATACTTGCTAAATTTTTCTTATTTAGTTTATCGAAGGAGACCCATGGCCTTTGTAAGGAGAGAAAGACAAAATGCCCTCTAACGTTATGAGAGAGTTAGAGTTGCGGAAGAAGAATTGAGAAATCAACACTTTAATTATTGAGCGGATGATAATATCAATTCAGATCATAATAATGACCAAGATCATAATCCCAATAAAAGTGCCAATGATAATGATGACCAAGATGAGTTGCTTAGAGGGTCATTCCAGATGAGCTGCTTAGAGGGTCATTCCCGGGAGGGCGAAGTGATCATTCAATTTTGATCCATTTCAAAACGCATATAGCTGCTGCAATTTGGGAGGGTAGAGAAAAATAAGTTCTTAAGTGTCATTGCCTTACTGCAAAACTTCTGAAATGGAAGTGTGAAACAACTAGTGAAGTTTGGAGGTCCCTCATTAGTGATTAGACAATCTGGACTCCTTCACTTGAGAAAATTGTCATACAAAAGGCCAAACAGAAATATTATTACACAACTTTTGTAGAACGATGGCATCGAGAGACAAACACATTTCATCTTCTTTTTGGTGAGATGTACATCACATTAGATGATGTGTTCTGCCTTACTGGGCTAAGGATCATATGGACTCCAGTCCAATTTATGGGTGAGGATATAACAATAGGGCAACCCGTCATCCGTCGTCTATTGAGAGTGTCTGCTAGTGAGGCCACAACTACAACGAGCAATAAGTCTGGATTATCAATCAAGTTAAAATGATTATCAGATAACTTTGCTAGTCGTTCATCTACTAATGATGCTACCGCTACACTGTACGCAGCCAGGGCATATTTGGCGTATATTCTGGGGTGTACAATTTTTACAGACAAGAGTGGTAATCGAGTGAACACTCATTATTTGAGATTGCTTGAAGACCCCGGCGTGTTCGATTAGTATACATAGGGAGCTACATCATTGTCTTATCTATATATACAGCTTGGCATGGTGTCTCGAGTTGGGGTCAAGCAGATTTCGAAGTACTTGACATTATAAGAGGTAAGTTTTTAACTTGATATGCTGTCACATTTTTATCTAAAATGTATTGATTATTGATATTATTTTTTTTCTTCTAGCAGGTGATGCACTTAATTCTATGCACAATTCTGCAACTAATACAAGACAATGCAATATAATAGTGAATTAAGTATCGTATCCTAAGGGACTAAAACATGATCACACCGAGTACTAAGCTAACATGTTTCTATTATCCATGCTACCTAAATTTTACTTGAGTTTACCACAGCTAGACACAAACCAAATTGGAACAATAAAAGAACAATTAAACTAATTATTCAAAGCAAATCAATTAAAGCAAATTAACAAATTCAATCAATTAATAAAGATTAATCCTAGGAAATGCAATTCACATATATCATCTATGTACTAATCTGATTCTAATTCTTCCCACTTTTAATCCGATTACTGGTGGAGAAATCAGAAAAGCTGCTACCTATCTCCGCCAGGTCTCAAGGTAGTTGTTGATTAATAAATCTCCTATCACTTTCGTCTCTAGGTAAATTTACTAACTCCTTAAAACATCAGATATTATCTCCTATAGATTCATGATGAATGTGTATTAAACTGTTAAATTAATCCGTTGGTTAATTATCTCCCCCAGGTCTCAAATTCACCAATTACACATGCAATCAATTATGGCCAGTAATCGAAGCATACAATAAAACATTTGAACATTCAAACACAATAATCAGACGGAAAGAATAATAGAATTATATTAATAACATAGAATCCACATGTCCGCAAACCCTAGAATTAATATGCGTTTAGCCGCTCATGGCGAATTAGAAATCAAAGGAAAATAATGTATTAATTACACAACTCATAGTAGAAAATAAAATAAAAATCATAAACAACTTATGCCGGGTGATTAGTCTTCATTCTTCGCTTTTTCCTCCGCCACAACACTCATCTGCTTCAATAATAGGATAAAAAGTGTCCCAAAATTCGTCCAAAGGGAAGCCTTGTATAGTTTGGGAAACACAGAGTCCAACAAGAAAAAAACACCAATTTTCGGAAAAAGGCGGCACGATCCGTGCCGTGCAACAAATCTCATATCGGGTGTTACGGCATGGGGCATGGTCCATGCCGTGGCTACCGAGACTTTTTTGCCTTGCATGCTTCGTGGCACGGGCCGTGCCGTGCAACGGCACGGTCCGTGCCATCTTACTCTCTTCAAAACCATGCTTTTTCGGCCCGTGTTCACCTTCTCAGTCTCGACTCATGTACTCCTTCCACCCGGTGATCTTGCACACTTCAAAACACGTCCAAACTAGGTGGTTTTTTTGTCAAAACTCGATAAACCCCTTGATGAGATTTTTTTTTCTTTCACAACAATTCAATAAACACAAGCTTTAATTAACCTACTCTCAATTAGGCAAGTGAACATACGGAGCATAGGAGATCGGGTCAAACACGGGGAACTAAATGCATAAACGAGTCTACAAGTACCATCACATCGAACATTTTCACTAGTTAAACCATTCGAAATGTTTTTGGAGAATTAACTTAGAAAAATCATTTACCCATGCACAATTGATTCTCTCGAACTCAATTATACACCAAATTCTATCCTAAGATGGCCAATCAAAGAATAGAAGCAAATAAACCATGATTTATGGGAAAGAAGGGGAAGATTAAGCAATAACCCATGTTTAATTTACAAACCCATCACCAAATCACAATACCCTAGATGCCTAGAAATTTAGCTATCCATAATCAAAATAGAGAAAAACATCACATAAAAGAAAAACATAATAGAGGAAGAGAAAAAACCCAAAAACTTGAATATAGATCTTCAAAAACTTCAAAAACTTCTTGAATCTTCCATACACCAAGCTCCAAGCTCTCACCACTCTTTCTTACTCTAAAATTGGCAAAATATATCCAAGTCTCTCTCATTTTTCGAACTAAGGATGGCTTTTATACTATGAAAGCAAAAATGGGACAAAAATCCGGATATTCCCGAAAACAAGACACAGGGGCGCGACACGGGGCCGGTCGCGCCCCGTGGCTCGCGCCGCGTGGAGTGAGGCGCGACTCGAGCTGGCCAGGGTCTGGGTCGCGCCGCGTTGCAGGTGGTTGAAAACATGCTGCGGACGTCGAGCCGCGGGTCGCGCCCTAGGCCCCGGGTCGCGCCGCGTTGCAGGTCCTGCCCTGCCTCCCGGTCCTCAGCATTTGGAAAGAACAAGGAAAGATCAAGACTAGAAGGAAACACATAACCACTAATGCCTCAGCTTTTTGATCAACAATCCACATGCAAAGAACAAGATCATAGCTTCATATCATAAGAGTAACAATCATGAGAAAATTGACCACTCTCTTTGAAAGGTAGTTCTTATCACAACGAACCTCACACATGGAGATAAGGGACAAATTTTCACTCAATATCAAGTAATAAAAGCATACCACCATAGGCTTGCAAAATAACTCAACATGATTCACCAATGTGCTCTAAACTAGAATCACATAGGTCTTTAGGGTTGTAGCGTTCGGCTCTTTGGACGGGTAGGGAAATTTTAGGTAGGAGTGACTCCAAGTCCTTTCCACATCCTACTAACATTCCAAACCTAGTAAAACTAAACGTTTTCTTCTACCCATATCACACAAAATGAGCAAGCTTAAGCAAAAGACGGATGATCCTTAGCCTCTTCTTTTTCTTTTGATTCATTCCCCTTAAGACATTGGTTCACACATTCTTCCACAAGGAACTAAAGTCGGCATTAGATTCATTTTTTTCCAATTCAATTCAACATCACGACTCTAATGATTTCCATTTTTGTTTTCCATTTCAAGGGGAAGGTTTTGAACTCCACATTTCTAGGCTCTGAAACTTGTTTCACCAATTTTTTTTTCTATCCGAATTTTTGCTCCCCACGATTTTTGAAACAACAATTCCTTTATTCCTTAAATTCCCTCTACCCTGGGCTATTCAACAAATATCAATCACCAAAGTCTCAACGGGGCTAACAAGGATAAATTTCAAAGGAATGAATAAATAAGGCTCAAAATTTCCTACAAAAACCGCCTTAGGTCATCTTCAAGTTCTAAGCACATATAGAATACATGAAAGTTATGAAGCAAGTTCTAGAGATGCAAATATCATTGACAAATCACACATGAAAGAACAAAATATGCCCAAATCTCACAAGTAGCTGGAGATTAAGCCAAATTTCCACGATTTTTAACTCGAATGATACTTCGGCTTAACACTCTTCTCACGCATGCATTTTTCAATATTCTGCACAATCATAAAAAAAATCATCATAGGCTCGGCATGATTTCCATATCTATCTTTCCCTGTTTCCGTCACCAAATTAGTCAAGACAACACAAGCTCAAGCAGGAAAAGATTACCACACACGATTAAAGCCTAATCCAAGCATTTACTATTATAGACCCAAATATATAATAGAAATGATCCTAGAAATCAAATAAATCCATACAAACCAACATAACATACTAAATCTAAGTTTCAAATCCTAATAACAGTCATTGCAAATATCCAGAAAAATTAAAATAAAGATAGATAGAGGGCGATTACCGGTCACCACTTCATACCCCCTCCCCCAAACTTGTTCCATTCCAAAGGAAGGACAAGTTTGAGTGGAAAGATAGTGGGACCGAAATCGAGGGGCAGACTCTATCACTCATCAGCGGAAGGACGACGTGGAGTGGAGTCCGATGGCGGTCGATACGGTGGATACGGGTACGGGGGGTAGGGGTACGGAGGGTAGTACTGATATGGTGGCATCTGTGGTGGTCGCTGATGTGATGCTCCCTGTCCAATCCACTGGCCCATCATGCTCTCCATGCTCGATTGGAAGGTAGTGAAGCTTCCCTGCAGGCCTTGAATCTCAGCACTTATACCAGTAAAACGAGTCCCGATCTCCTCCTCCAAACCTGTGAAGTGAGCATCAAAACTCTCCTGCATCCCTGTCAGACGAGTGTCAATCTCGGACCGCCATTCTCCAAATTGGGAATTCATGTCCACCCGCATAGTGCCCATGTTAGCCGTCATGTCATGCATTAGATTCTCCAGAGTACCAAAGCGGTCATCCTGAACGTCCTCCCTAGTTCTGCGGGTTCCTCTCGGCTGAGCATGTGACGTGGATCCACCAACATCATCCGTCCTCGGCGTCCTCCGTGGTGTGCCTCCATATGTGGTAATCAATGCGAGATGGGCCGGTGTATCCATCATCCAATTCTCCTTTTCATCAAAAGTGGAGACATTGGTCAAGGCTGGATTCGGAAGCGGGAACTGACGCTTGTTGGTCAGGAGAAAATCAAATGGAGCGGATGCAGAGTTGACAAACTTAGCATTCCGGAGATGCTTCATGTTGAGGGCTCGAGATCCGGGGTAAGATTGATAGTTGGACAAGTCGATGTCCAACATAGCTGCAATTGGGGTGATCAAGCCCCCTACACAAAGAGTACCCGTCCTGGAGTTTGTTTGTCTTTCACCTTTAGGGTGGAGAGAAACTCACGGAAAAGCACGGGGTACGTTTTCCAGTCATTCTCCCCCAAAACATGCATCCAACCAATCCGTCGTAAGAGCCCGACCACACTCTCATGAATCCCCAATTTCCTTGTTGTGTTGGCATCCAAAAATCGAGTAGCCGCAACTTAAAAACCCCTAGCCAACTTTAACCACCTCTTCCTATGTTCATACTCCTCCAAATGAACATTCACCAAATCGGGGTCATTGGCCCCCATATTAAGAGGGGGCATGAGGGCACGATTGTTATTAGGCTCGGCATCCTCTTATTCCTCATCTTCAAGTTCCCCATCTTCCTCTTGTTCCTCATCTTCGGATAAGTCGAGTACTTCCTCATCTTGGAAATCGTCGTCATCCATGAGCCGTCTTCGGGCTCCCCCCGTTTGTCGTCCCCTACGAGTTTGCACCATTCTTGCAGGGGGAGCGTTGGGCTTAAGTACCTTCCAAAACACAATAAAATGTGATGTTAAATGGTTTTAACAAAGATGTGGGACACACGGGATGGTTGCAAGGGCGTATCAAAAACTAAGGACTTAACATTTGAACCTCAAACCTCATGCAAACAAACCCTTCCAAAAGGCCAATCATACAAAATGTCCTCATGCACTACCTCATCCAATCATCCATTGAAACAATATGGTAAAGCAAGTTGACAAAGTATTTGTAAATGGGGCATAAGAGCAAAGCACACTCATGTTTGATTCAAAGATAGTCATGAAGTATAGAACAATCCCCCAAATATAAGTCTAACCTTGCTAATCGTTATCATAAAAAAAATTCCATCCAAGCAAAACATATTATTTCAAGCATATTGGAACAAGAAATTTGCCCAAGTAAAGAACAAGCCCCCAAAATGACTACACAAATTCCACAACATACTTATCCTTCCAAATGAAACACATAAACATTCCTAAAAAGTATGGAATTGCATAGATCGAAGATAATATGACAAGAATTTCTCATCAACATGATTTTCCCCCAATTTTTGACTTTGGAACCCTAGATTTGAGCAAGAATAAAGAATTTCCACTACATTTCCACAAACATGTAAATTGAAAGCATACCCAAGGTTCTTAAACTAGGAATTCCAAAATAGAAGCAAGAAACTTGAAATATAACCATACAAAGCCAAGTTACCATTAACAACCCCCATTAGAAAGCTTGAAAAACCAAGAGCTTGCTACCATGAAGAAAAGGAAGAACATGGGAAGAAGATTCATACCTTGAGGAGGTTGTGCCTTGGGATGGAGTAGAAGAAGCACTAGAGACGTGTATGAGTGTGTGAGAGTGGAGATATGGGAGTGAAGTGTGAGAAATGAAGTAAAAGGGGTGAAGAAAAGGGATAAAAACCCGAACAGATGGGCGTGACCCGGGCCGCACCGGGCGCCGGGTCGGGTCGCGCCTCTCAAGCGCGACTCAGGCGGGGTCTGCGGCTCGGGCCGCGTTGCAGGCGAGCATTTTTCGGCTGCAGACGCAGGACCAGCCGCTCGCGTTTCTGGCTCCGGGTCGCGCCGCGTTGCAGACGCCCTTGGTAAGTTGGCTCGTTCCGCCCTTTTTCGACACTTCATTCCTACTCAAGCTGCTCCTATGCTCAAAAACACCAAAACCAAGAAAACAACACTACAAAAGAACACACAAAACCACAACTATAATGTACACCGAACACAAGATAATCTAAAAACTATAAAAAGAAATACGAAAAAGAAAACACACACAAAAAGAACAAGAAAATGCAAATAAATAAAAAGAATTGGGGTGCCTCCCAATAAGCGCTAAGTTTAATGTCGCTAGCTTGACGTAGTACCAAGGCCTCTAGGCGTCGTTGAGGTAGCACACAAACACCACTTCTTTCTCCTCTGGCTTATAAAACTTTTTAACCCGATGCCCATTCACCACGAACAAGCTTCCATCCTTGCCTTTGAGTTCAATTGCCCCACCATCAAAAATTCGGGCTATGATAAACGGACCACTCCATTTGGTCTTAAGTTTTCCGGAAAATAGCTTGAATCTCGAGTTGAACAAAAGAACTTCATCTCCCGATGTGAGGTCTTTTTGTCTCAAGAGCTTGTCATGGTAAACTTTAGCTCTCATCTTGTAAATGGACAAATTTTCAAAAGCCTCCATCCGGAATTCCTCTAATTCATTCAATTTGAAGATTCGCTCTCCAACGGATGACACGGGATCAAGGTTCAACTTCTTAGTGGCCCAAAATGCTTTATGTGAAAGCTCAACGGGCAAATGACAAGATTTTCTGAACACTAGTTGATAGGGAGACATTCCTAGCGGGGTTTTGTAAGCCGTGCGATAAGCCCATAGTGCTTCATCCAAAAGTGAAGACCAATCTTTTCCATTCGTGCGGACTACCTTTTGAAGTATTTGCTTTACTTCCTGGTTTGCCAACTCGGCTTGACCGTTGGCTTGAGGATGATAAGGTGTCGTTATCTTGTGCTTAACTCCATGTCTAGCAAGCAATGCTTCCATCCATTTGTTGCAAAAGTGTGAGCCACCATCGCTCACAATAGCTCTAGGGGCTCCAAACCTTGTCAAGATATTCTTTTTGAGAAATTTGAGAACAACTTTTGCATCATTTGTCTTTGTTGGAGTGGCTTCAATCCATCGTGACACATAGTCTACGGCTAGCAAGATGTACAAATTTCCCTCGGACGCAACAAACGGTCCCATGAAGTGTATTCCCCACACATCGAAAAGCTCAACTTCAATGGTATTCTTCATGGGCATTTCATCCTTCTTAGATATAGATCCCATGCGTTGGCATTTATCACAACTCCTAACAAACTCTCTTGCATTCTTGAAAATGCTTGGCCAATAAAATCCACTTTGGTAAATTTTTCTAGCCGTCCGGTTAGCTCCAAAATGTCCCCCACTCAATCCCGCATGGCATGCTTCTAGTATTTGTCCCCATTCCTCTTCGGGCACACACCTCCTCAAAACTAGATCCGCACACCTTCTAAACAAAAAGGTTCATCCCACACAAAGAATCTCAAATCATGAAAAAATTTCTTCTTTTGATATCCTTCCAACTCTTTTGGTGCAATTCCCGCCACCAAATAATTCACTATATCCGCAAACCATGCCACCTTCATCGTACCCACAACGAGGATTCTTTCATCTGGGAAGCAATCATCGATCTCCATTTTGTCATCTTGATTTTCTTTGGTATGCTCCAAACGAGATAGGTGGTCAGCCACCACATTCTCGCACCCCTTTCGATCTTTAATTTCCACATCGAATTATTATAGGAGAAGAATCCACCGTATAAGTCGGGGCTTGGCATCCTTCTTAGCAAAGAGATGCCTCAATGCGGCGTGATCCGTGTGGACAATTGTTCGGGCCCCAATAAGATAGGGCCGGAACTTGTCAAAAGTAAATACAACCGCCAACAACTCTCTTTCGGTGGTTGTGTAATTGATTTGTGCCGGGTCCAAAGTTTTGCTTCCATAGTAGATCACCCGGAACAACTTCTCTCTCATTTGCCCTAAAGCGGCTCCCACGGCTACCTTGCTCGCATCACACATGAGCTCAAAGGGTTCACTCCAATCTGGGGCAATGAGGACCGGGGCCGTCATTAGGGCCTTCTTCAGCTTCTCAAATGCCTGTACACATTCGTCATCAAAAATAAAATCACTAGATTTTTCAAGCAATTTACACAAAGGTTTAGAGATTTTTGAAAAATCCTTAATAAAACGCCGATAGAATCCGGCATGACCAAGGAAACTCCGGACACCGTTTTCATTGGTTGGGGGTGGAAGTTTCTCAATGGCAACTATTTTGGCTCGATCCACCTCTAACCCTGCAGAAGACACCTTGTGGCCAAGGACTACTCCGTCTCTTACCATGAAATGACATTTTTCCCAGTTCAAAACAAGGTTAGTTTCTTCACAACGCTGCAAAACTCGAGTTAGGTTGTTCAAGCAATCATCAAACGAGTTCCCAAAAACCGAAAAATCATCCATGAAAACCTCCATTATCTTTTCAATCAAATCATGAAAGATTGACATCATGCACCTTTGGAAAGTAGCGGGCGCATTACACAATCCAAAAGACATTCTTCTAAAAGCAAAAATTCCATAAGGGCATGTGAAAGCGGATTTATGTTGGTCCTCGGGTGCAATTAAAATTTGGTTATATCCGGAATATCCATCTAAAAAACAATAAAACTCATACCCGGCCAACCTATCAAGCATTTGGTCAATGAAAGGTAATGGAAAGTGATCCTTTCTAGTGGCCGCATTCAATGCACGGTAATCAATACACACCCGCCACCCGTTCACAAGCCTAGTAGCTATCAACTCATTGCTTTCATCCTTCACTACAGTCATTCCTCCATTTTTTGCTACCACTTGGGTGGGACTCACCCACTCACTATCGGAAATAGCATAGACTATACCCGCATCAAGCCATTTAAGAACTTCCTTCCTAACCACTTCTTGCATTATGGGATTCAATCGACGTTGGGGTTGGACACGAGGTTGGTAATTTTCTTCTAGCAAAATTCTATGCATGCAAATTGTGGGACTAATCCCCTTCAAATCCCCAATGGACCACCCTAACGCGGACTTATGCTTTCTCAAAACTCTAAGCAACTTATCAAGCTCACATGAAGTTAACAAAGAAGACACAATTACGGGGTATGTTTCATTTGGACCTAAGTAAGTATACCTCAAGTGGCTCGGGAGTGGTTTCAATTCTTCCTTCTTGTCTTTCTCTTCACCTTCTTCCTTTTTCAAAACTTCCTCTTTGTCATCCCTTAATGGTAAGAAACAATTTCCTCGTCTTGGGATTTCCTGTAGAGAATCAAGAGCAAACACACAATCCACAATATCGATGTTATCATCAAAAGCATCAAGAGAAGAGGAAGAGTTAAGAGATGCAAACATAATGGTTTCCATGGGATCCTGAGAGATGTATCGCTCTATCATTGTCTCTTCAACACATTCTTCAGCAATCGTCATCACTTTACAATCCTCCATTCTTCCGAACTCCTCATCATCTTCATGAAACTTCATAGCATTATAAATTGAAAATGTACTACTTTCATCATTCAAGCGGAGCGTGAGTTCCCCTTTTGACACATCAATTAGTGTCTTCCCCATTGCTAAGAATGGTCTTCCCAAAATAAGTGGCACATTTTTATCCTCCTCCATATCTAAGACAACAAAATCCACGGGGAAAATGAAGTCATTCACCTTCACAAGGACATCCTCCACAACTCCTCTCGGATAAGTCAAGGACCTATCCGCCATTTGCAAGCATATCGTTGTCGGCTTGATTTTCCCAACATTAAGCTTCAAGAAGAACGACAATGGCATAAGATTAATGCTTGCACCCAAATCACAAAGGGCTTTCTTCTCATGGAAATCTCCAATGGTGACGGTGATGTTGAAACTCCTAGGATCCTTCATCTTGGCGGGAAGTTTCTTTTAAATCAAGGCACTACAATTTTCCGTCAAACTCACAGTTTCAAAGTTGCCCAATTTTCTCTTTCTTGTCACTACATCTTTGAGAAATTTGGCATAGCTTGGCATTTGTTGAAGGGCCTCCACAAGTGGGAGGTTGATTTGAATCCTTCGGAATATGTCAAGAAATTTAGAGAATTGCTCTTCATTTTTAGACTTTTGAAGTCTTTGAGGGTAAGGTATGTTTGCATGTGATCCGTCTATCTTCTTTGGTGGAAGGCTTACCTTTCCTTCAATGGATTCATCTTTCTTGACATTTATTTCCTCTCCGACCACTTCTTCTTCTTTCCCTTCGTCAGTGGATGTCTCATCATTTTGTGGTGGCATTTTCGGGCCCTTATATGTGGTCCCACTCCGTAAGGCAATGGCTTTGCAATCCTTTGGGTTCACCGTTGTATTGGCGGGAAAGTGTCCTGGTTGATGTTGTCCTCCTACGGCGGTAGCTAGTTGCCCCATTTGCTTCTCAAGCATTTTCAATTGGGTATTTACCGCCGCTTGGTTGCTCTCAAGCTTCTCAAATCTTATTTGTGATTCACCCATGTACTTGTCGGTCTTGTTCAATAGAGTCATGAGAAGTTCTTCCATTTTTGGTTTCTTCTCATCATCGATGACCCCATTTGTAACTGAAAATCCAGGAGGTGGTTGGAGGTGATTGTTTGGATTTGAATAAGAGAGATTCGGATGTGGTGGCTTAGGATGGTATTGATTTCCACCTTGCCCTTGTGGTCCTCCAAAGTGTGGCTTAAAACCTTGATTGAAGGGCCTTTGATAACCCCCATAGTTGCCTTGACCAACAAAACTTGCTTCCTCCATGTTAGGCATGATCGAAGGCTCCAATCTTGGTGATGCCATAGCCTTTATTTTTGAGTTCATGGTAGTCATCTGAGCGGCTAAAAGGGCTATGGCATCATTGTTTGTGGTTTCCACTTTTTTCAAGATTTACACATTTTCCCGCTCCCCCGGCCATTGATAGGCATTGGAGGCCATCTCCTCAATGATTGTGACTGCTTCTTCAGGTCCTCAGTTCAACAACGATCCTCCAGCTGACGCATCAAGAATACTTCTAACACTGGACTTGCAACCGCCATAGAAGATGCACACTTGGTGGTCCGTGCCAAAACTGTGTCCCGGATATTTTCGGAGCATCTCTCTAAACCGCTCCCAAGATTCACACAATGACTCTTCATCCCTTTGCTTGAATTGAGTTATCTCTCCCTTCAACTTCAATGTCTTTCCAGGAGGAAAGAATTTCTGAAGGAATTTAGAAAGTAAGTCACTCCATGAGGTGAATGAACCGGGTGGTTGGTTTAACCACCATGTTCGAGCTTTATCCCGCAATGAGAAATAGAATAGCTTCAAACGGATTGCATCCTCGGGCACCCCATTAATCTTGACCGTTCGGGCAATCTCTAAGAATTGGTGGACATGTTCGTGTGGATCTTCAAGTGCCGTTCCACCAAACTGGTTCTGGGACACCATAGCCATTAGTGCCGGTTTCAATTCGAAGTTGTTGGATTGTATAGCCGGCCCATTGACAACCCCCTCATTAAGCATAGGTTGAAATAAATTTCTAATCGGGGCTTCCTCAACTCGAACCCTAGCTTCCTCTTGAGCCCGAAGTTGTCCTCTCATCTCCTCAAGATGTCTTTGCATTTGTAGAATCAATGGATCTTGGATGGGAGGTGGATGTGGTGGATTATCTGCCATTCTATGTCTACGTCTTCTTCTAGCGTTGTTATGACGGCTCGTGGCTTCAATCTCGGTATCTAACTCGAGCAACGGGTCACCACGTGCCCTTGTATGCATACACTACCTGTGAACAACTTAAAGTAAGTTTGAAGTTCAAAATTAAACAACACGTTTAATCTAGCAAAATGATTCTTGAAACGATATTGCATATACTCAAATAGACAAATGTTCCCCGGCAACGGTGCCAAAAACTTGATGAGATTTTTTTTTCTTTCACAACAATTCAATCAACACAAGCTTTAATTAACCAAATCTCAATTATGCAAGTGAACATACGGAGCATAGGAGACCGGGTCGAACACGGGGAACTAAATGCATAAGTACCATCACATCGAACATTTTCACTAGTTAAACCATTCAAAATGTTTTTGGAGAATTAACTTAGAAAAATAAGATTTGCAATATTTAACGAAGATAGCAACACAAAAGGGATATAAGCGAATAAAAACTTAATAAAAATCACAATGAGGAAAAATGGCTCTAGGGCATTGTTCATTAGTGAAAACTTGTTCATTAAACAATGGATTTAAGCATAATCTCCCCAAACAACAATTGATACCAAATTTAGTCGAAGCCCTCTCTCGAGCAACTAAGACCTTTCAATTAAACTCAATTCCCCTATCTTTAGGGCTAAATTGTAATTTAATCTAATCAAGCACAATCAATCAACAAACATCAATTAAACATTAATCTCTCGATCTAATGCAAAATTGAAACCATAAATCATTTACCCATGCACAATTGATTCTCTCGAACTCAATTATACACCAAATTCTATCCTAAGATGACCAATCAAAGAATAGAAGCAAATAAACCATGATTTATGGGAGAGAATGGGAAGATTAAACAATAACCCATGTTTAATTTACAAACCCATCACCAAATCACAATACCCTAGATGCCTAGAAATTTAGCTATCCATAATCAAAATAGAGAAAAACATCACATAAAAGAAAAACATAATAGAGGAAGAGAAAAAACCCAAAAACTTGAATATAGATCTTGAAAAACTTCTTGAATCTTCCATACACCAAGCTCCAAGCTCTCACCACTCTTTCTTACTCTAAAATTGGCAAAATATATCCAAGTCTCTCTCATTTTTCGAACTAAGGATGGCTTTTATACTATGAAAGCAAAAATGGGACAAAAATCCGGATATTCCCGAAAACAAGACACAGGGGCGCGACACGGGGCTGGTCGGGCCCCGCGGCTCGCGCCGCGTGGAGTGAGGCGCGACCCGAGCTGGCCCGGGTCTGGGTCGCGCCGCGTTGCAGGTGGTTGAAAACATGCTGCGGACGTCGAGCCGCGGGTCGCGCCGCGTTGCAGGTCCTGCCCTGCCTCCCGGTTCTGACTCGGTCTTCGTGCTTTCTCGCCCGTCCGATCCAGCTTTCGGGTCCCTTTCGATGCGCACTTTGATCCTCGAGTCCCGGGTTGCTCATTTTAAACCTGTTTTCTAAATAATCGGTGTTAGCAACACTTATTCTAAATAACGACTAATACTACCCTAATTGATTACTAAACAAACTTAAAACAAGATAAAAACAAACGAAATAATGCTCAGATTAGGACTAAAATACGAGCATGTCACCCGTGATTGTACCAGCACAACACAAATCTATTCAAAACAGTCACAAACACATGCATTGGACTCCAAAAATATGTAGAAAGCACATCCGAAATGCATGCAAATCCCGAGTTTATCAACTCCCCCAAACTTACTCATTGTTCATCCTCGAACAATAAATGAAAGGATTAAGCTCAAGCACAGAGAGGATGTTTTGACAGTTTCATTGCCTCAGACACTACGTACAAACATCAATTATCCAAATCAAGTATACAATGAGTAAAAATATTCTCGCACAACACAACTACTAACTTGTCTTTAGCCTTGAACCAATGACCTCACCAGGTTCGTGTATCATTCACTCTCAAGTGTTTAGGATAGAAAAATATAAGCACTCAAAACTGGATTAACTGAAAAATTAACCATAAGCTTGCTCATTATCTTATCTCGCCTTTACATGCAATGAAATGTGGAATTAGGATAAAAAAGGACTTTATAATTTGGTTGTAATGTAGGCTTTTGAACAAGGTAGGAAAAATATAGGCCAAGTGACTAAATCGGACTTATTGAGTTAATCACTCTCAATACTTCCTCACCAATACTCAACCCCAATACCAACCGAGTAAAACTAAACTTATCTAGTTCTCTTCTTCCTTTTCCAACACCATAAATCAAAAGCATCACCAAATTATGAATATGGCCACTTAGATATTTTTTCTCTCTTTTTTTTTCTTTCCATTTCTTTCTTCATTCATTTTTTTCTTTATTTCATTCTTTTTTCTCGTTTTTTTTTTTGTTTTTTCTAAGTGCCATATGAAAATTCCAACTCCATAACCCTTTTCACAATCCACACTCCATCATTTTATTCTCCCTCCCCATGCAAGTTCCACCAAAACAATTCATCTCTCCTCAAATTGTTCTACCCACCCAACAAGTCCGAGTGAAAAGAAACATATTAACAAACAGTATTGAATTAAATTGTTCTACCCACTCAACAAGTCCGAGTGAAAAGAAACATATGCAATAGATTAATTAACTTATACTATTTTTATAGAAATTAGAGTATCTCCCATGTGATGCATGAATGAGATATATGTATAGTTTTATTTGTTATAAATTATAATTATAACAAAACAAAATTATCATAACAAAACAAATTAATTTACAACTATTGTGAATTATATAAAACTAGTATTACATCCCGTGCGATGCACAGCGAGATATATATATAAATAATTTATTTATAATAAATAATTTGTACAAATAACATAATTAAATTACAGTTAAATAGTTAATATGAACAATTATAAAATGTCTAAAGAATATGATGTTATATATATATATATATACATATATTCAAGTTTATTCACTATTTTATTGACCGACAATCCGTATCTATGAATAAATTTACATTTTTCATTCATTGTGTACTCAATAAAACAAATAACATAAACCCCCTGAAATTCATTACAAACATAATTAAGATCATTTACAATGTTAGTTACAATGAGAAAAATTAAGAAGAAAATGATACAATCCCATAAAACACATTTAAGAAAATTATTATATATGCATCTTTGTTATCCTTTCAGACCGTGTAAAGTGGGTATATAGGGCATATCGATGGACAATCGCCACGACTTGAGCAGCGCTTTCACAATTAATGATTCGTCATCGTCTCTTTTATTGTAGCACATCAAACTCCATTTTGACATCATATCATTTTATGTCTCCTTACACATGTATGAATGTATTAAATTATATTATTGTAAAAAATATTGGTCTATATATACTTAGTGTGAAATTAAACATTGGTCATTTTTTATGTATGATACGTAAAAAATATACATATAATATCTAACTATTAAAAAAACAATAAAGAAATTGAATCATGTTGTATAAATAATTTCTTTGATCAAATAAGGTAGCATAGAAATATTCAAACATGTGGTCTCGCTTATTTGATGCTCATTATAATATAAATCTGCTGACTAAAAAAATTGTTCATTTTCGACATAATTCAGCATAATTTAACTACCCAACAATCAAAATTTTAAAAATTAGGCGCAAAGTCTCTCATATAAGTGAAACTCAATTAAGATTTAGGAGCCATAAGCAACTTCATGAAATAATATTAATAAGTGAAATATCTTTTGTCTGAAATGAATCATTGTTATATGATAATATAAAAACAATAAAAATCCATAAAAAAATATTTTCTCGATCATTTCTAAATAAGTGTTATTCTAGCACTTCACTTTTATTTCACAAAGAGTGTCATTCTACACAAGCGAGGTGGAAAATTTACATTTTTTTCACATTTGTCCTCATTTTAATGCATTCAAACATCCATATATATATTTGACTAATTTAATATATTCACATAAAGGTGTATAATGTAATTTAATTAATGTATCGATATAGGTGCATTTATCTAGAATTACACTTATTAAGAAATGGAGGGAGTAATTCATTACTTTATAATAAAATCATTAAGAACATAAAATTAATCACATTAACATCACCAATGAAATGCGTGAAAAAAGTTTTATTTGTTCAATGGATCAAACATTAATCTAAAAATGTATTTATTTGAAGAGCGAAATGCGTGTAATACATTAAAATTAATTTGAATGTACATAATGAATTTAGAAAATATTAAAAAAATAAATACAATAATGAAATTATGTCCAAATATGAAAAATTCAACCCAAAAATATCTTCTATGTTTTAGGTTTGTTATTTGTCTAATTTTCTTTCCTATTTTTCATTCTAACTTTTTCTTGGCATGCATTTTCAACTAACACCTATGTTAATTTATTTTTCACCTTTTAATATATCTTCAATCTTGTGAAGAACATATTTTAAGCATAAATTTTAACGATCTCTTAGACAGTAATCTAATTCGAAGATAATAATATATTTTTTTGGTACACCCAAATACAAATTTTTTTATATCATATCAAAAGAAAAACTTGCTAAAAATATGGATTCCACAAATCTCACAATCATGAGAAATGGCATCAAAGAATAAATTGTTCTTTCGATCTATGCACATTGCTCACAAATAGATAGTTTTATAAAAATACTATTTTTATAGAAATTAGAGTATCTCCCATGTGATGCATGAATGAGATATATGTATAGTTTTATTTGTTATAAATTATAATTATAACAAAACAAAATTATCATAACAAAACAAATTAATTTACAACTATTGTGAATTATATAAAATTTTACATTTGTCATTGTGGTCATTAGAATTAAGTCCAACAAAAAAAGGAAAATTTATTATTCAAACCTAATTTTGAAATTCAAAGTAGGCTCAATTTACGAAGAAAATGTGTGAATTAATGCTACACTATGCAACATTATTTTTATTTCCAAATCATACATATATATGAAACTTTTACTAAGGTGATTCGCAATTAATAATAAAATATTATGAGGTGGATTGACATTAATAATAAAAAATTAGTTTACAAAATTAGCAATGATTTTTGGGGGAAAAATTATTTTTAGTAACCATTTTATTATTAAATAAATAAAAATATAATTTGGTCTTGCATTGATTACGGAATTAGTATTTTTAGTTCCATACATAATTAGGGGGCGGGGTTGCAAAAATAGTCCCATAAAATTTTAAAGGTGCACAATTATTGTATTCTTTACCCCAATTTTGCAGGAAATTGACCTTAAAATTTAGAACTTTTTAACGAGAAGTTTCGATTCTGGTACCATACTACCATGTTGACGAAATCGACTGCAAATGCAAAACAACAAATTAAAAACGTTTTAAATCGTCATAAAAAAATATTTCTGGAACATTTAACGTTGTCGGATTAATTGATTAATTAAATTGAATTGAATTTGAGCTGAGGTACTTAAGTACGCGAATAAGAATTAAATTGTTGTACTCAATATCTTTGTATGAAACTTTGAAGCTAATTATAAATGGATAAAATCATCTACTATACATTCTGTGTAACACTCTATGCTACACATTTAAAAATATTAATTTTTATTTCGTTTTCTTCTTCGATTTTAATTGATTGTGCTTTAATTTAATTTTACACTTATCAATTAAGGTTCACTTTTCCTAATTAGGGCATATAATTATTTTTTTAGAAAATAATCAATTATTAGTGAAAAATGAAATTAAATATTGAAAAAATAATTATATACCCTAATTGGGAAAAATGAACTTATTAAATCTAACTAATAAGTATAAAATTAAATTAAAGCACAATTAATTGAAATCGAAGAAAAAAATGAATACAAATTAATATTTTTAAATAAATGTTGCATAGAATGTAATAGAAGATTTCATCCGAATTATAAATTAATTGTAGAAGTTCCAGTTGGCTTAAGTCTGAAATTAATTAGTTGCTTGTATATATGATATAGTGTCAATATATAGTGGCTGCGCATGAATTCCTTTGAGCTGAATCTAACCAGATTAAATGTCTAGCTGCACACGCACGCTGCGCTATTACCGACTATTAATTACTAGCTATTAGCCTATTACATCTCAGACAGAGGAAAATCTGGTAAATTATGAATATTTTTGGCAGCTAATTAATGCACTAATATAATTATGAAGGCTGCTTCTCTCTCTCAGAAAAAAGAAGAAGAAGAAGAAGAAGAAGAAGAAGAAGAAGAAGAAGAAGAAGAAGAAGAAGAAGAAGAAGAAGAAGAAGAAGAAGAAGAAGAAAAAAGGCTGCTGTTTTGACTACAGTTTTGAGTTTGCAATCAGAATAATATCAATAAACTGAGTCGTCGCTTAGCCTTATTTAATTACTTTGATCAAGAATTCTAGCTAGTAAGTTAGCTAGATCGACAGGTGCATGCATTAATATTATTTTGCTGCCTATATATATTGCGGATCTCAGGTTTCGTTATCTTATATGTATGCCGCATAAAATTTAAAGCTTAGTGCGTATCTTATTTTATTTTAATTGAATCAAATATTGGGTTCAGAATTAAAATAAAAATTCAGATATAGTTGGAGTCGCAATCGCGTTGATCATTTTCTTTTGATTTTTTTAAAATAATAAACAAAAAGGTTTTGTGACGTACGTACGTGTTAGTGATATCCGATTGATCGATTAGCGATTTTAACCGTTTCGATCTTCGACGTCAACAGGAAGCAAACAAAACTAGGTATGTATAATTTTATTTCTATATACCTCGCTACAATAGAATTGTTCAATTTTGCACTCTTATTCGCCTACTAAATCAACGGAATACTAGCTAGATCCTGTATTAATCTGAATAATTACTAATTTACCGGATGAAATTAAATTAAATCGCCAATTGCATTTCCGTGCTGCACCTACTGTTACATTAGTTAGATCATCACTATGTGTCTGTGTGCACAATTAATGGAGCATATGGTCAACACACATGCCACTTCATTTCTTAAGGAAACATAATAGTAATTTCATTGCATGTCAAAGTTGTGTACAATTATTAATTTAGACTTTTTTTCCTCAAACAAGAAAGAATTAAAAAAAATATACCCTAAAAATAATTATTCATAATTAATGTTATGAGTTTATATCGGTAGTTTATATAACTGATAATTATCTTCTTGGGTTTATGATTTTTTTTTTTATCGTTAGTTTGTAATATTTGGTACATAATTGTCATAACTGAAATTCTTAATTTATTTGTATTATTAAATTTAAACGGCACACGAATGCCCTCAAAGAAGTATTTATAATAATAAAATTTATTTTAGCGTTGTATTTGTACATTTATAGACAATGCAATTGGACATGTACCAAAAGTGGATTAATTAATTAAAATATTAAATATATATATGTATAGTGTGAATTAATTGAATATTGGATATATAGATCGAATGTCTTGTGCAAGGAGCATTAGCCGTACCATATCAACAACGTCATTGTTGTCACAATCTTCGTCCCACCGCTTCTCAAAGACCTCAATTGTAAGGCTTTGCCCCACCGATGTTCTCCGTCCAAGCTCCTCCCTTGGCATGTCATCGTCGGCGGCGGCGGCAGCACCACCAACTTCGCCGCTCATCGTCAATGGGAACGGCTCTGATCATGATCTGCTCAAACATGTGGTACGTACATATATATATATATATATATATAACGGAATTAATTAGTAATTTAATTGCTTCATTTCATGTATCAAATTGTCAACGGTCTATATATATATTTAACTAATTAATTAATTAATTATAGAGAAATGAAATAATTAAATAATTAAGATTTCATGCAATTTCGAAGAAAAAAAAAGTGATCGAGATTGAATTAATTTGTATTGTTGTGCATGCTTAATTATAAGCGCAGTTTCCTTGGGAGAGGAGAGAATATTTGGTGGAGAAAACCGCCAGAAAACTGGAGAGAAGCAGCGAAGCAGTGGAGAAACTCAAACTTATCGACGACATCCAACGGCTAGGAATCGGCTACTATTTTGAGGATGTGATCAACGCCCAGCTTCACCTCCAGTGCTCGGCTTTCTCTACTGAAGAAGACCTCTTCACCACGGCTCTCCGCTTCCGTCTCCTCCGCCATAACGGCTTCCAAATCACCCCCGGTATATATATATACACATTTGTATATGTGTACGTGTATGTACGTATATTAATGATGATCGATCAATGATCATATATATATATATAAAAACTAGCTTGGCAGCTAGTACTATAATGAGTGAGTGAATGAATGAATGAATGTATTAATTGATTGATTAATTTTCAGAGGTGTTCGTAAAATTCAAGGACAGAAATGGAAATTTCAAACAATCATTGGGCGGGGACACGCTAGGGTTAGTGAGCTTATATGAAGCGTCAAAAATGGGAGGTAGAGGAGAAGAAATATTAGAGGAGGCTATGGAGTTCAGCGAGTGTCGACTGAAACGAGATGAGCTGGTGGCAAGATCCCTAGAGGTCCCCAGGCACCGGAGGATGGCTAGGTTGGAAGCCAGACGATTTATCGAGGAGTGTACGGCGGCTAACCATCATATTAATGATGGAGTCTTAGAGCTAGCGATCTTGGACTATAACCAAGTCCAAAATCTCCACCAGATGGAACTCGCTGAAATTACAAGGTATCTATTCTATTCTAGGATTTTCATGACTAATTAAATGACTATAAATATATATTTAATTTATAGATGGTGGAAGGAGCTGGGTTTGGTGGAAAAGTTAAGTTTTGCAAGAGACAGACCGTTGGAGTGCTTTTTGTGGACAGTCGGGCTACTCCCTGAGCCTAAGTACTCAAGATGCAGAATAGAGGCGGCTAAGGCTGTCTCTATTCTCTTAGTCATCGATGATATTTTCGACATCTATGGAAAAATGGATGAACTAATCCTCTTCACCCATGCAATTCGAAGGTATATATCTAAATCTTAATTAATTATGGTTATGAATTAATGAATGATTTCTTTAAAATTAACGTATAGTACGTACAGATGGGATCTTGAAGCAATGGAGAGCCTCCCCGAGTACATGAAAATATGCTACATGGCATTGTACAACACCACCAATGAAATATGCTACAAAGTGCTCAAGGAAAGTGGCAGGAATCCCCTTCCATACCTCAAATCTACGGTAATTAATTATAGTAATTATACATGCATATGTATAAATAATATAATTAGTAATTAATTAAATAATTGAATTGGCAGTGGATAGACATGATTGAATGTTCGATGACTGAGGCAAAGTGGTTCAACGGCGGAGGTAGTGCACCCAAGTTGGAAGAGTACATAGAGAATGGAGTGTCTACAGCAGGGGCATACATGGCCCTCGTGCACCTCTTCTTTCTAATCGGAGAAGGCGTCACCCACCAAAATGCCCAACTATTCACCCAAAAACCCTATCCCAACCTCTTCTCTGCCGCCGGCCGCATTCTTCGCCTCTGGGATGATCTCGGAACCTCCAAGGTATATATATATATATATATATATATATATATATATATATATATATATTATACCTACTTAGCTTTAATATAATTCAACATCACAAATTTAATTTGATTAGCACATATATATATAGTTGTGAATTTTCAACACGAACTTTAAAAGTAAACAATTAAGACCCCTACAGTAATCAAATATGCATAAAATATATGTGTGTGTGTGACCACGCAATTATTGTGGATGTTAATCGGATTAACCCACTAGCTAGCTTTTATAGACCATATATATTCTTTCAAATCGTATTTTTCCATACCTAATCCCCTCATTATTTCCCAATCAGTCCATTGACTTCAGGTTAGATTGACATTCGATCCTAACAAGCAATAAATAAATAAAACTTAGTAGAAAATTAAATCTAAGTATCGAGCATGTGTACATATTGTTGTTAAATGGTATTGATATGTGTATTATATATAGGAGGAGCAAGAGCGAGGGGATCTGGCGTCGAGCATACACTTATTTATGAAAGAGAACAAGCTGTCAACGGAAGAGGAGGCTAGAAGTCGCATTTTGGAAGAGATATCACGTTTATGGAAGGATCTCAACGGGGAGTTAATCTCCAACAACAACGAGATGCCATTACCCATAATTAAAGTCGCACTTAACATGGCACGAGCTTCTCAAGTTGTGTACAACCACCAACAAGACACATATTTTTCGAGTGTCGACAATTATGTGGAAGCCCTCTTCTTCACTCCTCTTAATTAATTTATATTCTAAATATCTCTATAAGATTGAATGTCTCCAGTTATGATTATAATCAAATTTAAATTTGTTTTGTTTTACGAATAAATGTTGAATATTAGAGAAGTGAAGAAATAGTAGGGGAGATTCATATATGAACGTAGAAATTTGTATTATCAATAGAGAGAGTTTTTACAGAAGTTCAACATCAGTTTGCAGAAAATGTGCTTCTTATTATTTATACTAAACACAAGGCTTGATAACTAGGGATGGAAGTAGGTCAGGCTACCCAACAGGGGCCTTAGGCCTGGCCTACTAAGTAAAAAGGCCGGGCTAAGGCCATCATATATGCCTTCTAAGTTATAAAGGCCAGGCTTAGGCTTTAAATATAGCCCGCAAAGCTTAATAGGCCGGCCTATTTAACTAATATATATATATATATATGTGTGTGTGTGTGTGTGTGTGTGTGTGTGTATATATATATATATATAAATTTAATATACTAGTTCAGATTATGTATTCTGCACTCATTTGTGGTGGAGATTAGCTTCGCATCAAGAATGGTTTGAAAAAAATGAAGGTATGACTATGCTAATTAATTTGAGCATTTTAGTATGAATGTTAAGATTGTGCTTTACATTGTTTTTTTTTTTTAAGGAGTTGGATTAAGAATAAAAGATGGCTTGAAGATTTATGTTTTGTTTGTCTATCGTAACTTTCTATGACATTTCTTGAGATTGGAGAATTTATAAATATTTTTAGTTTTATTTTTCTTTGTTATTGACTTGCTTGAATGGATTTGAAGCTTATGTAATTGTAAGAATTTGATGATGATTTATAATTTATGTGTTGTGTTGTGTTGTGTTGTTTTGAATTGTGTTTCTTATTATTTTTGCTTAGATAAATTACATTTGATGATTTGTAAATTTTAATTTTCGTTTAGTAAAAAATGAGACTTTGTTATATATAGGCCTTAATAGGCTATTAAAAGGCTTCAGCCTGGCTCATATAGTTAAAAAGGCCAGGCTCAGGCCTGAATAAAGGCCTTTGACAGATAATAGGTCAGGCTTAGGCCTACGTTCAATGTGGCAGGCCCAGGCCGTTTAGTATCTGGCCCAGCCCGGCCCGGCCTATTTCCATGCCTATTGATAACTAAGCTAACTAATAAATCTACGGCTATGTTTTGCGATCCGCGTGAGATGAATATCCACGGCTATGCATTACTCCATAATGTGGTCCATGTATTTGTTATGTAGCATCCTCCACGTGGCACTCGAGCTTACAAGCTTTACTCTCGCTGCTGACTGCATGCATGATTCTTCATGCACGTAGAACTGATTTGCATGCCCTTCTTATTAAATCCAAATTCAATATCCTCCCGCAAACTCGACCCTATGAATGTCATCAAGGGAGAGTTTGGAGAGTAGATTCTGGAACTGTGGACCTGCGAGGGATTTGGTAAACAAGTCGGCCAGTTGTAGCTTGGTAGGAACATATATTGGAACAACAAACCCTTGTCTGAAATGTATTCTTGTAAAATGGCAGTCTAAATCTAGATGTTTTGTTCTATCATGAAATACCTGATTCTGGGTAATTTGAATTGCTATTTTATTATCACAAAATACTCTGATAGGTTTGGGCACTTCAATCCCTAAATCTTGAAGCATAAAAGATAACCACAACAACTCCCTAATTGTATAGCTCAAGCTTCTATACTCAGCTTCTGCTGGGGATAATGACATTGTTGTATGCTTCTTGCTTGCTTCTTGTATTTCCATGATACCGGACAATCTTCCAAAGAAATATAATATCCAGATAGAGATTTTCTAGAGTCTGGGCATGTCCCCCAATCAACATCACAATATGCTTCCAAATGAAAACTACCAAAACTTTTGTAGAATAATCCTAAAGAAGGTATTCCTTTAAGATATCTTAGAATATGCATTACAGTTTCCCAGTGTGTTTTGGTTAGACTACTCAAGAATTGACTAAGCTGCTGAACTCCAAAAGATATGTCTGGTCTTGTCAAGTTCAGATACAATAGCTTTCCAATGACTTTCCTATATGAGTCTGGATGTGGTAGCAACTTCCCAGAATAGTGGGAAAGAGATAAACCAAACGGTAGTGGTGTAGAAACTAACTTACAACGCATTAAACCTGTTGTGTTTAACAAATCTAAGACATACTTTATTTGACATAAAAATATCCCTGATTGAGACCTAGCAATTTCCATTCCAAGGAAATAAGTTGCTTCACCAAAATCCTTTATAGTAAATTTTGTGTGCAGATATTGTTTAATTGAAGATATATCATCAAGTGTGGGACTCAACAATAGAATATCATCAACATAAACCCATAGGGCTATGAAGTTATTACCTGACCCCTTTGTAAAGAGACAGTTGTCATTTTCTGACTGCTTGAAGTCCAGGATAAGTAAGAATTTGTTGAGCTCATTATTTCATTCCCTTAAAGCTTGTTTTAGTCCATATAGAATTTTCTTCAGTTTGCAAACATCTCCATGTTTACCTTTTACATAATCCTGTGGTATTGTTATATATATCTCATCAGTTAAAAATCCATATAGAAAAGCATTATTCACATCTATTTTATGTATACACCAAGAATATTGGGCTGCCAAAGCAAAAAATAATCTCACAGTACAAATTTAGCCATAGGAGAGAATACCTCATTCTAATCTATCCCATATTCCTGGTTATAACCCTTTGCAACCAATCTGGCTTTGTATCTTTCAATTGTACCATCAGAGGCTAGCTTGATCTTATAAACCCACTTTGATCCTATAGCATGTTTTCCTTCAGGAAGATAGCATGTTTTCCTTCAGAAAGAGGCACAATGTCCCATGTTTTGTTTTCTTCCAATGCTAGAAGTTCTTTTTCCACGGCCTCCATCCATTCCTTATATTGGCAAGCTTTTTTGTAGCTTGTAGGCTTCTTTAGAGACTGCACACTTAGTAAAAATGCAGTGTAAGTAGGAGTCAAATGAGGTGAAACTGTATAAGGGAATGCAGGTGGTGTCACTCCTTTCTTAATATCTATTAGACAAACATAATCCTTAAGATATCAAGGTGTCCTTTTATGTCCGGTACTCTTTCTGAGCACCTGTGTGTTTGAATCAACTAGATTTGTTGATTCCTCATTCTCAGCCCCCTTGTCATGGTGCTGATTTAAAACATCAATCTCTGATGAGTTCCTTTGTTTTAAAACAGCTGCTGACAGTGAATCCTGAGAATCAAACCTTGTTTTGTCAACAACCAGTTGCTCAATACCCTGAGATCCTTCAGTAAACCTTTCACCAATATCAGCACGATCAAAATAATGAAAAGGTAGAGCATGAGAAGAAATGCTTTGCAAAGGAAATATAGTAGAAAAAAATTCAACATCCCTACTGAGGCAGATTTGCTTGGAAACCAAATCATACAGTAAGAATCCCTTGTTTTGAAGGGCAATACCCAAATAAACATACTTAGTACTTCTCACACCAAACTTGGATTTAAAAGGCTGTACATTAGCCTTGTATACCAAACACCCAAAAAGCTGTAAATGTGCATAATCAGGTAATCTGTTAAACAAAACTTTAAAAGGAGTTTTCCACTCCAAAACTATAAAAGGTAACTTATTGATTATCCATGTGGTATGTAAAATGGAATAACTCCAAAAATCAGCAGACAACTTGCTTTGAAACATCAAAGCTCTAGCTACCTGTAGAAGATGTCTATGCTTTCTTTCTACAATGCTATTCTGCTAAGGTGAATATGGGCAACTCCTCTGGTGATGTATGCCATGTTCTGCTAATAGTTGTTGCATTTGTGAATTAATAAATTCACTTCCATTGTTAGTGCGTATAGATTTAATACAGACTTGAACTGAGTTTTCACCATAAGGATGAAATTCTTGACTATGGTCCAGACCTGAGATTTATGCTTTAGTAAGAAAGTCCAAGTACTCGTGAAGTGATCTTCCACCACTATCAAGGCCCCCAAACATCTAGGTATACCAAAGCAAACGGTGTATGAGTTCCGCACTGGAGTAAAGGGAAAGGTTTTCTCTGTTGTTTAGACTCATGGCAGATCTGACAACTCTCCAGTGCAAGATAATCTTCTGCTCTAGCTCTTTTAAATTGTCTAGGCAGATGCTGCATAGCAGTAGTAGAAGGATGACCAAGCAATCTATAAAGATCCATCAAAGAAGGTACATTCTGTGCCCCACAAGCTAACAATTTTGGATGTGAAGCATATGAGAAAACATAAAGGGATCCTTTCATTCTGCAAATACTAAGGATCTTAGAAGTCTGCTTATGATCCACTATGCAATAAGAAGGTAAGAAGTGCACATTCCCATCAATTTCTCTAGCCAGCTGTCCCACAGATAACAAGTTATGGGTGAACTCTGGTGCATATAGCACATTATTCAGTGTGATACATTCATTGAGTTTGGCCTTCCCAATTAAATGTGCCCAGAGAGCACTTCCATCAGGCAGAAATATTTGGAGAGGCTGTTGTGATCTTTTCAAATCAAACAACAAATCTATATGACAACACATATGGTTACTAGCCCCAAAGTCAACTATCCATTTATCTTTTCTTATAACTGTTGTATCTTTTCTTATAATTGTTGTCATGCCAAAAGCATAGTGCCCCGTGAAGCTCATATGGGATCCTTCCATATCAATTTCTGCCATATTAGTTGTGTTAATGTCCCCTTCAACTCTGTCTTCTCCTTTCTTGAAGTAGGAAGCCATGTGCCTAGCAATCTCAGCCTGTATGAGCTTACTGACATCTCCTATGCCACTTAAATCTTGATCAGGCTTACAATTCCCTTTAGAGCCTTCTCCAGGCACATAAACCATATCTCATTGGTCCTGCACACAATGTGCTTTCATTTTTCCTTTGTCTGCTTTGAATTTTTTGTACCAGTCAGGTACACCAATTAAATCAAAGCATTCTGACTTCACATGACCATTACCTCCACAATGATCACATTTTAACCTACTCTTCTCTTCTTTAGTCAGATTTTTCTTGAATTGTTCTTTATAGTAAGTCTCGGGTTGGGTATATAAGGCACTTTGCTCAGCATTCTCTGAAAATAGTGTAGATACACTTATTTGTTCTTCTACTTGTAAGACCATAACATAAGCTTGGTTTACATTAGGTAAAAAAGGATTCATGATGAGAATTTGTTGTCTTATTCCCTCATAACACTCATTCAATCCCATCAAAAATTGCATCATTCTTTCTTCCTCAACCTCATTCTGAGCATCAATCATGGCCTCACAAGTACACATTCTAGAAGTCTTAAGTAAAGATAAATCATCCCATAATCCATTAAGGTTATTGAAGTAAACCATAATAGATTGATTTTGCTGTGAATAAGTGGTAATCTCCCTCCTTATCTTATAGATTCTATGCCCATTTTTCTTTCCAAAGCGCCTATGTAATTCATCCCAAAGCTCTTTTTAAGTTTCTAAGTTCTGAAAGCCCCTAGAAATTTCCTTAGTCATAGAATTGCATATCCAGTTGAATATCATATAATCAACTTGCATCCATTGCATATAGTCAATTGACCCTAGTGGAGGTTTATGTAGGCTACCATCTATCATGCTTAATTTGTTCCTAGAAACTAGCCCTCTCTTAATTGCCCTACACCAGTTATGAAAGCTTTTGCCATAAAAAATATCTATTGTTAAAGACATGTCTGGGTGCTCGCTAGGGTTTATATATAGAACATCATTAGCAAGTAATCTTTCGTTGTTGCTAACCTCAGACTGAGTGTGACCCAGCGACAAAGCATCATTCCAGTCACCATGAATCCTTGCATTTGGTGGTGTGAGCAAATTATCATCAGCATGAGGAGAATTCTTTCTCTCATCCCGTGCATTACTCAATTCTGGTAAAATATTTGCACCATCATTCACTGTAAAACCCAATTCCTCTTCTCGCACAGCTCGTCATGAAAAAGTTTGATTTTTCTTCATCATCTCGATCACTTTGATTTGTTGTAATCGATTATTTACTTTCATAATTCAGTTTAATCACAAGACAGATATGAAATCCTTACAATCCAGCTATACCATGAAGAAATAGTATGGGAGATTCAAATATGAACGTAGAAATTTGTATTATCAATCGAGAGAGTTTTTACAGAAGTGCAAAATCAGTTTACAGAAAATGTGCTTCTTATTATTTATACTAAACACAAGCTTGATAACTAAGCTAACTAACAAATCTACGGCTATGCTTTGCGATTGATAAACTGAGATTTTACACTAATTTTGGTATACTTTTGTGTCGAGTTTGATTTGTTTTGTGTGTTTCATCTCAGTTTATTTGTGTTTTCATGCATTTGGGAGTTTGGTATTACTTGTTAGAATTGTGCAGGAATTGTCCTTGAAAATATGGTGTTTGAACAAAGTATGGAAGTCCCGGGAAATACACACAAAATGGCCGAGAACCACGGCTGACGTGGCAGATCGCGAGTAAAGATCCCAACCTTCGACTGTGAAGTCGCGACAGAGGCTGGGGTGCGCAGAACAAAAGTCGCGACCAGCTCGCGACTCGCGAGCGAAGTCGCGAATCACCAAGAAGCTAGTAACTGTGAGTTTGCGACAGAGAGGGGGTTCGGCTTTGTATTTTTAGCGACCCGGTCGTGAATGCCCGAAGGACCCGTGAATATTCTGCCATCTGGAGGCCACGAGGAGTCGTGACCCAAGTCGCGACCGACATGCTCAGGAGCGGACTCGCGAATAGCAGTGGCGGTGCAGCTTGTGGTTTCCTACTTTGGATCAAATTCTTACTTAGTATTTAAGGGTGGAAATACACGAAAATCGTAGAAAAAAAAACCCTACCATAAGCTTTGGAGCAGAGAAAAAAAACAGAGAGAAGCCATCGTGAAGAACGAGTTCTAGGAATTCAAGTTGTACAAGATTAGAGGCAGATTTAACCTTCCGGGTTTTATTTTTTTTTATTATTCTTGTTTGGCTATGGATTTTTGGATTGGATCTTTATTTGTTTGTTTGATTATGGACAACTAGACCCTAGTATTCTAGGGTTGATTATGATTCAATTATGAAACCATTTAATTAATTGAATTCTTTTGTCTATGATTTTCATCACGCTTTAATTATTTTTGCTTTGAATGTTGTGTTGATTAATTGGCCATTAATTGATGCAATTTGATGTGTTGATTCATAATTCGAGAGATGAGTTTTGACACGGAATCTGGAATAATTAACTTGATAATTAAAATTACTCGAGAGAGTTGAGATTATTCGAGAGAGCATTTGACCTTATGATCCTTTAGGAGTTGCATGTTAGATAATTAATGGATACATTATTATTTAATTTGTAATCAACATCTGCATTACTCTGAGAAGAGATTGTAGATAATTGTGTGGTTGTTCTAGTGTGATTCAAATTTGAACATAGGCATGGAATTGTGTTAATTAGATAGGTGGAATAATTGATGATTAATCAATCCTAGAATACGCTCTTTCTCCTGATAATTTTCTTTGTTATTTTCATTTGTTTTATGCTTGTGGTGATTTATTTATTTATTTGTTTAGTTTAGTTAATTTCAAACTCATATTTTTGTTAGTCTAGATAACAGCCGTAGGATAAATAGAATAACTAGTAATTAGATATTGAGTCTCTATGGATTCGACCTTGTTCACTGCTTCGCTATTAGTCTCGCTGTACACTTGCAGTTTAGGTGAAAATAAATACCGAACAAGTTTTTGGCGCCGTTGCCGGGGATTCAAATTCTTTTATTGCTATTATTCAATTTTATTTTATATTGTTACTCTAGACATTGTTTTGTTTTTATTAATTTTTCTCTTTTTCTCTACAAATTCGTAGGTGGTGTATGAGCACATGTTCAAAAGGGGAACCACTTCAACCTTTTGATCCTGAGATTAAAGCCACTGCTCGTCACGAGAACGCAAGGAGAAGAAGGGGGAAAATGGCGGATCAGCAAGCAGCACCTATCACTGCTGAGCAGATGCGTCAGATGCAACAACAGCTTGAGGAAATGCAACAGAGGTTCCGAGAGCAAGATGAAGCTAGAGAAGCTGCCAGAGCAGCTGCCCCGGTGCTTATTAATCAGTTGTTTATGCCGGTGCTGAATCATGGTCGTGTTCCGGGCCCCGGGATCAATGCAAACAATTTTGAACTGAAGTCGGGCTTGATAGAAATAGTCCAACAGCACCAGTATGGGGGGCACAAGACGGAGAATCCGAATGCGCACCTTCAATAATTCCTGGAGATTTGCAGCACCATAAAGATGAATGGGGTGTCAGATGACACTATCCGGCTTCACCGGTTCTCATTCTCGCTGAGGGATGCCGCCAAGGATTGGTACCATTCACTGGATCTCAGCACAGTTGACACCTGGGAGACTTTAGCACACAAATTTCTTTATAAGTTCTTCTCTCCCGGTTTGACATTGAAACTGAAAGGCGAGATCACCCAGTTTCGCCAATATGATGATGAGAATCTGTACGAAGCCTGTGAGAGGTTTCGAGAGCTGCTTAGGAAATGTCCTAACCATGGATTTGGGATAGACCATCAGGTGTACATCTTCTGCAGCGGATGCGACACGGAAGTGAAGAGACTTCTGGATGCCTCAGCAGGTGGGTCCCTACTCAACAAGGGACACGATCAGGCCGTCTCTATCATAGAAGACATGGCCACAAACAGTTATCAGTGGACCAATGATCGACAAGTGAAGATCATGAAGAGAGCTGCTGCAGTATAGGACACTGATCCTATTTCCAAGATGGATGTCCAGCTATCGACATTGAATGATACCATCAACAGTCGATTTGATGCCATGACACGCACGGATATGGAGAACCCCGTAGGGAATGCAATAGAAGACGTGAACTACGTTAATCAATGTGGCTATGGGAACAACAATCACAATTACCAAGGTGGAAATCAATTCTACCAAGGTAATCGCTCAAACCTTTCTTATGGAAATCCCAATGCCGCACTGCAGCCCCCACCTGGATTCTCAGTGACCAACGGTGTGAGTGATGAAGAAAAGAAGCCGAAGATGGATGAGCTTCTGATGGCTTTTATGGGCAAGACAGAGAAATATATGGGCAAGTCTCAAACTCGAGTTGAGAAGCTAGAGAATGCCGTTGGAGCCATGGGTACTCAAATGAAGATGTTCGAGAAGCAGTTGGGACAATTGGCTACAGTTGTGGGGAATTAGCATCAGCCGGGCCAGTTCCCCAGTAATACAACTGTGAATCCCAAGGAGCAGTGCAAGGCCATACAATTGAGAAGCGGGACTTCTTATGAAGGCCCGAAGAACCCCAGGCGTGCATCCACTTCTGAGGACGAGAATGAAAAGATACAGGATGATTCGGAACACCCGGATCCTAGCACTGACGGACCCACAGTGCCACCGCCGTCGCCTCCTCAGTGAGCCCCTGCTCCTGCATCATCTACTGCTCCCATTTCCTATCCACAGAGGTTTCAGAAGAAGAAGGTCGATGAACAATTCTCCAAATTCTTGGAGATTTTTTGAAAGGTACAAATTAATATACCTCTGGTGGAGGCTCTACAGCAGATGCCGAGTTATGCCAAGCTCCTCAAGGATGTCATCTCAAAGAAGAGGAAGTTGGGGGATTATGCCACTGTAAATCTCTCTGAGAACTGCAGTGCTCTCATTCAGAAGAAGCTTCCAGCTAAGCTTAAGGATCCAGGGAGTTTCACTATTTCCGTTACCATTGGAGGAGACCATACTGCGAAGGCTCTATGTGACTTGGGAGCTGATAGTCGGTTTATTCACCTCTAAGATTCGTTTCAATATTTATAAACTCACATCATGCCTACAAGTGTATAAGCATATGATTGTAGATGTGATGATACGGGGTCGATCCACAGGGAAATGGAATAGAATTTAGACAATGCAATTACCACAACAATAGATGAGCAAAATATCCAGACTTAAAATAAGGAGAAGGTGTGTTACTTTTCTTATCACAAAACCAAACAAGAACAAAAGACATAAACACTTTAAACAACAAAAGTTATCAAGATAAAAAGTACTCAATGGACGAAACCAAACAAGGGGGCTTTGAAGATGGTAAATAAGGTGAAACTCTAGAACATGGCTACACAATGCTCACATTAATCTACAATAAGGGATTACACATACATACATGCAACGTTCATAGATAGGAAGACCACAAAAATAGTAAGAGCATCTCTCGAATATCTCTTAAATTGCGAATGCGACAAGGATGGCTATCTCTAACGCATTCCAAGGTCGCACCTACCAAAGGCTCTAAGGGTCACATTTCCTTCCACATAATGACATTCGACTAAGAAGACAAATACATAGATTCAATCCAAGCATGCTTATGATCACGGGATTGACTAGATGCAAGTGATTCATACATGTGATGTTTGTAAGATGGTCAACCAAACAACATTAATCAAGCCCTAGCATAGATCAAAATCTTGACGAAACAATAATATATATATAAATCCCAAATCAAAGATCAATGTTCACATTGCTTCACCATATCCTAGAGCCCTAAGGCTCTCGCCAATCATATTCACAACAAAATCAAGATTACAAATAGAGGAACAAAAACCCATTCTAAATACAAGATTAAGAGAGGAGAAGAAATGATAAAACCAAATGTAGAGCACTCTTCTTCAATCTAATGGCTTGAATCTTCAAATGGGTGGTTGAATCCTCCCTCTTCTTCTTGATCTTCCAAAATCCCCAAATGTGATGTATCTCTTGTGTATTTTTCAGTTCTAGGGTCGATTGGGGGTCTGTTTGAAATTCCCCAAAAATATACATAAGTATTGGACCAATAATGGAGTGCCAAAAGTCAAGTTTTGAAATCCGTCAAGGCGAAACGTGACCTCAGGTGATCGCGTTTTGGGGTCGGGTTTGGACTGAAGAAAAACAGCTCTCTGAAGCTTGCACAGAGCGACCGAACAGGTCGCGCTTTAGTGTCGCGCTTCTTTTTGCTTTTGAAGTGCGACCTAAGGTGATCGCGTTTATGGGTCGCGCTTTATTTTGCTTTTGAAGCGCGACCTTAGGTTCTAGCGTTTTGGTGTCGCGTTTGATCCGAAGGAAATCCAGTCTCTAAAGTTGTCAAAGCGCGACCAATGGTGTCACGTTTTGGGGTCGGGCTACAGGGCGGTCGAAGCGCGACCTAACGTTGCTCGCGCTTATGGCTCACGTTTGACCTTTTTTCTTATTTTTCTTATCTTTTCTCGTCTCTATGCAAGCGTTGATCGATCAATTCTCAACCTAACTTCTTTTTGTATTTCTTTTCCCAAAAATTCCCTATATTGGCCACATTTACACAAAATAAAAGAAAACGCAAATATATACAGAAATCACAACATATATACAAGATAACTAAATTCAAATGCACTCTAAATGAGTGCAAATGAGTACAATTTATGCACTCATTAGGAGCCAGCATCAACCTCATACCCCTGTCATTTTTTCAGAAGCTGAACATCGGGAAGATAAAGCCCACTACCATTTGTCTTCAGATGGCAGATAGATCCGTGACTCATCCACGGAGGATAGTTGAAGATGTCTTGGTGAAAGTTAATGAGTTCATTTTTTCCGTTGACTTCGTGGTGCTAGATATGGAGGCGGACTCTGAGGTCCCACTCATTTTGGGGCGCCTGTTTCTCAATACGGGCAAGGCGTTGATAGACGTGGCAAAGAGGGAACTAACGCTTCATGTTAATGACGAGAGTGTTACTTTCTCTCTCTTCAAAGCCATGCAGTTCCATGACCAGGAAGATGTCCAACAAATCGAGGAGTGCAAAGTGCTTCAAGTGGTGGATTCATGCATTAACATGAATGATTTCATGGCACCGAGGGAGTCTTTGGAGCAAGCATTGCTCCAATCTTATTTTGATAAAACTGAATTTATATTTAATGATTTGGATTTATCTAATACAATTGCTGAATTGAATTCATTGCAGGAAATCCCAAGGCGAGGATCCAAATTTCTCCCACTAAGGGACGAGGGCGAGAAGGCTAAGGATGGAGAGCCGACTGTGCCTAAAAAGCTGGAATTGAAGCTGTTGCCTGCCCATCTCAAGTATGCCTTTTAGGCGAAAATGACACCAAACCGGTAATCGTTTCTGCTTACCTTTCTGAGTCTCAGTTGGATAGCCTCTTATGTGTTTTGAGGAAGTATCAAAGTGCTATAGGTTGGTCTATTTATGATTTAAAAGGGATTAGCCCGTCTATATGCATGCATAAGATTTTACTTGAGGATGATTACAAGCCCCATGTGCAAAATCAACGTAGATTAAATCCGATAATGCAAGAGGTAGTTCGAAAAGAGGTGTTGAAATTGCTTGATGCTAGGATTATTTTTGCTATTTCTGATAGTGAGTGGGTTAGTCCCACTTAAGTTGTGGCTAAGAAGGGGGGCATGACTGTTGTAGAGGGTGAAGGGAAATAAATGGTTGCCACTCGAGTTGTTACTGGTTGGCATGTGTGTATTGATTATCGTATGTTGAATGCTGCCACTAGAAAGGATCATTTTTCTCTTCCCTTTTATTGATCAGATGTTAGACAGATTAGCTGGGTATGAGTACTATTGTTTTCTAGATGGCTATTCTGGTTATAATCAGATTATGATTGCTCCTGAGGATCAAGAAAAGACTGTATTTACATGTCCATATGGTATTTTTGCTTATCGCTATATGTCTTTTGGTTTATGTAATGCACCTGCCACTTTTCAGAGATGTATGATGGCTATTTTTCATGGGTTGATTGAAAATATCATGGAAGTGTTTATGGATGATTTCTCTGTTTATGGGAATTCATTTGATAATTGTTTAGCCAATTTAACTTAAGTTTTGCAGAGATGTGAGGATACCAACCTCGTTCTCAATTAGGAGAAGTGTCATTTTATGGTACGAGATGGTATAGTGTTGGGACACAAAGTGTCTTCTGCAGGTTTGGAGGTTGATCGTGCCAAGAACGTAGCCATAGAGAAATTACCACCTCCAACCAATGAGAAGTCTGTGAGAAGTTTTCTTGGCCATGCAGGATTCTATCAGCGATTTATTCAGGATTTTTCCAAAATAGCTAAGCCTCTTAGTCATTTATTAGAAAAATCAGTTGCATTTGACTTCTTTGATGAGTGTTTGCAGGCCTTTGAGACTTTGAAGAAGGCTTTGGTGAGTGCACCCATTTTGATCACTCCTGATTGGTCGCAGCCGTTCGAAATCATATGTGATGCAAGTGATGTTGCTATGGGCGCGGCCTTGGGACAAAAATAAGAAAAATTGTTTCGTGTAATTTACTATGCCGGTCATACCTTAGACTCGACACAAGTAAATTACACGACCACCGAGAAGGAACTCTTAGCCATTGTTTATTCTTTTGATAAATTTCATGCTTATCTTATTGGTGCTAAAATAATTATTTATATTGATCATGCTGCATTGCGATATTTGTTTGATAAGAATGATGTTAAGCCTCGTTTAATCCGTTAGATTTTATTGCTGCAGAAATTTGATCTCGAGATTCGAGATCGGAAAGGTTGCGAGAATGTGGTTGCGGACCACTTGTCTCGATTAGAGCACCCTGTGGATGGCGAAGAGGCTCACGTGCCAATCAACGAGAAGTTTCCTGATGAGCAACTCTTCGCGGTACAATCTCAAGTTCCGTAGTTTGTTGACTTTGTCAATTTCCTTGTTGCAGGTGTGCCGCCACAGGACTTGTCCTCGCATCAGAAAAAGAAATTTTTCCATGATGTGAAGTTCTACATGTGGGATGATCCGTACCTTTTCCGGCATTGCTCGGACACCGTCATCCGCCGTTGTGTGCCTCAAGAAGAATGGAGGCTGATCTATTTGCAGTGCCATGCTTCGCCGAGTGGTGGCCATTTCTCCGCCAACCGCACAGCTTTTAAGATCTTACAAAGTGGTTTCTACTGGCCATCTCTGGTCAAGGATTGCCATGAGTTCACCCGGGAGTGTGACAAATGCCAAAGAATGGGGGGGCTCTCCAAGAGGAATGAAATGCCACTTACGAACATCATTGAAGTTGAGTTATTCGATGTGCGGGGCATCGACTTCATGGGCCCATTCCCAGTGTCTTCAAGCGACTTTCAGTACATTCTACTAGCCGTGGATTATGTCTCAAGGTGGGTTGAAGCCATTCCAACAGTCACCAATGACTCTCGGGTCGTCATCAGCTTTCTGAAGAAGCTGTTCTCTCGTTTTGGAACACCAAGAGCTTTACTAAGTGATGGGGGAACACACTTCTGCAACAAACCATTGGAGTCATTGTTGGCCAAGTATGGGATCAAGCACAAAGTCACTACGCCGTATCACCCACAAGCAAATGGGCAAGCCGAGCTGGCTAATCGGGAGATAAGGTAAATTTTGGACAAGAGGGTGAACACCAATAGGAAGGATTAGGCCATGTTGTTAGATGATGCACTTTGGGCGTACCGGACTGCATACAAGACGCCGTTAGAAATGTCTCCATATCAGCTGCTCTTTGGGAAGTCTTGTCATTTGCCGGTAGAGTTGGAGCACAAATCCTATTGGGCGATGAAGCAGCTAAACCTCGATTTCAAGACAGCGGGGAATAAGAGGATGCTCCAGCTCAATGAGCTCGATGAGTTCCGCACGGAGGCCTTCGAAAACTCGTTGCTTTACAAACTGCGCACCAAGGCGTTTCATGATCGTATGATTGTTCAAAGGGAGTTATTACCTGGTGATAATGTTTTATTATTTAACTCTCGGTTGAAATTGTTTCTAGGAAAGTTGAGGTCCAAGTGGTCGGGTCCTTTTGTGATAAAAAAAGTGTTACCCGGTGGTGCGGTCCAGCTCTTGTCATAATCGGGGGAGCTATTCATTGTTAATGCACATCGAGTCAAGAAGTATTACAGCTCGGAGCAGCGCCATGAGGTGTCTAACATTAAATTGTTGGAACCATGAGCTTGAAGAGGTCGTCTAGCTGTCGACGTTAAATGCAGCGCTTGTTGGGAGGCAACCCAATGTGTTTTTTTTGTTTTTTTCCATTTTTTTCCTTTTTTAGTTTTGCAGGTGAGAACCACGACATTGATATACTGATGATAGAGGCACCCAAGTAACCTTTAATGTGTGATCCATTCCCACATTAGGCATACGCAAAGATAGTTGCGGTTGGGGTTGGTGGAACCTTTATTTGGGTACTCTATTGTGCAGTAAATCACGTCTGTGGACTGAGGATCGAGAACAGCAAAAGATCGGAGGCTGAAAAATTCATCGGGATGCACAGTGTGGTTCTCGCGACCCGATTCGCGAGTCCAAACTCGCGAATCAGGTCGCAAATGGAGGATGGCTCGAACTTCTATGAAATCACGACAGAGGAGGGGGTCGACAAGGTACAATTCGCGAGTGGGTCGCGAATATGAACCCCGGTCGCGAACTCACGTGGACACTAGGTGTTGACTGGGTCACGAATTTTCCATGGTGGACAGAAGGAAATTCGCGACCTTAGTAGCGAGGTCGCGAATCCTGTGTTGACGTGGCAACGCGGAAATTGATTTTTAAATCTATTTTCTCTCATTTTTTCACTCACTTCTCACTCTCACTTCACTCACACACGCACACACATGAATTTCTTCCACAAATTCAGCATTCAAGGTATGTTTTCTACCCGCCAAACCTATGTTTTTCGATTACCCATCACATGAAGGTTTGAATTTCATGGATTCTATGCAAAATTTATGGATGAATTGGAAAACCCATGTTCTAGGTTTTGAAGGTTAACATTTGGGGATTTTTGTGATTTTTATGCTAAATCTTACAATTGATGATACCATATATCCCTACATTGTTGCCCTTACAAGTTTACATGAATTCTAGACTACATTTGATTCTTGTTCTTAGTATGAGTTTGTGGTATGTTCGTGATGTGGAGATATTTTGAGATAAGTCCTCGTTATGCTTTGTTCTTAATGCGCCGCCAATTGTTATGGTGGTAATGTCATATGTTCATACTCAGAATTTCATTGAGAATTGGTGCTCATTGTGCTTAATTGCCTTTTAATTTTGTGGTTTTGTGTGTTGATTAAAAATTTTTGGTTGATTGTCTGTGCTTGTATTGATAGATGAAAATAGGGGATGGTTCTTTTGATAACTTTCTCTTAAGCAAGTTTGGGGGAGCCATGTTTCATCTTGTGGTGTTCCTTTACATGGTTTGGTTTTGATTTGAAAATTTTGTGCAGACATCACAATGGCTCGCAAACGTCGCCACCGGGTCATCATGTCATCCAGTTTGGCTAGTTCCTCCTCGTCCTTTGAGGACGAAGGACATGATTATGATGAGAATTCGGAGGATGAAGAGTACCATTCGGGAGAGGAGGAGCCTGATGCAGGGTCTCAGTCTGAGGAGGACGGCCAGTCGGAAGAGCAGGAGCACAACTACAACAGCTCTGAGGATGAGGACTATGAACCGGAGTCTGAAGAAGATGATGTTGTTGAGGAATTGGAGCCCGAATTAGCTGAGGAGGATGAAGTAGGGATGGAGCCCCTATACCATCCACACCGGTATGGGATCCGCCTACAAACAGAGGAGCAGCAGTTAGCTTGGGGCCGTCTAGCCGTGATGAATATCTACCCCACCCGATATCCTTGTGCTGAGACGACTATGGCCCTTGGGATTCATGATGACGTCTGGGGCCTCATCAATAGAATCGGGTGGAATCACGCCTTGGCAGGTCGATGGTTGACATATCCCGTCCTTGTGTACGAGTTCTTGAGTACCTTAGAGGTCCAGACATCCACCATGCGCGGCCCACACACGATGACATTTCAGATGAGAGGGGTCTCGTGCATCCTCACAGCTGTAGAGGTCAACACCATCTTCCATGTGCCATCAGGAGGCATTTTTAATGGTTTTTCGGTTACGGCTGAGATGTTTTGGCGACAGCTCCAGACGGAGATGACTCGCTTTGATCACAAGAAAGTCAAAGCGTCTATGATGCCGAACCCAGTCTTCAGGTACCTTCAGAAGATCTTTGCATCGACAGTCTTGGCCCGACATAAGACATTCGGTATGCGCTCACCCGAAGTCCATTTTCTCCACGGCATGTTGAGTGCCCAAAACCTCAACTTTGCCGCTTTCTTGATGCAGCAGTTCAAGAGGCAGTCTACTCAGGCCACAGATGCAATTGAGATTGGTGGGATGATTACGCCCATTGCCGCACATTTTGGCATCCCGCTGACCCGCTACGGCCCTTTACCTGAGACTCGAGTCATTGATCTCACCGCTTTGAGAAATTCACGGATGCTGGCCACTCGTACGAATCGGTACTTGTTGCACCTGTGAGGTTCTCATTGTTTTCCTCTACCAAATAGGTCGCTCACTACAGTGTCGGATCTCACTGACACTCGAAACTGGTTGATGGATACACCGGCCCATCTTGAAGCAATTGCTGGAGTCGTCAATGAGGGACGAACCAACTTTGAAGTCTTTGAGGCTAGAGGGCACATTGAGCTTGGAGAGTCGTCTACTCAGGCCGAGCGTCGAGGCTACACACGGACTAGGGATGAGAGGAGTGATGACCAATGGGACTCTATCACCCAGATGATAGCCAACATGAACACAGCCATTGGCTCGATGAACACCGCCATTGACACTTTGACCACAAACCACAGTGCCATGAATGATGCGTTCCAAACTCTGCAGGCGGATGTGCACACTATGAGAGGGGAGGTACACGAGATTAGAGATGTGGTTAGGGGAATGCAGTCGGCACCCGGCTACTACCCTAACCCATTTTTCGGTGCCGGACCCTCTGGTCCATACCAGCCCCAAGAGCCCACATCTTTCGGTCGCTCCCCGTCCCAGTCTCAGCAGCGGCAGATGCCGCCACACATGTATCCGTACATGCCGTACGGATACCCGCCATTTCGGCCGCCTCCGTCCTCCTGATTAGCTGTAAGTGGTTGAGACACCTTTTCGTCTTTCTTCAAACTTATTCTTCCATATTGTGTTGAATAAGTTTGGGGGATGTGCGCTTAAGGTGTCTTGACCGAGTTTTTATCTTACTTGTTTTCTTAGTTAGTTGTTTTTAATTGTTTTTAGAGTCAAAAACCTGGAAACCTGGAAATTTTTGAATTTTGTCTGTTTTTAATCTTGTGGTTTTGAGGAATTTGATCGATTTATGCATTAAATTCATGCTTTGGTGATGATGATTGATGGAAATGGGGATATGTATGTCTTGAAGTTCTTAAGTTCTGATTTGATCACATGGGTACATTTGAGCTTGATAAGCATAATTAAGACCAATGTTTAGCCGTGAGCTTTCGTGCCTAAGGGTGATAAATCCGTATTTTTCTTGATGTGTGTTGGTCGGCATGTGTTGATGTCACTAGAACTTGCATGATTCCTCATTTGTGATTTTGACTATGCTTGGAATTGAAGAAATGATTTTAGGTCGTCTTTCCTCTAGCCATTTGCCCAAACACGGTCCCTAGATACACATAATTCCTTTGTGAACCCTATTGAGCTTAATTACCCTTTTTCTTGCAATCCCGTTGTGTTATGAATGGTGACAAGTGTGGACAATAGGATTGGAGGGAAGAGGAATGATTGTGATTTGAAATGATAGAACATTGTTGGTGTTGATGGTTGTGGGTTGTGATGAATGTTGTTGGCATTTCCCAATTATAATTAATTCTAAAAATAAAAAAAAATCTGAAAAAAATGTGAATAAAAAGATGCCAACAACATAGATGAAGGGGAAAAACAACGGACTCAAAGAGTCCGAAAAACGTGGTTGTGTAGGAGGGGTGAGTTAGACAAAGTTTAACTTGTGTCTTTGTTGAAAAAAAAGAGTGCTTAGATTGAGTGGTAGAGTTGAGTTGAGGAAGCTATGAACTTCGGTGATTTTTGCAGAGTTTTCGATTCACTTTAGCCATATGATTCCAACCCTAACCCAAAGCCTACATTACAGCCCAGTTAAAAGACCTATTTGATCTTTAATTCCGGCATGAGTTCATTTGGAGAGTTGGGGAAGAAGTGCAAGCCTATGGTTGATGTTTTCATATGTTTGATGTTTGATGAGTGGCTACCTTGATATATATTTTGTGAGAGTTTAGTGATACACACACACTTGAGAAGAACATTGGCTTGATGTATGTTTGTTGAGTTTCAAATGTGAGTATGGGTGATTTGAAGGGCTTACGGATTTTGAGCTTGCATGTTCCTTGCTTCTTGATTTCGTGGTTGCTAGATTGTGGGTCGTATGCATAATTTGTCTTGATCCTTGAGTTGAGTCTTGTTCTTTGTTTGAGGACAAACAAACTTCTAAGTTTGAGGGAGTTGATAAACTGAGATTTTACACTAATTTTGGTACACTTTTGTGTCGAGTTTGATTTATTTTGGGTGTGTTTCATCTCAGTTTATTTGTGTTTTCATGCATTTGGGAGTTTGGTATTACTTGTTGGAATTGTACAGGAATTATCCTTGAAAAGATGGTGTTTGAACGAAGTATGGAAGTCCCGGAAAATACACGCAAAATGGCCGAGAACCGCGGCTGACGTGGCAGATCGCGAGTGAAGATCCCAGCCTTCGACTGTGAAGTCGCGACAGAAGCTGGGGTGCACAGAACAAAAGTCACGACCAGCTCGCAACTCGCGAGCGCGAGCGAAGTCACAAATCACCAAGAAGCCAGTAACTGTGAGTTCGCGACATAGAGGGGGTTCGGTTTTGTATTTTTCGCGACCCGGTCGCGAATGCCCAAAGGACCCGCGAATATTCTGCCATCTGAAGACCACGAGGAGTCGCGACCGACATGCTCGGGAGCGGACTCGCGAATAGCAGTGGCGGTGCAGCTTGTGGTTTCCTACTTTGGATCAAATTCTTACTTAGTATTTAAGGGTGGAAATACACGAAAATCGGAGAAAAAAACCCTACCATAAGCTTTGGAGCAGAGAAAAAAAAATGGAGAGAAGCCATCGCGAAGAACGAGTTCTAGGAATTCAAGTTGTACAAGATTAGAGGCAGATTTAACCTTCCGGGTTTTATTTATTTTTTATTATTCTTGTTTGGCTATGGATTTTTGGATTGAATCTTTATTTGTTTGTTTGATTATGGACAACTAGACCCTAGTATTCTATGGTTGATTATGATTCAATTATGAAACCATTTAATTAATTCAATTCTTTTGTCTATGATTTTCATCACGTTTTAATTATTTTTGCTTTGAATGTTGTGTTGATTAATTGGCCATTAATTGATGCAATTTGATGTGTTGATTCATAATTCGAGAGATGAGTTTTGACACGGAATCCGGAATAATTAACTTGATAATTAATAACACTCGAGAGAGTTGACATTATTCGAGAGAGGATTTGACCTTATGATCCTTTAGGAGTTGCATGTTAGATAATTAATGGATACATTATTATTTAATTTGTAATCAACATCTGCATTACTCTGAGAAGAGATTGTAGATAATTGTGTGGTTGTTCTAGTGTGATTCAAATCTGAACATAGGCATGGAATTGTGTTAATTAGATAGGTGTAATAATTGATGATTAATCAATCCTAGAATGCGCTCTTTCTCCTGATAATTTTCTTTGTTATTTTCATTTGTTTTATGCTTGTGGTGATTTATTTATTTATTTGTTTAGTTTAGTTAATTTCACACTCATATTTTTGTTAGTCTAGATAACAGCCGTAGGATAAATAGAATAACTAGTAATTAGATATTGAGTCTCTGTGGATTCGACCTTGTTCACTGCTTCGCTATTAGCCTCGTTGTACACTTGCAGTTTAGATGAAAATAAATACCGAACAGCGATCCGCGTGAGATGAATATCCACAGCTGTGCATTATTTCATATTGTGGTCTATGCATCAGTTGTGTAGCATCCTCCACGTGGCACTCGAGCTTATAAGCTTTACTCTCGCTGTCGACTGCATGCATGATTCTTCATGCACATAGAACTGATCCGCATGCCCTTCTTGAATCCAAATTCAACAAGAAGACACTAGTTTGTTATGCGCATGTGCTACTATATATATGCTAGCTAGAGAAATGGTGAAACTTGAATAATGTTTGCAAAATTTCTTTGATATTATTTTGCAACTATATATTAATTTATTGCAATTTTTATATAAAAATACATTTATTATTTCATCATAAATTTGCGGGGTTTTTTTAGTGAGTTTTCAATGATGCGTGATCTTTAAAAGGCTACATAGAAACGACCCTTATTTACAAAATTTTTGAAATTTTTGGTATTAATTTGTCAATAGTTTTGATCTGAATCAATTTTAAAAAGACCAAAATGTAAGGCTTATATAAAGTGATATTTACCATTTATATTATATGCTATAAATTATATTGCAAGAGCTAGCCGAGTATATACAAATTAAATACAATTGAGAGCTTCTAATAACAAGACAAAAATAAAAAATAAAAAAAATAGTTGATCAATTCGATTGACATCCCTAACCACAATACCTAGAAATGTATTTTTTTTTTTTCTATTTTATAGTTATAATATCGGACGATTTTTTGGGAACTTTAAATAATGCATGATCTCATAGCACTAACTCACTAGAATACTCGCTTAATTGAGTTCTGTATATATATGGTATTTCCGACCTATATATATAGCAAGAAGGTGCTACATATATATACACACAGTGATGAGGCTTAGCTTATTTCATTTTAATTAATAACTTGAATAATCTTAAATAAACGTATATGCAACTTGCTATATATTTGTCAATACGAAATAATTGCATGTATCCAACTCGCGCTGCTTGTCTATCAACTCAAACGTAAATAAATAAATAACTAAACTTGCTACTTGTCTATATGTAGCAAGCAATTTTTGGTAGCTCATGCAGTATCTATTATTTAAGTTTGTCTAGGGTTCTATTTTGTTGATGATAGAGATTTTGGTTTTAAGATAAGGTTTGGGTCAAATTGACCGGATATATCAAGTGGATTTCTCATTTGATTGAAATCTAAAAAAATTAGTACGTGTAATTGTTATAAAAAAATTAAATTGAAATAAACCACTTAGATAATATAACAGTGAATCTTTTTTGACATTCGGTTCAAAAGATTATGAGCTAACTTATATTTATATTCGTGAGTTTTTTTTTTTTACTCACACACCCGACATGTGGTATTAAGGAGATTCGAACTTGTGACATTTGGTCTCCAAGCAACCTCACTCCAACACCAGGTCATCCCCACCGGGACTATTTATATTCATGAGTTAAATTGTAGAGATTATTCATATATAACTATATAACCTAACTTGTTACCTACATTACATAAAAGAAACCATTTTTTTATATAGTCACTTGATTAATTATAATTTAATTTTATTGATCTTTTGATAACTTATGTATATCACGCATCTGATAATTATTAACTCAACAAAAATAATTTGTAATTGATATTATAATTAGTGAGATTTTTCAAATCGACTTAATTGAGCTCATTTAGATTTAATTAGTACGCAACCCTTGTTTGTTTATTAAAAGTTTATTTTAGTTCATGTTGGATAAAAGTATCAAATAAATTTGAACATAACTTTGTGTTTGATAAGATTTAAAGTTTGATTCAGATTAAAATCGAGTTCGATAAGTAAAATCGGAGCAAACATGTAAAAAAATATCAAATTACTCGAGTTTGATCGACTTGTGTTCGGCTCAATTAAAAGTCATTAAATAAACTCAAACATACATTTTAAAGCTCGCTATCATTTTAAATAAATTTAAACACATGCATGTTCGGCACGACTCAACTCATTTATAACCTAATTCATACTTTATATTGTTATAGATTGTAGTCACATTCTTATTATCTAATTTGATTTTCCAATAATTTGAATCTAAATACCGCGTGAGTCAGTGAGTCCACTATTATTGCACATGTAACATAATGTGCGCATTCGCACATTATGATATCACGTAGTAATTATGGTCTTACAGATACCTTTAAAAATATCTTAAATGTAATATCTTAAATGTACAAACTTCAGTAAGTATATGTAAAAATACTTATATATGATATTACAGAATAAATTGAAATTTGATGAAGTAAGTTGAATAATAAAGATTAAAGAATGTTTCATAGAAAAACTTCTTACAAAATAAATTGGATCATCATCATTAGTAGGAATCAATTTATTTTGGGCCAATTAGTAAGCAAACCCACAAACAAAAAAGGCCCGGTGAAGAAATAAAAAAGGTAGAAGTACAATGCGACGTCGTTCCAAAAAAATTTGCCCCAAATTAACTCTGCATATTCAATTCCTCCACAATTGTTGATTCTCTCGTACCTCTCCACTCTCCTCCGCCATGGCTACCGCGATGGTTCTCGACCCGAAACCCTCACAATCCCACCCTCCGCCGATCCTATCCGAACCGAATCCGTCACCGCTCTCCTCCGCCGACTCGGACGACGACCTCTACACCCGGCTAAAATCTCTGCAGCGGCAACTGGAATTCTTCGAGATCCAAGAAGAATACGTCAAAGATGAATTCAAGAACCTCCGCCGCGAGCTGCTGCGCGCGCAGGAGGAGGTTAAGCGGATACAGTCTGTGCCGCTCGTCATCGGCCAGTTCATGGAGATGATCGATCAGAACAACGCTATCGTCGGGTCTACCACCGGATCCAATTACTACGTTCGGATCCTCAGCACCATCAACCGCGAGCTGCTCAAGCCGTCGGGCTCCGTCGCGCTGCACCGCCACTCCAACGCCCTCGTCGATGTTCTGCCGCCGGAGGCTGACTCCAGCATTTCGCTCCTCAGCCAATCCGAGAGGCCTGACGTGAATTACAGTGTGGGTCTCCTTTCCTTATGCTTTTTCTTGCGACAGGGGTTTCGAAGTTAGGGTTTGGTTTCCAGAAAATAATTTTTAGATTGTTTATTTAATTGTTTCAACTGGATATTACGGAATTATTAGGTTATTTTTAGTTATTGACGTTTTATGAGACAATCAGATTTTATGCGGCGGCTTTGTTGGAAGGAGTTTTTGAGTTGCAAATAGCAGCATATGATTCAATTGTTGGAACTGATTTGTATTTAAACTCTTTGCAGTTTGCACGCACTTTTTTTTTTTTTTTTTTTTTATCTTTGATAGCACAGTTGACTGGTTCTACTAGTTATGATTTTTTCATAGGAGGTATTGCTTGCATGATTTTCGAGCTCCTCCGTATGCATAATGATGTTTGGTATAAATCTGAATGAGGTTGGCGAAATTTTTAATGGACACTGGCATTGTTAGTACTTAGCTTGAGTTAACTATGGTGCCCATGAATAATGGAGAATAATGGTAGATTATAATAGTGCTGTTGAGCGGTTTGCTGAGCCTGTATAATTATTTATCTATTCCATAACTGCGCTCAAGATTACAAATTTCATATATGTACCCATTGAGTGATTTTGTATGCATAGGCGGTACCGCGGTAGTTGATTTTTCTGTCTTGTGTGCAGATTATCATTCTTTCTTTATTGCATTGACTATTTTGGTCTCACTTTTTAAATGGGGCTTATTGCTGAGCAATTTATTATCCTGGTGATTCTATCAGGATATTGGAGGATGTGACATTCAAAAGCAAGAAATCCGTGAAGCTGTGGAGTTGCCTTTGACACACCATGAGTTGTACACTCAGATTGGCATAGACCCTCCTCGTGGAGTATTGCTCTATGGTCCTCCTGGCACTGGAAAAACCATGCTTGCAAAAGCTGTTGCTAATCACACTACTGCATCCTTTATTAGGGTTGTTGGCTCAGAATTTGTTCAGAAGTACTTGGGAGAGGTATGCATGAAGTATATGTTGATTTAATTTCATGCTGTATTCCCTTTAGTTTTTAGTTCACAAATTGATTAAAGGTTATTTTTCTATTATGCCTTGAGAAATTACGTGGTAAACTGGGCAAACCATTGTCAAAGCCTTATTAATCATATGGCAAGTGCAATATCAGTTTCCTGTTGATTGATTATTCACCCCAAAGGGATTATCTATCTTATATCAAGTGCATTTATTTTTACCCTGTGATTTGCATGTCTTTATCAAACCTGATATTGCCTAGGATTTCCCCTAGGTCATTTTAGTTACCCTTACGCAGTAGTTGCTGAAATTTGGGTCACTAGGCCATACTTTACTTTTTTATTTTCAGTTGTGTATATAGACTTTATTTTCTGTGGTTTGTGTGGCTTGGAAAAGGTGAAGTGGACTAGTTATCGTAGCTTCTCCTTGTACTTGGGCTTCAGTGTTTTTTCCTTGTACTTGGGACTATCAGTGTTTTGTTTTTCGCTATTAATGAATGTAATTGGCCGTCTCCTTATAACAAACTGGACTATTTATACATGATTGTTTAAATATCTCCAGGGCCCTCGAATGGTCCGAGATGTTTTCCGGCTGGCAAAAGAAAATGCACCTGCAATTATTTTCATTGATGAAGTAGATGCAATAGCTACAGCCAGATTCGATGCTCAAACTGGAGCTGATCGAGAAGTTCAGCGAATTCTAATGGAACTGTTGAATCAGGTATGCTAAGATTTAGACCAAGAGGAAGAAATAATGAAGTCTATAAACATGAAATTCATCCTTTATAGATCAAGTGGAAGCATAACAAAAATAACACAGAAACTACCTTTCTTGTCAACACTTTGGGTTACATTATCATTAACATTGTACTTTGCCTTGTAGATGGATGGATTTGACCAGACAGTTAATGTAAAGGTTATCATGGCAACTAACCGAGCTGATACATTGGATCCTGCTCTTCTACGTCCAGGAAGACTTGATCGTAAAATTGAGTTTCCTTTGCCAGATAGACGTCAAAAGAGGCTGGTCTTCCAGGTAATTTTGATGATTCTACTCTCTCTTTCCTTTTGTTCTTTTTTTTTTCTTGTGTTGGGGGTGGGTGGCTGGGGGAGGAATGTTCGTATCCCTAACCAATTCAAAAGTTAAATCCTCTAGGTAAAGATGAAAACAAGTTACACGAAAGCACGAGTTTGAACTTCTCTATCTTCATCTCCATAAATCAGTCTTCCATTGTTCCTATAATTCATTAGATAATAAAGAAAATGGTATTATATGCAGGTCTGCACTGCTAAAATGAATTTGGGTGATGAGGTTGATTTGGAGGACTATGTCTCTCGACCTGATAAAATCAGCGCAGCTGAGGTTAGTAATTTTGATCACACATTGGCCACATTATGAATTATTGAACATGAGTATAAGTCCACCGTTTGTTTACTATTGCAGATTGCAGCAATTTGCCAAGAAGCAGGTTTGCATGCTGTAAGAAAGAATCGGTATGTTATACTCCCCAAAGATTTTGACAAGGGTTACAGATCCAATGTGAAGAAGCCGGACACAGATTTCGAGTTCTATAAATGATTTCTAGGAGTCCTAGTTCAGCATCATCTTAAAACATATACGCAGCAAGACCCGAATTTATCACTTGTTACGTTTAAGAAATCTGTGGATTATGTTGCTCCACTAAATTCTTATTCAAATGTTTCTGTATATGCTGAAACTTTATGATGTTCGGCCTGATGAAGTCAAATCAGTTGTATCCCATTATTTTTTTTATTCCCTCATGATATCCTAAATCACATTGTTAGCGGAATGGATTTTTTCCATAAAAGACCACTGAGGCCAACCGGAGGGGGGTGTTTGTGTGTTTGTGTGTGTGTGTGTGTGTGAGAGAGAGAGAGAGAGAGAGAGAGAGAGAGAGAGAGAGAGAGGAGTATGATATTAGGAGTGTGGACTCTTTGTATCTGATATTCGTTGAGCTATGAATGAAAACGTACCTAGCAAATGCAAATCTCTTATGTCCTGGCCCGCATCTGTTGATTCTGTTCTAACTGAAACTAATTTTTTTCATAATAAATTAAATAAACTATTTATTATAATAGAAAATTATTTGTTGTAATTGGACATGCTTATGTTCATTCCTAATGAAATAAAAGTTTACATCTTTATCAATTTAAATCATGACCGTGCGTCCTACATGAGTTATACTAGTTATATATAATAATCAAACCTTGGGAACATAATTAAAATTTGCAGCGGTATGAGAACTACGACTCTATGAGTAAGATAAATAATTTTTTAAACAAAATATTTTCATATTTTAAATTACGTGAGGTAAATATTGCAGTGGAATTTTCAAATCTAGATAACTTAGGATAAAAAAAAATACATCTTAATTAGTTAAAACCAATCAAACATTAGTTAAAAATTTCAACATAAACCAGCTTAATAGAAGATTAAAAAATTATAGTCTGTTTTCAAACAAAAAAAAAATCCTTCAAATGCTATTTCTTTTTTTTAATTAATCACCACATGTGACTTAGTCTCGCTGCTAATTTTTTTCTGAAAGGAAATCTCAGTTACATTTATACAAATCTTACAAATGTGTAACTAAAAAGCATGAGGGAGAGTGAAAAAAAAAAAGAAAAAGAAAAAGAATTTTGTGGAGTTTTAAGAATGAGAAAATATCATTGGAGATATTCAAAGAAGAAAAGCAAACAAGGAAATGACACTAGTGCCATAATGATTTAATTGTTCGGAAAATTATCTGTGACTGACTGGACTTAGAAAATGTTGGTAAAATTTGAAGTGGGCTTTATACCTCACCACCGAATAGATCCAGTCTTTCTAAAAGGCACTTAATGACGGTTAGTGGTAATTAGATGTGATATTAGCGAAAGTGACGTGGAGTCAAAAAACCTCTCTCTCTCTCTCTCTCTCTCACACACACACACACACACACACCATTCTGCATTCAGCAAGTGACCCTTGCTCTCTCTCTCTAACATTCCCACCTCTAATTAAGCACACAAATCGCCTTCTCAAGTCTCAACTAGTCTTTTTTTTTTTAGTTCTCATTTTTGCCAATGCAGCTCGACCGTTCCTCAAATAATGTAGTTTCCTCTCTTTCTGCCAAATTAATCAATTTCTGTCACCAAATTGGAAGAAAAGGCTCCGATTTTGATCCTCAAGTTCACCATTCTCGATCGAACCCAAAATATTCATCGTGAAAATTTCTGGGCTCCTCGGCATGCTTTCAGGTAATCTTGCAAAAAACCTTTGCTTTTATACATTTACATATTAGTTTATCTATGTTTCGATCAAGAAAGTGAGTGAGTGAGTGAGTGAGTGAAGAGTGTGCTTTTGTTTTTATTTTTCCTATTTTGCTTTTGAATTGGATTAACTGAAGTGGGCAGAATTTGCTTGCAGATCTGAGTGAGCTGAATTCAGAAATGGTCAAATTTCTTGTGCTTTATTTATTTATTTTTTCAATTCAGGATGGTTGGGAAATTTAATTTAGATTTTTGTGATGCTAAATTCTTCTATTTGCTATCTTTATCTACTATTAATAATAAAATCTTTGCGAAAAATAGCGAAAGTCATTGCTAATTTTAAAAATTATTTTTTTATTATTAATGTCAATCCACTAATAATATTTTATTATTAAGTGTGAATCACTCTAGTAAAAGCATACGTGTATGCTTGGAAACGAAAAAAAAAAAAGAATGTTGCACGCAGGAACAATTCATATATTTTTTTCATAATTTGAACCTAATTTGAATTTCAAAAATTAGATTTAAATAATCAATTTTTTTTTTTGTTGGACTAATCACCATAATAATAAATGTACAAATTTTTATAATTCACAGTAGTTTGTAAATTAGTTTTGTTTTGCTATGATAAAATTTTTTTCATAATTATAATTTTCGACAAATAAAATTTACATATCTCTCACCATGCGATGAGATACCTAGTGGTTTGGAAGGATGGTGACTTTTTAAAATACACACCTTTTCATTCTAGGATTCTCTTTAGAAAGAACTTTGGATTCTTTTTTTTTTTTCTTCACTTCTTCACAGCTTTCTACTCTAATTGTAAGGGCTTTTTTAATAAGATTTTATATATATTTTTTTAAATAGAAGTATAAAAGTATTTTGCCGTTGCAACTATACAGTGCAAAGGAAATCTCATGTGCTATTCTCCACATTTTGGGGGATATTTAATCATCTAGATTCTTGGTTTATCTTTCAACTTGCCATACACAACACTACTTGTGGAATTCTATGGTAAATGATTTTATACCAAGTTTTTACTAATTTTAGTCTTTTAAAACCTCTTTTTTCAAACAAACTAACAAACAAAATCTTGACCAACTTGAAGTTAAAAAACATAGTGGTTGCAACCTTTTTAAGGGGATAAAATTCTATAGTCCACTTTTCATGTTTCACTATTATGTCCCACTATAAAATTTAATATTTTACAAATATTTATTACAAAATAAATTTTATTATAGTATTACAAATCATAATTAACATTTATTGCTAAAAATTAAAATTTTAAAAATTATATATCCTACTTTTGGAATAATCAACAATATTAATCAATCATATTAGCTAAAAAATAAGAAATAAATATTAAAAAATAAATATAAACCCTAATTGGGTGGAATGAACCCTAAATAATAATTATAAAATTAAACTAAGCCATAATAAATTGAAATTGAATAAAAAATTGATGAAAATCAAATAAAAATCCAAATGGGACACCAAATCGAATAACCCTTGTCTTTTATTTCTCTATATATCTTTATCATGTTTTTTAATTTTGATTTTTTATTGTAGATCACACAGTTCAACCCAGAATTAGCTTAATTTTGGAATCTCAGCAGAATATTTTATGATCATTATGACACGAATTACAAAGGGAACAATTTTGCAAATTTAAAATGATTTAAGTGTGATTTTTTTTTCTTTTCTAGTTTAAATGCAAGTTGCCAATTACCACTAATAAATCTTATTTCATTTCTTATTTACCTTTGATTACTCCTAGTCCTTGGAAAACAAAGCCAAAGACATGAAGGAATTAAATAAATTGCACCTTGTATCCACCATTTGGTGTTTGCTATAGACCACACTTCAGTCTACAATGGTAAAACTCTATTTGACATGGGACTCATGGCAGCCTTCCAATTTTTTCTTCTGGAACAAAATTATATACAATGCAGTATGAAGAGATCTGCAACGTCTAATTCGCATTCTTGTACAAAAGCATTTTCATATTGCCGATGAAACGATATTTTTTCTTCATCAAATCTAACGTGTAGGTTTCGAGGTTTCCTTCTCCTGACTCCTGAGTACGTTGATCCTGTAAAGTTTAGCGTCACTTTTAATCCACCCTTGCCTCTGTCTTATGTTTTGTTTTGCATTTTGTCTTTTTATTCGTTCAGTGCCTTGTTTGGTCTGCTAGTAAGCTAACTTCCTATTTTCTTATCATGAAAACGACGACGATACTTACCCTTTCTTCTTGCTGCAGTGGATATGTTTATGAAAATTCGCTCTTCCTTCTTTGTCATTTTCTGTCTTCAGCCTCTGGCTCTTGGTGATTTGGACTCAGATAGACAAGCCCTTCTGGCATTTTCTACTGTTGTTCCCCACGGGAGGAACCTCAACTGGGATCCTTCATCACCTATCTGCACGACTTGGACAGGCATAAATTGTACTATCGATGGTAAAACTGTGATTGGATTACGACTCCCTGGGATTGGACTTACTGGTCCGATTCCTGAAAACACTCTTGGAAAGTTAGACTCCCTGAGGGTTCTCAGCCTGAGATCCAATCTCCTTAGTGGTAATCTACCTTCCGATATCCTTTCACTCCCTTCTCTCAGCTACCTCTTCCTCCAACATAATAACTTTTCTGGTGACATACCAACTTCTCTGCCCCCTCGCCTCGCTGTTCTTGATCTTTCATTTAATACATTGACTGGAAGTATTCCACTAACCATTCAGAATCTGACTGAACTTACTGCATTGACCCTTAACAACAATTCACTTTCTGGATCAATTCCTGATATTGGCCTCACTCGCCTAAGACGCTTTGATCTAAGCTACAACCATCTTAATGGTAGTATCCCGTCATCTCTGTGGAAGTTTCCTAGTTCTTCTTTCATCGGGAATTCATTGTGTGGGCCACCTTTAGATGTTTGCTTGAATGCTCTTCCACCTAGCCCTGCCCCCAGTTTGTTTCTACCACCATCAGGGGCCCCTCTAGGTGGAAGATCCAAGAAGAAACTTCCATTGGGAGATATTATTGGCATTGCATCAGGAGGTGCCGTACTGCTATTTCTTCTAGTTTTAATATTGCTCTTATGGTGCTTTAAGAGAAGTGAGAATGATGATTCTGCTGAGCCCAAAGTTAAGTCTTCTAGTGCTGGGAGTAGTGAGAAGCCCGGAGAGGAGTTTGGCAGTGGGGTGCAAGAACCTGATAAAAACAAGTTAGTCTTCTTCGAAGGGTGTTCGTACAATTTCGATCTTGAGGACTTATTGAGGGCATCGGCTGAAGTCCTGGGAAAAGGCGGTTTCGGGACTGGGTACAAGGCAGTCTTGGAGGAGTCAACTACAGTTGTCGTGAAAAGATTGAAAGAGGTCAGTGCTGGGAAGAAAGATTTTGAACAACAAATGGAAACAATCGGGAGAGTCGGGCAGCATCCAAATTTTGTGCCATTACGCGCTTATTATTACTCCAAGGATGAAAAACTCCTTGTCCATGATTACTATCCGACTGGAAGCTTGGCAGCTCTATTGCATGGTATCTCTCTCTCTCTCTCTCACTTTCCAATCTTCTTTTTGTGTGTGATGTTCAATTCTTGATCATATATATTCATTTTCGAATATTTGTTGGTCTCGTGGCAAACAGGATGCAAGGCTGCTGGAAAAGCTCCACTGGATTGGAAATCTAGAGTGAGAATATCCCTTGGGGCAGCACGAGGCGTTGCTCATCTGCACAATGTAGGTGGTCCAAGATTTACTCATGGGAACATAAAATCCTCAAATGTCCTCCTGAGCCAAGATCTAGATGGTTGCGTCTCAGGTTTTGGCGTAGCCCCTCTCATGAACTATCCAGCCACACCCCGGTATGCAGGCTACCAAGCTCCAGAGGCGATGGAAGCACGAAAACACAGCCACAGGTCCGACGTGTACAGTTTTGGGGTAATACTGCTGGAGTTGCTTACTGGAAAACAACCGAATCAATCTCCAGGGCTAGATGAGGTAGTTGATCTGCCGAGATGGGTGCAGTCAGTAGTTCGGGAGGAGTGGACGGCCGAGGTGTTCGACGTGGAGCTGATGAGGTTCGAAAACAACGAGGAAGAGATGGTGCAGATGCTGCAGATAGGCATGGCCTGCGTTGCAAAAGTGCCGGACATGCGCCCTGACATGGATGAAGTTGTTAGAATGATTCAAGAGATCGCCCTTTCTGACTCCGATCAAAATAAATCCAATTTGCACACACCATCATTCTTTCCAAATTAATATTTCACTCCTTTATTGTAAAGTTATGTCAGCTTTGTCACGCAAATGTCCTTTAAAAAGATACATGTAGGTATAGTAAACCTAGCAATTCCGATTATCACTACAATTTGTGTTTTGGGCTTGGATCTCAATATCCTAAATTCCTAATACTGTATGTAAACCAACTTCACTACAATTTTATGTTTATGAGTCTATGTAAATGATAAAGCATTTGATTCCTTAAAAAGGTAGTTCACATTTCACACTAAGCCCCAGCTGTAGAGATTCCATTCATAGCATCAATCAAAGCCTTTTCAACATATACTGATTATCACATTCCAATAAAATGGATTCAATACGTCCCACAAAACTGTCACCTTGGCCGTGCTTCGTTTTTTGACTTAAAAATTATGAGTTTTGATCAATTTTACAATTATAATACACTTAAATTGCAATAATTTCAACTCTAACTCTCATTTTTTTTTTGTAATTAAAATACCGATGAAAATTATGGTAAAACGGATCCAACGTGTCCGATAAAACATGTTTCATTTGTCAATATTAGAATTTCGACAAATAACTCATTTTAATATAAACACACTTCAGCCAATCACTATCAATCTATCATATTCATATTTACAGGTTTGTTTTTTTTATTTTTATTTTTGTAAATAGTTGGAAGAACAAAAAATAAAAATAAAAGTGGAATCTAAAAATAAATGAACAAGGTCGTTATGTCCTCGAAAAGGGTGTTTCCCGCCAGTGCCATGAGCAACGTATAAAGCTGAAATGGCGTTGATTGTACGCCGTATTCTCTTTATTACCTTTTCCCCCTTTTTTTTTCTTTTATTAAATTTCAGTGACTGCCACTCAGAATTTTCCAGAATATTATATGTGGACCCCTCCACTTATATTCTTCTCTAAAAATCTCCCCCCTCCTATTTTAACCCCCCCAATTTCTCCCTCTCTATTTCTCTTCTCTTCCTCGGCCAGATTTTTCAGCTACTTCTCCGCCACCACCGCATTTCTCTCTCCACAATTTCGACAGGTAATTGCTTCTGCTACGCATAAATCTTTTTTTTTTATGTCAATGTTATATATCTTCCGGAGCGTTTAGATCCCCGCAATGAAGCCTTGGTGCTTGCTTACCTTAATTCATAGATTTGGATTCGATTATCCGGTTGATCCCGTGTGTTTGTGCGTGTCTGATTTTTTTTTCCTTTTTGAGATTATGTTTTTGGTGAATCTAATTGGTCGAATTTTTTTTTATTGTGTTTTTATCCCAAGGCTGAGAAGAGATTTTAATGGCGTCGAAAAGGATACTGAAGGAGCTCAAGGATTTGCAGAGAGATCCTCCGACGTCGTGTAGTGCTGGTATGCTTCATCATCTGTTATGGTGGCTGCATTCTTAATCTCATTAGATTGTTAGGATTGTTAAGCTGATTATTTCTTACTGAATCTTTAGCTGCTGTGTTGGCGACATCTTTACGTGGTAGATATTGGTGTGATCTAATGTATATTGGATTTTCTAATGCTACTAATTTGTCGAATCTTAGATTGGTGCCTAATTAACAATTGCAGTAGGTCATACTCTTACTGAGTTCAACTTTAAGTTTAACTAAGAGTTGGATGAAATTTATTTGTTTGGAAACTTAAAGTTGGAGATAACATCTATTAGTAATGTTTAATGATTTTTGAGTGATGCGTGTTTGGCTAATGATGGATTTGTTACCATTATCTGCGAGTCATAACTTATATGTTGGTGCTGTGAGTATCTGTGCGGACAGCAGTTTATTATTTTTTGGTGTCTTGATCTGTTAGATATTTGTTTTATATACTATCACTCTGTCAGCTCTCTCTGCTCTTGCCTCTTGGTGCATGTTTCTGACTTAGACTGAGTCCTCGCTATGATCTGCTGAGTTGTTGCCCATCCACTAGCAAATTCTTGTGCGCTTAGTTTCTGAGTGTGGTAGCTTGCATCTATCCTTGATTATCATTTCCATTGATTTGCAATCTAACTTTCGTTTGCATAATGTGCTATAGGTCCTGTAGCAGAAGATATGTTCCACTGGCAAGCCACAATTATGGGTCCTTCTGATAGTCCTTATGCTGGTGGTGTATTTTTAGTTTCAATTCATTTTCCACCTGATTATCCTTTTAAACCTCCAAAGGTACATATGCTGCTTCTGTTTTCCAGTTGCAACTTGGTATCAAGTTGTTATGATGTGGAACTTTGTATACTCTGTTAAAGTACTTTGAAGTCTAGATTCTCAATTTGCCTGAGTTATACCATGGTAGCAGTTTTTATAATTGCTACAAGAAATGACAAATACATTTGCATTTGGAAATTACTGTGAAGCATATTATTTCAGAACACTTGGTTATTTATGAATCTCCAGCCTTTGTTCTATTTCCTTGCAGTTTGTTGTTAATTTAGTTTTCAAGATGCTAGGTGGCACCACTTGATAAGTTTTGTTGATAGACAAGAGATATGTGACAAATAACCTAAATCGGAAGAAAAACATAAAAACACATATTAATCCATTATATTGTATTTGGCTATTGCTTTCACAAGTTCAATTTCTTGCTTATAGTTGCCTCTGATTTGGTTTCAAAATTATAAATTGAACATATTTTCATTTTTCCAGTGTGTACTCAATTATATTCCCGTGGATGATTACTTCATGGAAAAATGTAGATTATTCTTTTCGTGGTTTTGAAATATTAATTAGTTGTTTGGAGTATTATTTGCTTTGGTCGTCCCATTTGCCTCTATAAATTAGCACGGTTCATTCGTTTGGAAACCCTGTCGGTGTCACTTTTGCATTGTTGCTTGTAGACTGCTAATATATATTTTTCTGTCACTTAGTGGTCTCAGAAGGTGATTTCATTATTTCAGGTTGCATTTAGGACTAAAGTATTTCACCCTAACATCAATAGCAATGGAAGCATATGCCTTGATATCCTAAAAGAGCAGTGGAGTCCAGCATTGACTATATCTAAGGTATCAAGAAAAAGACCTTACTTCATCTGAACCTCGATTTTTTAAGTTAGTCATGAAATTCAAAAATTAGTATGGCAATACAACATTTTCTGCCACATTGCTAATCATATTATAAAGAAGGCTCCCCGTTATTTAATATTTTGAAGCATTCTTGTGGGAGACATGCAAAGCTCTGCTGCTTGTAACAATATTGTTAAAAGTTTTGATTAGGAATGTATTGAAGCTCTGATTTATGCCGGGAAATAGGCAAAAAGTTTCATGGACATTGGGTAAAGATAGCACCAGTTTTAGCTTTTCATGGACATTGGATGAATTGTTTTTATGGAGTGTGGGCTTTATCCTTTAGGTGAAGGCTAATTTTCAGCAAGTGGGGTGTATTTGACCTAAGAATTGGCTAATGCTATTTGGAACTTTGGTAATATCGTCCTTGTCATTCAACCCAGCATTCCAGCTAATATTTTTGTATTTATGTTGTTTTGATGCCAGGTCCTGCTGTCTATTTGCTCGTTGTTGACGGATCCAAACCCTGATGATCCTCTTGTTCCAGAAATTGCTCATATGTATAAGACAGACCGGCCAAAATACGAGACCACAGCTCGCAGCTGGACCCAGAAATATGCTATGGGATGATGCTGAATCCGTTCCTACTTCCAAGCATGTCTGATTGGCATTGCGTGTTAAAGTGTTTTCCAATTTATGCATGGATGAAATCCCCAAGTATTGATGAGATGTTTTTTTCTTTCATATTTTTCGTGTCGGACTCAGGCTGGGAATCTACTGAATTTCTCGATGTGCTTAATTTTCAAGTTCGGATACAGGCTCCGAATGTTGTACCCGATCTCTCAATTTGTTAATGTAGAATCCAACAACAATTTGAGGTAGACTAGTGTCAATGTGCAAGCGCAGGCTTATATTTTTTGCAGAATCTAGACGTAATCAGTTCATCTGGCATTTCCCTTTGATGCTGAAATCTTCCACTTAGATTTCCAATCTACATGTCCGATAAATCCTTATTTCTAGTTTTAGCAAGTTAGAGCCATGTTTTGCGGTATAGAGCGATGAGGATTGAATTATAGACCTCGTCCTTTACACAATGGAGGTTCTCCACGGGATGTTTTCCAAGGGATTACAGTCTCTTAATTGTTATTTTTGCTGCTAGAATATTTTTTTTCCCCTCGAACGTAAAATCTTCCTTTTTTTTGGGTGGGGGGGGGGGGGGGGGGGGGTTGTATATTAGCTGAATTTCAACCACTATTATTGAGTGGTGATGATGACAATGACTTTCCTCACTTGTAAAATGTATATAGAGAAACGATAGAGAGGGTTGCTGTATCACTCACCATTTACCAATACCATCTATGTGTGATAGTTAGGCAGCAAGCAAAATCTGACTTTTAATCAATTATTTGAGTACTAGAGGAGGGAGGGATCCAATGTTTTTCTTTCGATGATACAGAGGAAATGATGAAAAATGTGAAATTAGTGGGTTCCTAGCCCAAAGAATGGGATCTACGACTACAACACTCCATTTCTGGAATTCCACTCCTTTTTAACTGTTTTGATCTGCATATTTATTTTATTGTTTGATATGTTAATGATATATATGACCTTATAAGCAAATAATACACAGACACATCATGTATCGTTTGCTTTTTAGAAATACAGGCTACATGAGCTTGGTAATTGATAGAATCTATCATAAGTTTCTTATCATGTTCATTTGAAAATGATAAATTTGGGTGATAAACAACTACTAGTCAAAGTTCACAAGTACACTTCATCTGGTTCGTTTTGATTGTTGTTTTAGTTTTTTATCTTGTATCAAAATGTTGTTTTATATATTTTCACACTATCTCCTCTAATTTTAACCATATCCCAAATTCTTAAAATATACGGAGAGAGAAAATGTTATTTTATTTTTAAGAAATTATAAGTGAATAATATTTTATGTTATATATAAGGGATGAGTATCCATAAAATTAATTGTTAATTCTATATAAAAAAAATTAAAACAACAATAAATACAAAACGGAGAGAGTATTAACTAAGAAGCAATACTTCCTTTCATTACAGGTAATTAGGGATTTTTTTCACTTAATAAGATTGATTTTTAGGTTTCAACTTCCAAAACAGTATGATCTTTCTACATTTCATACTATTTGATATTTTAGTATTTTAATATTATTTCAAATTATTTAATGCAGAGACAGATTCATAAATTTTAATTTGAGGGGCAAAAATTAATATTATAATATAAATAATATTATATTTATATAATAAATTATACATATATATATATATATGTATGACAAAATTTGAGGGGGACGAGTGCCCCTACCAGCCCTCAGGTCCATCCCTGATTTGATATTTTACAATTTTTCAACACTTTCTCTCAATTTTACCTTCTATCAAAACATTATAAATTTGAGAGTAAATTTATCATATTTTTTATCATATTAATTTTCTTTGTAATAAAATGCTTATATCGAGTGGTAACTATTGTCGAAAATCAAATCGCATTAATTTGATGGTTGAGTAATTAATTTAGGCCAAAATTGACGGTATTAGCGAAATTATTTAGTTGGTGCATTTGCATTTGGGTGGCATGTATGGATAAAATACAAAAAAAAATGGAGATTGTATACGTGTCTACAAATAATAGTGGTAGATTATATAATTCATGATAGAAATAATTTTCGCTTGATTAAGAAGCAATAGCATGAGCACGTGCCGGGGCAGGGCCCAAATATATCTTTGCTTCTCATTCAAGTCATTAGTCAAGCCCATTGGCCAACCATTCCATACTTTTCTATTTCTTCACAAGTTGACTTTTATCCTATCCTAATCCTCCCTAATCAATTTTTTATTTTTAATATTTATCTTCACATCACCTCTAGTTTTATTTTTTATTTTTCAAAATCCCACATATCTATCACACTTGATTAGTGTGATTTAATTTTTTTGTGTGATTTATAGATTATTATACTGGAGCGTATGATTTACTTCTATTTGATTTGTAAACTATTACACAAAAGTGAGTTTTACCCAATGCTCACTCCGATAACGGCTGCTGAGAGTTGCAATCATCATAAAAAATAAAAAATAAAAATTATATGTAAATTTGTGTCGTCACATGTAGATTTATAAGACTCGTGTGCATATATTTATGCATGCCTTTGAAAGAATAATATTTAGGTTAGCACTCTTTTTTTGGATTCCTATGCAGTTTATTTGATGAAATTGAGCTCTGCAGGATTTTAAGTTAAAATTGAGTCTTTTAAGTAAAATTTTGAGTTTTTGTACTTCCATTTTTATTAAAACTGGATTCTTATGCTAGATCAAGTTCAATGCAGCTGCGTGGACCTAATTTTGACATATACACATACATGTTTTTATAAATAGAGTGAGGGGACTAACTATAAGAAAAATAAAATAACAAATAAAATAAAACTAAATGGTCTCAATAGTAATAAATAAATAATAAAATATGCATGTTGGATGTAGTTTTTTTATTTTAAATTAATTCACTGTTATAAAATATTCATGGGGATTATTAACACATATATCCTAATTAATTTGATTGTTTTGTTTTTTGAATGAAAATTTAATTCAAGTTATTTAATTAAGTAATCATATGAGTCGTGCTTGAGCTCCAACTTTTTTACTCGATATCAAATTTGCCACTACTCATCTCAATTACTCAATCTTATTGAGGTGTGAGAAAATATGATTAGGTAATATTCTTAGGGAAAATTTAGGTTTTTTTTGGGGGGTTCGTATTCATGCTCTAAGTAATTAAGCCTCTGGATCAACCAAATCCGTTAGTTTGTGGAGAGGGACCCATCTAAGTTAGCCAATGCTATGCAAAGTTGTGGCCGACACACCATCATGTAGGGATATTCAAACGGTGAAATTTTTTATGTAAAATAGATGTTTCGATTTCGAAACTCACTATTAATTCCCCTTTCTCTCAATTGAAAAAAAATATATTAAAATATATATGTATCATAAACTACATATATATCTACAATATTACGAAATTGAAATAATCGTCATATTAAGGCAACACCTTATGTAATGTTTCTATTGTCATATTAATGTGCTCATTGATCGCACTGTATAGTCATTTTTAATTTTCATACATATAATTAGTAGTTATTTAACTACGCGACCTATTACCGTGCATAAAAGTATTTTCCTTTCAATATTAAGGAGTTATGCATTAGATTATTCCATGTGTTGGATTGTGCAAATATTTTTGTCTAAAATATTGTAGTTTTCTCTTTAATTGCAAGAACCGCAATATATTATATATGGATGCGCACACTAATGTAGAAAATGTAAATAGACTTTAAACTTATGATATCAACCAATTAGGAAATAAGCTAGATTCCGTCGGGGATTCTTAAAAGAATAGAGTAAACTCCATATTATCAAATCAAACATATCTACGTTGCAATATATATTACTCTCTTTTTTTTTCTTTTTTCCTTTTTACATGCCTAAACCTTTCTTGTAAATTGAATTGTTTGAAGTATGTATAACGCACCAAATGCAGAAAGCAGAATGGATACTAAAATGATATATATATATATATATATATGTATATATATAGAGGGGGGGTATCTATACATAATTACACATATTAAGGCAAAAGCATGTGATAGACAACGTTTATGATATAAACCGTTATCTATCACACGATTTAACAATTATATTTGAGATAACAGTTTTTGTATAATAGACAACAGTAGTGATATTTATTATTGTAAATTTTCTTCTTTTTTTGCATTTTCCACGATGGTTTAGATTACAACCGTTGTGTTTTAAAAAAATTGCAATTTTTTTTTTACTTCGAATTTTGAGATTTGTAACATTTTTTGCTTAATTTTTTTTATGCACGTGTCGTTTAAAATATTCCAATTCGTTTTTTTTGTAACATGAATTTTCATTTAGTTCCTAAAATTTAATTTTCTATTTGTTTGTTGTAACTACACAAAATTAATTTTTTTATCTAATTAATTAACGAATGTGAATATCATTTTATTAATTTTGAAAAATTGAATACAACATATAAAATTAAAAAAATAATCATAATATTACGGATCTAAAAAATAATAATTAATTACGCATCTAGTATATCTTAATTTGAAAACCGCGCGCAGTTAATCATAACTTGGATTTGTTCAAAACGTCTCAAACAATGTCAACTATATATTTAAATATGCTGCAATAGACCAATGTTTGAAGATATTCTAGAACTAATTAATAGTAAAAAAATATATCTTTGGCCGTTTTTCAACATATTAAAAATGTAATTCAATAGTGTTAGTTAGGTCAAATGTAAGCAAGGGGTCCCTACAACAGGAGACATGCTCATTTTTTTCCGACGAAATTTCTTAAACAATTACTTTTCTTTTTCACACACAGATATATATATATATATATATATATATAGAATTTAAATTTGAATTTGAATATGTGATGTGGTTTGCTATTAAATACCATGCATTTAACCATATATGGAAGTTCTATATTCTAATATGTTCAACCATCTTCTCCCTATATATCTTAACTTGCAATTATAATTTCCTGCCCCGTCAACTTCTTTTCTTTTCTTTTTGTGAAAAAAATCGATAAAATTTGTACGTCGACAATCAATCAAAGACTTAATTAACTGCCTAATTTAGGATTGAAGTCTGATATAAGTATTTCTTTTCTAGCTATATTAGTTTTCCTCGGTTTTCTAAGTTTTCACTTTTCATCATGTCAAAAACACTACAGTTGTGGAGATTTGTGTGTACGTAAAAGGGAGATATTTCGAATTCGAGAACCGAGACTCACTACTCCCCAACTAAAAAAATAAAAATTGCTTCATAAGCTTTCTGGCTATTAGTTTTCGAGTTGCCCCCATTTTACATAGAATTGGTATTTGTTATACTTTTATATATGTATGAAAAATGGAATTATTGATTAATTAATGATTGACTAACTGAAAAAATATTCCCTTAATTAAGTTTTACCGATTGATCATCTTGAAAATTTTGATATTGTTTGTTATTATTTTCTAACTATATATATATATATATATACTTACTTCGCTTTGTTTAAAACTAGAGACAATCCCAACGATTATGTAATCTGCATTCAAAAGCTACAAGTAATTAATTTAGATTGACAGTTGAAATGAAGACTATCCGAATAAGTAATTAAAATCAACTTTAAAAAAGTGCGAAAAATTATAATAGAAAATAAAAACAATTCATGAAAAAAGATTGGAGGAGCTTTCCCATGGTAGGGTACAGGAAATTTTGTGATAGTTGGTAATTATTGGTAAAAGTTTGGTGAAAAGGCAAAATATATAATCGTAGATATTTTTTTTTTCCTCCAATTTTTTAAATGATGATAGCTAGTATAATTTAATAAAAGGAATAGAGGGTCATGTGACACGTTAAGGAGAGCCCATCAACATCATGTGAAGTATTGCAGCCCACATTCCCACACAGACAAATTATGTCACATCCTCACAATTGTGTTTTCTTGATTGGCTACATTTTTTTTCTTTATCAAATTATTATTTTTGTATTATTCTAATTTAATAAATACACTCCCTTCGGCCTTTCCTTATGCACCCGCTCAGTATTAATTCCCTATATTTTGGTTCCTATTTTCAATGTTTTCCATGTTTATGTTATATTTTGTCATGAGATAAAATTACAAAATTATACAACTACAAATGAATAAGGGAGCACCTCACACGTCAAAATTCGTATAATGATTTAAAATTTGAATTTGTAAGACGATTTTATACTGGTATTTGTCCATATAAATTTGTATAATCTTCGCCATAGAGAATCTTACACAAACAAGGAAGAAAAGAGGTACATGAAAAAAAAAATATTTATCATATTATTTTCAATTTCAATTTCTTTTGCTTATGTTTAATTTTTATACTTATGAGTTATGGTTCATTCTTTCTAATTAATATTTTAGTACGGGTATTTCTATTTATATCACATTTTTTCTTTTTACACAACAATTACTTTACACACCATATTTTTTTTTCATTTTTTTACACACCACACTAAAATATTATTATACTCTTCAACTTAAAAAAAAATAATAAATGAACACAACGAAGGTTGTTCAGAAACAAGTTTTTGAACGCAATGAAGGTCGCTCAAAAATAAGTTTCCAAACCCATAATGGTGTGTTCATAAACTTGTTTTCGAATTTAGTATTATAGGGTCGAAAACAAATCTAGCATTATTTATAATTTTATAGGGTTGGAAACAAAATTTCGAACCGCCTTCATGATATTCAAACTGTAGTTTCCGAACCTCTTTTGATGATTTAAATGTGTAAACTCGATAGAACTCCCGAAAAAAAATGGTTCAAATAATAGGATATCACTTATGTATCGTTTCTTCGTCATTTCCACACTACATGGTTGATTTAAACATAATTTCCTTGAATTCAAAGTTTGAGAAACTAGAGTGTGGTGTATAAAATATATTGCGAACTATGTTGTGAAATTGAGAAGATGGATGTAGCTAATATTTTATTTTATTTTATTTTATTTATATTTATTATATTTTTTTTTGTGGTGTGAAAAGAAAAACCTGTGGCGTAAATAAAAACACCATTTTAGTATTTAATTTTCAAATAATCAATAATTAATGAAAAATTAAATACTAAAAAATAATTATAATCATAATTGAATATAATGAACCTCAACGGACAGATATAAAATTAAACTAAAGTATAATAAATTGAAATCGAAAAATGAAAGAAATAATAATAAATTTAATTTAATCTTATGACAGAAGCTATAGTACAATTGTGTTGCGGAGAACTCGGTCGGCATTTCTATTGTATCTGTTTTTATCAATGCTCGTAAACCTTTTAAGCAACAATCTTAAAATGAAAAATCTTGCTTTATTAGTGTTTTTTTTTTTTTTGAGGAAATCTTTATTAGTAATTAAATAGGTACCTTCAGGAGTTTGGTCTTATAATATCCATTTTAAACTTCAGTCTAATCAAATATTAGTGAAAATTAGATATTGGTGCTGATTTTGACGTTTAGTCAATTCGTTCAGGAGGCATTTTAGACTCTTGAAATTCTTAAAAGTCAAATATGTTTCTTTATCTCACTCATGTGTTCTCCCGTCAGATTTAATACTAGCTATAAAAATAAAATTTATCGTAGCATTATCAATCATAATTAACATTCATTGTAAAAAATTAAAATTTTAAAAATTTATATACCCTAATTATGAAATAATGATCCATATGAATTAATTATATTAACTGAAAAATGAAAATCAATTACTAAAATATAAATATAAATTGTAATTGAGTGAAATAAATTCTAAATATTAATTACAAAATTAAGCTAAACCAGAAAAGTTGAAATTGAAATAAAAAATTGAGGAAAATATACTTAAAAATCAAAATATAATACCAAATGAGTGTGGACCAAATAATTTCATTTGCAATTTCATGGGATGATTGGGAAAGTCTATCATACCGGTACGAACACGAGTAGTACCCATAAAATACTGAGTTGGAAACATATAAGTAATATTTTGAGAAACTTATTCACGTAATAGTAACACGGTGTGAATAGTTTGTAAGTAGAGGCATAGGGGAGCGGGTAAGCAAGAATGTTCCCGTATAATTATAAAAATGTGACGGAAAGCTAATGATGTAGAATAGAAGAGGAAAAGTGGAAAACAAAAATAAAGATCTTAATCTAATCTTCATTTTCTTGGAGGGGTCATTCTTTCCCGCCAAAAAGAGAAAGTTCTAACCACCCCCACTCCTCTCACCCCCATCTCTTTCTCCACACCATTCAGACTGAGAGTGACCCAACCGTGTACGATATACGTATATGTGTGCACAGCAAGTACTGTATATATATTATATACTGTCCACAAACAAGCTAGTCTTTTTTTTACTTTTAATGCTCACTCACTATTTCACCCATTCAAGATCCTTCCTGCTCTTCTGTACACCACTCTCTCTCACTTCACTCCTTTTTAAATCTCCCCCCCCCCCCCCCGCCCCCTTCTCTCTCTTGATTATTTTCAACTAATTAATAATCCACCCCTTTTCTCCTCTCTTCAAATCAATTCCCACCACCTTAAATTCGACAAACATATTAAATTTGTTGAAGAATCAGTTTCTTGATTTTCTTCCTGTGACCTTCACTCGAGTGGTAGAGATCACTACGCTCTACTCATCTCATGGAAGAACGGCAACCCTTTGTCAAACTCACGGAACACGTCGTCACCACCAATAAGCTCATCAATCACGAGAGATCCGACCACCGCCGGAAAGTTGTCAGAATCGTTCTCACCGACGCCGACGCCACCGACTCCTCCTCCGACGAGTCGGACGGGTCCGTGCATAGAGTCCGGAGGCACGTGGAGGAGATCAACTTCAGGAGCTCGCCGCCGCACCTAGAGGTCCACCGCAGCAACAAGAAGCGCCGACGGACCCCCCCGGAAAACGACGTGTCCCGCCGGGGAAAGTTCCGCGGCGTGAGGCAGCGGCCGTGGGGGAGGTGGGCGGCCGAGATCCGGGATCCGACCCAGGGAAAACGGGTCTGGCTGGGGACCTACGACACTCCGGAAGAAGCCGCCACCGTTTACGACAGAGCCGCCGTTAGGCTGAAAGGCCCCGCCGCCGTGATCAATTTTCCCGTAGCGGCTGCGCCGACGGAGAGTGACGCCGTCCCGTCGGGAAAGGACGCCTCCCTGTCCCCGACGTCGGTACTCCGTTACGAGGAGTTCACGCCGTTAGACGGCCTCGGTGTTGACTTCGGGTTTGACCTGGAGTGGCCGTTAAGCTTGCCGGTCATTGGAATGTCGGGGAAATTATACGCCGAGGAATTCGGGGAGTTTGACTTTGATGACTTCATCAATGAGCTCAGGTGACGTAAGCATTGGTTGGTCTGGGTGACGTGGCAAGTTGGCGGGAATGGTCGTCCGACTTTTCTTTCAGTAGTATAGTATAGTTGCATTAGTGCGCGAGCGAGGTGTGTATTTATAAATACTAAATAGTAGCCTTACGCCCTTACCCTATCATATACGGCGATTTTGTGAGCACACAATTTTTGTGTATATTTTACTATTCCGAATTCTCAATTCATACTATTATTTATTAATGTAACTAAATTTGTTGGTGAGTGGTGATACTCATATATATAAAAATTCAATTCAAGTGGAACAAGTTTGTCTTGGAGTACCAAGAGCAAAATTGGAGTGATTTACTTCCTAATCGGAAGTTAGTGGACAGATCTTTCCTTCTCACAAATTATATTTTTTATTTAGCCTCAAAATTTAGGTTTATAAGACATTTTACATAGAAATATCCATTGATGTTTGGTTGTCCGAGAGCGAACATTTGTTCAGCTTTTTATTAGTGTGATTTCTGAACATATTTGTACATGTATATATATATGTGCAATTCATCCTCATTTATACATACAACATTTTTATGTTACTTTCAGTTTTTACTCAGAAATATTTAGGTCTTCAAAATTTACAAGGTGTGTAATAGTAGAGATAAATTTTGCCGAAATTTATAATCGAATTCAAAAATTTTGTTCCGGACAAAGCAAAAATAATAGAATAAATAAACAAATTTAATGAGGCCGGAGACAATTATGAACCAGTGAGGGAGGGGATATGTGCGTGTGTTCTACTATGAATTTACCATTAGATGACTACTGACTAGGTGAAGAGTGGTCTCAATTCTCAAATATAAGACTGTAAATTTTATAGAAATTAATGCACTTTTCATTTTAATTTTTTAAAATTGAGAAATATATCAACACTTTTCCTTTTATCGCAAGAGTTTGTTGTTGAAAAGTGTCGGTCGAGATTAAGCGGGATTTTTAGCTCTTTGGATTTTTGAAAGAACTACTGTATTTAGGCTAGGAGTATATTAGTAGCTTGATTAGACATTAATTTCCACTGAGCTTTTTTCCGCTATTTGTATAATATGGCTGCCATTCGAATCTTTTAGTCGAAGAAGACATTTAAATTTGAACACTTGAGCTCTCTTTAATTTATAACATTATAAAGCTTCACCCAATAATTTCATTGGTTTTGAAGTATGGGTTTGCATGTTTCTTTATTATTTGATTATAGTAGATCTATTGAAATGTGAGCCTCTTGTGAGATTTTAGATTTTTTGCATTTCTCAATCTTCTATGTTAGTTTTGGTTTTGTTCAAATTATAACTATCGGATGGGCTAGTGGGAATGTAGATGTACATTACTCCAACAAATACAAAGATTAGAACACACTTTTTTAGGGGGATGATAAATATCGCAACTAGGTCTTATTTATTTTGATAATATACTGTTGGGGTGGATAAATGATTTAGTAAATATAATGATTGAAAAATTGTATCTCTTTTTTTAGGTGGGATACTCGAATATAGTTTGAATGGTTCTAACTAAGATCAAATAGAAAAAATATTTTCCAACAAAATAATATATAAAAATTTTTTAATCAAATATTTTTGTATTCTCAATAATACTCTTAGTCAAATGTGGAACCATCTAATACACCATTCCCTTATACACATGCCTAACCTTAAAAAATAAGGATAAGGGTCATATAGGCCCATGAACTTTTTGGCAATGACCTCGCAGACCTCTGTACTTTTTTTGGTTCAATTGAGCTCATGAACTTTTTTTATTTCGGTTTATTGGGCCCCTCCATCAAGCTCTCTTGACGGGGCCTTTAGTTCGTATTAAAACGACGCCCTAGTTGAAATGATGTTGAAAATGTCGTAGTTTCATTTTCATTTGATGGGAATTAAGAAAAAGCGAATGTGGGTGGTTTCTAGTGAGTTTCGTGGTTGAATGAATCTTGGTCCCTCTACTGTTAGTTAGTCTACAATTTCGTTTAATTTTATACCAATATTAAATAACACGTGTTTGAAAATGCACCATGTAATTTCCACTAGCTTTAATTCACTATCCAAACTCAAATAAATGCTCTCTGGTTTTGAATCAATGCTCCATTTATGATCCTGATTGAATGTGTAATTGCATAAATTTGAATTTTTTTAATGATATTAAATTATTGTATGAGATCAGTTTTATAAAATTAAAGACGTCTATTGTCTTCCTTCTTCGTTTAGGAACTATTTGTCTATTTGGAAGGGGCCGATTGACGAAGACTTCTTAATTAGTTAATTATGATTTATGAACATAGGAATATAGTTTTCTTTTAATGCGTCAACTATATATTATATGGATGCGCACGTAACATAATATATTCCGAATTTTAAAAATATCCGTAGTAGAATTTGAATGCACAACTTCCTAATTCTCAGTTATGAAATCATCACACACTCACACATAGTAATTAAGTCACACAGAAAAGATAAATATAAGAAATAGTTCTCTCTTGTGTTTGTCAAATGTTTTTTTCTTGAAAGTTTGTTCCATTATCTCACGATGTTATGCCCTAATATTCCCATTTTTTGATAAAAAAATAAATCAGCAATAAGCAAGGTAAAACACATGCTAAGTAATTGCTGGGAGTTGTACTACAAAATTATATTGGGTTTACCTAGTTTTATCTGATTAATTAATTGGACTTTGTTCATTGAGAAAATAAGTTTAATACACATACATGTATTATGTCAAGGATACATTCTATTTGATTTTCAAGTTATTTTCGACATAATTATAGAATTATTGATTAAAGAAAAATTACTAATTATTATTTTCATTAATGGGTGGGGAATGTGCAACTGGAAATTGCACAAGAGTTTCGACTACGTTTTACGCAACTTCGATCGAGCTGGGCCCCAAATTAAATGGAGCGAACTCCAAACTCCAAATTCGTCTTTATTTCATGTGGTTACTTAAATGGGTTTTAGGGGACTTTAATTATTAGATAATATTAAACAAAAGGAAAGAAATATGAAATATTTTTTCCTTTTATCCTTTCATCTCACTTTAGGTTTCACCCTCAAAAATAAAATAAAATAAAATAAAATAAAATAAAATAACTTTAGGTTTACATCATTTTGTTTGGTGTGTTTTTTTTTTTATGAAAATTGTAAGATTCCTCATCTCGAGTGAGAATTTGAGGGCAAAATCATTAATGCAAACACGAGCATTGAATTATTGTCATGTGTATTTGAATATTTTTATAATTAAGTACTGTATTATAACAAGTTGCAATAATTAATGACCATTTACATTAGAAGCAGTAACAATTACGATTTTAGAATAAAAGAGGTCATCTGGTTCTTTTTAATATGAGATTTCCAATTCACTACTTGAATACTTGAGAAAAAATTAAAGGGACGAAAATACGCCACATGAATTGGCGTTGATTTAATGACTCGGCCAATTTTGTGAGAATGAATTGAAGTACTCAATATAATATTCAATTCTAATACTTTCCACAACATAAATAAAAAAAAAAAAAAAAAAAAAAAAAAAAACAGAGAAAATAAGAATTTTATGTGTGCAGTGACACGATTACACTCTTGTATTCCTATGTGAGAATATCTTGTATGTTCTAATCAAACATCCTACTTTGAGTTTAAATACACTAGGGTATAATTTCCCTACATTGGGGTCGTCATCTTTAAAAGTACTTTATCAAATAAAGCGATTCGATCAAATAAGTCTAACAAACCCCTAAATGTTATAAAATGAAATATTTACTTGAATATATTAATACACACAGAGAGAACGTTATATATATTGCAAAACCAGCAATTAGCATTTTAGTTTTTTTTTTTCCCGCAAAAAAACACTTGCTAAATCTTGCAAGTAGGGATGTTAATCGGGTCAACCCGTTCGACTTCGGGCTTATTCAGTTCGGGTCAATTCGGTTAAAAAAAAATTGGGTTGAAAATTATCAGCCATAATCCTATCCCTTCAATTTTGGGGCTAGCCTGTTGGGCCGGCATATTAACAATTTTTTTTCTTCACATGTATAAATTATATCTTGATAATTCTAAAAAATGATCACCATCTCTTAAATAAATAAATACACGAAAAATAATATAAACTGAAAAAATATGATGAATATAAAATTTCATTAACATCAAAGTGCATCAAATAAAGAAATCAATAGTACATGAAATGATAAATAACGATAATCTTCAATCATAAGCTGTTCTTTCAAAAATAACAATTTAAAACTACATCATAAATCTAACTATAACTCAATCTTCAAACTAATTTGAAATACAATCTTCTTCTATTTCAACAATAATATTCGAAGTTCTTTCAACTTCATGTTCATATTTCATTTTTAATTTTTTCCTAATTTATTAAAAAAATAACATCATTATAATATTATACAATTAAATAATTTAAAATATGATAAATAATAGCTAGCTAGTAAAAAAAGTTATGAGAAAATGGGTAAAACTAATATAATTAACATCACGCGCTAAGAACATTCGAGTAATAAAGAAAAAAATTAAAATTCAGTACATTTCATGATAATAATGCTCAACCTTACTTTATTTTTTCAAAAATAAAAATTTCAAATTACATTAGAGTAAATATACTCAATCATCGATATAAATATTGGAATTACATTTTTTTCTACTTTAAAGATATCTGATGCTTCAAATTACATATATCTTTGTATTCTTTCTCATATATTAAACAAATGATAACATTAGAATGTATATACAATTAAATTATTGAAAACATGATAAATAATTTAATTTTAATACTTTAAAACTTCAATGATATGTATAATAGATAGATAATGAGTGAAAGATAATTTTCTTAACAAAAATAAAATAAAATAATAAAATAAATTAAAGTGAAAGGTCTCGACATTCAAGAAGCAACAAACGAATAAACAACATGTATTATCAAACTCCAATAATAAATTATCAAATATTCTAATATATTTTATACATCATACTAATCACTTATAGTACTTATAACATTGATAAATGCAATAAAATATATCATAAATGAAAATATAACATTTAATGAAAAATTACATCATTGAATGAGTTTCATTTACCATTAGTTATAGATATAAAAATTCATAACTTTTAGCATATTTGGAATATGTGAATGTATAATATATGGTGGAAAGATAATTGAGTTAGCTTTCCAACACCTTCAACCGTTTGTGAATCGGATTTTTCTAGAAAAAGTTATGACAAAAACAACGGAAGCTACCAGGTCCAGCCCGCGGTCTAACCGGACCAGCCCGTTTGGCCCGTCAGCCCGTCCGGTTACTTTTTTTTTTCGGGTTAGAATTTTTCAACCCTAATCCTGTATTTTTCTCAGTCTATTCAGACCAATTCATCCATTTCAGATTAAATTGACATCCCAACTTAGAAGTCATAAGTCATAAATAGAGCCGGTGCACTTTATTTCAACAAGATTTGGATTAAGTTGGCTAACTTTGATTATACAATTTTAGATAAGCTGGCTCACTTTGTTAAGACAGTATATATTTTTTTTTCTTTTTTGAGGGAGACAAGTTTTAAATAAAGGTGTCGCACCTAAACGTTTATTTAGCAAAACTTGTTTTTATATACTACTCACTAAATACACACACACATATATACTATATGCTGATATTTAATATAACTTTCATGTACAGTAAAATTTCTATACAGTAATATCATTGAGACAAGAAAAAAATATTATTATAGAGAGATTATTCTTAAAAAGAGGTTTACAATAAAAATTATATATTTTTTTTAAAAAAATAATACACTTATACGCCACTTGAAAGTGTGTCCTTTCATATTTTAAAACACATGAATTTAAAATATAAATAAGATTCAAGATTTTTTTTCTCCTAAAAAATAAAAAGATTCATGAATTTTAAAAAGTCAAATGTGCATACATTATTCATGTACATTGTGTGTACATATTAAATTTACAGGATTCATTCATGTATTATGTATCTAAAAATGTTAAATTAATATATGTATCACATGCAATTTTAAATAAGTATTTCATACCATCTTAAGTTCAATATAACATGGTTAAAATAATTCTAGATATTTTACATAGATATATTTAAATATATTTGAAATTTAATGCCATTTTATTACTATATGAGGGTAAATTTTATTAAGAGTGGTTCTAAAAAAATACTTGAATATTACAATGTAGAATTTATTTTTATTTATAACTGATCCAAATCCAATTTATTGGGACCATAATTTTTTATTACTATAAAAAGATTATTCTTATATGGAGGTTTTACTGTACTTAATATTATTATGTCTAGAAGTATGTATTAATAATTAAATTTTATATAAGAACTTGTTTAATTTCCATCCGTTGGATGTTAAAACTGTTTAATATGTCGCGCCATCGTTAATACAACCGACGTTCCATATAATAATAATAATAATAACATTGTAATTCATCGTGATGGCTTAACCAGGATAAAATTCTCTAGTCCATTTTTCATGTCTCACTATTGTGTCCCACTATGAAATTTAATATTTTAAAAATGTTTATTACAAAATAAATTTTATTATAGTATTACAGATCATAATCAACATTTATTGCTAATTTTTTTAAAATCATATACCCTACATTGCAATAATCAACCATATTAATCAATTATATTAACTAAAAAATAAGAAATAAATATTAAAAAATAAATATAAACCATAATTGGGTGGAATGAACCCTGAATAATAATTATAAAATTAAATTAAGCCATAACAAATTGAAATTGAAGAAAAAAATTGATGAAAATCGAATAAAAATCAAAATGGGACACCAAATAAGATAGAGAAAGTGGGATAGAGGATTTTATTTGGGCTTAACCAATAATTATATATAGGAACCCACAATTTCCCTACAGACGGCTTTTGTATAGATTTCAAATACACATAAAGATAAAACTGATAACATTAACGCAAGATAAATATATAAATATTACCGCAGTTTTGTCCAAAAAAGAAAGAATGATGGTATAGTTCCGGTAGGGATGATTTAGTGGTGAAGTGAGTTATTTGGAGACTAAATGTCACAAGTTCGAATTTTCTCAATACCACCAAGTTGGGTGTATGAGTTAAAAAAGAAAAAGAAAGATGGTATTGATACATGGTTTATTATTATTATTATTATTATTATTATTATTATTATTATTATTATTATTATTATTATTATTATTATTAATGATAATCATCTAAGAATAGGTATAGATTGATAGGCTTGCCATGTATATTCATTTTTGTGATGAGCATGTTATGGATTGCCTTGTTAACTTTTTTTAAGTGACTAAGTGGGAGTTGAGATTTATTCAAAAGAATATAGATATCTCAAGTGGTCTCCAGCATAACTAATTTGTATGTGAAATAGTTAACATGCGCGTTATTAATGTGCAAATTTCCATATCGAATGTGTTAGTTACAAGTTCAAAAGATCAAATTTCCATAAGGATATATGAATTAGTAATGTGAAGTAATCAACATACGCGTTGGTAATGTGCCAACCTCCATATCAAATGTGTTGTATTACGAGTTCAGTAACAATTTATAAAAGAAGCACAGTTGCGTGAGATCATCTAATAGATTTTTTTACGTTAGCCAAATCTCTATTTGATCCATTAAGTGATTCCTTCTCTCATTTTTTTCCTTTTTAATAGTCCCCCTTCCCTTCCCCATCTCCCTTTTTCTTTTTTTCTTTTTTTTTTTCACTTTTTAATTTTTTGATCTTTTTTATAAATATATATTTAGTTTTTTAAATAATTATTTTTTGAAATAAATATATATCATAAAATAAAATTAGTGAATCATAAAATGTGAATTTAATTAATTTACCTTTTGTATTCGGCGTCTCGCTCAATGCATTCGCCCGACGTTAACTCGTAGACACATGCACTAGACTCGATATAAAATGAAGATTTAAAAAAAAATAAAAAAATGAAAAAATAAAAAAAAATAAAAATGAGGTTGTCAGACACTTCATAAGTAATGATACTCCACTTCATTGCTAGCGATACTTTACTTCATATATGGCAGTACTTGTTGTTTGGAGTATCAACAAATATATTCAAAAAAAAATAAAATTGAAACAACTAAATTAAAAGTACACATTATGATTTATGTAGAAAATAATTCATTTTTTTTTCTTAGCATTGTGAAAGCACTTCATATATAGTTGATACTCCAATTCATATTAAGTGATACTTCGACACATAATTGATGATACTTTACTTCATATATAGTGATACGTGATGTCTGGAGAATTAACAAACATATTTCAAAAAAAGAAAGATAAATGAATCAACTAAATTAAAACCCCACATTATGGTTTATTCATAAAATAATTTATTTATTTTCTTCTTAACATGTGAAAATATTTTATAGTTGATGATACTTCAATTCATATTAAGTGATATTTCGACATATAATTAGTTATACTTTACTTCATATACAGTGATATTTTACTTCATACATAATGATATGCGCGTTATCGCATGTGGGTGGGCGCGTGGAGCCCACGCACCTGAGTGTTTTTGCGGGTTTGAATGGTTTTTTTGGACGGATTTGGATCATATTTGACTCGTCTAACGCAAGAGACTCGTTAGTCGTTCTCAAATAAGTTTTTGTCTTTATGAAATATTTAACCATTTATAAACTGTTAAATTTTATTGAATAATTTTTTAAAATAAGATGGTATGAGGTTGAGTTTAAAAAGAAAAGAATAAAGTAAGTACCCTGAGTCAGTAAGAAAATAAAATTATAAGGAAATATAATTTGAAATAATGATATTGACAATGATGACGTGTTGTGATTTATGTGAGTGCAGTTATGTATAGTATTAAGAAAAAATTGTAGTTATATAGTGATGTGAAATTATTAGCAATGTTTAAAAATAAAATCTGAGTAGTGAAGCATTAATTCGAGGAGTGCAGAACAGTGACGTGAATCGAGTGTAAGGTTGAACCCCGGCGGCTGCGGAGTGTAGTCCAAAATTATTGGATTTAGAAATAAATAAATATGTGGAAATTAAAAATGGATAAGCATGAGAGTTTATTGAATGGGACCTATGGTTGGTGACCAAATAGATATGAAAATAACCACAAACCTTGAATATGAATATGAATATGAATATGAATATGGCCATCTTCTAAATGTGCATATACGCATATCAGCCGCCTCCCACTAATCACGCATTCTGCCACACCATCACAAAAAAACAAATAACTTTATTTATTTGAGATATTTTTCTTTTTATTCAAAACTATATAAAGACTTCCAAGGTCTCGATCAAATAAATTTCAGTGTTAAATGATATAAATTTAACACGAATCATGTGAAAAGTGGTTAATGTTGAAAAATTATGACCTAATATGAATTCACATGCTTGTATATGTGAAGTATATATAAATACATGTCAGAAATATACACCACTTAATGTATACTTGTATCTTTGGCTTTCTAAATATACAACCAATACACAAATCTCGTCCAACGTAGGTTATTACTTTTTAAAATGTATTAAAATTGAAAATTATATGTATTCGGATGCAGTCGAAAAGGCCGTTTCACTTAGGAAGGGGTCGTCAATTTAATAGTTTTAATTTGCTATGTGAATTGGGGAATGGGGTATCTTGATAAGTATGTTTTAGCTTTAGTTACAATGTGGGGTATTTCATTTTATTTAATATCAAAGTGTACCCATTTATGATTAATAGAGATTTGCTCTAATTGTCTTTCCCTACTATGCTATTAGTAAGATCTTGAAAAAAAATAAATGTATAGTAATTGATAATACCTTTGCCTAAAGCTAGCAATAGTAGTCATGCTTTAAGTTTATTTATTATGATGAAAATGTTTCGCAAAGTCTAGCATTCCATCTATCGGTGGTTATGTTATACTTGTTGGAGTATCTTGAAAAAATCCTGACACCATGTTATAGGGTATATATTATGTCTGGACTGTGTATTTTTTTTTTCTTTTGACTTATTTTTTAAGCCTAGTTTTTGTTGAGTTTCAATGTCATCTAAATTTAGCCCTTACTTTCTAATTAGTAATCTGAACATAATAATATATTTTTGATCTGTGGACGTAGCTATCACAATGTTAGTGAATCTTGTAAATTTGTGTATTTCTCGATTCTCATTGTAACAAGATTCATACATGTGGAATTATATACGACTCTATGATGAATATATATTGTACTTGTTGCAAATGTATTGGACATCATATTAATAAGATTAATTGAATTATAAATAACTACATATTAACAACATCAATCAAAGTGAATTAGGCTATTTCTACTAAGATTAGTAACATTGATGGATCCAGAACAAAATATTTGGAGAGCAGCATGACGCCTTCATCCTCGCAGCAGTATGATCCAACAAAAAAAAAAAAAAAAAGCCTTCCCAACATGGTGCGAACATACGCTTCATTAACCGGATCAGATCCTCTGTTGCAATTCCTATTTCATTTGGTGTTGCATAACTAGAATTTTTTTTTTAATTTTTTTAAAAAAATATTAATATACCCTAATTGGGGATGAATGAACCCTAAATGGAAAATTTTAATTAAATAAAATCATAATAAATTAAAAATTAAAAAAATAATTTTATTTTTTTTTAAAATGAAGGCTTGGAACATGAAATGTAATAGAAAATGCAACAGGTGATCTGGTGTGTTCATTAACAAAATTCTTAATTTTTCGTTAAACATTTTCTGAAAAGAAGCATCTGAGCTTTTTTCAACTCCAATCACCTTTACCTCCACTCTCCGAATCAAACACAATTAGTTTCCCATCAAAGCAAACCATCAAAAAATCTGGACCTATTTTCCACCACCACTTTCTCACACCGAATCCTATAAATCGAGATATAAAAGCTGTTTATTTGCTCCAACCTGCTACCACCTCTATGACATTACTGATGTTGTACTCTCTTCGATCTGAAAATCAAGGCATGACAGAACCGACTACCCATAATTCGATGGTCGTCGCCGCAACATCATCGGACAGCGAAGACGACGATTGGTGAATAAAATTAACCAACAACATATTGAGCGAATCCCAACTCTTTGTAAATAAATTAGATCTGAGAATTTAATTAGCGTGTGAGAGCAATTGAGAAACTACAACATGGTGAGTAGGGTGAGAATTGGAATGGCTAGAATTAGATTAGAGCCACTAGACTGAAAAATGGAGTGGGATTAGGACGACAGCTACGGGGGAGGATCATGATGGCGGGTTCAAACCAGAAGGTGTTGTCGTGTTTAATTGGACAAGAGACGGCTTTTAATTTTCTGTTAGTAAAAGGTGCATTTACGACCTTATACATTGTTGAAGTGTTTATTTAGGCCAAAAGAATTCAAGTGCTTACATGAAATATTTGAAGTTGTTTCTCACGTGGTTTCTACAAATTGCTGTTACTTCTATTGCATAAAGTCTGGTTTGTTCTTTTCATTGTTTCAAATAATTTACGTTTTTTCAATCTTTGAATTGAATTATGATCTTCTTGAAGTTGTTGCTTATATATATATATATATATATGCATATGTTTGTTGCTCTCGCCTGCACTAGTCTTTATTGGTCGTCATAATCATCATTGGTTATATATAGATATATTATATTATTGCCTCCGGCGTAGAGATGTTAACTTTACCCGTAGGGTAAAATTACCTTCGGGTAAACGAGTTATAGGGACAGATAGTACTCGTAAATTCGGGTAATGGGTAGGGTACTACTCGTACCCGCTAAATTTTATTAGGGTAAGGGCAGGGTATGAGATTAAGGTTTTACCCGATTATCCTATCTAATTATCCTAACATATTAAATATATATATATATATATATATAAACTTTTTGAATTAATCTTCTAGTTTTGTTGTTATGGCTATTAATTTTTTTTATCATATTTTTTGGGATTTTTTTATTGTGATATATTACTAGCATTACACCCGTGCGATGCACGGAGTGTCATATTTTACAATTTGCAAAATTGAACAATTCAATTTGAGAATAGTGATAGTAAGATGAGACAATATATAAATTCTAAAATATTATGACAAATAAACACAAAAATTTAAAAAGTTGCAAATTTAGAAACACTTCTATATATGACATTTCATTGATTTACAATTGAAACCATCATTATCATTTGATAGTTACAGAACCATTTACTATCAACTATATCAATATAAAGTTCAAAAGTAAAATCAACAAAATTATAAGCCGTGGTCAAATTTGTCAAGTTTCATGTAGGTATGAATTTCAATTCATATTCAGGAGTACTTGTCGGTCCGAAAATATGACACAAAATTGCAATTATAATTTTTTTTAGTAAATTAAAATATGTGAAAATGAGAAGTATGACTGTAATAATATTTGACCACTAAAAATACTCATTGGAAGAGGATCATCTCTTGTGCACTTTGGCACAACAGATAAAAATGTGCACACAAACGTCAACATTTTGTTTGATTTTCCTTTTTTCCTATCTTTTATTTTAATTTTTTTTATCCTTTGTTCTTCCTTAATATTTAATCATTTTTAATATATTTAATATTAGTTTTAAGTTAATCATTTTTATTAGGGTTGATTTTTCATAATTAGGGTTACTCTTATAGTTAATCATTTTATTTAGGATTGATTATATAATAATTAGAATTTATAATAAATTATAATTTCTAAATATGATTTCCATCTTAGTTATTGAATTTTATAGTGCCTTTTAGTATTTGAAGAAAAAACACTATACTAAAATGGCACAATCCCCCGGCACAATAGAAGATCCTGGTCCGCATATGATTGTCCATTCCATAATTGTATGTGATGATTAATTAATAAATATTTATTAATGGATGTTAATGATTTTAATTAATCTAATACTAAAGAGAAATATAAATTCATTGGAAAAAAATATCTTAAAGGAAAATAACTTGTATTATTTCGGAATTTAGTTAAATTTTGTTGGTTGTAGCCTCTATAAGATCATTTACAACACTTTTTGACGTGTTTAAATTGATAAAAAAAATCCTAATGCAATATAAGAATTATTTTATATTATAGTTTGTTGGATTTTAACCAATTCATTAAAAATTTATTGATTTAGTCATACATATCCATTGAGTAAAGTTATAATCAAATTAGTATTTAAGTCAATATCGGATGAGACATGTGGATTTTACTCAATTATACAACATAACTCATTATTCTCTAATATGAACGAAATTGATATTTGTTGCATATATGTATATATAATTTAAAATCCAATCTTATAAATAACTACATTGTAAAATTCCATATTCTGATCAAATTGAATATTAAGTTACATTATAATTTAAAAGGAATCATATGTTAACCAATAAAAAATTTAAACTGTACGAATTCTATAGTAATAGAAAATTGTGAATGAAAATCCCTCCGTTGCGAAATGTTTGTTGTTTTAGGTTTTTTATTTTGTTTCAAAATGTTTGTTGTTTTTTATAATTTGACATCCTCTCTCTCAATTTTAATCCTCTCAAATCTTACAAGATTTCTTGATTCTAACAAAATGGAGAGAGAAAGATATATGGAGAGAGAAAATGTTGTTATTTTTTAGGAAAATATAGATGAATTAGATTTTATAGCATATATATGAGGGATGGGTATATTTGTCCATAAAATTAATTGTTAATTCTAGATAAAAAAAAAAAAAAACCTAAAACAACAAACATTTCGAAATAGAGGGAGTATATTGCTTACAATTGCATATTGTTGATAAAAAAAATTGTACAACAATTAAAAATTCAAAATGGTATTTCTAAACAATAAAAAAATTAAATTGTATGCTAATGACGGAAATTATAATTTCATTTTAAATTGTGCAATAATTTTAAATTTTTAGTACTAATATTGAAACGTCCATCAAAAGTATAAAAAAATACCCTTTTTTAGAGAATGAAAAAAATACCATTTTAAAATAACTACATCTAACCATCCCCATTTGTCAAGACAATAATTTAACATGTTTATATGTTTTAAAAATTAATGAAGTCACTTTTTTTTATTTATTTTTTTATTTTTTGAGTTGATTATTCAAGTCATTTATATGCACATTAAATAAATAGATAAAACATAATTTTTTTTTAACTCACACACCCGACCTGTAGTATTGAGAAGATTTGAACCCGTGATAAAACACAAAACTTTTTAATGCATATGACTTCTAATTGTTAATGTTTCAAACCTTAATAAAATAAGTAACAACATATTTGGCATAAATTGTCGGAGAAAAAATCAGAGGCTCAAGGCACTATCATTGAAAGTAGAGAAGAAGAAGATGACTATTATATTTAACATCTCATTCTCCTAAAATCAGATTTATATCACAGTATATGAATTCTTGTAATAATATATCACTTACACATATTTTCAGTATGTTAATGATACTCTAGCTTTCATATGACTCTTATTCAATTTTTGTTGCCAATTAATTGCCAATGTCCTAAAAAAAAGAGATCGAGTGTGATAAATTGATAATTATAAGATAATGAAAAGCAAAATAAAGAGTCAGAAAAATATTCACATGATAGTTTAGTTATTTTGACCTTTCTAACAATTTTCTGTTTCTTTTCCCCTTGCAAAACTTTTGCAATTGAAAAATCCAATATAAGTTAAAAAAAAGTCAATATGCACAACAAATATTTGTCGCAAAAACCTTAGATTCTGGATTGACATTCTATATATAAGCCGAATAAAATATAATCCAATTAAACACATCTATATATCATAAAGATTAATCCAAACTTCTTAACAAAAAGAAAGGATAAAAGTACCTCATGTCTAACAGATTTTTAGTTAATTTCATATGTTGAATTTAAAATATATAAAAATAAATAGTTAATTATATTGAACATTATGAAAAAGACGGATGTGTGTGTATATGTGAATAGCAAATATAAAATGGAAAATATATGTAGGAGAATATCCATGATTAATCCTAACTTGTATATTCAACATATGAGATTAGTTATAATTTCTTCTTATCATGAAGCTCGCATGTCATTTTCAATTTTCTAAAGACAAATGACTCTTTTCTCGACAGGCTTATTTTAAAACATCCATTAAAATACACTGAAAACATATTTAGGATTATAATATATATTATATTGTTCACTTGAGAAATTTCATTAAAAAAGTAAAGTACTTAGGATTTACAATCCATAAATACTGTAATTCTTTGACTCTAGATACATCTCAATCTAAAACACGGATATGTAATAAAAAAAAATGATCCCAATATTTTTCTAAATAAATTAAAATAATTTAATTACTCAAAATTAATGGCCATGGATAGCCGAGCTAAAAGGCCAAAAAAATTTGATTATTTAAACATATTATTAGCTCACCAATATGCAGGTGGACGCAAAATCAGTGGACTCTGCAAATATTTTGTTATATTATTTTTATAAATAACTCATATCCACACAATCTTCAACCCAATTAATATCACCAATCATTTATCAATACATGCATGAATTTCATCTTCACTCCTGAGTTTGATCCTATTAAAAACAACTAAAAAACCTACCAAACTAAAAAAAATTAGCGTTACCTATTTCTCTAATATGCATTTGCTTCTAAAACTAATTTTAATCACGGCTTTCAATTTGATTATTTATATATATATATATATATATCTCACTTTTGACAAACACAATTCTCCAAATATCATTCATATAATTGTAATGGACGAAAAAAAATATTAAATTCGGTACTTTATTATTCAATTTGTAATGAGAATTCGAGAACAAACAAATTAAATAAACAAAATTCTAACACTTTCAACTATAAAATAAAAACCATAGGAGCACAGAAGCTTTAAATTTGAAGAGCGTCATATCTTCGATCTTCTACATCATTGCTCTCCAATTTTTCTTTGTTCTATATCAAAACACTCTTTTTTTTTTCTGGTAATGTGGAAATTTGGTCATTTACTTACGAATGCTTCTTTAAAAAATATTTGATAGATCGTTGCAAAATGATTCAATATTTTTTCTAAAATAAAGCAATATATGATAAAAGCAAGAGTAAAGAGATATATACATGCATATATGTAATTGAAATAATGGATGTAATATGTTATTTATATGATTATAAATATGCACCAACCTTTTGATAATGAAATGCGAAAATGAAGCCAATGTGATTCATTGATTCCTTTGTGCGATGCAGGTCCTTAATGAAGATTGAGACAAGATAAATTAATTGAGATGTTTCTTAAATTTATATCTCGACATAAAAAATATATTCAATTCATTAACATATCATTGTATTTTTCTTTACATATATTCTACTCTATAACAACAACAAAAATGATTCTCAAATAAAAATAAAATAAATCATCAACAAACAACAGGAAAATAAAACAAAACTCAATATGGTATTGTAAAAAACAGAGTATAAATATTACAACGCTAAACAATTTTCTAAGATATGTGTGATGGATGCAAGAGTTAGGATGCAACTATTTATAGATGAGAATGATGAAGTAATTTTGGATATTTCCGAGTTTAATTGGTGTAACTATAGGGCAATATGCATTGCTTAAATTATCATTATTGGTTAGTTTGAGCATACATCATTTGATTTAATATATTAGTAATGTTCGGTTAATTGGTTATTTAATTATAGAAATGTTTGAATAATTATAGAAACACGGCCATTGATTAAATTTATATAAAACATTGTATGGTAATCTTAATCTTAATTTTAATGGAATTGTCAACCATATCATATTCCTAGTATTATAGCCGAATTTTATTTACATAAGATTATAGCAACCTATACCTTAAAAAGAAGATTTATAATCTTAATTATCTATAATGTAGAATTCTATTTTTGTAAGATTATGGGAAATTATATTTGAGAATGATTTAATGATTAAATATGAGAATGATTGAAACAATTATAGGCTAATCTTAATATTAATTTGGATGTAAATGTCAACCATATATCTTGATAATATGACTGCTAGAATAACATTAAATGTACTACCATATTTCCAATACTTATTGATTCTATAACATACCTATATATAATCGTTCATTTTAAATGATAATCTATTAAATAATTTATTGAGTGTAATTAGTAAAATAATTGTTGATTTGCAATCAAATTAACAGTACATTAAATTAAAACATATATATATATATATATATATATTATTAGATCTTCGGATTGGGAAAGATTTTTTGGGTGGAAAAAACTAATATAATTTTATTATTTTTAATGACTATATCATATTTTTAGATATAGTATAAATCTTATGTGATAAGATTTTTATATTTATGGAAAAATATGTATTTAATCATTTACAAAGAAAATAAAAATATTTTAATATAAAAAATATTTTTCAGTTTTGGAAAGATGCAAAAGGGCGGGAAACTTTATTTTTCTATTTTGGGATGCGGAGTCGTTATTATATATTATATAGATGTATATCAAACGTGAGATATGCTATGTATACTAATACAAATTTATACCTTATATAAATTAGATTGGGTAATTTTTTTGTGGATTCATCTTCTATCTATAATATTATTTTTGTTTTGTATTAGATTGAGGTTAAAATGAGATACTATAAATAATAAATCTTGAATCAAGTAATATACTACCTCCGTTTCAAAATGTTTGTTGTTTTAGGTTTTTTTTTTTTTTTATTTCAAAATGTTTGTTGTTTTATATAATTTGACATCCTCTCTCCTAATTTTAACCCTCTCAAATCCTACAAGATTTCTTGATTCTAACTTACCTATAATATATGAAGAGAGAAAAATATATGGAGAGAGAAAATATTGTTATTTTTTAGGAAAATATAGATGAATCAGATTTTATTGCATGTATGAGGGATGGGTATACTTGTCCATAAAATTAATTCTTAATTCCAGATAAAAAAAAAAACAAAACAACAAATATTTTGAAACGGAGATAGTATTAACTACCATATTTAAATATGGAAAATATAAGCTTATTGAATTAACTAAGATTCATTTTTTTATGGTACTAGATTTCCTAAAAGCTACACCATGGTAACATTCCTTTAGTCCATATAACGTCCGTAATTGGTCACATAGGTTTATATATATTAATACATATTAATTAATGTGTCATGTGTGTAAATAATTTTTTAATTAAATAATATGTTTTCTATTTATGGAATGTAGTTTAGGCGGAGAAAATTGATAATTTTCATCAATATAGACTATCTTACTTTTAGATATAATATAGATTAAATAAATCTAAACGGATAACCCGTTTTACTCGTGGGTATCCGATTACCCGTAGGATAATACCCGTACCCTACCATTTATAAAAAATATGATAATGGAGTAGAATATAGGTAGGATATTTTATATTAGGATAAGATATGGGGAAAACATACATGTACCCTACCCTACCCATTGACATCCCTACTCCGAAAAAAAGGGGATGTGGGTGGGGAAGGGAAAGTCTCAATTAATAAGAATTGATGAAAAATGAATGTGTGGTCATGAACTAGTGATATATTGTACTTTAAAAAAATCACTACTTTATCAATATGCCTACTCAAAATTCAAGATAAAATTTCAAATTCATCCACTCATGTTCCTGCACTCTCTATCCACCCATTGAATCAATTTCTTATGAAAACTCTTTCACAACTTATCTCATATGTTGTGACTAAATGTAACTAAAGTTTTGATCATCTCACATGCTTGTGTTACTCTTGAAATTTCACTATAAATTAGTAGATGATCCTGGCAGTTAATATAAGCTACTTTTCCATAATATATATATATATATATATATAAGATGGATCAAATGAGAACCCATACTCCATGTGGGAACTAGAAACTCATCTCATCTATCCACTGTTTTAATTTAGATGGCTAAGATTTGGTCAATTTTTGGTCAAAGACGGAGTGACAAACTTGTAATATTTGAGCATAATTTTCGAAAATCATATAGACAACACTTTAAAACCGTTGTCTATTCTTATAAAATTCGTTATGCTAAAATGAGAGTACTAACATGCTATTATGAACATATATACATGCTAACATGAATATATATGCATGCTAGTATGAACAGATAATGTCATACTATTAACGAACACTACTACTGCTATTATGAGTAAAATTTATGTGTTTTATGAATATTTTTTCATGTTGTTATGAATATTTTTTCATGCTATTATGTGTATACTTTCATGTTATCGTGAATATTTTGTCATGTTATTCTGAGTTTAACATCACGCTATTATGGACGAAAAAATATATTTTCAAATAAACATATGAACAATGGATCTTAAATGAAAGAGCACGAAAAGAGCTTTAATTTGATATATAATTTGCGTTAATCTAATGAAAAATGAGCAAGTTATGGATGTTTAAAGTTTAAATAAATTTTGTGTGAGGATACTGATGTCAGCTTTGACTAGGAGTAAGTTTGACTTTGTCATATTTACCATTATGCCATCACCTTTTTATTTAAATCTGCACCATTGAGATCAAATCATTGTGTGGTTGAGATTAATTTCTAGTTCCCATATGGGGATTGGTTCTCATGTGAACCCTACCCTATATATATATATGATGTTGATATTATAATATCAATACCAAAATATCAATATATAGTTTTTTGATGATCTTATTTATGAATATTAGTTTGCTTTAATCTATAATTAATAATTAATGTGAGGAGAGGTGAAAAATTTACCTACCTCGTGTTCGTAAATCTCACAAGCTTTAAATTTGCAAGACTAGCTCATTATTAGATTGATAAAATTTTATGCACAATATAACATGCCAAGAACACATCCCTTTGATTATTAGGTTTGGAAAGAATGCAGAGAATGACTCAAAATTATTATATGATTTTTTAATATTTTTCTATTAATCTAGCACAAAATCGATTTGTTTATACCTTATGATTCGTAAGCATATGGAAAGACTTAACATGTTTTTTTTTTTTTTTTTGAACAAGAAAGACTTAACATGTTAAAGTTACTAATAGATGTGGTGGAGGATTTAGAAAGAAAAGAAAATGAAAATCAAGAAAATGAAGAATTTGATGAAGATTATGTTCGCATTATTCCAATAACAACTAAATCTTGAGGTGAAGGAAACAAATCTGAACAAAGGAGAAGAAAACACAAATGGTTTGATATTAAGCTTGGAGCGCATGACCGATGCAATTATTTTTCATATGGATAAGTCCAATTAGCAAATGAGTAAGTTTGTGGAAAACATTGTTGGAGTTGATAAAGAGAAAAAGAACAACTGTCATAGACTTAATGACGAATTGCAAAAAATTGAAGAGTTGACAAATGCTGAAAAACAGAAGGTTGCTATAAAACTTGTTCGAGATGTAGAGTTATTGAATTATTTTTTCACACTTCAAGACGAGGCTAAGAAATAAACATTCATGATAGAGCTACTTGTAGGAAATTAGTTTTTGACTATTTATAATTTGAATTTACAAGTTTATATACCTTTCATCAACTGTTAACTGTTTACACTTTTTAGATATCTCCATGTTTATCTAATTCTTTTGGTATATGAATAATTTTATTTTATTAATAAAACGAAAATCTTTTGTTTTGTTTACCCATTTAGTTGTCTTTGAATTTTAGTTGTGTTTCATTATTATAAAATGTTCAGATTATTAATTTATATTGGTAAATCTAAATTAGATTGTAGAATTATAAACCATATTACCATTTACATTATCGATAATATGAAATGAAGGAATAAGAGATTTTTAAATTTATTAACACTAACTTGATTATTACATTTCTTAGTTATTAATTTGAACTAAACAATGAAATCGGAATCCTGACAATTTACTTAGTATTTTTCAAACACAATAAAATTATTTATTTATCTGAAAATCACATTCCCAGAAAATTATATTCTCTCACAATCTTACTTTCATGACAGCTAAACTGGGCTTTACTGATTAGTACAAGTATTTAGATTTTGAAAAAAGATGATTTTATTCACAATCCTCAATTTTTTCGTCACAATCCCTTAAATTAATTAAAATATAAATATTTTTCTAGACTCTTTTATCCTCACAAGTCACAACCCCCACTATTTTAAAACCCTAATAATATATAGCCCCATCTTAAATAATACAAAAGGACCCCCCCCCCCAAAAGAAACTCTAAACCAATCCTCAGACAATAAAAACTACATTTGGTGTTATCTAAAACAGCTGTGCATACAAAATTATTCAACATAATTACAAGTTTATCGAAAATTAAATCATAGCTTAAAATGACGTTCCCATATGATAAGATAATACAAGAACAATCTCGATGTTCTTGAAGAATTTATACAGGTAGCAATACAATATTATGAAAAATATTCAAGTAAGATTATATAGATCACATTAGCACGTTGTGGTTGAACAACTTCATGTAATCAATCAGATCCTATTTACTGCATTACCTATATTTCCTTCAAGCAAGGAGAGTAGTCGTGATGATGATGTCAACCTCAGTGCTCCTATCGACATGCTTCTTGGAGTCTGGTGATTTCAAGTAAAATGATGAGGCCGTCATCAAAGGAACCAAATCCTCATATTATTCTTTTTTTCTTTTTCCTTATTATCAAGATGGTTTGGGGGCTATAAAATGGGAGTTATATTTTATTTTATTATATATTTTAAATAGTGGGGTTAGGGGTTGTATTTTATTTAGCTATACTTTAAATTAATTGGGAATTGTAGGGACAAAAACTCTAGAAAATATATATTTATATTACAATTAATTTAGGGCGGGATTGTAAAGAGTAAGATGAGGATTGTAAATAGAATTATCCTTTGAAAAAAAAATTATTTAGATAATGTAAAATCGGGCTTTGTAGCAGAGCCCATGATATAGTAAAACCCAAGCCCAAATGGTACTACTTCAAAAACTCTTCTCCCCCAAAACTAGGGCTGCAAAACAGAGATAATTTTCGTTTCGTCGTCGCAGCATCCAGGTATTTTATATTCTCTCGAATCCTTATCGAAAATTAGGGTTTGCGTAACAGATAAACAATCCGGGGTTTGAGAGAGAGAGAGAGAGAGAGAGAGAGCGAATCGGTGTTCCTATAGTCCATGTAGAAACGAGATTGAGCTGTGAAAGCGCGGCTGTGCTGGTTTTGAGAGAAACTGAGAAAGAGACGGAGCCGTCGCTGATCAAGCCCTAATCTATTGAGTTGTTTTTGGGCTTTTATTTTTTGAGTAAAAAAAAAAAAAGAAGAATCGAGGCTACGCTTAGGCGACCTCTTATACAAATAGTAAACAAGTCTTTAATCGTCCTGGCTGGAACCGCATTCTTCAACACTATGTAGAATTAAACTTAGATTAAGTGGAAGAAGGGTTATTCTAACTGTTTGTATTTCGAGGCTTCCATTTTATGAGCGGAGTCGCTTATTTTTTTTTTTTGTTTGGATTTATGTTACAGATCTAATAACAATCATGGCGGATGAGGAAAATCACAATGAGATAAAAGAGGAGGTTGGAGATGTAAGTCCTTTTTTTTAAATATTGGGTGGCTATGGCATTTTAATTATATTTGTGCTTTGTTTAGATTTACTGATTTGGTGGCGGGTATTTTTATTCTATTGTAGATTTTAGCCATTGGCGCGAAGTATTCCATTTAATTGTTTTATGATAAATTGAAGTTTACTGGAAACTATTTGAATTAATTAGCATCCCCAACGAGAAGCTAAGGATATTATGGTTCCACCAGACATGATTTAAAGAAGTGAAATAGTTTATATGATTTCTGGGCGCCATTTTATTTTAAATCATTTGCTGGTACCTGTGCTAATTTTTTTGACTTATAAGCTGTGTTTTTGTGTTAATACAGTCTTAACTTTTTGAAATACTGGACAGTTTGCCCATCTTTTAACCTTACAAACCATGTCTCAAATATTTTGTATATTTCAGTTGATAGAGGTCTATAACAAAATATAACATGTCTTGTGCAATTGATTCCTCAAGATTTGTATTAATTCAATGCAGATAGCTCCATTTGACCCTACAAAGAAAAAGAAGAAGAAGAAGGCAGTGGCACAAGAACTAGCTGAAGATGATTCTGTTGATACTCTAGCTGAGAAAACTGAGAGCTTGTCTGGTATGTATCCAAGCCAATGGCACCAGTTCTATTTTTATTATGCTGTAACTTTATATTAGCTACTTATATTTTTCACTTTTGTCCACAGTTTCTGACAGTCTTGAAACTTCATTTGCTGGTCTCAAAAAGAAGAAGAAGAAACCAGTGAGTGATAATAAGATCCCTTTTCTTTTGATTTGGGGTAATATTTTTTCGTTGTTATAATGTGCCATTACGCATTACACTTACAGGCACATACTGATCTGACTGAAGAAAAAGAAAATGTCGGAGAAGAAGAGGATGGTGATGATTTTTTTGATTTGTGAGTGCATTGACTCGTTATGACTTGGTTTTATGCCTGATTATTTTGTTTGTTCAAAATTGTAGATGCTATTGGAGAGGAGGAGGAAGGAGAAGGAATTGTTTTGCAACAATATCCATGGGAAGGAAGTGATCGTGATTATGAATATGAGGAGGTAATTGAGCCTTTCTTTAGTACATTGAACTGTATTCTAGTGAAATGTTTTCTTTACGAACTGAGCCTTTTCTCATATGATAATGATTACCCCTTTTCTTTCTGTGTTTGTTGTGTTCCCTCTAGTTGCTCTTATACTGCTATTTTGTAGGGTATCTTGACCGTCATTCGATCACTAATATCTTGCCTTAGTTTGTTCTTGGCCTTGTTCATTTTATGAGCGGTAATGTTTTCCTTCCGGTGATGTCAATGGACGAGGATAATGTATTTTTTTTTCTAGTATTGAGTCTTCTTACTCCTTTACTCATCGGATATGTCGTGTAAATACTCTGGTTATAAGTATTACTCCGGAGAAAGTGCTTCACAGCATTATATTGATTTTGCTTCTACCATTGGTTCTACTTTCATGAAGCTCCATGCTCTTCTGTCTTTTACCTGACCGCATGTCTCTTTGTTTTATCTATATTGATTCTGTTTTAAAACATGCAGCTTCTTGGGAGGGTTTTCAACATTCTCCGTGAGAATAACCCTGAGCTTGCTGGGGATAGGCGCAGGACTGTTATGAGACCTCCTCAAGTACTGCGTGAAGGCACAAAGAAAACTGTGTTTGTGAACTTCATGGACCTTTGCAAAACGTATGCTTACTTTTTTCTATTGAATATAATAGTTCTATGATGCTTTGAGATTTTCATCATTGACCTTTTTGTATGCTACCAAATCACCACCCAATATCTATACTTTTGTATTATCATCTTTTTCATTATTTATGTACCTGTATTGCTGTTTGATTTTATTTGGAACAAAACTATTTATTCTTGGTGATATAAAAAGATGCTATATATACTCAGTTGGGCTTCATTCTCCACAGGATGCATAGACAACCGGAGCATGTAATGACTTTCCTTCTGGCTGAAATGGGAACTAGTGGCTCTCTTGATGGACAGCAAAGATTGGTGGTCAAAGGGAGGTTTGCTCCCAAGAATTTTGAGGGAATCTTGCGACGCTATATTAGTAAGTTTTGCCGTAGCTATTCCTTATATTTTATCCATCTTTGTATTTCCTACTTTTTTTCTACTATGTTTTACTTCTAGATTGTTATTTAAGTATTTTATGTTCTCTTTGCATGGATTGTGAATAATCAAATAAAGCTATTTTTGCTTGTTCCTTACTAATCTGTCTTTGTAATGATGGCTGCAGATGAGTATGTCATATGTAACGGTTGCAAAAGTCCAGATACTATCCTTTCAAAGGAGAACCGTCTCTTCTTCCTCAGATGTGAAAAGGTACTTCCTCAACTTCTTGCAAGCATATTTGTGTGTAAAGATCCTCTTGATTAGTAACTCAAAGCCGCATCTTGTCATACATAATTCTGCCTTTGGGGATATAATGAACCATGTTATAGGGTGATATCTTAATTGATCACGTGGGTCTGTGATCATTTGAACATATACCCTCCATTGTCTGAATTCTTTTCCTGAATATAAATCTCAGTGTTCTGAGGTCTCTGTGTACATGGGAACTTTTATTATATTTTATTTTGTTGTGTTCACCAAAGGCCTGTGATGATTAAAATATTTGTCTACATTGTCTGATTGTGCTAGTTGAAGAATGTTTCTGTACTAAATCTGAGGCCTTTGTACAGCTGATTTTTTCAAACACATTTTCAATCTTGTGGAACACCTACATCAGTGTTCTGAATTCTCTGATGTTACAGGAAAACTTTTTTTTTTTAACCCCCTTTCTCTTTCCCATGCTCACTAAACTAGTTATTTTTATGGCCTGTGATGATCAAAATATTTGCCTACATTGTGTGATTGTTCTAGTTGAAGAGTGTTTCTATATCAAGTCTGAGGCCAATGAAGTTAGTGTTTTCAAACACAATTTTGATCTCTTGGAACACCTTTTTTAAGTGCTCTGGAGCTTATACACTTTTCCTTGACTTCTTAACTGATTGTTTTTATAGTATTCTCCAATGGCCTGTGATGATCAAAATATTTGCCTACATTGTCTGATTGTTCTAGTTGAAGAGTGTTTTCTATATTAAGTCTGAGGCCTATTAAGTTGGTATATTAAAACTCAATATAATTTTATTCTACTGGAACACTCTCTAGCTATACACTTTACCTCGACTTCTAAACCAGCTATTTTTATTGTTTTTTCCAATGGCCTGTGAGGATCAAAATATTTGCCTACATTGTGTGATTGTTCTAGTTGAAGAGTGTTTCTATATTGTGTCTGAGGCCTATGAAGTTGGTATTTTCAAACACATTTTTTTATCACTTGGACCCCTTTTAAGTGCTCTCTAGCTTATACACTTTACCTTGCTGAAATTGAGAAGCTTTTCTTTTTCAGGCATGGTGATGTTAGACTGTTTCCTACAATATAATATTTTCAGAAACTTTCCCTGATTTTTTTTTCACAAATGTGCCGCCATACGCACATGTTCAAAGTTTTGGGTTGCTTCTGAATTGGCGATACTATGATGAGGTTGATTTTGTTCTAAAGTGAAAATAATAATATCGTATTGGCATCCAGAGGCCTGTGATGATTAAAACATTTGCCTACATTGTCTGATCGCGCTAGTTGAAGTGTCTTTTTACTTTTCTGAGGCCTCTGGTTAATTCATGATTACAAATTCCCATCTATTTGAACCTTGTAGATTTTCTCACTGTTCATGAAGGTTGATGTCTACATATTTTGGGTTATTTGGCCAGTAGTACTAGTTCCTGCTTCACAGGAGGATCAGACTAGATGTTGTGGAATTAGCAGACTTTTTTTTAATCGGGGGGTCTACTTTCTGAAAGTGTCAATTTATTTAGAATTTAGATAATTGTTAGTTAAATAATTAGACGTGGTTTCATATTCAATTACTAAGTAATTTTTGTCTGTATTTATTGTAGTGTGGTTCTGGAAGATCAGTTGCTCAGATCAAGGCTGGATTTGTTGCCCGTGTTGGTCGCCGGAAAGCAGGAACATGATGTTCTTCTAGAACAGTTTGTTCTATACTTATGAAAATCCTTGGTTTCAGATATTTTTGCCGTCGTAATTCTGTTACTGCATTCTCTGCTAATAAGATGTTTTTTTATCTTATGAAGTTCAATGAGAGTTAATGATTTTTTGTTTAAAATTTAGAAATGTAGTATGTGATTTTGTTGCTGCGCTACGTGTGAATGAGATTTGATCGCTTTTTAATAGGTTGTAGATTGAGGTTTGCTTAGCAATTCTATCGTAATTATATGAATTTATTATCTTTTTTATATTTATATATATATATATATATATATTTTAATTTTTATTTTTTCAGTTGAAAAGTATCCTTTGATATACCATCTTATACGGATCTTAAGGATGATATTTTACACTTGTATTTATAATTTTAATAATTAAATATTAAATTTGTTATTTTTATATAATGAGTATTTTTTAGGTTATAGTCTTTTGCAAAGTATTGTACATAATAGATATACATTTATTAAATATTTTGAATAATAATTTACAAATATATAATGGAAAAAAGGTTTTTATAAATTGTAAACATGCAACTTGTGATTAACAATGTAATATTCTATCTCATTGTCCTTTCCTTTCCTAACTTCTGATGCAATATTTATTAGACAAGGTAATTCTAGACATTTATTTAAATGATAATAAAATAAGTTTGAAGTTATGAAAGTTTTAAGTGAAATTCAAAATAAACAATTATGACGTTATTACTTATTATGGAACTCAATCCAAATTTGGTAACAATAAATTTTGGTTGATGGATGCTAAAGTTGGTAATTTGTAAGTAATTGCGGCGCACTAACTTACGTGTTGGATTGCCTTTTTTAAGGGTTAGTAGTCTTGAAACTATTAGCTGGGTGAAGCATGAATTAAACATTTATTAAATTTATAGATTACGAAATACGACACAACATGGGGTGAAATTTAAACATTAACTACAAGTACGTGTTTGCTTTAGATATTAAAAATAAAATAAAAACCCACAATTTTAAAACTAAAGTGTTCTTTATTCAACTCATTAACTTATTTGTGGTCCTTTATCCAAACAAAACCACATTAATGCAACGAAACTTCAAAATCCCCCAATCCCAAAATAAATACAACAATAAGAAAAAAAAATGCTAAAATTAGTATGATGATGAAATGAACACGACTCACGAGATTCACAAAACGGTGGTTTTGCCGCTTTCTATCATTTTCATTACTATATTCACATTCTCACTTCTCTCTCACTTTCAGAATCAATCCTATTTCTCCCTTTATTCAAAAGTATTTCCATTCAATTTTTTCAGTAAAAATAAACAAATAATTAAGAAAACCCAAAATCTCAAATCTGTGACCCAAAACAATCACATATGGTCTGTCCAAAATAAAAGTTCAAATTTGGCAGTTCTTTAATTTGTGAGTTTATAATCGAATACTACAAATTTGAATCTATCTTCTGAAATTAATTTGAGATGAAATAAGATTATCTCACAAATGTATTATGAAATTTTTTTAAACACGGAATAAGATGCGGAGTCAGAAACTAATTATAGATTAAATAAGTAAATCTCTTCAAATTAATGCAATGTAGTTGAGCTCGTTTTAGTTAATTTCGAAATTTATGAATTATAAACAAGGGCCGAGGGCGTGTGGAAAAAGGTTGACATGTGTTCTTCACCAAGCGGTTTCTCTCCTCTACACCTGTACTACCACATTCTCTCTCTCTCTCTCTTGTTTGAGGATTTTGCACCTTGGGATTGTACATATTCAAGAAATAGTGAAAAGGGTTGGTGCTTTCTTTTATGTGTTTCCACTGTATCAAATGTTTCCTTATTTTCTGCTGGTGAGAGAAATATGTATATATAGAAGAATATGTTTGTTTCTCCATAAAATCCCACATTTCCTTCCTTCCGACTCGTGATATATATTTGCATGTTGTAAAACATTAACCGAAACTGCACAAAGTTTCGTTTTCTTTCTTGAGCTACTAGTATTCAGAATTAATTCTATTGTTTTGTGTTTTAATTTCCTTGAAAATAACTGCTGATTATTGAATAAATTGGCGGGGTGCCATTTTTCTGCTTCAAATCTGTTCGTCTTGAATTCTTGGGTAAGTTTTAGCAGCCATCCACTTCCATTCATTAATTTTTTGCACTATGTATGTTACTTGACGGACATATCACCTATTTCATCCTCTCTCTCTCTCTCTCTCTCTCTCTCTCTCTCTCTCTCTCTCTTCTACGTGTTAAACTGTTAATTGAGGCACCATAAGGATTTTACTTTCCTTTTCAAATTCTTTGAAATATGTTACTTTTTATTCATCATCACAATTCACTTAAAACATTTATTCTTTGTTATGGGGTTCCAATCAATTCATCTGGTTATATAATTAAAAATTTCATTAAAAATGAAGCCCGGAGTGAGAGAGAGAGAGAGAGAGAGAGAGAGAGAGGTGCGTGGTGACCGTGAATATTTAGTATTTACAGAGCTACTACTTATTTATTGCTCACTAACTTATTAGTACAGAGTAGCTGGGCATATCTGGAATGGGCCTTTTGAAACTCTGCCGATTTCATTTATTATTATTTTTTTGAGGAAATATTTGATTTAAATAATAGCACTCACATATTTTTCACACCATGCCTATAACTAGAGCCTAGAAGCATGCAGGTTTTTATTGATTTGAGATTTAATGTTCAGAGATGATATAGATTAAAACTTTTGCTACACCTGCAAATTTGTCTATTATCTTGCTAATCGGGTCGGGTCGACTTGTTTTGCTTTGGCAAAGGCTGTTGCATCCACACATATGTTACTCTTACTAGTTACTGGTTGCAGGTGCAGGTGCAGGAGGTGAAGTGGAATAGAATTAATGAAGAGGATGGAATCAAGAAAGTCCCACTCCTGGTGGTGGGATAGCCACATTAGTCCCAAAAACTCCAAATGCCTGCAACAAGATCTTCAAGGTGTATTTAATTTTAATTTTTTGCCTACACAATGAAATGAAACAAAATAACTTATATATATGCTTGTATCATGAATTATTAAATTGGTTCCAAAATATATATGCATGTTTGGCACATCAAATACAGATTGGAAATAGAAATGTGGCTAGCTAGCTGCAATGTTTTGCCTAAAATAGGAAATACTGTATATATTTTTTCTGGCCATGATTGATCTAGCTATGTTTGGTAAAGAAGGAAAAAGGAAATTAAAATACGTAGTTGTAATAACAGCATTCTGAATGAGAGAGACATCCTCCGAAAAGTGTTATGTGAATGGAGCTTTTGTTGCAAAAATCTGATTTACATAACACTATTCGATCTTGTTTCTGGATTTGCAAGTAGAAAAACTGTTCCATGTTATGCTAGAAACCAAAGCAAATATGTCGATTTCGAGCATAAAACTAACGAGCAGATCATTGATCCCAGATATGGATCAGCATGTGAAGAGGATGCTGAAGCTGATAGAGGAGGATGCAGATTCATTTACCAAAAAGGTGGAAATCTATTACCAGAAGAGGCCGGAGCTCATCAATCTCGTCGAGGATGTCTATCGAATGTACCGCTCCTTGGCGGAGCGCTACGATCATGTCACCGGAGAACTGCGTAAGAACATTCCATCAGATCTCCAATCTCAGTGCTCCGGCATCACTGATCTCGGATCGGAACCGCCTTCCACCATGCCGTCTCCCGGCCCCAGCCGTCGTCAATCCGGCCACCGTGCTCCAGGATTTGATTTCTTCCTTGGCCATAATGGCGGGAATGAATCGCCTACATTGGAGTCTGAATCAGAATTTGATGATTCCTCCTCCTCCTCTGTTATCTATTACTCTGGTGGCATGCATGGCAGCAATGAGCTCGAAGAGAAACTCAAGATGCAGGAGGAAGCTGCCGTTAATAATGTTTCTGATTGTTCATTCAAGAAGTCTGGTGGTGATGAAATAGCAAGATATGAAGACCAGCTGCGGGTTGCAAGGAGGAAGATTCAGCAATCCGAAGAAGAGATTCGTCGTTTGAAATCTCTTGGAGATCCAAATAATAATAATAATTTCATTGATCAGGCAACAGAGGTGCATGAGAGTATCATGAATTCCTCGGGGGGTGAAGTTTTCGACTCCGAACGTAGAGTTCTGACGCTCTGGGAAGAGCATCGAATCACACGAGAGAAGCTGCAAGAGTCGGAGCAGGAGGTTGCAAGGCTGAGGCAGGAGATTTCAACTAAAGCCTTCTCTGACCTAAAAATGGCCCCCAAAGAGATTTCTCTGTGGAAAAACAAGCTCGACCAAGAGAAAGCCGAGGTTGCAAGGTACAAAATCATTCTGGCAAATCGCGATCAAGAGATCAAGGAACTTAAAGAAGCCATCTCCAATGCTAACAAGAGCTTATCCCAAGAAAACCAGCAACTTCAAGCTGAGATAGCTCGAATGTCAAATGAAATAAGCTATTTAGAGGATAATGTAAGACAACAGGTAGTATCAGAAATCGAGCAGTTGAAGGCCGACATAGCTGATAAGAACGACCGCATTCAGGAGCTCAAGGTAAACCTAGACGTGTTAGTCAACGAGAAAGATGATCTAAACATGAGCATCTTCGAACTCGGTAGAGAGCTAACTTCCAAAGATGATCAGATCGACCAAATGAGCAGCCATCTGCATCAACTGCACGTTGAGCATGTCGATCTCATCGCTGCAGCTGAGGGTGCACGTAAAGCAGCCGTCGAGCTGCGGGCCAAAGTTAAGGACCTGGAAAGGGAGGTGGAGAAGAAGCAGCAGATCATCGTGCAAGGAGCCGAGGAGAAGCGAGAAGCGATAAGGCAGCTTTGCTTCTCTCTCGAGCACTATCGCAACGGTTACCATCGACTCCGGGAGGTGGTCACCGGCCCCAAATTAACGGCGTCTTAAATTACTTCACATTCCATGGTGCATATCTTTTTGTACCTTTTTTTTTTTTTTTAATTTTTCATGAAAAAAAATAATCTGTAATCTGTAGATCGAGTCTTTTGCCACTCCTTTTTTTGATGTGTCATCATCTAATCTTCTTTGCAATATCTGGAAAGAATAAAACCCAACTTTGTAGTTTTGAGATTCTGCGTCTGTATGTTAGTAGTGGCCGTTTCTCCACTGCCATGCCTGTATAATGTAGGAAATCAACACAGGATTATCTGCTTCAGGTGATTAAACTATGTGGTGGTTGGTTTTTATCTCTGTCTCGCTGTCAAATTTATAATTTTAATAATAAATGCCTGGATTTATTTACAGATAGAAAAGATAATGACAAAATCCTTCCATTTCTACAAAGTTAGGACAGGCAAAAGGTTGGTCATTCGAACAAGTGGTGGTTACATCAGTGGGGTAAAACGTAAAACGTAAAAGACTAGTGAAGCAAAATACTTTTTAATGTACAAGACTATATCTTCTTTCACCACATTTTCGTACGTCACTTTCCCCATGACACAGCGTGAATAAGTTACTACTTCATTGTCTTCGAGCAAAGCATAGAAGAAATGAGTGTGTCTTGTTTCCTTTCTGTCAATCGATCATAAGTGATTACGACTAGAAAACCAAATGAGGAAAAGGAAAGCATCAGTATAGACCTAAAGCTCTAGCAACCTTCGGGTGGCCGATGAAATTTTGTTTTCTCAGTCATCCCATGCATCATCTGCAGCACCCTCTTTTCTGCTTACTGTAGGGACAATCATGTGCCTGTATTTGTCCTCCACGTTTATTGCTGCCGAACCCACCAGCGAGAGCTTTGATAGTGTATGATTTGCTTCTTTCTGAGCAGCTAAAGCTTCCCTCTCCTTTCTTCTGGCAGTCTAATTCATCAGAAACCAGATCATTTGAGGTTGTCATTTCTCATTCTAATTTTGAGGGAGGAAGGTTTGGAGCTGAAGATGCAAAGAAAATGAAACGGCATACCTTTCCTGTTGCAAAACTTAAAGAATTACCGGACCCGACATCTTGAATTGCTTTCCGTATTTGAGCTACGAGATACTGTGATGTACCGAATGATTAAATATTATACAAAGAAACAAACTCAAAGGCAGCATTTGAGATACAAAAGACTTTTTAATACAATGGCCTTACCATGTCACGATCAGTATAAAATGAGGTAGCTTGCCCTGTTGATCCTGCACGACCAGTTCTTCCAATCCGGTGTACATAATCTTCCATGGTCTACGTTTCATATCCCCCAAAAAAGAATAATCAAAGTTAAACACTGGCAATTATTGCTAGTACATCTTTTGGCAAAAGATGTAATACTATAAATTGCTAGTATGAATTCACCTTCGGAAGATCCAGATTGATGACATGTGCAACCCCAGTGACATCTAATCCCCGCGATGCAACATCTGTGGCAACCTGCAAATGAACAATACAGATGCAGAAGGTTTGTCAATGAATGATGTGAATCAAAAAAGTTATATACAAGTCCAAAACAATGGAATATGATGTCAAATCATAGTTACACGTCAAATTAAAGAGAGAAGGCAGATATAATCAAATAAACAGTTAAAATGCAGGTAGGACTAAAACAGCCACGTACACTTGACATTGTTTAGCAACCACTAAGCTCTCTTTCTAAATTGTTCCATTTGAATTCAAGAAACAATTGTTGCTCCAGAACATTCAATGGAAATATCAACTAGGAATCAAGCCTCAGACACTAATGGAATTTTAAGTTAAAAAATGCAAAACTAAATCTTCTTCACCTTATTTGGAGGGTGAACACTGCATCTAATTTTCATAATATACGATAACACTTCATCATGATGAATTGATGATCCAACTCACCTTTTCCAATGAGTGTTGAGACGAATACGAGAAAGAAGAATCACAAGAGAGAAAAATGGTTTTTCTCTAGTCTCACAATTGAAGTTATTTCCCAATTAACCAACAAAAAGAAGAGTAAAGAAATTCAAGGAGCATAACAAGATGCAAACTAACCAAGATCAGATTATTTAAACAGTCAGCAAATAGATATCATGAGGGCAGGTTCTATGTATTACCAGTATCCTGCTAGGACCATGTCTAAAATCATGAAGAGCACTCTCTCTCTCACTTTGACTACGACCGCCGTGAAGAGCAGCTGCTTGCAGACCTTGTTGTATCAATGCTTCAGCAACTTCATCACATCTACTCTGAAAGAATATATCCATATGCAACATATTGAGCATACAGCGGAGAGAAAAGTTCAAGAAAAAGAGAAACAGTCAAATGAAAGGGAAGTTTATTTAGAAATGCTAAGCTAAGACGACTGTATCATACAAATGAATAGAAGTAAGCAGACATGACCAATCTATGCAACTGTTCAACTGTTCAAACAATTACCAAGCAACTGAGCAAGAACTGAAAAAGTTAGATCAAGTTATAAATGGCCAGGACAACCTATCCTCACTGTTGTAATTTGACTGAAAAATTAATAATTACAATCATACGTGATGCCTACACATGTATGCTAAGAAAACCACTAAAATTTTGATATTGACATTCTAAAAAGTTGGTTTTTATTAGAAATTGAAGAAAAAGTGCATCAGTTGCTAAATCGGACCTTCACAAGCTCGATTTCAACTTGTAAGAAGAGTATTCACAAGAGTTCTATTTTGAATGAAAAAGAGTAGTGTGCCAAGATTCTGTGCAATGAGGAGAGATGCTGTTCAATGATTTCAGATGTATTAGTTAAACACGCTACATAGGGATGATACCAAGCAGATCGATTGGCTAGTCAATCATCTGAAATAATTTTTTTGTGGTTTCTGTAGCATAAGCATTCAGCTGCAGAAAAAAGGCCAGCAATAGTTTGAGGCAAATATTGATGTAACAAGCATAAATAAATAACTGCACATGTCATAGCATTGCTTTTTTTTTTTTGTATACAACTAGAAGCAAATTAATAGTCATGGTGTAATATCTAATCATCCTTTGCAAATACGGAATTGATATATTTGCAAATGAAGTCTATAAATAAGTTTTCCAATCCATCTCCACGTCTGTGTTGCTAAGAAATCAACACAGAAGTTCAGAACAACCAACAAAATAAAAGAATAAATGCATCAATATGTCATTAAAGTAACACATAACTGAGCATACAAGTGAGTTGGGATCGCATCAGAAGATAAATCAGGAATAGAACACCTCTAAATGCAGATTACAAGATTGAACAAGTTGCTGCAAAAGAAGAATGGTGAAGCAGGAAGTGTAATGTTAATTGCATATGGGCCTTGGTTGTTGTACCTTCCGTTCCACAAATACAATGGTCAAGGGAAAGGGCTGGCTACACTTTTCAGAATGAGCAGCTGCCTCAACAAGCATATCTAGCAACCTGTCAATCTTCATGCCATACAACTATCAACATGTTGGATCCCACAAATATCTGGCAATAAATATCTTAAAGTGCCATTGCCCACTGTTAAACATGGGATTTCATATCTACAAAAAAAAAAAAAAAACACTCGCAGCAGTTCACAGCCAAAATACACTTACATCCATATGACCAAATTCTTAAGAACTTAGCTGAAGCAAAATAATAAGATATTTAGAAATTGAGGGCCACAGGTTCAATTACAGAAAACGACAGATAATGAATTTATTAAAAGTAAAAGAAGGAAAGCAGCATAAATACATTCTTCATCAATTGAGTGCAACCAGATGCATACCTTCTCATTTTCCGGTACCTTCTCCAAAACTTGGGATACATTTGCTGTGGGGCTGCTCACTTTTCCCACTTTTACCCGCACTGGATTTGTTAAGTATTCCTATTATATGCATACAAGAAAGGCCATTGAGTTCACGTTTTAACTAAAGCTTCAAAACGAAGGTTTTTTATTCTTTATTTTTTTAATTGTTATTTATCCCCTCCCCGCACCCCACAATACAATTCTGCATATATTATGAAGTTAGAATATACACAAGGAGAGACTCAAAAAATTAAACATGTCTACACAAATATAAGACTGGCATGATGATTCTTGTCGTTCGTCACCATTTGAAATCTAACCTGCGCTAGCTCTTCAATCTCAACTGGCATTGTAGCACTGAACAGCAAAGTTTGATGCTTTTTGGGAAGATTTTGCATCACCTGAAACAACATAATCAGACAGCAAAAAATGTTTTAAGTTTATAACACAATATGCACATTCTTATCAGAGTATACAAAATCATTGCAACAAAGAACCAACATGTGAAAGAATTGCATCTGTGGTCCCACTGGACAAGCCCTGACTGGAAAATGGTACCGATACTTTCATTTTTTACCCCAAAGGAGAAAAATCTTGCAGAAATGATCCCATACCATAAGACTATAGTTATGCATTTTTTTGTACCAAATTTTAAGAAATCTGTCAAATATTAATGGACTAGATCACGTGAAAAGCACATGCCCGTTTAAAGCCAAAAATAATCAAATATAGGTGCCCTAATTTCTAAAATCAAGCCTAAATTCCCAAATCAACGCCTCTCTCACTCTCTTCTTCCAGGAAACAATAAAAAGCTCAAAATCTGACTCCGCCGTTTTATGGGCCATCATAAACTCCGCTGCCGCCGTCTCCCTTTCCTCGACCACAACCTCCCTGACACTCCGCACCAAACCTCAACTCTCCGGAACCACAATTTGACAACCGTTCTCAAAACCACCGCCACGGTTACTATCACAACCCCAAAGGCAAGGTGGATTAGAATCACCGCCCTCACAAAATTCCGAGAACAACTACCACACCACAATCCAGTCGTTAGTAACTGATGGTGGTGAAAAGCACGCGCACCGCGCACCGAACACTCCTCCAGTGTACAATGTTGATTCCAAGGAGACGAGAAATCTCATCGTGACGGATTATTTCAGTTCGACCGTGTTCTCGTAAGGTTGTGAGAAGGCGGAGGATATGCATAGTTTGGCCAGCCAATTTCTGACTGTTTCACTGTTCAAGGAGTACCAAAATCCAAAATGCAGCTATATGGCGGTGAGCTATCAGCTTTGGCTGGATAATTTATGTTGGATCGGCGATAATTCTATGTTTTAAATATATTGTGAATTTAACTGATTTATTGAAGAATGCAGTGATGCTTTCATTTTGTTGCTCCAAATTATGGAGCTGATTTACACTATGGGGGAAAAATGGAGGAACATCTGATGTTAATGTGGTTTGTATAGTCCTCTAAAAGGAAATGGGAGAAAGCAATCTGATTTTACTTGGTTTGTTTTTCAAAATGTCACACTTAGTTTAAAAAATGCTCTACTGCTGTATTAATGTTGTTCTTACATCTTTTATAGTTAAGGGTGTTTTGGAAATCTGGTCTATTAATAAGTTAAAATATTGTGGTAAACACACAATTTCCATTTCATGTCTACCTGCCTGGTTCAATTATTTTCTGCAAGCAATTTTTTCTTCAAGTAATTAGTTAGTAATCAGTGAATAGATGCTTGCCATTTTGCATGTCCTAGTAGCAGCAGACATGGCCTTTATACACCATCAACAACCAAGATTATTGAGGTTTTGAAATCATTATGTAATTGGAAAGACATTTGGATTCTTGCACATAAAGATTTTTTTAATTTTCCTCAACCCTAAACCATTGAATTTTCCCTCAAAAATTCCAATTTTTTTCCTCCACAGTACCAATTTTCCCACCAGGGAATGAATTTTCCAGCTGATTAGAAAAGATTTGTTTGGTGTCAAAAATGCAATTCTTACGGGACTAAAAGTGCGAACTGATTTAACAGAAAATGTGACGGTAGGACCACTTCTGCAATGTTTTTTTTTTTTTTTTTGGATCAAAAGTGAAGAGTATAGGGACCCTTTCCCAGGCAGGACATGTCCTGTGGGACTACAAATGCAATTTTCTCACCAACATGTTAGTAATGCATGGTTCGAATCTGAAGGTGAGGTAGCCAAAGCTATGAGTATTAAAGAGAGCAAAAGAGAAAAGAACAGCAATCATTAAAGAGGTTCAGTCAACAGATAGATCTACATGGTTTGGTTCATTGAAGCCTTATGGTCAAGGTGATAAACCTAATTAACCAAAAGCACACAAAGAATTTTCATTTTCTCTCTCGTTCACCATTCTGTAAGTCTCGTCTCTCTTCAGAAATAAAATATTAGTACTTGATCAAACCCAACTACAGCTTCCATATAGAGGGCCACCAAGCTAATTTGGACACTACTGCCTGACACGTTGTACACCATAAATAAAGTGCCTTAATTAGGTCCAGCAGCAACACAAAATCTCAGCAACATGTTTGATGTAACCTTTTTGGAAAAGAAATCATAAGTCTCTTTGTCTTCTTTGCAACAGCGCCTAATAATAATGATGCTATTGATGATTATGTGCAAGAGCATGATAGCCAACTATAAGTTTCAACTTTCTTCTAAAAAAGATTTTATACTGATTACAGGCTTTATTGAAGCTTCAATATACACCATGAAACCAATTATAATTACTGCAACTCTGCAAGCATATAGTTCAGTTTTTTTTCTTAAAAAAAAGCAGCAAAATGATGATGATTTGATGACAGAGGACATGGCATAACAATTGCAACCCACAGAAGCCCAAAACCATCATTTAGAATCGATTTAAACTTATGAGTTATGAGAGTTATGAACATAGCAGGAACTAGAGAAAGAGCCAAACAAACTAAATAGCTTAAGAATCAGAGGGGGCGAGGAATTGAAGAGTGAATAATAAGACATCTTACCTCTCTTATCTGAGGCTCAAATCCCATGTCAAGCATCCTATCAGCTTCATCCAGAACCACAAAAGATATCCTTGATAAAGAAGTATTTCCTTGTTGTAGATGGTCAATAAATCTTCCAGGAGTAGCAACTACTATATTCACCCCTGCCCGCAGCTCAGACCTCTGTAGTGACATTCATTAGCAGAAGGCAATCAGAATAGCCCACAAACCAGATCACATTTGTCGATAATGAAACAAATAATGGGTTGTCCAGCATAACTAACAAATTACTTAATGACATACCTGCTCAGAAATGTTCGTTCCACCCACAACAATTGCAGTCCTAAAGGAGTCCAAAGATCGGCTAAAGGCTTTCACCTGGTAAGACAATATATGATGACCCACTATGTAACAAGGACAAAGAGAAAGTTTAAAGCAAACAGAACAAAAGAAGCACTAAGAATACAAGATTTCATTACAGATGACAATCTAGTAAGACACCAGGAAAATAAGTTGCACAGAACTGGTAGTTCTAAGAAACAGAATCTCAGTCCTCACTTCTTTCTCTATTTGTTGAGCCAGCTCTCTAGTTGGGGCTAGTACTAATGCCAAAGGTCCATCTCCACGCCGGATAGGAGGCTGAGCCAGGCAATGCTGAAAATAATAGTAATAAATACTAGATTAGGACATGGTACTGCAAGAAACCAATCATATTAACTGCAATACAAATTCAATCAAGAGTCGAACATCGCAAAATATTTAAACCTGAATCATAGGTATAGTGAATGCAGCTGTTTTACCACTACCAGTTTCTGCACAACCCAAAAGATCCCTTCCACTTAGAGCGACTGGCATGGACTGAGCCTGAATTGAAGTTGGCGTAGTATATCCATGAAATGCAATATCTTTCATGATGCTTGCATGTAAATTCTGCAGAGAGTGAAAGTGAGTATCTTCCCCCAAATGAAGAGCACTGGGACAACAAAATATATCATCGACTGTACCCACTAATTTTTACCATGTCAGTGAACGACTCAATAGGAGCTGGTGCAGGATGTGAATCTGGTGGAACTGTAGCATCAACATTAAGCCTCAAACAGACCTCCTCAACCTGAACATACAAATACATGGTGCCAACTAATAGACCTGAGGACATCATCTCATATAAAAACTAGCTTACCCAATAGTAACAGTGCTGTTTACAAAACAGAAAAAAAATTATCGCGATTAACTCCACAATGCTCCATTTGGACACAATATTTAGCAGATGAAAGCAACAGAGGCATCCAAAGCCATTGAACCTAAATATTACTGTCTTCCCCTTCGATGTAATAAATATTGATCTTTTCCACACACAAAAAAATATATATGAACTAATGAAAGTATGAGAGTTCTATAAAAAGAAAAGGATGAAACTGATGAATGAAATGAAAGATCTCTCATTGTACACCATTTGTGATAGCATCTTCGTTGTTTTCCTTGAACATCAAGTGAGAAGAGGCCAACTCTTTATTGTTTAGTTTGTTTGCTGCATTCAATTTAAGGCACCCAACAAATGTATTGTGTGCGCAACGTTACCACCGACATGACATCATGCAAAATTCATATTTTCAATATAAACCCAACTGAATCCAAAAAACACCTGGTTAATTACTTTTCGAATATCAATTTCAACTTATGAGTCGAATCATCAGTGAACTACATAAACTGAAGGTGTATCTGCATATGATACCTAACAAAAATTCAGCAAATACAAAATGGGTACATTAAGCATTCCTCGTAAGTCATATACAACCACTATAAGCCATCAAAACACAATAAAATTGGAAAAACGTCAAATATGTATTCATAAATAAAACCAGTTATTACTTCTAGCTCATAATCCACACAGTTCAACAACAAACCAATTTATTATTATTATTTTTTAAAGAAGGTAGAGTCCCGTATCCAACCTGTTCCGGGTTCAGCCGGATGATGCGGTCAGACGGCTTCCATTGTGGAGTCACAGGATCCGGCACCGACGAGACGTAATTACCGGAGCTCCGACTACCGGCATTCCATAAATTGCTTGAGTTGCCATTGTTATAGTTGCTTTTAGCGGAAGCGAATTGAGAATGAGAGCCGTTGAGCTGCTTCGAGTGGAAGTGATCGGAGTTACCGTTTACTAGGGTTTTGGCGGCGGCGGCGGAGGCAGTTGCGGAAGAGTTTCTCAGGTGAGGAGGAACATACGACATCGCTGGAAGATAGGATGAGTACGTTTACTGAGAGCAATAGGGAGAGAGACAGTGGGGAATATCTGAGCAACCAAATTGCCCAAAATGGGTGGGGGTTTCTGTCTTGGGCTTCAGATTTCTATGGGCTGCTCTCTTTGGGCCAGGTTTTTTAATTTTTAATTCAATAAATGTAAAATTAAACTGGAGTCCAACAATTGAAAATGCAAAAAAAAAAATTGACCTTGTTGCAACCCGTGTAAGTTTAGGATATTTGTCGGACTCCACACCAATTTAATTGACATTAATTTTTTGTATTTTAAATTTTGTTGGTGGCAAAATTATTAATTTTTTTAAAATATACATGAAGACGAGTATTCAATAATTGGAATATAAGTTTGGAATAAAAATCATTCAGAAGCACCTTAGGGGCACAACTCTTTAGGCGCACCTATATCCGACAAGCGCATAGGCGACATGCGTCTCTCAAATTTTTATTTATTTTTTTCTGGTACCGATTTTCTAACTTTTTTTTTAATTTTTTTTTTGAATTTTTGGTTTTTCCTTTTATTTTGGTCTCAAAAAATTTATATTCTAAAATAAAATTTATAAATCCTAAAATTAAAGTGAATTAATTTAATTTATTTGAAATTAATATGGTTTATATCATAAAATGGAATTAATAAACCTTATAAAAATACAAAATAAACTCCTAGCCCCTCTCCCTCCCAAAAAAAAACCCCTAAAATCCCTAAAAAAACATAAAACTAAACCCCTAAAAAATCCTAAAAAATGTAAAATAAACTCCTAAAAATATTATCAACCCTAAAAAACCGTGAACCCTGAAAAAACCATAAATTCCTAAACTCTAAACATTAATTGGAATGGAAAAAATCATAATTTGAACTAAAAAATTAATATAAGATAAGTAGCAGACATCTTACTTTTTAATGATGCAGGTGATATTTTTCGAATTTTGAGTGATACTTTTTAGTGTTAATGTTGAAACTGATTTTGCCGGGTTTTTTTTTACGGATTGACCCGCGAATATGACTCGGCAATCTGAAATAAGACTTATATGCACCTTGTACATATAAGTATTTGCCAAAATCATTTTGCCCAATTACAAATATTACAAGCTCAAGATTAGGAAATTAACTTTAATTAGGAGGATCACGTGGTATCAGTTAACTGACTCTTTCTTTCTTTTCATTACGTGAAGAATCATTGGCGGAATGGAAGAGATATTTTCCATAAACATTAATATTAGGGCAAACATACAAATGCCCACCATGGTTTTACCCCAATGTGTGAATGCTCCTGTATAAAGAAAAATTCTATGCTCCCTTTGGGCATTACCCAAGGCCGTTACGATGCCGACACGTGGCTTAGTTTTTTATTTTCTTTTTGCATTAATTTTTAATATGCCAAATTCTTAAAATACACCGTATTTTGTAAGAAATACATCAATCCAGTTATTGAGACAGTTTTGAGAATCATGTCTCAATAGGACCCGGGGCCCACCTCCAGATTGGCACAGGGTCGGTGGAATATAGGCAGACTTCATACTTTCTGATTCCGATGACTTTGTCGGAATTTTTTCACGTCGGCAACTTTGTCAGAATCTGGAGGGACGTGTGAGCTTTCAAATCCACATATTTTCAGATTTTTTGAAGATCATTTGGTGATAATTTTAAGTTGCTTAGATGTATGAGAAAACCCTAATTTTTATGTCAATAAAACTGTCAAACACGAAAAGTTTTCAAATTTTTGGCCTCCTGCACGTTGTTTTTCTAATACAATTCACTCTATTATTTTCAAATTCATTTCCCATTCCACCCAAATTAATCACACCCATATACTTACATCTCCATTTTTTCTTTGTATTCGACGCCACCGGCCTCTGCTACGGAGGCGATTCAGATTTGTAGCTGGTTAATGTCTTCTACAGTGAGGTCGATGGAGGTAGTTAGGTTGTATGTATTGCGGGCCGTGCTCATGGATCTCGAGACTATGGACAACATTCAGAGCGGGTCCTATGCTATAGCCAGATCTTCTCTGCCCCTTCTCCATTCTCTCTGTTTCATCTTGAAAAAAGTTCATCCGTTGACCGTTCGGGTTCGTCACCACCAACTCCCCCTCTCTCAAATCGCAAAAAAAAAAAAAGAATAAAAAATGCGATAGGGCGTTCAATGCTGCGGCGGCGAAGGCTAGGGTTTCGGCGTCTTCACCACGATGCCTGCCTTGTGCCAACTCCCAGGGCTCAAGGATGCTGCAATAATTTCTTCTATGCGACAACAAAAGACGTAAATGTTCAAGATATATCCCTCCTAGCTTTGGAATGCTTTCTAATCTTAAATTAAAATCAAGATTTTTAAGACTACCCCGACGACTATCGGAAAAGGGGAGTCGATTTCTATCATTAGCTTGATTAAAATGAACCCAGATAATAATGCCTCCCCGACCATGATCGAAAAAGGGGAGTAGACGGCTGTTTCTCTCTGGAATTATCTTCTGCATTGAAATAGTGGTAAAAAAGGGTTTTAATCTGCTACTCCATGATGCCCTATTTCCTTGTTTTCAAGTATGTGCTTGAAGTTCTAATGTGATTATGAGCAAAAAAATCAAGCAATTCATGAATATCTGTTGATTTTTGGTTAAACATTGTTGTACTAGAATACGTGTTGTCTTATGTCTATCTATAATATGAAAGTATTCGCAGCTCTGTCTGAAAGTTCATGACACATATGATCCTTATTTGCTGTTTTAACTCTGGTATTGGCTGCTGCATTGAAACGGTGGAAAGAAAAGGGGTTTAATCTACTCATTATGCAACTACATGATGCCTATTTCATTGTTTCCAGTTTCTGATTGGAGTATTTATATGATTATAAGCAAAAAAAGTGAGCATTTTATGCTCAAAATTCTGCTATTATTTGGTATGCATGGTGGCATCACTTGCCGATGTTGTAGAGACCGAGATATGGGTCTAAAATCCAACTTAAAATATGGTGTTTTGGTTTTTATGAAGGTTTAGAATTTGAATTGCTCCTATGACATCAATTATAACCTCTAGCTTACAGCTTTATATATGCACCTTAAGGGTGAAGGAAGACTTAGACACCTTAACCATCTTTTGCGCTTTGAGATGAGTTCAGTCCTTTGAATCCATCCAATAGGAACTTCTCTTCAATAGACTTGATTAAATTTGTGTTCTTAAAAGTTCAGTCATTTTCCTTGAAATTAGCTTGATTTATCTAATTTATGCATTTGTCACATATTTCCAAACTATTGCTAAACTAAATTCCATTTATGTCCTTGTTATAATTACTTCTCTAAGTTGATAACACATCTCTGCAACTCAGTTGAGATACAACATTTCATTCTTTTAGCACACGTGCAGATATGTGATATTGTTTCTCAAGGAGCACAACACAGAGGTATATTGTGACATTCGTGCTGCATATATTGACACCATGAATAAGGTAAATTGTCTTTCAGTAATTCACGACTCTTGCTTTATAGTTAAATGAGGTTTGGATCCATGATGGCCTTCAGCTGCAACAACCACTGATTTGATTGGTGTCGACACCAGAAGTACTAGTTTATTCTCGAGAGGGGAACCTTTGAAGAACTGGTCTGCTGTTTTTTCTTTGAGAGATAGGATAAATATTCTTAAGGTATAGATCTGTCATCAATGAGCCCTCATGTTAACTACTCTAGTTTTTTAATGATCAATGGCCATGACTCACAAGTGCCCTCATCAAAAGGGTTGTCCTTTCTTGGCCATTTTTTGCTTGTGCACATGTTCATTTATTGATATTTTACGGTTACATGCTTGTTGAGATGTAATAATGTTAGGTGTGTTTGATTTTTGCAGAGACAGGGTTTGACAGGTTTAGCAGTAGTAACTTACGAACTTACCTAGGCTTAGTAGACATCAGCGTTCCAAGAGGTAGTTTGTTTATTTAGTGATATATATAGCTTTCTTCGCTTGCAGTTTTAAGTTTTTACTTCTTTTTCCTTTTGGCTAATGTTACCTTTGAGTAAATAATACTGACTTCTATTAATGTGAGTCATATTTATAGTCTGATGCTACCTTTTTGCATATGCACTTGGAAAGAGTTGAGTAAGAAACCATAGAGCCTTTTCTCTATGTAATTTAGTTTAGCTCCGATCTTGAAAGCATTAGGCCAAGATGAATGTATTGCGGAAATGGCTGGACCTATTGCTCTTGTGTTTATCTGTTTTTCTCCATTAATGCACGTCTCTCTACTAATGCGCCGGGGTAGGCTTATTGTGTTCATGTTGTTATGGTGAAATACCGTATTTATCAGAACTCTCAACGTGGTTTTGTTGATGCCATTTAATTTGCATTGCCAGCCTTGATTTGTTGTACAATACAATGCTAGTTCTGTTGATAGGAAATATGAAAAATGTTGAGGTTGCAGTTGATATTGTTTCTATTTGGTAATAAGCCATCATAATAATAGTCATTTTTTTCTTTAATTTTGTCGAATAATTCTTCTGATTTCATGTTTGTTTGCAGCCTTAACAAACAGTGGCTAGGCTCATATGATCTCCTTAGGTTCACGGATCTCCAAGGTAATAAACTAGTCATTTTCATGATTTGTAGTTATTTTTTTTAGTTGTTGCCTTACATGTATAATCTGCTTCGACCAATGTAGTGTTCATGTCTCTAACGAGCCAAGGAGGAGAAATGCTAGAGCAGCAAAATTCGTGATTTTGATGATAGTTGTGACATTGGTCGACTCAAACTCTGATTGATCCCTGACTCCGTCTACGACATTGTAACTCAATAGTTGTAAAATCTGTCACTAATACAGTAACGTTATATTAGATTAGTAAAAAATTGTGAAAAATATTCTTAGATTTGTAAGTAATTACAAATTTGTTATAATGTTACATTAGATTAGTAAATAATTTTGGAGTTTGAAAAATAATTTTTTCATATCAGCGCATATTTCGACAATTATGTTTTAGTTTACTTTATGAAATATTCGGTATTGGTAAATTTTTTATTGTTATTAAAAATTTATGTTTTGGGAGAAAATGACATCGATAATGAAATATTTTAGTTTGAATTTTTTTTTTCATATCGGCACATTAGTCGGCAATGTTTTTGAGTTATTTTAATGAAATATTCTCTATCGGCATCATTTTTATTATTTTTGCAAATTTATTTTATGGGAGAAAATGACATCAGCAATGAAATATTTTCTTTTTTTTTTTTCCATATCAGTACATTAGTTGGCAATGTTTTTGAGTTATTTTAATGAAATATTCTCTATCGGCATCATTTTTATTATTTTTGCAAATTTATTTTATGGGTGAAATTGACATCGGTAATGAAATATTTTCATTTTAATTTTTTTTCCATATCAGCACATTAGAAGCAATGTTTTTGAGTTATTTTAATGAAATATTCTCTATCAGCATCATTTTTATTGTTGTTGCAAATTTATTTTATGGGTGAAATTGACATCGGCAATGAAATATTTTCATTTCAATTTTTTTTTCCATATCGGTACATTAGTCGACAATATTTTTGAGTTATTTTAATGAAATATTCTCTATCAGCATCATTTTTATTATTGTTGCAAATTTATTTTATGGAAGAAAATGACATCGGCAATAAAATATTTTCATTTCAATTTTTTTTCCATATCGGCACATTAGTCGGCAATGTTTTTGAGTTATTTTAACGAAATATTCTCTATCGGCATCATTTTTATTATTGTTGCAAATTTATTTTGTGGGTGAAATTGACATCGGTAATGAAATATTTTTCTATTGAGGCCAATATCAAGGGAACACATTTTTAACTAAATTTTTAAAAAATAAACAAAGCAAAAACTATTGAAAGAGATCATACTTATGTAATAAATAACGGATACATCATACACAAAAGCACCAAAGTTAGAAGGTATCCTTAAGATGCTCTCATCTATGTCCAGTCATAAGATCAAGAAAAATCATTATTCTTATAAAAAATTAAATAAGAAATATATATCTTTCCTTCTTAGCGTGTTCATTTAGCAAAGATCAACAAGTACTGTAATCTAAATATAGCAATTCATTTATTCCTCAGTTTCAGTTTAGCTAAGGGATAAAAACAGAAAAACTGCAAGATGAAAACATCTAGACTGCATTCCCAAGTTCTTGTTCCAAAAACTATCAATTGTGAACACAACACAATGTACGCATATGGCTTCTCAATGGTGCTTTACCTCAAATAGACCATCTGGACCTACATTGGCCAATATCCAAGTTATTAGAATTTAATCACTCGTAAATGTGAGAAAGCAAATTTCATTCAAGATCCAATATATGGATTTTAAGATTAATATTAACATTATCATTCAAGTATTTATGCACATAAACCACTAATCTCTTAGTTAAGATAATATGTATACATAATATATGTATTGTTTGTAGGTTCTGCTCAGGGATGTCTCCACAAATCTACTTTTTATTCTGTACCGCTTGCCACTTTTCAGACACATCAAACTTACATATCAGCTCTACATTTTGAGTTTTAAAATTAGGCAAAATGTGTAATAGGCAATAAATACAATGATCACAATAAATGACTTTTTTAGCTTAAACTAACAAAAATGACACCGGTTTATCATATCATGGCAATTTGAAAAAATTAAACAAATTATAGTGTTAAAATGATACATTGCTAGGGCAAAAGTGTAAGAATATACACTAACTTTCAGTCTCAGGAATAATTCTAGGAAATTATTCTTGGCTGATCAAAAAAACAAATTGAGCCTTTAATATGACAGATGAAAATTCTAGCAAAAATTAACACGAGATCGTAAAATTCTCATCAACGCATAGTCATTACAAAAAAGCTGATATAACCAATCATCAATATATTCAGGCCTTTATCTTGGTTAAAAATATTCCAAAAGTTTTTAATCAAAACTAAAATGTAGTCCCCAATGTTATTACCAGAGAGATAAAATGACAAACTACATTCACATTAGTTATGCAAACAATTAAAATATTCATGTACATACAACAATTGGCGCACATAAAAACCAAACAGAATAAACAAGCGTTGCAAAAAAAAAAAAAAAAAATCATACAGAGAAGAGGGAACGTACCCCAAGGAAACTCCTTATTGCGGATACGCAAATATGGATATGTCTGCGACGGAAAGTTATATTATATCAGAAGCAATAACAATTCTCTTCAAGAATAAATTAATTAAAGTCCTAGATTCCATATAGCCAATCTAGATCTAAATAAACATGAGCATGTAAATTCTGCATGATACCATAGCTTGTGATAGGTGTTGAAGAGAAATTAAGAGGCAAACTGCAGGTAATGGCGTTAATGATGAGAGGTTTATACAATTTACTAACAATTTCAAGATCAAGAACTTTTGAAATATCTCGAGGAATTCCGGAAGGGTATACAACCCCGCTAGATTTACATCTTAGCCTCATGTCAATTACTGGTGACATAGTCAAAAATAGGAATTCTATTGGTAGCATCTGAACTCTACACTCTTCCTGCACTCAGTTAATTCAAATTCAGAATATTACACATGCATGAAGTAAATGTTCTGGTATATAACGAAACCTGCCACCGTTGTCCGTTGATGTATGAAATGAATACTCTTGTGCTCTTTGGTGAATCTTTTAGACTTTTGGTTGATGTTAGTTCTTCATCTTTTCCTTTCATTGATGCAACATGATACAATGTGTTGCAGCTGCATTCTCTATCCCAAAGTTCTCGAGGAAGGTTATGTGAAGCAATTCAATGATGCTAATCAACTACAAAGCCTCTAACATACTTATGTAGCTCAGTTGTCTATGCAGACTTCAGAAAGGCACCATGGCAGCCTAAGATGCCTATTTTAGTTGAAATGTGCTATGTTACCTAAGGTTTGGTGCTATTTACTCGGTGCTTCAGACTCTGAAGGAAGTAGAGATCTTAAGAAACACTTAACCAAACACTTATACATCACTCTGACCCTTCTGTCTTTGTTTTCGAGATGAATTTCTAACTCCAATTACAAAGCTATCGTCTTGGGAATCAAAGAGCAAAGATGTCATTTTTAAGCTATTGTTAAAGAACTGGTCTTTCCTCACTTGTTCTATGTAGACAAAAACAATCCCTTTTTATCTAGTTTTTTACCCTTTTTTTGTCTACTTGCATTAACCATCAAGTTCATCAAAACACGGTTTCAATTCAAATTGGAACGCCAAAATAATAATTCTATCCAATTCCCTTAATTTAAATCAAATATTTACACAAAGTTTTTATCAAGAAACCTGAAAATGAATGAAGAACTCTGTCAAATCTCCTACCAAAATTAGATAAGGAGAGGATATTAACAAAAAGAAAAAAAACGTAAAGAAATTAAGAGAGAAAAGAAAACCTCATTGATTTCCTAGCTCCCCCGCTTATCCGGAAATATGGCTTTAAAAACCCTGGGCTTATCTTCCAAAAACTGATCAAATGAAGTCTGCCCATTTCATAATTCAGAACCATGAGAGAGAGAGAGGAAGGGAGGGAGAGAAAGATGAAAAAGAGGAGTCTTTGCCCCAGGAATTTCATAGAGAGGGATGTCAGTGGAAATTCTTGAAGAGTAAGTAGATGGATTCACCATCTGAGCTCCTATCTTCATCACTCTAAACTGCGTAACATTGCATCGCCAGTTTAGGCTTAGATTCACCGAGTCTCTCTTGAAACGAAACCGTCCTCTAGGAACAAGGGTGACCCGGCACGACGGCGCCGCCGCCGCAACCTCTATCTTTCAAACTCATAGTCCAAGCAGGACACGGGTCATGTCGGAGAAGCTCCTAGTCGCCGCCATTAAACGAGGAGGACACTGGTGGTGACGAACGAACGGTCAATGGAAGAATTTGTTTTCAAGATGAAAGAGATAGAATGGAGGAGAAGAGACGCATCCTGAATAGAAAAATATCTTTAATATATCATTTTACTGATAAAAGAGAGTTATTGGGCACCAATTTAAAAAAATTAGGGTTTAGGCAAATATCAAAATTAATTAATTTTAATTATCAAATCATCTTCAAAAAATCTGAAAATATGTGGATCTGGAAGCTCACATATCCCTCCACATTTTGGAGGAGTTGCCGACATGAAAAAATTCCGGCAAGGCCGCCGGAATTGGAAAGTATGAAGTTTGTCGACATTTGCCAACGTCGGAGGAGGGGCTCCGGGTCCTATTGAGACATTATTCTCAAAAGTGTCTCAATAGTTGAATGGATGTATTTCCTGCAAAATACATTGTATTTAGAGCATTATATATAAATTATTTAAATAGAAAGTATTTATGGGACAGTAGGACAGTTGGCAGAATCGTAACGGACCCCGGGTAATACCCAATGGGGAGCGTAGAATTTTCATATGCTTCAAAGTTCAAATATGTAAAATTTTGTTATTAAGTTAACTATTACATTTTGAAACAATATAATATATTTGCTATATTCTATAACAATCAATATAATATATTTCATGTATTCTATAAAAATAATAGCAGAGATTATTTTTCTCAACTAGATCCATGAGATGTGAAATTCTACCCAGCATATTGAGTATTACTTTATTACTATTGAGATGGTGACACATCTAACTTAATTTTAAAAAGCTCATCTAATGGAACAACATGGGACATTGGTACTTTTTTTCTCTTTCCTTTTTTCTTTTTTTATATCGGTGCTTTTGGACATTAATTACATGTAATACGTTTGATATAATGAGTGCACCACTATAGTCAGCCGAATAATGCAACGTACTATACTATTTAAATGGTATGCCAGTTAATGATCAATCACAAAAATATGTGCATGTGATGTCATTTTGCGGGTTTAAATTCATATTTAATAATAAATTTGTAATTTTATGGTGTTAGATTGAGTTGGATCAGAATCTTGATAAGTCTTATTAATTTAACTCCTAATATTATAATTTTACTGATATTTAATTGTGTTTGGATCCAAACTCGACATATCTTACGAATTTAACTTGTAAGACGGGTATTACACAAGACTATCTAATGATTAAATAACAATGCTAGGTTATTTAAACTCTTTTTTAATGTTGGCCGATTGTATCCAATAGTACGTGTCCAACAACACAAGAGTATATATGCATATACTGTATTAAGGTCAATTAACGTCAAACGAAATGTAGCCCGTTAAATTTATATTTGTTTAATTGGCTTGTTTTGCATAATAAATTGGAATAGATCGATCACTCCAAAAAATAAATAAAAATAAAAATGAAACTACCAACTTAGAAGATACAAGACATTAGTGGATTTGAATCAATGGCTTCTCAGTTATGTGGTCGTCACTCCATTTATTAAATCACCGTTAGTAGATTTGAACTTATAACTTTTCAGCTATGCGATCATCACTTCATCAATTAAACAACCTAATAAGTTATGAATTGGGGGGCAGAGATATGTCTAAGGTTAACTATTGAATACAATGATAAAATCAATATCATAAAACTTACTAGTTACAACATATACGATTAATGCAATGCGTGAATTGAAATAGTGACAAAAAAATTTCCCATTCAAAGTTTTAATTAAGGTGCACTGCAGGGCGCTTTGATTGTCATAACAATTTTATAGGATGATCGGATTGTAATGTGATTTATACATATATTGCAATAACGCTATATTAAATCATTTTCCAGACTGGTTGGATTAGAAAAGGTGCTTATATATTATCAGTGGCTGATTGTGAAGATTCAAATATAAGCAGAGAATAATTCAAGAGATGTAATGGCATTTTATGTGATTTTATTAGATATAATGATCTAATCTAAATAATAAATATGGAATAATTATGGTATTTAGAATGATGACTGGTAGGTAGATGGTACATGCCAATCGCACGTTGCTTCACTAATGGAAAATTACATCTTCTAGTTAGGCCATATTCATATATTGCTTTTGGCATTTATAAAATGCAGGGTAGTTGCTTTTTCTTCTTTTTTCAAGATGAAAGTAATGGTGGTTTTATCCATAAGTGTGTACCGGGTAAAATTCGTTCAGTACAACAGTATATATGCAAATCACACTTAAAAATTAAATGTAATAGACTCACACATAACAGTATTGGTAGAATTTGAACTCGATACTTTTATTACAAGTAATTGCTTTTTACCCAAGTAAGTCATATTTCAATATAAGTCATTTCAATTTATATTATATAATAACGTGTGTGTATATAATGTGCAAAATGTCATCTGCGTATGATGAATATAATAAGTCATTTTTGTACGTTCTCATGAAATGACCTACTAGTGAGGTGGGATAGATTGATATCTAAATTTTAAATTTAATTTTTATCAATACTTTTAGGCTAAATTTATCATACACAACTTTTTTAGTATGGATTTACTTCTCACGTGTGGTTACCCAGTCAATTTACTGACAATGGCGGATCTAACGGGGCTTGGCCACACCTCCACCGCTCCCTTTTTTATGGTCAGTCGGTTTCGACCCCTTAATTATGATTGCATTTTATATATATATATATATATATATATATATATATTATATATATATATAAGGGTTGGTTATAATGAGGACAAGTGTTGGTGTGAAAATTAGGGACAAATCTAAACCCTACACATATATAAGATGGATGGATGAGATTAGAAGGAATTTAAATGGTAAATTCTAATTTTTTTAATTAATATTAAAGCAAGGAGGCTATTTATGTAAAATCAAACCATAATTCAATATGGTATCATCCATTAAACTTCCCATATGATATCTACGTGAGATCAAAATCCCTTAAAATCTGGAACCACAAAATCAAAAAAGAAGGAACCCCGCGAAATCAGTTTTGTATACAAATTGAAATCCCCGCCCTCTGAAAATCCAGAAACCTAGAATCCTGTGAGAACCGAGTGCGACATCCTCAAGACCGGCGATGATTCCGGCAAAGGTCGGCAACTTTATCATGGACTGCGGCTTCGAAAATTAAGAAGGCGGTGAAAATTGTAACCTCCGGCAACGACGTGATCGATCGAGGAGGCCAAAAAAACATAGGTCGAAAGAAATCGGGTAAGTTTCAGTGGTTTGAATCGAATTTAAGGATGAATTTGGGGAAAAAATTTGGAATAGGTGAAAACTGATGAATGCTTGCGCCATTTTGAATAAATCAATTTAATAAATAGATTTGAAATTTGGGTTATTTTGTTATGAATTGATCGGTTGATGCTTATGAGTAATAATCGAGTAATTTTCTAGTGTGGGTTGACAAAATCGAACAAAAAAGAGTAATCGTGAAATACAGGTTTACTGATTTTTTGGTTTTATAGATTCATGGGTTTGTGGCTTCTGATATGAAAGTATCAGTTGCGGCTTCTGATTTTTAATCGAGTAATTATGTTATGTGATTTTTGTTATTTTGGAAAATCATGGGTTTGTGTTGATCGAATAACATTTATTCATGCTTATTAATCTTTTTTCTGTTGATAAAAAATCAATGATAATCTGATTAAGATATGAATTGTGTGCTTTGGAATGTTAACCATACCCATAAAATGCTTTAATTTCGGTACAAACAATGTCAATGCTAAGTTAACTGAATTAAAGTGCTACACAGGTATATAATTGATACTACGTATGCATATCTGTTCTGTGTTATGTAAATTATAATTGTGAGGCTACGTATGCATATTTGTGATGCTGCTAAAGCATATATTTGAAGCTACTAATGAATATTTGTTGTACTTGGTGTTTAAGTTAGTAATATAACTTGTTTGGGTTGGTGTTTTTAATTAGTATTGTTGATGCTTTATATGCATATCTTTGAAGGCGAAGTCGGGTTTGATTAAATGCGCATGCATGGCAAGGCTTGACATGAATTGGTGCGATGCAGAGAACAACAATGACTGCAGCGTGTACACTATGCGCCACATGGAGACTTACATTGGCCAATCTAGCAAAGCTTGCAATTGCAACATAGAGAAATGAAATGTCTCGCAAATGAATGTGCTGCGTATCAAATATTGTGCCTCCATTCTCTCGTCGGGTTTGAACAAACATGCCTCCTCAATTGAAAGAAAAGCAAAGTCGGTTTTTACAGCCAACTCTAGGGAAAAAAATCCAAATGTTCTGAGTGGAGATGTGTGACTGTTGGTCACCAATAAACTGTTTCAATATTTTTTTGTTAAACATTGGTAAAGACAATTTTTTTTTTGTGACACTAATTAAGCATATTTATTATGCTACTTATGCATGACATTGATGGTATTTATGAATTACTGTGCTACTTATTATTAAGCTTGGTAAATGACCTTATATGATTTGGAGCTTCGTATTATGATTGTTGATGCTACTAATGCGCACCTGTGGTGTTTTGGGCAAAACAAAATTTGTAATGCTAATTATGCACCTCTTTGATGATATTTATGAATATATGTGCTACCAAGTGTTTAAGTTAAAAATAACGTGTGAGTTATTACTTTGAATTAGGCTTGTTGATGCTACCTATGCATACCTCTGGCGCTTTTACCCAATTAAATTTGATATGCTACTCATGCACATCTTTAATGCTATTTAAGCATATCTGTTATGTTATATATGTATATCATCGATGCTACTTATGAATGTCTTCAATGATATAAATGATTAGTTCATGTTACAGTGAGATAGATGTAAAGACAGTGCTTTGTACACTTCAGACTAATGCTTCGTAAGTAACATAAATATATTCATATTTCGTGGTTGGTGCTTCGTAAACATATTCATTTGCATAGAATTATGTGAATGCTACAGTTAGTGTTATGTATTCATCGAATAAATGCTTTGTAATATCAATCAACCTAAATCAAAGAATTGTAATGTACCACAAATAATGTACCCAAATAAAAAAAATGGAATACCCTAACTGTACCATACAAAACATCTGATTTCCTCCTTCTTTCAATCTTTCTTCCTCCTTTTGGGAATCCAAACACTAGTGTTATTCAGAAACAAATATTTCACAGCCCCTATTCGCGCGCTGAAGATGAATGAGTTTATACAACTTAGACAGGGGAACATGACAGTTGGAGACTATATTAGAAAATTCGAACAACTGTCTAGGTTTGCTTCGCATATGATTAATACTGAGGCACTTAAAGCTGAGAGATTTCTTGAAGGGCTGAAGCCAGAACTGTATAGAGATGTGAGTATGACAGGAGTTCAAGGAGCAACATACTCACAAATTGCCGAACGAGCTTTAGTTGCTGAACAAGCAGAACTCAGGATCTTTCGGGCTCAAGAAATGCGACGTCAGCTTAGGCAAGGACAAGGGCAAGATCAAAGGTGGGCTAGAGGTGAAAGAATGACACAACCTTTTCTTCAGGGCCAGAGACCGAAGTTTCAACCAAGACAGGGGCAACAGTCATGGGATCAAAACAAACGCCAACGAACAGATCAGGGTAAGGCACCTGCGGTGCAACCTACATGCCCGGCGTGCGGTGAACAACATTCAGGAAGATGTTATGCTGAATCTCGTAATTGTTTCAAGTGTGGAAAACCGGGTCATGTTGTCAAAGTTTGCCCTGAGTCCTATCCTACTGCACAGAAGAAGGTGCCAGCTAGAGCATTTACTATCACTAAAGATGATGCAGAGATGAATCCATCTGTTGTCACAGGTAAAATTTCTATCTTTGGAATTCCAACATTTGTATTGTTTGATTCGGGAGCTACACATTCATTTGCATCCACTGAGTATGTGAAGAGGTTGGGTAGGATACCTGATATTACTGCGACTAGTTATAACATAATGATACCTTCTGGTGAGTCAAAGCAAACTAGTCAAATTTTGAGGGCTTGCTCTATTCCCATAGGAAAGAGGGAGTTATATGCAGATTTGATAGTTTTTGCGATGAATGACTATGATGTCATCTTGGGAATGGATTGGTTATCAAAATATTACGCGAGTATAGACTGCAAGAAGAAAGAAGTAATATTCCAACCACCTGGAGAAGAGCCATTTTCTTTTGCTGGGATTCCAAAGAAACTCAAATTTCCTCTAATCTCAGCGGTGAAAGCACAAAAGCTTTTAAATAAAGGATGTGAAGGGTATTTGGTGAGTGTTATGAATATTAAGGATCAAGGTCATTCCGTACCTAGTGAGCTACCGATTGTTCAGGAATATCTTGAAGTGTTTCCTGATGATCTTCAAGGATTACCATCTGATCAGGAGATAGAGTTTGTTATTGATCTTCATCCAGGAACTGCTCCAATATCTAGAACTCCCTATAGAATGGCACCGACTGAGTTAAAGGAATTGAAGATACAACTTCAAGATCTACTTGAAAAAGGTTTCATAAGGCCTAGCTTTTCACCATGGGGTGCTCCAGTTCTATTTGTTCGAAAGAAAGATGGTACTTTAAGAATGTGTATAGATTATCGAGAACTGAATAAAGTTACGATAAAGAATAAATATCCTTTGCCCAGGATTGATGATTTGTTTGATCAGCTTCAAGGAGCATCTGTGTTCTCAAAGATTGACTTACGTTCAGGGTACCATCAATTGAAGGTAAAGGAGGAAGATATTCCCAAAACAGCATTCAGCACAAGGTATGGCCATTACGAGTTTTTGGTTATGCCTTTTGGACTAACCAACGCTCCTGCAGCATTCATGGATTTGATGAATAGAGTATTCAAGGACTATTTGGATAAATTTGTTATAGTCTTTATCGATGACATCCTAATATACTCTAGAAATAAAGAGGAGCATGCAGTGCATTTAAGGTCGGTGTTGGAGGTGCTGAAAGCAAAACAATTGTACGCAAAATTCAAGAAGTGTGAATTTTGGTTAGACCAAGTAATATTCTTGGGACATGTCATATCAGGTATGGGAATATCAGTGGATCCAAGCAAGGTCGAAGCCATAAATAATTGGCCTCAACCAACAAATCCTTCAGAAGTACGTAGTTTTCTCGGCCTTGCGGGATATTATCGTAGATTTGTAGAAGGATTCTCAAAGATTGCCTCTCCTATGACACAGTTAACTAGAAAGAATGTGGCATTTAAATGGACAGAAGCTTGTGAGCAAAGCTTTCAGGAATTGAAGAGGAGGTTGACAACGGCACCAATTCTATCAATTCCAATTGGAACTGAAGGTTTTGTGGTGTATAGTGATGCCTCAAAGAATGGTTTAGGTTGCGTATTGATGCAAAATGGAAAAGTGATAGCATATGCATCCAGACAATTGAAGGAATATGAGAAAAATTATCCAACACATGATTTAGAGCTGGCCGCGGTGGTTTTTGCACTTAAGATTTGGAGGCATTATTTGTATGGAGAGCGGTGTGAAATCTATACTGACCACAAGAGTTTAAAATATTTGTTCACCCAGAAAGAGTTGAACATGAGGCAAAGGAGATGGTTAGAATTGGTGAAAGATTATGACTGTGTGATCAATTATCATCCTGGTAAAGCTAATGTTGTAGCTGATGCTTTGAGTAGAAAATCCATTCAAGGTGGGCCAACTACAACCATAAGTTCTATGAAAAAGTAAGAGCTAGTCGGCTTGCAGAAGATGGGTGTAGAAATTTTGGACCATGAATCAATTGAGGCTAGGATGACAGCCTTATCAATTCGACCTACCTTAATTGATAAGATACGAGAAGATCAACCAAATGATGAGTACTTAGATAAAGAAATAAAGAAAGTCATATCAGGGGTACGTTCTGACTTTGCATTATCTGAAGATGGCATGTTACGCTTTAAAGGTCGGATTTGTGTACCTGATAAGAAGGAAATTCGAGAAGAAATTTTGAAGGAAGCACATTCAACGCCTTATTCAGTCCATCCTGGAGCTACTAAGATGTATAGAGATCTGAGAATGCACTATTGGTGGCCAGGTCTGAAGAGAAATGTTGTTCAGCATGTTGAACAATGTTTATCATGTCAACAGATAAAAGCAGAACACCAAAGACCAGCAGGAACTTTGCAGCCATTGCTAGTTCCAGAATGGAAATGGGAGAGGATCACAATGGATTTTGTGGTAGGATTACCAAAAACAGTCAAAAGTCATGATGCTATTTGGGTTATAATTGATCGATTAACCAAATCAGCTCATTTTCTTCCTATCTCATCAACCTACCCCATGGATCTCTTGGCTCAGATATATATACAAGAAATAGTAAGACTTCATGGAGTACCATTATCAATTGTCTCGGATAGAGATTCAAGATTTCTATCTACTTTTTGGAAAAGTTTGCAGAGGGCTCTAGGGACACAATTATCTTTCAGTACTGCATATCATCCACAGACGGACGGACAATCAGAACGAACTATACAGATATTGGAAGATATGCTCAGAGCATGTGTTCTAGACTTTCATGGCCAGTGGAGCAAGTTTTTACCTTTGATTGAATTTTCATATAATAACAGTTATCAATCTACCATTGTAATGGCGCCCTATGAAGCATTGTATGGAAGGAAGTGTAGGTCGCCAGTTCATTGGGATGAGGTTGGAGAAAGAAAACTTTTGGGTCCAGATATGGTACAAGAGATGGTTGAAGCTGTGTTACAAATCAGAAAGAGAATGAGAGTTGCCCAAAGTCGACAGAAGAGTTATGCAGATCGGAGAAGAAGATTGCTGGAATTCGATATAGGAGACCAAGTTTTTCTGAAGGTCGCTCCAATGAAGGGAATCATGAGATTTGGAAAGAAAGGGAAGCTTAGTCCAAGATATATTGGCCCATTTCATATTACTGAGAGAGTTGGAGAGGTTGCATACAAACTTCAGCTACCCACACACATGTCGCAGATACACAATGTATTTCACGTATCAATGCTAAGGAAATACGTAGCAAATCCATCTCATGTTCTAAAAGATGCACCAGTAGAGCTGAAAGAAGATTTGAGTTACAAAGAGATACCCGTTAAGATTCTTCTTCGAGAGGTAAAGAAATTAAGAAATAAAAGCATCCCATTAGTTAAAGTATTGTGGAGAAATCAATTGGTGGAAGAGGCTACATGGGAAAGAGAAGAAGAAATGAGAGCTAAGTACCCAGAATTATTCAGGTAAGTAAAATTTCGAGGACGAAATTTTTATAAGGGGGGAAGAATGTAGTAACCGAGCCTCTCACTACCCAGTGGTTATTTTGATATATTTTATATAAGTATGATGTGCTTATTTGCGTGCCAATTGAATTTATATATATAAGTGTGTCAAGGTGATCATGGTGTTTGGATAATTATTTGACATTTAAGTTATTTCTAGATATTTAAGGTTTATTTGAAAAAAAAAAGAAGGTATATATATATATATACATATTATAGTTTTAGAAAGATAATAATAATAATAATAATAATAATAATAATAATAATAATAATAATAATAATAAAATAGTGATAAGGATTGATGTATATATACGTGTCCTATTTATATGTTTTGAGGTGGAATGTAACTAATGTATACATGTGTATTTAATATGAGATAGATTAGTGGATTTTATATTATTAAAATGTTCCTTTAGTAAGAATTTTAGCCATCTATTGTTAATCAATTTAGATGAGTAAATTTCGTGCATAAACGAAAGGGGATATTGTGACTAATAAAGGTTGGTATTTTTATTTTTACTATTAAGAAGATTTAATCAATTCCTATAAATGGTTATTGAAGATGTGAAAGTACAAATATGTATATATGCGTGTGTGTGTGTGTGTGTGTATTTATTTGGATAAATGGTCTCTACATGATTTATTTTAACTAAGTTGTGATTAATAATGATTCATGGGTTAATCAAAGTGTAGTTGTCGGTAATTAATTATTTTAACTGTGTAGTTATGTAGTAATAAAAATTAAATAAATAAATGTTATAGTTACTTTAATATTGGTGTATATATTTAAAAAAAAAATAGACTTCAATATTTAGTGAAAATTAATTTTAATATTCGGTTACATTAATTGAGTTTTTTTTTTATATAAATGGGTTGGAGTATAATTAATCTTTTATTGTGTAAAGCTTAATTATTTCTAAGATAATGGAAGTTGGGGAAGTTGGGATTAATATTTGTAATCTTCTAGTTTTTGACCTCTTGAGCACCATGTACTAGCTTAGAATAATTATATTTTTTTTATACACCATTAGTAAGAATACAAATTTAAAATTAGTAAATACAAATTCTATAATGTGGAGTCAATATGCAAGATATTGCATAAGCTTGAAGTAAAATCATTACTAAATTTATCCTATATGCATAATCGAAACATGTTTCAACTAAATGAAAGAATCTTAGTATTGTATTCAAGATTAATTAATCGGTAATTATTGGAATAAATAATTTATAATTTATTCTTATTTAGGGAAAGTGTGATTATTGGTTATTAAAACAAACTGAGAAAGGGGATTTGTCATAATTGAACTTCCAAAATGGTAAATTGAGTGAGAAACTAAAATAGAGGCATTTATTTAGAAAGAAATAATTGTATAATAGTAGTTAGTTCTATTTGATTTATTAAAAAAAATATGTATATTAATATTGTAATATATTTTGGATAGATTTTATTGAAAAGTGCGGGGTCTAGGATCTCAAATATTATAAGCTTTGGAATCGAGGTAAGTAGAAATTCATTTGCAACTACAATGCATGAATATATATTATTATTTGATTGTATGTGATTATTATTTGCTATTGTGTTGTTATAATTTATCACCTCATAAATATATAGTGGAATATGCTTGTGGCATTCTATCTATTTGCATTGAATATTTTGTACATGAGCACGAGCATATGCATGCACGTCATACAGACATGATCGAGGTTGCATGCATGAAATGGTTTTGAACGAGAGAAAATGTTTTGTTTGGGATTGGTCACCACCAGCCCGTGTTGTGATGTGTTGTATATTTGTGCCTCGAGTGGGATGACTTCCATGTGGGATCAAAGGGAACAGGCAGGGGGCGTGTCCCTTGGGGTCCAGGGAGGATGGTCCACTTCGACTGCACCTTTGAGGTGATGAGTGGCTGATGTGGGATGACTTTCATGTGGGATCAAAGAGAACAGGCAGGGGGCGTGTCCCTTGGGGTCCAGGAAGGATGAGCCACATGAGTGCACTAATCACATTCTGGCCAGGTGATATTGAATATATTATGAGCTCATGACTCATGTTGGTGTCTGGTGAAGGGAGCCAAGTTCCTAAACAATGAAAATGCTTTTGAGATGAAAATATTTTATATCACGAGCATTATCCATGGTGTGGTGTCTTCTTTATGCATCGTGTATGAGGTCGCATGCATGATTTCTGCTTACTGAGCTTTAGCTCATGTAGTTCGTGCATTGTAGGTGACTGAGATGAAGTATGAGAATGCATGGTGCGGGACGTGGAGTTCCTACAAGCTCATGTGGGTCTATGTATATGGATGACGACCTGATGGGCTTTTGTTTATAAGCTTTTCGCACCACCTTTTGACTCTGTTTTTGTTCAAGCGTGAAACTCCTTCGTAGTTCACTGTTTTGGTTGTATATAAACTTTTATCTTCCCTGTTGTACTCTTTTGATGTCAGAGTACTCTTTCTTCCCTTAATATATTTATGTAAATTATGTATGGAAGTAAATCTTATCCTTTCTCAAGTCTTCCAATACTTTTCTTTCTATTTAAAAAAAAAAAAAGGCACGCTCATATTGTTAGTCTATTCTTCTACATCCATTTGAGGGTGCCACAATTGTTGATCACTATTGAGTTGAATTAATTAAATTAAATACCTCTTCTTTTGTCATGTTTTCTTTTCGACCTTAACTCGTTGTTTTTATCCGTTGTGTGTGTCTTCACTCTGATCCTGTAAAGGCATCTTAGACTCGAAATTATAGTCATCTGTAGGGATTTTCGATCTTTCTGCAAAACAACATTTGAAGCATTGTTTCACTTATTAAGTAGCATGCAGGTTAATCATGGTTCCGTTACATCCAAATAAATCTTTAATTAGCATTGAAATTCAATATAACTAGCATTGTTGATCATCTGAATAAATGTACACAAGATAAATCTGATTCACGTTTCAAAATGAATGGTCAATTTCAAATTACTCATAATCAAATTTATCCAATGATACATATTTAATATCATCAAATTTCACTCATTTTTTCGGCAAACCAACAATAGATGCAATAAAAACATCTCAAATATCAATTTAAATAAATCAGAAGCATTTCACAAGTATATACATGTGTAGCACTAAAACACATTAACCCTTACCATTGACAGACTTTATACGGAAAATAAACCGTTTATGCACAAAATTAAAACATTACACAGAATTTCATTCGTATTTTATCAAGAGTACAAGATTAATAAGCATGACAAAATAGTACTCAATCAATAGAAACCCATGATTTGTCAAAAAATAAAAAAGCACACACATCAAAATCACTCGATCACAAATCAGACGCCGCAACTGAATTTAATTTTCAATGGGTCGCAACAATTAACCAGAAGCATTTGTCCAGAAAATTGGGATAATTTCCCAAAAATTTTCCAACAATAATCCTCAACAACTCTTCACTCATCCCATAATAATCCTGAAAATCAATCAAAACCATTCAAACTTATCGGATTTATGTCGACCCATTTTTTCTCCCTCTGCTACTTGAATCGAGTGTCCGCCGGTAACGAAAACCAACGCCGCCTTCTTTAATCGTCAATGGCGTATTCACCGGCAACGCCTAAAATCACCAGAATCTGCAGATATTTTATCTGCCAAATCAATACACTGTGAATGACAAAAAATACTCTACCGTCGGATAGTCTGAGAGAAAAAATTGCCAGAATCATCAAATTCACGATATATATATTAACTAGCCATAATTAAAAACCGTTTGATAAAGACGGTTATGATTTTCAAAGATATGGAAATCTACAGATTATTTACAAATTTACAACATTACCCTTACCACATACACTAAATAAAAAAAATGGAAAAAAATTATAAAAGAAAGTTAATCTAACCGTCCATCTCATCAGATCCAAAGACTGAAAATTGTCACTACTTTTCACACCAGGGGTTAGTCCCTATTTGATTTATATATATATATATATATATATATATATATATATATAGGATTTGGTTCAAATGAGTACTCATCTTTGTGTGAGAACTAGGAACTATTTATAACCATTAGATCTAATAAATTGAAAGGTTGAGATTGAGTTTGAGATTTGTGTTTTTTTTTTTTTTAAATCTAACATTTTTTTAGGTGGATGGGTAATATAGTTAATTTTCATATCTATCCCATAAAAGTTGTAACTGCCATATCAATTTTTATTTTTTGTTTCCTTATTTTTCTCCTCCACTACACACATGATTATTTATATTATTATCCATATATTTCATTCTTTGTAAAATATTATTCAATTTTTCTCGATCAATTATATTTGTAATGTCAAATTTATTTTTCCTTTTTTATATGTATTAAAGAATGTCGTGTAGTTCACTTCCATCCTTTATTAAATATTTTAATTTTTTATTTTCTGATATTGAAAGAATATTTTAACAAAGACATGAGTTTATTTTTAAATTCAGATACAATGCAACACTATTGTACTATGTAATCATTGTTTTTATTTTAAATAAGCAATGCCGTAATTATGTTTTAGCAATAAACTAATGATTGTATGATTAATAAACATTGTATTGATGATACAAAACAACAATTTGATTAGAACTTAACAACATATCATGCATCACAAAGCAATTATTTTATGTAACACACAACATAAACATTTTATTTGAATGGATAACAACAATATTGCACCATGTAAGCACTGTTTTTTTTTTTGGACGTCGAGGGTAATCCGCAGCCGCTACCGTGGTGCGCACTGGGTAAACCCATCCCCTGTGTAATAGCCTGCAAACCACACAGGGGAGGTAAACCACACTTGGCAAGCCAGGGGTAACATGCTCACACCTAGTGGTGTTGGTGGGATTCGAACTTGAGACCTTTGGCCTCAAGATATCACCACTCCACCACTAGGCCATCCCCAAGGGGACATGTAAGCACTGTTTTTTGTTTAAATAAGCAATGGTGTATTTGTATTTTAACAAGGGCAGTAACTATATTTCACCATGTAAGCAATGTTTTTATATTAAATTAGTGATGATCTTTATAACATACACAGTAGTATATTGTTTGGTTATCAGTGAATAAATTATGAAACAAAAAATTCTTATTCGTTTAGAAATTATTTATTATTTCCTTAGCAATGAATTGTTAATAATGTACCCAATTTTTTGTTTAATTAAAATTACTTTGCAGACACGGACTTTTACTTGTCAAGTAATGTTTTGTTAAAGAAGTATGAGTAGCAAATAATAATGATGAGAACATATACTTTGTTAATTTAGCACCAATTAATTTCATATCAAGTAACAACAACAAACATTCGAAGCAGTGAACTTAACTAGCAACTGCTGATTCGAAATATATGATTTTCAAATGATGCATTGATGCATCTCATACAAAGCAATAATATCAAACATTTTAAGCAATAAAAATCTCTAGTTACTATAAATTCAAAAATCACTTTAAAATATTACAACAAAACACCACAAAGCAATAATCAATACTCAAAAACGCGGAATATAAACAATAATATGGATTGGTTCTTGCTCAGTTGAAATCCACGTTTACTTTATTGATTTTTTAATGAAATCAACAAAATAGAAGCAACAATAACAATAAATGAAATTTCTTCTACATTTCGGATTTAATTGAAGTCAATTCATTGTTGATTTAATTTGAATTGAACGATTGCAACAAAAAAAATATATGAGATTTTGTTTATTAGTGCTTTTTTTGGTTTAGTGATTGTGCAATTTTTAATTAGTTAAAATATTTTAAATAACTCAAATTAGAGAAAGAATTGAGCATTCCTAAATTAACGGAGTTGATTATATCTTAACTAATATTAAATTACAATAGTAATCTTATGGAGTATCTTTTTGTTAAATATTATAATTATGTCATTTCTAAAAAACTAAATCTCAACCATTAATTTACACAAGATTGAAGGCTAGGATTTGTTCCTAGTTCTCACATTAGGGATGACAATGGGTAACGGACCCTATGGGTACCCGTAAAAATTACTCACGATGGGTAGGGTAATTACTCAATCAATGGGGACAGGCACGGGCACGGGTAATTACCCGTATTTTTTTATGGGTACGGGTGCGGGTATGGGTACCTTAGTACCCAACTCGCCCCATACCCATATGTGTATTTATACATATAATTTTATACTACATCCGTTTCGAAATGTTTGTTGTTTTATTTTTTTATCTGGAATTAAGAATTAATTTTGTGGACAAATATACCCATCCCTCATATATGCCATAAAATCTAATTCATCTATATTTTTCTAAAAAATAACAATATTTTCTCTCTCCATATATTTTTCTCTCTTCATATATTATAGGTAAGTTAGAATCAAGAAATCTTGTAGCATTTGAGAGGGTTAAAATTGGGAGAGAGGGTGTTAAATTATATAAAACAACAAACATTTTGAAAAAAAAAAAAAACCTAAAACAACAAACATTTCGAAACGGAGGTAGTATATAACTGTGTTTATGGAAATTATTAATATTACAATTATAAATCAGAAAATAATAAATATTTAAATTTGATTTTATTTTGTATTTTATTTCATATATATTATGTTTTAGTTTGTTTCCTAGTTTGTACTTTTTACAGGAAATTAATTAATTATACATACATACATACATATATTATAAAATTTAAAAATATTTATTGATAATTGAAAATAAGGCAACATTATACCTGTATATGGCCACTGCCTAATTTGTAGACATTTTGCATTCATTAATCTACGTAATTATAATTTTAGAGTAGTTAATTGAAGATGGTTTATTTCGTGTGTTTTTTTTTCAAGTTAGTTTTTTTAATGGAAACACATAATACAAGAAATAAAGAAAATTAATTGATTTTCTGCTACAAGTTCATGTAAATGTCTTTCATTTTTTTTGTTATTCATAGTCTTGTAATGTTTGTAGAGTTATTTATTTAATATAATTTTTATGAAGATTGTATTAATCAAATGGTTATTATGATTTTAGTTTTTTAATATTTTTAAATTTATAATTTTTTATAGTTAGTTAAATTGTGGGTGATGGGTATGGGTATGGACAGTTAGGTACCCAGAGGGTATGGGGACGGACACAACAATTGCTACCCACGCGGGTATGGGGACGGGTGCGGGTATTTTTTTTAAACGCGGGTATGAGAACGGGTACCATAGTACCCTACCCATTGTCATTCCTATCTCACATAAAGAATGATACTCATTATAATCTATCCCTATATATATATATATATATATATATATATATATATATATAATTGTAGTGTAGTGAGGTCCTCCAAAGCATCCATACACAACTATTTCCTTATTTGCAGTTTATTATCCATTATTGGGATTTACCTATAAGAGCATCCCCATTGGGTTTTTTTTTAGGTACAAAAACATAGTTTTGTACTAAGAATGAGTACAAACCAATGTGGTCCCTATTTTAAAAGAACTAAACTATGAAATTGTTACATGTGTATGTACCGAAAAAGAAGGGGAGAGAGGGTGCATGTGGGGCCAATTTTCCTTTTATATATATATATATATTTTTTTTTTGCCAAACTTTAATTCCTTTTTTTTTTTGTTAAACTTTAATTCCTTTTTCTTTTATGTGAAATTTCATTTCTATTCTTCTTCATTAAAAAAATACAATTCTTTCATTTTTTTATCTACTAATTTAATTTATGTAGGTTTTAAATTCTTACCAAATAGGAAAAAAATTATTAATTTTTTTATTTTAATTATAAATGAAATCTAAAATAAATTGAAGAGAAATTCGGATTCAATTTAATTTAATAAATGTACAACATACACAAATAATAATTAAAAATTATGAATTATCACATATACATTTAACAAAAACCCATACAGTAATAATAATAATAATAATAATAATATTATTATTATTTTCATATATTCTATTAATATATGAAAATAGTTTTAATGAATTTCGTTCTACGCTTTCCTGCCGGCAGGAAAGTGTGGAAATAGAGCCTATGAGGTTTAATTTCGTTCTATGCTTTCCTGCCGGCAGGAAAATGTTGATTCACCAATACAAATAAAACATAAAATTTATTAAGGATGGTTTAATCATATAAAAATATTTATAAATGAAAGTATATAATAAAACATGTATTAAAATTAAAGATGAATTAAGAAAATATGAATGATATAATGGTGGGACCCTCAAGAGTAATGTATGTACCTAAATGATTGTGGGTGAGTAAGTATTTAAAAAAGTTGGTACATAACTTTTGACGTGGCAGAATTATGTACCTAATTTTAGGTACACCATTGAGGATGCTCCAAAAGGAGAAGTCATTTTCGACATGTAGGGCGGCGGGTGGCAAGTGCAAATGTGCAATTAGCAATAAAAAAAATTGCAACTTTTTTATCCAAATAATTATCACGCGCCTTTGCAACGGTCTTTCAAGTAGAAGCGTATGACCATCGCTAAAGTAGTACTATTAGATTAAAATTTCAATAAAGACATTGAGAATTCAGTGTACGTTGATCACTGAAAGATGTATACTTGTGTAAAATCGTTTAATAGATCTCTAGTGTAACTATTAGACGGATCTCTATTTAATTTATGAAGTTATCTCTCCTTCTTTTTTTTTTTTTTTTTTTAATTTTTTTTTAGTGGTCCCTTCCCCATCTCTATCCCCTTTTTCTGTTTTTTAAGTTTTTTTTCACTTTTTTTATTTTTTTTATAAATATATTTTTTTTGAATGAAGTTAAAAGTCCACGATATGATTTATGTAGAAAATAATTCATTTATTTTTTATGAATTAATTTAAAAGTCCACATTATGATTTATGTAAAAAATAATTCATTTATTTTTCTCTTAACATGTGAAAACACTTCATAATTGACAATTCATATTAAGTGATACTTTGACACGTAATTAGTGATGATTTACTTCATACATATTGAAACATGATGTCTGGAGATTCAACAAACATTCCAGAAAAAAAAAAAGATAAATAAATCAACTAAATTAAAACCCCACATTATATTTTTTTTGAATTAATTCAAAAGTTCACATTATGATTTATGTATAAAATAATTTATTTATTTTTTTGAATTAATTTAAAAATCCACATTATGATTTATGTAGAAAATAATTCATTTTTTAGCATGTGAAAACACTTCATAGTCAATTCATATTAATTTATACTTCGACACATAATTAGTGATAATTTACTTCATTAATGATACATGCTGTCTGAAGAATTAACAAACATTCAAAAAAAAAGATAAATGAATCAACTAAATTAAAACCCTACATTATGATTTATGTAGAAAATAATTCATTTATTTTTTTATTAGCACATGAAAATACTAATACTTCAATTCATATTAAATGATATTTCGACATATAATTAGTAATATTTTACTTCATACATAGTGATACGCCCGTTGTTGCGCGTGTTCGGGGGTGCGGGTTGACTATTTTTAAGGGCCTGGATGAGTTATTTGTGCGGTTTGGATCCTATTTAATCTGTCTAACGCAAAATATCCGTTAGACGGTCTCATACAAATTTTTATCTTAAATATAATATTAGACAGAAAGTAGTTTGAGAAAAATTGAGAATAAAATTTTGTTGTTGAATCCGATCAAGAATCTTTTGGTCTAATTGTAAGACTAAAAGTTCGCATGTTGCCATAAAAATGTTTTGTGTTCAGATTGAGCAATCATAATTGAATATTACTACATTCCGTCAAAAACGAACAAGAAAATAAATGAAACTCATAAACTCGTTAATTGTTTGACTTCCCCATATCAAACCACTTAGGAAAAAAACTTTTGATACAATTTTGAAAACTAGCGACTATTCACGTTGAGAATTATATCGAACATTCTTAAACTGAATCACCATAAAAAATAGTTGATTTTTGAACGTTGTTATAATATTAGAATGAGATTTTATCCAATGGCATGCCGTGGTTATTTTAAGATTCTTTTTTTAAAAAAAAAATACTACATTTATATCATATGGTGGGAAAATTTGGACAAATAATTCATATCAATGTAGCCCGATTTCAGACTTTTCCTAGAAAATATAAAACTCCATTAAGCGTTTCTATAATAGTATTTAGTGAAGGTTAAAACTTAAAATGACTTATTTTTACTTCTAGTTAAATTTTATATTTTTTAGTTAATTACCTTAAAAATCACAAACCTTGTTCATAGTTATAAATTTAACAGTAACTTGAAAGTAGATAATTAAAACTTATATAAATTTTAAACTTTGGTTGTTATTGAACATTCTCATCTTTTTATAAAATAAATTGATTCTTGATTCAATCGACAATTTGCAACTAACCACCAATCCTTTTCTATAATTTCACTTTAACTAAATGGTTTATAACTTATTAATTACACTCCATAACTTGAAGTTTTAGTAAAATTGTAAAAAATGTCATTAACTTTACTTAATTACATTAAGTTTTTGAACTTGAAAATTTGAATAAATCAAGCAAAATTTCATCCATCTAAAAAAATATAATTACGTAGAGTTAATGATAGTTTTAAAATCTTACTAAATCATAAAATATTAAAATGTAAGCAACTATTAAAGTATTACTTAAAGAAATGAGAGTTTTTTTATTGCATTTTCGAAAAATAAATAAGGAAGGGATGATTTACAAAATCTCGGAAATAGAAAACGTGTCGTAATTCACTACTCACTAATCTGATCGCACGTGTCATGACTGTGGACATGGAAAGGAAAGTAGATGTTGCAGACATTAAGGTAAGTGTAACAGACTAACTTACGTTCCACCAAACCCACTTACGGACTTACCTACCTCCCACCCTCCAATCCTCCGTTAACTTTAACGCCGTTAAACTCCCCCAATCATTTTGCCCCCTTCCACCTACCACCATCTCTTCTTCTATAAATCATAATAAAATCCTGACTCCACCGCCACACTTTCCACCTCACACTCGACCATGGATCTTCTCCTACTCGAGAAGACCCTACTCGGCCTCTTCGCCGCCATAGTCGTCGCCACCATCGTCTCCAAGCTCCGCGGCAAGAAGTTCAAGCTGCCACCGGGCCCCATTCCCGTTCCCGTATTCGGCAACTGGCTCGAAGTCGGCGACGACCTCAACCACCGCAACCTCTCCGACTACGCCAAGAAGTTCGGCAACATATTCCTGCTCCGAATGGGGCAGCGCAACCTCGTCGTCGTGTCGTCGCCGGAGCTCGCCAAGGACGTGCTCCACACGCAGGGTGTGGAGTTCGGGTCCCGCACGCGCAACGTCGTCTTCGACATCTTCACCGGCAAGGGCCAGGACATGGTCTTCACCGTCTACGGAGAGCACTGGCGGAAGATGCGGCGCATCATGACCGTCCCATTCTTCACCAACAAGGTGGTGCAGCAGTATCGCCGGGGGTGGGAGGCGGAGGCCGCCGCCGTCGTCGACGACGTGAAGAAGAACCCCGACTCCGCCACCACCGGGATCGTGCTGAGGCGGCGGCTGCAGTTGATGATGTACAATAACATGTACCGAATCATGTTCGACACGAGGTTCGAGAGCGAGGACGATCCTATGTTCGTGAAGCTGAGGGCGTTGAATGGAGAGAGGAGCAGATTGGCGCAGAGCTTCGACTACAATTACGGCGACTTTATCCCCATTTTGAGACCTTTGTTGAAAGGCTATCTCAATATCTGCAAGGAGGTTAAAGACAGGAGGCTAAAGTTGTTCAAGGATCATTTTGTTGATATGAGAAAGTAAGTTCACGTGTACTATTTTAATCCTCGCGCGTATAATTTTCTAGCTAGAGAAATAAATATAATAATGTTTTTGTTCCCTTTCTCCTAACTAGTTTCAGTGGAATTGATGAATCGTTTTATGTATAGTAGATGAAATATGATGATCTTGAGATTCAAGTTGGCCTCCTTTTCTTTGTTAAAATTGATTTTTTCATCTACTATATCTATTGATTCTTAGTCATTAATTAACTATGTAATGTAATTGTTGGAAGATGAAAATGTGTTAAGTAGAAAACTAACACCTATCATCACTCCGATCCATTCTCTTTTTTTCTGGAAATGTTTTTCATTTCTTTGATCGTGTATATCTACGGTGGAAGTGGAAGATATTGAGTGATGGTTTGATGTTGCAGGAAGCTTGCAAGCACAAAACCAATGGACAATGACGGCCTAAAATGTGCAATCGATCACATTCTTGATGCCCAGCAGAAGGGAGAGATCAACGAGGATAATGTGTTGTACATCGTGGAGAACATCAATGTTGCTGCCATTGAAACGACACTTTGGTCGATCGAATGGGGAATCGCGGAGCTAGTGAACAACCCGGAGGTCCAGAGGAAGGTCCGGGAGGAGATGGAGCGGGTGCTGGGTGCGGGAGTGCAAGTGACAGAGCCGGACATGGTGAAGCTCCCATACCTTCAAGCAGTGATCAAGGAAACGCTACGCCTTAGAATGGCCATTCCCCTTCTAGTGCCACACATGAACCTCCAGGACGCCAAACTTGGTGGGTTTGACATCCCCGCGGAGAGCAAGATCTTGGTGAACGCGTGGTGGCTGGCTAACAACCCGGCGCAGTGGAACAAGCCTGAAGAGTTCAGGCCGGAGAGATTCTTGGAAGAGGAGTCTAAAGTGGAGGCCAATGGCAACGACTTCAGATATCTACCCTTCGGTGTTGGGAGGAGGAGCTGCCCCGGGATCATTCTTGCATTGCCAATTCTTGGCATCACCTTGGGCCGCCTCGTGCAGAACTTCCACCTGTTGCCTCCTCCGGGCCACTCCAAGCTCGACACCACCGAGAAAGGCGGCCAGTTCAGTCTCCACATTTTGAACCACTCCACCATTCTCATGAACCCAACATCCCTCTAACTTCACTTTTTTTTCTATATATTTAATTGTATCTTAATCATCTGCCATCAACTTCTTCCATGTATATCTGTCGCTCGCATTAATTTCAACAATGGGAAATTAAGTGCTACATCCGAGGTGTAGCAATAATAGATGCATGTCACCATTATTCTTTTATATTCTGCTCCTATTTTAGGTACGTGGTGGTACTAAATTCCTGTTGCTGAATGGGGGAAATGAAATTCCACAGCAGTGGTTGGGGACTGCACCAATCACTATTACATTTTTTACTATTTTTCTAATATAATTTATTATTCTTTAAATGATATACTAATGTTGTTGGATACTAAGGTTGAGCTATAAGTCATAGACACATAGTGAAGTCTAGACAAACAATATCGGCCTCAATTTCGATACTAGCAATAAATCATGTAGCCAAAAAGTTATACGACTCCATATTAATGTGTAACTGCAATTGATATCATTTATGACCGCATGTTCGGTAGTTGCGCAATAATCAATGAGCGTTGTTCATTTATGGTAAATTATAAGGTAATCCTCCGACACAAATTTTTATATTTAATTTGATAAAATACAAAATATCATGTAAATAAAATAATTTTCAAATCAGAATATTTTATATGAGTTTAATTTCTTATTCTTTTCTTCAAAACAATCTTTTAAATGGGATGAATTTGGTAAAGAACGCATTTTATTACCTTACTTATGAATGAAACGCTCATAATGAATTTAGTGTAGAACGTTTTTTAATGTCACAATAACGCTTTTGACTATTTGAAAGAATTGTACTTGTATAATTTCTTCTCGAATTCTTGAACTCTTCAAATGATTTATGATGTGATTTTCAACTCCTCTGTAGGCCCTTATTTATAGTTGTAGAGATGAGTATATAGGGCTGATGTGATACGATCTCACTGGCTCTTATAAATTTATATATATCTTTTGAAATATATTTACTTGTTGACAAATAAATTTAATGTTTATCATATAATAATATCTTTATTATTTAGACATTTTATCTAATTTTGGATTTCATATGATTTCAAAACTAAATAAATCAATAAAAATATTATATATAATACTGAAATTTCGTTATCTACAAATGCCCCCTCGAGACTTGTTCATGGACGATTTGTCGTTTCAGATGAATGGGTCTCGAAAATTGATTAGATAGTTTATACTGTATCTAGGAGTTCTTCAAATTTAAATTTATCAAGATAGTTTATACTCGTATCAAGGGATTATTGAATTCAACTTGTGAATAGTTTATACTCATATTCAAGAGTTTTTCAAATTTGAATTTTTTAGATAGTTAACACTCGTATCAAGGAGTTCAATTTAGATTTGAAATTAGGAGTTTTATACTTGTGTACATGAGTACTTGGATTTGTAGATATTTTATACTCGTGTCAAGAAGTCTCTGATTGAATTTGCATCTGGAGACATTTTAAACTCATGTCAATGGGTCTTGTATTTGAATTTGTAAACATTTTATACCCGTGTCAATGATTTTTCAATTTGAATTTGAATTTTCAAACATTCTATACTCGTGTCAAGGAGTGTTCATGGGCATTTTTTCAAAGAGGCCATATATTTTTTTTCTCATGTCTAGGAGCTTTATTGATAGTTTAGACTCTTATAAAAAATCGTTTGCATTTTGAAAAACTTTAGATAGTTTGAGCTTTTATCAATGAGCTTTTGAAGATAGTTTGGGTTTTTATCAATTAGCGTTTGCATTTTGAAAAATTTTGATTGGCTCTTATGAATGAGCTTTTGAAGATAGTTTAACCTATTATCAATGAGCATTGCCTTGTTTATTTTCATGGATTGCAATTTGTATTGGAGGACTTGAATGAGCTCATGACGAGATTTATAGTTGTTTATTCTTTCTTTTCACTTGGAGATTCCTTAAAAGATTTGGCCACATCATTTGTTTCTTGCTTTTTCAGAATTGCAGACATTTTGATGCAACTTTAGAAATTTGATGAAGAGAAGAGACGAGAGGTAGAGATGGTTTCGTTGGGCGTGCCAAAATTTGTATTTAATTTGTTAAAACACTCAATAATGTACAAATAAAATGATTGTCGGATCATAATATTTTATACAGATCCAATCTCTATTTTTCCTCTGATTTTTCATTTCAAATGATCTTCAAACAGTCTTCGAAGTTTTCGGGGAATATTTGTATTCTCGATCTTCTATGACTTGATATTTGGATTTAGTTTTCGAAGTTTTCATGGAAGATTTATATCATCAGTCTTCTTTGACTTGATATTTGGACTTGATAACATTAATTCGGAGAGCCGTCACCTTGTTTCCAAATCAAATATCGTCTTCGGGATGAATTTGGTGAAGAACGTCTTTGATTGCTTTGCTTGTGGATCAAATGCTGACTTCGGGATGAATTTGGTGAAGAATGCTTTTGAATGCCACAAGAACGCCTTTGACTATTTGAGAGAATTTCACTTATGAAATTTATTCTCAAATTCTTGAACTCTTCAAATGATTTATGGTGTGATTTTCAACTGCTATATATATATATATATATAGGATTTGGTTCAAATGAGAACAGTGCTTTGCGTGAGACCGTGAGAACAGTGCTTATTTACTATGAATTTATAGCTTACTTTATTATATTTTAGTGCTAATTTTTTTAAAAAATATTTATAGCTTATCTTGTTATATTAACACTAGCACTAAAATACAAAAAGGTAAGCTATAAAATCATAATAAATAAGCACTGTTCTCACGGTCTCACGCGAAGCACAGTCCTCATTATAACCCACCCCTATATATATATATATATAGGCCTTATTTATAGTCGTAGGGATGAGTATATAGGGCTGACGTAGTACGATCTCATTGGCTCTTAAAAATTTATATATATAATACTAAAATTTCGTTATCTACAAATGCCTCATCGAGATTTATTCATAGATGACTTGTCGTTTGAGATGAATGAGTCTCGAAAATTGATTAGATAGTTTATACTTGTATCGATGAGTTCTTAAAATTTAAATTTATTAAGATAATTTATACCCGTATCAAGGAGTTATTGAATTCAACTTGTGAATAGTTCATACTCATATTCAAGAGTTCTTCAAATTTGAATTTTTTAGATAGTTTACACTCGTATCAAGGAGCCAGTCAGCTTTCAATATTTTTAACTTGGATAGTTTATGCTCGTATCATGGAGCTTTCAACTTGAATAGTTTATGTTCATATCGATGAGCTTTGATTTGTAAAGCTAATATTTTCAGCACATTCACATTTGCAAATTAAACTTTACAAAAATAAAACGTGATTTTGTTCTTAACTATGCTTCGGATCATTCTTAACTGTGCTCAAGACCTAGCGTGCAGAGGATGCTAAGTACATCAGCAGAAGATAACAATAGAACATTTGGCATGAAATGTGAGGATAAGGCATGTGCGCTCGCAGATGGCTCCGTGCACAACAATAAATATTGACATAATACATCGACTAGCAATTTGACATCGAATGCACGTGCGCAACAACAAACATCGGTAGAAGATATCAACTAACAATTTGGCATCAGATGTGCGCACAAGGCATATGCGCTCAGATGGCTATGTACGTAACAGCAAACATCGACAGAAAATATTAGCAACACATTGGCTGACGTTTTGACATCGAATGCACGCACAACTCATGCATGTGCGCAGATGACTCCGCGCGCAAATATCAGCATAAATTGGCAAACACACTGGCAACACATTGTTATACATCGGTGAATGCACATCTACCATGTAATGCTGCGTGCACCGACAATTGCGCGCTAGACTCGGCGCGCATCTTCCAATATGCGAATTGAAGTTAAGAACTTCATTTTTTCAAATTTTATTAAGGTTGGAGAAATACGTAATTTTTTTTTTCCAATTTTTCATAAATAAACTATATTATGGATGATTTTTAAGACCACTAATGTCAAAGCATGTATGTTATGCTCATAAACTTCTTTCATACTTACCTCCATTTCCCCTAAATCAAACTTCTAAATCTAACAATACCCAACAATCTAACAATGTTAATAATCATAGATTTATTCTCTTCAATTTGAAGAGATGACGACTTAGAGGGAAAATGTTTGCCAAAATTTTAAAAAATCTTTCAGAGGGGTTGACAGGTTGGGGTAAAAAATTTATTTCTTCTCTTGAATTTGCGCAGGTTGATGATGGTTGGTTGGTAGAGAAATTTAGATTTCTTCTCTTCAATTTGTGTAGATCGATGGCAAGGGGGAAACTTTTGGCAAATTTTCAAAATCTTCATATTTTGCGACGTGGTCGGTGATGGCTTGTAGAGAAGAGAGAAAAAAAATTAAAAATCTTCAAAGTTTTGGAAATGTGTTACATGCAGCTGGGTGGGTGCCGTGGAGGAAGTAGTTTTTTTTTTTCCAATTTTAAAAATATGAATATATGGGTATTTTGGTAACTGATGGCAAAAATATATGTTTAATACATTGTGGGTAAAAAAAGTTTTTTTAAATATTTAAGTGGGTAGTTTTCCCAATTTCCACTTATTTATATTCAAATTTATCCATAAAAAATGACTAATTATATATTATGAGACATAATCTTTTATATACTGATAAATTGAGATTTTACAAGGTAATTGTGTCCTTTGGTTGTGTATTTCATAGTGTTTACTTGTATCTCATTTATATGGCAATTCTAAATAAAGATGTCCTTTAAATATATGTTTGATGGTCAAAAGAGAAAATGGAAACAAAATGATTAAAGGAATCTGAAGTAATTTTAAGTCAACCTAGAGAAATATAGATAAATATGTCAAGTTTGGTAGAAAAAGAATGATTACATGAAGAAGAAAGATAACAGAGTTGTAAAATAAAACTGAGGACAAACATTGAGTTAAGGATGAAAATCACAATGAAAGTCACACAAGTAACGGGGCTAATCAAGAGAAAACGATTGAGTCAAAACCATTTACGGATGATGAATGATCCATTTTGAAATTCTTGCTCGGGGCCAGTGAGACATAGGTCCGGCCTTAAGTGAGGCCATAAGTGTTTGTAAGTTGTAACAGTTTTAGATTTTTGAAGCCGTCCAAGGTTGTGCAGTTCTCATATTATTTTTGTGAGTTGGGGTTTTAGCATTTTCATATGTTTGGCAAAGTCCCAGTAATATTTATATGATTTCGTAATCAATTTAGAAAATTCTTTTATATCAACATCGGTATTACCATCAGATCATACAAATAGATTTTTTTTTTCACTCCTAAATACACTAGTGAAATATAAAAAGTCGGAATGTACCCAACTTTTACAGTACTTTTTAAATTTTTTGAATATATATGAAAATTTGGTATCAACCACATCATTTTATCATATTCAATATTATCCTAACCAACATTGTATAATTAGTTTGGAATATAGTTTACAAGTTGACATATATTCTCGGAAAATAACTGAATATGTTAAAATTACCAAAAAAATAAAATAAAATGAAAGATTGTGTTTTTAATTGCTATGTTTCAAAATTACGTGAGAAATTACAAAATTGAGTAAACATTGTATTAATTCAGACAATCAAGTGAATGAATCTTATAAATTACATATCGCAAATTCTCCTATATATAAGATATACATTAGACGGTCAACGCGCATTGACCAACAAATGGTCAAAATAGGTTATACTTTTTAGGAATATAACTGATATTTTTTGAATTTTGAGTGATATTGATACTGATTTTGATAATTTTTTTCTTTATTTTTTATGGCCGATCTTTTTAAATAATACGCGTAATACTTTTGAGCTTTTGAGTCATGCTTTTTAGTGTTACAATTTATATTGATATTGACGAATTTTTCTGTCAACGCATTGATCCGATCAACACGTTGACCATTTGATGTGCACCTAGTGCACAAAGAGATGTCCAATATATAATTATTTTTCGTTTTCAATTTATAGTTTTATACAACCTGAGTGAAAAAAAGTAATTAATTTTTATCTTTGAATTAATCTCCCCCAACCAAGGAAAAGTTCAGCGATTTTAGGAATATATTTTGAATCAAGTCTTGCAACTTTTGGCTTCTGCATTCCCGCTACTTCGGTCACCCCCAAAACATTCATTCTCTACTTCCGATCACATAACGGCGGATTCCTCCATTGCTCTCAACCTCCGTCTCCGCGTTGTTAATCAGTGATTCTCTATTAATTAAGGGTAATAATCTCGCAACGTTTTGCTATTCCAAGTATGTTCGGAATTCGGCACCGTGGCACACTCTGTTTAGCGGTTTCTTAATTTTTATCTTTCTGTTTTTATATGCAATTTGAGAAGAAATACTGATTTTAACAGATATTTTAGGTCATGCGGCTCTTTTACTGTTTAGAAATGCAACGTTTTTCTCTGATTCTGCATGCAGCTTGATACAGTAGCAATTCGCGCTTAATTTCATCATTTTTATGGTTGCTGCAGTTTTGCATAGGAAATTGTAGTTTGAAGTGGTCGATTCCATTTGCTTTATTGGAGAAGTAACGCTTTGCTTTGGTATAAGACGATCATAACCTTTTCGGATCTACGGTCTATGGATGTCCTGCTGTGTTTGAGTTTTGATACTAAAATAGGAGAATCAGGTTAATTTGATGTTCAGATTTTCGTTTCTTTGGTGTTTTTAGATAACTACTTTTTTGTATAACTATCTCTAGCTAATACTCTGTCACTATTTCTACTGACTTTTCAGTGGCTTCATATTGACTGCTAAATATACCTTGGATTACACAATGTTACAATGGATGGGTGGATCAAGGCGGAAAGTGACAACAGTAAGTTTTTTGAGCAACAATTGTCTCTTCATTTTACATTACTATGTGAAATCATGAACAGGGAATATCAACGAGTTCAGGGGGAGAAACCATTTTTTTTCATAAACATATATTCATATATGGTGTTCCATATTTTGTAGATATATTTTCTTGTATGGTTTCAGATTGATATTATTCTTCATTTACTTCATAATTCATTGGCTAAATAGCTGTAAACTATGAGAAAATATGTCTACGCTATATTATCTATAAGAAACTGATCTGGTAAAATGATAAGTATGTCAAGATTAATCATAATGAATACATCTAAATTATATAGGTTGACATACTATTATGAGAGCCAGTTGAGGAATTATACTATACTGTACTTTTACAGTTTACTGTTTCCAGTTATCCTTAAGATTTATGTATTCATTAAGCTTGTTACTTCAGCCAATCCTTGGGAAGCAGATCTGTGTATTTGATTGCCAGTATCTTATTATCGTCTCTCTTTAGAATATGATGAATCAGCCTGAATTGGCTTACTTCCTTAAACAAAGTCACACTATCATGATCCTATTACAGAAACTTGTATCTTTGTTTAGCACCTACTTTTGGGAAAACTAGCTTCAGGTTACTTGCCTTTGTTTCTAAATTCAATATTGTATGTGTGTGTTTTGAGTTTCTTAAGTTAGCATTATTAAGATTTATGGTTATAGTTGCTTAAATTGTTTCGGTTAATTACTTCCCTTTTGTTTTAACATAAGAAATATTTTGTTTTTATGTGGTGTACATTATGGTATTTAATTTTGCTGGGATGGAAAAACTACAGTCAAAAAAGTCAACTCATAAAAGGTACAGAACATATCTTGATTTGTATATGCTTGTAACCTTCCTACATATGATCTTGTGGTCAAAATTCTTCTACTTTACTAAATGGGATGGATGTGGAACTTACTAGGCAAAAACAATACTTTGAACAAAGGAAACGGCAGCAGCAGCAGACGGCCGGTATAGAGAGCTATTCTGATGGAAAACGGTCAAGCACTCTGCAATGTGAACACAGTAGATCACTTGATATTCTTAGTCTTGAAAACGTATCAACTGTAGTTCAGGATCACAAGACCAGTTGCATCACTGGTAATATTTCTTAACATCTGAGATGTAGGAACCAGAAATTTCTGGAGATTCTCATTCTCAAAAATTCATGATGGTGGATTAGGAATGCACTCCCTTGTTATTCATCACAAGATCATGCAGTGAAAACTTGAGAAATGGCATTACTTTGATTTCATATTTATATGCATGTATCATCTTTTGTGCTTGCTGGTTCTCTCAAACAAATTATTATTCATATGAGGACACTAAGGATTTTTTTTTCCATACTCTTGTCCACTAATTTCAGTTTTCATGGAGTTAGAAATATTTATTGAATCCATGCTTCTGGCGTAAATATTTGCTTGATGTGTCTTCTGATATGTTATATGTTCTCAACTTGGACCTTTAGTCAAATAAAGTAGAAGAGACCTTAAGCTTATAAGACCTTCCAGGGGTATTCATGACCGAGTTGGACTTAGAACTGTTTAGTCTTTCAAGTTTCAGTATTCAGCTTTACACATCAAATTCTAAATTTCTCTGTCAATTTATTCGTTTCAGTTTAAATTGAAGAGTATCTTAGTCGATGTAGTGTGCAAATATCAGCACTTTTTTTTTGCTGCCTCATCTCTTAAAAAAATTGCAAATTATGTAGACTTGCTATTTTTTTTTATTTGTTACAAGATAGACTCGCTATTTAATTTGTACTTGCCATACAATTAAGAAATTCGAGTTCTAGTGAAATTGAAATAATAGTATCCAATATAGTTTTGTTCACTCCATATATTAATTGATTTTCCATTTCCTTCTCAAAAGCAAGGGATAACTCAGAGCATGATGATTTCACTCTGTACAATCAAGATGCAGTCCCTTCTCAAGTTATTCTCACCAGGGATGGCATTTCTGTGGATCAATCCAAAATAAATGTGGAGTGTATGCTTCTGATCTTAAGAAATTTCTCCTTTTGATCTGACTAAGCCATTCATTTGCTGCTTGAATTGATAGCTGTTGTATTTTGAAAAGAGTCAGTGTAACATACTCCATTCGTTTCAGTGACTCCATCAAGCTATGTTACAGTGGCTGAATATCCAGAAAAGTAAGCTCGTTTACTGTATTTGATTTCATTCAATTGTAAATCTCTTAATCTACTCAAGAATCAAGACAGAAAACAATAACTTTAAACTGGCTTAATTTTTTCACATGGAAGTTGACTCAAATTGTGGGATTTGCATATTGGCAATACCTCTGAGCTGCATTCATTTGTCTCTTCACAAGCTCTTCTATAGTTGTTAAAGAGGGATTTTGTCTGATTTGGGAGGACATTTAACAGCCACAGCTTTACAGGGTTTCAGTCCATTTACCAAATGGTAATGAAAATTTAGTTGGAAACATCAACGAACTGGATTCTTTCAGATTGCCCATGTCACACCGTGAGTACCAATGGCTATAGGACTGTCTTTCCTTTTCTATTTATAAAGCGTGTATGTCATTCAAGCTAAAAGCATGTCCTAGCTTTTCTAATGAATCATTATTAGGAATTGCATTTTTCCCTTTTCTTATCAACTGCTACCTTGTTGGAGCAGTGTTTATGATGGCAGATCAAATTATAAGTTAAAACCCCGTTTCATTTTTCTATTTGTGTAGAGATATCTGTGATCGATTTACTTGGTGATGGTGGAGCAAACACTAGTGTAGACAAAAATTCATTACATGAGCAGGAAGCTCATGTTGCATTTTCAGTGGAAGGTTTGTTTTTGTTGATTTTCTAAGTATTCTAATTCACTTCCAATGCACCATGTGATATTGCCTGAATTACAGATGCAGAATAAATAAACCCCATTGCAGGAAATATCTTTTAAGATAGTTTCTCTGCGTACTAGACTAATCCAAGAATAGCACAAGCCACAAGCAAGTTCCTGCAGCATGAGTTAATGAACATTAGTTTGTCTTTCGGAATAGAAGTTAAAGAAAAGAATGAGAAAAATACTCATACAGTAGGAGAGATAGTTATAATACTCATAATTCTCTATGCTTCTAAACAAATTAGTAAAACCAACTGATGAAGCTGCAATTTTGTTTTGTCGTGAAACATTTCTGAACTATATAAAAATTCTGAGACTTGTACATTTACTAGGACCTTAATTACCTTTCTTATTTTAAAGTGTATTAGATATTAGATTTTAGAAATTTTAATTGAATGCGTTTCAGGTTTAGGGCAAGTAGAAACAGAAACTCCAGTTCACTCACCAAAGATACCTGGAAGGTAAATTGCATGGACATATTTATATGATTGGTAATGCACAGTGCATGATTTATAAATGGGAATGTACCGACAATAGCCACTTTGAGATTATGTCATTGAGACTTATAGCTAAGGATTTACATTGAGCAACAAAATAAAAAATTAAGTTGTATGACAATAGGATTAAAGACCCTATAATATGCTTTTTTTCTATATCTATTTATTTGGTCCATAAGGCTAGCAGACCAACTACATCATGTAATTGTCCCCCCTGGCTTGTGCTTTTGAAGACTGTCAATTCCCTTAGCTTCTAAATGCAGATCTTGTACCTGACTCCATTGGTTGGCAGAGAGATAATATCTGGATTCTGGAATAATAGGATGAAGTGGTGTCTTACAATATTGAAAAATTTACAGTCACGTGCTTTAAACATTTTGCCTCCACCGAACATAAATAAAATAGAGATTCTCTCTCCTGCATTCTTTAGTCTGTACACCCAACAATTTTCACACTGCAAACAGCCAATTATCAAGTACACTGAGTAGCCAACTCTGAATATTGCCTCTACAATTTTCTTAAGAAGGATTACCAAACCATCCTTTTGAGATATGCTACTTCCAAATCTACTGATCCTACGGATATGTTTCCAATTGATGTAATATTATTCTTTTGAAGTTGTAACTTAAATGCTTAATCCTTGGTACCCCAAACCAAATTCAATTTTTGTGTGCATGGCATTGGTAGAGTTCCAAGCAGTGTCTTCTCTATGATGCATTTGTTATTGGAAGAAATAAGTGATGGCCATTTCTAGTCAGTTCACTTTCTGTGCTTAGTGATGTTTTACATCTACCATATAGGATTGGTCACAGAGTATCAAAACTCTATTTGATAATCTCCTTCTCTTTTTTTTTTTTAAAATGATGACAGATCCTTTCTGAATTGTTACACTCCACCAAAAAAGGAAGCAAGAGTACCTGTGACATCCAAACACTTGGATTATGATTTTCATGGCCTGGGGTCTGGATTGGTAAGGGCATTTTTACTGCATCTCAATTGTTAAGGATACTTTCTGGGGCTGACGGTTTTTAGCAATAGCTAACTAGCATAATGCACCATATTGTTCCATTATCTATTTGCTTCTATTTAGCTCATTCAGAAATTTTATTGGCTTCTAACATTGGTCTAGTTTAGTTTGGCATTGAGTAATTAGATAGATTTAACTTCCATCTTGTAAGGTTTGATGGTTCCTATGTTTAACTTTGCCTTATGGACTTGATCGAAGATATTCTCAGAATCATACGTCAACTGGACAATCTACAGGATATTATGATGCAGGATATTGATTTTTCACCACGAGACCATACAACAGATCAACCTTTCGGCACCAGGGATGTGATGAATATTGCTGGTGATCCAAACCAGAAGTTCATAAATTTCAGAAGGCCCTCTCCATACAATTCAAACAGTCGTAATATGCAGGGTTTTTTTGGGCATGACGAATTCCTCTATTGCAACCAAGATAGTAGAAGAAACATTTGGAATGGTTGGTGTTTATCTGAGTAATATCTTCTGTTATCTTCTTAATTTTTTAGCTTATTGTTTGATTTGTCAGAAAATTAAACATCTAAATGTGCATCAGGATGCCATATTAAATCAACCTCGGCTTTGATTGACTGATTATATTTTTTCTGATATAACCAATTACAGCGTTTTATTCAGTAAGGTAATTACATCATTGCTTGATTTTTACTGAAAACTGATGATGATCTTGATCCAATGTTAGAGGGTTACACCTGGATTGGGCATTGAGGGGCTAGACATCTAGGAATTCATCTTGTATATCACATCTTAGTTGTTTTTTAGAATAATGTAGATGTACGGTTAGGAGTTTCTGAAGTATCACCCTTCAGACTATTAATGGAGAAATTATAGTGCACTTGATACATGTATTATGTATTTTGCTGTTAGTGATGTGTTTCTGAACCTTAAGCATAAATAATATGACAATGGTGCTATTATTTAATCCTACTTGAGTTTAATACATTTTTTGGGTTTCTGGTCGTCAATAACATGGAAACTTTTATTCTTCTATTTGTAGTCGTGTCTAATCTGACAAGAATTCCTCTTAGTTCTCTGATGTGATCATACTGTATGAGCATGCCTTTACAGAAGCTCAAGAACAGTCAAAACCAAGTTTCCTAGAAGTATGAAATACAACATAGAAATGCAAACATGTTTATAAGCTTCTTTGTTGGTCAAAGATTGACGGTTCATTGCATTTCATAAATATCTTCCAAAAATTTCTTGAAGATTATGGCTTGTTGTACCACCTATTTTTCATCATTGTGCTGAACTGAATTTTTTGCCACTGGTAATCTACAGTTTATGATGAAAAGACCAAACCTATAATTCTTATATTTTGAGATGCTTTCTCTTCTGCAAGGTCAATGTCTATATATTTTATTTACTTATTTATTTCCCAGAGATTTGTAGATGCTTTTGCTTCAAAATGATTGAGATGTATGACTGGAACTTTTTATTCTTTTTTCCATCGGCAGGTCCTAGTTTCTTAGACGATGGCATTGATGACCTGGGAAAGTATTTCACAAACTTAGATAAAAGAGATGTTGGTTTTGATGATTATTTTCATTCCAAAAACATCTGGAAGCAGGACTTGAATTTTGAAGGCTGGGATCTAAATAAGAAAAGGTCTGCTGCTGGAATTAATTGCTATTAAATTGCGCTTCTTAATTAAGACTGCCAAATTGCTGATAGGATTCTTATGACTGTGTACAGGTCCAGCATAAGAATACCTGAAACTTACTATGTGAAAGGTGCTACCTCTTGTGCAGAATAGTTATGACTTTTTAGAATTATTCTCCATCTTTCTGAATTCATTAAAAAGAGCTATTAGTTCGTTTGTATTCTTTTTTCTTTGCAGTACCCAAAACAATTGAATTTATATGCCAGCTTCAGTTATTAATAAGGTTTCCTAAAAGAAGATGCTTATAAACAGAAAAGAGGAAAAGTTTAATTTGTGTCTATTGTGTATGCTTTGAGTTCACAATTCTCACCTCAAGTCTGAATTTGCCCGTTCCTGCAGATTCAGGTCCTCATAGATTCCACTTTCTTCTATAAGTTTTTGATAATTTTGTGGAGTCTGTTATTTGTAACAGTTCATACATTATTCTGGATAATACTTGCCCCACTGTAACCATTCACATTTATATAATGGGGCAATGAGGAGATTTTACTATTATCACTGGCTTAACTCTGTCTTGAGGAAGATTATAGATTCTGGAAGTTTTTTTGGCTACTGATTTGCTACCATTTATCTTTAGATTTTATGAAAATAAACTATGTTCAACTGTGATCAGAGTCACCTGTCCCCTATCAGAGGCATATTCCTAAGGAGGATCTTCATGGTGTTAGAATTTCAGACATGAGGTGGTAAGTAAAGTCTGCAGGGAGCTTCTCCGATAAAAAAATTGTATGTACTCATTGTTTCGTCCTGTATCATGGCAGGCGTTCTGCAATTGAAATCAATAATGGTGTTAAAGATGCTGTAGGCAACTCTGTAACAGAAGACTCAAGAGAGAGCTTGAGTCTGCTGAGGTTCAAGATTTACCTTTTGGCTTGCACCTACCATCTTTCCTTTTATTCTGAACTGATTGGATTCTCTTATTCTGAGTTCATTGCAGTGAAGAATCATGCTCTTCCACTGCAGGTTACTTTTATTTTGCTTCGTTATATTTAGGTTCTAGCAATTAGTTATACATAGTTGTCAATGTGATGAATTTTCTTATCGCACAGTGAGGGGTGATGCAGCCAAGAAATCATGATAACTGGGGCATGAGAAAAACCAAGAGTAATGGACTTTGCTTTCCACCTCTTGCTCATCCTTTTTAGATAAGGTCAAGCACCGGAATTTTTTTTCTGCATTGATGCTGGCATTCTTTTCAGGCGCGGGCACATTTGATCCGACTTCCATGCTAAACTGGATGTCAAGGTACATATTAATGTCTCATATGTTTACACATAAAACTTCTCCTTGAATTGTAAACTCCAACAGTCCAACTAATTATCTCCGACGATCACTGGAGAATTATTCAATGTCGAAACCAAGTAGTGAAGACAATGCACAAAAAGGTCTCTAATTGTGTGTATGGTCTTTGCTCGTAGAAGTGTTGAGGAAGCCTCTTCAAGAGTTTCTGAACCAGCAGTGATGTCTCCTGCAGCAACAGGTCATGCGGTTCGTGAGTAAGAAGAGAAACATCCATTTTTGTATGTCTATATGCAGCCTCCTTGGCTTCTTGTATAGGAAGAAATAATGAAATATGTACGTGGAAGCAAGCAAATGTTGTTAAATATGTGAGATGCAATTCTTTCTTGTATCATATAGTTTGGATTAAAAGCGCGTGGATGCAGGAGTTTTATCTATTCTTTTTTAGATGATCATAATGAGATGTACTACTATGATGGTATGTGGATATAAATAGGAATGGGTATTGAACATACAGTCCTCATCCCCAAATCGATAAATCCCATTCGAAATGCTATCCCTACCTAATTCCTCATTTGGGGAATTTACAATAGGGATTGGGAACATCCCTTTGGGGAATTCAGTCTGGGAATGAGAATGGTTATTAGTCGAGTCGAAAGTAGTATGTCAAGTTTAAGCTGGATTCATTTATTATTGAATCAAGTTTAAATTTAATTTATCAAACACAGCTGAGGCTTGCAAGCTCATTCGAATCTAAAGAGAGTTTTCTAAATGTATTTTTGGATTAAATATTCGTTATTTCTTTTATAAAATAATTATCTTATTCTCAAAATATACAAATATATCAAATTTTCTCACTGGGTGAGTTTGCTAATGAGCTAACCGTTGAATATTGTCAGGATCAAATTTGATTCATTACACGAATGAATTTTTACTTAGCTAAGATTTGAGTAATTTGGTTCATCTACGATCCTACTTATACAACTAGAGTTTTTCAATAAGATAGCTTATAAAGTTTTAAACTTATTATCAAAATACCTCGATAAATATTATAAGTAAATATAAAAATAATAATCCTGATGTATAATAAAAACTATTGTGTTTCTAAATATGATATTATAGAAAATATATGAAGAAATATAATAAATAAAAAAATTAATTTATGGGTACAAAACATATAGTGCAAGAAATGTGGAATTCCGGCTTTAACTTAATAGGGATAGGGCATAAAGCATATTCTGGACTGACGGACTGTCATGGGATGCCGCTCCCATTCTATCCCCTCTTCCAGGATACGTCGGGACAAATCCATTCCCTTATCCCGATCCTTGGGATAGGCAGCAATAGACCCCTTGCTGCCGAGGCCTGTCGGGCTCCCGTGACTGGCGCCCTAACACCCCGGGCCACCCGCACCCGCCTGGGCCGCCAGCACTGGCACCACCTTACCGTCGGGGCGGACCTCCGCCAAACGCCCCGCCCGAAGCTCCATTGTTGCCTAAAGTGCTAGCCATTCTCTTGTAGTGTACATATTTGTAAGCATGGCCTTGCACGACCGTTTTTGTCATTTTTTAACTTAGTTGTATCTGGTGCTTGTCACTAGCGTTTTTTTTTTCTAAACCTATTATAGGGGGTGAGAGCGAACTTTTGTCTGACTAGTGAGCGTTGCAAGAAGCGACCCCCTCTCCAACCAACGCGTGCTGTAATTGCTTCCAAGCTATAATGTACATTCCAATTGCATTAATGAAGATTTCTTTGCAATCAATCGTGTTCATGTGTTGTTTGCTCTGCTGAGACCACTAAAAGCACCGGAGGGTGTGAATTGCGCCGTCATCGTGCATCAAGCTTTGCAAGCAAATCTTTTGAGAGTGAGGTAGACGTAGTCTAGAGAGGACTACTAGCCACACGGTGCACTACTAAGTAAAACACTACAAGCGCTCTATGACAGGTGGTATCAGAGCCTCGGCTTTTGATCCACGGACCGAGGGGGGTTACTATGGAAACTGCTACTGCATCAAATGTGGGGTGTGGCCAAGCGAGCTACCAAAAGGAGACCCCACACCAGAATGCCCGGACCAAAGGTGAATGGATACTGGCCTTGGAAAGAGAGTATGCCAGGTTGGCATACGTAGTTGGGACCCTAGAGGACAAGGTCGAGATCCTCGAAGTGGAGAACTTGGACCTCCACCATCTACTAGGCGAGGGTCGAGAGGCGGGGTCATCAATGGGAGACACACAACGTGCTATTGAAAGATTGGAGACGCAAGTGGCGCTACTCCAACAAGCAGTTGTCAACAGAGGGCCAACGGGCCGTATGGAGAATTTTGACTCGAGTGGGGGAGTGAAGAAACGGATCCCCGAGCCACAACTTTATAGCTGCGTGAGGAACGCGAAGGAGGTCGACAACTTCCTTTTTGATATGGAACAATATTTCATTGCGGCGGATATTGAAGAAGAGGTGGAGAAGATCTCCACAACTACAATATATCTGACTGGAGACGTGAAACAATGGTGGCGAGGGAAATATCAAGGTATACAGGATCGACGCGAACAACTCGATATGTGGGATCTCCTCCAAGAAGTCATCCGAAAGCAGTTCTTCCCGGAAAACGTTGGGTTCAATGCTCGCAAAGCACTTCGTGAACTCAAATAAATGGGCACCGTCAATGAGTACATGAAGGCATTTGCCTCGATATTACTGGATCTCCCGAAGATAGATGAAGATAGCAAGGTCTACCAGTTCATTGATGGATTAAAGCCTTGGGCACGTGCCGAACTTCAACGCCAACGAGTGCCAACCATTCGTGATGCAATGGCCGCGGTCGAGTGCCTAATGGACTATCACACGGAGCCACGGGAGAAAAAGCCACCACCACCCAGTGGTGGCCAACAGAAAGGGGGTGGGGGCAGAACTTTACGCCCCACCTACATCAGGGGAGGTGGGGAAAAGCCCTCCCACTTCTAAGAGAGTTCCCAAGAAAGTACAGATAAAAGCCGCCCACGATGGGGCAACAAAGCTGCGGGGAACTCGAAATTCGACGGGTGATTTTGTGCAACGGTCCCTATATTCTGAAAGATTGTCCGAAATGACAATTGATTAGCACTCTATGTGGAGACATGGAATGGGACAAACAAACATCCAAGAAGAAGGAGAAATAACCGGCGCCAATTCCGGAAGAGCACGAGGAAGACTCCGAGAGCGAGGGAGAGAATCTTGGAGCCTTCTTGCATAGGTGCAATGCCCTGTCGAGGCCGGTGGCATGAAAGGGTAAGGCTTTACCTAAAAATATGAAGACCGCCCCCGCGATAGAGGGCGGAGCAACTAGAGAACCGTCGATAAAATCTACCAAGGAGAAATGGTTGATGTTTGTTGACGCGAAGATCAATGGGAAGCCCATCCGGGTGATGGTGGACATGGGTGCCACGCACAACTACCTCGCTAGCACCGAAGTTGAAAGACTTAGGCTAGTGTTGGAGAAAGGAGTGGGCCGAGTGAAGCTCATTAATTCCACTGCCCAACCGATCGTTGGAGTTGCGAAGTCCGTGCTGATCAAAGTAGGGTTATATGAAGGAAGAACAAACATGTCCGTGGTAACAATAGATGACTTCAAGCTCATCCTTGGGTTGGATTTCTTACGGGATACGAAGACAACGGTGATTCCTCACGCAGGAGCCCTCATAATGATGGGCAACAAACTCTGTATGGCTCAGACGGTATCGCCCAAGACGAGTTCGAAGCCATTGTCCGCTATGCAGTTTGTGAAGGGGTACCGGAAGAATAAATCATCTTTCCTGTGCACTCTCCGAATGGAAGACATTGAAGAGAAGTCGGGAAAAATCCCCGAGGTCGTGAAAAGAATTCTTCGGGAGTTCGAAGACGTCATGCCCGATGAGCTGCCGAAGAAGCTACCGCCGAAGAGGGCGATCGACCATGAGATTGAGATGGTACCAGGTACAAAGTCTCCCGCCCGAGCACCGTATCGAATGTCATATCCCAAGCTCGAGGAGCTCAGAAAACAATTAAAGGAGTTGCTCGAGAGCGGACTAATCCGGCCTGTAAAGTCCCAGTATGGTGCCCCCGTATTATTCCAGAAGAAGTCAGACGGCACCCTATGGATGTGTTGTGATTACTGCGCCCTAAACAAACTGACAGTGAAGAACAAATATCCAATACCATTGGTGGCGGATTGCTTTGATCGTCTCAGCCGGGCAAAGTATTTTTTGAAGATCGATCTCAGATCGGGCTACTGGGAGGTGAGGATCAAGGAAAGAGATGAATTCAAGACAACCATCGTGACGAGGTACGGGGCATATGAGTATTTGGTGATGCCTTTCAGCTTGACGAACGCCCCCGCCACCTTCAGCACCTTAATGAACCAGGTACTTCATGGGTTCCTGGACGAGTTTATGGTGGTGTACCTCGATGATATTGTTATATATAGTGAATCCCTAGAGAAGCACCTGGAGCACCTGCACAAGGTATTCACCATACTGCGCGGGCACGAGCTTTATGCCAAGCTGTCAAAATGCTCATTCGACCAAGACATGATCGAGTTCTTGGGCCACATCATCGAAAGATGAAAGATATGCATGGATCCCAAGAAGATCCAAGCAATAGAAGAGTAGAAGCCGCCGAAAGATATTCATAGAGTGAGATCATTCCTTGGGCTGGCTAACTACTACAGGAGATTCGTGAAGGGGTACTCTGAGATTGCCCACCCCTTGACGGATCTGACGAAGAAAACTGAGGTGTGAGAGTGGACACCCCAAGCACAATTGGCCTTCGAGAAACTGAAGAAGGCGATCATGAGCGACCCTGTGCTCGCACACCCCGACCTAACCAAGCCTTTTATCATGGAAACAGATGCTTCTGAGTTCGTCCTTGGCAGAGTGCTAACTCAGGGAGCACACCCAGTGACGTTTGGGAGCCGGAAGTTGAAGGACGTCGAAAAACGTTATCCAGTGCACAAGAAGGAGCTGTTGGCCGTTGTTCACTGTTTGAGACAATGGTGACACTATTTGCTAGGCTTCCCTTTTGTGGTCAAGACAGACAATATGGCAGTGAGTTATTTCTTGACCAAACCAAAACTGACCGCGAAGCAAGTAAGATGGCAGGAGTTGCTTGTAGAGTCTAATTTCTCACTAGAGTACCGAACGGGCTCTAGTAACCATGTCGCAGACGCCCTAAGCCGCAGGGCAGACCTGGACAACCCGTAGGTGGTAGCGGTCCTTGCCTCCAGCAAGATGACCACCAACTTACATGACAAGATCCGTGAATTTACCAAGCAAAACTCTACAGTGCAGGGTTTACTCAACCTAGTCGAGCAAAAGAAGACCCAGAACTTTTGGCTTGAAAAGGGACTTTTGAAGATGAAGAGAAACCGCCTCTATATCCCAAAAGGCGGCAACCTACGTAGATCTATCATTATGGAGTGTCATGACATTCTCTGGGTCGGACACCCTGGCGAAGAACGCACTGTGGCCCTCGTGCAGAGGACCTAATTCTGGTCATAGATGCGGGATGAAATCGAGACGTTCGTCCGCACTTGTATGGTGTGCTAGCAAGACAAGGTGAATCGATACAAGAAAGTAGGGTTATTGGAGCCATTTCTCATACTCTCACGACCATGGGAGAGTGTCTCGATGGACTTCATTATCGGTTTACCCAAGGTTGGAGACCTGGATGCGATCGTGGTGGTGGTAGATCGGTTCTCGAAGTACGCCACTTTTGTGCCAGCTCCCAAGAAAATCACAGCAGAAGAGATAACTCAACTCTTCTTTAAGCACATTATCAAGTTTTGGGGACTGCTGCGAGATATTGTTAGTGATCGGGACTCCCATTTCACTGGCAACTTTTGGACCGAGCTGTTCAGACTACTCGGGTCTAAGTTGAATATGAGCTCGAGCTTTTATCCACAGTCCGAAGGGCAGACAGAGCGCTTCAATTCAATGCTGGAGGAATATCTTCGGCACTTTGTCAGCGCTAATCAGAAGGACTGGGTGAAGCTTCTGGATGTTGCTCAGTTGTGCTTCAATGCACAAAAGTGCTCTACCACCAACGGTACGCCTTTTGAGATATGTACCGGGCAGCAACCGCTCCTCCTACACTCGATTGACGCCCCACAAGGTGCTAGAGTTTCGCCAGCGCAGAGTTTCTCTCTAGAATGGAAGCAGAACCTCGACCTCGCCCGAAGCTATTTGGAGAAAGCACAAAAGCGCATGAAAAAATATGCAGATCAGAAGCGCCGCTTCGTGGAATATCGAGTGGGAGACAGAATTATGGTTAAGGTCTCGGACCAAAGATTATCCAAAGCATCCCGAGGGCGGGACGCCCGCTTGATGCCGAAATATATCGGACCCTTATCCATTTTGCAGCGTATTGGGAAAATAGCCTACCAAGTAGAGTTGCCCCCATGGTGGCGGATCCATAATGTCATCCACGTTAGCTAACTGAAGCCGTTCCAGGCAGATAAAGTAGACGCTATCCGCAATATGCCCGACCGCCCCTAGCTCCGTCTGGCTAATGACACAGGGAAGCGGATTGCGGAAGTCATCCTTTGCTACCGGGACGCAGTAAAAAGGAAAAAGCTCCACAGAGAGTACCTGGTGAAGTGGGAGGACTGTCTAAAGGAGGAAAGCACGTGGGAGAGAGCGACGACCCTCAAAGAGTTTCAGCCGCTGATCGACGCATACTTGATGACCGTGGCGCCGAGGACGTCGCCAACTCCAGAGGGGGAGAGCTGTCATGGGATGCCGCCCCCATCCTATCCCCTCTCCCAGAATACGTTGGGATAAGTCCATTCCCTTATCCCGATCCTTGGGATAGGCAACGACGGGCCCCTTGCTGCCGAGGCCCGTCGGGCTCCAGTGACTGGCGCCCCAGCACCCCGTGCCACCCGCACTAGCACCACCTTACTGTCGGGACGGACCTCTGCCAAACGCCCCGTCCGAAGCTCCATTGTTTCCTAGAGTGCTAGCCATTCTCTTGTAGTGTACATATTTGTAAGCACGGCCTTGCACGGCCGTTTTTGTCGTTTTCTAGCTTAGTTGTATCTAGTGCTGTCACTAGCCTTTTTTTTTCTAAACCTATTATAGAGGGTGAGAGCGAACTTTTGTCTGACTAATGAGCGTTGCAAGGAGTGACCCCCTCTCCAACCAACGCGTGTTGTAATTGTTTCCAACTTATAATGTACATTCCAATTGCATTAATGAAGATTTCTTTGCAATCAATCGTGTTCATATGTTGCTTGCTCTGCCGAGACCACTAAAAGCACCGGAGGGTGTGAATTGCGTCGTCATCGTGCTTCAAGCTTTGCGAGCAAAGCTTTTGAGAATGAGGCGGACGTAGTCTGGAGAGAACTACTAGCCGCACGGTGCGCTACTAAGCAAAGCACTACAAGCGCCCCGTGACACGGACTCCATTCGGTTCATGAGAAATTCCATTGTGTGGGAGTTAGGGCTATAAACGAGCCGAGTCGAGTCAAGTATCGCTGAGCTCGAGCTCGGCTCATTTAACTGCTTGTGAGCTCGAGCTCAAGCTCGACTCGAGCTTTATACTCGAGCTCGAGCTCGGCTCGAGAAGAAAAATATGTACTCGAGCTCGGCTCGTGCTCGACTCGAGCTCGGCTCGTTTAACTGTTATTCGAGCCTTACTCGAGCTCGAGCTCGATACTCAACTCAAGTTTGAGCTCGAACACTCGACTCGAGCTTGATCTCGATTACTCGACTCGAGTTTGGCTTATTCATGATATATTCGAGTCCAACTCGAGCTCGACTCGTTTATGTTATATTCGAGTCCGACTCGAAATTAAGCCCGACTCGTTTATCTGGATCTAAAAAAAATCGACAATAATAACCCCGCATATTAACAAAATTTCTAAAATATTTCAAACAAAGTTCAACATACGTGACAAAGTGGAATATGATTATATTAGACAAAATTATAATTTTGGTTTATTTCAAACAAAGTTCAACATACGTCATATATTTTTTTTGTTAGTATTAGTCATTATTTTGAGTATATTAGACAAAATTATCATTTTGGTTTATTTATATTTCTAACTTGATTGATTGAGGAATATTAATTTGTCAATATTAGTCTTGATTTTGTTATTTTTTTTTTTTATTATTATTTAAGATATAATTTGAAATCTAGTTAAGATGGATTATATATATATATATATATATATAATGTTAGTGTTAATATTATCTCGAATATTGGATGGAATAATACTACTATGTTAAATTGCTAATTACTTTGTATATATGATATAGGATGTAGGATATATTCAATAATTTTGACTTTTATTTATAAAAGTGTTATTATTGCTCCTTAATTTTAAATTTTGACTTTGAAAATATTAATTGAGAGATGACAATTATTGATTTCAATTAATATTTCAGGTAAAATATATTTTTTGTTAGTATTAGTCATTATTTTTAATATTAGATAAAATTATCATTTGGATTTGTTTTATTTTTATTACTTAATCGATTGAGGAATATTAATTTGTCAATATTAGTCTTGATTTTTTTTTCATGATTACTTAAGATATAATAATTTAAAATCTAGTTAAGATAGATTATATATATAGTGTATTAGTGTTAGAGTAAATATTATTTCAAATATAGGATATAATAATATTACTAATTACTATGTATATATAATATTGATATACAATATATTCAATAATTTTGTCTTTTGTTTGTAAAATGTGTTATTATTGCTAATTAATTTAAAATTTTGACTTTGAAATATTAGTTAAGAAATAACAATTATTGATTTCAATTAATATTTCAGTTAAGTATACTTATACTTTTCTGTTAATATTAGTCACTGTTTCCATTATATTAGTTAAAAATATAGTTTTATTTTATATTTATTTCTTAATAGATTGAAGAATGAAGAATATTAATTTGTCAATATTAGTCTTGATTTTTGTTATTTTATTTTTTTCATTATTACTTAAGAAGATATAATAATTTAAAATCTAGTTAAGAAAGATTATATATATGTATATATACTTAGAGTATATATTATCTCGATTCTCGGATATATAAAATAGAGTAATATAAATATATAAATTACTGTTTACAATGTATATATGATATATTACTATTCATTTCGATAGTATTGTTAGTTGTTACTAACTTATATTGACTTTGATCAACTAATTGATTTCGTTAATATCAATTAAAAATTATTAATTTCAATTAATATTTCATGTAAAGTATTATTTTTCATAATATTTGGTTAATATTAATATTTATTTTGATAATATAGTATTAAATAAAACTATTATTTTATTTTATATTTATTATTTAATCCACATTGATCGATGCACACATATCAAATTGTCAATGAATTGAAGTATTATTTCATTTCGTAGTTTTTATTTAATTAATTGAGAAGTTTTAATTTTAATGCCAGTAATGTTATTACCATTGATTTCCATTTTATTATTAATTGGAAATTTTAACAAAAATAAATTTTATTTTAAAAACATTAGAAAAAATAAAAATATATATATTTCGAGTTTCAAATCGAATATAGTTCGAAAGTTGTATCATGAACTAACTTAAGTAACTACTCGTGAGAACTACTCACGAGACTGCTCGTGAGAACTACTCGTGAGACTGCTCGATTAACTACTCGTGAGACTGCTCGACTAACTACTCGCGAGACTACTCGTGAGACTACTCGATTAACTACTCGTGAGACAACTCGGTTAACTACTCGCGAGCTTCTCGAGCCGAGCACCCCCAAGCTCGAGCTCGGCTCGACAAAAAGCTCAAGCTCGTTTAGTTTACGAGCCGAGTCACATTCGAGCGAGTTTTTTTTCGAGTCGATCTCCGAGTATCTCACGAGTAGCTTGGCTCATTTACAGCCCTGGCGGGAGGACGTTTACTTTGAATGATTTATTAAATAGATTAGATTGACAATGTTGTAGATTGGGGCCTTGTTTGTTTTCGTTTCCAAATAAAAATTTCTCACTTTTACTATTTAAAATACCGAAAATACATCTGTTTTACTCATTTTCAATTTCAGTTTTCACTTTTTCCAATCCTATATAACCTATTCAATCATGTATACATGCATTATTTAAATATTCATCAATTTATTATAACCATACAAATATTTCTTTTTTCATCTCAACTGTTGGAAAATAGGATTTAATAAATTTAGTTTGGACTCAATTTATCCGATTTTTCGTGATCGGGATATTTAATTTTGGAGGAATTAAATACCATACGATTGTTTTATGTTGTGAGTAGATAATCGTAGTATTTTTATTTGCTCAAATCCGATTTTCGGTGAGTGAGAAATAAATGGTTGAAGTTGGTCACACGATTGGGCATTTATGGTGTGTGGGATAATGTGTTTAAGACACATTAAATAATCCCACATTGATTTCTTAATCAAGTTAAGAAGTGTATTTAAGTGTATTAACACTTAAGTGAAGTAATTAAGTGCACAAGGATGTGGGCCATGAGCCCACATGCGCGCGTCCGCTCGTGCCTGTGCCCGGTGCCCGTGCTCGGCTCGTTTCGTCCTCATACTTGGATCTTGACAATTGGACTTTGGGTGGACTTTGGGCGTACGTGGGCTTCCAGGGCTTAGCCGTACCAGTTTTACGGTACAGAAACGGTCGGGGCGTGGAGCGGATCGGCTATCCGGGTCTATAACGGCTGTGGAGTTAGTGGGCTGGACTGTAACCGAAAGTAACTCCTGTCGGGAGTCAAAGTCTGCAGCTGCCTTGGACACGTGTTGGGATCCGGGGGGTTACAACACTTGGTTTGAATGCCCTCAAACCCTAGTTGTCCCCTGCAGTGGAGATGTGCCTATAAATAGGACATCCTGCATGGTTCAACATGCTACATTCTGCAAAAACGAACATCATCATATTGTTGCGAGCCTTCGAGTCACAGCTTCCCAGTTCTCGACGTTAAAGAACGAAGCCATTTCATCTTTGAGAGACAAATCGCCAGACCGTGAGCACTAGCCGGGACGTAATTTGTCTTGCGGAGAGAGGTCCCCTCGACTCGGCTTGCCGGAATCTGCATACCGGTTCAGTTGTTTAATTTATTCAATTTCAGATTATTGTACTTCCATCATTCTTCTACTCATTCTATCTTCTTGTACTTCAGTTGTAATTCCAGTAAAGTATATTACAAGACTACAACATCAGCTACAAATTCAAATTGAAAATATAATCAAACAAACATATTTTCATTTTTCCAATCTTTAATTTTAAACATTAAATCATTCATCAAAATAAAATCATTACATTTTTTCAAAAACCAATACACCTCATAAACTGAACTGAAAATATTAAAAACTGAAAATTGATGTTAAAAATAAAACCAAACAAGCCTTGAGTATTTCAAGAATTCAAACTTTAAAATTTTGAAATCCATCGAAGCATGTGGTGGCCGATTAAATTGTATTATTTTTATCAATCTAATTTATTTAATCTATCCTAAAAGTAAATGCAATAGGTGTAGGCTATGATTTATGACCCATCCTATTAGGGGATTGAAAAAATTAGGTCTACCTGAGCCGACTTGTTAGACCCCAATTTTATTTTAGTTGGGCTAAGCCGTATATACGTTATGAATTAACATTCATACAGAGCAGTCACGTTTTTAACCCAATGCATATTCCATGTCTAACCACCTTATATTTTCCTTTAATTTTCGTTGGAAGGAAAAGAAAAAGAAAGCTCCCTAAATCATAATTGGAGAGAGAGAGAGAGAGAGAGAGAGAGTAGCTTCCAAGGAAGGAAAATAAAGGAGGAAAAACAGCGATGGGAAACCAATGGGCTAGCTAGATGCATGCGCATTATCAGCAATGTGCATGCATGCATTTTCATTTTTCACAATATTAATTAATTGTCCTTTTCAATATTCCAATTATTTCTTCATTTCCATTTAATGCCCCTTCATACTCATTCACGTGGGAACCTTTTCCCAATCAATTTCTTCTCATCCAATCATTTAATTCTCCCTTATTTCATAATTGCAATTTATTCCATTTTCAGCACATAATTAATTGTTTGAATAAATGATTCCTTCTTAATAACACTTCCCCCCCTCTAAAATCCACTGGTTCTTCTTAAAACACTTTACTTTTGCTCACAAGTCACATCCATTTCAAATTAAGTTTTTTGAACTATTTATAAAGTAATTTATAATAGGAAAATTTTCATATAACCTCCGTGTGTTTTCTCAACAACAACAACAACAACAACAACAACAATAATAATAATAATAATAATGTTTATTAAATAGCGTGAGAAGTTCCCCATTGAAGATAAATTCTTATATCGGATTGTGTGTTGACAAGTTGGAATCCAATATGCAAATGCTTTTTTAGAGTGTTATTTGCATTAAAATTCATGCACACCCTTCAGATCATTTTGCAATTATAACATGATCTTATAATTATTGCAAATAAGACATGTTTTTTAATGATTTTTACAATTACAATGTCCCATTTTTTTTAGCTAATCTAATACTCAAATTCAAATTCATACGAGATATGTTCAAGTTTTTTTTGTAACATGGCTGCACATGTGTAAATTTGGTATAAGAGATTGGATTGAATTAGTAAAAAAAAAAAGTCATGTGATTTAAAAGTCATGTTATAATTACAAAATAGTCCAAAGACATGTAATTTTTAATACAAATAACCATTTTTATAATGAGCAAGACATTTACATGCTGGATTCTGACGTGCCCACACACAAATCCAATGCTATGATTTTGCTCTGGTGCCATTTATGATAAAACAATGAAAAGCCAATACTATTTATTTATTTATTTATTTATTTTGCGTATTTTGAAAGTTGGGACAATTTTGTAAAATAAATGACAGTTCATGACATATATATATATATATTGACGGATATATCACAATATATAAACTCATATTCAATATATCTTCATAATTTTACTGTGTTGCATGACGTCTCAAATTCAAAATATCTTTCTTTTTACCCGATGGTCTCCTTTGAGATGAACATGTAATTCCCCCTAATCATCTTAGGTCCCGTTTGTTTTGACTGATGGGATAAATAAAATTGATATATAAGATAAATTAGGATTGCACTTTTATTGATTAATAATAATATGTTTGGATTTATTGATTGTGATTTTAGCTATTTAGGATAAATTATCAATATTATGTTTGGATTGAATGATTATGATTAAAATGTAGGAGAATACATAAATTGCTCTTCATATAAGATTTTCATAAATAATTTTTGAAGTTGTAATTATTTTTAAAACTATAATTATTAAAATTTTAAAATATTTATTAATAATTTTTATTTTTATTTTGTATTATTCAGCTTGCGATAATTTATATCCTTATGTAGATATATACATTTAATTATTTTTAATGTTTATATATTATTCCATACCTAATAGTATTTTTTAATCTTTAATTTATTATAAAAAGGGAAACGTTAATGGACAAACTTTTAAGTATCGCATAAATGATAAATTGAACCCTTTACAAATAATTGCAACATTATTTAGTCAAATTTTGATAAAAACATACTTTAACAATTTATTTATAAAAATGTTACCAGGATTTCTGAAGGAGAATAATTGGTAAACAATCTAACTTTTCTTCATATAATCAAGATTTTTGCAATATTAGTCCAAGCAATAAACAAGAAACAATAATAAAATAGAAATAAAAAGATATGAACAATATAGTAATTTTATACAATGGACAAAATGAATAATTAATAATCATCCCATCACAACTCTGGGATGATAACTTACTTATAGATGGATGATAAGACACCGAGTTTGCAATCAATACTTGAGCTCATCATGCGATCCAAACGAAGAATAACTCCGAATTATTTTTGGTATCCTAGCTAATCCCGCAAACCAAACATGTATTTATTTTTGTTCATGGATGTATGCAGCAGTAAGAGGAAATTAAATAAATAACAAATTAAAAATTAAGCTCCTACAGTTGAGTTATAGACGGAGTCAGAATTCGGAATATAATGGAAGGGGTGTCCGATTTTATTTTCTTATTTTAATTGTCCAGACGAATACAATAATTAATAATATGCATGCAAAAATTAATTAATTGTTTTCCTTTTCTTTTTTAATTCTTTGAGGTTGACGATTTCCCATAATTCTAACCGTCAACGTTAAACCGCTGACTTTATGCAGATTTTTTAATCAAGCATCGGAATCTTTAGGTGTAATATTTACGCATTTCATAAATTAATTAATTAATTAATCCTCTTCCAAATTGTCAATTAATTATGTATATATACATATACATATACATATACATAATTACATACGTGACATTCTTGTTGGGTCCCTTTGTTCTATTCCACAATGCCAAAACATTCACGTCAAATTCGCAACAGCCACGCTAGTTGCTTCATATGTTATAATTCAAATATATAAACAATATATACATATATATATATATAAGCGAGCATACCCAATTTACATTTTACATAAGTTATATGAGTTTATTATCAGGAGTTAATTGCTAAAAAAATCATCACATCTTCACAAAGTTCCAAATTCAACATAATTTTTAAATAGTATGTTACTAAAATACTAATTTTTAATTTAGATATTATCCAACATTTTTCAATTTTTTTATTGACGCGTGTTTGAAATTTGAGCAGTCACTCGCCTCTTTGCAATGGCGGATCCATTACAATATAATATAATTAAACATTTGAGTTTATATACATGGTTTGAATTTTACAAGAATTAAATACATTTGATTTTGAATTGGGGTTTGGATTTAGAGATTTAAAATTAAGAATATGATAATTTGAATTGGAAATTATAAACTTTGAAGAATAATCAATATTCTCCAATAACAAAATAGATAATTATATGTATGTGTGTATATATATTATGCATATATAGTATGTACTAAAAAAATAGGGGTACAAGTGTACCCCCTATTTAATACTTGTGTCTGTCGGTGCCTCTTTGAGCCCGTTATGACCTGAGTCTCCTGATCATCAATTTCTGGAAAAAGTACTATTCAACGGTTGAATTTCAGACTGACATCAATGAAAAATTTAAAAATGTTGCATAATATTCAAATAAAAAATGGTATATATCTTAATTTCGTATGTTTAAAGGTCGCATCAAATTTGCAAGTACATGATAAAGTGGTAATTCTTTTTAGTAATTAACCATATTATTAACAATTAGTGGTTGATTTATATCACTAGAATCTTATTATTGATGATTAATATTTTTAATTATATATATCCATTAATTTATATAATTGGAGCAGTGCGACATCCCTTTTAATTTAGAGCGAGGTCTATCGATCAAACTCCCCCCCCCCCCCCCCGCTCCAAATTACATAAACTAAATATATTGTGTTAATGGTGTGATTAATATTAAACAAAAATATTTTTAGTAACACAAAATTAAATATTATGTATGTGATTCTAAGTAGTAGGTGAAACATAATAGGTGATTATGTATTTAATATTGGTGACAACTGGTGATTAAATGAAATTGTTATGTAAGTTCGTGTTAAAATGTTGGGTAAATCATGTTTTTTTTGTCCAGTAGACCACAAATTATATATAATTGGGTGAAATTCTTATCTACATGTTGGAGCAGTACCCGAACATGTAATATATTTTAATAATTATTTATTACTCATCACACATAATTTTAATAATTTTTAAATAATGTATTGTACGTTGGAGTACTACCCGAACATATAGATAAGAATTTTCCATACGATGGATAAATCGCATGCTAGTGAATTTTTTTGATAGATTTGAATTAAAAAAAATGTAGTTAGAATTTGAAGTCGTAACCGAAAATGAAGCCCCCACACCCCAGGGAAGTAGACCAATTTACTCAATACTCAGTAGTATATATACTTTTCCTCAGACAAAAAAAAATAGTATATATACTTAAATAATTTATTAATATGTGAGCATGAGAGGTTCCAAATTTGTATTTGGTAAAGTTGGTTAGACAATAGCTGTTGCTTCCATTTCTTGTGTTTGATTATTATCTCCACGTACACACAATTATTGGAACAGCAAAATCAAATTATGGAAATTGGGTTTTGACCAGAACTCATTATTTTGAATTTTTTTAAAAACTCTAATTTTATTTTTACGCAATTATAATTATGTTCTATATATATTATATATTGGTTTTTTTTTATACGTACTTTCAAAATTTTAATGATGTTTTCAAGATTGTATGTTAAACCTAAACCTATCTTTTTCCTTAACTTTTGGGGTGATATTTTGTTCTTAAATTTACACACACAGAGAGAGAGAGAGAGAGAGAGAGAGAGAGAGAGAGAGAGAGAGAGAGAGAGAGAGAGAGAGAGAGAGAGAGGTAGGTTTGACTGATGCAATTAATATGGAAGTGATATTGCATGCACAAATGTGAGAGAGGTCATCAATTGTATTTTTCATTTTTTTGGTTTGATAATACTAGGAGAAATGTACGTATAATTGATTGAACCGACAATTGAATTATAAGAACAATTATTTAATTCGAAATTTACAAATAGCTACTGCGATTTTATTATTAATTTTTTATCATAAAAATATCAACAGACAATGAATTGCCCTGTCGTGCGTTACCTCAAAGGCCAATTATTTATTGCATTAATTAATTATTGTAATGTTTTATTTTATACATTCTGTTATATGTCAAAACTCAATCTATTATATTATATATTGCAGTTAATAAAATATAAGATTTATAAAATCAAATTATTAACATTTGCATCCTAAATAATAGTATCAAATCATGGATTTATTTTATTAACACAGGTATATGTGATTATGATATATTAGCAGATAATAGAGATAATATTTTTTTTTTAAAATTTTCAGTTTATAATATATTTATAGTTTATGGACATCGTACATTGGTAAATTGTAATTTCTGTAGTAGAGATAAAAAAAAATCTATTACTAATTAGTGATAATACACTAATATTGCTTTCTCGTTCTAGGTACATGTGATAAGTGCATTTGGACGAAAAATATGAATTCCTATTTTTGGTAATATTTATATATGTTGTTAAATATTTACAGGTTTTCAAATGATACACATGTAAAACACTCACCATATACAGTACTACAATTAACGAAATAGAAAATGACTCAATTATTAATTAATATATAATGCAAAAGTAAGTAATTACAATTAACTACGCGTGTTTTATGGAGCTGAACACTGTTTGTAATTGATTTAATACACCACACACAAACATATATGTGTATATAGTATATTAAAATATTAAGTAAATAACGGAAGAAAGGTTGAAGAAAAATCTAAGATAATTTATTAAGTTACTTTAAATTGCGTGGACGCAATACTATGAATCCAATAAGTTGGAAAATTTCATACGATTATGAAATTATGATTCTAATAATTGCAACACATACTTTACATATATGTATTGAGATTGGTTCAATACTAATACATACATACATACATATATTATGATACTGATGAATGTAATATTTACTATTTATTTACAAATTTGTATATATGGGATATACACGTGTTCATGTATATATAAAAAATAGGCATTAATGCATATAAAAAGCATATTATATTTAATGCAATTTATCAACATAACGTTGTATTGCTAAGGAGATAAGATTTTACACAGACAGAGACAATTTTTTCAAAAAATTGTGTTGGATAGTCTCACCAACCAAAAATCAATGAAATAAAATCTATATCACACTGATACTTAAATATAAAAATAATATTTTTCAACACAAAAATAAGACTCCACAAAAATCATCATATTCGAAAGTATTGCATGAGTTTTTATATCTAACAAATTAATGCTGTTAAGTGAATATAAGTTACACTCCACAACAAACATCATTAGTTTTTGTGCTATTTAAAAAATATTTACATATATTAATATTCAGAAGCAGAGCATCATACTTGTAGTATGTATAACGTAAAAATTCACAACACGTAAAATCTTGCATAAATCGAACGACAAAATGAATTATTTCAACAAATTAATAGGCAAATTTTATTGGGTAAAAAAAGTGGTAGGTGAAATTTACCAGCATTGACTTACCATAAGACTTGAAACAGACCTTATTTTACCCAATTCAATTTCTCTCTTCATGGATATCTACGAAACCGTCGGGTCATCGTATCACTGTCCGAACACAGAGAGAGAAAGAAGAGAGAGAGAGAAGACTATCATCGTCAGCAAAAGATAAAACCCCCCAAGAAATTAACAGCGGAAGTAGTTTTGTGGCCGAACTTCATACCATTCAACCTTGTCTTCAAGTGTCGTGCATGCATTTTGTGCACCTGTTCCCCCTTTGCATGCACACGCGCTTTTCTCTCTCTCCCCCATCCCCTCTCTCTCTCTCTCTAAACATATAAGTACATGTACATGTATCTATACAAGCGCGCACACACATCTCTATGTCTATCTCCGTCTCCGCCTATTTGATTTGATTTTAATTTAATTATCGTCTCTGCCAGAAGAGCTACCCCATCTCCGGGGGCCACCGACCGCCGCCTCTTGCTTTTACTCACTCTCTCTCTTTTTTTTTTTGTACCCCCTCTTAAATCTTTGTGTTCTGGTCTCAAATTTAAATCCAAGATTTGGAGTTGATGCTGTGAACAATTGGGGACATGGGTTGTCGTTTTGATTGAAGATGTTCACATGCGGACGTTGGGTTTGATAGATTTAAAGAGGGTGAGTTGAAAGATGAATTTTTTGTTCTTGTTATTTTTCAGTTTTGTGATATGAAATGATGCCTTTTCTTGGCTTTCTAGATACGTTGATTTTTTTTAGTTTTGATTTTTATCTGGGTCAACTGGATTCCTTTGCTGGCGGATTTAGGGTTTGATTTTTGAATTTGTGCGTTTGGGGTTTAGAAGGGCTTTTGAGTTCAAGATTTGAATTTGCGGAGAATGGGGTCAAAGAGTTGCATGAATGAGGTGTGCCGTGGAACGACGTCGTCCGAGTGGAAGAAAGGTTGGAGCTTGAAATCAGGTGGATTTGCTGCGCTCTGTTACAGATGCGGGTAATTTTCTTGTTTTTCAATTTTAGTCCTCGTTGGAATTGAGATTGCAGATTGCATTTGCTGCCCATCTGCCGTGTTTTCATTTGATTTATGCTTAATGAGGGTTAATATAGGGATGTCCTAGTTGGTTATGATATCTTGGACATTTTCTAAATTTAGGATTTTTGGTTCTAAATTTCTGTGAAGATTGACTGGTGCCACATTATACAGTGCTTGAATGTAGGGATATATATCTGTGTTGATCACTGTATGAAAACCTTTGAATTAGAGATGACTGAAGTCAAAAGGTTACAATGCGCATTTCATGTGCTTGTCAATTACTATATTTTGTTGAATAAATTTTCAATCCATGAAGTATCCAACTTCTTGTGGTGGTTTCTTCTGTTAAATGCCATGATTCTTATAATGCATACAACTCTATGCAAGAACTGAAAGACCTTATGCTTTGCTTGCAACAAATACATGAGGTGATCAGTAAGGACCATTATTCTTCCATCTTGTATATGTAAACAATATCCTCCTCTCTGATTGGCTGATGCATTGGGTTTTTTGTTAAAGTTCAAAATTTTCATGAGAAGATGTTGATAAACTGCCAGTGTTTGGTCCAAATATTACATATATTGCATGAGAAGATGTTGATAAATTTGTCTCCTTTATATTATTTACTTGGAAATAAAACTTAATTAGAAGTTTATTCTGCTTATTTTTTCCATGCACATGCATATTCTTCTCTCTGTTTTTTTCTATTTCCTGGTTTGACATGGTGCGAATGTGGATTTCAGATCTGCCTATGAGAATTCAGTTTTCTGTGAAACATTCCACTTGGAAGAATCTGGTTGGAGGGAATGTCGGATATGTGGGAAGGTAAAGAGATTTTTATATTGTCATTTTTATTTGTCATTTTGTTTCAATTTGTCTAACCATTTTCTATCTGTTATTGGCAGCGAATTCACTGTGGGTGTGTTGCTTCAAGATATCTACAAGAATACATGGACTTTGGAGGTGTTGGGTGCATAACCTGTGTAAAGAATTTGGAAATTCGTTCTGCACAATCTCTTCAGGTTATCGGTCACTAAAGCTTGCAATTTACAAGAACTGCACTGCATTCATGATGATTGCTGCAGTTGAAAATTGATGTTTTTAGTCTTGTAATTAAATTGAATGTTATCTGCTTGAAACTTGATTAATTACAAGCTGCTAGAGGTTATGGTTGCACTCATGTGTACATCAATATTCTAGAAATTCTAGTCACGACATTTCATTATTTGTTCCATCCTAACATGTTAGGATCCTGTACTTGAATGATTAGATCATGTTCCCATTTTCCTTCTATCCATTTTATCTCTCACTTCCCTTGGCTGATGAGATAATAGACCTCTCTAAGCTTGTTTCTGATGTGCATAATGCATCTCTGCCTATCAAAATATTAAATGTTTGGTTTAAGCTTTCTTGTTTGTTTTGTTTGCTATTTCCTTGAAATCCAAAGTATTTGCAACATGTTCCAATATGTTACATATTTTTCAATTATATTTAATAATTTTTAGAAAGCAACTCAATGGAATACTGATGACATAATATTTGTTGATTGTTTATTGTTACATCTAGTTTATTTGGTTTTCAGATGCTCATGCTTGAATATCTTGCAGATTCCTAGTGATGTTTCTAATGGCACGGTTTTTACAAATGGTATTAAGGATGTCCATCCTGTAGTTGTGGAGAATCGAATTGATGATGATAGATTTAGTACTCGAAGGCTACTGCAGTTGACCAAGGCAATAGGCGCAATTGATGGTAGTTCAGGTGTTGAGCAACTAAAACATGAAGACCCCTTTCTTAAAACTAGGCAAAGCAGCAAGCGCGTTCCGAATCTCTCTCAACAAAGTTCACCACCTACTTTCTTTAAAGCAGATAATAGCAGACCAAGAGAAGGGGTTAAGGATATATATGAATCTCTAGCTCAGCCATCTCTAAATTTCTCATTGACAACACCTTCAGGTAGTTCGACCACTATTTTACCTTTTCCTGGTGGGATTGCTGAAGGAATCGAACAGAGTAAAGGTTCTTTCCAACAAGCACTCCATATTCTGCCAAAACTTCCCAAACCTAGCCCTACAGTAGGGTCTGAGGCAAATAAAGGAATTGGTTCACAAGCACGTGTTGCTAGGCCTCCTGCTGAAGGGCGAGGTCGTAATCAGTTGCTTCCTCGGTATTGGCCAAGAATCACAGATCAAGAATTGCAGCAATTATCTGGAGAGTATCCATACTAGTTGTTTTCCTTCTCTTCTTTTCAATCTACGTGCATTTTAAATTCTGTGATTTTCCACCTGATTTTAGATGTCTCTTGATATATATCTGCAATTTTCCTTAACCAAAAATCTCTAGTTTAAAATCCAATATCGTACCGTTGTTTGAGAAAATTCTGAGCGCCAGTGATGCTGGACGAATTGGTCGCCTGGTCCTCCCTAAAGCATGTGCTGAAGTATGCTTTTGATTTTCTTTTGCAAAAATGTTTCTTTAAAACAGGTTAAAGCTGCAAGCCTCACTTACGTAAAAAAATTCTTTTTTTTTTCTTTGTGCAGACGTTCTTCCCCCTGATTAATCAATCTGAAGGAATACCAATAAGGATTCAAGATATTAAGGGGAAAGAGTGGACTTTCCAATTCAGATTTTGGCCTAATAATAACAGCAGGATGTATGTTTTGGAAGGTGTAACCCCTTGCATCCAAAATATGCAAGTACAAGCTGGTGACACAGGTATATACTCAGTTAATGGAAAGTCTTGTATGGTTGTTATGATCAATCTTTTACTATTTGTTTTGAGCTTAATATCTTGAACTCGTACATTTGATGGAACCACTTTCATTCTTCTATTTTGAAACCATCTGGAAAGTTGAGAGGAAAACACATTTACTCAGGATTATGTATTCTGTAATTGTTGTTAGAAACTAACTTCCCTTTTCTGCATTCTTCTTCTTTGACTAGTGACATTTAGTCGCATAGAACCTGGTGGTCAACTTGTCATAGGCTGCCGAAAAGCAATAAACAATGGTGATGCGCAGGTCATATATTTTAGGCAGTGCCTTGTTATTTCTTTCTTGGATTCTTTTCCCGTACATTTCTCAATTATAATAAGTGGCTCATAGATGTTATTTTTGGCAAGTAGGACTCCCAAACTCCTGCCTCTACAAGTGGTGACTCTCCTGGGGAAACATCATTTTCTGGCGCTAATGGCAATCTGCTTCCTGTATGTGTTATTTGCTATTTCGCTAGATGCATCACACAATATGTATTGAACTCTGTTCTAATTGAGATGCCTTGTTTTGCCAAATAATGTGAAGAATGGAGGTAAAACTTCTGATGATTCACTTCAGCAGTCCGTATCGGAGAAGAAGAAGGCTAAGAACATTAAAAACAAGAGGCTCCTCATGCATACTGATGATGCCATGGAGCTGAGAATAACTTGGGAAGAAGCACAGGAGTTGCTTCGTCCATCTCCAACAGCTGAGCCAACCATCATCATGGTCGAGGACCATGAATTTGAAGAATATGAAGTAAGTTTCACTCAGCCATCTTTATTCCTTTCTTGAAAATATCATTCTTGTTCATCTCATTTTTTTGACTTAGGTAAATTCCACTGTTAGGATCCTTTTCTGATTGTAATATTATTATTCTGTTATTCTTGTTCAATTTTTTATTTTTATTTTTATTTTTGGTTAGGAACCTCCAGTTTTTGGAAAGAGGACAATTTTCACTTCCGGACCATCTGGGTAAGTATTATCATATCTGATCTCATAAAAGTTATCAATGAGCGTGACATAATTTTGAACTCAACTATGCTCCATTTGAATTTCTTGTGGATTCTATAACTTTTATATTCATTATCCCCGCTCTGGAGTGCAAAAAATTCTCAGATATCAATGCTAGTTTCCAGAATATCTGGTCTTGTTAGTGTTTGAAGATTATATGGTCAATGGTTAGTAGGACCAGGCTAGAGAACTGAATCGTGAAATGTTGAAGAATCTTCTAACAGATAGGTGTAGTCTTAGGTACTTAGGGGTCCCTGGGACATATTAACTCATCAGTTATGCAATCGTCTCATCCTTTCTTCAAGCTTTATTGTTTATTGTTTTTTTTTTTCTTTCCAATTTCTGTGTTTTCAAGTTTATTTCATTTTTGCCCTGGTTATTTTAAAGACAATGATTATGTGTTTTCATATAGTGTAGAAATACTACTGATACTCAATGTAGGGTAATATTTAATGAGTCCTATTTCTTTTCTGTTGTTTTATTCGCGTAATCATATTAGGTGGAGAAACTATTACTTAGCATGCAGATTATTTTAAATAAAGTAATTATGTAGCTGACTAATGGATTTTGCATGTCATTAAGATATATTTATAATTTAGGCCCCAGTAGGTTTGAAATTGATGGTTATAGGTTGTGAGATGTTCATTTTTAATTTTTGTTCCCTGTCATCCTCCAAATATAAACCAACAATTACTTTCACATTCTTCAATCAATTTTCTCATCCTCCAGAATGTTTAAAATTTCAGGAAGACCATTGAGGCATTACCATTTCGGCATAAGATCATACAATGACTGCTTTAAGTGGTTCAAATGTTACATGGGGCTTTGTCTGTATGACTAACTGCATGTTAGATTTGACTATGGACCATATCTTGCTTAATATTTAGTAATCTTATTAGGGAGCAGGACCAACTGGCTCAGTGTGACAGTTGCCTGAAATGGCGAAGATTGCCTGTGCATGCTCTTCTTTCTTCAAAGTGGACATGTTCTGAGAATATATGGGATTCAAAAAGGTCAGCCACGTCAAAATAATTTAGAGCTTGTTTTTATTTGGAAACTTTAAAACACATTTTAGAACTCCCAGTTCCAGGACCAGTTTGTTTATGAAACTTAAATACAATTTTCTCAATTTTAGATCTCACTTTCCGACATGATTTGACATCTATGGCAAAAAAACATCTCCCAAAATTATTACACAAGAATTAATTTTTACTCACTTAAATATTTCTCCCAACTTTACCAGACATGATTTAACATCTACATTTAAAGTTCTTTTCCGAAAGTTTAGAACAAACATTAATTTTTACTAAGACACAATCTCTCAAAAATTCAATCCTCCAAAATTATGAACCTAACATCCTCTTATTCTTCAGATACTGGAAAAATGCACCATGTGAAGAATTAGCCACATATTTCTCTGGTGAAACACTTTTTTCTGTACAAGTATCTGGTTAAGCCTCCTAGTAGCTCAATAGAAATGAAAACGTAATAATTGGCAAAAGGAACAATGCAACTTTATTAATTTTGGAGTCATAGAAATCTTTCTAATCAGTGGAAAATGCAACATGATAATTGATACATTTAACTTGGTGGAGATTCAAATACTCAAATCATAGTATAATAGTTCATATAGAACAACATCGAACAATGAACTGAATCGTATTTTTACTTTTGCTTGAATGCATATTTCATATGCACCAAGAAAGGTAATTGTCATACTCACAGCTCCATTAAATTAATCAAGTAATTTAATCTTATGAAGTAAACATTATATTAACTAGACTAGATATTTTAGTCTCCTATCAATCCTTCCTTAATCTCTCCCTTAAAAGTAAACTACTCCTTGATGTACATATTATAAATGCATGCAATGTCTATATACATGCATTTACTTTAGTGTATTGTCCACTTTTGTAATATGTATTGCCCATTCACTATGTACATACATAGTCGCGTAACATATATGTACATAATACATATGCTTGTGCGTTGCACATATAACTTGTATTTTCTCTTGAACATATTTTACATTTTTGTTTATGAATATTCGTGTACTGAATCATCATGTGATGCTCTAAATTATTAGATATCCTCTCCCTTTTTCATCTCCTCCAATTATGTTAATAAATTACTGTAATAGAGTTTACAGATTAACCAATTCAAAGGAAGGCAAAAATTAAGGGGAGATAAAGGTTAATTATTATATGTATGACTTTATGTTTACCTAATTATGTATTATGTATACTTGTGATTTATATTATTCACACGTAAAGATGTATGATGTTCTATATATGTGCATACATATCTAATGTTAAGATATGTGTAGGTATGGTAAGATATAGGGAATGAGTATTTGGTTTGTTTGGTTGGTTTTAGCTATTTTTAAAAGGAACTGTATAAACTGAATTTGAGATTTTCACACCCGAACTGAACGAAATTACCTTTAATAAATAATAACTGAAATTGCTTTCAATTTGAATTTTCAATTAATTGGGTTTAATCGAATTATAGATTTAATAAGGATTTTTTTTTCAATAATAACATGTAGGGGTGAGCAAAATTCGATTAGACTGAAAAAACTGAGGAAAGAGAAGTGATTGCTTATGGTTTATTTTATGATGATTTGCTCCAGGTGTTCATGTTCTGCTCCAGAGGACATAAGCCCGAAGGATCTAGAACCTATTGTTCCTAGTTACAAAGGTATGAGCTCCGCTTCGATCTCCTTGTGAATAATTCTCTCACCCATGTGCTCTTACATATTTACTTACCTACTTGTGATGCTATCAACTATCAAGTGCACCTCTGCTTGCTTTCCCTTTGTCGATGCATGTGTACTTTCTTTAGTATTTGCATGTGTTGCATGGCCACTACTCTACGGACTGTCAAGGAGAATGGATTAGCTTCTTCACTTTGGATGCACATTTTGTTGTTATCTTCCCAAACAAAATATAATTATGGCACATCAATTTTTGCTGTTCAAGTTTTCTGTTTCAAGCCAGAATTCTTTTTCTCATAACAATTGGAAATGACCACCATTTACATTTGCTAAAAGTTCTGACCCCTTTTCTAAATAGTTAGCTTTATTCTATAGCTTTGTGTGGACTACTGAATGCCCAGATATTCTTGTATGCATTCTCCTGAAGTGCCGAGATCCACCAAACATCATTAGACGTGCTTCTTAAGTTTTTAAATCAGTGCTAGTCAGCAAGGCCTCATATGGGAGTGATAAGACTACAGTTAGGCCAGCACAGTAATCTGAAAGGCTTCTGTGTTGTTTAACATTCTCATCCATGTCCACTGTCACTGATGTGTTAGAGACAATTTCTTTACTCTTGTTTTTCACATTTACATGTTATTGAATAAGTCCACTATATCATCTCTACATTGTCCCTAGCGGGACTAGTGTGAACAATAGTTAAAGAAAAATGCATTATGTTTTTGCTGGTTTGTTTGGAGGGCTGAGCATTTAATTCTGTTATAGACATGTTCACATGTATTGAAAAGTTAAAGATTATGTTGTCAGCGTGCAAATTTTGAAACAACAGAAATGTTTTATCTGATTGGTCTATTGAGTTTCAACTGTGTGGAATCTCCTGAATGTGACTTTGAAGTGCTTTATCTCTTCTGCAACGACTTGAAATTATAGTCTCTCTGTGATCTTAGCTTGACTCAAGTGCGCATTCCATGGTAAGTTTATCCACCAGAGAGAAAATATTAACATGTGATTGTCCTTGCTCTAAGACTTTTTATCTCTCTCATCATGCAAATGTCTTGTTCATCGATTTATTTATATATTTTTGTGATTTTTATGTTTGCTATATAAAGAGCCATTACTTACACAAAGTGCTGTTAATTTCCCTTTGGCCTTCTCCAGATTCTAAGAAGAGAAAAATTTCAGAGAAAAAGGTGCCAAACGAAGGGGAGCCTTCAGGCTTAGATGCCTTGGCAACTGCTGCAGTTCTAGGAGATAACATAAGCGACATAGCAGAGTGTCCGGTGGGAGCCACCACGAGACATCCTCGTCATCGTCCTGGCTGCAGTTGCATTGTATGCATCCAACCTCCCAGTGGGAAGGGGAAGCACGAGCCTACGTGCAAGTGCAATGTCTGTTTGACAGTAAGACGTCGTTTCAAGACATTGATGATGCGCAAGAAAAAGCGGCAGTCAGAACGCGAAGCTGAAGTTGCCCAAGGCAAGGATAAGGCTTCCCTTAAAAGTAGGCTGGAGAGGGAAGACATTGGCGGAGGTGCACCGGTGAGCACGAACCAGGCAGATAATGAAACAAACCAAATCGGAAATGAAGTAGAGATGGAAGAGGCGAGCAAAGGGCAGCTAGACCTTAACTGCGATCCTCACCGGGAAGATGATATTCTTGCACAAACAGCTGGAATGAGCCTGACCACGTTAATGAATGCCGTTGCCCTACCTTTGGATGTGTATCTGGGGCAGAATGGGTTACCTAGCACGAGACAAACTGCAGGTGAGAAGGAAGATAACGTCAGTGATGGAGGCTTCATGTCTCGTGAAGATCGATGAGTAATATGTTGCAACGTTGAATCCGATCGATGATAAGTTTTTCTTTTTCTTTTTCCTTTTTTGTTTTGTGGTTTTGATAACTTTGAAAACCATATTTCTTTTTTCTTGTTGAATTACATTACATGTATGTTTGGAACCACAGGGTAACGTTTTCTAGCTAGGTCATAGATATAGCCTTATAGAAAGTTGTTGGAGTTTTTTGAGTTGATTTTGTTCATTAATTTAACAGTTATTTTTGAAGCTACCTTTATTTAACTGTGGAAATCTCTTGTCCCAACAAGAATTTTAGATCAGTTATTTACAATGCAGTATAATCTTTGTAGAAATTCAGTTTATATGTGGCATTAGAAGGGAAACATAAAACACAATTTATTAAAAAAGCGGCAACCAATGCAAGCATTGGGCCTGCAATGATTTTAATACTCTCTCGTCTCTACTCTCTACCCTCCAAAAAAACATTACGTTGCTTACGATCGACTAACATAAAAATTAAATATTAATATACAAGCAAATTAAAGATTACGCGTAAACCGGCCTAACATCTCAGCTCCCTCTACATAAACACATTTCAATCTACAAAAATTTACTCTCTCAATTCTCAAATCTCCAATCTCTTCTCTGACATATATATACCTAGAAAACATAAAAAAGAAATAGTAATAGATGGGAGACAGGGCAACATTAGCCATGGCGAAAAAAGAGTTAGAAGATTTGTATTTGGGAGTTCCAGATGATTCAGTGAACCTCACCTTCCAAGATTTTGCTCAAGTCAGGCAACATAATAATAATAATATTAATATTAATAATGAAAAAAAGAAGCTATCACCTGCATCTCCATCCCAAAAATCATCGGAGAAATCTCCACGATCATCATCATCATCGCCCTTGACCAAGCTTCCTAGCTTAGACTTGAGCAACCATCGCCATCATTTGGATCAGAGGACGACCATGGCGTATGATGACATCAGCCATGTCAGCGCCCGCCGCCGCCCCGGGATTCCACACTCCAATATTTGCGCCCTTTGCTGTAACTACATATATATCTGCCGCCATCGCTGCCTCGTATGCTATTTACCTCTCTCTTTTTTTTTTCTTTTTCTTTATTGATTTCTAATATTTTCTATGCATGCGTATAATTTCATATATATTTGTCGATCAGGTTTGTGGAAGAGTTTATTGCAGGCAATGCGTGAGCATTGGCATGGGAGAGATGACTGAAGGTAGAAAGTGTATCGACTGTTTGGGGAGGAGATTCAGCCAAAGGTACGTACGCACGCACACCAAATTAATTATTACTACTCATGTCATATATGATATATCAAATCTTCATTTTTTTTATATAATTCTCACTGTTAAGCTGCAGTTTCAGTTGGAAAATTTATTCACATTCACATAAAAAATAAATAATGGATGAGTTAAATCAAGAACCATATAATATTATCATAGTAGTGTTACATGCCGCGTATGTGTTAAAAATTTGAAATTAAGCTCTTGATTCTTGAAGTGATGAGTTCACTGCCAAACAATCACATACAAACAGGGAATTCCTAACGTAATAAACAAGAACTGAAAGGAAAAAAAAAAGAATAAAAAAATTAAAAAATGGGCTATTTTATGGTGAGCGTACTTACCAATGACCAAAGTTTCTAATACAAAACAGAAATAATGCCGGCAAATAATTAAATACTCCTAATTAAGCAGGCCTTGTATAGATTATCATATATTTACATTAATGTACGTAGTAGACTAGTATTGACCAAATCCAAATGTGAAAAAAAAAAATTCGAGTTCAGGTACATAGAGAGAGCAGGGAACGTGGGGTGCTGCAGCGTGGGGTATCCATCGGCGGTGAAGCAACAAGAGCTCAAGTGGGCGGAGAGAGGGGCGAGGAGGAATGGTGATAACAGATATGGCAACAGCGTGATGCAGGTGTCGAGATCACGGAGCCCCGTGGTCGGCCTTGCAACGCCGTCTCATCCACACCATATGCATGCTCCCACCACCACTCCTCCTCCTTCCTTCCTCATCACTTCGCCCTATTCCCCCACTAATCATCATCCCATGCCTTTTTAATTACTTCACCTCACCTTTTGTTTCCTTCAATATTTATTCCATTTTATTTCCAACTTCAACAAAGAATTGAAAGATGTTCATTCAATTATTATCTATGGTTTCAATTCTTGGATGTTTGTCTAGCTATCTAGTAGGGATAATCTATGATATGATCATCACTTAATTTCTTAGTTACGGGAGGATTAATTGTTGTGTACGTATTTCACATAAACCGGCCACTTGTATTTATTCAAACAAGGTCACAACCATAGCTAGAACTTCCAACGCCACTTTTCCCTTAATTTGTCTCCATACTTGTTTATTCATTGCTTGCAAATTGCAATGCTCAATAAAATATCAGTCAGGAAATAAAAAGGGAGAAAAAAGCCTGCAGAGAAAGCAAGAAAATAGTAGGCCACGTTTGTTTTCATTTTCCAAACCCCTATTTTCAATTATCTATCATGCAAATTAAACATGTTTATTTTACTTATTTTTTCAATAATATATATATAATCTATTCAATCCTACATGCATCATTAAATTAGACCATCATTTAAATATTATCATTTCATATCAATCACAGGTTTAAAAAAAAAATGAAACAAATATATTTTCATTTTCCAAGCTTACAAATCAAAAACATCAAATCATTTAATCACACCAAAATCATTACATTTTCACATATAGATTCATACAAAATAATCGCGCGCCAACACTCCCTAAGAGTTCCACATTGCTAGCTAGTAAACTTTCGTAGTTGCTCAAGCTATACACCCTGTGATACACAAAACAACTCAACACTAGTCTCCTTTCTTTGCTCTAGAGTCTAGTACTACTATTCTTCCTAGCTATCTCCAAATAACTTTCAATTAATTCAACAAACTAGCTAGCTACCTAATTAAGAATTAAGATATATATATGAGTACGTAAATTAAAGTTAAAACTATGTGATTTGAACAGTGAGAAACTGCGCAACACACACAGCAGGGGCTGGAGAAGGCTCAACCAATGGCTGCCGACAAACAGGGCACGAAGAATGCAAAACCAACCATTTATCTATACAGCTAACGTGGAAACCATGACTGCATCGCGGCAAAATCCGAACCTTTTCCCCTTTTCTCAACTCCCCAAGGCATATGGAGCAGTCCGTCGCCGGAATCTGCACCCCCGCACCGTACACCGCCACCGGAATCTGCTTCAACGCCGCCTTGTCGATCCCCGACGCCGACGCCGGAGCAGCTCCATCACCACCCCCAACCGACGACCTCCTCCTGGCGCATCGCAGAGCAAAACGCGCCGCCGAGTTCAGAGCGACGGCGCATACCAACGCGCAGAGGAGAGCAACCAAAATTATTACCATGTTTCCGTCGAAGTCGTCGCCGCCGTCGCCATTGTTAGTGACGGTTGCGTTACTACTACCGTTGGTTGATGGCGCTGTATCGCCCGAATCGAGCATTAGGCGATACATTTAGATTAGTTGGACGAAACTCAAAACACTTTAATTATTAAAAAAATATAGATAGACATTTCTACATAACGTGGTATGTTTTTCTTTCTAAATTATCTATGGACTGGAAAGTTGATGAATCGAAGTGCAGAAGTGATGTGGAATCAAGAAAGTGAAGTGTTTTCGAGAAAAATTGAAAGGATTGCTTCATCTAATTCACTTTGACTGTGTTTTGAAGAAGAAACAATTCAACATGGGGAATTAAATCTAAGACTAAGACTCTAAGGGTGAGTTGAGTAATTTGTGGAATGTGGAAAGTGGTAGGCATTATGATAATTGCAAACGGACAAAACAGATATTTTCTCGAGTTGGAGAGATGCAAGTATACTGAGATTTTTATTATTTACTGAGCTTTCACCAATCCCTCTCTCTCTCTCTCTCTCTCTCTCTCTCTCTCTCTCTCTCTCTCTCTCTCTCTCTCTCTCTCTCTAAAAAAAAGGAAAAAGGAAAAAGAAAAAAATAATAAGCATTCAAATGAATTTTCCAATTTAGCTAGAGATCTCTAATATATATGAAATAGTTAATATATGTGATTTATTATTTTTACATATTAATATAGAGTAATACAATAAAACCTCTATATATTAATAGATTGAGACCACGAGATTTTATGTAAATTCATTATTTTATGATGATATTAATTAATCCGTAAATTAATATTTACTAATTTAAAGAGTGTTTTCATAATTCAATAAAATTGAATTTTGATTACATCAAAAGTCACTATATCTTACTCATGTATGTGCCATATTTGTTAATTTAATATTAAAATAAATTCATTTCACATGTTATTAATGAAAGTTATTAAATAATTTATTAATTTAACAGGCATTAATTAATTTATTAAAATTCTACTATATGTGAATTCAAATATTCAATAATAGTAGTAGTGTTTAAAATGGGGTATGCAATTGATTATTCAATTTTGATTAGCTCCCTCAACTGCTGAATTTAATTATTTAGTTATCTCAACCACAAGTGCAATCATTTTCAGAATTCCATATAAATGAATTCATGACCCTCTAAACCCTAAACACCCCCTTTCAATTTCATTTTGGACTAACTGGTTCATTTATTGCCACCGAGTATGCCCTTCGAGGTTTTGTGTTGTGGTTGGGAGGGGGGAGTCAAAGTAGAATTAATTTTATTTGTAGTTCCACAGGACACAGCCGAATTCATAAATAGTCTCAATATTTTCGAAAATGGTCCTGGGTCATCAAAATTGGTCTTTCCGTCACATTTACTGTTAATTTTACTCTCATTTTTGGTCCCACATGTTAAAACTATTAATTTTTTGGATTTGTCAACTACAAAATCTGTGGGTGAACATACTTGACACTTTTCTTTACCTTTTGACATTTAATATGTGTGGTTAAAACCTTTTAATCACATTTACGTTTTGGTGAAATGAATTTCAAATTTATTTTAAATTTTGTATTTTTTGTGGCATTTAAAAATAAATATTTTTTTATGATATTTTGTTAAAAAAATATGTAACCACACATAATCACTAGTTATGTAAATGTGTAGGTAAAAGGCACGTGAATTTTTTTACTGTCATGATTCATAATTTTTTAAAATTTTCTGTATTCCTATTTGGCATTTTAAAATAAATATTTTTTAAAATATTTTTTTCATAAAATTATTTAAATAAATATTTATCCACTCATAAATTTTGGATTCCGTGCTTATAATGTAGCATTTTTTTTGTCGGTAAATTATATATGTTTGCGGAAAAGATTATTGTAAAATTTATTATGAAATATATATATAGATGACACATGACCAAATTAAAGAATTAAATGTATTATTCTTAATTTTTTTAATCATATTTCTGTCTAATTACTGATTATATAGTAATTGTTTTCTTTAATCAATAGAATCCCCAACATTGTTTTGTTTTATTTATATGTCGATTAGTAGTGGATAGAGGAAAAATAAATTAAAATGCAAAAAGGGTCGATAACTAAAGTTTAATAAATTACATTATCCAATGTCTATATGATATATCATATTGTTTAAGATCAGCAACACGTAAACTGAAATCAAGAAAAATATATGAAAGATAAGTCATAATCTTCATCCCATATATTTATGTTTATTTTAAAATTATTTTTATAATTTTATTTTATAGTTAATGCCTTAATGGTATTAATTGATCCATAGGTTTGTTTTACCTCTAATGGTTTTTAATGCTAATTATCTTCATATTTATCCTATTTGATGATCAAATTAAAAATATTTTTATCAAGGATATTTAATTTTTTATCATTTTCCTTTTCTTAAATATTTTGTCTAGTAAAAATTGTATTTTTAGTTTTGTAATTACCATACATAAAAATAAATAATAGGCCTGATAGTATAAAAAAAATAAAACAAAACAAAGCTTTGATAATTTCTTTTAAAATTATCAATTTAACAAAACTAAACAAAAAACATAAAACAAAACATAAAAAAATAAATTATTTTTCAAATTCTACCCATTTCTTTTAAAATTCTCAATTTAACCATATATTAGTTAATTGAGTAAAATTATGATCAAATTATTGCTTTGATCAAAATTAAGTAAATTTTTATAACAATATTTAGGCAAGAATGCAAGATCAACAAAACATAAATTATGCCATTAACAATTTTTTTATTGTAATCTAATTAATAATAATTATAAACTATTTTGACTAACAACACCAACAGTTATTGTTTGTAATTAATAATTAATATTTATTAATTATTATTTATTTTATCTATTTATTAACAAAATGAAATCAAGAAAAAATATCTACTAAAAATTGTCCTTCTAGTTTTGTAATTATCTATACATGAAAATAAATAATAGGCCCAATAGTATAAAACAAAACAAAACAAAGCTTTGTATTTTTATTTTATTTTTTGAATTTTACCTAATTCTTTTAATATTGTCAATTTAACCATGTATTAGTCAATTGAGTAAAATTAAGGATAAATTATTATTTTGATCAAAATTAAGTAATTAAATTTTTATGACATTTTTAGGCAAGATCAACAAAACATTAATTATTCCATTAATAATTAATATTTTTCTTATTAATTAATTATTTCATCGATTTTGGGACCATTTGCGGATTTTGGGACCATATGCGGATTCGGGTGTGTCCAGTGGGACCAAAAATAAAATTTACTCTCACGTGCAACTCACGTGGAGGGCCCTGTCTACATTTGACGGCCCCGTTAAAAAAATGGGACTAAATTTGAGAATTTTAATCGAACGGGACTACATTTGATGTCAAAATTCTTATAATGACCATTTTAGAAAATTTTAGAACCATTTGTGAATTCGGGTGTGTTCGGTGGGACCACAAATGAAATTAATTCAGTCAAAGTACTCACAAACACCCGTTCGAATTTTCGAGCTTTGTCTCAACTTGGTTGCATATTAATAGTAATTTTTTTTATTTAATTATAAAATGAAACCAATTCATTTGTAAATTATTAATGGTATGTGTTAGAATTTGTTGCCTGAAACAATGTGAATTACGGATGTAAATTGCAAAGTTAAATGAAATGTTGAAGCTAGTGTTACCACATTGCCTTCAACATGCAGCAGAAATGTAAACAGAACTTTGCACAAAATAAATTTTAAATCACACTCCTTACGGTGTGTGATTGCCTTAAGGCGAAATTCACTATCATAAGTGATAAACAACAACAATGCTAATGTTGTCTCGGTTCACTCCCTTGACAACACTGCATAAAACATACAGAGGACTATCCTAGTTTCACTCACTCGAATAATCACTCAAACAAACCTATCTAAACATATAGATAGATTACAACAAGTCACTCTAAATCCTAAACTTCTCAAAGTTGACTATCTAACCTACACACACAACTGGAATGAAAGTCTCCAGCTGATTGGGACGCTAGGCCGATGTTTGGGAAGATGTATTGGATTTCAGAGATGACACTAGATGCAAGATTCAGAGCTTCTCAGAAACTACGGTGATAACATGCTTGCATAAATGATTTTAAGGTCCAAGGAGACCTTAAATACTTCCTCCATCTTGTCTTGGCAGTTGCCTTACGATCCTAGGTGACTTGAACTTGAATCAACCGTTTTCCACTACCCATTACTGAAGTGGACTTGAGATAACCACCTTCTGTATTGCGTGGCACACGTTCTTCAATATCATGCAATAGTAGCGGTTACTCCAGTGACCCACGATCTCCTGCAACAGTTAGTGTCCAAGAAGGAGTGGGTACATCACGTCCCCTACAAATCCGGAACAGATTTTGAACAAGTCAAAATCAAACATTATCCACGTTTTAATTCAAAATAAAATATCTAATAAATCCCTAAAAATGTGGAAAATGATATGTGACAAAAATCACAATATATTCAGATTAATTTAAAATAAATTATTCCAAAATACTAGAAAATGATAAGATTAATAATCCGAGTGTTATACTCAATGTGACGAGAATGACGGAACATCATTAGATACGACATTGATTGCGATGTTATCAAACGAAGTGATAGCATCATCTGAAACACGTCATACTCAACAATCTCTCCCTTAAGCTTATCCTTTCTACACAAAACATAAAGCTCAATATATACATGATTAGAGCCGCAGCGTAATACGATCAAAAATATTGGAGTTCAAAAACTCCCCCTTAAGTTATTATCCGAAAAATAATATACAAGGTTAGTGGGTATAATCCCCTATACAATAGTACACAACATGATGGGTATTTACCCTTGTACAAAAAAAAGGGTAATTATCCCCTATACAGAATATACAATGTTGAGAGCATTTTCAACATATCAATCATCACATATTAAAAATATGTGAACATAATCACGATGTTGAAATCATTTTCAACACAAAACATCACATACTATAAATTATGTGAGAAACAGAATATCAATGTTGAAATCATTCCCAACAAAAACATAACACATGCAAACAGAAATATATATAGCAAAATCATCAACCAATGCAGATGATTAAAAACCAAATTATCCAAGAATATCTAATCGTGGATACCCAAAAAAAACATATGTGTCTAGCACATCAAAAAACCAACAAGGATGTAAACACATCCAAAATAAATTTGTGTCCAGCACAATACATAAACATGAAATTAACTTGTTTTTTATAAAGAAAATTTCAAATTTTCTTTTTGCCCTTCCCCTTGGCCACGGACTTCCTAGCCTTCTCAGCTTCAACAACCCCAACATCAGCACCACCAACAGCTACATCTACTCCTCATTTTTGTGTAGAAAGAGTTCCTTGAAGTGCTTGACGAAGCTTAACCATTGCATTGGTGAGCACTGTGCTTTGATTAATCATTGAATCCATTTGTGATATATAGGAGTTTAAAACCTACACAGAAATTGTCATCAAGTACGAGGAAGCACTTGCTATATCACTTCCTGACAGAGAATGAGAGAGTGCACTATCTGCAGCAACATCCTGAATAGCATCCATTGAAGCAGCAGTTGAGCTCAGAATAGAGGTGTAAGGAAGATCAATCACACGATCTTCATTGCCTTTTGGCTTGATGATGGAGATAGTCGAGGTTTTAGTGACTATCTTCTTTTTACTGGACTTTACACCTTGTTCAATGAGGATGGCATAAATGAGGCAGGAAAATGTAAGATGCTAGTAGTGTTTGACTTGGCAGTAGCTTTCAGCATACAGTCAAAAATACATTCTCCAAGATTAAAAGGGATTTTAGTCCCAAGCTTGAAGAACAACATAGCTTGATCAACAGTGAGGACTGAAGAGTTAGTGATAGGCAACTAATTATACACAATTAATTTGTGTAAATCGGTGTAAAAGAAGGTGAGCTTTGAAGTGGAAGTTTTGTTTGTCCACTTAGTCACCAAACCACCAGTCACAGTCGACACAACATCATCTATAATATCTAGACTAACAACATCAGAGTCACAGCCTAGACATAAAAATTTGTTGATCATCATGGGGTTAAAATGGTAAACCTTATCCCTCACATAGATTTCCCCATATTTGCGCTTAGACCTATCACCCATCTCAGGAGAAACATTTGAATAAAACTCAGCAACAACATCAGGCTCAAATGAAGATAAAGCAGTTACAGATTTCCAGAAACCCCTTTCTTTTAAGAAAACATCAATCCCATATTTTTTAAAGCTAAGAACATCTATTTGCTTTTCAACTCTCATAGGTCGAAGGACAATAGACTGATGTAGGGACTTAGCATGCTTAGAGTAAAAAGTTTTACTAAAAGCAGATGAAGCATTATGAAGGGAACCTGGGGGGTAGACTGGATCGGAGTCACCTGAGTTGGCTTCATCTTTGACATCACCAGACTGTGAAGGCGAATGAGAGACGATCTGTCTAGCAGTTTCAGAGGAGACCATTTCTGGAGAAAACTCTTGAGATGTGGCTTTCTTGTTGGGATCAGAGGGGGCACCTTGCTTTCCTTTGCCTTTTGATGTTGTTCCTGAAGGCGCAGGCTTGGCAGAAACATCTACTTCAGCTTCAGTAGTCTGAAGCTCTTCTTGATGTACAACATCAGCAATTACATCATCCCTAGCTTCCTCAGAGGGTTTTTCTTATGGATTCTCTTCTTCTTTAGACTCATATCTTAGGGAGCGCATGGGTACCTCCTCCATTTGCAAAGTTTTTCTTGCTTTTTTGTTTGTTCCTTTATCAACTTCCTTCTTAACATGCATCTGTTGGCTGTGAAGATGCTTGGACTTTCGAGTAGGACAACTCTTTTTTTTTCTCGGTGAGAACTCGAGTGTGTAACCCTAGATTTGGATCAATAGGGTTTCGCTATTCACCAAAATTTACTTGCTGAAGGGGAGTAGGGTTTAACACCAAGGTAGAGTCTGGTGCGTCCCTTTCTTCCATGACAGATGCTGCATGTAGTGTTGTCGGCGAAGAGGGTTTTTCAAATTTCGCTTTTAGCTCTTCGGAACACCTTCAGCTGTTGCAGTTACTGCTGGAGTAGAAGTTACAGAATGAGTGAGTGCTGAGGTTCCAGCTAGTGTGGAGGTAGAGGACGGTGTCCCCATCATTTTCTCAAACATTTGTTTCATAATTTCAAACATGGCTGAGAGGTCTTTGGGTTCCGCCATTGATTTTTCTGCACAAGCTTGAAAAAGAAAACAGAGAGACGAAGAGGCTCGAGAGAAAATGAGTGAGAGAAATAAAGAACAAAAGAATTCCAAAAAGAGTTGATATACACTCTCACCCTTAAAAATCGAAATAGCCAAATGTCACATCACCCACTTTTTAACAACAAAATATTTAAATAATTTGGAACTAGTGGATATGGATACACCTTATCAATTCGAGTACTTATCACAAAAAAAGTGTATCTTTATGGGCCCCAACATATTTTTTGTTTTTTTTATTAATGAATAAAAAGACGAAAACCACACATAAAGATAATATAATTCTAGGCATATATTTTTCTGAAGAATATAGTTTCTCTGCAATCTTGCCCACAACATCAGCTACAACATTGACAAACAATGAATGAAATAAACCCAATTTTTTTTATAATTTACCTTTTTAAGGTCATGTTCCTCCAGTTTACCCAACAGATACTGCATTTGGGATCGACCAGTATGCTCGACATACTTATTTCTACTACGCACATTATAAATTGTCTTTATTGTGGACTTGTTGTTGAGAAAGTTTCTCTGTAGTGCGACCAATATTTGCTTCAACCGAGTATGTGAACTCGACAAGCTAGCCACCAACTTCTCCTCATCCGATGTCAGGCAACCAGCGTATGCATGCCCTTCCAAATATTGTGTTTGTGTCAATGATGAAAATATCGCTATCGCGACTTCAATTTTACGGATATATCGATATCGCAGAAAATTGAAAAAAATGACGGAAATCATATTAAAATCTTGGAAATTTAGCATGAAATTTTAGGAACTATTATGACATATTATTATGCACATATTCCACTAATTTTTTTGATAGAATTGTATTTTGAAAGTAAATATATGAATAATACATTATATAAATACCGTCGTCTGAGACAATACATTTGACAAAATAATACATAATACAACATAAAATGACTAAATAAACATTATAAAGTACAATTAATACCAAAATGAGGATCTATGAGGTTCAAATATAGTAGATGGAATGCCATCTTGTTCTAAACAATATTGGTACCAACTTATCACGTTCGAGTAATTATTGATATAATTATGCACATGCGCTTGATATGTTTCTTGATTTCTTCCAACAACTTCACCATGAATTGGATAATGTCCATTAACCCAATTATTTTGTTGATACACATTTTGAGTAGTCCAATCAATTTGTGAACTCTCATATGTGTAAGAAGCATATGAATCTTGGGACATATCACTATGATCAGTGCCACCCATATTCATAGAATCAAGATTTGGCAAATAATTTATATTCAATCTTAGATTTCAATTTCGTGTGATATATGGGGAGAAAAATTTTAGTGATTTGTCCATCATGTCCTCTAACTGAAAAAATGAAAAAATAAAGTCAGTGCATGTGCATCTCACTTTTCTTCCTAAGACATCCGTTGATTTCCGGTCTTCTTTCTCTTATATTTTTTTGCAAAGTGAATGTCTTTATAAAGCAAAGAATATTGTAACTCAAATAATTACATTGAAGACCTAAAAAAGATCACAAAAATATATAGTATTAAATAAAAATCAAAATATATTATAGAAATATTAAAAAAATCGCGATATATTGCGATATCTTGTGATATTTTGCGATATTTTACGATATATTACGATTTCTCGTCGATACTCGGGAAAAAAGATATTCCCCCAATATCCGTATCGCAATGTCAATATCTGCGATATATCCGCGATATTTCGCGATATTTTCATCCTTGGTTTGTGGATGATTGTGAACACCACAAACAACTTCTAACATCCATTGATTACACTATGGGAGGTATAGCCCATTCAAACGAAATGAACATCCAATTCTCTTCGACCCAGTCTCCCTTGAGCTCGTTCTGGAACTCTTTCTTTCTTTCCCTTCATCTGAAACCTCATCATCATCTAAATTTTGTTGTATGTAATCACGTTCTGTTGGAGGCTTCTTCTCAATAACATGAGGATACCCACCTCGTTCACATGACAATACCAATCGAGGATTCCTAGTATCACTCCCAGCATATGAACGTCGCACAATAACAACAATACCAACTGGAATAGCTCTCTCACGAACCCAACTGATCAAACTCTCACGAGAATCAAACAATTCCATAGTGTGGAATATGTCCGTAAAATTAGAAACCAACTCTGTATTGATTAGGCCCATAACACTGCTCTCAGTTTGATCCTATTCAAAATTAAATCAACATTAGTTGCTGCTGGAGAACACATGTTCGAAAATAAAAATTTGATCTAAATGCTCAAGTTCGAACTTTAAAATTCGAACCACCATATCTAGTTCGAAAACACTAGTTCGAACATGTACTTCTTCAAAAAAAATTGAAGTATGGTTCGACTTTCACAGTTTGAACATTGTCTTCAAGTTCGATCTTCATTTTCCGAACTTATTGAAGAATGTTCAAACTGTAAAACCCGAACAAAACGCAAAAATAGATCTACGAAAACTGCGAAAACTCAAAATTCAATCGGTATAAACTAAACAAAATGACTTACATTGCTTTGTTTATCTTCATTTTCATCTTGCATTGTCTCTCTTTTCATTTTTGCCACAACAATTGCACAACTACAAACTAGGTTATTGAGTACAAATTGTGTTCAATAATGCTAACTTTCTTTTTGGGGTTCAGATCTGATAATTTTCTATTTTCACAGATTTATTCATATATTTTATATTGTTTAAGTTTTTATTTTTTTTAAATTTTATTTTGGGGTGCATTGAGTAAAAAAAATGGTATAAGGAAGTAATTAAAGGGTAATTTAGTCAATTTGTAATTATTTTATTTTTGTCCTTTTATTTTAATGGCGCAAAGAGTAAATATGGGGGTGTAAACAGAAACTCCCTTATTATTATTATTATTATTATTATTATTATTATTATTATTATGGGAGTTTCTATTTGCACCACTAAATTTACTCTTTGCACCACAAAAGAAAAAAAGAAAAAATAAAATAATTATGAAATTACTTCAATACCCTTTTATTACTTGTTCATACTACTAAAATTACTCAATGCACCACAAATTCAAAACTAAAAAAAATTAAAAAAGAAAATAAATTAATCGAAGTATTCATCAACTTCTAATAGTTTATTAGAAGTATTAGATGCTAGTATGAGTGTATTGATAAAAAATAATCGAGTTTAGAAAGTGTTGTAGATGTTTTTTTTGTTAAGATCGTGATATGTTCGAACTGAAAATTTCGAACATTTTGAAGTGGTTCGAACTCCATTTTTCGAACAACACTTGGAGAAAAAACGGAGTTCAATGTGTTCGAATTCAATTTTTCGAAAATATTGGATTGGTTCGAACTTTAATTTTCGAACATAGTTTGTTCGGAAAATAATTTCTAACACCTTTGTATCCTGAAATTTTCTAAGTGTCGTTCAAACTTTAGTTTCCGAACAAATGAGGGTTGTTCGAACTTTAGTTTCCGAACAAATGAGGATTGTTCAAACTTTAGTTTTCGAACCAACTTTTTTTTTCTAAGTATGAGTTGTTCGAATTAATATTTTTGAACAAGATGAATGTGTTCGAAATTTTGTTTCCGAACATATTTTTATTTGTTTTTTTTTTCATGTAAAACAAATATTTTTGGAGTGAGGAGTAGTAATGTAAATGTGTGTGGTGCAAAGAGTAAAAATAGTGGTGCATGAAGTAAGTGTAGTGCAAAGAGTAATTTTAGTGGTGCATTTAGAAACTCCCTATTATTATTTGGGATTTTATTGAAGGAGAAAATATATCCCAACATAAAAAGCAATGAAGGAAAAAGAAAACGATTTGTACAAGTGTACAACCCAAATTAGAATTTGTCGACGCGATGCTTTGCTCCGCTGCTCCCATCCCCACCCGCCTCTATATAAACTCTCAAAATCGCTGCCGCAGATACTTATTCAAAATTTTGGCCACTGCAAATTCCCCTAAAATCAATCCACCTTCAGTCTCAATCTCTCCCGCATCGTCTCTGCGAACAATGGCGGTCGGCAGCTGCGCTATCTCGTCCGACGACGTCGTCGTGAAGTCCCCAACTGACCGCCGTCTCTACAGATTCATACAGCTGCCCAACGGCCTCTGCGCGCTACTCGTTCACGACCCCGAGATTTACTCCGGAGACGAAAAGACGGAGAACACCGAAGACGAGGACGAAGATGAAGATGAAGATGAGGATGATGATGAGGAGGACGAAGATGATGATGATGAGGATGATGAAGATGATGACGAGGAGGACGAAGATGAAGAAGTGAACAAATCGAAAGGCTCAGCGCAGAAGAAGGTCAGTTTGTGTAGCGAGTGCGGATGCTTTCGAATTGGAATCAGAAATGTTGGAGATTTACTTATGGAGTTCTGTTGAGTTATCGAACATTACGGTTACTGATTGTTGATAGATGCTTTATTTATTTTTATTTTTTTTCAATTTTTGCAGGCGGCGGCGGCAATGTGTGTTGGAATTGGGAGTTTTGAGGATCCTTATGAAGCTCAGGGGCTGGCGCACTTTCTAGGTTTTCGAAGTTAATTTAAGTTGCACGTGCAATTGAGTATATTTCTTAGTTAGCTCTTGAGATTTTTTGAGAGCGAAGAATATTTAGGTTTTAACAGGATAACTAATTGTGGGATTGACAGCTTAACTTTTTACATCAATTCCAAATGTTAAAGTTATTCATATAGGATTCTGTGAAGTAGTTGTAGACTTGTAGGGAAAGTGGGTAGTAACTGAAAAGACGGCAGTGGACGAATAATTCAAAGCTAGTAAAAATGCTCGCTAGCAGCTGAAGTAACTATCTTCTATTGAAATGCACAATGATCGGGTTAAGCCTCTTTTTATTTATATAATTGAATTGAATTGGATGATTTGTGGGTTGATTATGGGCCGAAGTAAGAACAGATCTGTTTGTTTGTTTATTCTGTCCTAATTTAGAGGTGGTTTTGTATCCATTCGTTCCGTTTTAACTGTTTTCCGTCTCTAATTAGTGATAATGGAATGCCCAATAGTTTGATGGGAGGGATGTGGAAACTTGAATTGTTTTTAGAGGTCAATCAACTGCTGTCCTTTAACTTATGCTTTTCATTGCATGAAATGGGAGTCATGCTCTTGTTTTATATAGGATAAGTGAATATTAGTATGGTACACAGGCTATTAGTTTTCAAAATTGCATTGTTTGGACACTTCTAAGGGGGAACTAGGGAAAGCCAAGAATGGTGTGACAAAACCAATGTCGTAATTCATTCTTGTTAATCTAATAGTGTGAACTAATACTAGTTGTTTTAAAGGGTGCTCTTTGAGTAGAGATAATAATTATTTCTTGACCGAGCATAACTAGGGTGGCAAATAGCACACGACTTATTTGACAAATGTTATTGCAGAGCACATGCTTTTCATGGGGAGTACTGATTTTCCAGATGAAAATGAGGTTTGTGAGTTGATTTTGACCCTTCCAAGTGACTTTACTTATTGGATTAATTTTATTTTTTTTACAATTGTAGTTCTTGAACCTCCCACATACTACTCAATTAGTTAAAGAAAAATATTTTGTTTTGGTGAACTCTTTTTTATGAGTACCCGAAACTTTTCAAAATCAAATGTGATCTTAGATCTCTTGTTGAGTGCTCAAGACAGAAATTTGATTGCTGGATTGACTCTTCTCTTTTCTAGTATGATAGTTACTTGTCTAAGCATGGAGGCTCATCAAATGCGTATACTGAAACTGAGCATACCTGCTATCATTTTGAGGTTAAAAGAGAGTTTCTTAATGGTGCTTTGACAAGGTAAAATCCAAGGGTTCTTGCACTATTACAAGTTTTGTATACTTGCATCGAACAAGACATATTAGTCTCCTTTTGTGTACTTGATCCGATGAATCATTAATGTGCTTCTCTTTGTTTTTGTTATCTCTCCAGGCTTACATTTATTGAAGCACTAGATGTTTCTAAACAAAGATTGCATTGTGACTTAGTTTATTTGCTTAAAATTTTCTCACTTGCGCTGTAATTTTGTTGCACACTTAATAGCCTATAAGAGGGTTAGTGTTGCTGACATCTATAAGGCATAATTGAGTTTCTTCTAAGCTTTTATTCATATTGAGTTCCTAGCAGGCTAGCATAAGTATTATGTGTCTAATTGTTATTACTACATACCACCTGTTTTTTTTTTCCCTTTTTTTCTTTTTTGACAAAAACATACCACCTGTTTATTAATTTATGGTTTTCAGATCCATTTTTTAGCCTACTCATGTATTCTTGGTTGATTCCATGCATTCTCACCCTATATCGTGCATGGCGTACTCTTTTTTTCGCTTGTGTTCAGATTTGCTTAATATTTCTGATTATTGTATTTCTCTGCGTAGGTTCTGATGCTTCTTGAATTTTTTTGTTCTTTTGCGCAGGCATCGGGATTGGTTTGTATGCATTGCGTTTATACATATCTATTTGCTGTTTGACTCCTCACAAGTTGGATATGCAGCACATATATAATTTTACATTTTCATGTGTGCTGAATACCTGGAAAAAATGATTGCTTTAAGGATATAATACTTTGATAGTTTGGCATTGTAGGTTGGGGTAAATGTTAGGATAGTTTATCCTTTTGGAGTAAACAAGAAATTAGATCTTCAAATTGAAGATACCTTTGATCATAATCTTGCTTTTGGATTGTAAGTAGTCCCTAACAAGGAATGCTGTTTTTGTTAAGTTCTTTTTCTCTGTGCGTGTCATGAATGATCTGTTTCTCATGATGAACTTTGTTATATCTGTTTTTGCTTGGCAGTGTCGTTCTCATTTTTCTCAGTGGTTGTCTTGGTCACTGAAAGATTAAGAGTGTGATTGTTCTTGATTTGTTTTTTCAGGTTTGCTCAATTTTTCACTTCTCCTCTGGTAAAAGCTGAAGCCATGGAAAGAGAAGTATTGGCAGTAGATTCAGGTTGATCCATATTTCCTATCCTGAAATAATATTACTCACCATTCCATTCGACTTCTTTCACCTCTTCCCTTTTGAAGCTCATTTTTGTTTTAATCAGTCAATTTGTTGTAGAATTTAATCAGGTTTTGCAAAATGATTCTTGCCGCCTCCAACAACTCCAATGCTATACGTCAGCCTCGGGTCATGCTTTCAACCGGTTCTTTTGGGGTATGTTTACATGCTACTAGTTGGCTTTGCGTTTACACTAAGTTTTGATGTGGCTTATATATTGGTTACTAGATTTTCCAGTTCAATCTTTTTAGGGAATAAGAAGAGCTTGGCTGATGCTGTGGAGAAAGGTGTTGATTTAAGAGATCGTATTCTGAAACTGTACCATGATAGTTACTATGGTGGATCAATGAAGCTAGTAGTCATAGGTGGAGGTAAGTTATCTTGTATTGTTTCACAGTGACTGGGATTCATGTTGATGGCCTGGCTTTGACTGAATCAATCTTATTGATTTTTTGTTGTATATTTGGGAAGTCTGTTGCAATGTTGTTAGTAGAGACTTAGCCTCATAAGTATGGATGCCAATTGGGCCAGACCGTTCAGTTTTGGGTTAGCCCTATCGGGTTGTCGAATTATTCAGATTGAGTCAATTCGAGCTAGATTTTCTTCGGACTGTAAATTGTTGGCCCTGACCCTAACCCCTAGGCTTTCGGGCTAGCCTATAGGCCACTTTACTAAAAATTCTTTAATATGTATAAAATTGTCAATTGATGCCTGCCTAAACTTCAAATTAGCATTAAATATAACATAATTTATCACTAATTATTTGAATATATTATTTAAGTTTCAACAGTTATGTTTTTAGTGCTTAAATTAAACTAAACTGCATCAAACATGAAATTTCAATATTTAACTAGAATAGAAAAATAAACAATTGAAATTGGTTATTCAGGCCAACCCACTTATTTCTGGGCTCGCCTTATTGAGGTGTTGGGCCATTTGGTTCAGCCCAATTCGGGCTATATTTCTTTTGGATTAGAATTATATGACCCTAACCCTCTTTTTCTCCTGGGCTATTCAGGCCAACCTTATTCACAACTTACCGTCTAAACAGGCTGACGTTTAGTGATGTTTTAGTTTAATTCACTTAATTAATATTTTAATTATTTAATGTTTGTCACATGTTAATTATTCATTAAATTGACGATGTATTTTGATAGAGTTAAAGGTGAAATTACTTAAGAGAAATTAAATAAACTGAAATAGAATGAAACTCAGTGAACAAAACCTCAGGCCGAAGCCTGCCCAAGCGCAAAGCGCCGATCAGGAAGAAACTTCCTGCCAAACCCAAACGGCTCCCTTAGTCTAATGATCCTTTGATGCCCTAAATGACTCCAAACCCAGTACTTAAATAATAAAAGACTAGGGCTCCATAAACAAAAGCCCGGCCCATTACTCTATTCTAACCTAATTATCTTAACATAAATAACTTATTTAAACTAAGGAAATAAAGATAATAATTATAAATAAATAAGATTGCTGCAGGAACCGATGTGTAACATATTTTCTCCATGGCATTATAATAGATCATTTTCATTTGCTATTCACAATCATTATGTAAAATTTATGCAATGTATAGGAAATGTTTTAACTGCTAACGCTGATGGCTTAGAAACAAAAGCCAGTGAGACTAGTAAAAGTGTGTGTTATATTCTTCTAACTATTGAATTTGTTTCCTGCAGAACCTCTTGAAGTACTTGAAAGTTGGGTTGTCGAATTATTTAGCAATGTCAAGAAAGGCCTTCAGGTTAAGCCAGAGATTGGGTTAGACATTCCTATTTGGAAAACTGGCAAACTTTACTGGTTGGAGGCAGTTAAAGATGTTCATGTTCTCGATTTATCCTGGACATTGCCTTCACTGAGGAAAGATTATATGAAGAAAGCTGAAGATTATCTGGCTCATCTTCTTGGGCATGGTAAGATGGCTATCTGTTGTTATACCTTTTACATGTTATGGTTATTTTCGCTCTTTAAGAATGAGACATGATGAGTGTGCTGTGTTTCTATATCTCTCCTTTTTGGTTTGTTCTTGAGCTTTTTGATCATGTCAATTGTTCTTTTCAACTATAGTTATTTTTTGTCGTTGAATTTTTTCTTGTTGCACCATGCCTGTTGAGTTTGCACCATCCAATCAGTCTCAAACTCCTGTATTGCTTGGCCTTGAAATCATGGTTTAAAAAGGCTGTTTTGAGGCGCGCCTCAGAGTGAGGCGCCCAGAAAAAGCCTCAGAGGCGCCGCCTCGCCATCTGCTGTTGAGGCTTAAGCCTCAGTAGGTCTGAGGCGGCCGAGGCGGTCGAGGCGGTTCTGAGGCTTAAGCCTCAATTGCTGGTTTGTTTTTGGACATTTTTTAGGGTTTTTATGTGGGCTTTTGAGTGGGCTTTTGTTGGGCTTTGTTTAATTAATGAAATAGATAGAAATAACATCTAAAATAAAGTAATAAACATAAAAATAAATAGATTCAGATGCCCTAATTCAACAGTCACTCTCCCGCGCGCGAGTGACCGATTCAGATGCCCTAATTCAACAGCCACTCTATGTTATTTTAGGACTTCATTATTGAATATTTGAATTGTGTGTTGATTGATGTGAATTTGATTAGTTAAATTGATATATATATATATATAATATACATATTTTTTCCTTGTATTGAGGCTTACGCCTCGGTCCGCCTCGAGGCTTACGCCTCGTGAGGCTACGGGTAAACGCCTCGAGGCTTGAAAACCTCAAGATTTTTTTCTTTACTTAATTTTTTATGGATAACGTGGAAGTTGAAAAAAAAAAAGAAAAGAAAAGAAAAACCTTTGTTGTTCACAATAGCACTTTTCATGGTCTGTATGATTTAAGCTGGTTTGAAGTATGGTACTACAAAGGTAGTAATTGAATTGACAGTTGAAGTTGCTACCATAACTTTTAAACGCCACTAGAGATGTAAATGGTCAGCTAGGATTCGACTTATTGAAACAGAGTAACCTGAACATGTGAGAAGAGATGGTAGTTTGTGCATGACACCTTGAGTCTCGAGGCGTCTCCAGAATGGCTTGCATAAGTCTAGTCCATGTAAATCATGATTGGATTAGTAATTGTCTTTCTCTATTATAATTTTTTTTATTAAGTACTTATAAATAATCTTTAGAAATTCATAAGCTAGTGGGAGTCAATCTCCATTCTGGATGTGAACAATCAACTTTTGTACAAACTAGCTCTTGAAATACTAAAATTCTTACAAATAGGTGAAACCCCTGTAAAACCTTTCTAGCGTCTTCTGGAAAGGACCCTCTTGCTGTGAGTCTGCTTAATAAAGCTGAAAAGAGGGAGTGGGACTGAAGGCCTATTATATTATATGGAAACATTGAGGGAAACTTTGTTGTATAATATCTTCTTGGTGCCTTCTAACTATAAAGTTTCTTCTTTAAAGATGTATTTTCCTGATCTTTCTAACTACACTCATCACTGTATCTAGACCCTTGATTTTCGAATTACCTTTGGATGAAATTAAGTATATTAGGCGGTAGAGAAATTTTAGCTTTTTATTATTTCAGATTTGTTTAACATGCAAAGATAAGATCATGATCTGGTAAGGCTTGTTATCCTATGTTCATAGATTTGTTCCTTCCCTTAGTTTGTGAGTGCATATATTGCATATGAATGCATGAGTGTGCTTCTGACCGGGCATTACATTCTGACATGTGTGGGTAATAATAAACATGATTGCTGAGGGCAAATGAGCTCCCTTAAGAGAGGAAGTGTGGGATATTGTAAGTTTAGAGCTGCTAGGTGGTTTCAATTCACAATGATTTTAAGGTTTTCACAATGAATTATATAATTAGATATTGGTCTTGTATTTGTAGTTAGAGTGGTATCCTCTTCGGGGATTTCTCATCCCTTTGTACCCCTCTATTTCCTATACACTCATTAATAATATACTATGTTTCTTATGAAAGAAAAAACCAAACATGATTGCAGAGGGCAGAGGAAGTTTGCATTTTTTCTTGAAAGCTAGAGGCTGGGTAACTTCCATATCTGCCGGTGTTAGTGATGAAGGGATGCATCGCTCCTCTATAGCATACATCTTTGGCATGTCTATACACCTCACAGACTCTGGCGTAGAGAAGGTAATCTTTTTGCTTTTTCCTTGTCAAGTGGAAATTGATTTCTAAAAGTACGTGTTAACAATGATGAAATGTTTCCATGAAATGCAATCATTTTGAATATATCAATGATAATTTTGTGTTTTTTAATTTTAGATTTGCAATAAGAAAAAGGAACAAAAGAAAGAAAGGAAGATTACTTCTTTTAAAATAGAGCCACAATTTTTTTCCCTGATAGTGTCCTTGTTAAATGCATAAATAATGATTGCAACACTTCACCACTCTTTGTTTCGAGGTTAAAGTAGAAAGTGGCACAAAAAACCACCCTTGCATCTGCCATCTGAAATTTCACTCTATTCAAATTTGATATTGGAAGAAATGGAGCAGTAGTTATTCTCTGAAAAGTTAGTTGAAATTCTTAATTTAATATGAATTTATATAGTCTCAACTCTCATTCATTAAGTATTGAGTGATAAGTGTTCATTTAGACATATGTAGGTTTTACAGTTGTGCATTACAATGAAAGAGCATCCATCACAATTTCCCCCACATTTGATGTGAGAGAGACTAAAAAGCTTCGAAACATAAATGATTAATTGTCGTAAAAATCATGAACTTTGAATATATTTGCCAATTTAACACAAGCTTTATAGTAGACAATTAAGACACCAAGCTTTATTTATTTTCCAATTATAAACCTATTGTATTTCATGGTGTTCTTATGCTTGTCAGTCTTTGCCTCGGCGCTGTTTTTGTTTTTTCATCATGTTTTTCTAGTTTTGGAAAGTGCTTATGCTCAATATTTTCCTTTTGTTGTCTGTGATGTAGATCTTTGAAATAATTGGGTTCATCTATCAATATATCAAACTGTTGCGTCAAGGTTCTCCTCAAGAATGGATATTTAAAGAACTCCAGGATATTGGAAATATGGAGTTTAGGTTTGCAGAAGAGCAACCTCAAGATGATTATGCTGCAGAACTTGCTGGTATTGCAATCTACTTAAGTTTCTCGCGTTTAGCTTTTCACATTTCTCCTCTAGCTGGTATTTGATGGTATACTGATAGAGTCAAGGGTAATCACACTTAGAGAAGAGTGAATTAATATGAAATCAATACAAAGTACTGGAATTGAAAGAAAGAAAAAGCAACAAGAACCCAAGACTTTCCCTCAGGAAATAACCTACCAAGCAAATCTGCTGCCCAAAGCTAAACAATAATCCTGCTTATCCTAACAAATGATTTTCCAACTATTTAAATACAGCTTAATACCCTCAGGCACAGGGACAGTTAGACTTACTGGCCCAAAATGGTACTTCAATAACGTTTAATTAAGGGATATGATACATCTAGCCCCCTCGACTATCCTGTAGGGGTTTATTGATCCCCAAATTTGGATGATATTATTAATATAATTAACACCCCTTGATCTGACCGTTTCTAACACACACTAACAGTAACACCCCTTCTTCACACACACTCGAGTCTTTTCATACAATAACATTTTTTTTTCACACACGAAAATCTAGCAAAAAATATATGGAAAAAAGAAGAAAAAATAAATAATACTTGGACCATCTCTTTGATGGTGCTTGTTTGGATGAAGTATCTAATGGCATCTTTATTGCCAACTGAGCTCTTCTAGTGCTTTAGTCCACTCGGTTCTATGCAAAATGATGTGTATCGGCTGAGCGCTCTAAACTGATTTTTCCACTGAATATGCTATAAATTTAATTTTAAGGTTTCACACCTCATGACAGTAGCCCAGTATACATGTATAATGCAGAAAATTTGAGATTTGGAGCCAATTTACTCAGTGAGGAAGCTATTTTGAATTGCTTTATCATGTACATCATGAAGGTTATATTTTGTAGTGTTTGATAACGTAAGGACGACAAAGTGTTTGCAGGATGTGAAAAATACTGGAACAATGATTAAGAAGAATAGCACTTCAATTATATTACCAAGTCTTTGAATAGTGACATGGGATGATAAACATTTATCATTGACCTGCTTCTTATTGTAATTTGCCCACCTTCGGTTGGGTCATATTGAGGAAACATTAAAGTGACACATTTTTGTCAGATATGTTTAGGAGGAAATTTACAGTATGAGTGTCTTTAACCATCATATAATAACAAGTCCAACGGGAATGCTTTTTAATCACCCCACTTCTGATAAATACCATATCTTGCAGTATTGTGGTAAATTGGACGTTTATGGTCAATAGTAAAAAAATCAAATGCATGAAATGACCTATCGAAAGAATAAACAGGGCTTTTGAATTGAAGGATGCTTTAGAAAATAACGCTGAAGGATAAACAATTAATTTTCTTCGGAGAAAGAATCCTGTACATTCTGTCCTCCATTGACGCTGATGTTAAATGCTGTCCTCCAGTGTTTGTTCTTAAGTACCTTTTCCTCTTCTTTGATCATATTAAATGAGGGATGTTAAATTGATAACGTCTATTATTGCAGAGAATCTGCTTGTTTTTCCTCCAGAGCATGTTATCTATGGTGACTACGCGTATGAAGTCTGGGATGAGGAGATGATAAAACATCTTCTGGAATTCTTCAATCCCAGAAACATGAGAGTTGATATTGTGACCAAGTCTATTAAGAAGTCAAATGGTAATGCCATACACCTCATGTTTCTCAGTGCTGCAATAGGTTTATATGTATGCGCTTCACATTCCCTAGCAGTAGTTGTACACAGGCACACATCAGAAAAGTTTATGTTAATTCCAGGAGGTTGACCTCTTCATGGAGAAGGCATGGTTTATATGTGTCTTTAAGTGAGTGGAGTGAAGTAAGATGGTTATTTGATTGTGTAGATAAATTCCAGTGATTTGATGACAGAGCCTTATTTGGCTCAAAATGCTACTTGATTGTTTATTCAAGTTGATTTTCTTGTCAATATAGATTACATTGTTAATATCCATGGAAGCTGCTTCTGTCATAATCTGATTGATTTGTTTTCAAATCACAGATGCCTTTATAAATTCCAGTAAGTGGCCCGCAGTTGTATATTTTATTAGAAAAGAAATGCTAAGAAAGATGGGCTAAGCCATGGTATAGAAGAAAATGAATTACTTCACTTCTCCAACAGATGAAAAGATCAAAGTTGCTAATTAACCCTATGCATGAGTACTCCAAGCAATCACAAGACTATGGAGACCCCTAAAAGAAAAGTGAAATGCTGGTCAATTTAACATCAGTTATATTGTAATAAGCTTTATGAATGAGAATGTACTACATATCTTTGTAATTGATGCTTATTACAGTTAATTGGCATAAGGATTGAAATTTCACCAATGGCCCTGACCTTCATTGGCAGCATGTGACTTTATACATTTGAGATTATGATCAATATGGAATAATTTGTTTCTACATACTGCTGCTCTTTTTGGTTCTCACCATAAATATCATAGTTTGACATCCATGTCACTTCAAAACATTACTAAAAGTTTATAATTTTGATACCTCGTATATATGTTCTTCATGAAGCATATAGATCAAGTATCAGTTTGTCAAGGCCAATTGTTTACTGACGTAATTATCCTTCTGGATTCAGATATTCAGCAAGAGCCATGGTTTGGATCTCAATATCTTGAGGAAGATATTCCACTTCATCTGATGGATCTATGGAAGGATCCTCCAGAAATAGATTCTTCTTTGCATCTACCCTCGAAGAATGACTTCATTCCATGTGATTTTTCCATATGTGCTGAGAAGGCATCTTGCCAGTTAGCAGATGTATCATCTCCAAGATGTATACTCGATGAACCTTATATGAAGTTGTGGTATAAGCTTGACAAGACCTTTAAACTCCCTCGTGCTAATACATATTTCCGCATTACCTTAAAAGGCGGATACAGTAATATGAGGAATGCTTTATTGACTGAATTATTTATATTACTCCTTAAAGATGAGCTTAATGAGATTATATACCAGGTCCTTTCTTTTGCTCTTTTTTATGATATCACTATACTTATTGCATTTTTTCTCCTGTAAAATTGTTGTTCTGATAAATAATTAACGGGCTTGATTACTTTATTTCAGGCCAGTGTTGCAAAATTAGAGAGTTCTGTTTCTCTTTATGGCGATAAGCTAGAACTGAAGCTTTATGGTTTTAATGACAAGCTTTCAGTTCTCCTGTCTAAAGTTCTTGCAACAGCTAAGTCATTTTTACCAAAGGATGATCGCTTCAGGGTACGTAATATATTTACTCTTTTTAAGGAAAGGTGAACTGGTAAGAAAGAAAATAACATCCGTATTCTTGGATTTGATATTCTGTAAAGATGTAACTTAGAAATTTTTTATTCAAAAGAAGAATGATCTTGGTTATGAAGGATGGATAGTTGTGGTGAAAATTTACTTTTTTTCAACTTTCTTATTTGTCTTTTAAAAAAGAAAAAACCATCATGAGTGGATGTTGTTATATTTTGACCTATATGTTTAACATTTCATTGTCTCTCTTTACATAAATGATATCATGTAATTTTAGTTACAGTTTTTATGATTCATAGATATACATGTTCAGATCTTAGGATTTGCTAGCTAAATATATAGCCTGCAATGCGAGCATTAAATTCTATCAAGTTATTCACTCTTCACAACACTATGATTTTAGTTTGTAAATTTTATATATCATCTTAAGATTTTATGCAAGTCTTTTTTAAAATTTTCTGTATGCTTATGTCAGCTTTGTAACAGGTTGTTAAAGAAGATATGGAGAGAACTTTGAGAAACACCAACATGAAGCCTCTAAATCATGCTTCCTACTTAAGACTGCAAGTTTTATGTCAGAGCTTCTGGGATGCAGAGGATAAGTTATGCTTGTTAAATGACTTATCTCTAGCAGATTTGCGGGCTTTTGTTCCTGAACTTCTTTCCCAGGTTGAAAATTTGTTATGACAATTTTGCTATCATTCTATCTGAGTAAATGACTTCATTAACATATTGATGTTTTTTTTAGCTGGGTCTTGTCCCATGGATTTATTTGCAGTCTTTTATATCTTGAAGGACATAATGATGAAAATTGGGAAAATATTGGACCATGTGTAACCCTACTGAGGTTCAGAAGTGTCTTCAATGAGTTTGATTTCTTATTTTATGCACTACAGGAAGAGATAGATTAATAATTTGGGACACTGTTTATTGGGAATCTTTGTTTTGTAACTGGACTGAGAATGTATAGCACAATAGTAAGGTAGGCAGAATTGAAATAAGAGTGTCATCAATTCAAATCTTCATGGAAGCTTGATGCTCTGCATGTTTCTCTGGGAACCCATCTGTGCTACATTAATGGGGTTCACTTGATGCGAATCCAATATCTCAAATGTTTGATTCAAATTTGTATAGGTTGTGACAATGACTGTCTTTTAATATGACCCTTTTTATGCAAGTCATGCCCATTACTACATATTGTTGCCTTCATCATACTCATTCCTCAGTTTTACTCAACAATATTCTTGCATGTACTCTAAAGCAACTTAGATTTGCTCTATCCCCTATATCTGCAAACATGTTAGTGAGCTAGTTTAGGTCGGTCAAGTTGCAAAATTACATGTTATAGGTGCTTCATTTTTAGCAACTAATGGCCCATTATGAAATATATAGAGAAAATTCTATAAAAGTGTTGTAGAATGGAAATAAGTCCTTTGCTATAGACAGATATTTGAAAAACATCTTGCTTATTCACCTGTAAGGCTGCAACTACCAGCATCCAATGGAATCTTACACTGCAGATCAACTACTCTCACTGGAAAATTAAAAGTTGGTGCCTATGCAATTTGATTTCTCTTCGTCATTAATAAAAAAGAGTATATCTTATGACACACTACTTGCCTCTTGGGTTACATGGAACGATTGCACAGAGTTTAAAATTCTAATGTTCTTTCCCTTCGTCCTATAATATATAGATGGTTAAATGTTACGAGTGTGATAGGCATTAAGATGGAAACTGGAACTGGAGTCTTGTAAGGAGAAGTGTAAAGTATTCTGAAGCAGTGTTGCTTCTTAGATACTTATAAAGCACACCAATAACTTCTGGAGACTGAGAATTTAGGAGAATTTGAGATTGAGAATTCTGCCGCATTTGTTGTAATTTATGTACACAATTGTTTTTAGTCAAAGTAGTTATCCCCTAAAGCAGTTTGTGCTCATTTCTATTTGCTTGTTTGCAGCTTTATATCGAGGGTCTTTGCCATGGGAATTTACTTGAAGAGGAAGCTCTTCGAATATCAGAGATATTCAAAACTAATTTCTCTGTGCAGCCACTTCCATTTGATTTGAGGCATAAGGAGTTTGTAATGTGTCTTCCTTCAAGTGCCGACCTTGTTAGAGATGTCAAAGTGAAAAATAAGCTAGAAACAAACTCTGTGGTGGAGGTAACATAGAAACAACTCGAGTGAAGCTTTGGTACTCCTTGTTACCTATTGCTCAATTTTACTTATGGTTTCTCTCTTTCATTCCTTTCTTTTTGTCTTTTTTCCAGCTGTATTTTCAGATTGAACCAGAAGAAGGAACCACATTGACTAAATTAAAAGCATTAACAGACCTTTTTGACGAAATAATTGAAGAGCCGCTTTTTAATCAGCTCAGGTATGTAAAGTTTGATTAAACAGATCATATGATCACTGGAATCCCGTATAACTCCACTTCTTAATTATAGGCAAAATTCTTAAATAAGAAATCCCCAATGCTTGCCCCACCGCAACCCCTGCACAGACCAACAATTTTTGCAATTGTTCATGGCGCATAAACATGCTTGCCTAAGCATTCACTAACACCTGCTTGATGACACTCTCAGCTGCCTGAAGCAACTAATAACTCGATTCATTATTGCTGTTCATACAGGACAAAGGAACAACTAGGTTATGTTGTTGATTGTAGCCCTCGGGTAACATACCGCATACTAGGGTTTTGTTTCCGTGTTCAGTCTTCTGAGTATGATCCTGTCTACTTGCAAGGGAGGATTGAGAACTTCATAAATGGCTTAGAAGAGATGTTGGTAAGTAACCAGCTACAGATACTCAGTGTAAGGCTGATTTAGCTTTTGGGCATGCGGGCAACAAAAACACGTCAACTTTAATTAAGGTTTCCTTGAGATGGCACCATAAATTTTATGATTTGGCCTTTTCTATTCAATTATCATTTCCATGTATCTGGCACCATAAATTTTATGATTTGGCCTTTTCTATTCAATTATCGTTTCCATGTATCTTAAAAAGAAATTAAGATGAGCATTTGATATAATATTTACTCTCAAGGCTAACATGTTGAAAATATGTTTTCCTTAATCCTTACCTAACACTGTTTATATTGCAGCGTGGACTTGACCATGAATCCTTTGAGAATTATAGAAATGGTTTAATGGGGAAGCTTCTTGAGAAAGATCCATCTCTTTCATATGAAACAAACCGGTATTGGGGTCAAATAGTCGATAAAAGGTAATGCATTACTTTCTCTGGCGTACCTCACTATAGTGAAAATGCTTTGAGTGGGTGACCAGTTGAATCTTGAACTTTGAGTGAGTGTAGCATTGTTTTTGTGGTTGATATGTTGCTGTGGCCTATGATGTAGACTCTCTGTCCAGAAAACTTTGGGGTGAACAACGAACCCATCCAAAAATTAGTTTGTGTACTGTGTTGTGAAAAGGTCACTCAGTTTCAATGAAACTTAGTTTGATAGTTAATATGTTTATAGTTCCAATACCCATTTTCCCTATTTCTTCATGTCACATAGACAGTATCACAATTCTGATCCAGATTCAAGCTGGACACTAGTAGCTCGATTACTGGAATGCAGGAATATCATATAGGTTAACTGAATGAATGATGGAAAATCAAACTGTTTCATCATTGGATTAACAACCTCTGATGTTGGCTTGCAGATATATGTTTGATTTGTCCGAGAAGGAAGCTGAGGAACTTAAAGATATTCAAAAGGAAGATATTATTGAGTGGTATCGCACTTATTTGAGGCAACCTTCTCCTAAGTGTCGGAGGCTTGCAATCCATGTGTGGGGTTGCAACACGGACTCGAAAGATGCAGATGGTCAAGGAGCATCTAGGCAGGTGATCAAAGACCTCGCAGAGTTGAAGAAATCGGCTGAATTCTATCCAAGCCTTTGTTGAAGAGTAGATTGCTGTTTGAACATTTCATTGCCTCAAGTCAGATTACAATTTTTTTCTCGACAAGTAGGGAATATTAATTCCATACCATAAAATATCCAAAACCAATAAAACAGTTTAATATATGTACATTAGAAGATTGAAATTTTGGAGCATGACTGGAATTCAGAAGGTTATTCGTGTTCAATGAACTTGTTTATGTATGTTGTTTGCAAAGTCATTCAACTTGGGTGCTGAGAAAGTGTGCAATTATGAATTGATATATCCCTATATTATATTATTATGTGTCATATAACCATTGTGAGTTAGGCAGCATTTATGAGACAGTTTCCATAAATGCGGGGAATTTGATTTGAGTTCAGCTATAGTGACAGTCTTGTGTTTGCAAAATTTGTAGCTGTGAAAGCCAGCAAAGTACCTTGTTACAAACTCTTACTCTGCCAGACTCATTAAAAATTGGGCCATGTTTTTATGCAAGCTGTTCAATTTCTGACACCCTCTTTTTTAAGTAGAAGAGAAATGTGTGGTGATCTGCCGATGTTGGCATTAAAAGCATAGGGCCTCACAGAAACAACACAGTTATTGTTTCTCTGTGTATTCCTTTTTCAAATAATTTATTTATGAATTTGGGTTTAAATCATTAACGATATCAATCAAATACCCAGAGAAAATAAATGATGCACTTGTCATCCATATTCTTAACTTGATAATTATAAACCAAAGAAGACCAAAATAAATATGAGCGGTTTTTGGATCTTTGATTGATATTTCAACGATTTAGAGCCGGACTTTGTCTTCAGCCTAAACACATAATAGTTAATTCCAACCTCTATAAAAAAATATTAGGTAAAGAGAGGATTCAAGTGGCTTCTAAGGATCAAGATATCAAAATTTCTGATTCCTGCAACATGGTCCGCTTCTCCCTACCGACTTATTCGGATGCCGAAAATTTTGACGAGGATCAAATTGATATAAAAATTGGGTTGTCATTTTATAATTAATTATAAATTTGAGTTATTTTTGTAAAAAAGGTTTATAACATAGTCATTGGGAAAATAATATTTTAATTATTTTTAAATATATAGAATGCAGTTAGTAAAATGTGGAAAAATAAGTACAACAAGAGGAGGTCCAATGTTTTAAATGCGTCTCTGATAAGTGTTACGTTGGCATGATATTTGTTTCCAAAAATTAATTAAAAAAAGAAAGAAAAAAAAGTGTTGGCACGAAATGTAAAATTGTCGTTACTTCGTAACTGAAAAACGTGTGGTGTAATAATTGAGTTTGATATTTTGTTTTGTAAGTACTAAACAGTAATATTAATTCAAAAAAATAAAATCAGGAAATGGCATGTGAATTGTAACGTGGTAGGTCCAATTTATAAACCTTAATTCTCCCTAACTATACTATATTTGTCTACGCAGATCACATTATTAATGTTTTCAAATTAGTCGGTTCACACATTATGTGTGTGTGTGTGTAGTCATGATCCATATATATACGAAATTAATTTACATATGTATGGCTTTTCTATGTTTTGTATTAAAATTCAATTAATCTGGAGTATTTTCGATATATAGTTTTAAAATATACTCATATTTTTGCTGCAGTTATGTTGAGGCGGCAATTGATGTAGTAGTTTATGACAGCAAGAGCTTGTGATATATGTATTTTTTTTGGGGCAGATTTGGGTGAGACCGTCTCATACATGAGACGGGTCAATACTCACATGCAGGGATCATTATTTATGGGTGAAGTATCATTAACTCACATGTGAGTATCATTATTTATACCCGCATGTGAGTATCATTATTTATGGATGAAGTATCATTAACTCACATGTATTGATCCGTCTCATGTATGAGACCGTCTTATACAAGTTTTTGTCATTTTTTTTATATAAGATATTTATTGTAGAATGTATAAGCCTAATTATAATGTTCTTGTGTATTATTCCCAATTTAGATCTCAATCTTTTATTGAAATCATAAATTAACACGATATTTCAAAATTGCAACAATGATATCGACTTTTAAATTTCTTTCAATCCAAATTTGTTTGCATTGGTAAAATGCTACAACTTTTCCACTATAGTAAGTGTACGTACTTTATTAGCACATGCATGTCAACATTGATCCCAAAATGATTTTTATTTCTTTGATATATGTGGATAATAAATAGATTGAGAACGATGCATGATTTTATTGACATGAAAATAATATCGTTATTTCAATTGAAAATTTAGCTAGTGATCGATTAGAATCGAAAAAATGTAAATTTCGTTGCAATGTTAAATCTGAAATTTAATTTAAACTAAAATTCAACATTCTCCTATGTACGTAAGTAATAAGTAATTACGTAACTGAAAAGAAAAAAAAACGAGTTTATAAATATTAGATTTGGAATTGGGTGTGACTTGTGAGTGGCAAATAAAATTGCAAGAAAGGTAGTGGACCGGTAAATTGGAGGGGACTTTAGGTTATGGAGGAATTTATTTAAGTAGGGCATAATTTGTGACCTAACATCCAACAAATAAAATAAACATATCATCTCTCAATTAGTACGAAGGGGAGCAGGCAGTCGGCGGTATTAATTAATTAATTAGTTTGAACTTTAAATCTACAATTTTAGTGAAGAAATTGAAATCAATTTTATTAAATTTTAAATTAATAATGTAAAATACAAAATGGTAAAAATCGAGATTTATTTAATGTTATAGAAAAAATGTCCACCGTTTTGATGTGAAAAGGGCAATTTAATTGACGGGAAATTCTATGCCGCGACCGGTCGTAGTATACCATGTACTGCGATAGATCTATTGTGACACTTTCATGTGTCACAATAGATCTATCGCAGCACATGTAGTGCTCCAAAGCATGTCGAAATGATAAAGTGCAAAAATCATAAACTTCAATAGTTCAAATATAATAATTGGAAACTCTAGTTGAAAAAAATTCCAAAAAGAAAAGGGCCGATATTATAGTATATATAATTAGTTGACTGAATTCAATTATCACAAATTCAATTGAATAACATTAGCCTCTTCCGATACAGTTTATGTAATAATTAATTTCATGATGTCATCATATATAAAATCCAAAAACTGCACTGCATATATATTATTATATACGTCATCGTGTGACTAACAGTAAAAAGACCATTAGCGCCGACATATTCCTCCAAGTAAAATAAATTCTTCTTCCAAATTCCCTTCGTTTCCATTTTAATTTTATCTCTCATTAATTATAATAATATATGAAATATAATATTTGTATGCAATTTATGCGCGCGCATATATTTAATTATTCTTAATTAGTTTTAGGAGCTAATTGGTATGGAAAACTGAAATTGTTATTCTCATGTTCATTCTCATTATTGTAATTGGTATGATTTAAAATCAGGAATCATGCCTCCCAAATGAATTGATATTCTGAAAAGTAAGAGATTAGTCATTCCACTCACCCTCCATAGTTTAACTATTCCCAATAAACCAAAAAAACTAATATATTGTATATTTACACATAATCATGTTTAATAATACTATTTGATCATATTTAGAAAAAATAATTTGAAAATCAGATTAAATAATTTATATATATTATTATTATTTTGTATTTATTTATTTATTTTAAAAAATTAAAAATATATATTAAAATAAAATTTTGATAGTTCTTAAAATTGTATTTAAGAAAAATGGAAGTAATACCAAAATAAATGCACCATATAAATATATTCTAATAAAAAACAAACTATGTATTTGATATAATTTAATATATTCAGATGGAAAATTGAAAATAAAATCACATACTATAAAAGAAAAATACAATTTAGAAGTATAAGAAAAAAATATTATATCACATGTTGAGAATATTAGCTACTACACTTTATTTAATTATAAAGAAATTTGAAAGTATTGTAAAATATTCATTTTATAATATAAAAAATAAAATAATATTCAATTTCATTCTTCATTCTGGTGACATACCAATTATAAGAATTGTCATTCCATTCAAACCTTCATTTCATTCCTAAATTCATTCAATTCTTTCATACTAATCACCTGCTTAGAGTTTTGAAATTTCTCCCATTGGATTTTGTACAAACTAAAAACATATATACATTAATTCACGTTTTTAATTAGATTATATACAAATTTGAAAATAAAAAGAATTGTACAAGTACGTACATAGTTCGGTGATTAAAGACTTGGAATATATATTATACTATCCCATCCCATTTTGATAGACTGATTAAGATTTTTCATGAGGATTAAGAAAAAAAGATTGGAAAAGACAATTAATCAAGAAATTTTCTAATATGAACATGTTTTTTATTTGACAGTGAATTAATGTTTAATGTAAATATATTAAATATGAATATATATTAGTAAATTATCTAAATATATATAGAAACAAACTTATATATTGGAACATCCTAAAAAAGCAAACAAACCTATTAAAATGGGACGGGTGAAAGTACTTAAGTATACATCTGAACGAAATGAGTTAATAGCCTTTATTATCACATGCAACTTATTCAAGTGTTTTGATTTTTCATATAACTTTCTAATTTTTGTAATAATATCAAAACTTTTTTTTTTTTGCATTTTACTAGTCATCAGACTAAACACTTATCAAGATGTAGGTCTAAAACTAATATTGTTTACATATGTACGTATGACGTGTACGTGACATTTACAATTAGCTATTATATATTAAACATTGTTGTTAATTTGATGAAATATACATAGGGTGAACGTATATATAATAACAACCCCGTTTGAAACACAACATATATGAAAGAACAACATTCAATTGGGAAAACTATATTAGCTAGCTAGATAGCGTCGTTCATGCGTACATTATTCTATTCACCTCTATTGTATCAAGACAAAAACTTGTATGAAATCGTTTAACGAATCTTTTACATTAGACAATTCAAATAGAACCTAAACTCACAAAAAATAACCCAAATTTGGCCTAGATCCACGAACCCAGCCCAATTGTCAGGCGTGTGGGTTCCATGAGCTTGTAGCCCCAATTTTCTTTTAATTTTTTTGATTATTTTTTAAATCTTCATTTTCTATTAAGCTCAGTGTATGAGTCCATGCATTAGGATCAAATGAATGCATTGGGTGAGAAGTCAGATAAAAAATTAAATTACTTCAATTCAATTTTAGGGTATACAGTAATTTCAAAAAATAATAATTATCGAGTGCAGTGCACGAGCCCACGCGTTAGTGTCGGACGAGTGCACTGCATGAGACAACGGATAAAAAAAAATAAATTAATTAAATTTAATTTTAGAGTTCACTAATTTCATTTTAGGGTATATATTTATTTCAAATAAATTAATTATTGAACGCAGTGCATGAGTTCACATGTTAGCGTCGGGCGAGTGTACTGCACGAGACGCCAGATAAAAAAATAAATTAAATATAATTTAATTTAGGATTCACTAGTTACATTTTAAAATATATATTTATTTCAAAAAAAATTAATTGTCGAGTATAGTGCACGAGCCCACACGTTAGTGTCAGGTGAATGGATTGTGTGAGACGTCGGATAAAAATTAAATTAATGCAAAAGAATTAAATATATATTTATTAAAAAAATTAAAAAATTAAAAAGTGAAAAAACCTAAAAAAAAAGGAAAGGGAAAAGGAGAGTGGGACCACTAAAAATAAAAGATAAATGATACCACCTGATGGGTCAAATAGAAATTCGTCTTGACATAAAAGATTGGTTGGGCGGTCTCACGGGAGCGTGGGCTTTGTATCATATCAAATAAATTAACGTGCAGTTAGGTTTAATTATGAAAGAGATGAAAATAAATTTGGGGTGGGGGGTAATATTGTCGATATATTGATGCATGTGAGGAGCTAGGACCTACACCGCAGAGCAGTAGGTGCATGGCGCCCCAACCAGAGCCAATCCATGTGCATGCATGCATTTCATATTATTACCATTTATGCTCAGTTTTCTCATCTTCCCCATCTTGTCTATTGACCCCATGCCATATACATACATGCATATCCATCGTCTCGTCTCTCTATATTAATAGCAATATCAAAATAACATACAAAATGGAATTACCATATTTAAGAATTAATTAATTCGTCTGCTATATTTAGATAATAGATTTTCCTAGCCAGCTAGCTACCACTATATAATATATGCACCGTTTTCTTTAATTTGCTTGCACAAACCAATTAAACACGCAAACTCACATCACAATTTTAATCTCGGATCCAAAATGGTTGCTAAAACCCTAATTCCTCTTGCTAATATATGTTTCCTTACAGTTCACATATTTCTTCGGTTGCATAACGTTGAGGCTGATTATGGAGGGTGGCAAAATGGCCACGCCACCTTCTACGGCGGTAGCGACGCCTCTGGCACCATGGGTATGTACACGTAAATATATATACATATAAATGATTAAGTTGGTTGGTGGTATATCCATATACATATATATATGCATGCAGGAGGGGCGTGTGGGTATGGGAATTTGTACAGTCAAGGGTACGGAACAAACACGGCGGCGCTGAGCACGGCGTTGTTCAACAATGGGCTGACGTGCGGAGCGTGCTATGAAATGCGGTGCGACAACGACCCCAAGTGGTGTTTGGCGGGAAGCATAACGGTGACGGCCACCAACTTCTGCCCCCCTAACTTCGCCCTCCCCAACAACAACGGCGGGTGGTGCAATCCCCCCCTCCAGCATTTCGACATGGCCGAGCCCGCTTTCCTCCAGATCGCCCAGTACCGAGCCGGCATTGTTCCAGTGGCCTTTAGAAGGGTAGCATGTGTGAAGAAGGGCGGCATTAGGTTCACCCTGAACGGTCACTCATACTTCAACTTGGTTTTGATCACCAATGTGGCGGGTGCAGGAGACGTGCATGCGGTGTCGATCAAAGGGTCGAGAAGTGGGTGGCAAGCCATGTCGAGGAATTGGGGTCAGAACTGGCAGAGTAACTCAGTTCTCAACGGTCAGAGCCTTTCCTTTCAGGTCACCGCCAGTGACGGTAGAACCCTCACCAGCTTCAACGTCGCCCCTTCTAATTGGCAGTTTGGTCAAACTTTCCAAGGCTCTCAATTCTGATCAATTATATTAATTAATTCAAAGGCAGTGGTGGCTACCTATTACCGCCCGCTATGCCATAAATATAATATATTCAATTCAGATTATCAATAAATTAAAACTGTATTAATAATTAAATCAGCTTCTTATATCTATTTCCTTCTTTTAACCATGCATGATCACTACTTTGGTGCATAGGATTTAATTTTGTTGTTCTTTTGAGTTTTTAATTAATACGACATGCAGTTCTGCTAAAGTATTGGTTTTCATTTATAAAACCAAGTAGTTAAAGACATCCAGCTCTTTTTTTTTTTTTCGTCCATTAATTTCTTTTGTTTCTTAGCCCAGTTATAAAATTATTTGCAAAAAACAAAATAAAACATCTCAAAATCAAATCAAACCAAATTCTGGAAGTCATTGCAAGAGTAATTGGATTTGGGACGTCATATATAGTGCGTCGGCCCAAATTATTGACCCATTTCTAAATTTCCCACATAAAAAAAAGAAAAGAAAAGATCTTTGTCGAGCCAAATTATATATTGATTTATTAATGCATTTAAAGTTCGGATCACTCGCATATTTATGCTTCATTTTATAACCTCAAAAGTTAAAACTGCATGTTTTGATACACGTCCTATTTCATTTAAATTGCAAGTCTATAATTTTTTGTGAGCTCGGATAATCAGAAACCTTGAAAATGTAACATATATAACTCAATACATGCAAATCAAATATTTCAAAGGGAAATTTAGAACTGGGCCCAAGGCACGGAGATCCATTAAGTTGACACCATAAATATCCAAAGATTCTTATTTCCCGAATGCACATCTATCAATACATATATTAAAGCAAAATCGTAGGGATAAAATTGTTATAAAAATAAATCAGATAAAACTGTGTTAAAAAAATATTGTTTGGCAAAAATTTGTGCAAATTGGTCAGTAGAGCAAATGGTTGATGGTCTTTATTACACCCTCAAGCATGAGGGTTCAATTCCTCAACAGTGCACTCACTCACCCACTTCATTTTCATATTTTTATTTTTTTAAATTTCCGCTGTTTTAGATTTTTTTTTAAATAAAAAAATATCACCAAAAATTAACAATCATTCACATTTGTAATTTTTTAGATTTTCTAAATAAAAAAATCATTAAAACTTAATAAAATACCCTTCTAATTATAGTACTACCTATGGTGTAAACATTCGTATTTTAAATTTTTTAGAATTTTTTAAAATAAAAAAATCACCAAAACATGCATAGATAGAAATTAACAACCGTTCACATCTTTAATGTTTTAGATTGTCTAAATATAAAAAATATCACCAAAATATAAAAAAATATGCCCATGGAAAATATTTAATTTTTTATTTTTTTAATTATAATACTGCTTTTGGTGTAATCAAATTACTTATTATATAATTAGCGGATATTTTGAATGACAAACATTTACATTTTTTTTATTTCTAATTAATATAATTTTGACGGTGCGGATAAAATTCTCTGCTACATTTTGTGCAATACTCCAAGCACACAATTGAAATTATGAATTTTCCACAAAATGTAGGCTATGATTTTATTCGTTTATCGTGTAATCAAAGAGAATTATAATTAATGAGAGTTTTTAATGGCTGACAAAAAATTAAAAAAATAAGACCAAAAAAATGATGATAATAATAATAATAATAATAATAATAATAATAATAATAATAATAATAATAATAATAATAATAATAATATGTGTTTAGTTGTCAATCTTTCAAATTCCGGAAAGATTTCAGCTAATTGAATTCTCTCATAACATTTTATTTATTAATATATATGTATATATATTAACATCATTATTTTTGAAGGGTTTTAGATAATATAAGATTTATTTTATAATTTGGAGTAATTGAATTAATTTTATAAATTCTATTAATTAAAAAGCTAATACATATTTATTAATCATTGTTATCTATTTATTTTAACCATTAGAAAATTAACCATGTCAATAAGTTATGCACATATGTCATATAACATAGATTATAATATTATTGTTATTATTATTATTATTATTATTATTATTATTATTATTATTATATTGTGGTATGAATCTATTTATTTAAATTTATATGTGGCTGCATAAAATATATTTAATATGTTAAATCTATAAAATAAAGAAATTATTCAATTTTGTCTATCGAAAATAAAATTATCATATGTTATGTGTTCATATGCAATAAATAAATATAAATCTCCAATGGATTAAATTTAAAAAAAAATCTAAATGTGTTTATGAATATATTTAAAAAATTACAAATATAATGTTGAAATATATTGTAAACTATAATTTGATAAACTTATAATTATTTTATATTATATACTAATACTATTACAACCAATATTTCAACTATTATCAAACTTTAAATTTTAAATGTGTAGACCGATTTCCGTACATCGTACGGGAGATATACTAGTTTATTTAAAGGTAATTCTATTCACAACCCTCTTTTCTCCTCATACCCCTTAACATTAATTAAAATATAAATATTATTTTTTAAGATTTTTTTGTCCTTATAACCCCAACTACATGAACGCTATAATAACAAAATAAACTACTCCCTCCATTTTTAATTAAGTATCATTTTGGATGAATGCACACATATTAATAAATTAATTGAATTACCTAATGCATGCTTATGTGAATACATTAAATGAGTTTAAATATATATGTTTAAATGCATTAAATGAGAACAAATGCGAGAAAAATATATATTTTATGTCTCGAATTTGTAGAATGACATTATTTTGAAACAAAATTAAAGTGCTAAAATGACACTTATTAAGAAACGGAAGGAGTACAACCCAAATGTAAATCCACTACTACTTAAAGCGTAAAATTAAAATACAACCCTTATTATAAAACCCCCACTACTTAAAATTCTACCATAAAAGTACAACCCAAATATACAAACCCCCACAACTGAAAAACTTATAACTTTCGGTATTCATATCCTAATTGTACGTGATGATGTCCCTAAAAATAGCGGGTGTAATCGAATCGAGTCGAGTAATAGCCTTATCAAGCTCAAGCTTGATAAGAAAAACTCAAAGCTTGACTCGACTCGAGCTCGATCGAGCTTTAATTTTTCGAGCTCGAGCTCGACTCGATAGCAAACTCGACAAGCTCGAGCTCAACTCGACTTTGTATAAATATTAAATAAAAAATTATATTTATTTAATTTTAAATAAATATGATTTAATTATTAATGATATACATGTAAATATTTAAATTATTAAGAGTAAATTTGTAAATGCACTAAGCTCGAAAAAGGCTCGCGAGCTTGTCGAGCTCACTATTATGGAGCTCGAGCTCGACCTCGGTAACTATTCAAGTAGCTCGACTCGACAAACCTCGAGTCGATTTCGAGCTTTCACCGAGTCGATCCTGAGTAACTCACGAGTAGACCCGACTCACTTACACTCCTACCTAAAAATAAATAACGTAGTATCAAAAACATCAATTAAACATTAATAACTTATATATATATATGTGTGTGTGTGTGTGTGTGTGTGTGTGTATTAAAACTAAAAGTATAAAGAAAGCTATACTTAAGAAACTTACAAATTATAATTATGGAATAATTAATTTTAATTAATAATTATGAGAAAATTTCATTTTTGATCCCACAGAACACGTCCAAACTCAATTTTAATCTCAATATTATGACTTTTGGTCCTATTTAAAAAAAAATAGCTTAAATGTGGTCTCATAGGATTGCCGGTATCATTTCTGATCCCGTGATTTAAACGGCTCTTGTAGGATTTAACGAAGAGTTGCTTGCACGTGACTCATGTGCTTTATTTTAGCCCCAATTGAGTGAAAATACCCAAATTAAAAGAAAATTCCATAATTCCCACCCGATTGCAAAGAATATCCAAACCTTATTTTCCCCAATTTTTGCGGATTTCAAAGAGCGCCCAAAATTCTCAATTTCAAACAAAACTCTCGATTTCAAAGTCGATGACGAAGATGGCTTTCTTGACGTGAACAACATATTGAAGGGCGGGCTGGGTAGGATTATGAAAAGCACTCAGGTGGATGATGGGGTGGTGGTTTTCTCGATGTCGGTTGTGCCATTGGGATTTGGAGACACGGTGAAAAGCACAGTGGATGATGAATAGAAGGTTCGGGTAGATTCTTTTATAGTTGGCGACTTGTGCTGGTCACTTACTCTTTAAAGACTCGAAGACAGCATAGTAAAAAAAAATTAGCTTCTCCATTCGATTGAAGAAAGTATTTTGTTGTTATTTGCTCTTGTTTCTGTAACACAATATTTTTGTATTTAATTTGATAAAAAACAAAACATTGTACAATAAAATGATTTCGGATCAAAAATATAAATTTATGAATCCAATCTCTATTTTTTCTCTGATTCTTCTCTTCAAAACTTGATTTTCAAACGGTCTTTGAAATCTTCAAAGTAAATTTGTCTCTTTGATTTTCTCGGACTTGTTGTTTGAACTTGGCCTTTGAAGTTTTCGGGGAAGATTTATATCCTCGATCTTTAGTCTTGATAACGTTAACTCGGAGGGCCGACGCCTTGTTTCCGGATCAAACGCTAATTTCGGAATGAATTTGATGAACAACGCCTTTGATTGCCTTGCTTATGGATCAAACGTCGTCTTCGGGATGAATTTGGTGAAGAACGTCTTTGAATGTCACAAGAACGCCTTGAATATTTTTGAGAATTTTACTTATGGAAGTTTTCAAATTCTTGAACTCTTCAAATGGTCTTGCTTGTGGATCAAACGTTGTCTTCGGGATGATTTTGGTGAAGAACGCCTTGAATATCTTTGAGAATTTCACTTATGGAAGTTCTCAAATTCTTGAACTCTTCAAATGACTTCTGGTGTATTTTTTCAACTGATATGGAGGTCCCTATTTATAGTTGTAGGGAGAGAGATCTAGAGCTGATGAAGCACTATCTTATTGGCTGTTGGAAATTGATATATATCTTTTTGAAAGATATATACTTGTTTCCAAAGACTTTTAATATTTATCATATAATAGTATCTTTATTATTTAAATATTTTATTTAATTTTGGATTTGATATGATTCCAAAACTAAATAAATATATAAAAATCAATAAATATATTATATATAATATTTGATTTTTTGCTATCTACAGTTTCATTATATGTTTCAAACAAAGTAGGTAGTATTATTTGTTTAACTAGTGATCGATAAAATATTGACTACCCGCAAGTGCACGGTGTAGCTGTGAATAATGATGAGCAATGTCGTATTCCACATGGGCTAATTATTAATTTATACGCGAGTATTGCAACGTCAATTTCCTGACACTATTTAGACAACACATTATAATATTGGATTTAATTAACTAATTAAACAATAAATTAAATAAATCAAATAAAAGATGAACGAATGAAAATCTGAGTCTAAATTTAGAGGGAAAGAAATATTTCAGGGCTTTGATTTCATTGATTTATCCATACAATGTCAATTCAATTATATAATTTATTCACAATTCGACTTTTATTAGGATAATCACTCATTTAATTCAAACATTCTCTCGAAATGCTTAAACCGTATATTACATGCTAGAATTAATGTGCCTATTCAATTACTAACATGCAACTCCTAAAAGTTCCAAAGATTTATTGTCCTCACAATTAACTTCAAATCTCTCGATTGTTATTGATTAATGTGTTTTGTGTTCTTGTGTTCAAGTGTTAAAACTCATCTCTCGATCTATGAATTAATACAACAAATCATGATATCATGGTGATTAATCAATCAAGCAAACAAGGCTAAGAACACAAAGAATAAAAGAAGAAACTAGCAAAATTATATAATTAAATATTCATCGTACTTCAAAATCAACTACTATCAAACCCTAGAATACTAGAGAATTAGTAGCTAATAACAATCTAAGATATAAACATAATTAAATAACAAGAACACGATAAACTCGGAGGATGAATCTTGATCTTAATCTTTGATGAGGACATCCATAACAATGAGGAAGTCAATGAAGAGCTGCAATTCAAAGGACCCGTCACAAGACTACGAGCTAAGAAGTTGCAAGATTATTTGCAAGCCACAATTCGCAAGAAGCTCAAAGAAGAAGACGGCGTGCAAGGAAGTTTGAAGATGATGACCTTGTTGACGTTGGAAGATGGAGATCAAGACATGGAGAACACAACATGAAGATGTGCACGTGTGCATGAGCTTGAATTGAAGAAGTTTCGGCCAAGTGAAGAAGAGACCAATTTTCGGTCTTGTTGATTTTATTCTAGTAGTTATTTTATTTTAGACTATAGTATTTATTTTATTTAATTAGACTATAGTCCAAATCAGTTTATTTAATTAATTTAGATGTAATTTTCGGTTATCATAAGTCCAAGTCATAGGTTTGACTAGAATTTTAATTAAGGGAAGAAACTACCTTAAATAGAATTCTAGTTTAGGAAATTTCCTAGTCCAATTGGAGATCTATTTGGACTCCATATTTTTCCGTCCTTAGCTTAATATTTTCGGCCCTCCAATTGTTATAAATAGGGGATCCATGTGACATTCATACTTTAGACTTTATTTGATTAATTAAGCTTTGCTTCAATATTGTCTCATTCTCATTTAATCTTTGTGAGTTTAGATATTAAATTCATACTCTTAGAACTAGCAATTCTAGGTTTTACAAAGGGAATTCGTCGTTCACGTTTGAGGGATCGCCGGAGACTCGCTATTCGAAGAGCAACTTAAAGAATTTGGCCTTGTGTACGTCCGAAATTCAAGGCAACTTTCGGGTTGTGATTCACATCGACAAATCACCACCACCACCGCCGTTCGACGTCTAACACCTCCACCACCGTTCGTCCCAAGCTCAGCCCATTCAAATCAAGATCGTGTTCCCTTCGTTCCATCCGTAAGTTCGATACAACTCTATCATATCCTATTTACTCTAGCCCTTCTAAACCCATCCAACATCATCGAAATACCCTCCTTAATACCGTCCCTATAGCCGTCCAAAACAGCCCTCTCATCCTTGGATATTGTGTTATTTTGTGTGTCATAGTTTAGGTATTTTGTTTAGTTCTAGTCGTCTAGTTTGTTCTGTTATTTTAGTGTTGTTATTCCGCATATTTCCATTAGTTGTTTGAGTCGTAGAAGACACAAAAACCTTACGTGTGTCGACGTGTGTTCGTTCCTAAATCCCGGGTCGTATCATAAAAGTGGTATCAAAGCCACGTCGGCTTTGGTTCGTGTTTTTGTGTCTTTATTTTATTTTACGTTTGATCGAGTTGTAATTTAATTCCGTATTATTCATTGATATATAAAAAAAGGCACGATCATTTAAAAAAAAAAAGAGCCGATCGAATTTTAAAAAAAAAATCCGAAAATACAAAAAAAAAGAGAATATTCATTGTTTCCTTTTAGTGCAATTTTTATTTTGGTACTTTCCTTTTGGTACTAGATCATAGTTGGTAATTACCTAGTGAGTCTTTCTTATTTTTGGTAGTTTCCTTCTAGATTAATTTTATTTTTGGAACTTTCCATACAAGTTTTATTTTCTTTTTGGTAACTTCCATAAGAGTCTTATTTTATTTTTGGTTCATTCCTTCTAGAGTCTAGGCTAATTAAGGTATTTAGATTGTGTCACATAGATTGATACATATCCAAATCACCCAATTACCTTATCTCTTTCTTCTTTCCTTATCCCTTCTACTTCTTTCCTTCCTACCCTATTCGACCATCACTCCCATACACACAAATCCATTCGACCACCACCCATACTACACATATACAATCGGCCACCACCATTCATACACATACTCGACTAATACCCCATACACATACCAAATTCACCCTTGTTCCTAGAGTAGTGAATCCGTTCTATTCCCAAAACCGTGACACCTATTCCCCGAGTCAAGAACCGAATTTCTTAGCTAGTTCCTACACTCCATATACACAATACACACACATCACCATACACTTTGAGTGCAAACACGAGTGGTAAAATCAAGAGTGAAAACAAAAGAGTGAACGTGAGATTGTGAGGTCCTACATTGTTTTCTTTTACGTTTGTTCATTTTGTAGGAATCATGAAGAAAGGAACCCGCTCCGAATCATCATCTACATCTCCAGTCGACCCCCAGTCGACCTTGCCTCCTTTGGACACGTCTAAAGATCCATCCAAAGCACCCATGGAGTCTTCCTCAGATCCACCCGCACCGTGGGATCCTAAGTATCACTTTGAAGCGCTGTCCAAACACGTTCAAAGACAGCACCAGGCTCTATCCGACAAGATTGATGATTTAGTGCATGCCCTTGAACGCACTAAAATAACGCCCATTTTCCCTCAAGCCATTCGAGGAAATAGGCGCCTAGAGCGTCAAAACGAGCCGGAAGATGAGTACTTTGATGAGAATACAGATGCCGGAGATGAAACTCCAGATCGTGGGCGCCGCCAACGGCGTGGGAACCACAATGATGATTATGGAGAAGACCGAATGCTCAACAACATCAAGATGAGCATCCCGGAGTTTGAAGGCCTTCACGATCCCGATGTCTATCTAGATTGAGAACGTAAGGTGGAGAAGATTTTCGCATGCTATGACTTTTCAGAAGCTAAAAAGGTGCAATTAGCATGTTTGGAGTTCAGAGGCTACGCAGCCACTTGGTGGGAGATGCAGCAAGAAAGAAGACGAAGGAACCGAAATCCACCCATCGACAATTGGGAATAGATGAAAGGATTCATGCGTGGACACTTCATTCCAGTCCACTATGAAAGAGAGCTTGAGAAGAAGCTCAACCGGATCAAACAAGACACCCGTTCGATTGAAGAGTACCACAAAGAACTAGAGACTGCCTTGAACCGAGTCAGGAAGGAGGAGACCTTAAATGCTACCATCATTCGGTACATTGAAGGTATGAATCCTGATATTGCATGTGAAGTAGAACTCAAAGAATTCACCAGCATAAAGAGGATGGTGCAGTACGCATCAATTGTGGAAAAGCAGCTGCGAGAAGGCCGCCGTTGATCCAGTCAGACTTCAGCCCCTACTCGCCATTCTTGGAGTAAAGGTACGCCTTCCACATCATCTTCTACCCCTTCTAATGAGTCTACACGACCCCGAGGTCAATCCGGACCCCCAAAACGGCGTTTCGACCGTTCTACACCGCAAGCAAGCCATAGACCCGAGTCTACACCAAGGCCACCATTCCAATGGCCCAATCAGCCCAACCCAACGCCGAATTCAGCCTCTAGTCGAGCCCGTGACATCCAGTGTCATAAATGCCAATGTTGGGGTTATTTTCAGAACCAGTGTCCAAACCGGCGTGTTCTGTTCCTCAATGAATAGAATGGACTTGAATCAGCCAATGAAGATGAAGAGGAGCCTCAGGCTGCCGCCCCTGAAGCAATTGAAGTCCCTGAAGTCAAGCCAGATGATGAGAAATCCGAGTCACCTCATGTCAGTCTAGTTTCAATCTGCAGTCTGAACACCAATCGTGAAGACGAAGAACAATCGCAACGAGAGAACATCTTCTACACTCGAGTTGCCATCAAAGATCAGACATGTGTGATGATTATAGACAGTGGAAGCGTGATCAACACAATCAGTCAGTATGCCATTGACAAGCTCGCACTCACTACAACAAAGCATCCGAAGCCCTACAAACTGCAGTGGCTTACAGATCGAGGTTCAATTCGAGTTACAGGTCAGGTACACGTTTGTTTTACTAAAGGTTGTTATTCTGACACTGTTTTGTGTGATGTTATCCCCATGGAAGCAGCCCATATACTTTTAGGAAGACCGTGGCAATTCGATAGAAAAGCGGTTCACGATGGTCTAGCCAACACGTACTCAATCACACGAGACGGCCGAACCACTGTGCTCAAGCCACTCACTTCTAAAGCCGTTGCAGAGGATCAAGAAAAGATGCAAGAGAGATTCAAACAAGAACGGGCAAAGCAAGCTGCAACCGCCGCCCGAACCAATTCGGCCGCCACTTCTCAGCCGAGTTCCACACCATGTTCGACCAATGCAGCCCCTAAGATGCCTTTCAATGATGCCTTAGCTCGTGGAAAAGCATCCGAATCAGCCCCTACAGTTGAACAAAATCAGTCCTTGTTCATCTCAGTTAAAGGCGTAGAGAAAGCACTAAAAACAGGTTTACCTTTCGTTCTTTTATCTTATAAGGACAGTGCTACTAATGGTGTTTCTTTGTCTTCTGATGTGCAGCCACTTATGGAGGAGTTCGCGGACGTGTTCCCGGAAGAGATTCCAAGTGGATTACCTCCAGTTCGTGGGATCGAGCACCAGATCGACTTCGTACCTGGCGCCCTTTTACCCAACCAACCAGCATACCGCACGTCGCCCGAGGAGACGAAGGAGATCGACTATCAAGTGAAGGAGTTGCTAGAGAAGAAGCAAATCCGAGAGTCGATGGGCCCTTGTGCAGTTCCAATCATCCTAGTGCCAAAGAAGAACAACGAATGGAGGATGTGCATGGATTGCCGCGCCATCAACAAGATAACAGTTAAGTATAGATTTCCTATCCCTAGACTTGATGATATGCTAGATGAGTTAAGTGGTTCTAATGTGTTTTCTAAGATAGATTTGAGATCTGGATATTTTCAAGTTAGAATGCATGAAGGGGATAAATGAAAAACTGCGTTTAAAACAAAGCATGGTTTATATGAGTGGTTAGTTATGCCTTTTGGTCTCACTAATGCACCGAGCACGTTTATGAGATTGATGAATCATGTTTTGCGTGATGTGATTGGAAAATTCGTGGTTGTATACTTTGATGATATTCTGATTTACAGTCATAGTGCACAGGCGCACCTAGAACACCTTAGACGTGTATTTTGCTTATTGCGTGATGCTAAGTTGTATGGAAACTTTTCTAAGTGTTCATTTTGTATGGATGAAGTCGTGTTTCTAGGCTTTGTCGTTAGTTCACGAGGTATTGAGGTAGACCGTTCCAAAATCAAAGCGATTGAGGAATGGCCAACCCCGAAAAACGCCTTTGAGATTCGATCCTTTCATGGATTGGCTGGGTTTTACCGTTGTTTTATACGGGATTTCTCCAGTATAGCCGCGCCTCTTACTGAGCTAAGTAAGAAGGACCGGAAATTTGAGTGGGGTAAACAACAAGAGCATGCTTTTACTACTTTGAAGTCTTTGTTATGTTCAGCTCCTGTTCTTTATTTACCTGATTTTACTAAGACTTTTGAGATCGAGTGTGATGCTTCGGGCATAGGTATTGGTGCTGTTTTGATGCAGGAAAAGCGACCCGTTGTATACTTCAGTTAAAAGTTAAATGGCGCCTCCCTTAGGTATTCCACGTACGATAAAGAGCTCTACGCTTTGAAGCGTGCGTTGGACACATGACAGCACTATCTCTGGCCTAAGGAGTTCGTCATCCACACAGATCATGAAAGCTTGAAGCACTTAAAAGGGTAAAACAATCTGAACAAGAGACATGCGAGATGGGTCGAGTTTATCGAGTCTTTTCCGTATGTTATCAAGTACAAGAAAGGCGAAGACAATGTGGTCATCGATGCTCTATAAAAAAGGTACGCTCTTTTGAACTTAATGCATGCTAAGATGCTTGGTTTCGAGTCCATTAAGCCATTATATGTTGAGGACGTCTACTTCAGCCCCATTTATACCTCATGTAGTTCGAAACCTAGGTCTTTTGATGGTTATTATGTGCATGATGGTTTTCTGTTCAAAGAGTCGAAGTTATGCATTCCTGTTTGTTCTATGCGTGAGCTATTAGTGTTAGAATCGCATGCGGGGGGTTTAATGGGTCACTTTGGTGTGCATAAAACCTTAAACTTGCTGCATGAACACTTCTTTTGGCCGCATATGCGTAAGAATGTAGAGAATGTGTGTAGTCGTTGCATTACTTGTCGTCAAGCCAAATCCACTTCACACTCATTCAGATTGTACACACCCCTACCCGCCCCTTCAGCTCCTTGGATCGATATTTCTATGGATTTCATCTTAGGATTGCCTAGATCTAGGTCAGGTAAGGATTCTGTGTTTGTTGTAGTTGATAGGTTTTCCAAAATGGCTCATTTCATTGCATGTAGGAAAACTGATGATGCTGTTTACATTGCCAACTTGTTCTTTGTTCATGTTGTTCGTTTGCATGGAATTCCTCGTACTATTGTTAGTGATAGGGATTCTAAGTTTTTAGGACATTTTTGGCGTGTTTTGTGGGGAAAATTAGGTACTAAGTTATTGTTTTCTACTGCATGTCATCCACAAACTGATGTTTTGCTTCGTTCTCACCTGTTTCTCATTTGATTGACCCGATTCTTTTTGCAACGCGTTCCTTACTTGATTTTCTATATTTCTAGAGTCTTTCTAAGCTCATTTGAAGTTCACATAAAAAATGACTTTAAATCCTTCACAACGAACAAACACATGATATTGCACAAAATATAGAAAACTATGCAAAACTTATCACTTCATACATGCAATGCCCATTAAATACCACTCAAATGAACCTCAAAACACATGTAAAACATCAAGACTCCAGATACTACATCCATATTTCTTGTACTTAAAGTTATTTATTTTGCAGATACACGATTCACCTCCTCTGTCTGTTAAACATTTCAAATCTTTGGGAGACAAGTTTTTCAAGGAGCAACATTACATTATAAGGGATAGTTTTGAAGTTGTAAGATTGTTGTTTCTGTAATGTTTATAAGATCTTGCTTTATTTTATGTTAAGCATGGTGGTTGACAATAAATCTACAAGAGATGGTGTTAATGCAGATAATTCCACACAATGTGCTATTCCTACTTATACTATTTCTATTTGGCTTGCCTTTAGTCTCTGGAGCACTTTTCTCTTTGCCAAAGTAACTAAGTTTTTTAAGGTATTTAGATATGGGATTGGCATGTCAAATATTACTTTTGTTTTAGTTGAAGAGCTCCTTGTTCAATTCAAGTAAGCTTTTTACCAACATTAAATTACTATTTTTTTATCTGAAGCTTAGGGCAGTTGCCCAAGTTGGAGAGCAAGTGAAATTTGAAGCTTGTAGGAAGGTTATGGGTCTGTTGTATGAAAATGAAGAGACATCAGTCCTTTATAACTCTCCTGAGGCTCTGAAATTTGAAAGTTTGTATTCATTGTTTGGCATTTAGAGTGTATTGAATACATCATGGATGCCAATTTGAGATTTGAAATATCATGCGGTTATCATTGAGCCTTGTTGATATTATGGTTAGAAACTCAAAAGTTGGATCATCTATAGAAGGTTTTATAACATAAGCTTATTAATGACGATGCTTCAAGATGTTAGAGATTTGCTCTAGAATTCGTTGCACTTTCCTACAACTCTTAAATATTATTTGCTTGTGTGTCTTACCTCATACGTTGTGTTTTGCTAGGTTGTTTTGATGGTTTGGTGGTTGTGTTTTGATAGTTTGGTGAGTAGGTATATATAGACGTATGTTGGTGGGAATTTTTACTCTAAAAAAGATGTTAAATTTCCCTCCAAAGCAATAGCAAAATCGTTCAATTTTTGTTTCAAAACACTGTCGAAGATATTTGGGAAAAAAATTTGGGATCAAAATTAATAGTAAAATGAGATCAAAATTAATAGTAATTTTAATGGAAAATGTAACGATGGGACTATGGATGACAATGGGTAGGGTATGGATCAGGTACTACAGTACCCGTCCCCATACCCTCTGGGTACATAAGTACTCATGCTCATACCCACTACCCATATTTTAACTAAGTAATACTTTTCATATGCGCTAGAAAAGTTTTATGATATTTAATTAATTTTAAAATATATTTATAAATTCAAAAAAAATAAAAAAAATCCACACACACAATGTGTGTGTGTGTGTGTGTATTTTAAATATATGAAAAATATATTGAATACAAAAATATAATTTACAAAATTAGTAATATCTAACTTTTTCTGACAAAGTTAGTGATATTTTTTCTCTAATTATTCAAATATACTTATATTAGTATTTTTTTGTATACTTTTTTTTTTGTATACTTTATATATATGTGTGTGTGCGCGCGCGCGCAATATATATAATTTTTTATAAGCATGTCTTTATCAAGTTTGCAAAATATAAATAAATAACATACGTTACAATTTAATATTTTATGTGCTCCAAATTTTACTCGTATTCAATTATCATTTATTCGTAAATAATTATTTTTTCAGATAATAACAGAGGTAATATTTTCTTTAAAAAATATAAATTTATTTACTATAACTATTTATTTAATATTTAATTTAGTAATCATTATTTGTAGTAAATAATTACAAAATAAGATAAAAAATATTAATTAAAACTAAATAATAGTTCGATAAAAATATAATACAAAGACCATTCATGAAAAGCGCAAAACATAGCAATGGTGTGAAATCTTCCAAAAAATATCATATTGCAATACAATTAAACACCACCACCACCACCACCACTACTACCACTACTACGACCACTACCACCACCACTGCCACTGCGACCACGACTACCACCACGACTACCACCACTACCACTACTACTACGACTACTACCACTACTACTACCGCTACTACGACTACTACCACGACTACTACCACCACTAACTACTACTACCACTACTACCACTACTACCACTACCACTACCACTACCACCACTACTACTACTACTACTAAGAGTGGGTTGAGTACGAAGGTACCTGTACCCACACCTGTTCTCGTCAAAATTTGCGGGTAATTATCCGTGCTCGTGCCCGCACCTATTAAGTGGGTAATTTTTGCGGGTACCAATAGGGGTGGGTCGGTACGATATACTGAAAATTTCACGCCGTATCGTATATTGTATTGAGACCAATCGAGTTCAGACGTGTTCTGTGGGATCAAAAGTAAAATTTTTGGGGGTTGCAAATAAAATCACCTTTATTTTAGTAGCAGGACTAGCACTAGTGTGTGGTTCAATCGCTATAAGGTTCCATCAATAATTTCTTTTGTAATAGTAGAGTTTAAAATTATACAAGTCTAAATGACACTGCACAATAAATATGTAACTTTTACCATATACTCTCTCCGTCCCATAATTATAGTCCATTATTCTTTTTTGGGATGTCCCAAAATTATAGTCCTATTCTAAATTGGGATTGTATTTAAATATTCTTTTACAAATATAACCCTATTTAATATAGTATGAATGCAATTAATATAGTAAAAAATAAGGGCAATATAGGATAATTATTGTAAATTGTATATTTCCAATACATATTAAATGTGATTTCTTAATCTGTGTGAAAAGAGGAAGTGGACTATAATTATGGGACGGAGGGAGTATATTATAGTGGTCGAAACTACATGTATGACCAGATAGTAGAAAATACGAAAGACCATTCTTGAATTTGATAAACTGGAATTGGTTCGCTTGTTAAAGAGTAAACTGATCCCACCCACTAATTAATGTTTGAAAATGTGATGATCAATGTCCAATCCATGTGAGTTGATTTCTTATAGATATTGTTCAATTGGGGTGATGAGAATAACTAATACAACCACAAATGAGACAATCCCATCATTCTGATTAGTTTATATTTATTTGTTTTTTTTTTTAAAATGGGTTTTATTCCGTTTATAGAATTATAGTTGCCAACACATAATTATCTTATGTATTTCAGCTTTCTCCTAAAAACCAAAACTCGTATCTCATTATACATATACTAATATATAATCTTGCTTGACATTTTAAGTTGGGGCTAATTAAAGTAAAATATTTGCAAAACATTTGAATTGCAATCAGGGATTGGGAAATAGGAACATTCTAGGGAAAATGTCAAATTTTGGATTTATAGATATAAACGAGGTGAAGAAGTAAGAAATTGCACCCAAAGCCAAACAAAAGGGTCGGTCCATTTCGGTAACGCTGATCCATTTGTAGCAATCCGGGCCCCATTTGCCCGGCCGGCCCGGCTCCGCAAAGTCAAATGAATTCCTCTATTGATCTCTTTTTTTTAATCCCACACTTAATTTGAGTAATAAATAAGCTAGTGTTAGAGACTATGAGAGCGGTACTAAAATAACTTTTTTTTTTTTTTTTTTTAAATACTGAAAATTCAATTATTATATTTCCAATTCTGCTCCTCACACGTTCTATTTACATCACATTCTGATTGGGAAACAGATTGATCGGATTTCAGATACTTTTTATTTTTTATTTTACCTGCTTTTACTTCATCAATTTCAGTGATCTGAAACTGAAAGTCGGCTTCTCAGGTACACTCCTATTGTATGTATAGATATATTGTATGTTGTATGAGCATTGCGCCGACGGATATTCTTTAGCGTGGTTGATATCACCGATTGTTGGTGAAATGGAGCAGATCTAGGGTTTGGAATCACTGCTTTTATTTCTACTCATTGGGATGTTGATTTTTTGGTGAAATTATGCGGATTTTTTTATAAATGTATTGTTGCGTCTGTAGCGGAGCTGGATTTGGGAATTTGCGCCAGTATTTCTGCTGAGTTGAGTGGAAGATCCAAATGAGGTATTTGGATGTTGCTTTGTTTTCGCGTTAAGTGACTAGTTTGGTGGAAGCTTGAAGTTTTGTGGAAAATTTGTGTGTTCGTGAGTAGATATTGAGATATTGGGATCATATAGTGCCATAGTGGAGTGTGAAGATGAGTGAAGGCAAGAGGTATCAGCTGGGGACGATTGGAGCGTTGAGTCTTTCGGTGGTTTCGTCTGTGTCTATCGTGATATGCAACAAGGCACTCATTAGCACTCTTGGCTTCACTTTTGGTGAGATTTTGATGGTCCTAATTCATTAACTTATTGTTAAGCCAGCTTTAGTTGCATTGCTATGCCTGTCGCAAATTTTGGATGTCCTGTTTGAGCTTCTTTTCAGTGATTGTTTCGATTTTGTACTTTTATTTGTTGTCGTTCAGTTCACTTGTGGTACACAATCTACATAGTGCAATTGCTCCCACGAAGGTTGTGCGGAACTTCATTTTTATTGATCGAGTCTAGTCAAAGTCAGATATTTCAGTTCATCAAGGAATTTGAAGATAATAGGCAAACTCTGTCAATTTGTAACCCAGATATCTCCTGGTTTTGCATTCCACATTTTTTTTTGTGATTCAGATGAGGAGTCTTGTAAATTCCTAAAACAGATAACATTCTTGGATGGGAGAACATGATGTGAAATGTTATGTTGTGATTTAGTCTGAATTAATGGCACTAAATTACGTGGACAAGGAAAATGAGTTCATTTATTTAGATGATGATATGTTCTGTTTTAAACTTATTTCAAACATGATACCCAATAATCACCACCTAATGCTAGTTTGAAAACACAAAAAAAGTACTAAAGTTTATTGTCCATCTTATATATATGCCACCTTTTCTTTTGCAGTTGTCTGTCTTTAAAATGTCAACAGATCTACTATTTAATTGCGGAAGATCATATTTTTTCCCTTGAGGTTTCTCTAAATTATAGGAGGAGATTAAACATTTAATGCTAGCATCAGCAATTAATGATGGGAAGTGAATAGATAAATGGTCGTGCATTTCTCGCAATGCTTAGAAATCAAGTTCATTCTACTTTATTGTTTATTGTGTGAAATTTGATGACTCAGAGATTTAGATGAACTGAAATTTCCTCTTTATGAAATTTCTTTCAGCCATTATACTAATACAACAATCTTGGCTATCTAAAATAGCATACGTGCATTTAATTTTGAAGTCACTTATTTTGTTGTGTGCTTGATTGAATTTTGTGCTTTTACCATATCTCATTGGTTTAATTTATAAAGAAATTTGTTGATGTTTGAAATTTATATTCATCTAGTTGTTTTTCACCTGCTCATCGTAGCCATTCAACTTTAATTTCACTTATAGGTTCTTGAAGTCTCTAACTTTTGTTCTCTCCTATTATATTACCTCCGCAGCTACAACTCTGACTAGCTGGCATCTTCTTGTTACCTTTTGCTCTCTTCACATTGCTCTATGGATGAAATGGTTTGAACACAAGCCTTTTGATCCGAGAGCTGTCATGGGATTTGGCATTCTTAATGGAACATCCATTGGACTTTTAAATCTTAGTCTGGGTTTCAACTCCGTGGGTTTCTATCAGGTTAAATACTTTTGCTCCAGTTTTTCTATGTTTGAAACCCCTTTTAAGTTCTGGCTTGCAATTTGGTATCCAAATGACTTTTATTTTTAAATGAAAACCCTTAAAGATAAGAGAATCTTCTCATAAGAATAGTTTTGAGGTTGTAGAACCAAGTATGCAATGTACGTATAAAAGCTATGGCCTTGCCCCTTAGGAACAACATTCAGTTTATGTGATCACATTAGGCCAGCTCTGTCTACTTAAGAGATTGTGCCATGGTCTGGCGCAGTTGAATAAAATAGAGTATACTTTTGGGCCAACAGATGCCACTTTCTCATAATAGGTGCTTATGGCTAAACGAAATTTTGTAGAATGTATTTTGATGTCTTTGCAGTTGAAGAACATAGTCCCTTCACTTTACATTCTGCTAATGTTTGATAATTACTTGTGGAACAATCTGCTATAGCTAAAGAATATAAACTTTGGATATTAGTATGACAATATTCTACTTACTATTTTCTCCCACCTATTTCAAAATAATTTTGGTTTGAAGTATTTATAATTTATGGCTTATGCTTTTCAGATGACAAAATTGGCAATTATCCCGTGCACTGTCCTTTTAGAGACTCTTTTCTTCAGAAAATTGTTCAGGTTAGATCTTTGAATCCGAGTGCTTCCAGTTTTGCTTAGTGTATGTTATGTGCGTGTAATATGGACTGTACCAGCATTTTAAACCCTCACTTTTACTACCAATTCATTTCTCGATTGATCTGGGTTCATTCTCATATGTTACATGAGAGGCATGCTTATTCTTAACATTATATAGTAAATTTCGTTCATTAATACACTGTGCAGTTTATATCAAATAATAGAAAGAACCATCATAAATTCTAGTTATAGTTTATAGGGAAAAGAAAAAATATTGTTCCTGGTCATTTACACGAATGACGACTTTTCAGTAAATTATAGTTATTGGCTGGCATTTGTCTAGTTTGAACCCATATTTCAACTTGGTTTTTTCTCTACAGTACATGTAAATAATACATAGTTGCATTATTTGGTAAATGGGTTGGACCTCAATGGTATTGGTAATCTTTCAGTTTACCAACTAAATTATACTTATCTCTAAATTATACACACACACACGCACATATGTAATGTTCTTGTATATGCTATTTTTTTTTTAATTTTTATGTGGAACATCCACTATACATATTTTAATGTGGGTTGACCATAAATGGTCTCTTTTTTCCTTCTTGTCTGTGTACACAATGCACTTTTTCTCATGTATCTTTGATTTTATTTTATTTTTTGTTTTAGGAGTAATTTAACTTTGATGTATTGGTGTTTTGGCTGCTAATACATTCCTGACCTCTGTTTGCAGTAGGAATGTCCAGATTTCACTAACTGTTCTTCTCATGGGTGTTGGGATTGCAACAGTGACTGATTTGCAGCTTAATGTCCTGGGTTCTGTCTTGTCTCTGCTTGCAGTCATCACAACTTGTGTTGCACAAATTGTATCCTCGGATATTTTATTGCATTTTTCTATTCCCCTGTAGCACCCCCCGCCCCCTGCATGTGAAAAAATACTTTTGCTGTCTCTTCGCAATTTTTTGGTTCAAAACCTTAATTTGCACTTGGCTTACCGAAATCTGCTTGGCAATCATGGTTTTCAAAAGGCTATTTTTCTGTTCAACTTACTGATTTTTTAGATGTTCCATTTTTGAGTCACCATATCAATTTTGGTATCTTAACTTGGAACGCCATCAGATGACGAATACCATCCAGAAGAAGTTCAAGGTGTCTTCAACCCAACTTCTGTATCAATCTTGTCCCTATCAAGCAATCACTCTTTTCGTAACTGGACCGTTTGTGGATGGACTTCTGACAAACCAGAATGTATTTGCTTTCAACTATACTCCTCAAGTGCTGGTGAGGACTAGAACTTTTTCCTGCAGTTTGTAGATAATATTCAGCACTTAACTCTGTTTTTTCCTAATGGCAGGCATTCATTGTCCTATCCTGCTTAATATCAGTTTCTGTGAACTTCAGCACCTTTCTTGTAATTGGAAAGACTTCACCAGTCACTTATCAGGTCCTAGGGCATTTGAAAACATGCCTTGTTTTAGCCTTTGGTTATGTTCTCCTGCGAGACCCCTTTAGCTGGCGGAACATTTTAGGAATCTTGATTGCTATAGTAGGGATGGTATTGTATTCGTATTGTTGCAATCTTGAGAGCCAGCAAAAGGCCAGTGCTGAAGCAGCACAAATATCCCAGGTGCCATCTCTCTCTCTCTCTCTCTCTCTCTCTCTCTCTCTCATATAGCCGAAAGCTGATTCGCTCATTATCTGTTTGTGCGTATGAAGGCTAAGGAAACCGAATCTGATCCTCTTTTAAGTGTGGAAAACGGTGGTGGAATTCTTGCGGAGGGGGGTGTTGCAAGTGCTCCAGGATGGAATTCGAACAAGGATTTGCATGCGTAGAACTTCCGTGGCAGCGACTCTCCTTTACCTGGTTTGCGTGGGCGGCGATTAAGATGCTGCTGCTAGGGATACTACCATACTTTGTGGACTATGGATTATGTGTTTCGATAGATTGGAACTTTATTTACCAGTAGAAGAGCTGAATGAGTTATCTTTTCGATCAAACAGTTTTGTATACTCTTCTCTAGCTGTGCCAATGGAATAGATTATCTTTCAATTTTGTGAAGTATATGTTGCACTCTTAATATGAATATGCAGTTTATTAATATTCAATTGCTAAAAGATATGTTGTCCATCAAATTAGGTATGAAAGATGAAAATTAGTACACTTTAATATCTGAATGATTGAAACTTTAAATCTAAGATTCCAAAATTCATGTCTTTTGTTTTTTTTTTATATATTCTTTTAATAAATTATATATTAAATTCAATAGATAAATAATGAATGTTTTTTTTTTGTTGAAAATTAATATAAAAAATAATAATTTTGTTAGCTTAGATTGATAGCCATTTAGATCCTAAATTAATAATTTTCATCCTTCAAACTTTGAAAGCTAGTTAACTTATCTTTCGGGTTATCAATCAATAAACTTATGTTATTGAGATATTATTATTAGTAAATAATAATATTTTTCATCTTTAAAAGGTTGAGTCATTGGAGGTCTCTCTCGGAGGGTCTGCTAGGGTGACCTTGGAAAATTCTTTTGTGAAAGAGAAATGTATTGGGTTTGAGATATAGGCTCATTCCTTTACACCCAAAAAATAAAATAAAAATAATACACAAATTGTGATTGAGTTTTGACTTTGGATCCCGGATTCTCCATCTCCCCAAATCCCAGATAATAAATAAATTAATTAAATAGAAGAAGCCATTGGGCTTTTCTAAGCAGCTAGTAGGCCCAATAAGGACATGGGTTTCAAAATATTGAGGTGTTTAGGAACACAAAGGCTGGAACTTCACAGTTTATTTTAGCCCAATAATGTTTAGGTTTGGAACAAAATCGGCTATATAAATTATCACCATCTTCTACTTCTTCGGCTACGGACTGCTAAACCCTAAATCCGAGCGGAGCGCCTCCTCTTCCTGAGAGCAAGACCAATTAAACAAAAATGGTAGATATTTCACCAACTTTCTCATTCTCAACTGCCAAGATTTTTATGTAATTCCATTTGTTTTTTTTTTTTTAATTTTATTTACAGTGTTAACTTATTGTTGAACTTTTCCATAGACATTCAAGAGGAGGAATGGGGGACGCAACAAGCATGGCCGTGGGCACGTCAAATTCGTCCGCTGCTCCAACTGTGGAAAATGCTGCCCGAAGGTTTTTTTTCTCTTTTAGATTTGGTTCTCGTTTTTCCAACTTTTTATTATTTCTTCTATTTTTTTATTATTGTTCATTTTTTTATGGCTAATTTGATTGTCAATTTTTCGTGTTATTGATCTCTTGGAATCTGGTGATGAATTGTGTAAATGTCACAGTGTTAGTGCAGATTAATGTATTTAATTTCTTCAGCGTCACAGACTTGTTTGTTTTAACACCGACGACGTTATTTAGGTTATAAAAAAAGAGTACGAAAACAACCAAATTCTTCTTTTTTTAGTTGAATCAAAAGGAAACTTTGGATTGCTGAATCAAAGACAAAAAAATGTATTTTTCGGGCTAATTACTAGTCCAAAATTTCTTTTAATCACAAAAATCCTAATTACTTTTGTAATGGCAATTGGACTGATCTTCCATAAACTTGTCTGTAGCTATTAAAAGTGAAGATATTCGACATAATGTAAATATTCCACCCCAAAGTTTTCTCGTGTTGATTGTTGATGATTTAATTGTTGACCATATTTGGTGATCACTAAGGCCTTGTTTACTTTGGATGATAGGGATATCCCACTAATGCAAGGCTAAAATTATACAAAGTTTTGTTGAAATGAATGTGTATAACACAAACATTTACATATTTTTCCTTGTGAATAAGGACTAATTGAATAAGGACTAATTGAAGGATTCATATCCTAGTGGGTTATGAGTTATCCTTCATCTCCTTCATTTTATTCATATGTTTATATATTTTATCACACCATATATTTCATGTTTTGTAAATTTAACTTTAAATTCATGGGATATCACACCCAATCCCATCCACCGAAGTAAACGAGCCCTAAGTCTTTATGTAAATACCATATTTTGTTGTTGATTATTAGCTCAGTCGTATGGTTACGTAGCTACACTGATTTCAGTTATGGATCTCAAGCTCAATGAAATGGTTATATTAGGATTTACAGATGCCCTTTTATGATTTTCAAAGTCTATAGTGTTGTATCTCAAGGATGATCTTGCTTTTTGGTCCATATAGAATCCTACCTTTTACTGTATTAGCTGGTAGATGCTTGAAATAAACTTTTGGAATCATGCTTTGGGCATCCACAATTTTATTTTTGTATATGAACACTAATGGTATGGGTACGAGCACGGATGGGTGTAATAATAGATTCTCCCCCTACATTAATGTTTTTGGATTAGAAAAGTAATTACTAAATGATATCTAGGATTATGTTTAATCCATATTGCTTTTGGTTTACCAAAAGATCGATTTAAATATATTATGATCAAAACATTGAATAGTATTTGTTCTGATTTGTTTATTAGGACAAGGCCATCAAGAGGTTTCTCGTACGAAACATAGTTGAGCAAGCAGCTGTAAGGGATGTCCAGGAAGCTTGTGCTTTTGAGTGTAAGCTTTTCTATGCCCTTATAAGTTCTCGGTGTTCAATACTTGTGCTATTTTATGTGTCAAGAATATTCAGAATTAAAGATTGATATTCTGGTGAATACTTTTTATTTGATGCAGCATACACCCTTCCTAAGCTGTATGTGAAGATGATGTACTGTGTTTCATGTGCCATTCACTCAAAAGTGGTGAGGGTTCGTTCTCGTACTGACAGGAGAAACCGTGAGCCCCCACAGCGTTTCAGACGTCCAAGGGTTAGTTGCCCAACCATGTTTGATAATATATATTCTGATTCGATACTGTTAACTTCTCCTGGAGCTGTATATTTTTTACCCTCACTCAACCCCAAATGTTATATTTTCTTATGTAATTTGTGGGATGCACAAGTAGTCTTATGTTGAACTATTCTGCTGAGATTTATTCTTTATTCTCCTCTGGTTTCTTTGTCCACGTACACTCTATTTGTCCCTTTTAACTCCAATCAGCACATCCTTTTAGGCTGATTAGTTCTTGTTGCCTAGTATTAAGTTTAAGGCACCTTTTTTGTGGACTTACTTCTTGATTAGGGTTTTAAGTTGGGTACACTGTCCCTAAACTATCAATAGAGCCCCCAAAACTAGATAATGCATATATAATATTTACATTGGTATGTGTCAGCGCATTTTGTTCCTTTTTACCTGGTAATCATTTTGTTTATTGGGTTAGTTTAATTATGTCTATTGAATGCCTTTTCTGTTCTATCTGTTCGGGTTATAACTTCTATATCCTGGCTTTTCCTTGTTATTTCATTGTTTCAATTACCACATTTAAATGTTTCCTTGCTCTTTCCATGTCTGCAGGATGACCTTCCAAAACCAGGCCAGCCTCCGCGTGTTGGTGGAGCACCACCTGTTGCTGCCCGCGCCTAATTTCTTCTGCTGGATTAATTGCTGCTAGGCTTTCATGTTGTTGAGTTTTATAATCATAATTTTGACTCGTTAAATAGTTTTGTGAAAGACATACAGCCCTGTTATCAGTGATCGGTAATTTTTGAATTTCTGCACATTTTGAGTTTTTTTTTTTTTTAATTTCATTTATCATTATCTGCATCACCATGTGGAGATAATTTTTTGCAGAGCTATCTTCTTCATATTGTTGCTATAAGCCTATAAGTGATGTTCATGATGATGGCCACTGAACAAAGCTATTTAACTCTTGATAGGTATTGATGGAGTCATCATATTTGCAATCTTATGTTTGATCTCTTGTGCCTCCATATTTCATGGCAGTCTGATGGTCTTGTCCTTGTAGTTCTATATTACTGTTTCATTCATTGCATAATTGAATTGGTAGGCCTAAATTTTGAGCCTTGACTAATCGATCTAATCATATACTGGCCGATGTCTCATTGCTAAAATTATTTTTTAAATTTGTAGAAATGTTTACCTACTTTTGTTTAGATTTATGATAAATAAATTAAAAATTAATTATATTCGTGAAGATTAAAGCTCAGTAAATTTTGTAGAATGGAGGGTATTTTAATAATGGTATGGTTATTTCTCTACTTATTTAGTGTAGAACATTTTGGACTAATCAATTAAGTCAACAATGTGCATGTATAATAAATAAATATGTTTTAATGTACATGTATTAATAAATATCTTCAACTATAGTGAACATAAAATTAATAATATCTTCTCTGATATATTTAAATATCTTCAACTATAGTGAACATAAAATTAATAATATCTTCTTTGATATATTTAATAATATTTTTCTATAATCATTCAAACATACTAATATTCATATTTTTATTATCATATACGTTTTTTAAAATATATATGTTATATTTTGTGTAAGATATAATCTTTATAAGTATTTATTTATCAAATTTACAATATATATGTGTGCGTGAGAATAAATAACATAAGTTACGAATTAATATTTCAAGTAGTTCAAATTTTATTTGTGTTCAATTATCATTTTATTTCTAATAAAGGTCATATTTTTAAAATAAAATATATAAACATACAAATTTCTTTATCACGAACTATTTATTGAATATTTAATTTAGTAATTATTTATAGTAAATAGTTTATAATTTTTAAAATATTGATTAAAATAAAATCATAATTGAATTAAAATATAATACAAAGACCCTTCATGAAAATGCAACATTTCATAAAAAAACTACAAACATAACAATGCTATGAGATTTTAAAAAAAGTATCATATCACAATAATTCAATACATACAATGTAATAATAATAATAATAATAATAATAATAATAATAATAATAATAATAATTGATCGGTATTTTATTTCACCTAAAATACTACTCACAAGTGTACGAGGTAATTTATAGCAAAACAATGGGAGTAATGTCGTATCCACAGAGACTGGCAATGCAAAGCAGCTAATTACCCAATTCGGTTGTTTCACTTTATTTAGAGAACTAAATTAAAAGTTTGATTTTAATTAACTAAAATGCTAGAAATAAAATAGATAAAGCAAACAGAGATAATTGGATCAACAGATAGAAAGACGGATCCTATGGTGTTGATGCTAAATGAATTACCGAATCTCAGATAATTTATTAAACCAGTTTAATTCTAAATCTTATGGGAGAATCACTAAATTAATCATAGCCTCTTTCTCGAGTAAGTTATGAAAGTAGATTAGATTCTAATTCTTATCTCTCGATCTCGAATTATTATCTAACTCCAATTAGCACCTCAGATTTATTCTCCTCATGATACCTACCAATCTCTCGATCTAGCAGATTCGTGTTATGCAATCCTAATCCGTTAACCTATTAACCTCTCTCGAGTGAATAATAAACTACACAATTGTAAATGCTGATCAATTCATTCACAAAAGACAACCATAAACAAGCATGCATAAACAAGAAATAGAAATGAACAATAAATTACTTTAATTCATAAATCCATAAAACAGTCAACAACCCTAGGATCTATAAATGTTTAGCTACTCATAGTGTATTCAAAATCCATGGAAAATAAATACGAATAAATAGCTGTCATGATAGTCCGGAAAGAATAAAGCATAAAATAAAACTTAGTCTATGATGCGCTTCTTCAATCTCTCTGCTGTCTCTTCTATGGATGTTCCAAGTTGTCTCTGCTGTCTTCTATAGGGTAAAAGTGATGGAATTTTCGTACAAAGCAGAGCCTTATATAGTTGAGGAAATACAGAATCCAAACAAGGAAAAATACTAATTTTTCAGAAACAGGCGGCACGGGCCGTGCCGAATGACATGGCTCGCCAATGATGACAAAACGTGTCAGGTGCAGCACGGCCCGTGCTCTTTGCAGTCTCCCGATACACTTTGCCGTTTTGCTCCGTTCTCGTTCGTTTCTCATCCGATTGACCTGATTCAAGTTGCAACGCGCTCCTCACTCGATCCTCTATCTTTTTAGGTACTTTTCAAGCTCAATTGAGTCTCATAAAATAAATGACATCAAATCCCTTCAAAATGAGCAAATACATGACACTGCACAAAATATGAAAAACTATGCGCAACTTCTCAATAAACGCATACAATGCACATGAACTCCCATCAAACTAGACCTCAAACTAGCATGAATTATATAAAAATCAAGAGTTTATCAATAATAATATATGGGTATGGGCAGGTTGGGTACTAAGGTACCCGTACCCGTCCGTCAAAATTTACAAGTAATTACTCGTACCCGTGCTCGTACCCATGAGTAATTACTTTACCCATCGTGGATAATTTTTGCGGGTACCCATAGGATCCATTACTCATTGGCATCCCTAGTTCTGTCTTTATTTAGTTTAGATTTTTGACAACGTTAATAGATGAGTTACCGTTGCAGTTTCATATTGGTGGCTGATTTGAATCTGAACCAACTCATTTAAAATTTGACATGTTTGTTTGATGGTCTATTGGGTCATGCTATATCTTAATGGAGGTACACTCATGTGAGATCGTTTAACAAATCTTTTATATTAGACGAACTTAAACCTCTTAGATTTGATGAATTTCTATCTGATCTCATCTATTTGATCTATGAAATGTTCATCTCCCCCTTTTTTTTTCAGCCCCTCCTCTCAAATGTGATCCTCTATTCCACATTTGGTGTTTCAATTCGTATTCCATCGAATTTACAAGGTTAACAATATATATTATAAAAATAAAAATTAATTATAACATAATCAACTTAGTCACATTTATCAACAAAAGATTGAAATTAAAAAAATTATCACATTTTTAAAATAATCAACCATAATAATCATTTTTTTGAAAATTAAATATTAAAAAGTAATTATTAACACTAATTGGGTGGGTGAACCCTAAAAGATAATCATAAAATTAAACTAAAACATAATAAATTAAAATTGACGAAAAAATGAAAGAAAAATTTATAAATTTGATCGTGAGATACGAGTTGGAATACCAAATTTGGAATAGAGGATCCTATCCGCCCTTCTCGTACCCCTTTTCTTTTCTTTTTTTCTTCTTTTCACTTTTTAATTTCTTCATTTTTTTTTCTTACAAATATATATATTTAATTTTTTTATTCGTTGTCTCGTGCACTGAGATCGATAATTATTTTTTTTGAACTCAAAATATATTATAAAATGGAACAGTGAACCCTAAAATTAAATTGAATTGATTTACTTTTTTTATTCGTCATTTCACGCAGTGCACTCGTAACGCTAATGCGTGGGTTTGTGCATTACGCTCGATAGTTTTTTTTTAAATAAAAATATTATCTAAAATGGAATTAGTGAACTATAAGATTAAATTGAATTAATTTAATTTTTTTATTCCGCGTCTCGCGTAGTGACGCTAACGCATGGGTTCGTGCACTGTATTCGATAATTAATTTTTTTGAAATAAATATATATCCTAAAATGAAATTAGTGAACCCTAAAATTGAATTCAATTAATTTAATTTTTTTATCTGACGTCTTGCCCAATGCATTCACCTAACATTAACGTGTGACCTTGTGCACATAGAGCTATCAGGGCACGTGGGCTTCACGTTGAATTTTGCAGATCTGGACCGAATTTGGGCTAATTCCGAGCCGTTTTGGGTTATTTTATGTGGATGTGAATCCTATTTAACCCGTCTAACATAAGAGATTTATTAGATAGTCTCATACATTTTTTATTTTTATTTTTTGTCATATCAATGATAGACTATATAGATCCAAGATAAATCCAAAGAACGATAAATGATGATTGGAAATTGACGGTTTTCAAAACCAAAGTCTAAAACTTTGTATATACATAGATCAATGCCAGAGTGATAATAAAGAAAAAGAAGTCGAATGTTTTGAGGAAGTTCATTTAATCGTGATAATGAAGAAAAAAATAATACTTACTTTTCAACTCTCCCAATGGTTAAGATTGTTTGAGCAATCGATTTTAACTGTTTTGCAACCGATCCAAATAAAAAACATAAATACTCGAAATTGAATTAACTTAAAATTTTCGTACTCGGTTATTCAGTCCATTCGATTTTTTTTTTCCTACACTTTCTGAGTTTTAAAATTATAAAGTAAGATTGAAGTTGAAAATTAGATATTGGATCGGACAATATGTTATTGTTTATTTTGTAAGTGTAACACAATTTTTTTTTGTATTTAATTTAGTAAAACACAAAACGTGTACAATTCAAATGATTTTCGGATCAAAATATAATTTAATGGATCCAATCTCTATTTTTCATCTGATTCTTCTCTTTAAAACTTGATCTTCAGATGGTTTTCGAAGCTTTCGGGGAATATTTGTATTCTCGATCTTCTTTGACTTGGTATTTGGATCTGGTCTTCAAAGTTTTCGGGGAAGATTTGTATCCTCGATCTTCTTTGACTTGGTATTTGGACTTGATAACGTTAACCGGGGGCCGACGACCTTGATTCTGGATTGAATGTTGGATTTGAGGTAATTATGATGAAGAACGACTTGAATCTTGCTAAAACACTTTGGATATTGGGACAAAACAGAACCTTGATTCCGGATCGGACGCTAGTATTTGGACTTGATAACGTTAATCGGGGGCTGACGACCTTGATTCCGGATTGAATGTTGGATTTGAGGTAATTCTGACGAAGAACGACTTGAATCTTGCTAGAACACTTTGGATATTGGAACAAAACAGAACCTTGATTCCGGACCGGACGCTAGAAACACTTTGGATATTGGGACAGAACCTTGATTCCGGATCGGATGCTAAAAACACTTTGGATATTGGGACAAGAAACACTTTGGATATTGGGAGAAGACAAACCTTGATTCTGGAGGATATTGGAACAAAACAGAACCTTGATTCCGGATCGGACGCTAGAACACTTTGGATATTGGGACAAGACAGAACCTTGATTCCGGATCGGACGCTGGATTTGAGATGACTCCGGCGAAGAACGACTTAAATGTTGGAGAGAACTTTCTTCTCCAACTTATTGAGCTCTTCAATTTTGACCTGCAGTGTGATTTTCAACTGATATGAAGATTTCTATTTATAGTTGTAGGGAAAGGGATCTAGGGCTGATGTGACACTATCTCATTGACTGTTGGAAATTGATATATATCTTTTGAAAAATATTTACTTTGTCAAAGACTCTTGATGTTTATCACACAATAATATTTTTATTATTTAAATATTTTATTTAATTTTAAATTTGATATGATTCCAAAATTAAATAAATATATAAAAATTAATAAAAATATTATATATAATATTGTTAATTTTCATCTACTACAGTAACCCTTTAATTATTAGTATATTATATATAGAGTATGGTTAGTTTTCACTATTTATACGAGTAGAATAGTTATGTATTATATAAATGTGGATAAGAGACATTTGCTGGTGCTGGCTGTGTTTAGGGAAAGAAGAAAAGATATTTGCTGCAAATATTTTAGTTACGTAATTAGAATTGCCAAAGAGTAAAATGACAGCCATATAAGTCCGTAACTAAATAGAATATATTAAAATCCAATTCATCTGTATAAATAAAACTAGAAATCAAAATTTAAGACTTTGAATAGACGATGTAGAGAATATAACTTTTGTATATTTGTTGTCACAAACCATACGGTAGTATGGAGTATAAATACAAGAGAGCTAAGAGCTAATCCTAAGCTAGATATACACAAATAAGATTTACAAAGAAAGGATAGGAATGCAAGATACACAAGAAAGAGACGTTTTATCTGATAGATCTATCCTTATCATGCCCCCTCAAGATGGAGGGCGAATGAACACCAATCTTGTAACGAAGTTGAAGAAGGCGCGGAGCAGATAATGGTTTAGTTAAAGCATCGGCCAGTTGATCCGCTGAAGAGACATGGGAGACGCGCAGCTGACCACTTTGTACTCTTTGGCGGACGAAGTGGAAATCCAAGACGATGTGTTTCATGCGGGAATAGAAGACAGGATTGGCGCAAAGATATGTGGCACCAATATTGTCACAATAAATGGGAGGAGCAGAGATAACCGGAACAGTAAGTTCAAGAAGCAAAGATTGAACCCAAGCAAGTTCAGCGGCAGCTGAAGCGACGACACGATATTCGGCCTCGGTGGAAGATCGAGCAACCACATTCTGCTTTTTAGAAGACTAAGAAATGGGATTACTCCCAAGATACACAATGTGAGCGGAAGTGGAGGTGCGATCATCGGGGTCTCTTGCTCAATCCGCATCAAAAAATGCGTGCAAATTAAATGGAGAATTCCGACGAAGAAGAAGACCGTGATCGAGTGTGCTATTAAGATAGCGAAGGACACGCTTGATAGCTGTCCAATGATCGGTGGTCGGCCGATGCATGAATTGAGCAAGACGGTTGATGGCGAAGGCAATATCCGGGCGAGTAAGAGATAGATATTGCAAACTGCTAACAGTAGAGCGATACTCACTCGGGTCAGTAAGAGATGTTCCAGAAGAACTGGATAACATAGGCGAGACAGCCATTGGTGATCCAACCGGTTTGGCGTCAACCATATTTGTCTTTTGTAAGATATCACGGATATACTTAGCTTGAGAGAGAAGCATGCCTTCAGAACAACGATTAACTTCCACGCCAAGAAAGTAGGACAAAGCACCGAGATCTTTGATAGAGAATTGAGCTGCAAGTTGTTGGACAACATGATCAAGTAACGATGTACAATTTCCAGTTAAGATTATGTTATCCACATAGACGAGAAGATAGGCCAATGTATGCTGCTTCTGAAACACAAATAATGAATGATCTGCCTGAGATCGAACAAAACCAATGCCAAGGAGAAAACGATTCAAGCTAGAGTGTCACACTCTCGGGGCCTGCTTTAAGCCATAGAGAGATTTGTGTAGATGACAAACAAGATGAGGATTTTGGGAATCAACGAAATCTGGAGGTTGAGCCATGTACACATCATCTGTTAACTTGCCATGCAGGAAGCATTATTGACGTCGAGTTATCGCAATGGCCAGTTTTGAGTAACTGCTAATGAAAGAACAACCCGAATAGTTGTAGGCTTCACAACGGGACTATAAGTTTCTGTAAAGTCCAGTCCAGGGCATTGGTGGAAACCCTTGGCAACTAGTCGAGCCTTATGTCGCTCGATGGAACCATCCAATTTATGTTTTAACTTGAAAACCCATTTACAACCGATGAGATTAATAGATGGGTCAGGCTTGACTAAGCTCCAAGTACCATTGTGAACAAGAGCATCGAACTCTTCCGACATCGCTTTACGCCAAACAGGATCTTTGAGAGCTTGTGAGACACAAGTTGGAATATTGGGGGAAGATGAAGAGATAGCAGTATGAGTAAACTTGGTGGATGGTTTAACAATCTTATTTTTCGATCGAGTAACCATTAGATGAGAGTTAGTTGAAGGAATGGATGTAGGTGGCAACGTTATGCGAGGCTCCGGCGCAGTAACCACTGGAGGCGTTGGTAAGGACGGTGTCGGTGGTGGCCTGAGAGAAGCAATGTTGAGAGGAATTATGGAAGAAGAGGAGACCGGCGGAGAAAAAATGGAGGAATACGGAAATGAGTCCTCAACAAATTTAACATGACGGGACACAAACACACGATTTGTACTAGGGTCAAGACAATGATAAGAATTCTGAGATAAATAGTATCCTATGAAAATGCAGGGCTTAGACTTAGAATCAAACTCGTTGGTATTGTAGGGCTTAAGCCAGGGATAGCATAAACAACCAAATACGCGCAGCCACGAGTAATTCGGTGAATGACCAAACAATTTGAAATAAGAGGATTGGTAGGATAAACTTTCTTTTGGCATTCAGTTGATAAGGAAAACGGCAGTAGAGAATGCTTCGGGCCAGAGTGTTATAGGTAAAGATGCATGATGCAGCAATGATAACCCAGTTTCGACAATATGACGATGACGACGCTCTGCAAAGCCATTATGCTCTGGGGTATGAGGGGGAGTAGTCAGATGTGTGATACCCGAGGTGGCAAGTAATGATTTAAGTGCTATGTACTCTCCTCCATTATCAGTGTAGAGTTGTTGAATTTTACAGTTAAAGTATGTTTCAACAAGAGCTTTGTATTTTGGAAAGATGAGAGAGACACTAGATTTGTTGAGAATGGGGTAAAACCAAATATATCGTGTGTAATGGTCCACAAATATTATGTAATATTTGCTGCCATTTGTGGAATGAGTAGGAGCAGTCCAAACATCTGAAAAAATCAATTGTAGGGGAGAAGTGCTTGTAAGTGAAGATTCATTAAATGGTAATTTCGTGCTTTTATTACAAGAACAAGCATCACATGATGCCGACGCACTACTACCAGAAGTGACAGAAATGAGACTAGACGAGACTAGAGACTTGAGGATTTTATGGGAGGGGTGCCCAAGACGACCATGTCAGGTAGATGAGGGAAGACGCAAAGTAGAGAAAACACGCGGAAGGGATAGGGGAACAATAAGCCACACGTAAACACCATCCTTAGCGGCCGCTTCCACGAGAGTTACGCCAGTCCGGAGATCCTTCACAACAAATGAAGAAGGTAAGAAAATAATAGACACATTATTAGAGGCACAAAACTGAGAAACAGACAACAAGTTTCGTTTAATGGAGGGAACATATAGGACATTTGATAAACGAAAACTATGAGTAGAGAAACAAAGTGTGGAATTGCCTGTGTGAGCAATATTGAGCAATGTACCATCACCGATTTCCACTCCATTACTAGTGGAAACATCAGAGTGAAAACTGAGATTGGTGAGGTCATTTGTAATGTGGTGAGATGCCCCCGAGTCGAGAAGCCACTCAGATGCTGAAGGAGCAGGAACAGAAGCAATGTTTGCATGAGGAGCCGACGAGAGAAGGCCCGGTGAGGTAGCAGACTTGGAGAAAGTATATGTTAGACATTTCTTTGCCGAGTGTCCCTGTTCACCACATAGTTGACAATAACCTTTATATGGGCGACGCTTGTAGGAAGACTAAGAAAGAGAGTGGTGGTTGGGACTAGACGGAGGAGTGTTAGAGTGATTGGAGGTGTGTTGGTTTGGACGAAGCGTAGAATTGGAGAATCGCATGTTAGAAGAGTGATGAGAGACAGCATTGACAGTTGCTGGAAGTATTGGTTGAGAAGCTTGATGGAGGAGTTGGGCTTCAAGCACAGTAAGCTTTTCATGGAGCTCTTCGAACGTCACTGAAGTATCACGAGCCTTGATGGCATCAGCAAGACCCTAATATTCATCACCGAGCCCATTCAGGACTTTGAGAGTAAGATCATCAATGTCATAGGGATGATTAAGTAGCAGAAGTGTTGGAAAATAGGATTTAATAAAGTGAGTTTGACTCATTTTATCCGATTTTTCGTGACCGAGATATTTAATTTTAGGGGAATTAAATACCGTATGATTGTTCTATATCGTGAGTAGATAATCGTAGTATTTTTATTTGCTCAAATCCGATTTTCGGTGAGTGAGAAATAAATAGTTGAAGTTGGTCACACGATTGGGCATTTATGGTGTGTGGGATAATGTGTTTAAGACACATTAAATAATCCCACATTGAGAAGTGTATTTAAGTGTATTAACACTTAATTGAAGTAATTAAGTGCACAAGGATGTGGGCCATGAGCCCACACGCGCGCGCCCACCCGTGCCCGTGCCTGGTGCCCGGTGCCTGTGCTCGGCTCGTCTCGTCCTCGGACTTGGATCTTGGCAGTTGGACTTTGGGCTTCCGGGGCTTAGCCGTACCAGTTTTACGGTACAGAAACAGTCGGGTCACGGAGCGGGTCGGCGGATCGACTATCCAGGTCCGGGTCTATAACGGCTGTGGACCAGATCGTGGGTGCACATGGTGCCTGTCCAGATTTGAAGAGGTGTAACTCCCATGAGTTAAGAGCCTTCAAATCCGTAACTGCCACCTGGAGCTGGTGGAGCCTTCAAGTAACTGACACCTGGAGCTGGTGGAGTTAGTGGGAACCAAAAGTAACTCCTGTCGGGAGTCAAAGTCTGCAGCTGACTGGACACGTGTTGGGATCCGGGTTGACATGGGACACCTGTTGGGATCTGCAGAAGGTAACTCCTGGAGGGCTTAATGGCAGAGCTGTAACTCCAGGGGGTTACAACACCTGGTTTGAATGCCCTCAAACCATGCTGTCCCCTGCAGTGGAGATGTGCCTATAAATAGGACATCCTGCATGGATCAAAATGCTACATTCTGCACAATCATTCATATTGCTTGCATAGTTCCCTTCGAGTCTAAAGCTTCCAGTTCTCGACATTACCTAGTTCGCCGGAGCCTTGCCGGACTTGTGGTGCTACTGCCGGAAGGACGAAGTCGTTTCATCTTTGAGAGACAACCGCCAAACCGTGAGCACTAACCGGGGCGTATTTGTCTTGCGGAGAGAGGACTCCTCGACTCAGCTTGCCGGAATCTGCACATCGGTTCCAGTCTACATTTTCTTTGTTAATTCAGTTAAATATTGTAATTGTTATTCTTCTAATCTTCTACCTTTCTGTACTTTAGTTTTAATTCCAGTGAGGTGTGACGATTATAATAACAATCGCAAGACAAATATTAAAAGACTAAAATCAAATCAACTATCTTTGCTGAAATGACGTCATCATCCAACACCGTTGCTCCAAGGACCCTTTCCCATGGCCAAGCCGAGAAGCCGGAAAAGTTCTCCAGATTGGACTTCAAGAGGTGGCAACAGAAGATGCTATTCTACCTAACCACGCTGGGAGTTGCTGGATACATCAAAGAAGAGGCTCCTATGGTTGAAGAAAATGAGCCGGACGTCAACAAACGAACGGCATATGACCAGTGGATCAACGGCGATTTCCTTTGTAAAAATTACATTCTGAATGGTTTAGTAGATAGTCTTTATTCTGTTTATGGGAATGTAACTAGTGCTAGGGAATTGTGGGAAGCTCTAGAAAAGAAGTACAAAACTGAGGATGCCGGAACTAAAAAGTTCGTGGTGACAAAGTTCCTCGACTATAAAATGGTGGACACCCGGTCAGTGATGGATCAAGTGCAAGAGCTTCAGCTCATAGTGCACGACGTTCATGCTGAAGGGATGGTCCTTCCCGACTCTTTCACCTTTGCTGCGGTGATTGAGAAGTTGCCACCGTGTTGGAAGGATTTCAAGAGTTATCTCAAACACAAACGAAAAGAGATGACTCTTGAAGATCTTGTGGTTAAGCTTCGAATTGAAGCTGATAACCGAAAGGCGGATCCGAGACCACCAGTCCCGATTGAGGCCAAGGCAAACTTGATGGAATGTGGTAGACCATCAAATAACAACAAAAGGAAGCGCCCGGGTCAAGTTGACAAAGGGAAAAAGCCAATGACGAAGTTCAACGACAATTGCTTCAATTGTGATAAGCCGGGGCACATGTCCAAACATTGCACGGCTCCAAAGAAGAAACGTACTAACTATGGTGTGCATTTGACGGAACATAACAGAAAAGGCAAAGGCAAAGGCAAAGCCCGTCAAGATGATTGGGATGATGATGATTTGGCTGCTGTTGTGTTTGAAGCCAATCACGTGGACAACCCGAGAGAGTGGTTTGTCGACACCGGGGCTATTTGTCACGTTTGCTACCTACAAAGCTGTTGAAGGTAGAAAGTTGCACATGGGGAACCAAGCCTCGTCTGAAGTGGTTGGTGTGGGCAACGTGGTTTTGAAGCTGACTTCAGGCCAAGAGCTGACTTTGAAGGATGTGCTGCATGTTCCGGACATCCGCAAGAATCTGGTTTCAGGCTCGCTGTTAGTTAATCATGGTTTTAGACTAGTGTTTGAGTCTGAAAAGTTTATTTTGAGCAAGTACGAAAGGTTCCTTGGTCGGGGCTATCTCGCCAATGGACTTTTCAAAATGAATATAATGGCTATGCGCCGTGTTGCAAAAGAAAATGTTAATAAAGTTGATTCTTCTGTTTGCTTGCTTGTTTAGTGCTCAGATTTATGGCATTGTAGATTAGGACACGTTAATCTAAATGCTATAAAACGTTTAGTAAATTTAGATTTGCTAAAAGTGAACCAATTTAATACACAAAACAAATGTGAAGTTTGTGTTGAAGCTAAATTGGCTAAGTTACCATTTCAATCGGTTGAACGAAGCACTAAACCTCTAGAGTTAATTCACACAGACGTGTGTGATTTAAAGTTTGTGCAAACTAGAGGCGGTAAAAAGTACTTTATTACTTTTATTGACGATTGCACAAAATATTGTTATCTTTATCTTTTAAGAAGTAAAGATGAGGCGATTGAAGCTTTTAAGAACTTCAAAAATGAAGCCGAAAATCAACTAAGCAGTAGAATTAAAGCAATTCGAAGTGATAGAGGTGGGGAGTATATTGCTCCGTTTGAAGAGTTATGCACAGAGGCGGGTATAATTCATCAAACTACGGAACCCTATTCACCACAGTCTAATGGTGTTGCTGAACGCAAAAACCGAACTCTTAAGGAGATGATGAATGCTTTGCTGATAAGTTCGGGATTACCACAGAACTTGTGGGGGGAAGCTGTGTTGACAGCCAACTATATTCTGAACAAAATTCCACTTAAAGGTAAGGATGTGACGCCTTACGAGTTGTGGAAAGGACGCACGCCGTCTTATAAATACCTCAAAGTATGGGGGTGTTTGGCTAAGGTTGAAGTGCCACTTCCTAAACAAGTTAGAATCGGCCCTAAAACGGTTGATTGTATCTTTGTTGGGTATGCACTTAACAGTAGTGCATATCGTTTTCTTATTTATAAATCGGAGATTTCCGAGTTGACTGAAGGAACGATGATGGAATCGAGGAATGCTATATTCTTCGAGAATGTCTATCCTTGTAAGAATAAGGATATGACAGAAGGTAGTTCTGAGAAACGAACTTCTGAAGCTGCTACTAGTTCTGATCCTGTGGATGAAGAACCAAGATGTAGCAAGCGAGCTAGGACGGCTAAGACTTTTGGTCCGGACTTCATCACCTATATGCTAGATGATGAGCCAAATTCTTTGAAAGAAGCTCTATCTAGTCCAAATGCTGCGTTCTGGAAAGAAGCTAATCAACAGTGAAATCGATTCCATCATGCAAAATCACACTTGGGAGTTGACAGATCTCCCAAGTGGGTGTAAGCCGTTAGGATGCAAATGGATCCTAAAATGAAAATATAAGGCAGATGGTTCTGTTGATAAGTATAAAGCTCGTTTGGTTGCCAAAGGCTTTAGACAAAAGGAGGGGTATGATTTCTTCGATACCTACTCACCAGTAACAAGGATTACATCTATTCAGGTGCTTTTAGCGATTGCTACTTTGCACAATCTTGAAATTCATCAGATGGATGTAAAGACCGCGTTTCTGAATGGTGAGCTGGAGGATGAAATATACATGGAACAACCTGAAGGGTTTGTTGCACCTGGACAAGAACGAAAGGTGTGTAAACTTGTTAGATCGTTATACGGTCTAAAATAAGCACCTATTCAGTGGCACCTGAAGTTTGATCACGTGATGTTATCAAATGGTTTCAAAATCAATAAATGTGATAAATTTGTGTATATAAAGAGCAGTTCTAATGGCCATGTCATAGTCTGTCTTTATGTAGATGACATGGGCAGTAGCCAACAAGTGATTGTTGAAACGAAACAAATGTTGAAACGAAATTTCGACATGAAAGATATGGGCTTAGCCGATGTGATTCTAGGAATCAAGATAGTACGGACAAGTGGTGGAATTGTCTTAACACAATCTCATTACGTAGAGAAAGTGTTTAAGAAATTCAACGCTTTTGATAGTCCGCCGGCTAAGACCCCGTTGGAACTCAATGTACACTTGAGTAAAAACCGGGGAGAATCGGTAGCTCAAGAAGAGTATGCAAGGGTCATTGGGAGTTTGATGTACATCACTAACTGCACTAGACCTGATCTTGCATGTTCTGTGAACAAGTTGAGTCGGTACACGAGCAACCCAAGCAAAGAGCATTGGAAAGCTCTAGTACGAGTTCTAAGATACTTGAAGTATACTTTGAACTTCGAGCTGCATTATACAAGGTTTCCTCCTGTACTTGAAGGGTACAGTGATGCGAATTGGATATCAAACACAAAAGACTCATTTTCGACTAGTGGATTTGTTTTCACTATCGGAGGTGGAGCAGTGTCGTGGAAATCCACGAAACAGACTTGTATAGCCCGTTCTACCATGGAATCTGAGTTTATCACTTTGGATAAAGCGTGTGAAGAAGCAGAATGGCTTCGCAACTTTTTAGAAGACATTCCATGTTGGAAAAAACCAGTGTCGTCAGTGATGATTCCCTGTGATAGTCAAGCGGCTATTGATAGGGCACACAATGCTATGTACAATGGTAAGTCTCGACACATACGTCGGAGACATAATACTGTGAGGCATATGATCTCAAGTGGAATTGTCTCAGTTGACTATGTGAAGTCAATAGATAATCTAGCGGATCCGCTAACCAAAGGGTTGAACCGAGATCAAATGGTTAAGTTGCTAGAGGGAATGAGTTTAAAATCCACACTCTAAGAATGCTTGTAGTGGTAACCCAACCATGATGACTGGAGATCCCAAGAACTTGGTTCAATAGGAAAACTAAGCTACAAACGTTCGGTTTGGTAGCACTTGGAAACTTTTAAGTGAACCTTTCCCTGTGAGCAAACCAAGTGCACACTTGTCAATGTGGTGAGGATAAGTCCTATAACTTTTAATGATTCCTAATGAGGTTGAGTATGGCAGGATACTCGGAAGAGGAGATCACCTATATAAGTGAGAAGTGGGGGCCACTTCTAAGGGATACTTATGAATTCAAAGAGGTTGTCCATGGCCTGAAAAGGACACAAACGTGAGAACAGATAATGTTTGAGACATAGCTATTTCAATACTATTGTCTTGGTATACACTAAGGATGTATAGTTCAAGGTATCATGTCCGCGAAACAGCCGGTATACTCGATAGTGTTGGAATATGGAAGGTTCAAAGTCACAAGCTACCTATCCTGTTGTAGTTGTGTTTCTGGAGAATTGGGCTGCTTGTCTGCATACATGCATGCACTATTTCCACTCATGTGGGGATTGTTGGAAAATAAGATTTAATAAAGTGAGTTTGACTCATTTTATCCGATTTTTCGTGACCAGAATATTTAATTTTAGGGGAATTAAATACCGTATGATTGTTCTATGTCGTGAGTAGATAATCGCAGTATTTTTATTTGCTTAAATTCGATTTTCGGTGAGTGAGAAATAAATGGTTGAAGTTGGTCACACGATTGGGCATTTATGGTGTGTGGGATAATGTGTTTAAGACACATTAAATAATCCCACATTGATTTCTTAACCAAGTTAAGAAGTGTATTTAAGTGTATTAACACTTAAGTGAAGTAATTAAGTGCACAAGGATGTGGGCCATGAGCCCACACGCGCACACACGCGCGTGCCCGCCCGTGCCCGTGCCCGGTGCCCGTGCTCGGCTCGTCTCGTCTCGTCCTCAGATTTGGATCTTGGAAATTGGACTTTGGGCGTACGTGGGCTTCCGGGGCTTAGCTGTACCAGTTTTACGGTACAGAAACGGTCGGGTCACGGAGCGGGTCAGCGGGTCGGCGGATCGGCTATCCAGGTCTGGGTCTATAACGCAATTGGACTTTGGGCGTACGTGGGCTTCCGGGGCTTAGCCGTACCAGTTTTACGGTACAGAAACGGTCGGGTCACGGAGCGGATCTGCTATCCGGGTCCGGGTCTATAACGGTTGTGGACCGGATCATGGGTGCACATGGTGCCTGTCCAGATTTGAAGGGGTGTAACTCCCATGAGTTAAGAGCCTTCAAATCCGTAACTGCCACCTGGAGCTGGTGGAGCCTTCAAGTAACTGACACCTGGAGCTGGTGGAGTTAGTGGGCTGGACAGTAACCGAAAGTAACTCCTGTCGGGAGTCAAAGTCTGCAGCTGACTGGACACGTGTTGGGATCCGGATCATTCATATTGTTTGCATAGTTTTCTTCGAGTCTAAAGCTTCCAGTTCTCGACATTACCTAGTTCGCCAGAGTCTTGCCGGACTTGTGGTGCTACTGCCGGAAGGACGAAGCCGTTTCATCTTTGAGAGACAACCGCCAAACCGTGAGCACTAACCGGGGCGTATTTGTCTTGCGGAGAGAGGACTCCTCGACTCGGCTTGCCGGAATCTGCACATCGGTTCCAGTCTACATTTTCTTTGTTAATTCAGTTAAATATTATAATTGTTATTCTTCTACTCTTCTACCTTTCTGTACTTCAGTTGTAATTCCAGTGAGGTGTGACGATTATAATAATAAGAAGTTCATCACTTTGAGACTTGACGAGAAGCATGTATTCTGAGATGGTTTTTGTGCCTTTAGAGAGATGGTCGAGAGCCGAGCGGAGTTGCATAATGCGTCTGCGAGATGGTTTAGTGTATGTAGCATGAAGTATCTCCCACGCATGTTGAGATGAGGTCGCCGTGGCGATGAGAGGAACAAGTGAGGGAGATAAAGATCCAACTATAGAGTTGAGGATGAGTTGATCTTGCCTTATCCAAAATGAATAAGCGGTGGCGACAGCAGAGTCTGTTGGGGCAGAGGAGGAATTTGTGGAGTTGGGTGTGGTAGCAGAGGTTGAATTTGTGGAGTTGGGTGTTGCAGAGCGGGATGGTGGCCTAGGGCGAGTGCCATCAACAAATCCGAGAAGATCATACCCGATGAGGACGGTCTGAAACTGCATGCGCTATGAACCGTAGTTTGTGGAGTCGAGTTTGATGGGTGTTTGAGTGGCGATGTTAATCGCAATCAAGGGAGTGGGAGTGGTGGATTCAGAAGCCATGAGAGAGGAGGATCGACTCGTTTGAGGAATTTAGAAGACTAATACCATGTAAAGAATATAACTTTTGTATGTTTCTTGTCACAAACCATACGGTAGTATAGAGTATAAATACAAGAAAGCTAAGAGCTAATCCTAAGCTAGATATACACAAATAAGATTTATAAAGAAAGGATAGGAATGCAACATACACAAGAAAGAGTCGTTTTATCTGATAGATCTATCCTTATAGACGATTCAGTTGACAAACGACAGAAAAAAGGTTGATATATTTTTCCAGATGTAACCCGTAATATAAATGTATTCTCCTATATAGATATAGTTAAGTAGTAGTAGTATTTTATTGGAGATAGGTATTTATTTTAGTTAAATAGTATTTTTATGCGACATTTAATCCTAATCTAATCCGCTTCCCTCTCGCTCTGCCGCGCCACAAACTAGATTTTTTCGCCATTAAAATAAGAGACCAAAACAAACACCCCAGCTATGTATGTATTCACAAACTATATATATAGACTAGAGAGAGAGAGAGAGAGTTGGAGAAGACGAAAACCAATAGATTCGTAAATCGCTGTTGCAATTTTGTCTTCTTCTCCGGATTTCTCGTTCACTTTTCTATCTATATTCTATATGTATGTATAGATACAGTGGGGATCGTTGCAATCGCAATAAATCTTTCGCAAAACCCCTAAATAAACCCCCTTTTCTTCTACAATTCTCCGTTCAGCAACAAAAACTAACGACTATTGATTTTTCTCAAGCGCCGCGGCTGATTGAGTAATTAGTAATGTAGAAATAACGGTGACACTTTGTTTCCGTTTGACTTTTCCGTTGGAACATAACGGCCAAAACTGATGGGTGAGCTTCATGTCAAGGGTTCGAACGGCGGCGCGGAGCTGCGCCCGGATTCCGGTATGGGGCGGAAGTGTTCTGCGCCGTCCGATCCGGCTTCTTTGAGGGAGGAGTGTTTGTCGGCGGCGGAGGAGGCAGCCCAACAGGTGCTGAACTGCATTCACCCTACACTCGACTCGGAGGAGGAGAGAAGAGACATCGTTGATTATGTTCAGAGACTCATCAAGAGTCATCTTAATTGTGAGGTAGTCAAATTTTCATTTCTTTTTTGTCCAAATGGGATTTCATTTTCGGTTGCTTGAAAGCTTTTGTATGCATGATTGATTGACTGCGGGAAGGTGGTGTGATCGTGTCGTGTCGGTTGAGCTCTTTACTTTTCGTGTGATTAATTGTTTATTGTTTCTTGGTGGTGGCGTATTCTCTGTGTCTAAATTACTCTTGATTTTCTTGTGAGGAATTATGCTACATCTGCATGTTGGTCTAATGAGTGTGGAACTACTTGTTTGTTCAGTAACAACTTATTGTCAAGTTGAGGAATTTGTGGTGGTCCTGTCATGGAGTTTAAGGGAAAATTGCAATTTGTGTGCTGGGTTCAGGTGTGATGACCGATCTAATCTATCATTTCCATACATGAGAACAGCATGGCGCAAAAGATTGTGAGCATACAGAAAAAAGTTATCGCAGACCGTAGGTCATAGCAAAATAAGGTTTCGAAGTAGCTTAATAGGTGGTTTTGGAGATGCTAGAATATCTAGTTCCTGTCGCCTCATCTGTGGCGGCACATTAAGCTCCATGTGTGACATAGATGCAGTGGGAGGTCTCTCCATATTGCCTGCACAATTGATGTACTCATCCCGCCTCTATTTTTGGTAGAAATACATTACCAGTTTGTGACGACCTTGTTTATATCTTTCATATCATCGAATATGTTAAGTAACCTCAGTTATTTTCCCAGTTTGCAATCCAAATAATGCTTACATGTATATGCAAAAGGATATTTCTTAGTTCATACTATGACTCTATATTTGAACAAACCAGATATATTTAACTTTTTATGTCGTATCTTTTCTTTTACTTCTATTTAAAAAATGCTTCTCTGGTGTTCACATCTCCCAGGTGTTCCCCTACGGGTCTGTACCACTCAAGACATACTTGCCTGATGGGGATATTGACTTAACTGCTATTAATGTTAATAATACTGATGAATCCTTGGCCCATAAAGTTCTTGCACTTCTACAAAGGGAAGAGAAGAATGTTAATGCTGAGTTCAAAATTAAGGACACCCAGTACATTGATGCTGAGGTAACACTCATTCTAAATTTTCCATTACACCTTTTTTATGCCCAGCTGTTAGTTATGGCTGTTGAAACCCTGCATATATTTTTCCTGCTATTATTTTTCATCAGTGGGAGTACCTATTCCTCTGTATTATACATGTTGCATTCTTGATGCACATTTTTGTTGCAAGTATTTAATTCTACATCGCCACAGTCAACTTTTGTTAGCCTTTTTTCAAAATTCTGCACCCAATTAAGATTCACTGTTTACATTCAGACTTTGGGTCCTTCGTGGCCTATCACAAACTATGATTATGGGGACTTGCAGTTATTATGTGATCACCTCTAGGTAGGCAGAATTTTTAAAACTACCCACATCTTGTGGATTTTCTCGGTGGCATTCTTCCTTTTCTGCCTTTCTATGCCTGCTCTTAATTTTTGCATTTTCTTTCTTTGAAAATATATATACTTGTAAGAAGCTTTACTGATTTTGATTATGTTATGGTGAATAATATTTTTTTTTTCGAAGAGTGAATGAAAAGAATGTTGGTACGCTGACAAGCTGAATCGAGTGTGTTCCTTCTGAAGGACGTCACTTTGTGGAATATGCAGTGGTTTTCACTTTATACTAATGACCATCCTCTTAGGTTTGAACTGATTACATCTGCGCTTCTTGTGGCAGGTTAAACTTGTGAAATGCCTTGTGCGAAACACTGTTATAGATATGTCCTTCAATCAGCTAGGCGGACTTTCTACACTTTGTTTCCTAGAGCAGGTAGCAAAAAAGGCCACCTTTTTGTTTTTCTTTTACCCCAAGGGCATATAGTAATGCACTAATTTTTTATAATGCACTCACCACGCCATTATTAGTGCTTTTGCTGGTAATATGACAAACTATTAGATACAAACATATACATGTGTATATATATATATATATGCATGAATGTATCTGAAAAGGAGCTGAGATAAGTAGAATTGCATAACAATAAATTTGTAGTATTTTCAATTGCATCTAAAGATGAGGTTTGGAGATCAACTTCATTCTTACACATAGTAGAATCTTGATGTCTTCTAAAATTGCTCAGTAGGAGGTTTATTTCACTCTCCTTTCTTAAAATAATTTCTGAAGCTGCATTCCATTGCAATCACAATTTTTCTACAATTGTCTTTATGCAGGTTGATCGCCTTGTTGGGAGAAATCATCTCTTTAAGCGCAGTATTATCCTGATCAAGGCATGGTGCTATTATGAGAGTCGTATCCTTGGCGCACACCATGGGTTAATTTCTACATATGCTCTGGAAACACTTGTCCTGTACATTTTCCATCTGTACCATTCATCCTTACATGGACCATTAGTGGTAACTACTGTGATTATACAATTTAATATTCAGTTACATGCAAATGCATGCATTAATCCATTCATTATGATTGTTGTCATGTAGGTTCTTTACAGATTTTTGGAGTACTACAGCAAATTTGACTGGGAGAACTATTGCATCAGCTTGAAAGGGCCTGTTTGCAAGTCATCTCTTCCTGATATAGTGGGTAAGTAATGTCCTTGAATTTTAGAAAAATGGTCTAACTTTAACAGTATTGCAAGATTTTCATCTCTTTGTGCTACTGCGGCCCCCCCAGTGAAGGTGCCAGAAGATGGATGGACTGATCTGATGTTTAGTCAAGAATTTTTGGAGAACTGCATGGAAATGTTTTCAGTTTCATCAAGGGCATTTGAAGGAAAATCTAAAGCATTTCAGCCAAAACATCTTAATATCATTGACCCACTGAAGGAAAATAACAATCTCGGGCGCAGTGTGCACATGGGTAAGAATAATTATATTGATTTCACTCTGTTGGTAATTTTTTTTGGCACCATGATGTGATGAGTTATTAGGTAGAATTACTATCTTCTGTGTTATACCCGGTAAATAGTGACTGTTTAATAGGCTTCTTTCAATAACTTTGGATCTAAAATAGATGAATGCCTCTTAAGAAATGGGAAACTATGGCTATGGAAGGGCATTTACTTCCATCTCCTGCCATTGCCTCATGCTAATACTAAGAAATTTTATTGATCAGCTCTATGTAATCCATCATTTTCATTTTTCAAGCTCTTGAACTGGAATTCTCCATACCATTTTCTGAGGCATGTGTTTGACAAACAATTAGCATATATTTTGCTATAGTATTTACATTGCATTGCATATATGCTTAAATGTGCACTAGTATATGGTATTCTAATGTGTTTCTTATGGTTAATAGTTCAACTTATCTATATAATATATATATAAAAAAACATAACAGAAAATAGGAACTTGCAGTTCCCTGTCCAAATACACTTTATTGTATTTAGAAAGTAATATTATTATGTTATCTCCACTAACTATTTTATCTACTGATATTAGAGATATACACAATAAAATATATATTATATATGTTGATCGTGTAACTTTTATGTATTTAACATTATTATATCATACACACATATTGATAATTCAATTTTATAAATGTCAAATATCATTAAATACATGATATAGTATAATTTTATATTAGAAAAGTTTAAATTAAGTTTAATCACCTCCAAAGTGTTGTGTATGTGCTCATGAGCATTCATTTTATTCTTTGTGTAGAATTGTTGAAATAGTTTTTTTTTTTTCGAATAATTTTTCAAATAGTATTGGATATACTTATTAAATACTAACTACATAAAATATATATAATATATAGTGATATTGAAGTTTTATAATAGTCATATATGAATGACTAAACAAGATATAATATTATATTATAATAGAAAATCATATTGAATTTAAACACCTAAAAAAGTTATGAATTTGCTTATGAATATATTTTAGATTTATTACAAAATGTTTTTTTTTTCTTTTTTAAATTACTAATTTAATGTTAGATAGGTGAAATAGTGTAAAATAATTATATTAAATAACAATAATAACAACAATGACAATAATAATTTTATAGCGGGTCAAATGGGTAGTCTCACTTATCCACTAGCCACAAGATGATCTCTATTGTTGTATTTATTTGTGCATTGCACTATAGTTGATTGTAATGTTGTAAAACAATTTCTTCTTCTTAATTTAATTTCCTTTTGTTGTCCTCTAGGAAATTTCTACCGTATACAGAGTGCTTTGAAGTATGGCACTCGAAAGCTTGGTCAAATTCTTTTGCTACCATTTGATAAGGTTGCTGATGAGCTACGTAAGTTCTTCTCAAATGCTATCACAAGGCATGGGAATGACAATAGAAATAGCATTCAACACTTGGCCATAGAATTTGGCGATGAAGAGTCCTTGTCTGTCTTACTACCATCGCTTGTTAAAATGATCTCTGAAGACAACGTGCTTCGAAAATCATCTGTAAATGATAATGACGGTGTTGAGTTGGAATCCAAGGATGATGGAAGCTTAGAAAATGGGAACTTTCTAAAAAGTGAATTAGTGGACTCTGCTTCTCAGAAGTATGGTTTCAAGTCATGGTTGGAGGACAGCAAGGAACATGCGGAAGTGAATAATAGATATCAACGGTGCATAGACAGCGCACAGGCCATTTGCGCGACTGATTTAGGTGTTACTGGGGCTAACGATGTGAATGATATATCCCTTGATTCTAAGGATATGGACTTAACAAGCATGGGAGAGCCAGAAGCTTTCAATCCTTTGGCTGACCTTAGTGGAGATTATGACAGCCATATTAGGAGTCTTTTATACGGTCAATTATGCCATGGGTTTTCTCTGTCTGCCATAGTGCATCATCCTCCATCAATACCTTCTTGGACTAAGAACAAGAAGCCATGGAATATTGTTTATCAATCAATGCCATTCTTGTGGAGTCAATTTTCTCAAATGACCATACAGCCTGTGCCCACTGAACAAAGTAACTGCAGGGCTGCTAATTCTGCACCTCCAGCTTATGGAATTTGTTCTGAAAAGCAAAATGCACGAGGAAGTGGCCCTTTCTTGCCACATGTGGTAGTCCTATTTTCCGACCTTGTCTCTCATGCTTCTAATGTTTTAGTTTCATCTGCATGATTTGGTCGTAATCTGGCCCTTAATATCTTGCAGAATGGATATCTCGGGGAGAGAAACCCACCAGGCAGGAGCAGCAAAAGGATTTCAGGCCGTCGTGATCAGTTTAATAGACATGGACAGAGCAATTGGTCGTCAGGTGTGAAAAACAATGAAAATGGCAGTCATGAAATGCTGCTGCCTGAAAAAGGGAGATCTCAACATCAAAGGAGATTGAATGAAAAGAGCCTATCTCCTGGGAATGAAACCAGTGGATTGCGGAGAATTGAATTTGGATCTATTGGGAATCTGGCAGAAGAGGTAATTTCAGCCTCTGCTGATATCAAGGGCCCTACTCTGGGTAGAAATAGAACATCAGTGATGAAGCAAGAAAGGTAGTGAAAAGCTTATTTCAATCTCTGGCTGTAATTGGCTCATGTCTATATATGTCTAAAGCTCGATATGATCTGGGGTTTCAGGTTTGCAGGGAAGTCGATCCACCTTAAAAATGAAGCCGAGTTCCCCCCTTTGTGCTAGCGGTAGATTTGTACAGAAAAGAGTGAAACTGCAGGATGAATTTAGATGCTAACAGACTGCAGGGCTTTTAATTAGGTATGATGTGTAGATAGAGAGATACTTGTAAACATGGGGCTTCTTACATTTTTGGTCTATTGAATTCTCATGACTTTAGATGACTAATGTCAAATAATGCTTGCAACTACTCTCCTATGGAAAATATCATTTTGCATGCCTCATAAACATTTCTTTCCACAAAAACAAAAAATTAAAAAATGTGTCGCTTCTCAGATTTAGTTCATTTTGCCCATTATACGTTTATAGCCTCGAATTTGAACATCTTAACAAAAGATTTTAAATTTGTAGAAATGTTTTCCTACTTTTGTTTAGATTTATGATAAATAAATTAAAAATTAATTATATTCGTGAAGATTAAAGCTCAGTAAATTTTGTAGAATGGAGGAGGGTATTTTAATAATGGTATGGTTATTACTCTACACTTATTTAGTGAAGAACATTTTGGACTAATCAATTAAGTCAACAATTAGTTCAAAATTATTAATTTTGCTTTCTTTCTTTCGTTCTTTTCAGAAAGAATCTATTAACACGGAGCTAGTCTTTGTAAATAGATGATGCTTTTGGCATTTTCAGAGGCTGCTTGTCGGCAAGAGGAGAAATTAATTAAAAGGAATGGATATATGAATGGTTCTTAATTTCTTTATATTATCATTTATATGATGTTTTGGTTGTATTTTTAATTAGTTTTCTGAGACGAGCAAATTGAAGCAGGCCTCATGCATCTACAGATCAGATGAAAATTCTGTGGAGAGAGAGAGAGAGAGAGAGGAACATGGCAACAACCAAATAAAGATGGATTTGTTGAAAAAGTCCCAGTTTATAGTAACATTAATGATGATGGTACAGCACTTACTTTCCGTTGGGGAGAAGACGTGAAATCCACCCAAAATAATATATATATCCTTTCCCTTGGTAGGCTAAATTTAAATATATATATATAGATCGAGGACTAACGTAACCAATTAAGTCCATCAAATTAAAATGCAAACAACCATCCCTTGGTCATCTTGATGAAATTAAAATCGGTGGATCAGTTAGCAATATATATAATGAAAGTGAGGAGATACCTGCAGGGTTTAGGTTCATTAAAATCGAAGCTTCTAATCAAACCCTGCAAGAAAATGATGCGACTCTTCTCCAAGCTGCGACTCCGCAAGCCACTCTCCATAAGATCGCTGGGGCGTCGCCGTTTCTCAAAGATCGGAGGCGGAGGCCATGAGAGAGAGAGGGAGGTCAGAAGCTTCTCGGAGAAAGCACCGCATCCATCACCGCTCACTCCGGCGTATGTAAGAATGATGATGAGTAGTAAAGCTGGTGATGATGGTGTGGAAGATGCATGCAGAAGCTTCGAGAAGTATGTAATGGACATGCTGGTTGAGGAGGAGGAGGGGAAAATCAGAGATTTGGGTGACGTGGAACAACTCCTCTACTGCTGGAAGGAGCTTAGGTCTCCTGTGTTTCTTGATTTGGTATGCCGCTTTTATAGGGACCTATGCTCAGATTTGTTTTCATCCTCTACTTAATTCATTTCAACATTTTCCAATTGCACCTTAATAATTTTCTGTTCTACCTCTCAATAATAAATATCAGCTATACATCTATAGCTCGTTAGTTGCTCATGCATTTTCATGTTTGTTTTAACATCATTAATTAAATTCTCGTTATCATAGTAAACGATTTTGCACTACAAGAAATTCGGCTATAGACAACGGCTGTTCCGCGTTGTTAATAGAGAAATTGGTTGTTGTTAATAGAGGTGTTGTCTATAGGCACGAAAGACAACGCGTAATAACCGTTGTCTATTTGTTTATAGACAACGGCTCGGTCAAACCGTTGTTACATTAGGACTACACTTATAGTGATAGACAACGGTTATTTAGCATCTAGCTGTTGTCTATACGCTTATAGACAACAGTTTCTAACTACAACCGTTGTTAACCAACAATGGTTATGTATGTAACCGTTGTCTATAATTTTATAGACAACGGTTTTCAGATTTAACCGTTGTCATTATGTTTGTAGATAACAGTTATTTAGCCGTTGTCTTTCACTAAATAGACAATAGTGCGGTTTCAGCGGTTGTCTATTTATTCATAGACAACGGTTATGTAACCATTGTCATCTATTTTAAAACTGCTATTTTTTTTTGCGAAATTATAATATATTTTTTTTAACCTGCTAATAAATATTAAAATATAGATAGAAATTTATTGATCATTAAATAAATAGATACCAAACATTAATATAAATAAAACTTTGTTTACAACCTGGTTTACATCCAAAATACAATCCAAAAGTCATAATTTTGTCTAATTACATGCCTTGATCCATAAAATTATCATCAAAATATGAGCCTCTAATGACGATAACAAACATCACCCATTTCAACATGTTGACATCAACAATCTAACTGTGGAAAAAACATAAGTCTCAACCACTTTGTTTTCCGCTAACTAAAATAATATTCAAATGAGATAAATTTAAGCTATTAAACTTACATCATTTTCTCAAGCCACATAATCTTGAAGACATTCCGCCCATTCAGCACGAACTTCATCAAGTTCATTTCTTGAGTAATTTCCTACAGCAAACTAATAAATTAACCAAACTAAAATTAAATACCAATTTGAATATTTAATACCACTAAACTGTAATTTATTAAATACTTCACAGATTACCAATGAATGTAGTGAAATCATATCTAAAGATATGCAAGCCTCCACAATGTCTTTCATATAATGCATTATGTAGAACCCACACTGCTTAGAATCAGGTTGCCACGGACTCTATCAAAATAAAATCTTCTAATTGAGATGTGCATATAATTTTATATATCAATGATAACTGGTTAGGAAATATATAATTACATACCTTGATTATCTCCCATAAAGGATTATTTCTCCCTTTTTTTGAAATGCTCGCATTGAATATTCTTATAGCCCTGAATACATTGTAAATAATAGATTAAGATAGTATGTTATTTAGTTTAAACAAACTTAAATGAGAACTTACATGTCCACCGCATGCTTTCACTGTTCATCATGATTTTGGTGACTAAGTGGATCCAACAAATAAACCGTCTCTCTATGTGGATCAATCACCGTCATAATCCAATGAAAACTACATATAAATTAATGAAACAAATATAGCAATTAATGTATGAATGTATTAGATCACATACCCTACATTGCATGGTACCAATACAAGTTGATTGGTTGATGTACCAATCAACCTGTTACCTACTTTACCCCCTCTCTGATCTACGTCTACTTTGGGAGAGAATGACATCTCATATGGATTAGCAAAATGAATTATACTGAGAAGGTTTGCATCTCGACATGTCTTATTGAGATGCCTATAAATTTCCATAACAAATTAGAAGAATTGATTTTAACAACTAATTAATATATATAACAAGCTTACCACAAGTAGACACATATACATCTTGCTAAGATGGGTTCAAATTCACATAAATTATAAACGTCTTCAATGAAAATAAAAAGATTGAGCTCATAGCCAAAGACATCATCATTCAATGGTATGGCAATACTGGATCGCCTCAAAATTGAAAAGTTCAATCTCAGTTATATACAAATCATGCATCTGGAAATAAATGAGACAAAAAAATAAAAAGATGATAAAATTAGCAGAATTTAAACTGTTCCGATTGAGCAGAGAATCCTAAGCTTAAGCCTCATGCCAAGTCTGTATTTGTCATGGTTAGTATGTATAGTATGAGGGAGATCCAAATCTGCTATTTAATATTGAATGATTTGGAAATTAATTAGTAATTAATGGGATATCAGAGATGATAAATTGTAGAATAGACATGATGAAATAGAGATAAAATATAAATCTGAATTATGGAGAGTTGAGCTGAAATTCTTCTTTGTATTAGTCTGTGTTATATGTATATTTTACATCAAGGAAATACGTATAGTTGTGAGAAAATTATCTAAGGAAAATATCATTCTAAATATGGAGCTAATCTTTGTGATTTAGATCTGCAGGATTCAAGGAGCTATTTCTGGACGTAGATTTAGACTTCCTTTGCTGACACTCTCCCTCAAGTTGAGTAGTGGGGTCTCCAATATTCAACTTGACAAGAACATATGTAAAACTTTTCAAATTTACTGCTTTGGTTAGGATATCTGCGAGTTGATCCTCAGATCGAACAAATGGTAATTCAACAATTCCAGCCTCTATCTTCTCCTTAATGAAATGCTGATCCACCTCAACATGTTTTGTTTGATCATGTTGAACTGGATTTTCAGATATGCTAATGGCTGCTTTATTATCACAAAATAGCTGACTGGTTTGATCTGAGTAGATACCAATCTTTGTTAATAATTTGCGCAGCCATAGAACTTCTGTCAACCCACTCTTAATTCCTCTAAATTCCGCTTCAGCACTAGAGAGAGCCACCACCTTCTGTTTCTTGCTTCTCCAAGTAACTAGATTACCTCCTACAAAGGTGAAATATCCTGTAGTAGACCTCCTATCCATAGGATTACCCGCCCAGTCGGTATCGGTATACCCATATATCTTCAAATGCCCACCCTTCTCAAATAACAATCCATATCCGAAGATACCCTTAAGGTATCGCACAATTCTTAGAGCTGCCTCCATATGATCAACTTGCGGTTTGTGCATGAATTGACTTACAACCCCAACAGCGTAAGAAATATCAGGTCTGGTGTGAGAGATATAAATAAGCTTTCCTACCAGACGTTGATATTATCCTCGATCGGTGAGCTCAGCACCCTCAATAATCTGCAACCTGTGGTTTACAGCAATAGGAGTATCAATTGGTTTGCAGTCTAACATCCCAGCCTCATCAAGAAGATCTAGAGTGTATTTTTTCTGGCATATGAAGATCCCTTTAGCTGACCGAAGGACTTCAATGCCGAGGAAGTACTTCAGAGTACCCAGATCTTTCATTTCAAACTCATGGAACAAACTTCTTTTCAGATTTTCAATTTCTTCTGTGTCACTACCTGTGATAATCATATCATCAACATAGATGATCAAACAGATAATGAGTCCCCCTCATTTCTTTAGGAAAAGCGTGTGGTGAGAATTACTCTGCCAGAAAACATAACTCTTCATAGCACTGGTGAACCTTCCAAACCAGGCCCTTGGAGATTGTTTGAGCCCATATAGGGTTTTTTTCAACTTGCAAACTTCTCTATCTCTAAACCCGAGCTCAAATCTAGGTGGTGCTTCCATATACACTTCTCGTTTTAATTCTCCGTGAAGGAAGACATTGGTAACATCAAACTGATGAAGTCTCCAAACCTGGTCTGCTGCAATTGAGAGTAGAACTCTTATGGTATTCATCTTGGCTACTGGAGAAAAGGTTTCTGAGTAGTCTACTCCATAGGTCTGAGTATATCCTTTTGCAACTAACTGAGCTTTATATCGCTCGATAGATCTGTCAGATTTGTGTTTGATAGTGAAGACCCACCTACATCCGACTGGTCTCTTCCCTTGGGTAATTTACAAATCTCCTAAGTTTTATTCCGTACTAAGGCATCCATTTCTTTCTTCATTACATCTGTCTAGTGCTTAGACAGAAAAGCTTCTTCAGCTATTCTTGGGAGGCTTTCATCTTCATATAAAGAAACTTGGAAGGCTGCTGCAAGGTCTGTGAGATTTCCTTTAGCAACATTCCCAATTGAGTATCTGGATTTCCTGCTTATTCTTTCTGGGGAGTATCTCTTTGGGGGAATACCCCTATTACTTCGAGGGGGTACAACATATCTACCTGTATCTTGTTCCGTGGTTTCTGGCATCTCACAAAGTCCATCTGTATTTTGTTCTGGCATCTCACAAAGTCCATCTGTATTTGGTTCTGTATCATTATCTGTGTTCTCTGGCATCTCACAGTTAGTTAAATCAGAAATAGAAGGCTCAGTATAATCTCTTACCTCAGATACCAAGTTGGGAGAAACACCATTGTCCAGTTCACTTAGTTCCGGTGATTGAGATGAAGTTTCAGAAATTGGCTCAGTGGTATGGCTAACTGTCTCTGTTGGACCTGCTTTTGGACCACTTGGATTTGGCAACCAACCTAGAGGATCAAGCCAACTTAGTGGGTTAAGTTTAGAACTCTCCCCCTGACCACTAAGATGATGATGATAAAAATATTCGGTTTCAAGGAAATCGCAGTTCATGGTAGTGAACAAGCGATGAGATTTAGGATCATAACAGTGATAACCTTTTTGGTGAACGCCATATCCTACAAAGACGCATTTAACTGCACAAGGTTCCAGTTTCGTGCATGCATTTCTGGGAATATGAACGAACACAGAACAACCAAAGATCCGAGGTTTTAAGGTAAGAGAAACAAGGATTTGGGCAAGTTTAGAAAGACACTGAAGGGGAGTCTGAAGAGCAAGGCTTTTTGTGGGTAAATGATTTAAGAGATACACAGCTGTGGAGATAGCTTCAGGCCAAAAATGAGGAGGCACACGAGACTCAATGAGTAAGGCCCGAGTAATTTCAAGAAGGATTCGATTTTTGCACTCAGCCACCCTATTTTGTTTAGGTGTGTAAGGACACGTAGTTTGGTGGACTAATCCGGTATTGTTGAAAAATTTGGTCATAGATAAATTCACAAATTCTCTCTCGTTATTAGACCGTAAAATTTTGATCTTAGTTTGAAACTGGTGTTGAATCATTGTATAGAATTGGACAAATTTAGAGAAAACTTCAGATTTGCGACGCAAAAAATAAACCCAAGTCATGCGAGTATGATAATCAATAAACAATAAAAAATATTTGAACCCCTGACCACCAACAACAGGCGCAGGCCCCAAATATCAGAATGAACTAAAGAAAACATAGAATTCACACGAGTATTATTGGGTTTAAATGTCTGTCTGTGGCCTTTTGCCAAAACACAAGTTTCACAGTTCAGATCTGAAGAGGAGAATAACTTAGGAAACAAAAGTTTGAGATAACCGACTGAAGGATGCCCAAGTCGGCGATGCCAAAGCCAAGCAGCTTGAGGTGCAGTTCCGGTAGCCAGCATCACCGTACCTTTTTTAGCAATCTCATCCATATAGTACAATCCACGGCGCTCAGTGCCACGTCCAATGATCTTCCCCGTCCTGATATCCTGTAAGATACAAAAGATAGGATGCATCAGAACAGTGCAATTGAGCTCTTTGGTGACATGGCTGATAGATAACAATTTATGAGATAGAGCTGGAACATGTAAAAAATTTGATATTCGTAGTGTAGGGGGAATTGTCACAGTGCCGGCTCCATTAACCGGGGTAATTTTCCTACTAGCAGTAAGGATATGTGTTTTGGTAGGCTGGGACAGAGTACAGATATCTGATGTATCATAAGTCATTGTGTATGTAGCTCCATAGTCAAAAATCCAAGCCCCATTTTTATTTTCCCGATTATCATGTGTAACATTAGCATGGGCTATATTATAGTCATTTTGGGAATTTAAAATAAAAGGGTTGAGTGGGTCGGGTATTGAGAAACCCGACCCAATACCTTCAAAGTTAATTTCCCCACTTAAGTCCTCTGCTCCACCGCTTGAAGCCCTAGCCGCCATTGCCATCCGTCCAACTCCATTACCGTCGTCTCCTCGATTACCGACGTTATCGCTATTTTGATGGCTAGCGACCTCGGAGTCACTGACGGTGATGACAGTCTTGCCTCGACCATCTTTCGGTGGTTTGTGGTAGTCATCCAACCATTCTGAATATCCAACGAGACAGAATCAAGTTTCTTTGGTGTGTTTTGTCATGCCACAGTGAGAGCATTTAAGTTTGCTCTTATCGATTTTCTCTCGGGATAATGATCTGCCACCATTCTTGGTTGGGCCTGACTGAGTTGACGGCCTGAATCATTTAGCCGCCATGCCTACTGTGTCGCCATCATGGTGAGAGGTGTGGGTCACCAACCCACTCCCAATATCATGATCTGCAAGCCCGTCAGTCTCAGTGCCCCAAATTCCTCTTCGGGCAGTCTCTCACCGGATTAGGGCATACGCCGCCTCAATATTTGGTAATGGGTCCATCTTGAGGATGTCCCTCCGTTCTGGTTCGTACTTCTCATTCACACTGACTAGGAGTTGAAACAACCGAGTTTCGGATTGTAATCGGTGATAAGTACCAATATCTTTCTCACACTCCATGGGGTTTGGGTGACTTTCATCAATCTCTACCTAAATCCGTTGTAAATTGCTGTAAAAGCTTTCAATTGTTCCCTGCCCCTGTTTTATACTATTAGCTTGCACTGTCAACTCGAAAATTTGGGCAGAATCTCTTCATATACTGTATGTGGTAGCAAGCCCTTTCCACAAGCTTTGGGCTGTCTTGTATTGCACATAATTATTTGCTAATTGTGATTCCATGTTTTGAATAATCCAGGAGATGATGGTGAGATCATTTTGATACCATTTGTGGTAGTTGAGATCAGTTGAATCAGGTGGAGGAGGATGGCCGGTGATATGATTGAGGCAATCCCTCCCCCCGATTGCAAGATGCATCATCCGAGACCACAATGAATAATTGAATTCATTGAGTTTGATGTTCACTGTAACTATTAGTCCTTGGTTGGTTTCTGTGGTTCGATTGTCTGTGGTCTGTTGGTTGAATTGTTTGAGAAGTGTAGCCAGCTGTTGTGCTAAAGCCTCGGCCCCTGGCTGAGGCTGTTGAGTATTCGCTAGGTTGCCTCCCTCTTCTGCCATGTTGATTGATTGGGCTATATTTACATACATATTTTGGGCCATTTTTGGTATTGCTTTGATATGTTAATTGCCTCATGATCGTGTTTTGTGGAAGAAAATGTGTTTTGGGAATAATTTTAGGTGATTAACACATATATGAAGGAATTGGCCAAGATTGTGGAGAGTTTGCAGTTGAGAAAAATGAAGTAAATCTGGAGAGTCTGGAAGCCAGGCCGTATGGGCATACTGCCTGGGTGAGGTGCCGAGAAATTACCTGCTGGGCTACTGTGCGCGCGAGAATTGGGCTGGAGCACGGATTTATTGAGCCTTGGTCCTGGACGCGAGTTATTAGAGTTTTACAGCTATTGGACTCTTTATTTTATCTCTTTCCTAGTTTGATTAGATCTAGGATTCTATTTTCCTTAATTAAACTATTGTATTTAAGGATAATATAGATAGACTAGGAAGAATTCCATTCGATATTAACGCCGCAACGCAGCAGCAGAGAGGCGGGAGAGCACATTATTTTCATCTTATTCATTATTTTTTATCGTGTTCTTTTACAATATTTCAAGGTTTGAATTCAATTATGAATTCAAGCTAAACTCGTTCCTATTCCGGTGAAGATTAACGAAGCCCTGGCGTAATTATACTATGAGATCTAATTGCTTTTCTATTTTGATTAATTGCATGTATCTGTTGTTCTCGGTAATTCGAGTCATTAATTATTTCGATATTTCTAGATAGGTGCACATATTTAGTAGATCGGAATTAATTAGTAGCCAATTAAACCAGCCATCTGTAATTGTGGTTTAAGTTTAATTAGTGGTAAAACGGTTCTTCAGAACCAGGGGAATAACAATCTTAATTCAACGGTCCTGTGTCAGAGTCTGTTGGTTTTGAATTGGGTTTCTCTAGTTCTTAATGTTGTCGGCTCATTAAATCTACAGAGTGTCTCTTACGGTTGTCAGTCGATTAGGAAAATAATTGGTGAAGTGTCTTCCTGATTATCGAGAAACTAAGGAGAAATTAGGTTGCGTCAGTAAGTGTCTTCGGTGGCTATAACTGGTTTGCATGTGTTAATTGGAATTATCTTTGCATCGAGGATCGGTATAATTAAGCTAGGGTGGAGTTAATTGGAAGCCGGAATACTCTTTATAATCTGTTATTCGTTAATCTCTGTTTTATTATTTATTTTCGTTCTTGATATTATATAAAAGAATTCGTTTGGAAAGTTTGGTTTCAGCAGATTGGAAGTTTGAAATAATTCTCGTCGGTCCTTTGGGAGATGATCTTGCTCGCCACTATTCTGTGCAGTATGGGCATACCGACTGCTTTCGGGTTATTTATTTTTGGTATAAAATGACGCACCAAATTTTGGCGCCGTTGCCGGGGATCGGTTTTTAAGCAGTAATTATTCTTATATTTTCAGTTTGTATTTTTTTCTTTCTTTATTTCGTTTTGTTTTTACAGTGCATGACTCGATCCTCACAAAAAAAAAACTAGTGTTCGATCCAGAGCCGGAGAGAACTTTACAGAAGTTGAGGAAAGCTGCCAGGGAGTCTAAAGAGGCTTCCGAATCTGATCTGGGAGCATTAGATCTTGATCAATTATTCGAGGAAAATATGGCCAACAATGGAAATCGAGCTCTCGAAAATGTACCTGACCGTGAACCTCCAATTAGGGAGTTGGGTCGCCACAGAAACAATTGACCGATTTGCATCGTGCTTCCCACTATTGCAAATAATTCTGAGATACGACCTGGTTTCATTCAAGTTTTACCCAAGTTTGGCGATTTACCTGGAGAAAGTGCACATAAGCACTTAGCCGAATTTGATTTAGTTTGCTCTACTTTACGCCCTCAAGGTTTTTCTTCTAATAATTTGAGATTACTGACTTTTTCTCATACTTTGCAGGACAAGGCTAGAGATTGGTTGTTTGATCTCCCATCGAGATCTATTTCCACTTGGAATGAGTTGGAGGAACAATTCCTACGCAAGTTCTTTCCTGAATCAAAAGCTGCAAACTTGAGGATAACGATTAGCAGCATCAAGCAAAAGTAGAATGAAAGCTTAGCCGAGTACTGGGAGCGGTTCCAGCAGCTGTGTCGCAAGTGCCTAGACCACGGGTTCACGGATTATCAACTGCTAACCAATTATTTTTACCGTGGCATGTCCACTTTTGACAGGAAGATCATTGATGCTACCAGTGGAGGATCTCTCACCAACAAGACACTAGCCAATGCCAAACAACTGATTATTGACATGGTTTCTGGAGGTCAACAGTACAAAGATGAGGATGACGATAGGTATCGACCTGTGAAAGAGATTGAGTGAGTTGAGAGCTCCGGTGTCAATGAAAAGATCGATGCTCTGACTTCTCTGGTTCGAAGTCTATCTGTGGTGCAAGCTCAAAATATCCACTGTGGAGTCTGCACCGAGAATGGCCATTTCACTGATGCTTGTCCTACTTTGTAAAATTCTCCAACCGAGCAAGCATGCTATGGGTCCGGTGATGCGCAACAAGATGCCCTGAGATGGAGGAATTATGACCTGTACTCAAATACTTACAATCCAGGTTGGAGAGACCATCCAAACTTCAGCTGGAGGTAGCCTGATCAAAATACACCTGGAGTTTTGCCACAGAGACAGCCGCATGGTGGTCAGTATGCCCATACCGATCGTACTGCACCGAGCATGAGTGAAATTATGAAGTGTCTGGAGCAGAGCAATGCACTTTTGAACAGTTTGGCACAAAGCCAAAAAGTATTCCAGCAGGAGACGCAAGCCGCTCTAGGCAGTATGAGCACACAGATCACTCAGCTTGCCACTCAAATAAACAAAATGCAAGTGGATCAAGGCAAACTCCCCTCCCAAACTGAAATGAATCCAAGAGCGCATGTTTGCGCTATCACTTTGAGAAGTGCGAAGGAGTTGGATGACGTGGAGGCTAAGAAGAAAAAGAACCCGCAGTATAGGCATACTGCACATACTGAAAACAAATCTAGTGCAGAAGAAAAACAATCAGCTGCCGAGTCTGCCCTTACTGAGGTGAAATCTGAATCCAAAATTTATAACTCTCTGGTTGCAGCACCTTTTCCATCCAGGTTGATTCGAAACAAGAAAGAGGATGATGAGAAAGATATCATCGAGCTGTTCAAGAAGGTACCTTTTGGTGGACTGACTAAAACCGCTGCAATAACAGAAGATGATGAGGAGATTCGAGATATCATAATGTAGCTTTATACCACCAGTGAATTTCCAATTCAGAATTTGACGGGCCGTATGCCCTTACCAACCAACTCGAAACCAATTTTACCAGCTCATGTGAAGACCCTAGTGTTGGAGCTGAAAGAGCAAGAAGCAAGGATGGTCGAGCTTTTGAGGAAGCATAAAGGTGTGAGGATGGAGACGACTACTTTCGACAAGGGTAGATCTGCTACCCCTGAAATTGTTTATTGATCGTGCCTTTCATATGTCGATCCTTGGATGTTAAATAAGGGCGCTTCTCGGAAGGCAACCCGAGCATTTATTTGCTTTCCGTTTTTATTTTATGTTTATTGTTCCAAAAAAAGAAAAAAAAACATTCTCATCCAGCCTTCTAGTGCAGTTTTTTTTCCAATGCTGCTCCTACCCTTGCCTACGCCGAGCTGGGCGAACTGAATCAAGCCGACTGACATCCACGTCTTCCGCTCTCTATGATTATCACAGTTTGCACTTTCTACCCTCTCTACTTAGTTTATTTTCCTTCATGCTTTCCTATTTTGATTTGTGTCACTCTCCTTTTTCTGCACAGTGAGGACACTGTGTTGTCTAAGTGTAGGGGGGAGAGTTATTGTTTTCTAGTTTTTGCAAGCAAAAAAAAAGATAATAATAAAAAAAATATTTGATTTTGTCGAGTCATTAGCTGTTTGAAACTGGATTGCATGAAAATGAAGGATTATGATATGGAATTGGTCTCGTTTGGATGTTTTCTCTTGTGATTGAAATTGTGTTATTACTCGTATGAGTTCTTGGAAGATGAAATATGCAAATTGATCAAATCTGTTGAAGCTCTCTAAATTGTGAGATTTGAGCCTGTTGAGCATGTCATATATATATATATAGAAAGCTCAATTTCATTCTTTTGATGAGTGTGTCGGACTTGAATGCTGAATTTCTGATTTGCCTTGTTGCCATGATCATACTGCTTGTGAGTTTCCTTTTGCATGAAAATGATAAAGGCATATAGGATTAACCATTGCTTTGGCCTGAATAAATTATCCATAGCCGACACTACCCCTTAGTGAGCTCGTTTGTGCCTGAATCTTTTCCTTCTTGACAGCCACTAATATTTCAGCCTTAGCTTGTTTTGGCCTGCTCTTGTCCCTTGGAAACATGTGAGTTATATTGGATTGTGTTGAGATGAGTTCGAAATTTACTTGAAGATAGTTAGTGCTGGAAGATTGAAGAAAAAAATGTTAACTCCTGTCCTATTTCATAAAAAAGAAGAGAAATAAAAAAAAGAAAAAAAAAATGGTTCGTATGCCCATACTGGACGTGGAGGAAATAGGGTTGTGCTCGATTGAAGTTAAATTTTGTTACCCTGTATAGCTTTGAAGACCAGCACTTAACTTAACTTAGAGTTCGTGGGATATTTGAGAAGTTGCAGCCGAACTTGATTAATGAGTTCTGATATGCTTACATGCTTTCATCTTATTTAAGCCACTTATCCAAATTATCCTACCTAAGCACCCTAGTCCCATTACAACCCATTGAAAAGACCTTTTGATTTGTGCATAGTTCTTACTTGCTTGGTATTGATTTTGACATATGGGCAAATCTATGTTTGAATGTATCAAATCACGACTTGTGTGAGTTGAAAATATGTCCTTACTTTTTGAGAGAAATTGAGCGAACCTTGGTGAGGAAGGATTGAGTTTGCATATTTTTGACTTGAATGAAGAACATGTGTACAGTTTTATGAAACAAGAGAAAGGTTAGTGGATTGTGGATGGTTGTGTTGTCATTCTAACTTTGAGTGTGTTCAGTTTAAGGAAGCCGATTCTTGATGTGTCATTTTCTATTTTTATTTTAGAGTCTGTTCTTTGTTTACATATGCTCGAGGCTGTTGAGTATTCGCTAGGCTGCCTCCCTCTTCTGCGATGTTGATAGCAAGTTTGGAGATTGGTAAATAATGATGCAGAACAACAATGATCCGTGAGGATCGCTACTGCTTTGATACCATGATAAATTGTAGAATAGATATGATGAAATAGAGATAAAATATAAATCTAAATTCTGGAGAGTTGAGCTGAAATTCTTCTTTGTATTAGTCTGTGTTATATGTATATTTTACATCAAGGGAATACATATAGATGTGAGAAAATTATCTAAGGAAAATATTATTCTAAATATGGAGCTAATCTTTGTGATTTAGATCTGCAGGATTCAAGGAGCTATTTCTGGACGTGGATTTAGACTTCCTTTGCTGACAAGAGACAATAATTAATTTGGTGTAGAAGAGAAGAGAAGAGTAACACTAACATATATGAGTTTAAATTTATGGCAGACGTGTGAAGCTTCACTTCAGCTCCGGAAAGCAAAGAAAGTTGTCATCAGAGATTCAAGCCTAAAAAAATTGGGTGCCATCCACTTCAAATATGTCGTTGTCGATGTACATTTTGAGGTATATATTTATATATCCTTTGTAATTAATACTCGACTCAATTCGATTGATTTTATTTACTAAAGTGGAAAATAAAAATGATATGCAGGTGACAAAATATGCATTGCTGGAGACAATAAAAGAGGTAGTGGGAGAAATGTGGTCGCCAGAAATGAAGAAGGCATGGAGTGTGGCCTATGATCATTTGGTTGCTGCCATCAAAACCCAAATGAATTAATTAATTAGTACGATTTATGAAAAATGAATTAACAACCATTATATTGGTATATATGTAAGAAGGTTATGGATAAAAATGGATAATAGCCTACATGGTGGGCGACCACTCATTGTGATATTTGTTCTTTTCTCTACTAATACTTAAAGCATCACATCCACTCACTGCAAAATTCTTACTTGGCTAACTCCGAAGATAACTCCATAAAGACAACTACCTTTAAAACTGACAAAATAGACAAATGGTTGCTCTTCTCTTTTTTATTTATTTATTTATTTATTTCTTTTACTAGAGAGAGAGAGACCCCAGTTACTCTATAATTGTTTTGGGATTACATTTTAAAACTACAATCTCACACAACTTATGACACATAACAAGCCCACAAAAGGACCAATATTTTTTATAGAAGCCATGGAAACAATCTATAAGCAAGAAAAATTGTCGGAAACATGTACTATCAGAAATCAATGATGTAAAAAGGAACCATCAAAACATAATACTAAAAAAAAAAGTAAGAAGAGAATAAAGACATACTCTGCGGATGAGGTCAGAGGAGGTCAGAAGGCATTTGGCGCTCTATAGAGGGTCGTTGAGATCGACGTCATGTTGTTCGAGCTCCGTCGTGAAACCACCGTCGATAACGGCCACACTGCCAGATCGATAGAGAAATGAGAAGCTATGAGTCAGAGAGTCACCATAGTAGCCTCGTGATTTTTTCAGGTGGTTTAATCTAGAAAGAAGAAGAAGAAGAAAAAGAAGAAGGAGGGAGAGCGGCGACGCGGGTGATGGGAGAAGTGTTGAAGTTCTTAGAGCTAAATAATAATTCTTGGACGTGTGTATGTGTCCACGTAGAAGCCTATCTTCATATTATCTGCATGGACCACACTGATAGCATCCAAGCCATTCATCTCAGCTCACACGGATCCTAGATCTTAGCCGTTCATTCCTTATTAGTTAGTTAGTTCCAGTAGCTTATTGTAGGGTATCAATGCTTCCGGAGGTTACACCGCTTGGTTTTCATCACCGGCAGTTGTGTTGTTAATCCCTCAGGGGACAAAGAGTGCAGCCGGAGAAGTAGCGAAGGCTCAGGGTTCTTTGAACCCAAAACCCTAACGATACAGTGACCAGTAACACACCGAGACCGGAAGAAGGTGAAGAGACGGTGACCAAACACACAGACCTCTCAAGAACAAGCTCAGACCTCCGGCGAGCCGAGACTGAACCTTAGCTATCCAGGCTACTCGTACGAGGAGACCAAGATGAATCCAGATGAATTGGACTGTAAGCTAGGTTCAGTGGAGCACTCAGCTCTTCAAGCACAAAGGCTTGAATCAAGGATCGCAAGAGGTAGAGAGAAAAACACTCAGAGAGAGAGAGAGAGAGAGAGAGAGAGAGAGAGATGAATGTGAGTGATTGATGAACGGTGCTCGAGTCCCCCTTCATTAATAGAAAGATCTAGACAATGAAGGGTCATATAGAGAATAGCCAAGGGGGCCGAGTCAATAGCAACATTAAAGAGAAGTGGGCCTTCAATGTTTGGGCCAAACCAAATGGGCCAGGAAGCCCAACATTCTCCATCTTTTGGCCATTTGACGTGCACTGGTCTTTGTTAAAGGTTTTGAAAGGACTCATCATTGCCTTTTGTTTCTCTCTGCAAAGTCACAAAAATAGGAGAGAAACATAACACACAGTTAGAAGGGGGTTAACACATAACCAAGCAAAAGGAATAAACAAATTGTACAGAGAAAGAATAAACATAAAGCAAAGAGCAGAGTTTTGGAAAGAGTTAACCAAGATCATAGTTTAAAATTCTCTGGCATGAGAGAAGTTTGTCAAAAGGGAGACACTTAGTTCCCATGTCAGCTGGATTGAACTCAGTGTGGATTTTCTCTAGATATATTTCACTCTTTTCCTCCACATCTCTAATGAAGTGAAACCTCACATCAATGTGTTTTGTTCTATCATGAAATACAAGGTTTTTACATAGCTATATTGCTGATTGGCTATCTGAAAATAGAGTAGGAGAAGAGTTAGCAAAACTAATTTCAGATAACAAGCCATTCAACCAGATGGCTTCTTTAATAGCTTCAGTAGCTCCAACATATTCAGCCTCAATAGTAGAGAGGGCTACAATATGTTGGAGCTGTGACTTCCAACTAATACATGATCCTCACAAAGTGAATACATAGGAAGTGGTAGAATTCCTATTGTCCCTGTCATTTGCATAGTTGGAGTCAACATAACCCACTAATTTTACCCCATCAGGAGACTTAGAGAAAGTCAAGCCATAGTTTGAAGTGAACTTCAAGTATCTGTATAGCCGTTTCAGGGCTTCCCAGTGTGGCATTCCAGGGTTTGACATATATCTGCTTAGGCAAAAGACAGAGTAAACAATATCTGGCCTGGTGCTGATCATGAGATACATCACAGACCCAATGGCATTGGAGTATGGTACTTTAGACATATCACTTATTTTAGAATCAGTCCTAGGGGACTGATCCTTACTTAGCACAAAATGAGCAGCAAGAGGCACACTGACAGGTTTAGACTTTTGCATAGAAAATTTACTAAAGACCTTTTCAACATAAGGGTTTTGATTCAGGACAAGAGAGAAATTCTTTCTATCTCTTTGAATATGCATACCAAGTATCTTTTTTGCATCCCCTAAGTCTTTCATGTCAAAGTTATCACACAAGAATTTTTGAACATGCTTTATAGTTTTAAGACAAGGACTGATAAGAAATATATCATCAACATAGAGTAGAAGGAATACAGGGACTGAATCATGCTTGAAATATAAACAGTGATCAAAGTTGCTCTTTTTGAACTTTAGGGACAACATGCAAGCATCAAATTTTTTGTTCCATTGTCTGGGAGATTGCTTAAGGCCATACAAATATTTCCTTAATAAACATACATGATCAGGTTTATTTTTATCATAAAAGTCTTCAGGTTGTTTCATAAAGATATCATTTTCAAGGTCACCATGCAAGAATGCAGTTGTAACATCCATTTGTTTTAACTCCCAGTCAAAATGAGCAACCAAAGATAACATTATTCTCACTGTAGTAAATTTCACAACAGGGGCAAAGATTTCATTATAATCTATCCCCTCCTTTTGAGTAAATCCTTTTGCAACCAACCTAGCCTTATACCTCACAGAATCAGATTCATGCTTAATTTTATAAAGCCATTTACATTGAACAATAGAGCACTTATCAGGTTTAGGAACAAGAATCCAAGTTTTGTTATCATGCATAGGCTTCATTTCTTTTTTCATAGCATCAACCCATTTTTCAGAATCTTTAGAGTTTAAGGCAGCTTTGTAAGAGATTGGTTAACATACATCAAGATTATTAAACACAGAGAAAGCATGCATGGACAGACCAGAGTTAGCAAACCCAAGAAACCATTGAGGTTGCCTTACAGTTCTCTTGACTCTATCTCTAGTTAACTGATAATTCTAAAGACTATTGGAATCAGTCCCTTCTTCAGAATCATCAGTGACATCTTGAAGATCATTAGGATCCCTATCATCTTCAGGATGATCAGAGATATCATTTTCATGCATAACATCAGATTCGGGCACAAATGCATGCTTATCAAGATCACTTAAGACAAGTAAATGCTCCACCTCACTTGGAGCAGTCATAGACACAGGAGTATAAGTAGGCATAGATTCAGATAAGCAAGGGAAGTCATCTTCATTAAAGATCACATCCCTACTAATCAAGGTTTTAAAACCAGAAACACTCCTATCCCAGAGCTTATATCCCTTAACACCTTCTGGATAGCCAAGGAAAACACATTTCCTAGACCTAGGATCAAATTTGTCATGTTTTTGGTGAACATAAGCAGCACATCCAAAGATTTTCAAATTTGAGAAATTAACTTCTTTATTTGAAAACACATTTTCAGGAATTTTACCAAGTAATGGCACAGAGGGGAACCTATTTATTAAATAGGCAGCAGTAGTCACTGCTTCACTCCAAAATCTTTTTGACAGACCAGAGGAAGCAAGTGGACTTCTAACTCTTTCAAGAAGAGTTCTATTCATCCTCTCAGCAATGCCATTTTGCTGAGGGGTATAGGGGATAATTTTGTGTCTCCTAATTCCAAATTCCACACACAAATCATCAATCTGAGCATTACAAAACTCAAGACCATTGTCTGTTCTTAAAGTTTTGATATTTTTACCAGTTTGATTCTCAATCAAAGATTTCCATGCTGAGATTTTGTCAAAGACATCAGATTTGTTTTTCATTAAAAACACCCACACTTTTCTGGAAAAAATTATCAATAATGGATAAAAAATACCAATTTCCACCATGAGTGGACTCTTTTGCAGGACCCCACACATCAGCATGGGAATCAAATTAAGAGGACTAGCATTGCAGACATACAGATTATATTGCCTAGGTGCTTTAAACACCACCATAGAACCCTTCATAAATTTCATTCCATCTTTCTCTATCTTAGCAAGCAAACCATCATCAGTTAAGCATGCAACATAGATTAAATTGTATCTCAAATCAGGCACATATCTCACCTTCTTTAGAGTAAGGGAAGAACCAGAATCAAACTTCAAACAAACATCACCAATTCCAATCACAGGACTCTTCTTTTCATTTGCCATAGACACAGAGCCATGATCAACATTTTTTAAGTTAGAAAACATGCTCTTACAAGGTGACATATGAAAAGTGCAACCAGAGTCAATCAACCACTCAGATTCAGACAGAGAATTAGACACAGAGTTCACAAAAGGTTCAGAAAACATATCAGAGACCATAAGAATATCACCATAATTTTCTGACCCAATAGCCAAGTTTGCATGATTTTCATTGGAATTTTCACCATTTTTCTTGAATTTTTTAGGCTTATCACATTTGTTTGCATAATGACCTGATTCATTACAGTTATAACACTTTCTGTTACCATTCCTAGACTTAGATCTAGGCTTTCTTTTATCAGATGCATGATTAGGCTTAGTTCTTTCAGATGTTCTCCCCCTAACATGCATAATTTCACCAGAATTCTTGCTACTACTCCCAGACCCATGTTTCATGTCAAGTTCTTTAGATTTTAGACCATTAGCCACTATATCATAGTTCACAACATCCCTGCCATACCTAATAGCAGATTTGACATCATTAAATTTATCAGGTATAGCATTTAGGAGCACAATAGCAGAGCATTTTTCAATGGTGTCATCCCCTCCCAATTTCATAGCCTGAATTAATTTGTTAAAGTCATCCAGGTTTGCATCAATGTCTTTAGTCATATCAAGTCTGAATTTAAAGAATTTTTCTTGTAAAAATGACAGAGATTGAAAGGACATTTGGGTGTAAAATTCATTCAATTTTGCCCACAATTCTTTAGCACAAGTAATACCAACTATCTACCTCATCATAGAATCATGCAGACTCAACAAAATTGAAGACCTAGCACTGGCATTCATTTCAAGCCTTTTTCATCAATTTCAGTTTTGTCACAACCTAGCAAGAAAGCATTATAGACTTTTTCTTTGATAAGAATACATTCCATCTTTATTTTCCAAATTTGAAAATCATTCTTACCATCAAAAGGAGCAGTATGATATGAGGAACCCATAGCAATCACACAGAGAAGCACAGGCAGACAGAGATAGCCAAGAACAAGAGAAGGGGAGAAGATAAAATTAAAGCGCAGCTCACAAGCAGTGAGGAAAGCCAAGAAGAGCCCAGATTACAAGCTGGTTTACCAGCCGTACAAGGTTCCTTAGGTCCTATTGGTGTGTAAATAGTGAAACACTCGAACACACACAGAAAACCAGAGCCAATGAGAGATAAGAGCGAAAGAAGTGAGCCTAGCACAGAGCCAGGACACAAGATACCCAAAATCACAGAGAGATTGAACCCGAATTTTCACTAAATCATAAAGATAAGAAAAATTAGGGCAAATAATCAAATCATAGATAATCAAATAGAGAACACAGAGATCATAATAGATCGAACACGAATCATACAGATTCAAGCATAGAGCACCAAAACCCTAATAGAACTAGGGTTAAGAGACCGATACCAGAGCAGGAACCCCTGCGGTTGGGATTCCCGACTTACCAGCCGTACAAATAATAAGGCAGTCGGACGATACATGAAGGGCAATGGAGGGTGTCTCCGGTGAGATTCCCCCGTGGCTCTGATACCACTGTAGGGTATCAATGCTTCCGGAGGTTACACCGCTTGGTTCCCGTAGCCGGCAGTTGTGACGTTCGTCCCTCAGGGGACATAGAGTGTAGCTGAAGAAGTAGCGAAGGCTCAAGGTTCCTTGAACCTAAAACCCTAACGACACAGTGACCAGTAACACACTGAGATAAGAAGAAGGTGAAGAGATGGCGACCAAACACACAGACCTCTCAAGAACAAGCTCAGACCTTCGGCGAGCTGAGACTGAACCCTAGCTATCTAGGCTACTCGCACGAGGAGACCAAGATGAATCCAGACGAACTGGACCGTAAGCTAGGTTCAGTTGAGCACTCAGCTCTTCAAGCACAAAGGCTTGAATCAAGGATCGCAAGAGGTAGAGAGAAAAGCACTCAGAGAGAAGAGAGAGAGAGAGAGAGAGAGAGAGAGAGAGAGAGAGAGAGAGAGAGAGAGAGAGAGAGAGAGATGAATGTGAGTGATTTATGAACAGTGCTTGAGTCTCCCTTCATTAATAGAAGGATCTAGACAATAAAGGGTCACATAAGGAACAACCAAGGGGGCCGGGTCAACAACAACATTAAAGAGAAGTGGGCCTTCAGTGTTTGGGCCAAACCAAATGGGCTAGGAAGCCCAACACTTACTTTGCAAGCTATTAGTGTGTATAAATAAGAAGAAGCATTTTTACTATACGATTGATTCTCAGATGAAATAAAACAGATCTCATTATCTTCTGCAATTGTATTCTACTATCTGAAACGTCTGAAGCATCCTATTCAAGTATTCTTACCATATGGTAGTAGTTTATGGGTTTTCTTGATAGGACAAGCACAACTTAATCAAGCTATGCTACTGCAGAATGTATTATTTGCTCCTCACTTCATCCATAACCTGCTATCAGTTGGGCAATTGCCAAAGAACTAGATGGGAGAGTTTCTTTCTTGGCTTCACATTGCCTTGTCCAGAAAATAAATTCAGATGAGATGATTAGGATCTATAAGATGAAGAGATCCTTGTATGTTTATCCTCAACAAGGTGTTAACCAAAGCACTGTGCTTCCAGTTCAAACTGAATCAGACATATTACAGCTTCACAGGCTTCTAGGCCACCCTTCTATCATAGCTATGCAACACTTGCATTCAGGGAAGAAAATGTGGAGCACTGCTGACCTAGAAGCCCTCAGTTCTTGTGGCATTTGTCATCAAGCCAAACAGCAAAGAACACCATTTCCTACTTTGTACAGAAGAAGTGAAGTTCTCTTTAGACTGGTACATTTGGATGTTTGGGGACCTTATCATGATCAGAACCTAACTGATACACCATATTTCTTAACTGTGGTAAAAGACTACACTAGAGTTACCTGGACCTATCTGTTTAAGAGTAAAAGCCAAGTTTGGAATATTATTAGGAGTTTTCTTGCAATGGTGAGCATTCAATTTCAGAAGAGGGTCAAGGTGATTAGATCAGACAATGATAGTGAGTTCATTAACTCACATGTTCAATCTTTGTTCTAGGAGCAGGGGATACAACATCAGAGATCATGTTCTTACTCTCCACAACAGAATAGAGTGGTAGAGAGAAAGCATAGACACCTTTTGCAAGTAGCAAGAGCTCTTATGTTTGACAACAGACTCCCTTCCCAATTATGGCCTTATTCTATCTTACATGCTACTTGGCTTATTAACAGGTTGCCAATAGCTATCTTGGGTGGATTTCACCCTATGAAGTGTTGCTGGAGAAGGCACCTATGCTGCATTCTTTGAAGCCTTTTGGTTGTCTTGCTTACAGAGCAAATATTTTGCCATCAAAATCCAAGTTTGAGGCAAGAAGTACTAAATGTTTGTTCCTTGGGTGTTCTTCATAGCATAAATGATATATTTTATATGATTTGGTGAGTTCACATATCTGCATTAGCAAGGATGTTCAATTTCACCCTACTCAATTTCCTTTGCAAGAAGCTGTCTTGCCATTACTTCATTTTCAGAGTTTTAAGGATCCTGCCATTCCTCATACTCAGCTAGATATGGTTTTTCCCAGTATTCATTCCTCAAAAACTACTGATTCTTTACCAGATCACTCTATTTCATCAGATAACATATCTAGTTCACTAGACCATTTATCTCCCACAGATATCCCTTCTATTCCTCATTCCTCACTCAATACACCACCTATTATTCCTATACTCAGAAAGAGTACTAGACCTTCCAGACCTCCTCAGTATTTGAAAGATTATATCTGCAATCTGGCAGATCTTGGTTTACCTAACAAGGATTCTTCAAGTACCACACCAAATACTTTCCCATCTCATGTCTCTCCTATTTTTTCCACTGATTATACCACTTTTTTAATGAATGTATATCATATCAGAGAACCTGCTAGCTATCAAGAGGCATGTATCTCCCCTGAATGGGTAGAGGCCATACAGAAAGAGCTTAAGGCACTTGAGGTGAATCAGACATGGGAAGTAGTTTCCTTACCTACTGAAAAACATGTGATTGGTTTAAAATGGGTGTTCAAAGTCAAGCTTCACTCAGATGGTACTGTAGAGAGGTACAAAGCTAGATTAGTAGCAAAGGGGTTCAATCAAGAGTTTGGGATAGACTATCAAGAAGTGTTTTCCCCTATTGCTAAGATGGTCACAGTAAGGCTTTTCTTTGCTTTTGCTGTTCAATTCGATTGGAATCTTCATCAGATAGATATTAACAATGCCTTTCTTCATGGGCATCTTTCTGATGACATATATATACAGTTTCCCCAAGGTTATCTAGGAGGAAAACCTGTTACTGTCTGCAAATTACTCAAGAGTCTTTATGGATTAAAGCAAGCTTCTAGGGAGTGGAATCAAGAACTCAGTAAGACTCTTCATTTTCTTAGTTTCATTCAATCATCTAGTGATCATTGCTTATTTCTGCATGGTATTGGCTCCATTTTTCTGGCTTTACTCATCTATGTTGATGATATTTTACTACTAGGGCCTTCCCTAGACATGATCACTAAGGTAAAGAAGTCTCTTCATTCCAAGTTTACTATCAAGGATTTAGGACCTGCCAAATGTTTTCTTGGCATGGAGGTTGCAAGATCTACTTCTGGTCTCTTTCTTAGCCAAAGAAAATACACTCTAGATCTTATTGAATCCGCAGGTTTGATTGGTTGCAAACCTGTGAATACCCCTTTCCCTCTTGGACTCACTCTGTAGAGGGGGGCATCCTCTTACCTTCTGCATATTCTTATAGAAGAATTGTGGGAAAATTGTTATATCTCAACCTTACAAGGCCAGATCTCTCATATGTTGTACAACAACTGAGCTAATTCATCAACTCTCTTACTCATCAATCTTGGGAAGCTGTCTTGCATGTTTTAAGATATTTAAAGGGAACACCATCACTTGGCCTCCATTATTCTTTATCTATTGATTTCAATTTTAAGTTGCATTGTGATGCCGACTGGGGTTCTTGCCAAGATACCCGCAAGTCTCTTTCTGGTTTCTGTGTATCCTTAGGTTAATGCTTGGTATCTTGGAAGTGCAAGACATAATATACAATTTCTTTATCCACTGCTGAAGCCGAGTATAGATGTCTTAGCTATATAACTAGGGAGCTTATATGGTTATCATACATTCTGAAGGATTTTGCCATTCCTATTCATCTCCCTATTCGCATTCACTGTGATAACAAAGTTGCCATCCAGATTACTCAAAATCAAGTATTCCACGAGTGGACAAAACATATAGACATTGATTGTCATTTTGCCCGCTCACATTTTCAATCTGGTTTCATTGAGCCTTGTTATATACCCTCAGTTGATCAACTAGCGGATATGTTTACTAAATACTTACTAGTTGTGCATTTCAGGAGCCTTTTATGCAGACTTCATCTTGGAGACATTCACCGATCTCAAGCTGAAGGGGAATGTTGAAGTTCTTGGAGCTAAATAACAGTTCTTGGATGTGTGCATGTGTCCACGTGGAATCTTATCTTCATATTATCTGCATGGACCACACTGATAGCATCCAAGTCGTTCATCTCAGCTCACATGGATCCTAGATCTTAGACGTTCATTCTTTGTTAGTTAGTTAGTTCCGGTAGCTTACTTTGCAAGCTATTAATGTGTATAAATAAGAAGAAGCATTCTTACTGTACGATTGATTCTTAGATGAAATAAAATAGATCTCATTATCTTTTGCAATTGTATTTTACATGAAATATCTACTCAGATTTCTTCAAGAAGCTGTGAGATTGAGAGAGCTTGAGATTGAGCGGCAGTAGAGTGTTTTAGGGATTTTGGATTTTCCCCAATTAAAATTACCCGCATGATTGATTAAAAAAATGCAATAGACAACGGCTAAATTTCGACTCTTGTCAATTAAAGCACAATTGGTGGGAAATAACAACGTAGTCAAAGAACCATTGTTAATATTTATGAAGACAACGACTATAAATAACCGTTGCACATAACCGTTGTCTAATTGAATATTGACAACGGTTTATAATCGTTGTCTATGAAAATAATTAAAAATACATAAATAAAAATTATAGGACAACGGTTATCTGTAGCCGTTGTCTCTAATCAGATGGACAACGGCTTTAAACCATTGTCTATATAAAAAACGCGGTCATAGGCAACGCAGTAGTCAATAGCCGTTGTCTGTGCGTAAAAAGACAACGGCTCATATTCGAGCCGTTGCCTTTCATCTGTTGTCTATGACCGAAATTCTTGTAGTGTTGGGATTTATTCATAAGTAATTGCTAAGTCCGCCTTTTCAATTCTGTTTTGGAAATAAATGATCGATCCTTAAAAATCTATTTTCTCATGTGGTGATCAAATTCATTTTGTAATTTGCTACCAACTCCATATATCGATTCAATTACTTCAATTTTTTACAAAATTCTGCAGATTAGCTGAGCCGTTGAGCCCACACACACACACGTACCCACGCACAAAGTAAAAAAAAAAGATGTTCAACCCGTCAGATGATCAGCCGAGCCCGAGTGGGCAGAATTGAAGGGTATAAAACGAAGGACATTAGATTAATTTCTTTGGTAACAAGAGAACATGAGGTGTCAAATACTTATTAGCGCCCCCTAACCATAAAATTAAAATAGTCTAGTGGTAGAGTGAGTTTGCTTGGAAATCAAAGATCACGAGTTTGAGTCTCCTCAATATTACCAGATTGGGTGTGTGAGTAATATATATATATATATATATATATATATATATATATATAACACCCCAAATTAGTCTTGAATTTAGATATATAAATTAAGGGGTATTAGATGGGTCTTAATGAAATTCTTTTTATATATTTGGGCTTAAAAAAAAAATTCAGCCCATAATGTTTTAAGATGTGTCATATTCTACACAAGACACGTAAGGTGACACATGTCAATCCACCTTAATTACTCAATATTGCTAAGTCTACTTCCCCTTCTTTTGTCTCGGCAAAACATTTCTTCTTCTCTCTCTTTCTTTCTTTCCTCTTTTCCATTTTTTCCATTCGATCAATCGGTGGAGATATCTGCCAATTTTTATCATAAAAACTCATCTCTAGATTGAAGCTTTTGCTGTAAGTTTATACTCTCAATTTTTAATTTATGGTTGTGTAGTGGTTTTTGGCAGCTGAAATTTATTAGAAATTAAGTAATTTATTTTTGCAGAAATCTAGAAAGGTTTTTGTTAATTGGAAGTGGTTAATTGTTTTCTTATTAATTACCTTGATGAGTTGAAAATAAAGAAAAATATAATAAACAAAGTTAAATATTTTTGAATGGTTATCAACGCGAAAATGTGAAAATGTTGTGTTGAAATTTTTGGAGATAAATCTGAGAAGCTTTGTTGATGATTATGAATAGTTTAAAAATTTAATGGAAAAGAGATGTCTTCTATGTAAGGAAAACTAATTAAAAATAAATGGGAGTTGTGAGCTTTTCTTCTCAGAATTTGGAAACTGGGTGGATGTTCTTTTGATGATGATTTGGAAAATCAAAGAATGTGTATGAAATCTTTGCCAATTTCACTTAATGCTAATAATTATTCAAATTTAACGTAGCTTCTATATTCCCGAAAAGTTATCGAATTCTTCTTTACCGTCAAAATCAGTTCCTATTCATTGAACTATCATCAATTGAGGTCAAATAAATTTTTAGGATGTTGGAAAGAGTTTAACTTGTTCTAATTTCAATGCACTAAAAATTTGGTGCATCATAGCATGGCCCTGATTAGTTTATTTAGGGTAAAAAAAAAGAGGAAATCCTTCATTAAAGGTTATTATAGCAGTTAGCTATAGGTTATTAGGTAAGTTGAGTTTTATTAATTAGAATCTTGGTAACGTTGTAGGTCAAGAAGCAACAGACAAGGTTTAAAAATTCTCTTCAGTAAGATCAGGCTATCCTATAAGCTATCAGGCTGGTTTATCTTCTCTAAATACTCAAACTATTTTAAGTAATTGTCCATGTTAAATGTTATATACAAATGTTTAAGCATGATTTATGTGCTTTACTCAAATATTTGACACATGGATGTACATGATGTAAGGAATTCCAATTCATGTAAAGTTGTTGAAAGTAAAATTCTCGGAACTAACTATAATTAAATGTGTGGCCCACATAAGTCTGTCATCCATTATATGTGTTACAATGCTCATAAGGCTATATTGACTAGTTAGGATGAGCCTCAAAGAGCCCCAAGGCTCAAAAGTGATGCATGATTATCAAAACGTTTAAAACTTGGACAAAACTGCTCACTGAATGATCTTTGGCACTCACCCCATTTTCTTTCTAAACATGTTTTCAGGTGATGGCGATGGCAGATAGGCGTGATGGGGTTGAAAATGTTGGTGTATATAATAGAGATCAACTTTTTTTTGAAGTTTGAGTCAAACTCTTAAAATATTATGTTGTGTATATGTTTGCTCTATAGTTCTGCTTTTTGATGACTATATGAGGTCGGTGTGCGACAGATTTTGTTGAATATAATACCTTTTGCCGTATAAAAATGATGGTTTGTGTTATGAATCTTCATGTTGATACCTTGTTATATTCAATGTTGTCGTTGAGTTTTAGAATATGTTCTTTGATGTTAGTTAAACGGTTTCTCTCTATCAGGTATGGGTTAGACTGATTATCAAAGTTGTTTTTGATTAATACTAGAAAAGCAGGATGGTTTTCGCAAAATTTTTACTTGTGTTGCTTAAATTTAATTTATGATTTATAATTACGTAAGCAGAAATTTGTATTTTGGTTGCAAACCGGTCCAATGGGATCGGGGCATTACAATATATATATATATATATATATATATATATATATATATATATATATATATATTAGTGCCCCTTGCTATATATACTCCCTTCATCTCATCATATATATATAGTTTTGTTTTTGTCTAATATATAAGTTGATTTCTATAAATATTTTAATTGACACAAACAAAAAAATTAATATGGACATATTAGTAAGTTTAATTATATTACTTATTTAATTGTCTTTTCCAATAATTTTCTTAATCTTAATGAAAAATCCAATCGCTCTATATAAATGGGACGAATGGAGTATAATATATTACTGTTAGGCATTGTCGTGCATGTGTGCTTGGGGGGTTACATACAATGAATATTATTTTTATGAAATTTTGATGGAATATACGTGGTATGTATATGAATACTGTGTATACACACACAAGTGTGATACGAAAACAAGTAGTCTGTAATATATGATCTCATTGAAGAACTCCAACCTCCAAAATAAACATATTCATTACAAGAAAAACTGCATATTTCTGTGGGCCGTTGGAATTGACCCAAATCCCACTAAAATTAAGTAATTTTAGCAAGTTCCAGTGAAAAATGATTCATGTGGCTATTCTAACGGGTTCTGACCTGCAAGGATCATAAAACATATGTTAAATGAAAATTATTATTATTATTATTATTATTATTATTATTATTATTATTATTATTATTATTATTATTATTATTATTATTATTATTATTACAGGCTCTCTCGCACCACGCGACCCAATCCCCTCCCCCAAACTTCCACCAGAAGTGCAAGGAGCCACCATATAATGGCACATCGGTGGAGCCGTAATATAATGGCACACCAAATTGCGCTCCTAGTAAGTTTCGAATTCGCGCCTGTTGCTCGTATAAGGAGCACCTTTATCATCGTACTAAACATAATTTATGTTCATATCTCCATAAATTTTATATATATTATATATTTGTTATGTTTTATATTATGTGATATATATATAATATAAAATAGAGTTTAATATAAAATTTTGTAAAATAAAACATAAATTGTACATGATATACATAATTAAATTATTGTGTGTGTCTGCGTGTATTACCAGGGCCGATCCTAATGATTTGGTAGCCTGAGTCGAGATAAAAAAATGAGGCCCCTATTTTTCATTTTATAATTTAATAAATAATTGAACAACATACACTATATAAAAAATACTTATATTATGGTTAAAATGCAACTCGCCTAATAGCTTTAGAAGCAAATTGAAATTCTCCATTACAAATACAATAAACAAAATAATATACAAAATAATGAAATAAATTATCTATTGTTGACTCCAAAGTTCTGTAATCTTCGCCGTCGGCTTGCCTGGCTTTATGATTACAAATTGAAAAAGAAGCAGGAGAAGATAAAAAAGAGTGCGGCTCTCACAAACTGTATTGTTTAATGTGTTTATGTGGTTTAATATTTTTATGTTGTTTTAACTTTTAATTAAAAAATATGTATTGAGTTTAAATAATAAATAATAAAATATTAATAAAAAAAGTTAGAATTTGATTTTGAGAGGGTTAATGGCGGCTGTTTATAAAAAAAAGAAAAAAAAAAGATTGCGGTTGTTGTTTATAACAAAAAGGAAATCTAGAGCAAAAAAGGAACAAAACTTTGCTAAAGAAAAATCGAACATCTGCCCTTCACAATTTTTCGGTAGAATTTAACCACCAGACCAAATCCAATTATGTTACATGTTAACAACTATGTATATATATAAAATAGTTTTGAAAATTTTAGGGCCCCTAATTTTTTCGTATTTTTCGGGGCCTGAGGCGATAGACTCACTTGCCTCATGCAAAAAGCGGTCCTGTATATTGCATATATATATACAAGGCAAAAAAAATAATTTGTGATATACGTTAATTTCTTTAGATTTTCAGTCGTATAATTTTTTATTGTGGTTTTATTTTATTATTTCTAACCACAAGATTTTAGTTAATAGATTAATAAATAAATCATACAAATTTAAAGATATAATTTAAGAAATATAGTTGTGACATTTCCTTCTTTTATAATTAAACATTTAAAAAATTGTAACAAATAATTAAAAACAGATCAAGATTATGTCAAATTCATGTTGAAATTTACAAAAAAAAAAAAAAAAAACTATACACAATTTTTTATCTATAATTAAAAAAAAAAATTATGCACATATACATTTCATTTTTTTTTCCTAAATTTCTATTACATTATCTTTCTTTTTTTTCCATTTGTTGCATTATTCTTTTCATTATCTTTAGAAATTAAGGTCATGTATCATTTAAAATCCACACAAGTTTTTTGTGGATTAATATTATGTTTAAATTGGTTTTATTTTATTCTTTTTGACTGTGACATTTTAATAAATTAATAAATAAATCGTATAAATTTAAAGATATAATTTAAGAAATATAATTGTGACATTTCCTTCTTTTATAATTAAATATTTAAAAAATTGTAACAATAATTAAAAAAAATCGGGATTATGTTAAATTCATGTTGAAATTTATAAAAAATAATAATAAAACAAACTATACACAATTTTTTATCTATAATAAAAAATAATAAAAAATTATACACATACATATTTCTAATAATTTTTTTTTTCATTTGTTGCATTATTCTTTTCATTATCTTTACAAATTAAGGTCTTGTATAATATAAAATCCACATAAGTCTTTTGTGGATTATATTATGTTTAAATTGGATTGAGGGGGAAGTAATCAATTAGTTGTATATGGATTATCTGGAGATTTGTTGGCCCAATGATCTATTAAATGGGCTTTGTGATTTATTTATTGGCCCAAACTCCCTAATAAGCCCAAGACACCTAATTATGCCCTAAACCTCTCTTCTTCACGTTTAAATCAATCCCGCGCCGCTCTAATTCAATAAGCTTGAGAAAGAAACACACTGATATCGGGCTCTGCTATTCTCGATTAAATCTCTTCGTCGGATTCCCTGTTCATCGGTGTCCTAATTGGCGTTGAGAGTAGTCACTTTCATTGCCGGAGAAGACGCGGCTGTGCGCCGCTGCTGTTCGGGTTGCCCGTGATCGGAGAAGTCGACTGTTGTTGCATCATCTCTGTTCTGTAGCCGAAGAAGACCTGCTGTTGTTTAATCGACGCTGCAGCTGTATTGTGGAGAAGAGGACTAGAATCTATTCCTTGTAGTGCAGAATCTACAGATGATTTCCTGCTAATCAGAGTGCTCGATCAACGTTGCTGCTGAGGATTCATCTCATCCAGAAAAGAAAGAATTGTGTCGCTGCTTTGCTGCTACAGTCAAACACTGTTGTGTTGCAGTCAGTAGAAAAGAAGTTCAACGAGTTGCATTCGCTGGAGAAGATGATCTCCAGGGATTAATCAAAGTCGCTGTAGAGACTTCATAAACGAAGAAGGAGAAACATATCAAACTTGCTGCCACGTTTCTTATTGAAGCCAAGGCGTTCGTGTGGCTGACCCCGACGAGTCGGGAACCAAGACGGTGAACCCCGGCAGGGCATGGATACCCAACAGTGGTATCAGAGCCACGGAGACCCTTGTCGGGGCACCCTCCGACTCGCACCAGTGCACCCCACCGCCATTAGCTGCGCCGTTTTGCTCCCAACGAGCAAGGAACACGGTAGGTCAGATTTCTCCCCTTCCCGGGAGGATTTGCTCTGTTAAAGTGGTGAAACTATAAGCTCCTAGATCTTAGGCTTGGGTTATTTGCTATTTGCGCTAAATATTGGTGAATTGTGGAGATTTGGAGAATTCTGGAGTTTTGTGTTGTTTTTTGGGAGAATTTTGGATTTTTGTGGTGATTTTTTGGAGAATATTTGAGATTTGTGGCAATTTGTGATAATATTGTTAATTTGTGTTGATTTGGAAGAATCTGTGATTTTTGTTGAAATTGTTGGTAAAGTTTGAGATATTCTGTTCTGGAAAGATTTATTTGTTGTATCTCTATTTTTTGTTCGGTATCTTGCGATCCTATACCTTGCTTCCGCGTTCTTTTATTTTTATGATATATCTTTGTGAGTATTTTGGTTGTGTTTTGTGGTGAAAACCTGGTGAAACTCCAAGTTTTGTGAGTTTTTGAGTAACTGACTCCGGTATTTGAGTCAGTTGCTGTTGAAACAAGTTTTGGGGTAGTCCTGAGTGAATCCTTGCTCCACAGATAAATCTGTGCTGAGAACTGGGCTAGCCTCAGCACTTTATCCCCCGTGTGTACTTGTTTCTGTGCTTTGGAAGTGTTATCTTCCTGTTCTGTGAGCTTTGTGATCTTTCTGCAGTGTTCTCTGATTTTCTGGTGGTTATTTGCCTTCATGTTGCTTCTTTGACTTCCGTGACTGCATATAATCATGAATAACCTTCATATGGTGCCTTTTGATGGCATAAATGATTTTCAGGATTGGAAAACTAGAATTGAGTGCAATTTGACAAAAGAAAAGATTCATAAAGCGATTTTTATTAAAATTGATAAATCTGTGGATGATGAGAAGTTGCATGATATGAATGATAGTGCTAGGGCTACCATTTTATTGAATTTGAGTAGTACTGTTCTTAAGAAAGTGTCTCATCATCGATGTGCTAAGGATTTGTGGGATGATTTGAATTCTCTATATACTGCTACTTCTGAAGAGTCTGTATATGCTTTACAAGATCAATTTATGAATTATCAAATGGATGCTTCAAAAGATTTTGATGCCAATATGGATGAATTCAATAAACTGCTTCAAGACTTGAAACTTGCTGGTGATGATACGCATGAGAAATATGCTGCGCAAATTTTATTAGGTGCCATTCTTGAGTCTTTTTCTGAGGTTAAATCTGCTTTGAAATATGGTGGGTCAAAAGTTACTTGTAATATGATTGTAACAGGCTTGAAAGCTAAAGAAAATGAGCTTAAAAAGTTAAAATCCAAACCTTTGCATAATGAGATCATGTATGTGAATATGAATAATAATATAAATCCTCCACATGGCTTTAATGAACCTCTAAATCCTGATAATCTGAGTGTGCTTGCTGCTGAAAGACATATGAGGGATATGCAATTAGGGCAAAACCAACATCATAATCCTAATTATGCTCAAAATCATAATCATGCTCCTAATCATGCTCAGAATCATACGTTTGACCAGAAACCTAGGAAAACATGTTGGAATTGTGGTAAACCTGGTCATTTTTCTAATAGATGTAAGCAACCAAAAAGAAATAAAGGTTATGGAAATTATGAGCCTAAACAACATGCTAATAATGTGTATGAGGATGATGGTATTTATATGGTACATAATGCATATGATTTTCAGTTCATCAATTACACCAATGTTGTGTCAAAATCTGTTTCAAATAATGAATGGCTCATTGATTCTGGTTGCACTTTTCATTTCACTCCATTTAATCATCTATTTCATAACTTGCATTATATGAATTCTGGGCATGTAGCTCTAGCGGATGGTTAAAATTGTGATATTCAAGGAAAAGGTGATATTTGCTTGAGATTTGAAAATGGGAGCATGCTTACATTAAGTGATGTCAGATATGTGCCTCAATTGAAATTCAATTTGTTATCTGTGTCCAAAATTGCTGATAAAATGCATGATGGTTCTGTGAATTCTTTGAGATTCAAATTTGAGAAAGATTCATTGCTTTATTTTATTGCTCCCCGAAAGGGTGATTTGTATGCTGTCCATGCTGAGTCTGTGCCTCTGCCTGTTGTTAATGTGATTCAAGAAGATAAGACTGCATTATGGCGAGCTAGACTAGGACATATGAGCAATAAGGGCCTTTCAATTTTGCATAAAAATGGTGCATTTGGCAAAGATAAAGTGTCTGCTATTCCTTTCTGTGAACCGTGTGTTATGGGCAAGCATCATAAAATTCCTTTATCTGTCACTATGTCTTATCCTAGAAAGCATGATTTTCCCTGTCTATCTGAATCCTCACCTTATGCTGCTCCAAGTGAGGTGGAAAATTTGGATAATAATTTGTTTGATTTTATATCTGCTCCACCTGTTGCTCCAAGTGAGGTGGAGGATAAGATGGAGAATGTGACTCCTATGCCGTCTGAATATGAAAATGTGTCTAATGATTTACCTGCCACTGAGCATGAGTTTGATAATCATAAAGTGGATGAGTCTGTGTCTGAGCATGAGGCTAATGATGAGCCTAGAACTTATAATGAAGCTGTGAAATCTGATGATGAATCTGAGAAATGGCTTGCTGCAATGAATTGTGAGATGAAATCTTTGCATGACAACAATACTCGGATACTTGTTGAAAAATGGGAAGTTTTGCTTTATAAGATCCCCTCTGAATTTAACCCTGCGGATATGGGCACTAAGTGCCTTCCAGTTGCAAAGCTATTGTCCTGCAAGAGATCACTGAACTTTGATCTTGGTTAAATTCTTCTATGTGAGCTTTATGTGATGGTATTCTAGTTTTGGGGCTAGATACCTTATTTGTTTTATGTGTTTTTCCTTGTTGTTCTTTCTGTGTTGGTTAGCCTTTCCCGTTGGTAATGTGCTAGGTTGCATGTTAGTCAAGGATAGTCATCAAATGACTTGAGATGATTTGCAAAAGGGTTGGTCTCTAGTGTTGAGACTGAGTTCAAATACGCATAGTATTGTTCTATCCCTCTCTTGTCTTGTCTTCGTGATAGACGAGAGTAAAAATAGGTGATGATGTTATCCATGTTAAGGTGTGCGGTGTCTTCTTCCTTGGCGACTTAATGATCAGTGGGCCAAAGGTGGAAATGTGGAGATTTGTTGGCCCAATGATTATTAAATGGGCTTTGTGATTTATTTATTGGCCCAAACTCCCTAATAAGCCCAAGACACCTAATTATGCCCTAAACCTCTCTTCTTCACGTTTAAATCAATCACGCGCCGCTCTAATTCAATAAGCTTGAGAAAGAAACACACTGATATCGGGCTCTGCTATTCCCGATTAAATCTCCTCACCGGATTTCCTGTTCATCGGTGTCCTGATTGGCGTTGAGAGTAGTCACTTTCATTGCCGGAGAAGACACGCGGCTGTGCGCCGTTGCTGTTCAGGTTGCCCGTGATCGGAGAAGTCGACTGCTGTTGCATCATCTCTGTTCTGTAGCCGAAGAAGACCTGCTGCTGTTTAATCGACGTTGCAGCTGCATTGTGGAGAAGAGGACCAGAATCTATTCCTTGTAGTGCAGAATCTGCAGACGATTTCCTACTAATCAGAGTGCTCGATCAACATTGCTGCTGAGGATTCATCTCATCCAGAAAAGAAAGAATTGTGTCGCTGCTTTGCTACTACAGTCAAACACTGTTGTGTTGCAGTCAGTAGAAAGGAAGTTCAACGAGCTGCATTCGCTGGAGAAGACGATTTCCAGGGATTAATCAAAGTCGCTGCAGAGACTTCATCAACGAAGAAGGAGAAACATATCAAACTTGCTGCCACGTTTCTTATTAAAGCCAAGGCGTTCGTGTGGCTGACCCCAACGAGTCGGGAACCAAGACGGTGAACTCCGGCAGGGCACGAATACCCAACAGATTATCTTGTAAAAAATAATAAATATAATTGTGTCACATTTATGCATTATTTTTTAAACAAGAAAAATTAAAAAATAAATAAAAAATATTCAGGTAGAATTTTGATTCCAAAATAATTGAAATTATGGTGAAATTAAAATTAAGAGAAATAAAAAAAATTATTCCAGGGCGTTTCCGCATGAATATATACTCGCTAGAATTTTTAAGAAATATTAAAAAATTTTAAAAAATAAATAATTCATGGGGGGAATGAACCAGTTGAAAAGCCCGTTGGAATTTAAAAAATATATATATATATATATATATATATATATATATATATATATGTGTGAAAAACGGGCTCCCAGTAATTGTCCCGCCGAAATGCGGTTTTTCTTACAGTGATCCTTGTACGTATATTAAAGGAACAATCATGACTTTTGCACGTGTGCAAGATTTTTAAGAGTGACATCTCAACCAAAAGTCTCAAATATATATATATATGTATGTTATTTAATAGGGTAAATAAAGAGAAAACTATCCTCAGAGCTATTTTTCGGCACCCCGAAAAATGACATCGCATAAAGTTTTGAGTAATTTTTCAGTAGTTCAGGTATTAAAATGTCATGTTATTCTTAGGTGTTATGTTTCATTAACAGAAGATCATCCCATGTCATTTTATCAAGTATCGGAAAATTAAATAACTTCGATGATATATAGGGATGTCAATCGGGATAACCCGGTCTGTTTCGGGCTAATCCGTTTCGGTTTTGGTCTTATTCGGTTAAAATTTTCTTCGGGCTCAAAATCTTCGGCCCTAACCCTAACCCTTCAGTTTTCGGACTAGCCCGTCGGGCCAATATGTTTATGATTTTTTTCCACATGTATAAATTATATCTTGATAATTCTCCTAAATAATCATTATCTCTTATTCTTGAAATAAATTAATATGTGAAAAATAAGATAAAATGAAAAGAACATGAAAAATACAAAATTTAATTAAGATCAAACTATATCAAATGAAAGAAAATAAAAATAAATGACATGAAAATGACAATAATGTTCAATCATAATTTGTTCTTCCAAAAATAATCATTTTAAACTACACCACAAATCTATTTATAGCTTAATCTTCCATCTAATTTGAAGTACAATCTTCTTCTACTTTAACAATATTTGAAGCCCTTTCAACTTCATGTTTGATTCCATCTTTAAAATATCTATCATTTATTAAAAGAAATAATAATATTATAATATTATAAATTAAAACATGATAAATTATAATAATTAGTTAGTCTAAAGAAATATAGGTAGGGATGTCAATCGGGTCAACCCGTTTCGGTTTCGGGTCTATTCGGTTCGGGCCGAATCGGTTAAAAAAATTTTCGAGCCAGAAATTCGTGGCCCTAACCCACCTTTTTTTTTCGATTTTTTCGGGCCAGTCCATCGATTTCGGGCTAAATTGACATCCCTAATGATATAGTTTTGAGAGTAAGTTTTCAATATTTAGGATATTAAAATTAATATCATTTGAAATAATATGGGATAGAGAATTACAATTTGGGCAATATTAAAACCAATTTGCCCATATATATATATATATATATATATATGTGGGTTCAAATAGGAACCAATTCTCCCGTGAGAACCTAAGAAACCAATCAAATTCAAGGATTTTGATGACATGGCGGATAAAAATGCGGTGACATAATTGCAAATATGTAAAATTTGAAATATAAGGGATAATTCCATTTTTTTATAAAGTGATGTCATCATTTTTAAAAAAATTCTTAAAAACTTTAAATAATCATAACTTACTCGTTTTTTATCCAATTTACGCAAAAAATATATCAAGTTAAAGATTTTTTCATGCTCTTTCATTTAAGATCCATAGTGCATATGTTTATTTGAGCAAAAATTGATGAAAAATACAAAAAACTTTTTTTCACGTATATTCAACTCGTAACTCTCAGACATTTGCTAATATGATATCACAATATTGCTCATATATTGTGTTTATGTTGCTAACATGAAATTTTTTATGCACGACTTTGAATTTTAAGTTGCTTTCATGAGAAAATAGTTAAAGTATGAGTTATATATAGTTAAGTTCATAAACAATTATAATTTTATCAATGCTTAATATTATTTTGAAAACTTGTAATATTTAAGAATTTAAGTCATACTAGCATATCATTATTCACATATTAGCAACATGTTACTAACATATTAGCAAATTATTAATCACATATTAGCAGTGTGTATATTCTCTAACATATTAGCAATATGTTGTATGTATGAATGATGTTACACAATATTATTTTAAATGTGGTCCAATGTTATATATGTGTGGTGTTTAATACGTGTCAATTTAATATTATGATCTCGCCAAGTTAGCAATATAAGTCTACCTCATGTTAGCAACAAAATCTGTTGATGTTAGCAATATAAATCTTTCATGTTAGCATATTAATACAACGCCAGAAAAGACAACGGTTTTAAAGCGTTGTCTATTTAATTCCGAGAATTGGGCCCAAAATCTGAAAAAGCATAACCTAATTTCTAAATTACGAAAATAACCCCACCTTCATTAAGTTCTCAAATATTACAAGTTTGCCACCTTACTTTGACTAAAACTTTGACTAAATTATGATCATTAGATCTAATCAAATCTAAGGTTAGGATTGGTTCCTAAGTTCTCACAACACATTTGGTTATATATATATATATATATATATATATATATATATATATACACACACACACACACCAAGCAACAACATAAAACAAGAATTTAATTGGTTGGGAAACCCCTATAATAAGAAACAGATGCGGATGTTAGAGTGTTAGGTTAGCCAACAGTCCTTTCATCCCTCTCTTTTAAGTAATCAAACCCTATTTCCCATGTGCCATAACACAACCCTGCCTGCCTTATCTCTTCTATCATAAAAGGAAAGGATGTATATTAAATAGTAAATACGCAACATGTGCATGAACAACAAATTAAGGAGTAAATTAAGCCCCAACCTGCATTCTCTTGCACTTTTTCAAACTACGTGTTGAGAGACTAATAGTACGTAGTTGCTTTTGTTTTTAACACGTAAACACAAATTAATGTAAAAAGTTGAACGTACTATATATATTGTTGAAATTAATTAATTGAACAGTTAAAATACTGACTTTTTGATTTGTTCTATATATAGGTTTATGAACAGAGTTAAATTTAACATGTGATAGACACTATATATATATATATATAATATTGATTATATATGTACGTATATATACATCCATGCATCTGATAACAATTCAATCAATCAGTACTGATACTTTATTGTCATGAAGATAATAATTCAATGATTAACTCTTAATTATATTTTACATGTTATACAATTTGATTGAGTACGTGAAGTATTATTTTAATTTATTGTGTCTTCAATTCCCGCAGTGCAATTCATTGATCATTTTCTAAATTCAAGCTAATTAATTGAATGGACACATGCATGCGATTAAATAAAATTGAAATGTACTTTTTTAATTTATCTATTTTTTTTAAAAATTGTAGAAGATGATTTGTTGTGGTATAATGATATATATTAGTGTTCAACTAAAAAAGGAACTCGCGCGATCAAAATTAGTATATCCTTCGTTCCTAAATTTTAAAGCAAAAATAAATAAAAAAGAGTATGCATGTACGTACAATATTGTTTTTATGTAGGGAAAGTGATGAACGTAAGAAACACATGGTAAATTGCTCCAACATATATGAAAAGTGAAGTATCTAGACTATCATGAATGAGATACCTCACCCTACTCGTCTTTTATTTTCTTTTCTTTTTGTGATGATGAGGGCCGGGGTATATATCAAACATACACACACGCGCGCGTACGTATATATAGTCAGGGCCGCTCGTTGTTTGAGGCAAGTGAGTCAGTCGCCTCATGTTCCAAAATTTATAGAAAAATTAGGAGCCCTAAATTTTTTAATGATATTATATATATATATATATATATATATATATATATATATATATAGTTGTAAATTTCCATCAAATGCGATGTTGGTTTAGTGGTTAGAGTTTCTCTATTATTATAAAAGGGTAGGGCCTAGGGGTATGATCCCCTTAGGAGGCGGAGACTTGTTTTTCCTTTTTAAATGCTAAATAAATCAACGCCTTTGGTTTTTCTTTTCATTAATATCTTCCTTCTTTGATCTTTCTCTCTCTTCCTAAGTTTAACCAAATTCTTACTTTTCCTAGTTTTTTTGTCTTTTCAAATCCTAAATCTAATTTTTTTTAAATCCTAAATCTAAATCTATTTTAAAAGGATTTTTTTTTTCTTTCACTAGTTTTTTTTTTCTTTTCAAATCCTCAAAGCTCAATTTTTACCAGTTTTTTTTCTTTTTAAATTCTAAATCTAATTTTTTTTACCATTTTTTTTTTCTAAATCCTAAATATAAATCTATATTAAAGTGTAGCTGCCTACAACCAGCAAATAGAACCATCTTTTTTTTTTTTTCTAATTTGTAATCCTAAATCCAAAATTATTTATAAGATGAATTTTTTTTATTTGTAATTTTAAATTCAAATGTATTATAAGATGAAAAATAGGACCTCATTTTCCACCTTGAGTCCTTGACTCAGGCGACTAAATCATTAGGATCGGCCCTGTATATAGCTAGCCGCTAGCTAGCTACTCTTTCTATATAAACTTAGATCTCTTGTGTAGTAATAACTGCAAATTACGCATGCATGAAAGGTAAATCGTGCTGAGAAATCATATACGACGGGCTCGACCTATAAGACATGACTGTCAATAAATAAGATTTGCAAAATCTCCATCTCCTCTCTACTATATTTTTCAGATTTTCTCATCTAGGGACTATAGAGTGCTTGATATCTGATACATAAATCAAGCATAAAAAACCGTTGTCAATTGAAAATTTTCAATTCCTTTAATTTCTATAAACATCTACCATATTTTCGACGGAGTTTTAAAATCTACCAAAGTATATAATGATTAATTTAAGAAGATATTGGAGAAGTGAAATATTTGTTACTCGTGGGCATAATTAAAAAGGTTGATTAAGTCTGTGTAATGTCATTTGACAATTCAAAATTCGTAACATATGAATAAAGATTCGTACTCAAATATTATAAAAAAATATAAATAAAATTATAAATATGCAATTAAATATGAATTTGAATCCACATCTTAATCTGAATAATCGTTAATTACATAAGTTTTTGTATTGAAGGGCAGTCAACTTGTTGAGGGTGAATTGTACGTCCAAATTGGGTCCCTTATGTCATTTATATATCATTGTCTTACAATTGGCTCATGCAATCCTGTTATTGTTTTCTTTTCGTGTATTGAATTCTTTTTTGTTTTTTTCATAATGTTTTTGTTCTGGTCAAATAATAAAATTATTGGTTTAGCATATTTAGCCACATTGTGATTACTACTTGACCACGAACTTTTGTAATTTTATGGTCCAATAATTTAATGCTACATAGACATGCAGAATATTGTTGCGATGTCTTGTCACGTAAGACGACATAGTATTAACTAATAATGTTAACTTTCTCTGCATTTAACATATATTAATTCAATTAAAAAAACAGAATTAATTAAATTTAATTACTGGTGTGATTTTAGCGTACAATATATAACAATACCATAAACATATCGGATTACATATTAATAAAATAAAATACAAAATAAGATATTATTCTACCATGTAGACGACCTCAAAATTCATTTGGGCATTTTGGGGTGTAGAGAAAGCCATTAAGGACTTAAGGTCCACACACACACACTGTACTTATTGACTCAATTTTCAAGCAAAAATATATTCATTTTTTGTATTTTAACACTGGGAAATTAGTATTCCACCTTCTATATATGTTCACTTTGAAGTCAATCAATCCAAAACGCTTGTCATGTCGGATTTGTCATGCTCGTCATGCCGAAAATTTTGTTTCGCTCGGGATCATGTTCAGTGGAAGGAATCACTCTTGAGATCACACTCGATTTTGGAGATAATGAAAAAGTTCCGACACGCACAATCTGAAAATATTAAAAAGTGGTAAGAATATTATTGTAAAGTGTGTATTTTTGAATGTGCATAATAAAGCAGCTAGATAATATAGATTTTGTGATAAAAAAATTGGTATTACACATTTTTTTCTCAATTTATATGCACAATATAATTCGCATTTGTATTATTTGATAAGTAGCCATCTCACAAATTAGGAGGATGATTTTAAATTTAGTAGTAATATAGAAAAAAAGGCTCATTTCCACTTAGTAAAATCATGTTTAATTTATACCCATTAACTTATTTTTCACCATTTTTTCGGTAATTATCCTTCATTAAAAAAAAAAAGAAGAAAAACAAAAGAACACCACTCCATCAATCCTCCATTCTCTCTCCTCTTTCCGCTATTCTCCCTCTCTCTCAGCGATTTACAGAAATCATAAAAAACCTGCAAATGATCAGGCCACTACCACCGCCTCTTTAGCTGCAACCATCTCCACACCCTCTTCATTGTCATCTCCTTCATATACAGTCTTCTTACAAATTCACACTACTATACGACCGGGATTATACAACCTAGTTCAGTCATGCAGTAATACAAATTTACATTGCTGCATGACATGACATTTTGTCCAAGTGGCTAAAACATTTACGCTCTCTGGCTCATTCATATAAACTTGTTTTGTCCAAATAGTTAGAAAAACATTTACTAAATCAAAATAATTATTTAAAAATATATCTAAAAAATAAAAATTACCACGTACGCGATCGTATAGACATATCCATTAAGGAGAATTAATTTATTACATCCGGTGCATTTATTTTCCTTTTAAATAAAGTTAGTGGTTGAATAAAGCTGTGTTTACACTTTACATGGTTTGATTGAAGACATAAAGTAAAAAATGATGCTAAAACGATGCATGCATTTGATTTATAGTTGCAAGTACACTACTGTAAATTAATCCCATTTGTATTATATATTTATGACCATATTCTTGATTTTAATGTTTTGTTTGCATCTTTTTGCCTTTCGAATCTAACAAAATAATGGGAAAAAGGCAATCAAGAAAATTGAGAAACAACTGTTGCCCGAAAATAAGTGGTTTGCCCTTGCATTAATTTAGGGTCTCTTATATATATATATATAGCTCCTTTTCAGGAATGTTTTTATATAGTTGTTTCACCTTTCTATTTGAGGTGTAACACGTATGCATGGTTGAATAATTCAAATTCGCTTCGTTTTTGCTTTTTGCTTTAAAAATAAATAAATAGATGGGAATAGTGAAGCTTCAATTCTCTCATTGTAATTTGTTCTAATCTCATATTTGTTTTTCCATATATAATAGGACTCTGAATTATTTGAATTTTCTAACTTCGTTTAACTATTTGAGGTTTTCTCTTTTTGGTTCTTAAGAATAATAAAAAAGGAAAACTGAAAAAAAAAAGAGTAATAAAATGATTAGTTATAACATGAAACATACCCGGGAACTGCATTACAGTTTACATATTGTGGAAAAATTGTAGCGTTGCAATAAGTGTAGTGGCGTGCGAAAAAATAAAAATAAAAAAAATACTTATTGAACAACTTTGAATTTTTCATATTAGAAGAAGAAGAAGAAGAAGAAGAAGAAGAAGAAGAAGAAGAAGAAGAAGAAGAAGACTCCTCTATTGTAGAATCATTAATTTGATCTCCTAATTCCACATATTAATATTACAGACAATAATGTTAACCATTATAATTCTTATATTCCACATTATTTGGATAAAGGCAACAATGCATGACACGTGTAGGAGTACCACAGAGATCACGATACATTAAAAAAAAAAAAAAAAAAAAAAAAGCTCTGCTAATGTATTAAGATCTTTGAAGTGAGATATAACAGCGTAGCCTTAGATGCGTTATAAAATTTGAGGTTGCCTTCATGGATGTACACAGCGATCCACATGTACTCGAAATACAAATAAAGTGTAATCACTTTCAAATTTACTTAAAAGGCATGTCAAGGAAATGATCCTGTCACTTCAAACACTAAATTGGGAGAAATAAAAAAGGGTAAAAGTGAAACTGTAATAAATAAAAAGATGGAATGGAGTTTTGGGAATTGTAGAAATAGAGGCAACAAAAAAGCCTGCTCCATCAAATCTCACCCCAAACATGGCAATGCTTAGGAATTGACCATACTATTCCCATCCCAATCTGCCCCCTTTTTTTATTACAATTTACAATTTACACCCCCCCTACCTCTACCTCCTCTCACCAATCTAATTATTAACTCTATCTCCATTCCTTTTCACAATTATATTCCCACATAATATAATGCAAACTTTATATCTTAATTAACTTACTCACTTCCCAGTGCGCGCGCACGCGCGTGTTAGAGAGAGAAGGTGAATTAACAAGAGTTGTAGCAATATTTGCATGGGGGCGGCAGAGATCAGATTTCAGGAGTGTCTGAAACTTGTGCAGTTCTGATTATTAATTTCCACCACTGTTACTTTTTTCTCTCACCAGCTATGAATTTCTCCTGCAAAAGCCTTCCTCTCTACGCTCTGTTCTGCTGTTTCTGTCTATGCGTTTACACCGCAAATCATAACAATATTACCTCAATTTCCACGCTGTCAGGTCAGTATGAAATTTCCATCATTAATCTTTATTTCTAAACCTCGATCAAACTACTTTCTAATCCATCAATCTGGTCGAACCTCTAATTAACTCTCTCTCTCTCTCTCTCTCTCTCTCTCTCTCTCTCTCTCTCTCTCTCTCTCTCTCTCTCTCTCTCTCTCTCTGTGCGTGCGTGCGTGTGTGTGTGTTTTACAGAGTGAGATCTGATATATAGGTAATCCCTTTTCTTGGTTTGATTAATTAATCAGTTGCAGAAAACAAGTTTGTATTGAATCTTAAAGCTGATGATTACTTCAAGGTAAGCAAATTCCGTACTATATATCTCTTATGTAATATATATATATATATAGCTTGTGATTTCTCATATTTTAATTTCTATGATTTACAATGGGGGTAAGGTAAAATGGTAATGGTAAAACCATTTCAGTTTAAATTCCATATATTTAATTCGTCAATTCATTGTATCTATGTATCTTTGAATTCGACACTTGCCCCTCAATTATTTGAAATTTTTTGGCCCCAATTATCTTGATATTAATGTAGTATTTTAATGATTGAAACAAACGAGCTATTTATTCTTGTGACCGACTATTTGTGATGACAAACAATTGAAATTCTTAAAGTAAAGTAAGATTTAATTCTCTTATGGGATTTGATAAATGGAAATCATTTTGTCACATCTACATATGTTACCATTTATTTAAACTATTTGACGTGACAAGGTTATGTAGAATGCGTTTGAAATTAAACTTTTCCTAGAAAAAGTAGCCCACCGAGAGCATTCAACCTTAATTCTAGTAATTTTGCAAGAAAGAGATTTGTATAAATAATATAAGTCGGGGTTTTTTTTTCCAACTAGATTTTTCCGCCAAACTAAACTACCAATAATCTGATTTGGGCCTAAGGCCCAGTTAGACTGGGCCCATAAAATAGTGTAGGGGCCCATGCTCTCGAAAGCGCTAGTTAGCCAACTTGACTTTCCTTTGCTAGCGGGAACAGGGGGGGGGGGGGTGCACATTTGTCGTCATTGTTAAAAGTTAGGTAAGCGCAGCGCAACGAGCGGGACTGCGGGGGCAAGTTTTTACTCCATCCCCGTGAAGCCCTGGCCCCGCCGCGCACGTTAGTCTCTGCTCATTTACTATTAAAATATATATATATATATATATATATCTCTGTTACAGTTTTTAGCTTTTCCCACTGATTTTTAAACCTACTACATGTTTTACTTTGATCTTTTATTTCATTATAGTTTTTCAATATTTGACTTCATTGCTCGCAGTACTATTGTTTCTATTCAATCCACGCTGCTGTGAAACTATCTAGTCCACAATCTGTATTTCACTTTTCGTTTTTGAAGTAATGGTACTTGTACAATTTTACGAGATATATCTTATTCACTTATATACAATTTTCGAATCTGACATCAAATACAAATCCAAAATAGACAACCACAACATTAGAGTATATATAATTTTTTATTTTTATTTTTTCTGTTTTTATATCATGCATTGAGCATCTGAAATAGATAATTAAATGAAATAATTTTGGTGCAGAATAAAGAGAAAAAGAATATTTTGGAGAAAGGTGTAGGAGTGAGAGGGGCGAGAAGGCTACTGCTTGGAGGACCGGGATCGTCGCCGCCGCGTTGCACTTCGAAATGCAGCGGATGCGTGCCGTGCCAGCCGGTGCATGTGCCAGTGCCGCCGGGGACACGGGTGACCACGGAGTACTACCCAGAGGCTTGGAGATGTAAATGTGGCAATAGACTGTACATGCCCTAGCTAGCTTCTACTACTGTCTAGGTTTTGCCATATAACAAATTAAACATCATTGATATGTAGATCAATATTTATACTATTTTTACTAAGATATTAATATTAATACTATTTGCTTTGCTTAGAGGCATGCATGAGGAGAATATAGTTTTATACTATTATCTGTTATTTAATTACCAACTTCGCTCTCATATATTATATATGATGATATCATTAATTATTTAATTGTTGTTAAAGATACATCAACGGCCGAACTGCTGCTTGGGGGGGGGGGGGGGGGGGGGTTGCCTTGGCCTGCCCCAGTTAAGCCAAAAATAGAATACATATAAAATTTTAATAAAATAAAAATGTAAAAAAATTTATATATAGAAATATTAATGAAGAACAATTCGGTCATCGCGATGAAATTTTTTTTAATTCCGTTCCTCTGATATATAATTGCAAAATATATAATTGGTGCAAATTCGAGCGTAGGTATCGTTAGGACAATTGTTAGGCTCATACTATAAATTGATACCGTAATATAGTATTAATTAATTATTGAACTCTATGCAATATATATATATATATATATATATATATAGAGAGAGAGAGAGTGCTGATATTCGGCCAGAATCTGGCCATCCAGAATTCGGATTAATTAGATCTAAATCGGTTTGATTAAGTCCGGTTTAAATATGAGCCGGTTCGCTATTAGTTAATTACCTTATTGTCCCTAAATATTTTGGCTCCATAATTAAGAAAGCTTAGGCGGGTTCTTCTACTGATTTCCTGCTCATGTGAGATAATTATGGCAGCGGATCTAAGTGATTCTCGAGCAGTGAGCAAATCCCATGATACAATCATTGTGATTATCTTCCCTAAAAATATTTTAGATTACAGAAAACAAATCAAAATCACAACCATAACAATACTCCATTGGACACATCTCAAACTCTTGCAAAAATAATTGAGGCCGATATTTTTCTCAAAAAAAAAAAACAGAGGCTGATATGGATAGCATTGTAGAAGAAATGTTGTTGTCAATATTCGAACCCAACTCTAACGACGAAGATGATTTTACAAATGATGTATCAGATGCAAATAACGATGTCTATGAAGAGAGTGATGATGCAGAATATGTGGAAGACATTGGAGAAGCAGGAGATAAAGAAATTGGAGAAGAAATGGAATATGATGAGAGAATTATGTAAGAAAGTACTCAAATGAACATGAAATTTGAGAGTAAGGAAATGCTGCTCTTCACATCCTACCAAGCTTATGCAAAGAGTAAAGGTTTCAGTGTGATTAATAGGACTGCTCGAAAAGTGCCTGGGTCTGGTGAGCCAAAGTATCTTGTGATTTGTTGTGACAGAGCATGCAACGGAGAAATGAAAAAAGCTACCAAACGAATGAATTGTCCATCTTGGGTGAATGCTATAAAACAAGATAATGGTTGCTGGAGGGTGTCCACCATCCACTCAGATCATAATCATGAACTTGAACCACATATATCAATTTTCATGCCGGCTCACAGGAGTTTGTCTATAAATATGAAGAGACAATTGGAAGAAAACGACATTGCAGGTTTGAGAATATGTAAGAATGTGAGGTTGTTGGAAGTTCAAGTTGGTGGGCCTCAAAATTTAGGTTGTGTCGCCAGAGATTGCAGAAATTTCATTGACAAGAGGAGAAGATTGAGACTTGGCGAAGGAGATGCTGAAGTCATTCGTACACTTTTCATGAGGTTGCAGCAAAAGGATATGAGCTTTTTCATTTAATGGATATAGATGATAAAGGGAGACTTCGAAACGTGATGTGGATTCATCCTAGGAGCAAAGCTGCTTATGAAGATTTTCATGATGTTATTAGTTTCGACACAACCTATCTTGTGAATCAGTATCAGATGCCTTTTGTGACTATGGTTGGGGTTAATCATCATAATCAGTTAATATTATTAGGTTGTGCTTTGTTATCACACGAAGATGCAGAATCATTCAAGTGGTTGCTCACCAATTGGTTGGAAGCCATGAGAGGTATTCATCCAAAGGTAATTCTAACAGATCAGTGTGGCACTATAAAAATTACAGTGAGAGAAGTGATGTCCGACACCATCCACAAATATTTTTTGTGGTATATTGTGTCGAAGTGTGCTCAGAAGTTTAAAGCGGCAACTAATTTTTACAAGGCAGTTGAAGATTTTAATGTTATGGTATATGACAGTTTCACCATAAGTGAATTTGAGGATAGGTGAGCTAAATTCTTGGAGGACCACATACTCCAAAGTAGTAGGTGGCTGAGAGATTTATACGCTGAAAGGCAAAGTTGGATGCATGTTTATCTAAATCACACATTTTGGGCTGGTATGGTGTCAACCCAAAGGAGTGAATCCATTCATGTTTTCTTCGATAGGTACATCACTTCAAGAAGTAGGTTGAAAACATTCGTGGAACAGTATGAAATTGCAACTGGAGATAAGATTCATAGAGAAATTCAAGCTGACTATGAGTCTAAATGCAAGATTAGAAAATGCATTTCATCTTTCAAATGGGAGGAGCAATTTAGAGATGCATACTCCAATAATATATTTCAGCTATTGCAGAAAGAGATCATGCTTATCTTGCATTGCAATGTGAAGCAATCAATTATTAATGTTGTGGGCATTGGGGTGTATGAAGTTTTTGAAAAAAGTAGTGATTGCAACTGGCAATGCACATACACAACTGAATGTAGGTCGAACAGGGAGTATTTCGAATGCAACTGTCGAAAGTTTGAGTCTAAGGGAATCCCATGTTGTCATATATTAAAGGTTCTAGTTGTGAAAGATGTTGGATTTGTGAACGAGAGGTATGTTCTGAGAAGATGACGGAAGGACGTCTATAGACGTCATTCAAGCATATTTTTTACCGGCAGATATCCGCATATGATAGAAGAGTATAAGAGATTCCAGGATGTGGAACGAGCTTTCATTGAATGTACCGATCTGGCTTATCAATGTCCAGAAAAGATGAACTTCATAAAACAGAGATGCGAAGAATTGAAAGCTGAGATAACAAATTTTGTGAGTTCTTTTTCTGGAACTGCAGATAATGTTAGTTCTCATCCCCATACTGTGTTGAATCTGTCGCTAATTAAGTGAAAAGAAAGACCAGTATACTTAGGGTTGGGGAAAAATACCGTCATACCGTACTTACCGTACCGTAAAAAATATCGGAATACCGAACTTTAAGGTATATTGGTATTTTCGGTAAGGTATGATACCGTACCGAGATTTTTCGGTAAGGTAACGGTATAGAATTTTAAAAACTGGGGTATAGCTGTCACGACCCCACATTAATATCCAATTAATGCGACATGTGATTGGCACGACTCGATCCCAATAAAGGATGGATCAAGACGCGAACCGGAAATAATTAAATAAAGGAATAAACCACTGCAATCCAGGAATGATATTTGCAGTGAACTCTAATTCAGAACTGAGTTTCAATTCAGAAAATATAACTGAATAAATAAATACCTCAGAGTAGCAAAAAGGTATCATCGAGTTCAAGACATACTGAAGACTTGACTCGGTTATACAAAAGTAGCGGAAGCAATATAGCACATCAAAGTATAGGAAAATATTCTAAGTCCTGTACTCAACAACTGTCTCTCTCTCAGCACTTCACCCTGTACCATCAACACTCAACCTGCACATTTCAAAACAAATATGCAGGGCTGAGTACAAGTATACTCAGTGAACACATTGCCAAAATATATATCATAATATATATCTGATATTATGAATATTTATCAAATCTGTTTTATTATCATGCATTCTGAGTAAACACATAGGGGTTTTATCTGAAAAGGCCCTATGTTTTACTAAATCATTTTCTGTCTTTGCGTACGCCTTTCTGTTGTATGATCATCCATATCCAAACGGAGTGCCAAGGAATAGTTCTTTCCGCACTCGAGTGCCAAGGAATAGCTCCGCTCAGCCTTTTCCGCACTCTACATACCATTACTAAACGCCGATCAAGGAATAGCTCCGCTCAGCCTTTTCCATCGCACGTTTAGCATCGTCGATGTCTTAGTCAAGAATAGCTCCGCTCAGCCTTTCTCTCTTCCTAATATCACCGACCCAAGTGTACACTAACCTCGATTAACACGCTAAGTTAGCACGAGGCCCGATCGATTTAACAGTTAGAAAGCCCCTTGCGAGCTAACTAAATACGGATAAGATATCATACAAAACAAACATTTTATGCATGACAATAATTTATTTGCATCAGAAATAATTAACTGCAGATGAGTAAAAACTCAAATCATTATTTGGACTAAGAGTCCGTTGAAAAGAAAGCCCACCTTTCACCGATGTTTTTAATTACTGCAGCAGCTAGTTCCTCACTGATCTTATCCCTTGCGGATCTGCTAGCCTTCAATATATAAAAATGCACTTAGCATGTTGATCCAAATCCGATAGGACTCAACACGAAACGAAGGCCTATTAGGGTCTAGTATCCGTTCTAAATTCTCTTAGCTTAAGGGTTATTCTCAACCCTAGCTATTAGACATATTAAGGCATATATCATCATCATTTAAGGTATCAACAATACCTTAACATCATCGCAATTCGATTTTCTAAAAACAAGATCAATCATTAAACTTAGATCAAACAACATTCTGCACAACGATCAACTTTGCGGAATTTTCTATTTTGACACGCTAGGGTGCAGGGAACGTGCCCTATACCGTTGGAAAGCCACGGAAATGTAGAATTTTACACAAACTACGGTGACTCAAGGTGATAACTAACGAAGAAGTTATAGCCGATTTACTAGAAGGTGGCAGAATTGCCCGAATTTCCGAAAACAACTCGTGTCCTGACTTTGGAGATTTTTCACAACTGATTCAGGAAGAGTTATGGACTGAGATATATACCATTAGAAAGCCACGGAAGTCTAGAATTTTTAAAAATTTATAGTGGCTTAAGATGATAACAAATGAAACGGATATATCCATTTTACCAAAAGGCGGCAGAACTGCCATGATTTCATGAAAACCGAAACATGATCCCACTTCGTCGATTTTTCACAAATTCCACAGAATTAATTAGGGAATGAGACATATACCATTGGAAATCCTCTTAAGTCTAGTTTTTGGAAAAATTTACGGTGTCTCAATCGGATGTAAAACGAGGGATTTATGCTCATTTAACCGAAGGGTGGCAAGTCTGCCGAAAGCGAAGTGCGCGGGCGTCGTCCCCGCGGTCGCGCGAGACTGAGGCCGAGAGTCGTATGAATGACGAAAGAAGCTATGGAACTCGATACACAAACACACAACACCATAAACTCGACACCAATCTTCACAAACCTTTCAATATCATTGAAATCATGCACTTTAACACATCATCCTCATCTCAAACATGCCTATACATTAATCAACTCAATATTCATCAAACATGCTTCAAAACACAACCCAAATATATATATATATATATTGGTACCGAAAGCTTGAAAACATAACTACATAACCATAGTTTTCGAAATACCTTTCAAACAACAATGGGGAAATGTTGGAAAAACTTAGAAGAAGATGGATCGATGGAAACGAAGCTTCCAATGACGACGCCGGAAACACAACGATGGTGAAGAACGGCTTGAACATGTATGAGCTCTTCCCAACAATGGCTACAACTTCTTGCTTCTCTCACTCTCTCTCTCGATCAAAGAAAATAGAAGCAAGAAGATGGTGTGGAGAAGAAGAAATGGAGAAGATGATGAAATGAGAGATGCTTTGCCCTTTTCTCTCTCTCAACTTTTGTGTAGAAAATGAAAGAAGATGGAATGGAAGATGAATGGTTGTCTTGCCCTTTTCTTTCTCACAACTTTTACGTAAATGAAGAAGAAGAAGAAGAAGAAGAAGAAGAAGAAGAAGAAGAAGAAGAAGAAGAAGAAGAAAGGAAATTGCAGCTGCCTCTATCTCTCTTTCTCTCGAAAATGTGAGCAAGAAATGGCAAGCACTCTCTCTCTCTATGCACTATACTTATGTATCTATATTTTTCTTTGATTTGGGGGACAAGAAACGTGAGAGGCATGGGAGAGGTGAGGGGAAAGGCATGGCCTCCCATGCCTCGGTTAATAAAAAAAAATATATCCATTTTAAATACCAATTGCTCGATTATCGTGATATTTTCCGTCTTCGGAAAAATCTCGAACTAAATCGATATTGCTAAAATAATTCACTTATTTTAAAACAATAGTTTATTTGAAATTATTGATTTTAAAACACTGCTTTAAAATACTGGTTTTAAATCCTCAACAATTTAAAACATCCGAAACCTAGAGAATATCTGATTCTCTTGACTTGAACATCTCGTTTAAATTATCTGAATTTAAACAATTGCATGACTGGAGAATATCTGAGTCTCCCAGTCCTGAAATTAATTATCGGAATATCTGATTCACGATAATCACACACTGTAAATAAAATAGGAATCGAATTTATCTGAAATTACGATTCCGACTTTCCATACAGAAAAGGAGATAAACCCTAACAGAAATATTTAATCCACCCACGGAAATTTTAATTGACCTTGAATTCGATGGAATATAACGGATAATTTCGACCCTAATCTGACGTGAAATTACTGTACTCGTACAGTAATCACACACTTAACTGTAATTAAACAGTAAGTGAATTTCGGGGTATTACAATAGCAGCGTATACCGATACCGACGGTATACCGAATTTTTAAGGTATATACCGTTAATTCGGCATATACCGTTATACCGGTATATACCGTAAGTGCGGTATATACCGGTATACCGTTATATCGGTATATACCGGTATATTTGTGATATTATATAAATATATATATATGTGAATTATAGATAATTGATATATAATACTTAGTAAATATGATACATATGTAAATATCTAACACTTATAAATTAATCTTATGTTATACTTAATGCATAGTAATGATAATTAAATGTGTTCTTAATTAATACTTAGTAAATAATTCTTACAATTTCTAAGTAAAAGATTTCAAATTTGTAATATTTAGTAAGTTTATAATATTTTTATACAATTTATATTAATTATAAAAACATGATTGATATATAATACTAGTAAATATATTATACATTTATAAATATCTAGTAAATTTACAATATTAACACTTATAATTAATCTTATGTTATACTTAATGCATTGTAATGCTAAGTGTGTTCTTTGTTAGTATATACTTAGTAGATAATTCTTACGATTTCTAAGTAAAAGATTTCAAATTTATAATATTTAGTAAGTTTATAATATTTTATACAATTTATATTAATTATAAAAACATGATTGATATATAATACTAGTAAATATGTTATATAATTTATAAATATCTAGTAAATTTATAATATTAACACTTGTAATTAATCTTATGTTATACTTAATGCATTGTAATGCTAAGTGTGTTCTTTGTTAGTATATACTTAGTAAATAATTCTTATGATTTCTAAGTAAAAGATTTTAAATTTGTAATATTTAGTAAGTTTATAATATTTTATACAATTTATATTAATTATAAAAACATGATTGATATATAATACTAGTAAATATGTTATACATTTATAAATATCTAGTAAATTTACAGTATTAACACTTATACTTAATCGTATGTTATAATTAATGCATTGTAATGCTAAGTGTGTTCTTTGTTAGTATATACTTAGTAAATAATTCTTACGATTTCTAGGTAAAAGATTTCAAATTTATAATATTTAGTAAGTTTATAATATTTTATACAATTTATATTAATTATAAAAATATGATTGATATATAATACTAGTAAATATGTTATACATTTATAAATATCTAGTAAATTTACAATATTAATACTTATAATTAATCTTATGTTATATTTAATGCATTGTAATGCTAAGTGTATTATTATATCTATTTTATTTTATTGGACTTTAATTATCGTGACATGAAGATATTTATTTTATTTTGTTGAATTTTGATCGTTATTAGGAGTGTTTCATATATTTTGAGTAAATATATGAGATATATGATATATCCTAGGATGGTATAATAAGGTATACCAATATTGGTAAGGTATACTGATTTTAGTAAGGTATACCGATATTAGTAAGGTATACCGATGTCGGTAAGGTATACCGAACTAAAGGTACGGCAAAGGTATGTCATTTGTTTCATACCGAACTTAAGATATACCGTTGGAAGGTATACCGAACCTCAAGGTAAGGTAACGGTATGGATTTTCTCCATACCGTACAAGTAAGGTAAGGTAAAGGTATGAGGAAAAAAGTAAGGTATACCTTACCGTGCCACCCCTAAGTACACTACAAGAAAATCACGGAATAGCAATGGAATTTTCCGTCATCCCATACCCAATTTCCGTCTCTAATTTAATAGGCGACGGAATGACGACGGAAAATGTCCGTCTCATAAATTTAGTCGATAAAAAAAGAAGATGACGGAATATTCCATCGCCAAATATGACAACGACATTAGCGACGGAATATTCCATCGCCTTAAAGTGTCATCGTAAATTACCACGAAATTAGGGCGACCAATAATGCGACAGACGTGTTCTGTCGCCTTTATTGGTGACGGCCAAGGCGACAGAACATTCCGTCACCATATTAAAAAAAAAATAAATTTATAAAATGAAAAAATTGGGCGACGGAACCTTTCCGTCGCTAGTTTTTTTTTGTTTTTTTTATTAATTCAGTTTTTTTATTCGATTTTTTAAATTCCTTTTTCTTTTTAAATATTTATTTGTACCCAAACATAATAAAAGATTATAAAACTAAAATATATATATATAAGTATAATTATACATAATTTAATATAAATGTATAATACATGTATAAATGTATAACAGTAGCAGTACAACTATGTGCCCGACCCATCATCCTGCCTTCCGGATCCGCTACCAGACCCTCCAGATGACCGGATCCGTCACCAGCACCACCTGGCTGCTGTCTGAGAATGCGCTCAAGCAGGGACTCCATCCTGGCCTGCTTCTCCAGCACATGCTCCATAGACGTCTGCTGGGCACTCAGCTTCTCATCCATCTGAGCCTGCATCTCAGCCAGGCGAGCATCGAGCTTTGCCTGGGTGTACAGCGACCCGGAGCCCAGGCTCGATGACGAGGAGGATCCTTCAGCGGTAGTAGAAGGGCGACGAATGGCAGGGGCCATGTTCCCCAGCCCGATAGCGCGCCCCTTCCTGTCAGACGCCACCACCTGGTGAAAAATCTCGCCCATGTCTGGCTCTCTGCCATCCGCTATCCACTCAGCAGCCAAGGCATCACATTTATCCTGTATTTATCAGGATAAATGTAATTCATTTTTCAATATAAATTATATATATATATATATATTAAAATATTAATAAAAACTTACATCATTTTCCCTCGTCTTGGTTGTGGTCCAAAGGCCGTCCAGGCAGTAAAGCTTGAGATAGGTCTGGTAGCGCGTCTCCCACTCGGACAAATGCTGCTCTGTAGCCTGATTCAATAAAATAAAATAAAATTCATTAGAAAGTGTTAATTTATTATACTATAAACTTGAATGATTATTATAACTCGTACTAGATCGTGCATATGATCCACGGCAGATCTGGTGCCTCTGTGGTGAGTCTGACTGGATGATCCTGGTCCATTGGGCTCGGTGTTGCGGTTTCTCTTTGCCAGACGAGTCTTCTCCTGAGTCTCCTTCGTCTGCCAGTATGCTATCCATGCAGGCTAGTCCTCATGGCGCACAAAATCGGGCTTCTTGCCCTCCAGGTAGCCATCCTTCTTCATGTGGTACACTATGTCCATGTACCGGTCCTGGCACTTCTTCCAGAAGAGCAGAAGCACCTCCTCATCAGGAAAAGACCACCTAAACTCCTTCTATATTAACACATCAATAAACAACAGCATTAGTAACAATATTAGATAACACAAATACATATAAATCAATTTTTTACCTTGAACTCAGCCCAATACAGCATCCTCCTATCCATGGGCACCATCTTCCAAGCGAAGCCCGTATGATGCATATACCTCTTGAAGATAGCTGTAATTTCCCTCGAACAAGCATTCGAGGGCCTCATGACTCTGAAAATGCAAATTAGATTCAATTATAATATACATAAAATAAATTAATTGAATATATTGATATATATCTCAACATACCTCTCCCTACCAACGGTCTCGAGCCCAAGTTCTTGTCTCAAGTCAACAATACGGGACTCCTCTCCCGTAGCATCGGTCCCATCCTGACCGACGTTGTCATCAATGGTATCACCAGCGGATCCGATAGATGACAGTGCTCGGGACCTAGTCCTGTGAGATCCACCACCGCTAGTCATCTGACAAAAATAACTCATAAAGATAAAGTCATGAAGAACTAGCATAACAACGTGAAAAATATTAATTATAAAATTAATTAGGAAAAAAATTCGGCAGCATAACGACGTGAAACCTATATTTTGACCAAGTTATCGACGTAACTTAACTAGATTCGGGGATTAACTAGCAAAAACCAAACACCAGAGGGATCCAGGGGCCCTCGTCCCATTTAACTAACATGATTTAATAAATTGAACTAACATGCTTTCATAAATTCAACTAATTAACATGTTTTAATATACTTAACATATAAATTTCTCATATTATTTTATTTTTGAAATTAAAGAAATAGCGAATAAATGTGTGTACCATATGTCAATTTGTCAATAAATAAATAACATTTTACTATTAGTTAAAACTTAGTATTTAAGAAATTATATTGATCTAAGTACATGAACTTTTATTTATCACGCATAATTAATGTAACAATAATATTTTTAATTTCTTTGAAATACTACTTAAATAGGTTCCATAATTTTTTTTTTTTTTGGCAAAATATATAATTGATAAATAAAGCTTTTATGAACACATAATTTAAACCACAATATATTATTTATGTTTATCAAAGATAAATTTAATTTCATATAATATTTGTCCTAAATAAACTTTTTCTAACAATTTATTTGAAGCAATTATTGTTTTTCAAATTTTTGGGTACATAAATGTTATTCTCGCATACAGAGGTAAATTTGAACATTTTTTTCTTGGATAGAGATAATATCCTAATTCTCTGAAGAACAAATTATAAAATATAATTATACAATATAAATTCCAAAACATTTATTTTATTTTATTACCATTATATCTATAAATGGATATATGTTTAGAGAATTTTCATAATTCTTTAAAACGTTTAATTATAATTAGTATAGCATGTGCCATTCTTAATTAAATAATTGGCACGCATATTTGATGAATTTTATTTTATTACACATAAAAAGTAAAACTATTATTTCCTAATTCTTTTAAGACTAAATAAATTATCAATATATAATAAACTCCATAATGAAAATATAGTTTAGAATTAAAATCAATATTTCCACCTAATTTTTTTTAACAATACAGATTTAATTAACAATATTGTTCAAACCCACTAATAAATTAATATCACAAGACTAAATTAGAATTGAGACTAAGCACAGTATGAAAAATTAAATTAAAAAAGAATCGGTGCAAAAAATTTTAAAAAAAAATACATAATAAACAAACATTCCATCAAGATGAATGAATGTATTTAAATGGAATTCCCAAATTTGTGCAAAAAAAAAAATTGCATAATAAAATATACAGATTGATGGGGAGGGGACTTACCGGCGGGCTCGGGTGTACGCGGTCGGCGGCGGGCTCTGCTTGGGGTGGGGGGCTACGGCGGGGCCGGTGTCATCCTCGGTGGCAGGCAGAGACACGGCGAGAGACAGAGGAGGAGAGGGAGAGGGTGAGGGAGAAGGAGAGAGAGGGAGTCGGCGGCTGGGGGATCGCCGTTGGGGGGATTCGATTAGGATTATGGTGAATTAGGGGAGAAAATGGGAAAGAAGGGCTTTGTGCCCAAATATTACAAAGTGGGGTTCTTATTAAATTAAAATTTAAATTAAAAATAAATAAGGCGATGAAACTATTTTGTCGCCTTATTATTCGGCATTAAAAAAAAATAAGGCGACGAAATAGTCTGTCACCTTATTTTCCCGTTATTAAAAAAAATAAAAAATAAAATAAATAACATAAGGCGGCGGAATCAGTTTGTCACCTTATGTGGCGACGGTAAGTCCGTCACTAAGTCTGTCACCCCACGTGGCGACCGCTATCTCCGTCGCCTTTCCGTCGCTCGTGTTGATAGAATCAATTCCGTCGCTATAATGTTGTATTCTTGTAGTAGTAGTAGTAGTTAACAGAATGCAATCTACGGCAGAAAAGATTAGGAGAGCGAGTTCAGGTGGAGGGAGATGAGTGAGTTCAGGTGGAGGGGAATGAGCGAGTTCTGGTGTTGGAAGAGGAAGAAGTAGAGGTAGAAGAGCTGGTTCAAATCTGCGAGAGGAGCAAGTGGTCGGGACACAAGGAAGTACTTGTTTTTAGCATTACTAGATTGTTTATGCTTATGTTTTCAAGGAACACTTGGTGTGCAAATTTTTCTAGACATTGTTTATTTAGGAACTTTCAACTAACACTTGATCTACATATAATTTGCTACACATTTTTTAGACTTGTCTCAGCTAGAACATTCAACGAAGAGTTGGTGTGCAAAACTTTTGTTTATATTTGCTACTCATTTTTGTACACGTTTTCTATACAATTTTCTACTCATTTTTTGTAGACATTTTTGAATCAGAACACTAGGATGTGCAATTTTTTCAGAAAATTTTGTCAGAAATGTGTTGTTTCAAAACATTCATCGAACACTTGGAGTGCAAATTTTTTATTAGAACATTTTGGCAGAATTGTGTTGTTTCAAACATTCATCGAACACTTGGTGTGTAATTTTTTATCTAAAACTAATTGGCAGAATTGTGTTGTTTCAAAACATTCATCGAAGACTTGGTGTGCAATTTTTTTATCTAAAGGTAATTGGCAGAATTGTGTTGTTTCAAAACATTCATCGAACACTTGGTGTGCAAATTTTTTACTAAAACTAATTGGCAGAATTGTGTTGTTTCAAAACATTCATCGAACACTTGGTGTGCAAATTCTTTAAAACATTTTTGGCAGAATTTTGTTGTTTCAAAACAACACAACGAACACTTGATATGCAAAATGTTGGAGAACATAAAAACAGATCTTAGAATTCAACAACCTAGATTACATATATAAGATCATTACATAAACAACATCCACAGAACATAGAATTTAACATCAAGATTATCCACAGAAGATAGATAATAACATCAAGATCATCCACACAAAATAGAAAATACTAGTCATCAAGCATAATCATTTCAGTTTTTGAAACAAGGAAAACATCAACACTACGAGTAATACCACCATATTTCTCCACCAGCAGAACATCACCACGCTTGATCCTAAGGTATTGAACAACATCATTCCACCCATTTTTGAACCAGATCATGACATTCTTCTTGTTTTTCTTCATTGTAATCTCATGGTATTCAGACTCAACCTCTCATTTCTGAAAACCATAAAATGTGCGTATTTTGATATGTTTAGACTTTGTGCCTAGAATGTTGCTCGCATGCTTAGGCAAATACTATAAAAGAAAAGTCGCAACTAGCAATCTTTATTAATAAGGTGTGCAAAGGTATATGTTAACTTTACCATTCTCGTAGCATATTTAGGGGAGTGACATTGTACTTGAAATAAAAAGAACATATATAATGTATAGAATAAAAGTATTTTGCCTACATTCGAAACGCATCCCTCTAGATCTAGTGGGATCTGTCATTGTTGGATAAATCCCTGCAAAAGATAAAAAGAAGCAGAGAGAAAGAGAGAAAAGTATGGGAGAATGTCCTGAAAAAGACACAAAGAGAGGGCAGAGAGAATATATAGAGCTAGAGTCAGATAAAGATTCTAGAATATGCAAAAGTTAGAATATACTAAATATTACATGCCAAAATATATAATAAAGTTGTTAGAATATACTTAATTACATGCCAAAAAAAAAAAATTGGTCCATGCCAATAATAATATATAAGCTAATATCATAAAGTTCTAATAATTATAATTCCATCCCTCTTGATTTCCGAGCACTGGTTTGTCGATCCATCTACAGGAAGCACCCGTGAAGTACATCCTAAACCAGTGCAAATCAAGATCTTTAGCCCTCTTAATGTCGAAACAATAATGAAGCATCATCTCCTAGATTAAAACATAATATTAGATTTAACAAAGCATCAACATTCAAATACGAGGAAATGAACGTACATAAATACAAATTACAACTAAAGACAATTCTTAAAAATCTCATGCTAAGCATAGACAATATTTTAACAATTCTAGCATTCCTAAACATGATCAAGAACTCAATTAACATATAATATCTTTCATTTCCTTCCTTCCTTGTACAGATATCAATCAAGCAGAGCAAAATATTTTATTGGATATCTCATTTGCCCTATATGCTTCTAGAGCTTATTAGCTCAAACTTTAGATGAGTATAGATTTACCCACCTCGACTACTGAGCAGAAGATGAAGCAACGAGTTGATGATCCTTCTCCGAATTCCCACGAGGCTCACTTCCTCCTACAAAAGTCAAATCATCGACTTAACGGCCTCCTTCGAAGATTTCTAACTACTAACATGAAATTAAAAAATACCCAACTTATATACCCTTAATTAGGACTTAAACATAGATAGCACGACTTTAGAACCTTTAGAAAACATGAGGGTTTGAAAGACTCGAGTTTAGAACATAATTGAAGTCAAAATAGGGCAGCAGAAGCATAGCACGGGCCGTGCTAATTAATGAGGCGAGAACCAGATGCCCAGACTTTCCGACACGGGCTGTGCAAGCATAGAACTGTCCGTGCAAGCCCTAGCACGGTCTGTGCTAGCTCTCCAGACTCATGCCGTGAGTTCTGGATGGCTTTGCACGGTCCGTGCTCCTTTACGAATTTCCGAAACTTTCGATTGAAGTGTTGGTCGAGGCGTTACTCATTCACCTCTCCCTTTTCTCGACGTTTTAAACTTGAAATAAGGCTTAGAACTTTGAATAAAATATAGAAACGAACATAATTTAAACTTAAAAAGAAATCGGCATTATAACGGAATAAACATGAAAATCTTTCTTGAACACTTAGAATAATGATGAAATCTTAAATATAACTTGAACGGAACTTTAACAAAACTAATTATGAGAATTAATGATGAGAATAACAATGGGAATGATAACGAGTATAGCAACGAGAAATATAACGAAAACGCTATTAACTTGGAACTTTAACAAGAATCGAAATATAACTTCAGGCGGAAAGTAAACAAGTAATAACGAAGAACATAAAGAACAAAAAGTAAATACAGAATTAAAAGACGGAAAAGAAATGGAAATCGAGACCGACGAACAAGAATGAACGGGGTTAGGTGCGTCGGAGGAAGGTGGCTAGCTCGGTGTCTCATCGAGTCACAACGGTGGTAGAACCGCCTGCTACGACCCAATGACACCCCTAGCACCTTCCCTCACTACATCCCTTCCACGCCACTCCATTCGTCGTCTTGTAGAACACTCACGAAGAACGCTTTTTACTTCGACAGAACCTCAACTTTTCTCGGAACTCTCAAGCTCTCAACTTTTGAAAGTGAAATGGATTGGAAATGAGCAAATGAATGGTGAGGGGTGGCCCTCTATTTATAGAAGGGAGCTTGGCTTCCTTGAGAAGCTACTCCAGTGCGGAAACACTGCAAAAATTACTCCGGGTTCGGTTAAAAGCTGCTTTATTCGATGTCAAGGTCCAAATGACCTCAGACACGAAATCTAAAAATACCGAAAGACTCGTTGGCTCGAATACTAGTGAACCAACTTGATTCGTGATAAAGACGGGGTCGTCAGAAGAAAGACGAGCAAAGATTCCCTTTTTGGAATTACTTTTTACTATTCACTCAGACTGACAGATTTTGCTCCCGAGCGTTCGATTGACCTCAGAATGGAAATCCGTGAATGCCAACGGAATCCTTAAGTCATTTCCCATAAGAGGGGCCTAACAGAACTATACTCGAATCAATGAGGAGAATTTCATAAATTTCTCAAAACACGAACGCACGCAAAAGTTACTATTCATTCATCCTTTAAATACGTTTTTCATCACTGAGAACTCAAATGACTTCAGAATAAAATTTTGGGAATACCGGCACACTCCTTGAGTTAAAACCTTTCTAACAAGACAACAAGTGGCCAAACAGAATTACGATTACTTTTTCTGAAAAGACGATTTCACGAAAACTGGCCTCTAAAGTCGTGACTGACATCTGACTTCACTTAAACCTTATTTAAATTTCTTCCTTAATTAATTAGTTACCATTAACAATTCTCTAAACCTTATTCAAAAATATGGGGTATTACACTTAGAGTTCCAAATTTTTAGTATAACAGTGCATGCATGGACGTTAATTTCATAAATTCTTATTATAAGATTGAATGTAATTTAAACAAGATTGTGTTCTGATCAAGCCTAAAATTGAAAATGCACTAATTTGTACTATCTCAATTGTCAGATTAATCTACTTGAAAATTAATGTGTGCATGACTCACCACCTTTATCAAAGTGATTTGGTTATTAGTCATTTCATGCTTTAAATGAACTTTATATTTATAAGATAGTTGTGGCTTCATTTTCCACCACAAAAAAAAATTGTGTATTTCTCAACCTTCAATTTTGATCCATAAAATAACTATGGTTTGGTCCAAAATTGATGAGGCAGTCTTCTTTAGTTTCTTACGGTTAAGAGTCGGGTTCGTTGATCTTTCCCACACAACATACGCTGCAGAGATGCTAAGAATGCTTGCAAAAATGCTGTGCAGGGCCCGAATCGTCATTTTATGACCATTGATCTGGTTATGAAATTGAAGGAATTGAAAGAGCTTTTTTACCATTTCAAAGAATACAAGTTGTTGCCCGGAATCAACTACGATGAAGAAAGTAACATTGTCACGGCCACTAATGTGTATTTCAATCATTTCAACGATTCTAATAATGTAAGCTTGAAATGTGTTTATATCTTATGAATTAGAAGATTTTCTTCAAATTTTTATTTTCCGTAAAATTCATTTTCTATCTTATCTAGGAGTGTTTGATACACAAAGAATTCAGACTGAATGGAATGGCTGAGTTCCGCGCAATTCGGAGATTGTTGTTGAAGGAGGCGTAATGAAGCTTGATTTTGAAGCATTGTCTAAGAGGGTCAATTATTAGAAACAATCAGTGTACATTACATTTTTTAGTCTAATTAATGATATCTAATTAGAGCATGTAAAAATTTAATATTGGTATCTAGTGTATTAATGTGGTATTTCTGCAGAATATAAAATTTTCATAATGATAAACCTATACAAAAATAAATAAGTTGACATCAAAAATAATATTAGAGATGAAATTTCAATGAAGCTTTAATTGCTACAGAGTTTGAAATGACACAACCACTCAATTGTTCCTTTTGCATCTTGAATTATCTCCTAGAGATGTGTGTATCTCAGAAATTAAATGCCGACTTGAAAATCTTCTCTCCATGAAAAAAAATATACACTCCATGTAATTGGGCGTCTGGGCGGTTAATAATGATTGCCAAAATAATAATAATATTTCAAAATTTTCAAAAATTATGATATGGTTTCGAAAATTAATTATGGTATGGTTTTTGGAACTTATGGGAATTTAATTTCAAAATTAGATTATACTTTCAAAATTATGATATGGTTTCCAATTTCAAAATTATAATTAAGGACAAGGTGTATATAAGTAAAATTTTATGAGTTTATAGTAAATTATAAATTTATATAACACTATAACTGTAATATTAATTTGAGACAATACAAGGTCAATCTTCAAAATTATGATATGGTTTCGGATTGCAATATAAGTTCAATCTTGAAAATTAGGACAAGATCAATTATATATTTTAACGCAGCACTATTGGCCTTTACTCTAAACCCTAAACCCTTGCCCTCTTGCCCTTGCCCTTTGCATGCCCTTGTGATGATTTTATATTAATTATTCTTAAGGTTATTGTAATTTCAAAATTATTATTAGTGGTGTGATGATGATCACAATAGGACGTGCATGCAAAATGTAATTTCAAAATTATTAGTAGTGATGTGATCTTAGTATGAGAGTGCATGCATGGACTCTAATTAATTATTTCAAAATTCTTATTATACGATTTGCGATCTCATTTTAACTATATAGTGCATGCATGCACTATACTTTCAAAATTGTAATTAGTGGTGTGATGATCTTATATTAATTTGCAAACTATAATTATTCTTAGAAATTTAGATTCTAATTAGTGTTGTGATCTTAGAATTCAACATTATTATTTCATAATTGAATTTCAAAAGAATAATTAAGTAGCACGTAAATTAATTTGTGAAATGCTAATTAAATAGTCCATTAATTGTAAATTAATTATTCAGATTTACACAAATCTTGTCAAGGATCTTGCTTAATTAATATTTAGCTGTAAGATTTACACAAATCTTTTAGAAGATTTGTAATTGTTATCTTTTGGTCTTAAGATTCTCGAGATATGTACTAAGTGCCATATCTAACAATGAAGATTTGGAAATATTTATTCCCTATGCACTCTCATTTAGGGTTTCATGGGGAAATTAATCTCATTAACCTAGCACTATAAATACACTACTGTTCACACATCCTTCCTCCTCACTTTACCATCATCTATCTAAACACCTTTCGCCTCCACCTTGCAATGGCTGAAAGAACTCCCATAAAGAAGTTTACTCCAATAAAGAAATTCACAACCACAAAATGCATTCCATCTTCGGAATGGACGATCCCTCCTTTTCCTCGAAGTCTCGAAATACTCTACCGAAATCTCTGCGAAGAACACAATACCATGAATGTGGAGATTGGTCATTTGTTTGGTCGTATGCTGTTAAATTTGGACGACGAGTGCATGAGGGATATGTTGCTGGAAAAATTTCCCCTCACAAAGTTGTATGAGTGTTATCTCGATCTCAAGATATCAAGCACTGATGACGAGGGAACTTCCAAGCCTATTCTTGTTATTGTGATTCCGGACTAATATCTTCAAGCGATGTTTAATCATTTCTACTAGTTTTAATTTGCAGCATATGTTTAGTTTATGTCTTTTAATTTTCCATTTCTATGCAGACCAGTTTGGTCAATGCCATGGTTCCGGTTTAATCTATGAGTATCTATAAATATTTAAGTTTATCTAATATTGTTATGCTTTCTCTTGTGTTCAATTTTATTCTTGTTTATCTTGTTCAAGTTTATTCCAATAAAATAAATAATAAATTTATAAACTGGATTAAAATGAATTTATTCCAATATGGTAAATAAACTGTTTGTTTTCCTTTTTTATGACTGGATTTATTAATATCCAATTCAAATAAGATTTAATAATTTTTAATTTTAGTGTAGTCCAATAAGCTCCTTCAATTTTTACGGAAAAAATAAATAAGTCTATCTTCACTTTTTTAATCAGTTATTAAATTGCAAACTGCCTTTGAATACAATACAACTTATAATCTATATAAGAGAACATTTAACCGATCCTAAACAAAAAACAAAATTACAATAGCAAAACAAATTAATGAAGATTGAAATAAAAATTCAACAAATAAAATTTCATTAATTTATTTAATCAATGCTTAACTCTTCGATGTTAACTAATAATGTTAACTAATAAGATTGAAATCAAAATTCCGACGACAACACCAAACATAAACATCTTTAGACTATGAATTTTCGTATTCACAACTTCACAAGTGACGTCCACACCATAATCTTTCTTCTTCTCTTCAGTACCCGAATTAATATGACACTTGTTTGGTTGAACAGCAAAATCCACTCCATGGCCGATACTTGAAATTTCATCTTCATAATTATTCGACTGGAAAAACATATCGTATGCCTCCGTCGCTTCTTTGTATGTTGAAAAAGACTTATACATGCTTCCCCTACAATCGAGCACATATGGCGCTCATTTTTCCTGACTAGAAAAAATTACAGCTCGTATACCTTGGAATACAACATAAAACTTCTTTTTCTTAAGCTTTCTGCCTTTGAGTTCCATAATTATATGTGTTAATATGGCCGAAATTATGTATGTGTATGAAAAAAATGAAACAATTTTTATTATGAATGTGTATTTGTGATTAAAATGGTAGTTTTAATGTTATCTTTAATGGGAAATATAATCTGTAATTATTGATGAGAGATTTGACTTTCAAAATTTGAATTTTGAATTTATTTAACTAATCTCTTTCCTAAATGGGCGGGAAGGGTACTAATGTAAAAACGCATAGTCCATTAATTACATTAATTGACGTTTTATTTAATACTAATATGCAATGTCTAATATACCCTTTTATGGCCAACCAGAATCTGGCTGCATAGCTTTACCGATATATATATATATCCTTTTTTCCTGGTGTAGGAACTAGGAACCCATCTTATACCGTCCACCTAGATGATCTAATGGCTGAGATTAAATGTCAAAGTCAAGGCAAAAAAGAAAGAGGTGTAGGTATAGTTGTCCAATCTCAATAAAAAAGTTAATGTCATCACTTTTTAAAAAAAATCTTAAAAACTTTGAACGATCATAACTCACTCATTTCAAATCGGATTAGCACAAATAATATACCAAATTAAAGATCTTTTCATGCTCTTTAATTCAAGATCAGTCATGTATACGTTTCTTCAAATAAATATAGATGAAAACTATAAAATATAAATTTTTACTCATGTCCAGCGCGAAATGCTTTCGTTAGCTTTTAAATAATGGTTCGTCAGCATTATGATAAGTTGATTACGTATGCTAACGAAGCATTTGTTATATACTAACATATTGCATTTATTGTGCTAATGAATGATTATCATAATGTTAACATAGTACACATACTTATATTACTATTATTATTATGATTTATTACATTTCAATTAGGACTTATAATTATTTTTTATGATTTAGTTTTTATGTTTTAGTTACTAATTAATTTTATATATTGTTTATTTCATTAAATTAGAATATATTAGTTAGGGTTTTCTTCATCTATTTATTGTTTATACCTTATGCTAACGATGAATTGTCATGTGCTAATATAGTTTATTCACAGTGCTGATAAAACAATATCATTATGCTAATGTTGTATATTTATATTGTTATTATGATTTATTCCATCCAATTATAGTTTGTAATTACTTTTTAGAATTTTATTTTATTTTTTAGATCATTGGAGTTTATTATATCTGAATTATAATTTATTTTATCCTATTAGAATTTATAATTACTCTTTAGAATTTAATTTTTTGTTAACAATATGAGAAAAACTTTCATTAGCATAAAGATAACGCTTTGTTAGCATGATGATAATACTTCGTTAGCATGACGATATGTTATCAAATCCTCCGCGATTTTTATAAGAATTACCAAATTACGTTAATACCCCCGCACGAATATTTTTTTAAATATTATAGAATTGATACCACCCCTTTTAAGTAAATCTAGGCCATAGATCTTTATTGATTGTATGGTGTAAGATGGGTTCCTAATTCTTACACTAGGATTGGTTTGCATTGTAATTCTCCCATATATATATATATATATATAAGTTTAAATAGTATGAGTAGATTTGTTTTTCTCAATGAAAAAAAAAACACAGGATCAGGTTCTCTATTTGGAAACTTTTTGCATCCACTTTCTATTTCAGCTATGGAATTATAGTTGCAATTACTTAAAAATGCATTAATATGTAAAAGTAATCATTTTGGATAAACTATAAGTTTTCTAGTCAACACAATAAAAACATAGAAAAATTAGCAATTTATTGTGTTGAAGACAAATTTAAGGTGTGGACCAACTAACAAATTGTACTTTCAAGCATCTTTTGAAGTAATAAATAAAATCTAGCTGTAAGACATTAATACGATGGTAATGCATATATATAAACTGAGAAGATTGCATTTGTGATCCCACAGGGCAAGTCTTGACTAGAAAATGGTTTCGATACTCTCATTTTTTTACTCCAAAAGAAAAATATTTTTTATAAGTGGTCTTACCGTTACATTTTCTGTTAAATCGGTTTACAATCCCAAACAAATTTTCTGAAAAATGTTTCTTTATTCTACTCTTTTGCTTTTTTCATATTTTTGTTGTTGTTGTTGTTCTTAAATCCAATTCATGATATGTATTTCCAAGTTTTGGTGTTATGTTGAAGTCAGTGCTAGAATCCGGTAATGACGGGCAGCCAAAAAAACTTAAAAAAACCTAGCAAAAATCACCCACAACAAGGGTTAGATTAGATTTTAAGATTCAAGACGACATCATTGCAATTCATCTCAAATGTGGTTTAATGTGAAGAGCTTCCCGAATCCTCCAAAGCTAATGGATGAATCTATGATTCCCACGGATATGCTTCCACATCTTCATATACCTTGGTCACTTAATGTCTTTTTCATCTTCTTCCTGTCATTGAAATGCTTCAAGAACATAGGATCCTCCAAAAACTTAATCATGATAACAACCATATGCTTATGTGCAGGCGTTGTCTAACAATTTCTCCAAATTCTATTGTAACAAAATCTGCCAACAATTATAAACCCTCTCCTCACTTAAAATTCAAACCTCAAGTCAACAATCCAATGCAAATAATGTGATAGATGCATGTGATTTTTTGCAATAAATTGACAAGACCTATATCAGAATGTGAATACATCAGAAAAACAATTTATTCCAAAGCATAATAATCCAATGCAAATAATGTGACAGGCGCATGTGATTTTTTGTAGATAAATTAACAACACATATATCAGAATAATAAAAATAATGAGACAGGTGCATAATGTGATTTTTTGCAAATAAATTGACTAGGCATACGAATCACGTTATCTTTACTTTTACATGTGATATTTACTTTTGCATGTTAACTTTAGCTTTGATTTTATATGATTGAGACATATGCATGTGGGTTTGTAGGAAAATAGATAAGAGCTAGTATTAGATATATATAAAATACATTAATTATATGTGATGAAAAAGACATATCCTAATTACAACACACATTAATTATATGTGGAAAAAATACACCTCACAATTACAACACACAGTAATTATATGTAAGGAAAAGACATCTCATAATTACAAACACGTCCCACAATTACAATTACAGTAATTTAATTTTTCCCAAACACAAGGGCAATTAGTTGATGTTTCACCTCTTCGTCTTCTGGAGATAAGCGATCTTTCACCAATAATGTGTTCAACATTCTTTTTTCCATCTTCAAGGACATCATTTGTAGCTTTTGGATCTCCAATTTGAGCTTCTTAGCAATTAACTCATTTTCATTGTCTCTGATGAGCTTCGATGCATGAAGTTCTACAGCAACTTCAGATCCATATCGTGTTGCTTTACATTTTCCTTTCTTTTTTGACTTATCTTTATATGTTGGACGAGAAATAGTCAAACCTCCCGTAATTAGAGTTTCTGGATTTGAAGGAATATGATACTCCCCATCTTCAGAAGTCCTTGATCTTTTAGTGATGCCACCACTTTCTTCATCATCTCTCATTTCATCTTCAGAACAAAGTCGTGTTGCATCGTTTACACCTTGGATGTTTACTCATAACATAATTATAAACAACCAAGTCTTGAAACTTGTTGTCATTTGCTTTATAAATTGTATGAGCTTCCATCTCAATATCTTTCTGGCTCATTCTACTTCTTTTTCTCCGATTTGTTTCTTCCAAAGCAACAACTCACTTGCATGCATTTTCACTAACTTGTTTCATACGACCTTTCATTAATTCGATATTTCTTAGGTTCAGCTCCTCTAGATTTTCTATTTGAGTTTCATGATACAATTTATGCACATGTGACCACATTGCGGGCTTTTTTTATTCTTTCCGCGCATGGTATATGTGCTAACATAGATCCAAGATGACATAAGGGCTACATCTTCTTTCACGCACTGACGCGCGGTCGTTTCGCGCTCAAAAATATATTTATAAACTCATGTGCCCACTGCGAGCGTAGCTAGCCAATGAGTACGGGTCGATCCCACAGAGAGTTGTTGCGATTCTATCTTCAAGTAACCAATCACAAAGAGGATTTGGTGTTGTCACTAAACTGAATTTAAATATGCGAAAGAAACTAAACAAAAAAATCAAATAACAAAAGGTTCTGGCATTTGAATTAGAATTTGATTTAAACATAAAACAACTCGATCATGGGCACACTGATTTTCATACATGATATGTCATCTAGTTATGGTGATCGGATTCCTCTCTGCGTCTCCTTATCCATCCTTTCATTTTAGGTTTAAAAGTGATTCCTCTTCGATTAAACCCCTAACTAGTTACCCACCTCTCGATTCCTCTAAGAGATGTAAGCAAACAAGCAGCAGTGTGCCCTAGACGGACCCAGATCTGTTGTGTTCAACTGATTCCTCTTGTGCTCACAACACCCCATTAATTCCCTTATTACTATATGAATCGACACACAGTCACGATTCGCCAATTCAATTAATAGTGGTGTGCCCTCTTTACCTAACGAGTGATCAGCCACATTGAGCACTTCAGACACATACTCACGTGGAACAAGGCACAAGAATTAACGGAAACTAATCATGCATTACTATGCCCATTTTGGCCTCACGAGTCCAGATTTATGCTCAAACCAATTTCATCGTTCAAACGCCAGAATTAAAGATCTAGCCGAGAAGGCTAGACATAATTAAAATTGCAGAATTTAAAGACATCAAAATAAACAAGAAATTACTGAATTAATTTAGCAAAAACTCGACTCCAACGTCGGAAAACATGAACATAACCTAAGTCCCGAAGGTTTAAGACCTTTCAGATTGTTTGGCTGCCTAAGCAGCGTGCGGAAATTAAAATGCAGAAAATATAAACTGCAGAAATGTTTCAAAGTGTCTAAAACTCCTTTTTTTCCAGAAACTAAACTTGTTTAAATAGTTACATTTCCGAGTAGAGTTTCCCCCACAAGCGGGGGTCTTCTGCTGAAAATCCGGAATGGTGTGCCCTCGCTAACTTTGACTGGATAAGCTTCATCTTCAACAAATCCCTATTTTTTAGGGATTGCTCTTATCTCCTCAGATTGAGCTTATCTCCTCGTCTGAGATTATCCTTTTATTGCAGCACCTTCTAGGAGTCCAGCTTAGCTCCAACTCTCCTATGGATATGTAGCTATCCTCCCACCAACTGTCCTTCAACGTAATCCCGAGTTTCACTGGAATGCCCATTCTGACCTGTGGTCGAGTCTGTGCGAGTACTGTGGGCACGGCATCATCTGTCAGTTCCATCCGTATCTGATATGCCCACTTCACCGACCGAATATGGGATAAATACTGAAGACGTCTTATGTGCCTCTGATGAACATATGTGTGAGATAAACGTGAATAACTGGGCATAAACTGCCCATTCCGCCAGACTCGACTCTTAGAATGCCCTTTGACCGCAACCTAGTTCTTTTCGACTCAAAACACACTAAAAAGGACATTTATAGAGGATAAAATGCCCATAAAAACACGAAATAAATGGACTTATCACACCCACACACTTTAAGCATGATTGTCCTCATGCATGGAGTGCAACGCATCCAGAAAAATCAAAGAAAAGAAAATGAGAAAAGAGACAGACTCAAGAAACAAGCATGCAAACTGTTACTCAGTGTGGGCACATCAGAAATAATCCAACAAAAATGCAAAGTTTCAGCATACCTAAAATAGGTCAAAAATGAGTTTTAGCTTGGTGTTCCTCACAGACTCTCTTCACTCAGTGTATACTCTTATTTTAGCTGTAATTCTATGCAAATTCGTCCCATAAGTTTGCCAAAGTTCTGTTGTTCATTCTCCAGAAACCATGATGCACTAGTATCAATAGGGCTTTTTAGGCTACAGTTGGGCATTTTAAGTGGGAGGGGTTTTTATTGATTGTACAGTCCCCTCTCCAGCTCCTTTCTATTCACTACCCTCTTGTGCCCTATTCAGGAACTGAACCTTGCTTATTTTGGGCATTCTACACACTTAGAACTGGGGGAAATTTATTCAGACTATTTTTTTCTTTTTCTTTTTCTTCCTTTTGTTTTTCTTTTTCTAATCACTTTTTTTTTAATTCTTCCCCCTATCTTTTCTGGCCCCTTCATATCTATGCCTTCCCAGAGACAACTCTGCATTCCCCCATTTTTCTTTTCAGGTTTTATAATGCCCTGGCTAAGTATAAACCATCCCAGAACAAAATCGCCCAGGGCATTTCATAGGCTCAAAGGGGCTGCAAGGGCTGTGTCATTGGTGGGAGTCATTTATTTCAGTGGTTCAGCAAAACATGGCCTATCTCATCTACATGTGCATCAATAATTCCAAGAGTTCAACACAGAACAGAGGTAAATTCTAGAACATCATAAGCACAGAATTATTCACACTCATGAATGAAAGAAAACTGTAAAATTGAAGCATACAGCATATAGGCTCAAGTCTCACAGGGCATGCTAAAACTCGATCGTCATCCCTATCTTAATTGGGCATGCTGATTTTTCTATAAAGCAATTAAAGTTCGATCATTACGTGAAATGCCCACACAGACTCACAGAATAGCATGCTTTGACTCAACTACCCACCTACACACTTTCAACTTGCAAAGTGTGGACACAGACTCAAACAACAAAAACAAAAAAAATAGAAGAACAACAAAAACAAAACAAAATAAAACCTAATCTAAAGGACAGAAAGAACCAGGTCAATCGGTTGCAGGCGTTGGGTAGGAGAACCCAACATGCTTGAAATAGGCCTTCAGGACTGCTTCGATTCGGGTCAGTTTCTCATTGGTCTGGAACTGGGCATTCTCTATCAACTCAAGTCTCCTCATGATCACTGCAACTGGGTGCTCCCTCTGCGGTGCCTTCGCTGCTGGTGGTTTCTTCAATGTACCTGCCATATCTAAAAGCATGCTCGAGGGGTCTGCCCCCGGTAAAAAGAAAATGGGCTTTCCATCCTCATCGTCAACCACATCTTGCATTCTTCTCAAGCAGTTAAGATCAAAATACTCACGGGGAAGGGGGTTAAATCAGTATCATGCAAATCAAGGAGCCTGTATCTAATCGCAATCTGGGTGATCAATTGGGCACAAGAGATACGATGCCTAGGGTGTGTTTTAATTTCCCGAAAATGTGCAATGGCCACAGAACCAAAATTGATTTTAATTTTATGAACCATGCATCACAAAATAAATAGCTTCTGATTGGTGATTGAATTAGAGCTATCCTTACGGCCGAAAAAATTATAGGCCAACACCCTATGGTAGAATCTCAAAGCATCATTATTTAAGCAATATCCTTTTGTGGATCCGCTTTGAAAAACAGATCCATCCCCAATATCTACCCATTTTGTGTCGACTCCTTCTGCAGAGTCGGGTACTACAATCACGGCATTGACATACTCCTCCTCCTGGAAGTCTAGATATGTCACGATGCCCAGTAAATGTTCAAGTCATCAGCAGACACAGAATAATTCCTACCCATCAGTTTAAAAGATAAGACCCTAGTGGAAGTAGCAGGCTTGTTCACAGCTTTAATTTTCAAGTTTTGGACAAAATCATGAGACAATGATGGAAAAATAACACATTCCATATCTAAAAAGCATTCCCAACCAATTGCAGAAAATAAATCCCTTACCTCCTGCTCTATACCAAGAGCTGCAAGCGTCTCACGGTGGACTCCTTTTGAGTTGATAATGCCCTTGACTGGTGGCGGGCCACTGCTGGGCTTACTTGGTGTGGGGCTCCCCACCCCTCTGCCTCTTTTAGGCACAGGGATTGAAGTGCCCTCTTCAGCTTTCATATTCCGTGAAGAGGCCTCTACAGCCAGCTTAGCTCCGGCTTTTACACTTACAGCTTTCCCCACCCTTTGCCTGGGTGAGGAGTCCTCCGAGGGATCTTCAGAGCCTGCTTGCATTTGGGAGGGCGCACTGGGCTCCTGCTGCTCCTTCTCTTCTTCGGTATCCCCTTGTTGGGACACCTCTGGCTCGGTTGGCTCTGGAATGGGCTCTCCAACCTTCCTTTTTCCTTTTGCTTTCTCCAGTGCCCGCTTCTTGATGTCAGCGGGTGCCTCGTCCTCCTCCTCGAACAGTGGCACCTTCTCTGGTGGGTCTTCAGCTTCAATATCCTCTATTTCAGTTAAGTATTTATCCAGCTCAATGTCTCTGTCTCCTTCCTCTTCAGCTTCCTCTCCCCCTTCAACTTCCTCTCCTTCTTTGTCTTCCAAGTCTTCGATTTCCACCGACGGTACAGGAGTTGGAACCTTAACGGGCTTCTTAGCTTTCTTCTTCTCAGCCTCTTTCTTCGGCTTTGGCTCAAGCTCTTCAGTAGCCTCTTCCTTCTGCATGCCTTCTGTAGTCGCCTCATCATCTTGCTGCTCCGTTTGAGTCGGGGTTGCGGAGCTTTCTTCCGTCGCCTCAACCTTAGGCTTAGCTTCCTTTTCCGGCGAAGTTTCCTTGGCATGTTTGCTCGAAGCGGTTGCTTTAGACGTAGCCTTCCCCTTGGGTTTCGCAGAAGGTTTCTTCACGACCTTAGCCGGAGAGGGCTCTTCAGAGACAGCGGGGGTCTCAAAGTCCAGGCGTGCCTTAGGTCCAGCCTTCGGTGCGACCTTCTTGTCTCTTGTCTTCGCCATTGTTGGATTTTGAAGGTTTTCAGGAATTAGGGTTTCAGAAAAATCGAGAGAGAGAAGTAGCTGAATTTTGTAAAAGGTGAGTGAAAGTGATAGTGGAGATTTTGTGGGGTAAGGCTTTTATATTAAGGGGATCACTATTCATGATTTGACTTGTGACTCTTCAAATTCCTAAAGAGTCTCCCGGATTAGTATGCCCTATGTTAATGGATAAGCCTTATCCCTGAAAAATCGGAACAGATTTTATCTCTCCAGAGTGCCTCACTTCAGAATCCCTATTTTCAAGGGATTTATTTTATCTTCATCTTTCTCTCTCCTTATCTAAACATGCAAACACCATGCTTATCCAAAACAAGCATAAAATTGCTCCCTAAACTAGTTTAATTAACTGGAAAACTTATTAAAAATAAATAAAAACGGATTAAGATAAGAAAACACCTGGGTTGCCTCCCAGTAGCGCCCCAGTTATTGTCGTGGGCACGACATCTCCTCAGATCAGGCGTAAGTGGACTCCGCGAGCCAGATCACTGTGACATCTTTATCAAAGTGCCCCAGGTAAGCTTTCACACGGTGGCCATTCACTTTGAAACGCCCTCCAGTATCGGGATTTATCAGCTCAATTGCCCCATTCGGGCATTCTACATATACTTCAAATGGACCAACCCACTTGGTCCTCAGTCCTCCTCTCATAAGCTTGAACCTTGAGTGGTACAATAGTACCTTCTGCCCCGTGATGAATCTCTTCCTCCGAATTACTTGATCATGGAGCCTTTTCATTTTTTCCTTGTACAACACCGAATTATCATAGGCCTCCATTCTCATTTCTTCCAGCTCTTGAATTTGAAATTTCCTGAAATGCCCAGCGGCTTCAGGATCCATATTCAGCTTCTGAAGTGCCCATCGTGCTTTGTGTTCTAACTCGACTGGCAGATGGCAACACTTTCCGAATAACATCCTGTATGGGGACATCCCAATTGGAGTCTTGAATGCAGTTCGGTATGCCCACAGGGCATCTTCCAGATGAACACTCCAATCTTTTCGGTTCAGAGCCACAATCTTTCCAAGAATGGCTTTAATTTCTCGATTTGAGACTTCAGCTTGGCCATTTCCTTGAGGATGTTAAGGTGTGGTTACCCTATGGTGAACCCCATACTTCTTCAATAATCTTTCCAGCATTTGGTTATAAAAATGGGTCCCTTGATCACTGATGATGGACCTGGGCACACCAAACCGACTGAAAATGTGGGATTTCAGAAATGCGGCTACTACTCTTGCATCATTGGTAGGAGTAGCCTTTGCTTCTACCCATTTTGACACATAATCAACTGCCAGGATAATGTATTGGTTCCCCCTCGAATTTGGAAAGGGTCCCATAAAATCCATTCCCCAAATGTCAAAAATCTCTAAAGGCATGATTGGCGTCATGGGCATTTCATTTCTTCTTGTAATGTTCACTATCCTCTAGCATTGGTCACACCTTCTGCAGATGTTGTGGGCATCCTTGAATATTGTGGGCCAAAAGAACCCACAATCCAAAATTCTCCTTGCTGTTCGGTTTGGTCCGAAATGCCCTCCGCAAGCATAACTGTGACAATGCTTTAGAATTTCATTTATCTCTTCATCAGGAACACATCTTCTAATGATTTGATCAGCGCATCTCCTCCATAGAATAGGGTAATCCCATGCATAGAACATGCTCTCATACCTCAGTTTATTTTTCTGGTACCTTGAGTACCCAATAGGCATTTCTCCAGACTCGAGGTAGTTTACTATATCCGCATACCAAGGTGCTAGTGTGCCCTTTGCTGAGTATAAATGCTCATCAGGAAAATGATCGACAATGGGCATTTCGTCGTCTTTCTCATTCAGCACCCGGCTCAAATGGTCAGCTACCAAGTTCTGTGCCCCACTCTTATCTTTTATTTCGACATCAAACTCTTGTAAAAGCAGGATCCGCCTAATTAGTCTTGGTTTCGTCTCCTTTTTGGCCATCAAGTGCCTCAGGGCACCATGATCTGTATAGACAATTCTCTTTGCTCCCAAGAGATAAGATCGAAACTTCTCAAATGCAAACACTACTGTCAATAGCTCCTTTTCAGTCGTGGTGTAATTGAACTGTGCCCCATTCAGAGTTTTGGAGGCATAGTAAATTACATGACTTTTTTTTCCTCTCTTTTGACCCAGTACTGTGCCCACAGCGTAGCCACTGGCGTCACACATAATCTCAAAGGGCATTCCCCAATCTGGTGGTTGAATGACTGGTGCCGTGACCAGTTGTTTTTTCAGAAAATTGAATGTCTTCTTACACTCTTCATCGAATTCAAAGGGAACATCTTGCTGTAATAAGTGAGTAATAAGCTGGGCAATTTTTACAAAATCCTTGATGAATCTCCTGTAGAATCCAGCGTGCCCCCCCCCCCCAAGAATCATCTTACTTGCTTCACCGAAGTGGGATATGGAAATTTTTCTATTATATCCACTTTAGCTTTATCAACCTCAATGCCCCTCTCAGAAATCACATGTCCCAGTACAATGCCCTCTCTGACCATAAAATGACATTTTTCATAGTTCAGCACTAGGCATTTGTCCACACAACGCTGCAACACTTTCTCCAGATTATCTAAAGATCGATCAAAGCAGCTCCCGTACACTGTGAAGTCATCCATGAATACTTCAATGCAGTTCTCAAGTAGATCAGAGAATATGTTCATCATACATCGCTGAAATGTGCCAGGAGCATTGCAGAGGCCAAAGGGCATTCTGCGATAGGCAAATGTCCCGAATGGGCACGTGAATGTTGTTTTCTCCTGGTCCTCTTGACTTACTGCAATCTGCATGTATCCTGAGTATCCATCCAAGAAACAAAAGAACTTGTTCCCTACGAGTCTTTCCAGCATTTGGTCAATGAACGGAAGTGGGAAATGATCCTTCCGCGTGACCGTGTTCAGCTTCCGGTAATCAATGCAAACTCTCCAGCCAGTTTGCAGTCATATGGGCACAAGCTCTCCTTTCTCATTTTTCACAACTTTAATGCCCGACTTCTTGGGCACAACATGGATTGGACTGACCCACTTGCTGTCTGAAATCGGGTATATAATGCCTTGGTCTAGTAGCTTAATTATCTCTTTTAGCACCACATCCTTCATCACTGGATTGAGCTTTCTTTGTGGATCACAAACGGGTTTTGCATCATCTTTCAGCAATATTTTGTGCATGCAAATCGCTGGGCTAATACCCTTTATATCTGCTAAAGTCCATCCGAGTATCTCCTTGTATAGTCTCAACAATCTCAAAATGCGGTCCTCATCAGCTTGATTCAACCCCGCACTTATGATTACAGAGAGTGTCTCATTATCTCCCAAGTAGGCATACTTCAAATGCCTTGGCAATGCCTTCAACTCCAGCGTGGGCGCTTTGACAATAGAAGGCATCAGCTTGTCATCATTTCTCCGAATGGGCACACCATAGTCCACACATCTGTGTGGCATTTCTTCTAATGAATACAGCATCATAATTCCATCACTTATGTCATCATCCTCGTCTAGGGAGTTCTGGTCATTCAGGCCATCCCATAAGGCCCACTCTAGTGGTTCTCTGTTGCTCACCATAGATAAAGTAGAACGGCTCGGGGAATGAAATGTGTTCACAAAATTACAATTTTCTGTATCTGGGGGGTGCTTCATGGCTTCAAAAATGTTGAACGTCACCTTCTTCCCATCAAATTCACACGTCAGTGGGCCCTTGTCCACATCAATCTTGGTTCGAGTTGTCTTCATGAAGGGCCTTCCCAGCAACAAAACTGAAGATTTTGAAGTCGCTGTGCCCATGTCAAGCACATAAAAATTTGCTGGGAAGATAAGCTCGTCCACCTTGACCAATACATCTTCAATGAGACCTTCTGGATATACATTGGACCTGTCAGCAAGCTGAATGACCACACGGGTCTCATTCAAAGGTCCAATCTTCAATTCTTTGAACACCGACAGGGGCATTACATTTATTGATGCCCCCAAATCCAGCATGGCCTTTTCAACTTTCTTGTTCCCTATGATGCAAGGAATCATGAACATCTCTGGATCATCACACTTCTTGAGTAGCTTCCTCTGTATTACAGCCGATACATTCTCCCCAACCAGGAACCTTGCATCATCATTAAAGTGCACCTTTCTGGTGCAGAGTTCTTTTAGAAACCGGGCATACCGTGGTACTTGCTTGATTGCTTCGATCAGTGGAATGTTGATTTCCACTTTGCTGAATACTTTTAGCATCTCTCTGGTTTCCTCTTCTTTTCTATTTTGTGTCAATCTCCCTGGAAAGGGAGGTTTCCGTCTTTCTGGAGTGGGCATCTTGGAAGATTGTTTCACTTCTGGGATGGGCACAGTATCAGTCTGCTCAGTCTCTTGTGCCTTGTCTTCTTTGGGAATTTTTTCCACTTCTTCCTCCAAGGGCACATCGTCCTTCTCTTCCCTTGGCATGACCATCTCCGGAAGCTCTTTTCCACTCCTCAATGCTACTGCATTCACTTGTTCTTTTAGATTCTCGACCTGGGAAGGCAGCTTCCCATTTTTCTCCTCCATCTTGTGCATGGCTTGAGCCAGCTGATTGATTTTCTTACTCATGTGCGAGAGACCAGCTCGAGTCTCTTGCTTAAACTTCTCATTCTCCTCAGTCATAGCAAACACAAGATCTTCCAGCCTTTGCTTCCTTTTCTCTTCTGGTGGTGGCAATGGGTATGCAGGATGCCCATCCTCTGGCCTTCTCCATCTAAAATTTTCATGGTCCCTCCAGCCAGGATTATAAGTCTGGGAATAGAGATCATATCTTCTGGAATGCCCATTCTGACCACCTACAGTGTTCACTTCTTCTATTTCATCTTGTAAAGTAGGGCATTCATCCGTGAAATAAGATATGCTTTTGCATACCCCACAAGGTCTGGGATTCCTCGCCATGCTTGCACCGGACAAGATTTTTTTGATCTTGTCGCACAATCTATCAATCCTGCTGTCCTGGTCCGGTGCCCTTTCTGTTTCACTTACAATCCGAATGCCCTCTCCACCGAAGTCTCGGTTATCTTCAGCCATTTCTGTGAGAATTCTGAATGCTTCAACAGGCTGTTTGTTCAAAATGGATCCTCCACATGAGGTATTCACGATCGTCCTTGATAATATCATATTTTACATGTATTTTGAAGTACATTTAAATGGTATTTGATGGGCATTGCATGCATAAAGTGTTGAGTTTTGCATAGTTTTCTATGTTTTGTGCAATGTCACGTGTTTGTTCATTGTGAAGGGAATTAATGCCATTTTTTGTGTGGACTTCAAATGAGCTTGGGAAGGCCCTAGAAAGATAGGAAATCAAGTTAGGAACGCATTGCAAAAAGAATTGGGTTAATCGGACGAGAAACGAGTGAGATCGAAGTAAAACGGTGAAAGGCTGTCGGACTGCCACGTGGACCCGCGACCAGGGAGATTAGTCGCGACCGGGGTCGCGAATTTTGCTCTTCGGACCCCCCTCCCAGTTGCGAGTATGCAGGAAAATGCCATGTGGACTCACGACCACACCCGCGACCGACCCGGTCACGAGTGAAGCTCTAGGAGTCCGATTTTTTACCTATTTTGGCCCGTTTTCTTTCCTTTTTCGACTGGGATACTTCCAACACTATATATACCTCCTCAAACACGAAAATTAGCATATCACAAACCCTACCATAACTCTAAAAATCACAAGAACACACACCATATTCCTCTCTTAAACATAGAGATAGAGAGTTGCAGAGAAGAACACGGAGAGCAAGACCAAGACATTCAAGCCAAGCAAGAATAGAGACAAAATAATTACTTCCGGGTTTTATTTATCTTTATTTCTGTTAGACATGATTTCTTGTTGGATTTTAGTTTTCTATATTTATATGGATAGCTAAACCCTAGTTTTCTAAGTTTGGATGATGAATTATTTATGAAGTTTATTTTATTGGTTTTATCATATTTCCTATGACTTTATCTTGATCTTTGATTACTCTTATTTTTATCTGTATTGTTTAACTGATCACTAAATGATACAATTTGATGTGTTAATTCATAAATCGAGATAGGAGTTTTAACACGTGATCTGGAGTAATTAACTCATTAATCAATAGCACTCGAGAGGGTTGAGGTTAATTGAGAGAACAATAGACCCTGGGAACCATTAGGAGTTGCATGATAGGCATTGAACGGAGACGTTAATACTAGTTGTGTGATCCATGCTTTAGGCACTTCGAGAGAAGGTTTAAGGTATAATTGTGGTTGTTCTAGCTAGATTTAAGTCCCTACATAGGTGTATGATGAAACAATTAAATAAATGGATTAGATAAGGATTCTCCAACTCTAGAATTCGTCTTTCTCCGTTGTTTCTTCTTTACTCTTTCTTCTTTGTGTTTCCATTTATATTATATGTTTAAGTATTTTAATTAGTTCAAAACTCTTTAATCGATTGTCTAGATAGCATTTATGAGTTAAGTTCTAGTACTTAGTTAGTTAAATATTAAATCTCTGTGGATACGATACTTTTGTTCACCGCTACACTATAAACCTCACTGTGCACTTGCAGTTAGGTTAAATAAATACCGAACAGTCCTCTCATGTGGTCTCAATCCTCCGACAAAATACTAAATCAAATCATGTTCAGTAATCTGGTGTTGTGGGCATTTCACCAGCATCGCCTGGAATCTTCCCCAATAGTCATAGAAACTTTCGTTAGTTCCCATCTTCAGGCTTCCTATCCTTCTTCTCATTTCTTGCACTCTGGATGCTGGGAAATATTTCTCCAAAAACTTCTGTTGAAGTTGTCTCCATGTGGTCACAGCACCAGTCGGTAATGTGTACAACCAGTCCCGTGCCCCATCTTGAAGAGTGAAAGGGAACGAGACCAACCGTACATACTCTTCTCGTCCATGGTCGGATGGTTGAGTCTGGAAAACCATCTCAAAATCTTGCAAATGTCTTTGTGGATCCTCTCCAGGCATTCCGTGGAACTTCGGCAAGATCTGGATAAAGTTTGTGTGAATACCCCAGTTCTGAGTCACAGTTGGGAGTGTAATGCCCATTGGGCGCAAATTCATATTGGTCGGGAAGACCAACTGCCTTAAAGTCCTGTTATCATCCGCATTGCCATTCGCGGCATTTCCATTTGCGGCCATGTTGATGTTGTGGCCGTTCTCAAACTGTCTTTCCTCCTCGTGTCCTTCGTCTCCTTGATCTTCTTGATCTTCTGGTGGTGGTGTGGGCTCACGAGGTCTATTTGCTGCTTGGCGTGCCCTCTTCACTGCTGCCCTGTTTTTCCTCGAGTTCTTCTCTATCTCCGGATCATACAATAGAGTCTCCTCCGAAGAGCCCCTGGGCATCAACTTCCAGGCTCACCAATTGTGGAAGATAAAATCACTAGAAACCAGCTCCCCGGCAACGGCGCCAATTTTGACGCGCGGTCGTTTCGCGCTCAAAAATATATTTGTAAACTCATGTGCCCACAGTGAGCGTAGCTAGCCAATGAGTACGGGTCGATCCCACGGAGAGCTGTTGCGATTCTATCTTCAAGTAACCAATCACAAAGGGGGTTTTGGTGTTGTCACTAAACTGAATTTAAATCTGCGAAAGAAACTAAACAAAAATCAAATAACAAAAGGTTCTGGCATTTGAATTAGAATTTGATTCAAACATAAAACAACTCGATCATGGGCACACCGATTTTCATACATGATATGTCATCTAGTTATGGTGACCGGATTCCTCTCTGCGTCTCCTTATCCATCCTTTCATTTTAGGTTTAAAAGTGATTTCTCTTCGATTAAACCCCTAACCAGTTACCCACCTCCCGATTCCTCTAAGAAATGTAAGCAAACAAGCAGTAGTGTGCCCTAGACAGACCCAGATCTGTTGTGTTCAACTGATTTCTCTTGTGCTCACAACACCCCATTAATTCCCTTATTACTATATGAATCGACACACAGTCACGATTCGCCAATTCAATTAATAGTGGTGTGCCCTCTTTACCTAACAAGTGATCAGCCACATTGGGTACTTCAGACACACACTCACGTGGAACAAGGCACAAGAATTAACGGAAACTAATCATGCATTACTATGCCCATTTTGGCCTCACGAGTCCAGATTTATGCTCAAACCAATTTCATCGTTCAAACACCAGAATTAAAGATCTAGCCGAGAAGGCTAGACATAATTAAAATTGCAGAATTTAAAGACATCAAAATAAACAAGAAATTACTGAATTAATTTAGCAAAAACTCAACTCCAACATCGGAAAACATGAACATAACCTAAGTCCTAAAGGTTTAAGACCTTTCGAATTGTTTGGCTGCCTAAGCAGTGTGCGGAAATTAAAATGCAGAAAGTATAAACTGTAGAAATGTTTCAAAGTGTCTAAAACTCCTTTTTTCCAGAAACTAAACTTGTTTAAATAGTTACATTTCCGAGTAGAGTTTCCCCCACAGGCGGGGGTCTTCTGCTGAAAATCCGGAACGGTGTGCCCTCGTTGACTTTGACTAGATAAGCTTCATCTTCAACAAATCCCTATTTTTTAGGGATTGCTCTTATCTCCTCAGATTGAACTTATCTCCTCGTCTGAGATTATCCTTTTGTTGCAGCACCTTCCAGGAGTCCAGCTTAGCTCCAACTCTCCTGCGGATATGTAGTTATCCTCCCACCAGTTGTCCTTCAACTGAATCCCGAGTTTCACTGGAATGCCCATTCTGACCTGTGGTCGAGTTGGTGCGAGTACTGTGGGCACGGCATCATCTGTCAGTTCCATCCGTATCTGATATGCCCACTTCACCGACCGAATATGGGATGAATACTGAAGACGTCCCATGCGCCTCTGATGAACATATGTATGAGATAAATGTGAATAACTGGGCATAAACTACCCCTTCCGCCAGACTCGACTCTTAGAATGCCCTTTGACCGCAACCTGGTTCTTTTCGACTCAAAACACACTAAAAAGGACATTTATAGAGGATAAAATGCCCATAAAAACATGAAATAAATGGACTTATCACGCACCAACTTATAATTTTTGCTTCTTTCTGATTTTGGTTTGGATGTTGAACGTTCCCAAACAAATTGCGAGAGATATTTTGTGTGGTTGGAAGTTCTTTAGATGATGGAATTTGAGTGAGGTTTGGCAAAAATTGAGAATTTTGATAATATTGAGAACTTTGCTGATCTTCTGGATTTGGAAAATTTTGTGGGTGAAAGTAAGTTCCAAAAATTTTCAAATTTTAGGTGTCATGATAATAATTTGGGTGATTTGGATCCATAATTTAAAATGAAGAAGAAATGTGAGATTGAGAATTTGGTGAAATAAGATATGTGAGAAAAAGATAGTTTAATTATTTGTAAAAACATACCAATATTAGGCTCTATTTATAGAGAAAAAAACTATGAATTTTAATTTTTTTTATAATTATATGAAATATTTAAATTTTAAATTAATATATATAAAATTATGTGGTACTCAATTAGAGGGTGCCATGTGTGCACAGGTTGAGGACTGGCCTCAAGGTTGGCTCACCGTCTCAAGTCACGGAAAAGTGTGACTTTTTTATTATTTTTTTTAAATTTGTTTTGTTGCATCCGGTGACATCCATTTGTTTTGTTGGATGTCACCGATGGGGGTGCTCTTGGAGAGAGGAGGTGTTGATTTGGGAATTTAGGTTGATTTTAGGAAGTAGGGTTCGCAAATTTGATTAGTTTTTGTTCTAGAGGACCATTTGCGCTTTACCTAACCCAATCCGTTAATTTTTGACATATTTGTTAAAAAAAATGCACAAATGTAGTCTTATGGGATCATTTCTACAATGTTTTTTTGGAGGTGGTAAGGAATGATAGTATCGGGACCATTACTCAATTAAACTATGTCCTGTGGGATTATAAATGTAATTTTCTCTATATAAACACACTAACACACGACGGGTAAACTAAACTCCAACATGTGCATGGCCTATAATATATATAAACACAATGAATATAATAAGTTTTTGTCAACAACAAGATAATTAAAACTAAATTCATAGTATCGTAAGGCCAAAATGGCTGCTCAAAGTTTAGCTTAGTCTGCAGCTTCTATGTCGGATACAGTCAACTAGGTCTCAGATTACCTACCTTGACTTGAACATCTTATTTCTTTAGATTGTTTGGCAATTTAATTTTAGGTTTTGAGCTTAAAAAAAGAAGAAGCAAATTCATAGTGGGCGGACTGAATTAATATTTAAATTACAAGTAGACTAATTTCTATATACATTCCCAAGAAGTCAAAAGTACTGCTGCTAACAAAAAAAAAAGTGTCGAACTTACTAAGAATTAGGGGTGGGTCGATACAATATACCGAAAATTTCAAGTCGTACCATTACCGTACTGAAAATTTTGATATAGAAAAAATTGATATCGATCGTTATCGTATTGAAACTTTCACTATACCGTATGATGGTATGCCAAATTTTCGGTATATCATGTAACGGATATTGATATTGTACTGATATTTTAGTATACCGTATCGTACCGATATTTTGATATATCACATCGTACCAATATATCGATATACATATCGTACCGAAAATTCACGATATGTCAAAAATACTGAAAAAAAAAATATTTTTTATTGAAAATACCGAACATATTTGTAAAACACAATCAAATTTCAACATAATAAAATAAATAGAAATAATCATATATGATCGAATAATTATATTTATATATTCATTTTCTTATTATTTGTTTTATGTTTAATTTATTTAATAATTGTAATCTTGTTAGTTAATTATATCACATTCCTCATATTAGTTTATCCTTTTACATTAGTCATGGTCAAAAGTCAATATATAAATATTAAAGTATTTTTTTTATGTCTCATAATTTACATACATATATCTCATTTTCTTTTTTCCTTTTCGATTATTTATTTTAACTTTTAGTTTTCAAGGATGAAGAAGAATATAAGATTATTAACTCTAACATCAGTTAATTAGTTCATTTCTCATATTGTTCACTTTTAATATTTAAGTTATAATTTTGGTATTGAATTAGAATAAATATAATATTTTTGCTAAATTTGTATGATATATATTTACTGAATATTATATTATTACATTGTCTTATTCTTTCTCATTTTTACTCTTGATATATTGGACTAAATATTGGGAGTTATAACTATAAATCTAAATTTTAAATACATGTTACAATATTCTAAAATCAAATGAACTCAAATATAATTATTTGATAATATTGCAAAGAAAAAAAATTACATAATAATATTTTCTAATTATATGAATCATATTATTTCAATATGAGTTGTCTTATGTCATTTGATGTGCAATTTAATATTTTGACATTTAAAATAAAAAGGAATAAATAATTATAAAGAGAAAACTATTTTGACTATTAAAAGAAATTCGAAAAAGGAAAATAGAAAAAAGAAGGAAAAAAAGAAGAAAAGGAAAAAACAAAATACAATTAACCTGTTAAAAAAAAGAAAAAGGAATAAAAAAATTATACAATAGATGAACAGTGTTGCTTCAAAAATGAAGCAGCATTATTCAATGTTGAATAATACATTAATGAATGGTGTTCCTATTGGAGCTGATTTTTGCTTCAAAAATGACATTTAGCTTTGTTGTTGGTGGTGGCCTAGGAGGCTGAGAGTACTATTTTGATAAATATGAACATAGAAATTATAGATTTATATATGGAAGTGGAAAAAAACTTATATATATATATATATATATATATATATATATATATATATATTCATATACGGTACGTATTTATTTTTATATTTGACGCTACTTAAATTCTCATATATATATTTGCTTGAAACGAATAAAGAGTTATGCCGCATTTAAGTCCATTCAAGCATTCCTTAATTTCTCAAAATCTCATTATTCGTACTTAAATTTATTTTTGTTTATTTATTCCACCAAAAGTTAGAGATGGGAGTGAACATGGTTGGTTTTTGAAATCTAAATTAGTTTGGTAAAGTCTGTCGCAAACTGTAGAACTTGAATTCCGCAATTAACGATATTCGGATTCAGACAATCTACAAAACAATAGACAAAATATGTGAAGTCGAAGGACCGTCGGGAATTGACGATCGATCGGTCTCCGACGCTCAAGTCAAGATCGAATATAAAATCATCTTAGAAACAAATGAGTAAACTAAAGATGAGGTCGTGAGTGCTGGGATGACGAGTAAATGAATCCCAAATGATCTGATTGAATTTCTGATGTTGACAGTTTCTGAATTCTTTTACTAGCCTGTTTCCAACGTCGCCTTTGTCTCTCGATCCCCTCATATTTATCCTCTCTCTTCAACTGACTCCTCACTAAATTTGGGATTTTCTTATCCCAATAGGGTTTCTGACTCGATCTTTGTCATACCTTTACCAGAGTTTTGATCAGGTTAGCTTTCAGAAACCCTCAGGGTCTTAACGGACCTTTATGACTTCCTTGACCTCGAGTTTCGGCTTCTTGAGTCCGAACTCATATCTTGCGATCTTTCATCGATATTGGGCTGCTCTAGTCACTCTTGACTATATTAATTTAGACCAGCGGAAAATGACATTAACACAAACCAAATAGAAAATGGATGAACTTACATCTAGTGATGTTGGTGGTGGAATTCGATTTTAAAGTTTTTAGTCTTGAACTTGTACCACTGGTCATTTCCAAAGGAACAACAAGATTAGTATTTTTCCCCCTAAACAACGGTACATGCAATATGTATCCAATAATGTGTGCTGAGTAATTCGTAATTGGTTTTTCAAATTTGACATCAAGTTAGTTGGATGTGGGTAGAAATCTTATATTATATATACATTATTATTTTTCAAAAACTTACGTATAAAAGAAAGACATTTTGAGTTCGGGACTCACGACTCTACAATTATACTATATTTAGTGTTAGGTTGTACACATTAATTATGATTGCATAATCCATATGAATTTAATACATATTCTTTTTAATGCATCCATCCATCTCGCAATATATTTATTTTCAATTTCTTCATTTGAAAAATCGAAGAAGTCATCCAAGCATACTCCCTCAACCTCTGTTTGGGACAATATATCTAGAAAAAATGTTGAGTACGATACTTAATTTGACGTATTAATAAAAAAAATGATGAAAATATCACATTTCAACTCTGTAGGTAAAATATATATATATATATATATATATATATATAGCGAACTTAAGCACATAAGAGCAAATTAAAATAATTAGTCATGAAAATAAAGAAAAAATAAATATGAAATGAAATTAGATATAATTAATCATGAAAATAAAGAAAAAATAAATATGAAATGAAATTAGATATAATTAGTCATGAAAATAAAGAAAAAATAAATATGAAATGAAATTAGATAGTTATAGCAATGGATCATCGTCAATGATTATCCATAAGCCTTAGTATAGTTGTATGATTATCTAATTGACAGACAGATGTAACAAATTTCTTTAAATGAAGGAGAACATAATATACGGGAAGCCCTCCCCGCCACAAAAACTCCCGCGAACATCTCTCTCTCTCTCTCTAAGTAACCTTACAAATGGAATGGTAATGAACAGCCTACTAATAATCCGCCCCCCACACAAACATACAACCATCCTCTTTTCCAAACCTAGATTCGTTCATTCCCGGCAAATTTCTCCGCTACCAATTCAAAAACACACACACACACCCCCCTCTCTCCTATTTCCTCTGAAAAAATATCCGGATTGAGAGCATTTCCATCGGATAATCGAATAGGCCTCCGGCGCGCGCAAGCCGCCTTTCCCTTGACGGCCATGGTTCTGTCATCGGAGAGCGCATTGTTCGACAAATACGAGCTCGGGCGCCTCCTCGGCTGCGGCGCCTTCGCCAAAGTTTACCATGCGAAGGCGGTCGCCACCGGCCAGGAAGTCGCCATTAAAGTCATCCACAAGAGCAGGCTCAACAACGATGCCAATCTCATGGCCAACATCAAGCGTGAGATTTCCATCATGAGCAAGCTCCGCCACCCCCACACCGTCAAGCTTTACGAGGTTCTTGCCACCCGCAACGTTATCTACATCGTTCTCGAATACGTCAAGGGCGGCGAGCTCTTCGCCAAGGTCGCCAAAGGCCGCTTTGGCGAAGCCGTGAGCCGGAAGTACTTCCAGCAGCTCGTCGCCGTCGTCAGCCACTGCCATTCCCGGGGAATCTACCACCGCGATCTGAAGCCGGAGAATTTGTTGCTGGACGAGAACGAGAATCTCAAGGTCTCCGATTTCGGCCTCAGCGCTCTCACGGATCAAGTTCAGGCCGACGGACTTCTCCACACGCTCTGCGGCACGCCGGCCTACGTGGCGCCTGAGATCCTCGCGAAGAAAGGCTACGACGGCGCGAAGATCGACGTCTGGTCATGCGGCGTGATCCTCTTCGTACTGACGGCGGGGTATTTGCCGTTCAACGATCCCAATCTGATGAACATGTACCGGAAAATCTACAAAGGCGAGTTCCGGTGTCCTAAATGGATGTCGCCGGGGTTGAAGCGGTTGCTGTCGCGCCTCCTCGACACGAATCCGAAGACGAGAATCACCATGGAAGAAATCAAGCGAGATCCGTGGTTCAGAAAGGGCTACAAATCCGTCAAGTCTGAGGAAATCGATGATTTCAGCTTCGTCGCGACGGAGTTGGAGAAGAAACCGGTGGATCTGAACGCGTTCGACATCATTTCTTTCTCCTCGGGGCTGGACCTCTCCGGAATGTTTCAGGAGAAGCACAAATCGTTCGAAGCTGTGGAGAGGCTGACGGTGGAGGAGCCGCCGGAGAAGGTTATGGAGAAGGTGGTGGAGGCGGCCAAGGCGGAGGATGGGAGGGTGAGCTTGAGGCAGAAGAAGGAGTGGGGCGTTGAAATAGAGGGGCAGAACGGTAATTTCCTGGTGGGAGTGGAGGTTTACCGGCTAACGGATAAATTTGCGGTTGTGGAGGTGAAGACGAAGGATGGGGAATCCAGAGTGAACCGTGATTTGTGGAAGGACAAGATTAGGCCGCTGCTTCTGCAGCAGCCAAGAGTGCCGGTGGTCGGTTATTAGGAATTTATGTTTTTCGAAAATGTAAATTTTTTTTTTAAAAAAAAATAGGAGGAACGATGTGAAATAGGAGAGGGTGAAACGGTTTCCGTGTAAGTAAAATTAAATGTTACTGTTAGGGCAACATAAACGCGTCCACCGCTCAAACATTTGCTGTCGAGATGCGTCTTACTAGGAACCTCAAATGTTGTTTATAACTAAATTCTCTCGGATTTAAATATTTATATTTTCTCTAAATAATATTACCTTTATTTTACCTATAAGCGTGTTCATCATCACATTTATAAGTTCATAAATTAATACATCCTCAAATAGTAGTTAAGATTTTTAATTGTTCTAAAAAAAAAGAGTAATTCTAATCATAGCTTACATTTTACTCATTGTAGGGTTTAATTATATTTCATAATCCGAACATTTACAAAAAAAAAAAAAAAAGTCCTGAATTTTATGTAATTACATTTAAATACTTGAATTTTGAAGATTGTAACATGTTAAGATATTTATCTTTGCATGAAAGCTTCTTCACGTCTGCATGGTTTCAGCGGTTATCAAAGGCAGTTGGCGTGCAGTCCACGTGGCAAAAGCTCCATACTTTGCGGAGTTAGTTAGGGCTAGTGATAGTCTAGAAATATGTATTTTCTGATTCAGTTTTATATCAACGAAATACAGAAAATTCTCTCTCTAAAATATCTCATTTTATACCGTTGTTAGTTCATCTTGACATGGTATCATCGAGGCCAAGGTGTTGATCTTCAAATTTAGGAGGGAAAATTCGCAAATAAAAAATTGGGGTGTCTTACCTATATTTGAGGTGGAATTATTGTCCAGTGTAATCAAATTTCATGAAAAATATCCCAATACTCATATTTCCGAGGGTTTTTGAGTTTTTTCAACAACAAATAACAAAAGTCGTACAATCTTAGTTAACGACTGACCAACAACATTAATATAAATTACTAACGTGCAAAATATATGCATATATTAAGATAAAATTGCGGGATAAAATTATCCGATAAAACACAGCAAAATTTACTTATAGAACTAGTTTTCTGGAAATATATTAATGGAACTTGTGTTGGATGAATTGCCAGAATTGGTCGCCGGTCTAGTGGCGGATGTGCCCCACTGCCCCCCTTGCCATCCCAAACATTTTTTTTTTAAATATAATTATGTAGGTTTTGAGGCTAAACTTTAAAAGGTAAGTAATTGATTGGGCTTGATAAATTTTGGGCATTTCCCACTCATATAAATATTGATGATTCATGTAGGGTAATTCTAAACACAGCCCCCAATAATAAATTAAAATATAAAAATTACTTAGATAGACATTTATACCCCTACAACCCCCAATATTAAAAACCCTAATAAAAAAAAAATCTACACAACCCCGACCCACCCAAATCAATGAGTTGTTGATGAGAAAATTAAAGAAACAATAATCTGGGTTAATCGTTGATGGGCAAACTAAAGAAGCAATAATCAAACTTGTGGAAGATTTTAATGGTGCAATTTCTCTGGACAAATTTCCAAGTTAATATAACAACGTTAATTGAAGTTAGTTGCCGTTTAGAATCAGTATATTGTTTTAAACAATTTATAAACCTGTAAAAAATTATAAACGAAGTAAGAAATGATTTCACCACACAAGAATATAACTCATTTTGCTAATGGTCGGAACTAGTATATTAATTCTGCTTGCCTCGATTATATTGCATTATACGACAAGAAACACAATCGCTCAACTTAGATATGAAAGCGGTACAAATAAATTCAAAAGTTAAGTTATTATTGATGGTGTTGTATGCTTACTTTGATTCACGTTTTCGTAGGAGAGGATTTCTTCATCGATATTGATTAAACTTCGAATGATAGAAATCACCGCTATACAACAATTCTATAAAATCATTGGTGTAGGGGGTTTGCTTTGCCCCGATTGGAGATGATGTAGAATTAAATATTTATCTATTTTAAGATTGAATCGATGAATGAAATTGTAGGGAGTTATGCGACATGGAATTCTATTTTGTAAGGTTTTGGGGACTATAAGGACAATAATGTCTATCTAAATATTAATAATATATTAATTAAAAATGGAGGTTATAAAGAGAAAAATAGGGGTTATGAATAGAATTACCCTTCATGTATCACTAACTGACTAACTAATTAATAACTGAATTAATTCAAACTCCAACCCTCTTGTCTATTCTCTCTCGGGGTTGCACAAGTAGGTTTTTTTTTGTTCTTTCAATTTCTTATATTAGTATAAGTATTTTTTATTTAATAATATTATTATTTTTAATTTAAATTGCGATTCAATTTCATTACTTTTATCAATTTGTTTATATATATTTTTTAAATATAGAATATGAAGAGGTTTTTCCTAAAAATTGGTAGCGATGTATCTTTCTCATCTTTTTGTGTATCTATTATTAATGAATCGACAGAAAAAGGACCTCGAATACAAGTAAAACTAAATCCAATTGATATTGTTAGTGATCCGGGGTTATGAGGAGTTTGATATTTCTGTCTGAGATCAAGTACGAAGATTTCAACTGCTACCACTTCCTCAAACAAGCACAACTACAACTAGACTAAGTGTTAATTTTTAGATAATTTTGAATTACGAAATATTTATACATTTCGATCTCATTTAAATTGATTTTTTTATGATAATATGTTCTTAATATTTATTTATTTAATGGTGTGAATTTTTTATGCCTAGTACAATAACGCCCTCCTAAATTTTATTTTGAATCCGCCATTGACCGACCTCAAGCAATATTTGCTTGAGGTTGGGAGGTTCGATTCTTGTTACTGTCATTCCCTTTAATTTGTTTGCTTGAATTTGCTTTACAATTTATTTGCCATTTTTTTAACTCCTTTCAAATGTATTTATTATTGTATTTTATTAATGATTCATTTATTTTGTTCACTATTAATTTAATCCTATTATTATTTGACTTTATAAATGAGTTCAAATTATTTAAAATTATTTAAGTGCATCAAAATTATCACTATTTTTCTAATCCTATTATTGTTTGACTTTATTAATGAGTTCAAATTATTTAAGTGAATCAAAATTATTGTATGTGTTAGTGTTTATTGTTTGACTTTATAAATGAGTTCAAATTATTTAAAATTATTTAAGTGTATCAAAATTATCACTATTTTTCTAATCCTATTATTGTTTGACTTTATTAATGAGTTCAAATTATTTAAAATTATTTAAGTGCATCAAAATTATTGTATGTGTTAGTGTTATGCTTTGCACCAAACATCCTTATATATATAAAGATGAATAGTTATACTATAATTAGTAACTATAGTTTTCCCGCCTAAATATGCATTCCAAAAATAGTAAGTTTACTAATTATGCATTAATTAAATTATTTAATTATATTTCATATCTTTAATATAATATAATATAATATAATCTTTATATATATAATAACATAAAGGTCTTCAAAATAGCAACCTCTTTATTTCCCGCCAAAACTCTCTTTCTAAAAATAGTATGTTAATTTTGTAATATACATAGATTAATTATATATTAATTATATCAATTATATAAAATTATAAATATATACAATATATTTAATATTAACATGTTGTAATAGTAATATAATATATGTGTGTGTGTGTGTTATATTTGTAATTTTTACTAAATATGAAAAAAGTCAATAATCATTTAATTAAATGTCTAATGAATATAAAATTTTAATTTCAATTTTTAATTTTAATAATCAAATTACGAGTAAAATAAAATTTTAATTTCAATTTTTTTATAATTGTGATCCCCTAACAATGCACACCCGTTTATCAATTTTATTTCTGATTACCAATTTACAATAATAAGTTCATTGATAATAATAATAATAATAATAATAATAATAATAATAATAATAATAATAATAATAATAATAATAAAGTCACACATCACCTTTTTTTCGATCATTTTTAAGAATAATTATGCATGACATTAAATTAATAAAAGGTATATTTAATTAGAAAAAATTTGATCAATTAATTGCAATCAATCCATAATATATACGGAAAAATATTTAATCAAACAATCTTATTAATTATGAACGTAAATCAAGCAAATCATAATTAATCATCATTATTGTGAATTAAGAACACAATATATCTATCTCTATATAAGAGATAATAGAATGCAATAATTTTTCATGCTCGATAAATCCAATAAAATTTTCTTCAAAATCACATAAATGCTCGATTATTATGTTCTAGAATTTATTCAGCCATGAATCTATTCATAAGTTTTTTCTTCCTATTCGTAATTATAAATGTTATTATTATTCTAATGTTACCGTGTTGATAGAGAAAAAGTAACGAGGAATTGGAGAAGAGCAAGCTGAGGTTCCCAAAATGACTTCATCTACAGTTTTATTAATTTTGTTTTTATATTTATTTATTTGATCTATTGTATTTTCTTTTACTTTTTCCTGATTTCTATGGACCGTGTTTGTATGGCCGAGTTTTATGGATTGTGGATCATAATTGTAGAGCAAATATTCATCATTAGTGTAATTTTTTTTTGTGGTTCATTTAGTTGTATTGTTTTAGATAGTTATAACTTATATTGCAACTATTAGCATGCTCAATTAATTTGTTTTGGCCATACCTTTTTTAATCTCTTAAATTATTATTTGATTAAAAATTATATTAATTAGTTGGATTATACACACACACACATATATATTATTGTATATATATGTGTATATACAGTAATATAATAATATTTTTAAACCCAATATAGCAATATAATATATATGCATAGATATAATATATTATATCTCTCTCTATATAATAACATAGTTCGACAGTTATTACAAATCTACTCAATATATATATATATACACGATTATTTTAGCAATTACTTAATTGCCATAATCATGTTTTGATAATTAATTAATAATTTTATTAAAGCAAATATATACTTATATTTCTATAAATTGAAAGTTTTTATATATAAATTGGTTGGCATTTAATGTGCATGTATACGGTCATGTCACAATTTTATAATATCTATAATTTATGGTGTTTTATATATTTAACTTGATTAATGCATTAATTAACCAACGTAACTTAACTCCATCAATTTTCTTAATTTGTTACCTACCGATTGCGTTAATTAAGTATATGATATAAATTATAATTGCGTAAATTTAGTTGATAATTATTATTTTATTCTATTGATCTTTTATATATAAGTGTTGATGGAGTGTTCTTTGTTTTCAGATTTCTAAACTCTAATAATTATATTTTTTTACTTGTAGATTTGTGAAGCATGATCTCTCATGTTCTTGAACTCTGGTTCAACTGTTCAACTTAGATTGTATTGATGAGGTATTAACAATGTTCTTACATTTTAATTTTTTTTTTCATTGTTGAATTTATGTGTTGTTAATTGACTATTACTTTGGATACAAAATGAAAATAAAAATTCGATAAAAAAAATAGGTGAACTCTGAACAATGGATGAAATCTAGCGACATTCATCAACACCGAAGCTGAGCGGTGGAAGAAACATGAGAGAAAAATATATGAATCCCTATATTTCAAAATTAGTGAATTTGGACTTTGTATGAAATTGTCACAATTTTTGTACATTTATTCGGCCAATTTCACATTTTTGTGATAACATTTGTTGTATTTAGATATTTTTGTAATGTACAGATTGCAACTGCACCTGAACAAGTTTTTACAATGTTAATAAAAAGATAAATTTTTGTTTTATATTCAATAAAATCATATTTTAATTTTTTTTATGCGTATTTAAATATTTAATATTTTTATTAGGAAAATTTAAAATATTTAATTCTAATATAATTATATAGAAGATACTTGATTTATTTCATATATATATAATTAAACATTAAAACTTCTAATACTCATTAATTCAGTAATTGATTGTTTAACATTTTTCATATTGCAGAATTTTATTAATTTGTTAACATTCGTATTTTCTAACTATATTGTATTAGTATATAATAATTTATAATTTATTATATATATATATAATATTCATGTTAAGTTAGTTATATATAGTCGTTTTGGGACAATATCAAAAGAACAATTCTTTTTAAATTTTGTTAAGAATGATTATTTGTATTGTAAGTGAAAGATTAAAGAAAAAAAGTGAATGCAGATTGTATAACCAATTATGGTATCAAATTAAGCTAATGTAGGCGTCTATTTTATCATCAATTGAATGCAGTAAGTCAGTAACGGCTGCAATTGTCATCAAATTAGATCCACAAATATCATCTCCATTTTTTTAAAGGAAAATAAATAAATATCATCTTTAAAGCTTTTTTTTTAATGATTGTATTGAACTTAAACTACCAATCAAACAAGCCTAATTTATCCACACAATTATACTCGCTCAATCTATTCACATTCCTATAAATGAGCAACAATGATTTTGGACATAATTCCAGGAATTTGAAATTAAGAAAATGAAATATAAATTACCATACACATATCCTATTAATATTTTAATTCTTGACCATTCAATTTTACGTTTCAATAATTAATTACATTAAATCCTACCATAATTTAAAGGAGTATTTGTTAAATTCTATAAATTGCACCCATTCCCAAGTTATCTTTCACTTCTTCATCATACTCTATAAATTAAATTAGCATTCTCTCATAAGCTGGATTAACATTTTTTATTTTATGAAATACAAATTTCTACATAAATAGTTATGCAGAGATATTGGTTCTTATAGAGAATCATCTGTAGCATACCATCTCTAATCCAAGCAACAAACAAGAACAACACAGAACCGGGACTAAACGAGTGCAAGAATTGTCGTAGCAATGCAGCAGTGGTTTCAATGAGATGATATTTTAACACAACAAGACCATAAATAAATTTATATGTATATATATATATATTATGTACATTCAAATGTATATATGTATTCATCCTTAATATTTACATCAGACGGGGCAGTGGATGAATATATACATAAGCTAAGGTGCGTGCCTATTTCAAGTTGTCGCATAAATTTTTATCTAATATTATCTTCTTTTGTTTATATTTCTATTTAATATTCAAATGTATTAAACATGCATACCTACATCATAATCAGGTTCAGTGTATTATATTGTGACTTTCAATTTTTATGTATTTATTTAGTTTGTGCATGCAACTGTTAATTATTTCGTCTATTTTGTTTTTCTAATATGTCTTATATAGGTAGCATTATGAGAATGAGAATGTGACTCTATTTTTTCAACTTCTTTGAAAAAATTATTGTAGCAAATGAGTGTTAAAACTCTATCAAGATATTTGAGAGCTTAAGACTTATTGGGCATAGAGAAAATAAATTTGTTCCGACTTTGCTGCTAAAACTCTTACCTATTATTTATCGTGATTGATAGATTTGTGATTTCTTTATATTAATTTTGTATCTTTATCCATGTAGTCAATAAAAAAAACAGACCATTCTATTCAAATCAATTTACATGAGTAGAATGATAAAATCTCAATCATAGCTAGCAGGCAAAAAATAAAAATTTAGTTTTAATTTTTCTTCTCACAATAATGCATGTTGTTTTCTTTTTTATTTTATTTTTTTCCTGTCATTATATTACGGCGGATAGTCATGATATTTAAGATCAACCGTGAATTAAAATGATTTAAATAGCTATGTTTTTCTTTTAATAATAAGTTTACCTTTTTTTTTTAGAAATACATTTACTTTATTGAATAAGTGGATATAATTTTAAGAAGGCCATAATTTTACAAGATATGACATGATTAAGGTCATAATTTATTCTTCCTCTATTTATTATTTATTTTTCCTTATTTGCATTTTATTGTCGTGATAATCATCATACATGTTTTAAAAAAAAACTAGCATTACACCCGTGCGATGCACGGAGTGTCATATTTTACAATTTTGTAAAATTGAATAATTCAATATGAGAATAGTGATAATAAAATGAGACAATATACAAATTGTAAACTATACACGTTTGGATAAAATATTATGACAAATAAATATAAAATGTTTAAAGGCAAAAATTTAGAAATACGTCTTTGTATGTGACATTTTTCAAGATTCACAATTGAAATCATTATTATCATTTGGTAGTTATAAAACCATTTAGAGTCAATTATATCAATAGTTCAAAAGTAAAATCAACAAAATTGTTAGTTGTGGTCAAATTTATCAAGTTTCATATAGATTTGAATTTCAGTTTATATGTAAAAGTACTTATATTGTCGGTTAAAAAATATGATACAAAATTGTAGTAGTAATTTTTTTAGTAAATTAATATATGTGAAAATGGAGAATTGTATGAGTGTAATAGTATTTGACCACTAAATGGTAGAAGAGGATCCTCTTTTACGCACTTTGGCACAATAGATAAAATTATGCACTCAAACGGTAATGTTTTGTTTGATTTTTTTTTTGCTCTCTTATTTTTTATTTTGATTTTATTTTTTATTTTTGTTTCTCGTTCATATTTAATAATTTTAATATATCTAATATTAGTTTTATTATGGTTGATTTTTTATAATTATGGTTACTTTTTTTGCTAATCATTTTATTTAGAATTTATAATTATTTTAAACTTCTATCTTAGTTATAGAACACCATTCGCTCTATGTTCCTATGTATTCTACCAACAATAAATAAATAAATAAATATTCAAAGTCATTTTTACAAAAATTCAAATAAAGTTTACCTAATTTTTGAACAATTTCGTGAGGTATACGTGAATTTCAAGAATTTATTCACCCCAACCAAAAGCGTTAAACAATGTCAGTATGTCATTTTCAAACTTCTCCGCTCTTAAAATATGCTAAACGAAAACAATTATATAAGAATGTAATGAATACAATACTTTGGCTAAAAAAAAAAGAACATTAAAAGTAAACCAAAAAAATTATGAGAGGAACTTGCATTTATAACCATGAATGTAACAAACACATCAATTATATATGATACGGTTAATCATTATTTAACTTATATACTTCTATGTTTTTTAGGAAATATATACTTCTATTATTATATTAACATATTAACAAATATCCATATTTTCGGCACTAAATATATATTTATCTTAAATAACTGATTAATTGATTGAGAAAGCTTGATGGCCAAAATATATATATATATATATATATATATATATATATTAAAATGTGCACAATTAAACTTATTCCACCAATTATCAAATTAAATAATGTTATTCACACCAAAGTATAAGGGAAAAAAAAAGTGAAATCAAATATGTTCACTCATAAAATTAAATCCCAATAAAAAAATCACTCATGACTTTAAAATGGTTTCTGTATCTGAAGTTTTATAATTTAGTAGTATTACGTGATATATACCAAGTTTAATCCCAAAATCTCTCATCCCCTAAAACTCTAAAACATGGATTTGATTAAAAAATAATTTCATAATTTTATCGCAATATATTTGCAATTCAAAGTAGATTGTGCTTTCCAATGGTTGACCAAAAGATTCATATTTTGTGAATATGAAAGTACTTCCATGAATCGACACAATCTTTTAAATAACGATTCTAAAGAAAAGTTCATTGCCAATTTTTATTGTTCATTGTTTAGGTTATCGTATTTTTATTTTAACGCAAACATTCAATATATCGTTCAAACTTTACCATTCGCATATTACAAACCCTAACATTTTCGAATGAGGGATTTAAAGCTCATATTTTAAAGTAATAAAACTAATAAACTATTAAATAAACATAAAAAGGAAAAGTACTCTAATTTTTTTGGAATTAATTAATTGGCTATGACTACTGAAACTACATGAATTGATTAATACATCATGTGAACATAAATAATTTAGTTATATGTATGTGTAGATAGATAGTGTAAAACAAATGTGGGAATTAATTTTCTATTAATTAAATATTTAAATATTTTTTGGTGACTATCATTGAAATTATATCATCCTAAATAAAATAAGAGTTGATTATTTTCCTATTTTGCATGTATAGGGATATCTATAACATATAAAATGAATTAACAGAGAATAAAATTAAGAATTTATAATTATCCATTGAATTCATGATTTTAATCAATTGCAATATCCTAAATGAATTCAAATCTTCTAATATATACAATATTCTTATAATATACACAATTTTCTAAAGCAATCGACGATTAAATATATTGCACAAATTTATGAAAGTAGCCGTATATAGGGTAAAAACTAATTTTGCAATTATATAGGCATCAAATTAATTCAAAAAAGAATAGAAATCGTCACCCCAGAAAAATCATATTAATTTACAATTACTCAAATTTACTTCCAAGACAATCATAATACCAATCATCAAATAGTTAAAAAATAAGACGAATAATTAATCAAAACTAAAAATTACAAACAAAAATCTCGTACACCAAACAAAAGATAATGTCATTAAAAAAAATACTATGAATAAAGAAATAACATTACAAAGTGAAATGTGGCTCAATATTTAATTACAAAATGATGTTCGATTACTTTAACACATATCTATTAGACTGTGAATCTTTACCTTCAAGCAAGCTTATAACATCCGATGAAGAAATGCACTCCAAACTACAAGAAAAGAAAAAATCAATACGAATTTTTCTAATACAAAATAAAATTAGATTTCAATATGCACTATTGTTTCTACTTTAGTCGATGAGCAGACAAAATTATGTTCAAATAAAATTATTAAATAATGCAATATGTTTGCATATTTGTTCAAATATGTTACATTCAACATGTAACATACAAATATATTTCACATCAAGGCATGACATATATAAATTCAATTTTAAATAATTACGTATTGGAAAAAAAAATTAAAAACATTCAACCATAGCTAATGCATAGTGAAATAAGAAGAACTATAGAATTAAAGCCGAAAATGAAAATATTAAGACGACTGAACCAATTGAATAGAATGAAAGTACAAACCTGGTTTGTATCATTCATTCAAAGCTTAACATATATGCTTGTGTCTATATAAGTTTGGATTATTCAAACTTTCATGACCCATGAGTATCTGGAACAAAAATAGTAGTAAAAATAAAAATATAAGAATACAAACAAACCAAAAGATGCACACAAGCAATCAAGATAATTCAAAATATTTCAATGACAGAAGAGAAATTTGGAAAGAAAAAAAAATCAAGATTATATAGTTGATAAGATTTGAATAACATAAAAAGAATAATAGAAATATTTTTACTGAATTTTCAATCTCAATCACTATTACTATTTATATATACGATTATACCGATAATTTTAACAATATCAATCACTATTTATAATGTACATAATCATAGCAAGATTGAGTAGCTATATATAGAATAATTCTTATAAGTAACATAAATATAGAATTGATTATATCTTCTAAATTGATTAGCGTAATTATAGAATATTATATCTTATATATATGTATAGATATACTAAACGTAGCTATAGGACAATATCACATATATATGGATATTTCATTCCCTTAAATATGAATATTTTAATTTTATTTCTTGATTTCCAATATCTTAATTAATAAATGTAAACAAATTTTTAATTAATAAAAAAATATATATTTATATTTCTAGAAATGTACTTTAGGCGGGAAATTCGATAGTTTCTATTATTATAAACTATCTTACTTTTAGATATAACTAGTTCATAGTATATTGACATAGAACAATACTCTATATTTAATTATTTATCAATGTGGGATCAAACACTATATTTGATCTTAGTTGAAATATAGAAAAAAGTTGTATGGATATTATTGTTGGGCATCACGATATATAATTTGCTCATTGAAAACAAATTTTGTAAAATAATTAAAATATATAAGATTTAATCATTTAAGATTATCAATATTTAATTATTTATCAATGTGGGATCAAACACTATATTTGATCTTAGTTGAAATATAGAAAAAAGTTGTATGGATATTATTGTTGGGCATCACGATTTATAATTTGCTCATTGAAAACAAATTTTGTAAAATAATTAAAATATATAAGATTTAATCATTTAAGATTTATTTTTCATATATTTAAAATTATAAACTTATATACATTAAAAATTTTGAAATTAAATTTATTTATTTGGATTTTTTTATATATCTCTATTTTTGTTTGAATTTAACAACATAAAAGCTAAAATTCAATTTTAAATATATAATTAATAAGAAATTGATAAATATTTAAACTAAAAATTATATATATGCATTTTAATATTAAACTGATAAGAAAAAATAAACTTAAAGGATCAAGAAAGGTATTAAAATTTCATTCTTGACTATTAGAATATATAGTATGTTCAGGTAGAAGAATATTCTTTATTTTTCAATGTGGGATAAAATATTATACTTGATCTTAGTTGAAATACAAAAAAAGTAGTAGGAATACTATTGTTCAACTTCACAGTTTATAGTTTGTTCATTCAAAATAATATTTGTTAGTTATTCGATGTGGGGAAAATTTAGTAAAATAATTAAAGTATATAATATTTCATTGTTTAAGATTTTGTTTTCATATATTTAAAATTATAAACTTATATACATTTAAAATTTAAAAATTGAATATATTTATATTAACTTATATATATATATATATATATTTGAACTTAAAAGCACAAAAGTAAAAATAATATTTAATAAGAAATTGATAAATATTTAAACTCAAAAATTTAAATAAATATTTTAATATTGAACTAATAATATCAAACGCTGTACTGGATCTCAACTTAAAAGACCAAGAAATGTAAGAAATTTCATTATTGAACATTAGAATTCAAAGTATGTTCAAACAAAACAATACTCATTATTTTTCTATATGGGATTTGAACTTGTTAAAAGATTTTGGATGTGGATCTTGAATTTCTTTAATATATTTAGTTAACTTAAGAAATTTAAAATATTTTAAATTAATATATTTAAAATATTTATTTTAACTTTTTAATATATTTAATTCAGGAAAAATTACACTTTGATACCTATATTTTCTATTGTTTTTAAAAAATAGTCTTTTTTTTAAATTAACAAAACAGTAACCGCCTTTTCAAATGTTTTGAAAATCTAACATTTAATCAATTTTCTGCCCGAAAATTCTATGCAATTGATTTTATTTTAATATTTCTATCTCCTCGACTATGTAAAATAATTATTCAATCAATAAATCTTAAAATACAATCAATTATGTACGACATTCGAGCCGTAAAATTAATCAAATGTTATATTTGTAATTATTTTGAAAAAGTGTGTACTATTTCATTAAGTGAGTTATTTTTTAAAAAGAGCCCAAAATGTAAGTATCAAACTTTTAATTCAAATTTTTAATTTAAAAATATTGAAATTATATATATTCATTATTAAATTGATAAAATCAAATATCAAATACTACACTTGATCTCAACAAAAAGATCGGGACATTTGGAAAACCATTATTGTGTCTCAAAATTTATAGTTTGTTTATGTACAATAATATTTGTTAGTTCTTCGATGTGAGATAAAAAAAATTCAAAAATTAAAATATATAAGTTATAATTATTTAAAATATAAAAAAATGATAATGTAAATATTTTACCTTCAAACTTTTTAAAATATTTAACACTGAATTATTAAATTTAATTCATACATTTATTGCAAATTTTAAATATATTTATTTAATATTGTTAATTCAGAATTTTAATCTTAAAATATTAAAATTATATAAAGTTTAGTATGACAATGAAATATTATAATTTATCTCAACTGAAAGATTGAGAAAAGTGGAATGATGATTGTTGAGTCTTTGATATAGGATGAATTTTGTATGAAAAAAATAAAATATATAAGTTCTAACTGTTTAAAATATATTTAGGGTTAATTGCTAAAAAGATCACTACATTTGAATGAATTTATAATTTATATATGACTTTCTAAATGTTGCAATAATAACACTTTTTTTTATTTGTTGCAGAATCAACAAACTCCTATTTTTCCGATGATCAGAATTATGATGTGGCAATATTTTTCCATGTGTTGTAATTAATTTAATCTTGGGATGTCGAATATAGGGGGGTTTTATTGGGCAAAGTTAGTTTTATAATCTTCTAAATTTTTATTGCCACATAATAATTCTGATAAATGAAAAAAATAGGTGTGTTCAATGATCAGAATTATGATATGGCAATAAAAATTAGCTCTTTTATGTGAGATAATTTAGTTTGTAAAATGAATATATGTAAGTTATAACTATTTAAAATATATCAAAAGTTGAGCACCTACATATGTATACTTCACAATTTTAAAAATATTTAAAATAAAATTCATAAGCTCAAAAATACATACATATTCTAAAAATTTAAGTGTGTTTAATTAAATTTTTTTTATGTGGGTCTTGATTTCTAAAATTCTACATGTTAGCAAGACCAATTTTCAAATTAATTTGCATGCGTATATATATGTATATGTATATGCTAAAGGAAGCTATATGTCTTGTTTAGAGTATAAATAATACGTTGAGTCTCATCCAACCAATGTTTAATATCGACTTTATCATTACAGTGGATTAAAAATATTGAACTTAAATTGTGACTTTAGCAATTCTTTAATTTAAGTTATTTATCAAGTTAATATGCAGCTACTGCAAATTACGGCTAGTACATGTAAATGTAAAAAAAATGAGTTTATACTGATAAAATCAATTTTCAAATATTTATATTTAATTTAAAATTCTAACTTAAATATTTAAATATATATTTAAATATTAAACTGATAACTTCAAACACACTATTTGTTCTCAAGTCTTAATTAAAAGACCAAGAAAAGTGTGAGATGTGAGAATTTCATTGTTGACCATTAAAATTTATAGTACATTCAAGTAGAATAATTATCTTCAAAATTTGATGTGGGATAATTATCCTTTAAAAGATTTGGCTTCTTACTACTTTTCAGTTTTTCCAACTCTGTGAGCATTTGAAACTTTGCAGACGTTTTACTTTTACATAAACCATTTCAAGTAATATTAATTGAGTAAATTTGTGATGTGTGGAATATATGTAATGAGTTATAAAGTGAAAATATTAACAACATCATATTGTTGTATAAATAATTACTCTACAATTTGCCAACTCCGTTGAATGTATAACATATAATTTTTTCTCGTCTCTCGAAATGACATGTCAATCAACACTGAATTTGTAGTATACCAATCCCTAGTACTGCTATCAAGCTAGTAGCTTATCTATGTGTATATATATATGTGCATATAAAGTTAGAATTCCAAAATTCAAATTTATCCATTTAAATTAAATACCATACAACGTTGTTAGAATTCACAAAAGGTTTGCTATATATTTTCAGTAATATTTCCTTTAATTATTTCTTTTTCAAAATATATATGATTTGAATTTGAAGGCGCAAATTTCAAAATTGACTTGTTGGTTGTTAGTATAATTTGTTGAAGCAAGAAAAATTACAAAATACATTTCATAATTATTATTAATTCAGAATATTACAAAATACATTGTTAATAAATATTATTTAATATATGTTGGTGTTCGATGTTGGATGTATTTAATTTTAAAATTATAATAAATATAATTTAATTGATTAAAATATATTTAAAATTACAAACATTAACAATTTTTTTAAAATTTATAATGATAAGATGAATTATTGACCATTAAACCTAAATACATTTTCAAAAATACATATTTAATTGTCGAAATTTAATTCAAATATTTTAATATGTATTTAAATATTAAACTAATAAAATCAAACTATACTCGTTCCCAAATAAGAGACCAAAAAATGTGTGAGAATTTCATTGTTGGTCATTATAATTTATAGTATGTGAAAATAAAACTATTCTTGTTAAAATTCGATGTGGGATAATTGTTATTTCCATTTGTGGTAAGTGTAAATGGGCGGGAAAATGAGAGTTGCTATTTAAAGTATACTTATTTGTTTTTATATATATTAAGATTAGCAACTCCCAAAATTAAAATAAATGTCATAAAAATTATAATTTAAATTGAAAATCAGTTCATTATATCCTAAATAACAAAAATATTCATTTCGTATAAATAACTTGAAGAATGATTAATATAAATGATTACTAATTAATTAATTAACAAAAAAATCGGCAAATAGACGTTACATGCATGTACAATGAAGGAATTGAATGTCATTTTCGAGCAATGCCTACACATATTAATTAATTTGTTTAAATGTTCTTAATCATAAAAAATGATTACACATTTACATATTGAATTCTATGTATACTTCTATTTGATATAATTTGACCAACATATTTATGTATTTTGTTATAATTTAATCAATTTTATAAGTTTTGAAGAAATTATTTATGGGTTGTGGGTATATATGTGTAATTAATTTTAATCCGTGCATCGCACGGGAGAAATATCAGTATATATAAAAGTAGATAAGTATACTTTAAATAGTAAGCGGTCTTTTCCCACCCAAACCACTTGCTTAAATTAGAAATCTTTATTTATTAAATCATTTATTTATCCATCTAATATAAATCAAATCATTTCATTTATGTGTGACTCAAAAAAAAAAAATCTTCAATTCAATCAATTTATAGTAATCGATTTCATTGTGGTAAGATATGAATCTTATATGTCAATCAATTCGTGTGAAAATTTAATTGAGACTAACACAACTTTTAATTAGTCTAACATACCTTTTAACCATTCAATTACCAATCTCAATTATTGTCCCTTAATTTACCAATCTTAATTAAAATAAAATAACTAACATAAATTTGGTTGAAATAATTGACTTTCCAATTGCAATAGTCGTTCCCATAACCATTCAATTATCAATCTCAATTATCGTCCCTTAATTTACCAATCATAATTAAAATAAAATAACTGACGTAAATTTGGTTGAAAGAATTGACTTTCCAATTGCAATAGTCATTCCCATATTAAATCTGATGTTAATAAATCCAACTCCCATTATAAATATCTTTTAACCTTTAAATCAAATTCATCATTGTTCTTCCATTCATTCATCATATTGTCTTCGTTTCATTATGTTTCTAATTCAATCATGTAACCGGGACTGACCATTTAAAAAACCTTTAGTATTTAAATTTCGAATTGTTCATATACACAAAATGGCATAACGTGATGATTTAGAGATCATGTTAATTATATGACAGTGCAATGTGATCGAACCTATTACACCATCCGAAAGGAAGAAATTGGTATGTTAAAAATCGATTTCATTGTAAGTGCACTGTGTATATTTTCATTGTCAATTTTTTTTATATCAGGTATGTATTTTATTAATTAATTTCATTTTAGTGTGAATTGTCTACATTATTATATTCTAATATTTATTCGTTTCTACTGATTATATTATGTATGGAGTTAGAATTAATTAATGTGTTGATCCTTTAGACGCAACATCATAGCATCATGAGGTCATAGAACAATGTATAGCATTAGTTGATGCAAATCCATAAAAAGAGATGAAAGTCGTACGCACTAGCATATTTTCTTCAATTTTTGGAATTGGGATTATACCATTTTTTTTTATTATTTTTAGAAGGTGTACCAATTCAAATCTACACAAATCCCCAATTTTTTCTATTATTTGTAAATTGGATTGTAGCAAATTCACTATTTTGTAAATGTGATTCAGCTATTCGTTTCATATCATCAAATAATCGTACTTTTGAAAATCATCAACGAAATAATAAATTATTAATATCTTTTTTTTTCATTAAGTGACAGAACAAACTAAGTTAACAAATAAATTCCAATATTAGAATATATATATATATAGTTTAGTGGAAAATCAACATATATATATATATAAATATATAATAACATCAATATATGATAGTGACCAAGATAAATTATGGGAAAAATAAATTGATTCGTAGATAGTGACCAAGACACTTATGGGAAAAACAAATTAAAAACCATGATTCATGAAAATCTTTTAGAGGATTTTTTTTTCTCTCCATGATTATTGAGATTACATCTAATTATGAATTGAGTCATAACTGTGGTGATTGTTGAAGTCCTAAATATGTTTATTATATTTTTAATTTTTATTTGGGAAATTATTTTAATTGTAAGTTACACAAGTGCTCAAAATATTAAATACTAATTTTTAATTTTATGGGTGCAAATTGACAAATATACAAACACATTTGCAATTTGAAATATCTTATATATATATATATATATATATATTCAAATTTAATGACATTAATATATTTTAAATAGTTAAATCTTTATGTAGTTTATTTTTCAAACTAAACTTATATCTTATATCACAGATTCCATGAATATATTTTTTTAATGGAAAAACATCAAACATATATTAATAATCGGATTAGGCTAAAAGAGCAAGTCAAGCCAAACAACATACAAAATATTATATTTCATGATGTAATTTATTTTTCAAATGTTTAATATTATATTATATGTTGAGCTACGTTATACTGTTTTTTTTTATGTTCACATTCTTTTATATGTTCGAGACTGTTTAATATATTTCAAATATAATTATATACCAAATGTATAAGATCAACAATCATGCATTCTGTTTTTATTTTTTGAGAACCAATCATTCATTCTAAATTTAGTAGAACTTTTTTTTTTTATATTGGTATATTAAAACTTTTGAATCTTTTGCCATCAAATTCTTCCCATTAATAAATCTTTCATAAAATATCAATAAATTATTCATTTATGAATTAAAAATATAAACTGGCAAAACCACCATTCATCAATATATTGGAAAATAGATGACCACGGGCTACTGAAATTAAAAAAATGTTCAATATATACTTCCTCTGTTTTTAAATAAGTGTCATTATAGGAAAATACACACATATTAATAAAGTAATCAAATTACCGTATATAACATTATATGAATACATTAAATAAGTCAAATATGAATGCTTGAATGCATTAAATAAGGGAAAATATGAGAAAAATGTTATTTTTCACATCGATTGTGAGAATGATACTCTTTATGAAACAAAACTGAAATACTAGAATGACATTTATTCAAAAACGGAGTTAATTTTACCTTTTGAATTCTATACACAATTACCAAGTGATGATATATTTATAATAGTCCACAACATTTTATGAATACTATGGACAATATAGTAGGTAATAGAAATAAATTGAATTGTGTAAAAAGAATACAAAATTTATGTTTCAATTTTGTAATTCACAAGATTGAAGATAGACAAGAAGGTGAAGATGAAATTAACATAATGGTGTTAGTTGTAAAAAAATTGAGGATGAAGAAAATTATTGAAGAAGAATGAATCAGTCGGCGCCAAAGATAGAAGAGAAAAATGAATGACAAACCCTAAAAAATTGAGATATTTTTTGGGTTGACTTTTTCATACTTGACATAATTTTATTATTGTACCAATTTTTTTAATATTTGTAAAAAATTATTAGGTACCTTCAAATTTATTTTAATATTTTCCACGCATTTCACAATTGAAATAAATACATTTTTATGTGAAATGTTTGGCTCATTGAACAAATAAAACATTTTGAAGCATTTTATTGGTGGATTTAACGAAATTCATTTTATGTTTTTATATAAAATTCTTAATTATTTTATCTGGTATAAAGTAATAAATTATTTTTGTTTTTTTTTGTGTTGTTTTTTTTTAATGGTATTACATAACAATTATTCATTTCAGATAGATAATTTTGCTTATTGATATTGTTTCATGAAGTGGTTTATGGCTCTGAAATCCTAATATATTGAGTTTTATTTATATGCGTAACTTCATGCCTAATTTTTTGAATTTGATTGTTAGACATTCAAATTATGATAAATCATGTAAAAAATGAACAATTTTTTTTAGTAGCAGATTTATATTGCAATGAGCTTCAAATCTATGAGATCATGTATTTAAATATTTCTATACTACCTTATTTGATCCAAAAAATTATGTATTCAACACATTTCAAATTTTTTAATACTTTTCTTTAATAGTTAGATATAATATGTGTATATATATATATATTCTATATCATACATAAAAAATGATCAACGTTTAATTTCACACTACTATAGACTAATGTTTTACAATAATACAATTTAATATATTCATACTCATGTGTTAGAAGACGTAAAATGATACGATGTTGAAGATCGATGGAGATTCATGTGTTCTCTACAAATAAAAGTGATGCTGATAAATTATTAATGAAATCGTGGAAGTGTGCTACTCAACCAGTCACACGTCTCCCTCGATAATGTCCTTTCCACTTCACACAGTCTAGAGGGATGACAAAGATGCATATATAATAATTTTTAAAATGTACTTCCCGTGTTGTGTCATTTTGTTCTTAATTTTTTTATCATTGTGCCTAAAATTATAAATGATATTAATTATGTTTGTAATGGATTTCGATTGAACTGATTACGTTGTTCATTTTGTTCGACATGATGAATGGAAAGTGTAAATTAATTTATTTACGGATATGAGTTGTTTGTCGTTAAAATAGTGACCAAACTTGAATATAAATTATAACATAATATTCTTTATACATTTTATGATTGTATCTATTAATTATTAAATTATGATCTAATTATTTTATTCGTATAAACTATTTATTATAAATTATTTATATATATATATATATATCTCACCGTGCATCGCACGAGTGTAATACTAGTATTTATCAAGTGATGTACTTTGCATTTGTTGTAAGTGATTGATTATCATCAATCTTTATGGCATATAATCATCACTTAGCATTTGGTTTTTTTCCAAGTACACATGCTATTTTGGACAACGTTTCCAAGGATGTACGGGAACGTGATCTGAACTTCAATGAAGACAACTCAAGCATGGAGATAGGATTGAGCTGAAGATGAAGACTACTGTACATCGAGACACAACTGAGATCGTTCAACACACTGAGTACTGCCAACTAGCTTAAGTGATAGCCAGAAGTCAGCCGTTGTGCTACATGATGTGGAGGTTCAAGATCAACAATGTTCATTGCAACATTTGTGAATGTTTGCATGAACATCTTTTATCCAGATTGTTCTTCCAAGATCGATAAAGCTGTTTGAAGTTTGTCAACCAAGAAGATATTCAAGATCATTCTAGAAGATGTCTTAATCAGCTTGAAGAGCACGCAATTGAAGATAAGACAAATGTCTAAAGATGGAAGAATTCTAACAAGGTAAGCCTTTGGTTTTGCAGCTAAATAAGGAAATTTATTTATTAGATATCTGATAGGATTGGGACTTCTGATTTCCATGTTAAGGCTATATCATTGTCTTATAAATAATCTAGGATCAGAACTTGTTAGAGACACCTAATACGCTGAATAGATAGATTATGCACGGAATATTTTAAGAGCTCTAATTGTTTTGAGTAACATAGTTTCGGTCGTGAGTTTTAGACTAGAGAATAGAGTTCTAGTCATCGTGTAGTGAAACACTTTTCATACACTGTCAAAAGGTTTCTCGGAAGAGAATACATATGAGAACTATATATAGAGAGTCTAGGTTGTGAGGGGATCTCACGATTCAATTCATAGAAAGATGGTGTATGGGTAGAATGGGTATTGAGTGACGGGAGGCCAAATACGTATAATATCCCAAGTAAACGTTGCATTGGAGCAATGAATTATTTTCCACAGACTTGACAAGTCCCCGACATAGATCAATTAATCGAATAGGGTTACCAAATCACTGTGTGCTTTACTTTTTGCAATTTATATTAAGTTTATAATAACATTCAAGTACTTTTGTGTGAACGTTTGCTGAACAGATACTTTATACGGGGTTTGTAATTTCAGTACGCATTTTAATGTTATCATTTTTTTAGTTTTTAACTAATAACCTCATGATTTACATGTATTTTGAGGTTCATTTGAATGATATTTGATAAGCATTGCATGTGTAAAGTGATAAGTTTTGCATAATTTTCTATATCATTTGCATTTTACGTGTTTGCTCATTGTGAAAGGATTTTAATACCATTTTTGTTGTGAGTTGCAAATGAGCACGAGAAGGGCCTAGGATGATAGTAAATAGAATAGAAATGCGTTACAAAAAGAATCAGGTCAATCGGAAGAAAAATAAGTGAGAACGGAGTAAAAACGTAAAGTACGTCTGGATAGCATGGGCTGTGCAACCTATAGCACGGTTCGTGCTAATATTTTGGCCAATACATGTTCTTCTAGAGGCTCAGCACGGCCTGTGCACAAACCATGCTATCTAGCACAACTTGTGATGATTTTTTGGTGATTTTCGGGAATTTCATTTTGGGTTCGATTTTGGTTCCTTTTAGGGTTTGTACTTCTCCAACTATATATAGGGACACGAGGCATGAAATTAAGATATAACATACATCATATTCATCCCCTAAACTCTAAGATTGAAGAGCAGGAGAAGAAGGAGTTGAAGATGGAGATTTGATTATCCATCCGGATTTATCGTATTTTTGTTCTGTAACTATGTTTTTCCTTAGATTATTTTTGGTGACTTATTTAATTATAAGTGCTCAATACTTTAGTATTCTAAGGTTTGATAGTAGTTGATTTTGAAGTACAATGCATATTTGATTATATGATTTTGATTCTTCTTTTATTCTTTGTGTTCTTAGCCTTGTTTGCTTGATTGATTGATCACCATGATAACATGATTTGTTGTGAAAATTCATAAGTCAAGCCATGAGTTTTAACATTGAACACGAGAACACAAAATATGTTAATCAATAACAATCGAGAGATTTTGAAGTTAATTGCGAGGACAATAAACTCTTGAAGCTTTTAAGAGTTGCATGTTATTAACTAAATGAACACATTAATTCTAGCATGAAGTTTATGGTTTAAGCTATTTGAGATAATGTTTAAATTAAATGAGTGATTGTCCTAATAAAAGTTGAATCGTGAATAATTATAGTATAATTGAATTTGCAATGTATGGATAAATCAATGAAATCAAAACCCTAGAATATTTATCTCCCTCTGGATTTGGAACTCCTTCAATATATTCACCATTTAACCGCTTTAATTATTTTATTTTTTAAGTAGTTAATTAAAATCTAATATTGCAATGTGTTGCCTACATAATATTTAGGGAATTGAAGTTATAGTATTCATGTATAAATTAATCATTAGTCTCTGTGAAATACGGTCTTACTCATCATCGTACACAACTACGTCGTGCATTTCTGGATAGTTAATATTTTATCGATCATTAATATTACGAAGTTATTTGCTTAAAATTATTGAAGAAACTGGATATTATAACAATGTTAAATAAATAAATGAAACTGAAAAGAAAGATAAAAAACACTTAATATGCATATTGATCTATGTATTTAATGTCAATTGAAACTGAACTTTAAAAATAAAAATTTGTATGTTCTATAAAATCAGAAAAGAAAGAAAAATAAAATAGAACTATGCACATTCTAATGATTAAATACTACACTTAATATTCATTACCATAACATGCTTCCACCATTGAACCAATATATTCAATTCCAAAAAATAAAATAAAAAATGAATAGGTAATTAAGTGTGTGATTAGTGCCATTAAAAATTGATTAAGTATAGACACAATGTCGATTAATTAGAATAAGAGAGAAAATTGATTATCTAAACACGCAAGATTTATCTTTTTATCTAATTAATGTGCATGTTGTTTTCTTAATTTTTTAAAAAATAGAAAACAAAATATATAATTCAAAATAATAATAATATCACAAAATGAAAAAATAATTAAATTTGTGCATCGCACATGAGAGATACTAGTTAGAATTCAAAGAGAAATAAGATAAAAAAAAAATTATAATTTAAATCAATGATTGACCAACAAAATTATAATTATAAGTATAACTAGTATTTATCCCGTGCATCATCATTTTATATTTTATAATAATCTTAAATAAATTTAAAATGTACATATCTAATAAATATACATTAATTAACTATTTAATTTTCATTTATATATTTTCATTTAATATTAGAATCATGTAGAGAAAAAAAAGCTAGGAATAGACTTGCCGTAATTTGAGTCATTTTTTTTAAACTAAAAAAAAAAAAGCCAATCAGCTTAACATGGGCTATTATTATTATTATTATTATTATTATTATTATTATGGGATAAGAGTCAACTAATCCTCAAGGGCTCATATTGTCCTCTATTTCATTATTTGATTCTATTAGTCCTCTGGACTTTAAAAATTCGCTCAATTGAGCATTTCATTGGACGGAAAACAATAACACTGTGAGCACACGCCTATTTACACGCATTTATTTCACACATTGACGCAGTTTTTTCTCCAAAAATATGAATAAAATATATGAAATGTGGGGTTTATTTATTTTTAGGGTAAATTGTATTTTGATACTTATATTGTGGACATTTTTTGAAAAAATGGCCCACTTTTTCAAAATTAACAAAATAGTACCCACTTTTTCAATTTTTTACAAATCTAAACATTTAATCAATTTAACGACCCGAAAATCGTACGTAATTGATTATATTTTAATATTCATATTTCTCCAACCACGTAAGAAATATTTATCAAATCAATAAATATTAAATTATAATCAATTACGTACAATTTTTGGGCCGTACAATTAATTGAATGTTAAATTTGCAAAAACTTTGAAAAGTAGGTACTATTTTGCTAATTTTGAAAATTTGAGTTATTTTTGAAAAATTATTCAAAATGTAGGTATTAAAGTGTATTTACTCTTATTTTTATTCGACATAGTAAAGAGGGGTTTTGTTTCTATATAAATTTTGCTGATATATGAACTTTTCACATTGTTCGTTTGCTTTGCCGGGTTGATTTTTCTGCTAATTTTTAATTTTCTTATTTTGAATTTTGTTTGATTGAATTAATTCTTTCTACATAGAGTTGTCAAAATGGGCCGGCGGGATGGGGCAGATAAAACAGGGTCCTACCTGCCCTCGCCTAAGTCTGCGGGTTGGCAGGCCGACCTGCGGGCTTTCCATTTTTTTTTTATAATTGAAATTCCAATTTTAAATTTCAATCATGAGAATTAATGGCTTAAACTAATTAAAATTGTTAGTTTTTATTTAGAAAGATGCTTAAAAAATTATATGTTAAAATTCAAGAGGCCGGTTGTGGAATTATAGAAAAATGAATTTACATGATCATGATCACAAATTAATGTGGATATAATAATTAGCAGCTCTTAATTAAAATGTGTCCTATTGAATTAAAATATATATATATAGTTTGAAAACATATTGGAACATGTAGAAGTTTAAGTTTCTGTGAAAAAACATAATTTAAAAATGCACACAAAAAATTACGCCTTATAATTTCAAATAAAATAGCACGTACGTGCCCTTTTTTTTTTAAGCCTCCATCCTAATTAGAGATTTATGATAAAGTCATTTTTTATTAGCCATTTTTTAAATAGGAATTTATAAATTATAATAATTAAAAAGACATAAAAAAAATGTTTGCGGGCCTGGCGGGTTACCTGCCCCGCTGCGGGCTTTACCCGCCAAAACCCGCCCAATCGCGGGCTTACCCACTTGGGCCCGTTAGAAAAACGGACTTCAAAATTAAAGCCCTACCCACCTAAAAAATTGGTGGGAACGGGCCCGGCTAGGCGGACCCAGCCCGTTTTAATAACTCTATTTATACACATCTAAATAGTTTTAAATGTTGTGTTTCGTTTACCCATAAATGGAGCTTCCCATCCTTAAACTCCCCATGATATCTTTATCCCGTAAAACAATGGAGAAAGATTACTAGATAGAGAAGAGAGAGTAATTCGAAGAAGTTGAAGAATAAGGGTCAACCTAGAGTTGGGTTGAGATGGATTACAATGATTTCTGGTAATTTTTTTTAGTAAATGATTTATTGTAAATTAATAGATAGGATGAAGAATTTAGAACCTGAACAAATTATGGTAAATTAGATATTTTTGTAAGGGCATCTCCAATGCCCAGGTAACATTCTGACGTGGCTTTGGAATGTTACCCAAAAATGGGTAACATTTGTATAATGGAGAATTGGTACAATTGAAAAAAAATTAATTAGGTACAAATAATGCTACATGATAACATTTGTTTTTTAATTGAATGGGCACCGGTCTCGAGCGACTCAATGGAAGTCCATGCAAGCTTTTGAGTGAAGGAATTAAGCGCGTACTACTGGAGAGTGGGGTGAGGCAGAATTGTGGGCCCGTTTGCAGCTTTATTCCAACCTCCCATTTCCCTTCCTTTTTCTTTACTTTTCTCTTTCCTCTTTCTTTTTTCCTTCTTTTCTCTCTCATTTTTTTTTCTTCATTTTTTCGATCACTAACTTGGAATAGCCATTGATTTTTTAACCTCAATCTAATTCGCAATGCAATTTTTTTATTTAGTTATCTGGTATTGGTAATATGTAAATTTTAGAAAAAAGTTAAAATTGAATAATGAATTAAAATATTAAATGATTTTAATTTTATCCAACTGAAATGAAATAGCCATGAATTGATATTTTTATAATTATTTATTATATTAAATTTAAAAATATATATACATATAATGAAAATCATACATAATTTTTTGATAAATTAAAAAGATATAAATGTAATAAAATGAGTGATATATAGTGGGGTCCTCAAAAAATAACAATTGTACCTATATACATTGGGAGGTTTAAGTAGCAATTTAATAAATTATTTATAAATAAATTAGTGTTTAAATAAATTAAATTTTCAAATTAGTATTTAAAATAAATTTATTAAAAAATATTATCATATTAAATTAATATATATAATGAAAATCATAAATAAATTCATAATATGTAAATAAAATGAGTGATGTTATAGTGGGACCCTCAAAAAATAGCAATTGTAGCTAGATGTATTGTGGAGGTTTGGGTAGTAATTTAGTAAATTTGGTAACTTTTGATGTGGCAGCTATTTATACCTAAAAAATGATACCTGCACTAGAGATGCCTAAGAGACTCATTTTGAAGAATTTGATTTTTTTCGTAAGAATTTTGTAAGAATTTTGATTTTTTTTTTCGTTTGATAGTTGTGCGTGAACAAAAGAGTGTTAATGTTTAAAATAATTCTATTGTGTGTGAAATAAATGTGTGCAGTAACAATCTTGCTATTTTTCATCCAAAGAAGGTTTTATTGAGTCAAGGAGACTATTTGACATCTGTTCCTATTTTTATGCGTGTAACATTAAATTTTATATTTTACATAAACAACTAGTAAACCACCTGTGCGATGCACAGGGGATATTGCACAGGGATGTTATTAAAAAAAAATTATGTACAATAATAAAATTATATTCAGTCATGAATTTCGCATATAAATATATGAATTATATCGTTTGAATTGTAAATTACTTATTTTTTTTCATCATTTAAGAAATCAACCTTGGCGGCTCTGGCCATACCGGAAACACCCTAGTTGGTTGTAAAATCAAGAAGGCAGAGTCCTCGCCGTCCAGATGGTCTCGACATCGATTAATCGGTCAATTAGGCACGAATAAGTTTTTTCAATTTTTTAAAATACTTTTGTTCAAAATATAATTAAATAAAATTTTTGAGGTTTCCACCCTTTTTATACAACAACCTACATTCCAATGTTTCAATCTACAACCAATGTGGGATGTAGGAAAATTAGAAAAAGTTGCGGAACTAATTTGAAATTTCGATTTAAGATTACCCACTCTTTTATACAACCCACATCCCAATATTTCAATCTACAACCGATGAGAGACGTAGGGTAAGTGAAAACTTAATATGATAAATAGCAATATGTAATAATCTATTATAAAAAATAAAAATAAAAATACTTAGGCGAAAACAATCTAAATAGAATTTTATATGTTATTATATGTAACTTTATGAACCCACTTGTGGAGAAAGAAAACATCATAGTTCCGATGATTGATATGTAACTTTAGAACTTCGTAGATCTACGCGCGCGCGCACGAATGATGAATGATAGAAAAAAAAATATTTATTTATTGAAAAAATCGAATACATTATATTTAAAGATTTTAACTCATTAAAAGATTTTGGATGTGGATGTTGATTTTTTAAATATATTAATTATTATATTTGTTTAATATATTTAATTCAATCGTAATTCAAAAATATTTAATTTCTAAAAATTTAAAATGTATCGTATTAAATTGATAAAATCAAATATCAAATATTATACTTGATCTCAATTTTCAGAGATCATTGTTGGGCCTCACAATTCATAGTTTGTTCATATACAATATTATTTTTTTGTTCTTCAATGTGAGATAAATTTTGGTTTAAAATTAAAATATATAAGTTTTAACTATTTAAAACATCTTTAAAGTATAAACCTTATATATGATGACTTGAAAATCTTAAAATTATCTAACATTAAAATGATAAGATCAAATACATTTCGAGTTTTGACCATTCAAAATTAAAATATATTTTATTTAAAAAATTGTATGCTGGTCTTGATTTTTTAAAATATATTTAATTAATGGGTGTTTCTAAATACGCCACTAAATTTTCTTTATACACCACTATTAAATTTAATTAAAAAATAAATAATTATTAATTCATATAAATATCATTTTTTATTTTAAAAATTACTTAAAAAATAAATAAAATAAAAATAAATAACCTCATTCTTCTCACCCCAGTGACCCTAGCCGTCGCATTACCCCCACAATTGTTCTCTCTTTTCCCTCCATTTAGGCTAATCTTCATTTCTCTCATCTTCTTCCATAATTTTTATTTGTAAGAGTTGTCTATATATGAAACTAAATGTGTGCATTGATGTCATGTATTTTTTAGGCTAACAAATTGATTTCGCTAACTTCTCCAATCATAGAATTTGTCGCATAAATGTTTGAAGAAATACATATATTTGATTGAGATGTTGAAATTTGGAACATGGTGTTGACGATAATACTTTAAAATCTGGTGACGTTGAAGAATTTGTCAGAATATTTTATAAATCTCAAAAAGGATTTTATCAGAGTTTGAACACCGTGTTGACGGCAACTACATCATTCTCTATTTTATTTTGGAAAATAAATTAATTATTGGGGAAGAAAAGCGAAGGTGGCGGGTCAGGAAGAAAAGTGACGGCGACGGAGGGCGGCAGGTATGTAGTATGGAGGGAAAAGAGTGAGGGTGGAGAATAATTTTTATTTTATTTTCTTTTGAATTATTTTTTTTTAATTTATTTTCATAGTGAAATGATAGAAATAACTTTTATCGTGGTGTGAAAAGATAAAATGTGAAAATATGAAAAAGATGCGTGATGTATAAAATAAATGTGGTGTATAAAGAAAAAAAAGGTGGTGTATATAGAAACACTCTTAATCAATTAAAGAGTATAAAATTTAAATCAATATTTTAAAAAAAATTCATTTGAACTATTTAATATATATAATTTAAATCAAATCTATAAATTTAAAATATATTTAATATTTAATATTAAAATGATAATATCAAATATCTAAATATTACATTTGATCTCAACTTAGAGATCAACAAATGTGGAAATATCATTGTTGGGACTCATAATTTATAATTTGTTCATGCATAACAATATTTGTAAGTTTCTTGATGTGAGATGATTTTTGTTTGAAAAACTAAAAGTATAAGCTTTAATTATTTAATATATATATATATACATATACATGTATATATATATATAATATTCATGACATAAATATATTTAATAGTTAATTGCTAAGTTCAATTAATACATTTAATTCAAAAATTTAAGTAGATTTAATTTAAAATTCTCCATGTGTATCTTGATTAATACATTTAATTTAAAATTTTAAATATATTCAATTGAAATTTTGCTGTGGATCTGGAATCATTTTAATATATTTAATCAAGTTAAAAATTTAAAATATTTTTAAATTATTATATTAGAACATTCACTCATAATAGTTAAAAGAATGATAATTAACATAAAATTATGATTCATTGTAAAGAAAAAAAAAGGTGTTAAAATTCACATATAAATAAACAATTTAAATACCACATAGTTTATTTCATCTTATGAACAAAATGATTTTTAATAAAAATATAGTATTTTTGCAAAATAAAAATAATAATTTATAATATTGAAAATCTAGTATTGAATGACTATATAATATAGATATTAATTAATAAATAAATATTTTATTTTTATTTATAGAAAGTGCATTTAGGCGGGAAAACTAATTATTACTATTTATAGTGACTATCTTACTTTTAGATATAATATAGATATAGATATAGATTATATTTATAGTTTATAGAGACAATTATTTTATTAAAATTTTAAAATGTAATTTTCATAAGTATATTTGTGCCGAGGTTTTTTTTTTTTTTCAATTATTATATTTATTAGTAGTAGATACCTAATTCAGTAATTCTTAAAGCTAAAAAAGAACAGCCGAGGCGCCGCTCACTCTGTCGCAGTCCGTCACTCTCTTTTCGTCTCTCGACCTCATCGACGCCGGCCACCACCGTCCGTCCCGCCGCTGTCCGCCCCCGCCGTTGGAGTAGTTCACCCGTCGCTCTATCTGTGTCTCGGCTCTCGCTCAGTAGCTCTCTCCTTCCGTCTCTCGACGTCGCCTGCCACCACCGTCCGTTCCGCAGCTGACTGCCCCGCTGCTGGAGTAGTTCACCGTTGCCATCTCTTTGTTAGTTTTTCCAATATAGTTGTAGAAATTGACTTTAATTGAGTTCATTTCAGAATTGTGTAAAGTCAGATGAGTATGAAAATTTTATATGTGATAATTGATATCAGATATATGTATAGAAGAGCATATCCATCCTTCTCCGACGCGGGGACGACTAATTCTGATGATGAACAACAATGAATTAAGGAGAAGAAGAAAAAGAGCATTTTTAAGTTGAGTTCTAGATGATATAGATGCAAGACAAAATAATTCGCCTATTTTCAATCCAAATCAAATTTGTATTTTGCTTAGGCAAGAGCGATATATATTTGGGATTTCAAGAGTCGTTTCCACTGTTGATTGCTTACGTTTCTGCATTTTGAATTGCAATAACCAATTTAAAGGGCTAGAATTATCTGCTTAATTTTTGTTGCAGTTATAATTGTAGGAATATATTAAGTTTTTAACACAATAATTAAATCATTTATTAAATAATTAAGATTATATATTTACTTAATTACTCTTATAATTGGGCGGGAAAATGGACGCGGCACAACTCTATATATCTATATCTATATCTATATATATACACTATATTATAGATATAGATTAAAAAAAAGTTTTTAAATGAGACTAAACTAATGAAGTTTGAGACGGATGGAACCATCTTGTTGATTTCACTCGTTATTTTCAGCAGCCGCCAGCCCACCTCAAGCGTTTCATCAACCACCCAATGTGCATCCTTCCCACTTCTGAATTTCGACTGGAACTGTAGCCAATTCCATATCAAATCATTCGGATTGAGGTAACTTCAACCCCCCTGTGTGTGTGTGTGTGTCGTGTAACTCATTCTACACTTTTCATGCCATTTTTTTATCATTTTCGTGTGCAAATGGAGAAGAATTCGCTAACTTAATATACTGTTAGGATTTAGTTATACCTTTATGAGTTTGTTAATCATGCGTATGGTCTGATGAATTGTTTGTTTCTGTTCTAGGATGACGGCTATGTAGTGTTCGTGTCCGCTTATCAGCTGGAATCTGATTTTTGTCGTTTATTTGTGTGCATTTTACTATCCCCGAACAATGCCTGTGAGAAGTAGTTCAAGTAATGAGGGTGCTTTTAAAGTTAGTAGAAAGCCGAGGGTTGTGGTGGGGAACTCAAAAGGGTCGGGAGATGGTGTTAGAACCTTACGCTCCAAGGATAGTGATGTTGGTAAAGGACATAGGAATAAAAGATTTGCTACGGAGGGGTCGAAAGGGTCAAGTGGTGGTGTTAGAACCTTAGAGGGTATGAAGAAAGGAAGCAGAGGTGTGCAAAGCAGAGGAAATGGTAATGATGCTGTTGCGTATGTCGATGTGAATGGGAAATTGAGCGATACACGTGACAGGAGGAAAAGGGATTTCAAGATGAAGAGTGGGAGTGATGGGCTTGAAGCTGTTGTTGATGGGAAGTCAGGTCGGAAGAGGAAGAGAATCAGTGCTGGACCTGGAATGGCTGAGTATGGAATGTTTGATGGTATTGATAAAAAGTCCAGGTCCCAATCTCGGAGAAATGTGCCTAACTCATGTCTGGATAGCAGCAAGAGGCCGCCTAGAAAAAAGGATTTCGAAGTGAAGGACTCTAGCAGAAACACATTCGTGACAGAAAGTGGTACTGATAAAAAGTCCAGGTCGCAATCTAGAAAAAATACGCCCAACTCATGTCTGCATAGCGACAAGAAGCCGCCTAGAAAAAACGATTTCGGATTGAAATACTCTAGCAGAAACACATTCGTGACAGTAAGTGACAAATTCAGGGGAAGTGAATCTCTTGATAATAAAGTTCGGGAGGGTAAGATCGAGGGTGCTGGTAAACTGAAACATTTTCAAGACAATGGCTTAGGGAATGGAAAATCAAATATAAGTGATAGGAGGAAAGCCTCTTTGGCCACACACAAAGAAACGAACCAGAGAAAAAATGCAATTGGTTCTGTTGAGAAACCTTGCCATAGAAAGGATCAGGGAAAGAAGAACTTCGGCACTGATTCAGGTTTAACGGAGCAGCCACCTAAGAAGAAAAAAAAACGAGTTATCCGTATAGATCCTTATGATACATCCAACAAGAGATTGAATGATGACATATCTAATAAAGGTCGGTAGAATCTTTCTTCTGGTGGCTAGCCTTATTTTTGTATCAGTCTCTAAATTAGTCGTACTATTTCTAGCTATATTAAAGATACCGTTTGTCCATTAGTTTCGCATGTTATCTTGTTACCTGTCATATTGGTTTCCTTAGTGGAGGATTTTGACTTTCTAAAATTTGGAAAAATGGAAGGTTGGCTGCCTCAGATTTGTTTATCAACGGGTTTCTGAATTGCATTCTCATGAGCTTCTATTGTCTTGTATATTTTCATGAGGCAGATTAATACTATCTCTGGATTCCTTTAAACCCTAAGACGGATATAGTACTCATGCACCTCCTATTGTCCCAAGGATTAAGCTTGTGTTTAGGATCTTTTGGGCCCAAGCAAACGCTACTTTCGAAAGTAGGGTAGTAGACTAGTGATATCACCATAAGAGAATAACTCTCTACACTTTGTTAAATATACTCATCAACAGAGTTAGGGGCAGGAACCATTTTTTCAGTTTATTGAACCTTGCCAAACTGAAATTCTTGTACAAACTAGAACTGAAACAGAACTGTTGAGATGTACTTTTTGCTCTTTTACTTAAGTTTGATTTCTGTGCATGATATTCAGGTAATAATCAAGTGCAGATAGATAAGACAGAAGAAAGCAGTGGTTTTGAAATGTCAAAGAATGCGCAATTCCGTGCCATACATCCTAGTTCCTCCATCATTTCCTTTGTAGAAGACAATGTAAAAATTCATTTATGATCTTGGCAAACTTTGCTAGTCTATAAAATTTCATCTCAACTGGTCACTCTAGGATTTTTTTTTCCCTAAAATTTTGTTTCAGTTATTAGGACGTAGACGTGACATCGAATTTAGGAGGGCCGGATACAACACTGAGCTTTCTGCTCCTTTAGACAACATACCCTTCTCAACAATTCCAGAAAGAGAACGCATCGAAGTACCGGTATGAAATTACTCTCTTCCAGTTTTGAAATTTTAATTTACCATTTCATGTTTGTGATTTAAAATTAACCCTAAGGCTGAATGGAGATCCACATAAAAATGGTGGTTTCTTGGAGTATCAGGCTTGAATGTTACCTGTATTTAATTGTTTCTATTATTCTATTTTTCATGATACCTAGCCAAATCATGGCATCAGTAGTTCAGATATTTCAATTTGCTTTTATTGCACAATGTTTACTCCTTTTGTCATTTTAAGTAGATGAAGCAAAATTAAATAGGCTATGTGATGTTGTTGTAGAAAACTGTAATAATTTGTTGTTTGGATCTACATTGAGTCTGAGACCAATCAACTACTTGATTAATTGGTCAGTTAGTCTTGCTACTTACTCTTGTTAATTAGAATTATGTTGCAGGCATTCAGGAATAAATTAGAATTCTTTGCAGCTGCGAAGATTTCTTCATCATTTCCTCCTCCCGATCTTCCCGAGATTGCATTTGCAGGTAGAGTAATTATTATCAGTCATCATGCGCATTTTGCATTTCCTCGAGCGAAGTTCTCCATTTATTTTTGTTTTTGTTCTTTCTCCATCTCAAGATTGCTTTCCTATTTATTCGTAATGGCGTAAGGAAATTGAATGCATGAAGTCTAAAGTATAAATAAAAAATATTTAGCTGATTCAGTTTAGGGATCTTCTTCTGATGTCTTTCTTGCAAGATGATTTGGATTTTATCTTGTGGAACTTATGTTCTGAGCATTCTGGGAAGATAGTTCAGCTTCATTCTAGAATAAGATACCAGGACTTACTTGGGTCTGTATTATATTGTTAGGCCGGTCAAATGTGGGAAAGTCATCATTGCTCAATGCACTAACCAGACAATGGGGTGTTGTACGGACATCAGACAAGCCAGGTCTCACACAGGTGCTACATGTGTTCTTACATACTGAAACTCAAAATATATTGGATATGCAAACTAACAACTTATCATCCTTTTGCAGAGTATCAATTTCTTTAAGATTGGACCAAAGCTATGTTTGGTGGATTTGCCTGGATATGGTTTTGCTTATGCTAAAGAAGAAGTAAAGGAAGCTTGGGAGGAACTTGTGAGTATTCTAATAAGCACAAGAAGTCAAGAACTTTGTTTTGTTTCACATCTCTCTTTCTCTCTCTCTATTTTCCCTTCACATATTAGGAGCTGTCATGATTTTTTGGTGACAATCCCTGACATTTGGTCACTCCTAGTTCTAGTTATGCAAAATTGATATTTTTTCATTGATTGAAAAGGTAACTGCAAAAAAGGGGAAAAAGTAATCATTTTAAACTGGGAAAGTTTGGGGACAATTATTTAAATCTTTTCTATTTTTGTGAATGTTTGGATGCCATCCTTGCATAATGTTTTGTCGAATGAGTCATTAGGTCTGTGAAAAATCTTACTTACGAATGTCTTGAAGGCGAGAAACAAAATTACATCCAATAATAACACATTATAGATTCCAGATAAAAAACAAAATAAAATGATCTCTACTTTGAATCTCTTTTGCCAGTCAGAAGATTTCAAGCTGAATACTTTTTCTATATAAACTCAATTTAATAACTTACTGTTTCTAATTATAGTGAATTAGTTATTAAGCTTTTCTTAGTTATTTGATACGCCACATCTTTTCTCTTTGTAAATGTTTTATGCATGTTGTCAAGATGTAGGCTACATTCAGTTTCCTATTGTTGTTTGTTCATGTCCCCATCATGCATCCTTTGTAGGTAAAAGAGTACGTCAGCACACGTGTCGGTCTAAAGCGAGTATGCCTTCTTATAGACACAAAATGGGGTATGAAGCCAAGGGATCTTGAACTTATTGATTTTATGGAAAGGTAAATAAATTATCAGCACAACCTTTGTCACTGTTTGTGGATTTTTGTTCTTGCAGCTTCATTCTCTTAGTCTTATATTTATAAATGGTTGAATCGCATGGCAGAGATGTTCCAAAGTTGCTCTGCTCTTTATATCTTGCCTTGGTTGTTAAGTCAAATGCTTAGGTTGCCTTCATATCTGAAGGAAATTGCGAGTTTTTATGCATTTGCTCAACACTCTGAAGGATTTTGGATTCACGTGATTTAGAATGCTGAGCACATCTCTGAAATGTTTTTGTAGAAACAGAGTATTCTTTCATTGTAGTTTGTTCTCTGTTCATGTCTAATATCTCATTCTAGTGAGCCGTCTTTCTCATGCTTACTTGCACAATTCTATATCTAGATCATGAAGTAGAGTCGTCATCCCTCTCTACATATAGGTAGACTTTCAAATTTGGACTCAGATATCCTTTTACTAACCTTCTGAGAATTTCTGGCATTACCAATACAGATTTGTACTTGGAATACACTGTTTATCTAATGTGTAACATATCTCATCCAAGTCTAAACATTGAACCGAATCAGATTTTGACTCTTGAGTTCAACAGTTATTCTGATTGCTTGAGTGACTTAGCTGAGAAGAACTGTCTATCTTATAGGTTTAGAGTCAAGTGAGATAGTTGAAATACTCTTCTTCAGCTAACTTAAACATTCACTCCTGCTAGCTATTAGGTCTTTTGTTGCTTGACTGGCTTGTAAGTTCTAGGTTGTCTTTAGCTACTATTTATTTTCAATTCTAGCATGTGCTTTCATAACTAACCTGAATCACGACCCTGTAGCAATATGACTACACAATATTCCTTGTAGCTTAGTGGTATACCTTATCTTTAATCTTTATATAGATGAGAGACTAGGGTTCATTCCCTAATTCCTCCACCCCCAGACTCAGAGAAAAAAAGATGCTAGAATAGTCTACTATACCCACATATAAAATTTGAAACATTTATTCTCTCAATTAATTGGGACATTACAGTATGAGATATGAAAATTCTTAAAGCGGGCAAGATAATCTTGGTTGCTGATTTGTTATGCAACTCCTTTTGCCCATTTAATTTTGTGGTCAGACATTTCAATGTGCAAAGCATTTTCTTGATCTTTGCTAACAGCCATCTGCTATTTGGTTTATATGTACAATCTGTCAGCTTCTTAAGCAATCAGCCGAGAGTTGTTGCCAAGGGCCAAGGATTGACCAGGAGACTGAAACTAAAGTAGTAGTAACTAGTAAAGATAGACCACCAAATATGTAATTTATCAGGTTTTGACAATTTTTAATGCCATATGCATCCTAATAAAACTTAAAATTATTGTAAATTGTATTGATATATAGTCTTCAATAACTATTGGGCCAACTGTGAAAATATGCGTTATTGTCTATTTATTGTAAACTTAAATTGTTTGTATGATTGTTCTTAGTGATATTGATGAATATCATTCTGATACTAATTTGTTGGTGGTTTATTGTTAATTCGACTAACCAAATCCTTGCTAACCCTATTGCATCTTATAATTGCAGGTCTGAAACGAAGTATCAAATTGTGCTAACAAAAACAGATACGGTTTTTCCAGTGGATGTGGCGCGACGAGCAATGCAAATTGAAGAGGTAAGTATTGTAGCTTGTATCTATATAGAAACTCGTGTCTTTTTTTTTCTTTTTTTTTTTTGGTGACTGGAGCAACATCTGAGATCTTAATTCTTACAGAACCTCAAAGCGAAGAAATCTGCAGTTCAACCCTTGGTAGGAACATCAATAACTGATCACTTGACTTGTCCTTCTCTATTACATAATAAGAAACAGAATTACAATAAGCTTGTCTAACCACAGATGATGGTAAGCTCGAAAACGGGGGCTGGTATCCGAAGCTTGAGGACAGTACTTGCTAATGTTGCCCGGTTTGTGAGGTGCTAGAAGACGCGCATCTTGAAGTGAAAGGTATTTGTTTATGCTGGATTAGTTTTGAATTATTGGAACCTGTAGGAAAACAGTTCTCCCTCAAGCTTTCATTGTCAAGTGGTTTCTTATAACTTTTCTGCAGTTTTTGGTATTATGATCATGATGTTCATCTTCTCACGAATACCCAAATGAGTTCTATCACAATTAGAAACGTTTATTGTACAAATTTTGTTCGAGAAGTGTTCATCAAATTTGTTTTTATAAGGTTTGTTCAGTTCATTTTTTGTTCAGATTTCACCATGGTTTTTGTATTTCATATTTTGTTAAAATCATTTTATTTATATAAATGGAACGTACTGATTAAATATTTGTCATTTTATTTATCAAGTTCAACTGACTTTAATTGATTTTTTTTAATTATTTTTATTTTATGCATATAATTGACCTTTGATCATTTTGAACCATTCCTTCTCCTAAAAAAAATAAAAATAAAAATAATGGACTCATTCCAAAGGGAAAGGTCGATTTAGAAATGCAAGTGACATGCACAACCTAATCATGATGTGGGACTTCTGTCATGAGTGGATCACGTCGTACCCATTCAGTTGAATTTTTCATCTTTGAAAAGCTTTAGTGAGGTTTGGTTTGGTAGGGTTAGGTTTTTAGTTTTTGTTAGTCTCTTATTATGTATTAATCTTTAAAATTATTATTTTCTTATTATTGAATGAGCAAATAAGAGTGCATGAACTAACGATATTGGCACGTAGTTTGTATTAATAAAAATATAAAAAAGGGAATAAAATAAAAAATAGAAAATTAAAAATGTTAGGTATCCGTCTATTCACTTCTACAACGAAAAGAAAAGCCAAAAAGAGGAAATGATTTTGATTATTCATCGCCTGAGTAGAATAGTAAAACAAACAATTTTAATAGAGTGCGACCCACTAAATGGCATGTCCATTGTATGCTTTGCTGCTTTTACAAGTCAAATAATATCAAAATTAATTACTTTGTTGCATCCACGTTACATTTCAACAACCCATTACTTTTCAACATTTGTGGAATATTTTTCCTCAAAAATAAAAAATAAAAAAATAAAACAAAACATTTGTGGAGGATTCCTCCACTATTCAAAACTGATTACAAAATCAAACTATACATTGTCTCTTTTAGACGCACACGCGCACACATTAAACTATGTATATAACTACGCAGCCCTCGTTAATTTTGTGTAAAAAAGAATTACTCCTTTAGATAACTTGGGTAATTATTCTTTAGTATTTAATCAATTTGATAAACAAAAGTGGGTGTGTATTCATTCCGGTTCATTTTATTTGTATTTACGTTCTAGAAGATTATGTAAAACTGACCTAGAGTTATCAAGTCCTTCCTGTTGTAGGAGGGGATTCCAACTTGTTAAAAATAAATGAATCACATAAAATTAATTGCTAATTAATAATGATGAAATTAGAACTTTAATCATGATATTTGAAAACGAGTAAGGGTCTTGCTTTGTTTGAACTTTCTCACCTTCTCTGTACAATGTTGACAAAGTGGGCTAAACTATAAACTAACGAAAACAACCCAGGCATAATTTATAGATGAGCTTTGACTTTTATTTATTTATTTATTTATATTTGTGATATCTAGCAGGATCCAACTTATCACCAGTAGTAATGTTAAGTTGGAAGATATTTTATTAGGAAATGATAATTGACATGGAAAACGCTACAATTTATTGAATATAATTACAGACCAAATAATATTTAATTTAATATAGAGTTTGGATTTCATTTTACTACATGAGAAATAATGATGTGTAAGTGCAAATGTTAATTCAATTAATCAAATCCAATACAATTATCCACTGCACACAGTCATGTGACATGTGTGTGTATTATAATGCAACATCTTTATCTTTCCTTCTTTACACTTACACGCACTTGATATACAGATAGATTAATATAAAAATAAAAAGTTAAGTATCCGTAAAATTTAAGAAATTATTTACTATATTCTAATTTTTTAACATGATACTTACACACGTGTGCTAATGCTTCTACTCAACATAATTAAAGAGAACAAAACTGTAATTTCCACCGTCTCGAACCTTTCGTTTTTCTTATGTACTCATAGAAATACATTATCCCCTCAAGAAAATAAATAAATAGAAATACATTTATCCCCTTAAGAAAATAAAAAAATAGAAATACATTTATCAAATTGTACAAGTAATCAAATCCTAAAATCATTCTAAAATAGAACTTTTAAGATATTCATGATTCAACCAGTTCATGAATTATATAATTCAAAATCATCAATAAGTGTTAACATTATAATAAAATATTATTTATTTCAATAAATAAATATACCATTATAAATGACTACTTATTCTAAACAAAATTGTAAAGATGAACAATAAATTGTTAATTTAAAATATATACACAATATTATAATAAAGAGCTAAGATACAAAAATACTCCTAACAACGTTTAGGCCCAATTGCGCAAATATGAATGGCAACAAAATTAGTCTAGGGGAGTGTTTTCAGTGTTTTACTCAAAATAAGAAGAAGAAGTAGAGAGAGGGACGAATCTGCCTATTAGCATAATTATTAGGGTATTTTTTATTTTTTTTAATTCACACACCCGACCTGTGGTACTGAGGAGATTCGAACCCGTGACCTTTGGTCTCCAAGCAACCTCACTCCACAATTAGGCCATCCCTACCGGGACTAATTATTAGGGTATTTTTGCCATTAGCCTACTTTCAATTAGGTTTGCAATTAGTTGTCTGCTACTGCCGCACTTCTGGAACGTTTTCCAAATTCGCTCATTTTTTATTCTCTATTTTTTTTTTGAGGGAATATTCTCTAAAAATTCTAAATATTGAGTTTTACTTATTTATTAATTTTTTATATAACTCATTAAAATGTTTTGTTTCAAAAAATAAAATAATATATATATATATGTATGTATGTATGAATCACAAGAATACCGGGATATAACTAATGGCTACTTATTTTTAAAAAAATTATGATTACCTCTTCCCTCTTAATTCAATATACACATTCTATTTGATGAAATGAATTAAAAAAAATATATATTTATATCCATTTACACCAACAGTATCTATCAAAATTTGTCTTTTTTATCTTTTTTTTTTTTTTGAGTCAGATATAGATGATTGTGATTCGTACTTAAGTCTCTTAAAATTACTTTTAATTTTTTTAGATTGTAATTCGTACCCAAATCTCTAACATTTATAAATGAGTTTAAAATCAACTAAATTACATCCTTATTATTCCAATTCACACCATAGAATGTTAACCCATAGTACTTGTACTAGTCCACATTGTAATAATAGTTTGTGTTTGTACCATTTTTCTTATAATTGTGTTCTCAAAAAGTCAAATAATTTATATCATACAATACACTGTACTATCTACTTTTTCTTCTTCTTCTTCTTCTTCTTCTTCTTCTTCTTCTTCTTACTTTTTGAATGATTTTTCTGACATAGAAACATGAAATCTATACGCATGTATGTAAGTGTGTGTTTATACAGAGAGCAAGATTAAATTATATTTTGACACTTAAATTTTCGACCTTTTTTCAAAAATTACTCATTTTCAAAATTAGTAAAATAATACTCATTAAAATTTTTTAAAAAATGAGTCATTTTAAAAAAGTGCCAAAAATATAGGTATCAAATGATAATTGTGGAAATAGATAAAAGTAGACAAAAGTAAATAGTGATTGGAAAAGAAAAAAAAAACTTTTAAAAATAGATAGTTTTGTGGGCAATTTGTACTATAACACACTTGGTCTCCACACCCAATTATTGACTCAGTGTACTTTTGTCAAGGCATTATCAATCAATACACAAACCTAAATCCGAAATCATAATTTTCAAGTCACGATTAATCAAAATAAGCCACGATTAATTTTCAAGCAGCCAAGATTAAATGAAATGAAGGTCTTGATTAACCAAAGTTAATCGAGGCCACGATTAAATGAGATGAAGGCCGTGGCCTCGATTAACTTTGATTAATCGAGGAATTCATCTCATTTAATCGTGGCCTCGATTAACTTTGATTAATCGTAGTCACGATTAAATGAAATTGAGGCCTCGATTAAGTTTAATTAATTGGAGCTCATTTTAATTGTTATGAGCAGCCACGATTAATGAAGGCCTTGATTAAATTGCATGATCCACGATTAATGTCATGCAATTTAATCGAGGCTTTTATTAAAAATTGATCAAGGCAATGTTCCCTACAATTAATTGTGATTTTTTTAATGAATGCATTTATTTCTTGTGTAAGTGAGGTAGTTATTGAGTTTCATTAAATAAAAAGAAGGGGAAGTTACTGGACTTTATTAAATAAAAAGAAGGAAAATGTAGGAATTTATTGACCGAATTTAATACATGTTTTTAATGTTTTGTAAGGAGATAGGTAAATTTTTTGAATAAATAGACACAACAACCGAGCTTATTCACACCACAATACAAATCAATCAAAAAGAGTTAGAGCAAAAGTTGGAGAAATTTTTTGGAGCAAGACGTGCGAAAGATTTTTCTCAAGAAGAAAGTAGTGCACGAAAATTTCCATCAATTTTTAAAGGTACGTTTTGTATTGTCCAATTTTTTTTTTGAAATTATTTTGTAAATATTTTTTATTTTGATTATATTGCATATGTGTTGTTAGATTTGAAAATAGGCGAGAGTGAGAGATTTGCATGTTGTAGCCTTTAATTTTTAATATATTGATGATTTGCATGTCTTATACTTTAATCATGGCCTTTTTAATATATTGATGATTTGCATGTCGTATACTTTAAATTAACCCAGGGCTTGTTTAGAAATTTTGTAATTTTAATCGTGACTTATGCTCGATTAATCGAGACATCTTTTTAAATTTTGTAATTTTATAATTTTAATCGTGACTTATTTTTCAACGTAATCGAGACTCATTTTAAAATTAATTGAGGCTATTAGAATTAATCGATGCTCCTTTTAAAAATTAATCGAGGCTAATTTTAAATCAATCGATGCTCCTTTTAAATTAATCGAGGCAATTGTTTTAGAAATAATTGTGGCAATTTATAAAATTAATCGTGACTTTTTTTAACTTAATCGAGGCTCATTTTAAATTTAATCGAAGCATAATTTAAATTAATCGAGGTATAGTTTAAATTAATCGATGCTCATTTTAAATTTAATCGAGGTATAGTGTAATTTAATCGAGTGTATCCTAGGGCTTGTTTAGAAATTTTGTAAATTTAATCGTGACTTATGCTCAATTAATCGAGATATTTTTTAAATTTTGTAATTTTGTAATCACTGGCGTCGGTGACTCATCAACTGACAGAGATGAATACCGTGAGTTGGAGAGAGAGAGAGAGAGAGCAGCCTGAATATCGAGATAAATTAATCGTGGACTCACGGTCGGAAATTTTCGATCTCTTGATAACAAGCGTGGATTTACAGATTATTGAAAATGGAGATATGGACAGAGAGAGAGAGAGAGAGATGAGAGACGAGCAAGAGAAAAGGGGGATTTTAAATTGAATCGCCGATGCCTTTTTTCAATTGTGGAGTTGCAGTTAAATTTTAATCGAGGAGCAGTTTTTTTTTTTTGTTGAAATTAAGTCGAGGAAAGACGCGTGATTGGGGGTGATAAATTCAAATCCTAACTCATTAATATTCTTTATCTCATGTGTCATGTGGCAGTTACAACCCACTTTTATTAGAATATAAGTACAAAAATTCTGATTTGATGGACTCTATTTTCTGAATATTGTGTAAGGCAAGTACAAATTGCCCAAATAACTATCTAATTTTAAATCTTGCTTTTTTTTTTTTCTCTTAATTTTAATATAATTTTATCTATATATAAATTTGACCCGTATTTACCCATATATATTATGAGAAACCGATGTACAGGAAAAAAGAAAAAAAAGAAACCGACAACTAGAAGTGAAAAAACAAAGAGAGAAAATTCAAGTTGTGTGAGCTTAATAAGGAAGAGGTATTTTGTCCGCGTTGACTTGTTCGTAACTGCTTTGAGACTATTATTTTTCGTTCAGATTCAAATATTGTTGCTCAATTATTTTTAGGCTTTTGTAATAATATTAGGATGCAAAATACGGCATATATAGGTGTGAAATTACAAAGATAGGATTTGATCTATTTTCTCCCCTAGTTTAGTGTTAATTGTTAAAGCACAATCAATAATTGGAGATGATTATTTCATGAAAATTAGACCACCTCAAACAAAACCCAACTACTACCACTAATAATATACTATATCATTTCATTTCATTTCATATTCTTTTCTTCACACAATCAATTATTCACAGATTTCTCTCTCTAAAACCAGAAGTGAGAGAGAGAGACACACAGAGAGAATTCGGAAATGTGTCCGCTCAGAATTATTTTGATCTTCCTCTCTGCTACCCTCGCCGGTTTCTTCGTTCTCAGAAACCTCAAGTCCTCGCCTGAATTCGAAAACGACGCCGTCAAAGAAGAGACCGACTCCTCTGACTCCGTTCCCCTTTCTTCCAAGGTATCAATTGATGATTTTCGTAATTAGGAAGACTTTTCTTTTATTTTTTCCGCTGAATTAAAATGATTTGTTGTATACAAAAAAGAATTAAAATGCCATGGATGGAAATTGAGCTATTATTATTTTTGCTTTTCCATATGCGTTTATTTTGAAAAAAAAAGAAGAAGCTGATTTGAATACGGTATAATTAGGTTTGCACGGCGTTAGGGAAGGGGTTTTGGAGTTGCGTGGACATGGCAAGCGGAAAATATCTGTGGAGGAATTTGGTTTCATCTACGGCTAAGATTTCTGCTGATTAATCCAATCGCTAATGCTGTAATTGGCGATAGAGGTTATGTGGCCATTTCTTGTATTTCTTATAATTGTGTGATTGATTATCTCCAAAATCTAAATCATTTCATCACTAAAGTTGGTGAATTATATTTGTATTACCCTACTGCTCCTCTGAAATGATTCTTTGTATAGTTTCGGATTATACTTTGTATATCCCATTTTTCCTTCTTCTTATCTATATTGGAAATGTAGAATACATTTTGCAAGTGAAGATCTTTTCATGTTTCCATTATATTGCAGCTACGTATTTTTAAATTTAGTATTTTTCTTGAGTGAGGAGAGAGATTCCAGGCCATGTTGTATTAAAAATGAAGGGTTAATTAATCCAGTAAATCATTTGATTACAATAGGTTTAGAGGGTATGTGCATGATGAGAGTTGCAGCTGTTGTTTGGATAAATGGTAAAGTATCCAAAGAAGTGTGTTGAGCACAATGGAGTTATAATACTGGCAGTGAAATGGCTGTAGATCAAATGATCTAGTTGTCTCATTCTGAATTTGCCAGTATTATTGTCTTCTGTTGGTGTTGGTTGTACACTTATACTTGCTACCTTGGGGCCTTTTAGACATAAATAATTGCATACTCGATTTCAGCTTAATTTCCATTCTTTCTATGAATGAGAGAGCTTGGGTTGTTCTGGATCATCTCCAAAGAGAAAATCATTTTAAAAATCTAATGGCTTTGGTTATGAATACACATTAGCACAGTTAATGATAGCTTTGCTACTAACGTCTATTCCTCTTTAGGCTTTGTTTTAAATCATTTTTGAGCTTGTATGCTGCCTCATGTTTCTGCTTAATTTCCCTTTTCTATGGATGTAGCTGATAATTATTTCTTAGCTACCCATTACAAATACTTGCTCCACTGCAATTTCGATGCCAAATAATAATCCTAATAGCTGCCCATTATATTATAAATCCTAATTGAATATAATAATTATAAAATTAAAATTGAAGCACAGTAAATTGAAATTGGAGAAAGAAATTAATAAACTTAACAGCGGGACATTAAAAAAATGGATCAGATGATCTCATTTGAGTAGGATGATTCTTTTTCACTAAAGTTTGCTGTAGAGTTGTCGATACATCTGAAAAGAATAGAGAGTATGAAAGATGGTGTAAATTCTGGTATCTTTTTTAATTGCATTCGTATTTGAAAATTGTTTCATACAATACAATTATTCAAATCCTATTTCAAGCTGAATTAACCAAGCTTTTCCACAACACAAGTCGACACCTCTTTGCGCATTGCAATTATACACAACTCATGATCGTCTGTTAAAAAAATTGTTTCAATAAACTTGTCAAACAAGCTTGAATAAAATTTTGAATTTGGTCAAATTTCAAACTCGACTCGAACACAAACTTGAAAAGTAAAAAAGGAACAAACGTGAATAAAGATATCAAACAAACTACTCCAGCTCAATTTGATTAAAATGTTTGAAACCCATTCGTTTGAGGGAACTTAACGGCTTCAGACAAAGGCACAAACCCACCCTGTGTTGTTTACTCTCAAACATACGAATTTTCTGTTGTAAATTGTAAAATTGAGAAGGAGAAGAGGGTTCTGTTATCCAAAAGCAGCGAATGGGTGTGTGCAAAAACAAGTTATATTCCAATCCCTGATTTCCCCATCCCAACTCAAAATAAAACAATATTTTGAATAAATAAATCGTGTTCAAAACTAGAAATGAATTAATGAGGTGGCCCACAGTCTATCCTGAAAGCCCAACTTTAATTTCAAATTTAGGCCCATTCGGTACCAAAAACACACACAAGATAATAATTAAAAAAAAAAAAAAAACATATTAAAACCCCATGAAATCGCAACGGTCAAATTGAGGGGATCGAATGGGAAAAAGAAAGGGGAGAAAAGAGGCGGAAGAAGCCCAAATCCCAGCACAAGATGAATTGGGAGAAAATGGTGAAGAAGGAAAAGGATTCTTCGCCTGCTATCTGCTCACTTCTCTCTCTCCTCGATTCAAAGGCCACACCTACATCGGGTTCGTCTCCATCCTGAAATCGAGTTTCTTTTCTTTTCTTTTTTTCTTTTAAAAATATAAATTGAGTGTTGATTGTTGCAGGTATACTTTGAATCCGCGACGGAGAATACGGCAGCACAATGGCGAAATAGGGAGCGGCGCGTGGCGGACCAAGAGTAAGCGCCCCTGGGAAATGCTGCTCTGCATCTATGGCTTCCCCACTAATATCGCCGCTCTTCAGGTTCTCTTCCTCTTCTTTTTTAATCAAATCATAGGGTTTTTGTATTGTTGAAAAAATTTGTTGTTTGTATTTTTAAATCGTTACTGGCTTTGTTTCAAATAACAGCCAGACATTTCCTTGAAAGAGTGTGCTAAATAGTACTTGATATAGTCTTGTAAGTCCCATATGTGTATGCGGACGGAAATCAATAATTTTTGTGCTCGTTAATTTAAAGTTCCAAGATTTTTGCAAGGGAGTTGTTGAATTTTGAAGCATACTTGCTTATTCATTCACGTCGGAAAGATGTAATCTAATGATCTATTGTATTATATACTTGTTTATCAGTCATGTATTGACTGAGAATTAAATAAACGTATCTCCTTATCTGCCCAAGTATTTGAAGTAACTGAAAATTTTGTTTGTGCCAGTTCGAGTGGGCGTGGCAACACCCGGTAGAATCTCTAGCAGTAAGGAAGGCGGCTGCAAGTTTCAAATCCCTATCTGGACTTGCCAACAAGATTAAGTTGGCCTATACAATGCTAACCCTTCCTCCCTGGCAAAGGTATGAAACTCATATGCCTCAATTCATCTGAAATGAACTTGTCTGAGTGTTTCTTTCTGTCAGTTTGAACCTCACCGTGAATCTGTTCTCAACAAAATACCGACACTATACCTCTGCCTGTCCAGCCTTGCCCAAGCAGATGCGCACCCAAGTCTGTTCCATGGATGAGTTGCCCTGTTACAGTGGGAATAATGCATGTATAAATGACGAGTTGGATGATTTTGAACGTGAATGCAATTCCCAGGAATCAAGAGATGAATCAACAAGAGCAGTGAGGGAAGCAGTTCCCTATTCTTCTAGCTCTAATAGTTCTCTCTCTGAAGAAAACTTCAACCATCAGATAAATCACACAGATGGTGCTAGTCTTGAATCAAGTGGAACGTTGGCAAGAACTCAGGTAGGGTTGGAGACGAACTCATCTCCAAGCAGAGAAGAAGACCAGGGACGATTGTGTATCAATAACAACTCCCCTGCCAGAACATCATTTTTGTCACAGCGTCCCGGATTGGTCGACTTAACTACAGGATCTCACGAGCCACTTAACAAACAAGTAAAAACTGCCAAATATCAAGTGTTGATCAAGAAACCTGATATGAGTAGTCGTGAAGTTGAGATCATAGATATCTTTACGCCTTCTCCATGCTATCTGGAAAAGTCAGGGAGCAAGAAGAGAAGGCCAAATCTGTGGCCCGAGGTGATTGACCTCACCAACTCTCCCATGTTTGTATAATTAACAATGTAAATCTAGAATAAAGATGTGTGGTCCATCATGTAATCTATTCTTTTTCAAGCTTTGCATTCAATAAGAATTGTCTGTTGTTGAAATGATCTATATATTATCAAATTAATATTTCAGAAACTAGTGTGCAATATAAATGAATACTGGATATACTCGTGTTGTACCAAGTTTCTTGGCAATTGACATAAGAAGTTTATAGCAGCTTATGCTGGAGGTTCATGTGACCAAATACCACCTTACTACTTTTTTTAAAGTATCCATGGTATATGAATATGAGTCATATGACAAAAAAGCCATAAAAATCGATCTCGTAAATACTGCACTTGATAAAATACTGAATTCCAGCAAGAACTGTGGTTACAGAAAGCAACACGATTATTCTACATACAAAATTCAAGTTATACACAAGATCAAGGGCTAAAAGCAAGGAAAATATGTCAATCATTTCAATTGTTACTGGAAATCCCACAATCGAACCATAATTTAATTAAGAAAATTCACAGAAACTAATGAACTAAAACTCGTCAGGGCCAAACGATCAAGGTAGTTGTTCCTGCAGCAGCAGCAGCTGCTGTTGTAGGGGATCTTGATTTTGCTGCTGCTTTGAATGCTGCTCCTGCTCCTGCGATGAAGATGGTGGCAGGAGCTCATCCTGTTGCCGACTGGGCTGCTGAGGCTGTGGGTCACCTTGCCAAGACCAAACAATGTCTTGCAGGCTAGGTCTTAAACCCTTGTCAAACATCTCCTGATATTCCAGTGTATCTCCACTGGTTTTCTTGACTTCCACCAAATGGAAAGCTGGCGTCAGCACAAAGATCTCCGCGTCAATGGACAGATATCCCTTCCTACCTTCCTTCGTTCCTTCAAACTTGAATAACCCCGCGTCCTTTTTACTTATCTTGAGCTTCATACGCTTGGCAAGTTCTTCCAGCTTTGATATGATCACAGAAGCAGGCTTCCAGGAAATGAATCTAGCTTCTTTCTTTGAAGAAGGCTCCTCAAACAATCTGGATAGGTCAAATCCAGCTGATAGAGAAATGATATCAAATGCATTCAAGTTCGAGAGTCTAGAAACATCTTGTCCGTCCTCTGCTGCTAATGTACTGCTTTCGGCTTCGTGTACTTCTGATTTCGAGCTTACTCCCTGTTTGAACCAAGAACATTCCTTAATTTTAGCAATTGAAGCTCTACTAATTGGATTCGGATCCAATATTCTTAAAAGCAGCCTCCGCGCTTCAGGAGTAAACCATTTAGGGCATTTGAATTCGGCTTTCCCAATCTTTCTATACATCTCCATCAAATTTGAGCTATGGAATGGAAGATATCCAGACAGCAAAACAAAAAGAATCACCCCACAAGACCAGATATCGGCTTTGGTGCCATCATAGCCTTTCCTGTTAATCACTTCAGGGGCCACGTAAGCAGGGGTACCACAGGTTGTGTGAAGGAGCCCATCTTGGCGTTTTGATTCTGCTAGAGCGCTCAAACCAAAGTCAGAAACTTTCAAATTCTCATTCTCATCTAACAATATATTTTCAGGTTTTAAATCCCGGTGGTAGACACCCCTGCTATGGCAGAAATCAACTGCATTTATCAACTGATGAAAATATTTCCGTGCAACATCTTCCGATAGCTTCCCCTTGGCCACCTTGTTGAATAGCTCACCTCCTTTAGCATATTCCATCACAAAGTAGATCTTCGTCTTGGTAGCCATGACCTCATAAAGATGAATTATGTAAGGATGCCTGACTAATCTCATAATAGATATTTCTCTCTTGATTTGATGTATGATCCCTACCTTCGTAATTTTCTCCTTGTCTATCACTTTAATGGCCACACTTTGCCCTGTTTGGAGACTCCTTGCATAATAAACTTTAGCAAATGTGCCTTGGCCTAATAACCTACCTAGTTCATATTTATGCATCAACACATTAGTCTTAGTATCCATAGTGAAGCTTCAGAAAACACAATAACAAACTATTCTCTCTTAGCCTTGGATGAGTTAGTTAGGAACATCATGGACGGGATGAGGGTCTCAACCATCATCACCCAAGATTCTCATCGAAGTTGCTGGCATTTTACCAGCTGACAAGAATCTAGAATAAAAATCAAAGTGAGCTGTATATGCTATCTCCACTCTATCTCCACTCTGGTTCACGAGAAAGAATGGCAACTCATATAAGGCAGAGACTTTTTGATTCTCAGAATTACAATTCCTACTTTGCAATAACATTTTCCAGCATTCCCTGGCTGCTCTCTTCAGGAGACCAGTAAAGAAAAGTTGAAAAGTTTGGTGAGAACTCAATCAACTTTCAGCACACTTTTTGAAGAGTAAAGTTTCACGATGTCAATTGACCAGAAATGTTAAGCTTACTCTGCAGAAGAATGTACAAACATGAAAACATCAAATTGCAGAACATTATGAAGCTTACAAGTACATAATCCAAGAAGATTCAAGTTACACGAGGTGGAAACAGATAATGTCAATAACAAAAGTACAACTGGTGATTATGGAAGTATGGAACTATAATACTATCATCACAACATAAAAATCCTAACATAATGACGATTCTTGAAGATCAACCGGATCAAAATTACGTGTCCATGCTTGGGTGAAGCTAAATTGCTGTCATTGTAGCGCATCATTAACTAGCCAAGATTTTGTTCGAGAAGCATCAGACACTCCATTTAAGCAACAATGGTCATGGTCGGACTGCCTACACATTGAGAACCTAATCTGAAAATGGAAGAAGTTCCCATAAATTGGATTTTGGGCAGCTTATGAATTCGAAGGGAGCAAATCAAACAAAAGCAGCATACAACAGCACTAGCTCTGAGAAAGCAATACAATGTTCTCTTTCAACATCTACTGACTGTAGGATGTTGGTTGAAGCTTCTCTATGCTACGCTGTTCAGTCATTACACCTTCAAACAATCAAATGTATGAATTGAAGAAACCCCTTCCATTTTTGTCTCTCCACTATTTTCCTCCCATTCTCATTTTGAAAATGAATCTGGGCTGGGCTAGACAGTGATCAGGGTATTCCAAAAACCAAAATTTAAACCAAGTCTAAAAAGAAAGAAAAAGGAGCTGATACGATTTCCTTTTACAGTATAATTAGGAAAAAGGAGAGCCTTCTTCGTTGTTGAATATGAACAATGAATACAACCCAAAAACACAATAAGAAAGTCGACAAAATTTCACAACCCATTTAACAGAAATACTACAACATGATCGGAAAACATGAGTTTATAGAAATAGAACCCCAAAACAAGTCGCATAGATGGGAACTATTTTCAGCCAAAATACATATGAAAAATAATAACAAAAAAAGACAGCATTTACAACTAATCATTTCCCCCCCCAAAAAAAAGAGAGAAAGCATTCGATCCCATTAAAATCACTGAAGCCATGGATTATTAAAGACATGAATTATTGAAGATTCCAGAATCAGTTACCATACTTTTGTGTCTTCCCTGCCACAGAGAGAGAGAGATAGAGAGAGAGAGAGAGAGAAGTGAACAGGTGTGCTCGTGATGGTGGTGTAAAGCAATTTTGTGAGTTGTGAATGTAATGAAAAGTTTAAAACAAAGATCAAATCTGAGTTTGAAATAAATTCATACGAAGAAATTAAATAACCTTTACCTTCGTTTTATCTATAAAATAATATTTTAAGGCAACCAAAACCGGTCACTTATTATTTCAATTTAGATTTTAGTACCATAAATATAACAATGAAATTATGAAATCTAAATCTGACATAATGATAAAAAAGTTGATTCATAGACATACATAGATATATATATAGTATTATAATAAATTAAAAAGGCAAAAATATATTTTATAGTAATAGATAAAACTAGGAAATTTGTATTTACACTGCTGATTTTACTCTTTGTACTTCGGTTATTCAATACACTACAGATTTTACTCTTTGCACCACACATATTTACATTAATACCATTCACTCAAAAAATATTTTATTTTACTTGAAAAAATCAATGTTCGGAAATACAATTTCGAACATGTTCACCTTGTTCAAGAATATTAATTCGAACTACTTCAATACTTAGAAAAAAAGTTGGTTCGAAAACTAAAGTTTGAACAATCCTCATTTGTTCGAAAACTAAAGTTTGAACAACCCTCATTTGTTCGAAAACTAAAGTTTGAATGACACTTAGAAAAATTCAGGGTGCAAGGATATTAGAAAATATTTTCCGAATGAACTATGTTTGAAAATTGAAGTTCGAACCGCTCCAATATATTCGAAAACATAAATTCGAACGCCCTGAACTCTGTTTTCTCCAAGTGCTGTTCGAAAAATAAAGTTCAAGCCACTCCAAAATGTTCAAAATTTTCAGTTCAAACGAATCGCAATCTGGACGAAAAAAACCTACCACAACACGTTCTAAACTCGATTATTTTCGATCAATACACTCATACTAGCATCTAATATTTCTAATAAACTATTAGAAGTTGATGAATACTTCGATTAATTTATTTTCTTTTTTATTTTATTTTTAGTTTTGAATTTATGGTGCATTGAGTAATTTTAGTGGTATGAACAAGTAATAAAATGATATTGAATTAACTTCATAATTATTGTATTTTTTTTATTTTTTTATGATACAAAGAATAATTTTAATAGTGTAAATAGAAAAATAACTTGTTCTTTGTACAGAAAGAGATATTCCAGAATTTTTACAGCACAATTATTACAGCAGAAAAAGAGTTGTTTGAGAATGATTCAAATATGTGGTAAGTAATTAATTAAAATTATGATTATTGATTATTATGAATTTTCAATTATGTCCTTATAGTCCATTTTAAAATGTGATTTACTTATATCTTTTAAAGATTCACATATTACATAAAAATATCTATAAAAAAATAAATGAATTTTATTATAAAAAAAAATTGTAACATTATACAAGGTACATGCGTAGAAGAAAATTTGAGGTAATTTGTTATAGGATTTTTCACTTTTTTTCAAATTTGAAACTAAACACACGCACACACACAATAGTGCAATGCATACTTTTTTAGGCAAATTTTTTATTATTTTTTTTTCATATTAATTTTAAATGAAAAATTCATTACTAATTAATTACCTATTAAATTTGATTAAAAAAATATTAAAATAAAAAGTGTCAAAATTAGACTGATGGCAATTTATTTTTCGGTCTCAAACTATAATAAAACTATTATATAACTTGTAAGCTATTTATCTATTTAATTATATATATATATATATATATATATATATATATATATATATATATAAAGCTAAACTATATCAAAATTGAAAATTGATAATTTCAACAATTCAAGTTTTAAATTGATAATTTTCATTTATCATGTTTTAGATCGATAATAACATATCTTTCAGGATCTAAGTTAATAAAATTCATATAAAACACAAATAAATGTTTTAAAACTTGACCAATGACTCTGATTAAAAAGACCGTTTAATCTAGAATAATATACACACATACAATTATATATATGTATATATATAATTGTATTAAATAAATCATATCTATAATATATTATCAAATAATGTATTTTTCATATTTTACTTATATATATTAAGCTACAATTACAGTTGATATACCTAGAAAGAGTGTATAGCATATAAAATGCTAACTATGATATAATTTGTAGTTGAGTGTGCATTATTTAATTGTAACATACTAATAGTAACACTAACAAGATATCTATATATTTTTAAAAATAAAAAATTTATATTATATATATATAATAACGTGTCATTGTTTATATTAATTAGTTAATGTTAATTTTTAACTATATAAATATAACGATCGAATTTGCAATTGCATGCCTTAATTCCAATTTGGACTTCAGTTTGGAGATAACTTAGAATTTTCGAATTGGTTATCATTTTGGAGACAATATTATGCGGAAATGTTCATAGATAATTAATCATATTGAACACATTAATGAAGAGAGAAATCAACATGAATTTCATGTAGAGAACTTGTTAAATTTTTAGTCAATTAATATAATTATGTTTGTTTATATTATAAATTTGTCAGTATTTAGCTGGATCAAATTGTACCAAATAGCATTACCGAAATATTAATAATTATAATTTTTTTCTTTATGTCAAAAATTTGTTAGTTTTCTTTTCAAATATTTATCAAAATAAACAATTACTCAATCAAAAATTGAATAAATTAGCAAAGTAAACATAATATCAAGCTAATTAAATAATTCTAGGCATTACCAAATTAACGATAACCTATATGAAAAAAAGAGAACAAGTAACAACGACAGAAACTAATAATAGATGCAAACTTCCATGGCTACCAACAAAAATTAATTCAATTAATATATTTAATTTATTAATTAATTTGATTATTCCGTGATTCAAAATTTTAAAATAAAATAAAAATAAAAACCCTTAAATGAGGAAGAAATTAGGTCTCCCTTCCCGTAAGAATAAATTGTTGAAATTTACATTAAATCGTATATTCTATATTATATATATTGTTTATTTTAAATAATGTAATTGAAATAGAAAATCAAAAAATTATTGTAAATTGTGTTGAAAGAAGTCAATTTTGAATTATATATTATATATTTTTTTATTATTAATAATTCATATATAATTTTGTAGATATTTTTTTTATAATATTAATTAAAAATTTAAAAAGATACAAGAAGTCAACCACTTTCTAAAATGGACAATAAGGAAATAATTATAAAACCATAATAATCAATAATCAAATCTTTAATTGATTACTTATCATATATTTAAAATATACCATAATTATAAATTATGGCCGGCCACACATGTGGCCAAATAGCATTACTCGCTGGCCATAATTTATAATTATGGTATATTTTAAATATATGGTAAGTAATCAATTAAAATTTTGATTATTGATTATTATGGTTATACAATTATATCCATGTAGTTCATTTTAGAAAGTTGTTGACTGTATCTTCTTAGAATTCAAATAGTACAAAAAAAAAACTCTACAAAATTATATATGGATTATTAATAATAAACAATATATATAATATAATTCAAAATTGACTTCCTTCAACATAATTTATAATTATAGAATATACGATTTAATGTAAATTTCAGAAATTTATTCGTAAGGGAGACGTAATTCCTTCCTCATTTAAGGATTTTTATTTTTATTTTATTTTAAAATTTTGAATCACACAATAATCAAATTAATTAATAAATTATAAATATATTAATTGAATTAATTTTTGTTGGTTGCCATGGAAGTTTAAATTCATTATTGGTTTCTATCATTGTTCTCATTTTTCAGATAGGTTATCGTAAATTGGATAATGTTTAGAATCATTTAATTAAGTTGATATTATGTTTACTCGGTTAATTTATTTAATTTTTGATTGAGTAATTATTTATTTTGATAAATATTTGAAAATAAATCAAATGAAATTTTGACATAAACAATAAATTATAATTATTAATATTTCGATAACATTATTTGGCACAATTTGATCCAGCTCAATAGTGGCAAATTTATAATATAAACAAACAAAATTATATTAATTTTGACTAAAAATTTAACAAGTTCTCTACATGAAATTCATGTTGATCTATGTCTTCATTAGTGTGTTCATTAATTATTTACGAACAGTTCCACATAATATTATCTCCAAAATAATAATCAATTCAAAAATTCTAAGTTATCTCCAAACTAAAATTCAAATTGAAATTAAGGCATGCAATTGCAAATTCGATCATTATATTTAAATAGTTAAAGATTAACATTAACTTGTATATAATATAAATTTTCATTTTAAAAAATATATAGATATCTTCTTAACATTACGATTAGTATATGAAAATTAAATAATGCATACTCAATTAAAAGTTCTACCACAGTTAGCATTTTATATGCTATACACTATTTCTAGGTATATCAATTGTAATTATAGCTAGCTTAGTATATATAAGTAAAATATGAAAAAATACATTAAAGATATGATTTATTTAATACAACTATATATTTATAATTGTATGTATGTATATTATTCTAGACTAAACGATCTTTTTAATCATAGTCATTGGACAAGTTTTAAAATATTTATTTGAGTTTTATAGGAATTTTATTAACTTAGACGATCCTGAAAGATATGTTATTATCGATCTGAAACATGAGAAATGAAAATTATCAATTTTAAATTTGAATTATTGAAACTATCAATTTTTAATCTTGATATAGTTTAGATTAATATATATATATATATATAATTAAATAGCTTGTACAAGTTATATAATAGTTTTATTGTAATTAGAGACCGAAAAATAAATTACTCTCCGTCTAATTCTAATACTTTTTATTTTAATGTTTTTTTAATAAAATTTAATAGGTAATTAATTAGTAATGAAATTTTCATTGAAAATTAATATAAAAAAAAAATTACCTAAAAAAGTACATATTGCATTATTGTGTGTGTGTTTTTAGTTTCAAATTTGAAAAAGAGTGAAAAATCCTATGACAAATTGCCTCAAATTTTCTTCTACGCATGCACCTTGTATGATGTTGTAATTTTTTTTATAATAATTTGTTTATTTTTTTAGACATTTTTATGAAATATGTGAATATTTAAAAAATACAAGTAAATCGCTTTCTAAAATGGAATATAAGGGCATAATTGAAAAATCACAATAATCCATAATCAAAATTTAGGGGGTGCATTCAATTCAGATTTCATAGGGTTTTAAAGGACTTTTAAAATTCGGGTGTATTCAATTCAGACTTTTAAAAGTCTTTTAAAATCCGGGTGTATTCAATCCAGACTTTGTAAAAGTCTTTTGAAATTCTAGTGTATTCAATCCAGACTTTTAAAAGTCTTTTTAAATCCTGGTGTATTCAATCGGCGTGATTTTTCTTCGAAAATTTACGTCAAACGTGAATCTCCAAAGATGGCTTTTTTAATTCTCTTCTCTTATGTTGTATTTATAGTTAGATTTAGGTTAAATCCCAAAACATATCAGTTTCCTATCTTAAACAGATTCAGAATCATATAAGATAAGGAAACTGTTGATATGTCTTACACCTCACTGGAATTACAACTGAAGTACAGAAAAGTAGAAGAGAAGAATAATAACAATTACAATATTTAACTGAATTGAACAAAGCGGGTTTGAGGGGCATTCAAACCAGGTGTTGTAACCCCCTGGAGTTACAGCTCTACCATTAAGCCCTCCAAGAGTTACAGCCCACTAACTCCACCAGCTCCAGGTGGCAGCAGGAGTTACAGCCCACTAACTCCACCAGCTCCAGGTGGCAGTTACAGATTTGAAGGGGTCAGTTACGGATTTGAAGGCTTGGAGCCCACTAACTCCACCAGCTCCAGGTGGCAGTTACAGATTTGAAGGGGTCAGTTACGGATTTGAAGGCTCTTAACTCATGGGAGTTACACCCCTTCAAATCTGGACAGGTACCATGTGCACCCACGATCCGGTCCACAAAGATCCGAGGACGAGACGAGCACGGGCACGGGCACGGGCACGGACGGGCGCGCGCGTGTGGGCTCATGACCCACGTCCTTGTGTACTTAATTATTTCACTTAAGTGTTAATACACTTAAATACACTTCTTAACTTGGTTAAGAAAACAATGTGGGATTATTTAATGTGTCTTAAACACATTATCCCACACACCATAAATGCCCAATCGTGTGACCAACTTCAACCATTTATTTCTCACTCACCGAAAATCGGATTTGAGCAAATAAAAATACTACGATTATCTACTTACGACATAGAACAATCGTACGGTATTTAATTCCCCAAAAATTAAATATCCCGGTCATGAAAAATCGGATAAAATGAGTTAAACTCACTTTATTAAATCCTATTTTCCAACAGAAATAAATTAATAATTATCTCTACGGGCACGGGCTCAGGCTCGACCGTTTTTGTACCGTAAAACTGGTACGGCTAAGCCCCGGGAGCCCACGTACGCCCAAAGTCCACTTGCCAAGATCCGAGGACGAGACGGGCACGAACACGGGCGGGCGCGCGCGTGTGTGCGCGTGTGGGCTCATGACCCACATTCTTGTGCACTTAATTACTTCACTTAAGTGTTAATACACTTAAATACACTTCTTAACTTGGTTAAGAAAATAATGTGGGATTATTTAATGTGTCTTAAACACATTATCCCACACACCATAAATGCCCAATCGTGTGACCAACTTCAACCATTAATTTCTCACTCACCGAAAATCGAATTTGAGCAAATAAAAATACTACGATTATCTACTTACGACATAGAACAATCGTACGGTATTTAATTCCCCAAAAATTAAATATCCCGGTCACGAAAAATCGGATAAAATGAGTTAAACTCACTTTATTAAATCCTATTTTCCAACAGAAACAAATTAATAATTATCTCTAATAATTATTAATTATTACTAATATGTAAATATTATAAATATCTTATATTTATTTAATTCCTAGCACAGTCAAACTGTGGAATATCATATATTCCCGGAATTAACTAATATTTACACATAAGCCCAAACTTTATGAAAACTTATTTTTCATAACACTTTAGGAACTTAAATATTATTATCAACCCGTCAATAATATAGGAAAGCGAATCGGGGACCATGGTCCTATAATCAAGAGCTCCAATAAATCGAATAAATAATTAAACTCTTTAATTAATTTATTTGATTTATTAATTCTGATATTATTCCACTAAAAATTCAGAATTGCACTCTCTTTAATTATAGAACATATTTACTCTACGAATTTGAGCAGTCCATTGATTTAATCATTTCATATGAATTAATCCTCCATAGATAATTCATAATTGAAGACAGACAATATCCGTTAACCTCTTCAATTATTTCTTTTCCTCATTTACCATTAATTCACCAGTGAACGATTAATTTATAAACGATTTATAAATTAGAGATCTCTAATCACTCAGTTCCAAAATTAACAAATGAGAGAATTATCTTTCTGCTTCTCAAAAGAATGAATGGATTCCATATCTGTAAATTACATTCCCAACTATTTAATTTAAACGTGAATCTAAAATGCAAGTTTAGAGAATGTCGGCAAACAAACTTTAACGAGAAAATTAAGAATCACATTCAAATAAACAGGAGTCTATAATCACTCAGGATTAAGATTATTCATATATGATCATCTTGTGATTTAATTTAATATTCCTTTTCTTTAACGGAATTTGAAGGAATAATTAAGTTAAATCGGTCCAAGTCGTATATGTTCATATCATATATAAATGCACCCAACTGGATGTCTCCACATCAACGGTTTGGATAAAACGGTCACATTCATAATGTCATCAGGCTACATTAGTGACATTTTAATTAAAGATCTCATACTTTAATTAAATTTATCACGGACTTCATTTTTAGTTTATTTTCCATAATCTTAATCTTCTTGTATATAACACTAATATACTAAGATTATGGTAACATCAAATAAATTAGGAATTTTCTGTGATGTAAAATAAATGCATACAAGAAGCATATAAGTTCGAAAATAAATGTCGCTTTTATAAATAAGATAAAAACAATTCACAATTGCTTTAAGGGCACAATCCCCAATAATTTAGAATAAAGAAAGCACGCAAATCAAGTTATTTGCTCGATGTATTAAGGGGTTCTAAGTTTTGAATTTGTTTATTAGCACATACTTTTATTGCTATCCTAATCATGTTTGACCTGAATCCTGATTATCTTCAATGTGTTGTTTGATGTTGTTCACTTGAATCATGTGATTTCAGCTGGCTCAGACTAGTATTTCTTTTCTCTCGATGAGTTCCATGTCAATTATGATATTTATTCTGTGCTACTTAACATATATGGTTCTAATTTTCTTTGGAATCCATGTTACTTGTGTGCCAAATGAATTCAAAGGGATTTATGACCCACTATTACCACTGGCTGGAAAATATTTTCAGATTTTGAATCTAATGCTGATATTAACCCAACTAAATATTGGGTGGTAGTTGGCTATCTAAAAATTGAAGGAAGTTAAAAGGATGCATAGGAAGTTGATATTTGAACCATAGAAGTATAACCTACCTACTTTTGGTAACTTATTTGATTAAGCAATTGCTGTAACTGTTGAAGAAGAGGGGGATATTGCTAAATTCAAGGACTATAGTCCAAAATCAGATGCTACACCAGCACCCCCACCCAAAGCACCGTCTGCTCCAACTCCACCAAAAGAAGAGTCACACGTGTCTGCAGCTCCAGCAGATCCAAAAGTTTCTAAGCCTAGTGTGCCTTCTTCGTCCGGGGATCGCATTTTTGCCAGTCCACTTGCGGAAGATCATAATGTAAATTAGATGGTCTATCTATGAAATTTTTCTGACTGTTCTTCCTTAGATAATAGGTTTTTGTTCTCATGCTACATTTATATTCAAGTGATGTGTTTCAAGCAGTATGCTTACACAACATTAGTGCAGGTACCTCTTGCAAACATCAAAGGAACTGGTCCTGAGGGGCGTATTGTGAAAGTAGCGGCCATTGGACTCCAGCAGTCGCTGGGACCAACTGGCACTCATTCCTAGCGACCGCTGTCTTCCAGTAATCGCTGGGTTCAATTTTATCCCCCATACAACGGTCGCTGTGTTCTAACGAGCGCTGACAAGAGGGATTTCAAATCTATTAAAATCATTCGAAATCGGTCCGAAATCCATATCTAAAGTCACGAAGACTCCATGTGGAGTCTATGGATTTTATAAATCCATAGAAATCCATGGACTTTTTAAAATCCATTAAAATCTAATGAAATCTGAATTGAATACACCCCTTAAATTGATTACTTACCATATGTTTAAAGCATACGATAATCTATATCTATATTATATCTAAAAGTAAGATAGTCATTGCAAATAGAAAAAATAACTTTTCCCGCCTAAATTAATTTTCTAATAATAGAGATATAATTATACATGTAAATAATTATAAATCAAGTAATAAAAATTATGAAATCAATTAATTATATTATATAAATGATAGAATATACATTCTCTTTCCCTAGCAGGTATGTAATCTAGATATTTACCTTAATGAATTTCACTCGAATAATTTGGGTACGCCAAGACACCTAATTTTGGTAAAATGCATATCCAAAAATCAAAATTTTACTAAAATACATACATAAAAATATATTGATAAAATTTATGATAACGTGTCTAAAATATCTTATATATATATATATATAATTTCTATAATATAAATAGTTATAAGGAAATTTATCAATGAAATCAATGGACATTAATGAAAAATCACTATATAATTATGTTAGTCCATATATTACCATATATACAAAATAAATAACGTATTTATCATATATATTGGTTTATTTTTTTAGTCTAATTATTATTAATTTGTCTAACTTGCAATCAATTATAAATATATTTTCAAACATAAAACAATCGATTTTCTATAAAAAATAAATTCAATCACGTAAAAAATTTAAAATGTAAGATTGATTTTCGATTATTTAATGTAATAAAGTTGTTCAATATTTTCTCAAATATTTTGCACCATTATTATATATACCAAATCCCATAATTGATAATTGATATGTATAATTTTACATATTTAATCGATATTCTCGTGGAGTTATAAATGTAAGGTGTTCAAAATTTGGTTAGATCATACTCTCACTAGAAATGTCGCAGAATTACTTTCTCTTAATTTATTCTTGCTAAAATGGCTGATCCCCAAGAAGAAATACGAGGAGCCAATAAAAAAGAAGAGATATATGCATAGAACATCTTGACTTCTCGAGTATTTATGGATTATTTGTAGTTTGTGCACACTTGCAAATTTTGCATTGAGACAAATCAGTGGTTATTTTGCTTTCTCATACTCTTTTTTTTTTTTTACAGGTAAAACATATATTAACATAAAATTATATGTCTTCGAACCTCCTCAATACCACAGGTCGGGTGTGTGAGTAAAAAAAAATATAAAATTATATGTGATTTGAATTTATCGATCTTATGCATTATCATACAACTTTTTTATTTTATTTTCAGTCTACCGAAACATAATTCTCACACTTTGTAGGATGAAGAAATATGACAAAAAATTACTATATGCTTACCATGGAGAAGACGAAAGGTGAAGAGAAGAATTTTTTTCTAACCCTTATAGCCGAGGACTTTCGAAAAACCTTTGAAGAGATGGGAAGAAGAGAGATATGGGATGGTACTTCTAGAAGAAGGCCAATATTGTTTTTTAATTTTAAATTATAATATTTTTGTATATATATTGGAATTATTATACGTATGTTATTAATGAGTTATGAATTTGGTTAATAGGTTATTTATTTGGGCTCTTGTATTTATATCTTTCTTTAGTACGTGTTCTCAATGTTATTTGCACTAAATTTTAAATGGACTTTTAATTAATTATATTTTGATATATATATATATATATATATTAATATAATCAGTCCATTTGTCCGAAAATGTAAATTTATTGCACAAATATTGTATCAATAACAGTTCTTAATGCTAGCAACCAAACCTTATGGTTCGTGAAATTGTTCATATTTCTTAATTTTAAAAAATATTTCACCATTCATTTTGGATTCACAATGTTAATTATCTAAAAGATACGATATTTTTTAGACGACGTAGTTTTTTATGTCAGATTTTTATGTTAAATGTATGTATTTTTATTTCCCCTAAGATTTAGAAAAGGTGTTTTTGTACAGTATATGATTGTATAGCATTTATTATAGAAATAGATTTAATTAGTTGGCTTAAATATAATTTACTCATCAGATAATCATAGAAATATATTTGATTTGATTCGGTAAATAAATCTTTAATGGAGTCGTTGATGATCTTGATCTAATATGCCAAGCATTTTAACGCGTAGTTTTATTATTATTATTAGGGATAATTTCATTTTTGATCCCGTAATTATAATATGGTCCAAATAAATGTGGTCTCAAATCTTATATTTTTTGTCTAAATTTTTTACTTTTCACTTTTTGGTCCCAATTTCAAGAAAAAAGTACATTTTTAGTCATAATACTCTATTTTTGGGATTAAGAATGTAGTTTTTAGAAAGTTGGGATAAAAAAAGTCAAAAATTAAAATTTGGGACCGCATGTTTGGACCTTATTTTTATTGGACTAAATGTGAAATTATCTCTTATTATTATTACATAGTAAAACCAAGTTTTAAATCACTCATTCAAAATTTAGAAAAAAAAAACTAATTTATGTTTATGTGGATTGTAAAGTTTGAAAAATATATCTCATGTTTGCTTCTAACATAAAAAAATTAAGATCATAACCTAAATAATGAACAATAAAGTAATCTTTAGAATATGTACTTCAAAGATTGTGTCAATCAGTGGAAATACTTTATATCCACAAAATATGAATATATTTGTCAATGATTTTAAAATATAATCTACTATGCATTACAAATAAATTGTGAAAAAAATTGTGAAATGTATTTTTGAATGAAAATAATTTTTTAGGGTTTTAGGGGTGAGAGATTTTGGTATTGAACATGGTGTCTCACCATTGATACTACAAAATTATAAAGCTCATGATATAAAAATAATTTTAATGGAGATTGTGTTTGGAAATTGCACATGCATGTTAGTTGTGTTGTTTCTGTTGTTAAATAGTTTGGGTATGGGCTCTGTGGCTCATGACTCATGAGTGATAATTTTTTAGATTATTGGGATTTAATTTTATGAGTGAGATATCATATTTGATTTAATATTTTTTCCTCACTTCTGGCGTGATTATTAATTATTTTGATAATTAGATAAATAATTTCAATAGTGATACTTCAATAAAATATAAGTATACATATGTTATCCATGCATCGCACGGGAGATATACTAGTTATATTTAAAAGTAAGATAGTCACTATAAATAGTAATAATAAGTTTTCCCGCCTAAATGCACTTTCTATAAATAAAAGTATAATATTTATTAATTAATTAATATTTATATTATATAGTCATTCAATACTAAAATTTTAATATTATAAATTATTATTATTTTTATTTTGCAAAAATACTATTTTTTATCAAAAATTATTTTGTTCATAAGATGAAAAAAATTGTGTGGCCTTTAAATTGTTGATTTATATGTGAGTTTTCTAAACATCTATTTTTTTCTTTACGATGGGCCATAAGTTTATATTAAAATTATCATTCTTTTAAGTGTTATGAGTGGATGTTCTAATATATTAATTTAAAATGTTTTAAAATTTTAATTTGATTAAATATATTAAAATAATTCCAGATCCACATCAAAATTTCAATTAAATATATTTAAATTTTCAAATTAAATGTATTAATTAAGATACATATCAAAAATTTTTAAATTAAATCTGCTTAAATTTTTGAATTAAATGTATTAATAGAACTTGACAATTAATTGTTAAATATATTTATGTCATGAATTATATATATATATATATATATATATATATATAGTTAAAGCTTATAGTTTTAGTTTTTCAAACAAAAATAATCACACATCAAAAGACTTACAAATATTGTTATGCATGAACAAATTATAAATTGTGAGGCCCAACAATGATATTTCCACATTTGTTGATCTCTAAGTTGAGATCAAGTGTAATATTTACACATTTGATGTTATCATTTAATATTAAATATTAAATATATTTTAAATTTATAGATTTGAATTGAATTATAAATATTAAATAGTTCAGATGAAATATTTTAAAAATATTGATTTAAATTTTCTACTCTTTAATTGATTAAGGGTGTTTCAAAATACACCACAAATTTTTTCTTTGTACACCACATTTATTTCATTCACCACACATCTTTTTCATATTTTCACAATTTTTCTTTACACACCACGATAAAAGTTATTTCTATCTTTTCACTATGAAAATAAATTTAAAAAAAAAAGTCAAAAGAAATTAAAAAAAATTATTCTCCACCCTCAATCTCTCCCCTCCATACTACATAGCTACCGCCCTTCATCGCCGTCACATTTCTTCTTGACCAGCCGCATTCGCTTTTCTTTCCCAGTAATTTTTTTTTTCAAAATAAAATAGAGAAGAATGTAGTTGCCGTCAACACTGTGTTCCAACTCTGATAAAATCCTTTTTCAGATTTATAAAATATTCCGACAAATCCTTCAATGTCACAGGATTTTAAAGTAATATCATCACCACCATGTTCTAAATTTCAACCCCTCAATCAGATATATGTATTTCTCCAAACATTTATGCAACAAACCCTATGATTGGAGAAATTAACAAAATCAATTTTTTTAGCCCCAAAAATATACGACATCAATACACACATTTGATTTTATAGACAATTCTTATAAAGAAAATAAATGGAGGAAGATGAGAGAAATTGAGATTAGCATAAATGGAGGGAAATGAGAGATCAATTATCATTTGAAATCGTCTATTGCACATTTCGTGTTGCATTCCGTATTGCACACTCGATTTTCTTATTTTTTTTTAATTTTTTTCTCAAATTTCAATTTCTTATGCTTTAGTTTAATTTTACACTTATTATTTAGGGTTCATCCTACCCAATTAGGGTTTTATATATATTTTTAGTCTTTCATTTTTCAAATAATAAATTAATAATTCAACATTTTAAATTAAATAATAAAAAATAACAATGCATCCTAATTAATTGGGTTTGATGAATTCTAAATAATAAGTGTAAAATTAAACTAAAGCATAAAAATTGAAATCAAGGAAAAAAATTGAAAAAAAAACTAAGAAAATCGAGTGTGCAATACGGAATGCAACACAAAATGTGCAATAGAAGATTTCAACTAATCAATTATGGGGATAATGTGGCGGGTGCAATCACTAGGGTGGGAAGGAGGGGATTTTTTATTTTTATTTTATTTTTTTAAATAATTTTTGAAATTAAAATTGATATTTATGTAAATTAATAGTTATTTATTTTTGAATTAAATATGGTGTATAAAGAAAATTTAGTGGCGTATTTAGAAATGCACATTGATTAAATATATTTTAAAAATCAAGATTTGCATACAAAATTTTAAATTAAATATATTTAAATTTTAAATGATCGAAACTTGAAATGTATTAATTGATCTTATCATTTTAATGTTATATAATTTTAAGAATTTTCAAGTTATCATATTTAAGTTTTCAATTTTAAAGATGTTTTAAATAGTTAAAACTTATATATTTTAATTTTAAACCAAAATTTATCCCACATTGAAGAACAAAAAAATAATATTGTATATGAACAAGCTATGGATTGTGAGGCACAATAATGATCTCGGCAAATTGAGATCAAGTATAATATTTGACATTTGGTTTTATTAATTTAATACGATACATTTTAAATTTTTAGAAAGTAAATTTTTTTGAATGAAAATTGAATTAAATATATTAAACAAATATAATAAATTTTAACTATATTAATTCAAAATATTTAAAATTTTTAAGTTAATTAAATATATTAAAAAATTCAACATCCACATCCAAAATCTTTTAATGAGTTAAAATCTTTAAAGATAATATATTTGATTTTTTCAATAAAAATATATTTTTCTTCTATCATTCCTCATTCGTGTGTGTGCGCGTGAGTGTAGATTTGCGAAGTTCTAAAGTTACATATCAATCATTGGGACTATGATGTTATGTTTCTCCACAAATGGATTCATAAAGTTACATATAATAACATATAAAATCCATTTAGATTGTCTTCGCCTAAACATTTTTATTTTTTATAATATATTATTACATATTGTTATTTACATATTAAATTTCACTTACCCTATATCTCATATCAGTTGTAGATTGAAATATTGGAATGCAGGTTCTATAAAAGAGTGAGTAATCTTAAATTGAAATCTCAAATTAGTTCCGCAACTTTTTCTAATTTTCCTACGTACATCCCAGATTGGTTGTAGATTGAAACATTGAGATGTAGGTTGTTGTATAAAAGTGTGGAAAACCTCAAAATTTTTATTTAATCATATTCTGAACAAAAATATTTTAAAAAATTGAAAAAAATTATTTGTGCCTAATTGACTGATTAATCGTTGTCGAGACCAACTGGGCTGCAAGGACTCTACCTTCTAGATTTTACAACCAATTTGGGTGTTTCTAGCACGGCTAAAGAGCCGCCAAGACTGATTTCTCCAATAATGAAAAATACATAAGTAATTTATAATTCAAACGATATAATTCATATATTTATATGCGAAATTCATGATTAAATATAATTTTATTATTATACATATTTTTTTAATAATATCCCCTTGCATCGCACAGGTGGTATACTAATTATGAATTATAGCCGGCCACACTATGACCGGATAGCATTATCATAAACTATAATACTTAGATATATAATTCTTCAATATAACCTCTTCTTTAAACGGAAAAATTAACATCATTAAATGGGTGTTAGCTAATAGCTATTGTGTAAAAGGTTAGTTAATGTTGTTAATTTTTTATTCCAAAGAAAGGCTTACTAAATGTACATTTTCAAAATGTAAAGATGTGTCTGTCTAATTGGGCATTACGAAATAATTCAGGGCTTTCAAACATTTTTCCCTATTATTATCATTTGCTGGTCTAAATAACATAAGCTAGAGAAACACTTGTATGCACCACATCTTACGTACATTTATATGCGATGGACGTGTGGCCAACTTTTTTTTTTTCACTGGATAATATTTTATTTTTTTATATTTTTTTACGTTTTTTTGTTTGGATTTTTTATTTTTTCCAAAAAAAATATATACCCTAAAATAAAATCAGTGAATTTTAAAATTAAAGTAAATTAATTTAATTTGCTTCAAATAAATATTTATATATGCCCTAAAATGGAATGAATGAACCCTAAAATTAAATTGAATTAATTTAATTTTTTTAAATCCGACGACTCGCGCAATGCACTCGCCCTACACTAATGGGTGAGCTTGTATATTTCGCTCGATAATTAATTTTTTCAAAATACATATAAACTCTAAATGAAAATAAAAAATCTAATTTTGAAATAAATAAATACCCTAAAATGGAATTAGTGAACTCTAAAATTAAAGTGAATTTATACTTTTTTTTAAACAGCCAATGACTCTGCAAATCAGTCGCTCAACGCTAACGCATTAGCTCGTGCATTATGCTCGACAATTAATTTAATTTTTTCAAAATAAATATAAACGGTAATTGAAAAAAAAAAAAAACTAATTTTGAAATAAATAGTTAATCCTTAAATAAAAGTGAATTAATTTGATTTTTTTGAAATCCGGAGATTCGCGCTTGCCCGACACTGACGTGTGGATAAGCATTGTAATCGATAATTAATTTTTTCAACTTAAATATAACTCCTAATTGAGATTAATAAACCTTAAAAAGAAACATAAACCCTAAAAACACAAACTAAACACCTAAAAAAATCTAAAAATACTAAAAAAACCCTAAGAAAACCATGAACAAACCCCCCCCCCCCTAAATTCTAAACATTAATTGGAGTGGAAAAAATCATAATTTGAATTAAATAAACTTGTATAAGATAACTAGTTGACCCGTTACATTTTAAGGATACAACTGATAATTTTTGAATTTTAAGTTATATTTTTTAGTGTTACAGTTGATACTGATTTTGACATAATTTTTGTTACGAGTCAATTAATATAAGGCGTATATACACCTTGTGCATATAAGTGTTTGTGATAACATAAACGTACATTTATCACCCTCTAAGGCCTTAACTGTTATCTAGCCAAACCGACCTCGACAATTATTTACAATGATTTTTTTTTCTCTTTAAAGAATTATTCGGCAATAATGTGAATGGAAAATGTATATTGTATATATGATCAATATACTGTGTAATTTTCAAAGCCATAACATTTATAGTTTTCGTGAACAAAAAAAATGAGTTTTTCAAACATTGATTAAAAATTTATAATATTTGAATATAAATTATTAAGATAAAAGATATTTTAAATTATTAATATTTATTGAAGTGTGTACGTAATTATTAGTCATGTGAGCGCGCGAAAGACTTGATGCTTCTATTTCTACATGTAGTTGATGAGCCCTTTAAATTAGCATTATTTTAGCGGTTAATAAATAATAAATCAGTCATGCAACTGGGTATAGTTCCCCGTTCGAATTTTGATTAATTCTAATGATGATCATGATATCATATAATATGGATATAGTTGGAAAGTAATTGTCCAATTTCCTATATATATATATATTGATATTTTCTTAACAATATATTGTTATATTATTTACAATTCATTGCTATATTATTCACAATATATTGTTATGAATGTTCTTCACAATCTAGAAATCAGTGTATTTATCACTTTCGTATTGCTATTTTCTTTAAAATCTATTGCTATTATCATCACAATGTATTGTTATTTTCTTCATAAGCTACTGGTTTATATGATTATTGTATCAATAGATTATGAAGACTATTAATAGATCATGGGGTTGTTGAGTTTATAACTTTTCAAATTTTGAATATTTTGCTTAAAAAACTACGAGATTCTTATTATAATTTGATTTTGTCTCTACTTTTTTTGTGTTCCTAATATAAATTAACTATTTATATATATAATATATGTATGAAATTATCACCATTCATCTAATATATTAATTAGATAATTATTTTAAATAGTTGAGATTAGTTGCTATTTTTCACGTACACGAAACGAGAGTTACCACTTCAAAAATTCCCTATATTTATATTCAGCACAAAGACACATAAACTCTGAATAAAATAAGAAAATTAGAACACTATTTTCGGGAGTTGGGGGACACATATTAAATAAATAAATCACCATGCACTTTTGAATAAATGGGATCATAAATCGATCACCACACTAATAGTATGCAACTATATTCTTTTGATCCTCTAAAAATACTATTATATTCTTTTGGCATGTCAACCTTGCCTTCATTAAGTAAAATCAAGATTCTATATTTGATCTAACATTAATTAGTCATTAAATTTATGAGAAAAATTAATATATATATATATAGAGAGAGAGAAAGAGAGAATCAGGTAATCAGATGGGCACGTAGCATCCATCAAATTACGCGTGATGCACCTTCAAATGTTCGCCGCTCTCTCTTATCCATTTTCTATTTGATTAATTACCATATTTTTAATTTTAGTCAATCTCATAATTAATTAATGAGATTAAGTTAATCATGGCTTTGAGTAATAAGTGAACAAATGACTATTTATTTGAGGGATGAATATTTTTGAGTTTAATGAGTGAATGTGTATATATTGGAGGAATTATGAGGCAATACACTTTTCTATTACTCAACATACAATTCTTATTCATTCATATTGATACACTATACCATATATATAGTTAAATTATTAGTCTAGATTGTTCCATTTCTAGATTATTTTATACTATTCCAAACATGCACATATCTAGATTTTTCTAGAGTTCTCCTTATCTAGAATATTCATTTTCTTTTAATTCATTTTGATTCTAGATTTTCTTTTTTCTTTCTATTTTCTAGCTAATTCTAGACATTTCTTCCAAAATATCTAACAAATCAAGTTTAATATTTCAACACTCTTTCTTAAACTTGATTTGTCATTTCGAGCCACATAAGTTTCGGTCAAGTGTTTAGACTAGGTTTTTCCGTTCTAGTCTTCGTGTATTGAAACTCTTTTCATATACTGTTAAAGATTTCTCGAGAGAAAATACATGTGAGAACTAGATAGAGAGAGTCTAGGTTATGTGGGGATCTCATGATTCAATTCAATGAAATATGGTGTATGAGTAGAACGGGTGTTAAGTGACGAGAGGTCAACTACGTGTAATATCCCAAGTAAGCGTCGCATCGGAGTAGTGAATTATTTTTCACAGACCTGATAAGTCCTCCTGACATAGATCAGTTGATCGAACAAGGTTACCAACTCTTTTGTGTGCTTTACATTATGCAATTTTAATTAAGTTCATTATAATGTTCATGTACTTTATTGCGAACTTTATCTAAATGTTCAAGTACATTATCGTGGAACGTTTGCAGAATAAATACTGTGCATAGGTGTGTATAATTTCAGAATTCATGACTCTCATTCTTTAATCGAATTAAAATTTTGCTATTTTCTTTTACTAGAATTTTAGATTCATTATCAAAGGAGACAGTGCTACTTACCAACTCATCAAGTTCCACGAACATGCTTCTTTTGCCACAAATGTGATTGATTGCACCATTATCAAGGTACCACGTGTCATCTTATCTTTTATCTTCTCCTTTATATGCCAAAAATAAGCTTGTATTTTCTTGATTTTTTACTTTCGGCAAAGTTGGCCTTCTCTTTAATCTTAGATTTGGCTTTACTACATTCGAAGCATAATGTCCAAATTTATGACAATTATAATACTCTATGGAAGATTTATCGTACCACAATTTTGGGTAGCTCCTCTCTCTGCCATTTGTTAGAATTCTTTTATTTCTTCAAAGCCTCATCGTTAACGTCCACGACCACGACAACGACATTATCCTTGGCCTTGGTCTCGTCCTCTCTCATATTGATCACGATCATTGCTAGGTCCTTCTTCATTCTTTTTTTAACTCACTTGCATTTTTAAAAGTTGTTCAACAATATCTTGTTTCTTTTTTTTTGTTCTCCTTATAAGCTTGTAGTGATCCCAACAAGAGATCACTAGTCATTTTTCTTCCAAATTTTTAGTTTCTTCAATTGTCTCTACTATATGCTCAAATTTAGGAGTTAGTAAACACAATATTTTCTCCATTATTCTAACATCCTCCAACTTTTCACCATTTCTTTTCATTTGATTTGAGACCGTCAAGACTCTAGAAAAATAATCTGATATAGATTTCAACTCCTTCATATGTAACGACTCAAATTCACCTCATAAAGTTTGTAGATATACCTTTTTTTTTTACTTGCTCAACTCCTTTGCACGAAACTTGGAGCTTCTCCCACGCTTCTTCATAAGAAGGTACAATGTCACATGCATCATGAGCTCCTAAGAGAGCCTTCATCTTTATGCTCCAATTATCAAAGTTGCTCTCATTAAGTATAAGGACTTGGAAATATTATAGATTACTAGCCATTTCACAGGAGGATCTTATGGCTCTGATACCACTTTGTTGGAATTAAGATATTATTTATTTGGAGGATGAATATATTTGAATTTAATGAGTGAATGTGTGCGGACGTGAATGTGTATATGTTGGATGAATTATGGGACAAGTTACTTTTCTATTACTCAACTTACAATTCTTATTCATCATATTGATACACTACACACACACACACACACACACACATATATATATATAGTTATATATATATATAGTTATATTGTTAGTCTAGATTATCCCATTTCTAGACTATTCAATACTATTCCATAGATGTACATACCTAGATTTTTCTAGAGTTCTCCTTATCTAGAATATTCTTTTTTGTTTAATTCATTTTGATTCTAAATTCTTCTTTTTCTTTCTATTTTCTAGCTAATTCTAGATCTTTCTCTAAAAATATCTAACAAATCAAGTTTAATATTCCAACAGTTGATTGAATTAATATATAAACTTTGTTTCCGCATTAGTATTGACGATTAAGATTTTCTAGAAGTTAATGCATCATCACTCGACTTGAAAGATGAAAATTATTAATTTATATTAATGAACAATTGAAACTATCACTCTAGTTAAGACCTCAAAAATCTTGTATTTCAATTTTTTTAATAAATTATTTATTAAATTTAATAGATAAACCAGGAAGAAAATTTCATTGAAATTTAATAAAAATATAATTTGAAAAATGAATCAACATATATGATTTTGGAGGTATTAGATTGATAATTTTAATCATCTAAGTCTATAATTGATAGTTTGCAATTTTAAGGTCATATATTGATAGTTAACATATCTTTCGAGTATTAAATTGATAAAGCTTTCGGATTTTGTATTATTTAGTGAGTGTAATTAATATAAATATATAATAAGTGCATGGAGACGACATGTTAAATGAACTAATAAAATAAAAGAATGCAAACCAACAGCGTCTTAATTAAATCATAATTAAGTGAGAAGAAGCTCAAATTTCTTGATCAACCTTACATAATTACAAGCACCTCTCACCCAATCATCACTCCATGCATGTTCTTAATTACTAGTAGTTGACTTGAGATTTTTTAATTTTTGATGATCGAGAGTCTGATTCCTGTTAATTTTATTTTTGTTTCACATGATGTGCACATGCATGATTCACAATACACGCATATATATATATATATATTCTTAAAAATAAGTTTTAATTTCATCGTCATTATTATTGACAATAACATTGGAAAAAACGTAGAAACTAAAGAACTTACAGGTTTTTTTAACTAAGCGTAAAACTCCGTGTTGAATAAAAAACACTCCAAATTTTGGAAACGACGAGAGCATCAAACAACTTACCAAATACTACAATTTGAAAAAACATCACACCAAACTCGATCGATCTCATAATTTAAGTTTGCATATATGTTTTAAAACTTCCACACTAATTAAAAAATCGAAATTTCAAAATCTCAAATCTCCATACATATATAAGCTTTAGACTAATCAACAATTGTCTGTTCAAAAACACCATCGATCGGTATCTTGCATGTGAAACAGTTATTTAATTAATATATACTACCTCCGTTTCATAATGTTTGTTGTTTAAGTTTTTTTTTTTAGTTTCAAAATGTTTGTTGTTTTACATAATTTGACATCCTCTCTCCCAATTTTAACCCTTTCAAATCCTACAAGATTTTTTGATTCTAACTTACCTATAATATATGAAAAGAGAAAAATATATGGAGAGAGAAAATATTGTTATTTTTTAGGAAAATATAGATGAATTAGATTTTATGACATATATAAGGGATGAGTATATTTGTCCACAAAATTAATTCTTAATTCCAGATAAAAAAAACAAAACAACAAACATTATGAAACGGAGGTAGTATATTAATGATTTTGTATTAACTATATATATATATATATATATATATATATATAGTCTAAATTTCCGAAATCTGATTTTGGAAGTCATAGTTAAGATGTTAGGATTTCTCTTTCCAACTCAACTACCCTAATTTTTCTTAAAAGCCCCTCTACCTTTCCTTCAAGTACTTGTTATATATAGATATATACTCACACATACGTACATATATAGTTGAAAGTAAACCCTAAATTAAAAGCAATGACATTAATGTCATCGAGCAGTAAGTCCGATGACATTGTAGGGTTACATCCCATCCAAACCACAAGGGAGGAATTCCGGTTGTGTTCGAGGCGCCTATCTCAGGAGTTTCCGGCCATCATAGACGACACTTCATCTGTGGACGTCTACTACAAAGAAAACAGTGTGGGGGTTCCGTTCCTGTGGGAGTCCCGACCGGGGACGCCCAAAATAAAAACCGTGGTTTATCCGCTCCCCCCTCTCACTCCTCCACCTTCCTTCCACGCAACAACAGTACCGTCGTTGATGAGAAAGCAATCAAGAAACATTAACCTACAAATTCTTCACAAGAGAACTCACCATTTTGACCACTCTCCATCTAGGTCAACGTCCTCGTCTTCTTCCTTTTCGAGCCCTTCGAGGTTTGGTGGAACAAGGGTTGAAGAACAAGATCATCATCAATGTGAGTCGCCTGTTTCCACCTTGTGTTTTGGTGCCGGCCGACGTGGCGCCAGGCCCGCCAGATCGCCCGGCTGCTCTTCCACCATTATCAGGCTACTGCTCCGAGATTTTTCCTGATTTTTTTTCTTTTATTTATTTATATAGACTATGTTTGGCATTAATATAATAAATCCGATTTGCCGATTTTTCTTTTTTCTTCTAATTATATGGGGAAATTGTACTCGCGGCTATCAATGAAAATCTAACTTGGCAAAGATCTCACGTGTTCATCACATATTAATTGCTTAATTATAGTAGTGCTCGTCTTCTTAATTTCCAAATTTAAGTTTTACTCTTTTGTTTTTCTTCTTTTTTTGGTTGGAACATCTTAAAGCAAAATTTATTTTTGCTAAATTAAATGAAATGAGTAATTAAGGCACATATGAGATCACATTTACCTGTTTTTTTTTTTTTCGAGAAAAGATCCCATTTACCATTTGTATGTCACTATACCAAAATCATGTTGTTTTGTAACAATTAGAATTCATGGTTTGAGAATATATATTCACGATTCACGGACGTTCCCTTTTAATAATTTCGAGTGGTGTGGCATGTGGATTCATTATTAATGTCTTAATAAGTAAAATTAACTATAATGCCTTTTTTTCAGTATATATACAATTACTATTATGGGTTGATCGGAAGTAATTAATAGATCTACACTATACTAGCTCAAATAGTGCAACTACTCTTCCTTTTTAATTCTCATTATTCTTCTTCAATATCTTATATATGTTTGTTTTATGACAATTTGACTGTTCAATTCAGCAGTAGTACGTACTAATAATAGATGGAAATTCTTAGCCGTGTTTCATGAGGTATTATCTCATGTGTCACAATATCTTTATTGGGACACTTTCAAAAGTGTTTTAATATTCTATTAGGACATTTTCAAATATCCCAATAATTCTATTGTGACTACTTCATGATGCGGCTATAAATTTCCTGTAATAAATATATATATTACACACGTTTGTTGTTGATTGCAAACGAAGTTCCACGGACGTATGATTTTGACCAAAGCAGACTTTATTATTATTTGAAGTCCTTTTTTTGGGTTTTTGAGCAATAATCCACGTGTTACGGCATGCAATTAGCTACGCTTACGATCTGTAATAATAATAATAACGTAAAATAGCTGTGGAATTTACATATGTTGCTCGATCCGTGGCCGGGGGAATAATAGCATGTGTTATCGATCTTAATTTTTTGCATTAATTTATCTATTTGTTTAGTACTATATATATAATATTGTGCTTCTCCTCTATCCTACAAGTTAAAAATAGTCCCTCCTTTCGTTTTTTCCCATAAATTTCAAAATTGTTGTCCACTTTCTTTTTTAAAAGTACATAATTATTAAAAAATGTTATTTTTTTTTAATATACCCTACTTTAAAATTTTTAAATAAACAATAATCTTTTACTTCTACTGTCTAAATAAGTGCATATATAATCGGAAAATTTTGCGCCAATTTTACTATTTTAAGTAGATTAAAGTATTTTTTTAATAGGATAAATAGCATATAAATATATATATATATATATATATATATATATATATGTGAGTGTGTGTGTACGTGTGTGTTGTCCCAATTTTGGTGACTTTTTAAAAGTGCAGGACCTTCAAAATATTTAAAAAAGACCAAACCTTTGAAGTTTTTGACAAACCTGTCCCGGATCAAAAAAATATGTACCCGGAACGGCACGCCGGATTTACGAGAGAAAATATTTATTAATTTTTAAAAATGAGGAGGAAAAAAATATTGTCCAACTCATAAATATTTATAGAAATAAAATAAAGAAGACTATGCTTACGGGATGATATATATGTATATACATATATAGTTATTTATTTATTTTTAAGTGCACACAATGTTGGCTTGTTGCTTGCACATTTCTAAACTCATACCATTTGTAAGGGAAATTCTAAACATAGCCCCCACTATTTTATAAAATATAATTATAAATATGATAAGTTTTTCTCCCTTTAACTCAATACCTAAAAATCTATCATAACCCCTACACTCATACAATCACGGCACAAAGAAGGGCAAGAAATCTTTTGCACAAGTTCCATAACAATAAAGGGAGAGAAATAACGAGATAGAATCATTCAATTTGCAGCAATAATTTTGTCACCATTCTTTCCAAGGGCATGAGTTTATACCAGATTTCAAGAATTCAAACTCCATGTTTCAACAATTTTAAAAGATTTCTTCAAACTTTGATAACCCTTTAATTTCAAGTTTCAATTCAAATTCATAATTTAGTTTCCATCGGATTTCAAGTACATCACTTCATTATAATTTAGAATTTAAACATACACATACAAAGCTGCAATAATATTGCAACCAAAAGGTCCAAAACACCACTCAATTTAACCATCATCTCAATGTGTGTTTCATATACACTACAAAAAAATTCCGATTTAGCGACGGGGTTTTCCGTCGCTAAACCTTGTAGCGACGGGAAACCCCCGTCGCTAATCATGCGCGATGGTGGCTCGCCCGTCGCTATATCCGTCGCTATACGTCACTAAAATTATAATTTAAAATTTTGAAATTATTGATTGGTCCGGCCAGCGAATGAGCCCCCGACCCGGGGGCCCGGCCCGTGAATGAGCCCTTGACCCGACCCGATGAAAGGCCTGCGCCCAATCCGTCGCTATACGTCACTAAAATTATAATTTAAAATTTTGAAATTATTGATTGGTCCGGCCAGCGAATGAGCCCCCGACCCGGGCGCCCGGCCCGTGAATGAGCCCTTGACCCGACCCGATGAAAGGCCCGCATCCAAGTCCGTCGAGAATAATTGTGTATAATATGCACCTAAGAGGATTCGAACCTTTTGACCTCCTAGAAGAAGGACCAAGTACTTATCCATTGGGGCAAGTTCAATTGATTTTATATTGATAGTTTAAATAATATATATATACTTATACGATTTTTTCATAATTTATTTTTCTTTATCTCTATAAATTAAAAGTGTTATATTATTATTAATATATTTATATCTATTTGTGCACAAATATATATATATATATATAATATTGATATTATATTGTATTATATATTTGTATATAAGAACTATAATTTAAGGTGATACTTATTAAGTATCCATGTATACAAAAATTATATCTTTAATATAAATTTAATATGGAGAAAGATTATAGAAGTTTTTAATTAAATTATTTTAAAAATTATATATATATATGGTGAAAATGTGGTTAAATAGTCTTACTTTGTGTTTCATACTAAATATCATAATGAATTAAATTATTTTTACTTACATAATAAATAACTTTAGTTTATAATTAAAAATTAAAATCCATTATATACTATATTATGTATATATTTTCATAGTATATTTTAGTTTGTTAATGTATAATTGATTAATCTTGTAGTAGTAACTATAATAAATATTATGTTAAACTTAATACATTTTTTAAATATATAATAATATACTAATTAGTTTATTTATAAGAATACTAATAAAGCTAATTTGTATAAATTTATATTTAATAAGGAAATAATACAAATTTAAAGATGTGATATTAATAAATGTGTATAATTGCGATATTATTTTTTCAAAAATTAAAATAAATGAATAAAAATATAAAAATGATTTTAATAAGGAGAATATTTGTATTAGAATAGATTGAAATCATGTTTAATTGTTTTAAAAATAATTAAATAAAATTTAAAAAATAAATAAAAATTTTAAACAAATTAAAAATTAAAAAAAAATAGCTACGGGGGTTCCCGTCGCTAAGTTTTAGCGACGGGAACCCCCGTCGCTAGATTTATAAAAATAATGATATATTAAAAGGGAGATTCTATTTGCACCACAATAATTACTCTTTGCACCACAAAATAAATTAATTAAAAAATAATCAATTATGAAATTACTTAATTGTCCTTATTAAATAAAAATATAAAAATTCAAAATTAAATAAAACAAAAGAAAAGGAAAAAGAAAAAAGTGCTGTGAAGAAATGGTTGCAAGAAATGGAAGCTAAGAACGGCGTTGCAAGATTCCTCTGCAATGGGGCAGAAAGCGTCGGAATCGGTGAGTTTCAGGTAAGTCAAATACGCCGTCTCTAGAAATCCAACGCCTCCAAGAGTGGCGCACCACCTGTACGCTGAAATAACCCCATCGTTCTCATCAACGACGTTGGAAGAAGAAGCCAACAACGACGTCATTTAGCGGTGCGTTTGCTCCCCTCCAAATCGCAGCTCACTTTAAGCAGTACGAATCTTTATTTACAAACTCCGTTATGCAATGGCGGCAGATTGAACTCATCGGTAATCGCACTACTAACAGAAAAATCAAAAATCGAATACGCATAGTAGAAGAGAAATGCGAACCTTGAACAGAGACGCCGGAAACAGAGGATGCGGCGGAGAGCGTGTGGTTCGGAGTGCCGATCGATGATACTATCCAATTGCCTCTTCAGAACCGGCGGCTGCGCCATGGTTCTCACCAACAAGCCCTCGATGAAAGAGAGAGCTTCAAGCTCAAGCGCCTCGTCAGAACTCACCACGACGCCTGCGATGAGTCTTACGACTGCTGCATACAGAAAGAAGACGACAAGGGTTATGTCGGCTTCCACCTCGGCAAGAATCTTCCCAAAGCGGCCACGTGCGCATTTGTCGACAACTTGAAGGAAATGGCCCCCAAAATCCTGCCGCTGAGAGAGCTCCTCCGGTTCGCGGCGCTGCTGCTAGTCCGAAAGGTGCGGCAGAGGTGGAGCAAGGCGGCGAGGATGACGCTGCACCGGTTCGGGAACACGTCAGCGAGGATGATGCTTCTAGTTCCGCTTTTATTTTACTGATTTTAAATTTTTTTTAAGTAAAACACATATTTTAGATGGAAGGGCTTTATTGTAAATGTTAGTGGTGCAAAAAGTAAAAATAAGAGTACAATGAGTAATTGTGGTGCAAAGAGCAAATTTGGTGGTGCAAATAGAAACTCCCATATTAAAATTTTAAAATCTAGCTACGGAATTCCCCGTCGCTAGAATTAGCTACGGGGAACCCCGTCGCTAGCCCCGTCACAAGATTTCCCGTCGCTATTTTCGTCGCTAATGGCGATACGTGTCGGCCCCGTCGCTAGAATGAACTTTTTTTGTAGTGATAGACACATGAAATTTCTGGATTTTTCTTGCATATACATATTATGTCTACCTTGTTCAGTAGGTTTTTCACTTTCTTTTTAATCGAGTAATATTTGGGTTTTTGGACACCTCTCATTTTGGAATAATTTTCATTATATTGAAAAAAGAGTCGGATCTGTTAGGTTGCAACTTCAGATTGCGAAATGTAAACAGATTTAGATATTTCTGATAGGGAATCAATATAAGTTGGGTTAAGTTTGTATTAATTAATTGTTCATGCAAAATCGCTAGTTATGGAACTTGCAAAGTGTTTCTTGCCTTATTTTTCTTCTATTATATATGTCGTTTTTTTTCCTTTCCGTCTCCTCTTGTTTTTCTTGTTTATAAAAAAGAAATTGTAGATGGAAGGAGCGAGGCTATATGATTTTATATATGTTGTGTTTTTCTTTTTCAGATATAGAAAAAATGATGATACAGTATGGGGGCTGCGATATGGTCCATATGGATGGCGCGACTATATTTTAGGAAGTTAGTATGATAGAATTTTAGGCGTCGGAGGCTAATAGGCAAAAATTTTTATCATATTTATAAATATATTTTATAAAATAGTGAAAACTGTAAATGAGAGTTGTATTTAGAATTTCTTAATTTGTAATTTTCACACAATATAATTGGAGCTCAAGTTGATGGGCTTTGAGGGTATATATATCATGTAAATTTCTGAAGAATTGAAAATTGATGATTACGAAATGTGAGAAAATTTGAAGTTAGTCTATCCACATCGGACTAATTTATAAATTGTCACTTAATTGGTGTATGTGGATTACTGTGGAGTAGTACTGTAGGGCTTTATATACTTTGATGGATAAGGGTGGACTAATAAGTTATCATATGTTTACTTTGCATGATATTAAAATGGAGGATAACCCAAGGCCCGTAATAAATGAGTTTTGTGTGCCTATTTGTGGGATTTGTGTCCCATCTAAAGAGGTGGGATATGATTTATCCATCCTCCCATCCTATAAACTATCTATCCACTCAATTGTAAATCTTTGAAGTAAACAAGTCCTAGTAGTACTCATGTAATCGCCCCGGCCCCTTCTCAATTTTGGTGCGCGCACACACCTATACCCACCTACCCCCCCACACACACACACAGAGAATTAAAGTCCCATGTGAAAATAAGAAATTAATTTCCACCATCCATCCATAAAAAATGTGTAGTCTAGATCAAAAGCAATACAAAGTAGCATTTTTGTAATTTAAGGATTATTTTAATGAGATTATGGTAGTTTTGTAATTTGGTAATATAAGTAAAATACTAAGATTTTTTCCCCTCTCTCATTCTCTATCTCTACTCTTCATCACTTCTTCTTCGCTGCTTCTTTGATTTCAATATGTAATAGACAAATTCATGAAGAAAAGGAGAAGACTATCACCCAGATTGAATTCAAATTGAAGTTCACCTAGATTGAATTCACAGTAATATTTATTCATCTCTCTCTCTCTCTCTCTCTCTCACCCAGACCTGCACGGTTTGCTCTCTCTCTCTCTCTCTCTCTCTCTCTCTCTCTCTCTCTCTCTCTCTTTCTTCATTATTATCAGCAGTTCAAAATTTGTGTAACGTGCAGTTGATTAAGTTGATCTTCTCAATTTTCATGATTAATAGATGTTTTCAATTCTTTGTATTATTGTTGGTGTATGTGAGTGTCTAAAACATATCATTAGAGGTTCAAAAATTGTATTTTTTGTATATTGATTTTCTGCAAATTGCGTTTTTGTATTACTATACACATGTTATTTGTCAGAATTTGTTAGCATTACAGTGCGTCACATTAGCATTACAAAAGTTGTTATTAGCATTACAAAATGAAATATTGACATTAATATAAAAACAGTCTGCCAACATTATAAAAACATCTTGTTATTAGAGTATTGACACGATGAGTGATTTATTAGCATTACTAAGACTAGTTTTAGCACTATCAAAGAAGATATTAGCATTACTATGATTAGTAATTTATCAGAATTTGTTAGCATTATAGTACGCCTCATTAGCATTATAAAAGTTCTTATTAGCATTACAAAATGAATTATTAGCATTATAAAAACAGTATATGATAAGCATTATAAAAATAGCTTGTTATAAGAGTATTGACATGACGAATGATTAGTTTTAGCATTATCAAAGAAGATATTAACATTACTATGATTAGTTTGTTTTTATATTTCAATTTTTTATCTTATTTAATTTGCAGATTATGTTGGCACCACTGTAGAGATTTCTCCTGAGTTGTCTAAATTTAAAAATCTGATTGTGAAGCATCTTTGAAGTAACATCCACAGGAAGATGAATATTTCAGAAGCAAACCTCTACTTCCAGTCATGTCCTAAAGACACCTAATCAGTGTTGAAGACCTTTACCTGGAAGATGATGATGAATGAAACAATAACCTCCCTTACTTCTTATTGTCGGAGTCAAACCCAAGCACCCCACCTTTGACAGGACTAATGATAACAAGGAAGAAGAACTCCCCTCTAAGGATTTGAAGGAGTTGGAACGGAAAGTGGACCGCCTAGAGAAAGGATTGAAAAAGCTATTGGATCATCACGGGTTAGAATACCCGTTTTCTCCTTGAAAAACTTTGCTCCCGTAGTAGTAGTAGTTAGGATTTATTTTAGAGTCTTGTTGGTCTGTATATATGTGTAGTTTCTATTTTTTTGTTTATGTTGGTATCTGGTGTCGGGTAAATTTCATTCACACACTGATTGTGCCCACATAGGCACGCTATCAGATAAGTGTGTGGGGGAATTTTGTCCACTTCTGTTCGAGTCACAAGCATGCTAGTAATACTGTTATGGGCATTTTAGGGTCTGATTTGGTTAATAAAAATTGAGATTAAATCTGCGTATGAGAATGATAGATGGGATGAGTATATATGTGCGAGTTTTGAGACTGCAGTTCACCTGCTATTTTCTTATGTGAGATTATGATTTCATAACCTTAATTAGACCTGTGTTTGCCTTTGCCCTCTGTGGAACTGATTACTGATTAATTGCAAGCATATTTAGATGATTAAGGCATATTCTTTTCTCTCTTGGCCGCGACTATATAAAAATACTTCCGTTTGTTGCCATAATTGAGCCTGTTTAAATTATCTTCTAGCCCTTGTGTTTAAAATCTATCTCAAAAGAGTAATCAAATTAGGGGTTGGGAATATATGTGTAGCTCGAGAATGACAACATGATTAGGACCATAAAAAGAGCATGACCAGAAAAAGGGCAAATCTGTCGCCCAGATAAGAAAAGAAAAAACAGAAAAGGTTTAAGACAAAGAAAAAAAAAAGAAAAACTTTATGTTATGTCTTATCTGCTAGAAAAATCAGAAAAATAATGCTCTGCCTGTAATTGATAACATCTGTTATGCATATTTTTCTGCTTGAATGAGAGCATAACGGGTGCTAGTACTGAATATGCCCCTATCTGCTTATCTGGAGCCAGAACCAAATTCTTCCCACCTTTGCACCGTATGCCCCACTACAACCTGAACAAAGACCTTTTGATAAGCATGATGGTTGATTTATGTGGTGTTTAACTTAGGTATTATACAAACACTATGGTCTGTTATGGTTATTAGAATTTCTAAGCGTAAACACTACCATTCACAGATGTAGAGAGAAAATTGAGCAGAGTGAATTTTACTTGTACTCATCTATTATGACCATGCGCATTTTTAATCCCAATACTCATAACCTGTATTAGTCCTCGATATGACCATATTCAGATGATGTTCGCATGCTTGTTGTCTTTGTCTTTGAGTCTGTTTTCTTTTTCTGTTTTGAGACTGGGTTGTAATCATACTTGAGGACAAGTATAGTCCAAGTGTGTGGGGATGATGCAGACTCAAAATGGGGTATTTTATTTATGTCTTTTTATCTGTTTTTGAGTCTTTTATATCGAGTCTTGAGTCAGTTAGGAAGCTAAAGTGAAGCAGGGGGAAGTGAGGGGAAAAGATCCAATGTGGGCATAAATTGAAGACAAATCCGTTGAAGGCATAATGGAGGGAGCTGGGCTTGGAGAGTCTGTTGCAAATTCAGTGCGTAAATTCAGCTCCAAACACTCCAACAAACTGAGACCACATCCACAACCGTTCCGGAATTCAACAGAGTCGACTGTTGGTGCTGAGGAGGTGGAGAAGAAGGGAGAGAAGAGGAGATAAGAGAGAGAAGGTCAAGGCCAAGAATCTCGCGCACGAGCTGTTGAGGAAGAGTGGAAGGAGTCAATGCAAACATGCTCCTGCCTTGGCTGAGTGGGCCGTTTGTGGCAGTTTAGAACTCACTATAAATACTATGTTACTGTTTTATTTCGTACACACAGACAATTGCAGCAGGTTTTAGCTTTCGTTTTCTAGTTTATTTCACTTACAGTTGGATACTGATAGTCGGTATGGCCTGGGGCGATTTGCCTTCAACTTATGCACGGCTTGTTTTTGCTTATCATCTGGAGTTAGTTTCGGACGTAATTAATCTATTTTTTTTATCATGGGGTGTTCAATTACTTTACTTTTGCATTTTAATATGTTGCATGGCTATGTAGTTCATGTTCGAGTTTAGTGTAATGAAGACTAAGGTGAATGAGAGTGCATGAGGCTAATCAGGCTTAATACACCTCGCGAAAATTCCCAACTTCAACTTGGGAAAAACGATGACACAACAATGAGGAGGCTATGTGGCTGATCACTCTTAGTCGAATCATTGTTGATGTGTGTCAGGGTGGAAGTAAGAGTGACTGATTCCCTGATGAGCCACTAAGTGATAAACCGGGTGAAGAAGCCTAGAGACGACTAAGCCCGGAGATTGAAGTATAGGTGGATATGGACACAACACCAAAGAGGTCCCATATGCCAATGTTGGGTTCCTCCGATTGAAGGCTGCCATCCTTGCAAACCTTTTGTATGACTCTCTTCGTTGGGTCCTAGATGGTAAGAGACTAAGAGTCGCCGACCGTATCGCTTTTAGCATACACCGTAAGAAGGAATTGAGGGATGTAAGGCGACCGTACCTGCTCTCTATAATCAAACGGTCAGAACGAGGTATCCATGTGTATGTGTCCGGGATTGCATGCATTCACCAGTCCGATTCTACACTTGACTTGAACATGTTTATTTATTAATTGATTTAGTTTATTCTTTTAGAATTGTTTTACATTAAGTTTGCAGGAATGAATTAGTGACAGTAATTCTCTCAAGTTCCAAAAAAAAGCTCAATTAGGATAGGAAGGTTAACACTCCTCGTGGGATCGACATCCGCCTTCTGGCACTATACTAGCCTCTGGAGGCACATTCAAGCATCTACCGAGTTACGTACGCCCATAGGTGTAATTTTACATGCTAAACGACGGCTTGTCAACACCACTGGAGAGATTTCTCTTGAGTTGTCTAAATTTAAAAATCTGATTGCGAAGCATCTTTGAAGCAACATCTACAGGAAGATGAATATTTCAAAAGCAAACCTCTGCTTCCAATCATGTCCTAAAGACACCTAATCAATAATGAAGACCTTTACCTGGAAGATGATGATGAATGAAACAATAATTATTATATGTATCAAATTTCTAACTTTTTGAACAATATATTGACACTTTTTTTTAGACTTGTCATAATGCTTCAAAATTGATATTATTTCAATAGCATGCTACTAAAATATTAATATATGTCAAATCCATATTTTTTGTTAAGAGCGAATGATTTTGATGCTCTATTTTAGCAGTAGATAAATGATATGCTATGATAATACTACTATTTAAAAATTCGACTACTAAAGTTTGCATATGTCAATACTGACCATAATTTCACCTCTGTTATTACTTTCACCTTATGTGTAACATATTTTTCTAATGTTAACAAAAGCAATGACAATGCTAACACTATCGAATAATAATGTTAATACAACAAAATTCTAACAATGTTGTTCATGATTGATTTATTATGTTCCAGATAAGTTTTTCTGCTAATGATAACATTAGTTATGATAATGCTAAAATGAGCAATGATAATGCTAACACTACCGAATGATAATGCAAATACAACAAAATTCTAATAACATTGTTCATGGTTGATTTATAATGTCCGTGACAAGTTTTTCTGGTAATGGTAATGTTAATGCTACAATAAACTATGATAATGCTAAAACTGGTGAATAGTAATGCTAATACAAAATGTACAACCAAATCAGACAATGCCAATATCATTGTTCATGGGCTAGATTTTACATGTTCCTGGAAGTTTCCCGATGCTAACAAAATAAAATGAAACTGTTAATTCATCATGAAAGAATGTAAATATTTTTTTGAATGTTAGATATTTTTTAGTATTGCATATGACAATAGTCTCATAACGTTAGCATACCATCAATGTTAATTTTAGCATTATCATTAATGCTTGTATTAGCATCGCCAGGAAATTCATTATATTATATTTATTTATTTATTTTCTTTTGGGTTGATGCTTATTTGTTGGCTGCACCAGCTTTTAAAAACAAACAAATTAACTAGTGATGATACCGGAAATTAAAACACAAGGAAAAAGTGAACAAAAAGCAAAACCACAAATATTAATTAGAGAAAGAGGGAGAGAGAATTAATACACTTGACAAACAATGAATCCAGACTAAAAGAAAACAACAATAATATTAAAAAAAGAAGACTTAAATTTATAAATTAATTAAGCATGCATATGATCTGTTGCATATATATATCTTTGTGATGGATGGATCAGTTGGCCCTCCTACAGTTCTTCCTAATCTCACCGTTGGATCCGGTGAGAGGAGTGATGTCACCCATCCTGATCATGGCTGCAACGAAATCATCTTGAAAAGCGTGGGAGTTTTTGCTGTAGGTTTGGACAAGAGAGTCGGTAGAGCCGCCGTTGAAGAGGATCTGGTCGGAGTGAAGGAGGCCCTTGTTGTCGAGGAGATTCTTGTAGTAAGCGTTGTCGAAGAAGGTGGGAGATTTGACGTCGAGTGGGGCCAAGTTGTTGTCTCCGACGCCGGAGGTGCTGCTGCGAGGGCAGTTTCCTTGTCTGGTGCGGGCAAACGAACTCTCGATGTTGCTCTCGTTGTATATCCGCGCTCGGAACACCGTGCACCTCGCTTGCCCTATCGTGTGTGCTCCTGCACCACGCCAACAACTTAATTAATTAATTAATTAACAACTGGTTTGCATGTCTCTATCGATCGGTCTCTATTTTCTAATTAGTCAAGAAAAATAAAATTAAATACGATATATAGTAGCTATAAAATATATAGAATAGAGAATAGAAAATCTGGTGTGTACGTACCCGATAATACGACCATGTCTCTAGTGGAGAGTCCTCGGGCTTGGAAGCGGTTGACGAGGTTGGCGAGAGTAGAAGTTGGGGGTGGAATGACGCCGCTGTTTGCAGCTGAAAGGCTTGCCGTTTTTGAGTCTCTTCTTCCTACTTTCACATCCCATTTCGGCCCTCCAAGCTGCATGCATACATACATATATAATTGAAGGAATATTAATTAGAATATATATATATATATATATATATATAGAATGAAACCAAACCGACAATGGCGACGGAATCTCGGGCGGCAATGGCTAAAATGTCGGCACAGGAGACGACGCCGGGGCAGACGGACTCAACCTTGGATTTGATATCATCAACAACGTTGAAACCTCGGATCGAGTTATTGTTGGGACCGGCGGTCTTCTCCCCTCTCCTCGAAGATGTGTCATCCAACAGTACCGATCCATCGCAACCCTGCAGCCCCCCCGTTAAGACATCAGTAGGGTTCCAACATGAGACATTGAGACAACATATATAATTAAGACATTAGTGGACTTGGATAACGACTTTATTAATTTTCTAAAGACTACTGCGCGCATGCATGTGCTAATTAGTAAATGAATGTTATGTGGCTGCAAGCTCTTTAATTTGATACGTACTATATAAAATTAGCATTTTGGCTTCGGCGACATTTATAACATGCATGCATGGACTAGAATTATCAAATTAAGAATCCAATTTGTGTGTGTGTGTGTATGTGTGTATACATATAAATGATGTTACGTTAAATATGAAATTTTATATATATACTTGAACAAAGCAGTCATGGAAATGGAGACGGAGGAGAGAGGCGCCCATGCGCTTCTCCTTAGCGATGGCGGACTCAACCACCGATTCGACGGCGTCGAACACCTTCGGGCATGTTTTCTTGTAGTAATCAGTGGTGAGCTGAGCAGAGGAGGCGCCGGTCAGCAGCGTCACCGTCACTAACAAACTGCCAATAACAATCATTGATGAAGATGACCACATTTTGTATATATATATATATATATATATCTCTGTGTGTGTGTGTGTGTGTGTGTGTGTGTGTGTGTGTGATCCAAGTAATTAATAATGGATGGAAAATGTGGATTGAGCTATCCAGCTTGAGAGAAAAAGGGTGGATTTATATGTGTATATATAGAGATTATATTGGAAATGGATGCATTTGGCGAAGGCAGCTTACCTAATTAATCATGATGTATGCATACATTAATTATATATTTTCTAGTTGCTTTGACCAATTTGCATGCAAGAATATGTCAAAAACATTCATTTGGGGATTATATGTATTGCGTTTACTTGGAAGAAGCAATATTTGACATGGTGGGTAAGGGCAGGTGCAGAATTTGTCAAATACAGTATGTGTGTGTGTCTATATATATATATATATATATATATATATATAGTATGTTGTAATTCGATTATTTCTTAAAAGGGAAATGTAATCAATACTTCTGGTAAAATAATTTTAGCAAATCCAGTTACTTTATATCAGGACATGCATACACTTGATATCCTTTAGTCTCAATTTGTGTGCATCAATTGTGTGCCAAATCTCAAAATTATTACTTTTTTTTTATTTTTTTTCTTCAATTTTAATTTCTTTTGGTTTAGTATAATTTTATATTATTATTTATGGTTTATTCCACCCAATTAGGATTTATAATTATTTTTTAATATTTAATTTTTATTTTTTAGTTAATATAATTGGTTTTGGGGGTTGATTATTCCAAACTTAGCGTATATAATTTTTAAAAATTTCAATATTTAGCAATAAATATTAATAATGATTAGTTATAATGTAATAAATTTTATTTTTATAAAAAATACTATTAAGAGTATACAATTTTAATGTTGGTTTACGGTTGGCACACACAAATTTGGATTAGATCAGAGGATCTCTACTCATATACATAGAGCTAGTACTCATTTCAAAATTTCACCAACTCTTAAAAAAAAGATCTTTTAAAAAACTCCAATAGGAAATAAATATGAAAAATTCACTACATTTATTAAAATGAACTAGTCTCGTCCCCACAGTCAAAGCTTAAATTATTTCCACAAAATGAAATATATATGAATAGACGGTAAATGATGCATCAACCTGATATAAATAAGCATTTTTAATAGTTTAATTTTCTTTCAAATTATTAATTGCTCACACACACGCGATTGCGATGGTTAATAATGGTTTTTATGCATTGCATGTATCAGTTTATTGGAGGAACGCGTCTACGCCGGATTAAATGGCGCTATATATATATAAGTCAAAATTAAATAATACGTAAAAAATTAATAAAACATTTTTTCTCCTAAGTCGCAATGAAACATTATTATGCTACCAAATCTCATCAACCAATCTTTGTTTTATAATCTTCATTTTTGCTTGCTAGTGCAATATTGTCATTTGTCAACACCTAATTCCTATTATTATTAATGCGATATCTTATTTGAAATTTCAACATTAATTGAGAATATGATCACCCTGCACTACAAACAAAGAGAATATATATATATATATATATATATAATATTGCGATATTTAATACATAAAATCCACTGCTTATGTTATTCTCGTTTTATATCTGTAGTTCAAAAAAAGTTGGAAGAGATTTTTGTCGCTAACTATTTTTCTGCAATGGATTTAATACATGCATATTAAAATAAAAATATTTTTGGTCATGAAAAATAACTTAATTTATTCCACCGTATGTAGCGTTATGAAAAGTACTCAACACTTTTGATCCCATTAAAATATGGTCAGAACACTTTTAATTCCAATTGTTTTTTTTTTGGTCCCAAGAGAATTTTTTTCTCGACATTTTTTATCTCAAATGATATGTTTTGACATTTTTAATCCCAATTAGGATTTTTATTTAAGTTTTAAAAATTATTATTGAGCACAGTACACACAACCGTCAGATAAAAAAAATCCACTTTAATATTAATTTTCACTAATTTCATTTTAAGGTATATATTTATTTCGAAAATATTAATTATGAGCGTGGTGTACGAGCCCGTTCATTAGCGTTGGACGAGTGCACCACGCGAGCCGCCAGTGATTCATTATTATGGTGATTAATTCAAAATTGAATTTTATAACTTTTTTAATTCAATTTTTGTTAATAAATGTTGACTATGATTATTTATGTTATAATTTATTTTTATTTTATAATAATTATTATTAAAAGCATAATTTTTATGGTGAAATACGGAGTGAAACAAATAGAAGTGTAACAGGAAATTTAAACCCTACCCGGAGCCACAAGTATTAAAATCTAATCTTCGAATCACCATCAATATATATCTCCATCGACACGAGTATTATTTTTCTGCACTAATAAAACTGCTGTATTTCTTCATTTTCCTACATGACAATTCCATCAATTGATAATTACAAGATCAATCCTATGCATGTGTGTGTGTGAGTTTATACTTAATTAATTATTCTTGACCAGTAAATTTATGAAGATTAATGTAAAAAAATAATAATCCTGCAAATCATGAGGCTTACGGTAAATAGTCTACAGCTTACTTGTAAGAAATCTTTTAATACTATTTATAGTGTCGTTTGAATTTTCCCTTGTTAATAAATATACATGTTCTGAAATCTCAATTGATTTGGGTGAGAAAAGTAATTAAATATTTCGAAGTCTCCAAGGACTTTAGATTATATATAGATCGAGTAGTTAAATAACAACTCCATATCATGCATGGGCCCTTCCTAATTATTTTGACCAATATAATACTTTTTTATTTCTCTTGACTGATACCTTTGTTTTTATATATATATATATATATATATATATATATATATATATATAGTTCCGGATAATTCCTTAATTAATTATTGGAGATTTGAAGTTAGATGGTTACATATATATGTTATTATTATTAAATTTTAATTATTTAGAGACATGCGCATATATACTGTATATGTTATTTTTAATTCCAGTTTTGCAGGTCGATGATATATATTTCTCATATGTTTCAAATTAAAAGGAATATAATAGCCCACACCTTTGGTAATCCGGAGGTATAATGATAATCGAACTGATGCAACTCTCCTAATTAACTGTTTTTAGTTTATTTATGCAATCGAGGGTCCTCATAAAATTTCAATGTAAAATGACATTATCACCCTTGATACAATTTTGATTAAAATTTATTCCTCTTTTCTACATAATTTCTTAATATTCAATTTGAATGCATGAATGGTCAATAATGCATGAGATTCATCCCACATTTTCTACACCAATTTTCAAGTAAAATGAATTTGTCTTAAAAAAATAAAAACAGAAATTAAACTACTCAAATTAATATTTGTACTTGAACATGAATATGATATTTACATAGTATATTTTATTTTAAAAAATATAAGGAATGCAATTTATATAGTATATTTTGATTTAAAAAAGAAGTCATCTGTGATTTTTAGCTGATCATCAGGAATACAAGTCAATCTAGCCAGTTTATTGCATTTAGTATTGCAACCTAAGTTATAATTTGAGCCCTAATGAAGAAACGTGAGAGAAGAGGAGAGTTGTTAACAAAGAAAGTCAAGATTTTTAGAGCTGACAAGCCATGCATGCACGACAACTTTTACTGGACGAGCCTTTATTGTCTAACTTGTACAGGAAGTTTAAAATATAAAGGATGAAGAAGCTAAAAATATTCCGGTGATTGATATTACTGATACCACCGATGATTCTATTTCTAATATATGTGTCATATAGCAATTATGCTATTATTTTTTCCTAATGAAAATGTCAATGAAAAATTTGGCTTAAGCATATTAACATGCTATGAATGAATTATATATTACTAAATATATCATATTTTCTCATCATATGTTATCTTCGTTAAATTTTCACATGATGTGCAATCAACAATTTTTTAAATGTTTTTTAATCACATAATCATAAATTGAGTAAACATTTGATTAATTGAAGAATTGAAGATCAAAGTTTAATTATCTTCTATGAACATTTTTTGATATAAAATAAAATTGAACTCACTGTCATACTATGAATTGAATAAAACCATAAAGTTAATTGTCTTATAAGACACGTTTGTACGTTTATTAATCAAATAAGC